>OX421895.1:94983328-97483328 GCA_949128065.1 Beris chalybata
TGACTCCTTCGGGTAGCTGTCATACAAAAGTACTTAATAAACATGTTCACCAATATTGAACGATAACTTTAGAACACTTCAAGTTACGCCTTTGAAATTTTATACACATTAATTTTATAATAGTCGCAGCTGAAACTATTAATATGAGAAATATCCCATAAGTCTTTCATGTAGTTGCCATACAAAAATTCTGTAAAATGTCCTTTTACTTACTTTATGGAACTCACTATTAATCAAAAAATCGAGTAGCCACTATTCAATAATTTCTACCTGTAAAAAAAAGGTCATGTAATAATTGCTTGTGCTCTCCTCATTCTTTTGTTATATTTTCAACTAAAATATAAATCGGAGTTCAGTATTTCATCTAGAGTATCATACTATTGGCTTGCAGCTGATCGTGACTGCGTTATGTTTCATTTACAATTTTTCTTGATTTTCAGCTAAAATTTCTTATACTGTGGTAGGTTCACCTTACAGGTGCCGGCTGCAGATGAGCCATGGGAACTAAAAAACTGCTGACTTTCGCCTAGACAGTGTGAAATAATATAATTACGGCTGGTGACCTTAAAAATGAGTTTTAGAATGTGATACATTCTACTACTATTGTAAATTAGGAAAAGGTGTATGTTGAGCTTGAGCAAAACCCTAAGCTTCAACTTTTGTTGAAGGTTTTTGAAAGTTATCTTCGCAAATTTTATTTAATGCATCTTTAAAATTTTTATAACCGGAAACCACTGACGCAGCTATTTCATTTAGAACAGGTTAATTGATTATTTCTGTCATGAATAAAAGTAATTAATAACTAAATAACAACAATAACTTAAAAATGTATTTATTATTAAAATTAAAAAGTAATACAACATCCAAAAAATGCCGCCCCAAAAGGTTTGAGCCCTAGGGCTATAGCCCATTTTGTCCTGAGGATAAGGGGGCCCTGGGGGTATGGGGGGGTCAATATGGCTTCTAATTAATCTAATGATAGTCGTATCAACCTGGGAGATTTTTGCCATATTATATATTTCTTCGTTCGATATATAATGAAGAAAATCTGTCTCTGCCTTTCAATAAAAGCCAGTACACGCGCGTAGGCATTTTCTTTCAAATAGTCTGAGTTTTTCCATATAAGATGGACTAATATTAAACCAGATGGGGCAGCAATAAGTAAGGATAGGTCTCACCAATGCTTGGTAACAAATGGTTTTAACTCGATGGTATAAATGTTTCGCGTGAAAAAGTCGTTTTAGGGACATGAACGCTTTACGTGCCCTTTCAAGCTGGATGTTGGAATACTCATTAAAATATAAATGTTGATCCAGGTGTACTCCGAGATATTTTACACAAGTCTTGTGTGGAATTTGCTCGTGGCTTCCCTCTCCAGCTACAATATGGAATTTCTTCCAATTGTGCTTCAAATCGCGATTGGCATGTGCTAGAGTGGTGTGGAATAGGGTAGTCTCACATTTCTGTGAGTTGATTTTCATTTTCCAAGAGTTCGTGTAGAACTGGACATCGTGCAACATTTTTTGGAGTTCATCCTCTCTTGGGCTTTGGTTGCTTTAGAGTGGGGTGTATAAATTATGAGGCCGTCTGCGAATGCGACGATTGATCTTTTGGGTGATTTATTAAATTCGAACGTTTCTAAGAGATCGCTAATGAAAATCGCGAATAAGGTGGGTGCAGTAACTGTTCCCTGTTGTAGACCTTCCTTGACGCTAAAGGTTTTTGTGGTAACAATTTTCCCGTTTGTTTGCACAAAGTTTTTATTGAAGATCATATTTATGAGGCGTTAAGGAAATTTTTTATGGATTAATTTGAAGATAAGACCGTTGAGCCAAACAGTGTTGAAAGCCCTCTCCATGTCTATTAGACAGGCACCTTTAGTGCTGCGACATCGACCTCAAAACATCGATGTATTATACGACATCGATGTCGATAAAATATCGGTGAAAAACATGGATGTTTCTAAACATCGATGTTTTTAGAATTTTAGGTGAGACATTAGAGAAGAAGCAAAAACGAAATGTTTTTAGCTAAGAGAGTCGTGTGAGAAAAAAGAACCTCGATGTTCCTCAAACATTGATGTTTTACCACGGTAGGTAAAAAGCTCGATTGTTAAAACAAAATAATCTTATTAATTAAAAACAATCTTATTTTATACTTCATTATTATTTTATATTTCATTTCATTATTATATTTCTAAAAATAGGAACAGGATTCTTGAAAGAAAATAACTTCATTCCTGCTGCTAACAACAAATTCTACTTTCCAAATTTTATTTAGGCTGTGTTAACAAAACAAAAGAATCTGCCAACAATCTGGGCGTAACTTTATTATTTTTCCGGCAGAAGTTCGGAACTAGTTCAATTCTGAGATGCGGTGAAGGTTGCTATGTGACTGAAAACCTAACAAAAAGTTCGGGAAGCGGCTAGAATAACATATGCATTACATAATTGGGTCATATTCAATTACATAATTGGGGCATATTCCCTTACATAATTGGGTTATTTGCGGTCTAGGGGTTGCAGAAGGAAAACACTTACAAATAGGTGATTATTAAACAAGCCTTTGCAAGTCAAAATCTGATTAGATCTGGGAGATATGATTCATGAATAAATATCAACCACTTTACACCACCTAAGGGGTCGAATTTCAAAAAAATCTTCAAAACACATTCTAGATATTCATATGGAGAATCCATAGAATAAAAATGAGTTCGATATTTACGAAGACCTAGTAGATATGACGAAAATCGTGAAAAGATATGCATTTTATTTCCACTGGTCATTTTTTTTGCCCCCCTTCCGAGCGACAATGAATATTCAAATTTTTTTTTTATTCAAAATTACTTTTCTAGTTGATTTAGATATTCACACCAAGTTTCAACTGTCTAGCATAAGCCGTTCTATAGTTTGAAAAATTACCCCCACCCCCGTACCGTACTACCCCTACAAAACAGTTTATTTTTCCAACATGCCACTGCTATAGCTCTACCCAAATAACAAGTTCCAGCTTTATATCAGTATAGGTTCTTAAGATATAAGCATCGGAACCTTTACATGTTCTCCTTTCCCACCCTCACCCTCTACAGCCACATCCCCAATTTCTTTTCTCTGCTAGATTGCTATGGGGCCTACTTCTGGTAAAAAATTTGAGCATCTATTTTATACTGCTCTTGAGATATGAAACGTAATTTTTTTGAATTTCTTATCCCCCCACTTCCATGTTTACCACCCTCTTAAAAAAATTTACTTTCAGCAATCTTTATTTGTTGGTCCTAATACTCAAACTAGTCCGGCTTACAAAAATGACCATGACCGATTCTCTGTCACAAGTCAGAGTAGAAAATGATCTGACTTCCAGCTTTAGAACTGACAACGGGCTTAAACAAGGTGATGGCCTGGCACCAATGCTTTTCAATTTGACATTTGAACACTATGCTTCAAATCCACACAACTAGTAGCATATGCCGACGACATAAATATACTTGCAAGATCCATGGAGAGTGCCAAAGAAATATTTGTAAACCTTGATTCGGTAGCAAGGGAAGTTGGACTACGTATTAACGAAAACAAAACCAAAATCATGGTACAAACTAGGAAAAACATGCCAATCAGACAAGATATTGCTGTAGGAGACTTCAACCTAGAAAACGTAGACAAGTTTGTATATCTCGGGGCAAACATATCGAAGGATGGAAGCGAACCCATCGAAATTAAAAGAAGAATAATGATGGCAAACAAGACGTATTATTCGGTACTTCCAATAATCAAAAACAAAAATGTGCACAGAAAAACAAAGCTTAAACTGTACAAAACAATAATAAGACCTGTGCTATGCTATAGCAGCGAAACGTGGACATTGACTCAGGCGTCCGAAAAATTAGTTAACGCCTGTGAAAGAAAAGTCCTCAGAAGAATCCTCGGACCTGTGAGGGAAGACTCGATCTGGAGAATACGATTCAATAGAGAATTGTATGCCATCTTCGACAATCCAGAAGTATCGATCCTCATAAAATTTAAAAAGCTACAATGGGCTGTTCATGTGAAGCGTATGGATGACGGAAGAATCCCCAAACGCACACTAAAGGGAAAAGTCTATGGACAAAGGCCAGTTGGGAAACCACGAAAGCGCTGGGAGGACTCTATTGACGCAGACAGCAAATCACTTCTAAGATGTAGAAACTGGAGGACGCGGTCACTGAACCGAGAAGGCTGGAGGTGGCACATCCAGGAGGCCAAGGTCCAATTTGGACTGTATCGCCATCGTAAGTAAGTAAGTAATACTCAAACCGAATTTCATCTTTCTAAAGCAATTGGTTCTTGAGTATCTTAATTTAAGGTTTTTCACCCTCCACCCCCATACGCCACTACCCCTACTCAAAAATTTCTTTTCAATCTTTTCTCCTAGTATAGGTACAGATATTTGATAAGTTTGAATTTCGTGCCATCAAGGCTTTCGGAGATATGGATTTTAGAATGTGTCGATCTTGGCATTGTTGCGTTTCGGATGCATTCCCCCAAACTCCCACATCCCTTCACCCATATCAACAATTTTTTTTTTGCAAATGGGTCCCCCTATCGAAGTTCTATAGAAATTCCGAGTTTCAGTTTTCTAGCGTAAGCTGTTGCTGAAATCTAGAAACCAAAATCTTTCATCTAAAACGCTCTTCTCTCGTCCCCCTCATACCCACACAATAAGAATTTCATGATAATACCTCAACGGGTTTGGGTGCTATGTGCCTTCAAACTATTTTGCGTTCGGCGGACGGCGCGGCGTATAGACGGACATTATTTATTTTATTTTTTTGCTTTTTTGGGGTCTACTAGTCCTAAAACGTGCAAAATTTTAGGGTGTTTGAAAAACATCGATGTTTGAAAAACATCGAAGTAAAAACATCGATGTTAAAAGTACCCGATGTTTTTGCAAAACATCGATGTTTTAGAAGCATTGATGTCGATGTCGCAGCACTAGCATGTACATTCTTTATTATTTAAATGCCAGCAGATGTCGGATGTGACCTTCGCTATGGTGTGAATGGTAGAATGTCTGTTTCGAAAACCAAATCGGCAATTCGGTATCAGATCAATCTGCCGAATGTGCAGATTTCTAGAGTCATTGAGGGCGGATTAAAAGATTTTACTAATATTCGGGAGTAGACTAATGTGTCGGTAGCTTTTAGGATCTGAAGGATCCTTCCCTTTCTTCAAAAAGGGATAAAAAAATTAAGTTTTTTTAACCCTTTTCTAATCTCGAAGTATTCCTAATGGAGCCCGTACACGAACAATTTTTCCAGCAATTAATTGCCCGGCGACTGTTGCCAAGACTAGTTGAGCGATTAGTGCAGCAATACCGGGCAACATCGTGCTAGTTGAGACAATATTGCAGCAATTTTGCAATGCTTTCGCATATTGCTGCAATTCCTCGCCATAGAGTTGCTGTATTTCCACTAATTTGCAAAATTCCGAGCAATTGTTCCCGTTCGAAGATTCAGTTGTCAAGTTTTGTTTTAAGTTTTGGTTTTATTTGTCAAGTTTCGTGTGATAACGGATTAGCATTCAAATATTTCAAGTTTTATTTTAAGTGTTAGATTTATTTTTCAAATTTACTTTCGTGTTGTTCATATACAAAGTTGTCCGTGTATGGTGTCATTGCTAAATTGCTGAGTATTGCTCCGTATCGCTAGTCACTGCTGAGCAACGAATTGACCAACAATTGCTCCATATTGTCAACTGCCGATGTTGCTGAAAGTTGCTGTATGTTTTCGTGACGTCAAAATTGTCTGGAATTGCTGCAAATTGAGCAATTTTAATCGCTTGTGTAAGAGCACCATAAGGGCAACAACAAAGTTTCAATCTTCTGTCATCAATTGTTCAGAAAATAACGATTTTATAATGTTTCAATCCCAGCTTTCATGAGTTTCACACTCATTGTTTTCACCCCACTTCCACACCCCTCAATCCGTATCAACCAGAGACATCATTTGTGTGGGGCAGGAAGGGCCTTTGCCCCCCCCCCTCCAAATATAAAGTTTCAGTTTTTTGAAGTGAAACTTCTTTAGAGGCGAGTTAAATATCAAGGTCGCGTCACGTTCAAGCACATTTCATTACACGATAGAGACATAGGCAAAAGTTACGTAGCCAAGAGCTCTCGGCTGCTGAAACGCATTCCTCGTAGTGGTTTTTGAACTCGATTGAACAGAAAGAAGTCACAGGGAGCCAAATCATGTGAATTCGGTGGCTATTGGATGGTATTTGTCGCTTTTTTCGTCAAAAAATTACGAATAACGATGGCACTGTGCGACGGTGCGTTATCATGGTGCAAAATCCACGAGTTTTCTGCCTACAATTCTGGTCTCTTTAGGCGAATTGCTTCACGCAAACGTCTCATAACGCCCAAATAATACTCTTTGCTTACTGTCTGGCCTTCTGGCAAAAATTCATGATACACTACACCGTTGTAATCCATGAAAACCGTGAGCATTGCCTTCTTTGACTCACGACCACTTTTGAACCGCTCGTGCCACTGGTAAGCGACCGTTTTCTTTAGAGAATCGTTGCCGAAACACTTTTCCAACATTTCCAACGTTCGCGCACCATTAAATCCGTTTTTTACGCAAAATTTAATACAAGTTCGCGTTGTTGCAAATTTAAATCCATTTCTAAAATTGTAAAAAATTGCCAACACACACAGAGATAGACGTACTCTTGGCTACCTAACTTTTGTAAATGTCAAGCTATGACGCTAAGATTTAGAGGGAATGTCAACAGCAGATGTACCAACTTACCAAAAAAAACAAAACTCAAATCGGAAAAATAAAAACGCCACACGGTAGTCATTCCGGGAACTTTTTGATCAAGGATGTATATCGGCCGTATCTTTTCAACAATGAGGAAAGAGATGCGAAACAGTCACGCACACAATAGATAACCTTATGGATTTTTTGCCTTTTGATATCTGTTGTCGATAAATTAAATGAAGAGATCGCAAAGCTTTCCATGGTTTCAGCTCATAACTGTTTCGATTCGACATCTACCTTTATTTCCGATATCTAGCATTTATTTGAATGAGAGTATCAAACGAAAACTAAGTCGATCTCTGGATTGGAAAGAATTATTTGTCTGGAAGGGGCCAGAATTATTTTTCTCGCGGGGTCCAAGCTGGAGTCTGGGGGGGTCCTGGTCCCTCCTGGTTCCTCCTGGCCCCCCCTACGACGCGCCTATGGATAGAGAAGAAAGATGTTATGTAGAGACAAGACTACCATACCATGCTCTGGACCTACTGGTTCTCGTCCGATCACCGAAGACAAGCAGCATTGGGCGCGGTTAGTACCTAGATGCGGGACCGCTTGGGAATACCGCGTGTTTTTGGCATTAAAAAAAAAGCGACACTGCGAGAGAGTGGTATTCCCTTCTGACTACACTCATAAGGTACGCGTCAACTAAGGCGGACGGGCCGGTCCGGGTCGCATTGCAAAAATTTGCCTGCCATATTTTGCGGGTCGCATCGGTACCCGACAGATTTAGCTGTCGGATCGCTTTGCGAGCGGATTTCTTGTTGAGCAGAATGTCGCCCCAGCTCGTTCCACCTCGTCTCTTTATAGTGGACGCAGCGAAACAGATGGGCTCGGCATTTTCCGTCTCTCGTGATCCGTCCCAAGTGGACGCAGAAACAAAAATCCGTCCCACACCGTTGCGATGCGGCCCACCTCTAGTAGACTCCTACCTATAAAATTTGAAATACTACTCCTATATCTTTCCCCTCTTCACCTATCATTTTTTAAACAACTGATTTCCCACACCCCTCTCTCACCCCTTACTTTTCTTCTAACACCCCTTTCTCCTAACTTCAACCCTTCACCCCCCTCTGTGTACCCATATCAAATTACCCTTCACCCTACATATTGTTCCCCCTTATCTACTTTCTCTATCCCCTTACCACCCACTCTTCTTTCTACCACCTACCCACTCCTACAACACATTGAAAAACTCAGAAAATTTATTTGGAATACTACTTCTATCTCTTCCCCCTCTTCACCTATCCCTTTTTAAACAACTAATTTTCCTCACCCCTCTCTCACCTCCTACTTTTCTTCCTACATCCCTTTCTCCTAACTTCAACCCTTCGCCCCCCCCCCACTGTATACCCCCTCTGTGTACCCTTACCATTCTTCCCTTCACCCTACATATTGTTTCCCCTCATCTACTTTCTCTATCCCTTCACCCCAACCCCCACCCCCCCACTCTCCTCTCTACTTCCTACCCCCACCTACAACACATTGAAAAACTCAGAAAAGTTATTTGGAATACTACTCCTATCTCTTCCCCCTCTTCACCTATCCCTTTTTAAACAACTAATTTTCCTCACCCCTCTCGCACCCCTTGATTTTTTTCTTACACCCCTTTCTCCTAACTTCAACCCTTCACCCTCGCACTGTGTACCCCCCTCTGTGTACCCTTATCATTCTACCTCTCACCCTACATATTTTTCCCTTTTATCTACTTTCTCTATCCCTTCACCCTTTTTCTGTACCCTCTACCCTCTCCTACAACACATTGAAAAACTCAGAAAATGCAAATTTTGTATTATTGTATTTATTTTGAAATGCTCTCTCTCTCTGTCTCTCACATTAAATCTCTCTTATTCTTTTTCTTTATTTTCCAAGAAGTTTCACTTCTATCATGTGCACGGTGCTGCACACGCTGTTTTTTCTTAAAATTTCAATTCGATCACAATATTTTATTATTAAAAAATAATTAAGTAAGTATCTCAGGGTCACACTCTTACAGCCCAGAAGGGATCAACTGAAAGATTTTTTTGTTGCAAAGATAACGTAGGTACATATGCATGTACATACTACATATTGGAGTCTCAAATCAAACGACAAAGTACTGAAAAAGTTTAGCTGTATTGCCAATTACCTCACTTATTTAACACGATGAAATTGACAGGACTATTTAGCACCAGAGTCACAAGTCACAAGGTAGGTGAAGAGTCACAATTTTGAATTAATTGTGACTATTTGTTTTCTGTCATTAGTCTCAATTTGAACAGTTTTTTGCATTTTTCGCGAATTGAGCAAGAAAAAGCGATAAGAAATCAAGGTACACATTTCTCTAACTACCTATGTATGTGCAGAAATTATTGTGACCTTTCTTGTGAATGCAGCGCCAGAACGCGAAAAAATTATTCGATTACAAGAGCAGTAACAAAATGTTAGTCACATCAGGTTGTGATAGGGCCGTGAAAATCACTAAATTCTTTTCATAGCCAAGTTGAAAATACTGTCGGGTTTGAGCATTGTATTATTTAACGCATATATTTTAAAATAAAACAACGTAGTATTCAATAATAAAAGTCAAATCAAATATAAAATAAAACATTTGTCTGGATTTTCGGTTTTACGCAAATTGTTCTATAGGAATTTTGTATTTCCGCCTTTCGATTTAAATTTTATATATATATATACATACAAAATTTGTTATGGCTTATCACATTAGAGCAACAAGCACTTGAGTTGGTTCTTCGTTTTAAAATGATGAGATAAAGGCTGGGTGGTATCTTTAAAGATTTATTTGTTTTTATGTTTTTCCAAGAATTTTATAAATTCCCAATAACTACTTGCTCTTTGAATAACAACCACTTATTGCGTTTTGAATTTAAAAGGAAAACAGTTTAGAGGACTTTATCAATTCTTCAACAATATTAATGGCAAGTTATATACTTAATTGTATTTGAACTTACAAAACGGAATGATACTAAACATTAAAATTTCGAGAATGTAGTTCATACTGGGTCCAGCAATGAATTCAATTCCCTAAAATTTAAATAATAATTAATATATACTCAAGACTGCATTTGGTTTGTTTAGGAAAATTTCGAAAAACAGAGTTAATGAAGGGTTCTAATTAAATTTACACGCTTCATAATGTTGTATGTTCTATGTGTTCGCTGTAAGCCCCATCATATACCTATACCCTTTAAAATTTTGATCCCAATAAAAACCTTCTCCGTTGATGGATTAAATATGTTCTCTTTATTTTAGTGTAGTAGGGTCGGAGCAGTAATTTCTGAAATGTTTTCTCATCATTATAATTCTTTGCACAGCCATATCTAATAAAATATTCCAACATGTGCTATGTGGTAGCTTATTAAAATTTGATTTTGGTGACTTATAATGAGAACAAAAAGGCCGTTCAAGTGACGAAAACATCGCAGTCAAAATAAAAAGAAGAAATGAATAAACTTTACTTTTGCAAAGAAAAAAAAAAGCTACACTTCTACACAAAACATACATTATAATATGTACATATGGTATAGTTCCTACATTATACTTTTTATACAATGTACATGACAATTTAATTTGAGGCTTTAGACAACATGTTTCTAATGCAACCTTACAAACGACTACATATCATAGTCATGCCAAGTTCAACAGCCAGAAAAGCATCATGACGTAGGCCGACAAGTAATGGCTTTTAAGAAATCAAATAGAAAAACGAAAGATGGTAAGCCGATTTATTTAAATTTCGTGTTTATGGAAGTGTGTCGTCCCACTCGTTGATTATGAAGTAAATTAGCAGGTGAGTGCTAGAAGTGGTTAGAGTTTATCACTCACTGTGCAACTGCGATGTATCCAGGTAAAAAAGACACGTAGTGAGCTCCGTATTACTATAATATAATTAACATCTTCTCTTGGATAAATTGACTTTTTCACAAGAGAATAAATTGCTATATGTTCCATAAATAAAAGTCTGCCAAATGGTTAGGCGCTCCCTTATTTCTTCAAGTTGAAATGGTAGCTAAAACTGTTTTATTTTGTTAATAGATTTGAGATATTAACATTGTACTGGATATTTTCCGGTTCACTCAATGGAGTGAGTTTAATTTAATTATTTTTTAATTTAATTATTTTTTAAAAAAAAGAAAAGACTTTTCACAATATTAGAAGCCAAAGTTCCATATGTAGTAGAACCATTATATTTAATAACAGCTATTTGAATTAATCTTGTACAAAATACAATAAGCCGTAAATTTAATTAATTTGGTCTCTCTCTTCCAAGAGGTGCTAGGTTGAGAAGCAACTCTAAGGCTGCTGTGAGAGTGGTGCTCAACGCCCCAGTAACACCCAGGCATGCCAGTCTCTGTAGTTACGTCAGCTTAAGCTGAGCAGTTTTCTGCCTTACTTTCTTCCACCAGATGGATGCCGTATAAGTTATAATGGGCCTAGGAACGACGGTATACATCCAGTAGGTTAGTTTTGGACTCCGTCTCCGTCTCCGACTCCAGTTTTTGCCAAGAAGGCTCCTGCAGGTCCACAGAGAGATTTTGGCCCTTTTGAAAACCTAGTCCAAATGAGCATTCCCAGTGAGTTTTTAATCAGGATGATTATCAGGAATTTGACCTCACTAGCATACTTAATGTATTCACCAAGAAGAGCAGGCTTAGATAACTTGTTGAATTCATGGTCTTTGTTTCCTCTTTGTTATTTTGAAACATTTTTGAGAATTTCGAAAATTTTTCTGTAGATCTTCAACCCCCGCGGGAGTCTTATGTGTTTGAAAAGATTTTCATAAATTCCAACAAAGTTTCTAGGTCTGATAAAATATCGAATTGCAATGATTGGTGATTTCAAGTTTGTCGAGTTCTCAACCTCTGAAATCTCAAACAACACTCATCAAGGTACATGCTGACACGATTACGCACCCGGTTTTTAGGCAGCTCAAATCATACAATAGATTCGGAAGATACTATCTACCGAAGTATTTTACCTGTACCATTTTCGTATTGTTAATATTTCAGTATTCCTTTCACAATCTCAAATCGTCATCTTTTTGACGTCAAATTTTCAGAAAATATTGATTTCAATTTCAGCTTTTGAGCATTTCTCACGCAATGTTTTTCCCCTACTCCCTCAACCTACAACGCATATCAACTATATCGACCACCATTATCTAATATATAAAATAAAGTCATTTTTTTTCTATAGATATTGCGATGGAAATCTACACCTGTGAACCGTTTCCTCCCAAATTTTGCATGGACATTCCCGAGACTACCGGAAAGGTAGTTAACATAATTATATATTCCCGAAATTGGTTGTTCGCGAGTTATTTCAACATTTGAGCTTTTTAGTAAGTTGAATCAGATGAACTTGACTTAGAATTAAAAATTTACAACAGGCAGTCGTAGCCGAGCGGGTAAGGCGTGTGACTAGAAATCAGATGATGATTGGTTCGAATCCTGACGACTGCGAACATGTGTGATTTTTTTTTTAATTTATGTGTTTCGATCTTACTACCGGCTGGGAACACGTGACGTGAGTAACAGGTGCGATGAAACATAATTATATATTCCCGAAATTGGCGGTTCGCGAGTTATTTCAACATTTGAATAGATGAAGTATGGAGGATAGTGGATAGAGAATGGAGGATGGTGGATAGAGGATGGTGGATGGGGGATGGAAAAAAATGGAAAAGTAAAAATGAAAAATGAAAAAAGAAAAATTAAAAATTAAGAAATAAAAATTAAAAATTAAAAATTAAAAATTAAAAATTAAAAATTAAAAATTAAAAATTAAAAATTAAAAATTAAAAATTAAAAATTAAAAATTAAAAATTAAAATTAAAAATTAAACATTAAAAATTAAACGTAAAAAGGCTTTAATGTCTCCAGTTTCTTGAGCTGAAAAAGTGTATCGAAACGGGAGAATCAGGACCAATGGATAAATGGAAGTAACAGGGGATTACCGAAAATAGCATACAATTCTCTATTATATCGTATTCTGCAGATCATGTATTCCCTCACAGGTCCGAGGATTTGTGGAGTGTCAACAACTTGTGGGCATTCCTTGTTGCAAACCAGTGGCGTCTCGTGGTTGAATTGGGTGGGTGTTCAATGCATAATTCATATACATACATGTTTGGAAAAATTTCTATACAGTAGGTACTAACGAAATAGACTTTGTTGATAGTTTCATGAGGGCATAATGGCAATAAATATTTAGTATTGCTCGTTAAATATTTTTATTCGAATTATTGTTTAATTTAATTAATTTAAATATTTTTAGTCGTACGACAGATTCATTTTTCTTTTTATTATCAATTAAAACTACAAATTCCTGGAGATTTTCTTTCACAATATTCTTGAAAATACTATAATTTATGATCATAAATAATTTTACTTTATTATTTATAATACAGTATTTTAATAACTAAGGATTTCTCAATAGGTCGAAAAACGAAAAATCGTATCGGAATGCAATGTGTACAGCCCCTTAACAGTGACACACAACTCGTTTTTTAACTTTATTTTAACATGACTATATTCCGTTTTAAGGTTGTTGAAGGTTTCATTTGGAAATAAATTGTATTTTGAAGAATCTAACAGTTGAACCAAATTTAATGTTTCCATAGGCTTGTATCTTTAACCTGCTTCAATAATACAAATACACTCCATTATAATTATTAAGCCCAAATCAAAAACAAGTCAACGGTTGAAAAGTAATTTAAACAGGCCCGTGCGCACGGGTGATTTTGGGGTTCAAACACCCCACCCCCTCCCCACAATTGGGCCATTTTCATTGGGTAGTGTGGATCTTTTTTTTAGGTCATCACGTTCAGTATGGTGGAAATCATACTAATTTATTATGAAACCACCCCCCATACAATCCTGCGCACTGGCCTGAATCTCAATAAGGTTTGTCATTAGTTTTTCCTTCTGCACTCTGTTAACGATCTCGTATCACCTTTGTACTTATCTGGAAACTGGAAAAAAGATCCAACTTTACATTGGTTTTGAAGGAAGAAAAGAATTACTTGTTCGTCTTCCACGATCAGAACTGAAAAAGTTATAACGTTTTTTAACCGCCAAATCACATGTCAACTCTCGCTGCGAAGTGCAGTAAAATACACTACGCTATGCGATTGCTCCGACTTTTTGCAGTCTTATACGTGGGGAAAAATTTTCCCGCTGCATGAATTGAACTGCTTGTGGAAAAAACATGCAGAACTTGCAAGCTTCTACAGGTTTGATTGGGCTGTGCAGACGACAGCACCGAGCGCTGGCAGTGTAAAAAAAGAAGCGATCAAAGCTTTGATATTTGCATGTGTGTGTTATTTGGATACGAAAGCAATGTTTCGATTTCGACGTCCCATTGGCAAATATACAATGTGCTCTGGTGGCAAATTTCGGAACTATATATGGTAGACAGAAAGTGGCAGTTGCACGTTATTTTCAGACAAAATTGAGATTGAGCTCAAATAAGAGGGTTCTACTACAAAATATTACTTCAAGTGAACTTAAATTATTGTTATAATTGAATAAGAAGGACATTTTTTTAAAAAATCATTTTAAAGTACTAAAATAAAAGAAAAAGGTATTGAAAAAACGGTCTAAGTTCTTTTCAAAAAAATTAATAATTATTTCATATATCTTTTTCTTGGAATATTAATCATTTGAGAAAATATTTGGAAGTTTATACCTCCCATTCATATGGAAAAATTGTTCATTTTCTGACTTCGTTGTGCGGGATTGAGCCCATGATTTCCGAAATGTAGAACCGCAAATGAGCACCTTATCGACCATTATCGACCAAACCGATCGCCAGCAATCTTTATCATGTCTTTCATAATGAAATTAAGAGAGAATCGAAAATTCACCGAGCTTCGAATCGTAAAAATACACACGAACCGCCCTACAACAGTCAGCTGACGAAAATGTGTCTACCATAACTTTTTTTTTTCCCACCAGGTGGAGATTTCCAACTTTACTATTCGTCAATGGTACGTGAAAGGTTGGTGGGTTTACGCGGTCGACACAACTACCGTCAGCACCGATACAACGAACGCCAGAACCAAAGGGTAGTTGAGCTGGGCGTAATCCTTTTCGTCGTCGCTGTGTAGTTTCGTTGTCACTATGCTATTGTCAATATGATGTCGACAGGAGAATGGTATTATGTCTTTTATATGCAACTTTTGCTGGGATGACTGGGTGTGCGGTGCACAAATTGCACACGAGAAGACGCCTCTATTGCAAACATTTTACACAAATCAAGAAACCGAGATTTTTTTTTAAATAAAATAAAAAAATCTAAAAAAGTCAGTCGATCAGAAATTTTGCGATCATGATATTGGTTTTGAAAAATTTGATTTTCCTTCAATTCCAAGCAACGAGTTTGGATTACTAAATAAAATGAACTAAAACTAAAAAAAAAAAACTTTATTTAACAGTGTTCTTGTATTAATTGAAATTAATAATATTATATGTTAATCTAATATTGTGAAATAATTTAAAAAGGAAATCAAACCACTTTGGTGTTAAATTATTATGTTAAAGTTAAACACATAATAAATGGTGACCCCGACGTGATAAAATTATCCGACCACTGATTCTTTTGAGGACTTCTCTATCAAAGACGTTAACTAATTTCTCGGACGCCTGAGTCAATGTCCACGTATCGCTGCATAGCACATGTCTTATTATTGTTTTGTATAGTTTAAGCTTTGTTTTTCTGTGCACAGTTTTGATTTTGATTACTGCAAGTACCAAATAATACGTTTTATTTGCCATCATTATTCGTCTTTTATTTTCGATGGGTTCGCTTCCATCCTTCGATATAATTGCCCGAGATATACAAAGTTGTCTACGTTTTCTAGGTTGAAGTCTCCTACAGTAATATCTTGTCTGATTGGCATGTTTTTCCTAGTTTGTGCCATGATTTTGGTTTTGTTTTCGTTAATACGTAGTCCAACTTCCCTTGCTACCGAATCAAGGTTTACAAATATTTCTTTGGCACTCTCCATGGATCTTGCAAGTATATTTATGTCGTCGGCATATGCTACTAGTTGTGTGGATTTGAAGCATAGTGTTCAAATGTCAAATTGAAAAGCATTTGTGCCAGGCCATCACCTTGTTTAAGCCCGTTGTCAGTTCTAAAGCTGGAAGTCAGATCATTTTCCACTCTGACTTGTAACAGAGAATCGGTCATGGTCATTTTTGTAAGCCGAACCAGTTTCGGCGGAACTCCAAAATCCATCACTATTTTATTCAGTACGCGCCTGTTGATACTGTCGTATGCCTGTTTAAAGTCCACAAATATCTGGTGCACATCAATGTTAAATTCCCAGCACTTTTCAAGCACCTGTCTAGCTGGGAATATTTGGTCCGTCGTCGATCGCCCAGCTCTAAATCCGCCCTGTTAATTGCCAATTACTTTGTCAGCAAAGGGATTAATTCTATTTTCTAAAATTTTCGTCAAGATCTTATAAGACGTACACAACAGGGATATTCCTCGGCTTTGCGTAGCACAAATAAAATAATGTAGGGAAAAAAAATTTGCCAGGGAAACTAGTCTTATATTTTACAGTGGTTACATACAGTGTAAGTGTCTGAAGAAAAGAAAGTCTTACAAAATTACAGGTTTTTCTTTCAAAGGCAGAATGAAGAAGACGAGAACAACAACAACATTCATATGCAGTCTGGCCCCGATCATCCCTATTTCAACAATGTCAATTTCAACCTAGTAATATTGCGACAGCTTCTAACTATCCCAACGAATTGATAATAAAATCTTGTTATGATTTATAAAATCCGATAAAAAATATTACTACCGAGTGTTGTCGTGTACAAATGTAACTTCAGATAGGAGTTTTGACCACTTTATGTCACACAAGAGACACTCAAAATGATATAATATTCTAAAAACAAAATAAACATATACGTAAGTATTGCCCTCTAATTTTATGATAACATATGACATATTTTTGGCAAGACTACCGCCCTAGTCAAGGACTTGAATCCTGTAGCAGAAGTTTATAAGGAACGGAAAATGGAATATGTAACTCTAGGACATCTCTTTCGACCCATTAGATAATAACGGAATTTTTGTATTATAAATGAAAGATTTTAAGGGGTTGTTAACGGATAATGACAAGAATCTGCCGGTCCTATAAAAAACTACATAACGCAAATCTTTTTCATCATAGCGATGGCACAAATCTAACAGAAGGTTATGGGTGTAGATTGTCAAAATTTACGAGTCCTTTGCCGTTTTTTTTCGTTACTTTTCCTTACATCTCCTTCTCTTGGTCTTTTTTTATTTCGTCCA
This sequence comes from Beris chalybata, assembly GCA_949128065.1. Classification (NCBI taxonomy): domain Eukaryota; kingdom Metazoa; phylum Arthropoda; class Insecta; order Diptera; family Stratiomyidae; genus Beris; species Beris chalybata. The sequence continues at coordinate 95,000,433 of OX421895.1, forward strand.
AGGCTGTCAATGTAATTTGTTATGGCCTACCATAGAGCTATATGTATAATGGAGATGGCGTGCAGCGATTCTCTTGAAGCCGGAGGTTTTCTCGCAAAGGACCGGCGATATTCACTATGCTACTATCAGCATCTTACTCACATATATGTTAAACCCCGGTATTGAAAAGAAAAAAAGCCCAACCTTTAAATACTAGGCTAATATTTGCATTTCAGTGCCACCGGGCATGAAACGCTTCATACAAAAACAGTCGCTGAAACTTCAAAATGCTTTACAGTGCTTTATACAGAAACGGAGTGCTGCCATCTCCGTTATATATAGCTCCATGTGGCCTACGCACTAGTCTTCTCGTCTCAGTAGGCTTTATGGTTCTTTAGGAACATCTGTGCCTTTCCCCGGTACACACTATTCCGTTGATTAAGTTCTTGTCACAGACGGTAGAGTGGGTCTTATAAAATAATTCGACCATAAATAGAATAAGACCAAATTGAACTTCTCTCTGCCGATTTTATTTTTGTTGTTTGTCATTGTCCATCGAAGGGATGGTCAAGATCCATTTCGAAGATATTCTGCTATATATTGCACTCCAGGTTCTTTTGTTGAATTAATAATATATTCCCAAAACGAAAACCGACTGGAGTCGAAAAAAATCAACATTTGATCGATAGAAGTGCGAGAACATGTTAGATTGTACTAATTACGTTAAGAGATGTTTAATTAAAAAAAATTCCTAAGTAGTTCCAATCCAATTGAATTCAACGTTCAAATCGATTCCTTACTGTTCAATGTCGCCCAAGAAAAAAGGCAAGAAAATAAAATTAAAAAAATTTATTTCATGTCCACTTGCCATAATTTAAATATTTACAGTTTATAGTCTCACACATTGTATATACGGATATACATTCGTCTGACATATGTATATAGTTATCGTATGAGCTCCTTTAAAAACGAAAATGTGTCAGCCACTCGACCAAAGCGGGATCATTGATCTAATATTTTTTTCAGCAATATATGTAAGTATGTAAGCCTATTTCGTTACCTTTGGTTAATGATGGTTCACTTAGGCCCGTTCCTACGATCGTTAGTTACATTCTAACTGGAACTTTAACTGACATATTTTCATACAAAACTTGTAGTTAAAGTTTCGGTTCGAATTTAACTAACGATCGTAGGAACGGGTCTTGTTGATTTAGAAAACTACTTGCAGTTCTTTTTTTGAATAAAGTCCACCTAGAACCAACAAATTCTACTGCATTCACGATCCTGAAAGCTATTCTTAACGATATACTGAACTCAGATTTATATTATTGTTAGTAATGAAACAGAATAAGTGGTGTCCATGTTTACTTTTTGTAAGGACGCTCTTGTGGTTGCTACTCGAAAGGAAAAGACATATCTTCTGGGTTCAATTTCATACTAATATGCAAACCACAAGAAGTAAAATCTTATTTTTCAATGACTTTCACATACAAAGTGAAGTAATGACCCACTCGACTTCTAGTATCTTTATCCCTTAATATGGAACCATTTAAAATTAAAGTTTCCCCAAATCTTACATGTATAATGCTTCGAAATATCATTTAATAAGTATGCGACATTACTTCGATATCCTTGCTTAACATCATCCCCTACACGTTCGAGTATATAAGTAAGTTTTATAGAAGCATCGTAGGTGCTACTTACGTCTATCTAAAAGAATTTGGTAATACCTTTCAGATCCTCTTTATGCATATACATATTTGAGTTCTTATTGCCCAGAACTTCCTTTCCTTTCATTTCCATTCCTCTTAAAGATGATTGAGGTTTCGTATATCTAGAAATTTTATTCGAACCTTTAGTTTATTTATTTTATTTTTTCTTTATCCATTGCTTTAACCCATCTTCAATTACATATTCGAAGCCCTTTCCAAAGATTATTCCAATACCCAGAAACGAAGGAAAACCTCTTCAAGAAATCTCCCCATTTTCGACATTCTACAGTAGGGATATCACTAAGCCGTGCTTCAATATGCATACAAGTGTACGAATTGAATTTTAACGAAGGGCTTGTTCCAGGAAAAATTTTATTTTCTTATTATTTTATTTGTATCCACTTTATCTTCTCCACATCGCTTACAATATATTTTGGAGAAAAGGGTTATATAATGGATTTGTCCTTTAGGTTCGTTTGGTCCTTGCGTTTCTTCGTATTTTTCAAGCCAAAACGAGTTCATGTTTATTTAAGAGAAAAAATTTTCCATTCTGTCAGGTTTTGTATAGAGTTACAAGTGCTTTTCACAAGAATTTTGGGGTTTTCTACTTCAATCTAACCCCTTGTCGCATCCTTTCTCGCTCTCACCAAGCGCTGGTAAAATATTGTAGGATTAATGGAAGGACATTTTTTTGCAGAAAATGTTCGACTTATTCTACCCTTTGTGGTCGGCTATTTATTGTATGGGCTTGTGATTATTGAAATTTTACTTAGTAGATGTAGATTTGGTGAATTTAGCCATGCGCATTTTTCCGGTTCAACTATTTTATATAAGAACTAATTAGGACGACTGGAACCACTTTGTGTGAATTAGGGATTATATGTATACTGCTATTATTCCTGGAAATAGTTCATAATAATACTTTCAGGCTAAACAATTTGGCCGTTATTAGTCACTCGATTATTAGATTATTGTTATTTTTGGGGGTTCCTTTGCATAAATGGAGATTATGCTTTTATACATTGATTGTGGCACCCTTCAGTGTCATTAAGAGTAATGAAGAAAGAGTTCTTTTATTTAGTAAACTGTAATTACCGTTTATTGTATCAGTTGCATATTATTTGTTAAACATCCATCAGAATTTTAAAGCAAACATTGACGATATTGTATTTTAGTTTCGAGTAGCAACCAAATGGGAATCCTTAATGAAGAACATACCCATTCACACACCTGATACTACATACTTCATTTCCAACTATGACATATGTACATATATCTGATTTTTTTTAATGTAATAATTACAAGCTTGCTCCCAGACAGCTGACAGCTGGTATAAGTAAAAGGAAAAATAGAATATAAAGTAAAACGTAATTCAAAATAATTAAAAAAAAAGAAATAGAAAAATACATATAAAAAAATGTAAGAGAAAAAATAAGAAATTATAGTTTAAAACAATATTAAAATGAAAGAAAAGAGAAGAGTGAAAAAGAAAGAATATAATTCAAAGAAAAAGAAGTGTAAAAATAAGACTATCAGGCCTATCCAGGACCGAGTCACAAGTCACAAAGTAGGTCGAGAGTCACAATTTTGTATTAATTTCGAATGAGCACGTTGAATACCATAGGGGTCACCGGTGACCAGCACAGAAATTTTGACCCCTAGAATAGGATAGTCAAAACTTTTGACGAAAACTGTGATCACAGACAGAGAGAGAGAGAGAGAGAGAGAGAGAGAAATTGAGAATCCTTAATCAAATCCGCGGAGAGAGAGCTAATGAATGTCCATCCATAGGTCCGAAATATGAAGGGAGAAGTAGGTCCCGTTTAATCTGGGAAAGATTTTAAAGAGCTCGTTCAAGTTCACACAGCTATGCTGCGTATCAAACTGAGTCCGCTGCGATTCTCTACCAGATTATTAGAATCTAAAAGTATCCACTTATGTGTCGTCTTGTCTGACAAATCTCTTCGCTAATTTTTTTTGTTCCACTATATTTTTTCAGTATTTCATCTACACAGAAAAAAAATCTGCCAACAGTCTGGGCGCAGCTTTATTATTTTTCCGGCAGAAGTTCAGAATGCGTTCAATTCGGGGATGCGGTGTATGTTACTATGTGACTGAAAACCTAACAAAAAGTTCGGGAAGCGGTTAGAAAAGGGTGTAAAATATGAATTAAATAATTGAATCATATTCCGGGATGCGGTCTAGAGGTTGAAAAAAACAAAACTTAAAAATAGGTGATTATTAAACAAGCCTGGGGAAGTTAAAAGATATTCGATATCTGATCAGACCTGAGAAACATAGTGGAATTCATGAAAAAGTATACAACCAGTTTACACCCTCTTTGGGGTCAAATTTCAAAAAATCTTGAAAACACATTCTAGGTATTCATATGAAGAATCAGTAGAATAAGCATAAACTCAATATTTGGAAAGACCTAGTAGATATGACGAAAATCGTGAAAATATATGCATTTTATATTAACTGATATTTTTTTTGCCCCCCCCCCCTTCTGAACGCCAATGAATATTCGAATTTTTTTTTATCAGAATTACTTTTCTAGTTAATTTACATATACGTACCGAGTTTCAACTTCGTAGCATACGCCGTTCAAAAGTTAGGAAAAACACCCCCCACCACCGTACCGTACTACCCCTTAAAAAAAATTTATTTTTCCACCATGCCACTACTATAGCTCTATCTATATACCAAGTTGTAGCTTCCTATCATTATAGATTCTTAAGATATAAGCATCGGAACTTGTTCTGTCTCACCCTTTTCCACCCTCACCCTCTACACCCACACCCCCAAAATTTTTTTCCCCACTAGGGTTTTGTTAGGCCTACTTCTGGTAAAAATTTGAAACATCCATCTTACACTGTTATTGAGATATGAAACGTGTTATTTTTGAAAAATTGTTATCCCTTACACTTACGTACTCCCCCGCCCCCTTCAAAGATTTTACTTTGAGCAATCTTTATTTATCAAGCTTTATATCCAAACCGAATTTTGTTTTTCTGGTGCCTCTGGTTTGGGAGATATCGTAATGTTAAGTATTTCACCCTCTACCCTCTACCCCCGTACGCCACTACCCCCACCCAAAAATTTTATTCCAATCTACTCTCCTAGTATAACTACAGATATTTGTCAAGTTTTAATTGCTTGCTATTAACGGTTTAGGAGATATAGATTTTAGAATGTGTAGATCTCCACTTTTTTGCGTTTCGGACGCATTGCTTCCCCCTCCACTCCCACACCCCTTCACCCATTTCATCAATTTTCACTGTATTATTTATAATATTACTGTATTATTTATAATACAGTATTGTTATCGATTTTTAAAAAAAAAAATTTGCTGCCCTCAAAATTTTTTTGTCCACGTTTCATGACTAGTAGACGCGAAAAAAGCAATAAAAATTTTCACTCCGTCTGTACGCCGTACCCCGTACGCCGTACGCCGTACCCCGTACGCCGTACGCCGTACGTCGTACGGCCCAAAATCTTTGAAGGCTCGTAGTTCTCAAACCAGTGGAACTATTAAATTAAAATTTTTTCTAACAATAGAGTTGGTGGACTCCTTAAATTGACATTATTTTCAGGGGAGGAGGTGTAAGGGGGAAGGCGGGGTAAGTGTTTTAGACGAAAAATTTAGGTTTCTAGATCTCAGGAACTGCTTGTGTTAGGAGGCTGAAACTAAGAATTTCTTTAGAGCTTTGATAATGGACCCATTTGCAAAAAAGAAAACAGATATGGGTGAAGGGGTGTGGGAGTGGAGGGGGAAGCAATGCGTCCGAAACGCAAAAAAGTCGAGATCGACACATTCTAAAATCCATATCTCCTAAACCGTTAATAGCAAGCAATTAAAACTTAACAAATATCTGTAGTTATATTAGGAGAATAGATTGAAACAAAATTTTTGGGTGGGGGTAGTGACGTACGGGGGTGGGGGTTGAAATACTTAACATTACAATATCTCCAAAACCAGTGGCACCAGAAAAACAAAATTCGGTTTGGATACAAAGCTTGATAAATAAAGATTGTTCACAGTAAAATCTTTGACGGGGGCGGGGGAGTACGTAAGTGGAGGGGATAAGAATTTTTCAAAAACAACACGTTTCATATCTCAATAACAGTGTAAGATGGTTGCTTTAAATTTTTACCAGAAGTAGGCCTAACAGAACCCTAGTAGGGAAAAAAAGGTTGGGGGTGTGGGTGTAGAGGGTGAGGGTGGGGAAGGGTGAGAAAGAAAAAGTTTCGATGCTTATATCTTAAGAATCTATTGTGATAGGAAGCTGAAACTTGGTATTTAGATAGAGCTACAGTAGTGGCATGGTGGAAAAATAAAATTTTTTTTAGTGGTAGTATGGTACGGTGGTGGGGGGTGTTTTTCCTAACTTTAGAACGGCTTATGCTACGAAGTTGAAACTCGGTACGTATATGTAAATTAACTAGAAAAGTAATTCTGATAAAAAAAAATTCAAATATTCATTGGCGTTCAGAAGGGGGGGGGGGGGCAAAAAAAAATATCGGTTAGTATAAAATGCATATATTTTCACGATTTTCGTCATATCTACTAGGTCTTTCGAAATATTGAGTTCATTTTTTTTCTACGGATTCTTCATGTGAATATCTAGAAAGCGTTTTCAAGATTTTTTGAAATTCGACCCCTAAGAGGGTGTAAACTGGTTGTATACTTTTTCATGAATTCCACCATGTTTCTCAGGTCTGATCAGATATCGAATATCTTTTCACTTCCTCAAGCTTGTTTAATAATCACCTATTTTTAAGTTTTGTTTTTTTCAACCTCTAGACCGCATCCCGGAATATGACCCAATTATTTAATTCATATGTTACACCCTTTTCTAACCGCTTCCCGAACTTTTTGTTAGGTTTTCAGTCACATAGTAACATACATCGCATCTCCGAATTGAACGCGTTCTGAACTTCTGCCGGAAAAATAATACAGTTGCGCCCAGACTGTTGGCAGATTTTTTTGAAAATTGGTCCACTATCAAAGCTTTATAGAAATTCCAAGTTTCAGTCTCCTAACATAAGCGGTTGCTGAGATCTAGAAACCAAAATTTTTCGTCTAAAACGCTTCCCCCACCTTCCCCCTCACAACCCTACCCCTGAAAATAATGTCAATTCAAGGGGTCTACCCAGTCTATTCCTAGAAAAAATTTTAATTTAATAGCTCCACTGGCTTGAGAGCTACGAGCCTTCAAAGGATTTTGGCGGTCGACGTACGGCGTACGGCGGACGGCGGACGGCGTACGGCGGACGGCGGACGGCGGACGGCGGACGGCGGACGGCGGACGGCGGACGGCGGACGGCGGACGGCGGACGGCGGACGGCGGACGGCGGACGGCGGACGGCGGACGGCGTACGGCGGACAGACGGAGTGAAAATTTTTATTGCTTTTTTCGTGTCTACTAGGCATGAAATGTACACAAAAAAATTTTGTGGGCAGCAAATTTTTTTTTTTTGAAAATCAATATGTTCAGAAAAGCCAAACTGTGCCGTGACTGAATGCGCAGAAACGGCTCACTAAACTATGCCGTGACTAGCTGTCAAAAAAGAAAACACGTTCTCGCTGCCTCTCGACTTCCGTTTTTGTTACAATAGACATCTCGTGTGATATCGTACTAATAAAGTCTCGTTGTAAAGAAGAAAGTGTTCACTTCATTTAATTAGAACCGAAAATTCCTCCTCACTCTTAACATTCTGGTCCGTCGCGCCGGTTTTTTAAAATGAGTGTCGCTTTTTTAATCGAACAACAGCTCGTATTATTCGGGCTTATTTCTCGGGCTACAGATAACCTAAAAAAGGTTGGAGTCGCAAATATCACGCTGCAGCGAATCGAAATACGGTTGAAGGGGATCAATGAAAACTGGAAAAAATTCAAAGCCAATCACGACCGAATTGGCGCTGGTAAGTTCGAGCTAGAGGTCGTTGAACAGGCTAATCTCGAAAAAACGCATTATTTCACCGGAAACATTTATGGGGCGTGTGAGGAGTCATACTTGGACGCAGCCGAGTCCATGCAAATCATGTTGGACGAAAGAAAGGAGAAGGCCAGTTCAAAAAACGACATCGTGTCGCCCGATATGTCAACAAAAGCCTCTAATTCTTCGATTCCCTCGAACATTCGGCTGCCGCGCTTTGATCTGCCGAAATTCAGCGGAAATTATTCTGACTGGGTACCTTTCCGAGATCTATTTTCATCTCTCGTCGGAACACATCCAACGCTTACGGGCATCGAAAAATTACAATATCTGAAGTCCAGTCTCACGGGAAATGCCGCTCTACAGATAAAAAACATCGCTCCGGTTTCATCTAACTTTCAACTTGCCTGGGATACCATTCTAGGATATTACGATAATGATCGTATTCTCGTTGACGCCTCGTTAACCTCATTATTTTCGTTAATACAAGTGGAAAACGAATCCTCGAGCGAGCTGGAAAACCTGTATTCTGCAATAAATCAAGCCATTGGTTCACTGGAAGCTCTTAAAAGACCTGTGGATCAGTGGGATGACGTGCTCGTCTTTATGATTACACGCAAGCTCGACTCAATCTCTATAAAAGAATGGGAAAAATCAATCGGAACATCATCTGAACCGCCAACGTGGGAACTCCTTAAGAGTTTCATGCTTTCACGAATTCGCTCATTACAAGCTTACGAGCGCTCAGTTGCGGACAATACTCCACAAAAAAAATCGTCCAACAACCCACGAAACAACAATGCTTAATCTCATCATGTAACAGCTCCTCAACCATCCCAGACGTGCTCGCTCTGCAATAGCACACATTACGTTTCAACATGTCCGAAATATCAGGCTATGGCACCTGATCAACGCCGAGAGCTCATCGTAAGTCGTAAGCTATGTTTCAATTGTCTCGGTCAACATTCATTGAAGAATTGTCGATCTCAAAAAAGATGCCAAATCTGCAATTCGCAACACCACACATCTATACATAGCTCAAAAAGGTTTGACAATTCAGCAGTCTCAACTCCGCCACCTCAGTCAACTCAACCACTCCAGTCACCTCAGCCAAATGTGTAACCATCGACTTCCAGTTCAGTCAATGTTGCTCAATCGGTATGTTCTCGCTCGTCAGTACTGCTTGCCACAGCAGTAGTTAAAGTTTCTGCAAACGATGGATATTATCGCGAAGCTCGCGCTCTCATCGATCAAGGGTCTGAAATATCGCTCATATCGGAATCTCTCGCACAATCTCTCAGACTCCCTCGATCTCGGTCATCGGTTCCTATTGTTGGTATAGGTGCAGTCTCGTTTCGTCAGTGTCATGGATCGGTGCTGTTAAATCTATCATCTCGGATAAAATTATCGCTTAAAATTCCGGTAACTGCTTTCGTTTTACCAAAAATTACTGGTTATTTGCCATCCTCATCACTATCCAACAATCACTGGCCGCATCTTCAAGGTCTCGAGTTAGCAGATCCCAACTTTAACATGCCTGGACGTATTGACCTACTTCTTGGAGCCGACGTCTACGGTCATCTTCTTGAGAGTGGTCTTCGTAAGGGGCCTATTGATGCTCCTATTGGTCAAGAAACATCGCTTGGATGGATTCTGTCTGGAACGGCTCCAGTGAAAAATCCAAGTTCGTCTCAGGTGGCGACTACAAGTCAACATTGTTTTGCCGACACTAAGTTACAAGAACTACTTCAAAAATTCTGGATCCAGGAAGAAGTTTTCTCAACAAAAGAAGAAGAAAAGTCTCCAGAAGAAGCAGACTGTGAGGCACATTACGCTTCTACTCATTCTCGCACATCAGACGGGCGATACGTTGTTCGTTTGCCCTTCAAACATCAAGCACCAGAACTTGGCGATTCTCGATCTTCAGCATTCAGACAGCTAAGGCGCCTACAGAATCAATTCGTTCAGAAACCATCTCTTGAGGAAGCTTACTTTCAATTCATGACTGAGTATGAGAAACTTGGGCATATGGAACTTGCAAATAGTGTTCCACAATCGCTTAATCGAGTGTACTATCTTCCACATCACTGCGTTGTACGCGACACAAGTTCCAGCACTAAGTATCGTGTAGTTTTCAACGGCTCTATGAAGACGAATTGCGGTATATCCCTTAACGATTTCCTTCATGAAGGTCCGAAGCTTCTTACCGATCTGGCAGACATTCTTACTCAGTGGCGTCAATTTGAATTTGCGTTCTCAGCTGACGTAACAAAAATGTTCCGTCAAATTCGCATTCACCACGATGACTGGGACTATCAACGAATACTCTGGGTGGACGAGTTCAACGCAATAATCGAATATTGCCTTACAACAGTTACGTATGGCCTCACTTCAGCTCCTTACCTCGCCAACCGTACCTTGAAACAACTCGCCATTGACGAAGGACATCGATTTCCGCTAGCTCGAATAATCGTCAGTGAAGGTACGTATGTCGACGACGTGTTCTCTGGAGGATCTACAATCGAGGAGGCCCATGAAAAAGTTAATCAAACTATCGGACTTTTCAAGGCGGGCGGATTTCCGCTACGAAAGTGGATTTCCAACTACGATGAACTTCTCGAATGCATTCCTGACGATGCAAAGGAAAAGTCTTCATCTATATCAATCCAAGATGGGCCACTACACCGAACTCTTGGCTTACTTTGGCAACCGGCAACAGATCGCTTCGTTTTTCTTAACCCTCCAAACTGCGAGCCCACACAACATACGAAGAGAAATGTGCTCTCGCGAATAGCTCAATTATTTGATCCTCTCGGCTTACTCGTTCCTATAGTAGTGCAAGCGAAGATATTTATGCAAGAGCTTTGGTTAGCAAATCTCGACTGGGACGAACCTCTACCGCATCATTTAGATACTCGTTGGAAAAATTACTTAATTCATCTCGACGATTTACGACTTATTTCGATACCTCGCTGGATTGGGATTCAACCAACTGCACTGGCTATTGAGTTACATGGCTTTTCGGATGCTTCTCAGGCTGCACTTGGCGCAGCTGTTTATATTCGCGTTCTTCTCGACTTTAATGAAGCAAAAGTCACACTAGTATCCGCCAAATCAAAAGTAACTCCATGCAAAAAGACATCGACAGCATCAAAGAGATCTAGAACAATTCGAATTACAACTCCAAGACTTGAGCTCTCAGCAGCCTTGCTTCTCGCTCGTCATATCGCACATGTACAGCGCGTACTCAAACTCGAAAAATCACCCGTTCATCTATGGACTGATTCATCGAATGCTCTCTACTGGATCCGCAGCCCTCCATCTCGTTGGAAAGACTTCGTACGAAATCGAGTTTCACAAATTCAAGAAATCATGCCGGAAGCCCATTGGCATCATGTTCCTGGAGAAGACAACCCGGCTGATCTCGCATCACGAGGAACTTCCCCTCGGAAACTTGCAGCAAATCTTCTCTGGTGGCACGGCCCGACATGGCTTCATGGTCACTCCGCTAATTGGCCCTCTGTAATACCACTCATAGGAAGTGATGTGGATCTAGAAGAAAGAACCCACATTGTCGCTACTACTACTACGCGAGCAGCAAAATCATTCACATGGGATCTCATCGATCGCTACTCCTCGCTCAACCGACTTCTACGTGTTACCGCATGGTGTCAAAGAGTCAGTCGCTACCGTCATCATGAGAAAGGTACATCGAATATAAGTCAACTGACTCTATTTCCTGAAGAAATTGATGCAGCTCGAAATTTCTGGATTAAATCTACGCAAAATGCTTATTTCCCGAAAGAATTTGAGCAGCTATCTATCGAAAAACCACTGGACAAATCCAGTCCAATATATCGTTTTGCGCCATTTATCGATGCACAAGGATTACTCCGAATAGGTGGTAGACTTCGCAATGCTGCCTTGGATCCTGATGTTATTCATCCGATAATATTACCTCGCGATTGCGCACTTACGCGACTAATCTTAGATAAAGTGCACAAACAAACTTTACACGGTGGAACTCAAATCATGCTAGCTACACTCAGACGTAATTACTGGATCATTGGAGGAAGAAATCCAGTCCAAAGTTTCATACATCGATGCGTCATTTGTGCTCGTCATCGAGCAGTCACTTCAACTCAACTTATGGGGCAACTGCCAAGGTATCGAACCGCACCCTCTCGCCCTTTTTTGCACTCAGGAGTAGACTATGCTGGCCCATTTACCGTCAAAACATGGAAAGGAAGATCAGCAAAAACCTACAAAACCTATCTGATAGTCTTTGTATGCTTTTCATCATAAGCAGTACACCTCGAGCTCGCCACTGATTATTCAACCGAAGGGTTCCTCGCTGCCTTCAAAAGATTTACAAGTCGGCGTGGCATCTGCTCAACTCTAACTAGTGACTGCGGTACTAATCTCGTAGGCGCGAATGCCGAACTTCGTCGACTATTCACCGCTTCGTCACGAGATTTCCAAAACCTCGCAAATCTCATCGCAAATGACGGAACTAAATAGTCATTTAACCCACCAGCAGCACCTCATTTTGGTGGTAAATGGGAGGCGGCTGTGAAATCCGCTAAGTTTCACATCAAGCGAGTCATAGGCGAAGCAGTTCTCACTTACGAAGAGTTTTCAACAGTTTTAACACAGATAGAAGCTGTATTGAACTCACGTCCCATCTGTCCGCTGTCCAACGATCCGTCAGACCTCGAAGCATTGACTCCGGGTCACTTTCTAATTGGAAGTGCTCTAAACTTGATTCCGGAGCCGAGCCTAGAAGCATTACCTGAATCTCGATTATCTCGCTGGCAGCTATTAAGACAAATGATCGAACGTTTTTGGCATAGGTGGTCAGCCGAATATATACACCGCCTTCAAGAGATCTCGAAGTGGCATCGTACTTCAAACAACATCACCGTCGATTCTATGGTTCTAATCGTGGACGAGCGCTATCCTCCTGCAAAATGGCCTCTCGCTAGAGTTATCTCAACACATCCTGGTAAGGATGGTCTTGTTCGTGTTGTAACGCTCCGTACTCAAAATTCAACGTTAACTCGGCCGATCGTAAAATTATGTCTGCTACCAGTCGCATCTCCATCAGAGTCCGCAAACCAAGACGCATCTTTCGACGATCTCCCGGATTCGTCGAGGCGGGCGGAATGTTCAGAAAAGCCAAACTGTGCCGTGACTGAATGCGCAGAAACGGCTCACTAAACTATGCCGTGACTAGCTATCAAAAAAGAAAACACGTTCTCGCTGCCTCTCGACTTCCGTTTTTGTTACAATAGACATCTCGTGTGATATCGTACTAATAAAGTCTTGTTGTAAAGAAGAAAGTGTTCACTTCATTTAATTAGAACCGAAAATTCCTCCTCACTCTTAACACAATAACAATACTGTATTATTACTAATAAAGTAAAAGAAAACATGGTCTTAACGAATGTTGGCTATGATTTGTATGAAAGATTTCTATAATTTTTGGTCATAACCCCACATTGTACAAATAAGCAAAACTAATTTCTATAATTTATAAAATCTAATACTTTTAATATTATGGAAAGATATACGCATCTTCATGGAAAAACAATGAAAAAAACTTTGAAATACATTCCAAAACTCATTGAAAATTAACTACAATTTACAAAAACTAATTTTGAAAAATGGAGAAAAGTTTTCTATGAAAACTGTTTTAAATCATTTATAAAGTGGATACCAATTCCAGGACTTATATAATTCAATTGATAGTTTTTCAGTAAATGATTCCGATATTCATTTAAACAATTGCATTTTTTTTTGAATGAAATTATAAATTTTATATAGCAATTTTCTATCAATTTTAAAATATTTTTCCATAAAATTATGTTGGGTAGCAAGCAAAAAAAATCGTTTTTAATAGATATGCATTATTTTATTATAGTATATCAAAATTTACATAAATGGCAGAGTTAGTCTAATCATTATTTGTCCATTACACAACTTATTCATATTCATTGGAGGATAATTGATTTCCTTATAACAAATTACATTATACTGTTGAGTAAAGGTATTTTCTTTATCCAAGACATAACTCTGAAAATGTTCATCAAAATGTACCACGTTTAACATTACAGTAACGAAATAAATTTCATCTTTAGAATTAAATAAAATAAATTTTATGCTATGAAAACTCAGTTCGTTTGTGTTATTAATAAAAGCTACAACATTGTTGATTCGAAATTTCGTACCATATATTTCAATTTTCTGAAGACTCCAAACATCTTCAAGATTAATGTCATTTTTTTTTTCTTCTAATTTTACAAACACTTCTTCTTTAGTAAAATCAATCTTATTTACAGCTTCAAAAACTTTAAATAATATGTTGTCAAATTTACGATAATATTGCAAAGCATGTTGATAATTCAACTTAGTTCCTAAACTTTTCAATATGTTTTTTTTGGAGCATATTGTTTTAATTGTTTGTGCTTCGCTTCAAAACGCATTACCCACAGCTTTTTTACCGGACCTAACTTTTTAACTACTGTAGGATAATGGGTAATGAAATGATGCTTGGGTGTAAGATTCGTGCAGAGTACATCAATGTAATATTTGTGATGTTTTTCTATGATGTAATTTAAGGACAATATTGCATCGTTATCAAAAGTAGGCTGCGAACACTTTCGAAAAGTCTTAATAAAAGAAGTAAAAGCTTCCACATTGGATCGTTATATGGTACCAAATCGCCAATTATTAACGGAAGAAAATGCACAAAAGTTTTCATTTGCGCGGCCGAAGTTCTCAGTTTTTTATTAATTAAGTGCTTTGCGGAAATACCAGCGAACTTGTTTTTAGATCCATTCTCACCATAATCAAATGAAGACTTTCTATTGTTAAGATCAGAAAGAGAAAAATATTTCTTTTCAAAAATGAAATAATGAAGAACGCTGCTGACTTCGAAATGGCATAAGCCTTCATAAATATCATGCATTAAATCACATGTTACATTTTCAAATACATTAAATGAGCTTAAAAGTTCGAAAGCACATGATTCCTTAAGACCAGTGCTATTATCGTCTTTTCCAATAGTGGAATTTTCTTCAGTCCTTAAAAGAGAGCTATCTTCATGGGTCATGTTTACCATTTGATTTTTGTGTGCCACACATATTCTACAATAATAATTGGCTGAGACCGATTTTGAGTAGCCTAATATAGAAAAATCTGCCAACAGTCTGGGCGCAACTGTATTATTTTTCCGGCAGAAGTTCAGAACGCGTTCAATTCGGGGATGCGGTGTATGTTACTATGTGACTGAAAACCTAACAAAAAGTTCGGGAAGCGGTTAGAAAAGGGTGTAACATATGAATTAAATAATTGGGTCATATTCCGGGATGCGGTCTAGAGGTTGAAAAAAAAAAAACTTAATAATAGGTGATTATTAAACAAGCCTGGGGAAGTGAAAAGATATTCGATATCTGATCAGACCTGAGAAACATGGTGGAATTCATGAAAAAGTATACAACCAGTTTACACCCTCTTAGGGGTCGAATTACAAAAAATCTTGAAAACATTTTCTAGGCATTCACATGAAGAAACCGTAGAATAAAAATGAATTCAATATTTGGAAAGACCTAGTAGATATGACGAAAATTGTGAAAATATATGCATTTTATACTAACCGATATTTTTTTTTGCCCCCCCCCCTTCTGAACGCCAATGAATATTCGAATTTTTTTTTATCAGAATTACTTTTTTAGTTAATTTACATATACGAACCGAGTTTCAACTTAACAGCATAAGCCGTACCATACTACTCCTAAAAAAAATTTTATTTTTCCACCATGCCACTACTATAGCTCTATCTAAATACCAAGTTTCAGCTTCCTATCAATATAGATTCTTAAGATATAAGCATCGGAACTTTTTCTTTCTCACCCTTCCCCACCCTCACCCTCTACACCCACACCCCCAAACTTTTTTTCCCTACTAGGGTTCTATTAGGCTTACTTCTGGTAAAAATTTGAAGCAACCATCTTACACTGTTGTTGAGATATGAAACGTGTTATTTTTGAAAAATTCTTATCCCCTCCACTTACGTACTCCCCCGGCCCCTTCAAAGATTTTACTTTGAGCAATCTTTATTTATCAAGCTTTGTATCCAAACCGAATTTTGTTTTTCTGGTGCCACTGGTTTGGGAGATATTGTAATGTTAAGTATTTCAACCCCCACCCCCGTACGTCACTACCCCCACCCAAAAATTTTGTTTCAATCTATTCTCCTAGTATAACTACAGATATTTGTTAAGTTTTAATTGCTTGCTATTATCGGTTTAGGAGATATGGATTTTAGAATGTGTCGATCTCGACTTTTTTGCATTTCGGACGCATTGCTTCCCCTCCACTCCCACACCCCTTCCCCCATATCTGTTTTTTTTTTTGCAAATGGGTCCATTATCAAAGCTCTATAGAAATTCTAAGTTTCAGCCTCCTAACACAAGCGGTTCCTGAGATCTAGAAACCTAAATTTTTCGTCTAAAACGCTTACCCCGCCTTCCCCCTTACCCCTCCTCCCCTGAAAATAATGTCAATTCAAGGGGTCCACCAAGTCTATTCTTAGAAAAAATTTTAATTTAATAGCTCCACTGGTTTGAGAGCTACGAGCCTTCACAGATTTTTTGGCGGTCGACGTACGGCGTACGGCGTACGGCGTACAGACGGAGTGAAAATTTTTATTGCTTTTTTCGCGTCTACTAGTCATGAAACGTGGACAAACAAATTTTGAGGGCAGCAAATTTTTTTTTTTTAAAAATCGATAACAATACTGTATTTTAAATAATACAGTAATTGACTCCCAAATTATCTCCCGTAATGTTGGATAAGACTAAATATACGTGGCAATTTTTATTATTTACTGTTATTATTGAAAGCCAGTCTCTTCAAATTCTTTTAAAAGTTGAATAAGAGGCTTCAGATTCCGATAGTGACCGTAACAAACGTCTTTTGATTTAGTTATTGAGCATACTAGTATTGCATCCAACTTTGAAACCAATAAATTTGGCAATAGAGGAAAACTCATATAGATAGTAGACAGCTTATGGATACCAGATTTGGATCCTAACGGGTTGTTGATTTTAATATCATCCTGATATAACATGAATGGAATAACGATTTTGTTTTCAAATTTCTGAATTTTCCTCTTCCATACAAGACCTTGTACAACATTTGAAATAGCAAGCCGTCTGTCTATATTTTCCTGATTATCTTTCATTGATGTCAGTATGCCCGGTGATTGCAAAAATTGAACAATATTATGCTTTACAGGTAACAAAATGCCTTTAGATGTAACTCGATCATGCATTCTATGCTATCATCAAATATGTATTCATATAAACTATCCATAAAATTTTTACTTTTTAAATAATTCTGAAACTTATATTCAGTGTTAAAAAACTCAAATCCATTTTTTAATTCCATCAATTTCGATTTCAAAATATTAATGTCTTCAATCTGTAAAGCATGCGTTACAAAATAACCAAATAAATTTTCTGTGGCGTTAACAATTCCATTTGCCGTTTTACTTTATTATTTATAATACAGTATTGATTGTTATTGATTTTCAAAAAAAAAAAATGTGCTGCCCTCAAAATTTTTTTGTGTACATTTCATGACTAGTAGACACGAAAAAAGCAATAAAAATTTTCACTCCGTCTGTCCGCCGTACGCCGTACGTCGACCGCCAAAATCCTTTGAAGGCTCGTAGCTCTCAAACCAGTGGAGCTATTAAATTCAATTTTTTCTAGAAATAGACTGGGTACACCCCTTAAATTGACATTATTTTCAGGGGAGGAGGTGTGAGGGGGAAGGTAGGAGAAGGTGGGGGAAAGTGCGGAAGGAGGGGAAGGTGGGGGAAGGTGGGGAAGGTGGGGGAAGGTGGGGAAGGTGGGGGAAGGTGGGGGAAGCGTTTTATACGAAAAATTTTGGTTTCTAGTTCTCAGCAACCGCTTATGTTAGGAGACTGAAACTTGGAATTTCTATAAAGCTTTGATAGTGGACCCATTTGCAAAAAACTTGATGATATGGGTGAAGGGGTGTGCGAGTAGAGGGGAAAACAATGCGTCCGAAACGCAAAAAAGTCGAGATCGGCACATTCTAAAATCTATATCTCCTAAGCCGTCAATAGCAAGCAATTAAAACTTAACAAATATCTGTAGTTATACTAGGAGAGTAGATTGAAACAGAATTTTTGGTTGAGGGTAGTGGCGAACGGGGAAGGGGGTTGAAATACTTAACATTACGATATATCCCAAACCAGTGGCACCAGAAAAACAAAATTCGGTTTGGAAATAAAACTTGATAAATAAAGATTGCTCAAAGTAAAATCTTTGAAGGGGGCGGGGGAGTAGATAAGTAGATAAGAATTTTTCAATAATAACACGTTTCATATCTCAATAACAGTGTAAGATGGATGCTTCAAATTTTTCCCAGAAGTAGGCCTAATAGAACCCTAGTAGGGAAAAATAGTTTCGGGGTGTGAGTGTAGAGGGTGAGGGTGGGGAAGAGTGAGAAAGAAAAAGTTCCGATGCTTATATCTTAAGAGTCTATAATGATAGGAAGCTGAAACTTGGTATTTAGATAAAGCTATAGTAGTAGCATGGTGGAAAAATAAATTTTTTCTTAGGGGTAGTATGGTACGGTGGTGGGGATGTTTTTCCTAACTTTAGAATGGCATATGCTAGGAAGTTGAAACTCGGTACGTATATGTAAATTAACTAGAAAAGTAATTCTGATAAAAAAAAATCAAATATTCATTGCCGTTCAGAAGGGGGGGGGGCAAAAAAAATATCAGTTAATATAAAATGCATATATTTTCACGATTTTCGTCATATCTACTAGGTCTTTCGAAATATTAAATTCATTTTTATTCTAATGATTCTTCATATGAATACCTAGAATGTGTTTTGAAGATTTTTTGAAATTCGACTACTTTTTCATGAATTCCACCATGTTTCTCAGGTCTGATCAGATATCGAATATCTTTTCACTTCCCCAGGCTTGTTTAATAATCACCTATTTTTAATTTTTGTTATTTTCAACCTCTAGGCCGCATCCCGGAATATGACCCAATTATTTAATTCATATGTTACACCCTTTTCTAACCGCTTCCCGAACTTTTTGTTAGGTTTTCAGTCTTATAGTAACAAACACCGCATCCCCGAATTGAACGCGTTCTGAACTTCTGCCGGAAAAATAATAAAGTTGCGCCTAGACTGTTGGCAGATTTTTGAATTTGCTATATCTTTAAATTTCAGGTCAAGCGGAGAGTTTTGTTAAACAAACGTGGCTTAAAAGTGAATATACCATTAAGGAAAAATATAAATTTTTATTTTTGGACCTTGGTCTCCTCTCAAACTGTTACCGAAAGTAATAAAGGAAAATCGACATGCGCACTCTATGACTTTATCCCCAACTACAATAGAAATCGCAGTTCACTATTTCATCTAGTTTTAAATGTCTATCACATCAATTTCGTCCTCTACCTTCCCCCCTCAAAAATTGTTCAATTAAAAGAATCCACTAGTAATTCCATACTCCAGTAAACATAGCCGGTGCTTGTTGGGTAGAACCCGACCGAACGTTCTGATACACAAACCAAATTTTATTTTTCTGGTACAATTAGTTCGAAAGATATTGTAGTTCAATGTTTTTTCAATATTTTGTATCATAGCTGTACAGAAATTCCAACCATAAGCGGTTCCTGAGATCTAGAAATCAAAATTGTTCGTCTAATACACTCCTTTTACTTCCATCATTATACCACCACCCCTCAAAAGAGGGAGCTGAATATTTTACTCATCAAATACAACCGGAGTAATGTGTAGGTAGAGCATTTGATTATTCAATGCGTTGAATAGATTTTAGATTTTTTTTAGATTCGATGTAGATCGTTAGAGTAAATTAAAACGTTCCGTCTAGACAACACAGAAATTTTGGTAGAGAAATTGCGTATAGAGGAAATTTATTTCTCATTATGTGGTGTGTACACGTATTTTGCGAGAATTTTCTCTAACTCTATTGTTTTTTCTCTATCGTTTTGCCGAAAAGCATACATATTTTGAAATGTTTGAGGGCAAGATATGCATTGGAAAAATGTTGAATGATAAGATATTTTATGTAGGTATTTCAAATGATTAAAATATTCATCGATTTGTGGAAGGAAATCATCGCAGACAAAGCATTTAAACATTTTAACGATTTAATTTTCAATATCAGAGTAAGGAATATAGAGAATTACTTTTTTTGCCGTTCAGTGGTATTTCATAGAAATACCATTGAATGAATTCCCACACAGATTTAACTGCTTTAGTATATTCAAGATTGAACACGTGGAAAATTTTGAATGTTATTGAAAGTGCTTTGCAAATAGTTTGGCACTTGTATAGTGAAGTATTGTAATAGGTATATAAAAAAACTATGTAGTGAAAATATATCTCCTACTGCAATAATAAAAGGTTGCGCATTTAGTCCTTTATCACTCAGAAATGTTTTATGCTCCTCGGCTTTTGTACTGACATCGTTGCTAGTCTTGAAGTTGTTATCAAAAATTTTACACTTTAATAGATATATAAGGAATACATTTTACCTCAACAAGTAATATAAGAGACTGCTGAGTGTCTAATATTGATGGTTTCCATGGTCTCGATTTTTTGGTGTGAATGAGGGTTGGAACAAAAGCTGCCGGAAGCAAATAGATACAACAAAAGTCCAATGTGTCTGTTGATGTGTTATCATTAATTTTCTCGAAAATATTCCGTGACTTAAGTGACTTTAAAAAAAAAAATTTAATTTTTTCGGTTTATTCATCCCACTTGACAGATAGCAACTTATCCTTCCCAGGATAAATCTGTTCAAAATCAGTGTCTATCTATTTGAAGGCAAAAGTAATTATACAGTTGAATGTAGAAATAGGAATGCAATTTACCAGAGTTAAACCAAGGTGTTGTTGCTTTAATGCTGGCCATTCTTTCAATAAATCTATGTTCGGATCTTTAACATGAGACATTCGGTAAGCATGAGTTCGCATCCATACCGGAACAATAAGGTGTTCAGGTTCCCAATTTTTCTTCAGCCAATTAAAGTCTTCCAGGATCGTCATTGATGGTTCTTCGATTATCTTATCGGAATTTCCTACAAATGTTGAATAATTTTTTTCAATTTTTAACGGCTTTTGAAAAGTCCCTTTTGCTGATATTTCCGAGACAGTGTATAGAAACGGGCGGTTAGTTTTCCCTTTTCTTTTGAGGAACTGGATATGTAGGTTTCCTTGAAAAAGAATTTAACGCTTATAATTATTTTATTCTAATTTAAACTCTAAATGTTATCTACTTCTTTTTCCTTCGGAAATAATTTTTTAATTTCTCTTACAGCTTCCTGGTAAACCTTTGAGTCAGCATGTTTTTTTTCCGAGATCCAGTGATCAGCTATAATTGTACATAAGTCATTCCGATCTGAATGACTTAGAGAGTTCCTCTTCAAAAAATTGTCCTTAATGGCTCTTCCCAAAAGAGACTTACTAAAAAGATTGTCTAAATTCTTTGAGAAAATTCACAATTTCAGACATGATAATGCAAGGAATAAGATCACTTACAAGGTTTTTTGGAACAATAAGGGATGGAGTTTCCGACAATGATCCTGATGTAGTGGTGATGAAGGATTTTCAGAAAACGTCCAGTCGGCAATACTGGATGTATTGGAAATTGTGTCCGCTAAAGGCGTACAATATCCCTAAATTTTCAATAAAATAACTATGTAGGAGCGATAAAACTATATTTTAATATTAAGTTCTCATATTCAACCGGCGCCACTCAAAAATACGTGTTCTGAACTTAATCCGTAGTCCCAGCTTTTCTTGGAAAATAAGAACATTTATGTCCTCTACGGTCATGCATTTTAAACATTCTAAATCAATTTCTTTTTCAAAGAAATCATTTTTGAGGTTACCGAAGCCCCGTTCATCCAATAATGCTTGGACATACTCAACACTGTTTTCGATACTGTATTCAACACTATTTCCCACTATATTTTCATCTACTAGGAGCACGTTAATCATTCCAATGAGTTTTGCAAATGAATTACCACTAATCACAAAATAAAATTTTATTCACGTACTCAAACCACATGAAATTAACAACAGTGTCGTTCAAAAATTTATGCGCAATTAAAAACGTGTCTTTGAGACAACAGCACAAACGCACAAGTTCATGCGAATTGATTCGCTGTTTTATCTACATCGAAGGGAATTTAAAGAATAATTTCTATTAATTTAAGAATTTTCATGTTGGAAGAAGTAGCAATTCGTGAATTCAAATAATGTTTTTGCTGACTTTAAGAATAGCATATTGTACAAAATGATGAATTTATTTTTTGAGTTGAAATAATCTTTTCATTAATTGAAGAATTCTTTTCTATGATATATAGACAATTGGTAAGAAAACAATAACTTTGTTTCGTAACCTATTTTTACATAAATAAAACCAGAAACATGAAAGGTTGTGTTATCTTAACATAGAACTCTTTTGCGAAATTGTTAACATTGAAGACGATGATTTTCATATAATCGCGTTTAGTTATTGCATGACATTTAAATTCGAAATACCTAGTAGCAAAACATTGTTTAAATTTATGAAATATTTATAAGAAATCTGTAAAATTTTGTCAAATACCGCGGATTCTATGATTTCTATAAAGTATTTTTTTCCGTGTAGAGTATCAGAAGTTTGGAATAATTAAGATGTTCTAAAGGAACGTAATTTCATTTTTTTCAGGGTGGTGGGGCCAATGCTCTCCCTGCCTCCCTACAAATGACGTCCATAATGTCATCCGAAAGTATTGAAGGTACTGGCAACGAATCACTTGTAATTTAAGTTCGATTTCCTATTTTACCGAAATTGTTTCTTTTTTTACTCGTTTTTTTTATTCCGAGCTCGAGTCATCCCATATAATTTGGTTCAATTCAATTCCGGAAATCAAATCCTTTACTTCCTTGTTTCTGTTCAGATGACAATCAAGACTGTTTTATTCTTAAAATCTAAAATAAAAGAATAAAAGTATAATATATATATGAACATATATGTACATAATTAGTTGAGACCGTTTCAACATGACAAGGTCAAAAAATAAAAATCAAGGAGCACCGACTATTGGTTCCGCATCTCTAGATGTTCTTCAGGATTTGGGAAAAATTGCAAAGACAAAAGGTTTTTCGAACTATTTCTGTCATAAATGAATTCTAATGAACCATAAATCATTCAGATACCTCTATTCTATGATGAAAATAACGAAAAACCCTAAACGCGCTACGAAGCTTTCCATTTTAAAAGGAAAACAGACAAGCAGCTCGCCGCCGCCGTTGAGTGCAATTTTTGGTCAAGCAATCACAATCTCAGTGGATACAAGGCTTAACAATTATGACAAAAACTATTTCAATTTAATTTTTTTCTTGGACAATTCAAATAATAATACTGAACAATAAAAATATTTAAGGCAAGGTATCAGTTCTAGAGGAAAAAAAAATAGCTTTGTATTATTTCGTATTATAACTTACTATTACTACTATTTTTTTTTTAATTTTTATCCTTAACATATTGAAAATACGTGGAAAAAAGTATATTGCGATATCGTATGTATTTCACGAGTTACAGAACGATTTGTGGAACGGTCGGCCGATATTCCATACGATTTTTTTGTAACGTTAAGGCTGGTCCAGACGCTATGTTTTGTACAACCTTTTGTCTGGACAGTCCAAAACGTTGCAGATAAAACGTTGCGTGTAGACTGGAAAACTGCGCAGTTTTGAATCCCGCGCCAAGACTGCACAGATGTAGCGATAACTGAGCAAAAGAGCATAGATATCTGTGACCTGTTCAGACAAGTCGGTGCATGTGTGGACGGTAGCACCGTTTTCAAGCCATTTCCGCGACCACTTTGAACGCCGGAAACTTCGGGCACGTTCCAATTTTTTTTTAACAAGACACAATGCCAAAATTGACCACAGCAGTACCTCCTCTATGACGGTATCCACAAAACTGAGTGAAATATACAGACATCATTACACCGTGTGGACGCTCTGTTAATTGCACCGTTTTCATTCCGTCTTAAGGGGTTACATCTAGTCAGAATTTTCGAAAATTCGATTTTTCGTTTTCGACGGATTCTTAAAGTATGTATAACCTTTCAAAAATATTCTCTGAAAATTTCAAGTCGATCTGTTCAAAATTGAGCGAGTTACGGCCGTTTTTGCAGTTAAGCCTCAGTTACAATGGATCCGATCCGATCCGGCAACTTCGGAGGAGAAAATTTTCTAGTCACAAAGATTCTGTTCCGACATCCATCAAAGTGACATTATCGAGGTGTAATTGTGATTTTTAGTGTGTCGAAGGAAATAATTCACCTCTTACAGTCGGAACGGATAGGAGTTGAAAGTTGGTCAACTTCACCCATCCGTTTTGTGTATAGGCCAATTACCGGAATGATTGTGAGTAGGCTTTCCGAATTTCCCTTTAAATGTGTGTCGGATGGAGAAACTCAACACTCTCCGTTTTCCGGATCGGATCGGATCGGAACCATTGCAACTGAGGCTTTACGTTCTCACTCATCCAGGTTTGACTGTATATTCGAAATCGAAAACCGTTACAGTACAGCAGTTGACTTCGAAGCGCTCACTACATTCAGTTATACGTGTTCTTCTAATATTTGAAGTTTAAAAATGAATCGTGCGAAAGGCTCGAGAGAATTACGAGAATCGGCGAATGTTCGGAAGTCGCGGCCGAGAAACTGTAAAAGCATTTTCTCGAAACGGCTTTTTCAAAATCGGTGACCACGATATCTCAAAAACGAGTAGACCGATAAACTTGAGATTTTGCACACTCTTTTTACATCAAAAGGCAGTCCTTAATCGAAGGATTTTTTTTTTCGATGCATACTTTTTTTTATATCAAGGAAAATGAAGTGAATTTTTCACTGAAAACTAGACTTTCCCTTTCGATCGCCGACCATTTTTTCAAAAATGAATATTTTATCAAATCCTTCGATTAAGGACTAGATAATACGATAAAAAACTTAATTTATTTGGTTTTTTTATTTCACATCATTGGAGTGGAAGTTACAGTGGTCACCGCAGAAGGCTTTTTTTGAACAGTGGTCCGGGAAATATATTACATCTGCTACACTTGTGAATTTTTCCAATAGAAAAATTATGAAACATAATCAAAGATATAGTCTTCACTATGAAAAAAAAAAACAGTTCGAAATCTGCAATCTTTTTTCCAAAAAAAATTCACAAAAACACCCATTCTTTCGGCCGCCAACTCGATGTAACCCCTCAAGAATGCGCAGACAAAAGGTTGTACACAACTTAGCGTCTGGACCGGCCTTTAAACTTTAAATGCATTTTTCTCGAAACCACTTTTTCTGTAGCGCGGTACGTTCAACAGTTTCAACCATAGAGCTATATGTATAATGGAGATGGCGTGCTGCGACTTTATTGAAGCCGGAGGTTTTCTCGCAAAGGACCGGCAATATTCATTATGCTACTATCAGCATCTTACTCACATATGTTAATCCCCGGTATTGAAAAGAAAAAAAACCCAACCTTTAAATACTAGGCTAATATTTGCATTTCACTGCCACCGGGCATGAAACGCTCCATACAAAAACAGTCGCTTAAACTTCAAAATGCTTCACAGTGCTTCATACAGAAACGGAGTGCTGCCATCTCCGTTATATAAAGCTCCATGGTTCCAACAAATGAACCGATTTTAATGCATAAAAGCTTCAACGTTGATCTTTTTTTTTCACCTTCTTTTATTTGAGTTCTTAAGCCAAAAAAAGAGTGGGAAAATTGTTTTACTTTATTATTTTAATAATAAAATATTGTTATCGATTTTAAAAAAAAAAATATTTTACCCTGAAAAAATTTTGTTTACACGTTTTATGACTAAAACTAAAAACATCAAAAAAGAAAAAAAAAAGTCAGTCAGTCAGTGCGTTCGCTGTATGCAAACTCGTTTCAGTAATTATAGTTGCCAAACCCTATAAGCTATTAAATTCATATTTTATTCTTGAAGTGAAATTTTTTTGAGGGGTGAGGGGGAAGGTGGGAAACATTTTCGACGAACAATTTTCGTTTCTAGATCTGAGCAACCGCTCATGACAGGAGGCTAGGAATTTCTATAGAGCTTTAATAGTGGAGCCATTTGGAAAAAATTGCTGATATGGGTGAAGGCGTGTGGGAGTGGAGGGGAAAATAAAGCGTTCGAAAAGCAAAAGTGCCGAGATCAACACATTCTAAAATCAATATCTCTTAAACCGGTAATGGCAAGCAATTAAAACTTAACAAATATCAGTATCGATATCTCACAAACCAATTGCACCAGAAAACAAAATTCGGTTTGAATATAAAGCTTGATAAATAAAGATTGAAGTAAGATCTCTTATGTGGGCAGGGGAACATAGAAGGAGGGGAATAAGATTTTTTCAATAATATCACTTTTCATATCTCAATTAAAGTGTAAGACTGATGCTTCGAAGTTTTACCAGAAGAAGGCCCAATAGAACCCTAGTAGGGAAACAAAATTTGGCGGTGTGGGTGTAGACGGTGAGGGTGGGGAAGGCGAGAAGGAAAAAGTTTTAATGTTTATATCTTAAGAACCTATAAAGATACAAATCTGAAACTAGGTACTTGGATAGAGCTATAGTAGAGGCATGTTGGAAAAATATAATTTTTAATAGGGGTAGTATGGTACGGGGGTGGAGGGTGTTTTTCTTAACTTAAGAACGGACTACGCTAGAAAGTTAAATCTCGAATATTCATTGGCATTCGGAAGAAAGGGCAAACAAAATTATCAGTAGAAATAAAATGCTTACATTTTCACGATTTTCGTCATATTTACTAGATCTTTCCAAACATTGAATTCATTTTTATTATACGGATTCTCCATATAGGGACCTAGAAAGTGTTTTCTAGAGTTTTTATAATTCGACCCCTAGGGGGGTATTAAATGGTTGTATACTTTTTCCTGAATTCTGCCATAACTTTCAGGTCTGATCAGATATCGAATATCTTTTCACTTGTTTAATAATCACCTATTTTAAAGTTTTTTTCCTTTTCGAACCTCTAGACCGTATCCCGGAATATGACCCAATTATGTAATTCATATGTAACACCCTATTCTAACTGCTTTCCGAACTTTTAATTAGGTTTTCAGTCACATAGTAGCATACACCGCATCCCTGAATTGTACACGTTATGAACTTCTATACGTAAGGGAGCTAAACAAAATTAGTATACATTGTTCAGATAGTAAGTGAGAAAATCTGCTAACAGTTTGGGCGCAGCTTTATTATTTTTCAGGCCCCTACTATAGTTCTATCTAAATACCAAGTTTCAGCTTCCTATCATTATAGACTCTTAAGATATAAGCATCGGAACTTTTTCTTTCTCACCCTTCCCCACCCTCACCCTCTACACCCACACCACCAAACTTTTTTTCCCTACTAGGGTTCTATTAGGCCTACTTCTGATAAACATTTGAAGCATCCATCTTACACTGTTATTGAGATATGAAACGTGTTATTTTTGAAAAAATTGTATTCCCGACACTTACGTACTCCCCCGCCCCCTTCAAAGATTTTACTTTGAGCAATCTTTATTTATTAAGCTTTATATCCGAATTTCTAATAATCTGGTAGAGAATTGCAGCGGACTCAGTTCGACACGCAGCATAGCTGTGTGAACTTGAACGAGCTCCTTAAATTCTTCCCCAAATTCAACAGCAACTACTACAACTACAGACTAGGCTTGCGCATTATAGTTCACCATAGTGACCGAGAACGAACTAGGTCCTGATCCATCGCGAACTAGTTCGTTCGTTTAGTTCACTAGTTCATTGGTAAAAAAAAAAACAAAAAAAAAAAAAAAAAACAAAACAAAAAAAATTCTAATAATAATAAGAAATAACGACAAATTCAGATTATTAAAAAAGCCAAGAGATGTCATATCATTTTTCTTCTGCATTTATTATAAATTTATTCTTATACATTTCGGCAGAACACAACTTACAAAATATTTCATTACATATTGCTATTTAATATAAATTCATAGATTCATCCTTATACATTTCGATAGAACAGCATTTCAAATAAAAATTCAACAAAATAATTCAAAACAAAAAAAAAATTCAAAACATAACTCATACTCATACTCATACAAACAACTTGAAAACGATTAATCTTATTACAATATCACATATTGCTATGTAAAAATATTAGTTTTGACACTTGCTGGATTTTAGTAATGTCCGGCGCTCATTAATAATTTGTCCTGTTCCCGAGAAAATAAATTCGCACGGCGCAGAAGTCGCAACAATACAAAACCTCTTCAAAACATGTTTGTAAAGGTGAGGGTATATTTTCCTCCGTTCATTCCACCACTGTAACGGATCTGCCTTTCTATCCAAAAGTTCTTCCATCAAATATTTATCCAGTTCTCGTATACCAGCCGAAGTATTATTTGTTGGTGTTACAGTTTCACTTTGCTCTACATCAAATTCATCCCAAACGCATGTTTCTTTCGTTTCATTTTCCGTAGACGTAGAAGGAACAGCGGTGTCTACAACTCGCTCAACAATATCGGGTAAAGTCATCACATCAATTTCATTCCTGAGTCCCCGTATTGCCAATTCGTAGGCTCTCCGATTTTTGAACCCCTTGTCCTTAAATCGAGGGTCTAAAATTGTGCATTCAGCATATAAGACATTGTTCTCGAAATCTTTAAAACGACTCTCCATGCCAGTCTTTAATGATGAATGTAAAGTCATTAATTTTTCATTTTGAGAAGAATATTTTGCGAGAAAATTTTGAATTAATTTATTAAAAACTATAACTTTTGATAAGATAATATTATTTTCTGCGCTAATTTCAGCTGTAACGTCGTAAAATGGTTTTAATAGTGGCAAAACTCCCTCTATCACTTCCCAATCGTTTCGATTTATTATAAGATCAGGGCGTAAAAATGCAACTGTAGCAATAATAGCGTCCTTCATCTTTACGATACGATTCAGCATATCATAGGTTGAATTCCAACGTGTTGGGACGTCTTGTTTCAGCTTTAAGGTCGGAATGTTCATTTGCTTTTGTGTTTCGTTTAATCTGTGAAGAGCTTTTGGGCTCCGTTTGAAGTACTCGACAATACTCTTAATTTTTACTAAAGCATCTGATATGGATGTTGTCGTCTTTTGCACAACGAGATTTAGAAGGTGAGCATAGCACCCGATTGACCGCCACTCACCTATCCTCACAGCATTTATAATATTAGCTGTATTGTCACTAACGACAGCGGTAATCTTATGAGATATTTGCCAAATTTGCCATTTTTTATAATTTTTTATTATTTTTTATCATTTTTTATCACTTTTTATTATTTTTTTTATCAATTTTTATAATTTTTTTTCATTTTCTATTATTTTTTATTATTTTTTATAATTTTTATAATTTTTAATCATTATTTCCATTTTTTTATAATTTTTTTTCATTTTCTATTATTTTTTATTATTTTTTATAATTTTTTATCATTTTTATCAATTTTTATCATAATTTATCATTTTTTATAATTCTTTATCATTTTTAATAATTTTTTATTATTTTTTATCATTTTTTATCATTTTTTATATTTTTTTATCATTTGTTATCATTTTTTATAATTTTTTATTATTTTTTATCATTTTTTATCATTTTTTTATAATTTTTTATAATTTTTTATCATTTTTTTTATCATTTTTTATAATTTTTTTATCATTTTTTATAATTTTTTTATAATTTTTTATAATTTTTCACAATTTTTTATTAAATTTTTTTTTTTTATAATTTTTAGTAATATTTTTTTCATTTCTTTTATCATTTTTTATCACTTTTTATCTTTTATCTTTCATCTTTTGTCTTTAATCTGCAATCTTCAATCTAAATTTTCCAAATCCTCCTCCATTCTCCATTCACCATCCTCCATCATCCATCCTCCCACCTCCATCCTCCATCCTCCATTTTCCATTCTCCATCCTCCATCCTCCGTTCACCATCCTCCAGCGTCCATCCTCCATCATCCATCATCCATCCTCCCACCTCCATTCTCCATTCTCCATCCTCCATCCTCCATCCACCATTATCCATTCACCATTATCCATCCACCATTCTCCGTCGTCCAACTATAGTTCCTCCCAGTTCGCGAACTATGATGAACGAACTATGAGGAAATATAGTTCCTCTTAGTTCGTTTAGTTCCTTTAGTTCCTTTAGTTCGTTTAGTTCCTTTAGTTCGTTTAGTTCCTTTAGTTCGTTTAGTTCCTTTAGTTCGTTTAGTTCCTTTAGTTCGTTTAGTTCCTTTAGTTCCTTTAGTTCGTTTAGTTCCTTTAGTTCGTTTAGTTCCTTTAGTTCGTTTAGTTCCTTTAGTTCGTTTAGTTCCTTTAGTTCGTTTAGTTCCTTTAGTTCGTTTAGTTCCTTTAGTTCGTTTAGTTCCTTTAGTTCGTTTAGTTCCTTTAGTTCGTTTAGTTCCTTTAGTTCGTTTAGTTCCTTTAGTTCGTTTAGTTCCTTTAGTTCGTTTAGTTCCTTTAGTTCGTTTAGTTCCTTTAGTTCGTTTAGTAAATGTGATGGTGGATGGAGGACTTGTCAAATTAAGATGGAAGATTGCAGATTAAAGACAAAAGACAAAAGATAAAAAATGATGAAAAATGACAAAAAATTATAAAAATTATAAAAAATTATAAATAATTATAAAAAATTAAAAATTGATAAGTAATGATAAGAAATGATAAAAAATAATAAAAAATTGTAAAAACTGATAAAAAAATTATAAAAAATGATAAAAAAATTAAAAATATGATATGAAATTGATAAAAAATGATAAAAAACTATAAAAATTGATAAAAAATGATAAAAATTGTTAAAAAATGATAAAAAATTATAAATAATAATAAAAAATAATAGAAAATTAAAAAAAATGATAAAAAATGATAAAAAAATTATAAAAAATGATAAAAAATAAGAAATGATAAGAAATGATAAAAAATGATAAAAAATAATAAAAAATGATAAAAAAATGAAAAAAACTGATAAAAAATTATAAAAAATAATAAAAAATAATAGAAAATTAAAAAAAATTATAAAAAATGATAAAAAAATTATAAAAAATTATAAAAAAATTATAAAAAAAATGATAACAAAAGATAGCAAATGATAAAAAATTATAGAAAATTACAAAAAATTATAAAAAATGGTTAAAAAAATGATAAAGATTGAGGATTGAGGATTGATGATTAAGGATTGAGGATTCAGGATTGAGGATTAAGGATTACGGATAGAGGATTTTGAATGAAGAACGAGGGATTGGGGATGGAAATGAAGAATAGAGAATTTAGAATAGGGGATATAGGATAAAGGATGGTTAATGGAGTATTGAGATTGAGGATGACGGATGGATGGATAGAAGATTGCGGATAGTGGATAATGGATTGAGGATGGAGGATAGAAGATGATGGAGAGGATTGAGCATAGAGGATGGTGGGTGAAGAATATCGGAAAATGAATGAAGATGAATAATGAAGAATGATGTATGGAGGATAGAGGATGGAGGATAGAGGATAGAGGATGGAGGATCGGAGAACAAGGATGCAAGATGGAAGATGAAACATGGAGAATTGTGGATAGAGGATGATAGGAAAAGTTTTCTTTAAGTCAATAGGAAAACGTTTAAAACAGAAAAGCATCATATTTCGTATAAAGAACAAGAATTTTGTTGCTTTCTCAGTTCCAGATTCATAGTTATCAACTTTGTCTCGCTTACCAATCATATGAACCATAATGATAAAGTGACTTTTACTACAACAAATTCTATTTCAAACAATAAATGTTGATTGAAATTTGGAACCCGTCTTCAGCAGGTAGATAACGTTCCTGGAAAAATATTAACCTATTCAAAATGTTATACGTTCTGATCACCGATCCCTCGCGAATGGGCTCGATTTTTAGATCTTTTAGGACGCGTGATTTCATTGATGAGAAAGGCTGAAGTTTTAAACGAGGTATAATCATCATTACGGTATAATGTAATGAGCAAAAAAAGAAAAGATAAAGATTGAAGTCGCCATTTGTAGTCAAAAGAATTGTGAAAAAAAAACCTCAGTGTAGCACTGAATAGAAACGAACTAGGGGCGGGACGCACTGCGAACTAGTTCGTTCATTTCACTTCTGGGAACGGTCTTCTGAACTAGTTCGTTCGCGAACTACACAAGCCTACTACAGACGCATGGACATCCATCAGCTCTGGTGCCTCGGATATGATATAATTAAGGATTGTCAATCTATCTCTCCGGTCTTTAAGATTATAGTCTTGTTTTTAATCTACTTTTTTTTTTTTTTTTGAATTACATTCTTATTTTATTTTTACTCTTCTTTTTTAAATTATATTCTTCTATTTAATTTTTTTTTTTTTTTAATTATATTCTTCTATATCATTTTTTTTTTTTTTTTACTATTCTCTTTCCTTTCTTTTTAATATTGCTTTAAGCTATAATTTCTTATTTTTCTATTATGTTTTTTCTATATGTATATTATTATTATTATTTTTTTTTTCTTTTTTTTAAATTACTTTGAATTACGTTTTACTTAATTTCCTATTTTTGTTTCCCTTATACCAGCTGTCAGCTGTCTGGGAGCAAGCTTGTATCTATTTATGAATTTAATAAATTATTATTATTATTAACCGAATTTCGTTTTTCTGGTGCCACTGGTTTGGGAGATATCGTAATGTTCAGTATTTCAACCCCCAGTCCCGTACGCCACTACCCCACCCAAAAGTTTTGTTTCAATTTACTCTCCTAGTATAACTACATATATTTGTTAAGTTTTAATTGCTTGCTATTAACGGTTTAGGAGATATGGATTTTAGAATGTGTCGATCTCGACTTTTTTGCGTTTCGGACGCATTGCTTTCCCCCCACTCCCACACTCCTTCACCCATATCATCAATTTTTTTGCAAATGGGTCCACTAAAAAGCTTTATAGAAATTCCAAGTTTCAGTCTCCTAACATAAGCGGTTGCTGAGATCTAGAAACCAAAATTTTTCGTCTAAATTTCTTCCCCCTACCTTCCCCCTCACACCCCCACCCCTGAAAATAATGTCAATTCAAGGGGTCTACCCAGTCTATTCCTAGAAAAAATTGAATTTAATAGCTCCACTGGTTTGAGAGCTACGAGCCTTCAAAGGATTTTGGCGGTTGACGTACGGCGGACAGACGGAGTGAAAATTTTTATTGCTTTTTTCGTGTCTACTAGTCATGAAATGTACACAAAAAAATTTTGAGGGCAGTAAATTTTTTTTTTTTAAATCAATAACAATACTGTAGTATAAATAATAAAGTAAAATTCTCCCTGACACTGCTTAAATTATATTGTCTACAGTAAATTATTGTTGTGCACAATTTTTGGTACTATACTTAGCCATACGCTTATCGATTATGCAAACAACATTCGTATTTTTAAGTGATTTATATAAACATCAATAATTTACGCAATTCTCCCAATATAGATTTTAAATAATCTGGTCGAAAGTTGAAGAATCATTGCAACTGACGAATGTAAGTAATTGACAACAAACAAGTTTGGCATTCGCCAATGTCACGATTCTTATCAAATTATTAAATAAAAAAAAGTTAATAAAATTTAAGAAAAACAACATTTTCTTATTTTCCCTTAAGCAGTTGTTTTCTGCAACGAAAGACTCGTTGGTAGTTGTTCTCAGAAAAGTGGTAAACTCTTACCACTTACATACTGCAGCACGAAATTTAATGAAAAACCAATTAAAGTGAGGTAGTCGACGTATGACCATATTCTTAGCATCATTAATAACGTTTTTCTGTCCTATACCTATGCTGGCCATACTAAAACTCGACTATAGTTAACAATAAGATACGAAGAGAAAACCTCATTCGAGCAATTGACTTGAATTGGATTGACAACTTTATACCCTTGATGGTAGCAAGCTGAGCTAAAGATAACAATGGCCTTTGCTGATACATAAAAAGAACTTGAACAGAAGATAAAGTGCGATAAATTGCAAATGTCACGAGTTATAAATGGTATTTTCTCTAGGATGTTGGTGAAACCGGACCGCATTTGTAATTAGCGACAGATAGGATTCTATTCAATGTGCAGATGAAGAATAGAAGAAATGGAAAGGAAAGGAATGACAACGAGTAGTAACGGCAGATACTCATATCTTGAAAAGATCTGATGTTTTGTTTCCAGTCTTAAATATTATTCAGGCTGTCTACAGACAGAAATGATTAAGCAAATGGTTTTCTTTTCAAATGTCGTGTAGTGATTTTACTTAAATTCGATCCAAGTAGGGTAGTTGCATTGGGACTTGGACACATCGCATTTGGGACGCTTTGATATTGTTTTTAAATATGCTTAACGAATTGCAGCTACATATTTGTATATGATCCAATCAATGCATAGTACCTATGTAAACGTTCCGCCATGCAGTAACTCAACTTCTGCACTGTGTAAAAATTTTGTATAGTGCTGCGTAAGGTCAGCCAACAGTCAAATAAAAAACTTACTAAACTAATTGACTTTTTCTGGAGGAAAGATTAAACAAATTTTATTTTGACCCGGAAACACTTGGAAACACTGAACTAGTTAGAACATCAATACTTAAAAATTTTGTTTTCGTAGAAAACCAGATGATCCATGATCAATGCAGCATTGCATTCATTACTGCATAGAAGGGTAGCGGAATGATTTCCATGATCCAATCAATGCACCACATCAAATTCAAATATTAGTCAATGTTAGATACTCGAATTTTTGATAAAATAAGTTTCCTTTTGTTTGGTGCATTTTAACACTAAAATGCGGTTATGCAAAATATTAAGTTAATAAAAATACTTCACTTTTAAACTAAAAGAAGGAGAATTACATTTACATCCGGATTTACTTGAAATTAAGCCACAATAAATCCAATGGAATAGAATAGAACCCTTTTAAGATTGGACAAAATGTGAGGTATTAAGATCTTTTATACAAATTGGTAGAGCAAAACAACTTCGTACTAAATTTTCCACTTCACAGGAGATCAATATCTGTATTAGGTATTAAAGGATTTACTACTGAGGAAATATTCACAACGAATCATTTCGAATATTTGAACAAAACATCAGAACCGAAGGACTCGCAATCAAAATCAATCTCTGCACTCCCTTAATCTTGCTTATAGCTGCTTAGCTTTTATGTTACAACTACTCTGTAAAGGATAGGATTTAAGGTTTTATGTTCTGAAAATTGTTACCCTTTTTCAGTTTTTTTCGTTTCGTTGCCCACAAGAAGTAAAGTTTATCAAAGAACCTCAATTTGGTGAAAGCTCAAACTTTGGAGAATTACTTTGATGAAAGTAATTTAGGGCCGTAGAAATGCCATAACTTTTCTGTTGTGTATGTTTCAAATCTTTAAATGTAGACAAACAAGTTTTTTTGTGCATAATTAACGAAAACAACTCTGTTCCATTAGCATCAGAAAAACTCAGTAATGTTCAAACGTAGTCGAGTCAATGATCCATGTATCTACATAGGGACGACCATAAATCACCCCTAACCTAATTAAATGTCCTAAAACGGGAGCTTATGGCTCAACAATAACCTCTCAAAGACACAATTCCCTATAGTCTTCCATCTTAAGTAGGAAATTAGTCAAAACCAGTCGAAAGGGATAGGATTGCCATCCGAACAAAATCTTCACCAACTTTTCATGTCGCAGCAAATCATGCCAACATTTAGTTTTGGTAATGTGACAAAAGGCGAGAGAAACTTTGTTTGGTCTACAGCTACACTATCGATAAATCAAATTATGAACACATCATTTGCTCACTGTTTCTGGGGGTAGTTGGGCGGGTGTGTTTCTCTATGCGAGAATTCCGGGTGGCATGATACGAAAAACAAGATGTTCTATTATCGTGCCATTCTACAGATTGCGAAAGCTCTTGTAATCCAAACCATCTAAGCGTGAAAATCTTCTTCTCATTTTTTTTCATTCTCCTCGCCCCCAAGAAGAACGGAAGATGTTTTTCACATTGCTGGAGTCATCAGTGTCGTTATGGACCAAACAACCCCCATCATCATTATCTCTTTTTTATCCAGTGAAACGTGAATGTTGGTCCGTGTTTATAGGAAACTTGCGTTCAATCCGAAAGGAAACTGCTCCAAGATGAGTGTAATATGGTTTATTACACAAACTTATCGGCAATATTTCATTCTGGACGATGCCATGATATGCGAAAACGACAAGTGGATTAGAGAGCTGCAAAATGGAGTATGATGAGCCAACTTTTTTTTGTAAGGACAAAAATGCTGGTGTGCAGAAAGAGACAATCATTATATTATATTATTCCTATGATATATGAGTGAAATTTTCTATGGAGAATAGTGGTCATGAAACAAAAGAGTCGCTATTAATACCAAGCACTTAAATGAA
Organism: Beris chalybata; assembly: GCA_949128065.1. NCBI lineage: Eukaryota > Metazoa > Arthropoda > Insecta > Diptera > Stratiomyidae > Beris > Beris chalybata. The sequence continues at coordinate 95,036,618 of OX421895.1, forward strand.
TAATTTCCTAGTGAGCACGATTCTGAAGGACTTCATTCAACGCCAGTAGACTATCGTCTAATAGCAATGTAGCCATAAGGAGGCGCGTACACCAACCGGGGTCAACGATTCCCTTTCGTTTAAAAAGCAGTCTAACTATCGGATTGCTGCTCTATATGAACATCTCTAAGTCCTTGCACTCTGAATGAAACAACTAAGGTATGATGCAAAAAATAGAGTAGACAGATTTAGTACAAAATTCGTTTGATATGATATAAATTACACAACAACGTTGACAGTTTTTGTACGAAATCTTTGTGGTGCATTTCATGATTTGTACTTTATTAAAATAAAAAAAATCAATGCGTCTGTAACGCTGAGAATGAGATATTCTAAAATGTATGTACATATATATCCGAAACGGTTATTGTCACAAAATTGAAACTTAATGACTGAGTGTAGGTATTCTAAGAGAATAAGAAATAATATTGTGGCGTGTGGGGGTTGTTTGTTAAATAAAAACTTCAGATTACGATATCTCACGAACCAATTGCGCCGTAAAAATGAGATTCGGTTTATGTATACAAGTTAAAATAAAAGTGGGGATAAGAATTATTCTATTAAATAACATCTCGTAGTAGGCAAAAAAATGTTGGTGGTATAGCTGCAGTTGAAATTTGTTGATTATACACTCGCGATCAAATATATCGACTACTTTTTGAAAAAAAAATTTATTTTTTCCATTAAAAAATGTATGTGATTTAAAAGCTTGAGACCTCAGCTTTATAATGGTACCATTTTTCTCAATATTTGCTGAGTACTTTTAAATCCTACCTGGAAGAAATCATAGGGAAAATGGGAATTTATGAAAATGGTTTGTGGTTACGTATTTGAAAAATAAAACAAAAACTGTTGAAAAAACTTGAATATTTATTACGTCAGTATTTGATATTGCCCCATCCCCGTAGCTTTAATAACATAGTACAGTAGAATCCCGATTAACCGATGTAATCGGGAATAGACCCATATCGGATAACCTAAAAACCCGGTTAATTAAATATTCTTCCAAAGCCTTAGTAGAACGCAATTTTTTGTGAAAATCAATATGTGCGTCATGCTGAAATTTTATACAGTATAATAAAATTGTGCAAAACACATGAAAATCTACGAAAATTCTGTGAAAAAGAAGAAAATTATATATAGAAATATTATTCGAGGTAATAAGCTCAGTTAACAGAAAACATCGGAAGCCTAGACTACCTCGGTTAATCGAAACATCGGATAAACGGACATCGATTAATCGGGATTCTACTGCATAACTATAACTATCGGTTCTCAATTAATCTGATCAACTTTCTCATGGTATCTTCAGGAATACCGTTCCACTCCTCTAACCCTAGAACCGTGCCCATAAAAAAATCTGCCAACAGTCTGGGCGCAACATTATTATTTTTCCGGCAGAAGTTTGGAACGTGTTCAATTCGGGGATGCGGTGTATGTTACTATGTGACTAAAAACCTAACAAAAAGTTCGGGAAGCGGTTAGAATATGGTGTAATATATGAATTATATAATTGGGTCATATTCCGGGATGCGTTCTAGAGGTTGAAAAAGATAAAACTTAAAAATAGGTGATTATTAAACAAGCCTGGGAAAGTGAAAAGATATTCGATATCTGATCTGGTGGAATCCCTCTTAGGGGTCGAATTTCAAAAAACCTTGAAAACACATTCTAGTTATTCATATGAAGAATCCGTAGAATAAAATGAATTCAATATTTGGAAAGACCTAGTAGATATGACGAAAATCGTGAATATACCTATATGCATTTTATATTAACTGATAATTTTTTTTGCTCCCCCCCCCCCCCCCCTCTGAACGTCAATGAATATTCAAATTTTTTCTTATCAGAATTACTTTTCTGGTTGATTTACATATATGTACTGAGTTTCATTTTTCTAACATAAGTCGTTCTAAAGTTAGGGAAAACACCCCCACCCTCGTACCATGCTACCCCTAAAAAAAATTATTTTTTCACCATGCCACTACTATAGTTCTATTTAAATACGAAGTTTGAAGTTTATATCATTACAGGTTCTTAAGATACATATAAACTTCGGAACTTTTTCCTTCTCACCCTTCCCCACCCTCACCCTCTATACCACCACCTTCAACCACCCTTTTCTCTACTAGGGTTCTATTGGGCCTACTTCTGGTAAAAATTTGAAGCATCTATCTGACACTGTTATTGAGATATGAAAAGTGATATTTTTGAAAAATTCTTATCCCCTCCACTTCTATGCTCCCTTGCCCCTTTCAAAGATTTTACTTTGAGCAATCTTTATTTATCAAGTTTTATATCCAAACCGACTTTTGTTTTTCTGGTGCTATTGGCTTGTGAGATATCGTAATGTTAAGTATTCCAACCCCCTTCCCCGTACGCCACTACCCCAACCAAAAATTCTGTTTCAATCTACTCTCCTAGTATAGATATTTGTAAGCTTTTAATTGCGTGCCACTAACGATTTAGGAGATGTAGATTTTAGAATGTGTCGATCTCGACTTTTTTGCGTTTCGGACGCATTATTTTCCCCTACACTCCCACACCCCTTCACCCATATCAGTAATTTTTTTGCAAATGGGTCCACTATCAAAGCTCTGTAGAAATTCTAAGTTTCAGTTTCCTAATATAAGCGGTTGCTGAGATCTAGAAACCAAGATTTTTCGTCTAAAACGCTTCCCCCTCACACCTCCTTCCCTGAAAATAATGTTAATAATTTTTTAATTTAATAGCTCCACTGGTTTGAAAACTATGAGCCTTCAAAGGATTTTGGGGCGGTCGACGTACGGCATACGGCGTACGGCGCACAGTGGGGCGTTTGCCCGATCTAGCTGGTCAAAATTATTTTCATTGTCGATTCAACTGAAAATAAGGTATTATAATGTTATTATGAAGTAAGTGTACTTGAAGTATATCCATAGTCACCAGGTAACAACATTTCCAAGGTTATTGACGAAAATGGTTTGCTTGTTTTTTGGAAGCTGGCCTCATGCTTGTTATAAGGGGGTCCGAGGTAAGCAAAAGTCTGTTTAATACGTCCTTGTTGCAGGACTCTCTGGTAAACTTTCTTGCCTTGTTAAGTCGATATATGCGAAAGTGTTTATTGCGCGCCTCAGCTGCTTCTTCCGACAGTTGCCCGATTGGTAACAAAGCATTTTCGCTCACTGTCGGCCCATGTACTGAAATCTTATGCACGGTGGGAGTCATGGGATACCATGGGTATAGGTTCACATATAACTTTGCAGTGTCTATAGCATAGGTTGCGAATTTCGAGGTATTCACCTTGTGTCCAGAAGATATGACTTCGAGCATTATTTTAAATCTTTTTATCAAATAAACATCGACTCCAGTTATTTCAGCCGATAACTCCGGATCCGCAAAAAACCTTCGGCTGCTATTTTCATCATTGGTATTGCCAAATCCTTGCTTAGGAATATCAACAAGGAGGCCTAATCTTTCTCGAAATTTTTTTTGTATGCTGTGTTTTCGCATATGCACAGCAGTTTTGTCATCTTCAGACTTTATTATCCACTTCTTTACATCTAATTTATATGACAAGTGCAATAAGGTTTCGAATAAGCGTATTCTGGCATGTAATATCGAAAGACCAAATGTCAGTGCTGATGGAGTAACTTCTTTTTGTAGAGACAGGTGATTAAGATCTTTCGAAGTCGCACCGCAAATGTAACATCTCATCGAAGATGTTGTATTGGTAGCAGCATTACATACTTTACCGTCTACCATAGTGAATGTTAGTACGTGCTTTACTGTGAGCGTTCTGTTTCCTTCAATTATCGACTTTTCCAAATTGTCAATTTGATCCTGTATGTATTTAATTTCCTTACATTCTTTTCCTTCGGATGTGGGATTAGTAACACCGACCATCCGATAAGCACCAAGGGCTGCTACGTCGACCATATTGAAAAATAGTGTCACAAGCCAACGGTTAGTCTTGCGCCTACAAGGGTATGTTCGATTCATTTGGTCGAATGTGTCAACACCTCCTTTGGTCGCATTGTAGTCAATAATCATTCCAGGCTTTCTGGTTGATTCATCAATTTCCTCATTCACGTGTGTTTACGCGCATATTGACGAAATCGCCTTGTTTTGTTTACATATTTATTTCTGTGTATAGATTTATCAAATGCATGCATACAAATGTTTTGTTTTCAAATGGTCCATGTACGTATGTATGTACCGGGGCACGCAGTGCCCCAGAACACGAAATTGACATTTTTTCTGCGTTTACATATTTAGCATATAAAATACAAAATAACCAGTTCGATTCTTTTGTTTACGCATTTGTGCATAACATATGTTTAAAAAAATTGTGCATTGGGATGATGTTATAGAACTAGAAAGTCTCTTATTTACCTTTTGAAAATAGCTAGGGGCACTCTGTGCCCCAAAAACGGTTTCAGGGCTAATAATGCTACCTTGAAATCTTCAGTGAACGAAGGGGCTGGATTTCTGGCTCGCACTTCTTCTCTTGAGCTCGTCCCACAAATGCACCATTGGATTCATGTCTGGACTGAGTGCAGGCCCGTTAACGGTCGGTATGTTCGCTTCGTCTAGGAACTGCCGACTGAGACGCAATATGTAACACCGGACAGTGGCCTCGTATACCATATACCGTAATCGTTAATATGGCTTAAACTGTTCTCGGTATTAAGTTAGTACGATTGCCGTTTATACCGCCCGAGCGTACTAAGTTAAACCACTTGCTTAAAACGTCATATGTGAATTTGACATGCAGGTAAATGTCTCGGATACGCGTAGTTTCTCTTCATTGCATGCAGCGATTGAAAATTCAATGCGATATAATTTTTTTAATGAAAACGAATTTTTTCACGATTTTTGAATAAACAATTTCTTTTATAATGAATCGCTAAAAAAACTTTTCGATTATAGAATAAATTTTTTTTAGCTTTTTAAAACGATATTTACTACAACAACGACAGGACATTTACGACCCAGATTACGGACTGTGCCATACAAATTGTAGTTTACGGGCGAAGGGTTAAGTATTGTTTTTTTTTTTTTTAATTAAATTTTAAATAATATTAATTTATTTGGATACAAAAATGTCTTTTATTCTTTATAAGAAACAAATTAGGTATTGTTTCAGGTTGTGGAAATTTTTGATTCGAGTTAAATGCAATTTAATTTTTCATCGTGATTTTTGCTTGCAAATTTAAAAATTAAAAAACTGTTCAAAAAATATCAGCGATATAAAGTACCTAAATATATATATTTATACAAAAAAATATGTATACATATAATATATATTCATATAATCTAAAATACTTCGAGTTTAACTACTTTATAGTTAAACTTACTAATTAATCTGTCAATTATTTACTATTCGAAAATATTTATTTATTTTTCATAGTTGACTATTTTTCTTGTTAAAATATACTAATTTTGAACTAGTTTTATGGTAAGCTGAATTTTAACCATGAAAATCGTTAAAAAAATTGTTAAAATTGCCTATTTTTTTGTCAATGCGCTTACTTGGTAGGTTGTCGAAGTCGACATATGTATTTTGAAAGAACGTAGGTTAGGTTAAGTTGAGAAGGGAGGACTGTAGATCCGTGCCACAGCCCATCACGAGAGATCACTGTGAATATATTGTAGTCCCATCGAAAGAACGGAAAACTTCCAACATTGAGTAACCGTAGAAATATTTGTTGTATTTCTTGAAACAAATAAATTACTTAAAATTTGGTTAAGTGTCTAAATTTGCCAGACGATAGAACACAATGAACTGTATTAAATAGCGATGTTTCGTACCTAATAGATGCTCTACGGCACAGCATAAGGGACTTTTGTTGTACCGCTGATTTTCACAATCGGTCTAAATGGTTCCATTCTCAGGTAAGTACATGAAATTGCTCTTTTACTCGCATTCCATTTTCTAAATAGCAAAGTGACAGCACCAAATTTGGAGTAACAGCTTGTAAGCGTCACGAAACGACGAACAATAGTTTTGTTTACTTCGAAGGGAAAACGAATAATTGAGCGGAAATGAACTAATTAATGGCTAGATGAGAGTAAATGCATACATTTGATCTAACGAACCTGACCACCTAACCTTTGTCTATGAACTTCCCGTTCCGCGTTTTATTCCGTCAATCGGAGAAATAGCTATACACGTTAAATTCTCCAAGCGCACTACAAATTTTACCTTTTGCGGTAATCGCACCTTTGTCTACTATCTTTTAAAGACAACTGAAATTCACGGAATGCTAATGTCAGAGATTTCTATCTTATGAAAAATATCGTTGGAAAGTCTTGACCGTACAAGCATTAGGAAAAGCTCTAAATGATGATTGGAGTTTCGCCCGTTGTTTTGCTATTTCCGTTGATAAACGATTTATCAGAGGATGAATTATATTTGCTTCATAATGGAGTAATGTTATCTGCGATGATGCTAAAGACGGGCTTTGATAATCGCAATCATATACCTTCATTTGTCTACAAGTTGTTCATCGTATATATGTAAGTTCACTGTAATATAATAAAAAATTATTTTTGACACCATTATAAAAAGATTTGTTACCTTACGAAAAATGCTGGTTTTAATATCTCAAGATCTACGTATGCTAGAATGTTGAAACTTTAAACGCAGCCATTTGCTCAAAAATTACAACTTCCTATTTGTATATTTTAAAAGGCGCTAATGGTAAAAAGCTAGAACAGAAAAAATGACTAAACAGAAAAATCTAAAAACCGATTAATTTCCGATCGTAATCAGTGCTGGAAATTGATACCTTCGCCAAAGTTCGAATTTAGATCAACGGTATTCGTTCTGGTGATTTTCAGGACTTAGTTTATATGCAATGAAAAAATTCAATATTCAAAGATCAGTAGGTACCCAATAATGTCCCCAAATTTCTCGAAGACATGTCGGTCTGTCTGCGAGATTTATTCGAGACGCCTTATGTGGAAAATACACGATATCGAGAAAATGTACCCCGAAATATCGAAGACATGTTTGCGAATGTCGGATGTAGATTTGACTTTGTTTTCATACATACTTCAAATTAAATTAAACAAAAATAATATTTAATATAGGTAGGTACTGTTTATTTATTATCATACCAAGAGCAACAATCAATAAAATCAACTATATGTATGTGCATATATATGATTGAAATATATTCGCACCCCTCAAGTAGATGAAAAATATTCCAGGTGGATCGACATCGGCTGGAAATAAAGAAAAGGGTAATGAAATGAAACATGCTGAAACACGGTTGAAGCAAACTTACTACAATTATTGTAAATGGATTATGTAGTGACTTCAAACTGCACTTCACTTGCGTCGTTTTGATTACTCCAGCACTTTTGATCACTCCCGCACATTTACTTTTCATCGGCTAAGTGGTGGATAATAGTTGTAGCGCTCGATGTAATGCGGCTGTTTTCTGTACTTCAAATAGGTCGTGGTAGGGGTATATATATAGTTTTATTGCTATCTCTTTTAATCTAGTGATAAGAAGGACAAGCACTATGCACAAACCATAAAGACAACGTCTCTAAAGAGACTCGAGATCATCTGGGGTTGGTACATAATACGTCCACTTATAATGCTTGAATCCAGGGTTGTCCAAAACTAAGAAGTAGGATGGAGAAATGTGAAAGCAACCGGCACTTCACACCATAAGTCCATTACAGTACAAACCGCGTATAGTTTCGCTTCAGTAACAGTATGTCACTTCAATATCATGCTGCATATGTAACAATGGGACTATATACCATAAACTACAATATTATATTTGAGAAATGAATTAGAAATACACACAGGTTGGTCTTAATTTACATTCGTTTATTTACGTCATCAAGATGACGAGATAAATTTCTTTCTTTTATAAAATCTGTTAAAACTGCCGTCGTGTTGGAACAAATAAGTGTTTCGATTTTTATACGTTGATGCGATATGTCTTAAAAAATCTCAACTTTAGAGATGATCCGCAGTCGCCGAGAATGTAACATTGCTTGTTAATCACTTCAAATGTTGAAAGTAAGAAGGTAGGTAGGTACTATAGAACTGATTTAACAGACTTGGTGATTGTTGACGGATGGGCATTATCTATGCACGGTTTGGTTCAGTAATTTAAGGTTATCGAATGGCTGGATACCATCTTATCGGTTTCTAGGACGCGCATTTACCAGATAAGCATTTTGTTCACTCGAATGCGTCTATCTGAAAAGTAAATCAGAAATAACTTGATATGTAGAGTTCCTGGAAGAAGTTTCCAATATAGTCGAACTACGTAAAAGGTACGGTTCATACGAAATCCACGTGTGGAAGAGATAGGAGCTGCCACTGTCAGGAAAAAAATGCTGAGAGACATTTGAATTAAGGCAATATTCCGAGTTTCTTGTTTTCTTATGTTTATCGAAACGATGGCAAAGCTATTGAAGCTGCAACTGAAATACAAAAGCGGAAGCTATTATAGTAGAAATGTGAAACAACAGGCGTACTACCCCCTACAGTGATCCGACCTTTTGCTTTTGACAAATGAAAAGTAATAACCATTGTGCTTTATTATATTTTTAATAGTGATAAATATATTGAAGTTGACCTATACTATTGAAAACCTCCTTTTAAAATTTGTATTTTGAAACTTATTATAACAAATTTGTTTTCCTCTGTTACAGGTGCCCTGACAAAATAGAAATGTAGAATAAATATAAACTTATTACAAAGTATGTGATATTCTCTTCTATTTTCCGGATGTTCCCAATGGGACACTCACCATCCTCTCATTCAACCGGCACTTAATAATTTGAATGGTATGTTATGCAAGCATTAGTACATTGTGTGCAAATAAACGGAAGGGGAGCTGGACAACGAAGAGATGTAGGAAAAGAGATGAATAGGTTTAATATTGTTTTAGCACGAATTAATGAATAGGTTTCTGCTGGCTTCGGGTAGCTGCCATACAAAATGTCCTTAAAACACGTGTTCAAGAATATTTGCCGATAGCTTCATAAGGGTTTAAGCTAGGAACTGGAAATTTTGTACGTGTTAATTTTTCAATAGTTGGAGCTAAATGTACGATTGTGAAGAAAATCCCATTAGTCTTTCGTGTAGCTGCCATGCAAACATCCTTTCAAAATGTATTCATTAAATTATGAAACTCACTATAACTGAAGCAATCGTTTAGCTATTAATTCAAAATTTTATACAAATTAGTTTTGAGTGAAAACAAAGTTTGAGTTTACTAGTCAGCGAAATCCTTTTACTCCTTCTGGTACCTACCATACAAAAAATCCTTAAGACACGTGTTCAATAATATTTTCCGATAACTTTTGAACGCTTCAAGCAACGAATTTGAAATTTTGTTCACATTAATTTTTTAATGGCTCCAAGGAAAAGGATGAATATGTAAGTAATCGAGTTTGTCCTTGCTCCACCTCCCATATGAAAGTCCTTCAAAAATGATATTTTTTTTCAGTTCAAGATATGAAATTAAGCACTGAATATTGTCTTTTTGTTTTGAGTAGGAATCTAATGGGACTCTTTAATGAAGGACATACAACACGTGTATACGTAATACTACTTCGTCTCTAACTACAATGTAAATCGGAGTTCTGTATGATCTAGAGTATTATACGATTGGCTTAAACGCTACTCATGGATAAACGCTACTCATTGTCGTCCACCGTTTTCAATTAAAAATTCTTACAAAATATTATTTTATTTTCAAATGGTTTTAATTGTAAACTCGAATCTTCAATTCAAACTTACTTTTCGAAATAGGTTGATATGTGAGAATCAAAGAAAAAAAGAAAATCTGCCAACAGTCTGGGTGCAACTTTATTATTTTTCCGGCAGAAGTTCAGAACGCGTTCAATTCAGGGATGCAGCGTAGGCTACTATGCGACTAAAAACCTAACAAAATGTTCGGGAAGTGGTTAGAATAGGGTGTAACATATGAATTATATAATTGGGTCATATTCCGGGATGCATCTAGAGGTTGAAAAAGAAAAAAACTTAATATTAGATGATTGTTAAAAAAGTTCGTGGAAGTGAAAAGATATTCGATATCTGATCAGACCTGAGAGATATTCCGGAAGTCATGAAAAAGGGGTCGAATTTCAAAAAACGCTGAAAACACTTTCTAGGTATTCATATGAAGAATCCGTAAGTTAACAATAAGTTCAATATTTGGAAAGACCTAGTAATTATGACGAAAATCGTGAAAATATATGCATTTTATTTTCACTTACTATTTTTTTTACCCCTCTTCCGAACGCCAATGGATATATGAATTTTTTTTTATTGGAATTACTTGTCTAGTCGATTTACATATACGTAACGAGTTTCAACTTTCTATCATAAGCCGGTTTAAGGTTAGGAAAAACACCCCCCACTCTCATAAAGTACTAACCCTGAAAAAAAAAAATATTTTTCCACCATGCCACTAGATAGATAGGTTGGAGATAGGGGTCGGTGTGGTTAACCTCTGTCACTGAAGCCACAGTTGGGCTTATTGTGACGTCCCCCGAATTGGTTATGATTCCTCTTCAATCCCTGCGCTTTCAATGAAGCTTAGTATTTTGCGAAGAGAAATGGACAGGAATTCCGATGGTTCCATGAAACCCTGACCGAAGTGACGAAGTCTTTTGTGAGTTAAACCCTGACATTCACAGAGGATATGCTCCGGTGTTTCGTCTTCGTCATTGCATATTCTGCAGATTTTGGTCTCAGAGAGACCAATCCTATTGAGATGTTTCCTCATGTGACAATGCCCAGTCAGAGCTCCCACTAGGGTTCGGGTCTGATATCTGCTTAGTTTTAGATAGTCAGATGTTCTTTTTCCGAATGCTTTGGCATAAAGAGCTTTGAGTGCCTGTTGCCCGGTGCCGAGTCCCAGTAAATGGCACTTTGCGATTTAAGCCATATTCGGATGTTCATTCTAGCTGTGCTTAATGGTATCCCACAAAATGGGTATGGTCCCATGAAGTCCGCTTCTGAACCTTTTCTAGCCATTGAGTCGGCCATTTCGTTACCTACATAGCCGCTGTGACCCGGAATCCAAATGAGTGTAACTCTCTTCTTATATCCGAGTTCAATTAGGTATTGGAGGCAATTCCAAACAAGTTTGGAGTGTATTTGATCGGACTGGAGTGCCATTATTGCAGCCTTGCTGTCCGAGAGAATATTTATTTGTTGGTTTTTGTAGCCCCGTCAGATATTTTCTCTGATGCATAGTTCAATAGCATGAGTCTCCGCCTGAAAAACAGTGGATGTTGTGTGCATGCTACAGTAGAACTTAACATTTGGGCGCACACCATAAACACCTGCTCCTACACCTTGATCTGTTTTAGATCCATCTGTGTACCAGATTATGGATGCTGGTTTTGGAGTGGGTTTGTTTGTGGCCCAATCCTCCCTTTCAGGTAGGGCAACTTTGAATGGCCTTGTAAAATTAAATTTCGGTACCATTGAATCAGAAAGAGGTATCGCTAGTATGGGGTCCTTGTTGAGTTCTGCAGAAAGAGTTGGACAAGCTATCTTGCGCTCTGACTCGTCCTCCGAGCACAAAAGTTTGTATGTGGTGAACCTAGCTTCTTTCTGTATTTCTAAGTGTAGAGGTGCTAGGTTGAGAAACACCTCTAAGGCGGCTGTGGGAGTGGTGCGCATCGCCCCAGTAACACCCAGGCATGCCAGTCTCTGTAGTTTGGTCAGCTTAAGCTGAGCAGTTTTCTGCTTTGTTTTCTTCCACCAGACGGATGCCGCGTAAGTTATAATAGGCCTAGCAACGACGGTATACATCCAGTAGGTGAGTTTTGGACTCAGTCCCCAGTTTTTTTCCGAGAAGGCTCCTGCAAGTCCAGAGAGAGATTCTGGCCCGTTCAAGAACTTTGTCCAGATGAGCGTTCCAAGTGAGCTTTTCATCTAGGATGATTCCCAGGAATTTTACCTCCCTGGCATACTCTATGGACTCTCCAAAAAGAGTAGGCTTAGATAGTTTGTCCTTACACCTTCTTTTGGTGAATGCAACAATTGTGCTTTTCTTTGGGTTGATACCCAATCCTGCTTTAGTGCACCAGGTTGCTACCTGGTTAAGGGTATTCTGAACTAGACTTGCCACAGTCTCTTCAAACTTACCTCTAACAAGGATGGCAAGGTCGTCAGCGTAACCCTGTACCGTTACTCCAGAACTTGTTAGATCTTGAAGAAGATCGTCCACTACTAAGCACCAGAGGATGGGTGATAGTACCCCACCCTGTGGACAGCCTTTCGCAGCTGTGACAGTGACTGTTGAGTCGGCTAGTGTCGAAGTTATTTTCCTGCGTTCTAGCATGGCCTTGATCCAACTGCAGGTTTTTGGATCAATACCACGCTTTTGTGCTGCAGAATAGATACTTTCGTAGGCAGTGTTGTCAAAAGCCCCTTCGATATCTAAGAAGCAACCCACCGCTATTTCTTTGTCCATAATCGATTTCTCGATTTTTGTGACTAGGTTTAGTAAGGCGTGGGTTGTAGACTTCCCCGGTTGGTATGCATATTGATTGGAGTGTAAGGGTTGAGACTTCAAGGCCCCATCTCTGATATGCCTATCAATAATCTTTTCCATAGTTTTTAAGAGAAATGACGTTAAGCTGATAGGACGATACGATTTAGGATCATTGCTCGGACGGCGCCCTGTTTTTGGTATGTATATCACCCTAACGCTACGCCAGGATATGGGTATATAACTCCATGCGTGGTTTGCTCTAAATATGGATAATAGTGTTGGTAGAAGATGGTCCATTCCTCTTTGCAGTAAAGCGGGAAATATCCTGTCTTCTCCAGGGGATTTAAATGGTTTGAAACTACGTACAGCCCATTTAACCTTGTTAGCAGTGAAGATCTTGGCTGAGTTTTTCCAGTCCAATATGGTAGGTTTACTCGGCTTTGAGGTAGTGTATCGTTCTTCATTGCTTGGTTCTGCGGTTGAGGATCCTGGGAAATGAGTTTGGGCTAAAAGTTCTAACGTCTGTTTCCCATTTTCGGTTATCGTGCCATCAGGTTTCTCTAATAAGCCCATTTTGTTTGTATGTGCTTTAGAAAGTATTTTGTGTACTCTTGCGCTGCTGGGCAAATAACTTATACTACCCTGGCAAAACAATTTCCACGAATTGCTCTTTGCACGTCTAATTTCGTAGTTGTACTCTGTTAGAGCCCTTTTGTACGATTCCCACTCACCAGTTTTATTGGCCCTATTGAAGAGCTTTCTAGTTTGAGATCTGAGCTTAGATAATGCTGGGTTCCACCAAGCTACTTTCCTGTTACTTGCTCTGGACCTTTCTGGGCAGGATGAGTTGAAAGCAGTTTCAATAGCATTGCGTATTTGTTCTGATGCTATCTCTATGCTATCAATGTCCTTAATATTTCGTATGGTGCCGGTCATGTATTCCGACAATTTCTAGTCGTATAGTTCCCAGTTCGTCGTTTGTGGCTTCCTGTACGTTTCGGACAAGATAATGTTAGATTCTATGTTGAATAGGATATGCCTCTGATCTGACATAGAAGTCTCGTTAGAGACGTGCCAGTTGCAGATTTTTGTGCTCAGGAATTGAGTGCAAATGGTAAGATCTAAAACCTCCTGCCTGACTCTGTTTATGAAAGTGGGTTTGTTACCTCTATTTATAATATATAGGTTGTTAGTGTGAATAAATTCTAGAAGCAACTCACCCCGTTCATTGATGTTAGAACTTAACCACATAGTGTGATGTGCGTTTGCATCACAGCCAAGTACCAGCTGCTTGTTTGTCCTCCGGCATAGGTCAACGATGTTCCTGATGACGGGCGACGCTGGTTCAGTGCAGTCTCCGGGAAAGTAGGCTGAGCATATAATGATTTCTGTCCTGCCCTCCGGGAACTGCAGCTCTACAAAGGCCGCTACAACGTCCTTCGTACAGTAACCTGGAATTGGAACATATTTAGTATTCTTTTTGAAAAGTAAACATGCCCTGGGTCTACCAATATTGGTAGAGTCATACAAGAGCTCACCCACGGTCAAGCCTCTTACCTGGTCCTCCGTTAGATATGGCTCCTGGATAAGAGCGACGTCAAGTTGAGCTTCAGTGAACCTGCGAGAAAGGACTGCTGACGATGCTTTTGCATGTTGCAGGTTCACTTGAAGGCACCTGAAGGTGGTCATTGATCGGCAGTCGAGTTGGTCCGATGGCACTGGTGTTCTCGCTGACTCTGAGCCTTTATCCGCCTTCTTCCCTCCGGCTTTTAGACCTTTGGGAGTATTGCGCTGTGACTTGAGCTGCTTTTTGTTGGAAGTAAGTGCACCAGTTGTTGGGCCTGTGGAGGAGCCTGCGTGAGGTTTAACTCTGCGCTGGACTCTAGTCCACTCGAAGGGACATTGTGTCGGTCCGGGTTGTGACGTGTTGTAGGTGTCCTGAATCTTTTGGTTTTTGTCCGTTCTAGACTCTACATCCATGGGTATAGGAGCTTGTGATGTTGCAGGTTGAGAATTGATTTCTCTGCTCTGAACATCTGCTTTACTTGCTGGTTTGGATGATCCTGGTTGAGGGCTCAAGTCTCTGACCTGGGTATCCTTACACTTAGCGGTTTCTGTCCTGATACTTGTGGTTTCCTTGTTGGTGTTGACTTTCTCTGTCCCTTCCTTTTTGATCCTCACTTGGATGTCTGAAAAGTTCTGGAATAGACGACACTTAAGTGATTCTAGCTCAGCTATTGAAGCGTCATCTACAGAGAAGACAAAAGTCTGTCCGCCATTCTTTTCCTTCGCAATGTGGAGAACCCGCCATGATTCAGTCCTGAGGCTTGGGTTTTGTTTGCCTAGACGGAGCTTGAACTTATTACCCGTCAATTCGAATCCTGGTGGGACATAAGTTACGCAGGTAGTTGCCTTCGGTAGTTCGGACCTATCTACCGCAACTAGCCGCGCATCCTTCCAGGGCTTTAGCATTGGGGTGATCCTGATGATCCAGTCTGACTTTGTGCAATAAATTGCGGATGCGGTTCGCCAACTTCGATCTTGTCCACTTCGTCCATGATCGATCGCTTGACGTCTCTCATTTGATCTTCGGTGAGAGTGACCACAGGGTGCATCGAATGCGTAATAGCTACTTTCATTTGAGACGCTACGTCTCTGTATGAAAGCTTGGAAGTGCGCGGTGCTGGGTTGAGCGAGCTCTGTTCTACCACCGGCTTTCCTTTGGCTATTTTTGCACTAAATGCAGAGGCTAGTTTGGTCTTTGTCGAGGAGACCTGAACCTTGTCATCGACGACTGGTTTGGTTTTGCTAACCTGAACCGTGTCGACGACTGCCGCAGATTGTTCAGTTTTCTGCACCTTTTTCAAGAACTGTTCTGGTGTGCTACCATCAGATCTGCCTCTTTTGCCAATGTGTGCACCTTCTGAGGCGCGTTTGGCTACAAGTTCTCTGACTTGTCTCCGCGCTTCTTCTGGATCCACGCCACTGGCAATTTTGGCCCTGACACGTCTCTTAGAGGCTCCGAAGAAGTATTCATGTTGCCTCTCTGATTCGATTTGCGGTAAGTCCACAGGAACAACTACTGCATTTGGAACCATTGGCTCCTGAATGCTGACGTCGCTCGTGCTTACTACCACTCCTCTGCACAGAGATGGGGTGAGCAAGTTCCCCTCTTCATGATGGTCGGTCGGTGTGAGTAGTAGGGTGTCTTCACACTCTACATCCATCCCGCCATCAGTGCCCACAGCGAGTTCCACGTCGACTGGGGTGCTAATACCAGAAGACACTTCGTCGGTTTTGGATACTATGTCTATTTTGATCCCACGAGTATGGCGAGAAAGGAAGGTCCGCATCCGCAGAGCCTCCAATACGGACGTAAGGCTACATTACAAGGGGGTTTCGCCCGGTGCCCCCAGGAGATCGTTCAAGGTATCACTTTTAGCCACCTGATACCATGCAGCCCTCGGCACAAATGCTTATACACCTTGGCTTGAGTGTGGATATCTTTTCGTTCACCGCTCCTCTAGAGTAGTCAGAGCCACCCCCAACTAACTCTAGGTTCGCGACACAAGCCCCCCCACCACGACAAGGTAGGGATCCACGGGGGGGCCATGCCACTAATATAGTTCTATTCAAATACCAAGTTTTAGTTTTCTGTCGTTATAGGTTCTTAAGATATAACCATCGAAACTTTTTCCTTCTCACCCTTCCCCACCCTCACCCTCTTCATCCACGCCCTGAAATTTTTTTTCCCTACCAGGGTTCTATTAGGCCTACTTCTGGTAGTTAACCCGTATTCTGATTCATCTAGCAGAAATCCACCTCATTTTAACATCTGCGAGAGTATTAACGCGTGTCCAGATACACCAAACAGAGATCCAGCCAATTTAATATCTGCGAGAGTAGTGCACCTAATCATACTCCTTTTCTTGACCCGCTTCTTCCACCAGTTGTGTAGCTCACAATTAATTCTGATGGTTCCTCTGAAAGTTGATACTTACTATCACGGTTAAGAGGTAACAGAATTTTCGAAAATGTGCGGCTATACCTTGCCTTTCTGCACATCAAATCTGACACGACCTGTATCAATGGGAAAACAAAGACTAGTACGATTCTTTCCATTCGACAAGAAGGTTTTTCAACGGATTTGAAGAGGTTGCGTGGAATTTACACACGCTTTCTCGAGCTATTTAGTTTCTCTCCTGAACAGGTTCAAAAAGATCTTGATGCCTATGGCTCACATGTGTCTTCGAGGCACATTTCTGATCTTCAAAGAGCGCGTGAAGGTCATAACAGGTTTTTCGTAATGAACCGAATACAGTTAGTACTAATAACTCGGTTCATAATTTTGACAGTCTTGCGCTGCCTAACGCAAGTAAGAACAAGTCCAGATCGACACAATATTGCTAGTGAATTGAATTTTTACTTTCATAATATGTCAGGAATGAGATGCTCCCTGCCCCAGTTTCGCAACGATTTAGCAAACTGTCCTTATGACATAGATGACAATGATCACTGAAACCTGGCTCCTCACAACGCACTTAGATGCGGAAATCATCCCGTCAGGATGGTCCATTTTTCGGATGGAGAAATTTAAACCAGCTCCTTTGGTTGATCAGCGTGGAGGTGGTGTCTTTATTGCAGTAAAAAATAAGCTCTCTAGCTTTCCCGGTTCAGTTACCGGTTAATGCAATTTTTCAAATTTGTGCATGTAAAATTCAAATGCTAGATAGAAATCTGGTATTAGTCTGTTTTTACATACCACCAGATTCTAATGAGCAGCAATACGCTGATCTCGCAGCAGCCATAACTTTGATTCATTCATCAATCCTTCCTGGTGACGATTTCTTGTTGTATGGCGACGCGAACCTAAGTGGTATAAAATGGGAGGCCAGTGAAATTTTTAATTTTAATTTTTTTTTAAATTTAATTTTTAATAATTAAAGACGAGGATATTTCACAAAATACTCACATTAAATTATTTTTCTTTTGAACATATTTTTCGTAGTGACTCTAACAAGACTATAACTTCTGATTTTCATAATGCTGACTATGAAATGATTAATTTCGAAATCTCCAATTTAAAATTCGCAGACAACATTACAGATGTGAATGTAATAGCTGAAAACCTCATTGCCTCTTTAAAACATATAATGGAAAAGCACACTCCTAAGCGCATTGGTACAAAGTTATCTTGTCCCCCCTCATATGGATAAAGGCCTTAGAGTACTTCGAAACAAAAGAAATAAAGCCTATAGGAAATGGTGTAAGTCTCAGTCGGTAGAGGATCACACCGTATTTCTGTATATTAGTGAAATGAAAGCCATAGCACTGTATAACCGCAAAATCTTAAACAGCCTAATAGACCGTCCTAAAAATTTTTGGCAACACATTAACGACAAACGTGGAACTAAAGGCTATCCAGCTTCTATGAAGCTTAATGATAGCTCTTCTTCTGATCCCGTAAAAATTTCAAACTTATTCGCTAAACACTTGTTACGATTTTTCCCCGACGATGGAAAACCGACTCGAAACCCCCACAACAACAGGGGTGAACGGGTCTTGTCCGGCTCGAACCCTGAGATGGGTCGTGGGGCGCCAGTGGTCCTTTCTGGAAGACCTCGTTCTACTTTCGAAACGATCGAACCACTGATCGCTCGAAAATTCAATGCATACATCCTGGAGGGACGAAGGCTGAAATACGTCACAATAATCGTTACAAAATTTCAAGGAAACAGATACGGAATTCAATGTAGAAAATTAACCAATTTATTCAACTAAAAGTCCCTAGCTACTCTTGCTACTTATCCTAGGGCGCCTCTGGTGTTCTCCGCTCCTCCGCCATCGTCCTCGGATAGCTGCGCTCAGGAACTCTTTCCGTCCACGACGTTTACAAAAAGGAAGCACCAAATTCCACCTTCGCTTGCTGGTGGCGCGTTCCCGTCGATTTACCAACGCACTTCGTTCTTTACCGCAAAGGTTATGTTTCCCGGACGCTTCTATCAACGACTTGTGACCGCGCTGCGTTTACGTTTTTCTTTTCCAAAATTCAATCACTTTTTCACGATCCGGTTCACGGTCCCAAAACCAAAAGGTCAACTTGCTTATCTCACTGCCAATTCCCAGAGACCCCCCAATCCTTTGTCCACTCTCCGCGAAAACTACTAGCGGGAAAATTTACCGGCTGGTTTTCTGTTCTCGTAGGCGGGTTCAACGTTCGTTTCGCGCATATTTTTCCGTTCTCCAAGTCCAGGTTCAACGTTCGTTTCGCGCATATCTTTCCGCGCATACTCGAATTGAATTTACACGCGTACAGCCTTAACCCGAGACACACACCGACGAAAATTCACAATTAGTTACTTGTGGGGATCACCCACTGTAATATCTCTTATCGTATACGTCACAATATTCGGGGCCAACTTCACAGTTCTTTTCTTTTTCCTACTAATTTGACAAGGTCCTAACCCTACCCGTCTACCAGTCCTTCCTCGCTCCAGAGTTATAGTTCCTTCACGGTGGAAATTTTAATTTACTCATTTTCTTTTTCTTTTAGTCTGTGCCACGAGTTGGGGGTAGGACCCCAGGAAGCTAAATTTGCAAGAGGTCTTCCCTTGCATGATTATTCGGTGAGTTACTTCATTAAAATGCTTCCAAAATAAATTATTACCCTTCCTCTTCTCTTCCCTTCAGGCGGACCGTAACATTCCTCCCCTACTTAAAAGAGAATTTCCCAAATTCTCTAGGCGCCCTACGAAGGAAAAAAAAAAGCTGAGTGTTGGTACCTGAACGAGTAAGATTTATTTTTATCCCTATTCAAACCAAGTTTCTTCCTCGGCACCCATTTCCTTACCAAGAATTCATGGTTCCCTCAATTCCAATTGCCCAGTTGAACCAAAATAAAATAATTCAGATATACCACCCACCACCAAAAAAAAAAAAATAATAAAAAAAAACGAGAGGCATAGTACCCACCACCTAAAAAAAAAATACTTCTGGACAAAAAAAAAAAAATATAATACCAAAACGGAAGATTTGTCCCCGCGACCCGTGTACGCTTTGAGGTCCTTAGCGTGCCCGACGCCACCCGGTTTCCCATCTACATCCTTCAGTTTATATGTCCAAGGTGACTCTTTCTCTAGAACTTCGAAAGGTCCTATGTACTTAGGTGCTAAGTTTGCTGAAAAATACTTGGAGGCATCCGACAATATGTGGTTACCAAATCCTTTGGGAAAAAATCCTCGTTCTGTCTACGCAAGTCATACCGATTCTTTGCTACGTCTGTGGCATGTTTAAATCGATTGACATCCTCCCTCACCTGATTCAAGGCTAGAGCGCGTTTCTGCGGCTCGAGAACGATACCCCTGTCGTCCCCCTCTGGTTTTTCCCCAAGTTCCACACAAGTGGACATATTTTTCCCAAAATTTACGAAGTATGGAGTACACTTCATCACCTCATGCGTAGAAGTCCGCAACGCACAAGCGATTTTTGCCAAATTATCGGCCCACTTCCTATGATTCTCAGATGCATAGGCTCTAAGCATCGTCTTAATAGATTGATTAATCCGTTCCGCCGGGTTGGCTTGAGGATGATAGAACGCGGTGTACTTTATCGTGGTTCCGTAGGATTCCACCATTCGTTTGAACTCTTTCGCCCTGAATTGAACACCGTTGTCGCATACAACCCCCTTTGGAACGCCGAAAAGCAGAAATACACTATCCTCTAATGCTTTCGTTACCGCCGTACCCGTGGCAGCCCTGAGAGGGAATAACAAAGGAAATTTCGAGAAGTAGTCTACGACGGTCAAGATATACGTATACCCTTGCAACGAACGTGGAAGTGGCCCAACCAAATCTACACAGATCGTTTCCCACGTTTGCTTGGCCTCACCGTTCCGTGAGACCATCAATCCAATAGGCAACCGCCGTTGTGGTTTAATTGCTTGGCAAATCGGACAAGATCGTACATATTTCCGAACATCTGCTTGCATTTTGGGCCAATAATAAAACCTAGCCACTCGATCTATTGTTTTTTTTGCACCCAAGTGACCAGCTTTCGGATCATCATGCTGTTCATGCAGTATTTTCATCCGCTCCCCTTTCGGTACAACCCGCTTCCAAGCATCCGCAGAATCTAAGTCTAGATACGCGGTAGGAACATGTTTCCACAACGTGGTGCCACTGATCCTCCACTCCGAATATTTTGCCGGTTGCCTCTGTACCGTCTCCAACATGCTTCCGAACCAACGATCTGTTTGACCCTCCGCCTGTACTACCTCAACCAGAGGAACAGACCGGGATAAGGCATCAGGAACAACGTGATCCTTCCCCTTCCTATGTATGATGTCGAAATCGTACTGCTGGAGTCGTACTGCCCACCACGCCAATCGTCCCGTCCGATCTTTGACATTGTTCAGCCAAACGAGTGAATAGTGATCTGTCACCACACTAAAGTTAGTTCCCTCCACGTACGGTCTCAACTTTTCGATGGCCCAGAGGACCGCCAAACACTCCTTCTCAGTCGTTGAGAGCTTCCATTCGGAGCTAGTTAGCGAACGACTTAAGTAGCATATAACTTTCTCTCCATCCGGCTGCAATTGTGTCAACACACCACCTAACCCGAAATTCGAGGCGTCGGTCTGAATCACAAATGGCAGGTCATAGTCCGGACAAGTCAAGATTGGTGCTGTGGCGAGTTTCACTTTCGCCTGCGCGAAAGCGCTTTCACAATCCTCGTCCCAAGCGAACTTCTTATTTTTCTTGAGCAAAGAAGTTAAAGGTGAGACGAGGGTGGCAAAATCCGGAATAAATCTCCGATACCATGACACCATCCCGAGAAACTGACGCACTTCTTTCACGTTCTTCGGAGCCTGAAACCTCATCAGACACTCCACCTTCTCTGGATCAACGTGTAACCCACTCTCATCCACGACGTACCCTAAGTGTCGCAGTTCATCCCTGCAGAACTCGCACTTCTCCCGAGACACTCTGAGTCCTACCGCAGTAAGCCTTCGAAACACCTCCAGGAGCATTTCCATGTGTTTGTCGAAGGTTTGCGTCACCACAATTATATCATCTAGATAAACAAATACAAAGGGTTCCATATCCGCTCCGAGCACCTTATCTATCAATCTTTGCCAGGTCGCCGGGGCATTTTGTAGCCCAAACGGCATTCGAGTAAACTCGAACAACCCTCGTCTCGGTACTGTAAAAGCGGTGTATTGACGGGATGATTCTGCCATAGGCACCTGCCAGTATGCTGACTTGATATCCAATGAAGAGAGGTACTTCGCATCCCTTAACTTATCAAGTGTTGCCGTTACGTAGGGGATTGGGTACGCGTCCCTCTCTGAGACTTTGTTGACTTTCCTGAAGTCCACACAGAAACGAAATTTTCCGTCTTTCTTCTTGACAAGCAATATAGGGGAAGACCATGCATTCTTAGATGGTTGTACTATTCCCCCAGCCAACATTTCATCCAATTCCCGGTCAATATCCCTCTGCACCACGGGATTTACCGGATAATACCTCTGCTTGATTGGGGAAGAGTTGATCGTAATTATATGTTCAACCTCCGAAGTGCGTCCGAGACCATCGCCCATTCGTTCGAATTCCGTCTTCAAAATTTTTTCCAACTCTTCCGTCTGGTTGTGATCTAATTTAGATTTCGGTTGAAGAAAATCGATGGCGGCCAAATAAAATTCGTCCGGTAAATCGCAATTATCCTTACGCAAATCAACCACTAACCCAAATTGTACTCAAAAATCTGCTCCCAAAATTAGCACATGAGGTAGTTTGGGCACAACCAAACACTCCACCCACCGCGTCCGACTTTCCACCGAGATCGGAATCCAAATGGTTCCATCTACCCCGCACTTCTCGTCATTGGCCAATTTCACTTCCGTCGCGTTTGAATTTCTCAACTCCACCCCCAACTTCCGTAACCTTTCCCAACCAGACTTCCCTACAATTGTTCTCGATGCCCCTGAATCCAATAAACCCACGAATTCTACATCGAAAATGGACACTGTTAAGTGTGGCCGGGGATCTCCTTTTACCGAAGTCAACGCGAAATTCACCGGAACGACAGATGCGGTATCTTCATTCGTGCTCACTTTACCGCTGTCTAATGAACACGACTTTCGTTTCCCGACTCTACCCGCGCAGTACTAGTCGTTGCTTCCATTTCAGAGACACTTGAAGTCCCCGGGTTGCAGACAGTACAGTCCTTCCTAAAAACCCCAGGTTTTTACACACCCGAAACAACGTCGGCCCTGTTTACAATCCCGTGATGTGTGTCCCACTTCCTTGCAATTATAACACGTAATTGTTCTGAGTTGTGTTGACCTGTTATTTCCCTCACTCGACTTCCTCCCCGGTTGCTGCTCATCCTTCAGGTCCACATATGCCAGATCAGGCTCAAAGAGATGACTTTATCGGCGTCCCGATGGTGGCACAAATGACTCCACTGAAATCCTCGTTGCCTCCAACGACCTACCCAACCTCACTAGCTCACTTAACGAGTCAATTTCCACTAAGCTTAACTGACTTTGGTAAAATGGAGTAATATTTCGTCTTAATACCCTCAACTTCTGCTCTTCGGTACATGAAGTCGAGAGACGATTGAATAGAGTCTCTATCACCGCTACATAGACTCCTATCGACTCATCCATCCCCTGTGTTCTACGCTTAATCTCCTCCATTAGCCTATCGTCGTAGTTAGGGGGTAAAAACTCTGCGCGCAATTCCTCCACCAACTCATCCCAATCTTTGCATCTGGGTTTATTCGTACGTAGCCAAATAAGACCTTTCCCCGTGAACAAATCCACCGCCGATCGAAATAGCGTGGCTTTGGACACCCCGCGAGCCGTTCTAAGCTGTTCTACTCGCTCTAAGAACGCACACAACGACTCTTTTTCCACACTAAACGTTAACCCCCACTTCGCCACCGTCAAAAGTGCATCTTTTCCCGACGATGAGCGTCCTTCCTCTACCACATCTTCGTCTGATGATACTTCCCCCGATTTTACATACAGGTCATCCAACCGTAACAAAAATTTAATTTTCAACTTCCCCCTAACTGTCTCCTCCTCTTTGGACAACGGATTGCACAGGTCCAGACGCCGCAAAGCCCAGTCAATTTTCGCCATTATTTTAGCATAGAGAGATGATTTACTGCTACCCGAGAACGTTTCCAGAAGATCCGAAATTTCTTCAAGTTTTAAACCAAGAGCTTCTTCGTCCTCTCCAAATGTAAATGGATAGTCCCGAACGACAGATGAAATATCCGTAGCGGCCTCTTTGTGCAATGCCAAACGCAACGCTTTCCTCATATTGTCTAAAATATCCGGCTGACCACCCCGAATAGCTAGTTCGTACACTAGTTCATCCTGGCTTAGCCGATCTACCTTTATTTTCGACATTTCCGTTTCGTTTGAAAATATGACTCTAATACTACACACCCAAAAAGAATAGCAGGAAGAAAAATGGAACACTTACGACCCTCCGCACGAGAAGAGAATGACACCAAGACGCAATTTCTTTTCCGTAAAATTGAAAATATAGTAACCAAATTATTTCTCACCGTCTATCACTTATTCCAATGAAATAACTCACCCAAAAAAAACTACCGACTAGAAAAAAAAATAATAAAATTTCCGCGATGGTACCCTTCTTGCAAATTCACTTTCCACTTTTCCCTGGCACTTAACGGAAAATCACAATAGCCACCAAAAACGTTGGGCGCCAACTGTTACGATTTTTCCCCGACGATGGAAAACCGACTCGAAACCCCCACAGCAACAGGGGGTGGACGGGTCTTGTCCGGCTCGAACCCAGAGATGGGTCGTGGGGCGCCAGTGGTCCTTTCTGGAAGACCTCGTTCTACTTTCGAAACGATCGAACCACTGATCGCTCGAAAATTCAATTCATACACCCTGGAGGGACGAAGGCTGAAATACGTCACAATAATCGTTACAAAATTTCAAGGAAACAGATACGGCATTCAATTTATTCAACTAAAAGTCCCTAGCTACTCTTGCTACTTATCCTAGGGCGCCTCTGGTGTTCTCCGCTCCTCCGCCATCGTCCTCGGATAGCTGCGCTCAGGAACTCTTTCCGTCCACGACGTTTACTAAAAGGAAGCACCAAATTCCACCTTCGCTTGCTGGTGGCGCGTTCCCGTCGATTTACCAACGCACTTCGTTCTTTACCGCAAAGGTTATGTTTCCCGGACGCTTCTATCACCGACTTGTGACCGCGCTGCGTTTACGTTTTTCTTTTCCAAAATTCAATCACTTTTTCACGATCCGGTTCACGGTCCCAAAACCAAAAGGTCAACTTGCTTATCTCACTGCCAATTCCCAGAGACCCCCCAATCCTTTGTCCACTCTCCGCGAAAACTACTAGCGGGAAAATTTACCGGCTGGTTTTCTGTTCTCGTAGGCGGGTTCAACGTTCGTTTCGCGCATATTTTTCCGTTCTCCAAGTCCAGGTTCAACGTTCGTTTCGCGCATATCTTTCCGCGCATACTCGAATTGAATTTACATGCGTACAGCCTTAACCCGAGACACACACCGACGAAAATTCACAATTAGTTACTTGTGGGGATCACCCACTGTAATATCTCTTATCGTATAAGTCACAATATTCGGGGCCAACTTCACAGTCGTTATTGTTTATATGTCACCCGCGAGTGTTATTATTATTTATTATTTATTTATTTATTTATTCTATTCTCTGCACTTGCGCGCCATACTTCCCGCTCGATCGGCTCGTCGATAGTTTTCCCTACTCAATTACCTAGCTCCTAATAATCCTATGTTCTTTTCTTTTTCCTACTAATTTGACAAGGTCCTAACCTTACCCGTCTACCAGTCCTTCCTCGCTCCAGAGTTATAGTTCCTTCACGGTTGAAATTTTAATTTACTCATTTTCTTTTTCTTTTAGTCTGTGCCACGAGTTGGGGGTAGGACCCCAGGAAGCTAAATTTGCAAGAGGTCTTCCCTTGCATGATTATTCGGTGAGTTACTTCATTAAAATGCTTCCAAAATAAATTATTAACCTTCCTCTTCTCTTCTCTTCAGGCGGACCGTAACACACTTTGAATCTAATGGTGATTTCTTTTCTCAAAAAAAATGTGACCCGTTTCTGCCCTCAATTTTTGTTCTAGCAGTTCCGCTGTTCTATTCTCAAGTTTTTTTTTACCTGCTAGAAAAAGGGGTTTGAGTCCGTGGTTAAAATTGACCTGAAAAGTTGCATTTTTTGCCCCGAAAATTTCGGCGGTGCAACTCCTTTAACCTCAAATGTGCGTAAGAAACGATGAAAATAAAAAAAAAATATCCTACGACACAGCGGCAAACGATTTAAAAGCATAAATTAAACTGTCCAACGGGTCATACGGTAATTAGAAATCATACGGAGTGTAGTGAAAATTTATTTCAATTTTGATAATAGCTTTTTGACCTGAAAGCGTTCTATTGTAAATTGACCTGTCGGACGGAACTGTCAAAAAAGAGGGCAGAACTGCAATAATTTTGCATCTTTACAGGTCACATTTTTTTTGAGAAAAGAAATCACCATAAGTTTGCCAATTCCTTTAATTTCGATCCCGTCAACTTTTCACATATACCTTTACACGATCCGAAGTTAAGTGATATGATTCTTACAAATGATCAAATAATTACTGCATTACTTGATCTTAACACTAATAAAGGTGCCGGTCCTGATCTCATTCCCCCAATCTTTTTGAACAAAACCGCCCTTACATTATCTCGATTATTGCTTCCTCTGTTTAATATGTCTCTTCAGAATTCCATTTTTCCTGAGTGTTTTAAATTGGCACATATAACACAAATTTTTAAATCCGGAGATAGATCGGACATTAACAATTACAGAGGCTTAAGCATTTTATCTTCTATTAGTAAGGTTTTCGAAAAACTGGTTGCTAAAGTAGTAGTAGAGTTTGTAAGTCCTATTATTCATCCATGTCAGCATGGTTTTTTAAAGGGAAAATCTACTGTTTCTAAACTTTTGGAATATTCTACGTTCATCAAAAATAGATTGGGTAATGGTAAACAGGTAGATTCGGTGTACTCGGATTTTTCTAGTGCTTTTGATGTAGTGGACCACGGTTTGCTACTATTTAAGCTGGAACGATATGGTATTGGAGGTGCTTTTTTGAACTGGTTGAAGTCCTACTTATCCAATCGTACCCAAAAAGTAAAATTTTTATCGCATTTATCCAAAAAAACTTCAGTTTCCTCGGGTGTTCCTCAAGGTAGCATATTGGGGCCACTTTTATTCACATTTTTCATTAATGACGTGCCATTACTATTGAATGATTGCAAAGCATCCTTTTACGCTGATGACCTAAAAATCTTCAGAACAATTGACTCGACTCAGGATTGTCTCATATAGCAAAACAATATTGACATTTTATCTGTTTGGTGCTTAAATAACTCTATGCAATTAAACGTTAAAAAATGTGCAGCAATAACCTTCTCTAGAAAAACAGCTGGCTCATTGCAGTTTGACTACAATATAAGCAATGAAAGGTTAAAACGTGTCACACAAATCAAAGATCTGGGGGTAATATTTGACATTAAGTTGACTTTCAAGTCGCACATTGATAAAATTTCAAATAGTGGTATGGCTATGTTAGGATTCTTAAAAAGGAAAGTCAAAGAATTCGATGACCCATATTTGTGTAAGACTCTTTTCTGTACATTCTTGTTGCCTCTGCTCGAGTATGCAAGCGTTGTCTGGTCACCATCCACTCAAATTGACTCGTACAGGGTTGAAAGAGTACAAGTCCAATTTTTGCTGTTTGCTTTACGAAGCCTCTAGTTTAGTATATACCGTTTGCCTTATAAGTGTAGGCTACTTTTGCTGGATATGACCACGCTTGAGAGAAGAAGAGAGCTAGCTTCGGCAACACTAGCTTTCGACTTAATTAATTCCAACTTAATTTCGAATGAACTCCTTGTCCGCCTAATATTTGTTGAGCACAGGTTTAATCTTCGAAATGGCAGAATCCTGAAAATGGAAAATCATTCTTCGAACTTCATGATGAATGATCCTAATGCTTGTGCTATTAAAAACTTTAACTTGCATTCAGATTGCTACACCAGCTCTGTAAGTAGAACTACATACAAGGGCAATATAATGACTAAACTTAAGACACTATCTGCGAGTTAATATTTAAGAAACTTTTAAAATTTTTAGGTCTAAGATATTTATTCTTTGCGCTGTTTTCTTGTTGTGTTATTGAGTTGTAATATTAGTTTTAAGAGTAGAATTTAAGAATTTTTGTTTTTATATATTGTAAAATAGACTTTAATTGTCTACAAATAAATAAATAAAAAATAAATAAAAATAAAATTTGAAGCTTCTACTTTACACCGTTATTGAGATATGAAAGGTGTTATTTTTGAAAAATTCTTATCCCCTCCACTTTCGTGCTTCATGTATTTTACTTTGAGCAATCTTTATTTATCAAGCTTAATACTCAAACCGAATTTTGTTTCAATCTACTTTCCTAGTATAACTACAGATATTTGTTAAGTTTTAATTGCTTGCTATTAACGGTTTAGGAGATATGGATTTTAGAATGTGTCGATCTCGACTTTTTTGCGTTTCGGACGCATTGCTTCCCCCTCCACTCCCACACCCCTTTACCCATATCATCATTTTTTTTGCAAATGGGTCCACTGTTAAAGCTTTATAGAAATCCCAAGTTTCAGTTTTCTAACGTAAGCGGTTGCTGAAATCTAGAAACCAAAATTTTTCGTCTAAACGCTTGCCCCTCACACCCACACCCCTGTCAATTCAAGGGGTCTACCCAGTCTATTCTTAGAAAAATTTTAAATTTAATAGCTTCACAGGTTTGAGAGCTACGAGCCTGCAAAGGATTTTTCATGGGGCGGTCGACGTACGGCGGATAGACGGAGTGAAAATTTTTATTGCTTTTTTCGTGTCTACTAGTCATGAAACGTGGAAAAAAAAATGTTGGAGCAGCAATTTTTTTTTTTTTTAAATCAATAACAATAGAGTGGAAGCGGACTGTATTCGAAAAGCAGCGTACTCTCAGACGAGTACTCTAAAAATATTAAACTGTAAATACAATAAAATCTCATACTCATTGCAATAAACGGTAATTGTTTATTCGATGAACATTCCCACCAAGTTCCTCGAACCAATTACTTTATTGTTTTAATAATAAAGTATTGTTATCGATTTTTAAAATAAAAAAATTTGCTACCCTGAAATTTTTTTTTTCACGTTTTATGACTAATAAACGCCAAAAAAGCAAAAAAAATCTTCAGTCCGTCTGTGCGCCGTCCGCCGTCCGCCGTACGGAAACACATTTGAGGAATTATAGTTGGTTGCCAAACCCATGAGCTATTAACTTGATTTTTTTTTCTGAATAGACATGGTGGACCCCTTGAAGTGATTTTTTTTTGAGGGGTAAGGGTGTGAGGGAGAAGGTAGGGAAGCGTCTTAGACGAAAAATTTTGATTTCTAGATCTCAGCAACCGCTTACGTTAGGAAGTTGAAACTTGGAGTTTCTCTAGAGCTTTGATAGTGATATGAGTGAAGGGTGTGGGAGTGGAGGGGGAAATAATGCGTCCGAAACGCAAAAAAGGAGAGATAGACTCTAAAAAAAGTCGAGATCGATTCTAAGATCCACATCTCCTAAGACGTTAATGGCAAGCAATGAAAACATAACAAATATCTGTAGTCGTACTGGGAGAGTGGATTGAAACAACATTTTTGGGTGGGGGTAGTGGCGTACGGGGGTTGGGGGAAGAAAAACCTTAGATTGCGATATCTCACAAACCAATTGCACCAGAAAAGCAGAATTCGGTTTGAGTATTAAGATTGAAAAATAAAGATTGCTCAAAGTAAAATCTATGAAGGGGGCGGAAGAGCACTGAAGTGAAGGGGATAAGAAGATCTCAAAAATTACACTCTTCATATCTCAATAACAGTGTAAGATAGATGCTTCAAATTTTTACCAGAAGTAGGCCTGACAGAATCCTTGTAGGGAAAACAAATTTGGAGGTGGGGGTGTAGGGGGTGAGTGTGGGGAAGGTTGAGAAGGGAAAACTTCCGATGTTTATATCTTAAGAACCTATAATGACAAATAGCTGAAAATTTGTATTTAAACAGAGCTATAGTAGGGTCAAATTTTTTTTAGGGGTAGCATGGTACGAGGGTAGGGGTGGTTTTTCCTAGCTTTTTAACGGCTTATGCTAGAAAGTTGAAACTCGGTATGTATATGAAAATCAACTAGAAGAGTAATTCTCATAAAAAAAATTATAATATTCATTGTCAGTAAATATAATATGCATATATATTCACGATTTTCGTCATATCTACTAGGTCTTTCCAAATATCGAACTCATTTTTATTCTACGGATTCTTCTTACGAATACCTAGATTGGGTTTTCAAGATTTCTTGAAATTCGACCCGTAAGAGGGTGTAAAGTGGTTGTATACTTTTTCATGAATTCCACCATATCTCTCAGGTCTGATCAGATATCGAATATCATTTCACTTCTCAAGGCTTGTTTAATAATCACCTATTTTTAAGTCTTGTCTCATTCAACCTCTAGACTACATCCCAGAATATGACCCAATTATATATGTAATTCATACATATATTACACTTTATTCTAACGGCTTCCCGAACTTTTTGTTAGGTTTTCAGTCACATAGTAACATACACCGCGTACCCGAATTGAACACGTTCCAAACTTCTGCCGGAAAAATAATAAAGTTGCGCCCAGACTGTTAGCAGATTTTTCTTTCTTGGCGTGTGCTTTTGTAGCGATAGTTATTATGAGTTTAAGCAAAAGATTGACTTAAGGCTCCATGTGCACATTAAATGGAATTTTAATGACTTATGACTGTTTTCTTGCCAATATTTCATGTTTATGGCAACAAAAATACAAAATAAAATTACACCACTTACTAGCTGGTACGTAAACTAGGTCATCCATACAGAAAAAATTCAAAACTGTATTTGGAAAAAATGTTGTTAAGATAACAACCCTTGAACATTTGTTAAAATGCATAAATTTGAGTTTTTTAAACGCATATTACCTAATTCTTGAATAATTAACATGTCATTTTCATTAATACGAGTATAATGCTAGAAAATATCTTAAAGAAGGTCTTCCGTAAATCCAATTTTAAAAAAATTTCATTTTTGTTAATAATATATGAAGTCAAACTGAAGCAATTTTTCACGATTTTCATGGCAAGAATTACATAAGAAGACCACATTTAATTGAAAAGTATCATAGATAGTATAACTAATTGGTATTTCTAGAAGATAAATCAATGAAAAAATGAGTGATTTTTAAAAATTATGCGTTTCGAATAATTTGAAAACCATTTTTTTCTGTAAAATCAAAATTAGTTCGTTGATAAACAGCGAAGGATGTAGACGTATTGTCCACACTAAATTACATGAACGAAAAACGATTTCAATCGATTAAAATCCTCTCAAGAAAGAAAAATCAAACAGGGTTAAAAAAATGTCTTGCCGGACTCATGGGGCCTAAAGTACTAAACAGAACACGGACTTCGACTTCGAATTCGATTTGGCCTACCTTGCGGCGGTCGCAGGCCATTTGCCTACTTTACCGAAGTCGCAGGCGAAGTCAGTGTTGTGGGCATCACATATAGGTAACCCTGTGTATTCTAAATGACAGGGACTGCGCGGTCGAAGTCGAAGTCCGTGTTCTGTTTGGGCCTTTAGTGTTTAGTGAAGCACCAATTTTGTTAGACGTAATTTTGAATCATTTCAATAAAAAATTTAAAAGAAATATTTAAAAGTTTTCAACATTTCCGGCTAAGACTATTATAGAAAATGGTATAAAAAACATATAGCAATCACGATCGGCTGCAAGCCAATCGTATGATACTCTAGATGAAATACTGAACTCTGATTAATATTTTAGTTGGGAATAAATCAAAAGAATGAGGAGTGCACAAACAATTGAAGAGGTAAGTGTAAGAAGGGGTTATGTGACATTTGTTTACATTTTGTACTAATGGTCGATTTGGCGCTAAAATACAATAATACATATGAAAAACTGACACCCAGAGCAATCTAGCGACTATTTAAAGAACTGACAAGATTTAGTAGAACTAAATTTGTAGAACTAAAAAAAAGTACCAATTAAATCATCATAAATGTCAATTTCTCAAAATATGAAAAAGTGCACATAACCCCTTCTTACACTTACCCCTTCAATTATTACATCACCTTCTACTTACAGGGTGAAACTATTGTATAGTGGCTACTGGATTTCTTGAGTTAATCCCCGTTTTCATGGCGATAGTTTTGTACGATAGGACTTTCGCGAAATTATAGCTCGATAGTATGATAGTGTGATAGTGTGCCAGTCTGCTGTTTACACGGCGCGATGTACATACGATAGTGAAATTAGACATGTCCCTTGTCTATCACTTACATATAAAATCACGTACACAAAATCACGTACACATAAAATCAAAATTAAATTTTTTGCAATTAGCAACACGTATTCACGAGATCAAAATTATTATTAAATATTTTTATGTCAATGTCAAGATTAAATTATCGCGATAGTTCTATCAACTATCTCGTCAAGCATGATAGTCCGATAGTGCTATCATGACAGCGCGAAAGTAACTATCGAGAAGTTTACATGGTGATAGTTATGACGATAGTAATTATCATGACAGAAACTATCTCAAAAACTATTACCGTGAAAACGAGGCTTTATACTAATTTCCATATATTGATAAATCTTGGTTTGGTATAAAACTAATTCCTGTAAAATTTTGAAATCCACTATAACTCGTACTGGAGTTATAGTGGATTCTGTAACTTGCATACATTTTTGATGGACTTTTCTAGGCTGCTACACAAAGAACTCATTCAATTAGCACCAAATTCGTTTCAAAGATTGAAAACTTTAAGTCGGCACAATTTCAAGTTCCTAGCTTGAAGCATTCGAGCAATAATTGTGAAAACGTGTTTTAAGGACTTTTGTATGGGAGGTACCCGAAGGAGTGGAAGGAAATTGCCCATTAACGAACTTAGCCTTACTTTCTCAATTTTATATGTGGTGACCAAATTTCAACTTCCTAGACCAACGCGTTCTTGAGTTATCGTGCAAACGGACGGATGGACGGACTGACGGACAGACAGACGGACGGACAGACGGACAGCAAACGGATTTGGGGGTTTTGGCCCCAAATAAACACAGAATAATATAACTTTTTTTCGTCCGATGCTCGGTTCTATGCGTGACACCCTTTTCGGACTAGATTAAACTTATAATACTCTAGTGCCCGATTTCACAGTGGTAGCTTAATGCAGTTATGACACTGGCTATTTTTGAGGCTTTTAAGCGGCTAGTAAATCCAAATGGAGAGGGATAGAAAATGTAACATACAATTTTGACTTTGGTGTGAGACAGACAGTCCGTATAGCTATAAAGTGAGTACTGTCAAAAACTAGCCGCTGAATAGCCGCTGCATAGCCGCTACATAGCGCATTCGAGCAGTGTTTCGTAACATTCTAGCACTTAATACAAGAAAAATTCTGCTTCCAGTAGATTTTTGAACTGTTACTGACTTGTTTCGCATTCGAGCAGTGTTTCGTAACATTCTAGCACTTAATACAAGAAAAATTCTGCTTCCAGTAGATTTTTGAACTGTTACTGACTTGTTTTTAGCAGTTCGGTACGCATAAATTGTGGAAAGTGCCATGTTATGTTATAAGACGCGCTAAAATCGTTATTTTTCTTAACAATGCAGTTGTTAATGTTGATTACTAGATGTTTATAAAATAGCCTACGAACTGTCAAACTTGTGATTTTTTCTGTATTCAAGACTGTGTAATTAAAAAAATATAGCCGCGTAGCTACTCCACTACATAAGAAATATCGAATGTACGCAAATCATTACAAAAGCTTACAGTAGGTTGTAAAATGAAACGCTACTACGCATTATGCTTAGTTTAGCTAAGCCGCACTATACAAAAAAATCTGCCAACAGTCTGGGCGCAGCTTTATTATTTTTCCGGCAGAAGTTCAGAACGCGTTCAATTCGGGGATGCGGTGTATGTTACTATGTGACTGAAAACCTAACAAAAAGTTCGGGAAGCGGTTAGAAAAGGGTGTAACATATGAATTAAATAATTGGGTCATATTCCGGGATGCGGTCTAGAGGTTGAAAAAACAAAACTTAAAAATAGGTGATTATTAAACAAGCCTGGGGAAGTGAAAAGATATTCGATATCTGATCAGACCTGAGAAACATGGTGGAATTCATGAAAAAGTATACAACCAGTTTACACCCTCTTAGGGAATTTCGAAAAATCTTGAAAACATATTCTAGGTATTGATATGAAGAATCCGAAGAATAAAATTGAATTCAATATTTGGAAAGAAGATATGACGAAAATCGTGAAAATATATGCATTTTGTAATAACTGATATTTTTTTTTGTCCCCCCTTCTGAACGCTAATGAATATTCAAATTTTTTTTTATCCTAATTACTTTTCTAGTTGATTTACATATACGTACCGAGTTTTAACTTTCTAGCAAAAGCCGTACTAAAGTTAAGAAGAACACCTCCCACCCCCGTACCATACAACCCCTAAAAAAAAATTTATTTTTCCAACATACCACTACTATAGGTCTATCTAATTTTCAGGTTTCAGCTCTCTATCATTATAGTTTCTTTAGGTATAAACATCGGAACTTTTTCTTTCTCACCCTTCCCCACCCTCACCCACTACACCCACAGCCCCAAACTTTTTCCCTACCAGGGTTCTATTAGGTCTACTTCTGGTAAAAATTTGAAGCATGTATCTTACACTGTTATTGAGATATGAAACATGTTATTTTGTGAAAAATTCTAGTCCCCTCCACTTCCGTGCTCCTCCACCCCATCTAAAGATTTTACTTTGAGCAATCTTCATTTATCAATCTTTATAATCAAACCGAATTTTGTTTTTCTGGTCCAATTGGTTTGTAAGATATCTTAATCTAAGGTTTTTCACCCCCACCCCCGTAGACAACTACCCCTACCCAAAAATTTTATTTCAGTCTACTCTCCTAGTATAACCACAGATATTTGTGAAGTTTTAATTGCTTGCCATTAACGGTTTAGGAGATACGGATTTTAGAATGTGTCGATCTCGGCATTCTTGTGTTTCGGACGCGTTATTTCCCCCTCCTCTCCCACACCCCTTCACCCATATCAGTAATTTTTTTACAAATGGGTCCACTATCAAAGAAATTTCCAATGGGTCCACTATCAAAGAAATTTCAAGTTTCAGCCTCCTAACAGAAGCGGTTGATGAGATCTAGAAACCAAAATTTTTCGTCTAAATTGCTTCCCCCTACCTTCCCCCTTACACCTCCTCCCCTGAAAATAATGTCAATTCAAGGGGTTTACCCAGTCTGTTCCTAGAAAAATTTTTAATTTAATAGCTCTACTGGTTTGAGAGCTAAGAGCCTTCAAACGATTTTGCGTGGGGCGGTCGACGTACGGCGGACAGACGGAGTGAACATTTTTATTGCTTTTTTCGTGTCTACTAGTCATGAAACGTGGACAAAAAAATTTTGAGGGCAGCGAATTGTTTTTTTTTTGAAAATCAATAACAATACTGTGTTATAAATAATAAAGTAAAACTGTGAAATCAGTCGAATCGAATCCATAGCTTAAGCTACCTATTCTAGCTTAACTAAGCCTTAGCTTAAGCTAACACTGTGAAATCAGGCAAATATGATTTCATCTAGAGTATAAAAATAAATAACGGAAATGTCCGATTGGAATAAGCAGATACGAGTATGAGAAAATGTTCTAAAATTACTCATTTCATTATAAGAGCTTTAGATATAATAGTAAATTCATTTTTTACTCAGTTTCTTGAAATAAAATTACATTTAATTATGGACCAACCGTGGCATTTCTCCACCCGCGAACTAAACCAGATATCAGAAATAGCAACAGTAACGGATACAATTAAAAAGATAGCCAGCAAATTTTTAATGAAATGTCAATCCTCCGAGAATCCACTTTTTCTCTCCTCTCTTCTTCCGAGTTCTGCTTAAGGTCTAACTCTTTAAATTGATTGTTAGTTTTTAAGTTAGTTTAATGTAGTTATAAGTTAGGCTAAGTTTCATAAGATGGCTTTTTTAACCCTTTTCCTTCAAATTTAAAGTGTAGGTACTTTGAATTTATTTGAATGTAGCTAAATATAAACTCTTTAACTTGGCTGTTGCATAAGCTTGTTTCATTATACTAAGGGTAGAACAATAAAGAATTATTATTATTATTACATTTAATAGTTTATTTTTACATAGCTTCTCAATCTATATATCCAATATAAAATATAGTACGGATTCGAACCAAACCCAAATTTAGTAATTGACTGAGACTGTGGAGGTGCTGAAACTCGATACGGTTTCCCATGTGCGAAATGCCGGAGTCCGACGGAGTTGTGCACACTGCCCAGAATTGGCATCGTATTGTCCGCCAAGACTTGTGGATCGGTATTCTTTTGGTACTGACAAACTACCAGACCAGTTTCGGGAAAATAATTGGCTTATTATTGGTGTTTAAGCTCTTTCGGCATTGGCTCGACTGTCGGCTCTGTATTAGGCACATTTTGGCAAAAATATGTTTTTGTTTCTCAAAATCAATTTAGATTCGGCTTTAACACTACCACGAGAATGTTTCAGATTAGCCTAGTGGGTAGCGTAGCGGACTTATGACGGGACCACGGTTCGAATCCAAGAGTGTGCATGTAAGAAAAACCAATTCGCATTTAAAAAAAATAAACATTTACAGGAAAATAAAGTAGTAGTTAAGAAAAAACACTCACACACACAAAAAAAAGAACACAAAAAAAAAGTTTTTTAATTTTTTTTTTTTAACTGATGCCCAGTATTGGGCCAAAGTTTCACCAAGAGTAGGACCGGTGTGATCAAATCGACATTGGCTCGGCAATGATTTGGTTCTAGGGCACATTCTGGACCTGAAACATTTGCCAGTACTGGCAACTCTGGCACCAGTACTAAGCCTGTGCTGTGCCGTTCTGCTTTTCGTCCATGGGTTTTTCTATTTAGCTTATATAGATGCTTCCCCTCTATCTCATACTCTTTGGTGATTGGCTATTTTCTACCTCTAATCTTAGATGAGTCTACTTTATTTTTTATCGTTTCCTAGTAAGATCCGATAATAAAATAAATCACTTTATAGTTATACAATTTATTTTATCTATTAATTATTCCATTGTTCTCCTATTATCTCCTGTTAGAATCGAAATGTGCCAAGGGGAGTTTGCATATATCGACAGCGAACACACGATCTAAGGTACCACATAAAAGAAGTAACAGGAAGTATTCAGTACGGAAAACCTCAAATAATCCGCAGGCTGTACAAGTGAATAAATAAAATTTGAGTCGAATGAAATCCTCTGGCACAAGTAAATTCAGTTAATTGAGTCCTCTGGACATTTCAGTATTCAAATATGTATATCATCCCTTATCGAATATCTTTTGGGCCCTTCTCGAAATAGGGACCCAACCACTCTCAATACTGTTGTACATTTGCACATCACCGGGTATAACTTGCTGGAGGTTATACTCGTACCACTCGCCATGCATATGAGAAATGAAATGTTTCCCTTAAACGCCATGTTCGGATTTAGTTTTGTGACTGTCCCAACAGTATGAGGCTAGAAAGCCCTGTCCATAAATCCGAACCGGTATTATATCAGACCTACTCATATGAACTGGGAGTATGTTTCTATATTATTCTATTACGGAAATACTAGCGCATTATATGTAGTTGGCTGTGTTCTTGAAACGTAATATTAAACCCATTTGGTCATACTGGACACAGATGGCCCATAATTTTCTCCAATTACTTTAGTACTTATCCATTCCAGAGTAACTGTAGGACCAGAAATATTTAATACTATGAGAAGTCGAGGACAGGAGCCTTGTGAATGGCTCCTCCTTTTAATGTTCCTTTATAGTAACTGTGGCGTAAACTACAAATTGCAAAGACTCGTACGTATACGTTCGAGTAAGTCGGATGTAATCAACTTCCTCTGTCAGGGAGTGCTAAGCACAGAATCGTTTCGCAACAAAAAAGGAATCGTTCCAAGATGAAATTAAATGTCGGATTGTCATTTACGCAGGACCAATTAATGGCTTTGCCTTTGGTACCGTCAACCGTAATTTGTAGCTTCAATTTAGGTTCAAGTAAAAAGACGGTTTCGAAGCGGTACGAATATTGAAGGGGCGGCAGACAATTAAGACGCAACATGAGCTCACTCATTAATTGACAAACTGTTCTAGAAATGCTTTCTACTAGTCATTGCTCAAAGCATAGGTGCTTCCTGTTAGGATTTATTCCTTCCATAACGAAAAATACCGATGTGTGGAGCTAAACTGATGAGAATTTCTCGAAATAATAACGAGTTATGTTCCTTACTATCCTCCTACATGAAATAATTCTACTTCATTTCACGAGATCAATTTGGGTCGGTACATTGCGACGCGATGTAGAATAACCACAGTCATACCTCAAACAACCGACGAAATGGATAATGAAATCATTCGGATCCTACTCAGTCCACGGTGAAGACCTCGATTTCCTTGCTTCCAGCAGGAATGTGGAATTGTAAATTTCTGCATCCACCAAAGTGGATGGGAGATCCACTTTGCGTTGCTATGATAGATTTTACTTTATTATTTATAATACAGTATTGTTATTGATTTTCAAAAAAAAAAAATTTGCTGCCCTCAAAATTTTTTGTGTACATTTCATGACTAGTAGACACGAAAAATGCAAAAAAAAATCTGCCAACAGTCTGGGCGCAACTGTATTATTTTTCCGGCAGAAGTTCAGAACGCGTTCAATTCGGGGATGCGGTG
Organism: Beris chalybata; assembly: GCA_949128065.1. Taxonomy (NCBI): domain Eukaryota; kingdom Metazoa; phylum Arthropoda; class Insecta; order Diptera; family Stratiomyidae; genus Beris; species Beris chalybata. The sequence goes on from OX421895.1 coordinate 95,075,091, forward strand.
TATGTTACTATGTGACTGAAAACCTAACAAAAAGTTCGGGAAGTGGTTAGAAAAGGGTGGGTCATATTCCGGAATGCGGTCTAGAGGTTGAAAAAAACAAAACTTAAAAATAGGTTATTATTAAACAAACCTGGGGAAGTAAAAAGATATTCGATATCTAATCTGACCTGAGAAACATGGTGGAATTCATGAAAAAGTATACAACCAGTTTATACCCTCTTAGGGGTCGAATTTCAAAAAATTTTGAAAACGCATTCTAGGTATTCACATGAAGTATCCGTAGAATAAAAATGAATTCAATATTTTGGAAGACCTAGTAGATATGACGAAAATCGTGAAAATATATGCATTTTATATTAACCGATATTTTTTTTAGCCCCCCTTCTGAACGCCAATGAATATTTTAATTTTTTTTATCAGAATTACTTTTCTAGTTGATTTACATATACGTACCGAGTTTCTACTCCCTAGCATAAGCCGTTCTGAAGTTAGGAAAACACCCCCCACCACCGTACCATACTACCCCTAAAAAAAAATATATTTTTCCACCATGCCACTACTATAGCTCTATCTAAATACCAAGTTTCAGCTTCCTATCATTATAGATTCTTAAGATATAAGCATCGGAACTTTTTCTTTCTCACCCTTCCCCACCCTCACCCTCTACTCCCACACCCCAAACTTTTTTTCCCTACTAGGGTTCTATTAGGCCTACTTCTGGTAAAAATTTGAAACATCCATCTTACACTGTTATTGAGATAGGAATCGTGTTATTTTTGAAAAATTCTAATCCCTCCCACTTCCGTGCTCCTCCACCCCCTTCAAATATTTTACTTTGAGCAATTTTCATTTATCAATTTTACTTTATTATTTTAATAATTTTATTTTAATAATTAAGTATTGTGATTGATTTTTTAAAAAAAAAAATTTGGTACCCTCAAAATTTTTATTTTCACGTTTCATAACTAGTAGACGCGAAAAAAGCAATAAAAATTTTCAGTCCGTCTGTCCGCCGTACGCAAGATCGTTTGGAGGCTCGTAGCTGCCAAACGCTTTGAGATATTAAATTGAAATTTTTTTAACGAATAGACGTGGTAGGCGCCTTGAAGTGACCAAATTTTTAGGGGTGGGGGTGTGAGAGGAAGGAGGGGGAAGTGTTTTAGACCGAAAATTTTGGTTTCCAGATCTCAGTAACCCCTAATGTTAGGAAGCTGAAACTTGGAATTTCTATAGAGCTCTGATAGTAGACCCAATTGCAGAAAAATTTTCAATATTGATCAAGGGGTGTGGGAGTGGGGGGAAATGTAATGCGTCCAAATCCCAAAAAAGGCGAGATAGACACATTCTAAAATCCATATCTCCTAAACCGTTAATGGCACACTATTCAAACTTGAAAAATATTTGTAGTTATACTAGGAGAACAGAATCATGAAAAATTATGGGTGGGGGAAGTTGTGTATGGGGGTGGGGGGTGAAAAACTTAAGATTACGATATCTCATGAACCAATTGCTCTAGAAAAATAAAATTTGGTTTGGGTATAAAGGTTGACCAATAAAGATTGATTAAAGTTAATTTTTTTAAGTGGGAGGTGGAGCATAGAAGTGGAGGGGATGAGAATTTTTCAAATCAAACACATTTCATATCTCAAGAACAGTTTAAGATAGATGCTTAGAATTTTTACCAGAAGTAGCGCTAATTAAACCCTAGTAGGGAGAAAAGTTTTGGAGGTGTAGGTGTAGAGGGGGAGGGTGGGGGAGGGTGGAAAGGAAAAAGTTCTGATGCTTATATCTTGAGAACCTGTAATGATATAAGCCTTAAACTTGGTATTTAGAGAGAGCTATAGTAGCGGAATGTTGGAAAAATATAATTTTTTTTAGGGGTAGTATACTACGGGGGTAGGGGGTGTTTTTCCTAACTATTAAACGGTTCATGCTAGAAAGTTGAAACTCGGTTTATATATGTAAATCAACTAGAAAAGTAATTGTGATAAAAAAAAATTGGAATATTCATTGGCGTTTAAAAAGGGGGGCAAAAAAAATTATTTGTAAATATAATAAATATATAATGCATATATTTTCACGATTTTCGTCATATCTACTAGGTCTTTCCAAATATTGAATTCATTTTTATTCTACGGATTCTTTGTATAAATACCAAAAAAGTTTTTTCAAGGTTTTTTGAAATTTGACCCCTAAGGGTAGTGTGGTACAAGTGGGAGGTGTTTTTGCTATATGTAGAACGGCTTAAGCTACAATGTTGAAACTCGGTGTGTATATCTAAACCAACTAGAAAAATAATTTTTAATGAAAAAACGAATATCTATTGGCGTTCAGAAGGGGGGCAAAAAAAATTATCTGTGAAAATGGAATGCATATTTTCCCACGATTTTCGACATATCTACTACCTCGTCCCAAATAATGAATTTAATTTTATTCTATGTATTCTCCATATGAATACCAAGAAAGTGTTTTCAAGATTTTCTGAAAATTGACCCCTAAGGGGGTGTAAAGTGATTGTGTACTTTTTCATAAACTATTCCATATCTCTCAGATCCAATCAGATTTTCACTTCCATGACCTTGTTCTTTTTGATAGGTTTGCAGTCACATAGTAGCCTACACCGCATTTCAGAATTGAACGCGTTCCTATCTTCTGCCGGACAAATAATAAAGTTACGCCCAGATTGTTGGCAGATTTTTTATAATAAAACCGAATTTTGTTTTTCTGGTCCAATTAGTTTGTGAGATATCGTAATCTAAAGTTTTTCACCCCCAACCCCGTACGCCACTACCCCACATAAAAATTTTGTTTCAATCTACTCTCCTAGTATAACTACAAATATTTGTTAAGTTTTAATTGCATGCTATTAATGGTTTAGGAGATATGGATTTTAGAATTTGTCGATCTCGGCATTTTTGCGTTTCGGACGCATTATTTCCCCCTCCACTCCCACACCCCTTCACCCATATCTGTTTTTTTTTTGCAAATGGGTCCATTATCAAAGCTCTATAGAAATTCTAAGTTTCAGCCTCCTAACACAAGCGGTTCCTGAGATCTAGAAACCTAAATTTTTCGTCTAAAACGCTTACCCCGCCTTCCCCCTTACACCTCCTCTACTGAAAATAATGTCAATTCAAGGGGTCCACCAAGTCTATTCTTAGAAAAAATTTTAATTTAATAGCTCCACTGGTTTGAGAGCTACGAGCCATCAAAGATTTTGGGGCGGTCGACTATTACTGTTAGGTTTTCAGTCCCATAGTAACATACACCGCATCCCCGAATTGAACGCGTTCTGAACTTCTGCCGGAAAAATAGTAAAGTTGCGTCCAGACTGTTGGCAGATTTTTTTTTTGTATAAAAAGGGGTGCCCTATGATTTTGTGCCGCTTTCGGAACAATAGGTTTTTCCGGGGATGGGTTTGGTAACCCATCGCCCAACCCCCAACCTGGAGGACCAGGTCTATAAAGAGATGCACAAACTGGAGGACGCGGGCGCTGAACCGAGATGACTTCAGACAATGTATCCTGCACACCCTGGCCTGATTTGGGCTGTCGCGCCATTGTTGATGATGATTTTGTGCAATTTTTCACGTTTATGGACTTGTACATAGATACGAAAAGGCAATCAAAGTTTTCGTTCGTACTATGTAGGTATATGCTGTACGTCCTAGGAAATTTATAAATGTGAATTTCGCTGCATAATGCATATATGTTGAGGTGTAATGGAGTGATAGATGAAAGAAAGTTTTGGCAAAATTATTTACAGCATTCGTTATATTTTTATTCAGATCAAAATGTAAAGTATACTCTCTCATTGACTTCGTCAGTAATTATAAAATCAGTCAAGTTAAGCCAAGACACCAACCAAAATTTAATTAGGATGGAAATCTGAAAAAATACGAACGTAGGAAAGTGATCGTATACGTTCTGAGTTTCGAAGGGAGCACAGATACGGTTAAAGAATTGAGAACACGGACTAGAAATCAGAATGACGGTTGTGAGGACGGAAATTTCCGTGATAAGTTTCCACACAAAAACATTGAAGGTATGCATGTAACACAGAATTAAAAATAATAAAAGAATTAAAATAAGACAAACAAAGATCACTGAATTGTAAAAACTTCGAAGTAATGGCCGGTGACTGCAAACAATTTTGACTAAGATTATGAGAGAGAAGGAAAATCACTGAGAAATGATGAGAAATTGATCAGGAGTAAAGTGACAAGATATTATATTCAGAAAAAAATATTGACGATATATGTGTAAATGTCATTTTTTGCAGTGGTTGCTTTCTATTCCATTAAAATTTCGATAAGCTAGCTCCCTCACGATGTCAGTAAAAATAGTTTGCAGTCGTCATGTAAACCAGCTTTAAAACAACTAAACAAGCCAAACCAACAGACAAAAATACAAAATCATAAGAGCCTATGAACTGGCGGTTACATAAACCGACCACGAATTAGGAATTAGGTACTGTGAACTTACTGGTTCCTCTTGTAGCAACGTTGATTACTAAAGCCCGGAGCACAATGCTACCGTTCCGTTCCGTTCCATTCAGCTGTCAAAGTAGACCTTATAGGGTGGCCACGTGAATGCAAACAATGGTCGTAATGGAACTGCACGGAACGAACGAGTTTATCAAAATTCAACTTTTAACGGATCACATAACCTCAATTGTTGGAAAGTGGTATTTCAAGAAGAAAGTTTGTGTCTTATCTCTATATATATAAAAATGAAAAATTGTTTGTTTGTTTGTTTGTTTGTCCGGTATAGGCTTCTACACTACACATTCGATTGCAATGAAACTTTGATGATTTGTTAAGGGTACGCCCGCGATGGTTTGAGCGTTTGAAAAATCAACATTTGAGTGTATTTCATATGATTTAGCGGCAGTTCGTTCGGTTTTGATGCATTTCTATTACTAAATGGTAAAGTTGGACGATGGATGGTGGATAGAGGATAGTTGATGGAAGATGGCCCCCAACTAACACACTCGGTTACTAGTTTTCTATTATTTTGTTATATAAAATGTTTGTAAGGGTTGTCAAGTTGCGTAAGTAAAAAATTTAGTTTTATAGTGTTACTGCTTAGTTACGAAATTTTCTTAAAGCTATTTAAGGTTACCAACACTTTCAGTTTTATAAAACGGTGATAGAAACATTTTCATTACTTGTCTATAAAACTGTGAGTACTGATTACCTGCTGATATATATCTAGCTCTGTCTAATCTTTAAGCTGTAGCTAAGAAAATAAATAAATAAATAAATAAATATAGCAAAGTTGTATAGGGGTTTCCGTTACGTTATTAGGGAACTGATTCTTGCATTTTATTGTGGTGTCGACAGAGACCACTATATAAATCTAATAAGAACAAAAGCCTTTTATACAATTATAAAACTTTAGTGATTTAATGTTAACAATAACACTTCCGTAAAACTATTTAAATTTTTTTTTCTACTTTAACATAACGTTTATTTAACTATCTTCTAAATGTCAGATTCGTTTATATATGTATTCCCGCGTTTCTTCGATCTGAGCTAATAAAATGTAGGTATTTGTCCAAGTGGAAGGAAATAAGGTACAGTAAAAGAAGTTTCACAAAATTTGTTTAAAACTACTATTATAAATGTAGACTATGTTTGTGTTGCCGTTTGGTGCTGAACGTCACTTCAAGTTTTATAGTGTGACTGACGTGTTGCAATAAGTAATGAGCGTTACTTTAAGTTTTACAATATGACTGATAATAATCTGTGGTCTCAAAGGAACACGAAATTACCAAACGTCTAACAGAGCACTACTTTTAATTATATAAGACCACTTTAGTTCATACAGCGTTACTATTCGTTATATAGAATTTCGCATGTAGCTATAAAGAACCAAAAGTTGTATTACATAACTACATTTAAAAAAAATGATGATGTATGAACAATTTTTTTTTTTATTTAATTTTATTATTAGATACAGCAAATTTTTGAAGCCCGCTCAATTTTTGAAGCTACATTAGCTATATTTAGAATATAAAAGTAACTGTAATAAAAATTTTGGTAATATAATATACTACTAAATTTTTTGAGTCAAATTAATTCATAATATGAATTAAATCGTACCCAAAACGAATTGGATTTTCCAACACAAATGAAGATAGAGTTTAGTCGTCAAATCGGTTCTTTATTAACATGACGCTATTGGAAATGTATGTCTACTCTCGATAATTACGATTTTTTTCGAATTATCCTACTATACTTGGCTACTAATTACATGTCTTGTGTTATGAATCAGGACCATCATCAAGTGCGTCAAGTAAAATTATGTACAAGCTCTTCCGGCTTTTAAAAATTTCATGGCTTATTCATTAGAAAAGAAATTAACTTCAGCTTTGAACAACTGCATTCATCATCTGCACCATAAAACGAATTGTAGTCCTTAGGGCATTTCCATTTTCAGTCATATTTAGCAAAAAGAAAAAGAAAGAAGGAAAAACACCTTTCAAAAGGCAGTCCTTTTCAGCTCATCACTTGTCACACAGTGTAATCCGTGAAAGAAAATGTCAAGAGAAGGATCCCTCTGGCAATGTTCTGCTAACAATGGAAAAACCTAATGCACCTGTGTCATTCATTACCTTTTCGGGTGAAGTTTTTCAGTTCAGTGCGTTCGGGATCAAATGGATTAAGTTGGGCGGTGCTAACATGGCAAATACGCCAGTAGCATCTACTAAGGACACATTTGTACCCATTTGTTATTTGTGCTCACTGTACACAGTAGTTAACAGTGCCAATTGTCTGGAAGACGGAATGTAGACTCTGCGCTACACTGATACTATTCAGAATCCGTTTGTTATACAAAGTTTTTTATATTTAATCCTCTTGAGAGTATCAAATGTCCCAGGGTAGAGTATCAAAATTTATCAAGAACCATGGGCTTTTTAGAACATAAGTAGTTTCTGATGTTCAGAAGTAGCTCGTAGAGATCTTTGAATGTATTTTCGGGGCATATCCTAATATCAAAAGTCACACGCTGTATCTGAACAAGACACAAAGAAATTGTTTTCGTTGCCAAATCCTGCGAAGCTGTGGATTTCAATATAACACAATTGTGTCACATGCAGTGCTGAATTTAGGTCAAGGGAATAAAAATAAGTTGATTGGTTTTAATACGAGTACTAAATAGGATCGAAATTGAATTTCGTGAAGTATTGTGCCGGTACGAACGCAACAGAGTAGTCTGCATTATGTATGTGATTCAAACCGTGGAAATTTCCTAGTAAATATGATGGGGTAAAATCAAAGGACCTAATTCAAATTTATTGATTTGAGCGTAGTCCTCATTGACCCACCTGTGCAGATTGTGGATACTCAAGGATGTCAATTTTTTAAAAATTATGTTATTAAGATTTATTTTTATTTATTTATTTATTGGATGTGGACCCATCATAAATGATGGGGCCTATCATAAATGATGGAGCCCATCATATTTTCGGCCAAACCCCGGGCACATGGCACTTCGTTTATAATTTTACAATAAATTTATTTAATGGTAGCGTATATAGTTCAATAATATTGGAAGATTTAAATTAAAAAGTTAGTTTTATGTAAGTTCAGATCAATATCAATACTGAATCAAGAATAAAATTAATTAGAGCAAAATATAAAATCAAAAATCATGTACTTCAGGCTTTTAATAGTTATACAGTGATGAAAGTAAACGCTAATTTCAAGTTTAAATCAAAATTCAAGTCAATATCAATTCTAAATCAACTTTAAGAATAAAAATTGGAGCAAAACTTAAAATCAAGAACAAATACAATTCATACTTGTAATGACTATAAAATACGAAAAAGAAAGAAATAGTATAACTCTAGTAGATCAAAATTAAATTAAATGAGGAGGGTAATTTGATGGTGGGTAAGGAGTTGGAGGAGTAGGTCGGGGTCGGCGGTGGATAGAAGGTAGCAAGGGGCGGGGTGGCGTTCTGGAACAAGCGATGGGTTTTTTGCAATGGATAAGGATTCTCTTGTCGGCTGCTCGGTACTGTTGGTTGGCGGGTCTAGACTACTCCAGTGCCTCGCCAAGAAGGTGGAGTGAATTGTCCAGACAGAGACTGGCTAGATGCTGGTTCAGGTGTGTCCTGGCCGTTCGTCTCATAAAACTGTTATAAGACGGAATAATTTCCTCTACGAGTACTTCCGAGGAGATAGGGCGTTTGGTCAATCTCGCTTAATTGGCTTGGAAGCTCTTCAAACGATTACGTGCAAGACGGACGATATACAGACGCATTAACATTTTTTCCGTTTTAGGAGTCTGCTTGTAATTCCCTTTTAATTCGATCACTATACTTTGTTATATTAAAATAATAAAGTAAAATGGATCATTCCACCAAGAATCGCCAAAGGTGTGATCATACTATCTCCGATTCTTTTGAAAATGTTTGTACTTGAAGAACTGTCCGCCGTACGTCAACCGGCAAAATCCTTTGAAGGCTCGTAGCTCTCAAACCAGTGGAGCTATTAAATAACGATTTTTTCTAGGAATAGACTGGGTAGACCCCTTGAATTGACATTATTTTCAGGGGTGGGGGTGTGAGGAGGAAGGTGGGGGAAGCGTTTTAGACGAAAAATTTTGGTTTCTAGATCTCAGCAACCGCTTATGTTAGGAGACTGAAATTTGTAATTTCTATAGAGCTTTGATAGTGGACCCATTTGCAAAAAAATTGAGGATATGGGTGAAGGGGTGTGGGAGTAGAAGGGAAAGCAATGCGTCCGAAACGCAAAAAAGTCGAGATCGACACATTCTAAAATCCATACCTCCTAAACCGTTCATAGCAAGCAATTAAAGCTTAACAAATATCTGTAGTTATACTAGGAGAGTAGATTGAAACAAAATTTTTGGGTAGGGGTATTGGCGTACGGAGGTGGGGGTGAAAAACTTTAGATTACGATATCTCACAAACTAATTGGACCAGAAAAACAAAATTCGGTTTTATTATAAAAAATCTGACAACAATCTGGGCGTAACTTTATTATTTTTCCGGCTGAAGTTAGGAACGCGTTCAATTCTGAGGGCTACTATGTGACTGAAAACTTATCAAAAAGAACAAGATCATGGAAGTGAAAATCTGATTGGATCTGAGAGATATGGAATAGTTTATGAAAAAGTACACAATCACTTTACACCCCCTTAGGGGTCAATTTTCAGAAAATCTTGAAAACACTTTCTTGGTATTCATATGGAGAATACATAGAATAAAATTAAATTCATTATTTGGGACGAGGTAGTAGATATGTCGAAAATCGTGGGAAAATATGCATTCTATTTTCACAGATAATTTTGTTTGCCTTCCTTCTGAACGCCAATAGATATTCGTTTTTTCATTCAAAATTATTTTTCTAGTTGATTTAGATATACACACCGAGTTTCAACATTGTAGCTTAAGCCGTTCTACATATAGGAAAAACACCTCCCACTTGTACCACACTACCCTTAGGGGTCGAATTTCAAAAAACCTTGAAAACACTTTTTAGGTATTTATACGAAGAATCCGTAGAATAAAAATGAATTCAATATTTGGAAAGACCTAGTAGATATGATGAAAATCGTGAAAATATATGCATTTTATATTTATTATATTTACAAATATTTTATTTTGCCCCCCCCCTCCTTCTAAACGCCAATGAATATTCAAATTTTTTCTTATCACAATTACCTTTCTAGTTGATTGACATATACACACCAAGTTTCGACATTGTAACTTAAGCCGTTCCATATATAGGAAAAAACCCCCACTTGTACCACACTACCCTTAGGGGTCGAATTTCAAAAAACCTTGAAAACTCTTTCTAGGTATTCATATGAAGAATCCGTAGAATAAAAATGAATTCAATATTTGGAAAGACCTAGTAGATATGACGAAAATCGTAAAAATATATGAATTTTATATCTGTTATATTTACAAATATTTTTTTTTGCCCCCCTTTCTAAACGCCAATGAATATTCCAATTTTTTTTATCAAAATTACTTTTCTAGTTGATTTACATATACACACCGAGTTTCAACTTTCTAGCATGAACTGTTTAATAGTTAGGAAAAACACCCCCTACCCCCGTAGCATACTACCCCTAAAAAAATTATATTTTTCCAACATTCCGCTACTATAGCTCTATCTAAATACCAAGTTTAAGGCTTATATCATTACAGGTTCTCAAGATGTAAGCATCGGAACTTTTTCCTTATCACCCTCCCTCACCCTCCCCCTCTACACCCTCTACACCCTCAACCCTAAAACTTTTTTCCCTACTAGGGTTTAATTAGCGCTACTTCTGGTAAAAATTCTAAGCATCTATCTTAAACTGTTCTTGAGATATGAAATGTGTTTGATTTGAAAAATTCTCATCCCCTCCACTTCTATGCTCCACCTCTCACTTAAAAAATTTTACAATGATCAATCTTTATTTGTCAACCTTTATACCCAAACCAAATTTTATTTTTCTAGAGCAATTGGTTCATGAGATATCATAATCTAAAGTTTTTCACCCCCACCCCCATACACAACTTCCCCCACCCAAAATTTTTCTTGATTCTGTTCTCCTAGTATAACTACAAGTATTTTTTAAGTTTGAATAGTGTGCCATTAACGGTTTAGGAGATATGGATTTTAGAATGTGTCTATCTCGCCTTTTTTGGGATTTGGACGCATTACATTTCCCCCCACTCCCACACCCCTTGATCAATATTGAAAATTTTTCTGCAATTGGGTCTACTATCAGAGCTCTATAGAAATTCCAAGTTTCAGCTTCCTATCAATAGGGGTTACTGAGATCTAGAAACCAAAATTTTCGGTTTAAAACACTTCCCCTCCAACCCCCTCACAATCCCACCCCTAAAAATTTGGTCACTTCAAGGAGCCTACCCCATCTATTCGTTAAAAAAATTTCAATTTAATATCTCAAATCGTTTGGAAGCTACGAGCCTCCAAACGATATCGCGTACGGCGGACAGACGGACTGAAAATTTTTATTGCTTTTTTCGCGTCTACTAGTTATAAAACGTGAAAATAAAAATTTTGAGGGTAACAAATTTTTTTTTTTTAAAAATCAATCACAATACTTAATTATTAAAATAATAAAGTAAAAGTACATAAATTTCAGCAGATGCTTACTATTTAGTGTTCATTCGGGGTAAAATGAGCCCCGGGCGAATTTTATCACATACCAATATAATTTTATTTGATAGCTAAAAATAACAATTTTAACATGGCTAGAACATACAACAAATGCAAATGCAACAACAGTGGACTCAAGTTGCGATGAAAAATGCAATAGCTTCTGTTGCTGGAAAAAATTGACCTAAAGAAGGCCAGTAAATATTTTGGTGTTCTCAGGGCAACTCCTCAAAGCAGAGCACGCTCTCAACACACTTAATTTCATTTTAAATTATTTTATTTTTCTTCATTCTTTTTACAAAGTTCTAGTGATTATCGTCGCGCGCATGCCACGATTCATCGAAGTCGAGTGTTGACAGATGTCATATCACGTCAGACTGAGGAACCAGATATAATTCGTATTGTCGAAAATTGCAAATGTTAATAAGAAATATCTTTATATGCGATGCGACTGTGTACAAATGAACCGTTTATTTTGAAAGTAGAATAAGTCACTTTCGTTTTTAAATCGACATGATTAAGGGTTTGCGTTTTAACATGTTGAAAGATATTCAAGCCAACTTTTGGGAAAATTTACTTGTATTTATTAAAAGTGTGATGTAAGCCAGCACTGTTGTTTCTTATGTTCGGTCGTGAACCGCTTTTTGTTTCCTATGGAAAATATGCCACTTTTTTTGCTGGCCTTTTTTTTCAACCCTTTGTTGCATCATTCTTGGTGCGAATGCGAATGTTTTAAATTGTGTCGCGAATAGTTTTTCGAAAATTGTCAAGTTAATTTTTTTTTGGCAAGACATCTTCCTTCTGCGTGTATGTGGAATTTGGAACGGAATTCACTACAATATTCATAAGCAATCTCTCACCGTGTAAGGTAGGATTCCTCCCACTTTAGCAGAAATTCTGCTATATTTAGCAGGGAAAAATATTTTACGCAGAGGAAATTGTTGGCAAAAATTTAGCAGTAAAACTATTGCGACGATTCTGCTAAAACCGTTGTTTATACTCTAGATGAACATATAGAATGTTATAAGTTTAATCCAGCCCGAAAAGTTTGTAACGCATAGAACCGAGCCTCGGACGAAAAAAAGTTGTATATTATTTTGTGTTTATTTTCGGCCAAAACCTCCAAATCCGTTTGCTGTCCGTCCGTCCGTCCGTCCGTCCGTTTGCACGATAACTCAAGAACGCGATGACCCAGGAAGTTGAAATTTTTTCCCAGCATGTAAATGGAAAAAGTAAGGCTAAGTTCGTTAATGGGCGATATCCTTCTACTTCTTCGGGTACCTCCCATACAAGAGACCTTGAAACACGTTTTCACAATTATTGCTCGAATGCTCGGAACTTGAAATTTTGCACATTAAAAGTTTACAATGTTTGAAGCGAAAGTTCCGAATATGATGCAAACCGAATGAGTCCTTCGTGTAGCAGTCTCGAAAAGTCCTTCAAAAATGTATGCTTGTTACTGAATCCACTATAACTCCAGAACGAGTTAAAGCAGGAATATAAAATTTTACAGAAATTAGTTTTATACCAAAACCAAGACGGAGTTCACTAACTAGCGCCATCTGTTGACTCCTTCGGGTAGCTGTCATACAAAAGTCCTTAATAAATATGTTCACCAATATTGAACGTTAACCTTAGAACGCTTTAAGTTACGACTTTGAAATTTTATACAAATTAATTTTATAATAGTCGCCGGTGAAACTATTAATATGAAAAATATCCCATAAGTCCTTCATGTAGTTACCATACAAAAATTCTGTAAAATGTCCTCACTTACTTTATGGAACTCACTATAAATCAAAAAATCGAGTAGCCACTATACAATAGTTTCTACCTGTAAGTAAAAGGTCATGTAATAATTGCTTGTGCACTCCTCATTCTTTTGATATATTTCCAACTAAAATATAAATCGGAGTTAAGTATTTCATCTAGAGTATCATACGATTGGCTTGCTGCCGATCGTGACTGCGTTATGTTTTTATTAAGAGTTTTTTGACTGTTTTTCGCCATCAAAGAAGTTTATGGTTTGAAACACCAACACGAAATCCAGAATGGAATCAATCGGGGTCAGGACCCCAATGCCAATGAGGACATGTGATTTGAAAACCCATAAACTGTTTTGGACTAGGTTCATTGACTCAACATTGGCAGTAGCCAGGACTGCGATGGATCCTATTCGGGCTTTCGTCTTAGTTTCACGCCAGAAACTCCTCTGACTCCATAAAACAACCATCAAAAATTTCATATTCAGTGTTTTTAGTATTATGAAATAGAGGAAATAATAGTTTTACTTCTTTGTTCGTATGTATGTACGTAGTACGTTTATTTGAAACTTTTCCGGAAATGAAAAAGATTTTTATGTTTTAGAGAAATAAATAGGAATTAGGGAAAAAATGTGGTCTTACGCACAAGCGAAAAAGTGACTAAGAAATTTTCCCTATTTTTAAATTACTTTGGTTCGGTTTCACAGTGCGAGCTTAAGCTTCCAATTCTACTTAAGCTTTCGCTCAACTTGTATCACTGTTTCACAGAAGTACTTGCACTGAGAAATCGGTGCTTTATAAACTAAAATTTCATCAAACAAAATTTTTGAAATTGGGAACATAAAACTTTAAAATAAAAACATTATGCCATGTTCGGAAAATGGGCGCTATTCTCCAACTATCTTTTGCGCATCCCTGCAGCTACAGGGCTAAAGGGATTAAAAAACCCTTTTCCTGTTGACATGTAAGAAAAATGTCGAACGGAACCGTCATGGCGGTTCGAATTGTACTAAAGTGAGTAAGATAAAAATTTTTAATCTCAGCTTGGGAGATGACTTATCTTTTTTTACTACAATATTTTTCGACACACCAAGTTTTTCCCAGTAATCACAGAAAAACATTTTAAAAAATGTAAAAAAAAGTGTCGGGTTCAACAAAAAGTGATGATATTCACAGAGTCGGCTTTCTTTCTATTAAATATTTCCACTTTCGTTTGTATACAAATTTGTGAATTTTCTCAAGAAACCCGACAATCGCTCCGAGAAATATCACCCTCCGAATTTTCCAGATTAAAAGCAACCAAAAATTAAACGTTGCACATCATCATTTTGCTATACGACGAGCGATTGTCGAGTTTCTTGAGAAAATTCAAAAATTTGTATACAAACGAAAGTGGAAATATTTAATAGAAAGAAAGCCGACTCTGTGAATATCATCACTTTTTGTTGAACCCGACACTTTTTTTTACATTTTTTAAAATGTTTTTTTTTTTTGATATCATTTCTTTTTGTTGCATTTTTTTTACTTGAGGGAATAACTTTCTAACGAACAATACTTCTTCTTCCGTCAATTAACCACGATTTAATGAATCGTAAATGGAAAATTTGTTAATTTGAGCGTCATAATAACTAGTGATCTAATATTTCACTATGGATGATTTGCACATGATTTTCATGTTTGGGCACAGGTTTAATTTTGTCCAGTCTTTGTGCGAATAAAGGGTCGTATGGTAAATGAGACGTCCTCGTGTGCACGATAGATGTAAACACTGTTATGTGATCACTTGTGAGTTTTTCGTTGTTTTCGATCTTCTGTCGAGCGAAATCAGCCAATTTCTGCAATTACAATCGACGAAATCCTTGCCAAGTATGTGAGCTTTTTTCTCCTTGAACATAAATCTTTAATTCTTCGACAGAGTCAAGAGGTTGTTTTAGAGCTTTTGGTTTCACGACAACGAGCACTTCTTCTTCCATATCCATTGATTTGTATTAGAAAAACACGCGTATAATAAGAACGGGTTGGAAAAACACTTCACAGAGCCATACAAGAATATGACACACTATGGACACAGGTAGCTGTCGAGGAAATAGTTTTTCAAACCCAAATTACATCAAATGCTGCATAGAGAAAGAAATATTTCAACTTACAGAAGTAGTAACAAATTGAATGTAGACCACCAACCTCGCACGTATTATTTAAGCAAAGATCGCTTAATTCTTTCCGAATAAAAACAAATTAATATCCTTTGAGGTTTCGAATGACACTTAACAATAATATTGTTGCTTTAAGAATTGTGGACATTTTTAAATTTTTTATGAATAGCTTTTGAATTGGCTTTGACATATAAGTCTCGACTACTGTGATTTTGAAAAAAGCTTAAAAGTCGGAAGAACTAATTTTCATAAAACTCATTTAGCTTTTCCAATTTCTTCTTCTTCTTCTTCCAAGTTCTTTCTATGTATTTTAATGAAATGTATGGCGAGCTTATAGAAAGCTCTCATATACACAAAAATACAGATAAGGAGCCCGTGTCCGTGTGAAATCTTTACAGTAAAGTACGTAGTTGGTGCTGGGGGTTGAACCCGACGCACATTCGACCGAACGTACTGATATGTTAAGTCTATTTTGAGCTAAATAATCGTTTATTTTCTTAAAAAAAATTAATAATTGTTATTACATAATAAAATTTAACAGGTTAATAGTATTATCACATCATCCGAATTATATTAACGTGTACCAATATTTTAAATTATTTCTAACGTAAAACCTTAAAAATCACAATAAATGTATGAAAAAATGCACTTATACCACTTTTAAATACAGCTGCTCATAAGTGCATAGATAATTCGGAATCGCATTAAATTTAATCTACCGGTAATCGCAATAGGACCCCCACATTTTCCTCGGCCTTGAGCCCCCACATGTTTTAATCCGGCTCTGCGTGCTAGTCACAGTACCACACTCAATGACTTCTTGGAGTGTGATATGAACAGCGTAAGTAAGTAAGTAACCTATGTAACGAAGAGGTCCGCAGAACGTCCGGAAACTAGGCCTTTGTCTTGGATTTGGACGCAAACCTGGCGGACGGAAAGTCATCTTCCATCTGTCGGAAGAAATCGTCATTTCTTCACCAAAATGGAGAATAACTTTCCTATGTTTGTTCGTTGACTATGTCATCATTACACGACATATGTCCCACGAGTGGCTACGGAAGTGACTGAACAGCTAGCGTATAGCACGTGCATAGCTCGTCGGATGGGGTGAGTTGGCCACTTCAACTCGTGGACGAATGTTTATATGCTCGTTTGGGGCCGACAAATGGGTTTGAGGAGTCCCATTCTTACGGTCGGCGGGCTGGACAAGGATGATAGGTGAGGGGGCCAGATGCACGAAAACGAAGGGTGGAAAAGAGGGTGAAAGGAAGTAGGTGTGGGGAAGGAACATCCGGGGGAAATCATCCGACGGATGACCGAACATGAGATCACCATGTGTAGGTGCTATTTTGTCGATAATAGAGAAGGAGATCCGTCGGAGGGCGGATGTCCTTATGGCCCAGTCGTGCCGAATGCAGACGATTACAGTACTGTTGCGGCTGGACCAAGCCCATGCTACTACCAATGGTTCACCTCAAAGAGAGACCATTTGGTAATCTCATAGGGCTAGGTCCGATCGGAACAGCAGCCCTATTTCCCACCAAAAATCCAGTGGAGCCGTAGATCACACGTAATCAAGGCTTATCCATAATATCTGAGTGATCCTAACCCTTCATGAACGCCCATGCCCAGACCAGCATTAACGAAGAGCGAATTAATTATTCCGGCATTCACGAAAAGGGACGGACCATAGGTTGACATTTTCGGTATACTTCATTCCACAACATTACCTCGGGAGCTCAGTAATGCATTGTGAATACCTAGGGTGACATCATGACTGTTGTACTGGCGGTGCGTGTGAGATCAACTCAAGAATTCAAAATGTACAACCTGCTTTTACAACTATATCGTATGGCTTAAAATCTCTATTGAGTATTACAGCTGAATGCCAAGGCTTTATCCCGCACAAAATTTGAGGTCATAAAATGTGACTTCCTGTCAGATTCCAAGTCCATTTGCATGACTGGGCACCACTTTGCATCCATTAGTTCCATGACGAGACAGACATCTTGTAAGTCTACAGCCCGGCGTGGCGGGATACCTGTCTTTAATAAACCAATTATGTTTTAAAGATTGACTAACTTCATTACGTTGAATGCCCTATAAACGCGCTTTGCCGGTGTTACTTCCGGGAATGTCCTCGACAAATTTTTATTGTCACATTATTCTCGGTCGCTGGATCGAATGCAGTACTTACAACCCCCCCCCTGTGTTCCACTTCCTCTGGGGTGAGCTGTACTTAACAAAAGGGAACGACAAATTTCAGTGTCGCCGGAAAAGTGATTATTAAATGGTTGATTCATGATGACTCTAAGTTTACTTGTGAATCTATTTTAAAATTTAAGTATAATCTAATGATGGATCATATTAACAATCACTTTCGCGTCTTAGTACTCGTAAACTGTTTCGTTTAAGGGGTGCGAATAGCCTGAAAAAAAAATTGAGAAGGCAACCCCATTATAGCCAGTTTTAAACAATTAAGCACATGATTCCTTGAGCGCCTGAACCAACTGGCTTAAATTTTGGTAACTGTTTAAGATTGTAACCTTAATGTTGTCTACTTCATCGTTGTAAAGGCTGTCACGCAAGCTCATTTTGAAGTTGCCGAGCGTAATTGTAGTGTATTTGGGCATCCGTATGGTCATAAGAACCAATCCATCTAGCTGTGACCGTATGGTTTTTATTCTATTCCTGTCTTTTTCTTTTGCTTTTGTTGAAATAATCAGCTTCGTTAAATTCTTATATTTATATGTATATATTTCAAAAAAAAAAGAATAATATTGTCGTGACAAAGACAAAGGCAAAACAAAAAAAACATTACTCTTCTCGTTCGTTTTAAGTATAATAAATGTAAATGAAATTAGTTAATTTATCATATTCAAAGGGTTTAAATTTCAACGGAGAGCAGCAACTGACATGACGATGAGGTAGGTAATGAAGCAGCAGCTAATGGTGGTGTTGCAGTTGTTTGATAAGCTGAATGAACGAGTCCATAATTCAATGATGTTGACGATGTTGATCAGCGGATTGAAGGTGCTGTGATTGTTGCAATTGCGGTGCATGTTGGATGTTGGATGGCTGGTTCGACTTACACAAAGCGCAATACGCTGCATCGCTGGTACGAGGTTTTACGAATAATGTAAAAAGGTACCGGTACCATCGACGACACCAATATTTCACTGGAACCGCGTTAAATGGATGATTTATAAAACTCACCCACGAATCAACAACAATTAGATTTTTTTTTTCTTGTAAAAATCGCGCCCCCATTGAACTAATCATTTAACATAATTACCTTTTCAATAAACACCTGATTCCATAATCAGTCTTGCGCGCGTTACATTCCATTGAGCCAACAGGCTTTGACTAGAGTCACTGTATAAGAACTAACACAAACATCCATTATCATGAGTACGGACAATGACCACTTTTGGTACATATTTAGTAGTCTAAAAACCTGCGAATTTAAAAAATCGCAGGTTTCTTAAATGGCATAGTTTTAGTGTGTATACGTGCAGCAGATGGATTTTGATTGACGTTTCACGGAATCGAGATATGTCTCATGAAATGTCAACTAAATACAGCGCTTATCCACTTTAGTGGAGATCCTTAAAATGAAAAATCGAGACAACTGCAAAAAAAATTTCAAATGTACTGGTTTCAAATGAAACACACACATTCCGTACTCAAGATAATGGATGTTTGTGTTAGTTCGTATGAAGTGACTCTAGTTTTGACGACATCTATTTGCATCCTCCATGCCTGCACCTCTTTCGAATAGAACTCCTCAAGTAAGTCATGGATCCAAACTTACAAGGTGGTAACTTCACTTACAGGCGCTGGACACCCTTCGTAGTTATTGTGTTCGAAACTTGATCTGGTGAGTGCGGTACGGATGCAACAAGGCGTCACGCGTTACCTCGGATCGATCGGAACGTAGTAGCAGTCGAATATGTCACTGACGAACAGGACGTCGTGACGCGGTTTGAACAAAAACAAATAACACCAATTCGACTCATCGCATGATTGACATTCGCAACGCCTTACGAATTATGCGCACCCGAGAGTTTCATCTTTTAGCGATTTACTATAAATAGGTAGTTTCCTTGCACTTACATACATCGATTATTCGAGGTAATGCATCAGGCGGTGATCTCTATTGGCCGCGGTCGTAATGGTGGCTCAGTCTCGGTTTTGTTTACTCCAACCGGAATACACGTCGGGAATGAGAATCACGAACTGATGCGTCGAATGTAACCTGCACGGCTTCAATTGTACGTGTACCTGCTTTTCACACTTGGGCAACCGACGAGATTGAGCCACGCGATACACCACATCGGATAAGTGATTCCGAATCGATCAAACCAAACGGGGATTTATGACTGTACTTGCCCCATCCCGCTCCGCGCGACCAACTACACCGAATTCGAAAGCTACTACACTTTTGGACGGTTCACCACAGTTGACACATAAACTTATTAATTTCGGGACTCTATAAAAACCGCTATCGCCCGGCTTCAGGCTTCGGATGGAACTCTGGTTTTATTTATTGTTTTTTTATTTGTTTTATGCGTGGCGCTGTACGATTGGGGGGGTTTTAGAATTGTGCTCAACCTTTTTACCTGATTACTTTGATTGCAGTCAAGTCTCACTAATCCGTTTTACTGCAAATTGCAATATGCACTTTAAAACGACACACGACGACTGTCATTTTCAACAAAAAATCCGGTGAACGATTCAAGAAAAACTGACAGTGACATCGGGGTACGCGCAGAGGGCTTCACCTTTAATTTAAAGGTTAAAATTCACCGGTGCCCGCGTGGCAGCGCCGCTTCCCGGATTCGCGGCCAGGGGAAACAATTTTACCGGGCAGACTCGAGGGAGCCCACGGAGGCCGGCTCGGGTCCGCAACTACCCTTGTGACTTGGCGTGATAGACCGCTTATAAAGGGGCTCTCTATTTTTTTTTTTTTTTTTTTTTTTTTTTTCACTTAATCCACCATAGAGAAAAAAAAATGTTTTAGCCCAATGGGGCTAGAGTTGTAGGTCCGCCACGTGGTGTGGCCCGGAATAACGGATCCCCGTTAATTAAGAGGGGGGAAGCCGGTCTGGCCATCTGCTGCACGGGGAAAAAAAACACAAAAAAAAGGACCACAAACCTTTGTTTTTTTTCCTTAAGATGGAGCTAATTCGTTTTATCTCCATTTTGTTTTCTTGGGTCTGGTCGCTATGCGTGTTCAAGGTTCCTTATTCACTGCACTTTATAATTTTTTTTTTTATTTTACGCGAGGACTCACTTGGAAAAATATTACGTCTATCTTGGCGGCTGGTTCACTGCTGACAGGGGCGACAGGAAGTGCTTGATCGTAGATCAGCCTTCCTTCTCGGGTTTTTCGTGTTTTCCGGTTGCCGTTCTGATATGATTACGGCGATGCTGTTTTCGGTATTTCCACATTGTGGCGTTGCCAAAGCGGCTCGTTACACCTAGACAACAGGACCAAAATGGTATTTACCGACGGTTTGAAAATGATTTCTGGTGCAGGCTCGGGGTATTCTCACAGGAACTAGATATTAATGAGTCCTTCAGGCTATCGGACCATGCCAGTGTATTTCAAGCGGAAGTCCTTGCAATACTTCAAGCATGCAAAATTATTGAAGCAAGGGTGAATGCAACGGAAGACATCACTATTTGCATTGACAGCCAAGCAGCCATTAAGGCCCTTAGCTCGAACACAACTAGTTAGACAATATCGTGGTTTTCTTAACACCATCGGCACACGGCACAATATTACCTCTGCTGGGTGCCAGGGCCAGGCCACTGTGGAATCCAGGGGAAATGAACAAGCTGATGAACTTGCTCGAGCAGTCTCCAGCCTAAGCTCACTAGTGATGGACCCAGGGTTGCCGATCTGTGGGGAGTTCCCCAAAATTGGGGTGTTTGTGTGGAATGGATAAATGTGGGCTAATTTGGGCAAATTGTGGGGAATTGCGAGGAATTTTGGGGAATTATAGAACGACATCTGTAGATCAAAGCAATCAGTTTATGTTCACGTACTAAAAACAGATTTTAGTAAGAAAAACTTCTGATTTACAACATTTCAATGTTTATTTTTACCCAGCGTCCAAAATTTTGTGGACATACATACTCGTAGCAATATCGCAATTCTTCTACAGAATTTTGACCCAGCGTGACAAATTTCGTGGACATACGAACCAATATCTCTATTTTTGCAAAACATTCGTAACGACCATTTTTGTCTAAGTAGGCTAGGCTTTAATGCATGTCGCCTTTTTGTGGTTTCTGTACTGCATTTTAGCTGTCAAAATGGTGAAATATATAAATTTTTATAAAAGATGAAATGATACATGGGAAATGTATTGAAAGTTTACTGCTAAGCCCATGATTCAATCTTTGAAGCACTGCATTCTTACTGCATTGAAGGGCTGCTCAATTTTTATTTTTTAGTTTTTTTAATATTATCTTACAATGGTTTATAGTTGGTGCTTAATACAGAATTGTAGAGCCTTGGTGAGACGAAAAATATTTAATTTTTTTTTGTTTTTTTGTACTTTTCAAATATTTATTTTGTAATATCTTAAATAAATGGTATATTTTAATAGGTTGACGAAGAACTTGATTTTAAGGAAACATTGGAAATTTAATATTAACATTTAATGAATAATCTATAGACAATATTTCAGAAAATGCTACCGTCTGCAGTCAACATTTTTCTATTGACTGAAAATCTATTTATATACAGATACACAACTAAAGCCGGAATCGTTGCCGATAATATTCCTAATACTGATTTCACTGATACTAATTTGAAATCATGAACAGTATAATTTCTTATAAATCATATTTTTTATAATTAAATATTTTTATTTACAACGTTCAAATTTCATAAAAGCTTGATTTTTATTAAAATATTGTACTCGCCTCGCTCGATTCACAACATTTTTGAGACAGAAACAACAGGTGATTCTGAATTTTTCCAACTCGTACTTATTGATTTTGTATGAAAAAATGTGACAGCTAATAATATTGTTCTAACGCCGCGTTTCCACCTGTGCCTTTATATGCGTAGGGCATATGCGCTGAGCACGGATGTCTAGGCATATATGGAAACGGCAAGCATATGCTACACGCATATCCCTTTGATCTGCGTCAAAAACCGCCATCGAAGCAAAGTTATAGTATATGTTAAAAATTTCCCAAAAACGATATCCGAATAATAATTGAAAATTCATATCTCTGGTAATTTTTATCCTTGAATAATAAAGTAGGGCTTGTTTTAAAGATTGTTATAGTTTTTGTTAGTTATATGTAAATGAGATAGAAGCAAAACCTTGAATTTAAATTATTTTTTTCACTTGTTCTTCAAGTGCAAAATTTTTCAAAAGAATCAGAAGTGGTAAGGTCACAACTTTGGCGATTCTTGATGCAATGACCCATAATAAAATAAAAGATCTGCCAGCACTCTGGGCGCAACTGTATTCTTTTTCCGGCAGAAATCCAGAACGCGTTCAATTCGGGGATGCGGTGTATGTTACTATGTGACTGAAAACCTAACAAAAAGTTCGGGAAGCGGTTAGAATATGGTGTAACATATGAATTAAATAATTGGGTCATTTTCCGGGATGCGGTCTAGAGGTTGAAAAAAACAAAACTTAAAAATGGGTGATTATTAAACAAACCTGGGGAAGTAAAAAGATATTCGATATCTGATCAGACCTGAGAAACATGGTGGAATACATGAAAAAGTATACAACCAGTTTACACCCTCTTAGGGGTCGAATTTCAAAAAATCTTGAAAACACATTCTAGGTATTCACATGAAGAATCCGTAGAAAAAAAGTGAATTCAATATTTTGAAAGACCTAGTAGATATGACGAAAATCGTGAAAATATATGCATTTTATATTAACCGATATTTTTTTTGCCCCCCCTTCTGAACGCCAATGAATATTTGAATTTTTTTTTATTAGAATTACTTTACTAGTTAATTTACATATACTTACCGAGTTTCAACTTTCTTGCATAAGCCGTTCTGAAGTTAGGGAAAACACCCCCCACCACCGTACCATACTACCCCTAAAAAAAAATTTATTTTTCCACCATGCCACTACTATAGCTCTATCTAAATACCAAGTTTAAGCTTCCTATCATTATAGATTCTTAAGATATAAGCATCGGAACTTTTTCTGTCTCACCCTTTCCCACCCTCACCCTCTACACCCACACCCCACATCCCCACTAGGGTTTTGTTAGGCCTACTTCTGGTAAAAATTTGAAGCATCCATCTTACACTGTTATTGAGATATGAAACGTGTTATTTTTGAAAAATTGTTATTCCCTCCACTTACGTACTCCCCCGCCCCCTTCAAAGATTTTACTTTGAGCAATCTTTCTTTATCAAGCTTTATATCCAAACCGAATTTTGTTTTTCTGGTGCCATTGGCTTGGGAGATATCGTAATGTTAAGTATTTCACCCCCTACCCCCGTACGCCACTACCCCCACCCAAAAATTTTATTTCAATCTACTCTCCTAATATAACTACAGATATTTGTCAAGTTTTAATTGCTTGCTATTAACGGTTTAGGAGATATGGATTTTAGAATGTGTCGATCTCGACTTTTTTGCGTTTCGAAAGCATTGCTTCCCCCTCCACTCCCACACCCCTTCACCCATATCATCAATTTTTTTGAAAATGGGCTCACTATCAAAGCTTTATAGAAATTCCAAGTTTCAGTCTCCTAACATAAGCGGTTGCTGAGATCTAGAAACCAAAATTTTTCGTCTAAAACGCTTCCCCCACCTTCCCCTTCCCCACCCTTGAAAATAATGTCAATTCAAGGGGTCTACCCAGTCTATTCCTAGAAAATTTTTTAATTTAATAGCTCCACTGGCTTGAGAGCTACGAGCCTTCAAAGGATTTTGGCGTACGGCGTACGGCGTACGGCGTACGGCGTACGGCGGACAGACGGAGTGAAAATTTTTATTGCTTTTTTCGTGTCTACTAGTCATGAATGTACACAAAAAAATTTTGAGGGCAGCAAATTTTTTTTTTTTGAAAATCAATAACAATACTGTATTATTACTAATAAAGTAAAATGTATTTTTCCACCATGCCACTACTATAGCTTTATCTAAATACCAAGTTTCAGCTTCCTATCATTATAGATTCTTAAGATATAAGCATCGGAACTTTTTCTGTCTCACCCTTCCCCACCCTCACCCTCTACACCCACACCCCCAAACTTTTTTCCCTTCTAGGGTTCTATTAGGCCTACTTCTGGTAGAAATTTGAAACATCCATCTTACACTGTTATTGAGATATGAATCGTGTTATTTTTGAAAAATTCTAATCCCTCCCACTTCCGTGCTCCTCCACCCCCATCAAATATTTTACTTTGAGCAATCTTTATTTATCACGCTTTATATCCAAACCGAATTTTGTTTTTCTGGTGCCATTAGTTTGTAAGATATCATAATCTAAAGATTTTCGCCCCCCCACCCCCGTACGCTACTACGCCCACCCAAAAATTTTGTTTCAATCTACTCTCCTAGTATAACTACAGATATTTGTTAAGTTTTAATTGCTTGCTATTAATGGTTTAGGAGATATGGATTTTAGAATTTGTCGATCTCGGCATTTTTGCGTTTCGGACACATTATTTACCCCTCCACTCCCACACCCCTTCACCCATATCTGTTTTTTTTTTGGAAATGGGTCCATTATCAAAGCTCTATAGAAATTCTAAGTTTCAGCCTCCTAACACAAGCGGTTCCTGAGATCTAGAAACCTAAAGTTTTCGTCTAAAACGCTTACCCCGCCTTCCCCCATACACATCCTCCCCTGAAAATAATGTCAATTCAAGGGGTCTACCAAGTCTATTCTTAGAAAAAATTTTAGTTTAATAGCTCCACTAGTTTGAGAGCTACGAGCCTTCAAAGATTTTGGGGCGGTCGACGTACGGCGTACGGCGTACAGACGGAGTGAAAATTTTTAATGCTCTTTTCGCGTCTACTAGTCATGAAACGTGTAAAAAAAAAAATTTGAGGGCAGCAAATTTTTTTTTTTTAAAAATCGATAACAATACTGTATTATAAATAATACAGTAAAACAATATGACCCTTTCTTTAGATGACCCCTTATCAAACGAAATAGCCAAATTAAAAAAATTTCTAGCACCCCAAACAGTAAGGTCTGGATCCGCCACTGCTATCAAATATATTTTACTTTATTATTTGAACAATAAAGTAATGTTATCGTTTTAAAAATTTGCTAATAGTGTGGGCGAAACTTTATTATTTTTCGAGTCAAAGTTCGGGAGCTATCAAAATCAGAGTATATCGTCAGTTGTTTCGAGAGTATGACTTTTCTTGGAAAATTAACTTTGTTCTAAAAATAAAAATGTTTAAAATATAAATTACCAATTTTATATCTCATCAGAATTAAAGTCGGTGGAAGTGAAAAGCGATCTAATATCTCATCAATCCTAAGAAATATGCCAAAGCTTTAAAAGGCATACAGACCTCTTACACCTTTTCGGATTGAATTTTTAAAAATACTGAAGTTGACTTTTTGGCGATTATATAAGAATCTGTGAAAACATATGCAGCCTACTTACACGTGCTACGTGCTCAACCCTTTTCTACCCTCTTAAGGTTGAAGAAGGCAAAAACTATTTTTAGGCGATTATTACGCAAGCCCATGAAAGTGAAGAAATATTCGATATCTTATCAGGGTTGGTGGAAATGCAGAATTCATGAAAAAGTATACCACGTTGCACCCCCCCTTGAGGTAGAATTTAAGAAATTTTGAAAACATTTTCCGTTCTATATAGTTAGGAAAAACGAAAAACACCCCAAGAGGTGGGGGTGAAAAACTTTGGTAGCAATATCTCACGATATTTAATTGCAATTAAAAAATAAAATTCGGTTTCTGTATAAAAAGTTTGACAAATAAAGTAAAATTTTTTAAGGAGGTTATGAAGCATGGAAGTAGAAGGTATACAAATTTTTCGGAAATACAGAAACTACGAGTATAGGGCAAGAAATATCAGCAATCTAGTAAAACATTGTCACATTGTCGAAATATTACCGCAACTAGCATGATATTGCCCTGTATTGCTGCATTAATCGCTACACTAGTTTTATCAATAGTCGTCGGACAATTAATTGTTTGAAAAATTCCTCGTGTACAAGCACCTTTACTGGACTGGGATTTGAGCGATTTAAGCGTACCGAAGCTATCGGCTAGTATTCTTGAACGCATGTTTTAAGGTCTTTGTATGGACCCGAAGGAGTAGAACGATTGCACCCGTTAACGAACTTACGTTAAAATTTCAACTTTAAGTTTAGATAATGAATGGAATGGGGGGTTATTTTATAAACTTTTTGCCTTCCCTCCCCCCCTAGAAGAAGTTCTATAGGCGCCCTTGATCATTATATATTAAATTTATTAGTTTTCATTATGTCTACACTTTGGGTATTATGCGGGGAATTTCAATACTTTTTGGGGAATTGCGGGAATTTGAACATTTTGTTTGGGTAATTTAATCGAGAGTAAACGGCATCCCTGGATGGACCAGCACATTGCTATTTCCATCGGATCCATAAATAAGTCTATCGACTCACTATGCTTGCAACGGGCAGGCAATAGATGGACAAACCTAACTACATGCTCAATATCACGAACCTGAATATAATCATGGGAAAAGCAAGTATATCCTGAGTCTGAGCAGGAAAGATGCTAGCACACTAATCGGAGTGCTCACAGGGCACTACCTGATCAGAAGTCATGGGAGCCGACGCAAATGATCTCTGTCGTAGGTGCGGTGACCCAAAAGTGGAGGAGACACTCTTTCACATCCTATGTGAGTGTCCGGCCCTCTCGATAACCAGAAGACGGAACCTCGGCGTTTATTTCCTCGATGACCTCGGTGATATCGATAAGGGAAACAAGGGCGCCCATAGAACTTCTTCCAGGGGGGGGGGAGGGCAAGGCAAAAAGTTAATAAAATAACCACCCACTTCATTTAGAATCTGAACTTATGGATGAAATTTGAACGTAAGATCGTTAACGGACACAATCGTTCTACTCTGTCGGTCCATACAAAGGCCTTAAAACATGCGTTCAAGAATACTAGCTGATAACTTCGGAACGCTTAAATCGCTCAAATCCCAGTCGTAGAGGTGCTTGAACATGAGCAATTTTTCAAACAATTAATTATCCGAAGACTATTGCAAAAATTAGTGGAGCGATTAATGAATGGCGGCAATATTTCGACAATGTGGATATGTTTTCATAGATTGCTGATATTTCTTGTAGTTTCTGTATTTGCAAGAAAAATTTATCTCTTCCACTACCATGCTTCATCACCTCCTTAAAAAAAACTGCCAGCAGTCTGGGCGCAACTTTATTATTTTTCCGGCAGAAGCTCAGAACGCGTTTAATTCGGGTATGTTACCATGTGACTGAAAACCTAACAAAAAGTTCGGGAAGCGGTAAAGTAGGGTGTAACATATGAATTATATATTTATGTCAAATTCCGGGATGATCCCGGGACTAGAGGTTGAAAAATACAAAACTTAAAAATAGGTGATTACTAAACAAGAAAAAAAACCATTCTAGGTATTCATATAAAGAATCCATAGAATAAAAATGAATTCAATATTTCGAAAGACCTAGAAGATATGACGAAAATCGTGAAAATGTATGCATTTTATATTTACTGATACTTTTTTTTTGGCCCCCCCCCTTCTGAACGCCAATGAGTATTTAATTTTTTTTTTATCAGAATTACTTTTCTAGTTATTTACATATACGTACCGAGTTTCAACTTCCCAGCATAAGCCGTTCTAAGGTTAGGAAAAACACCCCCCACCCCCGTAAAATACTACCCCCAAAAAAATGTTAATGTTCCACCATGCCACTACTATAGCTCTATCTAAATACCAAGTTACAGCTTTCTATCATCATTGATTCTTAAGATATAAGAATCGGAAATTTTTCCTTCTCACCCTTCCCCACCCTCACCCTATACACCCACACCCCCAAATTTTTGCCCTACTAGGGTTTTATTAGGCCTACTTCTGGTAAAAATTTGAAGCAGCCACCTTACACTGTTATTGAGATATGAAACCTGCTATTTTTAACAAATTCCTATCCCTTCCACTTCCGTGCTCCCCTGCCCCCTTCAATGATTTTACTTTGAGCAATATTTATTTATCGAGCTTTATACTCAAACCGAATTTTGTTTTTCTGGTGCTATTGGTTTATGAGATATCGAAACCTAAAGTTTTTCACCCCCCACTTCCGTACGCCACTACCCCTACCCAAAAATTTTATTTCAATTTTCTCTCCTAGTATAACTACAGATATTTGTTAAGTTTTAATTGCTTGCCATTAACGGTTTAGGAGATATGGATTTTAGAATGTGTCGATCTCGACTTTTTTGCGTTTCGGACGCATTGTTTTCCCCTCCACTTTTACACTCCTTCACCCATATCATAAATTTTTTTGGAAATGCGTCCACAATCAAAGCTTTATAGAAATTCCAAGTTTCAGTCTCCTAACATAAGCGGTTGCTGAGATCTAGAAACCAAAATTTTTCGTCTTCCTCTACCTAACTATATAGAACGCCTTCTGCTACAAAGTTGAAACTCGGTATGTATGGATATGTAAATCAACCAGAAAAGTAGGTAAAAAAAATCTTAAATATATATTAGTGTTTGGAAGGAGGTCGAAAAATATTATCAGGGAAAATGAAATGCACATATTTTCAGGATTTTCGTCATATCTATTAGGTCTTCCCAAATATTGAATTCATTTTTATTTTACGGCTTTTTCATAGACATACACGTTAATATGTAGAAAGTGTTTTCAAGATTTTCTTAAATTACTTTTTCATGAATTCTGCCATAGCCCCCAGACTAAATCTCCACTATCATGGGGTTGCGTAATAATCTCTTAAAACTGTCATAGTTTTAAGTTTTTGCCTTTTTTAATCCTAAGAGGGTATAAAAGGGTTGAACACGTTTTCACGAATTCCGTAACTTCTTTTAGAAGTGGTAAGAAATTGGATTGGTTTTTACTCTCTCCTGCTGTCTTTATATTTATCTAACTATTTTGAGGATTTTTGGATATTCCGCTCCCAACTGAGTGTAAGAAGTTGCATATATTTTCACAGATTCCTACAGATTGCTTAAATCTAATGATATGTCGAATTCCTATTTAATTCCTATGGTTCCCTATACCATATAAGCGCCAAAAAGTCAATTTCATGTACGCTTTTTAAAGCTTTCACTTCGACTTCTTAGGATTGATGAGATATTTGATCACTTTTCACTTCCACAGACTTTTTATATAATCGTCTACAAACTTTCAAAATTTTTCGATATTCAACTTTCTAGGGTTTCACAATTTTTGCCATCCCTTAGTTCTGATGAGATATGAAATTGGTTGTTTCTATTTTAGCTACTTTTATTTTTAGAACAAAATCATAATCTAGAAACAACTGATGATATACTCCGATTTTGATCGCTCCCGAACTTTAATAATAAAATAATAAATTTTCGCCCAGACTATTGGCAGATTTTTAAATCGATAACATTACTTTATTGTTAAGGGGGTAGATGCACTCAGAAGCGTAAAAAAAGGCCTATTTTAAAAAATTTTTTTTTTACAGTAATTAAGTTTATTTTACAAAATAAATTATACAGAGTTTTTATACAATGCTTTAACTTAACATTTATGAAAAAAAAAAAAAAAAATACATATTATTTATCAAAATATCGCCATATCGGTTGGATCCTCTCCCGCGAGTAGTACTTCGCGGTGTCCATCACAACAGCCTTCTGGATCATCTGAATTCGAAAAACCAAGGTGAAACCTTTAGTTTAATAATAAATCCAGTCTTTAATCGAAGCTTTTTTTTTTTTTTTGAAAATTTACAAAATGGTGGCATTCGAAACTTTGGACTCTGATTTTCGATAAAATGTTAAAAGTTAATTGTTTAAAAAATATAGTAATTGTTAACAAAAATCAATATCCTTCGATTAAAGACTAGTTCTTAATGCCAAAAAGATAATATTAAAATTTCATCAATATCCACCCAATGGTTTTCGAGTTAAATTGGGCACCGAATGTAAAAACACAGTTTTGATAAAAACGCGTTTAAAGTCCGCTACCTGCTCTATTCACAACCGAGAGGTTGAATGTTGCTTCAGTAATTACTAAATATCTTGAAAACTATTCATCGGATTGACTTGAAATTTTCAGACAATATTCTTGAAACATCATACTTTAAGAAAATGAAAAAAAAAAAAAAATCGATTTTTCAAAAATTCTAAGTGCATCTACCCCCTTAAATTAATAAAGTAAAATATACTTGAAAATAGTGGCAGATCAAGACCTTACTGTTGGGGGCGTTGGATTTTTTTTTTAATTTGGCTATTTCATTTGATAAAGTTCTGCGTGAATTTAGCTACATCGACAGCACTTAGCAAAAATAGGGTCATCTGAAGAAGATATCATATTGTTTTCACCTTATTATGGGTCATTCCATCAAGAATCGCCAAAGTTGTGACCTTATCATTTCTGATTCTTTTGAAAAATTTTGTAATTGAAGAACAAGTGAAAAAATAGTTGAAATTCAAGGATTTGATTCTATCTCATTTTTTAACTAACAAAAACAATAACAATCTTTAAAATAAGCACTACTTTATTATTCAAGGATAAAAATTACCAGAGATCGTTTTGGGGAAATTTTTAACATACTGTAACTAACAAAAAATAATGAGATAAGAACAAACAATTGAAATCATATTTTTTTTCACTAATTCTTCGAGTACACAAAATTTCAAAAGAGTCGGCGATGATAAGGTCACACTTTTGGCGATTCTTGATTAAATTGCCTTTTTTCTATAAAATTAATTGAGAATTCTCTTCGATTTTATTAACCATTGAGATTCCAAGTTAATTTTTTGATATATTTTGAAAAACAGTATAATCAATACTACATAAAAAAATTAAAAAAAAAAACGTACAACCTCACCCTTTAAAATAAGCCTTATATTATTATTCCAGGATAGAAATTACCAGAGATATGAATTTTCAAAGAGGACTCAAATACCATTTTCGCAAAAACTAACAAAAAAATTAGATAGGAACAAAAAAAATTGCCAACAGTCTGGGCGCAACTTTATTATTTTTCCGGCAGAAGTTCAGAACGCGTTCAATTCGGGGATGCGGTTTATGTTACTATGTGACTGAAAACCTAACAAAAAGTTCGGGAAGCGGTTAGAATATGGTGTAACATATGAATTATATAATTGGGTCATATTCCGGGATGCGGTCTAGAGGTTGAAAAAAACAAAAATTAAAAATAGGTGATTATTAAACAAGCCTGGGGAAGTGAAAAGATATTCGATATCTGATCAGGCCTGAGAAACATGGTGGAATTCATGAAAGAGTATACAACCAGTTTACACCCTCTTAGGGGTCGAATTTCAAAAAATCTTGAAAAAATATCCTAGGTATTCATATGAAGAATCCGTAGAATAAAAATGAATTCAATATTTTGAAAGACCTAGTTGATATGACGAAAATCGTGAAAATATATGCATTTTATATTAACCGATATTTTTTTTTGCCCCCCCCTTCTGAACGTCAATGAGTATTCAAATTTTTTTTTATCAGAATTACTTTTCTAGTCAATTTATATATACGTACCGAGTTTCAACTTCCTAGCATAAGCCGTTCTGAAGTTAGGGAAAACACCCCCCACCACCGTACCATACTACCCTCAAAAAAAATTTATTTTTCCAGCACGCCACTTTTATAGCTCTATCTTAATACCAAGTTTCAGCTTCCTATCACTATAGATTCTTAAGATATAAGCATCGGAACTTTTTCTTTCTCACCCTTTCCCACCCTCACCCTCTACACCCACACCCCCAAACTTTTTTTCCCTACTAGGGTTCTATAGGGCCTACTTCTGTTAAAAATTTGAAGCATCCGTCTTACACTGTTATTGAGATATGAAACGTGTTATTATTGAAAAATTCTTATCCCCTCCACTTACGTACTCCCCCGCCCCCTTCAAAGATTTTACTTTGAGCAATCTTTCTTTATCAAGCTTTATATCCAAACCGAATTTTGTTTTTCTGGTGCCACTGGTTTGGGAGATATCGTAATGTAAAGTATTTCAACCCCCACCCCCGTACGTCACTACCCTTACCCAAAAATTTTATTTCAATCTACTCTCCTAGTATAACTTCAGATATTTGTTAAGTTTTAATTGCTTGCTATTAATGGTTTAGGAGATATGGATCTTAGAATGTGTAAATCTCGACTTTTTAGCGTTTCGGTCGCATTGCTTCCCCCTCCACTCCCACACTCCTTCACCCATATCATCAATTTTTTTGCAAATGGGTCCACTATCAAAGCTTTATAGAAATTTAAAGTTTCAGCCTCCTAACACAAGCGGTTGCTGAGATCTAGAAACCAAAATTTTTCGCCTAAAACGCTTCCCCCACCTTCCCCCTCACACCCCCACCCCTGAAAATAATGTCAATTCAAAGGGTCTACCCAGTCTATTCCTAGAAAAACTTTTAATTTAATAGCTCCACTGGCTTGAGAGCTACGAGCCTTCAAAGGATTTTGGCGGTCGACGTCCGGCGTACGGCGGACAGACGGAGTGAAAATTTTTATTGCTTTTTTCGTGTCTACTAGTCATGAAACGTGGAGAAAAAAATTTTGAGGGCAGCAAATTTTTTTTTTCCGAAAATCAATAACAATACTGTATTATTACTAATAAAGTAAAAGTAATGAAAAATCTTGTAAAACACACGCTTGGTCGTTCGATTTGGAAATAAACTGCAGTCTGCTGTGTTGTGGTGCCTGATCTGATTCTTCTTCAGTACGCGGCCTTGGTCAATTCCGGAAAAGGGCTAATTATCTAAGTCTTTAGCTTGATTTTATTTTTATTATAGTGTCATTACTGAGAACTAAAGTCGAGGCGATGGTAAAAGTAGATGCAACATAGTTTGGTATATGAAGTATGATTTTTCTCAACTTTTAGCGATGGTCAAATCCAAAGGGGCAAGTGCCCCTTCTTGCCCTCCCTGTGAATTCAGGAGGGGGGGCAAGTGCTCCTTCTTGCCCCCCGCCCTGTGGGCACCCAATGAAGGGAAAGCTATGTAACATAGCAAAATTTATAATATCCACTAAATGGTTTTTGGTTCCAAGAGTTCTTACACTCAAACGGGGAGCACAATGGATGAACAATAACGTCGAAGTGAAGGAGGATGACATCACCACCCCATATACCATACCATACCATACCAATTAATTATCTTGTGTCCTGCATACTAGTACACTATGTGATTGTAATGAGTAGTTTGTTGACACCATATACCTGAAATATGGACTCTTACTGAGGTAACTACATTACTAAGTCGACCAGTTGCATTTCAAAGGTTTTCTCGATTGTATTACAACGATTACATTGGAACTAATTTTCCCTGGCTACGTAAAATATACTCCAATGGCGGCTTAAACTCAAAAGTCAACAATTGTTATGCGAATTGCATAATTTCAGAACACATGTAAGTATGCTCTGTACACGTTAAGTAGGTATAGGGTGGAGAAGGTGGTAAAAGATATGCCACCTACAATACTTCTCCAACATTGATGTTGTTTTAGCCGGTACGAACAAGTTTTAATACGATTAAAATACAGGCAACCGCAGTATGTTAAGGGTAATGTTATGTGTGAATTAGGGAAAGCATAATTTACATACATATGTATGTACATGTCTATACTGCATATGCATCTAGGTGGAAGTATGTATATCAAAAAATGCCGTTTAATGTGGTTACATACATATAATACAAAGGTCGATCAATATTGGCTTGCAAGTTCAGTCCAGTGAAACAGTTTTGTGCAAATTTTCTGGTTCTAGCAGAGTTTTGGAGCTAGTACTATGTATGATTAAAGCCTGTTATAATAAATATAAATGGGAAATCCCTAGATAAATAACGTGCAATTTTAGCCGCAGACATTAGTAAGTGAAATAGATGACGCTGCTTGTCATCTCCAGTATATAAATATATACATCTTCATGCCATAGAGTAACAAAATGTGTGCTTTTCTGATTAAAAACAAACAAAAATTATACATCCCGATTATTCACAGACTCCTATTGGTTTTAAGAATAATGATTTTTCATAATACATTGATTAAGGCCACAGTCGAGTTTGGAAATTTACTCAAATAAAAAAAAATGCAAAACATTTTTTTAATTTTCTTTCCATTTTGTTCACTTGAATAATTCCTGAAAATGATTTTCGAAGAAATCTGTGCATCACCTTTTAATACTTAAAATACGAATATGCGTATCTAGGTGTAACTAGAGTCACTGTAAAAGAACTAACTCAAACATCCATTATCATGAGTACGGACAATCACCACTTTAGTACATACATATATAGTAGTCTAAAAACCCGCGAATTTAAAAAATCGCGGGTTTATTAAATGACATATTTTTAGTGTGTATACGTGTAGCAGATGGATTTTGATTGACGTTTCACGGAATCAAGATATGTCTCATGAAATGACAATTAAATACAGCGTTTATCCACTTTAGTGGAGATCCTTGAAATGAAAAATCGAAACAACTGCAAAAAAAATTCAAATTGGCTGGTTTCAAATGAAACACACATTGTCCGTACTCAAGATAATGGATGTTTGTGTTAGTTCGTATGAAGTGACTCTAGGTGTAACTACCAAACTTCAATTTTCTGGCGAAACCCGTTCCCTTTAAAAACAGTGAACGTGCTGTGAACCGTCGTGCAAAATTTTAACTTATGTAATTTCAATCATTGTTATTATTTATATCATTACAATGAAAAGAACACACTCTTTCTTGGTATCTAAATACCAAGTTTCAGCTTCCTATCATTATAGATTCTTAAGATATAAGCATCGGAACTTTTTCTGTCTCACCCTTCCCCACCCTCACCCTCTACACCAACACCCTCAAACTTTTTTCCCTACTAGGGTTCTATTAGGCCTACTTCTGGTATAAATTTGAAGCATCTACCTTACACTGTTATTGAGATATGAAACGTGTTATTTTTGAAAATTTCTTATCCCCTCCACTTACGTACTCCCCCTGCCCCCTTTAAAGATCTTACTTTAAGCAATCTTTATTTATCAAGCTTTATATCCAAACCGAATTTTGTTTTTCTGGTGCCATTGGTTTGGGAGATATCGTAATGTTAAGTATTTCAACCTACTTTCCTAGTATAACTACAGATATTTGTTAAGTTTTAATTGTTTGCTATTAACGGTTTAGGAGATATGGATTTTAGAGTGTTTTGATCTCGAAATTTTTGCGTTTCGTGTCGACGTACGGCGTACGGCGGACAGACGGAGTGAAAATTTTTATTGCTTTTTTCGTGTCTTCTAGTCACGAAATGTACACAAAAAAATTTTGAAGGAAGCTAATTTTTTTTTTTTAAATCAATACCAATACTGTGTTCTAAACAATAAAGTAATTTGTATTGTTATCCTCCGCCTTTCTTTCCTTTATCTTCCAATTTGGGGCTTATTTCTTCTTACTTTGTATATCCTCCTTTCTTGATTGATATCCTTTTGTTATTTTATCTTTTTATTAATTATTCCTTTTCATCTTGTCATCATCACTTCAGTTTTCCAACTGTTCATTTGCGATTATTTCCCTGCCTATTTTACGAACCCAACCTCATCGACTAATTTTTTGTTAAGTCTAAAAAAGAAATTATTCAGGGCATCCACTTTCTTTTTATTTTTACTATTAAGCTATTCCTGTAAAGCCAGTCTTTGTGAAAAAATTAAATTTGTTAACATCTCAGTGATCAAATAACATATAACAATAGCTTCTTCACAGCGCGTACAGTGTATAAGGCTTGGGAGATGGCTTATCCTATTTTACTACCATATTTTTCGACTCATCAAGTTATTCCCTGTGACAACAGAAAAGTTAAATCTATTTGGAGCTTTAAAAAAATCGTTTATTTTCTATAAAAATTTTAATAACTCTTATTGCATAATAAAATTTAACAAGTTAGTGATAACTCATCATCCGAATTATACTAACATGTACCAATATATTTAAATTTAAAATTATTTCTAACTTAAATCTTAAAAATTTAAATATTTGTATGAAACTTACAGTGCAACCCGCTTATAAAGTGCACTTTTATACCGTACTTTCAGTTATAACATACCTTTTTTCAATCCCCATTCATAAATTTTAAAGGTTCTTATGTTGGTTATAACTTACTATCGGTTATAACGTTCTAATTTTGTGGTCCCCTCAAGGTACGTTATAACCGGGTTGCACTGTATACCACTTTTAGATACAACAGCTCATATGCACATGGATAATTGAAGGAATTGCATTAAATTTAATATACCGGTAATCGCAATAGGGCCCCACATTTCCCTCGGCCCTGGGATCCCACATGTCTTAATCCGGCTCTGGTTGTAAGTGAAAGTGTAAGTGAAAAAGTGACTTATTGCACTTTCAAAATCAACGATTCCTATTATGAACCCCCGATCTTTGAAATTAAGTACGCCTTTCGCAAAGCACAAGAAATCATGGCCGATGTTTGTCAACTTGGGTTTTATTTGTTACCGATCTCTAATTTCGGTAATTTTTCACCTTTTATGAATGAAACAATCATTGCATTTGCCAGGATTACACTGCCTTATTATGTTACACTTACCGGAAAAAAGAAACTCCCGCAGATTTCTGTTTCCCTTCCTTCCTTTCCACTTTATTTTAATTGTGTTTGTCCGTATTTCTTAATAACACCAACGGAAACTTGATGTTTTTCTAAAATACCTATATGCACTTTTGCACCTCACACGAAACTTTATGAAACTTTTTAAGCATTTTTTCATTCTCTTTTTCACAAATTATTTCGAGCGACACGAATTTCTTTTCTTCGGCGATCTTCGGAAATGGGGTGTGGAGAGTTGTGTACATAGTTATATACAAGATCTTTGACCAGTGGCGGTTATAGAGGGGGGCCATGGCCACCCTTTTTTAAAAAAATTTTCAAAAAAGTTTGATTAATCATTGCTTTGAAAGAAAATTTTAGGAGACTATTAGATAGGTACACTTAATAACAGTGACGGTGGTCATACGGGGGACTATGCCCCCCTAACAGATTCGTCACCCATGATTACTCTATCAAGTCTGTCTTAAAGAAAAATTATGTGAGACTATTAGATTAATAGATACACTTAATAAAGTATAATGCAATTAAATCTGATTTCCTCTTATGCCTTTCTTAACTCTTCTGTTGTCTTTTGTCTCCTAATTGAAAAGAAGACTGTACTAATTAAAAATATTTGAATCGGAAGGTAATAAAATTTTGAATGTAAATATATAATCAATCTTTGGGTTACATAGGTATGTTTAGGATTTAGTTTTTAGGTACTGTTTGATACTAATTTTGAAAAATTTGGTTTTGGATTATGCTTGTACAATTTTCATTATGTGTTCTAATAATTTTGCCATATTTGGATTAATTTAAAATCTACTCAGGTAAAAAGGGAAGGTCCAAGTCCCAGTTAAAGCTAATCACTCAATTTAAAAAATTTGAATTTTTTTCACAAAACCCATCGTAATGGCTCGAAGTAGTGTAAAAAAACACGTTTTCAGTTTCATCTCTATAATATATGGGGGTAATACGTGCCTCAAGAACCTTAAAGAAACCAAAATTGTATATGTGTAAGATTCCGTAAACTCACAAGATATCGACATAGGGCCTATATAGCATCATTCTACGGATGATATGTATTGCTTTAAATACATAGATGGGTGGTGAACTATCGAAAATGCCATCTATGCTTAAATTCAGAAATTGAAGTTTTTCTGAAAAAATAAATTTTTGAGCGACACTTTGTAACGGTAAACGATACGAAGTTAGTGACATCAGTAGATACTGAATGATATGAGAAACAGAAAAAAAGTCCTTCAGCAAGGTCGAGAATGATGATTTTAAACATTTAATCAATAATCCATTATAGCTCTTATGTCGTAGTAAAGGCCTGACCTGAACCGTTC
The DNA here is from genome assembly GCA_949128065.1 of Beris chalybata. Lineage (NCBI taxonomy): Eukaryota > Metazoa > Arthropoda > Insecta > Diptera > Stratiomyidae > Beris > Beris chalybata. The sequence goes on from OX421895.1 coordinate 95,113,295, forward strand.
TCTCTTTCTATATATAACATAATATTGATAATTAGAAAACATATATTTTTGTCCACGATACTAGCTTCGTATTATTAACCATTATCAAAATACAGTCGCAACCGATTGAATATATAAAACTTAACTTTCTCATTACGACCATTAGATGGTATTTCCGATGGTACATAACCCATATACGAGTATTTAAAATTACAATCGTCCCCAGATTAATATTATTTGGCCGTTTTGTCAATACATCGGGACCCATATTTCGCAATCTCAAATTTTAATTTTTATTTTTTCTGATCGGGGTGAAACTTAAAACATATATTTTACACTAATAAGAACCATAATATGAGGCACTGTGGAAAAAATTGCTTGGAAAAAAATTTTCAATACAAAAATAGTCACTAAACAGCTCTAAAATTATCTGTCACCACAACTACCTGTATAAAATATTACGAAATTTCAAATTGCATGATAATGCAAGCTTCCGACTCTTGTTCATTCAATTTTAATTTCCTCCTTTCCTAAAGTTTGCTCTTACAAAATAAATTAGTAATTTTATCATCAAAATTAAATCGCATTATTCAGGTATAAAATACTGCTTATGAAGTTATAGTAATTTTAAAATTTTTTTTAGAGAATTTCCGACTTTTTAAAATTTTTAAATTAGGAGTAGATTAGGTGAGGTTATGGTTAGTCATCTAAACTATAGATCGACTCAGTAAAGAGACTGTGAATATGTTTATATACCTAATTAAATCATTATGAGATGTAGGGCTCGGATCATAATGCCCAATATTCATTTTTACCAAATATGTATGCTAGAAGAACTATATAATAAAAATTAAATATATTACTTTTTTGGTGGTCTCAAAAAATAACTAATTAACATTCAAAAAATTCAAACTGGATTTGGCGAAATCTCGAAATTTCAACAAAACTCTTAAAATCTACTAGATTTTTCATCGAAAATTATGTTCACCAAGCTTTAGAATCAATTAATATTATTTTCTAGTTCCTGCTATTCAATTACTTTATTATTTATAATACAGTATTGTTATTGATTTTCAAAAAAAAAAAATTTCCTGTTCCTGAGGGGGAAATAATGCGTCCGAAACGCAAAAATGCCGAGATCGACAAATTCTAAAATCCATATCTCCTAAACCATTAATAGCAAGCAATTAAAACTTAACAAATATCTGTAGCTATACTAGGAGAGTAGATTGAAACAAAATTTTTGGGTGGGGTAGTGGCTTAAATACTTAAGATTACGATATCTCACAAACCAAATGCACCAGAAAAACAAAATTCGGTTTGGGTATAAAGTTTGATAAATAAAGATTGCTCAAAGTAAAATCTTTGAAAGGGGCGGGGGAGCACGGAAGTGGAGGGGATAAGAATTTTTCAAATATAACACGTTTCATATCTCAATAACAGTATAAGGTAGATGCTTAAAATTTTTACCAGAAGTAGACTTAATAGAACTCTAGTAGGGAAAACAATTTTTGGGGTGTGAGTGCAGCGGATGAGGGTGGGGAAGGGTGAGACAGAAAAAGTTCCGACGTTCATATCTTAAGAACCTATATTGATAGAAAGCTGGAAATTGGTAATTAGATAGAGCTATAGTAGTGGCAGAAGTTCAGAACGCGTTCAAATCGGGGATGCGGTGTATGTTACTATGTGACTGAATTTTTTTTACAGTGTTATAAAATTGTGCAAAACAATTTACGAAAATTCTGTGAAACAGAAGAAAATCGGATAAAGAAATATTATTCGACGGAATAAGCTCAGTTAACAGAAAACATCGAAAGCCTAGACCATAGGCGCGCCGTGGCCTAAAATCTGGCAGGGGCCAGGGCCCGAATGGCTCAGAACATACGACTTTTTCCGAAAGGCTCACATGCTTTTCATACAAGTTCGTCCTTTTTGTGTTTACAGATTGGGTAATCGTACGAATGATTAGCCTTATACCACGTTTCCACTACACCTTAATCTCGCGATTAAGAGAACTAGATTAATCACGCAGGGACGTTATTTGTGGGGTGAGGGGGCATTTGCCACATTTGTTATATATTATGTATGAAAATACCAAATTCCCCCCTCCCCCCACAAATGACGACCCTGAGTGCTTAATATCGTTCTCTTTATCGCGAGATTACGAGGCAGTGGAAAAATGGCATTAGGCTACGACTTTGAAATGTTAACACGCTGTTTATCCAATGATGATTTGATTTGATCAATTTCTTAACAGGCATAAGGATAAATTGTCTTTAAGAAAACCGATGGGAACATAATACTCGTATGCTTGTGACCATGGACTTAATAGCGAAGTAGTTTAAAAAATGTTTGACATCTTACTTTTATTATGGCTCCCAGGGGACCATATTACCAACACATTATCTGAAATTGTTATATTGGAGACTCTTATGTGCACGAAAATTTTCATATATCTTAATTTCAAGTGCAACGCGGTTAAGTACACTAATACGTGTAAGCGCATACAATTTGACACGGCCAAGTGCACATGTAAAACCTATTTTTACTTTCTTTTATAGCAAGCACAATTCGACCCATTAACCATTTCTGTAAATAGGGATTCCCCAAAAATCAGACGTTTTAGGCGTTGGTCATCATGTTTAAATCATTTCTAATATATGTGAGTTTATATCATGTCCGTTTGCGAAATGAGAAAATTGTATTTTTTCCGGCTAATACGACAGCCTTTATACAACCATTGGACGATGGTATTATAATATTTGCACTTTTAAACACACAGATATTATCGACAACAAATATCAAACAATTCTGACAGTGGAATAAGGATTTCTCCAATGCTTTGGAAAATCTTTAGACGTCCGTTCCTACGATCGTCAGTTGCGTTTTAACTGGAACTTTAACTGACAGATTTTCATACAAAACTTTATGTTAAAGTTCCGGTTAGATTTTAACTGATGAGAGAGATCTTGGTAGTTAGTTTCACCAACAATAATTAAAAATTGTTTTCGCAAAGCTGCATTTACTTACAAACCTTTGCAGGAATTCCATGATAACGAAGAGGAAATCATTGAATTTCCTGTACCCGAGGATCAAAAGAAATAGATAATATGTGTTTTATAAGGCTTGAAACCATAGAGGCCTAGCTCACATAGGGCACATTTACAACACACTTGAATTAATACACTGAGAGTTGTCAGCACTTTACTTAGCACTTTGACTCAAGAATGAAAAACCAAAAATGATCGTATTTCGTTTCGTTTCTGCTGGACTTTAGACACACACCGGGACATGCAGGACGAAAATCTGCCTTGATCAAAAAGTTCCCGGAATAACCACTGTGTGGCGCTTTTTTTGTTCCGATTTGAGCTCTGTTTTTTTTTATTAAGTTGGTACATCTGTCGTTGACATTCCTTCTAATTCTTAGCGTCATAGCTAGACATTTGCAAAAGTTACGTAGCCAAGAGTACATCTATCTCTGTATGCGATTTATCCATTACTTCCCTGCTGAAGCGCGTTCCCCGTAGTGGTTTTTTAACTCGATTGAACAGAAAGAAGTCACTGGGAGCCAATCAGGTGAATTCGGTGGCTGTTGGATGGTATTTGTTGCTTTTTTCGTCAAAAAATTACAAATAACGATGGCACTGTGTGACGGTGCGTTATCATGGTGCAAAATCCACGAGTTTTCTGCCTACAATTCTGGTCTCTTTAGGCGAATTGCTTCACGCAAACGTCTCATAACGCCCAAATAATACTCTTTACTTTCTGGCCTTCTGGCAAAAATTCATGATACACTACACCGTTGTAATCCATGAAAACCGTGAGCATTGCCTTCTTTGACTCACGACCACTTTTGAACCGCTCGTGCCACTGGTAAACGACTGTTTTCTTTAGAGAATCGTTGCCGAAACACTTTTCCAACATTTTCAACGTTCGTGCACCATTAAATCCGTTTTTTACGCCAAATTTAATTTGGATTTGGATTTTTTGCCTTTTGATATCTGTTGTCGACAAATTAAATGAAGAGATCGCCAAGCTTTCCATGGTTTCCGCTCATAGTTGTTTCGATTTCACATCTACCTTTATTTTCGATATCTAGCATTTATTTGAATGAAAGTATCGAACGAAAACCAAGTCGATCTCTGTAAAAATGTGCAAGGAAAGTGCTTGCAGTAGGATTGGAAAGAATTATTTGTCTGGAAGGGGCCAGAATTATTTTTCTGGGAGGGTCCAAGCTGGAGTCTGGGGGGGTCCTGGCCCTTCCTGGCCCCCCTACGGCGCGCCTATGGCCTAGACTACCTCGGTTAATCGAAACATCGGATAAATGGACATCGGTTAATCGGGATTCTACTGTACAGGCAACCCTCGTATAACACGATGGAAACGTACCGTGTTATATCGAAAACGTGTCAAGCGAAACATGTAAGTAGTAATACAAATTACGCCAATGCGTACCGTGTTATATCAAAACAGGCTACCGTGTTATATCGAAACCGTGTTAATCAAAACATTGAAGTAATACAACCCCCAAAACCCCCCTGCGTTCGCGCCTGGTTTACTGAGTCGCTTTCACTAAGAACAGCGAGACACTTGCTCAGACGTCGCATTACAAATCGCTGATAAAGATGAAGGATAGAGAAAAAGTCTGCCAACAGTCTGGGCGCAACTTTACTATTTTTCCGGCAGAAGTTCAGAACGCGTTCAATTCGGGGATGCGGTGTATGTTACTATGTGACTGAAAACCTAACAAAAAGTTCGGGAGGCGGTTAGAAAAGGGTGTAACATATGAATTAAATAATTGGGTCATTTTCCGGGATGCGGTCTAGAGGTTGAAAAAAACAAAAATTAAAAATAGGTGATTATTAAACAAACCTGGGGAAGTGAAAAGATATTCGATATCTGATCAGACCTGAGAAACATGGTGGAATTCATGAAAAAGTATACAACCAGTTTACACCCTCTTAGGGGTCGAATTTCAAAAAATCTTGAAAACTCGTTCTAGGTATTCATATGAAGAATCCGTAGAATAAAAATGAATTTAATATTTCGAAAGACCTAGTAGATATGACGAAAATCGTGAAAATATATGCATTTTATATTAACTGATATTTTTTTTTGCCCCCCCTTCTGAACGCCAATGAATATTCGAATTTTTTCTTATTGGAATTATTTTTTAGTTAAATTACATATACGTACCAAGTTTCAACTTCCTAGCACAAGCCGTTTTAAAGTAAGAAAAAACACCCCCCACCACCGTACCATACTACCCCTAAAAAAATTTTTATTTTTCCACCATGCCACTACTATAGCTCTATCTAAATACCAAGTTTCAGCTTCCTATCGTTATAGATTCTTAAGATATAAGCATCGGAACTTTATCTTTCTCACCCTTCTCCACCCTCACCCTCTACACCCACTCCCCCAAACTTTATTTTTTCCTACTAGGGTTCTATTAGGCCTACTTCTCGTAAAAATTTGAAGCATCCATCATACACTGTTATTGAGATATGAAACGTGTTATTTTTGAAAATTTCTTATCCCTTCCACTTACGTACTCCCTCGCCCCCTTCAAAGATTTTACTTTAAGCAATCTTTATTTATCAAGCTTTATATCCAAACCGAATTTTGTTTTTTTGGTGCCACTGGCTTAGGATTTATCGTAATGTTAAGTATTTCAACCCCCACCTTCGTACGCCACTACCCCCACCCAAAAATTTTATTTCAATCTACTCTCCTAGTATAAATACAGATATTTGTTAAGTTTTAATTGCTTGCTATTAACGGTTTAGGAGATATGGATTTTAGAATGTTTCAATCTCGACATTGTTGCGTTTCGGACGCATTGCTTCCCCCTCCACTTCCACACCCCTTCACCAATATCATCAATTTTTCTTGCAAATTGGTCCACTATCAAAGTTCTATAGAAATTCCAAGTTTCAGTCTCCTAACATAAGCGGTTGCTGAGATCTAGAAACCAAAATTTTTCGTCTAAAACGCTTCCCCCACCTTCTGCCTCACACCCTAACCCCTGAAAATAATGTCAATTCAAGGGGTCTACCCAGTCTATTCCTAGAGAGCTACGAGCCTTCAAAGGATTTTGGCGGTCGACATACGGCATACAGACGGAGCGAAAATTTTTATTGCTTCTTTCGTGTCTACTAGTCATGAAATGTACACAAACAAATTTTGAGGGCAGCAAATTTTTTTTTTTTTTAAATCAATAACAATACTGTATTATAAATAATAAAGTAAAACACCATTTGTATATGTACAAACAGGGGAGTTACCTGTTTATACCAACTGAAACAGTGTGTTCTAATTGTACCGTGTTATACGAGGGGTGTCGCAATTTCAGTAACGTGTTATATCGAAATCGTGTTCTAAAAGTACCGTGTTATACGAGGGTTGCCTGTACATTGTATTTTGAAGAATCTAACAGTTGAACCAAATTTAATGTTTCCAGAGGCTTGTATCTTTAACTGGCTTCAATAATACAATTACAATCTAAAACTAATTTAAATTAGGTACTTATCGTTAGTTTTTCCTTCTGCACTCTGTAGCTCAGTTCTGTAACTTATGAATCAGAAATTTCTCGCCAAAAGTCAAAATGAGGACGATTTAATGCAGTTTTCTGCCTGTATTCTCACATTCAAAAAATATGTTTTCCACCATAGCTTTCTCATTGTCCTTTAAATACTCCTTAAACATGTAACATACATGACGATGAACTTTTATGGCTGAAGAACATTGGTTTTCTGTATTCATCGAGGATAAATCCGTAAATCATGAAGCAAAAATCAAGAACTTTCAATTCGCTGCCCTCAAACCACAAGTCTTTCACGAGGAACCAGTTCTAACATCACGAATGTAACACATTGTTGACAATCTGACTAATTATAACAATTTTGGATTACAATAAATACATATTACATTTAATCCAAATAATGTTTCAATTGTCCCAGGTATATGTTTCAACCGTCCCAGGCACGGGGACATTTGAAACATGTCGACGACTTCAATATTTTTTAAAATATCTTTTGTTTATTGTTGTAGATCAAAAAAAAAATTAAAATATAAAGTAAAGTTTATGTACTCTCTATAACACTTTTAATATACATATTAGAAAATTGCGATAGCCGCTTGGGAAAAAAATCTGCCAACAGTCTGGGCGCAACTGTATTATTTTTCCGGCAGAAGTTCAGAACGCGTTCAATTCGGGGATGCGGTGTATGTAACTATGTGACTGAAACCCTAACAAAAAGTTCGGGAAGCGGTTAGAAAAGGGTGTAACATATGAATTAAATAATTGGGTCATATTACGGGATGCGGTCTAGAGGTTGAAAAAAACAAAACTTAAAAATAGGTGATTATTAAACAAGCCTGGGGAAGTGAAAAGATATTCGATATCTGATCAGGCCTGAGGAACATGGTGGAATTCATGAAAAAGTAAACAACCTATTACCTTCCCGTTTCTAGTAATCTATATGGTTCACCGTGATCGGATAATCAAAAGGAAAAGAAAATTATCTTCGCTTGTAGTTTCGAACTGGGTGCTCCCGGTTCGTACGCTTCTGTTCTTACCACTCCGCCGTGGGTCTTATCTATTGATCTTCCGACTCACTGATTACCAACTCCACCTGCGCCGACTACGCTCAGCCGAAGTAAGGGATGTTCGGGAACTGCTTCCGAATGGGCGCCACCTAATCGATAACTTGGAGGACGATTAGGAAACCTCCTTCCGTCCGAATAAGCAAACACAAAAACAAAGACTTGGTGTACGTTATAAAAATATATTGACGAAACCTCAAGGACCTAGTCCGACGGATCTCCACAAATGGAATCCTCCACGTCCACGTTACGTAGTCCTCCGCGTTTTTCCACGAGACCTAATAGAGAGGGGAATGGACTGTCTGTCTCCTACCTTCGTCCTTACCGTACATTAATCGCCGCGCACGTCGACACCACCGCGTACGCCTTGCACTCCTGCCTCAATCGTCTTCCAGGGTCTTCCACTTCCTCGCACCGGCTCCACATATATCTCCCTCGTCCGACAACCTCCTTCTTCCTCCAGTTCCTCGTATCAGTCTTCTTCAGCTATTTTCGCTGTCTCTCAGCTCCTTCTTCTCTTCTCTGGCGCTACCCAACTACTTCCACGCGAAACTCCACCAACCTCATCCGTGATCGACACCCAACTCCTCGCAAAAATCTTTCACCGCTCCTTAAATAGTCGTCCGGATGGCAACGCCTCGGACACAATCTCCCCTGTTGGCAACGCCTAGGCTAATACAATTCCGGTCCGTTTCCAGGCGTTCCCAATATTTTAGCGAACGTCAACGTCAAACTCGACATCATTATTTCGCGACCGATGACAGATCGGTGTTTATTGATTATTTCGGCGTGTTTGGTTGTGATGAAGATTCGGGAAGTCCTAAGGTGTTCTCATTTCCCCGTCAGCTACCGGGATTCACATACGGTAGCTGACGCTGTGGGGACTCAACCGTCTGCGCATGCTGTGTTGGGAGGAGTGTACGGCGATTCAATGTCCCGACTGCTGGCATTTTGGATCAGCGTGAACAGCGGTGTCGGAAGATGAGGCGTCAAATGGGCCGTCGCTCGCGAACTATCTTCACATTCCTCTCCCTACCAGGTCCTACTAGGGGCTCAACGCCCTATCCGATTCGCGCTAAGGACATGGAAGACCCTCTTTTCCAGTGACAACCAGGGCTGGGATCCGTCGGAATTCGGTATCAGCAAATAAAAGAGAATAAACAAAATTACAACAATTTCTATTTCAGATATTTAGCCGCAAGATGACAAATGACCGCGGCTCGTCAGCCGTCGGTAAACCCTTCTTCCTTTCTGCGTCCGTCCTTCCCTTCTCGCCCTTGAATTCGACCTGTAAAAGGGAAGGAGTAGTGTAGTGAAAGTGAACGTTACGATACGGACAAAACAACATAACAATTCCACCGTCACCTCCTGGAAAATTTCTTCCTAAAGAAATTTTCCACCCACAATCGTTTCCCCACGAAATAAACGCGGTTTCGTACGCCTTGCACCTAAATTCACGCCATGACGAATGAGTAACCATACGGCAACGAACTTCCGCCCAGAGACACGCCGTGCTTGCAAATTATAACCAGAATACCACCACCCACTTAACTATACTTAATACCTACTTATCGACCAGCTTACGTGCAACAACCCACCACCTTTTATATACATCTTAAAACTAAATGCCACCACCTAAAACCCAACCCGCAACCACTAAAACAAAGAGAAAAGTGAAAAATAAATAAAATACAACAAGGAAGAGTTCTGGCACCCATTGCGGAAACCCCACAACGGCCGTTGTATTTGTAGATCGCGACCCTACAGATCCGTTTCGCCATGGTACGCCTTGAGATCCTTGATATGCCAAGTGCCCTTCGCCACGCCCTTGTCATCCACCAGTTCGTACACATATGGAGAAACACATTTCGACACCATAAACGGACCTAGGAACTTCGGTCCCAATTTTGCCGTATAATAATTAGCCGCGTCCGACAGTGCGAAGTTTCTTCTCCAAACCAATTCATTCGGATAGAACTGTGTGTCCCGATGCGATGCGTCATAGGTCCCCTTTGCTTTACTTGAGGCCGCAGCCATTTTGTTCACAATATCCCTCTTCAAGGCCTCCAAGGCTTCCAATTTCCCCGTTCGAGCCACCACGTCTGAGCGAGTTACCTCTTCTAAATCCGCTTCCGAAAGAGATCCCTCTCCACCGTAAGTTACCATCTCCCTCCCAAAGTTTAGGAAGTACGGAGTTACCCCCAAAACCTCATGTTGTGCTGTCCGAATCGCACACGCGACTTTCGGAAGCTGGGTGTCCCACGACCGATGATTTTCCGACACATAAGCCCGTAGCGTAGTCTTTACGATCTGGTTCATCCTCTCCGCCGGGTTCGCCTGAGGATGGTAATGGGCGGTATAGCGTATCGTGGTACCGTAGGACTCGAGCAAGTCCTTGAACGCCTTACTGGTGAACTGAGGCCCGTTATCACAAATAACATCCTTCGGTACACCGAACAACAACATCACATTATGCTCCAACTCGCGCGACAAATTGCCGGGGTGGTAGCCGATCGCAGGGGAAACAGCAGAGGAAATTTCGTAAAATAGTCGACCACCGTCAAGATATAATTGAACCCCTTCGATGAACGCGGGAGGGGTCCAATCAAGTCGACGCAAATTCTTTCCCACGGCCGAGACGTACCTTTTCGTTCCACCATCAAGCCTGCTGTTTTCTTCCTTTCCGGCTTCACACGCTGACAGACCTGACATCCTTGGACGTACCTTGTAGTGTCTGCCTTCATTTTCGGCCAATAAAACTTAGCGGTCAACCGAGCATATGTTTTGAATACTCCCATGTGGCCAGCCAAGGGATTATCATGATGTTCCCTTAGGATGTCCTTCCGTGCCCCCCTTGGTACAACCCACTTCCAATGCTGCCCATCCTCGTCCACCTCCGGGAAGCGCAATGATACTCGCTTGAAGAGTTTCCCATCCTCGATTCTCCAGTCCGGAAAAGCTAAAGGATTTTCGTCTACCCGCTTCAACATTTTCGTGATCCATGGATCTACCACCGGGGTCGATATAACAGCCAAATCTCCCACTGTTCGTGACAGCATATCGGGCACGACGTGGTCTTTCCCCTTGCGGTGAACAATCTCCATGTCGTATTGCTGCAGGCGAACAGCCCATCGAGCCAGTCTGCCACAGGGATCCTTCAGATTAGACAGCCACACTAGCGAATAGTGATCCGTAATGACTCGGAAACGAATTCCCTCCAGATATGGACGCAATTTCTCCACCGCCCATACCACAGCCAGGCACTCCTTTTCCGTGGTGGAGTAGTTACGTTCCGGTCTGGTCAAAGAACGACTAAGATACGCGATCACTTTTTCGCCAGTGTCGTATTCCTGCGTCAGAACCGCACCCAATCCGAAATCTGAAGCATCCGTCTGTACCACAAAGGGTCGCTCAAAGTCTGGACACGTCAGAATTGGAGCAGTAATCAAACATTCCTTTGCCTCTCTGAACGACTTCTCGCATTCTTCCGTCCATTCAAATCTTCTATTTTTCTTCAACAACTCCGTCAGCGGTTTTGTGAGTGTCGCGAAATTCGGTATGAATCGTCGATACCACGAAAGGGTACCCACGAAACTTCGCACCTTCTTTACGCTGTTGGGAGCTGGAATTTTCACCACACAGTCTACCTTCTCCGGATCGACGTGCAACCCCTCGGCATCTACTACGTACCCCAAATATTTCAATTCTGACCGACAGAACTGACATTTCTCCCTGCTTAATTTCAACCCTGCACTGGTCAACCTCCGCAAAACCTCCCCCAGCACCGACACATGCATTTCAAATGTCGGAGTCACAATAATGATATCGTCCAGGTAGACGAAAACATGTGGTTCCAAGTCACTTCCTACGACTTGGTCGATAAAACGTTGCCACGTTGCCGGGGCGTTGTGCAACCCAAACGGCATGCGCTTGAACTGGAACAAACCCCTGTTCGGTATGGTAAAAGCCGTGAATGCCTTTGAATCTTCCGCCATTGGAATTTGCCAATACGCAGACTTAATATCCAGGGTGGACAAAAACTGTGCGTTCCTGAGCTTGTCCAAAGTAGCCGAAACGAGGGGTATCGGATACGCGTCGCGTTCTGTAACCATGTTCAATCTTCGGAAATCTACACAAAATCTGTACCTCCCATCTTTCTTTTTGATCAGAAGGATTGGTGATGCCCATGGACTGTTCGAGGGCTCAATCACGTCGTCCGTTAACATCGCATCCAGTTCCTCGTTAATTTGTCTCTGAATGATCGGATTCACCGGGTAATACCTTTGTTTAATAGGCTCTGCCACGGTACGTATTTTGTGCTCCGTTAAATGAGTCCGACCCAACCCTGTCGGTTCTGCCTTCAATACGCTCGCGGTCAGATCCTCCAATTCCTGTGCTTGACTCGGTGTTAAATGGGACGTTAGAGAATGGTCTTTAATTGACGCCAATGCTTGCGAGTGGCCGGAAAAGGTCCAGATGTTATTACTTAGATCTGGTATGATTCCGAACTTTGCCCAAAAATCCGCCCCTAAAATCAGCGCCAGTGGCAAATCTGGAATCACCAAAACATCCAACAACCCCACCCTTTCTTCAACTCTAAAAGGAACTGACACCGTCCCTGTCACACGCACCCCCGACCCATCTGCCAAACTTACCGAAGCCACCTCACTCGTATTGAACGACAGTCCCACAACCCGTAAGGTATCCCACCCTTTTCCTCCCACAATCGTACGAGAGGCACCCGAGTCCAATAAACCAAGCATTTCCACTCCGTAAATCGACACCTTCAAATACGGACGATTGTCATTAGATCGACTATCCAATGCGTAATCCAAATTGACAACTTCTTACCGGACTCGTTGGACCTCGACCCTCTTCCCCTTGTATGGCAGATGATAGTCGACCCGAACTCACTGGTCTGCCGTTCCAGGAATTCCTTGCCCGTTTCCCGAGCAATCAGGACACTTTTTCCGTATGACACCTTCCCGACCGCAACCATAACAGCATCTCGCCTGCTGACATTGGTTAGATAAATGACCCTCACCGTTGCAATTGAAACAACGCCACTCGGATCTAGGCTTCCCTTTACCATTCCTATCCGGGTTGCCTTGAACAGCAGACGTGTTGGTACCCGAAGACGTAAACGCTGCATTTAACGATGGATCCTGGGACCTTGACCCAAAAGGGTTTGTCGACGAAGAGGTGCTCACATACGCGAGATCTGGCTCCAATAACTTCGTCTGCTTCTTCGAGGGGGGAGGAACATAGGTCTCCACGTTGTATCTCGTCGCTTCCGACATTCTCCCCACCGTTACCAGATGCTGTACAGATGTAATCGGTACCAAGGCGAGTTGAGTAGCATAGAACGGAGCTAGGTTCTTTACCATGAAAGACAGTTGCAACGACTCCGAGCATGGCCCGCTCAAACGAGAAAAAAGGCTAAGCATCACACTCACAAACATCCCAATGCTCTCTTTTTCGCCCTGAGTACGATGACGAATCTCCTCCAACAATCTATCATTGTATCCCGGTGGTAGGAATTCTTCCCTCAGCTTTTCTACAAGCTCCGACCAGTTCCTGATATACGGTTTATTAGCTCGTAACCAAATAAGAGCCCTTCCATCGAATAGGTCCACCGCCGAGCTATATAATTTAGCCGGAGGGCAACCCCTCGCTTCTCTCAGCTCCTCAACTCGCTCGAGGAACCCACATAACGATTCGCTGTCCGAACCCGAAAATTTAACCCCCCATTTATAAACCGGGACGCAGTTTGCGTGAGGCACATCCAACGAAGACAAGCCTTCAAGGTTTGCCAGGTGTTGCGGACTTGCCCCCTTCTCCATGTCCCCCTGGTGAGTAATCCCTCCACCCTCAACCTCTGAAGCTCTCCGCTGGAGTTTTGGCGACGATGCGTGACTCGGTCCAGCACCAAAATTCAGTGCCGCCCCCATTTTCCTTGGTTTTGTCCTAGTTAATTTGTTTCCCACTAATGAATTTGCCCCCCTGCTCTTTTCCATTTTCCCCGGGTTTGTAGTTGACCTATTAGCTCCTGATAAATTTGACCCACTACTCTCTTCCATACACTCCTCTCCTTGATCGGCCTGCTCATCTAGGACGACAAAAACATTCGCTACCTTTTCCCTCATCTCGGAAATATAGCGCTTCTGCTCCGGTCCAACAGCTATCGTGTGGTTCAGTCTTCTTAGAATCCACGCCCCCTTAGCATTGATCTTCTTGAATTCCGCCGAATTCTCATCACCCACCCCAATTCCCAACAATTTGGCAATTTCCCCCAGTTTTGCCTCTACCGCTTCCTTATCTTCCTCAAATGAAAATGGGTAATCTGGCAGGTTGAAACTCCCAGTTCTCTTCAACTGCGCCCGCAGTACTGCCCGCATGCTGTCTACGGTCCCCTCTGACAAGCCGAATACAGCCAATTCGTACTTTAATTCGTCTGAGGATAATCGGTTTATATCCATCATTATTATACGGAAACCAAACAATTGAAACAACAACAATTCAATCTATATTCGTTTATTAGTCGAAAGCGAAACTAATATGTTTAATACAAGACAAAAATTTAACTTAAATTTCCACGTAACGCCCCAAAACCTATCTTAATCTTTCCTTTCCCACGTTTCCACTAAATCGCGCCGGCAGCAGCCCTCACTCGTCTTGGGGTTGAATGGTCCAATTCTATGCTGCCCTCCACTACGAGAAAGACGAATCTACCGACGGAACCACCTAAAAAAAAAATAATTATCACTCACAGAGCTAGAACCTCGACCCCCACGATTCCGGACTCTGACGATCTAACCACTGCGTTGCGTATGCCTAATTGAGAATGTACTCAAAGACCTTAATCAACCCAACCTAAATGACCGAACTAAAAAAAAAAAAAAAAATCTTCAGTTTAAAATTAGACAGTAATACCGCGTATTAATTTAAAGAACTGTTCCGCTACTAGCGGTCCGAAAATTAAAGTTTATTTCACGAGCGAATATTTCGAATAACGAACTTAAGAAACTGTTTCCCAACTAGCGATCTGTACAACCCGCAATTAACGAACCACTCTAATCGATCGACACTGCTAATGTTGCATAAATATTCCCGTAATCACGGTACATTATACCGACATCACAGTACACTCCCGTAATGTAACACACTCCCGCAAACTCAGCCGTTACACTTCACTCGGAATTTGAATTTCGTTACTAACTTGTCACCAAATCACTATCACTACGACTCAACGACCTTTACACTTGACCTCGAAAGCAGTTCCAAACAGCACGTTGGGCGCCAGTTATTACCTTCCCGTTTCTAGTAATCTATATGGTTCACCGTGATCGGATAATCAAAAGGAAAAGAAAATTATCTTCGCTTGTAGTTTCGAACTGGGTGCTCCCGGTTCGTACGCTTCTGTTCTTACCACTCCGCCGTGGGTCTTATCTATTGATCTTCCGACTCACTGATTACCAACTCCACCTGCGCCGACTACGCTCAGCCGAAGTAAGGGATGTTCGGGAACTGCTTCCGAATGGGCGCCACCTAATCGATAACTTGGAGGACGATTAGGAAACCTCCTTCCGTCCGAATAAGCAAACACAAAAACAAAGACTTGGTGTACGTTATAAAAATATATTGACGAAACCTCAAGGACCTAGTCCGACGGATCTCCACAAATGGAATCCTCCACGTCCACGTTACGTAGTCCTCCGCGTTCTTCCACGAGACCTAATAGAGAGGGGAATGGACTGTCTGTCTCCTACCTTCGTCCTTACCGTACATTAATCGCCGCGCACGTCGACACCACCGCGTACGCCTTGCACTCCTGCCTCAATCGTCTTCCAGGGTCTTCCACTTCCTCGCACCGGCTCCACATATATCTCCCTCGTCCGACAACCTCCTTCTTCCTCCAGTTCCTCGTATCAGTCTTCTTCAGCTATCTTCGCTGTCTCTCAGCTCCTTCTTCTCTTCTCTGGCGCTACCCAACTACTTCCACGCGAAACTCCACCAACCTCATCCGTGATCGACACCCAACTCCTCGCAAAAATCTTTCACCGCTCCTTAAATAGTCGTCCGGATGGCAACGCCTCGGACACAATCTCCCCTGTTGGCAACGCCTAGGCTAATACAATTCCGGTCCGTTTCCAGGCGTTCCCAATATTTTAGCGAACGTCAACGTCAAACTCGACATCATTATTTCGCGACCGATGACAGATCGGTGTTTATTGATTATTTCGGCGTGTTTGGTTGTGATGAAGATTCGGGAAGTCCTAAGGTGTTCTCATTTCCCCGTCAGCTACCGGGATTCACATACGGTAGCTGACGCTGTGGGGACTCAACCGTCTGCGCATGCTGTGTTGGGAGGAGTGTACGGCGATTCAATGTCCCGACTGCTGGCATTTTGGATCAGCGTGAACAGCGGTGTCGGAAGATGAGGCGTCAAATGGGCCGTCGCTCGCGAACTATCTTCACATTACTCTCCCTACCAGGTCCTACTAGGGGCTCAACGCCCTATCCGATTCGCGCTAAGGACATGGAAGACCCTCTTTTCCAGTGACAACCAGGGCTGGGATCCGTCGGAATTCGGTATCAGCAAATAAAAGAGAATAAACAAAATTACAACAATTTCTATTTCAGATATTTAGCCGCAAGATGACAAATGACCGCGGCTCGTCAGCCGTCGGTAAACCCTTCTTCCTTTCTGCGTCCGTCCTTCCCTTCTCGCCCTTGAATTCGACCTGTAAAAGGGAAGGAGTAGTGTAGTGAAAGTGAACGTTACGATACGGACAAAACAACATAACAAACCAGTTTACACCCTCTTAGGGGTCGAATTTCAAAAAATCTTGAAAACACTTTCTAGGTATTCACATGAAGAATCCGTAGAATAAAAATGAATTCAATATTTCGAAAGACCTAGTAGATATGACGAAAATCGTGAAAATATATGCATTTTATACTAACCGATATTTTTTTTTGCCCCCCCCCCTTCTGAACGCCAATGAATATTCAAATTTTTTTTTATCAGAATTACTTTTCTAGTTAATATACATATACGTACCGAGTTTCAACTTCTTAGCATAAGCCGTTCTAAAGTTAGGAAAAACACCCCCCACCACCATACCATGCTACCCCTAAAAAAAATTTTATTTTTCCACCATGCCACTATTATAGCTCTATCTAAATACCAAATTTCAGCTTCCTATCATTATAGATTCTTAAGATATAAGCATCGAAACTTTTTCTTTCTCACCCTTCCCCACCCTCACCCTCTACACCCACACCCTCAAACTTTTTTCCCGTACTAGGGTTCTATTAGGCCTACTTCTGGTAAAAACTTGAAGCAACAATCTTACACTGTTATTGAGATATGAAACGTGTTGTTTTTGAAAAATTCTTATCCCCTCCACTTACGTACTCCCCCGCCCCCTTCAAAGATTTTACTGTGAGCAATCTTAATTTATCAAGTTTTGTATCCAAACCGAATTTTGTTTTTCTGGTGGCACTGGTTTGGGAGATTTTGTATTGTTAAGTATTTCAACCCCCACCCTCGTACGTCACTACCCCCACCCAAAAATTTTTTTTCAGTCTATTCTCCTAGTATAACTACAGATATTTGTTAAGTTTTATTTGCTTGCTATTAACGGTTTAGGAGGTATGGATTTTAGAAAGTGTCGATCTCGACTTTTTTGCGTTTCGGAAGCATTGCTTCCCCCTCCACTCCCACACCCCTTCACCCATATCTGTTTTCTTTTTTGCAAATGGGTCCATTATCAAAGTTCTATAGAAATTCTAAGTTTCAGCCTCCTAACACAAGCCTGAGATATAGAAACCTAAATTTTTCGTCTAAAACGCTTACCCCGCCTTCCCCCTTACACCTCCTCCCCTGAAAATAATGTCAATTCAAGGGGTCCACCAAGTCTATTTTTAGAAAAAAAATTAATTTAATAGCTCCACTGGTTTGAGAGCTACGAGCCTTCAAAAATTTTGGGGCGGTCGACGTACGGCGTACGGGGTACGGCGTACGGCGTACGGCGTACGGGGTACGGCGTACGGCGTACGGCGTACGACGTACGGGGTACGGCGTTCAGACGGAGTGAAAATTTTTATTGCTTTTTTCGCGTCTACTAGTCATGAAACGTGGACAAAAAAATTTTGAGGGCAGCAAATTTTTTTTTTTAAAAAATCGATAACAATACTGTATTATAAATAATACAGTAAAAATCATGAATAGAAAATGTTTCTATTGCCCCCGATCTCCCCTACCGATTTAGCACAATTAATACTCACAATGCTTTTACGATGGTGACATAAGAGATATTTTTGTATTCTATCATATCGATATGTTAAAAATGGTTAACATAAATATCCAGAAAAAAAAACTTTTCATCTCAACTTGTAGTAAATATTGACTAGAAAGATTTATCGATTCTCTCGTCATCGAACTGGAATATTCCTTTCATTTTGCGTACGAACCTCGAAGCCATAATGTCCAGGTGTCCACTTTAGTATTAATTTCATCCGAAGATCTTTAATTTTTTTTTTTATTATTTTCTAGCGTAATGTTTCTTTTTTAAATAACTTTATGCCATATCATGGCATGACTTTGAGCAAAAGTCGAACCAAAATTAAATCAGAATTCGCAATATACAGCAGCCGCCATATACAATGGATTCGTATGTATGTTGTACATCTATAACCGCAACAATAGGCAAAACTCGAATTCAAAACTAATGAGATGGATTAGTTGTAGGCGTGTTTGGGTTCACATAATTCAAAATAAATTTCTGCATGATTGATTGCCTTCTAAAAGCCTTCTGGTAATCTGGCACTAATGTGGATTTGAATTACGTCACCTATTCAATTTTTTTCATACAATGTAAAGGTAAGAACTATTGTCCGTAATAGTTTAAGCTCATGTTTAATTAAGGTATGAGATCTGATGAAGTGCGCTGTACGGTCTTGGCCTTAACACTTTGATTGGAGCTAAATGTGATCGTATCTCTTGCAGTTGTTTTGAATTTAAATTTAAAAAGATTTGCTGAGGCATGACAGTAATTTTAATTTCGATCGTGATGTACTTTAGCAGATTTTATTTTGAAATATTGATTTATCAGTAATGGGCTTTATTTCGATTTAGTCTATCTGTTTTTTGTATGGTACTCAGATTAGAATATTTTTTTGTCATTTGTAATTTAAGCACATTTCATGCCTTGTTATAGAAGACACATCAGATTCAAATTTGAAAGTTTTTACTATTATTTTTTTTAGTATGCTATCTTCGTGCAATTTAGATCTACTGGTCTTTATAAGTTGAAATGATTCGGTTGTTTGTGTGTCTCTTTTACATCGCATTCGCATTTTAGGTTTAGTCAAATCGAAAAAAAGGAAAAAAAAAATGGAAAACTTTGGTTTCTATATCACAGAAACAGCTTATGCTAGAAACTTAAAACTTTGAATTCCGTAAAAATATATTTTCACTAAGCAGCTTAAAAGCTGCGAAGGACGTAGAAAGTAGTTCAATTGTATAATTGCTAAAAACTAATATAAATATTTTTCATCCCCAGCAAGTTGTAAGGGTGCTGTGGAAATTTTCTCGAAATCCCACAAATATTTTAGGTTTAATGATATATCGAATTGGCTTTTTGTTGTATGGACTTTATAAACAATTATAAAAAAATTTATTTCATTTTTTTTTTTAAATTTATAGCCCATAAGGATGTGTAAAATGATTAATTACGTTCTTACGAATTCCGAAATTTCTCTTTGGTCTGGTGAAATATGTATTTCTATTACTTCAACCGGCTTTCTATATGTATAATGGCCTAAAAATTGATTTTATAATTTTGTGATATTCAACAGCGAAGGATTTTGATATTTAAAATAAATAAATAACAAATTCTGCCTACAGTTAGACCGCAATTTATTTATTTTTTGGGTAGATGTCCGGAACTCGTTAAAGGTTGAGGTGCAGTCTATGTTATACGCCTGCGAACCTAATGAATGACTATAAGTAACGTTATTTTGTGTGCTATGGGCTTTGCTTTCGGATTACTACATAGTTATAAATATAAAAACATTCAGGGTAGACATTTTTTTCGTAATTTCAGATCAGCCACAATACTTTACGATCAAAAATTAACAAAGTAAAAATTAAAAATCAGCCTTAGGTAGGACAAATTAGAATTTTAAAACAAACTTATCAAACTTTTTCGCTAGTCTATTAATGTAAAAACGTCCGTTAAAAATTTACATTTTTATCACGGTGAAGTGCACGACCATTCAGAAATCATCTCGACTATTCTGTGTTTAATTTAAATGCAAAACTGTTATGTCCCAATTGAAATTTTCGATGTAAATAGGTAAGGTTTATTCATCATAATAAAAATGCAAGCCTTGACTGACGTTTTGACATTGACAGACCAGCAACGAAGTTTAAGAATGCATTTGTATTAAAATACAAAATTGTATAAATTAGTTGTTTTGGTGTCTCTTTCGATCTTAATAATGTTAAGAGCATTGTTAAAACATATTGAACCCCTTTTTAAAGAATTTTGGGGGTTAGATTCCAAAATTGATTTTTAATCGTTTATAAAGCAAACATTTCATCCGACGCTATGGAGAAAATATATTAAACCCCATATCACTACTTTTTGGTTGAGTATTTAAAATATATAAAAAATACATATTTCCTTTTGGGAAAATTTATAAATGATATATTATAAGAGGCATTGAGAATTTTGTAAAAAAAAATATATTAACTCTTAACACCTTATCAATGTTTCTATAAATTAATATTATACTATATCTGCAGCTGCTCTTATGCTGAGAGTTCACGATAGAGAAAAACATTAGAGCTCTACTGAAAGTAAAATCTTTTCTACTAAACGTGTTTACACGAGACGACGTCTCTACAATAATTTTTCTCATCGTAGAGTGCCTGCAATATTTTGAGTAATACAATACGGCAAATAAAAGTTGCTGTTGTTGTGCTATTATTGTATAAATATAGATACTGGAATCGCAATCGGCTGCATGCCAACCACATGATATTCCAGATGAAATACTGAACTGCGATTTATTTCGTAGTTTGGAATAAAGTAGAATTAGGAGTACTCATGTAGCTTGTAATTTATAAATTACTCATTTTTTTGCTACTCTAAACTTAAAATTATCATCAATCAGGAGGGTTGCGTGAAACTTTGTTAGGTTAGCGCAATAACGCGACCCTCAAATAAGGTTCTTCTAACTATTGTAAAACGGATATGTTAACAGTGATCATGGCTATGATGGTCTAGCCATAGCATATAATTCGTAAAAACAAAATATGGTTGCATTAAACATATATCACTACTGAAATTTAATATGGTTGTACCAATCATTCTCGATACATGATGTAATTGTGCATTATAATCACGAGAACAATATTCTATGATCAGAGGAACCATGTAAGGTAAGTTATAAGATATGATAGTCACAACCATATTATAATTGACATAACTTTAAACGATCAGTGCAACTGTAGATTTTGATTAAATATGGTCAGTACAATCATGCTAGTTGATTGTATGATTGTCACAACCATACACAGTTAAAAAATTTTACAACATTAAATGTTGGCAACTAATTGCCAACAAGAGATATTATAAATTCACATGTTTCAAAAATACGTACATTTCCCCTGTAAAATTAAAATTCGGAAATGTAATAAATACATACATAACTTTGTAAAATTACATGCTTGGTAGTAAACATAAATTACATGGCATATGTAATTTGGAGGTTTAAATTACCTTTATTGAAATAATTCATAATATGTAACTTTTCCACTGAAAGGGATAATTGTACAAGTAAACCCATTTAAAACTACATTACAATTTATAAATTAAATTTCATATGACTTAATTTAAATCGATAGTTTAAGAACTATACACTAATACTAAGATTCTTGGGAACGAAAACTTAATATGGTTTTGTAACGAAACGCCTGCAGTAACGTTGAGTCTCAACGAACATCTACGTACAAAGTTGCACGAATAGATACCACACTCTAGCGCAGGCAGTTTGCCGACTGGGCAACCGATGATGACAGAGAAAAGCGAGATGGAATTCTGTCAGGAGGATCTTGAGACACCCAAAAGTGCACGATCACGACAGTCAGGATTTAGCGCTGGACCAGAACGGGCAGATATTTTTTTTTTTGGTGAAGTAATAAGGTCCTCGTGGACTTGCGGCAGCAAAAGCGCGCCCTGGATCAGTACTGGGCCCTTACGCAGGCACCCACCCCCTTGGAAGGAAACCAAAGGAGAGCAGAAAGGAAAAACGAAGATTTTTGTAGGAAGATAAAGAAAATCATGTAAGTGGTAACTAATATAAAAAAAAAAAAAAAAAAAAAAAAAATTGAAATTTGTAATTTTTTTAAAAAATTTTATTCGTGAGTTATGTCTTATGTACTAGTGTGTGCGCGTTTGGTTCGGTTTCGTTCTTTTCTCCATCTCGTGGCCCCCTTGTGGATTCGGCAGCCCTACGGAGCCCCGATGTACCGCGTCCTTTCATAAATTCGAGATGACCATGTGATCGTTTTAGGCGCAAGCCATTTTTATGATATATTGACCAGCGTTCGGCGATTCTGAGGTCGTTCATCGTCCTATAAATTATTGCGTGTTCTTTCGTCGAAACACTTAATTTCCGGCAAATAAATATATTGGTGCTTCAGGATAGGCGTGCGGTAGGCTCCGGAGCCCCAGTGAGGCGCTTATGGCCTAATTTTCGCTTTGTGAGATGACGAAAAGCTATGCTCTAAATTCCGCGTTTTAATATACAGGGCATTTCGGATCGGATTAAGGGAAATTTTCATTGAAAACCACGCAGTGTTCACCGCCGTTATATACAACGGTGCAACTATTGTGTTCGGCTTGATTAGAACTATGGTGCAATACCTTTTACCGCTACTAGCTCACCGTTAAGTGACGCTCGACCGCGTGGATAGTGAAAATTTTAAGCTTTCATTGGCCCGAACGCGTGTAATGATTGCATTGAACTCCATTTAGCCGGTCAGAAAGTCCTTTTTGTGTGGGACCTCTTTAAGACATTGGCTGGAAACAAGTGGTAATTTTTTTTTTCACTTTATCCGAATACCTTCGAAGGCCTCCATAGAAAAAAAAAACTTTTGCTATTTCGGACCACATGTTACTTTTCTGCCTTCGGATTTTTGGGTTTTGGCTAGATAGGATGACGCCAAGAAGCAAAGGACTAGAATACATCGGCTGGATCAAATTAGCCAATAAAATATTGTCGGTAATAGAAATTTATTTAGGAATATCCTGGCATTTCCAGCCTCCCTGTTGAAGGTAGCCGCCACCTAGCTAAGGGGTACTTAACAAGGGAAAGCCGCACTTGAGCAAAATGTGGAGGATTTTTGGTGGTAAATACCATTTTACTTTATGTCTGCGTATTTTAGTTTGGTCATTTGTGGCTTAGTTTTGTGTGTGATTATTGTTGGGCAATACGCGAGGTACAAGAGGCTAGCTTTCGGGGAAAAAAACTAGCTACGGCATTGGAAGGAAGAGTTTAGTCATCGGTGGCTTAATTATTCGGTTGGCCCGCTTACACGGCTCCTAGAGCGCAATAATATCATTGGGCCGGAATTTCAGATGCATACTTTTCTTGTAGTAAAGGTCACTGGTATAATTTACTGCGTCTGTACCTGACCCGCTTTCGGCCACATAGGGCCCATATTTTTATGGTACCCAATCGAATTAAGTTTCTTAAGAACCGTCTACCGTTATCAGTACGGTTTGCTTTTCTCGAAGTTAACTTTACATGGCTCTCACGACGCTTACACGCCATACATTAAATGTTATTTCTGGGATAGTACATCGTACGTACTACTAATATCGAGTACAGGCATATCATAAGCCCTATTCGATGAACCGTTTAGGCTTCGTTACCTTCAACTCTTTTGAGTTATACCATCTCAATGATATGTGATTGAGTATGGCATCGGCCTTTCCGACGAAAGTCTGTTCTTCTGTGCTTTTCCACCTTCATTTCCTCTCTGTTCATTTCCACGATCCTTTTTACCGTCTGTTTCACCTTCCCTCCTTCTTCCAGTACCTTCCAGCCCGCTGAAGATAGAATTCGATCTTCTCAACTCGAATTTTTCAGCCCAACCGTGCATAAATTACGTTGTCCATGGTTAAAGGTAGCCACCCACGCCCCTTCCGACGAGCTACGCACGTGCTAGAGCTAGATGCACGCTACCTATCGGGAAACCTTGGGACTGAAGTCACCCAACTGTGGCTTGGTCACCGGACGGCAATCATCTTCGACTAGGTGTGGATCCTGACCAACTTGGGATAATTGGTGATGGAGACTTTCTCCCACTACTTGTTCTAAGACGGGGTAATGGACGTACAAGTATGGATGGCTAAGATGATTACTTGGGTGGTGATGTTGTCGAAGGTTTGGTTGGAGCGGATACTATGGAGTGATTCGGTTCATTTCATGGCGCCACCAAATCACTTCAGCCTTACTACACCAAAAACGCTCGCGAGTACATTACATGGCGCCCAACGGGTAGGCAACTTCTGGCTGATGAATACTATTCATCAGTACATCATTCCTGCACGGATTATGGATGTACAGAATTTGCTACAGCCCGATTAGACGTTTGTTAGATCAGTCTGATATAACCGTAGTATTCTATTGCTTTCATTCAATTTAGTAAAAGTCCTTAGAGATTATTTTGTGAAAAATAGCCCCATTTTCAGCCTTTTCGGCTTACTAAGGCACAATTTGTAATTACGTAAAATTTATTTGTTTCCTTTCCCAGCACAGAAGGTAGATGTTCAGCCGAGATGCATATGGTGAGAGCATGCTAAGAAAAGGAGTTCCTCTGGATCACGGACTCTCATGGCTCACCCTCTAAAGTTCACTCGGGACAGATGAGGCACGGGATTTAGTTAGCATACTGTCCGACCAATGGTTTTTACCTTTGCTCCAGATGCGGGACCATTTCAGCTGGGGGCGATCCTGACTTCGAGTCTGACGCTGGAAGTGAGAAGGGCTAAGTAATCAGGGTTGAGATACTTGTCTTGGCGAACTTGAGCACTTATGTGCAAGATTCAACCCTTGGCTCCCTTGATTGCTGAGTCGTTCGATCCTCGTTAAGCGTATCCAGGCAATTCCGTCGTCTAGAATCGACACTAACCTCCTCCGTACACCCACCTTTCGATCGGGAGCTTGCGGTCACTGAGTACACTGGTTGCTGAGTCGGTTGCGACTTGACTTGTCACTTCAGTTATGGAGATGGATAAGACACGCATGACTGAAGGTTGATATCGTCGTAACTTTGCGGAACTGGTAGGCATACTAGCAAGTAATGGCCATCTGTTCGATTTGTAAAATCGCTCAGAGAAATATTGACTTTAGTCTTTATTTCGGATAATGGAGATAAATTATTGCGTCTCTGTTATTATATAAAATATCTCTCACATATTATACTTAGGAAGTACATTGAAAATAGGTACTATTGTATGTTTTGGTAAAAGCTAGGCTCATCCAAAAGCCGTGCCCTAAATTCTCGCGAGCTTAATTATCGTTATTTTGGCTTATTTGAAAAGTTTAATTAGCAGAATGAAGTTTGAAATTTATTATCTTGTATATGATTAATGTTAAATGTTATATGTTAATGCGGATCGTTAAAGGTGACATAAACAGGGGACAGAAAGGTTCAATACGACCACTATATATTTTCGAACTCCACTATTCGAAATCATAACTTACACTTCACTCGCATATTTTCTAACTCCGTAAAATTACCCTACTGGAAATAAAAATCCTAATTGAAGATCCCGCCCCAAACATGCGAAAAGTATTAAGTCCTAGTGTATACAATACGGGCTTTAATTTAAATTTCTTGCGCATTTTGACAACTAGGAATTCTGGCCAAAACAGACGGGAAAAATTCCGAAGGGAAATTTCGGCAAAGTGCAGGGGAATTAATTTGGACGGTAAATTTTAGAGCATTAACCAAAGTTGCATGGGTACACGAGGGACATTTACGACGTAATTTTCCTCGACCAGTTGAAATTTGACTTATCATCGTACGGTCTTGGTTCGAATTCGTACCGGTTGAGTAAACTTGTCTTGAAGTTGAAATTTAATGTCAGAAACGTGGTAAATTTGGGCTTGTTACTCCGAGGCGGTGTAACGGAAGTATTATTCTTTGCTTTTATGGGCAAATTGGTTGAGTTCCGGTGATTTAGGTATTAATTGAACTTAAAGTGATACTGACTTTTGGCTAACTCGGATATTGTTGGGTGTTGGTTTTTTTTGTTTTGTTTATTTTCTAGCCTCCCTCGATTGTCGAGCAACCCGTTAGATTGCGTCCTCGAACTCCAGCTAGTATTCAACCGTGTCGGACGTAATTTTGAAAGATGGAAAGATATTCAGAGATAGTTACTGGTAGGAAATATCTGTTCAAATCGACAGTTCGAGTGAGGGAGTTTGCGGGTTTGGTTAATTGCGCGAAAGTCCATGCAAGAGTCGGCGTGGACCAACGAGGCAATGTATGCAGAGGTTATGTGGCCGATGGGATAACGGATCGACTGAAGCTTGGTCCGATATGGGAAAACATGCAGACCCAGGCAGAACTAGTCTTCGATCTCGAGCGCCGCATCGATTTTCGGACACCATGGCTTCGTCCACCACCAGAGTGTGTAGGGCGTGAATTTATGGCTATTGCCAGTGTCCGTGCAATCGCTGGAAGCGCATTCCAAGACTCGTTTACAGGGAATAGCGTTGCCTTGTTAGATGTTGCGGCGGAGTTGGATAGCAGCATCGATGAAATCGAGCCCGATAGAGATCCGGCACTCGATATACCGGCACGGAATGGGTTTAATGACAGTCCGGCAGCCGA
This sequence comes from Beris chalybata, assembly GCA_949128065.1. Taxonomy (NCBI): domain Eukaryota; kingdom Metazoa; phylum Arthropoda; class Insecta; order Diptera; family Stratiomyidae; genus Beris; species Beris chalybata. Next base: position 95,139,807 of record OX421895.1, read on the forward strand.
AATTGTACATCAGCATGAGGCGATCATTGGAGTTCGCCTGCCAACTGAAGGAGGCGCACGGTTGTCCGAACCCGAACGCTCCGGTGTGGAGGTAGTAAACCTTCAAGCTCGGTCTGAGGTGGTGGCGCTGGGCAGTGCACCTGAGGTAGCTCAGGACGGCGAAGCAGGTGATACGATTCGCCTGAAATATGTTAAAACGCCCGAGACTTGTCGTTACGTCATTTCCGAATTAAGAGACTGCAAGCGGTGGTCGAACACGCATTTTTCGGTGGACGGCCAGATTGCCATGGAAGCGGGCGACTCAATTCTACAGTCCATAACCTTGGGTACCGGACGAGGTATGGTATTTTTTTTTGATATCAAGTTGTGTCCCGCGCTACTGTGGGAAGGCTCGTTCGGTGCCTTTCTCGAAGACGAGAACAATTTATTTTTGTTGTACGACTGGACCATAGTGCCGGCTCATCTTTATAAACAATACGGTGTAATGATTGCTCGAGGTATTGATGTTCGAGAAGCTCACATACAAATTCAATGGGGGCAAGGCGTGCTGAAAAAGGACGGTCGGTTGTCCTTGAACGAGATTTGTCGCCGTTATGGAGCGGAAACAAACGACCGCAAGATCGTGCAAAAATATTTAGCGAAGGAAAATATCGCGTACTGGGCAACACGACCAATAACAACGGTTATGTTGAGAAATGCAATAGGCGACGCACAGGTCCTGAGTAATCACACCTTGATCGAATCTTTAAAAGCGGCTTGGAAGGCAAGAAGATACGGCCCTACTATTAGAGAAATGTGGGATCAACACATGAAAAGGATTCAACTACAAGCCAAGGAGGGAGGAGTTGCTAAAGGCAGACTGCAGAGTAACCGTTCTACAGTTGCAGCCGGGCCTTCGTCAACACGGGAGCACCTAGAAATTTTACCGAAACAAGTAACCACCAGGGTTTTAGCGGATTGGAGAACGTCGCCACCTAGCACGTCTTGGAAGTCAACTTCGACAACTTTAAATCTTACGCCGAACCATCACGATCTGCAGCGACCATTTCAAGCGCCAGAATTGGGACCGTTTCAGAGTGGACGAACAGCAGATCGCGAGCCAATCCAGCTGATGTGTAGCGGTTGTAAGGAGTCCGAAACGAGTAAAACTAACAGGCGTACGGTCGCAACACAGACTATTTTGTCCGGACTACGCGACTTCAAGGCGGATAACCATGATCCGGCGATAATTGACAAGTTCGAGCCTTATCCGTTGCCGGAACCACGGCCCGTAGGCTCTAGGCCGCGAATTAAGCGCACCAGACCACACTAATGGATTCCAGGTCCGACTCTCGAGATTGTACTCTGTGCTGGAGTACAGATGAATTAATTTTTTTTTCTCGCTTGTATCAAGCTATAGAATAGCTTTGTTATTTTTATACCTTTTCCTTTTCTCATTATTGTTGTATTTTTTTTATTTTACTTAACTGAATTATGTCTAGTTTACATTATGAAGAAATAAAGTGGATTTTGATGAAATGTCTTCCTGTTTGTGTTGTGGGAGCGATCTTGGTGAATTTCTCTGTTTTTTGTTTTGGAGAGTAGATAACTCTTGCGGTGGTAGAGAGGCTGTGGCCTTCATACTTATTTATTTCCGTTATAAATTTCTGATGACTCATGGCCATTTCCATTCTAACAGTACAAGGAATGGGAATTTCTTATTAGTTTATTTTTTTAGCTTGGACGGAACACCATAGAGCTGGAGTGAAAACTAAAGAAGAGATAGCGCTAACCGGGAGTCAGCTCCACTTCGAAGTATAAGACGAGTGAAGAGTCGCACGTACGAGCAACGAAAAGGATATACTACCCATCTTCCCCGTGATAGGGTTAAAAGGAAACTTAGAGGAGGAGTTATTGGGTAACTAGTCGTTGTTTTCGTTTAAATAAAAATTGTTTTTTTTGTGTGTGCATCTTGTGGTGTTGGGCTGTACAGTAGACCCTTTTAGGTCTCTGATAATGACTTCTAGAACGCCAACGGCATCAAGAGGAGCGATACCTAGAGGTGGAATAGCCACCAGGAGAATGAGGCGTGAGGAAGATGCTCTTCAGTTAGATACTGATAAAACTTCTAAAGAAGCAGCCAATGAGTCGATCCATCTGGGCCAACTAAACGTTCATAGTGGAGCTGCCTCTATTAACTCGTCGCGAGCTGGTACTCCGGTCAACTTGCCTGTCAATCCGGCCCAATCTTTAGAAGGTTTGGTCCAGTGGGATTTACCGTCTAATAGACCCCCTCCTAGTTTAAACGCGTCGGGAGTCGGTTTACTGTCGCCAGTCGAACCTAGAGTGCGACCACGACCAAACCCAAATTTTATAAATCCTCCTCCGATAGAGCTACAGTGGGAACAGTCTGGTAATCAGGTGATTGGTAATGTGTCTATGCCAAGAGGACGCTCTAGAGCACCCGTTAGTGATTGGGCTACTTTACAGGGACAAAATAGGGCTTATGAAAATCAAATCAGAGAATTGCAACTAGCATTGCAGCAGCTGCAATTCCAACGGGACCCGAGAAACATTAATCAGTTCGGTGGAAGTGAGCTCCGAGCTCAAGCTCCATCTTTCGTTCCACCACTGCCACCGAACAGGTATTTGGATACTAACCAAGCTAGGCCCCCACCTTCGCAGGGTAGCCAACACCATGTACGTTCAGAAAGCCCTCTGAAGCGGTGGACCATCAAGTTTGACGGCAAAACTTGTAATATGCCAGTGGATGAATTTTTATTTCGCCTCGATCGTGTTAAAAGGCAAAGTCAAGCTCCTGAAAGTTATTGGGTAAGTCAGTTTCACCGCTGTGTAAGTGGAGCGGCAGAAACATGGTATTGGCAGTACCTTAGAGCCAACCCAGATCCTTGTTGGGAAGAATTGAAATTGGCATTGACGAAACGATTTAAAATTTGGAGCTCGGATGCCGAAATTACAAGGGCAATGGAGCGACGTCGTCAAGAACGGGGTGAAACTGTTGAAGATTACGTGTCAGCGGTGGTTACATTAAATTCTCAACGAGTAATTTTGATGCGAGACGAAGAATTGGTTCGCCTTATGCTGCCAAATATTAACACTCGGGTGGCACAACTGGTGTACGCAATGAATTTACATACATTGGACAACTTTCGTGAAGAATGTCGCAAGGCGGAAATTTACCTACGAGATCGACCAACTTCGGAACCACGTCCCACTCCTTACTCTCGCGAAAAAACTTATCCAATTGCAGAGCTGGAAGACTTTCCCCTCGAGCAGGATTTCGAACGTGAACCTAACACTCTGGAAGTGGAGGCCATAGATTTGACACGGTGGATATGTTGGAATTGCGATGCCACTGGGCATGGATTTAGAGATTGTCCTTCTACGGTTAGACGGTTATTCTGCTATCGTTGTGGGGGAAAAGATAAAACCAGTTTAAATTGCCTTCACTGCAAGGAAAAAAACTTATCTCGGGGCCGGCAGCATTCACCCAGGTCCGGTCCAAAGGCAGAGAAGGAAGGAAAGACAAACCCAACCGTGAACCCGTTCAGAAAACCCATTCCGCATCAATCAAACCCTCAATAAATTGCAATCCCTTAGTAATACCTAATTCCAACTCAGTTCCTCACCTCAAATTTCACACACCAAATGTTATCAACGACGAAGAAACATCACAGACAGTTATTAAATTATCTCCGGCAGTCCCCCTTCATCATCAAGATTTAGCTCAACGAAAGGCTAACTATTCTGAGGTCCGCAAGCGAATTTTTAGAACTTCAAATACGATTAGTGAATCAAGTTCGAACGCGAGAACCAATAGATCCTTAAGACGTCTTAAAAATCAAGTTCAGCGACGCATACTCCTGCGTGGCATAGTTATTTCCTCTATACAATCTAAAAAAGGGGATACTCGGTTATATGCCCAAGTAACGATAGCTGGTCACCCAATTGTCGGACTATTAGATAGTGGGGCAAGTGTGAGTTGTCTTGGAGCTGGCGCCTTAAGCCTTCTTAAACGCCTAAAAATTAAATATTTACCAACGAAGTCGGATGTCAGAACCGCAGGTGGGGGCACACATTCTATTCTGGGGTATTTCCCATCACGCATAGAATTTAATGGGGTTACCAAAACTCTTCACATCCACGTTATCCCTGACTTAGAACAAGAATTATACCTAGGAATTGATTTCTGGAGATTGTTTAACCTAACACCATCGTGTCCAAATACGATAGTCTTAGATTCACTAACTAATGTTAAGACCCCTAATAAACATCAGTTGTCCGTCCAAGAACAGCTTAAACTGGATCTAGTGATAGGTAAATATCCCTCTTGTGCAATTTATGGTCTCGGGAAAACCCATTTGGAACAACATATTATCGAGGTCGGGAAAACTGAACCCATAAAGCAAAGACACTATCCTGTTTCACCGGTGGTGCAAAAGCTCATGTATGAGGAGCTGGATCGAATGCTTTACCTGGGGGTAATCGAACGAAGTCAGAGCGCCTGGAGTTCACCTGTGGTATTAGTACGCAAACCTGGCAAAGTCCGTCTATGTCTGGACTCTAGGAAATTGAATAACGTCACCGTTAAAGACGCATATCCACTACCCCATATAGATGGCTTGCTCAGTAGACTCCAAGATACCCGTTTCATTTCGTCAATAGATCTCAAAGACGCCTTCTGGCAAATACCGCTGGAAAAATTTTCTAGAGAAAAGACTGCCTTTACGGTCCCAGGAAGGCCCTTGTACCAATTTTCGGTGATGCCTTTCGGCTTGTGTAATGCCCCACAGCGGATGTGCAGACTCATGGATAAAGTTATGACTCCTTTATCTGGCTCATTTCGGGAACAAGTTTTTGTATATTTGGATGACTTGTTAGTCATTTCGCCTAATTTTGAATCACACATGGAGTTGCTGGAAGAAGTAGCTAGATGTCTTTCCGAAGCTAATCTCACCATTAACGTAATTAAGAGTCACTTTTGTATGACACAGGTAAAATATTTAGGGTATATTGTCGGTGATGGAACCTTAAAAGTCGATGACGGTAAAGTGTCTGCTATTGCCGAGTTTCCAACTCCAACCACCTGTAAACAAGTTCGTCGATTTTTAGGTATGTCCGGGTGGTATCGCCGTTTCATACCAAATTACGCTGCAGTCGCAGCGCCGATAACTGACTGCTTGAAAAATCCGACTCAAGGTTTTCGTTGGTCGAATGAGGCTCAAGAAGCATTTGAACAACTTAAAACGGCTTTGATGTCTTCCCCTGCCTTACGAAATCCAGACTTTACCAAACCTTTCTTCATACAATGTGACGCATGCACTTCAGGAATAGGAGGGGTGTTGTATCAGTTAAACGATGACAATGAAGAGCAACCCATAGCATTTATTTCCCAAAAACTAAATGAAGCACAAAAGAATTACAGCATAACAGAGCTAGAATGTTTAGCAGCCGTGCTATGTGTAAAGAAGTTCAGAGCGTATGTTGAAGGTCTACCTTTTACCATAATTACTGACCATGCCAGCTTGAAATGGTTGATGCAACAGAAGGACCTTAGCGGGCGTTTGGCACGTTGGTCTCTCAAACTACAGGCATTCGACTTCACCATCGAACATAAAAAGGGTAGTCAGAACGTCGTACCCGATGCGTTGTCTCGAGCTTTTGCAGATGATAATGTACAACCACGAGTTGTCCCGATTGATTCAGCGGTTACACTAGGAAAAGGTGTAGAGAATGAACTCAGCGTTAACGAATTAGTTCCTTCTGTTGTCCCCGAAGTGGACCTTAGTTCTTCTTGGTTTTCATCTGTAAAATATACAGAGCTGGTTAAAACAGTAGGAGATAATAAAATGACTTTACCTGATATTAAATGTGCAGATGGTTACGTCTACAAGTTGATCACTGCAGCGTCCGAGTCTGATGGTTCATCAAACTCCTGTTGGAAATTGTGGGTCCCCGAAGAATTGACCAAAGACTTAGTTATTGCCTACCATAATCCCCCTACAGCGTCACATGGAGGAGTACGGAAAACACTAAACCGCTTGCATGCCAAGTACTATTGGCCAGGCATGGTTAAGCAGGTAAAAGAGTATGTAGGCAAATGTGATATTTGTAAACAGTCTAAAGCACCAAATATGGTTTTAAGACCACCAATGAAGGCTCAATTAACACCCAGTAGAGCTTGGCAACGAATATACATTGACCTTATGGGTCCATACCCTCGCTCAAAAGCCGGAAACACGTCTCTAATCATTGTGTTGGATCAATTTACAAAATTCGTACTGTTGAAACCCATACGTAATGCAACAACTCGTCATGTCATTAACTACCTTAAAAATGAAGTATTTCACGTTTACGGAGTACCTGAACATCTCTTCTCAGACAATGGGGTACAATTTACTTCGAGAGAGTTCGCGTCGCTCATGTCCGAGTATGGCATAATACATAACACCACGGCGGTGTATTCCCCACAAGCAAACGCCTCAGAGAGAGTAAACCGCTCCATACTAGCCGCGATAAGATCGTATTTAAATGACAAACATAACGAATGGGATGTTTACATAAGTGAAATTGCCTGTGCACTTCGCACAAGCTCTCACGAAGCCACAGGTCATTCCCCATATTATTTGAACTTCGGGGAGAACATGATCTTGCATGGTTCTGCGTACCCATTACTAAAACGCCTTCAAAGTTTGCAAGCCGAAAATGCAACTTGCCAGATCATGCCCGACTATATGCATAGCATTCGAGAAAATGTAAAAATTAAATTACAGGAAACGCACCGTAAATACGCTTCGCGATATAATTTGAAGTCACGCGAGACAAATTTCGCCCCGGGGCAAGAAATCTTCCGGCGTAATTTTACGCAAAGCGATGCCGCAAAAGGATATAACGCGAAGTTAGCACCGAAATTCGTAAAATGTCGGGTCGTTTGTAAAATCGGAAATTCTATTTACGCGATAGAAAACCGGCAAGGAAAATTCATAGGGAATTTTCACGCGAAAGATTTAAAATGTTAACTCGGTCGTTGCATAAACGTATAATCCTTTCCGGAAGTTTAGACCCAACAAATTTTGTTCGTTCGTTGTAAGACTAGGTATAGGTATGGTAAATCCTTTCAAAAGAACATCACCTCTGGTCACATACTGACCGATTTTTAAGAAACCTGAGACAGTCTGCACGTCGGTTTCCACGCCGGTATCCTGAAATTGTTAATGAATTGGAATGTTCTTACGTGGATTAAATTATTGATATGATATAACACCAAACCGTAAACGGTGTCTCCTTTAAGAGAATCTCCTTCAGAGGTATACAGCTGCAACGGAGCAGTAAACATAAATTATATTCAGGATTCTGTTCTACGTGGAGAACGCCAGGATATGATCACACTTTACAAAAACGTTCCGATTACGCTCGCAAATATCTTATGTTGTTCGTCTTAATCAAATAAACACACGCAAACGTCACTCAGACTCACTATAGGATGCGAAAGGACCCATCACTATACGGCATCCTGCAGCAACCTATAGGGGTCCACAATATGCGGATATTATTGTCAAAACTAGACATTAAATAAACAATAAATGAATTGTTTATCTAATGTCAATCGTAAGTCAAACTGTCGTTGAAACGTCGTAATCAATGACCGTGGAATATAGAGAAAATGGATAGACCAATTTTAGGCAATTTTAATTTACCAGTAAATATTAATCACCGCGAAGCGCGTATGATTACTAAAGGTCACTTAGACAACTATTGCCATCACTTTCACTCTTTCAATCGAGAGAAAAGAAATTTTATAACTAATAGCGGAATTAAAAAAAAAAAAAAAAAAAAAAAAAAAAAAAAAAAAAAAAAAAAAAAAAAAAAAAAAAGAGAAAAAAAAAAAAACTAAAACCCACTCCACATCATCTAATTTCGTTTGTCCCAATATTAAAACTTTTGTTTATTGTTCAAATTAATTTAAATAAGTTTGGTCACTAAGAATAAACTAATGTAGATTAATGATGCTTTTGAACTAATTAATAGAAATAATTATAAAAAAAAAAAAAAAAAAAAAAATAAAAAAATTAAAATTTGTCCAGTCATTAATAAGATGAAAGCATATAAAGTAAGATATTTAAGAATGTTTGGTTATTCCATTTAGCATATGAATTTGATACAAAGGATAATTGAATTTAATTATGTAAAACGCCAACTAATTAATTGATTTGTTTGTTGGTAAACTATCCAAACTTTATAAGTATATATAACTTAAGAATTACTATTACATGAAAATTTACTATTAACCTGTAAGCATTTCCTGGAAATGGTATTTCAATATTAACTTTTGTATGAATACTGTTAGTTATAAGGAATAACGTCGAAGTCAAAACATGATGCACCACATACCAATCAACATCAACCGCTCCTACGAAACCTTTACGACGCCTAAAGTAAAACTCAACTCCCAATCTGAAGTCACCAGTTCAGCGTTTATTATAAACTTTTAATACGACTAAATGAACCTTCGAAGTAGCAGTTAATTATAAACCGTCGATTTAATATCGCCATGCTTGCGGCTATATCAACGTAAATAATACGTCACGTTAAACCACCCGTCAAACCAGCCATACAACGCATAAAATTATTATGAATACTCTTCGAAATACAAACGGCGTCATCAGGATTCCTTGCGCAGCAGTATTAGCTTATTATGCCCGGCTTTATGGAAGGATGAGACTCCTAGTTAGGGTCATGGGTCGAGCCACACGTTTGAAGCACTACGTAATACGAAACAAACGTTCAGAAGGTACACGCACACAAGGCGTTCCCTCTTTTCCGCTTCCTGGAGCGTCGGCAGGACCTAGTCCAGTAACCGGATGGTGTAACGAAACGCCTGCAGTAACGTTGAGTCTCAACGAACATCTACGTACAAAGTTGCACGAATAGATACCACACTCTAGCGCAGGCAGTTTGCCGACTGGGCAACCGATGATGACAGAGAAAAGCGAGATGGAATTCTGTCAGGAGGATCTTGAGACACCCAAAAGTGCACGATCACGACAGTCAGGATTTAGCGCTGGACCAGAACGGGCAGATATTTTTTTTTTTGGTGAAGTAATAAGGTCCTCGTGGACTTGCGGCAGCAAAAGCGCGCCCTGGATCAGTACTGGGCCCTTACGCAGGCACCCACCCCCTTGGAAGGAAACCAAAGGAGAGCAGAAAGGAAAAACGAAGATTTTTGTAGGAAGATAAAGAAAATCATGTAAGTGGTAACTAATATAAAAAAAAAAAAAAAAAAAAAAAAAATTGAAATTTGTAATTTTTTTAAAAAATTTTATTCGTGAGTTATGTCTTATGTACTAGTGTGTGCGCGTTTGGTTCGGTTTCGTTCTTTTCTCCATCTCGTGGCCCCCTTGTGGATTCGGCAGCCCTACGGAGCCCCGATGTACCGCGTCCTTTCATAAATTCGAGATGACCATGTGATCGTTTTAGGCGCAAGCCATTTTTATGATATATTGACCAGCGTTCGGCGATTCTGAGGTCGTTCATCGTCCTATAAATTATTGCGTGTTCTTTCGTCGAAACACTTAATTTCCGGCAAATAAATATATTGGTGCTTCAGGATAGGCGTGCGGTAGGCTCCGGAGCCCCAGTGAGGCGCTTATGGCCTAATTTTCGCTTTGTGAGATGACGAAAAGCTATGCTCTAAATTCCGCGTTTTAATATACAGGGCATTTCGGATCGGATTAAGGGAAATTTTCATTGAAAACCACGCAGTGTTCACCGCCGTTATATACAACGGTGCAACTATTGTGTTCGGCTTGATTAGAACTATGGTGCAATACCTTTTACCGCTACTAGCTCACCGTTAAGTGACGCTCGACCGCGTGGATAGTGAAAATTTTAAGCTTTCATTGGCCCGAACGCGTGTAATGATTGCATTGAACTCCATTTAGCCGGTCAGAAAGTCCTTTTTGTGTGGGACCTCTTTAAGACATTGGCTGGAAACAAGTGGTAATTTTTTTTTTCACTTTATCCGAATACCTTCGAAGGCCTCCATAGAAAAAAAAAACTTTTGCTATTTCGGACCACATGTTACTTTTCTGCCTTCGGATTTTTGGGTTTTGGCTAGATAGGATGACGCCAAGAAGCAAAGGACTAGAATACATCGGCTGGATCAAATTAGCCAATAAAATATTGTCGGTAATAGAAATTTATTTAGGAATATCCTGGCATTTCCAGCCTCCCTGTTGAAGGTAGCCGCCACCTAGCTAAGGGGTACTTAACAAGGGAAAGCCGCACTTGAGCAAAATGTGGAGGATTTTTGGTGGTAAATACCATTTTACTTTATGTCTGCGTATTTTAGTTTGGTCATTTGTGGCTTAGTTTTGTGTGTGATTATTGTTGGGCAATACGCGAGGTACAAGAGGCTAGCTTTCGGGGAAAAAAACTAGCTACGGCATTGGAAGGAAGAGTTTAGTCATCGGTGGCTTAATTATTCGGTTGGCCCGCTTACACGGCTCCTAGAGCGCAATAATATCATTGGGCCGGAATTTCAGATGCATACTTTTCTTGTAGTAAAGGTCACTGGTATAATTTACTGCGTCTGTACCTGACCCGCTTTCGGCCACATAGGGCCCATATTTTTATGGTACCCAATCGAATTAAGTTTCTTAAGAACCGTCTACCGTTATCAGTACGGTTTGCTTTTCTCGAAGTTAACTTTACATGGCTCTCACGACGCTTACACGCCATACATTAAATGTTATTTCTGGGATAGTACATCGTACGTACTACTAATATCGAGTACAGGCATATCATAAGCCCTATTCGATGAACCGTTTAGGCTTCGTTACCTTCAACTCTTTTGAGTTATACCATCTCAATGATATGTGATTGAGTATGGCATCGGCCTTTCCGACGAAAGTCTGTTCTTCTGTGCTTTTCCACCTTCATTTCCTCTCTGTTCATTTCCACGATCCTTTTTACCGTCTGTTTCACCTTCCCTCCTTCTTCCAGTACCTTCCAGCCCGCTGAAGATAGAATTCGATCTTCTCAACTCGAATTTTTCAGCCCAACCGTGCATAAATTACGTTGTCCATGGTTAAAGGTAGCCACCCACGCCCCTTCCGACGAGCTACGCACGTGCTAGAGCTAGATGCACGCTACCTATCGGGAAACCTTGGGACTGAAGTCACCCAACTGTGGCTTGGTCACCGGACGGCAATCATCTTCGACTAGGTGTGGATCCTGACCAACTTGGGATAATTGGTGATGGAGACTTTCTCCCACTACTTGTTCTAAGACGGGGTAATGGACGTACAAGTATGGATGGCTAAGATGATTACTTGGGTGGTGATGTTGTCGAAGGTTTGGTTGGAGCGGATACTATGGAGTGATTCGGTTCATTTCATGGCGCCACCAAATCACTTCAGCCTTACTACACCAAAAACGCTCGCGAGTACATTACAGTTTTTACAAACACTTCAACAGTAAAAATGAGAACACACTTATTTGTAATAAATAAAATAGGCAATTTTTTTGCAAATAAAAAAGAACGAAATTTTATATCGAAACATTTTTTTTATTTATCAAAAATATAAAACAATGAAATTATTAAAATGACAATTTCATTATAAATAATATGATGTATAATAGCATTTAACCAAGTCAGGCAGGTATCACTTACTTATTATAAGAAAAACTAATCGCGATGATTACTTCACAGTATCCGTACAAGAACTGATAAGTTGACGCACGATTGCATCATCTTTCTATGCTTACAGCATCTCTAGATGTAAAATTCAATTGAAGTAGGTACTAACTGCAACTTTGAACATTGATTTCATGTTTTACATGGAATAATGTTATTTATACATGTTTGGAAATGTAGTTTTCCGTACAAGTTATTGTAATTTGCATTATTATGTAATTTTACACAGTATTTCATGTAAAGAACTTAATTACATAATGGTAATAGTGTTTATACATGAATAATGTAATTTTATCTATGATATAGGGATCATTTTATTATATTAAATGTTGTAAAAGTACAAATAATTTTTACTGTGTACTAAAATGTAAAAACTGTAATTTGATCAGTCCAACTATAGGATTTGATGAAATATGTTGAGTAAAATCATGTAAGTATGTATACATATTATGATTATTGCAATCATATTGTTACAATTGTATTCTTGTAACTATGTCCATGCTGTTACCCAGAAACAATCGAATTATAATTTCTCACAGTACGAAAAGTGTCGTTCGCAGTGTAAGTTCGCTTCTTCGAATTTCATGTTTGCTTTGTTCGAGAATGTTTAATTGTTGTTAATTTATTAATGTGTAACAATAAGGAAATTACATTAAAAAAAACTTCTTTTAACTTTTAATTTAAGGCCAAAAAATTTTAAATGTGCAAAAGTTATATTTTTTTTTGAAATTGTAAAATTTATACATTTTTTATTATGTTTATTTAAGAATTAATTACATAAAAAATAATTTGAAATAAAATAATGGTAATACAAAAATAACATAATATCTTTCAAATATTTTCTTTGTGAACTATTTTTCAGCGTCACATATATCTTGTAATTGACCCAACCATCATATTACAAAGGAAGGTTGCGTGAATCACACACCTAGGTTTTCACAACCATAATTTTGTTTGAGCCAAACATAAAATGTTTTCTGAAATCAGAACTATGGTTCAAGCAACCATGTCATATAAATTTTATGATAGACCTAACCATTATATTATTAAAGAAGGTTGCGTGAATCACACACCTAGGTTTCCACAATCATAATTATGTTTGAGCCAAACATAAAAAGTTTTCTGAAATCAGAACTATGATTCAAGCAACCATGTCACATGAATTTTATGATTGACCTAACCATTGTATTGAAAAATAAGGTTGTGTGAATCACACACCTAGGTTTCCACAACCATAATTTTGTTTGAGCTAAACATGTTCCATGTTGTAACATAGTTGTGGCAACTATAACCTCAATCATAGTAAGGTTCTCCCAAAATATGGTGGCCACAATCATATTTTTTCTTTGAGTGTAGTGCTTACTGCTTGCATGTAGTCCAGAGCATTCTCGAATACTCGATGGTGTGTGGACTGTTTGAGTGGGCTAGAATCGTGCTAGAAATCTCTCTGCTCCTATTATGTGAATATCCTTAAAAAGTTTATATTTCACTTTGGGTGGTTTGCTAAGCTCCAGAAATAAAATTAAACATTGAAGGTATTGTCTTGTACTTTCGCGTAGCTCCCAAATGTGAGTCCTTAATAGCGAAAAATCTACATACGCAATTTTTGACTTTATACCCAACTACAATAGAAATCGCAGTTGAGTATTTTATCTAGTTTTAAATGTCTATCACCTCAATTCCGTTCTCTACCTTCTCCTCTCAATAATTTTACTAAATATAATTATTTTAATCGGACTGATATAGGGTAAGGTAAGGTAAAGTGAGCCCCCTAAGGTTTGTACCGAGATTCTGTGAAATGGGTAATAATTATAAGATCCTTTTCATGCAAAATCGATAGCTGAGGATGTTAGCTTAGTCATGTATTCGTGAAATTAAATTATTTATGCTGATAAAAAAGTTATCTACTTCTTTCTATACATACTTCGAAGTGTCCACTTTGCCCCACTACTAGGGTAAATTGAGCCCTTCCAAGGGGTATATTAAAATTTCATCCAAAACTGGAGTAAAGAAATATGGCAATGGATCAATTAAGACAAACAATTTGATTTTAATAAATTGAAATGAAATTAAGTGTGTTGAGAGTGAGAGAGCGTGCTCTGCTTTGAGGAGTACCCCTGAGAACATCAAAATATTTACTGGCCTTCTTTAGGTCAATTTTTTTCAGCAACAGAAGCTTTTGCAATAATCATCGCAACTTGAGTCCACTGTTGTTGCATTTGCATTTGTTGTATTTTCTAGCCATGTTAAAAATGTTATTTTTAATTATCAAATAAAATTATATTGGTATGGGGATAAAATTCGCCCGGGGCTCACTTTACCCCGAATGAACACTAAATAGTAAGCATCTGCTAAAATTTATATACTTTTTAAATAATCATCAAATCTTACTTTGCAAGTTTCACAATTCGTACCGCGATCTCAAGGATACTGTTCCAAACATTTCTTAGTCGCTAACATGTCTTTTTAATCAAATTAATAAAAACTGATATTTACATCTCAACTAATGGTGTACGCGGATGACGTAAACATCATGGCTAGATCTGTTCCAGACGCAAAGGATGTCTTCCACTGTCTTGACTCAGCAGCAAAGAATGTCGGACTGAGGGTCAATGAGAGTAAGACCAAGTTCATGACCAAAACAAGAATAAACGCGCCAACTAGACAAAATATGACCGTGGGGGACTACAACCTGGAGAATGTGGATCATTTCTCATACTCATACAAAATCATAATAAGACCTGTGCTTTTATATACAAGTGAAACGTGGACTCTCACTCAAGCGTCTGAAAAACCAATAGACCCTTTTAAACGAGGAATTCTTCGAAGAATTTTGGGACCAGTAAGAGAAGGTCCTGAATGGCGTATTCGGTACAACAACGAGTTGTATAACATCTATGGACAACCCAGCGGCATCGACTCTTATAAAATTCCGTAAGCTACAATGGGCAGGTCATGTGGAACAAATGGATGACGGAAGAATTCCCAAGCGCACAATGAAAGGTAGAGCTCATGGCAAGCGACCGGTCGGAAAACCGCGAAAAAGATACGAGGACTCAGTTGACGCAGATTGCAAATCGCTTCTTAGATGCACAAACTAGAGGACGCGGGCGCTGAACCAAGATGACTTCAGACAATGTATGCTGCGGGCCCTGGCTCGATTTGGGCTGTCGCGCCATTGATTATAATGATATTTACAACAAATAGTGCCAAAATCGTAATTTGAGAAAATTCGAGGAACTGTAATTAAAGTGGATTTCTTTTATAGTGCATTGTGTTCAATGCTGGAAGCTTTATCGTATAATTTATTTTCCTACGAGATTGCGCTATTGCAAACTAGAAATTTTAAGGGGCCCCACCTTGCCCCACCTTCCCCTACATATGATATTCAAAAAATTGGGAGTTTTCATTCATTGAATATCTCTTTTAATTCGAAAAATTAATTCGAGCTGTAAAGAGTTTAAGTAAACGAAAAATAATACTGTTTGACTCTTTTTGGGCTAAACTACGATTTGAGTACGAAATACAGAACGTTCGACTTATAGAAAATGAACTGTATTTAGGATGAGAATTATTAAAGTTTAAGTATGTTAATATGAAGTAGCTTCGGTAGCTAAGTACATATAAACAGTGCACTGTTTATCACAGGGGCCGTGTAATCGAATCCCAGCATAGTACTATACTATGCTTATCAAATTTCAACAAGAACGTCATTCCCAATTATCCATTCATGACAAAATCTAGAAAGTTTAAACAGAAACTATTAAATTCAATGATATTTTGAACGAACTTATACTGCTGGAGGCAACTTTTGCAAATGCTTAAAAATAATCTGTAGGAATTTCCTTATTAAATCCAGAAGGTGGTGAAGAGGACCGCATTCAACTTATTCACTAATATCATACTATCGCTAATGCTAAGTGTGCACGATAGAGAAAACCGGCAAAAGTTCGGAACGCGTTCAATTCTGAGATGCGGTGTAGGTTACTATGTGACTGAAAACCTACCAAAAGGGTCGGAAAGTATGTAGTTAAAATAGGGTGTAACATATGAGTTACATAATTAGGTCATATTCCGGGATACGGTCTAGGGATTGAAAAAGGAAAAGCAAGCCCGTGGAAGTGAAAAGATGTTCGATATCTAATAAGAATTCATGACTCATTCATCCTATTAGGGATCGAATTTCAAAAAATCTTGAAAACACTTTTTGGGTATTCATATGACGAATCCGTAGAATAAAAATGAAGTCCTAGTAGATATGACGAAAATCGTGAAAACATATGCATTTTCTTTTCACTAATAATTTTTTTTGCCACGCCAATGGATAATCGAATTTTTTTCAAATCAAAATTACTTTTCCAGTTGATTTGCATACACACACCGAGTTTCAACTTTCTAGCATAAGCCGTTCTATAGTTAGGAAAAACAACTAAGACCACCCCCCCCCGTACCCTACTACCCGATTCTAGAATTTTCTCACCGATGGAGGATCGTTCTCAGGGTTTTATTCCTAAGCACCCAAGAGTATATTCTTTAATTTCATTTTGAATAGTAAATAATGATCCAGAGCATCACATGAAATCTAATTTAAGTAGTATGTAATCCTTGAGAACAATTTAATTTAATTTTTGGTCATGTATTTGAGATTTGTGTATTCCTCAAATCTCCCCATGAAAAACTTACTTCAGCTAGTAGTACCTACACTATCAAATATTTAACTTAACAAATTTTACGGAACTTTCTGTTAAATTTTTTAGTTCAAAAAGGTTTTGTGTAGAGCAAGGAAAGAATTTTAAACCTTAAAATTTATAGAACTCCATTACTAATCTCAGGTTTTCGTTTATTTTATTTTTTTCGTTCCTAAGTATGTAATTCGAACCAATTGGGCGACTCTTCAGTTAAGCTCAATTGTCTAGAAATGGCAAACGAATACTTAGTACTGATAAAACAAGGTAGAGTAGTAAAAAAATCATTTATCCTACGGGTATATAAAAAACAAGGCTCTTTTGATGTTTGCTAATCACATTTTATTGTTCCCTTTAGAGGGTGCACAAAGCATCCCCCCGAGTGATAGATTTTCTTATTTTTTTAAATAAGAATTGAAAGGAAATACGAAAAAAAGACAAAACGGAAAAATACACTTATTCGAACAAACACGGAACTCGATTCGAAGAAGGAATCCTTCAAATTACAATCACATTCGATTACATCGCTTGCAGTCACAGCGAATTTCCTGTTCCTACACTTGAGATAATTTTGGAGCATAAACTTTATTGACGTCGGGTGTTTGAGATTTCTGTGATGAAATTGATCGAATCCCCTCGGGTAGATTCTTAAGTGATTTTACAGTGAAAAGTTGGATATAAGTTTTAAAGGACTATCAACAAAACATGGCTCTTGATTAAGTTACCTAATGGAGTACGGATGCCAACGAAATGCAATCAATAAGTTTAGTTAAGGACACGATGAAATAACAGTTACCGATGCAAACTCTTTAGAATTCAAGATACATACGTGGAAAACTTGAAATATTAATTCTCATTTCGTTTCATTTCTCAAATATTCAAAACTACTCCATTCTAACCTAGTGTATTCCACGTGCCAAGCGTCTCCCAGCCAATTGTTATTCGCCGCAAATACAAAACTTTCTGGAATCATATTAAGAGAACAATTTGCGGAATATTTATATCTTCGATATGCAAATTACATTCTGCTCGTTTATTTGTGTTTACAGATTACAGGAAAATGACTGTTCATTTTCGGTCCTTCTATAAAATGTCAGCAATGGAATGATTTATTTCCATATAAAATTCTATCAGAATCGAATCAAACTGACCAGAAGGAAATACGAAGGGTAGTCCGTTGTGGGGGGCTTAAAGTAATCATGTGAACCGGAGATAGCTGAAAAAAATTCCGGAAATGTAAAAATACGACCCTCGTTCACAGCGAATGTTTACCCATTCATCCGAATATTCCAACCCCAAAGGCAGAAACAAAACCCCGAAAATTTATGGCGTGCTTGCTCGGGGAGTGTAAACTTTTGACCTGGTGTTTGTATCTAGGACAAAAATAAGTTAAGCTCAACTGGATCTCATTTCGAAGTTTTATAAGGATGCTTCAATCAAATATTGCATTTGACTTTTTGATCAGTTCTGGGACAACGATTTATGGATTGATACTTTATTGATAACAAAGCGCGGTCGTAGGTTATATTTGTTGAAGTTGGAAAGTTTTTCAGTTTTTGTACAATGGTGACACATTAAAAAAACTAGCATACTGCTGATAAACTTTATATTTTCTAATAGGATTTTTTAATTTCTACGTAAAGGCCAAAATACACGGTCATTCTTGCATGTCATGCATGCATGAATATTTGAATTTTTATGCCATTATGCCATCATGCAGCCCCATACACGAGAGATTTTCGAGAAAAAATTCAAATATTCATGCATGCATGACATGCAAGAATGATAGTGTATGGTGGCCATTAGGTAGGCCCGATACACTCTGGTTGGTTGGTTGGTTGGTTTGGGTGGCAGCTCTGTCTCTAGACAGAGCACAATTAGCTCAAAGGCCGTTTTGATACCACAAACTTGTTAACCTGGATGTTAGGGGTTGTTATGACTGGGAATGTATCCAGTTATAACCATCCTCTACTGTCCAGGAAAAGTAATAACTCTGCGATCTTCTTGGCAGAAATTTCTCTCAGGTCCCCGTAGAAGGGCTTGCCTAGTGCTCGCTCTCGTGCTCTAGCTAATGCCAGGCAGTCGCAAAGGAAATGAACGAGGGACTCTCGCTCGTTTTATGGTATAAACAGTTCGCCAGTGGCGAGCGAATTTCGACGAAGAAGTTCGCTTTCGCTATGGTATAAACACAATTCAGACGAACTTCGCAAGCGGCGAGCGAATTTCGTCAAAGAAGTTCGCTTTCGCTAATAGAGAAATGGAATATTTTGAACTCAAGTAAACCTGTTACATTCATTTCCTTTCCTACACATTCCCATACTTTAGACTTTTTATCTACGCGCTTATATTCTGCGTGACCTAAATCAAAAAGAATGGGCTTTGCCCGGACAGCCACAATCAATTTTTCCTCAAAAGACATTTCGGAATCTGCGATGTAAATTAGTTCCATAAATAATTATTTATGATACATTATATGCTTTTTACTAACCGAAAAATAAAAAAAACAACAAATCACTTTAAAAAAAAACATGCCAACAGTCTGGGCGCAACTTTATTATTTTTCCGGCAGAAGTTTGGAACGTGTTTAATTCGGGGACGCGGTGTATGTTAAAACCTAACAAAAAGTTCGGGAAACGGTTAGAATAGAGTGTAATATATGAATTATATAATTGGGTCATATTCCGGGATGCGGTCTAGAGGTTGGAAAAGAAAATAACTTAAAAATCGGTGATTATTAAACAAGCTCGTGGAAGTGAAAAGATATTCGATATCTGATCAGACCTGAGAGATATGGTGAAATTTATGAAAAAGTATACAACCACTTTACACCCCCTTAGGGGTCAAATTTCAAAAAATCTTGAAAACACTTTCTAGGTATTTATATGAAGAATCCGTAGAATAAACATAACGCAGTCACGATCGGCTGCAAGCCAATCGTATGATACTCTAGATGAAATACTGAGCTCCGATTTATATTTTAGTTGGAAAAATATCAAAAGAATGAGGAGAGCACAAGAAATTATTACATGACCTTTTACTTACAGGTAGAAACTATTGTATAGTGGCTACTCGATTTTTTGATTTATAGTGAGTTCCATAAAGTAAGTTAGGACATTTTACAGAATTCTTGTATGGCAACTACATGAAAAACTAATGGGATATTCTTCATATTAATAGTTTCAGCTGCGACTATTATAAAATTAATGTGTATAAAATTTCAAAGTCGTAAGTTAAAGCGTTCTAAAGTTATCGTTCAATATTGGTGAACATGTTTATTAAGGACTTTTGTATGGCAGCTACCCGAAGGAATCAACGGATGGCGCTAATTAATGAACTCCGTCTTGGTTTTGGTATAAAACTAATTCCTGTAAAATTTTAAATTCCTGCTTTAATTCGTTCTGCAGTTATAGTGGATTCAGTAACAAGCATACATTTTTGAAGGACTTTTCTAGGCCTGCTACACGAAGGACTCTTTCGATTTGCATCATATTCGGAACTTTCGATTCAAACATTGTAAACCTTAAGTATGAAAAATTTCAAGTTCCTAACTTGAAGCATTCGAGCAATAATTGTGAAAACGTATTTCAAGGACTCTTGTATGGGAGGTACCCGAAGGAGTGGAAGGATATCGCCCATTAACGAACTTAGCCTTACTTTTTCCATTTTACAAGTTGTGACAAAATTTCAACTTCCTAGGTCAACGCGTTCTTGAGTTATCGTGCTAACGGACGGACGGACGGACGGACGGACGGACGGACGGACAGCAAACGGATTTGGGGGTTTTGGCCAAAAATAAACACAAAATAATATATAACTTTTTTTCGTCCGAGGCTTGGTTCTATGCGTTACAAACTTTTCGGGCTGGATTAAACTTATAATACTCTATATGTTCATCTAGAGTATAATAATACTCTATATGTTCATCTAGAGTATAAAAATGAATTCAATATTTGGAAAGACCTAGTAGATATGACGAAAATCGTGAAAACATATGCATTTTATATTTTTTTCTTCCCCCCCCCCTTCTGAACCCCAATGAATATTGAAATTTTTTTTTATCAGAATTACTTTTCTAGTTAATTTACATATACGTACCGAGTTTCAACTTTCTAGCATAAGCCGTTCAAAAGTTAGGAAAAACACCCCCCACCCTCGCACCATGCTACTCCTAAAAAAAAAAAATTTTTCACTATGCTACTAACATAGTTCTATCTAAATACGAAGTTTAAGGTTTATATCATTACAAGTTCTTAAGATATAAGCATCGGAACTTTTTCCTTCTCACCCTTCCCCACCCTCACCCTCTACACCCATACCTTTAAATTTATTTTTCCCTACTAGGGTTCTATTGGGCCTAGTTTTAGTTAAAATTTGAACTATCTATCTGACACTGTTATTGAGATATGAAAAGTGATATTTTTGAAAAATTCTTATCCCCCCACTTCTATGCTCCTTCGCCTCTTCAAAGATTTTACTTTGAGCAATCTTTATTTATCAAGCTGTATACCCAAATCGAATTTTGTTTTTCTGGTGCAATTGGTTTGTGAGATATCGTAATCTTTACTATTTCAACCCCCACCCTCGCACGCCACCACCCCTACTAAAAAATCTTTGTTCAATCTACTTTCCTAGTATAACTTCAGATATTTGTTAAGTTTAAATTGCTTGCTATTAACGGTTTAGGAGATATAGATTTTAGAATGTATAGATCTCGACTTTTTTGCGTTTCGGACGCATTGCTTCCCCCTCCTCTCCCACACCCCTTCACCCATATCATCAAGTTTTTTTGCAAATGGGTCCACTATCAAAGCTTTATAGAAATTCCAAGTTTCAGTCTCCTAACATAAGCGGTTGCTGAGATCTAGAAACCAAAATTTTTCGTCCCCCACCTTTCCCCTCACACCCCCACCCCTGAAAATAATGTCAATTCAAGGGGTCTACCCAGTCTATTCCTAGAAAAAATTTAAATTTAATAACTAAACTGGTTTCAGAGCTACGAGCCTTCAAAGGATTTTGGCGTACGGCGTACGGGGTACGGCGTACAGACGGAGGGAAAATTTTTATTGCCTTTTTCGTGTCTACTAGTCATGGAATGTACACAAAAAAATTTTGAGGGTAGTTATTTTTTTTTTTTTTAAATCAATAACAATACTGTATTATTACTAATAAAGTAAAAAACCGTGTCGGAAGAAATCGTTGCGTTTCACTGTCAACAAATCTGACAAAAAACACACTGACACCTGTGGCGGCGACGGCAAAATTAGAAATTAGATGTTATCCAGCGGCAACGAAATGTTCGCACCACCGCTCGCCGCCGTAATTGTGCTTCAGTACGTGGGTTGCGGTACAATTTTAAAATTTTGACAGCGAACTTCGGCGCCTCTGGCGAACTTCGTCTCAATTGTGTTTATACTATGTGTCTTGACAGCTGCGACAGTGTGTGTTGAATGGAATGCCCAATTTGGCCGCATGATCCCCAATTGGCCAGTGACCAGTGCTAATTGCCGTGATTCGGGAGATGTCTGCACGGGTTTTATTTCAAAGTTCGTCTGTCTTGGCTCTGTTGTAAGATGGCCATATCTTCCTAGATATGGCACAGGTGGTTAGGCTCTTCCATTTGGAATTAGCCGCTGATTGGAAGTGTGAGAGTACGTCTTTTCTGACAACTCCTAAAGGAACGTGGACAAGTTCCGCAGAAGAGTCGGGAAGAGCGGAGCCCCTCCTGGCCAGTTCATCAGCCTGCTCATTTCCCTCTATTTCTCTGTGCCCCGGGACCCAGAGCAAGGAGACTTTGGTTCGCTCCGCTAAACCTACTAGTTCGCTACGGCATTGCTGTACCAGTTTAGAGGAGATGTAAACCGAATCTAGTGCCTTGATTGCGGCTTGGCTATCGGTGAAGATAACGATGTTGCGTTTTGGCGATAAGCTTTGCCGATACACTCTTAGCAGAGAAAAAAAAATCGGTCAACAGCCTGAGTGCAACTTTATTATTTTATGGGGTGAAGTCCGAGATGTACTTAAAGTTGAGATGCGGTGTACTATAATAGGTTAGAATGAGACTTGCCACCTAAAAACACCGTTCCAAATAGCGTCCTGGTTATTCCTTAGGTTGGCAGTCTAATTGTCTAATTGCAATTTGAATCAATACTTAAGGCCAGTTTAAGGCTGGTTTTCATGGTGAATGAAAACATTCTTTCTTTAGGTAGTATCAGTTTTTAATAATATGTACAGTATTGTTATCGATGTTTAAATTTTTTAAATAATTCAGTATTGTTATCGATTTTTTGGGTAGGCCCCTTGAATTGACATTATTTTCAGGGGTGGTGGTGTGAGGCTGGAAGTGGGGGGGAAGTGGGGGGGAAGTGGGTGGAAAGGGGGGGGGGAAGCGTTTAAGATCAACACAATTTTGGTTCCTAGATCTCAGCAACCGGTTATGCTAAAAGGCTGCAATTTGGGATTTATATAGAGATTTGATAGTGGACACATTTGCAAAAAAATGTCGATATGGGTGAAGAGGTGCGAGAGTGGGGGAAAATAATGCGTCCGAAACGCAAAAAAGCCGAGATCGATATCGAAAATCCATTTCTGCTAAATCGTTAATGTCACAAAATTGCAACTTAAAGAGTATCTGTAGATATACTAGGAGAATGGATGGGAATCAAATTTTTGAGTGGGAGCAGTGGCGTACGAGGGTGGTGGCTGGTGAGTAAAAAGTTTACGATATTTCACAAACCAATTGCAATAGAGAAATGAAATTCGCTTTGTGAGTAAAGGGAAAAGAATTTTTTAAAAAAAATCACGTCTCATATCTTTAGGACAGTGTAAGATTGATACCTAAATACTGAACGTTGGGCTAATAGAGAAACAGAAACAGAAACAAAAGTTTTAAAAAAAGAAAAGGATCTGATTTGAACCTATAATGATATAAAGCTGAGACTTAGTATTAAGAGAGAGCTATATGTTGGAAAAGTATAATTCTGTACAGAGGTAGTATGGTACGGGGGGTCCTAAGTATAGAACGGCTAATGCTAGAAAGTTGAAACTCGGTACGCACATGTAAATCAACTAGAAAAATATTTTTGATTAAAAAACAATTTGAATATCCATTGGGGTTCGGAAGGGCGGCAGAAAAATGATAAGTAAACATATAATGAATGTATTTTTACGATTTTCGTCATATCCTCTTGGTCTTCCCAAAAATTGATTTCATTTTTTCCTATGGATCCTTCATATGAATACCTAGAAGCGTCTTCGAAATTTTTTGAAATTCAAGCTCTCTAAAAATCACCTATTTTCAAGTTTTTTTTTTTCCCCTAGACCACATCCCGGAATATGATCCAAATTTGTAATTTATATGTTGTTCTATACGCTTTTCGAACTTGTTGTTAGGTTTTCAGTCACATAGTAACCTACACCGCATCTCAGAATTTAACGCCTTCCAAACTTCTGCCTGAAAAATAATAAAGTTGCCCCCAGAGTGTTGGCACATTTTACTTCATTATCAGAACTTTCAATAGAAAGTGATTGTCGGATTCACCCCCAAGCACTTGCTTATGTTCTTTTACTGGGCACAACTCACATGGACACGGCGTCTTTAGCTGTGTTGCTGTGTACATGAGAGCTTTCCATACGATTTTCAGTGTGTTCAGATGTGTGTGCGTGAAAAGCTCGGATGAGTTTTTCAAGTCAGTCACAGTTTGAGAATCACAGAATGAAAAAGGGTAGTTTTTTAAATATTCCCGCCAGAGGCACTGCGGTACTAGCTGGATCAGCTGACTCGAATGTCAGTATGTCATAACTCGAACCGTTCGCAACTAGTCTTAAGCTACAAAGTGATCGTTTCTTAGTGAATTGTTTCTGTTTTGTGTGCGTTTTATCGTTGATTGGCTGCCACGAAAGTCTCCCGTGAAGAAGGGAAAAAACGGAGTAATAGCGAGAGCGAAGAAAAGTACAGCGGCCGGCTTCTGTCAAACGAACGCGTCCGAATTGAAATTGAAAGTTCTCCGCTCGTTTTTGTGTGAGTAGTATGGATATGGGATTTCAGAACCAGGGAGCGGGGGAGTCGGGCTTTTGTATGGATGACTTCATTGATTTCTGTGGAATTTACTCCCTGGGAGGAGTTTTTGTATGATGACGTCATAGACTTGTATGAAGCTGATAAGGAATTTACTCCCCCGAGTCAGGGAGGCGATTTTTTGAGGGAAGAGATTTTGTATGATTACGTCATAGACTTATATGAGGAATTCACTCCCAGAGCTTTGGTTTTTTTTGGGGTTTTTTCTTGGGTGTTTTTTTCTGGTTGTTGTCAGGAGCTTATTCGGTTGTTGTCGGGGCTTAGGCTGAGCTTATTGGTTGTTGCCGGGAGCTTATTCGGTTTGGTGTCGGGATTAGGCTGAGATTATTCGGTTGCTGTCGGGTCTTAGGCTAGCGAGGGATTTAGGCTATCCGAACCTTAGACTAGCGGGGGGGGGGGGGGGGGGGCTTAGGTTAGCGCGGGTCTTAGGCTAGCGGGGAGTGGGGGGGGCTTAGGCAAACTTAGGTTATCCGTATAATAAATACTTGTAAAGGCTAACTTTAGTTATTTGACTCAGATTTCTAATAAATGTTTGGTGTGATAATAACAAGACAGGTCTTTAACAGAGTAATATAGGTAATAATAAAGACTGCTCAGTTAGATATTATTGACTCAGTTTCTTAAGGTTTAATACTAAGAAATGCTAAATTAATTAGGTCCAACTATTTGACTCAGGTTCCTCATACTCCGCCGAGAAGTCATAACATTTTTTGTGTTGTATGGTGTGGTCAAGGTCAAGGTTAACTGTGGAACATGCTATTGGCTGAACTTACTTCGAGGTATTAGCTAGTGAGGCTTTACGGTTTTATTAATAAGTCTTCTGACCTTGCTCCGACATTTTTATTGATGAGACAGCATATTTCTTGCAGGTTAAGACATGTTTTATGAAGCGTTATTGCATAATGTTTTGAAATTGAGCGATGAGTTATGTTTTTGAACAGGTAACTTGATTCAATGAGTCATATTTTTATGTCTCTCTCTATCTATCTCTGTCTCTCTCAACCTCTCTCTGTCTCTCTCTACCTCTCTCTTCCTTTTTTCCTATCTGTGTATGTATGTTTCTATCTGTGTATCCCTCTCTCTCTCTTTCTCTCTCTCTCTCTATCTGGATATGTATATATCTATCTGTCTCTCTCCATCTGTATATGTATATATCTATCTGTGTATGTGTCTATATATCTGTGTATATTTGTGTGTATTTGTATATAAAACGATGTGCGATGGTTTTGAAAATTTATTGCATCAAGTGAAGTCTGTCGTGCATCATCAAGTGCCAAAAAAAATAATCAAGTGAAGCCTAAGAAAAAACATAACGCAGTCACGATCGGCTGCAAGCCAATCGTATGATACTCTAGATGAAATACTGAACTCCGATTTATATTTTAGTTGGAAATATATCAAAAGAATGAGGAGTGCACAAGCAATTATTACATGACCTTTTACTTACAGGTAGTAACTTTTGTGTAGTGGTCGATTTTTTGATTTTCCATAATGTAAGTTAGGACATTTTACAGAATTTTTGTATGGCAACTACATGAAGGACTTATGAGATATTTTTCATATTAATAGTTTCAGCTGCGACTATTATAAAATTAATGTTTGTAAAATTTCAAAGTCGTATATGAAAGCTTTCTAAACTTGTCGTGCAATATTGGTGAATATGTTTATTAAGGACTTTTGTATGACAGCTACCCGAAGGAGTCAACCGATGGCGCCAATAATTGAACTCCGTCTTGGTTTTGGTATAAAACTAATTCCTGTAAAATTTTAAATTCCTGCTCTAACTCGTTCTGGAGTTATAGTGAATTCAGTAAAAAGCATACGTTTTTGAAGGACTTTTCTAGGCTGCTACACGAAGGACTCATTCGATTTGCATCATATTCGAAACATTCAATTCAAACATTTTAAACCATTCGTTTGCAAAATTTCAAGTTCCTAACTTGAAGCATTCGAGCAATAACTGGGAAAACGTGTTTCAAGGACTCTTGTATGGGAGGTACCCGAAGGAGTGGAAGGATATCGCCCATTAACGAACTTAGCCTTACTTTTTCCATCTTACAAGTTGTGACAAAATTTCAACTTCCTAGGTCAACGCGTTCTTGAGTTATCGTGCCAACGGACGGACGGACGGACGGACAGCAAACGGATTTGGGGGTTTTGGCCAAAAATAAACACAAAATAATATACAACTTTTTTTTGTTCGAGGCTCGGTTCTATGCGTTACAAACTTTTCGGGCTGGATTAAACTTATAATACTCTATATGTTCATCTAGAGTATAAATAGTGAAATTGAAAATAACCGGTGAAGTGAAAAAGTAACATCGAAAATGAACGCATTTATTTGTAAATATTGTTGTATAAGCTGGTTACACAACAAGAATTTAAATAGACATATACGAAGTGTGCATCTAATGGATAGCTCTAAATGTGAATTTTGTGCGAAAATATATTCACGGAAAGATAAATTATTGGAACATCTTGAAAAGTGCAGAGTAAAACTTAATCCAGTGCAACCGACTACAGCAATAATGGAATCATCAAAGAAATGTAACGTTTGTGATCTAGAAGTGTTAAATAAAAACTGGAACTACCATATTCGCACAAATTCCCATAAGAAAAACTCTGCCGACTCGATTAGTAAACATTTTAAAGTTTTGAGAAGTTCGTTTGCAGGAAGAATTGTAACATTATTGTTAGAAAATAAAAATCGAGAAGTTATAGAGCCACTAAATTTTTTTGAAATATATGAAAAGCCAGTGATTGAACTTTTAAAAGAATATTTAGTGAAGCTTGCTGGCTACAAATTTAATATGGAACTATTTGCTGTTTGCATAAAACATACTCATGAAGACGTAATATCTGATATAAAGTCTTTTCAAACAAAAATGTGTACTGTGCTGAGAGAAAATGAAATAGCTCCTATCTACAAAACAATGATGGACGATATTTGTGTAAAAAGTGAAGAATTTCAAGAACGTGATAGAGGATGGACAATAGTTGAAATAAGCCATCTTGAAATTAATTTTAACAAATATAATCTGATATGAGGGTAAAGTATTGTATATTCTATTTTAAAAATAATATTTTAATTTTATGTTTTTTCTACAGATTGATCAAAAGACAGCTTATATACTAGGAAAAAGGGATAATGGGATAGAAACATATGCTTGAAAATAATAATTTGTTAATAGATTAAGAATAAAAACTAATAAATATATTAAAAAAAAACTAATGATTGTTGTTGTTATTTAAAAAAATTAATGAGATTTAGATAGTAGGTTCCATATGTCATGTTTTATAAGTCACCGGAAAAAGCATATCAAATTTCGTCTGACCTGAAAAAAACTTCGTTCGACAGGTTGAGACAAGTTTTAGTTAGTGTTATTGCGTAATGTCAACAATTATTTTATGTCTGTCTCTCTCTCTCCATCTATGTATCTCTCTTTCTGTGTATGTATGTCTCTATCTATCTCTGTCTCTCTATATTTGTGTCTCTCTCTGTACATGTATTAAATAGATAATAATAAAGGCATTTGAGTTAAGAAGGCTCAGTTAGATATGGTTAACTCAGATTCTTAATAAATGTTAAATACTATATAATACTAATAAAGGTTGACTTAAGCAAGTACTGGTACTGGTCAGATTTTAATTAAATGTAAGGTATAATACTAACAAAGGCTGACTTAATAAGGTTCAGCTACTCTATCAGTCAGATTATAATAATAATAATGTGTCTAACTTGAACAGGTTCAGCTAATTGCGTTTATCAGAGTAATTCATATTAACTAAAGGTTATAATACTAATAAAGACTTACTCAAGAAGTCTTAGATAAATATTTTTAACTTTACGTGTTAAGTTATAACAATAATAAGGTTAATCGCCTTAACCAGAGAAAATTAATATTAAATATAGGTTTTAACAATAATAAAGGCTGACCTTAAAACACTCAGTTAGATATCGTTGAATCAGTTTCTTAATATATACTACTAATAAAGGCTGACTTCAGCAGACTCAGCTAGACATGGTAGATCCAGACTCTTAATAAATGTAAGGTAAGATATGGTTAACTCAGACTCTTAATAAATGTAAGGTTTAATACGAATAAAGGATGTTCAACTAGATTGTTTAGCTCAGATTATTAAGGTATAATACAAATATAGGCTGACTTAATAAGGTGCACCTAAATATGTTTGACTCTATCAGTCAAGCTATAACAATAATAAGGCTGGCTTAAACAGGCTCATCTAATTGCCTTTATCAGAGTAATTCATATTAAATATAGGTTATAATACTTATAAAGTCTGTGCAGCTAGATATGGTTGAATCAGATTCTTAATAAATGTTAGGTATAATACTTACAAAGACTAATTTGATCAAGTTCAGCTATATATGTATGTTTGATTCTACCAGTCAGGTTTGTAATAATAAGGGCTGACTGGCTCAACTAATCGTCTTTTTCCAGAGTAATTAAATATAGGTTATAATACTAATGAAGCCTGACTCAGTTGCATGAAACACGAACTTTTTGATAGTTGTATGAGCTTTTTGACAGTTGTATGAGCTTCTTAACAGCCTTTTAACAGGTGTATGGGGGGAATTTACTCCAAGCTTTTAGACAGAAGTTCTTATGGCAACAGTTGTGGGCTGATATAGGCTATAATACTAATAAAGGCTAGATATGGTTGACTCAAATTCTAGTAAGGTAAGGTAAGGTTGCCTAATAAATGTAAGGTAGACCACCTACTTCTGAAGGAAATGATTAAGGTTTTATCAACTCAAAACAAACTAGGATAATATACTCTTCAATAATTTCAAAAAGGTTAAAAGACCAACCAAAACAAGAATTTCACAATATTTCACATGCTTTCGAAGGAATTATAAAATTGCATCAACTCGGAACTCTTCGATAATTCCGTTTAGACATTGTGATAGTGATGAAATAAAATTCCAGGAAGCAATCCAAATCTGAAGTTTTATTCAAGCTATCAATTATTTTTTTTAGTTTTAATGTTCAATTCTCCTGCTCATAAATGCAGGTGACCGTCATGGACTTAGGCTAGTGGGGGGCCTTAAAAATCATTTAATATAAGAACAGGTCATGTCTAAAAAAGAATAGTTCAGGTAAAATAAAACAGATCGGGTCAAGCATGAATATAAGAATAGTTTAAATGCAAGTATCAAAAAAAAATTGTTTGTAATAATATAAGAGTTAAGTGTGACGCCAAAAAAAATAATTTCAAGATGGCTTATTTCAACTATTGTCCATCCTCTATCACGTTCTTGAAATTCTTCAATTTTTACACAAATATCGTCCATCATTGTTTTGTAAATAGGAGCTATTTCATTTTCTCTCAGCACAGTACACATTTTTGTTTGAAAAGACTTTATATCAGATATTGCGTCTTCATGAGTATGTTTTATGCAAACAGCAAATAGTTCCATATTAAATTTGTAGCCTGCAAGCTTCACTAAATATTCTTTTAAAAGTTCAATCACTGGCTTTTCATATATTTCAAAAAAATTTAGTGGCTCTATAACTTCTCGATTTTTATTTTCTAACAATAATGTTACAATTCTTCCTGCAAACGAACTTCTCAAAACTTTAAAATGTTTACTAATCGAGTCGGCAGAGTTTTTCTTATGGGAATTTGTGCGAATATGGTAGTTCCAGTTTTTATTTAACACTTCTAGATCACAAACGTTACATTTCTTTGATGATTCCATTATTGCTGTAGTCGGTTGCACTGGATTAAGTTTTACTCTGCACTTTTCAAGATGTTCCAATAATTTATCTTTCCGTGAATATATTTTTGCACAAA
The DNA here is from genome assembly GCA_949128065.1 of Beris chalybata. Classification (NCBI taxonomy): domain Eukaryota; kingdom Metazoa; phylum Arthropoda; class Insecta; order Diptera; family Stratiomyidae; genus Beris; species Beris chalybata. The sequence goes on from OX421895.1 coordinate 95,170,084, forward strand.
ATTCGCATTTAGAGCTATCCATTAGATGCACACTTCGTATATGTCTATTTAAATTCTTGTTGTGTAACCAGCTTATACAACAATATTCACAAATAAATGCGTTCATTTTCGATGTTACTTTTTCACTTCACCGGTTATTTTCAATTTCACTATTTTTTCTTAGGCTTCACTTGATTATTTTTTTTGGCACTTGATGATGCACGACAGACTTCACTTGATGCAATAAATTTTCAAAACCATCGCACATCGTTTTATATACAAATGCACACAAATATACACAGATATATAGACACATACACAGATAAATATAAACATATACAGATGGAGAGAGACAGATAGATATATACATATCCAGATAGAGAGAGAGAGAAAGAGAGAGAGAGGGATACACAGATAGAAACATACATACACAGATAGGAAAAAAGGAAGAGAAAGGTAGAGAGAGACAGAGAGAGGCTGAGAGAGACAGAGATAGATAGAGAGAGACATAAAAATATGACTCATTGAATCAAGTTACCTGTTCAAAAACATGACTCATCGCTCAATTTCAAAACATTATGCAATATCGCTTCATAAAACATGTCTCAACCTGCAAGAAATATGCTGTCTCATCAATAAAAATGTCGGAGCAAGATCAGAAGACTTATCAATAAAACCGTAAAGCCTCACTAGCTAATACCTCGAAGTAAGTTCAGCCAATAGCATGTTCCACAGTTAACCTTGACCTTGACCACACCATACAACACAAAAAATGTTATGACTTCTCGGCGGAGTATGAGGAACCTGAGTCAAATAGTTGGACCTAATTAATTTAGCATTTCTTAGTATTAAACCTTAAGAAACTGAGTCAATAATATCTAACTGAGCAGTCTTTATTATTACCTATATTACTCTGTTAAAGACCTGTCTTGTTATTATCACACCAAACATTTATTAGAAATCTGAGTCAAATAACTAAAGTTAGCCTTTACAAGTATCTATTATACGGATAACCTAAGTTTGCCTAAGCCCCCCCCCCCACTCCCCGCTAGCCTAAGACCCGCGCTAACCTAAGCCCCCCCCGCTAGCCTAAGGTTCGGATAGCCTAAATCCCTCGCTAGCCTAAGACCCGACTGCAACCGAATAAGCTCAGCCTGATCCCGACACCAAACCGAATAAGCTCCCGGCAACAACCAATAAGCTCAGCCTAAGCCCCGACAACAACCGAATAAGCTCCTGACGACAACCAGAAAAAAACACCCAAGAAAAAACCCCAAAAAAAAAACAAAGCTCTGGGAGTGAATTCCTCATATAAGTCTATGACGTAGTCATACAAAATCTCCTCCCTCAAAAAATCGCCTCCCTGACTCGGGGGAGTAAATTCCTTATCAGCTTCATACAAGTCTATGACGTCATCACACAAAAACTCCTCCCAGGGAGTAAATTCCACAGAAATCAATGAAGTCATCCATGCAAAAGCCCGACTCCCCCGCTCCCTGGTTCTGAAACCCCATATCCATACTACTTGTGTGTTTAAGGTTTGACCGAAAGCGTGGAGGTTGATATGGAAGGCGCTCCGCTACCATCAGGGCCCGCCAACGCCGCCGCCTTTGGCAAGGGAACTCAATTGATATGTGCCACGGCGGGTATATTTTGTATGGAGCAGACGTCAAAAAATGATGCCGATTTTGCACAGTTGCATGCCGTACAGCGTTATTTTTGATCGGATTTATATATATTTATACCCGCCGTGGCACATATCAAAACAAAAAAAACCAAATCAAAATCCGATCGAAAATACCGCTGTACGGCATGCAACTGTGCATCATTTTTCACATTTTATTCCGATTTTATGTGAAAAAAACCGTTTCCTGCAGAGACATATCCTCAGATTTTCACGTGTCGCATGTGAAACTACCATCTACTCAGTAAAATTAACAGAATCGAAATTCCGTTAAAATTGACTGGGCACGGCATGCAAACGTGAAAAATCCGACTCATTTTTCGACGTCTGCACCATACAAAATATACCCGCCGTGGCACATATCAAAACGAGAGTGCATTAAAGTGCTTGTGGATGGGCGGGTGCTTATCTCCACCCCTAATCCAACCAATCACGTAGCGCTCATTGAAAAAAAAAACATTCGAATCCGGTCCTCCATCCAAGTACTGCGCTGCTTTCTTAGCTGCTTCACTTAGCTCTTTGATAATCAGCCGGAAAACGCGCCGTTTATTACTTTTCCACAGTACGTTCACATCGAGCGATAGCTGCCAAGCGCTGAAAACGCAAAAGACGTCTCAAATCTTCTATCAGCCGGAGAAAGATTTCTGGATGGTCATGGCTATGGTCACTCCATGTACACAACTAATATGGTCCGGCCTCCGCGAGACCGTCAAAAAACGTTAAATTCGAAAAACCGCCGACGTTTTTTCAGAAGCACTATAATAAAAAACCAATGCTTTTAATAGATTTATAGGCACTGGAAAGCTACGAAAAAAATTTATTTTAAGTACAATATTTCAAATGAATATTAGAAATCTTAAAAAGAAATCTAATAAAAAGTTCACATACACATTGAAAGAAAACTTTCGAACTTCTTCTTCTTCTTGCTTTCGAAATTGAGAATTGACACTTTACAATGTCAAATTGACAAGTAAACCAGGGACCTGGTACGTCTCACGCAGGAAGTGATCAAAACAATTCGCGATATAATCACGATGAATCCGTTGTATAGCTAGAATCAGTTTTGCGTTCTTTGTAGAATTTTTGTAACAACATTCTTTTTTTCGGACAGAGAAAGTCTGCAGCAGATGCTCCATCAGAATCAAAGAGTGGTCGCCAATCCCATTTATTATGCGATTTAGGAGCATCGCTGTCAGCAGTTCGGAGTTCAAGTGAGTTCCTGTAATTGGTGATCGAGTTAAGGTTATATTTGGGGTTGTTTTTTAATTAAAGTGCTACTCGGAACTATTTGGACTGGCTGACATCATTGCCGTGGGGTGTTATGAGCAAAGAAAATCTCAGCATCGACGAAGCTGTTACGATATTACAACAAGACCATTATGGCATGGAAGACATTAAGAAACAAATTTTAGAATTTATCGCTGTTAGTCAATTGAAGGGAAAAATTCTTTGCTTTCATGGTCCACCGGGAGTCGGTAAAACTGGTATAGCAAGATCGATTGCGCGTGCCTTTAATCGAGAATATTTTCGGTTCAGTGTAGGCGGTATGACGGATGTGGCGGAAATTAAGGGACATCGACGTACCTATGTCGGAGCCATGCCGGGCAAACTGATTCAGTGTTTGAAGAAAACGAAAACTGAAAATCCGCTTGTTTTAATTGACGAACTTGACAAAATCGGAAAGTACGAGCGAAATTAAAGACAAAATTAAATTCGTTGTTACAAATAAAATTTGCTATTCTAGAGGATACCAAGGTGACCCCAGTTCGGCGCTGTTAGAGCTTTTACACCCAGAACAAAATGCCAATTTTCTTGATCATTACCTGGACGTCGCTGTTGATCTTTCACATGTTTTGTTTATCTGCACGGCCAATGTAATTGATGGTATACCGGAGCCGTTGAGAGATCGAATGGAAATGATTGAAATGTCAGGTAATATATTCTATTAGTTTCTTTAGTTTACTTAAGTTAAATTTACCGATTTCTTTTGAAGGCTACGTGGCTGAAGAGAAAATTGCAATTGCCAAGCAATTTCCAATACCGCAAGCAATGAACGATTGTGGCTTGGAAGATAAACACATCACGATTAAGGACGAATCGTTGACCATGCTAATTAAGAATTACTGCCGTGAGTCTGGTGTAAGGAATTTACAGAAACATCGAAAAGGTTTGTCGTCGAAATAGTTCTGATCTTTTGACCGACACTAACCAAACTCCAATTTCAGATAATTCGAAAAACAGCATTCAAAATTGTGAAAAAAGAAGCCGAACACCTTGAAATAACCGAACAAAACTTAAACTCATTCCTAGGCAAAGCAATATTCACGCAAGATCGAATTTATCAAGAAACACCGCCGGTGTTGTAATGGGCTTAGCATGGATGCAGGCAATGGGCGGTTAAACTCTATTCATAGAAACAGCAAAACGGAAACTGATCGCGACAAAAAAGGATGACCGTGGAGACGGTTCCCTGCATATAACCGGTCATTTAGGCGATGTTATGAAAGATTCGGCACAAATTGCATTAACAGTGGCTCGTAATTTCATCAAAAATGTTGCAGACGAAAATACATATGTAAAACAAGATTAATAATTTTTTTTACCTTTACAAATTTAACGCATTCATCTTTCTTCATTCCCTTCCTGTAGAGTTCCTTAATTAATCTGCATTTTTGCATTCCGCTCCGCCAAGTATTACGGTAGACGAGTAAACCGATGTTGTGATAGTTTGTCCGTTAAGCGTCCTTTTTCTTGTTTGGGTCATAGTTTTTGTATTTTCTTCGTTAATACGCAGTCCAATTTCGTTTAAAGCTTCCTCGAAACTCACCAGTGTCTCTTTTGCCAAGAGAAAATATCGCGCCATGATGTTGATATCATCGGCATTAAGTACAATTCAGGTGGGTTTAATAAGTAGTGAGCATCCCTGTTGCTTCAAACGATATATTTCTTACGGCGTATTCAAGAGCTAGAGTGAAGAGATCTTGCAGTTTATCGTTGTCGAATTTGCAGATTTATGATGATAAACTGCGGATATGCAGCATCGATAGGTTGCTTTTACGAGACAGTGATCGAAGTCACAATTAGCGCCCCGATTTAAGGGTACATCTAATATTAAGGACGCTCATCTCCTTTGGATAAGGGCGTGGTCTATTTGGTTGAATGTATGGCCGTCCGGAGATGCCCAGGTTCTTTGATGAATACGTCGATTTTGGAAGTTTTATGTGCTTGCAACTGGATTTCTGCAGCCAGTGAAATCGACCATTATTGTGGTAATGGAGAGTGCTCTCCAGCTGTTAACAATTGACTAGGAATGCAACAGTTACAACACTGGGCTAACAACCAATCAGAGCCTACCCCATTGATTCTTGTCCGAACCAACCCAGTGTTGCATTCAGCCGACATAATACACAAGTAAGTTGCAATGAAATTGTTTTGATAGTACTAACTTAATTAATTCTTCAATAAAACAGATCCACTCATGGACCGGTCCTCAACATTAAATTTGGTACATTTCCTAAATGTCAGGATTTCATATGGCATAATCTCAGTGCACGAATCAAATCACAACGAATAAGATCCAGAGGATGTACTTCAAGACAAAATTGAAAAGCTTTCGCTCTTGTCTCCGATCCCATATTGCACAGCTCAAACATCGGCCTGACGTAAAAGACTGTTCTATATTTGTATGTCGATCGAACGACCGCGTCTTCCAATTTTTAAATCCAAGTAATGGTTGGTTCCCGTCGTTTTCCAGAACGTCTTCACCATCAATTTAGCCTTCTTGTAGACGTTAAATTGTATTTTTATTATATTAAAATTATATTTTAAATTTATTATCGTCTGCTGCTACTTTCAAGTAAAACTAAAAATGCAATTTTTCCAGCTTTATTAAATTATATTACAACAAAGGCAGAGGTAGACAATGCACATTTCGCTTTGGATATATGAGCTGAGGGTTGCATTTCTAACTCCTTTTCTGCGTGAATTGATTTACGCAACGCAAACTGTTTCTATATGAAAAGTTTTGATTCTTTCTTTAATCTTGCTTGATCTTCTTCTTGGCTATTATCGTCGTCCTCGTTATAGTCTTCCAATTCACTCTTTTGGACTGCAGCTCTTCCGCCTAATAAAAATAAAATGTAGTACGCATTAGTTGAAGATAACCACTTAAGTTAAAAAATTATATTTTGTTAGAAAAAATCGTAATTGAATAGTATTTAATTATTATTCCAACATAAGTGCTCCTTCATTTGTTTTTCGTTTTTCATTAGCAAAGGAAATAGTTTACCAAAGAAAGCTTACCTTCATATAAATCGGAACAGTCGTCCATAGCTATGTCGCACTTTTAGACTCCCTTCATAGATAACTTGTGGAACATATCGATAGCTTTCGAAACGATTTTCGGAGCTTTACAAATATTGCATCTATCCCGGCAGAGCGGAGGCGGATCAAAAAAGAAGTCGGAAAAGAGTTTATGGCGACATCGAAAACCCTCGCAATAATCAATGACCGTATCAAAGTTCTTTTGTGCTAACTTCGCTTGTTCAATGCGTGTTTGCTTGCTGTTCTTGTTAATATCAGCTTGTAGCAGAAAACATTTAAACTTTACATCGTCATGACAATAACATATTTGACAGTATGAAAACAGTCTATAGCGTTCAGCTCTTTCCGACTCCTGCAACAGACAACAATTAAAGTGAATAATGACAAAAATTCAAATTCAAATCGCACCTGATAATAGTTAGCCATATTTGAGGAACATTCCAATGAACGACAAACCGTTCCGGCGCTTTATCGACACCTATTCCAAAACTGACTGTAGCACAAATAACCGGACTCTTCCCGGACATCCAATCTTCCTGAACTTGTGTCCAATCTGATGTACTCAGACCTGCATGATAGGCAACAGCCGGTATTCCTAATTTGGTCAAGCCGTAAGCCAAACTTTCGACACTTTCCCTTTTCCGACAGTACACAATGCCGCACGGTTTGTCGCTACCTTTCAGACTCGGATCGATTTGGCCCAAGCAACCCTCAATGTACTACTGTAAATGCATAAAGTCGTCCTGAATAGTATTCTTAAAAACAACATCGTAGAAGAGGTTTTCTCGAAAGGACGGTGTATTGAACTGTGATATTGACCTCTTCAGCTTTAATTGGTCGTGTATATCGTCCAATACTTGCTTGGAAGCGGTTGCAGTTAGAGCGATCCATGAAATTTCCGGATAAAGTGTACGCAAAGTACCGAGCTTTAAGAAATCAGGACGAAAGTCGTGACCCCACTGACTCACACAATGCGCTTCCTCTACAACTATATACGACAATTTCTTTTGCTTTACAAGTAAACATATCAAGGCTTTACACGATTCCGTGTTGGCTTGTTCCGGTGTAATGTATAGAAACTTTAAAGTCGGTCGAATACTTTTCAAATCGTTCAGAATTCGATCTTGTTCACGCTTACCGATTTTTGAATTGATCGAATTCGCAGCAATCTTCAGTTTGGCCAAGTGATCGATTTGATCCTTGATTAAAGCGAGGAGCAGCGAGAAGACGAGTGTTCTTGGTTTTCTTGAAGTACAACGGGTAATTGGAAGCATAGTGACTTTCCGGCACCAGTCGGCATTGTAATGTAAACATCGTTTTTTCCTGGTGGTTGAAAGTACAGTTTCATAAATTTTTGATAAGAAAGAAACTGCTAGATCTTACGTTCCAATTTCCTTGTCCTCACTGCGTCCCTTTGCCGCTTACTTTTGAAATTATCGTGACCAAAGTGGGAATGCAGGCTCACTAGGAGTTCGTAAATAAATAAACAAACTGTCATTGACAATTTGTAAATAAACTGTCATATGACAGCTGTTCATGTCCACACACTAGGTTCACATATTTGCACACGCACATACTTATCGGCTGCTAATTTCGAATTCGATTTCGAATTGCAAAAACGCCGAATGTAATCAACGGCCAGACCATGTTAGCGAGTGTCTTGTGTACATGGAGTGACCATAGTCATGGCAAGCTTGGGAAAGGGTGTCCTTTCGTTCTAATTCTCCTTTTTGATCGTCCGCAGACGCTGGATGTGCCCTGTGAAACTAAAGTGCGCGATGGAACCGAACAATTGGAGTATCATGGCGGTGATATCCACGGCACAATTTACAGAAATTTACACTCAATTTACGAGTATCTGACCGGTAAGGTGTTTCAAAAGGTAAAGAAACTGAACTGCAGGGCGGTTCCTTGACGTGAAGCTATTCCATGGACGGTGGTCCGCTTTACGGCGTTTCATTACTGGCCCGGAACCACATGAAAATTCAACCAAGGCTCCGAAGGTTTTCATATACAACGGAATGGAGATGTGGTCTTATGTTATGGTAGTTTATAGGGCGTTGACTGCATCCATCTGCTTACGGTAAGTTCATTTAAATTTTGTATCCTACTGGACTTAATTTCGATTCCACTGTAGGTGAGAGCCAGTCGACAGAGGATTTTTATGGCGAATTGCACTCCTTCATGGGTCCGCAATTATCGAGTATCGCCTCGAAAATTGGCGAATCTTTTACGGAATCGCTGACGACGAATAATGGTGCTTTTACACGAGCGATTAAAATTGCTCAATTTGCAGCAATTCCAGAAAATTTTGACGTCACGAAAACATACAACAACATTCAGCAATTGAAGATATGGAGCAATTCGTTGTTAACTCGTTGATCAACTGTGACTAGCGATATGGAGCAATACTACGCAATTTGGCAATGACACACACGGACAACTCAGTATATTATACAACAAAAAGAAGTGATATATATATAAAAAAAACATTTTAAGAACTGTAAAAAAATCTGCCAACAGTCTGGGCGCAACTGTATTATTTTTCCGGCAGAAGTTCAGAACGCGTTCAATTCGGGGATGCGGTGTATGTTACTATGTGACTGAAAACCTAACAAAAAGTTCGGGAAGCGGTTAGAAAAGGGTGTAACATATGAATTAAATAATTGGGTCATATTCCGGGATGCGGTCTAGTGGATGAAAAAAACAAAACTTAAAAATAGGTGATTATTAAACTAACCTGGGGAAGTGAAAAGATATTAGATATCTGATCAGACCTGAGAAACATGGTGGAATTCATGAAAAGGTATACAAGCAGTTTACACCCTCTTAGGGGTCGAATTTCAAAAAATCTTGAAAACACTTTCTAGGTATTCACATGAAGAATCCGTAGAATAAAAATGAATTCAATATTTGGAAAGACCTAGTAGATATGACGAAAATCGTGAAAATATATGCATTTTATATAAACCGATATTTTTTTTTGCCCCCCCCCCCCTTCTGAACTAATGAATATTTGAATTTTTTCTTATCAGAATTACTTTTCTAGTTAATTTACATATACGTACCGAGTTTTAACTTCCTAGCATAAGCCGTTCTGAAGTTAGGGAAAACACCCCCCACCACCGTACCATACTACCCCTAAAAAAAATGTATTTTTCCACCATGCCACTACTATAGCTTTATCTAAATACCAAGTTTCAGCTTCTTTTCATTATAGATTCTTAAGATATAAGCATCGGAACTTTTTCTTTCTCACCCTTCCCCACCCTCACCCTCTACACCCACACCCCAAACTTTTTTTCCCTACTAGGGTTCTATTAGGCCTTCTTCTGGTAAAAATTTGAAACATCCATCTTACACTGTTATTGAGATATGAATCGTGTTATTTTTTAAAAATTCTAATCCCTCCCACTTCCGTGCTCCTCCACCCCCTTCAAATATTTTACTTTGAGCAATCTTTATTTATCAAGCTTTATATCCAAACCGAATTTTGTTTTTCTGTTCCAATTAGTTTGTGAGATATCGTAATCTAAAGTTTTTCACCCCCCAACCCCGTACGCCACTACCCCCACCCAAAAATTTGGTTTTAATCTACTCTCCTAGTATAACTACAGATATTTGTTTAGTTTTAATTGCTTGCTATTAATGGTTTAGGAGATATGGATTTTAGAATTTGTCGATCTCGGCATTTTTGCGTTTCGGACGCATTATTTCCCCCTTCACTCCCACACCCCTTCACCCATATCTGTTTTTTTTTGGAAATGGGTCCATTATCAAAGCTCTATAGAAATTCAAAGTTTCAGCCTCCTAACACAAGCGGTTCCTGAGATCTAGAAACCTAAATTTTTCGTCTAAAACGCTTACCCCGCCTTCCCCTTACACCTCCTCCCCTGAAAATAATGTCAATTCAAGGGGTCTACCAAGTCTATTCTTAGAAAAAAATTTTATTTAATAGCTCCACTGGTTTGAGAGCTACGAGCCTTCAAAGATTTTGGGGCGGTCGACGTACGGCGTACGGCGTACGGAGTACGGCGTACAGACGGAGTAAAAATTTTTATTGCTTTTTCGCGTCTACTAGTCATGAAACGTGGAAAAAAAAATTTTGAGGGCAGCAAATGGATAACAATACTGTATTATAAATAATACAGTAAAAGGTGTCGGGTTCAACAAAAAGGTATGATATTCACAGAGTCGGCTTTATTACGATTGAATATTTATACTTACGCTATACAAATTTGTGTTATTTTCATTTTTCAAAGAAACTCGACAACGTTTTAGACGAAAAATTTTGGTTTCTGGATCTCCGCAACCGCTTATCTAAGGAGGCTGAAACTTGGAATTCCTGTAGAATTTCATTTGCAAAAAAAAAACTTTACTATTTTTCCGACAGAAGTTCGGAACGCGTTCAATTCGGGGATGCGGTGTATGTTACTATGGGACTGAAAACCTAACAAAAAGTTCGGGAAACGGTTAGAATAGAGTGTAATATATGAATTATATAATTGGGTCATATTCCGGGATGCAGCCTAGAGGTTGGAAAAGAAAAAAACTTAAAAATAGGTGATTAATAAACAAGCCCGTGGAAGTGAAAAGATATTCGATATCTGATCAGACCTGAGAGATATGGTGGAGTTTATGAAAAAGTATACAACCACTTTACACCCCCTTAGGGGTCAAATTTCAAAAAATCTTGAAAACACATTCCATGTATTCATATGAAGAATCCGTAGAATAGAAATGAATTCAATATTTGAAAAGACCTAGTAAATATGACGAAAATCGTGAAAATATATGCATTTTATTTTTACTGATAATTTTGTTTTACCCCCCCCCCCCCTTCCAAACGCAAATGAATATTGAATTTTTTTTTTATCAGAACTACTTTTCTAGTTGATTTACATATACGTACCGAGTTTCAACTTTCTAGCATAAGCCGTTCAAAAGTTAGGAAAAACACCCCTCACCCTCGCACCATGCTACCCCAAAAAAAAATTTTATTTTTCCATTATGCCACTAATATAGTTCTATCTAAATACGAAGTTAAAGGCTTATATCATTACAAGTTTTTAAGATATAAGCATCGGAACTTTTTCCTTTAAATTTATTTTTCCTTACTAGGGTTCTATTGGGCCTAGTTCTAGTTAAAATTTGAACCATCTATCTTACACTGTTATTGAGATATGAAAAGTGATATTTTTAAAAAATCACTTATCCCCCCCCCCCCACTTTTATGCTCCCCCGCCCCCTTCAAAGATTTTACTTTGAGCAATCTTTATTTATCAAGCTTTATACCCAAACCGAATTTTGTTTTTCTGGTGCAATTGGTTTGTGAGATATCGTAATCTTTACTATTTCAACCCCTACCCTCGCACGCCACCACCTCCACCAAAAAGTTTTGTTTTTGTTTTGTTTTGTTTTTGTAATCCAAAGATATTTGTTAAGTTTTAATTGCTTGCCGTTAACGGTTTAAGAGATATGGATTTTAGAATGTGTCGATCTCGGCATTTCTGCGTTTCGGACGCATTATTTCCCCCTCCACTCCCACACCCCTTCAAACCCACACCCCTATCAAAGCTCTATAGAAATTCAAAGTTTCAGCCTCCTACCATAAGCGGTTGCTGAGATCTTGAAAGCAAAATTTTTCGTCTAAGACGCTTCCCACTTCAATTTAATAGCTCATAGGGTTTGGGAACTATAATTTCTCAAACGAGTTTGCGTACGGCGTACGGAGCACAGACGGACTGAAAATTTTTATTGCTTTTTTGGCGTTTATTAGTCATAAAACGTATAAAAAAAAAATTCAGGGTAGCGAATTTTTTTTTTTTAAAATTCGATAACAATACTTTATTACTAAAATAATAAAGTAATTTATGATATGTGTGAAGGGGTGTGGGAGTGGAGGGGGAAATAATGTGAACGAAACGCAAAAAAGTGGAGATCGACACATTCTAAAATCCATATATCCTAAACCGATAATGGCAAGTAATTAAAACTTAACATATATCTGTAGTTATACTAGGAGAGTAGACTGAAATAAAATTTTTGGGTGGGGGTAATGGCGTATGGGGGAGGGGGTTAAAAACTTCAGATTACGATATATCACAAACCAATTGCACCAGAAAAATAAAATTTGGTTTGAATATAAAGCTTGATATATAAAGATTGCTCAAATTAAAAAAATTTTAAGGGGGTGGGGGAGCATTCAAGTGGAGGGGATAAGAATTTTTCAAATCTCAATTTTTCATATCTCAATAACAGTGTAAGATAGATGATTAAAATTTTTACCAGAAGTAGGCCTAATAGAACCCTAGTAGGGAAAAAATTTGGAGGGGTGGGTGTAGAGGGTGGGGGTGGGGAAGGGTGAGAAGAAATAAGCTCCAATGTTTATATCTTAAGAACCTATAATGATATAAAGCTGAGACTTGGTATATAGATAGAGCTATAGTCTTTTCATGATGAAAAAATATAATTTTTTTTAGGGGTAGAATGGTACGGGGGTGGGGGCGTTTTTTCTAACTTTAGAACCGCTTATGCTAGACAGTTGAAACTCGGTACGTATATGTAAATCAACTAGTAAAATAAATTTGAAAAAAATAAATTGAATATCCATTGGCGTTCGAAAGGGGGGGAAAATAAATTATCAGTCAAATAAAATGCACATATTTTCACAATTTTCGTCATATTTACTGGGTCTTTTCAAATATTGGATTCATATTTATTCTACGGATTCTTTAAAGGAATACCAAGAAAACGTTTTCAAGATTTTTTGAAATTCGACCCCTAAGAAGGGTGTAAAGTGGTTGTATTCTTTTTCATAAATACCACCATATCTCTCAGGTCTGATCAGATATCGAATATAACGGCTTATGCAAGAAAGTTGAAACTCTGTACGTATATGTAAATTTAATAGAAAAGTAATCTTGATAAAAAAAAATTGAACATTCATTGGAGTTCGAAAGGGGGGCCAAAAAAAATTATCAGTAAAAATAAATTATAATTTAAAAAAAACTGCCAACAGTCTGGGCGCAACTTTATTATTTTTCCGGCAGAAGTTCAGAACGCGTTCAATTCGGGGATGCGGTGTATGTTACTATGTGACTGAAAACCTAACAAAAAGTTCGGGAAGCGGTTAGAAAAGGGTGTAACATATGAATTAAATAATTGGGTCACATTCCGGGATGCGGTCTAGTGGTTGAAAAAAACAAAACTTAAAAAAAGATGATTATTAAACAAGCCTGGGGAAGTGAAAAGATATTCGATATCTGATCAGACCTGAGAAACATGGTAGAATCCATGAAAAAGTATACAACCAGTTTACACCCTCTTAGGGGTCGAATTTCAAAAAATCTTGAAAACACATTCTAGGTTTTCATATGAAGAATCCGTAGAATAAAAATGAATTCAATATTTGGAAAGACCTAGTAGATATGACGAAAATCGTGAAAATATATGCAGTTTATATAAACTGATATTTTTTTTTGCCCCCCCCCCCTTCTGAACGCCAATGAATATTCGAATTTTTTTTACCAGAATTACTTTTTTTGTTAATTTACACATACGTACCGAGTTTCAACTTTCTAGCATAACCCGTTCTAAAGTAAGGAAAAAAACCCCCCACCACCGTATCATACTACCCCTAAAAAAATTTTATTTTTCCACCATGTCACTACTATGGCTCTATCCAAATACCAAGTTTCAGCTTCCTATCATTATAGACTCTTAAGATATAAGCATCGGAACTTTTTCTTTCTCACCCTTCCCCACCCTCACAATCAAACTTTTTTTTGCCAACTAGGGTTTTATTAGGCCTACTTATGGTAAATATTTTAATCATCCATCTTACACTGTTATTGAGATATGAAACGTGTTATTTTTGAAAAGTTCTTATCCCCTTTACTTACGTACTCCCCCGCCCCCTTCAAAGATTTTACTTTGAGCAATCTCAATTTATCAAGTTTTATATCAAAACCGAATTTTGTTTTTCTGGTGAAACTGGCTTGGGAGGTATCGTAATGTTAAGTATTTCCACCCCCACCCCCGTACGCCACTACCCTTACCCAAAAATTTTGTTTCAATCTACTCTCCTAGTATAACTACAGATATTTGTTAAGATTTAATTGCTTGCTATTAACGATTTAGGAGATATGGATTTTAGAATGTGTCGATCTCGACTTTTTTGCGTTTCGGACGCATTGCTTTCCCCTCTACTCACACACCCCTTCACCCATATCATCCATTTTTTGCAAATGAGTCCACTATCAAAGCTTTATAGAAATTCCAAGTTTCAGTCTCCTAACATAAGCGGTTGCTGAGATCTAGAAACCAAAATTTTTCGTCTAAAACGCTTCCCCCACCTTCCCCCTCACACCCCCACCCCTGAAAATAATGTCAATTCAAGGGGTCTACCCAGTCTATTCCCAGAAAAATTTTTTATTTAATAGCTCCACTGGCTTGAGAGCTACGAGCCTTCAAAAAATTTTGGTGGTCGACGTACGGCGTACGGCGGACAGACGGAGTGGAAATTACTTTATTATTTATAATACAATATTGGTATTGATTTAAAAAAAAAAAAATTTGCTGCCCTCAAAATTTTTTTGTAGACATTTCATGACTAGTAGACACGAAAAAGGCAATAAAAATTTTCACTCCGTCTGTCCGCCGTACGCCGTACGCCGTACGACGACCGCCAAAATCCTTTGAAGGCTCGTAGCTAAATCTAAAAGCTGAAACTTGGTATTTGGATAGAGCTGTAGTATTGGCATGTTGGAAAAATAAATTTTTTTTTAGTGGTGGTATGGTACGGTGGGGGGGGGGGGTGTTTTTCCTTACTTTAGAACGGCATATGCTAGGAAGTTGAAACTTTTTACGTATATGTAAATTAACTAGAAAAGTAATTCCGATAAAAAAAATTTGAGTCTTCATTGGCGTTCAGAAGGGGGGGAGGGCAAAAAAAAATATCAGTTTATAAAATGCATATATTTTCACGATTTTCGTCATATCTACTAGGTCTTTCGAAATATTAAATTCATTTTTATTCTACGGATTCTTTATATGAATACTTAGATTGTGTTTTCAAGATTTTTTGAAATTCGACCCCTAAGATGTTGTAAACTGGTTGTATACTTTTTCATGAATTCCACCATATTTTTCAGGTCTGATCAGATATCGAATATCTTTTCACTTCCCCAGGCTTGTTTAATAGTCACCTATTTTTAAGTTTTGTTTTTTTCAACCTCTAGACCGCATCCCGGAATATGACCTAATTATTTAATTCATATGTTACACCCTTTTTTTCCCGAACTTTTTGTTAGGTTTTCAGTCACATAGTAACATACACCGCATCTCCGAATTGAACGCGTTCTGAACTTCTTCCGGAAAAATAATAAAGTTGCGCCCAGACTGTTGGCAGATTTTTGTTATTGCTTTTTTCGTGTCTACTAGTCATGAAATGTACTTAAAAAAATTTTGAGGGCAGCAAATTTTTTTTTTTTTTGAAAATGAATAACAATACTTTATTATATTTAATAAAGTAAAAATCGAGTAGCCACTATACAATAGTTTCTACCTGTAAGTAAAAGGTCATGTAATAATTGCTTGTGCTCTCCTCATTCTTTTGATATATTTTCAACTAAAATATAAATCGGAGTTTAGTATTTCATCTAGAGTATCAAACGATTGGCTTGCAGCCGATCGTGATTGCGTTATGTTTTTATTTCAAATTTGAATATGAACATGACAAATTTAAATATTGTAGTGGATTCTACGATTTAATCTGACTCGCTACGATATTTTTGATATTATTGTATGATTTTTTAGTTTTGGGAATATGGCAGCACTGACATACGGGGCCCAAGTGTATAAAAAATCCTTTCGGCTGCTTGAGTGTTTAGCGATTTAAATCCTTGTGCAAATTAGCGTCCAAATTTGCCAAATTAAAGGAGCAAATCAGCTGTCATATCAATTAAATTCACCAACTTTACATGCTGGTAAGTAACGAACATTATCAGTTTGTCAGAGTGCCAATTGTAGTGATGCAAGCAGCAAATTATTGCGATACTCTTTGCTAATTCTTACCCTCGGTTACTACATCATGTATCTGATCCTACTGTAAAATTATGACAGGAATAAATAATTACTTGGTATTTTTTAAGAAATTTATAAGTAGTCAGGTGCGGCAGCCGGCAGTGTGTCAAGAAGTGCCAACGGGTAATTTTATGAGAAGAAAATAATAAACAATAAAAGCAAACAGGCCTATAATTATTATTGCACGGTATTCTTCTGTAAGTTTAATTTATTTTGCCATACGGCTTCAAACATGCTACACCTTTCGTGAAACTCTTATTTTATGTTAATTAAAGTCGTCCACGATGACCTTTTCTGCTGTTATTGTCGTTATTGTAGGTGTTAGTTACGTAAATTATATTGAGCTTATATAATATCTCAAAAAATGAATTACGACAAAATAATAATATTGTCCCCTCTATGACCATTATTGTTGCATATTCTGATCATTTATAATATTTAGCATTTATTCATATATCACTTGAAACAACTAGTCGAACCACTATGACCATTATGATATGATGATGCAAAAATATAGTGTTCCAAATAATTTCAATGTGTGTAGGGGAGACCGGGGACAATAGAAACATTTTCGGTACATGATTTTTTTTTCCAAGCGGCTATCGCAATTTTCTAATATATTAAAAGCTTTGTAGAGAGTACATGGACTCTACTCTATATTTTAATCGTTTCGTTGATCTACAATAATAAACAAAAGAGATATTTTAAAAAATAAAAAATCGTCGACATTTTTCAAATGTCCCTGTGCCTGGGACGGTTGAAACATTATTTGGATTAAATGTAATATGTATTTATTGTAATCCAAAATTGTTATAATTAGTCAGATTGTCAAAAATGTGTAACATTTTTGATGTTAAAACTGGTTCCTCGTGAAAGACTTGTGGTTTGAGGGCAGCGAATTGAAAGTTCTTGATATATGCTTCATGAGTTATGGATTTATCCTCTATGGATACAGAAAACCTGTGTCCTTCAGCCATTAAAGTTCTTCGTCTTGTACGTTGCATAAGGAGTATTTAAAGGACAATGGGAAGACTAATTTGTGAATTGAAACAGGTTTCGACTGTTCCCAGATCTATTTTGATCTAAACACCCAATTGTTTTCTTATTTTCATACCAACGTATGAATTTAAACCATTTTAACTAAAGGAAATGTAGGTACTCAACTAAGCAAATAATAATAGTTGAAACCTGATAGTTGTGTTTTTATTCTTTTTAACACTCTTTTCCGATGATGGAAAATGTTTACGCTGATGGTGGAACAACATATTTTTTGATTATATTCTTTCACTTTTGACTCTAATCAACGGTTTAATAATGGCTACCAGAAGCATTTAGAGACGCTTCGTTTGACACTTTGAAGCTTAATTTAAACCAAAGATTGTGTTAATTATAGCCATTGTTTCAATTGTCCGTTGTTTCTATTGTCCCCGGTCTCCTCTACTCATATGACCGGCAAATCGCCGACTTCTTGTGGCAAAATAATGAAGAAGTGGAAGGACGGAATAAACCTTTTGTGCAATGGCCGATGTTATTAATGCAGAACAAAAGGACACATAAGTCATTAATTGTGATTTGTATGTTCGTGTCTCTTTATACGATCAGGAGTACAACTAGAGCAATTGTAGAACACAATTCCCATACAGGTGCTCGTACATACTTACCTAGTACTTTACAAAGAGTCCCAGTCTAACATAAATATTGTAAAGTGCTTTCCAGTGTAGTTTATTGCATCCATAGCCATAAAAAAAACTTGAAGCGAACGTATCCTTCCTTAGGTACCATTTTCACGGCGATAAAATGCCACAAGTAGCAATATCGTTTTTTATAATGCATTATGGAACATATGGACGTTGTTAAGGGTTGCGTAAAATTTGATGCAATAAATCCTTCACGTACAGAATAAGAATGAATTCTAAATTAAATAGTAATCTAAGTTTAATAAAAAGCATGAGAGATCGCATGGTGTTCTAGATAGGACGCCGAACTACGGTTAAAGTTATAGTTTGGGATAAAACAAAAAAAAATCCGCCAACAGTCTGGGCGCAACTTTATTATTTTTCCGGCAGAAGTTTGGAACGTGTTCAATTCGGGGATGCGGTGTATGTTACTATGTGACTGAAAACCTAACAAAAAGTTCGGGAAGCGGTTAGAATATGGTGTAACATATGAATTATATAATTGGGTCATTGTTACGGTCCGCCTGAAGGGAAGAGAAGAGGAAGGTTAATAATTTATTTTGGAAGCATTTTAATGAAGTAACTCACCGAATAATCATGCAAGGGAAGACCTCTTGCAAATTTAGTTTCCTGGGGTCCTACCCCCAACTCGTGGCACAGACTAAAAGAAAAAGAAAATGAGTAAATTAAAATTTCAACCGTGAAGGAACTATAACTCTGGAGCGAGGAAGGACTGGTAGACGGGTAAGGTTAGGACCTTGTCAAATTAGTAGGAAAAAGAAAAGAACATAGGATTATTAGGAGCTAGGTAATTGAGTAAGGAAAACTATCGACGAGCCGATCGAGCGGGAAGTACGGCGCGCAAGTGCAGAGAATGGAATAAATAAATAAATAAATAATAAATAATAATAACACTCGCGGGTGACATATAAACAATAACGACTGTGAAGTTGGCCCCGAATATTGTGACGTATACGATAAGAGATATTACAGTCGGTGATCCCCACAAGTAACTAATTGTGAATTTTCGTCGGTGTGTGTCTCGGGTTAAGGCTGTACGCGTGTAAATTCAATTCGAGTATGCGCGAAACGAACGTTGAACCTGGACTTGGAGAACGGAAAAATATGCGCGAAACGAACGTTGAACCCGCCTACGAGAACAGAAAACCAGCCGGTAAATTTTCCCGCTAGTAGTTTTCGCGGAGAGTGGGCAAAGGATTGGGGGGGCTCTTGGAATAGGCAGTGAGATAAGCAAGTTGACCTTTTTCGTTTTGGGAACGTGAACCGGATCGTGAAAAAAGTGATTGAATTTTGAAAAGAAAAACGTAAACGCAGCGCGGTCACAAGTCGGTGATAGAATCGTCCGGGAAACATAACTTTTGCTGTAAAAAAAAAACGAAGTGCGTTGGTAAATCGACGGGAACGCGCAACTAGCAAACGAAGGTGGAATTTGGTGCTTCCTTTTTGTAAACGTCGTGGACGGAAAGAGTTCCTGAGCGCAGCTATTAGAGGACGGTGGCGGAGGAGCGGAGAACACCAGAGGCGCCCTAGGATAAGTAGCAAGAGTAGCTAGGGACTTTTAGTTGAATAAATTGGTTAATTTTCTACATTGAATTCCGTATCTGTTTCCTTGAAATTTTGTAACGATTATTGTGACGTATTTCAGCCTTCGTCCCTCCAGGGTGTATGAATTGAATTTTCGAGCGATCAGTGGTTCGATCGTTTCGAAAGTAGAACGAGGTCTTCCAGAAAGGACCACTGGCGCCCCACGACCCATCTCTGGGTTCGAGCCGGACAAGACCCGTTCGCCTCCTGTTGTGTGGGGGTTTCGAGTCGGTTTTCCATCGTCGGGGAAAAACTGTAACATCATATTCCGGGATGCGGTCTAGATGTTGAAGAAGACAAAACTTAAAAATAGGTGATTATTAAACAAGACTGTGGAAGCGAAAAGATATTCGATATCTGATCAGACCTGAGCGATAAGACAGAATTCACGAAATATTATAAAACCACTTTAAACCCACTTCGGGGTCGAATTTCAAAAAATCTTGAAAACACTTTCTAGGTATTCATATGAAGAATCCATAAACAAAAATAATTGGTGATTGTTAAACAAGCCCGTGGATGTGATATCTGATCAGACCTGCGAGATATTCCGGAACTCATAAAAAAGTATACAACAACTTAACACCCCCTTAGGTGTCGAATTTCAAAAAATCTTGAAAACACATTCTAGGCACTTATATGAAGAATCCGTAGAATAAAAATGAATTCAATATTTGGAAAGACCTAGGAAATATGACGAAAATCGTGAAAATATATGCATTATATTTTCACTGAAAACTTTTTTTTACCCCCTCTTCCTAACAGCAATGAATATTAATTTATTTTTTATCAAAATTACTTTTCTAATTGATTTACATGTACGTACCGAGTTTCAACTTCCTAGCATAAGCCGTTCTAAAGTTAAGAACAACACCCCCACCCCCGTACCGTACTACCAAAAAAAAATTTATTTTTCCAACATGCCACTACTATAGCTCTATCTAATTACCAAGTTCCAGCTTTCTATCATTATAGGTTCTTAAGATATGAACGTCGGAACTTTTTCCTTCTCACCCTTCCCAACCCTCATCCAATGCACTCACACCCCCAAATTTTTTTTCCCTACTAGGGTTCTATTAGGTCTACTTCTGGTAAAAATTTTAAGCATTTACCTTATACTGTTATTGAGATATGAAACGTGTTATATTTGAAAAATTCTTATCCTCTCCACTTCCGTGCTCCCCCGCCCCTTCAAAAATTTTACTTTGAGCAATTTTTATTTATCAAGCTTTATACCCAAACCGAATTTTGTTTTTCTGGTGCATTTGGTTTGTGAGATATCGTAATGTTAAGTATTTCAACCCCCACCCCGTGCGACGCTACACCCACCCAAAAATTTTATTTCAATCTACTCTCCTAGTATAACTACAGATATTTGTTAAGTTTTGTTTTGCTTGCTAGTAACGGTTTAGGAGATATGGATTTTAGAATTTGTCGATCTCGGCATTTTTGCGTTTTGGACGCATTATTTCCCCCTCCACTCCCACACCCCTTCACCCATATCTGTTTTTTTTGCAAATGGGTCCATTATCAAAGTTCTATAGAAATTCTAAGTTGCAGCCTCCTAACACAAGCGGTTCCTGAGATCTAGAAACCTAAATTGTTCGTCTAAAACGCTTACCCCGCCTTCCCCCTTACACTTCCTCCCCTGAAAATAATGTCAATTCAAGGGGTCCACCAAGTCTATCCTTAGAAAAAAATTTTATTTAATAGCTCCACTGGTTTGAGAGCTACGAGCCTTCAAAAATTTTGGGGCGGTCGACGTACGGCGTACGGGGTACGGCGTACAGACGGAGTC
Source organism: Beris chalybata (assembly GCA_949128065.1). NCBI lineage: Eukaryota > Metazoa > Arthropoda > Insecta > Diptera > Stratiomyidae > Beris > Beris chalybata. The sequence continues at coordinate 95,191,235 of OX421895.1, forward strand.
AAAATTTGTATTGCTTTTTTCGCGTCTACTAGTCATGAAACGTGGACAAAAAAATTTTGAGGGCAGCAAATTTTTTTTTTTTAAAATCAATAACAATACTGTATTATTAATAATAAAGTAAAATGAGAGGTACGCGTACAATGTGCTTATCAGAACTTTCAATAGAAAGTGATTGTCAGGTTCACCCTCGAGCACTTGCTTATGTTCTTTTACTGGTCACAACTCACATGGACACGGCGTCTTTATCTGTGTTGCCGTGTACATGAGAGCTTCCCATACGATTTTCAGTGTGTTCAGATGTGTGTGCGTGAAAAGCTCGGATGAGTTTTTCAAGTCAGTCACAGTTTGAGAGTCACAGAATGAAAAAGGGTAGTTTTTTAAATATTCCCGCCAGAGGCACTGCGGTACTAGCTGGATCAGCTGACTCGAATGTCAGTATGTCATAGCTCGAACCGTTCGCAACTAGTCTTAAGTTACAAAGTGATCGTTTCTTAGTGAATTGTTTCTGTTTTGTGTTCGTTTTATCGGTGATTGGCGGCCACGAAAGTCTCCCGTGAAGAAGGGAAAAAACGGAGTAATAGCGAGAGCGAAGAAAAGTACAGCGGCCGGCTTCTGTCAAACGAACGCGTCCGAATTGAAATTGAAAGTTCTCCGCTCGTTTTTGTGTGTTTAAGGTTTGACCGAAAGCGTGGAGGTTGATATGGAAGGCGCTCCGCTACCATCACATCAGGGCCCGCCGACGCCGCCGCCTTTGGCAAGGGAACTCAATTGATATGTGCCACGGCGGGTATATTTTGTATGGAGCAGACGTCGAAGAATGATGCCGATTTTGCACAGTTGCATGCCGTACAGCGGTATTTTCGATCGGATTTATATATATTATATATATATTTATACCCGCCGTGGCACATATCAAAACAAAAAAAACCAAATCAAAATCCGATCGAAAATACCGCTGTACGGCATGCAATTGTGCAAAATCGGCACCATTTTTCGCACTTTATTCCGATTTTATGTGAAAAAAAACCGTTTCCTGCAGAGACATATCCTCAGATTTTCACGTGTCGCATGTGAGACTACCATCTACTCAGCAAAATTAACAGAATCGAAATTCCGTTAAAATTGACTGGGCACGGCATGCAAACGTGAAAAATCCGACTCATTTTTCGACGTCTGCTCCATACAAAATATACCCGCCGTGGCACATATCAAAACGAGAGTGCATTAAAGTGCTTGTGGATGGGCGGGTGCTTATCTCCACCCCTAATCCAACCAATCACGTAGCGCTCATTGAAAAAAAACATTCGAATCCGGTCCTCCATCCAAGTACTGCGCTGCTTTCTTAGCTGCTTCACTTAGCTCTTTGATAATCAGCCGGAAAACGCGCCGTTCACTACTTTTCCACAGTACGTTCACATCGAGCGATAGCTGCCAAGCGCTGAAAACGCAAAAGACGTCTCAAATCTTCTATCAGCCGGAGAAAGATTTCTGGATGGTCATGGCAAGCTTGGGAAAGGGTGTCCTTTCGTTCTAATTCTCCTTTTTGATCGTCCGCAGACGCTGGATGTGCCCTGTGAAACTAAAGTGCGCGATGGAACCGAACAATTGGAGTATCATGGCGGTGATATCCACGGCACAATTTACAGAAATTTACACTCAATTTACGAGTATCTGACCGGTAAGCTGTTTCAAAAGGCAAAGAAACTGAACTGCAGGGCGGTTCCTTGACGCGAAGCTATTCCATGGACGGTGGTCCGCTTTACGGCGTTTCATTACTGGCCCGGAACCACATGAAAATTCAACCAAGGCTCCGAAGGTTTTCATATACAACGGAATGGAGATGTGGTCTTATGTTATGGTAGTTTATAGGGCGTTGACTGCATCCATCTGCTTACGGTAAGTTCATTGAAATTTTGTATCCTACTGGACTTGATTTCGATTCCACTGTAGGTGAGAGCCAGTCGACAGAGGATTTTTATGGCGAACTGCACTCCATCATGGGTCCGCAATTATCGAGTATCGCCTCGAAAATTGGCGAATCTTTTACGGAATCGCTGACGACGAATAATGGTGCTTTTACACGAGCGATTAAAATTGCTCAATTTGCAGCAATTCCAGAAAATTTTGACGTCACGAAAACATACAACAACATTCAGCAATTGAAGATATGGAGCAATTCGTTGTTAACTCGTTGATCAACTGTGACTAGCGATATGGAGCAATACTACGCAATTTGGCAATGACACACACGGACAACTCAGTATATTATACAACAAAAAGAAGTTAGTTGTCAACGAAAAGGTATTCACAGAGTCGGCTTTCTTACGATTCAATATTTCCACTTACGCTATACAAATTTGTGATATTTTCATTTTGCAAAGAAACTCGACAATCGCTCGAAGAAATATCACCCCCCCCCCCTCAAATTTTCCACATTAAAAGCAACCAAAAAGTAAACTTTACAAATCATCTTTTTCGCCACGACGGGATTGGATCATTTCGTCCTAAGTAGTAGGAAGAATCTGTCGATCTCAACCGACTATAAAAGATAACCGACGTCTAAGGTTACCACTCAGTTTCCGTTGCTTAGTGTTTCTCTCCAATAGCTTCAATCATCAGTTAAAGTGTGTGCTGCAAAGACTCACCAGGATGACCTTTAACGAGAAGAACGCTGTGATTACAGGCGGTGCTAGTGGCATTGGCTACGAAGTTTGTAAGCGTTTGCTGGAAAACGATATTAAGGTAAAGTCCAGTGATCGGTGATCCTATCAAAAGTCTTTAATTTTCCTGTGTCTATCTCCACCAATGTTTAGAATCTTGCTATTATTGGTATTCAAGAAAATGTCGATTTTCTTGCGACATTGAGAGCTGATCATCTGATCATCCCGGGATCGGATAAATATCACCCCAACTACCAAAAAGTAAACTTTGCACATCATCTTTTTGCCACGACGAGCGATTGTCGAGTTTCTTTGAAAAATGAAAATATCACAAATTTGAATAGCGTAAGTAGAAATATTCAACCGTAAGAAAGCCGACTCTGTGAATATCATACCTTTTTGTTGAACCAGACACCTTTTTACTTACTTACTTACTTACGATGGCGCTACAGTCCAAATCGGACCTTGGCCTCCTGGATGTGCCGCCTCCAGCCTTCTCGGTTCAGTGACCGCGTCCTCCAGTTTCTACATCTTAGAAGAGATTTGCTGTCTGCGTCAATAGAGTCCTCTCAGCGCTTTCGTGGTTTCCCAACTGGTCTTTGTCCATAGACTTTTCCCTTTAGTGTGCGTTTGGGGATTCTTCCGTCATCCATACGCTCCACATGACCAGCCCATTGTAGCTTTTTAAATTTGATGAGGATCGATACTTCTGGATTGTCGAAGATGGCATACAATTCTCTATTGTATCGTATTCTCCAGATCGAGTCTTCCCTCACAGGTCCGAGGATTCTTCTGAGGACTTTTCTTTCAAAGGCGTTTACTAATTTTTCGGACGCCTGAGTCAATGTCCACGTTTCGCTGCCATAGCATAGCACAGGTCTTATTATTGTTTTGTACAGTTTAAGCTTTGTTTTTCTGTGCACATTTTTGTTTTTAATTATTGGAAGTACCGAATAATACGTCTTGTTTGCCATCATTATTCTTCTTTTAATTTCGATGGGTTCGCTTCCATCCTTCGATATGTTTGCCCCGAGATATACAAAGTTGTCTACGTTTTCTAGGTTGAAGTCTCCTATTGTAATATTTTGTCTGATTGGCATGTTTTTCCTAATTTGTGTCATAACTTTGGTTTTGTTTTCGTTAATACGTAGTCCAACTTCCCTTGCTACCGAATCAAGGTTAACAAATATTTCTTTGGCACTCTCCAGGGATCTTGCAAGTATATTTATGTCGTCGGCATATGCTACTAGTTGTGTGGATTTGAAGCATAGTGTTCCGTTGGTGTCAACGGGCAGTTTCCGAACAACATATTCGAGTGTCAAATTGAAAAGCATTGGTGCCAGGCCATCACCTTGTTTAAGCCCGTTGTCAGTTCTAAAGCTGGAAGTCAGATCATTTTCCACTCTGACTTGTGACAGAGAATCGGTCATTGTCATTTTTGTAAGCCGAACTAATTTCGGTGGAACTCCAAAATCTATCATTATTTTATACAGTACGCGCCTGTCGATACTGTCGTATGCCTGCTTGAAGTCCACAAATATCTGGTGCACATCAATGTTAAATTCCCAGCACTTTTCAAGCACCTGTCTAACTGAGAATATTTGGTCCGTGGTCGATCGCCCAGCTCTAAATCCGCCCAGGTATTCACCAATTACTTTGTCCGCAAAGGGCTTTATTCTCTTTTCTAGAATTTTCGTCAAGATCTTATAAGACGTACACAACAGGGATATTCCTCGGTAGTTGTCACAGCAGAGTTTGTCACCTTTTTTATAAATTGGGTATATGATACTCCTGCGCCAATCTTCAGGAAGTGTTTCTTGCATCCATATGTCCGAGATCAATCTGTGTAGGAGATGTGGTATGCAGGTGTCGCCTGTTTTCATGAGTTCAGCTGGAATTTGATCAGTGCCCGGCGCTTTGTTGTTTGGGTGGTTCCTCAGGGCTGTTTTTACTTCTTCGAGTGTGGGAGGACTCGAAGAGGATCCTTCCTCAGCTGTTACCTCGGCTGTTGTTATGTCTGCTGCTGCTGTTCGTGCGGATGATGGGCTCGGGTTGAGAAGGTGTTCAAAATATTGTGCCCATCTTAGTTTTATCTCTTCCGCATTACTTATAATGTTGCCTTCTGCATCCTTGCAGAGGCTCGTTTTCGGTTTGTATCCCTCTTTCATCCTTTTAACTAGGGAGTATGCGGCTCTTGTGTTGTATAATTTAAATTGTTCGTCCATGTTTTTAATTTCGTCATTATTGTACTTCCGTTTTTTCTGTCTGCAGATTTTGTTTGCAAATCGTCTAAGATCATTATATTTGTCCTGTTTGGCTCGTGTCGGCCGTTCCGTTAATATTTTGTAAGCTTCGTTTTTTCTCTTTAATGCATCTTGGCATTCGTTGTCGAACCACTCATTTCTTTTGCGCCGGGGTTGTTGTCCTATCACCTCCTCTGCGACGGATGTTATGCCATCTTTGATGTTTTGCCACATTTCACCGATTGGTATGCTGGTGTTGTTTAGCATTGTCGCAAAATGCCTCTCCAAGGCTGAAGTGTATTTCGCAACTATTTTCTCATCTTTGAGCTTTCCAATATCGAATTTAGGGACCGGTTGTGTTCTTGGGTGTCCTCGATTTGCTATTCGACATCGGAACTTGGTCTTGACTAAGTAGTGGTCTGTGTCACAATTAGCACCTCGAAAGGTACGTACGTCGAGAATGCTGGAGGCCGCCCTTTTTTCTATTAGAACGTGGTCTATTTGGTTGAATGTTCGTCCGTCGGGAGACGCCCACGTTCTCTTATGAATGTTACGATGCGGGAAGCATGTCGAGCTTACAATTAGGTTTTTGCTGCTGGCGAAATCAGTCAGCCGTTGGCCGTTGTCGTTACTTATATCATGAAGACTGTGCCTTCCAATTGTCCCTATATAGGTTTCCTCTTTGCCCACTTTTGCGTTAAAGTCACCTAATACTATTTTTATATCGTTCGACGGGAAGGAGTCGAATGTTGATTCTAAGGTGCTGTAGAAATCATCTTTAACTTCGTCGTCTTTGTCTTCCGTTGGGGCGTGGACATTAACAAGCCAAACATTAAAGAATTTTGTCTTAATGCGGATTGCACACAATCGTTCATTAACGGGTTTGAAGTTGGTAACTTGATGTTTAAATTTGTTGTCGACGATGAACGCAACTCCAAACTCGCGGCTTCCCGAAGATTTCTCACTTTTGAAAATTGTGTGCGATCTAATGTCGGTAATCTCGCTACCTAACAATTTAGTTTCTTGGAGTGCGATGATGTTTATCTTGTATTTGTTCGCCTGTTCCAGGAGCGCTCTCACTTTTTACCTACCTTTTTACTTTATTATTTTAATAATTAAGTATTGTGATTGATTTTTTAAAAAAAAAAATTTGCTACCCTCAAAATTTTTATTTTCACGTTTCATAACTAGTAGACGCGAAAAAGCAATAAAAAATTTTAGTCCGTCTGTCCGCCGTACGCCGTACGCAAGATCGTTTGGAGGCTCGTAGCTGCCAAACGATTTGAGATATTGAATTGAAATTTTTAGGGGTGGGGGTGTGAAGGGGAAGGAGGGGGAAGTGTTTTAAACCGAAAATTTTGGTTTCTAGATCTCAGTAACCCCTAATGATAGGAAGCTGAAACTTGGAATTTCTATAGAGCTCTGATAGAAGACCCATTTGCAGAAAAATTGTCAATATTGATCAAGGGGTGTGGGAGTGGGGGGAAATGTAGTGCGTCCGAAACCCAAAAAAGGCGAGATAGACACATTCTAAAATCCATATCTCCTACACCGTTAATAGCACACTATTCAAACTTAAAAAATATTTGTAGTTATACTAGGAGAACAGAATCAAGAAAAATTTTGGGTGGGGGAAGTTGTGTATGGGGGTGGGGGGTGAAAAACTTTATATTACGATATCTCATGAACCAATTGCTCTAGAAAAATAAAATTCGGTTTGTATATAAAGGTCGACAAATAAAAATTGATCAAAGTAAAATTTCTTAAGTGGGTGGTGGAGTATAGAAGTGGAAGGGGTGAGAATTTTTCAAATCAAACACATTTCATATCTCAAGAACAGTTTAAGATAGATGCTTAGAATTTTTACCAGAAGTAGCGCTAATTAAACCCTAGTAGGAAAAAAAGTTTTGGGGTTGAGGGTGTAGAGGGGGAGGGTGGGGGATGGTGAAAAGGAAAAAGTTCCGATGCTTATATCTTGAGAACTTGTAATGATATAAGCCTTAAACTTGGTATTTAGATAGAGCTATAGTAGCGGAATGTTGAAAAAAATTTTTTTTTAGGGGTAGCATGCTACGGGGGTAGGGGGTGTTTTTCCTAACTTTTAAACGGTTCATGCTAGAAAATTGAAACTCGGTGTGTATATGTAAATCAACAAGAAAAGTAATTGTGATAAAAAAAAAATGGAATATTCATTGTCGTTCCGAAAGGGGGGCAAAAAAAATTATTTGTAAGTATAATAAATATAAAATGCATATATTTTCACAATTTTCGTCATATCTACTAGGTCTTTCCAAATATTGAATTCATTTTTATTCTACGGATTCTTCGTATGAATACCTAGAAAGTGTTTTCAAGGTTTTTAGAAATTCGACCCCTAAGGGTAGTGTGGTACAAGTGGGGGGTGTTTTTCCTATATATTGAACGGCTTAAGCTACAATATTGAAACTCGGTGTGTATATCTAAATCAACTAGAAAAATAATTTTGAATAAAAAAAAAGAGAATATCTATTGGCGTTCAGAAGGGGGGCAAAAAAAAATATCTGTGAAAATAGAATGCATATTTGCCCACGATTTTCGACATATCTACTACCTCGTCCCAAATATTGAATTTTATTTTATTCTCCATAATTGACCCCTAAGGGGGTGTAAAGTGATTGTGTACTTTTTCATAAATTATTCCATATCTCTCAGATTCAACCAGTTTTTCACTTCCACGATCTTGTTCTTTTTGATAAGTTTTCAGTCACATAGTAGCCTCCACCGCTTTTCAGAATTGAACGCGTTCCTAATTTCTACCGGAAAAATAATAAAGGTACGCCCAGATTGTTGGCAGATTTTTTTACATTTTTTAAAATGTTTTTTTATTATGACTGAATAATAACTAAATAATACCTTATTTTAATTTTGGCCAGCTAGATCGTGCAAACGCCCCACTGTGCGGAATACGGCGTGCGTACGTAAGTTTAAGAAATATAAAAAAGTTTTAAATTTTCAAAGGTTATAAGTCAGTTAGTTTTTTATATTTTTCAAATTCCTTCGGTCAGTAGCATTAGTTTGATTAAAATCGGTCGAGCGGAATTTTTATGAAAGCCCGACAAGTCACTAACCCTCTTAAATCTAACAGTTTTCTCTTATATTCTAAAGCTTAAATTAATTTATATCTAAGCTGCTAATAGTTCTTAATGGCCACTTTAAGATATAAATGGTATCGGGGATGTTTGGGGGGGGGGGTCAGATTCTCTTTATTGAACTACAGTTCTAATACAATTCTTATTACTAGAATACCCACAAGATCCGTACGGAGTTCTTCCAACTACGTTGGATATCCGCCCAGAAATCGTGAGTACTTGCACTAATTTGGAAAAATCTGTATTCTTTAAAGGATTTTGCTTTATTGTTTATAATACAGTATTGTTATCGATTTAAAAAAAAAAAATTTGTTGCTCTCAAAATTTTTTTTCCTCGTATCATGACTATTAAACACGAAAAAAGCAATAAAAATTTTCAGTCCGTCTGTTCGCCGTACGCCGTACGTCGACCGCCCCACGCAAAATCGTTTGAAAGCTCGTAGCTCTTAAAAGCTTTAGATTACGATGTCTCACAAACTAATTGCACCAGAAAAACACAATTCGGTTTGAGTATAAAGCTTGATAAATAAACATTGCTCAATGTAAAATCTTTGAATGGGGCAGGGGAGCATGGAAGTGGACGAGATAAGAATTTTGGAAAAATATTTTGTTTAGGGTTAGTATGGTACGGGGGTGACGGTGTTTTCCTAACTTTAGAATGGCTTATGCTAGAAAGTTGAAACTCGGTACGTATATGTAAATCAACTAGAAAAGTAATTCTGATAAGAAAAAACTCGAATATCCATTAGCGTTAGGAAAGGGGGGGGGCAAAAAAAATGATCAGTGAAAATAAAATGCCTATATTTTCACGATTTTCATCATATTTACTAGGTCTTTCCAAATATTGAATTCATTTTCATTATACGGATTCTTCAAATAGAGCCCTAGAAGAGTGCAAGAGTTTTTGAAATTCGTTCCCTAAGAGGGTGTAAAGTGGTTGTATACTTTTCATGAATTCCGAAATATCTCTCAGGTCTGATCAGATATTGAATATCTTATCACTTCTACGGGTTTTTTTAACAATCACCTATTTTACTGTATTATTTATAATACAGTATTGTTATCGATTTTTAAAAAAAAAAAATTTGCTGCCCTCAAAATTTTTTTTTCCACGTTTCATGACTAGTAGACGCGAAAAAAGCCATAAAAATGTTCACTCCGTCTGTACGCCGTACCCCGTACGTCGACCGCCCCACGCCCCAAGCAAAATCCTTTGAAAGCTCGTAGTTCTCAAACCAGTGGACCTATTACATTAAAATTTTTTCTAAGAATAGACTTGGTGGACCCCTTGAATTGACATTATTTTCAGGGAAGGAGGTGTAAGGGGGAAGGCGGGGTAAGCGTTTTAGACGAAAAATTTAGGTTCCTAGATCTCAGGAACCGCTTGTGTTAGGAGGCTGAAACTTAGAATTTCTCTAGAGCTTTGATAATGGACCCATTTGCAAAAAAAAAAAACAGATATGGGTGAAGGGGTGTGGGAGTGGAGGGGGAAATAATGCGTCCGAAACGCAAAAATGCCGAGATCGACCAATTCTAAAATCCATATCTCCTAAGCCATTAATAGCAAGCAATTAAAACTTAACAAATATCTGTAGTTATACTAGGAGAGTAGATTGAAACAAAATTTTTGGGTGGGGGTAGTGGCGTACGGGGGTGGGGGTGAAAAACTTTAGATTACGATATCTCACAAACTAATTGGACCAGAAAAACCAAATTCGGTTTTATTATAAAGATTAATAAAAAAAGATTGCTCAAAGTAAAATATTTGTATGAAGTGGAGGAGCACGGAAGTGGGAGGGATTAGAATTTTTCAAAAATAACACGATTCATATCTCAATAACAGTGTAAGATGGATGTTTCAAATTTTTACCAGAAGTAGGCCTAATAGAACCTAAGTAGGGGAAAAAAAGGTTGGGGGTGTGGGTGTAGAGGGTGAGGGTGGGGAAGGGTGAGAAAGAAAAAGTTTCGATGCTTATATCTTAAGAATCTATAATGATAGGAAGCTGAAACTTGGTATTTAGATAGAGCTATAGTAGTGGCATGGTGGAAAAATACATTTTTTTTTAGGGGTAGTATGGTACGGTGGTGGGGGGTGTTTTCCTAACTTCAGAACGGCTTATGCTAGGAAGTTGAAACTCGGTACGTACATGTAAAATAACTAAAAAAGTAATTCTGATAAAAAAAATTCGAATATTCATTGGTGTTCAGAAGGGGGGGAAATATCGGTTAATATAAAATGCATATATTTTCACGATTTTCGTCATATCTACTAGGTCTTTCGAAATATTGAATTCATTTTTATTCTACGGATTCTTCAAGTGAATTCCTAGAATGTTTTTTCAAGATTTTTTAAAATTCGACCCCTAAGAGGGTGTAAACTGGTTGTATACTTTTTCATTAATTCCACCATGTTTCTCAGGTCTGATCAGATATCGAATATCTTTTCACTTCCCCAGGTTTGTTTAATAATCACCTATTTTTAAGTTTTGTTTTTTTCAACCTCTAGACCGCATCCCGGAATATGACCCAATTATTTAATTCATATTTTACACCCTTTTCTAACCGTTTCCCGAACTTTTTGTTAGGTTTTCAGTCACATAGTAACATACACCGCATCCCCAAATTGAACGCGTTCTGAACTTCTGCCGAGAAAATAATACAGTTGCGCCCAGACTGTTGGCAGATTTTTATGTTGTTTTTCTTTTTCAACCTCTAGACCGCATCCCAGAATATGTCCCAATTATATAATTCATATGTTACCGCCTGTTCTAACCACTCCCCGAACTTTTTGTTAGATTTTCAGTCACATAGTAACATACACCGCATCCCCGAATTGAACGCGTTCCGAACTTCTGCCGGAAAAATAATAAAGTTGCGCCCTGACTGATAAGGGAAGATGTTGGGAGAGCATTTGAGATGATAAATTATCTCTTTTAGATATTACGAACTGCTTATGCTAGAAAGCTGATCCTTGAATTTTATACAAGACTTGGATATTTCACAAAAAAATTTAGATAATGGTCGAATGGAAGAAAACGCTCGAACGCTGAAATTAAGATATTCTAAAGTCCATCTTGTAAAGGAAGTGGAAGAATTTTTCTAAAGAATCACGTCTCATATCTAGAGAACTGTTTAAGATAGAAGCGTAGAATTTATACGTGAAAAATTGTAAGGGGTGGGGATAGAGAAGAACGAAAAATTTCGACTTTTACATCTCGAGAACCACTTCTAATTTATTGTTGAATCTCAGTACTTAGGTAGAGCTAACGGCGGCATGTTCTAAAACTGAGACTTTTACAAGGGCCATTAAGGAGAGTGTGGTATTATTTTTTGCACAATTGGAAATTGGTCTTATACAGTCCATTACGATACAAATTTTTTTTGCTATTCTATGATTCTATAAATCTTTTTTTTTCTTTTATTGTACTATGAAATATGTACTTTTGTTTGAAGTAATATGTACTACTACTAATACCAACCACTTGTAGATAATGTCAAACTTTATTGGTCAATTTCAAGTTGAAGTTGGCCAATATTAAAATTTGGCTGCTGACCCCAAACATTTCAATCCCATTTTTGATCCAGTATCTTTATATATCGATGGCTTAAAGCACACATATAGTATGTCCACTTTTGAAAAACGTGTGTTATGTCGCTTAAAATGTCAAAATTCGGCTATACTTTGTATTGCACAAACCTTGTACCTCCTAGCTATCAAACAGACCATAACATGCTCTGTTTGATAGTTAAGACATAAAAGATTAGTGCAATACAAACACTCTAAAAAATAGTACACTGATGTTGTAAAAATTCAACAATAATAGTAGTTAATTTACAGTCTATTTAAAGTGAAAAGCAAGTGGAAGAGCGAAATTACACTCGTCAAGCGCGTTGCTGGCTTTTGCATGTTTATTTACTCTAAGCGCGTGTTTTCGCACAAGAAGAATGATTTTGCACTCGAATTCGCGCGAATTTTTCAACACCGCGTTTATTTACACCTTGGGTGCGGTTTCGCACACAATCGCGTGTTAATTCACTGCAATGTGTTGGAAAAAACTAACACATGCGTGGATTACTTACTGCGTCCATTTCCAAAAAGTCTTTGTTGAGAGAATGACCGGTTTTTCGGTTTGTGCCATACAAATTTAAAAGCACTGCGTTTAAGGTAACCTACAATGTTTAAGTGTCAAGTTTGTCAAAGTTCTTTTACCACATTATTTTTGTATAATAAACATTTATATATGCATAGATTTCGGTCAAAAATGCAGTTTGAGTGCTTGTTTGAAAAATGTTTGAAAAAATTTTCTAGCTACAATAGATTGGAATGATTGGAATGTAATTGATGCAGTTGCATTTTATTTTAAAGAAAATACCAGCTTCATATTCAAGCGTTTTGAGGTGAGCCCTGATACATATATTACAAAAAAGTATATTTTATGTAACTGTTCATAATTTTTTTTTTCAGTTCGGACAAACATATTCCGAGGTTAAGGCGAAAAATCCGGGCAATACTCCGTGGATTGCAATAATAAGTAAGTATTAAATATATAACTTCTTCTTTTTCAATAAACGCGAAATATATTGGTGTGAGATTATATATTTATTAGGTACTTTTATTTTGCAAATATTTATTATTTAACTTATTTTCAGAGAAATCTTTGGATCCTGTGGGTGAGCGTGCCACAGGATACATCTTTCTTGAATACGAAGAAGTCCGGAAATTTGACGATTTCAACTTTATTGATGCTCTGACCGAAATTGTCTGCTTCTATTATATTTTGAACATCATGTACCCGTAAGAAATTACGCAGACGATGGAGTTCCTGGTTAGGTTACTTCTAAAACACTATCCAGATAGCATGCGAGGAGGAAAAAAAACATTAAATAACATAAGCAAAATAAACAATTTAATATCAAAATTATCAAACTACCAACATTAAAAATAAATCTTAACAAATACAACTTTTTGATACTATTACTACTTTTGATACTATTACTATATTATATATTATTACTACAGAAAAATGTTTATTTTATGTTTTGAAATGTTTTTTAATTTAACATTATATATTAAAATGAATAAAAAAAAGCAAAAATGTATGGTATTTTATTTATTTATTATAGTTTCACCAAAAAAAATACTATTATGAAATTTATCACTCATTTATACGTAAATAGACGTCGGAAACGTGGGAAAACACGCTATTTTTACAACTTTTACACACACAGAGTGTAATATTACTAAAATAAATATCGCAATTATAACATATTTTTGGCGTTTTCTACTGCTTTATAATATTCCTGTAGTAAATAATATTAAAAAAGAAGTATAATCGCGCCAAATTTTTAGCTATTTTACACTTCGTGCGCGAAAAACTCTTATAACAAATGTGTTTTTCGACGATTTTAGCGATTATTTACTCAATATTGAGTGTACGTTTTTACACGTTTTTTAGCGTGAAAATTTATATCACACTCCAGTTGGATATTACTACTATAATAGTAGCAAACCCATTTCCTACTTTTAAAGTAGTAATTTTTTCTTAGAGTGAAGTATAGCCAAATTTCGATATTTTAAGCGACATAACACACGTTTTTCAAAAGTGGACATACTATATGTGTGCTTTAAGCCATCGATATATAAAAAATCATTTTAAAAAATGTAAAAAAAAGGTATCGGGTTCAACAAAAAGGTATGATATTTTCAGAGTCGGCTTTCTTACGATTGAATATTTCCACTTACGCTATACAAATTTGTGATATTTTCATTTTTCAAAGAAACTCGACAATCGCTCGTCGTGGCAAAAAGATGATGTGCAAAGTTTACTTTTTTGTAGCTGGGGTGATATTTATCCGATCCCGGGATGATCAGATGATAAGCTCTCAATGTCGCAAGAAAATCGACATTTTCTTGAATACCAATAATAGCAAGATTCTAAACATTGGTGGAGATAGACACAGGAAAATTAAAGACTTTTGATAGGATCACCGATCACTGGACTTTACCTTAATATCGTTTTCCAGCAAACGCTTACAAACTTCGTAGCCAGTGCCACTAGCATCGCCTGTAATCACAGCGTTCTTCTCGTTTAAGGTCATCCTGGTGAGTCTTTGCAGCACACACTTTAACTGATGATTGAAGCTATTGGAGAGAAACACTAAGCAACGGAAACTGAGTGGTAACCTTATCTTTATAGTCGGTTGAGATCGACAGATTCTTCCTACTACTTAGGACGAAATGATCCGATCCCGTCGTGGCGAAAAAGATGATTTGCAAAGTTTACTTTTTGGTTGCTTTTAATGTGGAAAATTTGAGGGGGGGGGGGGTGATATTTCTTCGAGCGATTGTCGAGTTTCTTTGCAAAATGAAAATATCACAAATTTGTATAGCGTAAGTGGAAATATTGAATCGTAAGAAAGCCGACTCTGTGAATACCTTTTCGTTGACAGCTAACTTCTTTTTGTTGTATAATATACTGAGTTGTCCGTGTGTGTCATTGCCAAATTGCGTAGTATTGCTCCATATCGCTAGTCACAGTTGATCAACGAGTTAACAACGAATTGCTCCATATCTTCAATTGCTGAATGTTGTTGTATGTTTTCGTGACGTCAAAATTTTCTGGAATTGCTGCAAATTGAGCAATTTTAATCGCTCGTGTAAAAGCACCATTATTCGTCGTCAGCGATTCCGTAAAAGATTCGCCAATTTTCGAGGCGATACTCGATAATTGCGGACCCATGAAGGAGTGCAATTCGCCATAAAAATCCTCTGTCGACTGGCTCTCACCTACAGTGGAATCGAAATCAAGTCCAGTAGGATACAAAATTTAAATGAACTTACCGTAAGCAGATGGATGCAGTCAACGCCCTATAAACTACCATAACATAAGACCACATCTCCATTCCGTTGTATATGAAAACCTTCGGAGCCTTGGTTGAATTTTCATGTGGTTCCGGGCCAGTAATGAAACGCCGTAAAGCGGACCACCGTCCATGGAATAGCTTCGCGTCAAGGAACCGCCCTGCAGTTCAGTTTCTTTGCCTTTTGAAACAGCTTACCGGTCAGATACTCGTAAATTGAGTGTAAATTTCTGTAAATTGTGCCGTGGATATCACCGCCATGATACTCCAATTGTTCGGTTCCATCGCGCACTTTAGTTTCACAGGGCACATCCAGCGTCTGCGGACGATCAAAAAGGAGAATTAGAACGAAAGGACACCCTTTCCCAAGCTTGCCATGACCATCCAGAAATCTTTCTCCGGCTGATAGAAGATTTGAGACGTCTTTTGCGTTTTCAGCGCTTGGCAGCTATCGCTCGATGTGAACGTACTGTGGAAAAGTAGTGAACGGCGCGTTTTCCGGCTGATTATCAAAGAGCTAAGTGAAGCAGCTAAGAAAGCAGCGCAGTACTTGGATGGAGGACCGGATTCGAATGTTTTTTTTCAATGAGCGCTACGTGATTGGTTGGATTAGGGGTGGAGATAAGCACCCGCCCATCCACAAGCACTTTAATGCACTCTCGTTTTGATATGTGCCACGGCGGGTATATTTTGTATGGAGCAGACGTCGAAAAATGAGTCGGATTTTTCACGTTTGCATGCCGTGCCCAGTCAATTTTAACGGAATTTCGATTCTGTTAATTTTGCTGAGTAGATGGTAGTCTCACATGCGACACGTGAAAATCTGAGGATATGTCTCTGCAGGAAACGGTTTTTTTTCACATAAAATCGGAATAAAGTGCGAAAAATGGTGCCGATTTTGCACAATTGCATGCCGTACAGCGGTATTTTCGATCGGATTTTGATTTGGTTTTTTTTGTTTTGATATGTGCCACGGCGGGTATAAATATATATATAATATATATAAATCCGATCGAAAATACCGCTGTACGGCATGCAACTGTGCAAAATCGGCATCATTCTTCGACGTCTGCTCCATACAAAATATACCCGCCGTGGCACATATCAATTGAGTTCCCTTGCCAAAGGCGGCGGCGTCGGCGGGCCCTGATGTGATGGTAGCGGAGCGCCTTCCATATCAACCTCCACGCTTTCGGTCAAACCTTAAACACACAAAAACGAGCGGAGAACTTTCAATTTCAATTCGGACGCGTTCGTTTGACAGAAGCCGGCCGCTGTACTTTTCTTCGCTCTCGCTATTACTCCGTTTTTTCCCTTCTTCACGGGAGACTTTCGTGGCCGCCAATCAAACCGCCAATTAAACGAACACAAAACAGAAACAATTCACTAAGAAACGATCACTTTGTAACTTAAGACTAGTTGCGAACGGTTCGAGTTATGACATACTGACATTCGAGTCAGCTGATCCAGCTAGTACCGCAGTGCCTCTGGTGGGAATATTTAAAAAACTACCCTCTTTCATTCTGTGATTCTCAAACTGTGACTGACTTGAAAAACTCATCCGAGCTTTTCACGCACACACATCTGAACAGCTCTCATGTACACAGCAACACAGATAAAGACGCCATGTCCATGGAGTTGTGCCCAGTAAAAGATTATAAGCAAGTGCTTGGGGGTGAACCCGACAATCACTTTCTATTGAAAGTTCTAATATAGGATTATATATTCCCGAAAAAATTTTTTTTGTCAAAAATGAATATATAATTTTTTTGGTGAATGTTTTCACATCACATTTTTAACTGAAAATACTATTATGTAAAAGTTTTCCGGGTGAGATACCATTTGATTTATTTTTTTGTAACGTTTCGGACTCAAGTGACATTTGTTCAAGGCCTTTACCAAGGATTGAGTCCTTTATCCTTGCTAAAGGAATATTCAAAATTCAAATATTTCGAATTTCCGCCATCAACATAAACTGTTATAAAATCTCGATGAGCAGATATGAGCAGGAAATTTTTGTATACTACTTAAGAACAAATATTTGACCTTCATATTTCCACATAAATTTTGACGGAAGCGTGCGGACTTATATAACTTTTTCAATTTTGAAAATGTAACTTTTCCAAAAAATAGATCTCAAATTATACTAAAATTTAAAACTATCTAGTTCAAAAACTATATATCCTTGAAAAACCATAAATGGTGAAAATGAAATACATACCTGCTACTTCAATATCCGTTTTTCAAAACTTCTTAATTTTACTTAAGACTCTTGAAAAAGTTATGTGATCACAGCTAGTTTTTAACATAGGTTTTTCCGTTAGAAATTATCTTTTACAAATGGCAGCTTTGAGCTAAGCCCACGGCTTTTACAGTAAATACAGGTAAAAAAACCTTCTTGAAACTCCCTAATTGGTTAAGACAATTAGGACATTAAGTGCTGCTTAACATTTTCGTGTTTAAAAAACCGAATTTTGGCACCACTGTGCGCCACCCGTCCGCCGTCCGCCGTACGCTAAATCGTTTGGAGGCTCGTAGCTCCCAAACGCTTTGAGATATTAAATTGAATTTTTTTTACGAATAGACGAAGTAGGATCCTTGAAGTGACCACATTTTTAGGGGAAGGGTTGTGAGAGGGAAGCGTTTTAGACCGAAAATTTTGGTTTCTAGATCTCAGTACCCGCTTATGATAGGAAGCTGAAACTTGAAATTTCTATAGAGCTCTAATAGTAGACCCATTTGCATAAAAATTGTTAGTATTGACCAAGGGGTGTGGGAGTGGGGAGAAATATTATGCGTCCGAAACCCAAAAAAGCCGAGATAGACACATTCTAAAATCCATATCTCCTAAAATGTTTATGGCACTTTATTCAAACTTAAGAAATATTTGTAGTTATACTAGGAAAACATTTTGAAAAAAAAAATTTGGGTGGGGGCAGTTGCGTATGGAGGTGTGGGGTAAAAAACTTTAGATTACGATATCTCATGAACCAATTGCTCTAGACCAGGGGTGTCCAATCTTTTCGCTGTGAGGGCCAGTTTTGGGATTTAAATCCACTTGCGGGGGCCAAGTAAATATGTTAATTAAAAACCTTATTATATAAGTAAAGCAGCATAAATTACAGATACAACAATAAACATTAATGGGAATGATGGACCTGTGTTTTTTCCTGGCGAGTTTCATCAAAGTTGGGATTAATATCTGAAACACCAATTATTAGCAATGATTGGAAATGATCATCCGATAAATTTGCCCTGTGTTTAGATTTCAGATACTTCATCCTCGAAAATGTTTGTTCACATACATAGGTAGTGCCAAACATAACAGATACTAATTCTTGTGTGACATTAACTTCGTCAACTCCACGAACAAAAACTAAAAGTTGTGAGATGTCACTAATATCAGTTGATTCATCCATCGCAAGAGAATAATTAGTGAAACTCTGTGCTTTCTCAGTAACCTTGTGGAGAATATTATTAGAGAATATTATTATATATTATATTAATATAATATCGTCAATTCGACGAGTAACAGTATTACGTGAAAGACTGATCATTTTGAAAAGTTTCAACTTTTCTGGACATAATTCACTAACAGCTTCCATCATGCATTCTTTAACGA
This sequence comes from Beris chalybata, assembly GCA_949128065.1. Classification (NCBI taxonomy): domain Eukaryota; kingdom Metazoa; phylum Arthropoda; class Insecta; order Diptera; family Stratiomyidae; genus Beris; species Beris chalybata. Next base: position 95,209,749 of record OX421895.1, read on the forward strand.
TGTTTCCATCCATAAAGGGTTTTCATTTCTTCCCCAACAAATAAACAACTTTCATGCTAACTAATGTCAACTTTTCGTTTTCTGAGTTTGCCTTCCTAAATAAATTTTGCTGAGAAGACAAACTACGACTAATTTTTTCAAATTTTTCAAAACGCTGCTTATCTTTAAATTGTGAGTAAACTGAAGCATGTTTTGTGTCATAATGTCGACGTAAATTATACTCCTTCATTACAGCAACAGAGTCATTGCAAATTATACATACAGCTTTGCCATTCTTTGACTGCGATTGCACAAAGAAGTATTTGATTCCCTATTCTTCTTTAAAAACATCATTAACTTTTCTTTTTTTTCCTTCCATGTTCAACTTTAACTTGTAATATATTAAATATGAATTTAAATATATAAATTTACAAATGAGTCACGCACAACGGAACACAATAGAAAAAAATCCCGATATCAACTGCTCTATCTACCCAGCAAGCCAAAAGTGTAGAATTGTCGGATGTCCGAATAGTCGAAAAGAATTCGGATGCCTACTTCGTACCGAATTCGAAACGGTATTGAAAATCCGACTTGTCTGAATGATTTCGATTAGAAATTGGAAAAATAATAAGTACGATATTGAATGATGATATCTGTACGAATTCAGATGCACGTTTTGTATCGAATGCGTTACACCACAAAAGATCCGAAATGTCTGAAAGAGTTCGGAAAGAAATCGGAAAGTGCCAAGTTGGCATTGCGTTCTGCACCGTGTGTGCGCATATTTTTCTATTGTTTTTCAGGAAATTGAAGTGATCGGACGTGTATCGTGTGAGTTAAGCAATTAAAATTAAAATAAATAAGTGAAATTTCGAAACCGTAAGTAAATATGAATATTAATTTTTGTCATTCCCTTGTTATCTCTTCCTTAAACGATGCAAACTGAAACGACGTAAACTGCAGTTAAAATTTTCATGTGAAAAGCAAATTTAGAATTTCTCCAAAGTCCAATAGACAGATGTATATAGATTTAGGTTTATTCTTTAGGTACATTTGCTCGCGTCATCCTAAATTGGCCAAAAGTATTCTGGTGATTTTTTTAATTTTCTGCAACTTTTACTTTATTATTTTAAAATAATAAAGTAATGTTATCGATTTTTAAAAAAAAAAAATTTGCTACCCTGAAATTTTCTTTTTTACACGTTTTATGACTAATAAACACCAAAAAAGCAAAAAAAAAATTTCAGTCCGTCTGTGCGCCGTCCGCCGTCCGCCGTCCGCCGTACGCAAACTCGTTTGAGGAACTATAGTTGCCAAACCGTATGAGCAATTAAATTGATTTTTTTTTCTGGATAGACATGGTGGACCCCTTAAATTGAAATTTTTTTGAGGGGTCAGGGTGTGAGGGGGAAGGTGGGGGAAGCGTTTTAGACGAAAAATTTTGGTTTCTAGATCTCAGCAACCGCTTAAGGTATTAAGCTGAAATTTGGAATTTCTATAGAGCTTTGATAGTGGACCCATTTGCAAGAAAATTGCTGATATGGGTGAAGGGGTGTGGGAGTGGAGGGGGAAATAATGCGTCCAACACGCAAAAATGTCGAGATCGACACATTCTAAAATCTATATCTCCTAAGCCGTTAATATATAATATTAATAAATATCTGTAGTTATACTAGGAGAGTAGATTTAAATAAAATTTTTGGGCGTGGGTAGTGGCGTACGGGGGTTGGGGGTAAAATACTTAAGATTACGATATCTCACAAACCAATTGCACTAGAAAAAAAAAAATTCGGCTTGAGTATAAAGCTTGATAAATAAAGATTGCTCAGAGTAAAATCTTTAAAGGGGGTAAGGGAGCATAGAAGTGGGGGGGTTAAAATTTTTTCAAAAATATCACTTTTCATATCTCAATAACAGTGGAAGATAGATGCTTCAAATTTTTATCAGAAGTAGGCCGAATAGAACCCTAGTAGGGAAAACAAATTGGGGGGGGGAGGTGTAGAGGGTGAGGGTGGGGAAGGGTGAGAAGGACAATGTTCCGATGTTAATATCTTAAGAACCCATAATGATATAAAGCTGAAACTTAATATTTAGATAGAGCTATAGTAGTGGCATGTTGGAAAAATAAATTTTTTTTAGGGGTAGTATGGTACGGGGGTCGGAGGTGTTTTTCCTAGCTTTAGAACGGCTTATGCTAGACAATTGAAACTCGGTGTGTATATATATATCAACTAGAAAAGTAATTCTGTTAAAAAAAATTTTAATATTCATTGGCGTTTGGAAGGGGGTGCAAAAAAAATTATCACTAAAAATAAAATGCATATAATTTCACGATTTTCGTCATATTTACTAGGTCTTTCAAAATATTGAATTCATTTTTTTTCTACGGATTTTTCATATGAATACCTAGAAAGAGTTTTCAAGATTTTTTGAAATTTGACCCCTAAGAGGGTGTAAAGTGGTTGTATACTTTTTCATGAATTCCACCATATCTCTCAATTCTGATCAGATAACGAATATCTTTTCACTTCCACAGCCTTGTTTAATATTCACATATTTTTAAAAAAGTTTGAATTTTCATTGGCGTACGGAAGGGGGGCAAAAAAAATTATAATTAAAAATAAAATGACAAGAGTCTAAAAAGAGAAGTACGAAAGATTTTTCAACTTGTTTATGATGACCAGGCAAGTAGTGCAATTATACAATACATAAATGTATTGACAGAAATTAAAAACATTAAATGGAAACATTTCAGACTAACGAAACAACAGCTGAATCGCAAGAGAATATTTCTGACATTAACATGAATACTATTTCAAATTCTATTCATACATCCAATATTTCTACTACTAAAGCGTGAATGAATCAATTTGGGAAAGAGAACAACAAGAAGAGCAAAAGGGTGAAGATATGTCATGTTTGGAAGCTGTTGAGCTTGGAGATATAGAAAATATTAGAAAAGAGAGAACGGAGAAATCACGGTTAAATGACGATCCTGTAAGTCTTAAAACGTTCCTTGCCAAGTGGAGTATAAAACACAGGATTCCTGTCCAAGCCATGAATGAACTCTTACTTAAATTACACTCCAGCCACGGAGACCTTCCGCTTGATGTTCGTCAGCTCAGACAAACCCCACGATCAGCACCAATTGTGGAAATATGCCAGGGATCATATTTTCATTATGGCCTACCCAATGCATTAACAGACTTCATGACGAAGAGTGGAGGGCAAGTAACTTCTCAAGAACTAGTAATTAATTTTGGTTTCGACGGATTGCCAATTTTTAGAAGTAGTAAGACGCAGTTATGGCCAATTCTAATGCGCGTAAGCGGCTTCACAGGTGTGTATCTTGTGGGGTGTTATGCGAATCAGAGCTTAAATGATATTACTATTGTAAAGAAATCTACAAAGCCACCAAGTTCTGATGAATATTTCAAATACTTAGAAATGGACTTAAAATATATTTCGACGAATGGATTCCATTTTAAGAAAAAAATTGTACACAATTAGCATAGGACATTTCGTATGTGATGCACCAGCCCGAGCGTTCGCCTTAAACATCAAGATGCATTCTGGATATTTTAGTTGTTCAAAGTGTACACAGCGTGGTCAATCATATCTCAAACGTATTTTATTCCCAGAAATGGAATTAGTACTAGAACAAATGAATCTTTTTCCATGCGCTTACAGCCAAATCATCACAAACAAATGCAGAATTTAATGTTTGAGCGTCTAAATATCGGCTGCGTGACGCAATTTCCTCTCGACTACATGCACTTAGTGTGCTTGGGGGTAATGAGACAATTGATTAATATTTGGGTGAAAGTTCGAGGACGAAAATCTTTTTGTATGTCCCATGAGCAAATTAAATTCGTATCCATACAGAATATTTCCATGGGTAAGCAATTTCCGAAGGAATTTAATCGAAAACCACGTTCTCTAGATGAGTTGGACAGATGGAAAGCAACTGAGTTCCGAACCTTTTTGTTGTAGTCTGGGATAGTGATATTGCGAGATATTCTACCACCTGCAAATTATGAGCATTTTGTTAATTTGCATGCTGCTATTCGTATTCTATCAATAAAGGAATTATGTGTTGCGAATATAAAAACAGCAACTACTAACAGAAGTTGTACAACAGATTGAACCACTTTACGGGCTTGAAAACTTAATTTACAACTTTCACAATTTGTTACATTTGGCTGTCGATGTTACTGTATTTGGACCTCTAGACAAATTCAGTGCATTCCCATATGAGAATCATTTGGCTAACTTGAAAAAGAAGATTCACAAGGAAAATCACATTCTCGCTCAAGTACATAATCGAACCTTAGAGGAGAGCTCATTATATCTCGAAGTCCAGCAGCAAGCGGATGACATTCCTTATATTACAAAATTACGACGAAGGACAAGTACTTTCAATAAACTATATGTTGTCGCCTTTGCCACCAAACAATATATGCAAGATTGGTGACAATCTATATGAGATATCAGAAATATTCGAGGTGATGAACATGCCATTTGTGTCAGGCAAACAAATTACATCCTTACAGTCAATTACTAGCCTGGTCAGAATTGACGTTCCGTTTGAAGTGTATGAGGCAAGATCGGTTGAGCGAGCCGATGAAATCAGCACGTTTTCAGCATCTCTAATTACATCAAAATATATAATGCTACAACCATACAACTCTAATTCAAATACCTCCTACTTCTTTCCTCTTCTGCCACTTCACTAGGCAAACCGACATAATTCTACGGCCATGATACAGACAGAAGATCTATTTGAAGGCCAAGCATCTGATGATCAAGGTAATTTGAATTAAATTGCACTACAATACCATATTTCATTCATTTGAAAAATTTACATTCAGATTTTACAGCTCTAACAACACTCCAGCCACATTCAAGTTCGTTTCCCATAAGTACGTTTTGTTATCAATATTACGTTAAAGAAAAATTGGTAAGTGATATTTAATTGCTTTTATTAAACAGAAACTCTATAACTTAATATATATTACATTTCTTCTGCAGATGAAGCGTTTTATAAGGTGCAAGGCCAAGGATGCAGTCAGGTTCGTCAGTGAAAACCTCAACATGATTTTCGGATCTGTCGAACTGACTACGGGCTTTGCGTGGACCTCGGCGAACATGAATATTGGCGTTAAGGATTTTAAAATTATCGAGATTATTAGAGGTAAGTTCAGCTTTGTATCCTTAGAAGACTGTATTTAAAATATTTCTTTTACAGAGTCCTGTTTAAAAATGCTCGAAAGGGAAACAAGAGACGGAGTCAACTGCAATAAAAAAAAAATTTTCCACAATGCCAAGGATAAGTTGAAAAAATCCAAGAAGAGGAAGATTTCGGCATGCGTGGAATAGGAAGGATTTTAAGTTTCCATATGTGTGCTTTAAGCCATCGCATCTAATAATTAAAATGTTTTATGAATAATTTTTTTTTTAATTATGTTGGAATGGTTTTTGTCATTTATTTTGTTTTTGAAAGAATTGTTCTTAATTTTAAGTAGTTACCCTATATAAATACTATATTTATTTTCCGAAAATTCTGTCTCTGTTTCAGTTATTTAGTTTTTCATTGAACTTATGAAACTGTTATAGTCCTGTGCTAGTAATAATTCGTTACTCGGGCTAGGGACGTTTCTCATTTCGAATCGAAATCTTCCCCACATTTCATACAGAAACCTTCCCAACATTTCGTATCGAAATCTTCCCGAAATTTCGTACCGAAATCTTCCCGACATTTCGTACCAAAATCTTCCCGACATTTCGTATCGAAATCTTCCCGAAATTTCGTACCGAAATCTTCCCGACATTTCGTACCGAAATCTTCTCGACATTTCGTACCGAAATCTTCCCGACATTTCGTACTGAAGTCTGTGCGAGACTTCGTACCGAAATCTATCCGAAAACTCGGTACGAGTTCGTTACTACATTTCGTTCCGACATCTGTCAACCCTCTCACACAGTTTCCGATTCGACTTCCAGACGAAATCCACTCAGAAATCGGCATCTGACACCGACAAGGTGGAGCGATTTCGGAACGAACTCGGAACTTTTGGTTTGCTGGGTAGTCTCAGTAAATTACATGAATTAGTAGACTCACTCAAAGATATTTTGCTGCTTTTGCGCATTTACCCTTTGAGCAGGTAAGTAAATGTTCTTGACGCCGGCCGGTGAAGTCAAGAACTCCTTGTTTTAGTATAAGGTGTCACGGCGCCTATTTGGCAAGTACATTATTCGTGATACTGAATTTGGTTGGGGATGTCGCTATATAGAAATTTCCTCAGCAATTCCACCAGCTGTCAGGGTGTTTCGGATAGTTGGCTAGAATACACCCTCTGACGAGTCTATACCTTCCGATGACGAAACAGCTCCTTCGGACCTAATCCAACACAATCTTATGAAAACTGGCCTCTCCAGTGAAGTTCTTTCCAAATTGTCATGTCCTCAGGGACGGCGATTAATCAACAGTCGGGGATTTCGTGTTGGAGTTTCACTTCACTGACACCGGAAAAAACAACTAACTCCTAATAAAATAAATTCTGTTTAATTTAATTTCATAGGCTTGAATAAAAAAGAAAAGAAGTGCTCCTTTCTCGTTTCGAAACGCAATTCTTTCACTTCCTGTTGGGGAATTTTCTTCCCAAGTTTGTATAAGGTACCTTGGCGTTCATTCTTTCGCGGGCCGGATAAAATCATCTGCCGGGCCGGGTTTGGCCCGCGGGCCGTAGTTTGGACACCTCTGCTCTAGACGAATAAAATTCGATTCGGGTATAAAGGTTGACAGATAAAAACTGATCAAAGTAAATTTTTTTAAGTGGGAGGTGGAGCATAGAAGTGGAGGGGATAAAAATTTTTCGTAAGATTGATGCTTCAAATTTTTACCAGAAGTAGCGCTAATTGAACCCTTATAGGAAAACAAATTGGGGATGACGGTGCAGAGGGTGAGGATGGAGGAGGGTGAAAAGGAAAAAGTTCCGATGTTTATATCTGAAGAACCTGTCATGATATAAGCCTTAAACTTAGTATAAGGTAGATCTACAGTGCCGGCATGTTGGAAAAATATAATTTTCTTAGGGGTAGTTTGGTACGGGGGTTGGGGGTGCTTTTAACTATAACTATAGAACGGCTTATGCTAAAAAAGTTGAAACTTGGTGTGTATATGTAAATCAACTAGAAAAGCAAATTTGATGAAAAAAAGGTCATATATCCATTGGCGTTCAGAAGGGGAAAAAATTATGATCAGTGAAAATAGAATGCATATTTTTCCATGATTATCGTTATATCTACTAGGTCTTCCAACTAATTGAACTCATTTTTATTCTATGGATTCTCCATATTCCTAAGTAAGTGTAAAGATATTATATAATTTTTCATGAATTCTTTTATATCTCTCAGGTCTAATCAGATATAGAATATCTTTTAACTTCAACGGACTTGTTTAATAAACACCTATTTACAAGTTTTTCTCCTTTTTCAACTCCTAGACTGCATCCCGGAATATGACACAATTATGTTATTCATATGTTACGCCCTATTCTAACCACTTCTCGAACTTTTTGTTTGGTTTTCAGTTACATGGTAACCTACGGCGCATCTCAGAACTGACCGCGTTCCGAACTTCTGTCGGAAAGTTGCGCCCAGACTGTTGGCAGTTTTTTTTATTTATATTTTTGATACAAATCACACAGATGGCATTGGTTCTGTTTTCAAACCTTCTTCTGTTTTTTATCAGATTATGTGTTGTTTTTCATTTGAAATATAATAAAAAATACATATGAAAATGTATAAATAATACCAAAATATTACCGAACTTTCCCACTTTGAACTAACTTTTTGAACACTTTTACCGATCGGAAAAATCTACAGTTTATTTTATTTCGTATAGAATTGAATGCAGAAAAATAATAATATATATATAAAAAAATCGATCGTTTTTCCGTATCCAAGTCACTAACCCCCTTAAGATATTGGCGTAAATAAAGCACTTTTTAAACTTTAAAAACCACTTAAAGAATACCACCCAGTCATACACTGAAAAAATTTAAGTTTAAAGCAGAGAGATGGTCTAGTCTCTATTCTTTTCAACTTGGTACTTGAGTATGTCATCCGAATACATATATAAACATCCTCGCAAGATCCTTCCCTAGTGCTAAGGAGGTATTTGTCATTCTTGACTCCTCCGCGAAAGAAGTTTGGACACCTCTGTAGTTTGGACACCTCTGCTCTAGACGAATAAAATTCGATTCGGGTATAAAGGTTGACAGATAAAAACTGATCAAAGTAAATTTTTTTAAGTGGGAGGTGGAGCATAGAAGTGGAGGGGATAAAAATTTTTCGTAAGATTGATGCTTCAAATTTTTACCAGAAGTAGCGCTAATTGAACCCTTATAGGAAAACAAATTGGGGATGACGGTGCAGAGGGTGAGGATGGAGGAGGGTGAAAAGGAAAAAGTTCCGATGTTTATATCTGAAGAACCTGTCATGATATAAGCCTTAAACTTAGTATAAGGTAGATCTACAGTGCCGGCATGTTGGAAAAATATAATTTTCTTAGGGGTAGTTTGGTACGGGGGTTGGGGGTGCTTTTAACTATAACTATAGAACGGCTTATGCTAAAAAAGTTGAAACTTGGTGTGTATATGTAAATCAACTAGAAAAGCAAATTTGATGAAAAAAAGGTCATATATCCATTGGCGTTCAGAAGGGGAAAAAATTATGATCAGTGAAAATAGAATGCATATTTTTCCATGATTATCGTTATATCTACTAGGTCTTCCAACTAATTGAACTCATTTTTATTCTATGGATTCTCCATATTCCTAAGTAAGTGTAAAGATATTATATAATTTTTCATGAATTCTTTTATATCTCTCAGGTCTAATCAGATATAGAATATCTTTTAACTTCAACGGACTTGTTTAATAAACACCTATTTACAAGTTTTTCTCCTTTTTCAACTCCTAGACTGCATCCCGGAATATGACACAATTATGTTATTCATATGTTACGCCCTATTCTAACCACTTCTCGAACTTTTTGTTTGGTTTTCAGTTACATGGTAACCTACGGCGCATCTCAGAACTGACCGCGTTCCGAACTTCTGTCGGAAAGTTGCGCCCAGACTGTTGGCAGTTTTTTTTATTTATATTTTTGATACAAATCACACAGATGGCATTGGTTCTGTTTTCAAACCTTCTTCTGTTTTTTATCAGATTATGTGTTGTTTTTCATTTGAAATATAATAAAAAATACATATGAAAATGTATAAATAATACCAAAATATTACCGAACTTTCCCACTTTGAACTAACTTTTTGAACACTTTTACCGATCGGAAAAATCTACAGTTTATTTTATTTCGTATAGAATTGAATGCAGAAAAATAATAATATATATATAAAAAAATCGATCGTTTTTCCGTATCCAAGTCACTAACCCCCTTAAGATATTGGCGTAAATAAAGCACTTTTTAAACTTTAAAAACCACTTAAAGAATACCACCCAGTCATACACTGAAAAAATTTAAGTTTAAAGCAGAGAGATGGTCTAGTCTCTATTCTTTTCAACTTGGTACTTGAGTATGTCATCCGAATACATATATAAACATCCTCGCAAGATCCTTCCCTAGTGCTAAGGAGGTATTTGTCATTCTTGACTCCTCCGCGAAAGAAGTCGGGCTACGCATAAACGAAAGTAAAACAAAAATAATAACGCGAACAAGAAAGGGAACGCCAATCAGACATAATGTAACAATATTGCGGAGTATAATTTGGAGAGTGTGGACAACTTCATGTACATATTTTGTGGCTAATTAAGCGAAAGACGTCAACGGAACGGACGAAATCAAACGACAGATCATGCTAGCAAATAAGTCACACCTCACTCATTATTCATAAATTTTGGGCTCGGAATCAAATCATCCGCCGTATGCACCTGATTTGTTCCCATGCGATTTTTCCCGATTCCCGAAATTGAATATAAGTTGAAAGGATGTTTTTAATGACATTTCGACCATTAAAACAGCTTCAACACGAGCACTAGAGGCATTTTCACAAAATGAGCTAGAACACGCATTTGAATCACTATTGAATCGGTGTAACAAGTGCATTAAAACTGGAAGAGAATATTTTGAATAAGAAAAATTAAAAATATCTAAATTTTTTCTTTTATTGATGTTTTCCACGACCAGTCTCGAAACTTACTTGTCACACTGTGTATATCGACATAATGGCTTCACAATTTCTGAGGTTATAGTGAGTTTCATAAAAGGAGCTTTTTTAACTACAACCGCTTGCGTTAGGATGTTGAATTAAAGAAAAATTTCGGCATGGGTGGAAGGGTATGGGAGCGTGAAAAATAATGCTAGGAGTTTTCCCTCGGTATAAACATACCGGATTTAAAATGTTGCAAATTTTTAAAATTCAACTGCTAAGTGGTTGTAAAGGGATTATCTAAATTTTTATGATTTACTTTATACAAGATAGTGCAAAAGAGTTGTAGAGGATTTTATAAATTCCGTCATATCTCTTAGGTCCGATGAGATGTCAAATTGGTTTTTATTTTTAATAATTGGTTTTTACTTTTATTTAATTTCATAGATATAAGGTAGTGTTGTAAGTTTTCACAATTTTCGACACATTTCATAGGTGAGATGGTGGAACAAATTAAACTTTACTTCTTCGACATTTTTATAAAATCTGAGCTGAGGGATTTCATAATTTTTCGGGAGCATATTTATACGTAGTTCGTTATAGATTTGTACACCAAATGTTTGATTTGATTTATTTATTTTTTCTAACTTTATTAGTGCATATTTTTCTAATCTGGTTATTTTTGTTGATAACGGGCTTGGTTCATATTTCTACTGTTTTGCAGGTCTGAGCTAAGGATAGTTCTATGCGCAGCCATTAATTGATGACAGAAACTGGATTATGTAACTGCAGTAACTTGGCAGCAAAAAAAAATTTTTTTATTTAATTTAATTATGTGGTCGTAACTTGGAGGAAATATTTAGTATGTTTCACTATAGGTATTGATGTATAAACGGACATCGAGTTAATTATGTTGAATATAATCACGACTCTAAGGATTGCGTGCTCGAGGTCCGTGAATATCCCAACATTGAAACATATTATTGGTCTCTATAATACGCATATGTAAATAACTATACCGCAATGTAGACTTAAGATTTTGTAGAAGATTCCGTTGATTTAGTGCAATAGACACACAGCTGGGGTCTGGTCTGTTCAACATTGTAAGCCGTTTTTACAGTGAATTTTATTACAGTAAATGCGTGAACAACAGCACTAACAATAAATATGGAGTTTTAGTTGGACGTACATATTTTAACCTACAGATATATGCAAATTTTGTGCTACCTGTGGCTACTTGACCACATACTCGTACTCGAATAATGTAGGAACTATTCGATCACCAAGCCATGAAGCATGCAAGGCGACAATATGTTAATTTAGAAATTTATTGTTCTCTGTGACCAGTATTCTATTTTTGTTTATGGCAACTACCTATTTCAATTATGCTTGCACGAAGTGTTAGGTTTGACGTTTGAATAATTGTCTGTGGAGAATATTATATGAGGCCTTCGCTTGGACTATTAATTATCATTTTACGAAATATTAGCTGAATATTAACTTTAATTATAAAGATGGAAACAATAATAATGCATAACTGCAAGAAAAAGACATAAATACTTATTTAATTAAAATAACTATTGTTAGAAAAGAAAATCTAAAGATTTCGGTCGTACAGAGAAGTTAAATTCGGAAAAATGCTACGCTTTTATTAATGTTGAAGAACATTTTTCAACATTATCTAAATCTGAAAGCTCTATACCGATTTGTCAAATAGTTGACTATTTCGGCTGGCAAATGCGCAGGTGTAATCGTAAAATTTTTATTTGCCATTCCCAGCAAACACCGTAATCATTATATAAGCCTTAATTGCGTACAATCTATTCCTTAGTGGAAAAGGCCTATGAATTGTAAGGGAAACTTGAACGCAAACGAATTACCTTATATTATCCCTGATTCTAACATGGGCCATGTCATTGGCAATCAGGTATAGAGTCAAGGGCGCCCATAGAACTTCTTCCAGGAGGGGGCAAGCCAAAAGTTTTATAAAATAACGCCCCACTCCATTTAGAATCTGAACTTATGGTTGAAATTTTTAAATTAAGTTCGTTAACGGGCATAATAGTTCTACTCTTCGGGTCCAAACAGAGGCCTTAAAACATGCGTTCAAGAATATGATAACTTCGGAACGCTTAAATCGCACAAATCCCAGTCATGAAGGTGCTTGTACACAAGCAATTTTTAAAACAATTAATAGTCCGACGAATATTGTCAAAAGTAGTGGAGCGATTAATGGAGCAATACAGGGCAATATCATGCTAGTTGCGGGAATATTTCGACAATGTGGCAATGTTTTTATAGATTGCTGATATTTCTTGCCCTATACTCGTAGTTTCTGTATTTGCGAAAAAATGTTATCCCTTCCACTTCCATGCTTCATCACCTCCTTAAAAAATTTTACTTTATTTGTCAAACTTTATACAAAAACCGAATTTTATTTTTAAAGTGCAATTGGTTCGTGAAATATTGTAATCAAAAGTTGTTAACCCCCCCCCCCCCTCTCTTGAGGTAAGGAGGTATGCTTTTCCAGTAACTCTGCCATATCGCTGATATGATATCGACTTTTTTCTTCACTTTCATGGACTTGCGTAATAATCGCACAAAACTAGCTTTAAACACGTTTTCACGAATTCCTTAATTTCTATTAGAAGTGGTAAGAAATTGAATTGGTTTTTACTTTCTGGTGCTGTCTTTTTATTTATCTATTAACCCTTTTCAGGATTTTTGAATATTACACCCCCAAGTGGGTGTAAGTAGGTTGCATATGTTTTCACAGATTCTTACATATTGCTTAAATCTGATGATTTATTAAATTCCTTTTTAATTTCTTTGGTTTCCTATATATGTAAGTGCCAAAAAGTCAATTTCAGTATTTTTAGATATTCAATCCTAAGGGATGTAAGAGGGTTGTTTTTTAAAGCTTCGACGTATTTCTTAATATTGATGAGATATTTGATCTCTTTTCACTTCCACAGACTTTTTATATAATCGCCTACAAACCCATTTCACACTTTTTCGATATTCAAGTTCCTAGGGTTTGCATATGTTTTCACAATTTTTGCCATCCCTTAGTTCTGATCAGATATGAAATTCGTTATTTCTATTTTAGCTACCTATGTATTTTTATTTTTAAAATAAAATCAATTTTCCAAGAAGAGTCATAATCTCGAAGCAATTGATGATATACTCCGATTTTGATCGCTCCCGAGCTTCGACCTGAAAAATAATAAAGTTTCACCCAGTCTATTGACAAATTTTTAAATCGATAACATTACTTTATTGTTAAAATAATAAAGTAAAATATATTTGATATCAGTGGCAGAACCAAGACCTTACTGTTGGGGTTTCAGAATTTTTTTTAATTTGTCTATTTCATTTGATAAAGTTCTGTCTGAATTTAGCTACATAGCTGCCCTTAGCAAAAAAAGGGTCATCTGAAGAAGGGGTCATATTGTTTTCATCTTATTATGGGTTATTCCATCAAAAATCGCCAAAGTTGTGACCTTACCATTTCGGATTCTTTTCAAAATTTTGTACTTGAAGAATAAGTGAAAAAAATAATTGAAATTCAAGGTTTGGTTTCTCATTTTTTAACTAACAAAAACAATAACAATCTTTAAATAAGCTCGACTTTATTAGTCAAGGATAAAAATTACCAGAGATATGAAATTTCAATTTTTTTTCACGAATTCTTCGAGTACACAAAATTTCAAAAGAATCGGCGATGATAAGGTCACACTTTTGGTGATTTTTGATTAAATTACTCTTTTTCTATAAAATAATTGAGAATCACTATAATGCTCTTTAATTTTTTTGACCATTGACATTCCAATTTAATTTTTTGGTATGTTTTAAAAAACAGTATAACCTACAAAATATAAAAAAAACGTATTTGGAAATATTTAAGGATAAATGACAAAATCGTTATCATTAAAAAAAATTTTAAAAAACGTTAGAAAAAAGTAACGAAAAATCTTGTAAAACATAGGCTTGGTCGTTCGAAATACACTGCGGTCTGCTATGTTGTGCCAGATTCTTCTTCAGTACGCGGCCTTGGTCAATACCGAAAAAGGGCTAATTATCTAATTCTAAAGCTTGATTTGATATTCATTTTAGTATCATTACTAAGAACTAAAGTCGAGGCATGAAAGATGTGTACAATAATGGTAATGGTAAAATAGTTGCAACAAAGTTTGGTATATAAAATACTTGATTTGTCTCAACTTTAAGTGATGGTCAAACCCAGGGGGGGGGGGCAAGTGCCCCTTCTTGCCCCTACCTGAGGGCGCCCATGTATAGAGTGGATACATTAGTATGTACCTTATGATCATGCTTATGTAAGAATTAGGTTAAGCCTTATACTAAACTTACTTTTGTTAATGATAATGCTTATGTAAAGATTAGGTTAAGGCTTATACTAAGCTTGAATTTGTTACTGATCAGGCTTAATACAAAGATTAGGTTAAGCCTTATATACCAGTTATACTAACTTTTACTTTTATCAATGACCAGGCTTAGTAATACGATTAGGTTAAAGATTTTCTAAAAAGCGCTTTGTATGGACCACCTTAAACTTATGAAAACTTCTTACTTACTTATGAGAACGATCTAAATGATTTTTTTTTCTTTTTTACTGCTTCTTGAAGATTTTTCTCGAAGTTCTCGTAAGCAGATACGTTATTAAAATCACCTATTATGGGTTGTGTTGCTGTAAGGGGAATAATAATAAAAAACAATAGGTACGATTCAATTAAAAACTTTTAAATTTATTACAGACTTTCATAAAAACAGCGTATGCCACACGAAATGAAATTTATTCTGTAGCTAATTCTTGTTCCACATTTAACAAAAAATAATATATTTATTCTTATTCATTTTATTTTATTTATTTCACTTTTTTCCACTTCACTGCAAACTCAAAAACTCAAACTCAACCATTTGCACTGGAATGACAAAACAAAATTGCGCATATTCTCGGTATTCCTGATAATTGAACGGTATACCTAAGAATAAGACTTATTTAAGCATTAGAATGGATATTCAATAAAATTTTCGAATTTTTTCATATTCTTGATAATCAAAACCTTACATATACCTTAAAAGAAGACTTATCTAAGCATTAGTATGGTTATTGAATAAAATAATCGACTTTTCTTATAACGCGGTATCCCTTACATATGTCTTAGCCTGATATACCTGACGCAATTTTTTGCTGGGTTTTTTAGATTCAGTTTTCAATAAAGTGAATTACTGATTAGAACGTGTCTGATTCACGCAAGATAACCCAATTCCACATGGCATGCAGGGGTGGAGCTTCCATAGGAGCAAGTGGAGCAACTGCGCCGGGCGCCAAATTTTTAGGGCGCCAAATGTTTAGGGCACCACACCTACTGTTCCACTTACCTACACAATTCAGCCGTTTATTTTGAAAGTGGAATAAGTCCATTTCAATTTTAAATCGAGGTTAAGGGCTTGCATTTTAACATGTTTAAAAATAATCATGCCAACTTTCTTTACTTGTATTTATTTGTAAAAAGTGTAATGAAACAATTGCATCAACAGATTCTTAAAAAGTTGCTTCGTGTTGTATAAAACATCGTTTCAATGTCACAACAATTTTTTTGTTGAAAAAGTGACTTATTTCACTTTCAAAATCAACGGCTCATACTGCAATTATCACTAAATTCAGTGATTGTAAATTTTGTAGTACTAAAACATGGTATCCTACCTACATACATATACCTATCCATATAAATCCATAATTTAACAACACGTCGTACACCCAAACATTTGCTTCATTCTCCTAAACAAACGGTTGCGGTTTGATCTTCCAACTAGTTCGATCATACTTGTGCAAATCCACTGTTTTGCTCTTTGGCGCAAAAATTTTATCCGCACCATAGTTCGACAAACACACGCACGGTACGGTGAACGTTCTACACATTTTTATGCGCGACGGCATGCGTTGTATTCCGCTGAGTGCATGTATCTGGCGCAGATTATACATTTGCACCGGGCGGCATATAAATGAAATGGGAGC
This sequence comes from Beris chalybata, assembly GCA_949128065.1. Taxonomy (NCBI): domain Eukaryota; kingdom Metazoa; phylum Arthropoda; class Insecta; order Diptera; family Stratiomyidae; genus Beris; species Beris chalybata. The sequence continues at coordinate 95,225,942 of OX421895.1, forward strand.
TCAGAGGCGAGGCGCATGTGCTGTGACAGTGGTTCTTTATGTATTTTAGAATTTTCACGAATTGAAAGCACTGTTCAATGACCAAAAAAATGTGATATTTTTCTTGATAGGCTTTGTTTTATTGGATGAAAGAACAAGTGTCAAGTGTCAAGTGCCAATAGGCGATATCTTTCAAGTATAGTGTTAATAAACTTTTAGTGTGCTACCTTCTATATTTTGTTTCTTAAATCTAAAAATGACCATGAATCCAAAAAAAAATGTCCGGTAGTCAATATCGAACAAAGCGATTATTGAGGATTGAGAATTGAGGATTGAGGATTGAGTATTCAGAATTGAGAATTGAGAATTGAGGATTGATTGATTGATTGATGAAATAATTAAAAAAGGTAAAAAATGGTAAAAAATTATAGAAAGTGATAAAAAATGGTAAAAAATGATAAAAAGTGGAAAGATATGATAAAAAATGGTGAAGAATTGTAAAAAATGGTAAAAAATTATAAAGAATGATAAAAAATGATAACAATGTTAAAAAATGATAAAAAATAATAAAAAAATGATAACAAATAACAGATTAACGATTATAAATTGAAAATTAGAGATAGATTTAAAAAAGGGCCGAAATTTTGAATTTTATGTTTTTATGTTTGTTGCCGTATTTTGCATTTCTCGCTAAAAATGGTAAGCACCAATTTATGGAGAATTAAATTGTCTATCTTTTTTACCTGAACAAATTATTGCCAAATTATTATTTATTGCAAATAATAAGCGAAAAGGGTAAAAAATTAAAGTTTGTCCCAGTTTTGGATTATTTTTATCAAAAATAGGTGAAAAATTTAAATGGCAGTTTGGTATAAACCCGTTTTTCGTACGACGAAAGGAATTTCTCAGTCGGCCTTGTGAAGAGCTACTCACACTAACGGAGTTCTTTGAAATTCAGTCGTATGGTGAACTAAAATGCGCAAGCCTATTAAGCACGCCAGTGCCACCTGGATCTTTTGAACCGACTCAAAGAGCCGGATCTTTGAAAAGAGCAAGATCCAGTGAGCCGGTACACTGAAAAGATCCGAATTTCCCATCTCCAGCTAACGGTTTCAAGAATAGGTACTGTGAGTAAACTGCGCTCATCGGTCCGAATTGAAAGCTCCATAAGCGTACCAGCAATTCGGGCCGATTGTAAGTAATGTTAATAATGTAAGTAGCATGAGTGTAATTCGGACCGCGGCCTTAATATCGACGCACATGCATTCATTTATAGCAAGTAAGAAACATTTTGCCCCTGGGTAAAACTGAAATGACGCCCTTGTTCGAATTGTACTCAGAAGAAGCCTCATTTTTACCACTTTCAGTACCTTATTGCATTTCGGTTTTACTCCATGGTGCGTTTATATCTGTTTTGAGGTGAGATATCTAATATGTAACTATACAAATGGTATCTATTATTATGGAATAATAACAATTAGGGGGCATAATATTGCAAACTATCCTTCATTTTTCGAAAACAAACTATAAAATTTGGGGCACCAAAACGTTGAAACTGCGCTGGGCGCCAAAACTATTAGCACCGCCACTGGGCATAGGTATAGTGCAATACTAGCTTTATCGATATACATATATATAAATATATATATATATGTTAGTTGGTTGATTGGTATACGTGGCAGCGCTGTCTCCTAGACAAAGCTCAATTAGCTCAGAGGCTGTTTTGAAACTACAAACTCGTGTTAAACCCGGTTGTTAAGGGCTGTTTTGACAGGGGACTTTAGAAAATGAATGTCAGAAATGGGTGGGTTGCATCGCTATAACTATTCTGTGCTGTTCAGAAATAGTAAAAACTCTCCAATTTTCTTCCCCGAGATCTCCATCAGGTATATTCGAAAAGATATTCGATATCTGATCAGACCTGAGAAACATGGTGGAATTCATGAAAAAGTATACAACCAGTTTACACCCTCTTAGGGGTCGAATTTCAAAAAATCTTGAAAACACTTTCTAGGTATTCATATGAAAAATCCGTAGAATAAAAATGAATTTAATATTTCCAAAGACCTAGTAGATATGACGAAAATCGTGAAAATATATGCATATTATATTAACTGATATTTTTTTTGCCCCCCCATCTGAACGCCAATGAATATTCAAATTTTTTTTATCAGAATTACTTTTCTAGTTTACTTATATATAAGTACCGAGTTTCAACTTCCTAGCATAAGCTGTTATAAAGTAAGGAAAAAACACCCCCCACCACCGTACCATACTACCCCTAAAAAAAAAATTTTTTTTCCACCATGCCACTACTATAGCTTTATCTAAATACCAAGTTTCAGTTTCCTATCACTATAGATTCTTAAGATATAAGCATCGGAACTTTTTCTTTCTCACCCTTCCCCACCCTCACCCTCTACACCCACACCCCCAAACTATTTTTCCCTACTAGGGTTCTATTAGGCCTACTTCTGGTAAAAATTTGAAGCATCCATCTTACACTGTTATTGAGATATGAAACGTGTTATTTTTGAAAAATTCTTATCCCCTCCACTTACGTACTCCCCCGCCCCCTTCAAAGATTTTACTTTGAGCAATTTTTATTTATCAAGCTTTATATCCAAACCGAATTTTGTTTTTCTGGTACCATTGGTTTGGGAGATATCGTAATGTTAAGTATTTCAACCCCCACCCACGTACGCCACCACCCCACCCAAAAATTTGGTTTTAGTCTACTCTTCTAGTATAACTACAGATATTTGTTCAGTTTTAATTGCTTGCTACTAACGGTTTAGGATATATGGATTTTAGAATGTGTCGATCTCGACTTTTTTGCGTTTCGGACGCATTGCTTCCGTCTCTACTCCCACACCCCTTCACCCATATCATCAATTTTTTTGCAAATGGGTCCACTATCAAAGCTTTATAGAAATTCCAAGTTTCTGTCTCCTAACATAAGCGGTTGCTGAGATCTAGAAACCAAAATTTTTCGTCTAAAACGCTTCCCCCACCTTCCCTTTCACACCCCCACCCCTGAAAATAATGTCAATTCATGGGGTCTACCCAGTCTATTCCTAGAACATATCTTAATTCAATAGCTCCACTGGTTTGAGAGCTAGTTTGAAAATCAATAACAATACTGTATTATAAATAATAAAGTAAAATTAGTTGTGAAAACTTTGACCAGACTAAAGGTTGTGACAAAGAACTATCCTATTTGGGACCACGCTGCCGCTTTCTTCTGAAAACTCTTGTGGATTCCTTGTTCCACCATGATGATGAAGTGCCTTGACTTGAATTATGCTATGGCTGGCTGAAGGGAGATATTTTAGGGCCAAAAAACTCAGGTCGAAAACGAGCCTTTCAAATTGGATACAGATCCAAAGACTCTGTAGGAGGATGAGAGACCGAAGTGGCACCAAGTCACTCGCCGACTAGCGGGAAACTCAGTGTTACAGCTACAAACACAGATAGTCATCACTGCAGTTTCATGGTGCATTTACACTCAGCGTTTGCGACGAGCCTCTATCCCACCAAAAAATCAATCAATCGAATAGCTCGTGCAGTCGCAAGAGTCTTAAGGCCAAAATACACAATCATTCTTGCATGTCATGCATGCATGAATATTTGAATTTTTCATGCCATTACGCCATCATGCAGCCCCATACACGAGAGATTTTCGAGAAAAATTCAAATATTCATGCATGAATGACATGCAAGAATGATAGTGTATTGTGGCGATTACATTGAGAGCCGGTTTGCAATGGCCTGATGGGCGGTAGTTTCTCGCCTCGAGGCGAGCCTCATGGGTGAGTGTAAGCGCACCCATACTACGCGCTACTGCAGCAAAGTCATGGCAGTAACAGCGATAGAAGCCAGCCGTAGCTACAGCGGTTGCATCTTCTGCTTAAGCATATAGACCACTGGTGCGAAAGACGTTGGCATCGAACCTTACCGAGGCAGCAACCGCTACGAGTCTGCGTAAAGTACTAAGCAGAGCACGGCGATCGCAGACCATTTGCCTACCTTGCCGCAGTCGCAGGCGAAGTCGGTGTTGTGGGCATCACCTTATAATCCTGTGTATTCTAAAAGACAGGGACTGCGCGGTCGAAGTCGAAGTGCTGTTTGGACCCTTAAGTCGTTACCAATATGCACAACTACTGCATTCAGGGACGAACCAGTAATTATGATAATTCTGCTCAACAGCAGCGAACAAGTGCGGCACCGCAAAGTCGTTGGCAGCGGCATTCCCGTCTCAGCCAGTTGGACTTCCGTCAAAGCCGGGAGAACTTAAGTACATAAGGTCATGGCGAATGTCCTTAGAGAGGGAAGCACCGGTCTTCATGCAGTTGGTTTTTCCTGGATGTTTATACATTCTTAAAATGTTTTCGATTAAACTGTACACTGTACATACTATGTAGTTGACCTCGATGGTTTGACAGGAACCGATAGCCTTCAGCAATCGGTCCAAGTTACAAATGGCACGGCCTGGAATAGTTATAAGAATATTATGAAATTATAATTTATAAAAAATTGTATTATACAATTAAGTAATTATTGTATACTTGCCACGTACCGCGGCTACGCTCACGTTGTTCCATCGCCCCTGTTACTTCCGTTTATTATTGTTTATGAATAAAGCGACTCTATTACCCAAAAAAAAATCCATCTACATATAAGCATGATATGTATGCTGGACTGTGCGGTCTGCGGCGGTTAACGGTGGCCTTTGCTTCGCTATTCTCGAATAGTAGAGCACGATGCAGCTGGCGGCGAAGAGTTCGGCTCAAAACCTAGTCTTAAGTTAGTTGTAAGTATTATAATTGTAAATATTCGTAAGTAGGGTTCAAAACGTAATATTCGGTTATTTTTTCTTGTCAGATTTTTTCCCAATTAGTACAAATACTCACGATTTCCAGGCGAAAATCCAATATTGTTAGATGAATTCCGACGGATCTCGTGGGTATTCTAGCAATAAGTAGGTATACATTAGAATTGTATAGTTAAATAAAGAAACTCTGATCCACACAAAACATCCCCCGATACTATTACTTTATTATTTTAATATTAAAGTATTGTTATCGATTTTTTTTTAAAAAAAATTTGCTACCCTAAAATTTTTATACTTTAGATGAACATATAGAGTATTATAAGTTTAATCCAGCCCGAAAAGTTTGTAACGCATAGAACCGAGCCTCGGACAAAAAAAAGTTATATGGTATTTTGTGTTTATTTTTGGCAAAAAAACCATAAATCCGTTTGCTGTCCGTCCGTCCATCCGTCCGCTAGCACGATAACTCAAGAACGCGATGATCTAGGAAGTTGAAATTTTGTCACAACTTGTATAATGGAAAAAGTGAGGCTAAGTTCGTTAATGGGCGATATCCTTCCACTCCTTCGGGTACCTCCCATACAAGAGTCCTTTAAACACGTTTTCACAGTTTTTGCTTGAATGCTTCAAGTTAGGAACTTGAAATTTTGCATACTTAAGGTTTACAATGTTTGAACCGAAAGTTCCGAATATGATGCAAATCGAATGAGTCCTTCGTGTAGCAGCCTAGAAAAGTCCTTCAAAAATGTATGCATGTTACTGAATCCACTATAACTCCAGAACGAATTAAAGCAGGAATTTAAAATTTTACAGGAATTAGTTTTATACCAAAACCAAAACGGAGTTCATTAATTAGCGCCATCTTTAGACTCCTTCGGGTAGCTGTCATACAAAAGTCCTTAATAAACATGTTCACCAATATTGAACGATAGCTTTAGAACACTTTAAGTTACGACTTTGAAATTTTATACACATTAATTTTGTAATAGTCGCAGCTGAAACTATTATTATGAAAAATATCCCATAAGTCTTTCATGTAGTTGCCATACAAAAATTCTGTAAAATGTCCTAACTTACTTTATGGAACTCACTATAAATCAAAAACTCTGCCAACAGTCTGGGCGCAACTTTATTATTTTTCCGGCAGAAGTTCAGAACGCGTTCAATCCGGGGATGCGGCGTAGGCTACTATGTGACTGAAAACCTAAAAAAAAGTTCGGGAAGCGGTTAGAATAGGGTGTAACATATGAACTATATAATTGGGTCATATTCCAGGATGCGGTCTAGAGGTTGGAAAAGAAAAAAACCTCAACTTAGGTGATTATTAAACAACCCTGTGGAAGTGAAAAGATATTCGATATCTAATCAGACCTGAGAAATATGGTGAAATTCATGAAAAAGTATACAACCACTTCACACCCTCTTAGGGGTCGAATTTCAAAAAATCTTGAAAACTCATTCTAGGTATTCATATGAAGAATCCATAAACAAAAATAATTGGTAATTGTTAAACAAGCCCGTGGATGTGATATCTGATCAGACCTGAGAGATATTCCGGAATTCATAAAAAAGTATACCACCACTTAACACCCCTTTAGGGGTCAAATTTCAAAAAATCTTGAAAACACATACTAAGCATTCATATGAAGAATCCGTAAAATAAAAATGAATTCAATATTTGGAAAGACCTAGTAGATATGACGAAAACCGTGAAAATGTAGGCATTTTATTTTCACTTACTATTTTTTTAACTCCCCATTCCGAACGCCAATGGATATTTGCATTTTCTTTTATCGGAGTTACTTTTCTAGTTAATTTAAATATACGAACCGAGTTTCAACTTTCTAGCATAAGCCCTCCCACCCCCGTACCATACTATTCTTTATTTTTATTATATATTTATTTTATTTTCCCATAACATTTTTTTAACCCCCCACCAACAACTTCACACCCTCTTAGGGGTCGAATTTCAAAAATTCCTGAAAACGCATTCTAGGTATTCATATCAAGAATCCATAAACAAAAATAATTGGTGATTGTTAAACAAGCCCGTGGATGTGATATCTGATCAGACTGGAATTCATAAAACAGTATACAACCACTTAACACCCCCTTAGGGGTCAAATTTCAAAAAATCTTGAAAACACCTTCTAGGTATTCATATGAAGAATCCATAGTCAAAAATAACTGGTGATTGTTAAACAAGCCCGTGGATGTGATATCTGATCAAACCTGAGAGATATTCCGGAATTCATAAAAAAGTATACAACCACTTAACACCCCCTTAGAGATCGAATTTCAAAATCTTGAAAACGCATTCTAGGTATTCATATGAAGAATCCGTAATATAATAATGAATTCCATATATGGAAAGACCTAGTAGAAATGACGAAAACCGTGAAAATGTAGGCATTTTATTTTCACTTACTATTTTTTTAACTCCCCATTCCGAACGCCAATGGATATTTGCATTTTCTTTTATCGGAGTTACTTTTCTAGTTAATTTAAATATACGAACCGAGTTTCAACTTTCTAGCATAAGCCCTCCCACCCCCGTACCATACTATCCTTTAAAAAAAAAATATTTTTCCACCATGCCAATACTATAGATCTATCTTATTGTCAAGTTTCAGCTTTCTATCATTATAGGTTCTTCAGATATAAGCATCAGAACTTTTTCTTTCTCACCCTTCCCCACCCTCACCCTCAACACACACAACCCCAAATTTTCTTCCCCTACTAGGATTCTATTACGCCCACTTCTGGTAAGAACTTGAAGCATCTACCTTACACCGTTATTCAGATAAGAACCGTGTTATTTTTGAAAAATTCATATCCCCTCCACTTCCGTGCACCCCCGCCCCCTTCAAATATTTTACTTTGAGCAATCTTTATTTATCAATATTTATACTCAAACCGAATTTTGTTTTTTTGGTGCCATTAGTTTGTAAGATATCATAATCTAAAGATTTTCGCCCCCCACCCCCGTACGCTACTACCCCCACCCAAAAATTTTGTTTCAATCTACTCTCCTAGTATAACTACAGATATCTCTTAAGCCTTAATTGATTGCCATTAACGGTTTAGGAGATATGGATTTTAGAATGTGTCGATCTCGGCATTTTTGCGTTTCGGACGCATGATTTCCCCCTCCACTCCCACACCCCTTCACCCATATCAGTAATTTTTTTGCAAATGGGTCAATTATCAAAGCTCTATAGAAATTCAAAGTTTCAACCTCCTAACATAGGCGGTTGCTGAGATCTAGAAACCAAAATTTTTCGTCTAAAACGCTTCCCCCACCTTCCCCCTCACACCCCCTCCCCAGAAAATAATGTCAATTCATGGGGTCTACCCAGTCTACTCTTAGAAAAAAATGTAATTTAATAGGTCCACTGGCTTCAGAGCTACGAGCCTTCAAAGGATTTTGCTTGGGGCGTGGGGCGTTTGACGTACGGCGTACGGGGTACGGCGTACAGACGGAGGGAAAATTTTTATTGCTTTTTTCGTGTCTACTAGTCATGAAACGTGGAAAAAAAAATTTTGAGGCTAGAAAATTTTTTTTTTTTAAAAATCGATAACAATACTGTATTATTAATAATAAAGTAAAAATCGAGTAGCCACTATACAATAATTTCTACCTGTAAGTAAAAGGTCATGTAATAATTGCTTGTGCTCTCCTCATTCTTTTGATATATTTCCAACTAAAATATAAATCGGAGTTCAGTATTTCATCTAGAGTATCATACGATTGGCTTGCAGCCGATCGTGACTGCGTTATGTTTTTTTATACGTTTTATGACTAATAAACGCCAAAAAAGCAAAAAAAAATATCACTCCGTCTGTGCGCCGTCCGCCGTACGCAAACTCGTTTGAGGAATTATAGTTGCCAAACCCTATGAGCTATTATTATAACTTAGAGTGCCCACTTGAGGCCATTAAGAACAGTTAGGAGCTCTAGATATTAATTAATTTTAGCTTTAGATTTAAAACTGTTAGATTTAAGGAATTGGTACAAATAAAGCAAATTTTAAAACTTAAAACTTAAAACCTCGATGGTTTTCCTGAGATGTATTATATAAAGAAAGTGCAATTCATTCCAGCAAGCCTAATCTAAAGTGAGGAAAAACCAGTTATTATAAAATAATTATCTCCTTGCAATAATAAATTTAAACCTACTGTAACGTAACTCAACCATATTGTGAAATTCAATTTAAAAAAATCACCACATTTTAATGTCCACCTTCAACAGCCTTGTGATACACAAATGATCTTATTACGATGAATTTCAAAACGACTGTATTATCCAGAAAGGAGTATAACTGTACAGTTATTGGAGCGACTTTTTGGTTTCAAATTTAACTTGGGTGTATGATAAAAAATTCATTATTACCTCTTTTTCTTCACGAATATGTTTCAAAAATTGAGGCGGTAGATTTCTAGTAACAAATGTTACTTTCAATTTACTTGGGTGACTGTTGGTAGTGTATGAGCGGCACAGAGCTAGTAAACAGGATCAGTTTTTCTACTGAGAAAACGAGATGGCGCTTTGTTTTAAGTGAAAGTGTGTTTTTACAGTTATATTCATTGATAACATCGAACTCGGGAATGCGATATTTTAAACCTTTTTTATTTTAAAACTTTTAATCAAATTGAGTTCAACTTAAAATCCCGGAGAACCGCTAGCTCGCAATAGTATCGTAATAATAATCAATAATTTTGAGAATTTCGACTCGAGTTGTCTTTTTACAGTTGTGTGGACATATTGTCAAACCAACCTTAAAATTAAAACTAGGACATTTATCATCAGTCGGGGGTTTCGTGTTGGGGCTTCACTCCACTGCATATATTTTCGAACAATTTTCAATGTCATCAGTTCATTTAATGTTTACTACAAGTACCTCCAATGTATAGGAGTATTAAGTCCTGAAAATCATATAGAGGACAATGCCGTCTTTCTTTGGACCTACAAGAAGTTCAATCTCCGCAGTTAGATCCTATCGATGAATTCTTCTCCTATTTTTGGAGTTGAACCATGAAAATATTTCCATAGATCTTGAAATATTTTTCCTTTATGCGGGCACTTTTTTACGATTATGGGGTATTATGTGCTTTGATTGATTGAATATCGATCGCCGCTTATTCTACTCTTATCGCCATTTTTATGCTTCCCTTCGGAGTTTATTTCTTCGTTTGCTGCATGCTTTTTGAAGAGAGACACTTTAACGAGCGCTTATGGATCTTTCGTGAGCACGCCTACGTTGGACGAAAACGTCTTTATTCAATTCGTTACGGTTTTTTTCCTCACTTAACGCTCTAAAGAGGCCTTTGTGCTTTGACTTCCTACAGGGTTTAGGTACGGAAATTACCAGAAGGGTAATTTTATTGCTCCGAAATGTCCTTCACCCTTCTGCTTTGGCCGTTTTGGCTTTAATATTCCGACTATGGCGAAAGCTTTATATGACGTTTTTTATGTGTTTTGGTTTTTTTTATGAACCTATCGGTGATTTATTGCGTTCTATCGAAACTCTTTTAAAGAAGTACGCATCATTTCGTTCTGTTTACTTTGCGCTCTTTGTAATAATTGTTGAACATTTAATGGGATTGCTTGCTGTTCCTGTTGGCACACCAACTTCCATGCGTGACCTGAACGAAGTTTTATGTGTGGACTATAAATGAAAATTGGTTGGGAGATGGTCGACCTTAAATCGAAAAGCTTTATCCAAATAATTTAAATTCTCTTACATCAAATTGTTACTTAAATTGTATGGCATACTGATGAGACCTACTTTTATTGTATCTTTAGACATAATAACATAAGAAAAACTCCTGTGCCTTTTGTTTCGAAGTGGATCCGCAACTAGCAAATAAACATTTCATATTGATTTTCCGGACTATATAACTTTGATAAGCCTTCGGTACGACTGCTGAGCGCAGGTTGTGGATTTTTAAATTCGTTAAGGCTTTGGTAAGACTTGCGAGCGGAGGCTGAAACTATAGCTTTGGTATTAACCTCCATAAGGCTCTATGGAAGTAAATACCAACGGCATTACGGAGTTTTGCAAGTGAGCTTCGATCAGATAACAAGTAACAAATTCTTTGATAGTAAAATAATTAAAATTTGTTATCGATTTTTTTAAAAAAAAATGTCTATCTTGAAAATTTTTATTCAACGTTTCATGACAAAAAGCCACCAAAAAAAAAAAAAATTCCAGTCCGTCTGTGCGCCGTCCGCCGTACGCAAAACTTTTGATAGCTTATAGGTCTCAAGCCTCAAAGTCTTTGAGCTGTTGAGTTGATTTTTTTTCGTTGGTAGTCTGAGCACACTCCTTTTGGGTAGTTTGGTTATGAGATGGTAGGTGGGGGGAAGCGTTTTAAGTAAAAGGTTTTGGTTTCCATATCCAAGTAACCGCTTAGGCTAGGAGGCTTACACTTAGAATTTATATGGAGCATCGGTAGTGGACCATTGCGGATCATTGAAAAAAAAAATTATGATATGGATAAAGGGGTGTGGGAGAGGGGTGAATAATAATGCGTCCCACCACCCACCAACGTACGCCAGTACGGTACTCAAAGCTTCGTTTTTAGTCTTTTCTCCTATTATATGTAGCTAAAGATATTTGCTAAGTTTGAATTGCGTACCATTAATGCTTTAGGAGATATGGATTTTAGAATGCGTCGATCTCGATTTTTTTGCGTTTTGGACGCATTTTTTGCCCCTACCCCAATTCTTCACCCTTTCACCCATATCGGTAATTTTTTTGCAAATGGGTCTACTATTTAAGATCTATATAAATGCCAAGTTTAAGTGGTTGAGGAGATCTAGAATCCAAAATTTTCCACCTTAAATAAATCCCTCACCCCTCAAAAGGTGTCCACTTAAAGAATCCTACTCTACCCACGAAAAAAAAATTCAACTAATTAGCTAAACGTATTTGCTACGAGCCTTCAAAGACTTGATTTTTCGTGTCTACTAAATAACTAACATTAAAAAAATCTTAGGGTAACAAATTTTTTTTAAAAAAATCTATCAGAGTACTGTATTATTAAAATAGTAAAGTAAAAACGGAAAAACGCCATTTTTTAGATATTCAAAGATAAAAGACCAAATAGTTATCCTTGAAAAAAACTCAAGGATAATTCTTAAATATTTTTTTATATTTTGCCAACCTTCCCCACTCTCTCTGCCCCTATATCCTCCAAAGTGTATAGAGTTTAGTCTAACTTCAGCCTTAGGCGATTATATCGCTTTTTAAATAATCGCCTTTTCCCTTAATTTGTCAACTGTAAAATAACAGACTGGCCGAAACAAACTTACTTGTTAATGATGTGTGGCCCAATTGCGGCTGTTCTAATCATTGAATCAAATAATTTTGTATGTTATTTTTGCCCCACGTTGGGCGCCGGATGTTAAAATTTGAACATGACGAATATAATCATTTTAAATTCATTGTGTTATGTCTATTTGTGTTTTTTTTTCTCCTAATATCTGATATTACTTTTGATAGAATTGTGTGAGAATTCTTGGATTTAATTCTGTTGTGAATTAAAAACGGAATAAAAGGAATTCAAGTGAGGTGAGATTAGTTCACCAATGGCTTAAAATTAATTTTAACAAATTGCATATCAATTAATTATCATTTTATCTAAAGTTTATCTACCTATATCTAATTATCAAATTACTATAAATACATAGGCTTACTGAGTTGCACCGTCATGGAAAGTAATGACTTTCTGAACTGGAACTCTACAAACCCGTAATTGCTGTCTCGAACTCTAGAAACGGGTTGTTTTCATTGGATCAAAACAGGAAACACTTTTACCTATCCGCGGCTATTCATTAATCAGTAAAATATCTGACAGTCGGCCCCAACGGTCACCGGCAATAATAAGTCAAACGTGAAAATTTCCTCAATTCCAACGTATCATTACTGAACCTTTGATATGATACCAACAAAATCGATAAGCAATTTGACAAAGGTCTCCACTGATGGGCTTCAAGTTGATAATTATGGGCTGTAATGGAAAGCTCATTAGCATAAATCATCCGAAATCTAACCGGCCATAAATTATGTATTTGTACTTTGTAGCTACTGAAAAACTACTAGTGTAACAGCAACATGGCAAATATTCATAATAAACACATGAGAGCAATTTCAATAATTCTCTGCGTGCGCTAGACAGCAATGTTCGGAAAATAAAACATTTTTTTTGTTTTTAATTTTTCAAATTATCATAATTCTCCCATTAATGTGACTCGCACTTTAATTTTAAATGCTCTGCCAAATTTTCACAAGCAAATTACATTTTACAACATTCAGTTCTGGCATGGCGCAGTCATAAAATGATTGAGGCCGTATAACACAGCCAGCTAATTAGCATTACAGCTGTGGATTTGTGGTGCCAACTTTTTATTGGGGCCTCTAATTTTCTCCATTGTATTGTACGGTTGCACTATAAGAGACACTGTACTCTATTTTACTGGATTTTGAATTGAAAACATTAATTACATACTATTCGGTGCCCTAGTAGTAATTAAGTAGCAAATACAAATCAAATATTTAAATTCTTACACTACAAATTCATAACCAACAAAGGTTGGGAAATAAATTTCATAAGATCCCTTCTATCTTTGGTTGGCAAATAAAATTACTACATATTGTTAACAACACGTAATTACAAGTAGTCGACGGAAGTACCTATATAATTTTCGCCGTTAATGCATTAGTATTAATCGTATCAACGATTTAACATGAATAAAATACAGTTATTTCTGTAACTGGCACAAATGTACCGCAATAACGATTATGGTACTCTAGATGAAATACCGAACTCCGAGTTATGTTGTAGTTGGTATTACAGCAGAATAAGGTGCTACCATGTATTTATAATGCCCTTTTTCCTTATGTGTTGTGAAGCTATCGACCAATAGTCAAGGACACGTGTTTCAATGGCCGGAGTTACCGAAAAAAGGATAGGCATTTCTATGAAGAGCAAACCTAAGCAATAATTAGAAGGCAATTATTACCATTATCATTTTTTAGATTGTCAATCGCGTAGTAACCCGAATCTCATCATTAAATGTGTTCTTGACTTCCACTTGGAAAATATTAAATTTGCGTGAGACTATTGACAGAATCTTATAATCATAAAGGAACTATCTAAATGAGCACAACAATCAACGAAAATGTGAACGATTTTGAAGTACACATTCAAATATATTATGAACGTGTCAATTATCATTATGAACATAGTTCATTTATTAATTATTTATTCATTCCTTTTTCTAGCTAGCCATTGTAATTGTCATTTATGAAATTTTAAAAATATTTCTGAGACTGAGAAGCAAAATGTTCGTAATGTAGGCTATTACTACGGACAGCCTAAAAAATAACGTTCTAAACAGCCATCTGTTTATTTTTTAGCTTGTCAGTGGCACAGATATCCGATAATTCGTAAGCCATTTTTTAGGCGATTATATTGTTATAGAAAGTCCATTAAAGTAAGAAATAATTCGATATCTCATCGAACCTATAAGAGATATGGTATGTCGGAATTACACATACTTAGGGATTGAATGTCAACGTTTAAACTGTCTGCACTGTTCAGTAACCAATTTATCAACCAAAAAAAATGTAACTTAAAATTACGACGGCCCTGGTTTGACGGGTTTTCAAATACGTTTACGTACGATGTACTATACGACGGATAGACGGACATTTTTTGCCATCAACCGCATTATGTACGTACAGGTGGACATATTATTTATTATATAAAAAAATTGCTACCCAGAAAAAAAAATTTGCTACCCTGAAATTTTGAATTTGAGTGGGGTGACAATCAATTTTCAAAAACTGAAATTTTTATATCTCAAAATGTATCATATATGATCCTGAAAATTTTACAGGAGCTAGGACCGGTAAACATCTAGCGGAATTTGGAGGTTGATGGTGCAGAGAGTGATGGTTGGAGGGGATGGAAATGAGAAAAATCTGATTTTAATTTCTCGAAAGCCGCAAAGAATAAAAAGTTAACAATTTTAAACTCTATAGAGCTACGATAGAGATACCAGACAATTTTTGGATAGGATTAGCAAGATGCATGGGTGAGGGTGGTTTTTTCATATCTCAGAAACAGCTTATGCTAAACAGTTGAAACTTTGTACATGTATGTAGATATGCTACTACAGTAATTAAAACTTAAAACAAATAGCGGGGGTAGCGCCGCTACCCCTTTCTCTTCTAAAAGAATCTTTTTTACTTTATTTCGTAGTTCCTAGTTCAATTAATTAATCAATCAACCGGAGGAAATTTAATTTACATGTCCATATGTAAAGTATCGAAATCCAGAGCTCACGTAAAGTTCCTTGATTCTACCTTCAAAAAAACTATCATTCCATGGAGGGTACCGCAACTTTTTAGCGCTATGCTTCGAAACGAAACCTAGAACAAAAGCACAGTGAAAAAAGAAAAAAAAATTCGCACTTTTCTTCGGTCTGGCCAGCGCAAGAAGTTTGCGCTTCCTCTATATGGTTTTCTTTTGGAAAGTGTTGTCATTTTAATGCGATTGCAATATAGCTAAATTGCATTTTAAATTGTTGGTTGGCACATTGCAGTTTGATTGAAACAATATGTTCTTGCAATTTGCTTTCCTTTGATAAAACTGTAGATAGATGATGTCCAAACCCAAGAAATGTGAATTTAATTGACTAAACAAATTGTAATGTGTTTGAATAGTACATAAGGAGTTTTGAATTAAGACGTTATAATTACGAACCAATTTTATATACGAATTTGTTTTACAGTGCTCTGCTTCAAAAAATCACTTGTTTCTACCAACAATACATGATTTGCAAAGCAAAATTAATTTAGCGTTTAAGTAATGAAATTATAATTTATTGTAATTCAATTCAATTTTTTTTTTAAGGAGTTAATCTAATCCAACGCTCGAAACCAAAACCAAACACGGACTCATATGGGAGATTGGACATACATATCATTTGCGCGAATAGTTTGAAGTCTTACTTCTTACAGTGTCATTAATTATATTATATATTCTGACGTTATTGTAATTACATATATTGCCATAAATTAATTGCACAAACGTAGGTAGGACAGAGACGCCGTAATATCAGGTCTCCTGAATGGATTACAGAGTAAAGTATGGCAAAACTTCCCACAAATTCCCCGATTTTTCTTTCAGACCTTGAATGGAGTAGTTTGCTTTTTTTGATCTATCTCAAACAAGATGGAATTTCGCTTCAAGGCTTTTATTTACGATTGACGAGTTCGGTGTTCAATTGATTATTTTACTGTATTATTTATAATACAGTATTGGTATCGATTTTTTAAAAAAAAAATTTGCTGTCCTCAAAATTTTTTTTTCCACGTTTCATGACTAGTAGACACGAAAAAAGCAATAAAAATTTTCACTCCGTCTGTCCGCCGTACGCCGTAAGTCGACCGCCCCACGCAAAATCCTTCGAAGGCTCGTAGCTCTCAAACCAGCAGAGCTTTGAAATTAAATTTTTTTCTATGAATAGACTTGGAAGAGGAAGGGCTTTGTGGGGAAAGGAGGGGAAAGCGTTTTAGACGAAAAATTTTGGTTTCTAGATCTCAGCAACCGCTTATGGTAGGAAACTGAAACTTAAAATTTCTATAGAGCTTTGATAGTGGACCCATTTGCAAAAAAATTGATGATATGGGTGAAGGGGTGTGGGAGTGGAGGGGGAAACAATGCGTCCTGAACGTTTTGCGAAATTTCATTCTCTTGCATTTGTGTCGCTTGATTCAACAAAAATTAAGTCATATCAGCAAAATTTTCCGGAGCATATTTTGTATTTATTAATTTTTTTTTGTAAGAGCTTCGATTACATTCAGTTAAAAAATGAGCTTACAATACTTTACAATAATAGTGAGCTATAGCCGGTAAAGAAATTCATGAGTTGGTAACTAATCTCAATGAAATGCCATGGGTTTTACCGGAATTTGATAGATTGTTACTCATTTTGACGATCCCAGCCACTACAGCAACTGTGGAGGGAACAATGTCGGAATTACGTCGTATGAAATCATATTTGAGGTTTACTCAAGGACAGCAAAGAGTTACCAAATTATCTATAATATCATTAGAAAAAGAAACTATTGACCAAAATAAAGTCGTCGCCGAATTTTAAATTTTATGATTTAGTTATCGACAATTTCGTAAAAAAATCGTTGAATTGAACTAATTTATAAATATAAGTGCACTAGTGCATAATGAAATGAGCATGGTATTTTAAGTCCTTAAGAGCGCTACCCCGAGGTTTCACGTCACGCTACGCTACTGCAGACTAAGCGCGTTTGGCCTATTTCGCGTCATTCGCATTCCTCTCGTACATAAAGGTTTTCATTCAAGACGAAAGAGAAAGAATGACGCGAAATAAGCGAAACGCGCTAAGTCTGTAGCAGGCTTAAAAGTTGCAGTAACTCATTAAGAATAAACAGAATAATGTTAATATTGAATTAATCATCTGAAATTCAGTTTCCTATGCCAACGCATTCTTGAGTGCGAACGGATTTATTTACATCAGCAAGTAGTCCAGTAATCAGAGACAAAATTTCTGTAAATAACGGAAAAAAATAAAAGTCGAAATGTTTTGACGTAGTTAGGTTCCAATGATGGAGTAGAGTAGGGAATCACAGTTTTACACCAAAACTTGATATGGCGTGTGCCCGAACCAAGTTTATAGAGAACTAAATTCTCTATCTTTTTTATCTGCTCAACTTTTTTGTAAAATCATTATTTATTGCGTTATTAAGCGTAAAGTGCAAAAAATTAGAAGATTGTTCCAGTTTTTTTTAACTTTTGGATCATTTTTATTAAAAATAGGTGACATATTTACATGATAAAGTTGTAGAGGACTAAATTCCCTACAAGTTTTGCATACACCAGTTTTTCGTACGACCAACGGATCACGCGCGGGAGCACGGTAAACACACAAATATGTAGCGTAAATAAGTGCACAAATGCCCCTCGTTTTCTTCGGTGCACATTTCATCTGACTGGGTCAGATCGTCGAGTTGATTGTTCGAAGCATTTGTGCATATATTTACGCTATATATTTGTTTGTTTATTATGCTCCCGCTCGGGATCCATTGGTCGTACGAAAAATTGGTGTAAACAAAACTTGTAGGGAATTTAGTCCTCTACAACTTTGCCATGTAAATTTGTCACCTATTTTAATAAAAATGGTTCGAAAGTTAAAAAAACTGGAACAATCTCATAATTTTTTGCACTTTACGCTTAATAACGCAATAAATAATGATTTTACAAAAAAGTTGTTTAGATAAAAAAGATAGAGAATTTAGTTCTCTATAAACTTGGTTCTTACCACTCTTAGCGAGAAATGCAAAATACTCATACGGCTACAAATCGACAAAACAGACAAATCAAAATTTCGGGCACACGTTATATCAAATTTTGGTGTAAAACAGTGATTCCCTACTCTACTCCATCATTGGAACCTGACTACGTCAAAACTTTTCGACTTTTATTTTTTTCCTTAAGAATTCCTAGATTTACTGGACTAAAGCGGATTTGGGGTTTTTAGTCATTACTGGACAGTGCAGTTCAGACCATTTTTACTTTATTATTTTTAAATAATAAAGTATTGTGATCGACGTGAAATTTCAAAGAAATTTGCTACCCTGAAATTTTGTATTTTCACGTTTTAAGAGTAGTAGTCCCCAAAAAAGCAAAAAAAAAAAAAATTCCGTGAAGGGGTGTGGGAGTGGAGGGGGAAATAATTCATCCTAAACGCCTAAACGCCGAGATCGACACATTCTAAGATCCATATCTCCTATACCGTTAATGGCATGAAATTCAAACTAAACAAGTACTTGTACCTATACTAGGAGAAAGGATTGAAAAGAAATTTTTGAATGGGGCAAAACTTTATATTACGATATCTCACGAACCAATTGCTCTAGCAAAATGAAATTCGGTTTGAGTAGAAAGGTCGACAAATAAAGATTGCTCAAAGTAAAATTTTTTGAGGGGGTGGTGGAACATGGGAGTGGGAGGATAAGAAATCTTCAAAAAAATCACGTTTCATATCCCAAGAACAGTATAAGATAGATGTTCAAATTTTTTACCAGACGTAGGCCCAATAAAACCCTAGCAGGGATGTGAGTGCAGAGGGTGGGGTAGGATGAAAAAGAAAAGGTTCCGAGGTTTATATCTTAAGAACCTATAATGATAAAAAGTTGAAACTTGGTATTTAGATAGAGCTATAGTGGTGGCATGTTGGAAAAATATAATTTTTTATAGGGATAGTATGGTACGGGGGTGGGGTTGTTTTTCCTAACTATGGAACGGCTTATGCTATAAAGTTGAAACTCGGTGTGTATATGTAAATCAACTAGAAAAGTAATTTGAATTAAAAAAAATTCGAATATCTATTGGCGTTCGGAAGTGGGGCAAAAAAAATGTTCAGTCAAAATAGAATGCATATATTTTGACGATTTTCGTCATATCTACTAGGTTTTCCAAAATATTGAATTCACTATTATTGTATGGATTCTTCATATGAATACCTAGCAAGCGTTTTCAAGATTCTTTGAAAATTGACCCCTAAGGGGGTGTAAAGTGATTGTATACTTTTTCATAAATTCTTCCGTATCTCTTAGGTCTGATCAGATATCAAATATCATTTCACTTCCACGGACTGGTTAATTAATCACCTATTTATAAGTTTTTTCCTTTTTCAACCCTTAGACCGATCCCGGAGTATGACCCAATCATGGTATTCATATATTACGCCCTAATCTAACCGCTTCCGAACTTTTTGTTAATTTTTCAGTCACATAGTAACCTGTACCGCATCTTAGAATTGAACGCGTTCCAAACTTCTGCCGGAAAAATAATAAAGTTGCGCCCAGCCCGTTGGCGCATTTTTTTTCCGTTGCAAACTTTTCTGGACGATTTAAGCTTGTAATACTCCACTACCCCATACTCCACTACTCCATACTCCACTATACTCATTAAAGGTACGCGTCTACTAGGGCGAAAAATCCGCCTACCGTACATTGATATGGAAGTGAGTCCACTTAAAACGGGACGCAACAGAACGAAGTACACACAAAAAAAAAATGATCGCCGCACCGTTGCGATGCGGCCCCCGCTTCAGGTGGACGCCTACCTTTAGAGTTAACCTTGTAATTAATATTCCGGGTCCCGATTGCAAACAACCCCCATTCTGGACTTTTACCAAAAAAAAATTAAGTTACTCATTGGCAGACTTTTCTTTTAAATAATTAAATCTTAATTTTCCTATCACGAACTCGCGCATAAAATTTCAGTTTTCACTTCCACGGAAGTGATAAGTTGAGTGGTGTATTATTAGCTCTCAGAAGTTTCATTTTCTAAATAGGTATTCCCCTTAATTAATTGTAAATAAGTTCCAAGTTTCAAATTTATGAATTGTGTTTTTGAATCTATCTTACCTCAATTTCTGTCATATAATAATATCCTGAGGGTTATAAAAGTTCTTATTTGCCAACATACTCGTATCTGCTCGAATTAAGGGTTGCATTCCTTTTAGATTCTCAATATTATTTTCATAGTTGTGTCATAAATATTAATTTCCTTGGCAATTACATGTAGATATTTTTTCTGTAGAAATTACTTTGATTATGAAGTAGTAGCTCGCTTGTTCCTAGCAGATCGGTGCCAGTCAGTCTACAATTATTCCAAGTAATACGAAACGCATACGAGTGTCTAATGAATATTTAGATAACCTTGTATATCTAATGCTGTAATAGGAACTTTTCCACTTAACTGCATTTTTTTCCTCATTAGTAATGAAAGATCAAAGTACTAAACCGGTTAGCTTAATTACAGTGAAACATGAGACGAACTGATCCACTAGAACATTAACGGTCAAATTCCAAGTTGCTGTGATAGTCACGTACGCTTAGTTTTAAAGTTAATAGAATACTTTCCCATACAATATTTTCCTCGCATAATAATTCTAGTTGCATTCCTGTTGTGAGTCTGATATGGATAACACATTCGGTGTACACTTTTTTTTAATTTTTGAAGAAATCTTTTGTTCGCTTACGGTTTATTCCTGCTATTCAAGTCGCTAGTTTACCCATTGTTTTATAGGGTATTTACGAATGATTGAATAAAAAATTAATTTAAGTTACTACACATTGCGAATATAAAGCACCTGCAAACCGAACGAATTGCCTTGAACTCAGAGCATTTACAATAGACTTCATAATGATGTAACATCGCTCCCTTTGTATTTATATTCTTTGCACAATTTTTAATGAATCTTGGATCCAAATTGCAAGTGAAAATAATAGCAACAGCTGTCTCATTGCAATAAGAATTGCAGTAAGTAATATTTGTGTAGGTGTTCTACCTACATTACATTACATATGTGTTTTTTTGTTGCATCTAAATATAATAATCTCTAAAAATATAAAATTCAAAGTAAAAGAACAAACAAGCCAATCGCATGATGCTCTAAGTGAAACTGAACTCCGATTCATATTGAATTCGGGGATAAATTAGGATAAAGAGCGCGTTTGTCCTTTATTAAGGACTAACATTTAGTTGCTGGAACCTAAAAGGCTATATCATCAGTGTTCAATTTTGTACAGTAGTACCCATGGGCGCCCACAGGTAGGGGCAAGAAGGGGCACTTGCCCCCCTCTGAATTTGACCATCGCTAAAAGTTGAGAAAAATCATATTTTATATACCAAACGTCGTTGCATCTACATATTTTTGCCATTCACTGTACAATTATTGTACACATCTTTCATGACTCGACAGATTAGGCACAACACAGCAGATTGCAGTGTATTTCCAAAAGAAACGACCAAGCGTGTCTTACAAGATTTTTCGTTACTTTTTTGTAACGTTTTTGTACTTTAAGAACTAGTGAAAAAATCTGCCAACAGTCTGGGCGCAACTGTATTATTTTTCCGGCAGAAGTTCAGAACGCGTTCAATTTGGGGATGCGGTGTATGTTACTATGTGACTGAAAACCTAACAAAAAGTTCGGGAAGCGGTTAGAAAAGGGTGTAACATATGAATTAAATAATTGGGTCATATTCCGGGATGCGGTCTAGAGGTTGAAAAAAACAAAACTAAAAAATAGGTGATTATTAAACAAACCTGTTGAAGTGAAAAGATATTCGATATCTGATCAGACCTGAGAAACATGGTGGAACCACCAAACTTTTTTTTCCCTTCTAGGGTTTTATTAGGCCTACTTCTGGTAAAAATTTGAAACATCCATCTTACACTGTTATTGAGATATGAATCGTGTTATTTTTGAAAAATTCTAATCCCTCCCACTTCCGTTCTTCTCCACCCCCTTCAAATATTTTACTTTGAGCAATCATTATTTATCAAGCTTTATACCCAAACCGAATTTTGTTTTTCTGGTGCAATTGGTTTGTGAGATATCGTAATCTATACTATTTCAACCCCACCCGCGTACGCCACTACCCCTACCCAAAAATTTTGCTTCAATCTACTCTCCTAGTATAACTACAGATATTTGTTAAGTTTTAATTGCTTGCTTTTAATGGTTTAGGAGATATGGATTTTAGACTTTGTCGATCTCAGCATTTTTGCGTTTGGGACGCATTATTTCCCCCTCCACTCCCACACCCCTTCACCCATATCTGTTTTTTTTTTTTGCAAATGGGTCCATTATCTAAGCTCTATAGAAATTCTAAGTTTCAGCCTCCTAACACAAGCGGTTCCTGAGATCTAGAAACCTAAATTTTTCGTCTAAAACGCTTACCCCGCCTTCCCACTTTCACCGTACCCGTTTGGGGGTGTGGGTATAGAGGATGAGGGTGGGGGAGGGTGAGAAAGAAAAAGTTCCGATGCTTATATCTTAAGAATCTATCTATAATGATAGGAAGCTGTAACTTGGTATTTAGATAAACCTATAGTAGTGGCATGGTGGAAAAATACATTTTTTCTTAGGGGTAGTATTGTACGGTGGTGGGGGGAGTTTTCCCTAACTTAAGAACGGCTTATGCTAGGAAGCTGAAACTCGGTACGTATATGTAAATTAACTAGAAAAGTAATTCTGATAAAAAAAAATTCGAATATTCATTGGCGTTCAGAAGGGGGGGCAAAAAAAAATATCGGTTTATATAAAATGCATATATTTTCACGATTTTTGTCATATCTACTAGGTCTTTCCAAATATTGAATTCATTTTTGTTCTACGGATTCTTCATGTGAATACCTAGAATGTGTTTTCAAGATTTTTTGAAATTCGACCCCTAAGAGGGTGTAAACTGGTTGTTTACTTTTTCATGAATTCCACCATGTTTCTCAGGTATGATCAGATATCGAATATCTTTTCACTTCAACAGGTTTGTTTAATAATCACCTATTTTTAAGTTTTGTTTTTTTCAACCTCTAGACCGCATCCCAGAATATGACCCAATTATTTAATTCATATGTTACACCCTTTTCTAACCGCTTCCCGAACTTTTTGTTAGGTTTTCAGTCACATAGTAACATACACCGCATCCCCGAATTGAACGCGTTCTGAACTTCTGCCGGAAAAATAATACAGTTGCACCCAGACTGTTGGCAGATTTTTTTTTGTTTCTATCTCATTTTTTACTTTATTATTTTAATACTAAAGTATTTTTGTTAGTTTTCGCAAAAATGAAGTCCGAGTTCTCCTTGAAAATTCATATCTCTGGTAATTGTTATCCTTGAATAATAAAGCAGGGCTTATTTTAAGGATTGTTCTTGTTTTGTTAGTTAAAAAATGAGATGGAAACCAAACCTTGAATTTCAATTATTTTCTTAACTTGTTCTTCAAATAAAAATTTTTCAAAACAATCAGAAATGGTAAGGTCACAACTTTGTCAATTCTTGATGGAATAACCCATAATACGATGAAAGCAATGTGATCTCTTCTTAACCTTTTTTTACTAAGTTCAGTCTGTGTAGCCAAATTCACACAGAACTTTATTAAACGAAATAGACAAATTAAACAAATTTCTGACACCCCCAACAATAAGCTCTGGATCTGCCACTGTTATCAAATATATTTTATTTTATTATTTTAACAATCAAGCAATGATATCGATTTAAGAATCTGCCAATATTCTGGACAAAATTTTATTATTGTTCAGGTCAAAGTTCGGGAGCGATCAAAATCGGAGTATATCATCAGTTGTTTCGAGACTATGACTCTTCTTGGAAAATTAATTTTGTTCTAAGGGATGGCAAAAATAGTGAAAACATATGCAAACCCTAGGTTTGTAGGCGTTTAAAAAGTCTGTGAAAGTGAAAAGCGATCAAATATCAATCCTAAAAAATATGTCGAAGCTTTAAAGAGGGCCTCACTTCCCTATGAAAATAGGCCAATGGGGGGTTTGAACGACACGGAGATCTGTCTTTTAGGTAACTTGATCCAGTTAACCCGAATATCTTTTATACCAGTCTCCGTAAACTTGTATACTCTAGATGAACATATAGAGTACTATAAGTTTAATCCAGCCCGAAAAGTTTGTAACGCATAGAACCAAGCCTCAGACAAAAAAAAGTTATATGGTATTTTGTGATTTTTTTTGGCCAAGACCCCCAAATCCGTTTGCTGTTCGTCCGTCCGTCCGTTTGCACGATAACGTAAGAGCGCGTTGACCTAGGAAGTTGAAATTTGGTCACAACTTGTATAATGGAAAAAGTGAGGCTAAGTTCGTTAATGGGCGATATCCTTCCAATCCTTCGGGTACCTCCCATACAAGAGTCCTTGAAACACGTTTTCCCAGTTATTGCTCGAATGCTTCAAGTTAGGAACTTGAAATTTTGCATACGAGGGGTTTAAAATGTTTGAATCGAAAGTTCCGAATATGATGCAAATCGAATGAGTCCTTCGTGTAGCAGCCTAGAAAAGTCCTTCAAAAATATATGCTTTTTACTGAATTCACTATAACTTCAGAACGAGTTAAAGCAGGAATTTAAAATTTTACAGGAATTAGTTTTATACCAAAACCAAGACGAAGTTCATTAATTAGCGCCATCCGTTGACTCCTTCAGGTAGCTGTCATACAAAAGTCCTTAATAAACATATTCACCAATATTGCACGATAAGTTTAGAACGCTTTAATTTACGACTTTGAAATTTTAGACACATTAATTTTATAATAGTCGCAGCTGAAACTATTAATATGAAAAATATCCCATAAGTCCTTCATGTAGTTGCCATACAAACATTCTGTAAAATGTCCTAACTTACTTTATGGAACTCACTATAAATCAAAATATCGACCACTATACAAAAGTTTCTGCCTGTAAATAAAAGGTCATGTAATAATTGCTTGTGCTCTCCTCATTCTTTTGATATATTTCCAACTAAAGTATAAATCGGAGTTCAGTATTTCATCTAGAGTATCATACGATTGGCTTGTAGCCGATCGTGACTGCGTTATGTTTTTATTAATTTTTCGTATGGCATTGCGTAAAATGCCTTAGCCAAGTCTAGGAAAACGGCACATCTTTTTTTTTTCCTTTATCCGGTCTAAATTGGCTATCATTTAGAATCTTATGTGATTCAAAATAATACATTAGCCTTTTTTTAGCGACTTTTTCAATAATTTTTCCGATATTAGATATTACAGATATGGGTTTGTAATTATCGATTTGGATTTTATCTCCAGATTTGTAGATTGGGGTTACTAGAGCGTCTTGTAAATGTCGGGAAATACGCCATTTGATAGGCTAAGACTATCAAATGGGTGAGAGGCTTGGAGATCGACTCTGTTATACATTATACTATATACTCTTGTTTTAGGAGATGGAGCCAATACAATTGATTGTTCTGTGGCCGTAGTAAATATTTTTGAAGCTAAATAGTTATTAAAAATGTTGGCTATTTCCTGCGGGTTATCCTGTGCCTGAAGTCTTTGATGGGCATGCACTATTTCGAATATGGATTCAGACTTACTGTTTCTACCTATTGTGGGATTTATTGCTTTCCAAACTAATTTTCCGTCATCACCTGCATGATATAGGTAGGTACACGTGGCTGTCCGTGAGAACATGGACACACTTAGACCTAAAAGGTCCGTTGTGATACCACAGGATCTTCGACTCCGGTCCTACTCGTCGAACCATTTAGAGCTTATAATAAAGCGTTGGATTCTCGCAACCTCCATTGTGGCAAGTTCACCAAGACAGTTGAAGAAGTACGCTCCGAGATGAGCTTTCCTTCTGACGGACAGAGCTGGACAAGTACAGAGAAGGTGAAGGACTGTCTCCTCCTCCTCCTCGTCCTGGCAGCTTCTACAGAAGTCGTTTGTGAAAAGTCCAAGCCTTTCTGCATGCCGACCTATAAGACAGTGTCCGGTTAGGACACCGACTGTTTTGCTGATGTCCGCCCTTTTGAGCAGAGTCAGCCTTTTAGAACGATTAAGATCCAGCTTTGGACAGATCTGTCTCGCAGTGTGACATGTTGTACCCTCCGCCCATCTTGAGTTGGTTTTCTCAATTGAGTCCAGTCTCAGTAGCAGTTTACATGTGGAGAGAGGCACTCCCAGGTTCTGATATACCGGCGAAGTATGAAGGGTGGTGCCGCGGCGAGCGAGTTCATCAGCCATACAGTTCCCTGGAATATCCATGTGTCCTGGCACCCAGCACAGAAGAATATTGAACTGTTCGGCCATCTCCTTAAGAGATGATCTACATTCTACGGCCACCTTTGATGTTGTCGAGGTCGATTCCAGGGATTTTATCGCCGCTTGGCTGTCTGTGAAAATGCTAATATCCCTAGTAGATATTACATTACACCTCAGCCAGGACAGAGCCTCCTTGATCGCCATAAGCTCCGCCTGATAGACACTACAGTGGTCCGGAAGGCGGAAAGAGCTGCTAATATTAAGCATTTCAGAGAAAACACCTCCACCTACCCCGTCTTCAGTTTTGGAGCCGTCCGTATATATGTGGGCGGACTCTTTTTTCGTTCGTACCAAGTCCCTTTCCCACTCTAGGCGGGTTGGGATGGCTGTTGAGAAGTTTTTATCGAAGTCATAACTGGGAGGGGTGTAGTCGGTGTTTTCAGGAATGTTGAAGTGACTCAAAATTGTTGAGTGGCCTGCACATATGTCAGTCCACAGTGTGGAGGCCCTTAGCCGAATGGCTGCACTGGCTGCCATTTGCTTGCCAAAGATGTCTAAGGGTGGCAGACTGAACAGCATGTCCAGTGCTGCAGAGGGAGTTGTTCTCAGAGCTCCGCTGATGCATATGTATGCTGTTCTTTGTACCTTTCCCAGTGTGGTGCGGTTAGCCGCTTTGTCTAAGGCCGTCCACCAGATAACAACACCATACATGAGTATCGGTCTGATGACGGACACGTAGAGCCAATGAACTATCCGGGGTTGCATACCCCATTTATTGCCAATGGCCTTTTTGCATGAGTAGAGCGCAACTGTTGCTTTCCTTACTCGTTTCTAAATGTTAGGTTTCCAGTGAAGCTTCCTATCCAAAATAAGACCCAAGTATTTTGCACTATCGGTGAAAACTAGACTGGTACCATTCAGAGAAGGAGGGTCTACGTGAGGAATTTTGTATTTCCTGGTGAAGAGGACTAATTCTGTTTTGCATGGGTTCACGCCCAGTCCGCATTCAGAAGCCCAATTAGAAAGAATAGAGAGAGCATTCTGCAATATCTCACTCAGTGTGTTTGGGTGCTTCCCCAAGACGGCAATTGTAACGTCGTCGGCATAAGCAATCACTTTGCAGCCCGCCCCTTCCACTCTCAATAGTAGTTTGTTGACCATTAAATTCCACAGAAGAGGGGAGAGTACGCCACCTTGTGGTGTACCTCTGCTGACAAACCTTCGAGAGGAGGACTCGCCCAGCTTTGTGTTCACAATCCTAGATGTTAACATCAGATTGATCAGCGCGCCAAGCGAGGACTCCACTTTCAGGGTAGAAAGTGCGTCAGTGATTGCCTCTGGTCTGACGTTGTTGAAAGCCCCCTCGATATCAAGAAAGGCAACCATGGTGTATTTAATGCTAAGAGATTTCTCAATGGAGCGCACGAGCGAGTGTAAGGCCGTTTCAACAGACCTCCCCTTCCAGTACGCGTGTTGTGATGTTGAAAGCAATCGCTTGTCCAGATTGTCGCGGATGTATACATCCATTAGTCCTTCCAATGTTTTCAGAAGAAAGGATGATAGACTGATAGGTCGGAGATCCTTAGGACATACATGAGAGCTTTTTCCTGCTTTAGGTATGAAAACCACCCTAACTTCCATCCATGTTGTAGGGATGTAGGTTAGATCCAGACAGCCTTTCAGTATAACCTTCAGCCAAGGCAGAATTATATCCGAGGTCTGCTGTATTTCAGCGGGAATAATTCCATCCGGTCCCGCAGACTTGAATGGTTTGAAGCCCTCTATTGCCCAGAGGAGCTTGGTCTCTGTTATAAGAGCATCCGAGTTGAACGGTGCATGGTTTCTTGTAATGCCTACCCGCTCCGGTTCAACGTGCGAGCTACCAGGGAAGTGGGTGTCTAGGAGAAGATCAGTGGTTTCCCTGCTTGAGGTAGTCCAAGATCCGTCCGGTCTCTTCAGGTAGCATGGTGTGGTTGGATTTTTGGAGAGAATTTTACGGAGCCTCGATGCCTCGGAGGAACCTTCTATCTCACTACAGAAGACTCTCCAGGAATTACGTTGCGCCTTTCTCAGTTCGTATTTGTATTTGCGAAGTGATTCTTTGTAGGAGTCCCAGTCGCAAACGTCTTTGGTGCTCTTGGCTTTGTTGAACCATTGCCTGCAGCACTTCCTAAGAGCCCCGAGTTCTGCGTTCCACCATGGCGGCTTATGTCTCCCTCTTGGCCTGCTCTCAGGACAAGAGTTCGACATTGCCTCGTTTAGGGCGCGCGTTAAGGTGGTAACCAGACCGTCGAGATCAGTTGAGCTACTCGGTTCGAGTGGCGGTGTGTGTGGGAGTAAGCTACTAAGAGTTTCCCTGTATTTGACCCAGTCGGTCCTCCTGTAGTTTCTAAAGGCCGATGGGATAGGTGTGTAATCTTTCAGATTAAATTGGAGGTAGCAATGATCCGAGAAGGAGTTTTTTTCAGAGACCTTCCAGTTGCTAACCACGTGTGAAATGTTATCGGAAACCAGCGTGATGTCAAGAACTTCTTGTCTATTCCTGGTTATAAAGGTGGGCTCTTGCCCTGTGTTACATAGAAGAAGGTTAGTGCTTAAAAAGTAGTCAAAAAGCGATTCCCCTCTATCGTTTGTGTCGGTGCTACCCCAGACTGTATGATGCGCATTTGCATCACACCCCAGGATGCATGATATAACTTAGTTTTAAAATAGTTAGAGATGACTTTTTTTTTATTAAAAAGGTCAGTTTATTTCTGAACTTTTTTAGATGGATTTTAAATTTATAATTACCTATTAGGGTCATTGGATAATCTCTTTCTGTCTCTTGTCTTCTTGTCTCTAGTTCGTATGGAGTTAACTAAACCTTGTGTTATCCATGGTTTAATTTTATAGTTACGTGCACTAACAGGCGATGCTAAAGCTGTTCCTACATTCTTTAAGCTCCAAAGATAATATGTTATGGATCTCAATCGCACACTCATCAACATCAGAAAGTGGCATTATATGATCCCAATTTGTTGATTAAAATTTTTCCGTTAATTGCTTTAAGCTAAGGACTTTATTGCGCGAACTTTTTGGTCTATTCTTGTTTACTAAGGTCGTTTTCCAATTCCTTGCTTCGTCTACGTCTACGTCTATGTTGACGTCACAGCATAGCATTGAAGTTATCGGCTAGTATTCTTGACCGCATGTTTTAAGGCCTTTGTATGGACCTGAAGGAGTAGAACGATTGTGCCCGTTAACGAACCTACGTTAAAATTTCATCCATAAGTTCAGATTCTAAATGGAGGGGGGGGGGCTTATATTATAAACCTTTTGCCATGTCTCCCCCTGGAAGAAGTTCTATGAGCGTCCTTGGCTAGAACCTGAAGAAGTGATCACCTTCATATCTCACCACTTGCCTAAAGCTGCCATTTTTTACGGTCCCGATGTAAATCACCGATTTTCCATCCACATTTCATTTTGTATGGAGACCATTTACCACTTTTCAGCCAATATTAACGTATCAGATACAAATGTATGTGGAATTTGTGCCTGGCAACGACGCTTGGCGGTGATGCTATTGTTCAGCAGCACGGTACTACAGCACAGAGGGCAAAGCAGAAGAACAACAAAGCGAACGGTGAAAAAGAGTCAGTCGGTGTGCAGCAGCAGTCGTCGAGGGAGTTTTTTCAAAAAAGGAGGAAGACGTTTCACGAGTATTCTCTGGCTACTTTAACTTGAATTTCCATCAAGTTTTTGTAAAAACTAAAAAACCAAATAAAGAAATAAAACGAATTAAAACCACAACTAACAAATATTTCGGATTTTGCAGAAAAAAAAAAAACGTGAGTACATTCTTTTTGATTGTGTTATTGCTTGAAATTAGAAGGCAGGGGAGATCTCTTGTAAATTAAGCGAAGAAGTGCGAAAATAGTGCGGTATTCTGACAACCGTTAAGTTGGGTTAGGAAGTGTGCTATGGGAAAAAAAAATCAAAGACGAAGTACGGTATGCGACAATACGGATGAAACCTACCGGACAATGGTAGCGGAATTGCGTCGTGAGGTGGACGAAAAAAATGCAACAATTTCGGCATTTTTACAAAAAGAAAAAGATCGGGAAAAAGAGATGGAGGAATTCCATCGAAAAGTGGACGCTTTAACATTGTCGAGTACGGCAACAAATTGTACGGAGAAATTCAATTTCCATGATGTAGAAGACTCATTTGTAAAGTTCAGTGACAAAGTGTCAGAAATTTCTGTTGAGGACTGGATAATCGACTTTGAGTCTGCTGCCGTCATTTTCGGTTGGAGCGATTTAAAAACAGTCGTGTTTGCAAAGATACTTTTAGAAG
This sequence comes from Beris chalybata, assembly GCA_949128065.1. Taxonomy (NCBI): domain Eukaryota; kingdom Metazoa; phylum Arthropoda; class Insecta; order Diptera; family Stratiomyidae; genus Beris; species Beris chalybata. The sequence continues at coordinate 95,256,744 of OX421895.1, forward strand.
TCCCAGCTAAACTAGCCATACGCACAAAGGAAGGGTTAAATAGTTGGAGTTCATTGAAGCAGTTCTTACGTGAAGAATATTTCACAAGAGAAAATAGTGCCGAAATCCACGAAACTTTGAGGAACCGTCGCAAGTTCGCAAGCGAATCATTTTACGAGTATTTTCTAGCGATTAGGGAATTGGCTCGTCGAGCTCATTTGGAAGACGAAGCCATTATAAAATACGTTTGCGATGGTATCAACGATGAAGAGCGAAATAAAATCACTTTGCCAACATCAAGGGATTTAGTTGAGTTTAAGCGGAACCTCGATGTCTACGCAAAAATTTATGAGAAATCTAAGGCTAAAGTGCACCAGCAAAGTAAAATGAGTAAGCTGTCGGAAGATCGAACCCGTCGCTGTTTCAATTGCGGTGAAAAAGGACATACATCGGCGAATTGCGCGAAAAAACAACAGGGTGCAAAGTGCTTCTCTTGTAATCAGTTTGGTCATAAGAGTAAGGATTGCCCGAGCAAAGTGGTAATTTGGTTCTCATAAAAGAATCAGCTTGCTCAAGCGGGCATAATATGCATAAAATAATCGAAGTTTGTGGAATCGAAATTAATGCATTGTTGGACACGGGAAGTGATCGCAGTTTCATGCGGGCGGATGCCTTTCAGGCAATTGGATCACCACCTCTGACGGGGGAAAACATAACATTTCGTGGAGTTGGTTCGGGACTTTTATCCTCCTTCGGATCATTCACAGAAAGAATAACGACTGATGGAAATCAATACTGTGAAACGTTTCATGTAGTTGCGGAAGCGATATTACCAGGACCAATCGTATTGGGTAAGACCTTTTTATGTAGTGTACAGGTCACTATTCAACCTGATAAAATTGAAATTTTACCTATTCCTCAAAGTACCGACGCCGAAGATATGGTGTTACACATTAGCACCATAGATGAATTAAACGTCGAAGAGTCAGCTCCAATTACGTTAAAGAAAAGGATAGAATTACTGGTTCATGGGTACAAGCCTGATATGGAGGCAAAGGCCTCAAACTTCGAGATGGTAATTATTATGAAAGACGAGAAACCCATTAGGCAGCCACCAAGGAGATTATCGAAGGCCGAGTGTGATATTGTGTCTGAGCAAATTCAACAGTGGTTAGAGGAGGGAATAGTTACAAACAGTGATTCCGAGTTTTCGAGTCCAATTGTTCTAGTAAAGAAAAAGGATGGAACAACCAGAATATGTGTGGACTATCGGCGTATTAACCAGGTCATCATGAGAGACAACCATACACTTCCATTAATCGAGGATCAACTAGATCGGCTAAGCAAAGCGAAAGTTTTTACGGCTTTAGACCTTCGAAATGGGTTTTTGCATGTGCCGGTAGCTAAAACTTCGAGGAAATATACATCGTTTGTTACACCCATGGGACAGTACGAATTTACGAGGGCTCCATTTGGACTTAGCACGTCACCATCAACATTTTAACGGTACATCAGTAAGATTTTTAGTGGGTTAATCCGCGAGAATAAGTTACTTATTTATATTGACGACCTTATAATACCTGCGGAAAATGATGACGATGGACTACAGATTTTAGAAGAGGTGATTCGGATTGCTGAGAAAAATGGATTGGAAATCAAGTGGTCGAATTGTCATTTCTTGAAGAGAAAAATTGAGTTCCTGGGGTACTTGGTTGAAAATGGTTTCATAGAACCCTCCGACGCTAAGACTAAGGCGGTAGCAGCATTTACCATGCCAGACAGTGTGAAAAAATTGCAGTCATTTCTAGGTCTGGCAGGGTTTTATAGAAAATTCATAGCTGGTTTCGCCCAAATCGCTAAACCACTCCGTGATCTATTAAAGAAAGATAGAAAATTCGTTATCGGAGAAGAACAAAAGATTGCTTTCAACTCTCTCAAAAATGCATTGAGTTCGAAACCAGTTCTCGCATTATATCGGCCAGAAGCTCCAACGGAGGTACACACCGATGCCAGCAAATGTGGATACGGTGCTTTTCTTTGTCAACAACATTCTGAAACTGGAAATTGGCATCCAGTGTATTTCCTGAGTCGAAAAACTACTCCGGCAGAAGAGAACTACGGGAGCTATGAATTGGAGATACTTGCTATAGTTGTAGCACTAAAGAAATTTCGGGTCTACTTGCACGGAATCAGGTTCAAATTGATTACAGATTGTACTGACATTACTGACATTTCACCGATAATCGCGCGTTGGGCACTTAAGCTCGCGGAATTCGATTTTGAAATAGAACATCGCAGTGGAAGTAAGATGCAACACGTAGACGCTTTGAGCCGGCAACCTGTTATGCTTATGCGGGAAGACGACAGTATGTTACCAAGAACCAGAGCGGCTCAGCAACGAGATGACGGTCTTTAAAGCCATCATGGAGTTAGTAAAACAAGACGAATTTGAGGACTACTCCCTAGATAACGACATTCTCTTTAAAATGAAGGACAATCTTAAGCTGCTGGTAATTCCACGATCAATGCAAGCTGAACTAATTCGCAAAGTTCATGAAAAGGGACACTTCGGGTCCGGAAAAATGGAAGCTGTCATCCTACGGGATTATTACATTCCTGGACTAAAGAAGAAAATTTCGGAGTGTATCACATGCATATTGGCTTCGAAGCGGAATAGGAAAGAAGGCCTTCTACACCCCATTCCCAAAGAATCGCTACCCCTGCAAACTTATCATGTAGATCATCTGGGTCCCATGACAGCTACAAAAAAGGGATATACTTATATTCTTGCAGTGATAGATGCATTTACCAAATTCGTGTGGCCTTATCCTATCAAAAGTACCACAGCCGCAGAAGTAATCCAGAAACTTATAAGTCAACATGCGACCTTTGGAAACCCTGCTCGCATAATAACTGATCGAGGATCAGCTTTTACGTCAAAGGCATTCGAGCATTACTGTGAACAGGAGAAAATCGAGCATTGTAAGATAACAACTGGGATTCCACGGGGCAACGGGCAACTAGAGAGACTCCATCGAGTTACTATAGCCGTTCTCACGAAATTATCAATTCAAGATACGGATAATTGGTTTAAGCACGTAACAAGACTACAAATGTGGATAAACAGCAGTCATAGTAGGAGTATTGGCACAACGCCCTTCGAATTATTATTCGGAACAAAAATGAAGATGAACGACAATTTAGAATTAAATGAAGATATCCAAGAAGAACTTACAAGAATCTTTCAAGAGGATCGCGATCGGTGTAGAGAAATAGCGAGTCAAAAGATTTTAGAGATACAGCAGGAGAATGTTAAAAGTTACAATAGAGGACGCAAGCCTGCGACAAACTACAAGAAAGGAGATCTTGTGGCTATACGACGCACCCAGTTCGGCAGCGGATTGAAGATTAGTCCGAAATACTTGGGACCTTATCGAATTAGTAAGGTTAATGGCAACGAAAGATATGATGTGGAGAAATGCGGTAATTTTCAAGGACCGTACTGCACGTCCTCTGCTGGTGATTACATGAAACCTTTTGACCCGTACGAGACAGAAGAATACGCAACTGATGGAGACGACGTTTAAGAATTTCGCAGTTAACTGAATACAATGACGAACGATCGAGCAGTGTCAATTACCTTTTGAATTATGATTAAAACTATTAGTATTATACGAGTTGCACCCTAAGTGAAACACTAAGTACTCCCAATTACGCACACTTCCTAAAATTTTGAGAATTGATCTAAGTCCCTTTAAAGAACTCGCCTTCCATTTTATAGCTTTAAGACAAGAAGAAGTACACGAATTATTCCGACGAATGAGGAATAAAAGACGATACTAACGATGAGCAACGATGTAAACGACGATACCAAAGACGAATGAGGAATAAAAGACGATACCAACGATGAACGACGATATAAACGACGATACCAAAGACGAATGAGGATTCATGATACCAACAATGGCGACGTGTTACTATGACAACGAAATGCCGTGGGCGGCAATGGACTACGGATGGCCGAATGTGGGATTTGTGCCTGGCAACGACGCTTGGCGGTGATGCTATTGTTCAGCAGCACGGTGCTACAGCACAGAGGGCAAAGCAGAAGAACAACAAAGCGAACGGTGAAAAAGAGTCAGTCGGTGTGCAGCAGCAGTCGTCGAGGGAGTTTTTTCAAAAAAGGAGGAAGACGTTTCACGAGTATTCTCTGGCTACTTTAACTTGAATTTCCATCAAGTTTTTGTAAAAACTAAAAAACGAAATAAAGAAATAAAACGAATTAAAACCACAACTAACAAATATTTCGGATTTTGCAGAAAAAAAAAAAACGTGAGTACATTCTTTTTGATTGTGTTATTGCTTGAAATTAGAAGGCAGGGGAGATCTCTTGTAAATTAAGCGAAGAAGTGCGAAAATAGTGCGGTATTCTGACAACCGTTAAGTTGGGTTAGGAAGTGTGCTATGGGAAAAAAAAATCAAAGACGAAGTACGGTATGCGACAATACGGATGAAACCTACCGGACAATGGTAGCGGAATTGCGTCGTGAGGTGGACGAAAAAAATGCAACAATTTCGGCATTTTTACAAAAAGAAAAAGATCGGGAAAAAGAGATGGAGGAATTCCATCGAAAAGTGGACGCTTTAACATTGTCGAGTACGGCAACAAATTGTACGGAGAAATTCAATTTCCATGATGTAGAAGACTCATTTGTAAAGTTCAGTGACAAAGTGTCAGAAATTTCTGTTGAGGACTGGATAATCGACTTTGAGTCTGCTGCCGTCATTTTCGGTTGGAGCGATTTAAAAACAGTCGTGTTTGCAAAGATACTTTTAGAAGGCCCAGCTAAACTAGCCATACGCACAAAGGAAGGGTTAAATAGTTGGAGTTCATTGAAGCAGTTCTTACGTGAAGAATATTTCACAAGAGAAAATAGTGCCGAAATCCACGAAACTTTGAGGAACCGTCGCAAGTTCGCAAGCGAATCATTTTACGAGTATTTTCTAGCGATTAGGGAATTGGCTCGTCGAGCTCATTTGGAAGACGAAGCCATTATAAAATACGTTTGCGATGGTATCAACGATGAAGAGCGAAATAAAATCACTTTGCCAACATCAAGGGATTTAGTTGAGTTTAAGCGGAACCTCGATGTCTACGCAAAAATTTATGAGAAATCTAAGGCTAAAGTGCACCAGCAAAGTAAAATGAGTAAGCTGTCGGAAGATCGAACCCGTCGCTGTTTCAATTGCGGTGAAAAAGGACATACATCGGCGAATTGCGCGAAAAAACAACAGGGTGCAAAGTGCTTCTCTTGTAATCAGTTTGGTCATAAGAGTAAGGATTGCCCGAGCAAAGTGGTAATTTGGTTCTCATAAAAGAATCAGCTTGCTCAAGCGGGCATAATATGCATAAAATAATCGAAGTTTGTGGAATCGAAATTAATGCATTGTTGGACACGGGAAGTGATCGCAGTTTCATGCGGGCGGATGCCTTTCAGGCAATTGGATCACCACCTCTGACGGGGGAAAACATAACATTTCGTGGAGTTGGTTCGGGACTTTTATCCTCCTTCGGATCATTCACAGAAAGAATAACGACTGATGGAAATCAATACTGTGAAACGTTTCATGTAGTTGCGGAAGCGATATTACCAGGACCAATCGTATTGGGTAAGACCTTTTTATGTAGTGTACAGGTCACTATTCAACCTGATAAAATTGAAATTTTACCTATTCCTCAAAGTACCGACGCCGAAGATATGGTGTTACACATTAGCACCATAGATGAATTAAACGTCGAAGAGTCAGCTCCAATTACGTTAAAGAAAAGGATAGAATTACTGGTTCATGGGTACAAGCCTGATATGGAGGCAAAGGCCTCAAACTTCGAGATGGTAATTATTATGAAAGACGAGAAACCCATTAGGCAGCCACCAAGGAGATTATCGAAGGCCGAGTGTGATATTGTGTCTGAGCAAATTCAACAGTGGTTAGAGGAGGGAATAGTTACAAACAGTGATTCCGAGTTTTCGAGTCCAATTGTTCTAGTAAAGAAAAAGGATGGAACAACCAGAATATGTGTGGACTATCGGCGTATTAACCAGGTCATCATGAGAGACAACCATACACTTCCATTAATCGAGGATCAACTAGATCGGCTAAGCAAAGCGAAAGTTTTTACGGCTTTAGACCTTCGAAATGGGTTTTTGCATGTGCCGGTAGCTAAAACTTCGAGGAAATATACATCGTTTGTTACACCCATGGGACAGTACGAATTTACGAGGGCTCCATTTGGACTTAGCACGTCACCATCAACATTTTAACGGTACATCAATAAGATTTTTAGTGGGTTAATCCGCGAGAATAAGTTACTTATTTATATTGACGACCTTATAATACCTGCGGAAAATGATGACGATGGACTACAGATTTTAGAAGAGGTGATTCGGATTGCTGAGAAAAATGGATTGGAAATCAAGTGGTCGAATTGTCATTTCTTGAAGAGAAAAATTGAGTTCCTGGGGTACTTGGTTGAAAATGGTTTCATAGAACCCTCCGACGCTAAGACTAAGGCGGTAGCAGCATTTACCATGCCAGACAGTGTGAAAAAATTGCAGTCATTTCTAGGTCTGGCAGGGTTTTATAGAAAATTCATAGCTGGTTTCGCCCAAATCGCTAAACCACTCCGTGATCTATTAAAGAAAGATAGGAAATTCGTTATCGGAGAAGAACAAAAGATTGCTTTCAACTCTCTCAAAAATGCATTGAGTTCGAAACCAGTTCTCGCATTATATCGGCCAGAAGCTCCAACGGAGGTACACACCGATGCCAGCAAATGTGGATACGGTGCTTTTCTTTGTCAACAACATTCTGAAACTGGAAATTGGCATCCAGTGTATTTCCTGAGTCGAAAAACTACTCCGGCAGAAGAGAACTACGGGAGCTATGAATTGGAGATACTTGCTATAGTTGTAGCACTAAAGAAATTTCGGGTCTACTTGCACGGAATCAGGTTCAAATTGATTACAGATTGTACTGACATTACTGACATTTCACCGATAATCGCGCGTTGGGCACTTAAGCTCGCGGAATTCGATTTTGAAATAGAACATCGCAGTGGAAGTAAGATGCAACACGTAGACGCTTTGAGCCGGCAACCTGTTATGCTTATGCGGGAAGACGACAGTATGTTACCAAGAACCAGAGCGGCTCAGCAACGAGATGACGGTCTTTAAAGCCATCATGGAGTTAGTAAAACAAGACGAATTTGAGGACTACTCCCTAGATAACGACATTCTCTTTAAAATGAAGGACAATCTTAAGCTGCTGGTAATTCCACGATCAATGCAAGCTGAACTAATTCGCAAAGTTCATGAAAAGGGACACTTCGGGTCCGGAAAAATGGAAGCTGTCATCCTACGGGATTATTACATTCCTGGACTAAAGAAGAAAATTTCGGAGTGTATCACATGCATATTGGCTTCGAAGCGGAATAGGAAAGAAGGCCTTCTACACCCCATTCCCAAAGAATCGCTACCCCTGCAAACTTATCATGTAGATCATCTGGGTCCCATGACAGCTACAAAAAAGGGATATACTTATATTCTTGCAGTGATAGATGCATTTACCAAATTCGTGTGGCCTTATCCTATCAAAAGTACCACAGCCGCAGAAGTAATCCAGAAACTTATAAGTCAACATGCGACCTTTGGAAACCCTGCTCGCATAATAACTGATCGAGGATCAGCTTTTACGTCAAAGGCATTCGAGCATTACTGTGAACAGGAGAAAATCGAGCATTGTAAGATAACAACTGGGATTCCACGGGGCAACGGGCAACTAGAGAGACTCCATCGAGTTACTATAGCCGTTCTCACGAAATTATCAATTCAAGATACGGATAATTGGTTTAAGCACGTAACAAGACTACAAATGTGGATAAACAGCAGTCATAGTAGGAGTATTGGCACAACGCCCTTCGAATTATTATTCGGAACAAAAATGAAGATGAACGACAATTTAGAATTAAATGAAGATATCCAAGAAGAACTTACAAGAATCTTTCAAGAGGATCGCGATCGGTGTAGAGAAATAGCGAGTCAAAAGATTTTAGAGATACAGCAGGAGAATGTTAAAAGTTACAATAGAGGACGCAAGCCTGCGACAAACTACAAGAAAGGAGATCTTGTGGCTATACGACGCACCCAGTTCGGCAGCGGATTGAAGATTAGTCCGAAATACTTGGGACCTTATCGAATTAGTAAGGTTAATGGCAACGAAAGATATGATGTGGAGAAATGCGGTAATTTCCAAGGACCGTACTGCACGTCCTCTGCTGGTGATTACATGAAACCTTTTGACCCGTACGAGACAGAAGAATACGCAACTGATGGAGACGACGTTTAAGAATTTCGCAGTTAACTGAATACAATGACGAACGATCGAGCAGTGTCAATTACCTTTTGAATTATGATTAAAACTATTAGTATTATACGAGTTGCACCCTAAGTGAAACACTAAGTACTCCCAATTACGCACACTTCCTAAAATTTTGAGAATTGATCTAAGTCCCTTTAAAGAACTCGCCTTCCATTTTATAGCTTTAAGACAAGAAGAAGTACACGAATTATTCCGACGAATGAGGAATAAAAGACGATACTAACGATGAGCAACGATGTAAACGACGATACCAAAGACGAATGAGGAATAAAAGACGATACCAACGATGAACGACGATATAAACGACGATACCAAAGACGAATGAGGATTCATGATACCAACAATGGCGACGTGTTACTATGACAACGAAATGCCGTGGGCGGCAATGGACTACGGATGGCCGAATGTGGGATTTGTGCCTGGCAACGACGCTTGGCGGTGATGCTATTGTTCAGCAGCACGGTGCTACAGCACAGAGGGCAAAGCAGAAGAACAACAAAGCGAACGGTGAAAAAGAGTCAGTCGGTGTGCAGCAGCAGTCGTCGAGGGAGTTTTTTCAAAAAAGGAGGAAGACGTTTCACGAGTATTCTCTGGCTACTTTAACTTGAATTTCCATCAAGTTTTTGTAAAAACTAAAAAACGAAATAAAGAAATAAAACGAATTAAAACCACAACTAACAAATATTTCGGATTTTGCAGAAAAAAAAAAAACGTGAGTACATTCTTTTTGATTGTGTTATTGCTTGAAATTAGAAGGCAGGGGAGATCTCTTGTAAATTAAGCGAAGAAGTGCGAAAATAGTGCGGTATTCTGACAACCGTTAAGTTGGGTTAGGAAGTGTGCTATGGGAAAAAAAAATCAAAGACGAAGTACGGTATGCGACAATACGGATGAAACCTACCGGACAATGGTAGCGGAATTGCGTCGTGAGGTGGACGAAAAAAATGCAACAATTTCGGCATTTTTACAAAAAGAAAAAGATCGGGAAAAAGAGATGGAGGAATTCCATCGAAAAGTGGACGCTTTAACATTGTCGAGTACGGCAACAAATTGTACGGAGAAATTCAATTTCCATGATGTAGAAGACTCATTTGTAAAGTTCAGTGACAAAGTGTCAGAAATTTCTGTTGAGGACTGGATAATCGACTTTGAGTCTGCTGCCGTCATTTTCGGTTGGAGCGATTTAAAAACAGTCGTGTTTGCAAAGATACTTTTAGAAGGCCCAGCTAAACTAGCCATACGCACAAAGGAAGGGTTAAATAGTTGGAGTTCATTGAAGCAGTTCTTACGTGAAGAATATTTCACAAGAGAAAATAGTGCCGAAATCCACGAAACTTTGAGGAACCGTCGCAAGTTCGCAAGCGAATCATTTTACGAGTATTTTCTAGCGATTAGGGAATTGGCTCGTCGAGCTCATTTGGAAGACGAAGCCATTATAAAATACGTTTGCGATGGTATCAACGATGAAGAGCGAAATAAAATCACTTTGCCAACATCAAGGGATTTAGTTGAGTTTAAGCGGAACCTCGATGTCTACGCAAAAATTTATGAGAAATCTAAGGCTAAAGTGCACCAGCAAAGTAAAATGAGTAAGCTGTCGGAAGATCGAACCCGTCGCTGTTTCAATTGCGGTGAAAAAGGACATACATCGGCGAATTGCGCGAAAAAACAACAGGGTGCAAAGTGCTTCTCTTGTAATCAGTTTGGTCATAAGAGTAAGGATTGCCCGAGCAAAGTGGTAATTTGGTTCTCATAAAAGAATCAGCTTGCTCAAGCGGGCATAATATGCATAAAATAATCGAAGTTTGTGGAATCGAAATTAATGCATTGTTGGACACGGGAAGTGATCGCAGTTTCATGCGGGCGGATGCCTTTCAGGCAATTGGATCACCACCTCTGACGGGGGAAAACATAACATTTCGTGGAGTTGGTTCGGGACTTTTATCCTCCTTCGGATCATTCACAGAAAGAATAACGACTGATGGAAATCAATACTGTGAAACGTTTCATGTAGTTGCGGAAGCGATATTACCAGGACCAATCGTATTGGGTAAGACCTTTTTATGTAGTGTACAGGTCACTATTCAACCTGATAAAATTGAAATTTTACCTATTCCTCAAAGTACCGACGCCGAAGATATGGTGTTACACATTAGCACCATAGATGAATTAAACGTCGAAGAGTCAGCTCCAATTACGTTAAAGAAAAGGATAGAATTACTGGTTCATGGGTACAAGCCTGATATGGAGGCAAAGGCCTCAAACTTCGAGATGGTAATTATTATGAAAGACGAGAAACCCATTAGGCAGCCACCAAGGAGATTATCGAAGGCCGAGTGTGATATTGTGTCTGAGCAAATTCAACAGTGGTTAGAGGAGGGAATAGTTACAAACAGTGATTCCGAGTTTTCGAGTCCAATTGTTCTAGTAAAGAAAAAGGATGGAACAACCAGAATATGTGTGGACTATCGGCGTATTAACCAGGTCATCATGAGAGACAACCATACACTTCCATTAATCGAGGATCAACTAGATCGGCTAAGCAAAGCGAAAGTTTTTACGGCTTTAGACCTTCGAAATGGGTTTTTGCATGTGCCGGTAGCTAAAACTTCGAGGAAATATACATCGTTTGTTACACCCATGGGACAGTACGAATTTACGAGGGCTCCATTTGGACTTAGCACGTCACCATCAACATTTTAACGGTACATCAGTAAGATTTTTAGTGGGTTAATCCGCGAGAATAAGTTACTTATTTATATTGACGACCTTATAATACCTGCGGAAAATGATGACGATGGACTACAGATTTTAGAAGAGGTGATTCGGATTGCTGAGAAAAATGGATTGGAAATCAAGTGGTCGAATTGTCATTTCTTGAAGAGAAAAATTGAGTTCCTGGGGTACTTGGTTGAAAATGGTTTCATAGAACCCTCCGACGCTAAGACTAAGGCGGTAGCAGCATTTACCATGCCAGACAGTGTGAAAAAATTGCAGTCATTTCTAGGTCTGGCAGGGTTTTATAGAAAATTCATAGCTGGTTTCGCCCAAATCGCTAAACCACTCCGTGATCTATTAAAGAAAGATAGAAAATTCGTTATCGGAGAAGAACAAAAGATTGCTTTCAACTCTCTCAAAAATGCATTGAGTTCGAAACCAGTTCTCGCATTATATCGGCCAGAAGCTCCAACGGAGGTACACACCGATGCCAGCAAATGTGGATACGGTGCTTTTCTTTGTCAACAACATTCTGAAACTGGAAATTGGCATCCAGTGTATTTCCTGAGTCGAAAAACTACTCCGGCAGAAGAGAACTACGGGAGCTATGAATTGGAGATACTTGCTATAGTTGTAGCACTAAAGAAATTTCGGGTCTACTTGCACGGAATCAGGTTCAAATTGATTACAGATTGTACTGACATTACTGACATTTCACCGATAATCGCGCGTTGGGCACTTAAGCTCGCGGAATTCGATTTTGAAATAGAACATCGCAGTGGAAGTAAGATGCAACACGTAGACGCTTTGAGCCGGCAACCTGTTATGCTTATGCGGGAAGACGACAGTATGTTACCAAGAACCAGAGCGGCTCAGCAACGAGATGACGGTCTTTAAAGCCATCATGGAGTTAGTAAAACAAGACGAATTTGAGGACTACTCCCTAGATAACGACATTCTCTTTAAAATGAAGGACAATCTTAAGCTGCTGGTAATTCCACGATCAATGCAAGCTGAACTAATTCGCAAAGTTCATGAAAAGGGACACTTCGGGTCCGGAAAAATGGAAGCTGTCATCCTACGGGATTATTACATTCCTGGACTAAAGAAGAAAATTTCGGAGTGTATCACATACATATTGGCTTCGAAGCGGAATAGGAAAGAAGGCCTTCTACACCCCATTCCCAAAGAATCGCTACCCCTGCAAACTTATCATGTAGATCATCTGGGTCCCATGACAGCTACAAAAAAGGGATATACTTATATTCTTGCAGTGATAGATGCATTTACCAAATTCGTGTGGCCTTATCCTATCAAAAGTACCACAGCCGCAGAAGTAATCCAGAAACTTATAAGTCAACATGCGACCTTTGGAAACCCTGCTCGCATAATAACTGATCGAGGATCAGCTTTTACGTCAAAGGCATTCGAGCATTACTGTGAACAGGAGAAAATCGAGCATTGTAAGATAACAACTGGGATTCCACGGGGCAACGGGCAACTAGAGAGACTCCATCGAGTTACTATAGCCGTTCTCACGAAATTATCAATTCAAGATACGGATAATTGGTTTAAGCACGTAACAAGACTACAAATGTGGATAAACAGCAGTCATAGTAGGAGTATTGGCACAACGCCCTTCGAATTATTATTCGGAACAAAAATGAAGATGAACGACAATTTAGAATTAAATGAAGATATCCAAGAAGAACTTACAAGAATCTTTCAAGAGGATCGCGATCGGTGTAGAGAAATAGCGAGTCAAAAGATTTTAGAGATACAGCAGGAGAATGTTAAAAGTTACAATAGAGGACGCAAGCCTGCGACAAACTACAAGAAAGGAGATCTTGTGGCTATACGACGCACCCAGTTCGGCAGCGGATTGAAGATTAGTCCGAAATACTTGGGACCTTATCGAATTAGTAAGGTTAATGGCAACGAAAGATATGATGTGGAGAAATGCGGTAATTTCCAAGGACCGTACTGCACGTCCTCTGCTGGTGATTACATGAAACCTTTTGACCCGTACGAGACAGAAGAATACGCAACTGATGGAGACGACGTTTAAGAATTTCGCAGTTAACTGAATACAATGACGAACGATCGAGCAGTGTCAATTACCTTTTGAATTATGATTAAAACTATTAGTATTATACGAGTTGCACCCTAAGTGAAACACTAAGTACTCCCAATTACGCACACTTCCTAAAATTTTGAGAATTGATCTAAGTCCCTTTAAAGAACTCGCCTTCCATTTTATAGCTTTAAGACAAGAAGAAGTACACGAATTATTCCGACGAATGAGGAATAAAAGACGATACTAACGATGAGCAACGATGTAAACGACGATACCAAAGACGAATGAGGAATAAAAGACGATACCAACGATGAACGACGATATAAACGACGATACCAAAGACGAATGAGGATTCATGATACCAACAATGGCGACGTGTTACTATGACAACGAAATGCCGTGGGCGGCAATGGACTACGGATGGCCGAATGTGGGATTTGTGCCTGGCAACGACGCTTGGCGGTGATGCTATTGTTCAGCAGCACGGTGCTACAGCACAGAGGGCAAAGCAGATGAACAACAAAGCGAACGGTGAAAAAGAGTCAGTCGGTGTGCAGCAGCAGTCGTCGAGGGAGTTTTTTCAAAAAAGGAGTAAGACATTTCACGAGTTTTCTCTGGCTACTTTAACTTGAGTTTCCATTAAGTTTTTGTAAAAACTAAAAAACGAAATAAAGAAATAAAACGAATTAAAACCACATGTAAATATATGCCGTGTTGGTACATCCATATTGTGACAATAAAGTAAAGTATAAAATTTACATAGAATTTTTTTTTTTATTATTATCTACTTTTGCCTAATTTTTTCCTGTAAATAGTAGACTAGAACTTTACCAGGAGTATCTGACCCAGTTAGGTTATGTTCTGTTACGTTCTAACTGATACTTTAAATGACAGATTTTCAAACAAAACTTCCAGTTAAAGTTCCAGTTAGAGATTGACTGAAGACCGTAATAATGCTTAGTTCATTGGGTCAGCTATTCGCGATAAATTACTATATATTGTACCATACTATCAATGGAAGAAAGTAATAAGGAATCATATAAACAGCAATGTTATTATTTTCTTCATTAATTTGCTACTCTATTCTGTTTTGGAGAAATTGCGCAAAAAACACACCTTTAATATTGGTAATATTGAAATAAATTACAAACATTATACATATTTTTTATACATTAGTGTAATGTACGTATGTACAACGTACTTGAATAAGTATATTTTTACTATTTGAATTTTATTTATATTGTATTTATTGTTTTAAATGTGAAATATACATATTTTATTTACCTATATAAATAGTTAAAAGATAAAAATCGTCTCTTTTATTCTGATTGATAATACAACTTTGTTTTTCCTTTATTATTTTAATGATAATGTTGTTGTGAACGGTGGTTATTTCGACTTAAAAAAGTCAAAATAACCGAAGGAAAGGTTGAGGATCGGGAAAGAGGGGTCCAATTCTGCCTACGTCCGAACTGGTGGCTGAAACGCAAACTGGAGCGACGTGCTTGCTGGCTTCCGGGCTAGCTGCAGCTGTGGGGAGTACGTTGTTCGCGTTCCAGGCCATAAAACCCTTGGCCTGTACAACAAAAATTTCACGCTGACTTACCCGGGTGATAAAGTTGGGATAAGATTCCCAATCGGTCATGAGAGACTGAGAAAACTCCTAACAACTCGACAGGTGCTGGTATTGTGCGCCGTCTAGCCCACCCTACCATAGCCATACTTGTCCTCGAAAGAATTTACTATGTATGGCCCTTAGAGAGAGGTATGAGGGGGGCGGAAGGTCTTCAACCGAGAAGATCCATCGTACCGGCTCTTTACTTAGCCATATATAAAAATCCAAGCAAAAGAAAAAGAAAACAACAAAACAAATCATACACAAAAAAATCAACAATTTGAAAGAAAGAAAAAATAATATAAGCAAAAAATTACCTTATTTATGTATATCTGCTTAGTTCATTTTAATTATTTTTATATTTTTATTTAAATTTTTTTTTAATTAATTGCAGTCCGTGTGAGTTTCTGTCTCGTTTTTTTGTCGTTTCATAATTTATTTATATTTTAATTTACGTTATTTTGTTTTATTTTAATTGTGACTTTCTTATTTTTTATTTAATTTTTTATATGACCGAAAACTTTTTTGCGTCACTTTTTTTTTTTTTTATCGCGAGAAGAAATGCAGAAAAAAAACTGCGGAAAGCACTTGCGTCTCGGTCTTGTGCAGCAGACGAAATTTAGGCGAAGATCGTTCGCGTTTCGAATGAACTCAATTTTAACTTCTCTGCATATGGTTTTGATTTCGCGAACTTAACTTTACGAAGTAATTGCCGATTTTATCATGTTTGGCCATTTTAGCACGTACAAAAAAAAACTCGCACCGAATGAACAAAACTTCACTCACTTCTTCGTATTTCTATTTCTTACTTAATTTTCATTCCGAACACTCAAAAAAACTACTTAGCTTATCATTTTATATATTACTAATTCTACTTTCAATTTTCAACTTATTCGCACCTAAAATCTAGCCCTCCATCTTCTCCCAGCCAGCTGTCAGAACCCTCCCTGATCAGCTGTTTTCTGTGGATCTCGTGTGGATCCGGTGTGGATCCACAATCATGCCAACTGCCTAAATTTGCCGATCCACAGAAATCACCTCGTTCAACCAATCCCCACAGATGACACTAACAAAGTATTGTTATCGATCTTTTTTAAGAAAAAGCGAAAAAAAATGCGCCGTACGCCAACCTCCGTCCGCCGTACGCAAACCCTTTGAGTTATTAAATTGTTTTTTTTTTTTTTTTTTTTTTTTCATTTGTAGACTGAATGGACCCTTTCAATTGGTCAGCTTCTATGTGCTGCGGGTCTGAGGGGGAAGTGGGGGAAGCGTTTTAAAAGAAAAAAATTTGGATTCCAGAGCTCAGCAACTGCTTATGGTATGAGGCTAAAACATCTATATATGTGTATAGAGTTTCGATAGAGGACCCATTTGCAAAAAATTACTTATGAAACGATGTAGGAGTGGGGGTAATAATAATGCGTCCGAAACGTCGAGATCGAGATATTGTAAAATACATATCTCTGAAACGGTTAATGACACGAAATAAATACTGATTGAACATATGTAATTATGTAGATATAATAGGGAAATATATCGAAAGCAAAGTGGGCGGTGGATGGGACCACATTTGTGTGAAGAGCGATGCCGAATTTTCTAAACATACATTCATACTCGATTTATTCTCCTATTTTTTTTTACTCCACTGCAATGTTGACTGCAATTAGTATTTACTGTAGTAAACAGAACGTGATGAAAATACTACAAGACAACATATTGGGTAATTTCATCAAGAATCACCAAAAATGACGAACTTTGTAACCTTATCATCTCCAACCCTAACAGCAGCGCCGCTAGTTGATATATATTTATAAAAAAAATATTAGGGTACCTCAACACATACATACATACATACATACATACTTCCGAATAAAACCAATCTGGATAAAATCGAGCAAATAGATTTTGAGACAATAATTTCTAAAATTCGGACGAAAAAAAGCTATATATTATTTTTTGTTTATTTGCGGCCAAAAACTCCACATCCGCCTGACGTCCGTATGTCCGTCGGTTTGTCCGTTAGCATGATAACTCAAGGACGCCTTTACCTAAAATTTTCAAATTTCGAATCTGGTTGTTTGGTTTAATTTGTTAGGCTAAGTTCTTTCGGGTAGCTGCCATACAAAATGTCCTTAAGGGCTTATGCCCTCGATTTACGGTGACTACCGTGAGAGCACTTTTTTGGCATGGTCAACTTCACGAGACTCTCAATGGCTGATTTGTTGGTATTTTCCTTCGAAATTTCCACAGAATGTTGTATAACTGTAGTACTTTTATATACAATTAATTAAATTTATATAATTCTTCTAGACCCGAATAAGCCCTTAAGGGGTCTGGCCACCTTGGCTGCTTGGGAAATGTTTTTTTTTTCTAAATTCATAAGCTCTGAAGTTTAAATGATTTTTATTTAATTTTTTTGACTCAATTTAGACTATACTTTCGTAAATCTCTGACATTTTTTTTATTCGAAAATATTAAAAAATGGCGGCGCTGTATATATTTCCCAGGAGGCCCTCCGCACGAGGAAGGGAAATGTGCCGTCATCGTTTTGTCCATTAATATGCATCAGAAAAGAAAAAAGAAAAAACGGGCTTGTTCGTAGGTAATGTAGCTAAAATGTAGAGTAGCGATTTTTTTTTAAATTTTGGTGAGCCGAAGAAAAAAAAAATTGCATTTTTTCCTAAGAAAAACGTCGAAAAACGTCAATAAAAAAAAACTAATGTAGCAATCTTAAAAATCCTACGCTACATTCTAGCTACACTACCCACGAACAAGCCCATTTTTTCTTTTTTCTTTTCTGATGCATATGAACAGAGTAATCGATGACGGCACATCCCCCCCTTTCGTGCGGAGGGCCTCCGGGGAAATATATACAGTGCCGCCATTTTTTAATATTTTCGAATAAAAAAAATATCAGAGATTCCTTAAAGTATAGTTTAAATTTTGTAAAAAAAATTAAATAAAAATCATTTAAAGCGTCAGAGCTTATGAACTTAGAAAAAAAGCCCTTTTTCCAAGCAGCCAAGGTGGCCAGACCCCTTAAATCACGTGTTCAAAAATATTGATCAATAACTTCGGAACGCCTAAGCAACGACTTTGAAATTTTGTATACGTTCGTTCTTTAATAGAGGAAGCTTAATTTATGGTCATGAAAAAAACCTATCAATCCTTCGTGTAACTGAAATAGAAATATCATGTGAATTTGTACACATAATTAACGGAACTCACTAATATCTAAAGTCATCCTTTAGTTACGAATTTAAAAATTTTGTACACAATTTTTGAATGGTTCCAAGGAAAAGGGATAAATATATAAGAAATCGAGTGAGTCCTTTCTACAATTGGCTGCAGCCGATGCAGGTATGTTAGTTATGTTAGCAATGTTAGTAAAATGGTGTCCGAGTCCTCTTTGAATATGCATATCTCTTGTAATTTTTATCCTAGATTAATAAAATATAGCTTATTTTAAAGAGGAAGGTTGTCGCTACAAGAATTATTCGTGAAGTTTTTTTCCTGGACAAATATTTTGTCCTTTATCCTTGAATATCTCAAAACGGTTATTTTTTATATTTCGTGCACTGAAAAAAAAACTATGTTTATTCCAAAGTTGCATTGACTATATTAAGGTTCTTCTAACTATAGTAAAACTGACATGTTTCCAGGGATCATGACTATGATGGTACGAGCCATAGCAAATAATTCGTAAAAACATAATGTGGTTGCATTATATATAAATCCCGAATGAAATTTAATATGGTTGTAACAATCATTCTCGTTACATGATGTAATTGTGTATTATAATCACGACAACCATATTCTATGATCAGAAGAACCATGTAATTTGATAAAATAATTCCCAAAACCATACCTCTCACAGTCCGAAAAGGGTCGTTCGCGGTGTAAGTTCGCTTCTTCCAATTTCATGTGTGCTTTGTTCGAAAGTGTTAGATTGTTGTTCAAGCCATTTATTTATGATCGAAAGTGTTTTTGTAAATTATTTTTCAGCGCCACATGCATCTTATGATTGACCTAACCATCGTAATATAAAAGAAGGTTGAGTAAATCATACACCAAGGTCCTGAAATCAGAACTATGATTCAACCAACCATGTCACATAAATTTTATGATTAACCCAACCATTATATTATTACAGAAGGTTGCGTGAATCATACACCAAGGTTCTAAAATCAGAACTAGGATTCAATCAACCATGTCTCATAAATTCTATGATTGACCCAACCATTATATTATTAAAGAAGGTTGCGTGAATCTTACACCAAGGTTCTGAATTCAGAACTATGATTCAAGCAACCATGTCACATAAATTTTATGGTTGACCCAACCATTATATTAGTAAGGAAGGTTGCATGAATCATACACCAAGGTTCTGAAATAAGAACTATGATTCAAGCAACCATGTCACATAAATTTTATGATTGACCCAACCATTATATTATTTAAGAAGGTTGCGTGAATCACACACCAAGGTTTCCACAATCATAATTTTGTTTGAGCTTAACATGTTACATGTTGTAACATAGTTGAGGCAACTATAAATATAGAGTGTTTAATTGTTGTTCAAGTCATTTATTTATGATCGAAAGTGTTTTCCTTGTGAATTATTTTTCAGCGTCACATGCATTTTATAATTGACCTAACCATAATATTATAAAAGAAGGTTGAGTGAATCATACACCAAGGTTCTGAAATCAGAACTATGATTCAAGCAACCATGTCACATAAATTTTATGATTGACCCAACCATTATATTAGTAAAGAAGGTTGCGGGAATCATACACCAAGGTTCTGAAATTAGAACTATGATTCAAGCAACCATGTCACATAAATTTTATGATTGACCCAACCATTATATTATTAAAGAAGGTTGCGTGAATCACACACCAAGGTTTCCACAATCATAATTTTGTTTGAGCTTAACATGTTACATGTTGTAACATAGTTGAGGCAACTATAAATGTAGAGTGTTCAATTGTTGTTCAAGTCATTTATTTATGATCGAAAGTGTTTTCCTTGTGAATTATTTTTCAGCGTCACATGCATCTTATGATTGACCTAACCATCATATTATAAAAGAAGGTTGAGTTAATCATACACCAAGGTTCTGAAATCAGAACTATGATTCAAGCAATCATGTCACATAAATTTTATGATTGACCCAACCATTATATTAGTAAAGAAGGTTGCGGGAATCATACACCAAGGTTCTGAAATTAGAACTATGATTCAAGCAACCATGTCACATAAATTTTATGATTGACCCAACCATTATATTATTAAAGAAGGTTGCGTGAATCACACACCAAGGTTTCCACAATCATAATTTTGTTTGAGCTTAACATGTTACATGTTGTAACATAGTTGAGGCAACTATAAATATAGAGTGTTTAATTATTGTTCAAGTCATTTATTTATGATCGGAAGTGTTTTCCTTGTGAATTATTTTTCAGCGTCACATGCATCTTATGATTGACCTAACCATCATATTGTAAAAGAAGGTTGAGTGAATCATACACCAAGGTTTTGAAATCAGAACTATGATTCAAGCAATCATGTCACATAAATTTTATGATTGACCCAACTCTTATATTAGTAAAGAAGGTTGCGGGAACCATACACCAAGGTTCTGAAATTAGAACTATGATCCAAGCAACCATGTCACATAAATTTTATGATTGACCCAACCATTCTATTATTAAAGAAGGTTGCGTGAATTACACACCAAAGTTTTCACAAGCATAATTTTGTTTGAGCTTAACATGTTACATGTTGTAACATAGTTGAGGCAACTATAAATATAGAGTGTTTAATTGTTGTTCAAGTCATTTATTTATGATCGGAAGTGTTTTCCTTGTGAATTATTTTTCAGCGTCACATGCATCTTATGATTGACCTAACCATCATATTGTAAAAGAAGGTTGAGTGAATCATACACCAAGGTTCTGAAATCAGAACTATGATTCAAGCAATCATGTCACATAAATTTTATGATTGACCCAACCATTATATTAGTAAAGAAGGTTGCGAGAGTCATACACCAAGATTCTGAAATTAGAACTGTGATTCAAGCAATCATGTCACATAAATTTTATGATTGACCCAACCATTATATTATTAAAGAAGGTTGCGTGAATCACACACCAAGGTTTCCAAAATCATAATTTTGTTTGAGCTTAACATGTTACATGTTGTAACATAGTTGAGGCAACTATAAATATAGAGTGTTTAATTGTGGTTCAAGTCATTTATTTATGATCGGAAGTGTTTTCCTTGTGAATTATTTTTCAGCGTCACATGCATTTTATAATTGACCTAACCATAATATTATAAAAGAAGGTTGAGTGAATCATACACCAAGGTTCTGAAATCAGAACTATGATTCAAGCAATCATGTCACATAAATTTTATGATTGACCCAACTCTTATATTAGTAAAGAAGGTTGCGGGAACCATACACCAAGGTTCTGAAATTAGAACTATGATCCAAGCAACCATGTCACATAAATTTTATGATTGACCCAACCATTCTATTATTAAAGAAGGTTGCGTGAATTACACACCAAAGTTTTCACAAGCATAATTTTGTTTGAGCTTAACATGTTACATGTTGTAACATAGTTGAGGCAACTATAAATATAGAGTGTTTAATTGTTGTTCAAGTCATTTATTTATGATCGGAAGTGTTTTCCTTGTGAATTATTTTTCAGCGTCACATGCATTTTATAATTGACCTAACCATAATATTATAAAAGAAGGTTGAGTGAATCATACACCAAGGTTCTGAAATCAGAACTATGATTCAAGCAACCATGTCACATAAATTTTATGATTGACCCAACCATTATATTAGTAAAGAAGGTTGCGGGAATCATACACCAAGGTTCTGAAATTAGAACTATGATTCAAGCAACCATGTCACATAAATTTTATGATTGACCCAACCATTATGTTATTAAAGAAGGTTGCGTGAATCACAGATCAAGGTTTCCACAATCATAGTTTTGTTTGAGCTTAACATGTTACATGTTGTAACAATGTTGTGGCAACTATAACCTGAATCATACTGAGGTTCTCCCAAAATATGGTTGCCACAATCATATTTTTTCTTTGAGTGTAGGATATATTGTTTTTTGAAACATACCTTCTAAAAAATAAACCCCCCCCCCCAACAACATTGTCTAGATCCGCCCCTGGAGTGGCGGGTGTTGATCAGTGAAAATAAAATGCATATTCATTTTTCATGATTTTCTTCATATCTACTAGGTCTTCCCAAATATTAAATTCGTTTTTATTCTACAGATTCTTCATATGAGTTTCTAGAAAGTGTTTACACGATCTTTTTAAATTCAACCCACTTAAGGTAAGTGGAACTTAAGATCACGCAATATTTCAACCAATTTGGTGGAACTTTTGGTTGTTCACTAGGATTCGCTGCCGGACTACCAGTTCACTCAGCTGTAAACGAGTACGTGAGCTAAAATCGGGGTAATAATCACGGATAAGCGTGTAGCTGACCACTTCACCTGCTAATGTTCCGTTGGTCTCGTAATGGAGTAACTCTAGCATTACTACAAGGCCTAGTCCACATTTGGGCTGTTGTGCAATTGACTATTATTATTATCAAAAAATATGAAAAACTGTTTCTAGGCGAGTCGATATGAAAAGCATTCTGAAGTAAAATTAATTCGATACCTAGAAAAAACGACAGAAAAAATTTTTGACAGTCGGGAATTAGGTGTGTTGCTGTCCAGACTGCTCTAAAGCCGAATTTCCAAAAAAAAACGAAAAACCTCTTTTTTAATTAAATTTAATCATTATATATTCAAAAATAATAGAGTGAAATTTTGGGAACCTTCTTGTCCCGTAAAAACCAGAATAATATCTGAGCAGAAATACTATGTTGATTGGTATTCAGTATACGTTATAATAAAGGGAAACTGCATTGGTCTTAATAAAAATGACTTACTGCCTCAACCTAGACTTACATAAAATAGCCACATATGCACAAAGGAAATATACTGCTTCATTGAATTCCTCTGTAACCAGGTATGTTGCTGAAATGGAGGAATAACGTATAGAATACTGCATGTCTTTATACCTATGCTAGAATCAGTGATACGATGTGATTTATGTTTATTTCAAAGCTTTCTATCCCTTGATTGTTTGGAAAAAATTCTTCAGATGAATCTAGCCTGGCTGCTGTTGTTAGTATCGTATGTCTACTAACATGTTGCCAGGTGGATACAATTTCGGGTATGTATACGGTATCCTGTATCTATGGAAGCCAGTATTTATGTCAGCCCATTGTTCCGATAAGAGGACATACATAGTATGTATGGTATATAAATGGCGAGGTTACATCCGAGAGGATTTATCTCTGCAGGTGAAAAAGATGCACACTCTTTACTTATACTCATACATACCTCATATATGGACCTCTGTATCCTAGTACATGTTCATACATATATGGTCGAGATACACGAGATGTGCTTCATAGATGTTGTTCTTTCCTCCTGTTATAATAGATATGCCGACATACGTTGTTGACAAAGGTGTCTAAAAAAATCTTTTAGAGCTCTTTAAGCGAGCTTTTTGCATTATTTGCCTTTTTAACCTCTCCACATTATAGTGGATATTAATGATGTGATTCTTGGATAACAACATCACAAATACGTGGAACTCATATACACATTGATGTAACCAAAAATAAGCAATGCACTCATTTGTAAAAGATTTAAAATGAATTTCTTTGTTCTAAAATCACTAATTTCGTAATACAAGCTAACACTTTAAGTCATTTAGTATGCAATTCACTTGCAATATGGACACCATCAAAATTGGACGATATTCCAATAACCAACTTCTGCGAGTGATGGGAGTTAACCATGGATGGATACTTTATTATACATCTCAGAGTATTATCAGTTTAATCCAGCCTAAAAGTTTTTAACGCATAGAACCGAGCCTCGGATGAAAAAAAGCTATTTTGTATTTTGTGTTTAGGTATTTAGGTCGAAAACTCCAAATTCGCTTGTCGTTTTTTCATCGTTCTGTCCTTTAGCACCAGGGCCGTCATTTCAGCTTTTTCTACGGGGAGGGGGGAAGATGTTATGAATGTATATAATTTTATATATAAATATACATTTGTTATATATATCCAACGGGCAAAATCATCCTACTCCTTCGGGTAGCTACCATACAAAATGACCTTACAACATGAGTTCAGGAATATTAGCCGATAACTTCAGATAAGACTTTGAAATTTGGGATGTGTTGATTTTAGGTTTTAGGTGGCAGGTGTAGTACATACAGTGGTAGTGTACTAGGTCTACGAAACATTGCTTCGCCGATGTGGTGGGTGCAATTCCCGCATTAACGCATATATTAATTATTAGAATTTTTCAGTTGCTGAATTTTGAACCATTAATATTAACAATGAACAGTGCGCAATTATTAATAAGGTCACTACTAAAGGATTTAACACTGAGTAGCTGAGTTCTGTTTACATTCTTATCGGATTATACCAGACATTTTTTGATTTGTCATATAACCAACAATGCTGTTCTGCTGATTATATCACAACCAAACAGCGCTAAACATTATTAACACCTTCTACAGAGGATACCGCTTATTATAATCGCGGATAATGTTATAATCCGGATTTTGTTATCATTCTCCACAAACAGAATTTATCGCTTATTGGAATAAGAATTCGGTTCAATTTATCATTCGATCTAGATTCCCATAGTACAAAACAAGTTTTGTATTTTCATCGTTTCTGTTTTTCTTCGAGTTTATGAAATCAAAAAAGCGGACAAGGAACAATATCAAAAAAAAAGCGAAAGAATGCTAATAGAGGATTTACATTCACACTTGAGACGAGCTTCTACCCCCATGAGGCTATTTCAATCCGTTTTTCGTCGACTGTATTCTTTGCTATGTTACTAGCGATTTACAGTGAACATGCCACTGCGGTGCAACTTGCCTGTAATTTATATTATTTTACATGATGAAAATTACAAGTTTTCAAGTTTCAATTCATAGGTACCTACTTATATCAGAGAATTTTGTAAAAAGTTAGAACTTGTTGTATATAACACTTATTGAATAATAAATGTATATGTTAGATGCACCGAGCAATCTATATTCAAGCGTATAGGAAAATATATGAGAATTTCTTTCGTTCGTCTATTGTTATCAACTTTCGACTTTGGCTGGTCCCAAAGTCATACCCAGCTGACTGGACTGTACACTGTGCATTAAACTTCCCTCACCTAGCTCCAGATATGAAATTAAGGATGACATTATCAGCTAGTACGTAGATATATATAGGTATATATAACTTATAAGGTAGCAACCAAATGGGAGAAAGACAAACACACAGTAAGTAACACACACCTTATTCTAATTTATCCCCAATCGTTTGATAAATCGGAGTTCAGTATTTCATATAGGCTTGCAGCCGATTGGGACTGCAGTAAGTTTTTATATCTCAAGCTTATGATGGAAGTTCGATCTTTGGTATGTAATATATGAAGAAAATATATATTTGCAGTAACTTAGGAAGGTGAAGCCACCCAGAAAATATTTCGTAAAAAAAGGATTGTATTTATTTTCAAGAATGTCGTCATGTCTTTCCAGTCAATCGATAAATCAAATTAATTATACTTCTACAGCCACTTTGTCGATGAAACTCAATTTTTTTCTGGATTAAATTATTCGAAAACGACCTGTTTCTTTGGTCTAATTACATATCGTCTATGATTTTATTTCAGGAACGATATTGAAATCCAAAGTGATTGCGCACACTTTACGAATTCCGACATATCACTTATGCCTGAGTAAATGTCGAATTCTGACTGCCTTAAAAACGGTTTTAGAATTTTTTGAAAGGTTACCCCAAGAAGTTATTTCGACATTGACATCGCATGAGAAGCTTTAACATCATTACATGCCCTCCGTACTGGTACCTAAAACAAAAGCGATTATGGTGGCAGATTAAGGCTTAACATCAATTTTAGTAGGGATTTGGCACGGATCGTTAATATTAGCTAGATTTTACTATGTGCAGAAGCAGAAGCAGAACGGCACAGCACAGGCTTAGCACTGGTGCCAGAGTTGCCAGTACTGGCTATTGTTTCGGATCCATGTATGTGCCTAGACAAAATTATTGCCGAGCCAATGTCGATTTGATCACACCTTGGTGAATACTCTCGGTGAAACTCTGGCCCAATACTGTGGCGTGAGTAAAAATTTTTTTTTTTCAACTACGATGTTATTTTCCTGTAGATAAAGAGAAATGGGTTTGATCCTTCTTTATTAATTAAACGTTTTGAATTCTTTACAGAAATAACAACCTATAAGAGTTCTCCAGAACTTCCTACAGGGCCATTACTTTGGCTAGCTAACTTCAACTGGAGTTTAGCGAGACAGCTGAGTGTCACGCTAGACTCTAGTGCAGACTGCCATGTCTTGGGAAGCATCACTGATTAACTTCTTGGCCATTGTTGGTCGCCAGCGTTGGCTAGCGAAATGTTTGCCCAAGTCTAGCGGGCCAGCTGTGTACCACGGCTGAGCCAGTGCTGGCTACCAAGCTTTAACGAACAATCTTTTGTCATTTGCATGCCATGACGATAACCTTCAGTATATTCATCAGTACGCTCGCGCAGGTATGAAAGAATTGGCTGGAGTATATACCAAGTTTTTTTCCGTTACAATTTTAATGTTTGTTCTAAAAACATGACAAGTTACTACCGGATAAAAGGTAGGTAGGATTAATCCGAAAGGTATGGAGTTCTAGAACGCTTCACAGGTAATTCTAAAGATTCTCACATAATGGGCCAATATCGGTCGGCAATACTGGGCCAGTATCAAAATTGGACCAGTCTCGGTCGCCAATACTGGGCCAGTATACAACAGCAGCACTGGGCCGAAGTTTACATTCAGCAGTGATCCAGTAATAGGCCAGTGGTGGTTGCCACTGCCGTGCCATTCTAGGCATGTTGGCTGCCCCGTACTGTGCCTATTGTACGACCTTATATGGGAATAAGAACTACTCTCACCAATTCATTATTTTACTTGCAAAGTCCTATCCTATCAGCAATATTAAAAATAAAATAAAAAATATATTGAAAATGACTTGGTGTACAGCGCTAATGAAAGAAATAAACGAAGCTTACGGAGGAATCATCCATGCGCAAATTTCATCGAAAGCATCGAAAAGTAAACATAGTTGTACCCATCGAATATCAATTTAAGGTAGGTACGTCAAATTTAATACAACAATCAGTTTGCTTATTGAAAGTCATGAAGTGTACTTTAGCCGTACTTTAGTACCGATAACCAAAAGCGACGAGACAAGACAACAAGTTTCCATACGAACGTGACCATTGCTAATGTTGCCAACTAGACCCAGGCAAGATTAAAGTATTTATATCGGGAACTAATGTCACTCTCCATAAAGAGAAGCAAAAACAACAGCACTTGTACTACGAAGATAACGAGGTACTTATCTATCTACCTGGCCACTTGTACCTTACCACTGTAAACCATGAAAAGGAGAGATTCCATTTGATGCCGAGGCCCACCATCTTAAAAAGCTGCGTTCTCGACAAAAACCTCCATCCAGATGTAATGAAAACGCGAACTTTGTTATAACTTCCCAAGGAAAAAAACATCTCGATTATTACCAGGCCGCAGGGATGATGGTAAACAATTTTAGTGAAGACCAGTGCTATGACTTCGGAACGTAATGAGAGGACCAGGAGCTATAATGTTGAGCTTCAGCAATAACAAGTTGGCGCAATTGTCTAGAAGAGTTTACTTCAATCTCGATAAGAGCTTTTATCAGTTAAGTTGTTCAGCAAAGAGGGTCAGTTATTATTATTGCACTTTTTCCCTTAGTGTTGTTGTTGTTTCTGTTATTTTCGATATTTCAATGAGCCTGCAGTGTGTGTATTGTTGTTAAGTTCAACTTTATGGTCGTCCTGCGAAAGTGGATTTCATCACAGCAATTGCTAAGACGCTCCGGCTGCTGCGATGCTGTGAAGTGAAATTGGTGCCAACAAAACACAAAAGTTCTTGGAAAAAAGATATGCAAAGTAGGAAATGAATTTTCACTAATGGGATTAGGGTCTCCGTAGTAGTTGCCCTTCTCAGCACACAATAAGACTTTTTGGCCATTACTTTCTTCTTTTGTCAGGCGAATTCCACTGGCTCGATATCACGAATATAGTTTGATTATGATAAGGGTAGAGAAGTTTTCTCCTTCTGTTTTCGTTTTCCTTCCCAATGACTTTTCTAATATACTCCTTTTGTTTGGGTTTGAAGGCGGCAAGGTTTTTGTAAGCTTTTCGGTTCAGAACCTTTATTTTTATCTAAGTAGTTTCCGATCCATTTCATTCCGGAGGCGAAAAATTTTGCATTCGAAAAGTATTCAATTATACTAGGCAATGATATGAAAGTTTCGATATAAACTTCTGCTTGTGCGGGTTTAAATTTGGGTTTTATGTCCTCGGAAGTGTTACTCTGTGGACTGTATTTTCCCTAATGTCATGGGGTCCTACGAAGTCTGTATACCGCATTGATGGCGCTGAAATTCACAAGAAATCTAAAAGAAACTGTAAAATCTCAGGATTTTAACATTTATATGTCCCTTAGTCCCTAGATTATGGTTAAATTTTATGATTTCAAAAATAGGCAACGTTTTGATTTGCCTTTATGACATCATAGTAGGAAGCCGTGATGTGCAGTAACCTGCACCGCATCTCACGTCTCAGCATCAAACACGCTTCGAACTTCTACTCACAAAATAATAAAGTTTCTCCCAGAATGTTTGCAGATTTTTTTTAACTTCTTTACTTTACTATGGCTAGCCATAAACAAACCCATGATACTAAGACCTTTTTTAGTGGAACAAATATCTGTATAGACAATGTAGCGACTCAATTTCCAGGGTAATGCTCGTCGGGTGCCAGTGTCCGTTACAAAATATTTATTTAAATTGACTTCACTTTATTATAGTACATATATCAAACTTGATTTAATTTAACATATCATAATATATGTATCTTAATTCATCTTTTTGCTCCATCTCTGTCTTCGTCTTAAGTGTTGCTGCTGGCTACGCAAGTCCTGAGCATAGTTGCTCGCATATCCAATGATTATCTCGTGTTGTCTTCTCTTCTCCCTGCCTTGCGCTTAGCCTCTTCCCGTGCTTCGTCTTCACTAGTTATTGACCTTCGCCCTTGTTTCACATGTTCGATGCAGCTCGCTCGCCTTGACTTTCTCTGCTCTGCCCTTTTCCTGTCTTCGTCTTTCTGTGTGGCCTCTACGATTTGGCTCTCTCCGCTCTGCTTCCTCCTTGTCCTCGTCTCTCTGTGATGCCCCACGTTTTGGCAGTCCCTGTCTTCGTCTCTGTGTCTGTGTGTGTGTGGCAATTACTTCGAATGTCTTGGCTCTGCGGTTGGTCTTCGTGGTTCTGGCGCTGTCGTCGTACTTATCGTGGCTGGTTGCAGCTCGTCTCTTGGCACGACTCTGCTTGCCTTCCTTGACCCGGTCCTTGTGTGTCATCTCTTGACTGGCTCCGTGCTTGACCTTGCTCGTCGTTGCTTGATTCATCGCTCGGCTCAATGTTTTGGATGTCCGCTGTTTGGCTTGCTCGCTACTCGGTTTGCTTCGTTATGTCGTTTGCTTCGTTGCCCGGATTGTCGCTACCTGGCACAACGTCGTAAGATTTTTCGCTGCTTGGCTTGCTTCACTGCTTGGCTCGTTGCTGCTCGGTCTTCTGCGTCGCTGCTTCGTCTTGGCTTCTGCTGCTTTTGTCTTTTGCGTCACTGCTTCTGCTGCTTGCGTCTTCTGCGTCGCTGCTTCGTCTCGACCTTTGCTGTGTACGTCTTCTGTGTCGTTTCTTCGTCCTGGCCTCTGCTGTTTGGGTCTTCTGCGTCACTGCTTGTTTTGGCCTCTGCTGCAAGCGTCTTCTGCGTCGCTGCTTCGTCTTTGCCTTTCCTCCTTCGTCTTGGCCTCTGCAGCTTGGAGCTTCTGCGTCTCTGCTTGTCTTGGCCTCTGCTGCTTGCGTCCTTTGCGTCGCTGCTTGTCTTGGCCTCTGCTGCATGCGTCTTCTGCGTCGCTGCTTCGTCTTTGCCTTTGCTGCTTCGTCTTAGCCCCTGCTGCTTGCAGCTTCTGCGTCACTGCTTGTCTTGGCCTCTGCTGCTTGCGTCCTTTGCGTCGCTGCTTCGTCTTGGCCTCTGCTGCTTGCGTCTTCTGCGTCACTGCTTGTCTTGGCCTCTGCTGCTTGCTTCTTTTGCGTCGCTGCTTCATCTTAACCTTTGCTGCGTGCGTCTTCTGCGTCGCTGCTTTGTCGTGGCCTCTGCTGCTGGCGTCTTCTGCGGCACTGCTTGTCTTGAGTTTCAGCTTGGACTAGACCTAGTTCATCTCATATCGACTTTCTAAGAGGGAGTGTAACTTCACTAGCCTTATACGGTCGGAGAATTGCTTAGGACGACTGTCCGGTCAGAAGAGGGAGTGTAACCCCGCTGACCTTCTTCGCAGACTTGGTACCTGTCCACTTAGCTGCCTTTCTGGTCGAATATTTTGGCTTATATATTGTGATACACATTTAGCATCCATAAATTATAATTGTTTGTTTTCTTTGTGTTGTATTCCCTGTTCTTTGTTCTTGTAATCCAGCTCTAAGTTTTGTGTTGTAATTGTAATTCAATGTTCTTAGTTCTAAGTTTTAATCAGTGTTGTGATAGTAGTTCCATGTTCTGTGTCAAGTTTTTGTGAGCGGAAAATTGTGAGCAAATTTGCGTCCTCACAAATTAGAACAAAGTACACAAATATGGGTTGAGTACTTTAAAAAGCTGCTAAACCTGAACAGAGTGACTACCGCCAACCCAATTATTACACCAAGTGCACTTTCTGATGAGCAGGCATCAACTACGGTACCCACTGTCGGAGAAGTGGAAGCAGCACTGTGCGAGCAACAAATACAGAAATCACCTGGAGTTGATACAATCAAAAAATCATGACAGAAATTTGGATTAAAGAAAAAATAAATGACGACTGACTCCAGATCAATATATTTCAAATCTTTAAGAAAGTAGATAAACTGCGATGTTAAAATTACAGAGGCATATCATTGCTAAATAGTCCCACGAAATAATGGCAAAAGTAATTCAGAATCGATTAAAGCCTTATACAGAAAGTATTATCGGCGAATACCAAGGTGGTTTCAGAACCAGACGATCTACAATTGACCAAATATTCTCAGTCAAACAAGTGCTAGAAAACTGCTGGGAGTATAACATTGACGTGAACCATATCTCCGTGGACTTCCAACAGGTATGCGATAGTATAGATCGTAATGTACTATAAAAAAATAATGCTCGACTTTAGAATCCCATCAAAAATCCTCAGATTGATAAAAATGACCCTGGTACTGAATCCCAATTAAGGACACAAAACGAGCTTACCCACAGCTTCCGAACAGAATCCGACTTGAAGCAGAGATGTGGACTCGCTCCCATGCTCTTCAATCTCGCCCTGAAATATGTCATCAGAAAGATACCCATAGATCGAGTTTACGTGCAGACCGGTTTGGTCTTTTTCGGTCTTGCATTTATGTGTGCTTTTCAACATAACCAATTTGAAGCTGTCATTTTAAATACCATTTTCAATCAAGGATGCAAATTTGTAACTGCACATCGCTAAGTTTGCGAAAAATGGACACTTCGTCTAATGTCCATCGTTCAGTCATTTTTATTTTCACAGATGTATGCTTTGACGTTTTAATTTTGTTTGGCCAGCACTATTGTAGGTTATGTTTTGGTCTAAGACCGATTATGTGCCAGTACTAGACTGGTTCGGTTTCGTTTGTTCCGTACCAAAATCAGAACCAAAATAAGTCCCAATGGACTGGTCCGGCTTACATTTATGCGTGCGACCGAACTGGTTTTTTTTGGTCTTTTTAGACTGGTCTGGTCTGCACGTAAACGCGACCATTGATACCAGACGTACCTCACTGATCAAGTCCACTCAACTAGTGCTGTACGCGGATAACATAAACATCATGTTCAGATCTGTTCCAGGCGCGAAGGAGGTCTTCCACTGTCTAGACTCAGCGCCAAAGGATGTCGGGTTAAGCGTCAATGAGAATAAGACCAAGTTAATGACCCAAACAAGAAGAATTGCCAACTAGACAAAATATGACCGTGGGCGACTACAACCTGCAGATATAATAGACGGCAAAAAACGCAACGAAGTAAAACAACAGATCACAGTAGCAAATACATAAGCCGTATATCACGGTTCTCCCGATCTTAAAATCGAAAAAAGTGCACAAACTGAGCAAACTTCGAACATACGAGACCATAATAAGACCTGTTCACGTGGACTCTCACCCAAGTGTCTGAACGAAGAATTCTTCGAAGAATTTTGGGACCAATAAGAGAAGGCACTGAATGGCGTATCCCGTATAGCAACGAGTTGTAGGTCATCTATGACCCAGCCGCATCGACTCTTATAAAATTTCGAAAGCTACATTGGGCTTGTCATGTGGAGCGGATGGGTGACGGAAGAATTCCCAAACGCATGACAAACGACCGGAGGGAAAACCGCGGAAAAGACTCAGTTGACGCAGATTACAGATCGCTTCTTAGATGCACAAATTGGAGGACGCGGACGCGGAATTAAGAGCTTAATAATGTCCCATAAAATGGTTTAAATTTTCCCGGTCCTACTAGACGCATCCAGCTACCAGGGCCGTTCTAAGACTTTTGGTGACCGTGGGCTAAAAAATAATACGCGCTCGTCATAAGCAAATACAATTTTGATGGCTAGTAGAAGCGGCAAATACAAAATATTACAGTTTCAGAGCTTGACAATTTCTAACTTCGGATTTGTTAAGGTTAAATGATTCTGTACTTCGTTTCGACTGTACACATTTTCAAATCCACAAAACAGAACATTTTTAATTTTCTGTTTTGTCGATTTGTAGCCGTGTAGCAAATTACGTCTACAAATCGACAAAACAGGTAATTATAAATTTTGGAGACAAGCCGTACTAATTTTCTGTGGTGTAAAACTGCGATTCCATATTGTACTTCTGAGGTTTTTTTTACCACAATCACGGAGCAGCGAAGTGAACTGGAACTTGTTCACTGAACTACTTCTTTTTAGTGAGTGAGTTAACTCCGACTCACTCACTAAAAGGAACTGCTTTGCCCATCTCTAATTCAAAGCATCTTTAAAATTTTCATAGCCAGAAACCACTGCCTTTACTGAATCACTTTGTTTTTGTTTTAAAAAATTTCCTATCTTGATGTTGACACGGCAAACAAATTGTATAGATTTTAAAGAAATGGAGTGTCCGGCGGTTGCAAGGAGGCAACTGACAATCTTTGACAATTTGGAGGACCTGAGGCCAATAGTCAAGTTCTTCAGGGATCTGGGATGTTTAGTGACCTACGGGGCTCTGAAGGGATCGCTATTGGTGCCTTGTGTGCACGGTGTCTCAGCGCTTCGCCCCTTCTTTAAACTAAAATTTGTAGAAATAGAAATAAATTAGTTGCTTGTACGCCGCATTCCAAACACCTTATGGGACCTTATGGGCTGGCCATGCACCATAAATGCACACAATGGTCGTAACGGAACGGACGAGTTTGTAGTGTCATCTGTGGTTTATTTTGTGTGGATCGCATATGGTAAATATTGTATTATTGTGGATCCACACTGGATCCACACAAAACACAAGTTCAATGGTGGTTTTTTTTGTTTCGAGGGGAGGAGAGTGACAGCTGGAGGAAGATGGAAGTTAAGTTTTAGGCGAAAGAATAGATTATTAAGTTAAAAAAAGAAAAAAACTAAATTGAGTTTATTAGGCACGGAATAAAAATTGGGAAAAGGGAAATAGGAAGGAAGTTAAGTGATTGATATAAGAAAAGTGGAGGTTTTGGCGTTTTAGTGCGCACGGGCGGGAACCTAAGAAATGGAAAAATTACTAGAAGAAAATGGAAGTTAGGTTTTGGCGCGGCCCGAAAGATTGTGAAAAGAGTTTTAGTGTTTAGCGTACATGGTGGAAAAGTCGACGAATCGCAAACAAAAGACACCGTGCATCAGTCATCCGAAACGCGAGGGTTTCGTTATGACTTCAGTAAAACGCGCCGCTCAAATTTAACACTGTTACGCAATCCTGATATTTGTGCGTTTTCAAAGTCAAATACAGTGACGCAAAGAAGTCTTTGGCCACCTATAAAAATAAACTGCGTAAATAAAGTCAACAACATAAATGCAACAAATATAAAATAAATAAAATGAGATAAATTATTACATGAAAAGTAAAACATAATAAATTAAATTAGATTGAAAAATTAAATAAAAATAAAACTAAACAAATTATAATTAAATTTAAAATAATATAAGTAAATATAAATTGAAAAATCGTAAAATATATAAAGTAAACGAATAACAAAATAACCTAAAAATAACATAAATAAATTCATAGTACAATTACAAATAAATTAAAATAAAAATATAAAACATGCATGACTTAAACGAGACAGAAACTGACTTGGACTGATATTTAAAAATTTGTTAATAAATTAAATTAGAAACGTCAACCTAATTAATTACATGCAGAAACAAGAGGTAATTGTTATTATATTGTTTGTTTTGGTTATGATTTGTTGTTTTCCTCATTGATTTTTTACAAAATTCTTGGTTTCTCTGAAAATGGCTGAATAAGGAGCTTATTAAGATGGATCTTCTCGGTTGAAGGCCTTCCGCCCCACTCATACCTCTCTCTAGGGGCCATATTTTAAACATTTTCCTTCAGGACAGATATGGCTAAGGTAGGGTGGGCTAGACGGCGCACAACAACCGCGCCTGTCGAGTTGTTAGGAATTTTCTCGGTCTCTCATGACCGATTGGGAATCTTATCCCAATTTTATCACCCGGGTAAGTCGGCGTGAAATTTTTGTTGTACAGGCCAAGGGTTTTATGGCCTGAAACGTGAACAACGTACCCCCCACAGCCACAGCTAGCCCGGAAGCCAGCAAGCACGTCGCTCCAGTTTGCGTTTTAGCCACCAATTCGGACGTAGGAGGAATTGGACCCCTCTTTCCCGATCCTCAACCTTCCCTTAGATTATTTTGACTTTTTCAAGTCAAAATAATCACTCCAAGGCCTCCGTTCACAACAAAATGGCGCCCAACGTGGGGCTAGCCAAACCGGCGCGTAGTTCACAACGCGTGATGGAACAATATGCGAGAGTCGGAAAAATGCCGCATAAAAATTGTCACATCGAATGGACTTAAACTTTGTCTGATAGCGACACAAAATAACGCTTGCACGGCACCTACAAGTACAGTGAACAAGCTCTTTTGTTGCTTCACTTATTTCTAGTGTGATTCGAATTTTCAGCTGGACATTGTGAAACCTTTGTATTGACAGTTTTCTGTTGGCAACCTTCAGGCGCCATCAGAATTCCATATGGAGGGGAAGCCTTTTCTATCTGTGGGTTCGAGTTGGACTTGTTATGGGTTAAGTAGGGTCTTCAAGACCCATCTAACTGATGTATTGTAGGTACCCTTTTAAAAGCTGGGCTTGCCTTGACTTAGCGGGCAAGTCGTCAGACGATTGGGCAGACTACCTGCAATATATGTTTTGGATTGGTGAGGAGAAGTCAATACTGAATTCTTCAAAAGAGTTCCTTATTTCCGTATTCCATCCTTTTAGAGTTCCTATAACGTAAAATTAAATTAAATTATGTAGTATATTTTTTCTTTAAATTTTAAGTCTTAAGACAATTTTTCTTATCTTATTATTTCATTTTTTTTATATTTTTTTGCTTTTGTTTTATCCCATTTTTTTTATATTTTTCTCACTTCCAATTTTCCCTTGAAGTTGAAGAGGCTGAGATTTGCCTTTCAACTCGACTTAGCAGGAGAGAGGATGAGGTTAGGGAGGTGGATAGCGAGAAGATCCATCACGTTTTGATTTTATTCGATTTTGAAATGGAAGCTTTTTGCTGTTGATGTTTTGCTTTTGATTTTTGCATTTGTTTTGCCTTTGAATTTATTTTTTTTTTGCGCTGCGTATTTTTTTTGTTGACTTTTTATAAATTCGAAGAGACAAATTTCGATTTTGCATGATTTCCTTTGGCTTCCGTTTTTGTGTATATTTTGATTACGATATTTATTATATTTATTTTTTTGTGTTCTCAATTCTGATTAGTCGCGTATATTGGAATTGTCAGGGTTCGAATTCGATTGCTACACCCTTAGCGAATGTTTTGATTTGCGTAGCTTCTTCTTTTTCAGTTCTTTTGAGTTTTTTTTTTAGCTGCTTATTTTCGATCCTTAGTTTAGGAATATTTTTTTTTTATTCATATATTTATTACCTATGTAGATCAAAATTATTTCAGACTTTTTCTACTAATGCATGTTAGGGTATATTTTTTTGTTTTCTTAGCTACTTATTCATTTTCTTTTGCATGGTTTCGTAGGATTTGGTGCAGCTATTTATTATACAAATTTATTATTATTAGAAATTGGAGAAATATAGTTATTATACCTATATTTGCATAGGATTTTTTTTTAAGTTTATAAGTAGTTTTTATAGTTGAGATTTTTATATTTATTTGTTAGTTTAAATTTAGTAGGTTTAGTTAGTTTAGTTTTTCTATTTATTAGTATATATTTATAATAATTAAAATTTGAGAGAGATCGTATATTATTATTTCATAGTAAAATTTTTTTTTGTTAAGTTCATAGTAGTTTTGGTAGTTTACATTCAGTAGGTTTAGTTAGGTTAGTTTTTTTTTGGTTGTGGTAGGATAAATTTTCTTTGAATGTTTATTTATTATTATACATATATATATTGAAGTTAGATTATATTTTTTTTTTTGTTTGTTTCTATTCATATTTAGTTGGAATATTTTGTTTACATAGTGCAGATTAATTCTTATATTTTTTTCTCTGAGAAACAATATGCCACTATCACGAACGCCACAACTGAAGGAAGATATTCTGTGCCTGATATGCCAGGAAGGGGTGGGTCCAGAATATGAGGTGGTCACTAAATGTGGACACCGATTCCATGAGCGGTACATGGAATTGTGGTTAAAGGAAAAAGACAATTGTCCCACTTGTAGGAAAGATCTGGACAAGTCGGACTACTGGTCTGTTCGGGGAGTGGAAGAGGGGCAGGGCTCAGTTAACGGTCTCACAGCTTCAAAACGATGGGATTTCTCTCCTTAGGGAGTCAAATTTGGATTTTCCACAAGGGCTGGGCGGAGGTCAAGCCTTCTACACTCCGGACGGAGCAGTGGTCACTGACCATGGGAGGGGTTTACCCCCTCGTTCAAATTTGCCAATACCACCTATGAATCGACCACTGCCACAGACACCTTCGAATCGACCATTGCCACAACCACCGATGACGACAGCGCAGGCACGTGTGAATCTTGGAGTTGATGAGATCACTCAACTGATTCGTACGTTGCTGAGGGAGGAGCGATCTCATCAATTTCGAGATTCGCACAGCGATCGTTCACGATGGACGGATCGCACCTCCAGAACAACAGGTACTGCTCGGGCATCTGAGGGGGCTCACCCACCACACCATCCGGTTACTCAGCCACCACAATATCCGGTGGCTCAGCTTCCACATTATCCGGCCGCTCAGTTCGCTGATCGAAGGAGCACCGGACCGAATTATAGACGCCGCAACACTGCAAGTCCCATACGGACATGGCGATTGAAATTCAATGGAGACGCCAAAGTGTTGCGTGCAGAAGAACTGATTTATCGCGCCGAGGCTCTTGCGACCAGCGAACTGAGCGCAGATATGGACTTGCTCGCACGAAGTTTTTATATGCTGCTTGATGGCCGTCCGAACAGTTGGTACTGGACCTGGCATAGGTCCAACCCAAGACCAACTTGGGCGGTTTTGAAACCTGCATTTTTGCAGACGTGGGGTGTGCGAGCAAGTGACTGGGATATTAGACGGCAAATGCTAGCCAGACGTCAGGTCCCAAACGAGTCCTATCAGATGTTCGAGCAGGACTTGTGTGAGCTCCGGAATCTGCTGTCGAATCCGATGCACGACGGAGAGTTCGTGGAGCTGGTGCGGGGAAATTTGTTGCCAAACACGCAGCAGCAAATTTGCCTGCAACAGATTTGGTCTCTGAACCATTTGCGACAAATAGTGTCCAGAGTCGAAGATATAAGACGGTCGACTAGATATAATTATAGCTACTCGAGTCATACCCGAGTTGCTGAGGTCGTGGAGCCTCCTACAGAGGTTTGTGACGAGCGCGATGGTTCCGAAGCCATGGCGGGAATTACATCTGGGGCTCCACTAAAATGTTGGAACTGTGAGCGTTTAGGTCACAGTTACCGACTATGTGCAGAAGCTCCCAGGGGTATTTTCTGCTACGGCTGCGGAGCAAAAGACGTTTTGCGACCGCATTGTGCTCGTTGCAATCGGGAAAACTCCGGAACGGAACATTCTACTTCAGGAAATTCCCGTCCTTTTCGGAGCAACCCACAGCAGCCACCCAAAACGTAGAAGACTTTTCGATCTCCGCAACTTGTGGTGATGACAACACATCACCAGTTAGGTCAAATACACCGGACCTGACAAAACCATCGGATTCGACAACTGCCACGACTGAGTCTCATTCAGTCGTAATTCTTTCCAATCCCTTACCTTCTGTTCGCAAAGCACCTGTACCTCGGAAGCCTTACCATGTAAGACTGAAGGAGTACATGGAGGCACGTGACAGGATTTTTAACGATTCAAAATCCCCTCTTATTGCTATTTCTTCTTGTTCCACATTTCAACCTTCCCCTGTTCCAACTCCTAAAAAAGCAATTTTACGTTTACGCGCATTTTGGAGTAAAGTTCGTGAGAGAAAGAAGGCAGTAATGTCGACTATTATCTCTGAACCTTTTGACGTACGTCCCTATGCTATGGTCTCCCTTTTCAGTGTAAACGTTAAAGGTCTTTTAGATAGTGGTGCGAGCATTAGTTGCCTAGGAGCCAATGCATTAGAACGCCTTGAGCGTGCGCAAGTGCATTGGAAGCCGATTTTTCATGAGGTGAAGACAGCTGATGGTGCTTCACAGAGGGTGGTGGGAAGTGCGACGACCGAAATTAAATTTCGTGGAGTTACACAACCTATTACCCTTTACATCGTGCCAAGTTTGTCTCAAGAGTTATATCTTGGGGTAGATTTCTGGCGAGCCTTCAATCTTGCTCCATCCATCATCAGTTGTGTCAACACACAAACCACCTCTTCGCAACATAATGCTACTGCGATGCACTCTTTAACGAGTAAAGATGAAGAACGTCTAGAGAACGTTAAGTCCAAGTTCCCTTCTTTCGAACTTCATGGTTTGGGAAGGACAAACGTTCTCGAACACGAAATCGACGTAGGAGAAGCGCGCCCTATCAAACAACAACACTACCCAGTATCGCCTGCGATTCAAAACCTCATGTATGGCGAGGTTGATCGTATGCTGGCAATGGGAGTGATAGAGACGAGTTTGAGTGCGTGGAGTTCGCCGGTAGTACTCGTGAGGAAACCAGGAAAAGTCCGGTTATGTTTGGATTCTCGAAAGGTAAATGCTGTGACGAAAAAGGATGCATATCCACTTCCACACATCGACGGAATTCATAGTCGATTACCACGAGCCAATTTCATAACCAGTATTGACCTGAAGGACGCCTTTTGGCAAATTCCTCTCGAAACTAAGTCCCGTGAAATGACGGCGTTTACCATTCCCGGACAACCTCTCTAACATTTTACCCGGATGCCATTTGGATTGTGCAATGCACCCCAACGCATGTGCCGTTTGATGGATCGTGTTATCCTACCCGAACTGAAGGACCAAGTATTTGTTTACTTGGACGATTTATTGTTGATCTCGGAAGATTTCAATTCCCATTTGGTTTTGTTGGCGGAAGTTGCCAAATGTCTGTTGAAGGCTGGACTTACAATCAATGTGGGAAAAAGTAAGTTTTGTCTGAGGGAGGTGAAGTATCTTGGATACATTGTTGGAGATGGAGGCCTGAAGACAGACCCAGAAAAAGTCTCGGCTATAGTCGATTACCCTTCACCAAAATCCGCACGTCAGGTTCGACGCTTTCTTGGTATGGCTGGTTGGTATCGACGCTTCATACTCAACTTTGCAGCTGTGGTGTCACCGATCTCAGACACGCTGAAAAAGGCCGAACGATTTACTTGGACTTCTCAAGCAGAAACTGCATTTCAGTCTGTGAAGGCCAAGTTAACCGCAGCCCCTGTACTGGTAAATCCAGACTTCACTCGACCCTTCGTGATACAATGTGATGCTAGTAAATCTGGAGTGGGGAGTGTTATTTTCCAGGAGAATGATGATGGATCGGAATCTCCTATTGCGTTTATGTCCCAGAAGCTCAATTCCGCTCAACGCAATTACAGTGTTACCGAGCTTGAATGCTACGCCGCTGTGTTGAGCGTGAAAAAATTCAGAGCGTACGTGGAAGGGACAGCGTTTAAGATTATAACGGATCATGCGAGTCTCAAATGGCTAATGTCTCAGAAAGATCTCAATGGACGTTTGGCTCGCTGGAGTTTGAAGTTGCAAGGATTCGACTTCGTGATTGAACATCGTCGTGGGAGCCTGAATATTGTACCCGACGCCCTCTCTCGCGTATACGAAGACGGATTAAATGCGCTGATCGACGTTGCACCCATGGTTGACTTGAACTCTTCAGAGTTCCAGAATCAAGAATATCAGGATCTGAAGTCAACTGTGGAGGCAAACGCCCCTCGGCTTCCTGACGTATGCATTAGAGATGGCTTCGTGTACAA
Source organism: Beris chalybata (assembly GCA_949128065.1). Classification (NCBI taxonomy): domain Eukaryota; kingdom Metazoa; phylum Arthropoda; class Insecta; order Diptera; family Stratiomyidae; genus Beris; species Beris chalybata. The sequence continues at coordinate 95,297,451 of OX421895.1, forward strand.
GCGTACAGAGGCCTATAATGGTGACCCAATCACAGAGGATCGTGCTTGGAAGCTTTGGATTCCATCGAGCTTGGCGCCTATTGCGATTGCTCAGGCCCATGAAGCGGATACCATGGTTCACGGTCGGTTCGCCAAAACGCTAGAGCGCATTAGACGTTACTGGTATTGGCCCGGTATGTCTACACAAGTCCGCGATTTCGTTCTTTCGTGTCAAACTTGTAAAGAAACAAAGTCCCCGAATCGTCCACTTAGAGCTGCAATGGGAGATGCCTTCAGAACACAGAAGCCCTTTCAACATCTATACATTGATGTATTAGGACCATACCCTAGGACCAAAAGTGGAAAGATTGCTATCCTTGTTATCCTTGACCATCTGTCAAAATTTCCTATCCTTCATCCCCTAAGAAGAATTACGGCAGGTGAGATTACGACGTTTTTGGAGAGGGATGTCTTCCATATGTTTGGTACACCCGAGACAATTCTCTCCGACAATGGGTCTCAGTTCAAGTCAGCGACATTTAACTCCATGCTTTCTAAGTATGGGGTTAAACACCTATATACCCCAAAATACTCGCCTCAAGCGAATGCTTCAGAGCGAGTCAACCGTTCTGTTTTAGCTGGACTCCGTGCATTCATCGTGGAGGACCAGACTCGATGGGACGAAAACTTAAGCAAAATAGGATTCTCTCTTCGGAGTTCGATTCACCAAGCCACTAAGTTTTCGCCCTATCAGGTTTTGTTTGGATCCCACATGATGTCGCATGGAGATGACTACGCTCTGTTGCATCGTTTGGAAGCGCTAGGTGATGCAGACTTGCAATTGGGTCCCAGAGAAGGTACTCCTATCGTGAGGCAACTGGCACAGGCGAATATTCAGGTTGCACACGAGAACAGCAGTAGGCGATATAATATGCGTACTGCTCAAACTCAATTTAGAGAAGGACAGGAAGTGTACAGAAGAAACTTTACCCTGTCCACAGCAGCACACAATTATAACGCCAAACTTGCAAAAAAGTTCTTGAAGTGCAGGATTCGTCGGGTGCTAGGCAACTCGCGATATGAGCTAGAGGATCTCGGAGGCAAACGTGTGGGAGTATACCACTCGAAAGACCTTCGTCAGTGACTGGAGCGAGTGACAAACTCGGATAGTGCCCGGTCGCTGCAGTCGTGAGCCTTTTTTTTTTTAGACTGTTCGGCGTTGTGGACAACGGCGATCAGTCTATGTTGTAGTGTCATCTGTGGTTTATTTTGTGTGGATCGCATATGGTAAATATTGTATTATTGTGGATCCACACTGGATCCACACAAAACACAAGTTCAATGGTGGTTTTTTTTGTTTCGAGGGGAGGAGAGTGACAGCTGGAGGAAGATGGAAGTTAAGTTTTAGGCGAAAGAATAGATTATTAAGTTAAAAAAAGAAAAAAACTAAATTGAGTTTATTAGGCACGGAATAAAAATTGGGAAAAGTGAAATAGGAAGGAAGTTAAGTGATTGATATAAGAAAAGTGGAGGTTTTGGCGTTTTAGTGCGCACGGGCGGGAAACTAAGAAATGGAAAAATTACTAGAAGAAAATGGAAGTTAGGTTTTGGCGCGGCCCGAAAGATTGTGAAAAGAGTTTTAGTGTTTAGCGTACATGGTGGAAAAGTCGACGAATCGCAAACAAAAGACACCGTGCATCAGTCATCCGAAACGCGAGGGTTTCGTTATGACTTCAGTAAAACGCGCCGCTCAAATTTAACACTGTTACGCAATCCTGATATTTGTGCGTTTTCAAAGTCAAATACAGTGACGCAAAGAAGTCTTTGGCCACCTATAAAAATAAACTGCGTAAATAAAGTCAACAACATAAATGCAACAAATATAAAATAAATAAAATGAGATAAATTATTACATGAAAAGTAAAACATAATAAATTAAATTAGATTGAAAAATTAAATAAAAATAAAACTAAACAAATTATAATTAAATTTAAAATAATATAAGTAAATATAAATTGAAAAATCGTAAAATATATAAAGTAAACGAATAACAAAATAACCTAAAAATAACATAAATAAATTCATAGTACAATTACAAATAAATTAAAATAAAAATATAAAACGTGCATGACTTAAACGAGACAGAAACTGACTTGGACTGATATTTAAAAATTTGTTAATAAATTAAATTAGAAACGTCAACCTAATTAATTACATGCAGAAACAAGAGGTAATTGTTATTATATTGTTTGTTTTGGTTATGATTTGTTGTTTTCCTCATTGATTTTTTACAAAATTCTTGGTTTCTCTGAAAATGGCTGAATAAGGAGCCTATTAAAATGGATCTTCTCGGTTGAAGGCCTTCCGCCCCACTCATACCTCTCTCTAGGGGCCATATTTTAAACATTTTCCTTCAGGACAGATATGGCTAAGGTAGGGTGGGCTAGACGGCGCACAACAACCGCGCCTGTCGAGTTGTTAGGAATTTTCTCGGTCTCTCATGACCGATTGGGAATCTTATCCCAATTTTATCACCCGGGTAAGTCGGCGTGAAATTTTTGTTGTACAGGCCAAGGGTTTTATGGCCTGAAACGTGAACAACGTACCCCCCACAGCCGCAGCTAGCCCGGAAGCCAGCAAGCACGTCGCTCCAGTTTGCGTTTTAGCCACCAATTCGGACGTAGGAGGAATTGGACCCCTCTTTCCCGATCCTCAACCTTCCCTTAGATTATTTTGACTTTTTCAAGTCAAAATAATCACTCCAAGGCCTCCGTTCACAACAAGTTGACCAAAATTCAACTTTTATGGACTCACTTGTTGGAAAGTGACATTTCAAGTCAAGTGTCATTCTCAATTTTAACAGAATAGTGAGAATATCTTGTGTGGTAGCTCAGCTGGTTTCGATAGTCACATTACAATTTTCTCACTTGAAGGATGGCTCTATCAAGTGGGTAAGAATTTCGTGAAATAATAGCCTGTATTCGATGGCGATTTAAACCTGTCTTTCGACGCTACAGAATATGCATGCAAGTCGATTAACCAGGAAGGCTTGATTTCGGTGGCTGTAAAAGGCTCCGACATGGCAGTCATCGCCACCCAGAAGAAAGTCGGAGAAGCTCATCGATTCCGAGACCGTAACTATCTGTTCCGCATCACGAAAATCCTCGGCTGTGTGATGACCGGACGTATTGCGGACAGTCGTTCTCAGGTACAAAGAGCTCGCTACGAAGCAGCCAATTCGCGTTATAAGTTCGGTTACGATATCCCGGTCGATATCTTGAGTCGTCGGCTTGTCGACAACAATCAGGTGTTCACACAAAACGCAAAACTGAAACCGTTGGGCTGCAGTAAGTACCCCAACTCCACCGTCCTTAAAAATGATCACTTAATCTCAATGAATCCTTGCAGGGATGATTCTAATTGCAATCGATTATAAAAGAGGTCCGTGCGTCTACAAAACCGACTCGGCTGGCTACTATTGCTGTTTTCGTGCAGTTTCGGTGGGAGTGAAGCAAACAGAGGCCAACAGCTACTTGAAGAAGCCGGTAAGAGATTCTAAATTCAAGCCGACTCCACGATTTCTAATTGTTTCGCTCCTTTCAGGTTCATACTGGCGAAGAGGCAATTCAATTGGCTATCAGGGTAAAAATAAAGGGCACCACCTCACTTCGAAAATTGAAATTTTTATTTTTCTTTCAATTTAGGGCCAATTTGAAGGCATTTCCATTTGTTTCCAGTCCCCGCACTACCTAAAATAAAAAGATATGGGACTTTAAAAATTTGCAATTTACTTACCATTTTCTGTCACTTTTACTTCAAAATGACAATGTGAAGGGCACCAGCATTGCCAGATTCAAATTTTTGTGGTATTTAATGACTTTTCGGATTGCACCAGCATTGCCATATTCAAACTTTTGCGCTCTTTGTTCCACATCAGAATGGCGCGAATAGTTTGAAAACATTTACAGAAACTATTGTTTTTGGGTGACAAATGCTTGGAAATAACTTTATTTGCAGGTAAAAGAGTTGTCATCCGTTCCAACCTGAAAATGGAGAAATACAGTATGTTTATTTGTACCTTTGTTGTTGTTGTTTTTGCGCGCGCAAAAACAACAACAACAAAGGTACAAATAAACATACTGTATTTCTCCATTTTCAGGTTGGAACGGATGACAACTCTTTTACCTGCAAATAAAGTTATTTCCAAGCATTTGTCACCCAAAAACAATAATTTCTGTAAATGTTTTCAAACTATTCGCGCCATTTTAATTTTTGCTTCAGGAGTTCTGATGTGGAACAAAGAGCACTAAAGTTTGAATATGACAATGCTGGTGCAATCCGAAAAGTCATTAAATACCACAAAAATTTGAATCTGGCAATGCTGGTGCCCTTCACATTGTCATTTTGAAGTAAAAGTGACAGAAAATGGTGAGTAAATTGCAAATTTTTAAAGTGCCATATCTTTTTATTTTAGGTAGTCCGGGGACTGGAAACAAATGGAAATGCCTTCAAATTGGCCCTAAATTGAAAGAAAAATAACAATTTCAATTTTCGAAGTGAGGTGGTGCCCTTTAGTTTTTCCAAGAAGATACCACCTTCTGAACTCTGACAGAGGCAGGGATCGAGGACCACTTGAATAAAGTTCACCAAAAGGTTTGGGTTATTTCTATTACAGGTTTTTATTAAATTCTTATAAAATAAATTATCTTAACAACTTGGAAAATGTTTTTGTTGCTTGTGGTGTTGCCGCCGTCACAAACGGATTGCGAAAAGTGACGTATTCGTAAAGTATCCACTGACATAACGGAACGGAGCATTGTGTGCAGCACTGATATTTTGACATAACGGAAAGGTGTGGATCGTGACGGAACGGATGCATTGTGATCGGGGCTTTACTTTAAAGATCTGAATTTATCTCTATCCCCTGGTTGTACGGGTATGCGTCCAGAAAAACTTAATTGCAATAAAAATACGTTGTACGGGTATGCGTTCAGAAAAACTAAATTGCAATAAAAATATAATACAAAAATAATAATATATTTTTACATATTTCGGTAAAAATTTACTTCCTCCAGCACCTGTCAAAACTTCACGATAGATAGATAACGCCATTAAAAGTTTCGTAATCGACATCGATCTTTAACACCACCTACATTATTTCATAGCTCTCACGTGAACTTAATAAAACTTCACAGAGATCTATATAGCTTGGTATTACGGGTTGTATCTATCTTCACCAAGCGTGAAACTCTTTCGGCAAAGATATACCTACATAGGTCAGTGCAAATTTGCCCAGCATGTTCTAATTCAGTTCGCTTTTCAATTACAATGCACCCGAAAGCACAAGGAAAACAGTGCAGTGCTGCAACTGCTTTGCTAACTTTGTTGCAACGACAAACAAATCATTCTGCTATTAACATTGCGTATTTTCTAAATTTTAGTCATTTAAACATTATGGAATTACGATATAATGTTTGTTCCAACAAAGAAATCAACTCGTTGCTATACGATATTTATCGTACTAAACTGTCACAATAATAAGCTCTTATCACGGAGCGAATTTCTAAAACAAAAAGCCAGTAACAACCGGAAGCCAACATGCAATTTCTGTAAGTTGGTGAACAAACGACAATGTGTTGTATATGGCGAGTGAGGTGCAGGCAACCAATGTAAGGCCCTGTACTTTCGCATATGGAGTACAACTCTACCCATTGTACTCGTACGTTGGAGTGTACTGAAAAATGCTTTTGTGAAATGGCAATTTGTGCAATAAGTAGGTACATTGTTGCGAGCAAAGCCAACTGAGGCCGACAAATAAGCCCCAAGAAATAGTTGAAAAGAGTCTTGCAACAAATTACAGTTGTTATATGGTATTGTGGATGCTGCGGACTGAATATCATTTCTCGGTTATTACATTTTCGTAAAAGGAATGGAAAACGTGCTACGATTATTGAGATTTGCGACTTACAAAGTACAACTCAAAATGTAAAATTATTGAAGAAATGAAATGTGGATTAAATGAGGGGTTACCATAAATATAAGTGCAGAGTAGAACCGATTAATTACAAGCTAAAAAAATCATTGAGAAGCCTTTTTTCTTTTAAAGAAAGTGGTAGGTACACATATACGAGTATTAAGATTTGCATATTGTTTTTGAAATTTGCAATCTGTGTAGTAGGCAATATATATTAGCAATATATATTGCGAAGGGGTCTAAGTATGAATCAGGCAAATCTTTTTAATAAAGTATAAGCATTAAACAGATATTGTTCAAAATTCCAAAACTTTAAAAAACGCTTTAAAATAATGAAACATTTGGTAGAAAAATTTTAAATTAGTAATTAACATCTAAACTAAGCAGAGACCGAAATTTCCGTATTTGCAAAACAATAAATTTATTTTCATTTTATTTTATGTGTCCGTTTAAGAAAATGAACTTATTTTAAATGATTTGGAACGGCACACCCTGAAAAGTTGAAGTCGAGGATACGATACTACCCTGAAAAGTCAGTTTTCACGAAGTTTTTTGCCATCTGGATCGGTGTTCAGATGTTTAGTGTATGCATAACTCAAAATGAATGGACTACATTTTTAAGACACAGAATAGTTCAATATTCTCCTGTTCAGGGTACCAGGACACAGGAATATTCCAGGGAACTGTGTGGCTAATGAACTCGCTCGATACGATACTACCCTGCAGATTATGTCGGAACATCGGAATCTGGGTGTGCCTCTCTGTTTATGAAAACTGCTGCTGGGATTGGTTCTAAAAGGCTTTTTTTTATTCTAAAGGGATTCGCTGATCCTCTGGTAACAGAATGAACCTCGTTAGCCCGCGTTTACATGTGGATCAAAATTCACACAAAGTACACATTTTGCCCTTCGCTCAAACGAGTGATATATTTGAAAAAGATGCGTAATTCGATTGCGATTATGTATGCGCTAGCACTATACTACATTTCTCAGTGCAATTATATTTTACAATGGATATACTGCTTATATACAAATTACTTTATCCAAATCATGATATGCGATACAAGATAGCATGATACACCCCGTACAACCAAGCTTAAATCTCTGTAAAGATTTATTAAGTCAACGTGATCTCTATATAGAAATTATCATAGGTGGTGTTAAAGACCAATGTCGTTTCCAGAGTTCCGTAATTGTGCTGCAATTAGTGAAATCTTCAACGATACTTGACGACGCTTTTAAAAGAACATGTTTGGTTATCTTATCGAAATTTGGCTTCTGTTCGTTACTCAGAGCTAAAGATAATAGAAACTATAAGATGTCCCAAGCATGTCAAAATCAGTTTCAAAAGCTTTTCGATGGGTGACCTCACTTTAGTGGCTATTGCAAAGTTTTAGAATTTTTGATGTAACCCACTGTATGTTGGAGAAAGCTCGCCAACTAACAAAAAATAAACAATTTAAGGCAGGTTTTTTTAATCGCATTGTCAATGGCACATAATTTTTAGCTACGTACGTATGTATATATGTAGATACCCTTCAAATATATCCTCCTAAGAGAAATTTCGTTGAGAATGAATATACAAGCCCCTTGCAGGTGTTAAGTTTGCCATAGAGGTTGCATTTGATTGGGATACCATTTATGTTAGTAGTAGATTTAAGAAATTTCTGGGCGGTATTCTCGTTTTAAGCAACTTCCGTCCCTGAGGGAGGAAGCATTGGAACAGAAAGTTGAGACCTGATCTGTTCCTTTTTTACACGACAATTATGGTGAATTGCTGTAGGGATTTGATCGGCGTGGTGGATTGGACCACGACAAACTTGGAAGTAGGTGCTGATGGTTTACGCGGTATTGGTAGAATCTGGGCACTGTGCCGAATACTCATTAGAAGCAGAAGATGCGAAGGGTTTAGAGGAGCATTGTCGCTTATTCTTGGGCAAATTGGTAGCGGAATTAGGGGGGTCGGGGGTTCCGCCACGGTGGAGCATCTATTTGCGCAGGCCATGCCAGCAATTGGGATGGATTGGTGATAGTATTTTGTCCTAAGCGTCTGGTGCAGACGAAAGAAATTACTTGTGTATCAAAACTAGGATTCTGAGTGAGCCACTAATAGTTTATAGACACTGAATTACCCGCGAATGTCTGGCACTAAATCAAAATCATAAGTTAGATTGAATTGTCTAACGCACTTGAAATTAAGAAAGCAGCCCACCAGGGGTGGAAACCCGTGCACGGAATACCGCACTGAATTTAATATGTGCAAAATAATACTTTAGAATCGCTTGGATTTCCCAATACTTGCGCTCACAACTCGAGCACATCAGCTCACACTGACGTTTAAATGAATCTAAAAAAAATATATAAATAAAAATGCGAATATTGACAATAATGACAAATCAATCAAATTTACCGATTTCGGAATCGGTGACATTGACTTTCCTAACAGAGCTTTCAAATTTATGTTACAGTGGACTATAAATTTTAGCATACAACCAACATACCAACCAAATGTACACCGAAAAAGTTAAGCGCTTATCCGCCAGCGAAGATGCCAAATAATGTAATCCACGATAAGTTAGCACTTAATCCTAAGTCTACAACACCAAACTATGTCTACACAGCACTGTTTCAAGAACATCGAACGGAGCTACAAAACAAAGGTTGGCAATTTCTATATACCGACGGATCAAAAACAGTCGACGGAGTCGGATATGCAGTTGTAAAGCAAAATCAACAGATCATTACTCTCGGACTACTCCATCCCTTTTACTCGGTCTTTACAGCGGAGGTTAAAGGAGTAATAGATGCAATAGACTTCGGAATAAAAAATACCGGCAAATTTTGTATATGCACGGACAACTTATCGGTCCTAAGGGCATCCGCCAACTTGAATTGTAAGAATCACCTTGCAAATGAAATCAGAAACAAGCTGACAGTACACCAGGCTAAACTCAAATTATGCTGGACTCCAGGCCATGTTGGGATCCTCGGAAATGAATGCGCCGACCAAGCAGCTTCATATGCCATAAAGGCACCAATTTTAACAACCGACACCACTTCATCTAAAGACATAAAACACAACATAAATGATTACTTTAACATAAAGGAGTGAACACTATGGCCACCCAGAGCTAATTTTTATTCAACCTATGTTAACCCGTCCAAGGAATCAGTATCAATACCCAGCTCACTTTCACGAACGGAAGCAAAAATCATCACGCGCCTCAGATTGGGCCATACTAAGCTCACCCATCTACATTTGATTACGAAGGACCCACCACCAATTTGTGATCACTGCAGAGTTCGCTTAACTTTCAATCATGTACTAGAATGCCCAAAAATTTTCAATAATGATTTTAGAGAAAAATTTAAAACCTATAATAAAGATAACTGTTTAGCTATTCTTCAAATAATAAAGAATTCCAACCTCTCTAACAAAATTTAAGAATTTATGAATACATAAAACTTTTCCGAATTAAGAATATAATTTCAAGTTTGCAAAGTAAGAATATAATTTTAAGTTAATTTACGTTAATATGCAACTCTTTTATACAATTTTGTCTAAATTTAAAATTACAATTTAATAATATTAAGCTGATGGTCATTGTAACTAGTGCTTAAGTATAACTGTGTATATGTATATGCCTTTTATAAAAATATAATAATAATAATAATAAATTTTAGCATACAAAGCTCTAATAGCCACTGGAGATTGGTCGCCCATCATAGAGCTTTATTGAACTTTTTTAATATGGATGGGACATCTTATATAAAGGAATTCAAATCTTTGCTCTTGCCCTTTATCTTTACATTTACGTCCAAAACCGTATACCGGGGCAAAGTCGTATAGTTCATTCCAAATTTCAAAAATGATCTATCACTTGTCGCCTCTGTATGGTCGCCATTCCGATCTATATTTCAGCAAAAATACTTTGTGGTTCGACTGCGTGCAAACAATTTATAGCATATTTTTTGTTTTTCGGTGTTCTGATATTATATTCGAGTAACTAAAATAGTGAATTGTGAAGATTGGATAAAAAGTACGTAAGTGAAATGTATAATAATTAAAAGCATGTGCAAAATGTAAATATATTTACATAAGTCTTGTTAGTAAACTTTATATCCAGCTGCAGTTTTGCATCAAAGAGTCTGTCTCACGTTTCAGGTTACGGTTTTGACCCTTATTGTAAAAAATTATTATTATTATTTGCAGTATCAAACTTGACGTGTAACTACAAAAGGAGAACATCCTGGCCAGACTGGGGCCCAGAAAAAATGAGAAAAGCAATCCTGGATGTATTTGAAGGAACTATGGGTTACTTAACACCTTCAGAAACCTATGCAGTACCAAAGTCTACATTGCAAGATCGCGTCAACAAATTTAGAAAAAATGGAGACTTTGCGAAATAAACATACATATATCGAAAGGTTTTAGGCCGCCTTAAGCCGATATTTTCTGCTATTCAGGAACAAGGCTTAGTTGACCATGTTTTGAGTATGGAAAGGCGCTCCCAAGAGCTACCGACTGATTAGCTTACTGCCCGTACTAGGTAAAATCTCTGAACGTATCATCCTAAATCGTATTCAGGAATTCCTGTGTAATACTGACATTTTACCCAAAATCCAATTTGGTTTTAGACCGGGTCTCTCAACGAATCACCAACTATCGAGTTACAAGGTTAATCAAGAACTTTCTTTCTCGCAAAGAATCTACTGGTATGGTTGTTCTCGATATAGAGCAAGCTTTTGATACGGTTTGGCATATTGTATAAACTCCACACGTTCTCCTTTCCTGTGTATATTATTAAGCTAATCAAGTCGTTTCTCATCCAAAAAACTTTTGCTGTGAAAGTTAAGTCCTCAGTCTCTGCCACTCACCAAATTCTTGCTGGCGTGCCCCTAGGATCCTGTCTCAGCCCCACACTTTATAATATTTACACCGCAGATTTACCATAACGATAATTGCGAAATGGCAATATTCGCGGACGATATCAGTGTCTTCTCAAGTTCGGAAAATCATGCGGTCATAACTTATAACATTGAAGAACAACTACATACGTGCACTCTTCGAGTATTACCACAAATGGAAAATTAAAGTCAACCCTGACAAGACCCAATCAATTTTCTTTACAAGGAAACTCCATAGAAGAAATCTTCCAAACCAGCCTTTAAGATTTCATGGCCAATCTATTGAATGGTCTAGCACAGTCTTTTATCTGTATTGGACAAAAAACTCACATTTCACGATCAAATCGAAAGTTCATCCTCCAAAATCTCCCGTTCTATCCATTCGTTGTATCCACTCATTAATAGAAGATCTCAGTTATCTAATGCTAACAAACTGTTGATATACAAAATGGTAATGCAGCCCATCATTTTATACGGTGTCCCAGTATGGAATGACTGTGCAAACATATATAAGAAAAAACTGCAATCTATGCAAAATAAATGTTTACAGCTAATCCTGAACAAGCCCTTTTATTACTCTACAGTACGTCTACACCAAATTGCAGAAGTTTCAACGATTGAAGTAATGGCCCAAAGAGCTAAATATAGATTTATCAGCAAATGCCAACATATTCCAAACCCACTGGTTGCATGCGTAGAGCTATACATATGTATAATGGAGATAGCGTGCAGCGACTGTTTTGAAGCCGGAGGTTTTCTCGCAAGGGGCCGGCTATAGTCACTATGCTACTATCAGCATCTTACTCATATGTATGTTATACTCCGGTATTGAAAAAAAGCCCAACCTTTAAATACTTCGCTACTATTTGCATTTCACTGCCACCGGGCATGAAACGTTCCATACAAAAATGTTCAATTTTGCCTCAAAATGCTTCAAAGTGCTTTATACAGAAACGGCGTCTTGCGATCTCCGTTAGTTATAGCTGTATGGTTGCATGCCTCACTTAGTTTCTGTTTGTATTATTATTATCATTATTTTTTTTTTTCTCATTTTTTTCCTTTTTTTTCCCTTCTTCTCTTAATTATTTTACTTTTTCATATTATTTAGTTAGTTATAGTTTAGATTAAGTTAGGTTAATTATATTCATAAGGTTTTTGAATTCATTTTTCCTGAATTCACATTTATTAAGTTTTGCTATCATCTTACTGCCAAGTGCACAACCAAAACCAACCATAGTTGTAAAGGCTTTAGACCAGCCTAATCTCTAAATGTATTTTCTTGTCAGCAATGTGTATCCATCATAAGAATAAAAAACTATGAATGAATGAATGATGGAACTATGGGTTACTTAACACCTTCAGAAACCTATGGAGTACCAAAGTCTACATTGCAAGATTGCGTCAACAAATTTAGAAAAAATTAAAACTTTGCGAAATAAACATACATATATCGAAAGGTTTAGGCCACCTTAAGCCGTTGTTTTCTGCTATTCAGGAACAAGGCGTAGTTGACCATGTTTTAAGTATGGAAAGGCGCTTATTTGGTTTAACGCATAAGAACCTTCGTCGTTTAGAATTTCAATTTGCTGTATCTAATAAAGTTATTCATGATTTTAATAAGACTAAAAAATTAGCGGGAGAAGATTAGTTAGCTGGTTTTCTTATTTTGCTGCAACTGAAACGACGGACATTGAGTTAGGTGAGAGTTACATCAGACTCAAATCGTGGAGATTACTAGACGCTATCAACCTCTGCTGTGAGAGAAACTTCAACGCAGGACCATTTCAATTACCTACCATCGCATGTTCACCCATCCACCAACCTCCATAGCTTCGGTTTAACTTTCTCGACGAATTATATACTTGACTTGAGCACACTCATCTTAATATTAAAAAATCTGCCAACAGTCTGGGCGCAACTGTATTATTTTTCCGGCAGAAGTTCAGAACGCGTTCAATTCGGGGATGCGGTGTATGTTACTATGTAACTGAAAACCTAACAAAAAGTTCGGGAAGCGGGCAGAGAAGGGTGTAACATATGTATTAAGTAATTGGGTCATATTCCGATATGCGGTCTAGAGGTTGAAAAAACAAAACTTAAAAAAAAGGTGATTATTAAACAAAGCTGGGGAAGTAAAAAGATATTCGATATCTGATCAGACCTGAGAAACATGGTGGAATTCATGAAAAAGTATACAACCTGTTTACACCCTCTTAGGGGTTGAATATCAAAAAATCTTGAAAACACATTCTAGGTATTCATATGAAGAATCCGTAGAATAAAAATGAATTCAATATATCGAAAGACCTAGTAGATATGACGAAAATCGTGAAAATATATGCATTTTATATTAACCGATATTTTTTTTTGCCCCCCCCCCCTCTTCTGAACGCCAATGAATATTTGAATTTTTTTTTATCAGAATTACTTTTCTAGTTAATTTACATATACGTACCGAGTTTCAACTTTCTTGCATAAGCCGTTCTGAAGTTAGGGAAAACACCTCCCACCACCGTACCATACTACCCCTAAGAAAAATTTATTTTTCCACCATGCCACTACTATAGCTCTATCTAAATACCAAGTTTAAGCTTCCTATCATTATAGATTCTTTAGAAATAAGCATCGGAACTTTTTCTTTCTCACCCTTCCCCACCCTTCCCCACCCTCACCCTCGGCACCCACACCACCAAACTTTTTTTCCCTACTAGGGTTTTATTAGGCCTACTTCTGGTAAAAATTTGAAACATCCATCTTACACTGTTATTGAGATATGAATCGTGTTATTTTTGAAAAATTCTAATCCCTCCCACTTCCGTGCTCCTCCACCTCCTTCAAATATTTTACTTTGAGCAATCTTTATTTATCAAGCTTCATACTCAAACCAAATTTGGTTTTTCTGGTACCATTGGTTTGTCAGATATCGTAAATTAAAGTTTTTCACCCCCCACCCCCGTACGCCACTACCCCTACCCAAAAATTTGGTTTCAATCTACTCTCCTAGTATAACTACAGATATTTGTTAAGTTTTAATTGCTTGCTTTTAATGGTTTAGGAGATATGGATTTTAGACTTTGTCGATCTCAGCATTTTTGCGTTTGGGACGCATTATTTCCCCCTCCACTCCCACACCCCTTCACCCATATCTGTTTTTTTTTTTTTGAAAATGGGTCCATTATCTAAGCTCTATAGAAATTCTAAGTTTCAGCCTCCTAACACAAGCGGTTCCTGAGATCTAGAAACCTAAATTTTTCGTCTAAAACGCTTACCCCGCCTTCCCCCCTACACCTCCTCCCCTGAAAATAATGTCAATTCAAGGGGTCTACCAAGTCTATTCTTAGAAAAAATTTTAATTTAATAGCTCCACTGGTTTGAGAGCTACGAGCCTTCAAAGATTTTGGGGCGGTCGACGTACGGCGTACGGCGTACGGGGTACGGCGTACAGACGGAGTGAAAATTTTTATTGCTTTTTTCGCATCTACTAGTCATGAAACGTGGGAAAAAAAATTTTGAAGGCAGCAAATTTTTTTTTTTAAAAATCGATAACAATACTGTATTATAAATAATACAGTAATTTGCGTCTCCAGCCAATATTATGCCAATTCAAAAAATTGATATGGATAGAAAAAGAAAAACCATTCATCGTAGGGGAAAAACAGCAATAATCACTTCATCTGCGTACAATGAAGAACTACAGAAAATTTTTCTAAATAAAGCCTAGTACCTATCCAGATCGAGTGAAATTTCGCTTACTTCTCACTGCACTCATTCCGCTGTGAATTTTGTTCGTGAACGTTACCGAAAGATGTCGTTTGATAAAACACAAAAAATCAACAATTTATTTTAAATTTAAAATCAATTTATTTTAAATAAGAAATAGTCAATATTTTCTTTCGGAATAATGTGTTCCAATTGGCAATACGTGAGAAGGACAATGTTTTGTCGACCAGACAGAGCACAAAACATTGTTCCTGTGTGTTGCTTTCTCCATAATTACTGTATTATTTATAATACAGTATTGCTATCGATTTTTTAAAAAAAAAAATTTGCTGTTCTCAAAATTTTTTTTTCCACGTTTCATGACTAGTAGACGCAGAAAAAGCAATAAAAATGTTCACTCCGTCTGTACGCCGTACGTCGACCGCCCCAAAATATTTGAAGGCTCGTAGCTCTCAAACCAGTGGAGCTATTAAATTAAAATTTTTTCTAAGAATAGACTTGGTGAACCCCTTGAATTGACATTATTTTCAGGGGAGGAGGTGTAAGGGGGAAGGCGGGGGAAGCGTTTTAGACGAAAAATTTAGGTTTCTAGATCTCAGGAACCGCTTGTGTTAGGAGGCTGAAACTTAAATTTCTATAGAGCTTTGATAATGGACCCATTTGAAAAAAAAAACAGATATGGGTTAAGGGGTGTGGGAGTGGAGGGGGAAATAATGCGTCCCAAACGCAAAAATGCTGAGATCGACAAATTCTAAAATCCATATCTCCTAAACCATTAATAGCAAGCAATTAAAAGTTAACAAATATCTGTAGTTATACTGGGAGAGTAGATTGAAACACAATTTTTGGGTGGGGGTAGTGGCGTACGGGGTTGGGGGGTGAAAAACTTAAAATTACGATATCTCACAAACTAATTGGACCAGAAAAACAAAATTCGGTTTTATTATAAAGATTGACAAATAAAGATTGCTCAAAGTAAAATATTTGAAGGGGGTGGAGGAGCACGGAAGTGGGAGGGATTAGAATTTTTCAAAAATAACACGATTCATATCTCAATAACAGTGTAAGATGGATGTTTCAAATTTTTACCAGAAGTAGGCCTAATAAAACCCTAGTAGGGAAAAAAAGTTTGGTGGTGTGGGTGCCGAGGGTGAGGGTGGGGAAGGGTGGGGAAGGGTGAGAAAGAAAAAGTTCCGATGCTTATTTCTTAAGAATCTATAATGATAGGAAGCTGAAACTTGGTATTTAGATAGAGCTATAGTAGTGGCATGGTAGAAAAATACATTTTTTTTAAGGGTAGTATGGTACGGTGGTGGGGGGTGTTTTCCCTAACTTCAGAACGGCTTATTCTAGGAAGTTGAAACTCGGTACGTATATGTAAATTAACTAGAAAAGTAATTCTAATAAAAAAAAATTCAAATATTCATTGGCGTTCAGAAGGGGGGGGGGCAAAAAAAAATATCGGTTAATATAAAATGCATATATTTTCACGATTTTCGTCATATCTACTAGGTCTTTCGAAATATTGAATTCATTTTTATTCTGCGGATTCTTGATATGAATACCTAGAATGTGTTTTCAAGATTTTTTGAAATTCGACCCCTACGAGGGTGTAAACAGGTTGTATACTTTTTCATGAATTCCACCATGTTTCTCAGGTCTGATCAGATATCGAATATCTTTTAACTTCCCCAGCTTTGTTTAATAATCACCTATTTTTAAGTTTTGTTTTTTCAACCTGTAGACCGCATATCGGAATATGACCCAATTATTTAATACATATGTCACACCCTTTTCTGCCCGCTTCCCGAACTTTTTGTTAGGTTTTCAGTCACATAGTAACATACACCGCACCCCCGAATTGAACGCGTTCTGAACTTCTGCCGGAAAAATAATACAGTTGCGCCCAGACTGTTGGCAGATTTTTTTTTGATGTAATTATGCTGATGCATTGGATGACAAGGGTAAAGTTATCGAGAGTGAGTGCAGAGAAAGGATTTCGAATGGCAGTATATAATTAATTCGTCATTGGATATCAACACTGAACGTCCATCAAAATAAAAAAACCTATAAGGGATTTCGTAGTGCAGTAGGCCATGTAATAATATTTTTATGTAATAATATTTCAAAACGAGACGAAACGTCAAAATTTCACCGTGAAACTACGATACACATTCATTTCGCTGCGGAATCATTGATCAGCGCCATCTGTTAGAAAACTGGAAGCAAAAAAAATTATTTCTTTTGAACTGGGTACTAGCAAGCGAAATAAAAGCGAAAAAATTGTTCACTTGCATTTCGTTCGGTTTTTTTTGTATGTGTTTTTTGATTTCACTCGATTTGGATACTAGGCTTAAGTCTAAAAATCGGCCTAGACTTAATTTAGATAAACCACCTGAAAAAATTAAACTCGCAAGTAAAGCAGAACCAAGTAATGGTCATAATATTTGCTTGTAAATATTTACTATCATGAAGATTATGATAAAAGTATGTTGGAGGAATGCTGGATGCAATGCACTAAGTGTGGTGAATGGTCTCACGAAGGTGGTACTAGCTGGGAGACCGAGAACCTGTACGATTTTCATTGTTCCTATTACTAGTTAGTTTACCGGGCAATATCGTACAAGGTATACGATTTTGTCCACCCACCGGGGCAAAATCGGAAAAACTAGAGGTTTTGTTTTTTTTATAATTAATATTATAATATGTCGAATTTGACTAAAAGTTCTGATATTGCATTACATGAAATAAAAAAGACTTTAATAATATGGAGATCTCTGAGATATTGATCATTTTGCTTAGCTATACGGTTTTGGACGGGTTTCCCCTACTATATAGATCTTCACGATTCTTTAAAAAATGTTAACTCTCCTTAAAGAAATTTATTTTGGTTGCATTTCTTTATCATATCTTTACGAATCTATAATGTCGTGAAGTGGCTTCATCAATCTTCTGCTAAAGATAGATTCTGTCAACTGTTAAGAAGCGTTTCTGGTCTCTATGCAGCTGTACGCTCTTGCATAATACAGCTGTGATACGTGAATGGTCCTTATGTACCGTTAAGATACGATAAATACTGATATGAATTGGTTACGTAGAATTCTTGAACTTAAAGTGGTGAAACGTTTCTTTATAAAGGTTTTTCTCTGAAACCTGCATACCTTTACCGAAAATCTGGCTAGAATGCTTTGTGTTACGTTATGTTACTTTGTCCGCCGATACTATTCGATAGAGATTCATAAAGTTATGCCACGAAATTTCTTTATCAGAATAATGATATCAACGAATTACTAAATCGTTGACTCACTATAAAGCTACTTTACGCCCGAAGCGCTTGCGCGCGCTACGCTCCAACTAACTTTGGTGCTGCTCCGCGGGGCTGAAGGGATTTAAACTCCCTTTTTTGCGTTCATGTGTGAAGAGAAACGTCAAAATTAACCGTCATGGCGGTTCGCATAAAATGTACTGGTTGAGCAAAACTAGAAATTTAAATTCATTTTTGTAGTTATAGGTTGAAAATGCCAAATATTTATTTTGATCACAAACGGAAACATATCAAAATTTAGTTTATAAAGAGTTTAAAAATAAAAAAAATTGTTTTCACCCTTTTCCTTTATTATTTATAACACAGTATTGTTATTGATTTTCAAAAAAAATTTGCTGCCCACAAAATTTTTTTGTGTACATTTCATGACTAGTAGACACGAAAAAAGCAATAAAAATTTTCACTCCGTCTGTCCGCCGTACGTCGACTGCCAAAATCCTTTGAAGGCTCGTAGCTCTCAAACCAGTAGAGCTATTCAATTAAAATTTTTTCTAGGAATAGACTGGGTAAACCCCATGAATTGACATCATTTTCAGGGGTGGGGTGTGAGGGGGAAGGTGGGGGAAGCGTTTTAGACGAAAAATTTTGGTTTCTAGATCTCAGCAACAGCTTATGTTAGGAGACTGAAACTTGGAATTTCTATAAAGCTTTGATAGTGGACCCATTTGCAAAAAAATTAATGATATGGGTGAAGGGGTGTGGGAGTGGAGGGGGAAGCAATGCGTCCGAAACGCAAAAAAGTCGAGATCGACACATTCTAAAATCCATATCTCCTTAACCGTTAATAGCAAGCAATTAAAACTTAACAAATATCTGTAGTTATACTAGGGGAGTAGATTGAAACAAAATTTTTGGGTGGGGTAGTGGCGTACGGGGGTGGGGGTTGAAATACTTAACATAACGATATCTCACAAACCAATGACACCAGAAAAACAAAATTCGGTTTGGATATAAAGCTTGATAAATAGAGATTGCTCAAAGTAAAATCTTTGAAGGGGGCGGGGGAGTACGTAAGTGGAGGGGATAAGAATTTTTCAATAATAACACGTTTCATATCTCAATAACAGTGTAAGATGGATGCTTCAAATTTTTACTAGAAGTAGGCCTAATAGAACCCTTGTAGGGAAAAAAAGTTTGGGTTGTGGGTGTAGAGGGTGAGGGTGGGGAAGGGTGAGAAAGAAAAAGTTCCGATGCTTATATCTTAAGAATCTATAATGATAGGAAGCTAAAACTTGGTATTTAGATAGAGCTATAGTAGTGGCATGGTGGAAAAATAAAATTTTTTTAGGGGTAGTATGGTACGGTGCTGGGGGTGTTTTTCCTAACTTTAGAACGGCTTATGCTAAGAAGTTGAAACTCAGTACGTATGTGTAAATTAACCAGAAAAGTAATTCTGGTAAAAAAAATTAGAATATTCATTGGCGTTCAGAAGGGGGAGGGGCAAAAAAAAATTTCAGTTAATATAAAATGCATATATTTTCACGATTTTCGTCATATCTATTAGGTCTTTCGAAATATTGAATTCATTTCTATATTACGGATTCTTCATATGAATACCTAGAATGTGTTTTCAAGATTTTTTGAAATTCTTTTTCATGAATTCCACCATGTTTCTTGGGTCTTATCAGGCTTGTTTAACAATCACCTATTTTTAAGTTTTGTTTTTTTCAACCTCTAGACCGCATCCCGGAATATGACCCAATTATTTAATTCATATGTTACACCCTTTTCTAACCGCTTCCCGAACTTTTTGTTAGGTTTTCAGTCACATAGTAAGATACACAGCATCCCCGAATTGAACGCGTTCTGAACTTCTGCCTGAAAAATAATAAAGCTGCGCCCAGACTGTTGGTAGATTTTTTCGCTTGTGTTCGGTGAGAATAATTTACCAAATTTTAACTGACTGAAGAATATAGAAATCCGCAACTGTAATTTTCAAATTTATATACAAGGAAACAAGTTGGATATTACGTTGATATCAGCTTGTTGACGTACTATAAGCACATTATTGAGTGAAACACTGGTGAAATTGACGATATTATGAGTTGTATACAAGCAGTGTATCCATGGTATTAGCCAGCTTTTGATAGTACATATTTCGAATGCAAGACCAGAGGCGCAAATTTTATATTTGTTATGGTTTTTTAAAGTATTATATTCTTGGCGTACACAAGTTTTAAAGCGGCTGATTTTACCACGGTAGCAAATTTAGTCAAGTAGTAACATAATAGCAATAAATTGTCGATAGTAGCATTTTGCTATCTTCGTAGCACTTGTGGTCACACTGGTATCGACGCGTACCTACCTACCTATATACCATAATTGAAAACCTTTACTATGTCTTTCGAATTTCCTCAAAATTTTTTTCAATTAAACTCACTAATCGAGAAATAGGTCGAATATAGAGAAAATATTGTTAGTTTGTCTATCTGTGTATGTTTGGATAATTATAACTTCAAAATTACAGAATGATTTCGATGGAAATTTTTCCGAATTCAAAAATTAAATTATTTGAAATCTGATTTTCTGGGGAAATAATAACATTGACCAAAGAATTTCTGATGATACACTAAATATCTCAGTTTTGTTTCTTTTTAGAGAACATAGAAAACGAAGACATTGAGTTAACTACTCATTACTTAAAGTAAGACAAATCTTCTGGAAGAAACGTTGTGAATTGAAACTTAAATACATACAAAAGAAAATTTGATACCAATTGTCTGTAACATTGAAAACTCCATGTACCTCTGTACTTTTAAACTAACCACATCGCACTGTAAAATCGAAAAAGGAGAAAGGAAAACAACTTCTGGGTCAATTTTCAGTAATTACTGTCGAACAAAAATAGCAAATGTAAAGAAAACCGCTGATACACGATTGCGGTTACAGAGGAAAGCTTAGACAATATGTCTATAAATGAATATGGCATAAGACGAGCTGGACTTGGATACAGAGTTGTGCATGAGAAACCACCTGTACTATGGGTACCTATAGCGGAGTGACTATGGATTGTGGTTGTTCTGTAATTATACGAGTACTCACAAGGCGACGTGAAGTCTGTCAGGGTAGATCAGATGTTATGACTTATGACGGTGATTTACGTGTAGTACTCCTCTTATATCGGGTGTCTGTTACTTGATACAAATGATTTTTTAAGTTCGAATCGCAAATAATGGCTAATTCGAATCAAATGCCACTTGCAGACAGACATTTTAATTATTTTTATATTTTCTAACTTAGGATTCGTCAATTACATCAAGAGCTCATATGTTTGTCTACAATTTTCCTAAGTAGCCCCATATTTATCGATTTTAAAGTCTACAGCACATAGAACGAAGCTTAGACTTGGAGACATGTGTAGCAAGGACTATTGTACAGGTGTGTCTCAAAGAAGTGAAATAATTTCGCTCAATAAAAGATGCTTAGCTAATAATCTGAATATAAAGAAATTCGAAAGAGTCTTTCGTGTAACTATATTATGAAAGTTTGAAAGTACCTATACAGCAAAAAACTAAAATATGTAAAATATTGGCACATTGGAAAAACCTTAAAAGAAAATGTTAAATTCTGTGTAATAATAACTACGAACGATAACGTACCAGTAGCTATTGGATACCAACAAGCCCAGCAAGGTTTTTGAGACAACATCAGTAATGCGACAATTTGAGAATACCCGAAAGAATATTCTCGTTGAGATCACTCTCTTATCGCATTGAACATTTAAGTGCACCTATTTAGGTGTATCTCATATTGGACAATCACAAATCGCATTGAGACCAGTCTTTTTAAAACTTATCTCATTGAGATCAGCAAGTATATTCAATGCCTTAACTTGCGATTATGACAAATGACAAACGTTAATCTTTTGTTAATGCAAGAATTTCAAGAAAAAAGTTTATTGTGTTTATTTCGAACAGACAAGTGCTTGTGAAGAGTAAATATCCACGTAAGTCAAACTAGGATAATATTTTTTAGAGAACTTCTTATTACATACATATCTATTTCATTTCAGATCATTGCTGTCGGTTATGTTTTTTAGATTAAGGTAATAGTTAAATTTTTCTTTAAGAATTTGAACTTATACTGATTTTTTTTCTTGGATAAGTTACAATTTTTTTATTTTTAAGGTATTAATTGTTTATTTTATTTTTGCTGTTATATAAACTTTTATACATATAATTGTACCTATATAATTAATACGTTGTGTTTTTCTCCACAAAAACATCTTTCTTTCATCTCATTTTTGGATCGTAGATCTTGTGTCGTGCATCTGCTATTACTCGAATCCTTTATTGCCTTTACCTATTATCCCCAATAAAGGGCAATAAAATATTGCACTAATCGCTTTAGAGTTTTCTTACGATTATCGCAATGCGATGAACTGCCGATAATCGCAGTAGGGTGCTCTTGCGTTTACCGCAATGAGATGAACGAGCGATAATCGCATAAAGGTATTCGGTCGATTTTCGCAGTGCGATGTCCTTGCAATATGACTTGCGAGTGGACAGAGTTAATCGCAAGATACGGCTTGCGATAAATTTAAGATCAAGCGAATATTCTCAATGAGAATATACGCCGCTTATTCGGCGGATTTGCCGCGCGCTTGTTGGGAAGTAGCCACGGTGTAATATGATAAAGAAGCCTTGATGTATGATAAAGAAGATCACACTATACGATTATATGCGCCTTTAATTTTTACTGTATTATTTATAATACAGTATTTTGTTAAATCCACCAACTAAAATATAGATGATGACTGCAACATCTCAAACGAATTGGGCCTATCGAAATATCATGTGCTCAGAATTGACCGTTGACGGCTGTATTACCGTCGTTAATAATACACTCCGATCTAGCCAAATTGAAATTCGTAATTCTTAAGTAGAAGAATTTTTTGTAATCATTAATGATAAATTGATCATTGGCGCTGTGTACCTACCACTTTCATCTTGTCAGAAGGATTATAAATCTCTTTGCAATACCATAAGCATTATTGCTGATGCGTATCCAGTTGATGACGTCGTTATTTATGGTGATTTTAATCTGCCTCAAATTTCTTTCGGTGATAATTATTGGGTGGCTTCTGATAACTGCGAAGCCAGTAACGAAATTGTTGATACTTACTCCGAACTGAACTTTCAACAAATCAATAAAACGTTTAATGCCAACGGTAAGATGCTATATCTTGTATTTTCAACCATGGAGTCATCTGCTGTTCATCGTTTAATATCTTACCGCTTGATGCTCTTTACCACCCTGTATTATTTATAATACAGTATTGTTATCGATTTTTAAAAAAAAAAAATTTGCTGCCCTCAAAATTTTTTTTTCCACGTTTCATGACTAGTAGACGCGAAAAAAGCAATAAAAATTTTCCCTCCGTCTGTACGCCGTACCCCGTACGCCGTACGTCGACCGCCCCAAAATCTTTGAAGGCTCGTAGCTCTCAAACCAGTGGAGCTATTAAATTAAAATTTTTTCTAAGAATAGACTTGGTAGACCCCTTGAATTGACATTATTTTCAGGGGAGGAGGAACCGCTTGTGTTAGGAGGCTGAAACTTAGAATTTCTATAGAGCTTTGACAATGGACCCATTTGCAAAAAAAAAACAGATATGGGTGAAGGGGTGTGGGAGTGGAGGGGAAAATAATGCGTCCGAAACGCAAAAATGCCGAGATCGACAAATTCTAAAATCCATATCTCCTAAACCATTAATAGCAAGCAATTAAAACTGAACAAATATCTGTAGTTATACTAGGAGAGTAGATTGAAACAAAATTTTTGGGTGGGGGTAGTGGCGTAGGGGGGGGGTGGGGGGTGAAAAACTTTAGATTACGATATCTCACAAACTAATTGGACCAGAAAAACAAAATTTGGTTTGAGTGTAAAGCTTGGTAAATTAAGATTGCTCAAAGTAAAATATTTGACGGGGGTGGAGAAGCACGGAAGTGGGAGGGATTAGAATTTTTCAAAAATAACACGATTCATATCTCAATAACAGTGTAAGATGGATGTTTCAAATTTTTACCAGAAGTAGGCCTAATAGAACCCTAGTAGGGAAAAAAAGTTTGGGGGTGTGGGTGTCGAGGGTGAGGGTGGGGAAGGGTGAGAAAGAAAAAGTTCCGATGCTTACATCTTAAGAATCTATAATGATAGGAAGCTGAAACTAGGTATTTAGATAAAGCTATAGTAGTGGCATGGTGGACAAATACATTTTTTTTTAGGGGTAGTATGGTACGGTGGTGGGGGGTGTTTTCCCTAACTTCAGAACGGCTTATGCTAGGAAGTTGAAACTCGGTACGTATATGTAAATTAACTAGAAAAGTAATTTTGATAAAAAAAATTCAAATATTCATTGGCGTTCAGAAGGGGGGGGGGGGTAAAAAAAAAATATCGGTTAATATAAAATGCATATATTTTCACGATTTTCTAGGTCTTTCAAAATATTGAATTCATTTTTATTTTACGGATTCTTCATGTGAATACCTAGAAAGTTTTTTCAAGATTTTTTGAAACCCCTAAGAGGGTGTAAACTGGTTGTATACTTTTTCATGAATTCCACAATGTTTTTTAGGTCTGATCAGATATCGAATATCTTTTTACTTCCCCAGGTTTGTTTAGTAATCACCTATTCTTAAGTTTTGTTTTTTCAACCTCTAGACCGCATCCCGGAATATGACCCAATTATTTAATTCATATGTTACACCCTTTTCTAACCGCTTCCCGAAGTTTTTGTTAGGTTTTCAGTCACATAGTAACATACACCGCATCCCCGAATTGAACGCGTTCTGAACTTCTGCCGGAAAAATAATACAGTTGCGCCCAGACTGTTGGCAGATTTTTTTTTTAAGCGATAAAAATGTATTAAATTCTGATATTTCCTTTAAAACTTAAGCCAGAAATACATGTGCATATATCTGCATGCAGCGCGGCAAAACTGATTTAGAACGCATGAGTTTAAGTGCGACGAAATACACGGTCACACTGCATGCAGCGGAGCGCTGCAAGATGTCTCTACTTTTACTTTTGCGGTGCAGCGGCAGTATTATCACAACTTGAGGTTGAAATTTACCAACACAGAAACATGAAAAAATGGTTCGACAGGTAATGTTTAGTAGTAATTTTGTACCTGTGGAGAGGAGTATTAATGAAGGAGCGTTTTATGGAACTAGGAAAAAGTATATTTGGGACAAATACAATCAAAAGATCTGCCAAAAAATTCTGCATATCTGTTTCACATGCAGGGATGCCTGCATTGCTGCATGCATATATTCTGCACATGTATTTCAGGCTTGATAATTTTAAGCATGCTAACTATGATTCTATTTGTTATCACATTTAATTGGTTGGACTCTAATTGGTTAACTGGGACTGGGTGGTTTTGATATTGAGCAGTCAGTGAACACTTTCTACGATATTTTAGTTAATATTATAACAATTCACGTTCCTACCACTGTAATTCATATGGCTCTACTTATCAACACTGGTTCAGTAGTGATCTGAAGAAATTGTTGTTAGATAAAAAAAGTGCTTACTGTATAAATCCTCTGGGCTAATTAGATACCTAGAAAGTGTTTTCAAGATTTTTTGAAAGGGGTGTAAGTGATTGTGTACTTTTTCATAAATTCTTCCATATCTCTCAGGTCTGATCAGATATCGAATATCATTTCACTTCCACGGACTTGTTTAATAATTACCTATTTTTAAATTTTTTCCTTTTTCAGCCCCTAGACCGGATCCCGGAGTATGACCTAATCATGTTATTCATATATTACGCCCTATTCTAACCGCTTCCGAACTTTTTGTTAGTTTTTCAGTCACATAGTAACCTACACAGCATCTTCGAATTGAACGCGTTCCGAACTTCTGCTTGCGCCCAGACCATTGGCAGATTTTTTAGTTCTTGTCTAGGCTCCTGGTGTCGCTTAATACAACCACATAGTCTCAACTTTCTGATATCAACCCTTCGGGAGGTATAGATGCTTGAATGATTCGATCCCAGCTTTCGATCGATTCGGATGTATTTGCCCTCCTCTACTATGGGAGGTATGCCCCCATACCATGAACTTCTATCGACCACTGGGTTCACTACTATACTTCTTCATAAAATCTAAGTTTTAGTCTTCTGCTATTAGCGGTTCCTGAGATCTAGAAAACAACATTTTTTGTCTTAAATGCCACCAAAAAAAAATTATTTTAATAGATCAAGGGGCTTAGTAAACTACGCTTTTCGTACGCTGTACGGCGGACGATGTTTATGGTGAACACACATATGTACATATTTTTACATTATATCAAATTTTCAGAGTACCATTTGAAAATTTGGGTCGATCACAGCACTTTATTATAAAAAGTAATAAAGTGGAAGTAGTCCTTATACTTATAAGCTGAATTAAACAAAATTCTATTTCGATGAGAATTCACGATGTCGCATTTCACTTAAAATGTCGTCAAGTTGCAGAAAGTTGCGGACTAATTTCCGCCGTGTACTACTCGTAGACGAACTTACCTTAAATGGTACACGCCTGGTACATAAGGTACCAAAGGGAAAGACTACGTAAATAGATTTTGATTAATGTGATGCCAATGAATTGTCAGGACCATAATATAACGTACTATTATACTACTTGAATTATGCATCAAACGGTTAATCCTACACTAGAGCATGATTCGGCAGATAATCGTTGTTGTTGCTGCTACTGTAAGTGGGAATGAATTGCAGCTACAGTGATACTGCAAAATTAAATGTTAAAGTGGGAGTCTACAGAATCCCATGTAATACATACGAACCTACATCTGGATTTTACTGTACAATTTATTTCTATTCGTGCAGGATTATTGAAAGGCCAGCGGAATCAATTATAGCTACTTTTTTATTCGAGTCATAAATTATTCCAATTGAGCTCAAGTACATTCTAAAAAGCTTTAATATTTTCTTGTCTACGGTTTAAGAGTAGAAAATACAAAAGCTTTAATTAGGTACATATCAATTTTTCTTCTTTTTATTTTCATTTTCTTTTAGTTAGTATTTAAGTTAGTATATAAGTGAATAGTAATAGGTTTTTAGCTGAATTTTCCTATCACACCGTTACACCGAATTCAAAAGAATTCGGAATACTCACATGTAATAAAAGACCCCGAAAAGCAAAGTTGTAAAGACTATTGTCTGATCTCTGGCTATTTATATCATAAGCTTATAATCTCAATGAATAAATATTATTATTATTATTATTATTATTAATTAGGTATATATGTTTTAAAAAATATATGCAAATATCTAAAATTTTCAAATAATTCGTTCGGCACTGGTACTTTAGAAGAAAGTCCAATACTATTAGAAACACCTAGGCCTAGGGGAAGGGAATCAACTGCTGCTCTTTACTGGAGTTAAGGATAATCAAGGCGTTGTATTTATTGAGAATCCGATCCGCCCACAGTAGTTACGTCTACGTCTAGAGTTTTAGATGACGCATTTGTGTTCACAGTACTTAGAACTTAGTAGTATTTAATAGTTATTTTGTACCACTAGTATATCATGGAATATCCATTACCATCTTATAATTCCATATGAGAGTTTTTTGAGAGTATAATGCATTTTGCCAATAAGGAAAGTAGGTACATATAGTATAATAATCAATGACGCAACAGCCCAAATCGGGCCTAGGCCTTGAAGTAATGCTAGAGTTACTTCATTTACCAAGGGAACATTAGGAGGTGAAGTGGTCAGCTACACGCTCGTCCGTGATTATTACCCCGATTTTAACTCAGGTACTCATTTACAGCTGAGTGAACTGGTAGTCCGGCACCCAATACCATTTTCGAAAATTACTTGCCACCAAGCAGATTCGAACCTGGTACCAGGTGCACCGAAGGCAAGTGCTCTAGCCACTAAGCCACCCAGACTAGGTACATATAGTATATACTTCCATAATTTTACTCTTTTTAAAGAGAAAAAAACAACTGATAACATGCGCAAATTTATTATAATCAGTGGCGGTGCTAATAGTTTTGGCGCCCGGCGCAGTTTCTACTTTTTGGTGTCCCAAATTTTATAGTTTGCTTTCGAAAAATGAAGGATAGTTTGCAAGATTAAGCCCCCTAATTATTATTATTCCATAATAATACCATTTGTAATTCCATATCAGATATCCCACCTCAAAACAGATACAAACGCACCATGGAGTAAGACCGAAATGCAATAAGGTACTGAAAGTGGTAAAAATGAGGCTTCTGAATACAATTCGAACGAGGGCGTCATTTCAGTTTTACCCAGGGGCAAGATGTTTTTTACTTGCTATAAATGAATGCATGTTCGTCGATATTAAGGCCGCGGTTCGAATTACGCTGATGCTGCTTACATTATTAACATTACTTACAATCGGTCCGAATTGCTGGTACGCTTATGTCGCTTTCAATTCGGACCGATGAGCACACAGTTTACTCACAGTTCATAGTACCTATTCTCGAAACCGTTAGCAGTGTAAGCGCCATAAAACTACCCATCCATGCAAATTGCTGTGAGCGCAATTCGAACCGATTTTAAGAGCACTAAAAGTGCAGAATGCGTAATTCGGACTGTGGCCAAAGATATGTAGTGTATGCATGCGAGCAATTCTCGAATTCCTCCCCTCCCCAAAGACGTTCCTAAATTTGATATCTGTTATTGAATTTATGAAGGATTTACGAAGGAATTGAAAGATCTTCAAAATTATTGTTAGAATTAAGGACCTCAAAGGTGATTGTGCACAGATAAACTTTTTTTATCAATTAACAACGGAATTTCATAGTTTATCATTTCCACGGTGGAAGTGGAAGCTTTCGATAGGAGTATTTCGCACGAATACATCAAATTGTTTGCGTTGACATTGCATTATCTTTCAGGGATTTCTTCATTCCGCTTGATAACTTAGCATTTTCAGCTTCAGGAATCTTCCGCTTTTTTCGATATTGACTACCGGACAATTTTTTTGGATTCATGGACATTTTTAGATTTAAGAAACGAAATATAGAAGGTAGCTCACTAAAAGTTTATTAACACTACACTTGAAAGATATCACCTATTGGCACTTGACACTTGTTCTTTCATCCAATAAAACAAAACCTATCAAGAAAAATATCACATTTTCTTTGGTCAACAGTGCTCCTAATTCGTTAAAATTCTAAAATACATAAAGAACCGAAGCACTGGCACAGCGCATGCGCTGTCCCATTTCATTCATATGGAAGCGCAAATTTATTATCTGCGCCAGATACATGCACTCACTAGAAAATTTGAGGAGAACTCCGTGAGGGAGCAAATAACGAGGTATCTACTATGCCTCACAATGGAGGAAAAAAGGAGGAAAGAGAAAGAAATTAATAACAAAATTATGCAGAAAACCGTCACTTCTCTTTCTTTGCTCCGAATGGATGAAAATTGGACTTTATGAAGACCATTTTTGAGTTTTACTGCAGAACTAATCCCATTAGAGATCTCGTTTTAAGCACCCTTACAAGTATTTTTGAATGCTTTCTGTGGAGGTATATTGGAGATCTCATTTTAGCGGACATGCTCTTGCAAAAAGGAGGTCAAATGGAGGAGAAAACGAGGTCTCCAAACCTCCCTAAGGAGTAGTCCGGGATTAATCATGGGATGCTCTCATTTCCTACTGGGCAACGCATTCCGTCGCGCATAAAAACGTGTAGAATGTACACCGTGCTGTGCGTGTGTTTGTCAAACCATGGCGCGGATAAAATTTTTGAGCCAAAGAGTAAGACAGTGGATTCGCACATGTATAGTATGATCGAACTAGTTGGAAGAGGGTGATATGAGAATACGTATATTTATATAATAATATCAAACCGCAACCGTTTGTTTAAGAGAATGAAGCAAATGTTTGGCTGTACGACGTGTTGTTAAATTATGTATTAGGATGGATAGGTATATGTTTTAGAACTACAAAATTTACAATCACTGAAATTAGTGATAATTGCAGTATGAACCGTTTATTTTAAAAGTGGAATAAGTCACTTTTTGAAGAAAAAAATTTAATATCACATTGAAACGATGTTCTATACAACACGAAGCAATTTTTTGAGAATCTATTGATGCAATTGTTTCATTACACTTGTTACAAACACCTACAAATAATTTTCCCGAAAGTTGGCATGAATATTTTTAAACATGATAAAACGCAAACACTAAGCCATGTCGATTTAAAAAACGTGTTATTTCTTCATTTATCAAGCTTTGTATCCAAACCGAATTTTGTTTTTCTGGTGCCACTGGTTTGGGAGATATTGTAATGTTAAGTATTTCAACCCCCACCCCCGTACGTCACTACCCCCACCCAAAAATTTTGTTTCAATCTACTCTCCTAGTATAACTACAGATATTTGTTAAGTTTTAATTGCTTGCTATTAACGGTTTAGGAGATATGGATTTTAGAATTTGTCGATCTCGACTTTTTTGCGTTTCGGACGCATTGCTTCCCCCTCCACTCCCACACCCCTTCACCCATATCTGTTTTTGTTTTTGCAAATGGGTCCATTATCAAAGCTCTATAGAAATTCTAAGTTTCAGCCTCCTAACACAAGCGGTTCCTGAGATCTAGAAACCTAAATTTTTCGTCTTAAACGCTTACCCCGCCTTCCCCCTTACACCTCCTCCCCTGAAAATAATGTCAATTCAAGGGGTCTACCAAGTCTATTCTTAGAAAAAATTTTAATTTAATAGCTCCACTGGTTTGAGAGCTACGAGCCTTCAAAGATTTTGGGGCGGTCGACGTACGGCGTACGGCGTACGGGGTACGGCGTACAGACGGAGTGAAAATTTTTATTGCTTTTTTCGCGTCTACTAGTCATGAAACGTGGACAAAAAAATTTTGAGGGCAGCAAATTTTTTTTTTTTTAAAATCGATAACAATACTGTATTATTAATAACACAGTAAAATGAATTCAATATATGGAAAGACCTAGTAGATATGACGAAAATCGTGAAAATATATGCATTTTATATTAACTGATATTTTTTTTTGCCCCCTCCTTCTGAACGCCAATGAATGTTCGAATTTTTTCTTATCAGAATTACTTTTCTAGTTAATTTACATATACGTACCGAGTTTCAACTTCCTCATCCATCATCATGAAAACCTAACAAAAAGTTCGGGAAGCGTTAAGAAAAGGGTGTAACATATGAATTAAATAATTGGGTCATATTCCGGGATGCGGTCTAGAGGTTGAAAAAAACAAAACTTAAAAATAGGTGATTATTAAACAAGCCTGGGGAAGTGAAAAGATATTCGATATCTGATCAGACCTGAGAAACATGGTGGAATTAATGAAAAAGTATACAACCAGTTTACACCCTCTTAGGGGTCGAATTTCAAAAAATCTTGAAAACACTTTCTAGGTATTCACATGAAGAATCCGTAGAAAAAAAATGAACTCAATATTTCGAAAGACCTAGTGGATATGACGAAAATCGTGAAAATATATGCATTTTATACTAACCGATATTTTTTTTTGCCCCCTCCCCCTTTCTGAACGCCAATGAAT
Source organism: Beris chalybata (assembly GCA_949128065.1). Classification (NCBI taxonomy): domain Eukaryota; kingdom Metazoa; phylum Arthropoda; class Insecta; order Diptera; family Stratiomyidae; genus Beris; species Beris chalybata. The sequence continues at coordinate 95,328,892 of OX421895.1, forward strand.
ATTCAAATTTTTTTTTATCAGAATTACTTTTCTAGTTAATTTACATATACGTACCGAGTTTCAACTTCTTAGCATAAGCCGTTCTAAAGTTAGGAAAAACACCCCCCACCACCGTACCATACTACCCCTAAAAAAAATTTTATTTTTCCACCATGCCACTACTATAGCTCTATCTAAATACCAAATTTCAGCTTCCTATCATTATAGATTCTTAAGATATAAGCATCGAAACTTTTTCTTTCTCACCCTTCCCCACCCTCACCCTCTACACCCACACCCCCAAACTTTTTTTCCCTACTAGGGTTCTATTAGGCCTACTTTTGGTAAAAATTTGAAGCAACCATCTTACACTGTTATTGAGATATGAAACGTGTTATTTTTGAAAAATTCTTATCCCCTCCACTTACGTACTCCCCCGCCCCCTTCAAATATTTTACTTTGAGCAATCTTTATTTATCAAGCTTTGTATCCAAACCGAATTTTGTTTTTCTGGTGCCACTGGTTTGGGAGATATTGTAATGTTAAGTATTTCAACCCCCACCTCCATACGTCACTACCCCCACCCAAAAATTTTGTATCAATCTATTCTCCTAGTATAACTACAGATATTTGTTAAGTTTAAATTGCTTGCTATAACCGGTTTAGGAGATATGGATTTTAGAATGTGTCGATCTCGACTTTTTTGCGTTTCGGACGCATTGCTTCCCCTTCCACTCCCACACCCCTTCACCCATATCTGTTTTTTTTTTTGCAAATGGGTCCATTATCAAAGCTCTATAGAAATTCTAAGTTTCAGCCTCCTAACACAAGCGGTTCCTGAGATCTAGAAACCTAAATTTTTCGTCTAAAACGCTTACCCCGCCTTCCCCCTTACACCTCCTCCCCTGAAAATAATGTCAATTCAAGGGGTCCACCAAGTCTATTCTTAGAAAAAAATTTAATTTAATAGCTCCACTGGTTTGAGAGCTACGAGCCTTCAAAGATTTTGGGGCGGTCGACGTACGGCGTACGGCGTACGGCGTACGGGGTACGGCGTACAGACGGAGTGAAAATTTTTATTGCTTTTTTCGCGTCTACTAGTCATGAAACGTGGACAAAAAAATTTTGAGGGCAGCAAATTTTTTTTTTTAAAAAATCGATAACAATACTGTATTATAATTAATACAGTAAAATCTACCACTATACAAAAGTTTCTACCTGTAAGTAAAAGGTCATGTAATAATTGCTTGTGCTCTCCTCATTCTTTTGATATATTTCCAACTAAAATATAAATCAGAGTTCAGTATTTCATCTAGAGTATCATACGATTGGCTTGCAGCCGATCGTGACTGCGTTATGTTTTTTTTTTAAATCAATAACAATACTGTATTATAAATAATAAAGTAAAAAAGAAAAGGGGTGTCAAAATAACATAAAAGTCAAACTTTGAATTAATTGCGGGTGTCAAGAGCATATGGTGCAATAAATATTCCCACGAGGAGGACAGCATGAGCCTGAAACGCTTATATTACTTTTCATGTCTGTTACTGCAACTCACGTGGCACTTTTTTTTTGTACATAATACTTACATAGGTTACAATTTTGTGCATGTACAGACGAAACTTTTCTGCAGCATACAAACAACCTACACCATATGCTCATAAATTATTGCAATAGCCATACTACTGGTGAGTAAATAAATGGCTTTCATTCAAATTTAATTACTTTCAAGGGAAAAGTTAATTAAACAAGCGGTTCTACGGTACCTACATAACAAAAAATTTCAAATAAAATCGACAATTTGGTCAAAAAAAAAAAACTTAGGTATGACCATACTTAGAAAAGCTTACGGCATAGTTCGTGGGTGGAATTTGAAAAAGTTCAGATACCGATTGTTAAGCGAATATATGGATGCCCGTTTAAGTAAAAAACAATTCGATATCTCAAAAGTTCAAAAAGATAGGTACATTCCCTTAGGGTTGGAAAAAAATCCTGAAATTGATTTTTAAGCAATTATATTATACATCCTCGGTGGGAAAGAAACTCTAAAAATCGTTTGAAAGATTTGGAATAAAATGGAGTATCTTGGCTCTAATGGCATAATTTTTTCAACATACACTCCCCTGTGTCTCATAAATAAAGTATTCAAGCTCTGAATGTCTACTTGGTTTTAAAAGTAGATATACTTATTATTTGATGTTTGCATGGTAAGCTACCATAAAAGCCATTATGATTAAATGTTTGTAGCTTTGCGGTGTCAGTGGAGTGAAACCCCAACACAAAATCCCCAACAGTTGATAATTCGCTGTCCTAGAGGACATGACAATTGGAAAGCCTTCACTGGAGATGCCAGTTTTCTATAAGACTGTGTTGGGCTAGGTCCGAAGCACTCCACTGACACCGGAAAGCTACAAACATTTAATCTTAGATATACTTACTTACGATGGCGCTACAGTCCAAATCGGAAATTGGTCTCCTAAATGTGCCACCCCCAGCCTTCTCTCGTCCTCCGCGTCTCCATCTTGAAAGTGATTTGCTGTCTGTGTCAATTGAGTCCTTCCAGCGCTTTCGTGGTTTTCCAACTGCTCTTTGTCCATAAACTTTTCCCTTTAGTGGAATTCTTTTTTGGGATTCTTCCGTCTTTCATCCGCTCCACATGATCAGCCCATTGAAACTTTTTGAATTTTATGAGGAGCGATACTTGTGGATTATCGAAGATGGCATACAATTCTCTATTGTATCATATTTTCCAGTCTTCGCTCACAGGTCCAAGGATTCTTCTGAAAACTTTTCTTTCAAAGACATTAACTAATTTTTCGGACGCCTGCGTCAATGTCCACGTTTCGCTCCCATAGCATAGCACAGGTCTTATTATTGTTTTGTATAGTTTAAGCTTTGTTTTTCTATGCATATTTTTGTTTTTAATTATTGGAAGTACCGAATAATACGTTTTGTTTGCCATCATTATTCTTCTTTTAGTTTCGATGGCTTCGCTTCCATCCTTCGATATATTTCCCTTAAGGTTCCGTCTTAGACAAATTTCACTGTGTTTGAGTGTCTTCTTAAAATTTTGCTGCCATTCTTTCATAAACCTATGTTTGTACTAATAAAGTTTTGCGTTATAGATGCATTGAATTTGACTTGTTTTTGGGTATGTCATGTAATTGATGAGAAATTATGGATCCTGTAGTCAAAGTTGATTTCCGTTACACCCTATGCTATCCTACTAACCAGGTGACCAGAAGACTATTGGTCTAGTCCATTACTTTCATGATTATAATACGATGTATTTTAACGCTAGCTAAACTTTAATGTAGTCATGCCAACAAATAATTCTCAAACAGGTCACATGTGTCATTAACTTAATACCACATTTGTGATTTAAGTAATCACTTAAGTACATCTGTTTAGCATAAAGTGACCTCAAATGTTCAACAGAGACTGCACATATGGCAACTGGCTAATTAACACAATTAGAAATTCCATTCAGTAATTAGCACTTGCATTGGACACAATGACTCCAGATTAGATATTGTCGGCAGAAAAAACAGAGTACAAACTATGAGTGAAATCAAAACCGATAGTTGTTACTAATTAAACTTAATTAACACAATTTATCACAGATAATTGCAACCTTGTTTGCAGTTCGTATCTCTGCATTGTTTGAGTAGTTTGTCTTTTTCCTTTCAAGGAAATTTAACATAGTGCACGGGAATACTAGCACGTATTCTATTATGTTCATTTAGTTCTTAGAAGAAAATAATACTAATTAGACATGGTTTATTGCAATTAAAGTAACGAGCTTAAATTTATCAATACTAATTTGTATTCTTTATTAATACCTAGTGTTTTACTTTATTATTTATAATACAGTATTGTTGTTGATTTTCAAAAAAAAAATTCCCTATACCCCGTACGCCGTATCCCGTACGCCGTACGGCGACCGCCCCAAAATCTTTGAAGGCTCGTAGCTCTCAAACCAGTGGAGCTATTAAATTAAATTTTTTTTAAGAATAGACTTGGTGGACCCCTTGAATTGACATTATTTTCAGAGGAGGAGATGTAAGGGGGAAGGCGGGGTAAGCGTTTTAGACGAAAAATTTAGGTTTCTAAATCTCAGGAACCGCTTGTGTTAGGACCGCCCTGAAACTTATTGAGTTGTATGAGAATATGAGGTGTTTTAACAATGAAGTCCAACTAAATTGATTAATATGACCCGCTTATTAATAAATTAAATAAACATTCTAAATGCATGAATATTGTTCAGCCATCCATCTCAAGAAGGCGAGATACACCCTCAACAAGATGAGATTATGGTCTTTTCTGAAAAGTAGAAAAGAAGTTCAAACAGAAGTTTTAAAATACTAAACTAGTTTTAGGTCAAAGGGCTAAGACGTTCGTGAAATTTTACCTCAGAGGTAAACTGTCGTAACTAGCAAATTTTCGATTTTGGGATTATTAATGTAATTGCATTGTGGGGATGTATATTTTTAAGTGGTAAATCTTCGCATCCGCAGAGCTAAAGGAAGCCAAAATAATCAATGAGTTTTAATCGTATCTGCCTTGTATTGATAGAGGAAATGTATAGTTATAAAATGGTTTACTGAACATTTTACGAAATGTCACTTACGACAGTTTACCTCTGAGGTACAGAAATATTTTTATGAAAACCAGCAAATTCTACTGCAATGCAACGGAAGAATTCTTTAAATTTATAGTTTGAGGTTTGAATTTCAGTTATCTCGGCACAAGCTAGTTACAAGTTCGTAACTAATAAATTTTTGGTCAAGGAAAAAACCTCGGTATGATACAAAATAACAGTTACTCATTAAGTTAGTAAACAGAATAACTTTAAAGTTATTATATGTGCATTTATGAAGTGACGTTGTGCCATCTTGAAGTAACTGTCCAATTCATTTTTATATAAATATCAATAAAACAACAGAACTATAAATTATATCGCAGTTAAAAATAAAAATTTTACCTGCATAGTCGTCGTCAAACAATTGTCTTCAGAGCATGGTAAACGCTTTTCAAGATTTTATAATACACTTGTCAAAATCTTACCTCATAAATCAGGTATAAGATACTTCTTAATAAAGTTATTATAATTAAAAATGGATTTAAAGAGATTCCTAGTCTTACTTCTTAAGTTTTTGATTAAGGAAGTTATTTAAACTATACATCGGCTCAATAAAAAGACTAAGGGCCGGTTTCACAGTTGAAATTTGATCTGAAGTTTAGTTAAACTTAAACTTAAGAATAAACTGCACTTTAAACTTGACTCGATTTCACGGTAAATACATATCATATGATTAACTTATCTGAAATTCGTAATCATTGTGAACTAATTCAAATGAATTCAACTTTTTTAAATTGGTATACTCTGCATTTTCTGTCATTTTATTTCGTAGAAATATTAAAAATTTGAATTATTTACAATAACGGCTACTTTAATTAAGATAAAATCACTTGAATGTCAAAAAAATTAATCCGAGCTATAAACGAAAAAAATTCTACCGTTTAGCTTAATCCTATCATTAGAACAAACTTGTGTTTTACAACATCTGTGAAACGCATTATTCGTTTGATCCTAAGTTTAACGAAAATTTTTGGTTGAAACTTAGACTGTGAAAACGGCCCTATGTGAATATGAATAAATACTTATATAATTACATTGACATAAAATATTTCTTTCGTAGATTTTAAGTATTGTAGGATAACTTAACTCCTGGGGTGATATCTTCTTCGTGCTTGGCTTAAAGACTTCAGGTTATAAGATACAGGTTTCGGTTTCCATTTCCCATTATTGAGTTTATTATAAATAGTAAAAATTAAATATACTACCTTTCTAGTGATCTCAAAAAACAGGTGGTTTACATCTAATCCAACTGGATTTGGTGAAATCTCAAGATTTTTACTAAACTTTCAAAATCTACTCATTTTCTTATACATGCGAGAGATCTTGAAGTGCAATCATATTACAATCAACTTTATAGTATTTACAATGATACTATTGTAGTATTAATAGGCTTTATTGTTTTTTATTTATTATCTTATCTAATTAATTTAAAAGTACACCACGTTAATCTAAAATCGTATGAACTATGATCTTAAAAGCTGTAGGTACGTATTAATTTATTATGACGGATCTCGTTGAAAAAGAATGTGAACAAGCATAAATTATGTGGAATATCTTATTAATATCGAAGTTGTTGCTGACTACCTGAAAATTTAAATAATGAATTACTTTATTATTTTAATAATGAAGTATTGTTATCGACTTTTAAAAAAAAAAAATTTGCCACCCTGAAAATTTTTTTTTATACGTTTTATGACTAATTAACACCAAAAAAGCAATAAAAATTTTCAGTCCGTCTGTGCTCCGTACGCCGTACGCCGTACGCAAACTCGTTTGAGGAATTATAGTTCCCAAGCCCTATGAGCTATTAAATTGATTTTTTTTTTCTGAATAGACATGGTAGACCTCTTGAAGTGAGAATTTTTTTTAGGGGTGAGGGTGCGAGGGGTAAGGTGGGAGAAGCATTATAATTTCTATAAAGCTTTAATAGTGGACCCATTTGCAAGAAAATTGCTGATATGGGTGAAGAGGTGTGGGAGTCGAGGGGGAAATAATGCGTCCGAAACGCAAAAATGCCGATATCGACACATTCTAAAATTCATATCTCTTAAACCGTTAACGGCAAGCAATTAAAACTTAACAAATATCTGAAGTTATACTAGGAGAGTAGATTGAAACAAAATTTTTTGGTGGAGGTGGTGGCGTGCGGGGGTGGGGGTTGAAATAGTAAAGACTACGATATCTCACAAACCAATTGCACCAGAAAAACAAAATTTGGTTTGGGTATACAAATTTATAAATAAAGATTGCTCAAAGTAAAATCTTTGAAGGGGGCAGGGGAGCATAGAAGTGGGGGGGGGAGAAGAATTTTTCAAAAATATCACTTTTCATATCTCAATAACAGTGTAAGATAGATGGTTCAAATTTTAAGTAGAACTAGGCCCAATAGAACCCTAGTAAAGAAAAATAAATTTAAAGGTGTGGGTGCAGAGGGTGAGGGTGGGGAAGGGTGAGAAGGAAAAAGTTCCGATGCTTATATCTTAAGAACTTGTAATGATATAATTTTTAAACTTCGTATTTAGTTAGAACTATATTAGTAGCATAGTGAAAAAATAAATTTTTTTTAAGGGGTAGCATGGTGCGAGGGTGGGTGGTGTTTTTCCTAACTTTTGAACGGCTTATGCTAGAAAGTTGAAACTCGGTTCATATATGTAAATCAACTAGAAAAGTAATTCCGATAAAAAAATTCGAATATTCATTGGAGTTCAGAAGGGGAGGGGGCAGAAAAAATTTTCAGTAAAAATAAAATGCATATATTTTCACGATTTTCGTCATATCTACTAGGTCTTTCGAAACATTGAATTCATTTTTATTCTGAGATTCGACCTCTTAGGGGGTGTAAAGTGGTTGTATACATTTTCATAAACTCCACCATATCTCTCAGGTCTGATCAGATATCGAATATCTTTTCACTTCCACGGGCTTGTTTAATAATCACCTATTTTTAAGTTTTTTTCTTTTCCAACCTCTAGGCTGCATCCCGGAATATGACCCAATTATATAATTCATATATTACACTCTATTCTAACCGTTTCCCGAACTTTTTGTTAGGTTTTCAGTCACATAGTAACATACACCGCATCCCCGAATGGAACACGTTCCAAACTTCTGCCGGAAAAATAATAAAGTTGCGACCAGACTGTTGGCAGATTTTTTTTTTTTAGTTAAAATATTGTTAATTCGTATGTATTGAGTATTATAATTTTATTCTTATAGTTTTTCTAATAAAAAATAATGTAAAACAAACTAGTGTATTCCAGGCTTTATTAAGACTAGTACAAGTTTTTAAAATTTTTTAAGTCTAGATGCTTTTTAACATTATATGAAAGATGTATGTGAATTGGAGGACCGTCAAATTATTAAACGAAGTGTAAAGAAAATAAATCCTTGATAGTGCTCACTGAAATAATGAATATTAATTAAATAATTTTTTTTTTAAATTCAATTTTACATTTGTTTCACATCAACTGAACTCTGACCGCTAGTATTTCAGCTGAACAGAACATAGCTTTGAAATGAAGAAAGATGATATGTGTACTGTTGATTCAACGATAAGATCACATTCATTTAATAGCAAAGTTAATATGAATCCTAAAACCTCAGCAAAATGATAGGAAGATGGGATTTAAAACAATAGTATTTCAATTATTATTAACGATTTGTACAGTTTGAAAGTCAACAATGTATTCCTATTAAAATCAAATGTATAAAAAGCTAGAAAACTATTGTTTTAATAAGAAAAATTTACTGTTTTCTGAACTAGGTAACCAATGGGTATATTATTAGCAATTTAATGGGATATTTTTCTCTGAGTGCATATTCTGCTTGTTGGCGTAGCTACTGAGATGACCCTTATAAAAAAAAGAAGATTTTGGTCGCAAATCGAAATTGGCGAACGTATGACGCTTCAAATGGTCAAACAAAACTATCAACATGTCAAAACAGATCTTAAAAAGTATTTGACGTTTCAGCGTGGTTCACAATGTAGTTCGACACAAGTTATTATATCCCCCTTCTACATATATAGATGTGAATAAAATAGAAAAATGAATATATTCTGTTTTGGTATACCTATATTCATTATTATAATTAATATAGAGCAATTTTTTAGTGGAATAAAAATGATTAAATTGAATTTTTTTTTTGTTTTTTCATAAATAAGCTTTAAGATTTTGGGCCTTGACCAAAGGAGGCCAGGACGGCCTAACGAATAACTAGGAGGTGATTTGAAACGTTATGTTTAGGTACTCAGTCGCATAGTAACCTAAACCGCATCTCAGCATTGAATAGCAACATGTACATTTCATAAATGTTCATCAATATATATAAAATTCCCATACGAACAGTTTGGCTTGGAAATGATATATTTTGTAACTAATATGCGACTGATAAAAAGTTAATGATATATTGGACATAAGATAACTCAAAAATTTGCACAATAACAAGCGACTTCTTCTTCTTTTGGCAAGTCGGTTCTGAGGCAGATAAGGCGGCTAAGGCTGGATTTATGGTTATAGTCAATATTGCCTAATTGTGCTACTTATTACCGTGATTTGGGCTAATTTAACGTTAAATACGCGGGTGTAAGTTTCGAAAAACTACTTTTAGCTTTTTCGGCTATTCGGCCAACAAAAAAGTACTAGCTAACGTTAGAGCTGATTTACAAGCAAAAAAAATGTGAATGTAGTTTTAGTTTAAAGTTTTAGGAAGAGGCGATGCGCTGAGCCACTGCGCACACTAGGCACCAAAAGGGCCAATAGCGATCCCTTCAGAGCCTCCTAGGTCACCACACATCCCCTAAACAACCCAGATCCCTAAAGAACTTGACTATCTTTTTCTACCCTATCGACCTCAGGTGTCTGCCCAGTCACTCGCTATGTATCTCCTAAACAACCAAGATTCTTAATAAACTTCACTAGTACTAGATTTAATAGTCCTAGACTAGATTTAATAGTCCACGATTCCATTGCATTCAAAGCCGTCTGGCTATTAATGTAGAGTGAGATATCCCCTCCATCTACATGATGTTAGGCTAACAAAAAAAATCTGCCAACAGTCTGGGCGCAACTGTATTATTTTTCCGGCAGAAGTTCAGAACACGTTCAATTCGGGGATGCGGTGTATGTTACTATGTGACTGAAAACCTAACAAAAAAATCGGGAAGCGGTTAGAAAAGGGTGTAACATATGAATTAAATAATTGGGTCATATTCCGAGATGCGGTCTAGAGGTTGAAAAAAACAAAACTTAAAAATAGGTGATTATTAAACAAACCTGGGGAAGTGAAAAGATATTCGATATCTGATCAGACCTGAGGAACATGGTGGAATTCATGAAAAAGTATACAACCAGTTTACAACCTCTTAGAGGTCGAATTTAAAAAAATTTTGAAAACACATTCTAGGTATTCACATGAAGAATCCGTAGAATAAAAATGAATTCAATATTTCGAAAGACCTAGTAGATATGACGAAAATCGTGAAAATATATGTATTTTATATTAACCGATATTTTTTTTTGCCCCCCCTTCTGAACGCCAGTGAATATTTGATTTTTTTTTTATCAGAATTACTTTTCTAGTTAATTTACATATACGTACCGAGTTTCAACTTCCTAGCATAAGCCGTTCTGAAGTTAGGGAAAACACCCCCCACCACCGTACCATACTAACCCTAAAAAAAATGTATTTTTCCACCATGCCACTACTATAGCTTTATCTAAATACCAAGTTTCAGCTTCCTATCATTATAGATTCTTAAGATATAAACATCGGAACTTTTTCTTTCTCACCCTTCCCCACCCTCACCCTCTACACCCACACCACCAAACTTTTTTTCCCTACTAGGGTTCTATTAGGCCTACTTCTGGTAAAAATTTTAAACATTCATCTTACACTGTTATTGAGATATGAATCGTGTCATTTTTGAAAAATTCTAATCCCTCCCACTTCCGTGCTCCTCCACTCCCTTCAAATATTTTACTTTGAGCAATCTTTATTTATCAATTTTTATAATAAAACCGAATTTTGTTTTTCTGGTCCAATTAGTTTGTGAGATATCGTAATCTAAAGTTTTTCACCCCCCACCCCCGTACACCACTTCCCTCACCCAAAAATTTTGTTTCAATCTACTCTCCTAGTATAACTACAGATATTTGTTAAGTTTTAATTGCTTGCTATTAACGGTTTAGGAGATATGGATTTTAGAATTTGTCGATCTCAACGTTTTTGCGTTTGGGACGCATTATTTCCCCCTCCACTCCCACACCCCTTCACCCATATCTGTTTTTTTTTTGCAAATGGGTCAAAGATCTATAGAAATTCTAAGTTTCAGCCTCCTAACACAAGCGGTTCCTGAGATCTAGAAACCTAAATTTTTCGTCTAAAACGCTTCCCCCGCCTTCCCCCTTATACCTCCTCCCCTGAAAATAATGTCAATTCAAGGAGTTCACCAAGTCTATTCTTAGAAAAAATTTTAATTTAATAGCTCCACTGGTTTGAGAGCTACGAGCCTTCAAAGATTTTGGGGCGGTCGACGTACGGCGTACGGCGTACGGCGTACGGCGTACGGCGTACGGCGTACGGCGTACGGCGTACGGCGTACGGCGTACGGCGTACGGCGTACGGCGTACGGCGTACAGACGGAGTGAACATTTTTATTGCTTTTTTCGCGTCTACTAGTCATGAAACGTGGAAAAAAAAATTTTGAGGGCAGCAAATTTTTTTTTTTTAAAGATCGATAACAGCCTGTATTATTAATAATACAGTAAAACACTGTTAACACAGTTAAAACAGTGTTGCTATTTTAGCAGAAATTCAGCTAAATTTAGCAGAGAAAAGAATTTTTTAGCAGTGAAAATTTTCGGTAAAAATTTATCAGAATTTTAGCAGAATTGAAAGGAAAACTATTATGACGATTCTGCTAAAATCATTGGCCGCTATTCACAGTCGTCATAAAGTTGGCTTTGAGTTAATGCTGACTTTAGTGTCGTATAATTTATATGACACTAAAGTCAGCTCTAACTTAAACCCTACTTTATGACGACTGTGAATAGCGGCCAATGTCTTTATTAAGAATTTTTTGGCTGTTTTTCGCCGCCAGAGGAGTTTTTGGTTCGAAACACCAACACGAAGGCTCAGGTGGCATTAGCTCAGCATTGGCAGTAGCCAAGACAGCGATAGATCCAAGTCGGGCTTTCGTTCTGGAGTTTCATACCAGAAACTCCTCTGACGCCAAAAAACCCCCATCAAAAATTCCATACTCAAATTTTTTTTTGATATGAAATAGACGATATAATAGTTTTACTCTTCGTTCGTACTAGTATATATGAAAGTAGTAAATTCATTGGAAACTTTTCCGAAAACGAAAAATATTTTCAAGTCTTAGATAAATAAATAAAAATTAGGGAAAAAGTGCTGTGATGTAAGAAATTTCCCATATTTTTTTCAAAAATTTTGGTTGACCAGATACTTAAACAAATTATCAAAGTTTAGTTCATAAAGTAATTTAAAAAATTTGGAATATTTCTAATATTATTACGTTTTAATTAATCAACGAATCTTTGAAAATTCAGTACTTAATATAAAAATTTTGCTAAATTACCTATCGTTGGCGGAATTTTTAGCAGAATATTTTTTGGAAATTATTGTTTGCAGAATTTTTAGATGAAATTGGATTAAAAACATTCTGCTAAGTCTGCTGAATTTAGCAGAATCCTAATTTTTTTTCTGGTAACACTGGTTACCTGCCTGAACTAATACCAGAATCTCAGCTTAGAATACACTACAGGCATCCGGCAGCTTAAAAGACTGACTTGCACTCAACTTCTCAGAAAAGACTCCAGCGCCAGTGCCGCATTCCATTTTGGTACCATCCTCGGAAGCCCAAAAATGTCATGACCAGAAAAAATCAAATTTCTGTCACAAAAATGTCATCAAATTGGTTGACAATAAATTAATTACAATTTCTTGACTTAAATCGGTTAAATTTTGGTCGAGTTTCTTGTTCTAGCACAATATACGCCACTTTTTTGTAATTTTTTTCAGACCAATTTTTTACTGGGCCGTTCGTGTTTCCTGAAAATTTACTAATATTTTTTGCAAGTGTATTCTTCCCGGGTTTTTTGTTCGTGAAGTGGTTTCATTTTTTTCTGAAGGTTCGTAATGAATAAAATAAAACAAAAAAGTAGGCAATATAGGCATGTACATATTAACACTTTGCGTGCCACACTATTTGCCAAAAATTTTGACAATGCTATTTAATGAGTCAACATTTTTGTGCCGGTCACCGGTGACCCCTGGGCCGTCTTAAGATATTCGGCGTTCATGGGCTACTAAAAATATTGCGCCCCTCATCATAAGAAAATACAATTTTGATGGCTAGTTGAAGTGGAAAATACAAAATATTACAATTTCAGAACTTGACAATTTTATACCTTCGGATTTTTAAAGGTTGAATGATTCTGTATTTCGTTTCGACTTTAAAATTTTTTCTAAAGAAGCGTATAATGAAATAATGCTTTCAATTCTAGTACGTATCAACTTTTTGATGTGATATATAGATCCATAATAGCAGTTTCCATTGAGTTGAACTTTTTCTAATTGGCTATTTTATATTATATTATTTGTTTTTTGATCAACTTTACTGCACTCAAAAATCATCAAGAGTCGCTAAAGTTGTGAATCGCCAAAAATTATGAAATTTGTGACCTTACCATCTCCAATTCTTTTTAAAATTTTTGTACTTGTAGAATTAGTGAAAAAAATAATTGAAATTCAAGTTTTTGTTTCTATCTCTAACAAAAACAACAATAATCTTTTAAATAAGCCTTACTTTATTATTCAAGGATAAAAATGACCAGAGATATGAACTTTCAAATAGGACTCGGACATCTTTTGTGTAAAATCTTTAATATACTATAATTAACAAAAAAAAATGAGATAGAAGCAAAAAATTAATATAATTTTTTTTTCACTATTTCTCTGAGTATACAAATTTTCAAAACGATCGGCGAAGATAAAGTCACACTTTTGGCGACTCTTGATTAAATAACAGTTTTCTATAAAATAATTGAGAACCACTTTAAACTCTTAAATTTTTTGACCCAGAACCCATTAAAATTTATTTCATTTATTTTAGAATTGGTTCTTATTTCCTTTATGTTTATTTGAGTTCGTGGAACATTACTTCGATATCGCAATGATAAATTAATATATTTAGCTTGAAAAAGATTTTTGCCTTTATCATTAAATTATATTATATATTTTATTAGGATAAACATATTTTTATTATTTTTAATTATATGAATAAAAATTAGTAAAAATTATTTAGTTCTATCTTATGTTTTCAAAACATACGCTTAATATCAAGCTCATTAACTAATTTAGGGCAAGTTAATTATTTGCTATATTTTGAAAAACAGTATAACCTATAAAATATAAAAAAAACGTTTTTAAATATTTAAAGATAAAGGACAAAATCATTATCCTTGAAAAACAAATTTCGAGGATAATTTTTATTGCGAAAACCTTCCTCTTTAAAATAAACCATATTTTATTATACTTACATAGGATAATACCAGAGAAATGTATTTTCAAAGAGAAATCGGGCACCGTTCTTGCGAAAACTTTAACATACTATAACTAACGAAAAAAGTGAGATAGAAACCAAAAATTGAATTTCAATTAATTTTTTCACTAGTTCTTAACGTACAAAATTTTTGAAAATAATCAGAGATGGTAAGGTCAAAAATTTCATAATTTTTGGAGATTCTTGATGAAATGACCTAACCTAACCTACGCAATATGTTATCTTGTAGTCTTTTATCCCAGTTCTGTTCTGTGCTTGCACCGCAGAACTACAGTAACTGCTAATTACAGTCCACATTGCAGTAGAGTAAGAAAAATGGAGAACGGTTGAAGTTATGTTTAGAAAATTCGGAATTCCTCTTACGCCCCCCTCCCCCTCTGTATCCACAATGACCTTAGGTCTGTAGGGCATTATGATAAACAAGTCAAATTCTTTAGAAATCTGGGTTGTTTAGGGGATGTTTAGTGACCTACGAGGCTCTGGATCGCTATGGGCTCTTTTTGGAGCCTAGTGTTTGTTGTGGCTCAGTGCGTCGCCCCTTCTTAAAACTAAAACTTGTAGAAATAAAAATAATATAGTTTCTTAAACGCAGCATTCCGACAGACTCTCCAATTAAATTTAAAGAATGTGCTGCACAGGGTACGTAAATGGCAAGATAGTTTAGATTTGAGGCGCGCTTGGAGGCCGCTGTACCCGTATATAGAGGCATTATCATAAGACAGTCCTCTACAATCATCCAAATTAATATCTAAATCAGAAAATAACTTAAAATACAATATTCTATTTCTGCGTTCTTGTGGCCAGTATTTTCTAAAAATTTTAAAACATAACATCAATAAAAATTGTCGTCCCCAAAAGGCTTGCGCCCTAGGGCTTAGCCCATTTTGTCCTGAAGATAAGGTGGCACTGGGTGACCCCCATGGCATTCAACGTGTCAATAAAAAATAAATTTAATAGTGGAAGTGGTTGTGAAAAAAATTCCCGCTAAGTGGAACCTCAAAATAATTTGAATTTGTGGGATATGCCTGAAAGTGCAGACAATCCATGTGAAAATAATACGGTAATACCTAACAATAATCCGTATATATCACGAGATGGAGAGAATTCCGCTCTAGAAACAATTCAAGGTCGAAAAGCCAACGAAAAATCCTTAAGAAACGAATTAAGGTTCCCTGTAGGAAAAATAGGCATGATTTAGTTCTGAATCAGATATTATTTGTAATACCATCACAGCTATGATTTATACCTGACCGGTCCATTATTTTATTTACAATATGCACCCCCAACCAGTATGAAATATCAGGCCTGATATTTAGGTCTGACTCTAACATACTAATTATGCCTACGTCCTAGCTTGCGAGTCCTTCATGAATCACACCATATTGATACTGTCAAATTTCAGGTCTGACACATAAAATCACAATCAGGTATTAGTAGTAATACCTGTGTCATATCTTACGATTACTGTATAAATCACAGGTGATTTGTACCTGACCGTTCTATGATTTTATTCACGATATGCACCCCCACCAGTATGAAAAATCAGGCCTGACATTTAGGTTTAACTCATACCATACTAGTAATATCCAAAATATTGAATCATTTTTGTTAGTTAAATCCTACACTGAATTCTTTTTTGTTACCTAGGAGGAGATAGAGAACTCTTCTTAGACATATTTTCCTAATTCAAATATTATTTCTCACTTACTGACTTAATAAAACCCATGTAGGAATCGAGGCCGGTGTTGAATGTTCTTGGATTGACGCGCGTAACCACTGCGCCACAGAACCCCTTTCATTTTCATTTCGCTATATGCAACTTAACTTACTGTGGATTAACTAAGTTGGCGGAACACGCATTCGGTTAGGACAACTGAATTAGGTCTGATTTTGGTGCATTAAAATCAGACCTTTCAACTTTTCCATCAGTAAGGTATGAATCATATCATACCCATACATTCAAAGTCATGGCTTTCATTTCGGACCTAACGAATAGGTTAAACTCAGGTGTGATTAATGTGACTAAAATCAGGCCTTAAGACTGTTCCTAGATTATGATGTGATTCATATCATATGCATAAGGTGATTAATCAGACCATGCATTTCAGACTTATCGATAGGTCAAAATCAGATCTGATTTTCGAGTGTATTCAATCTTCGCACGGCATTTTAATTCTATCTTATTACAACAACACACCGCATTTCTTCCCACGATAATAATAATATTTTTTGCACACTAAATGTTTTTCCCACAATTACCTTAAATCCAAATATGTATCATGTGTCCAAAGCATATCTTTCCATACAGTCCCCGACAGCCAAATATCCAATATTCCAAGCACATCATATCACGTGGCTAGCATGTACTATATGCAGCCACTATAATAAATGTATACCTTTCTTTTTATTCCCATAGACGTAAGCATAATTTTAGTATATAAGATGTTGGAAATATTTTAATAAACATCAGTTAAATCGAAAGTTTGTTTTGAATAGAGTTTTAGGAGAAGACCTTATATTATACATTGGCGACCGTGACAGGACCATAAAGTCCGTAACAACTTTAGATTTTTTCAGATCATGGAGGACCTCATTCAGGAGCAAGTTGCATTGGGCAAGGCCATTGAAAGGCTGATCATCAATTACAAGAAGGACTCACCGGACCGCAAAACCAAGCAGTATTTGGAATCAAAATTGGAGACAGCGAACCATCATTGGACCAACTTTGATCGTGGTCATCAAGCTCTTCTGACCATCGGTACTGACAACTCGGACTATTTCACCAGCCAATACAACGAGAGAGTCAGGGATGGTATCAACACCATCTTGACTGACATCGGGGAGCAGCTAAAGGTGAAGTGGGGAGTCAGTTTGGACGCACCACTTAATAGTAACAACCAGCCGGGGATCAAGGAAGGTGGCAACCAGCCATCGGTCCAGCAACATAAATTCACAATCAAGAGAACTCATGCCGCTGTTGCGAAGACAACGGGCCTTAATCAACGCATTGAAACGGCTGCTTCAAGACATTGAAGGAAGATTGAGCACCCCAAGCTCATCAATCTACTATCAGGTAAATATTGACGCGGTGAGCAAGTACTGGAACGACATCGACGCCGTATGTAACACCGAAGCAGCAACACAGGACGTGTTAATCAAGCTGAAGGAACTGCTTTAGGCTAGAACGCCACCTCCACGAACAGTGCACGCAGTAAGTTCAGCTTTAATGAAGTTGCCAAAAATTACTATTCCAGTTTTCGACGGGAAATGTCTGGAATGGAAGGCATTTTCTGGACTGTATCGGCGGCTGATCCATGACCAACCAATCAATCAAACGGAGATGTTCTACCTGATGTCCAACCTAGCCGGGGAAGCCAAACGTCTGGTGCAGCATTTTCCAATATCGGAGTCTAGCTACAATTCGGCTTGCGATACGTTGGTGGACCGCTACAAGAATCAACGCATGTTAGTTACCACCATTCTCAACCGACTGTTGGGTCAACCAACAGCACAGCTGGACTCCGCTTCTAGTATCAGGTCGCTGCATGATGTCACTAGGGAATGCATCCTGGGATTAGAAGATCTAGGAATATCAACCACATCTTGGGATGCATTTCTCACACTTGTGACGATCAAAAAACTGGATAGAACCAGTCATGCCTTGTACGAGCAAGCTTTGTAGCAGCCAAGGCAAGTACAGCGCATAGAGGAGCTTTTGGTTTTTTTGGAAAGCCGCTTCCAATCGCTGGAGACATTGGTTCAACGCCACGGAACCAGACAGAAGGTCGAACCAAAGGGTCATCAATGATTGCATCTGGCACTTCAGCATGTCCCATCTGCAATCTTCCGCATGCAGTGTACGGATGCCCGAAGTTCCTTAAAATGGATGTCAAGGCGAGGCACCAAGCCGTCAGAAAGATTAAACACTGCCTCAATTGTCTACAGCATGGACACTACAGTAACCAATGCACTCTGGGAAACTGCAAGAGGTGTAGCAAAAGCAACAATTCAAAACACCTTAGAATCGGCTAGTTGTTCGTCAGCACTTACATCCGAGGCAACAAGCTCCGGATATCAAAGATGGAAATGGTAAATTAGTGGAGTGCCGATCCGTTCTGGATTCTGGCTCCCAACTCAACTTCATTTCATCAGAATTGGCAGCGCGTCTACAAATACCTCAGACGGACTGCAACACCATCGTGGCCGGCATCGGAAATCATGGGCGCAAGGCGCAGCGACGGTTATACACTACCATCCATTCAAAATTAAATAATTTCTCAACAGGTATTGAGGTCGTTATTTTATCAACAATAGCCAGCGATCAACCGGCTCACGTTGTGGACATCAAACATTGGTCACTGCCCTCCAACATCAACCTAGCAGATCCTGGAACCCAACAACCTGGCAAAATTGATCTGTTGATTGGAGCGGAGCATTTTTCGGAGTTAATGGCTATTGGACAAATTCAGATGGACAAAAATTTACCAACACTCCAGAACACATTCTTTGGATGGGTGGTTTTAGGCAGAGTCTCCAGCAACGAAGCATCAATGAAATTCTGTGGGATCAGTACTGAAGGCGCTACTTACGCAGACATTCAGTGAATCACGGCAGAATATCAGTGTGAGAAATCGTTTGAGGAGAATACTTCCAGAAATGCATCTGGACGATTCTTGGTAAGACTACCTTTTAAGACAGAGCCAACAGTTCTCGGACATTCCAAGGCAATCGCGATTCGCCGCTTTATATCTCTAGAAAAGGGGATGATGAAGAATCCAGAGCTGAGGATCTAGTACGCAGAATTCATGAGTGAGTATCTAAAATTGAAACACATGGTGAAGGTTGACGAGCACGAAATAGGACCTTCACATTACGTTATTCCTCATCACTGCATATTAAAGCCGTCAAGTACTACTACTAAACTCCGCGTAGTATTTGATGCATCTTGCAAAACGACCAACAACATATCTCTCAACGAGATACTGTATAAAGGACCTACGCTGCAGGATGACTTGTTCACCATTTTGACGCGGTTTCGGATACACAAATACGTATTCGCCGCAGACATCGGGAAGATGTATCGTCAGAAACAAGTGGATCCAGCTGATCAAGACTATCAGGTAATAGTCTATCGAAGTAGCCACCACGACAAAATAGAGTTCTACAAGCTCCAAACATTGACGTATGGAACCACGTCAGCTTCATATCTTGCAACTTAGTGTCTACAAAGGTTAGCTGAGGAAGCACGCATTTCACACCCGCTTGGCACTGAAGTGGCAAGGCGAGACTTCTACATGGATGATGTTATGACTGGCAGCAACGAGTTAAGTGAAGCTCTACAAACACAGGCGCAACTCAAGGGGCTTCTTAAAGGTGCCGGTTTCAATCTTCGGTAATGATGTTCCAATCACCCCATGCTTTTGGTGACGGTATTTGATTCGGATATTGAATTCAGGTTGGATTCAGATAACAAGAATGATGAAGGCATAAAGACGTTGGGATTAACATGGCTGCCCAAAACAGACCAGTTTTCCATTTAAACAAATTGGTCAAGGTGACTAAACGATCTATACTTGCAGACATAGCCCACATCTTCGATCCGCTCGGCTTAATTAATCCAGTGATAGTCCGTTCAAAAATTTTTCTACAACGCTTGTGGAAATTAAAGCTGGACTGGGATGCGGCGCTACCAGAAGAACTTCATACGAACTGGCTAAATTTTCGAGACGAGTTACCACTATTGAATGAGCTGAATATAACAAGGCATCACAACTTCAAGGGGATTACTCCAAGTCCACGGCTTTTCTGACGCATCAGAAAAGGCTTATGTCGTTGCGATTTATCTACGCTCTATCGACGTCAACGGGAAAGTTGCAGTCAGGCTTCTATGTGCTGCATCAAAGGTGGCACTAACCAAAACCATAACTTTACCAAGGCTGGAGCTATGCGCCGCTCATATGTTAGCTCACATGAGCCATCGTGTGAAGGAGATACTACAGCTGGCAGATGATCAACTCTTTTATTAGTGCGATTCAAAGATAGTTCTACGCTGGATAAAGGCGGAATCATCTTCGTACAAAACATTCGTCGCTAATCGGATAGCCAAAATTCAGAGTAAGGGGTCGCTACAGAGATGGAAGTACGAAAGTACGAGTTTTAATCCCGCCGATCTAGTCTCCCGAGGAACAAGTCCAAAAGCATTAAAACAGTCGGATCTTTGGTTCAACGGACCCGATTTCTTGAGAAAATCTTCGTACGATTGGCCATCAGAAGACGCTTCCTTCGAGGAAGGAACATCTGAGCTAAAGCAAACATCGGTTTTATTAACCACTCAACAACAAAACAGTTTCATTCATCTAATTGACCATAGGAATTCTTTCAGACGTCTCACTCGCATCGTGGCATACGTAAGAAGATCTACAAAAAATCTTCAAATAGAACACAACTTACTCGGTCCACTTACTACAGAGGAAAATCATGAGGCGCTGCTTATTACCGTTCGTGACATACAAGCGCAACATTTCACGGCAGAATTTATAAAACTTACCCACGGGGATCAATTGGATACACGCAACAAAATCGCGAGTTTGGCGCCCTTTATCGATGGAAACCAGATTATACGCGTAGGAGGAAGATTGCAAGCGGCCAATATATCCTTCGACACCAAGCATCCGATGCTCTTACCGAGAAATCATGCTCTTACTCGATTGTTGGTCACTGATATTTACAAGGAAAACTACCATGCTGGACCGCAAGTTCTTACGGCCATAGTTCGACAGCGTTTTTGGGCACTTCAAGGTAAATTACTGGCTCGTTCGATGGTTCAGTAATGTGTACGGTGCGTGAAGGCGAGACCCGTTATGTGTTCACAGCTAATGGGTAACCTCCTAGCACCAAGGATTCAACAAAGCCGGCCTTTCTTACACTCTGGAGTTGATTTCTGTGGACCAATACAGATCCACTACAAAATCCGGGGGAAGCGTCCGCAAAAGGCCTACATAGCGGTATTTTGTTGTTTTTCCACCAAAGCCATCCATTTGGAGCTTCTATCGGACCTAACAACTGAGAGCTTCTGAGGGGCATTGAAACGTTTCTTCGCACGGCGAGGTAATTCCAGAAGCATATACTGCGACAACGCCACCGATTTCCTTGGAGCATACAACAAGTTGGAGGAGGTTAAAAAAATATTGCAGACAAAGGAGTGCCAAGAAGACATTGCATCACTATGTCTTTCAAAGGGAACGGATTTCCATTTCATTCCACCGTGAACGCCACACTTTGGTGGAATTTAGGAAGCCGGAGTGAAGTCAGCAAAGAAGCTGCTTTTCAAAACCATTCATTCGGTATCACTGACCTACGAGGAGCTCGAAACGGTGATTATTGAGATTGAAGCCATCCTCAACTCGCGACCATTGACACCCCTGTCGTCTAACCCTAATGATTTAACCGTTCTCACTCCAGGTCACTTCTTAGCAGGTGAAGCTTCACAAGCATTCCGGAGGCGAGAATATCAACTGACCGCCCTGATCTACTTACACGTTGGAAGCTGGTTCAGTATGTTAAAACTGAATTCTGGAAACAATGGACGAAGGAGTATTTGAGTGGACTTCAGCAGAGGACTAAATGGACGCATATATCTCCCAACATTGCACCTGGCGATCTGGTCATTATTAAGGATGATTCGCTTCCCCCGTTACAATGGCACATGGGACGGGTAATTAAGGCCATTGAAGGAGACGATAAACTAGTACGCGTAGCTGACGTCCGTACTGCAACTGGTGTTTACCGCAGACCCATACATCGTCTATGTCTATTACCCGTGCAGCAAGAAGATATGTCGTCAAAACCGCATGAAGAAAGCAACGATGAACATGAGGTATCCAGTAATAGGACTCGAACATCCACCAAACATAGAAGCCCAATGCAGTCAGCGCCAGTAGACCCTGGACCAAAAAAACTTCGTCTACGAATTGGTCCGCTGAGCGCGATCAGTGCATTATTGTTGATCCTGTTTCTACCAGGCATTCACGCCAACTATTGGGCATGATCTCAACTTCACTGCTAACCCTTTTAGGACACTATCAAGCAAACAAGAAGAATACCAGCCCAGGAACGAGGAAATCACCTATCTTCAGGAGCAGTTAAAGAGGCTATAATTCAACGAAACCGCAAGACTAGAGGACACGACGAAGGAAGTTCATTAGTTTTCCATTGCATACTCAAGTCTTGTTACTTTATTAGTAATAATACAGTATTGTTATTGATTTTCACAAAAAAAAACTTGCAGCCCTCAAAATTTTTTTGTCCACGTTTCATGACTAGTAGACACGAAAAAAGCAATAAAAATTTTCAATCCGTCAGTCCGCCGTACGTCGACCGCCCCAAAATCCTTTGAAGGCTCGTACCTCTCAAACCAGTGGAGCTATTAAATTAATTTTTTTCTAGGAATAGACTGGGTACACCCCTTGAATTGACATTATTTTCAGGGGTGCGGGTGTGAGGGGGAAGGTGGGGGAAGCGTTTTAGATGAAAAATTTTGGTTTCTAGATCTCAGCAACCACTCATGTTAGAAAACTGAAACTTGAAATTTCTATAAAGCTTTGATAGTGGACCCATTTGCAAAAAAATTTATGATATGGGTGAAGGGGTGTGGGAGTGGAGGGGAAAGCAATGCGTCCGAAACGCAAAAAAGTCGTGATCGACACATTCTAAAATCTATATCTCCTAAAGCGTTAATAGCAAGCAATTAAAACTTAACAAATACTTGTAGTTATACTAGGAGAGTAGATTGAAACAAAGTTTTTGGGTGGGGGTAGTGATGTACGGGGGTAGGGGTTGAAATACTTAACATTACGATATCTCGCAAACCAGTGGCACCAGAAAAACAAACTCGGTTTGAATATAAAGCTTGATAAATAAAGATTGCTCAAAGAAAAACTTTTGAAGGGGGTGGAGGAGCACGGAAGTGGGAGGGATTAGAATTTTTCAAAAATAACACGTTTCATATCTCAATAACAGTGTCAGATGGATGTTTCAAATTTTTACCAAAAGTAGGCCTAATAGAACCCTAGTAGGGAAAAAAAGTTTGCGGGTGTGGGTGTAGAGGGTGAGGGTGGGGAAGGGTGAGAAAGAAAAAGTTCCGATGCTTAAATCTTAAGAATCTATAGTGATAGGAAGCTGAAACTTGGTATTTAGATAGAGCTATAGTAGTGCCATAGTGGAAAAATAAAAATTTTTTTAGGGGTAGTATGTTACGGTGGTGGGGGGTGTTTTCCTAACGGCTTCTGCCAAGAAGTTGAAACTCGGTACGTATATGTAAATTAACTAGAAAAGTAATTCTGATAAAAAAAATTGAATATTCATTGGCGTTCAGAAGGGAGGCAAAAAAAATATCAGTAAATATAAAATGCATATATTTTCACGATTTTCGTCATATCTATTAGGTCTTTTGAAATATTGAATTCATTTTTATTCTACGTATTTTTCGTATGAATACCTAGAAAGTGTTTTCAAGATTTTTTGAAATTCGACCCCTAAGAGGGTGTAAACTGGTTGTATACTTTTTCATGAATTCCACCATGTTTCTCCGGTCTGATCAGATATCGAATATCTTTTCACTTCCGCAGGCTTGTTTAATAATCACCTGTTTTTAAGTTTTGTTTTTTTCAACCTCTAGACCGCATCCCGAAATATGACCCAATTATTTAATTCATATGTTACACCCTTTTCTAACCGCTTCCCGAACTTTTTGTTAGGTTTTCAGTCACATAGTAACATACACCGCATCCCCGAATTGAACGCGTTCTGAACTTCTGCCGGAAAAATAATAAAGTTGCGCCCAATCTGTTGGCAGATTTTTCTGCTATTGGCATTGACAGCATACACTCCTTATCACTTGAATAGCCCACTTGGAAAATCCGTAATAACTCTTCCATTGTTTTTCCGAGAATATTGGCATACAAATCGTAAGCACATTGTAGACCATAATGAACATCTACCTGGTATTGGGATTTAATTTTCGAAAACTGTGGCGATAAAAAATCAGTAACGAAAAAAAGTCATTTTCAGCGCGTCAATAGAATAGCCCAGGTGGCAAAAACAGCCGAAAAGGATAAAATAAAAACAGAATTTGCTTTTCTTAATAATGGATGTGTCTTTTACTTTTATTACTTCAAAAATTCTATTTTTTAAACTTTTGTATAAAGTTTGCAGGTACTTTATTGGAATTTTTGTCCACTCCTCTTGAATGGTGGCTATTAGCTCTTCCCGGTGGTCAAATTGTCTTCCGCCTTCGTAAACTTTTTGAGTTAAGTATCCCCATACGTTTTCAATAATATTCAAGTCGGGTGACATCGCAGGCCAGTCTAAAACGTTTAAATTTACCGACTCGAACCAATTTTTCACTATACGCGCGGTGTGAATTGGGGCATTATCCTGCTGAATTGGGGCATTATCCTGCTGAAGAATGGCCTCCTAGATTTCCAAAACCTCGCGATATCTTATTGCTTCGTTTTTCATTTATTCTAGGTAATTTGCAGCATTCTAACGAATGGACAAAACAACCAAATGGTAACAAATGCAAAAAAAAGTTATGAAAAATGATAAATAATAAATGATTAGAAATTCAAGATTAGAGATAAGAGATTATAAATTGAAAATATGAGATACGATAGATTTAAGAAAAGCCCGAAATTTTTAATTTTCTGTTTTGTCGATTTGTAGCCGTATTTTCCATTTCTCGTAAAAAATTGTTAGAAGCAAATTTATGGGGAATTAAAATCTCCAAATTTATGGAGAATTAAAATCTCCATTAATTTTAAACTCTCCATAAATTTGGTTCTTACCATTTTTTGCGAGAAATGCAAAATACTGCTACAAATCAAAATCGACAATCGACAAAACAGAAAATTAAAAATTTTGGAGACTTCTATTTTAGATCCTTGCGAAATGAATTTTACTTCTTTTATTTATTGATGTTATATGCTATCAATTACTGTATTATTAATAATACAGTATTGTTATCGATTTTTAAAAAAAAAAAATTTGCTGCCCTCAAAATTTTTTTGTCCACGTTTCATGACTAGTAGACGCGAAAAAAGCAATAAAAATTTTCACTCCGTCTGTACGCCGTACCCCGTACGCCGTACGTCGACCGCCCCAAAATCTTTGAAGGCTCGTAGCTCTCAAACCAGTGGAGCTATTAAATTAAAATTTTTTCTAAGAATAGACTTGGTGGACCCCTTGAATTGACATTATTTTCTGGGGAGGAGGTGTAAGGGGGAAGGCGGGGTAAGCGTTTTAGACGAAAAATTTAGGTTTCTAGATCTCAGGAACCGCTTGTGTTAGGAGGCTGAAACTTAGAATTTCTATAGAGCTTTGATAATGGACCCATTTGCAAAAAAAAACAGATATGGGTGAAGGGGTGTGGGAGTGGAAGGGGAAGCAATGCGTCCGAAACGCAAAAAAGTCGAGATCGACACATTCTAAAATCCATATCTCCTAAACCGGTTATAGCAAGCAATTTAAACTTAACAAATATCTGTAGTTATACTAGGAGAATAGATTGATACAAAATTTTTGGGTGGGGGTAGTGACGTACGGGGGTGGGGGTTAAAATACTTAACATTACAATATCTCCCAAACCAGTGGCACCAGAAAAACAAAATTCGGTTTGGATACAAAGCTTGATAAATAAAGATTGCTCAAAGTAAAATATTTGAAGGGGGCGGGGGAGTACGTAAGTGGAGGGGATAAGAATTTTTCAAAAATAACACGTTTCATATCTCAATAACAGTGTAAGATGGTTGCTTCAAATTTTTACCAGAAGTAGGCCTAATAGAACCCTAGTACGGAAAAAAAGTTTGGGGGTGTGGGTGTAGAGGGTGAGGGTGGGGAAGGGTGAGAAAGAAAAAGTTCCGATGCTTATATCTTAAGAATCTATAATGATAGGAAGCTGAAATTTGGTATTTAGATAGAGCTATAGTAGTGGCATGGTGGAAAAATAAAATTTTTTTTAGGGGTAGTATGGTACGGTGGTGGGGGGTGTTTTTCCTAACTTTAGAACGGCTTATGCTAAGAAGTTGAAACTCGGTACGTATATGTAAATTAACTAGAAAAGTAATTCTGATAAAAAAAAATTTGAATATTCATTGGCGTTCAGAAAGGGAGGGGGCAAAAAAAAATATCGGTTAGTATAAAATGCATATATTTTCACGATTTTCGTCATATCTACTAGGTCTTTCGAAATATTGAGTTCATTTTTTTTCTACGGATTCTTCATGTGAATACCTAGAAAGTGTTTTCAAGATTTTTTGAAATTCGACCCCTAAGAGGGTGTAAACTGGTTGTATACTTTTTCATGAATTCCACCATATTTCTCAGGTCTGATCAGATATCGAATATCTTTTCACTTCCCCAGGCTTGTTCAATAATCACCTTTTTTTAAGTTTTGTTTTTTTCAACCTCTAGACCGCATCCCGGAATATGACCCAATTATTTAATTCATATGTTACACCCTTTTCTTAACGCTTCCCGAACTTTTTGTTAGGTTTTCAGTCACATAGTAACGTACATCGCATCTCCGAATTGAACGCGTTCTGAACTTCTGCCGGAAAAATAATACAGTTGCGCCCAGACTGTTGGCAGATTTTTTTGTAACGTTTTTGTACTTTAAGAACTACACCCAAAGAAAAAAATGTTGTCTGTTAAAATAAATTGACTGGTTATTTGAACATGCTTCTAAAAACCTATTAAATTAAAATTTTTTCTAGGAATAGTCTGGGTAGACCCCTTGAATTGACATTATTTGCAAGGGTGGGGGTGTGAGGGGGAAGGTGGGGGAAGCGTTTAAGACGAAAAATTTTGGTTTCTAGATCTCAGCAACCGCTTATGTTAGGAGACTGAAACTTAGAATTTCTATAGAGCTTTGATAGTGGACCCATTTGCAAAAAAAATTGATGATATGGGTGAAGGGGTGTGGGAGTGGAGGGGGAAGCAATGCGTCCGAAACGCAAAAAAGTCGAGATCGACACATTCTAAAATCCATATCTCCTAAACCGTTAATAGCAAGCAATTAAAACTTAACAAATATCTGTAGTTATACTAGGAGAGTAGATTGAAACAAAATTTTTGGGTGAGGGTAGTGGCGTACGGGGGTGGGGGGTGAAATACTTAAAATTACGATATCTCCCAAACCAGAGGCACCAGAAAAACAAAATTCGGTTTGGATACAAAGCTTGATAAATAAAGATTGCTCAAAGTAAAATCTTTGAAGGGGGCGGGGGAGTACGTAAGTGGAGGGGATAAGAATTGTTTAAATATAACACGTTTCATATCTCAATAACAGTGTAAGATGGATGCCTCAAATGTTTACCAGAAGTAGGCCTAATAAAACCCTAGTAGGGAAAAAAAATTTGGGGGTGTGGGTGTAGAGGGTGAGGGTGCGGAAGGGTGAGAAAGAAATAGTTCCGATGCTTATATCTTAAGAATCTATATTGATAGGAAGCTGAAACTTGGTATTTAGATAGAGCTATAGTAGTGCCATGGTGGAAAAATAAAATGTTTTTTAGGGGAAGTATGGTACGGTGGTGGGGGGTGTTTTTCCTAACTTTAGAACGGCTTATGCTAGGAAGTTGAAACTCGATACGTTTATGTAAATTAACTAGAAAAGTAATTCTGATAAAAAAAAATTCAAATATTCATTGGCGTTCAGAGGATGGGGCAAAAAAAAATATAAGTTAATATAAAATGCATACATTTTTACGATTTTCGTCATATCTACTAGGTCTTTCGAAATATTGAATTCATTTTTATTCTACGGATTCTTCATATGAATACCTAGAATGTGTTTTCAAGTTTTTTTGAAATTCAACCCCTTAGAGGGTGTAAACTGGTTGTATACTTTTTCATGAATTCCACCATGTTTCTCAGGTCTGATCAGATATCGAATATATGTTCACTTCCCCAGGCTTGTTTAATAATCACCTATTTTTAAGTTTTTTATTTTTCAACCTCTAGACCGCATCCCGGAATATGACCCAATTATTTAATTCATATGTTACACTCTTTTCTAACCGCTTCCCGAACTTTTTGTTAGGTTTTCAGTCACATAGTAACATACACCGCATCCCCGAATTGAACGCGTTCTGAACTTCTGCCGGAAATAATACAGTTGAGCCCAGACTGTTGGCAGATTTTTTTTATATTATGGATTGTTATTACTATTGTCTTCGTCTCTTGTTTCGATGAAGGCTTTTAACTAATCTGAGACCTGTTATTTTTCCCAAATTCAGTGTCCGAGAAGCTACATAAATGAAAATATTTATTATACCAAACAAAATATTCAAATGTTTCCTTTTTTATCCGCTTATTTTAAATCAGATCAGATCAATTTCTTACATATGTATTTCGTTTAATAAATACAAAAACTGTAAAGAAATTGTGTGGAATGGCCAGCAATCACAGTGAAATACACATTTCACATCTCGAACGTCGGCCTCCTTAGCTTTCGAAGTGTGCGTGCGAGATTCCCTAGTTGCAGGCTTGTAGTTATCGGTGGTTTTGATTTATTGAATAGTCCTTTTGTATAGCAGACCAAAAAATCCACTTGGATCTTTGAAAAGAGCGAGATCGATTGAGGTGGTTCATTGCAAAGATCCGAATTTCCTATATGGGTCAGGTTTTATGAAATATTAATTTGCTTCAACCAGTTTTCCAAATAAATGATTTGAAACTGTTTATAGGATTTCTTAAATTCACAAATCTCGGAATGTCCCGAAAAGTTTACGAAGGCGGAAGACAATTTGACCACCGGGAAAAGCTAATAGCCGCCATTTAAGAGGAGTGGACAAAAATTCCAATAAAGTACCTGCAAACTCTATACAAAAGTTTAAGAAATAGAATTTTTGAAGTAATAGAAGTGAAAGGGGGGGGGGGGGACACACTCATTATTAAGAAAAGCAAAATTTGTTTTTTTTTTATCCTTTTCGGCTGTTTTTGCCACCTGGGCTATTCTTTTGGCGCGCTGAAAAATGCCTTTTTCTCGTTACTGATTTTTTATCGCCACAGTTTTCGAAAATTAAATCCCAATACCAGGTAGATGTTCATTATGGTCTACAATGTGCTTACGATTTGTATGCCAATATTCTCGAAAAAACAATGGAAGAGTTATTACGGATTTTCCAAGTGGGCTATTCAAGTGATAAGGAGTGTATATTCTATGGACAAGATGTACATTAAAAACGGCTGCTCCAGTACCAGCGCCCAGGAATAGGACGCCCCCGAACCAAGATTTCAACTTTCAATGCAACATATGTTGAAACGTGTTTCAAGGCGGGGTAGAATGTTTAATCTTCGCACGGCATTTTAATTCTATTTTATTACAACGCACCGCATTTCTTCCCACGATAATAATAATATTTTTTGCACACTAAATGTTTTCCCACAATTACCTTAAATCCAAATATGTATCATGTGTCCAAAGCATATCTTTCCATACAGTCCCAGACAGCCAAATATCCAATATCCCAAGCACATCATATCACGTGGCTAGCCTGTACTATATGCAGCCCATAGACGTAAGCATAATTTTAGTATATAAGATGTTGGAAATATTTTAATAAACATCAGTTAAATCGAAAGTTTGTTTTGAATAGAGTTTTAGGAGAAGACCTTAAATTATACAGAGTGATTGAAATCATACCCTTTAATTTTCCATCCAAAGTGGTATGATTCATATCATTTATGTCTAGCGAACGTCATACCTTGCGTTTTGGGCTATCAATAGGCAGAAATCAGGTCTGATTTTGATATTATTAAATCCTTCCGACTTTTCCTACAGGGGTGCTATGATTCATATCATATACCTCGAGCGAACGTCATACCTTGCATTTTCGCCTATTGGTAGGCCGAAATCAGGCCTGATTTTGCTATTACTTAAATCAGGCCTTACGACTTTTCCTACAGAGTTATGGGCGCTTCGGGAAAAAAGTATGTTTAAAATCCATAAAAAAATTATTACATATTTTAGTCGATTTTGGATTAGATTTGCCTCTGGATGGAGGTACTTTATTAAATACTCGGACAGCAGCTTCATGATTCGTTGATGTTTGTCCAGGACAGTATTACCACCATGGAATTGAGGAAGTAATACGGAGACGTCTGGAAGTAATGGACACAGATGGGAAAATAAAGTTGTCTGAAACACCATTTTTATCAATAATAATAGGTAGATATTTTACATAATGCAGCGAAAAATTAATACTTAATTATCACCTTACAGATAGTGTTAAAATTATAATGATATACGTAAAGGATTTTTCTGTATGCTGCGACCAAGGAAATTAAATTTTAACTCCAGAGAACTGATGAGCGGCATAGAAGTAGTTTGAAAAGAAAAAATGAATCCTAAAAAATTTTCTTTTTATGTTACTCTGACCGAGTTTTTATTAAAAATAATTTTTTTACTTTAATTGGCTTTCAAAATTGCAGAAAATTCTAGTGTTCACAAATAAGCATCCAGAAGTGTAACAAATTTTTGGTTCAAATTTCAACATATTTTCTATAAAACTGTCACAATTTTTGTTGTCAATCGAACATGTTTGTCATCACAATGTCGGTAAAATTATGACCTCA
Source organism: Beris chalybata (assembly GCA_949128065.1). Classification (NCBI taxonomy): domain Eukaryota; kingdom Metazoa; phylum Arthropoda; class Insecta; order Diptera; family Stratiomyidae; genus Beris; species Beris chalybata. The sequence goes on from OX421895.1 coordinate 95,359,731, forward strand.
ATGTCGAATATTAGTTATACAAAATGTCGTAGCAGGTACCGAAAACAGCGTCAACTGTTCCCACCATTTCATAAGAATTTTGTTACAAATTTTGTAGACAATTCACAATTTTTGTCTCAAAACTTTCATCAATTTTTGACATTCGGCTACCGGGGATCCGCATAAACGGCGAGTTCTCCCTAATTCACTACCTTGCTGCCTTCACAGTCTGCTCTGCGTGGGTATAGAAATTTGAACGGTAGTTTAAAATCATTCACCGGGGTCATATAATCCGTGCTAAAGTTGACCGGACCCTCAAGAAATTCCTTAAGAATGAAGCCGTGTCCTATGGATCTCTTCCTAAAGAGACCACAGCTCAATAGTTTTAGCGCTTGTTTTATGTAACCTGCTTAATGAAAATATCAAGTGGTAAAAGGTGCCTCCAAGCTTCCAGTGCCGTTGTTGGCGTTGTGCGCAGGGTCCCTGTGATCCTTATACAAGCACTCTGCTGCACTCCACCCAGTTCCCTTTGCATATACTTTTTTCTGTAGCTTTCCAGTGCAGTGCCCCAGGGCGCCCATAGAACTTCTTCCAGGAGGGGGCAAGGCAAAAAGTTTATAAAATAACCACCCACTCCATTTAGAACTGAACTTACGCATAAACTATTTAGAAGAATTTTTCAGTTGCTATTGGCTTTGAAGTTATTAATATAAATATTGAACAGTGCGGAATGCATAATAGGATCACTACTAAAGGATTTAACACTGAGCAGATGAGTTCTGTTTACATTCTTATCAGGTTCACTAACACCATCAGACATACCAGACAGTAGGTGATTTGTTATAGGCAACATTGCTGTTCCGGTAGATCACATCATAGCCAAACATCACTCAAAAAATTATTAACACCAACTAGTACACTGCGATACCCGACCCGATTTCTGACCTACCATCCCTAAGCTGACTGGATTGTACACTACAGTGTATTAAAGGCTAACCACTTAAATCCAGTTTAGTATCCTTAAAAAAAAAAAAAAGTTCTTTAACGGACACAATCGTTCTACTCTTTCGGGTCCATACAAAAGCCTTAAAACATGCGTTCAAGAATGCTAGCCGATAACTTCGGAACGCTTAAATCGCTCAAATCCCAGTCGTAGAGGTGCTTGTACATGAGCAATTTTTTAAACAATTAATTGTCCGACGACTATTGCCAAAATTAGTGGAGCGATTAATGAATGGCGGCAATATTTCGACAATGTGGATATGTTTTCATAGATTGCTGATATTTCTCGCCCTATACTCGTAGTTTCTGTATTTGCCAAAAAAATTTATCTCTTCCACTTCCATGCTTCATCACCTCCTTAAAAAAATTTACTTTATTTGTCAAACTTTACACAGAAACCGAATTTTATTTTTAAATTGCAATTGGTTCGTGAGATATTGTAATCAAAAGTTGTTCATCCCCTCTGGAGGTGTTTTTCCTAACTATAGATAAAGAACGCCTTCTGCTACAAAGTTGAAACTCGGTATGTATGTATATGTAAATCAACCAGAAGAGTAGATAAAAAAAATCTTAAATATCCATTAGTGTTTGGAAGGAGGTCGAAAAATATTATCAGGGAAAATGAAATGCACATATTATCTGGAATTTCCTCATATCTATTAGGTCTTCCCAAATATTGAATTAATTTTTATTCTACGGCTTTTTCATATACATACTCGTAAATATGTAGGAAGTGTTTTCATGATTTTCTTAAATTACTTTTTGATGAATTCTGCCATATCCCCCAGCCCTGATATGATATCGACTATATCTCCACTTTCATGGGGCTGCGCAATAATCGCTTAAAACTATCATAGTTTTTAAGTTGTTGCCTTTTTTAACCCTAAGGCTGGCCGCACACTGAAAGAGCAAAAACACTATTAGTCAAAAATATTTTTTACAAATCAAGAATATGTCGCTGTTTAAATAGTAATTAAATTATCAGAGCACACTGATTAGGTGCGTGCGTCTAAAGCCAGAAATACATGTGCATATATCTGCATGCAGCGCGTCAAAACTGATTTAGAACGCATGTGTTTAAGTGCGACGAAACACACGCTCGCACTGCATGCAGCGGAGCGCTGCATGATGTCTCTATTTCTACTTTTGCTATGCAGCGTCAGTGGTACCACAACTTGAAGTTGAAATTTACCAACACAGAGAAATAAAAAAGTGTTTTGAATTACATTTAAGTATGCAATAGTAGGCAGCGTACAATAGATAATATCACATTATTGATAAAATCAAACTTCACTAATATCATTTTATGAAACTATAACTGAAACTGAAACTCACAACCACCTATCGGGAAATGCGGTGATTTGTGACAAATACGACCAAGAGATCTGTCAAAAATTCTGCACATCTGTTTCACATGCAGTGATGCCTGCATTGCTGCGTGCATATATTCTGCACATGTATTTCAGGCATAAGGAACGAGACTAATCAGTTTTTGACTAAATCTGTTGGCTGGACGCACAGTGAAAGAGCAAAAACGGTTTTAGTCAAAAACATTTTTCTTTTTGCTCGTTCAGTGTGCGTCCAGCCAACAGTTTTAGTCAAAAACTGATTAGTATCGTTCCTTGGAGGCACGCGACTAATCACGCGACTAATCGCGACATATTATTGATTAGTCAAAAATGTTTTTGACTAATACTGTTTTTGCTCTTTCAGTGTGCGGCCAGCCTAAGAGGGTATAAAAGAGTTGAACACGTTTTCACGAATTCCGTAATTTCTTTTAGAAGTGGTAAGAAATTGGATTGGTTTTTACTTTCTCGTGCTGTCTTTATATTATTCTATTAACTATTTTGAGGATTTTTGGATATTCCACCCCCAAGTGGGTGTAAGAAGTTGCATATATTTTCACAGATTCCTACAGATTGCTTAAATCTAATGATATGTCGAATTCCTATTTAATTCCTTTGGTTTCCTATACCATATAAGCGCCAAAAAGCCAATTTCATGTCTGCTTTTTAAAGCTTTGACTTCGACTTCTTAGGACACAGACTTTCCACAGACTTTTTATATAATCGCCTACAAACTCATTTCTCAATTATTCGATATTCAACTTCCAAGGGTTTTACAATTTTTGACATCCTTTAGTTCTGATGAGATATGAAATTGGTTGTTTCTATTTTAACTACTTTTATTTTTAGAACAAAATTAATTTTCCAAGAAAAGTCATAATCTAGAAACAACTGATGATATACTCCGATTTTGATCGCTCCCGAACTTTAATAATAAAATAATAAAGTTTCGCTATTGGCAGATTTTTAAATCGATAACATTACTTTATTGTTAAATTAATAAAGTAAAATATACTTGAAAACTGTGGCAGATCCGGACCTTACTGATTTTACTAATTTACAGATTTTTTTTAATTTGGCTATTTCTTTTGATAAAGTTCTGTGTGAATTTAGCTACATCAACAGCACTTAGCAAAAAAAGGGTCATCTGAAGAAGGGATCATATTGTTTTCACCTTATTATGGGTCATTCCATCAAGAATCGCCAAGTTGTGACCTTATCATTTCTGATTCTTTTGAAAAATTTTGTAATTGAAGAATAAGTGAAAAATAATTGAAATTCAAGGATTTGTTTCTATCTCATTTTTTAACTAATACTGTATACTAATATATATACTGTAACTAACAAAAAAAAGTAAGATAGAAACAAAAAATTGAAATCATATTTTTTTCACTATATTCTTCGAGTACACAAAATTTCAAAAGAATTGGCGATGATAAGGTCACACTTTTTGCGATTCTTGATTAAATTACCTTTTTTCTATAAAATTAATTGAGAATTCTCTTCGATTTTTTTAACCATTGAGATTCCAGGTAAATTTTTTGATATGTTTTGAAAAACAGTATAACCCATAATATATAAAAAAAAATCTGCCAACAGTCTGGGCTCAACTGTATTATTTCCGGCAGAAGTTCAGAACGCGTTCAATTCGGGGATGCGGTGTATGTTACTATGTGACTGAAAACCTAACAAAAAGTTCGGGAAGCGGTTAGAAAAGAGTGTAACATATGAATTAAATAATTGGGTCATATTCCGGGATGCGGTCTAGAGGTTGAAAAATAAAAAACTTAAAAATAGGTGATTATTAAACAAGCCTGGGGAAGTGAACAGATATTCGATATCTGATCAGACCTGAGAAACATGGTGGAATTCATGAAAAAGTATACAACCAGTTTACACCCTCTAAGGGGTTGAATTTCAAAAAAACTTGAAAACACATTCTAGGTATTCATATGAAGAATCCGTAGAATAAAAATGAATTCAATATTTCGAAAGACCTAGTAGATATGACGAAAATCGTAAAAATGTATGCATTTTATATTAACTTATATTTTTTTTTGCCCCATCTTCTGAACGCCAATGAATATTCAAATTTTTTTTATTAAACTTACTTTTCTAGTTAATTTACATAAACGTATCGAGTTTCAACTTCCTAGCATAAGCCGTTCTAAAGTTAGGAAAAACACCCCCCACCACCGTACCATACTTCCCCTAAAAAACATTTTATTTTTCCACCATGCCACTACTATAGCTCTATCTAAATACCAAGTTTCAGCTTCCTATCAATATAGATTCTTAAGATATAAGCATCGGAACTATTTCTTTCTCACCCTTCCCCACCCTCACCCTCTACACCCACACCCCCAAATTTTTTTTCCCTACTAGGGTTTTATTAGGCCTACTTCTGGTAAACATTTGAGGCATCCATCTTACACTGTTATTGAGATATGAAACGTGTTATATTTAAACAATTCTTATCCCCTCCACTTACGTACTCCCCCGCCCCCTTCAAAGATTTTACTTTGAGCAATCTTTATTTATCAAGCTTTGTATCCAAACCGAATTTTGTTTTTCTGGTGCCTCTGGTTTGGGAGATATCGTAATTTTAAGTATTTCACCCCCCACCCCCGTACGCCACTACCCTCACCCAAAAATTTTGTTTCAATCTACTCTCCTAGTATAACTACAGATATTTGTTAAGTTTTAATTGCTTGCTATTAACGGTTTAGGAGATATGGATTTTAGAATGTGTCGATCTCGACTTTTTTGCGTTTCGGACGCATTGCTTCCCCCTCCACTCCCACACCCCTTCACCCATATCTGTTTTTTTTTTTGCAAATGGGTCCATTATCAAAGCTCTATAGAAATTCTAAGTTTCAGCCTCCTAACACAAGCGGTTCCTGAGATCTAGAAACCTAAATTTTTCGTCTAAAACGCTTACCCCGCCTTCCCCCTTACACCTCCTCCCCTGAAAATAATGTCAATTCAAGGGGTCCACCAAGTCTATTCTTAGAAAAAATTTTAATTTAATAGCTCCACTGGTTTGAGAGCTACGAGCCTTCAAAGATTTTGGGGCGGTCGACGTACGGCGTACGGCGTACGGGGTACGGCGTACAGACGGAGTGAAAATTTTTATTGCTTTTTTCGCGTCTACTAGTCATGAAACGTGGACAAAAAAATTTTGAGGGCAGCAAATTTTTTTTTTTTAAAAATCGATAACAATACTGTATTATTAATAATACAGTAAAAGTAACGAAAAATCTTGTAAAACACACGCTTGGTCATTCGATTTGGAAATAAACTTGATTTGATATTCATTTTAGTTTCATTACAGAGAACTTAAGTCTAGGCATGAAAGATGTGTACAATAATTGTACAGTGAATGAATGGTAAAAGTAGATGCAACATAGTTTGGTATATAAAGTATGAATTTTTCTCAACTTTTAGCGATGGTCAAATCCAAAGGGGGGGGAGGGGGCAAGTGCCTCTTCTTGCCCTTCCTGTGAATTCAGGGGGGGTAAGTGCACCTTCTTGCCCCCCTGTGGGCGCCCATGGCAGTGCCTCGTACGTTAGAATGGGTCGTGCAACCGCCGTATACAGCCAATAGGTTTGTTCTTTTTGCCTGCATTTTTACTTTATTATTTTAATAATAAAATATTGTTATCGACTTTTAAAAAAAAAAAATTTGCTACCCTGAAAATTTTTTTTTATACGTTTTATGACTAATAAACACCAAAAAAGCAATAAAAATGTTCAGTCCGTCTGTGCTCCGTACGCCGTACGCAAACTCGTTTGAGGAATTATAGTTCCCAAACACTATGAGCTATTAAATTGATTTTTTTTTTCTAAAAAGACATGATAGACCTCTTCAGGAGTAGTGGTGCGAGGGGGAAGGAGGGGAAGCGTTTTAGACGAAAAATTTTGGTTTCTAGATCTCAGCAACCACTTATGGTAGGAAGCTGAAACTTGGTATTTCTATAGAACTTTGATAGTGGATCCATTTGCAAAAAAATTGCTGATATGGGTGAAGGGTGTGGGAGTGGAGGGGGAAATAATGCGTCCGAAACGCAAAAAGGCCGATATCGACACATTCTAAAATCCATATCTCTTAAACCGTAAACGGCAAGCAATTATAACTTAACAAATATCTGTAGTTATACTAGGAGAGTAGATTGAATCAAAATTTTTTGGTGTGGGTGGTGGCGTGCGGGGGTGGGTGTTGAAATAGTAAAGATTACGATATCTTACAAACCAATTGCACCAGAAAAACAAAATTCGGTTTGGGTATAAAGCTTGATAAATAAAGATTGCTCAAAGTAAAATCTTTGAAGGGGGCGGGGGAGCATAGAAGTGGGGTGATAAGAATTTTTCAATAATATCACGTTTCATATCTCAATAACAGTGTAAGATAGATGGTTCAAATTTGAACTAGAACTAGGCCCAATAGAATCCTAGTAGGGAAAAATAAATTTTAAGGTGGGGTTGTAGAGGGTGAGGGTGGGGAAGGGTAAGAAGGAAAAAATTCCGATGCTTATATCTTAAGAACATGTAAGGATATAAGCCATAAACTTCGTATTTAGTATTTTAACTATATAAGTGGCATAGTGGAAAAATAAATTTTTTTTAAGGGTATCATGGTGCGAGGGTGGGGGGTGTTTTTCCTAACTTTTGAACGGCTTATGCTAGAAAGTTGAAACTCGGTACATATATGTAAATCAACTAGAAAAATAATTCCGTTAAAAAATATTTTTAATATTTTTTGGGGTTGGGGACAAAAAAAAATATCGGTTAATATAAATTGCATATATTTTCACGATTTTCATCATATTTACTAGGTCTTTCGAAATATTGAATTCATTTTTATTCTACGGATTCTTGATATGAATACCTAGAATGCGTTTTCAAGATTTTTTGAAATTCGACCCCTAAGAGGGTGTAAAGTGGTTGTATACTTTTTCATAAATTCCACCATATCTCTCAGGTCTGATCAGATATCGAATATCTTTTCACTTCCACGGGCTTGTTTAATAATCACCTGTTTTTGAGTTTTTTTCTTTTCCAACCTCTAGACCGCATCCCGGAATATGACCCAATTATATAATTCATATATTACACTCTATTCTAACCGTTTCCCGAACTTTTTGTTAGGTTTTCAGTCACATAGTAACATACACCGCATCCCCGAATTAAACACGTTCCGAACTTCTGCCGGAAAAATAATAAAGTTGCGCCCAGACTGCTGATTTTTTACACTTTGTTACACTTTTTTACACTACCTTTCGAGCGAGTGCAGAAAAGTGTAAAGGGTGAATGGGGGAGGACAAGAATACTGTTTAGGTATGAGTTTGTGTCATTGGTGTGACGTCAAATGTTGCTTAGAAAAGTTAGTGCAAAAACTCAGTTTATGAGGCGCTAACTCCCAAGCCACACCTTTTTGCCCCTTTGCTTAATGTGATTGTAAGCAATTATAAAATATAAAATATCCCTAAACAAACAACGAATGTGAATGTAACTACATGATTATAAAATATAATATCCCAAGACACGCAACGACTACTGAATTGCTGACGAGCCTTATGCTTGAGTCAGATACAAGGTTGAATGCGGCAGCACTGCGCAGCTTGACGCATTAATTAAATCATTAAGTCAGATAACTATTGCGTCAGTTTGCGTTTTAAAGAAATTTCAAATTTTCCAAAAAGCGTTCGTATTCGTGCATACGACGCAGCGAACAACTAAAAACGATTTTTAAACTAATTTTAATTCAGTCCGGTTAGATCAAGTAACTTGTCGGTATTTTAAAAATAAAAAAGTCTCGATTTTGAGGTTAACTACGTGCTACGGAAAGTTCAGAGCTGACGAACTTTTCTGGATGACTGCGTCAAGCTGCCTTTGGCTACATTTGTTCTGTCTACCACAAAGGAAATACACCGCGCTCAACTTTTTGACAGCTTGCCTGCGTTGCCGTTGTGAATTGGGGGTTAATGATATTAAACAACATCCTTCAACTCCATCATAATAATAATTCCTCTAATGTAGAAAAATGTTTTTAAGTAAATCTTGCCAATTCATGGTCATCACTGTAACTTAAAACAAATTAAGTATTTCATCGTAGAATATCACATGATTAGCTATAGCTACGGCCTATTGCTTAAGATTTCGCCGTCGATATTAGTCAAACCGCGTTGGTCAAACTCACTATGAATGTTTAGTGACTGTTTTAAAAGTCAAACTGATCTAATATTGATACAAGCAGGAATCAATTACAACACAAAGATGTCAAGGAACTTTATATAACAGTGCACAGTTGTGAATATCGAACTGGACTGATTTATTTAAGAGTACATTGGCAACAGCACCGCAAGCCGACGAAGTTCAAAAATCGAAATACCTATGTATATTACTTAAGAACAGTCTGGTTATAATATTTCCCATAGAGATAAGAGATTTGTATCTCGTGTCGTATCTTATCTTCTTCTAAAAATATATTTCGCGTCCTTGAAAGGCTCCGTCTTAAATAAGACATTTTGTTCCTGCGAAAGCAATAACCTTTAACTTTGTTCAACTAGTATACCTATGTCGTTAACCCTGAAGTAAGCAAATCGACTTGAGTATTCTTTATGATTTCCTTGAGATATGACGTCCAACAAATAATTCTCCTCATGCCAATCAATTCAAGGCCATCCTATTTGTATGTACCGTTCGATTTAAGAGAAGTTCGATAAAAATTCATTAATGCAAATAGCAAATGTTTTTTTTTTTGCAATGATGCCTTTAAGTTGCTTCATTGCTATTCGGATTGTGAGTTTGGATCGGTTTCTAAGATATACATAGTTCAATGAATTCGGTATAATTAATACAATCATAAATTTAGCAATTAACTTAATATATGTAGATACTGTGGATGAAATCTGCAATCTTCCCGTCTTCCCGACGTCTGTTTTTCTGCTTGTCGGAACGACTGCTGATTTAAGAACGTCTCGACTAAAGATGGACACAATTTGGAATCCTGATGATTGGTCGAATTTTTTAGATTAAGTTTTTTGACACACCAAATCGAGCTAATCCTTCGGTTAGTTGCATTCGAAAACCTTAAAAATACGTGTTCACTAATATAAACCGATTACTTAAGACTTTCAGCTACGACTCTATGGCTCTTTTGGCTCTAAGTTCTATATTTAGCTTAAAGGTAAGCTACGGATACGAGACCACGCCTAACTCCTCCAATACAGCTACGGGCTGTAGATGCGTGCCATAGAATGTTGACACCTTTTAGTGAATAGCATCATCTCAGTATATGTATAATACCACCGTACTTTACTGCAGCCTTCATACAAAAATCTGTAAACAAAATAGGGACCACCATCCACTGGGGAAACCGTTTAAATCTAAGAAGTCGAAATTTTATAGGAATTAGTTTGAAAATAAATCTAGGTTTGGATTTTCCATTTATCGATATATACCCTCACATTTCCGGGTATCCATAATTATTAAAAATCAGTTCAAGCAAAGTACTTGATATTTTCTGTACATTCATTTATTTTTAGTTCCAGGGAAACGATCCTTCCTGTAGCCTTGAAGTCTTGTGAAAGTTCCCGAAAAAAAATACTGTCTTTCTCTTTCGAGTAACAAGCAAACGAGAGTTTTTAACAATGAACAACCCACTTACCCACTGTCTTATCACCCAAACTCCAAAGTAAGTTGATGTTCAGAATTTCAGTTGAATAACCATACGGTGAGACTGCACAATCAGAGAAAAACCCTGGTAGTATTGACAAAAATTCAGTTCAATTCGGCAAAACTACCATCAATATTCGAAATCCAATATTCCAAGTATAAAATTGCAAATTAGAGCAATTGACTTTCACATTTTAATAGCCTAGTTTCTATACCCCTTTGAAACAAAATTCTCTATAAATTTTGCTTTACTGTTTTTTAATAATAAAGTATTGTGATCGACCTGAAATTTCCAAGAAATTTGGTAAGTTGAAATTTTGTATTTTAACGTTTTAGGCCTATTGTCAGGTGGCAGGAGTGGATAAAAAGTTGCGGAGGCGTCACAATTGAAACACGCACAATTTCGATATTAATATTTATTTATTGAAATAAACAAAAGACTTCATATCTGCCCTATTCGAGAGTTCGCCATCGACTGCCTGTTCCACTCCGAGTTCGGGTTGCCAGCCCACGCTGACACTAGAAAACACCAAAAAAGCAACAAAAAATATGTCCATCTGTACGCCGTACGCAAAAAAGTTTAAGGGCGCGTCGCTCCCAAGCCCGTTACGGTATTATCATAAAATTTTTATGGTGAGTAGATTCGGTGAACCTCTACGACTGGTATCTTTTAGAGAGGTGTTGGTATGAGGGGGAGGAGAGGGGAGCGATTTAAGACAAAAAATTTTGGTTCCTAAATCTCAGCAACCGCTTATGCTAGGAAGCTGAAACATGGAATTTCTATAGACCTTCGATATATGGATGAAACGCAAAAATGCCGAGATCGACACATTCTAAAATCCATATCTCCTAAACCGTTAATGGCACGAAATTAAAACTTAACTAATATCTGTAGCTATAATAGGAGAAAATATTGAAAATAAATTTTTGAGTTGGGGTAGGGGCGTGCGAGGGTTGAAAAACTTTAGATTACGATACCTCACGAACCAATTGCTCTAGAAAAATAGAATTCGGTTTGAGTATAAAGGTCGACATATAAGGATTGCTAAAAGTAAAAATTTTTAAGAGGGCAGTGGGGCATAGAAGTGGAGGGGATAAGAATTTATCAAATAAATCAAGTCTCATGTCTCAAGAACAATGTAAGATAGATGCTCAAATTTTGTACCACAAGTAGGCCCAATAGAACCCTAGCAGGGAAAATTTGGAAGTGTGGGTGTAGAGGGTGAGGGTTAGGGTGGAGGAAGGTGAAAAGGAAAAAGGTTTAATGTGTATATCTTTAGAACCTATGTATATCTATATAAAACTGAAACTTGGTATTTAGAAAGAACTATAGTAGTGGCATAATGGAAAAATATATTTTTTTAGGGGTAGCATGGTACGAGCGTGGGAGGTGTTTTTCCTAACTATAGAACGACTTATGCTAGAAAGTTGAAATCGGTGTGTATACGTAAATCAAGTAGAAAAGTAATTTTGATTAAAAAAAAATCTAATACTCATTGGCGTTCGGAAGGGGGGCAAGAAAAGATTATCAGTGAAAATAGATTGCATATATATTTTCACGATTTTCGTCATATCTACTAGGTCTTCCCAAATATCGAACTCATTTTTATTCTGCTGATTCTTCATATGAATATCTAGAAAGTGTTTTCAAGATTTTTTGAAATTCGACTCCTAGGGGGTGTAAAGTGGTTGTATTCTTTTTCATGACATCTGCCATATCTCTCAGATCTGAATATGATATCGAATATGTTTTAACTTTCACGGGCTTTTTTAATATTTTCCTATTTTTAAGTGTTTTCCATTTGCAACCCCTAGACCGCATCCCGGAATATAACTCAATTATGTAATTCATATATTATTCTAACCGCTTCTCGAACTTTTTGTTAGGTTTTCAGTCACATAGTAACCTACACCGCATCTCAGAATTGAACGCGTTCCGAACTTCTGCCGGAAAAATAATAAAGTTGCGATTATTGGCAGATTTTTTATCTGCAACAAAAAAGTTAATCTGATTTCAGTTTTTCATCTCAAGAAGTATCTGATTGGCTAGAGGTATGTAGCTACCAAAAAATAGTTAAATTTTAATACTACTTCATTCATACATACTATGAACAGGTAAGTACGGGTACACAATATATTTAATTAGGCGGAAAGGGAATATCAGGAAGGACCTGCATGTTCCAGACTGTTCGTTTCGGAACGATTTTCAGGATAAAGCTTACTCTTCCGATTTCGTGTTGAATGTAAATTGATAATCATCAGCAAACCACCTGATGTAATAGCACGAAACCACTTGCTTTGGACACGATTCGAATCCCGTAAGGAATATCACGTACATAGCTACGTATATTCATAGCTGCGCTAAAATACTTATCTTACCGCAATAGATACTTACTTGGCTATAGCGCTGCTATGTTGATATCAAGCATTTGACCACCACCGCGCTATGCACTTTAAGCACTCACCCGAGTTCCTTCAGGTGAAAAAGGAATATGTTATCTATGATTAATAGCAAAGTGGTATGCACTTTTGTTAATCACGAACTGCGATAAGAAAATAAAAACCTTAGTCATTTCCTTTGCAATGGGACACAGTACTACAAGTCGACATGTGTGTATGCAGTGGTGAGTTATTTAGATATGCTCCTTCCATTTTTAGAAATTAATTGCATTCGAGTAATTTTTACTTGTTTGGGTAATCAAATTTATATTTTCTGTATGAATCACAGTCCGAATGGAAATTTATTAACACTTTAATTGCTGTAATTAAAATGGCATGAAGCAAACATTTCGCATTATACAATATATCACCGCAGTTGAGAGAGAAACAACTACAATTGCAAGTGATTTGTTGCTGTTATTTATAGTTGATATTTATATTGTCGTGATGCTTTAATAAGTTAATTGTTTCACGAGATTTATTCATATTTAAGCCTGGTTTTCATTTTTTCTATTTTATTATAGAAAATTCATTTAACATTGTTTTTGTTCCGCTGCTGTGAAGACAGAATGCATTAATATCGAAATTTGGATAAAAATGTTGTCGAATGTCGAGCGGTCGAGCGTCAAGCGGATTTAAATTTTTTGGCCCCAAATAAACACAAAGTAATATAATAACTTTTTTTTGGTCTAAACGTTACAAGCTTTTTGACTGGACTAAACTTATAATACTCTCAGATTTCATCTAGAGTATGAAACAATCTATCTTTTTCTAATTTATCTACAACCAACTCTCCTCTTACGCGGTCTTGTTTTACACGATTTTGAAATAACAGTCCACGAAGAAGAACAAATACCACTTTCTTAACGAAATTTTTGATCTAACACGATAGTACAAACAAAAGGTATGGTAAATAAAAACGCTTGGATGTCGGCCAATTTATTCAAAAAATGATTCTACGAACTTGAAGTCAAGAAATACCTATGTAGTATATAGAACCAAAAGTTCTTGAATTTAAAGTAGGTAATTTACTTGTCGATAATGCTCCTATAGTCATCCTGTGCTAGATCATCCAAACATCCAATTGGTATTTTTCCTGCTTAATACCACATCCTTGATTCAGCTCAGCCATTGGATCAGGGTATAATAGCAACATCCTAAATGTATTACATTAAAGTAGCATTTAAATATATTTTGCAATCAGTGGAGGACAAAACATGACGATCGTAAATCCATGAAAAAAATTTATAATTGTGTTACAAATGCAGCTTTTTCAAATACGTACTTTTTTGATGCACGCCAAATTTCGATATTTCGTCAGATTTATTTTTAAGAATAATGCAATCATGCAATCTAGTACTAATTTAATGAGAATGTTATAATTGTTTTGAACTCAAGGCAGACTAAGGGCCGTATTATTCACGTCGGGTTATTTATAAAGTCTGGGTAATTCCAGTTTTCCGCGAGATTTGGTATTATTCACGTCGGGTTATAGTTTTTCGCTGAGTTTATAATCAAGTGATCACAGTTACCCAGGGAAAAATTTAACTTGTCAACAACTTCCAGTTTTCTACGATATCCAGGGATTTAAACGACGATTTGACAAATTTTGTATTATTCAAGATTGAAGTTATGGCAAAAACTCATTTGTGTGAAAATTGGATTGATTCTGAGGAAGATTACGACAAAATAGAAAATGGAACAACGAATCGACATCGACATATGGGACGACAAATACAGTTGCTGTTGTTTCCAATGTACAAAGCCAATTGAATTGTTTCCTTTACACCATTTTACACCCTTACCCCTTACACACGCTCCCTACAATTTTCAGCTAGGTATTTAACAGGTCAAACTCTCGTATTAATTGTAAGACCCTATCTTATACAGTTCTTGAGATATGAGATATGGTTTTTAGGAGAAAAATGGTTATCCATTGTCTTGCTGAAAAATACTTTCAGTCAAGTCCTATTGTCCATCTTTAAACATAAAACACATTTCCTGTTTCTGGTTCCATTAGTTTGTGAGACATGGCAATGCAAAGTTTTTTACGCATAGTTCCTAGTCTAGCATGCTTCAAGTTTCAACTTTGTGATGTTACCCGTTTAAAAGATATGATTTTAGAATTTTTCGACCTAAGCTTTCAAGCGTTTCGAACACATTGTTTTTCTCAGAACTTCCAAATCATTTCACTTATATAAAAATTAAGCTGGCAAGTGGATACATTATCATAGATCTATGTAAGTTCCGAATTTCAGGAACCCAGCATAAGTGTTACAACCAAAGTTTTTATTCTAACATTCATTCCACCCAGCCCCTTCACCACTCCATTAGAAACTTATCAGTTGACGGGGTCCACTCAATCTACCATACCAATAAACTTAAATGCAATAGCTCTAAGGATTTGGGAGATGCAAGCCTTCAATCGACTGTTCGCACTGCCGAAATCCAATTACTCGGTAGCGCACACTCAGAAAACTATCGGGATCAAATGGAATGGTTCTCGTTGAACGTGTAAGCCGTGCACCACATATAGTGTTTGTACTGCTCCCAGGTCCGCAACCATGAAAAAATTGCAGCCAATAACTGATAAATTTCCTGAAATACACAAATTTTTTATATTCAAAAAAGAAATTTGTCACATTCTGTTAATAATTAATAAAATTTTTGACGTTTGATTGGAAAAATAATGGAAAAATGGAAAACCAGCCGATAAGATTATCCAACCTATTAAATTGCTAACCAGAGGTGAATAATACAATTTTTCAACCAGAGAAATTAATCAGTGATTTAATTTAATACGCCAGATAAGTTATCAGCTAGATAAGGCGAAAATAACCCGAGATGAATAACACGGCCCTAAGCATCGAAAAGATTTCTTTCGATGCACAGCATTGGTACAGAAATGTATATTTTAGTTGATATTTCCATTCTGAGTACAGTTGGATGTTCGAACTGTTCACCTTTGTAACGCTTTAAGATGGTCCCAAATACAGTAGAACCTTATAGTTATAGTAGAATATTATAGTGATCCGGTTTTTTGATACTCATGCTACAAAGAGTGTAATGGTGTTTACACGTTTTTACGAAGATATGACGAAACTCGATATACTTATACAGATTTACTGTATTATTTATAATACAGTATTGTTATAGATTTTAAAAAAAAAAAAATTTGCTGCCCTCAAAATTTTTTTTTCCACGTTTCATGACTAGTAGACGCGAAAAAAGCAATAAAAATTTTCACTCTGTCTGTACGCCGTACCCCGTACGCCGTACGTCGACCGCCCCAAAATCTTTGAAGGCTCGTAGCTCTCAAACCAGTGGAGCTATTAAATTAAAAATTTTTCTAAGAATAGACTTGGTAAACCTCTTGAATTGACAATATTTTCAGGGGAGGAGGTGTAAGGGGGAAGGCGGGGGAAGCGTTTTAGACGAAAAATTTAGATTTCTAGATCTCAGGAACCGCTTGTGTTAGGAGGCTGAAACTTAGAATTTCTATAGAGCTTTGATAATGGACCCATTTGCAAAAAAAAAAAACAGATATGGGTTAAGGGGTGTGGGAGTGGAGGGGGAAATAATGCGACCGAAACGAAAAAAAACCGAGATCAACAAACTCTAAAATCCATATCTCCTAAACCATTAATAGCAAGCAATTAAAACTTAACAAATATCTGTAGTTGTACTAGGAGAGTAGATTGAAACAAAATTTTTGGGTGGGGGTAGTGACGTACGGGGGTGGGGGGCGAAAATCTTTAGATTATGATATCTTAAAAACTAATTGCACCAGAAAAACAAAATTCGGTTTGAGTATAAATATTGATAAATAAAGATTGCTCAAAGTAAAATATTTGAAGGGGGTGGAGGAGCACGGAAGTGGGAGGGACTAGAATTTTTTAAAAATAACACGATTCATATCACAATAACAGTGTAAGATGGATGTTTCAAATTTTTACCAGAAGTAGGCCTAACAGAACCCTAGTAGGGAAAAAAAGTTTGGGGGTGTGGGTGTAGAGGGTGAGGGTGGGGAAGGGTGAGAAAGAAAAAGTTCCGATGCTTATATCTTAAGAATCTATAATGATAGGAAGCTGAAACTAGGTATTTAGATAAAGCTATAGTAGTGGCATGGTGGAAAAATACATTTTTTTTAGGGGTAGTATGGTACGGTGGTGGGGGGTGTTTTCCCTAACTTCAGAACGGCTTATGCTAGGAAGTTGAAACTCGGTACGTATATGTAAATTAACTAGAAAAGTAATTCTGATAAAAAAAAAATTGAATATTCATTGGCGTTCAGAAGGGGGGGCAAAAAAAAAATATCGGTTAATATAAAATGCATATATTTTCATGATTTTCGTCATATCTACTAGGTCTTTCGAAATATTGAATTCATTTTTATTGTACGGATTCTTCATGTGAATACCTAGAATGTGTTTTCAAGATTTTTTGGAATTCGACCCCTAAGATGGTGTAAACTGGTTGTACACTTTTTCATGAATTCCACCATGTTTCTCAGGTCTGATCAGATATCGAATATCTTTTCACTTCCCCAGGTTTGGTTAATAATCACCTATTTTTAAGTTTTAATTTTTTCAACCTCTAGGCCGCATCCCGGAATATGACCCAATTATTTAATTCATATGTTACACCATATTCTAACCGCTTCCCGAACTTTTTGTTAGGTTTTCAGTCTTAACTACACCGCATCCCCGAATTGAACGCGTTCTGAACTTCTGCCGGAAAAATAATACAGTTGCGCCCAGACTGTTGGCAGATTTTACTGTATTATTTATAATACAGTATTGTTATCGATTTTTAAAAAAAAAAAATTTATTGCCATCAAAATTTTTATGTCCACGTTTCATGACTAGTAGACGCGAAAAAGCAATAAAAATTTTCACTCCGTCTGTACGCCGTACGCCGTACGCCGTACGTCGACCGCCCCAAAATCTTTGAAGGCATGTAGCTCTCAAACCAGTGGAGCTATTAAATTAAAAATTTTTCCAAGAATAGACTTGGTGGACCCCTTGAATTGACATTATTTTCAGGGGAGGAGGTGTAAGGGGGAAGGCGGGGGAAGCGTTTTAGACGAAAAATTTAGGTTTCTGGATCACAGGAACCGCTTGTGTTAGGAGGCTGAAACTTAGAATTTCTATAGAGCTTTGATAATGAACCCATTTGCAAAAAAAAAAACAGATATGGGTGAAGGGGTGTGGGAGTGGAGGGGGAAGCAATGCGTCCGAAACGCAAAAAAGTCGAGATCGACAAATTCTAAAATCCATATCTCCTAAACCGTTAATAGCAAGCAATCAAAACTTAACAAATATCTGTAGTTATACTAGGAGAATAGATTGAAACAAAATGTTTGGGTGGGGGTAGTGACGTACGGGGGTGGGGGTTGAAATTCTTAACATTACAATATCTCCCAAACCAGTGGCACCAGGAAAACAAAATTCGGTTTGGATACAAAGCTTGATAAATAAAGATTGCTCAAAGTAAAATCTTTGAAGGGGGCGGGGGAGTACGTAAGTGGAGGGGATAAGATTTTTTCAAAAAAAACATGTTTCATATCTCGATAACAGTGTAAGATGGTTGCTTCAAATTTTTACCAGAAGTAGGCCTAATAGAACCCTAGTAGGGAAAAAAAGTTTGGGGGTGTGGGTGTAGAGGTTGAGGGTGGGGAAGGGTGAGAAAGAAAAAGTTCCGATGCTTATATCTTAAGAATCTATAATGATAGGAAGCTGAAACTTGGTATTTAGATAGAGCTATAGTAGTGGCATGGTGGAAAAATAATTTTTTTTATAGGGGTAGTATGGTACGGTGGTGGGGGTGTTTTCCTAACTCTAGAACGGCTTATGCTGTTAAGTTGAAACTCGGTACGTATATGTAAATTAACTAGAAAAGTAATTCTGATAAAAAAAAATTTGAATATTCATTATCGTTCAGAAGGAGGGGGGGGGCAAAAAAAATATCGGTTAGTATAAAATGCACATATTTTCACGATTTTCGTCATATCTACTAGGTCTTTCGAAACATTGAATTCATTTTTTTTCTACGGATTCTTCATGTGAATACCTAGAAAGTGTTTTCAAGATTTTTTGAAATTCGACCCCTAAGAGGGTGTAAACTGGTTGTATACTTTTTCATGAATTCCACCATGTTTCTCAGGTCTGATAAGATATCGAATATCTGTTCACTTCCCCAGGCTTGTTTAATAATCACCTATTTTTAATTTTTGTTTTTTTCAACCTCTAGACTGCATCCCGGAATATGACCCAATTATTTAATTCATATGTTACACCCTTTTCTAACCGCTTCCCGAACTTTTTGTTAGGTTTTCAGTCACATAGTAACATACACCGAATCCCCGAATTGAACGCGTTCTGAACTTCTGCCGGAAAAATAATACAGTTGCGCCCAGACTGTTGGCAGATTTTTTTTATATGTTTAATCGCCTCAAACAATAAGTAAGTTTCGCCCAGATTATTTTTTTTTTTTTTTTTAATCGATAAACATTGTCTTCAGTTGGAGTATGGACAGTGTTTGTTGTGTCTTTCTGCAATTTATAAGTACATATTAATAAGCATGAACTCCAATAAATTGTAATATTGTTATTTAGTCAGAAATTTTCTTTCAATTTATAATTTATACTCCATGCGAAAATGCCCACCATTCTTTACGAACTCTCATACCTCTTTACAATTTGAGCTTAAAAGTAAGAAAAAAAAAGCAAATAAGGTTGGGAAAAATTTTCCTTCTTTGTTTAACTTTATTTTCCTAACTTGACAGAGTCGTGTTCCCTTTTTCAATAAAAATCCTTCAAAAAACTTTAAAAATTTGCCTTATAGGTAGCAACAGTGTTACCTGCAAAAGACAAAAAAAATGTGAACTGCGATTTTCCAAGTTTGAAAATAATAAAAAAAAAAGTTGCAAATAACACAAACAGCTGCTCGAAGCACAATTAGATGAGTCAGCACAAGCTGAGCAAGGAAAATGGAATACCGAGAGATGAATTGGATTGCAGAATGGGGCGCATTGAGCAATATGCAATGTAGGGAAGATGGTGGGATGGTGGGTGGTAGGGTAATGCATCCCATTTTCAAGCACAAAACTGAAATACGCTACTTTGCATAGCAACATTATATTGGCAGCAGTGCGCAGCGCATCTTCCTTGCTGCTCGGTTTGATATCCTTCCTGTGCCTATCCTGTTTTTTCTCTATCGGTGCAGTGCACTCACCCATTTCGTTGACACTGTTGCTATGCACATTGCAATGCAAATCCTCTTCCAGACAAAGTTCTGGTGCTCATAGCTACAATTTCGCAACCATCAGAAACTACATTTATCAGTACGTTAAGCCTACGTGCTACGAGTAGGTATAGGCTCTTGGGCGAGATAATGGAAAAGTATAACACACTTCCATGGACACGTACTCACGTACTCATGTGCTTTAATGGTTGTGTGATCCTTACATTACGGCACCTGCTTAGTCATATTATAAATATTTATGATTCCATTGTATTTTGGTAGTACCAATTTTATTTGCCAAATTAATTTGACCTCCTTTTTGGCTGTAGAGCTGATAATTTTTTGTTATTTAGGCTACATGTAGCTACACGAAATTTGTGAAAATGACCAATTGAGATCTAGGAATCCAGCTCCTTAAGCCCAGGATCAGATCATCGCCAACTTATGCCTTAAATACTGCCAAGACCTTGCGCTTCCTCCTCTAATAAATTAAAAAAAGATTTGAAATAGGTTTCACACCGATTCGCAGTAGTAGCTTTTTATATTTTCGTCAAACCAAGGCTTTTATATTATGAACTTCATCAGATAACTTGGTATTAAAAAATCTGTTAACTTGGTATTAAAAAATCTGTCAACAGTATGGGCGTAACTTTATTATTTTTGGGTAAAAATCCGGAACGCCATAAATGCTGAGATGCAGCTTAGGTTCTATGCTACTACTCTCTAGGTCGCCTGGTTATTCTTTAGGTTAAGAGTCACATAGTAACCTCTGCATTTCAGCATGAAATGCGTTCCGTAGGATGGTGGATAGAGGATTGAGTAACGGAAGCAACGGAGCAACGGGAGCAACGGGAGAAATGAGAGCAACGGATCAACGGAAGCAACGGGAACAACGGGAGAAATGAGAGCAACAGGAGTAACGGAAGCAACGGAAGGAACAGGAGCAATGGATTAACGGGAGCAACGGGAGCAACGGGAGCAACGGGAGCAACGGGAGCAACGGGATCAACGGGAGAAATTGGAGCAACGGCAGTAGCACGAGCGATGGAGCAACGCGAAGCATGAGAAACCGCTATCTTTGCAGTTTCGATAGTATAGCAATATACAAACGCGAAGAAAGCGAGTGTAGCTGCGGTACCCGTCTACTATATACGAGTATATAAACCGATTTGTAAAATCATACATATTCGTTTTATACCCTCTTAGCGGTGGAATATCCCGAAGTGCTAAAATAATTTTAAGATGATTACATGTAATGCCCAAAAACTCAAAGCTTTTACCATCTCAGTAAACCGAAAAGATTCGTCGGAAGTTGGCTAGAATACACCCTCTGCAGAGTCTTCTGCATTCCGATGACGAAACAGCTCCTTCGGACCTATTCCAACACAAAATCTTATGATAAACTGGCCTCTCCAGTGAAAGTTCTTTCCAAAATTTGTCAAGTACTACGATCAATCAACAGTCGGGGATTTCGTATTAGAGCTTCACTCCACTGACACCGGAAAGAACAACAAACTCTTAACATTTAATAGCTTCAATGGTAGCATGACCATGAAAAACTAGTAACATAAAAGTATTGGTAAAAATAAGTTTTGCGTTGGACCCACTGGGCCCCACTTTCTAAGTAATTATATGAAGAAGCCGTAGAAATAAATTGAATTAAATATTTGGGAAGACCTAATAGATATGACGAAAATAGTGCAAGCATATGCATTCCATTTTCACTGATCATGTTTTTCGCCCCTTTCCGAACTGCAATGGATATTTGAAATTTTGTTAAGTCTAACTTACTTTTCTCGTTATTTTACATATACAAACTGAGTTTCAACATTGTAGCCTAAGCGTTCTATAGATAGGAAAACATCCACCACCCCTTTAACAGACTACCCCTATAAAAAAATTATACGGTGAATACCGCTTATTGTAATCGCGGATAATGCTATAATCCTGACTTTGTTATCAAAACAGTTGGGTCCCATTCTCCACAAACGTTCGTTTTTCGTTCGTCTATTGTTATAAACCGGTTAATGTTATTGTTTTTGGCTGGTCCTAAAGTGATTACAATAAGCGGTACCTACTGTATATTATATGAAATTATAAAATAATTTTCGAGCATGGTACTACTACAGCTCTTTCTCTATACCAAGTTTCAGCTTAATTTGGCTCTCGAGATATAAAAATCTGAACTTTTTCCTTTTAACCCTCCCTCTCTACACCCTCACCAACAATTTTTTTTTTTGGAAGGGGTCTAAAAACTATAAGCATCTATCTAAAACTGTTCTTGAAATATGAGACGGGATTTTCTAGAAAAAATCTTGTCCCCTCCACTTTTATGACCCACCGCCCACTTTAAAAATTTTACTCTCAGCATACTTTGTTTGTCAACTTTTGTAGACAAACCAAATTTTATTTATCTAGTGTAATTGGTTTGTAAACTAAAGTAAATCAGCCCCCACCCCCGTACGCCACTCAAAAATTTGTTTCCAATCTCCTAGTATAGCTACAGATATTCACTAAGTTCCAATGTAGTGGCATTAACCGTTTAGGAGATACGAATTTTAGAATGTATCGATCTCGCCTTTTTTGCGTTTTGGACGCATTATTTTTCCCACTACTTCCACACTCCTTGATCCATATTAACTATTTTTATGCACACGGGTATACTATTGGAGTTCTATATTAATTCTAAGTTTCAGCTTCCTAGCATAAGCGATTGCTGAGATCTAGAAACCAACATTTTCCTTCTAAAACGCTTCCTCCTCCTTCCCCCTTACACTCACATTCATAAGCATTTGGTCACTTCAAACGTCCTACCCAATCTATTCGTAAAGAAAATGAATTTAATATCTCAAAGCGTGTGGGAGCTTACGATCCTTCAAACAATTTTGCTTTCAGCGGACTGCGCGTCGTACAGCGTACAGCGGACGCCGTACAGCGTGTAGCGGACAGACGGACTGAAAATTCTTATTGCTTTTTTCGTGTCTACTAGTTATGAAACATGTAAAAAAAATTTTTCAGGGTAGCAATTTTTTTTTCAAAAATCGATCACAATAATGTTTTATTAAAATAATAAAGTGAAATAAAGAATTTTGTAGTTGCAAGTAACGTACTCACTGTTGAGAACTCCAACGTCGTTAATGTAGAGAACTCCAACGTCGTTTAATGAATTAAAAATTCGTTCTTTGTTTGTAATTTGTATTCAAAGGCTTTTAAAAACTTATTCATTTAATAAGAAGAATATTATTTATTTATAACTATAATAATTAGTTTCTATTCAATCTATTTATATGGACTATTACTTCACTGTATTTAAATTAGGTTTTTAAATAAAATTTTAGATTATTAAATTTAAATTAATTTTAAATATAGATGAGCGCTTAAGGAAAGACTAAAATCGTTTAAGAAATTAACAATTATTTTGAAAGAAACAAAAACATGCCCACTTCGATTATTCAAATAAATACACATCGAAGTTACCAATATTAAAATCAAAGTGGCTAAAATGAAACTCAGTTACAAAGAAAAAAAACAATTAAAGCCAGCGCCACCACACTACAATATGTACATAGTAAATTGTTATAAAACCTTGATATATTTTGTTATGAGTGTAACTATCGGCTGAATCTTCAACATCCAAAAACCGACCTCACAAGACTCAACTGATATAAACTCTTTTCTTACGCTCAAAAAATAGTCTAAAATAGGTTTATGTGACTGTTAGCATGGACACATTTTTCTCTGCTTCTTCTTTCGTTGGCAGTTACAAACACTTTTCTCTGCTTCAATTTTCAACTAAATTCATTAATCTGATCGGAAAGCAGTACCTACTGCTTAAGAACTAAAGTAATAATTGAAATTTTCTTATAACATAATTGAGAAGCACTAATGTTCTTCGTTTTTTTTGTCCCCGATCCCTTGAGATCCTAAGTCAATTTTTTGATATGTTGAAAAACAGTATAACCTACAAAATATATAAAAAAAATAAGAAAACGTATTTTGAGATATTCAAGGATGAAGGACAAACTCATTAAAAAAAAACTTTCAAAGATAATTTTAATTCGTTTTTTATTATACATATTACATCCATCAAAATGAAGGAGCCCATCATCTTTTCGGCCAAGCCCGAAGGGCACTTTGAACAATTTTTTGAAACAAGAATCTTTAAAATAAGCCCTACTTTATTATTTTACAATAGGATTAAAATTACCAGAGATATGCATTTTCAAAGAAAACTTGGACACCTTTAATGCGAAATTTTTAACATACCAGCTAGCTAGCTAGCAAAAAAATGAGATATGTAGAAGCAAACAATTTAAATTTTTTTTCTTACTAATTCTTCAAGTAGGTAAATAAATACATTGTAAAAAGAATCGGCGATGGTAATGCTGTTATGACACTGGCTATTTATCGGCTATCTCTTAAGTGCAATAAAAGTACAACCACTGCCGCATCGTGCGACAAGGCGAACAACATTAAAAGAAAGAGATACCACTCTTTCCGACGCTAGCGGCATCTAGTAACCGAAATTAACAACTGCATTGTAAAAAAAATACCGATCTTAGCGCGTTTCATAACATAACATGGCACTTTCCACAATTTATACGTACCGAACTGTTAAAAACAAGTCTGTATCAGTTCAAAAATATATTGGTTGGAAGGATTTTTCTTGGATTAAGTGCTAGAATGTTGCGAAACACTGCTCGAATGCGCTATGTTGCAGCTATTTTGAGGCTATTTTGCGGCTATGTTGCGGCTAGTTTTTGACAGTATTCACTTTATACTACTCGGACTATCTCCCTCACACCAAAGTCTAAATTGTATGTTACATCTTCTATCCCTCTCTATTTGGATTTACTTGCCGCTTTAAAGCCGCAAAAATAGCCAGTGTCATAGCTGCATAAGGTACAAAATTTCGTAATTCTTAACGATTCTACATTTACCTTCTAAACAGAAGTTTGGTATGTTTTAGGATTTTGTAAATAAGAATTTTTCATCATCATCAATCCAAAATCGAGCCAGGGTCTCCAGTATAAATAAATACATATGTATGTTTGATATTCCCGCATGCAGTTGTGACTATGACGTTGCTGTCAAAATACACCGACAATGCGCCGTTGATACGACTGATGTCACACTTTTATTATTCACAACTAGGTACAATTTAATTAACATTTCAGGACTTTGTGTAAGTAAGAGAAAATCACACTTATTGTTGCGATCTTTATTTATTTCAATAATACAATTCTTCAAAGTTCCTTCTGGGATATTAATTACTCTTACCGACTGCTCAGAAGTTATCGGGAAATGTGAATACGAAATAACAACAAACATTGATTAATGGCCCTCCGAGAATAATATCGGATCTAATAATATGTGTTACATATGAGCAGATTACTAATAAAATGCAATGTGTACTATGCCAAGCCATTTAAGCAAATTAAAGCGATGATATGAGCAAGGGACGCAAAGTTTGGCCACATGAGAGATGATGAGATCTACTGCTTCTCTTCTAGTACAGTCATGTATAGCTATACCGAACCATATGTCCATATGTGTAACCAGCACGTTCTATATGTAGGAATGATTCTGTGCATGATTTGACTAAAGCAACTAAAATTACCAAGGCGGCATCAGGCCATGTCAATCAGCAAACCGGCAAATAAATAAATAACTCATATAACAAACAACAACTGTAAGAAGAAACCAAAAGAGCAATATACTTGTACTGTCAGACGTCAAGGCTTGTATTTTCTTTGACCTCTAAAATCACTCTGGCAAAGTTGAAAAGTACGTCACGATTTGCGACAGCCAATCGACTAAAAATACCATTAAGCGAATTAGTTCTCATGTTTTCACAACTGTGTACACACATAATATTTTAATACATAAAATAAGTATGTTAAATGTTATATTATTTATTTCTTGTGTAGTCGCTACATGAACGGTACAAGCGGTGCTAAGCTCGAATTGCATCACCTTGCATATTGCGAATTTGAGCAAGTGTAATTTTCTGTTTCTATGGGGTACTTAACTGCATTTGCCGTTTGCACTGCCAATGTACATAATGTACAATATAAACAACTTCAGTATAAATTAGAGAAGAGCGAGAAACCGGCTTTCATCGCTTATGTCTGCCTTACAGAGTTACACCATAAAGTCAGCTGTTACCTGCCGAACATACGATTTCAATAGTTCTTCAGGTAATTTGAGCTTAAAGCGCTCCCAAGCTAAAACGAGGACACGAAGTTGTGGTGTCACGCTAAGAAAAACCGGTTTTTCCGCTTAGGTAAATAACTCTACCTGGCCAGACCCGGTGTCTGCTTTTCGCTTTAGAACCGACGGTGTAAATAAAAAAGCTCACCTCCCTATATACATACACACCTATACCGCGACATCAGTCAAGCAACTTAGAAGTCTACGCAGTGCAAATTAAAGAAAGCCGAAGTCAATATGCTAGCAAATTTAGCATGCAATTTTTTCGAAGCGCTTATTGTTGCACATTACGTGATACCTGTGATGCATTAAAAAAAATAAGAATTTAACCAAGTTCTGCAATGAATTTGAAGTGCTTATAAAATAAGCAGCTAGGTATGTAGGTATAATAAATGGGTAGAATCAACATCAAGAATTCTAGTCAGGTATTTTAGCCGATTATAATATGGGGCTATTGCACTATTGAAAACAGTCGCTAACTTGTGCAACTTAGAAAAACTGCATGAGCGTTCTCGTTTCTTTGGTATGTTCTACCCAGGGACGTCATTTGCGGGGGGCTTATATGTATATACGTCATTTGCGAGCTTAGGTTGAACTTTTCAGAAGCCGTAGCTTCGGTAATATCTTCTATAAGGCCGTATGGAAGTAAATACCAGAAAATCCTATGGAGGTGTGTGGACTTTTAACTTCGATAAAGCTTCCGTGAGACCTACAAGCGAAGCTTTATCGAGGTACGAAAATACCTTCGATAAGGCCTTATGGAAGTTCGTTTGCTAGTTGGATTTTGTTGCTAAGGCCCGTTTCTACGATCGTTGCGTCTTTAAATGACTTAAGGGGTTATGCTACTCTAGAGGCTGAAAAAATAGGCCTTTTTGGGATTTTTTTTTAAGAAAAACTACGAAATAAATCGATTTTGCAAAAATGAATATTTATAATACATGTTATTGACTATGTACAGTAACTTTTTTAAGCGATTAAATTAAAAATGGCGGCTGTACAGCGTTTTTGCGATGACGTCTCCGTTTTTCCAGGGTCCATGGCCGGACACCTAGTGCCTGTACTTTTTGAATTATGATAAGCAAATAAATTTATTTCGATTACATATAAAAACAGCCACAAGAGTACGTAGGATTTTTTCGATATTTTGATTTTTAGCCAAATGGCGCACTTCTAAAGTGAAGAGTGTGAAATTTACCTAAAAAATTGTCAGAAAATTGTTAATAACAAATGAACTATGTAATATAAAAAAAAATCTTATATACTCTGATAGACAGACAATATAGTTTTAAAGATATGTTAAAAATTTCAAGTGAATCAGTTGAAAATTGTCTGAGTAATGTTTCCGACCAGCTTGAAAAATGTAGTTTTGAGATAAACGCGTTTAAATTTTTCAGTATGTAGAAAATCATGAGTAATTTTGCAATATGCCTTATACTAAAATTCGAAAACCGAGTTCTTAGAGACTTTTATCAGTCATAATCTTTTGGGAAAGCATTTCTAAGGTCTTAGGGGACCATTTAAAATAATAAAAAAAAATCTAAAAAAAAATATAGAGTAGCATAACCCCTTAAAGTTCAGATTAGAATTTAACTGACGATCGTAGAAACGAGCCCAAATATTTTATAACACGTAATGGCACACTGAAAACGTTCAGAATGAACTAAATTGAATTTAAAATATCGAACTATATTTATCTTCGCTATGGTACCATGGATACAATGTACCATAATCGACAAAGACCGGTTTTCCTGTACATTAAACTTGTTGGCACACTTGATGCACAAGCTGAAATTGAAAATTAAACTTAAAATTCTGCACCGTTTTGGCAAAAGTTGATATGTCAAAATTTCATGATTTTACAGGAAGCCAAAC
This sequence comes from Beris chalybata, assembly GCA_949128065.1. Taxonomy (NCBI): domain Eukaryota; kingdom Metazoa; phylum Arthropoda; class Insecta; order Diptera; family Stratiomyidae; genus Beris; species Beris chalybata. Next base: position 95,387,503 of record OX421895.1, read on the forward strand.
CAAAGTTTTGAAACATACGTGCTAGCCCATGTGTGACTGTGTTTTCAGATACTATAATATCTTAAAACTGAAATTAAAGAGGTATAATACAGTTCGGATCTTTTTATAGTGCATTTTATGCATAATTTTCACGCTACTACCCGATATATTAAGTTCTGCCTAACCAGCTTTTTCGACATATCCTGTTCTGCCACACCAGGTGAATTGCGGGTTTTGATTTTTGAATTGATAACAGCTGATAAGGCGACATATCATGTGGTGTGTTTGATAAAGCAGTGTTTATCCAACCTACAAACACTCAGTGCGAGTGTGTCAAAACCTGATACAGTAAAACCTGTCTAAGACGGACTCTGTATAAACCGGAAACCTGCCATAACGGAAAAAAAAACTGGGAACGAAAATCAAGAATTATACTAAAACAATACTGTGTAAAACGAAAACCTGCTAAAACGGAACGAAAAGCTGGGTACCAGAGCATTCCGTCTTAGACAGGTTTTACTGTATATGTAACATATCAACTTCTGCCAAGTCTCGTTATGTTAAGCAAGCGTTGATGTGTGACATATCTTGCCCTGGCGTACCACAAATTAAATATTTTAGGACATACCAGCTTTTTAGATAGCCGATTAACAGCCTTCCACTTATCGCAGACATATTATATGTTCAGAAAGTCTTAAAAGACATATTAAGTAAACAAACAAATTTTTGAAAAAAAACGGTTCGGTTCAGAAAATTATAGTTGCAATTTCTAAAAGTTCTTTTCTGTGGGCAGACAGAACAGAAGACAGTTATAACACTAGACCGCCCTGACAAGTTGCGAAGTCGCGCCATCCAACGCTTCTCGGTCTCTCATGACCTATTGGGAAAGATATCCCAAATTTTAATTCCCTGGATAAGTCGACGTGTTTTATTTTTTGTTGTACAGGTCTAGGGATTATGGTCTGATAATTCGAGCAAGTACCCCCCCCCCCCACACTGCCGTAGCTAGTCCCGGCCGCCAGCAAGCGCGTCGCTCCAGCTCGAACGTCAGCCACCAATTCGGACGTAGGCGGAATTGGCCCATTGATTCCCGTACCTTACCTTTCCCTTCGAATATTTTGACTTTTTCAAGTCGAAATATTCACTCCAAGGCCTCCGTTCACAACATTTGACAGTAAGTTTTAGGTTAAGTTGTAATTTCAGCACGCCAACCGCACCAATCAAAGGCTACTACATGTAAATACTATTCAGTGTCAGATTTAAGTTTCAGCTCCCAGCTGCAGCCTACTTTTAAGGAACTCAGTCTACCCAGTGAATAAATATTGACTGAGCGCCCCAAAAGCTACGAGCTACAGTTTTTCTTTTACTCTTTTGAAGTTTAGTATTCCTCATTCGCGAAAAACAGAGTTGATAATTGTTTCTTCTTAAGCCGATCAAAATACTTTATTATTAAAATAATTAAGACCTATTGTACAATTCGGTTTTAATTGCATTCCGGAGTATAACCGATGGTGTGGCAAATTAATGCAAATTAATAAGACAGAATTGTGAATTACCAAATTGGTGCACCACGCTAACGCATCATTCCTTCCGTGACCAACTCATAAGCATCTCTCAGTAATCTTCAGGAGTTATGTATGTAGATCTTCATATTTCTTATTTAGGTATGCATGTATGTAGTCCATGTGCTTAGTTTTGTAAATTTCTTAGCCATTTAGTAATATTTGTGTTCGTAGGCGGTATCATCCACACGAAGCCTTATATAATTCCATCTCCTTGACCTTTGCCATCAACCACAAATTTGCCGAGAATCGTCAGGTGTGCGATATTATTTCATATTATTGTCTTCATGTGTACTCCATTTTCGTCAATTATTAAGGCGAATCTGTTTGTTACTATGGGGTAGCAATCTTCTGCTTTCCTGGAAATTTCCAATTGGGGATTTAGCAGGAAGCTTTAAAGTTCTTATAGTGGAGACTCTAAACATAAACGGGATATTTACAATGAGGCTTTGCTCCGCACGATGACAATATCACGCTATGAATATTCCGACTACAAAGCAGAATAATAACTCAATTATGCATATAATGGCGCAAGAGGTTCTCGTGACGTTACATAACTGAACGAAATTGGAATGGCAGGTATAAGCTCTCATCAAGATTCTGAGACCATGATCTGTTAATCACAACTCGTTATAGCCTAACTTTGAAATTTCCACTGACGTTGAACAGAAGAGCAATTTAATTAGGGGATGCTCAAGCGTTCGAGTAATTCTATTTTTAGAGATATCGAAATCACTTGTAGGTGTAGTCATAGTTGTCACATTTGTGCTTCTTCTGCTCATTGTGCATAAATATTTACATAAAATCAACATATGTAAATAACGGAAATAAGTCGTTCAGCTAATTACACTGATGATGAAATCTATGGAGTACTCAATTTTAATTTGTGCCTTCGATTGAGCTTGGTTTGTGTCCAAACTACGTACCTATGGTAACGGCCAAAATACTTGAATATTAAAAAATAATAAAGTCAATTAAAAGTCAAAACTGGACGACAAGCGGCAAATTACCTAGGAATCTGACTGAAAACTTTTCAACGTCGCGTTAACTGTTTCGGCACAGATGGAAACGATGATCTCAAAAGTGTAACGGGACACCAGAGTCAGCGACGCAAAGCGGTGGAGATGGAAACGCACCTTAAAGATTAGACAGAGCTAGATAGGCGGCTTGTAACTTAAGTAGTACATGCGGCGCTGATTTACAAACGGTTTTTTTCCACACTATATCTTAATTTTCGTATTTTTACATATTGTTACTGAAAAAATAAGTCGATAAAATTTTAGATGGGAGAGGAGTTGAAAGAGTTGGGAGTTTGAGGTTTGTGTTGGGTTTAAAAGGACTTCTTAGGGGGGGGGGGGGGGGATGTGATGGTGAAAGAAAGAAGAGGTTTTTGGGCATTCTTCGAGGATGTACTTTGTGGTAACTCTATTTTGACAGTGGGGGCATGATGGTGGGTCTTTTCTTAAAATTAGGTATCCTTTCGTCAGCCAAGTGTGACCTAATCTTAATCTGACTAGAATTTCTGCTAATCTCCGTGGCATGGTGGGGTCGTAGACTGGATATAGAGTCTGTGATCAGTGAGACTTCAGAAAGGTTGTGCTGTGGGCCCAGATTGGAGCGTTGTCTTCCTGGTTAAAGTTTTCGGAAGGGGGAATGATACCATCCCCATTTTGAGGGAGTCTAGAAAGTCTTCCTGCAGTTTCGTCTGCAATTGTATTGCCCGGTATACCGACATGCTCTGGAATCCAACAGAGTGCTATGTCCTTTTGAGAGGCTGAGAGATTTCTTAGCTGTGTTGGAATATTTTTTTTTTTTTTTTTTTTTATTTATTTCAGAAACAGAGCAAACACAAAAGCAGAAGCTTGTGTGTGAGTGCTATATTAAACAATAATAATACATAAATTGTTCAAATGAAAAAAAAAAAAATTAATAAAAATAAAAAATTCAAGTGAGTGTACATATAAATAAACGATTTCTGACTTCTCTTAAGAACTAGCTTGATGATTTTTATATATGACAAATTTATGTGGGTTCTGCGCAAAAATTTATATAATAAATAAAAATGAATATAAAATATATATGTAGATATATACCAAAAGAAGAAACAAATTTAGAAGCATAAAACGAGAACCGTAAGCAACGAAAATGATTGGAACAAATTGCAAAGTTTCGATTTTATTTGTTAGAGCATCAATGGAGGATTTGGAATCCGAAAAAGTTATGGTCGGTACAGGTAAATCCAGAAAGAGTAGGATTGCGCGAGCGATTGCTCATATTTCAGCTGTTTGGACGTCTACAGAGCTATTTAGGTGGGCAGATTCTAGAGCTAGGAATGACTTATCAGTGGGTTTGTATTCAACAACTGCATACGTGAAGGCCAGAGAAGTTTTAGACGCATATATATATATGAACCGTTTTACTGTTAAGTCGGATAGAATTTCTCTGTGCTTTACATTATATTGTAAATAGCTAGTGGTACTTTTCTTCAAGCTGCTGAAAGCATTCATGATGAAGTTGGGGTTCTCTTGCTGAAGTGGGTAGGGGATCTGAGGACAGGGAAGTAATCGCTCTTAACAAAAACACATCCCAAAAAACGACTATAACTATTTTACCGTTTGAAACTTTCTAAATAGATTTTCATATCATATAGACAAAATGAAATACTTTTAAAGATAGGTATAAATTATTGTTCAATTAAATTAAGTTTTATCCACGAAACAAATAGCAGTATTTTTATACTTATATTTTTAGGTATATGTAGCCCCTTAAGGAAGGAGTAGCATACTAACTTCTGTCACATGGTCATTTCCACAATTTTTCCTCTTTTTATTTTATGCAAAAAACAAAATTATAATTTACTTTCAATCGTGCTTAAAATTCCTCTGTACTAATCAGTACTATCTGTAGGTGCAGAACTTAAAAAATACTCTTAGTATTAACTTCGGAAATGAGAGTTATGTAGATTAATAACAATTTCATTTATTTGCTTGATATACCCAGTCCTTAAAAGCTATATACCAGGTATACCAGTATGAAACCGGAATTCACTCATAGATGGCTCTAGCTGTCAAAGTAGTAACTATCAAACCGAACCATGGACGCCATTTTGTTGTTTGGATATCTGATAAAGATATAAAATAGCCAGCAATACCGGTTTCATACAACAGTGTAGTTTTGACGAGCGTTGAACTTGTCAACTTTTGTGCCTGGGAACGACGATATGCGGACAGCATTGATTTTCTGTTACCATTTAAAAAAAAAAAAACGGCTGCAGAATCGCATCGAATGCTTGTTGAAGCTTACGGGGATCATGCACTTGGGAAATCACAGTGCTTTGAGTGGTTCAAAAAATTTAAAAGTGGTGATTTCGACATCGGTAACAAGGAACGTGGAAAACTACTGAACAAGGGCGTGATCTATTACGAGCTGCTGAAACCTGGCGAAACCGTTAATACAGAACGCTACCGACAACAAATGATCGATCTGCAGCAAGCTTTGCTTGAAAAACGGCCAGAATATATAAAGAGGCAACACAAAGTGATTTTGCTGCATGATAATGCACCATCACACACGGCAAGACCGGTGAAGGAAACGATTAAGGCTTGTCAGTGGGAAATACTTCCGCATGCGGCTTACTCACCAGACTTGGCTCCTTCTGATTTTCACTTGTTTGCATCGATGGGACACGCACTTAGTGAGCAGCGCTTCACGTCGTACGAAAATGTCCAAAAATGGCTCGATGACTGGTTTGCCTCAAACGAACAAATTTTTTTCTGGCGTGGCATACATAAATTGTCAGAGAGATGGGCAAAATGTATAGCTAGCGATGGGCAATACTTCGAATGAAATATGTTGTAACACTTTTGTAGAATAAACTTCTATTTTTCATAAAAAAAATTCGGTTTCATACTTGTATGCCTGGTAAATGCATTCAATTTACGAGTTCAAACGGGAAAAATTATAGATAGCTATTATATTAACATGTTTTACTCGTAAAATAGCGATTCAGTTAATTTCAGGGAAAGTCATCCCTTTACTGACCACAGCCGGTCTACCGAAAAACACTGAATCGAGAGTTTGTATGAATATGTCATTTTCGGAAACTAATTAGTTTATTACTCAATTTAATTACAGCAAAAGCTTCGAATTAATTTGACATAAAGAAGAGAAAAAACTAATTTACGTCAAACATACAATAAAACGTTTTTTTTAATGTACAGAAAATTAATTCGTTTATACTCGTAAACTTGAATGAATTTTATCACATTTGAAATCTGAACAATATTTTTATTGCCCAGCCCAGCGCAATTTCTTAATGCTTTCATAAAAGATTAGGTTGATGTATAAATTAAAAGAACAGATAATGAATGACGCCAGTACAGATTATATTAATATTTAGCAGTGAAATTATCTAGAATGTATAGCATATCTATACATATATTTTCGCTGACAATATTGTCTTGATTTAATATCCCTTTGTGTAATAAATGAGTGCCCGAATCTGGTTTAAAATGGACCAGAAGGGGCGTCAGTATTAGAGTTATGTTCAAGGTCTTGAATTGGGACCTTACCAATTAGACCATTATGAAAGAGTGCCCATTGCAAACTTGTCCACTACAAATGAGTTAAACAATGAAGACGATTTCATGCCAAAACATAAGAAAAATGTTACGTGCATCAGGGCGGTACCCAAACATGTTCTACATGTTCTCATGGTATCTTGAAAATCCGTTAAGTCCGTCTATTTGAGAAACAAGTTCTCGGCATTTAAAATTTTAAATATATCCCATAGCACTAGAAAGTTGAAACTTAGAACTTATATGCTGGGAAAGTTCTTAAAAAAAATATTAATTGATGCAGTAATGAACGTATGTTGAACTGATACAAACTGTCTAGTTAGCTCAAGTTAATGAATCAAGACAGTTAGACCCGTTCCTACGATCGTCAGTTAAATTTTGAATTTAACTGCAAGTTTTGCATGAAAATCTTTCAGTTAAAGTTCCAGCTAAAACGTAACTGACGATCGTAGGAACGGGCCTTAGTGTCTTACGTATCGAAGACTTTTACCTAAAGCTAGAAACATGGAACTTGGAAGCGTTCAAAAAATCTGTCAAAACTTTGAAGTGGATTACTATATCTCACGAAAGAATGCAGATAAAACGTTAAAACTTACTTTGTGTATACCTATCGATGTAGAAAAGGACGGTGGAGGGGAGTCTCAAAAACTTTAGATGGCACTACGTTATGAACCAATTCGATGAATGTAATTTTTTTCAGGAGATCAGTGGAGTGTTGAAGTTGTGGGATAATAATTTTTCTATTAAATTATGTATATTTTTTAATTTAAAGGGGAGATAGAGAGAGATTTTATTAACGATATGCATCCCCAACTAGCATAAAATATCAGGCCTAACATTTTGGTTTGATTTGGAACTCATCATGCCTACGTTATTGCTTGCGAGTCCTTCATGAATCACACCATAAAATCACAATCAGGTATTAGTAGTAATGTCTGTGTCATATCTTACGATTGCTGTATAAATCACAGCTGATTTGCATCTGACAGTTCCATGATTTCATTCACGCTATGCACCCCCAACCAGTATTAAAAATCAGGTCTGACATTTAGGTCTGACTCTTACCATACTAGTAATATCCAAAAAAACTAGTTATTTTTGTTAGTTAAATCCCACACTGAATTCTTTTTTGTAACCTAGTAGCTCTACCCCTACTAGGTTACAAAAAAGAATTCAGTGTGGGATTTAACTAACAAAAATAACTAGTTTTTTCTTCTAATACACTATTTTCCTACTTCAAATATTATTTCTCACTTACTGACTTAATAAAACCCATGGCTGTATGTAGGAATCGAACCCGGTGTTGAATGTTTTTGGATAGGCGCGCGCTGCCACTACACTGTTCGCAAAATACGTGGCATGCAAATGCGTCCTAAGACTCAGAGAGTCAAACCAGCTCAAAACATGTACATACGGCGACAGTAATATCAGCCTGCCTACAACAGGGACTACGGACTACATAGATCCTAAGCTCTAGTTTGACAGGAAGTTCGCCATAAATATACCAAGCAGAGAATACTGGGAGGTTAGAACCGGTGATTCTGCGGGGTCGATTAATATTTATACTGACGGTTCTAAGATGGAGGATAGAGTGGGCGCAGCCGTGCACTCACTTGATCTTCCAACACACTCTTGCTACAGGCTGCCGAATAGGAGGTACTGGCGATTCAGAAGGCGGCGGAATTAGCTCACAAATCGCGGAAAAGGGATAGGGCAGTTTTTATCTATACAGATAGCCAAGCAGCCTTAATGGCCTTGCAGTCCTGCACTATCAAATCCAAGGCAGTAATTAACTGTCGACGCGCTTTACAGGAACTGTGCTCAAATTGGAAAGTAGAACTCTGTTGGGTTCCAGGGCACAGTGGTGTTTTAAGAAATGAACTCGCGGATGATCTTGCCAAAAAAAGGTGCTAACTTTTGGCAAGAAATCGCGGTTTCGGTTCCACCGCCTCTTAACGTCATTTACAACTCCCTTGGGAAAAAAAATTGGTAAGCCTGTCCGAGGCCAAGTGGCAGGCTTCATCAACCTCCAAAAACAAATGTGGAGCACTCTCAATGAAGAAAGAACTAACCTCTTGTTAGCGCTACCAACTTTAGTCGGTATAATTACCGGCCATTGTTTGATTGGGGCGCATGCGTAAAAATTGGGGCGCATGCGTATAGATTGGGGCTGATTACAAACGATATCTGCAGGAACTGTAAACTTCCAGGGGAACGAGAAACGATAGAACACCTCCTGTGCAACTGCCCAGCTCTCGCTAGGAGACGGGTGAAAGCTCTGGGTGCACCAACCTTCACAAACCTCAAAAAAGTCTCTTTTAACAGCGTGCAGAGTCTGCTCAACTTTGATATGGTTACAGAAGCCTTTGAATTAAATGAGGAGCTCTCACCACAGATCGAAACACAAGCGCACCTACCATAAGTACATTGGGTCTCCTATTTTTATGTGGTATCACTCTGGACCCTCGTGGGTCTATGTGAGGCCTTTGGCCGCCACTGCAATCTAACCTAACCTAACCACTGCGCCATAGAAAAAGACCTTTTTTTTCATTTCGCTGTATGCAACTTAACTTACTGTGGATTACCTAAGTTGCAGCAACATATACATTCGGTTATGACAACTGAAAGATTCCGTAAATCGTTTGTGAAGATCAACATTCTATTGTACGTTTCGGAAATTAGGTTTGATTTTGGTGTATTAAAATCAGACCTTTCAACTTTCCCATCAGTAAGGTATGAGTCATATCATACGCATATACTCAAAGTCATACGCATATACTCAAAGACTAAAACCAGGCCTTAAGACTGTTCCTTGATTATGATGTGATTCATATCATATGCATAAGGTGAATAATCAGACCATGCTTTTCAGACTTATTGATAGGTCAAAATCAGATCTGATTTTGGAGTGATTGAAATCATACCGTTTAATTTTTCATCCAAAGTGGTACTATTGATATCATACATGTTTAGCGAACGTCATACGTTTCGTCTTGGGCCTATCGATAGGCAGAAATCAGGGGCGGTATGCTGTATTCCGTCGCTCGTCGTTGGCAGCGAACGACGAGCGACGTTGTCGGTATTTTGGTATGTCGTAAGTCGACGCGTCATCCATTTTGACATTTCAACGACGCACATTGCACGCGCGAACGACATAGTTACGGATTGCCAAACTGGACGACGCGACGTTCGTCGACGCCCGTCGATTCGAACGTCGCGACGTTCGGTACAGCATACGGCCCCAGGTTTTATTTTGTTTTTATTTAAATCAGGCCTTACGACTGCAGGAATTCGACAGACAATTTTGACTGAACTTTTCATCCAATTCTTTTAATGAAATATTTGACTACGGTACTACTAGCTTTAGAGAAGAAGAGAAGGTTGTGTACATATTTATTGAAGTCCATTAATTACATCAATTCAATAAAAATGTTTAAAATTGCGAGAAATTTATATTAAAATAATAATATAAATTTGTTTTTCTTCAATTGCCAATTTTGTCACATTTTCGTAATCTTACTTCATCATATAGGTAAATAAAACTTTAGCATTCAGCTTCTTAGCGGACTCAAATACTTTATCCTCTTCATTTTAAATTCTACGAAAACTATTCACAGATTCGGTCATACTTAGATAAGTTACGTAACTTCTTTGAAAAAGTCAGTCGTAGACCCCATCATAAATTAACCCATCAAAGAGAAGATAGAAAAAAACTCCTTGGATTTTAATTTTTGAAAAAACATTACAATCGTGTTTTAGGCCTCTTTAAAAACCGGGTGCTGATCCGTTGCCCTTGATTCAAAGTCAAAAAAGCACCATGACTTTCACAAAAAAATTTCTAATTTAAATTGCCAGTCCCACGAACATATGCCATTTGGCCATCATTACACTCGCAAGCATGTCAGTTTTTTCTTAGTTGCAAAAAAAAACACAACCATCACTCGGAGGTGTATGAGTACTTTGAAATTATATTCAAATGCCACTTCTAAGAATTATTAGCGAAAATAGAACATCGTAGACAGCTTGGTGCCAAGAACTCAGCCGAAACGACTACCCTGGCTGAATTTGTTTTGGCTGACGCGATAAACCTCAGCTGACGGATTGCACTTAACTTATGTAATCGGATTTTAAACGATGCTTACGAACTTTCCCAACTAAAAATAGCGGTTAGATCATAGCAAGAAACAAGAACATGAAGATTTATATCGAAAAGTTTTTCTAGTACATATTTACTGACTATCATCAAAACGTACCTCAAATCTATTCAGTCTAATATATAATCTTGAATCTCCTAGACCCTAAAGCCTACTGTTAATTAATTATTTTTAAATAAAAATAATTATCATGTTATTAATAATTACGAGACATTTAGAAAAAACTATTTATTCCAAAAACGACATACTGACTAGCTGACTTGCCATGATGTTAAAAGTTGTTGGCAGCTTAATCCGAAAAAGAACGTATGTAATAGTTGAACACTTCAAGCTAGAATTTTTTTTTACATTACTTTTTAAATGGTAGGTATATTATAAATCGACTACGTCCTTTCTGCACCACCCACGTGAAAGTCGTTGAAAAAGTAAATTTTACTTTCCATTATTTTCCGAGTTCCAGATATGAATTGAACACTGAAGATATTGAATATACAGATTTTATTTGTTGTTATTAGGTTTTCATGGTAAGCTACCATTGAAGCTAGTATGATTAAGAGTTAGTTGTTTTTTTCAGTGCCAGTGGAGTGAAACTCCAACACTAAATCCATGACTGTTGATTAATCGCCGTCCTTGAGGCTTGAGGACACGATAATTTGAAAAGTACTTCACTGGAGAGGCCAGTTTTCATAAGATTGTGTTGGACTAGGTCCGAAGGAGTTGTTTCGTTTCGGATAGTTGGCTAGAATACACCCTCTGACGAGTCTATGCCTTCGGATGACGAAAATTTTTAACCGCCGAAAAGTTTTACCGTTTATGTTAGGACGCTGAAACTTGGAATTTCCATAGAGCTTTGATAGTGTACCCATTTGCAAAAAAATAGATGTTATGGGTGAAGGGGTGTGGGAGTGGAGGGGGAAATTATGCGTCCGAAACGCAAAAAATGGAGATCGACCCATTCTAAAATCCATATCTTCTAAACCGAAGAGTGAGAAGGAAAAGTTCCGATGTATATATCTTAAGAACCTATAATGATAGAATGCTGAAACTTGGTATTTAGATAGAGTAAAAATAAAATCGAACGATTTCGAAATTGAATAAAAACTCAGTTAATAATTTTTGAAAAACAATTTTATTTGACATATAATCCCTTATTATTGTAGACTGCTGTACATAATTTTGACCACCGTTTCAATGCTTTTTGTATCATTTCGAGCGGTATTTTCTTAACTCCCTGCTACCCATGAACACCATTATACCACGTGGATGAGAGGGTTTTGTGAAGGCGTCCAAATCCTTAGTTATTTTCTCACGGCTTACGTACTGTATGTTTCTTTGTCCATCGGCATTAGTGAGGTAAAACCAAGCTTCATCCATCGTGATATAATTTTTCCATTTATCACACTTGAGCAAGTTGTACAGCCCTAAGAACGACAATACCTTTTTTCAACGGTTGCTTTACTCAGGTAATGCCGTTTCGGTTTTTTTAATCGTTTAACTTTAAAATATTTTTTATGGCATATCGTATGACCCCGACAGACACATTGAAATGCCTTGACATTTGTTTATGTGTTGGTAGATTTTTCTTTAAAGCCATTTTCTTCGGAGACGCCAGCTGGCCGGTTTTCAGTACACGCTTCCGTCCGCCGCCACTCCTTCTTTCCTTCGCTCTAAAAGCTGGGATCCCGTTTCTTTTGTAAAGTGACACTGTAGACTTTAATACACTAAACGATTTCTTTCTACACATTTTCTGTATGGTAGAAAAGGAATAATCTTTATTTAAAAGTTCTAAAATGTACTTTTGTTGGTCTGTGGTCAACACCATTTTAAAAACAAACAGTTTTCACTTCAAAATAATTTTATTATTTAATAAAAACTCTCAGTTTTTCTATCGCAGGTAAGATTTCGTCCGCACTCGATCGCAGCTGGTTATAAACTGACGTTGAAATCGTTCGATTTTATTTTTTCACTACTGTATAGTAGTAGCATGTAGAGATGGCAACGATTAATCAAATGATTGAAATAATCGATTATTATCTTTCGATTGTTCGATTTATTATTTGATACTCTTGGTTCGATTAATCATTTGATTTATCGATTAATTTATTTTGATTGTTGCCAGCTGCTAAGTTAAAGTTTAAAGGTCCACAACGATTGGCGTCTTTAAATTGTCGGAGACAAACATTTCTGTCTATATTTCAGAAGTTCTTGCGCAAGTCGTCAACGATTACGATATAAGTTATGAAAAAATAGTATGTTCTGACATCGGTGCTAACATAGTCAAAGCAGTAAGCGACCAATTTGGTAAGCAGAAACATGTACCTTGTTTTGCGCATACACTAAATCTTGTGAGTGAAAAATCTTTGGAAAGTCAGAAATATTGTTACTTGGAAAAAACGTCACGTTAATGCTAATGGTGGCTTAGGAAGAATCAATCGAAAGCAGAAGTACCGGAGGGAAAAATGATGGCGCTTTTTATGGACGTGAAGACTAGAGAGAACTGCTGTTTTTATATGTTGAAGCGTTTGATAAAACTGATACCAGATGTAAGTCAAATCATGCTGAACCATGTAGATGCGCCTTCCATGATTACGCCAAGGAAAAAAAGACACAACTGGGTCATTCCATGAAAAATCGCAAAAAAAGGCCAATTTTGTGAACTTACCTTCGCCGATTCTTTTGAAAATTTTTTTGCTTGAAGAACTAGTGAAAAAAAAATACAATTTCAATTTTTTTTTTCTATCTCATTTTTTTTGTTAGTTATAGTATGTTAAAGATTTCGCAAAAATGGTGTCAAAGACCTCTTTGAAAATTCATATCTCTGTTAATTTTTATCACAGAATAATAAAATAGGACTTATTTTAAAGGGAAAGGTTGTCGAAAAATAAGAAAAATACCAATAAAATTTATCCTTGATTTTTTTTTTCAAGGATAACGATTTTGTCCTTTATCCTTGAATATCTCAAATTACCGATGATTTTTTTTTTATTTTTTTATATTTTGTGTATTATACTGTTCTTCAAAACATATCAAAAAATCAACTTGGGATCGCAATGGGATCGGGGTAAAAAAATAGAAGAACATCAGTGGTTCTCAATTATTTCATAGAAAAGTTACAATTATTTTGATTACTTACGAGTACTCGTATGTAAAGAGGATTTCATTTTATGATACTAGATTTATGGCCAGCTATTAAAATCATAAATTTAAGATAGTTTAGTTCAATAATAATTTAATTGAGCAACTATTTCATTAAAAATATTAATGTTTTATAATATGTATAATATATTAAAAAAATTAAATTTGGTTTTGAAAATTACAATTTCTACGGAGTATTTCATTAATGCTATTCATTCCAGGCAACAGTAACTAAATTTAAAATGATTTGACATTGAATAATAATATTTGAACAAGTAGAAACATAAAAAATTAATAAAAGATTCAACAAAATGTATATATATGGTATTCTATTATGGTAAACATAACAAATTAAAACATAAAATAAGAAATTAAAACATGCTTTACATGAATTACATTCAATTTTTTTATTTTTACATGCTAGTTACATAATCTATTTAAACAAAATATGTTCATCTTCTTCAGAAGATAGAGAAAACTTTTTAATTTTCACGCTTCCTTTCCTCACAGGTATAACGCAATGTACTGTTTGAGTTGAAGGAATTGCTTGTATAAGATTGTATTCTTCACTCAATAAATTTTCTTCATTTTTGTATTGTTCGCAGTCGATGAATTGGAAATTAATATTTACTATATTATCCTTAGCCCATTCGAAAAGTTTTAATGGAGTTGTTATTTGGTCTTCTATTGGCCGCTGTAAACTTGCTCTTGCTGCAAGTCGCTTTATTGTACCACCGAGACCATCGCAGATATTTTTACCATGGGCGGTGGCAAAAAAATTCCATTCTGCATCAATTTCGAATTCCTCAGTGTGCTTGCTCAAATTAAAGAAATTTTTCCGGTTTTTATATTGAGCGGCTGAACCATCCGAAAAATAATGTATTTTCTTAACATTAAAACACTTATCTGTAAAGAATTTTATTAAATAGCGTTGAAATAGATGAACGGCTATAGTGTTATGTTGCAAGCAATCGCTAATAATTACAAAATTTGTGGTTTGAACGTCCTGTTGTCCCTCCACCCTATAATAAATCCCAAACGGATGGATTGTGGCTTGAGAGTTATTCCAGTGAAACGCTTGCACCGCATCTTGTACAACGAAGGAATAATTTTTTGAAAAATCCATAACCACAACAACCTCATTTACTAGTAACTTATTCTTTTTCTCTTCAAAATATTTGGCTTGTTGTTCAGTGAAGAATGCGTGCTGAAGTAAAGAAGGAAGTCGTTGAACAAAGCAATCTATAAACTCATCTGAAGATTGTATTTTAGTCTCTAGCGTTGACCGGTCTGTTGACGTCCATTGGTTGTAGGTAACACTTTCTACATTATTGTTACTGAAAGCATTCTGAAAAAGTTCTTTTACTTTTTCATATCCTGGACATTCGATACATTGGTTTAAAAAGCAACCAATATTGGGAGGATTGCATATTCCAACAGCAAGGCACGACCGGTAGTCGTAAATTCGAGTATCTTCATTTGCAGTAAAATATTTAATACCGCAACCTTCCAGCATAAGCCTTACATTTTGATGGATGACACACACACACACCGAATGTGTTCCAGGAGATCCAGCCAAAACACAGTATTTGGGTCGTAGGGAAGCAAATTTGGAAAATCCTATCTTCAGTTCAGGATAAGTTTCCTTAAAGTGCTGGTACACTTCCTTCAAATTCCCCAAAACCAAACGTTTTTGGACGTGATTTTTCTTGCCGTCTATTTTAATTGCAATAAAATCCTTTTTACCAGGCATGACTCGACTTATATTATCCTTACTGTAGAAGTCTTCCACTGTCTTGATAATATCGGAAGTAAGGCTTCTCCGGTGCGGGATATGTACATCTCCTTCAGAATCTAATGTCCGTTTGTATTTTCGAACTGCATACGAAGATGTTCCGGGAAATTCCTCACAAGTTCTTTTTCTAGTCCATTTATCAGGACTTACAGATAAAATAAATTGCTTGATATTCTTCTCACTGGCGGTTGAATATTCAGTCCTCAATCTGTCAATCATCTCGTCCTCTCGTGGTTGGTCCTTTTGATCTTCTAGTCCAAAAATTTTTTTTTCACATCTTCAAGCTTTTTCCGGATGTAGTTTTCTCTGGTAAATCGTCTTTTGTCGAAAGGTTCTTCTCCTAAATATCGAAGACATTCATTTAATGAGTTTAATGCGGCTTCCTTACTGATGAAATTTTGGTGTAGTGCTTCATCGTCGCCGGGCTCCTCATCTGTATCCAAAGAGAAAGGTTCTTCTTCCTGGTCGAACATATCATCATCAGTAATCTCCGTTGATGTTCCTGGTAGCATTTTAACCCTTTTTCTACAGGAAGAGCAAATTTTTCCTGTTGAAGTCATCGCTGGTACTCTAGAAATCATCCATGATTGTACAGGTCGTAAATCCGATATTTTTGGCCAATGTATTGATTCTCCAAAAGGCTTACAGCAACGCGATTTTGACCAGTTAATTTTTTTCATGATTTGTAAAATAATAAATTAGATTTTGTCTTCTTAATACTGCAAGCACGACTGAATTGTATTTGAGGTAAGCCCATATTTATATACATACCTACCAAAAAAGGACATTTAATTGATATTCATTTTTTTATTGCCTTACCTGCCTACCTATTATTTTCTGGTTAGTAAGACATTCCAAATGAGATAATTCTTGTTATTTTAAATTTAATGGTTTATGGGATAAGTTTATTTAAACACTCACAATTAGTTGCTCAATTAAGTTATTATTGAACTAAACTATCTTAAATTTATGATTTTAACAGCTGGCCATAAATGTAGTATCATAAAATTAAATCCTCTTTACATACGAGTACTCGTAAGTAATCAAAACGGTACGTATATGTAAATTAACTCGAAAAATCATTCTAATAAAAAAAATCGAATATTCATTGGCGTTAGGAAGGGGGGGGGGCGGGGTAAGAAAAACGATCAGTAAAAATAAAATGCCTATATTTTCACGATTTTCGTCATATTTGCTAGGTCTAATGTAAAGTGTTTGTATACTTTTTCATGAATTCCGCAATGTCTCTCAGGTCTGATCAGATATCGAATATCTTTTCACTTCCACGGGCTTTTTTAACAATCCCCTATTACTTCATTATTTTAATAATAAAGTATTGTTATCGATTTTTAAAAAAAAAAAAATTTGCTACCCTGTAATTTTTTTTTATACGTTTAATGACTAATAAACACCAAAAAAGCAACAAAAAAATTTCAGTCCGTCTGTGCGCCATCCGCTGTCCTCCGTACGCAAACTCCTTTGAGGAATTATAGTTGCCAAACCGTATGAGCAATTAAATTGATTTTTTTTTCTGAATAGACATGGTGGACCTCTAGAAGTGAGATTTTTTTGAGGGGTGAGGGTATGAGGGGGAAGGTTGGGAAAGCGTTTTAAACGAAAAATTTTGGTTTCTAGATCTCAGCAACCACTTATGGTAGGAAGCTGAAACTTGGAATTTCTATTGAGCTTTGATAGTGGACCCATTTGCAAAAAAAATTATGATATGGGTGAAAGGGTGTGGGAGTGGAGGGGGAAATAATGCATCCGAAACGCAAAAATGACGAGATCGACACATTCTAAAATCCATATCTTCTAAACCGATAATGGCAAGCAATTCAAACTTAACAAATATATGTAGTTATACTAGGAGAGTAGATTGAAATAATATTTTTGGGTGGGGGTAGTGGAGTACGGGGGTGGGGGTCAAATACTTAAGACTACGATATCTCACAAACTAATTGCACTAGAAAAAAAAATTAGGTTTAAGTATAAAGCTTGACCAATAAAGATTCCTCAAAGAAAAATCTTTGAAGGGGCAGAGGAGCATAGAAGTGGGGGGATAAGAATTTTTCAAAAATATCACTTTTCATAACTCAATAACAGTGTAACATATGCTTCAAATTCTTACTAGAAGTAGGCCTAATAGAACCCTAGTAGGGAAAAAAAAATTGGGGGTGGGGGTGTAGAGGGTGAGAATGGGGAAGAGTGAGAAGGAAAAAGTTCCGATGTTTATATCTTAAGAACCTATAATGATATAAAGCTGAAACATGGTATTTAGATAGAACTATAGTAGTGGCATGGTGGACAAATAAATTTTTTTTAGGGGTAGTATGGTACGAAGATGGGGGGTGTTTTTCTTGACTTTAGAACGGCTTATGCTAGGAAGTTGAAACTCGGTGTGTATATGTAAATTAACTAGAAAAGTAATTCCGTTAAAAAAAAAAATTTGAATATTCACTGGCGTTCGGAAGGGGGGCAAAAAAAATTATCATTTAAAATAAAATGCATATATTTTCACAATTTTCGTCATATCTACTAGGTCTTTCGAAGTATTGAATTCATTTTTTTTCCACTGATTCTTCTTTTGAATACCTAGAATGCGTTTTCAAGATTTTTAGAAATTCGACCCCTCAGAGGGTGTGAAGTGGTTGTATACTTTTTCATGAATTCCTCCATATCTCTCAGGTCTGATCAGATAACGAATATCTTTTGACTTCCACGGGCGTGTTTAATAGACATATATTTTCAAAAAAAATTGAATATTCATTTGCGTGCGGAAGGAGGGGGAGCAAAAAAATTATCATTTAAAATAAAATACATATATTTTCACGATTTTCGTCATATCTACTAGGTCTTTCAAAATATTGATTTCATTTTTATTCTACGGGTTTTTCATATGAATACTTAGAAAGTGTTTTCAAGATTTTTTTGAAATTTGACTCCTAAGAAGGTGTATGAATTCCACCATATCTCTCAGGTCTGATCAAATATCGAATATCTTTTCACTTCCACGGGCTTGTTTGATAATCACATATATCTAAGTTTTTCTTTTTCAACCTCTAGACCGCATCCCGGAATATGACCAACAATATAATAATTCATATGTTACACCCTATTCTAACCGCTTCCCGAACTTCTTGTTAGGTTTTCAGTCACATAGTAACATACACCGCAACCCCGAATTGAACACGTTCCGAACTTCTGCCGGAAAAATAATAAAGTTGCGCCCAGACTGTTGGCAGATTTTTTTCAAGTTTTTTTTCCTTTGCAACCTCTAGACCGCATCCCGGTATATGACCTAATTATATAATTCATATGTTACACTCTATTCTAACCGCTTCCCGAACTTTTTGTTAGGTTTTCATTCACATATAGTAACATACACCTCATCCCCGAATTAAGGGGAGCAATCCCTTAACAGCTTTAAAATTTTAAGAATTTTTCTTACACATATTTCGAAAGAATAAAGCGTAACGAATGTTGTGTATGAAATAGAGTTAGTTTGCCTCGAAAGTATGTCTCGTGCGGTTGAATTTCGAAACTAAAATATCAAACCATCCTAAGGGAACGCGATTTAATATAGCTCGAAAATGTTCTAAAAAAGGATGTATCTCCGGAATGAATTTACAGATAGATATATGCTAGAGGAATACAAGTGACGATGTGAGTGAGTAAGAAATTGAAGCTTTCTTATATGCGCCTGGAATCGCTGATTCGGTAAGTCACTAAAAGTTATAGTTTTCTTGTATTGAAACTTTAAACGCGATTATCTCGAAATTAAATCTTCAAAAACTGCTCCTATTGTAGCTCAAAAAGTTATGGATCGATTTGGCTGATTTTTTTGGAGCTTTCTGTCTATATATATATATCGAAAGGATATACCTAAAATTTTGGGGATATCGCGTAAATAAACCACTATTTTTGGGTAAAATCTATCAAAAAAATAGTCGAAAAATGAACATATAATTGAAAAGCCTCATATATTTTTTGTTTTATATTTTTTTTACAATTTTTTAGGAATATCCTTCCCATTCATCGGTTAGTATTCCAAAAATATTTTATTTTTCAGTTTAAGATCAATTGAAAAAATATGACAAATGGAGCAGTTTTCGATGTCACGCAAAATTCGCCTAAAGGAATACCCTATAACGCCGCCATTTTGTTTTATAACAAAAAAATAAATTTTTTTGTCAACACTTAAAAGTTCTAATAATATCATCTCAAAATTTCAACATGATGCGATTATTTTATCACCATAAAAAAATCTGCCGACAGTCTGGGCGCAACTTTATTATTTTTCCGGCAGAAGTTCAGAACGCGTTCAATTCGGGGATGCGGTGTATGTTACTATGTGACTGAAAACCTAACAAAAAGTTCGGGAAACGGTTAGAATAGAGTGTAATATATGAATTATATAATTGGGTCATATTCCGGGATGCGGTCTAGAGGTTGGAAAAGAAAAAAACTCAAAAACAGGTGATTATTAAACAAGCCCGTGGAAGTGAAAAGATATTCGATATTTGATCAGACCTGAAAGATATGGTGGAATTTATGAAAAAGTATACAACCACATTACACCCCCTTAGGGGTCGAATTTCAAAAAGTCTTGAAAATACATTCTAGGTATTTATATGAAGAATCCGTAGAATAAAAATGAATTCAATATTTCGAAAGACCTAGTAGATATGACGAAAATCGTGAAAATATAGGCATTTTATTTTTACTGAAATTTTTTTCTGCCCCCCCCTACTGAACCCCAATGAATATTGAATTTTTTTTTTATCGGAATTACTTTTCTAGTTCATTTACATATACATACCGAGTTTCAACTTTCTAGCATAAGCCGTTCAAAAGTAAGGAAAAACACCCCCCACCCTCGCACCATGCTACCCCTAAAAAAAATTTTATTTTTCCACTATGCCACTAATATAGTTCTATCTAAATACGAAGTTTATGGCTTATATCATTACAAGTTCTTAAGATATAAGCATCGGAACTTTTTCTACACCCTTTTTCTACTTCTCTACACCCCTACTTTAAAATTTATTTTTCCCTACTAGGGTTCTATTGGGCCTAGTTCTAGTTAAAATTTGAACCATCTTTCTTACACTTTTATTAAGATATGAAAAGTGATATTTTTGAAAAATTCTTATCCCCCCCACTTCTATGCTCCCCCACCCCCTTCAAAGATTTTACTTTGAGCAATCTTTATTTTCAAGCTTTATACCCAAACCGAATTTTGTTTTTCTGGTGCAATTGGTTTGTGAGATATCGTAATCTTTACTATTTCAACCCCCACCCTCGCACGCCACCACCCGTACCAAAAAATTTTGTTTTAATCTACTCTCCTAGTATAACTACAGATATTTGTTAAGTTTTAATTGCTTGCCGTTAACGGTTTAAGAGATATGGATTTTAGAATGTGTCGATCTCGGCATTTTTGCGTTTCGGACGCATTATTTCCCCCTCCACTCCCACACCCCTTCACTCATATCAGTAATTTTTTTGCAAATGGATCCACTATCAAAGCTCTATAGAAATTCCAAGTTTCAGCCTAAAAAATTCTGGGCGCAACTTTATTATTTTTCTGGCAGAAGTTCAGATCGCATTTAATTCGGGGATGCGGTGTATGTTACTATGTGACTGAAAACCTAACAAAAAGTTCGGGAAGCGGTTGGAAAAGGGTGTAACATATGAATTAAATAATAATAATAATAATAATAATTATCAATGGCGCAACAGCCAAGGCGCAACAGCCAAGGCCTTGAAGTAATGCTAGAGTTACTTCGTTGCGAGAGCAACGGAACACTAGGAGGTGAAGTGGTCAACTACACGCTCGTCCGTGATTATTACCCCGATTTTAATTCAGGTACTCATTTACAGCTGAGTGAACTGGAATTCCGGCACCCAGTCCCATTTTCGAAAATTACTTGTCGCCAAGCAGATTCGAACCTGGTACCAGGTGCACCGAAGGCAAGTGCTCTAGCCACTAAGCCACTAAGACACCCAGACATTACATATGAATTAAATAACTGGGTCATATTCCGGGATGCGGTCTAGAGGTTGAAAAAAACAAAACTTAAAAACAGGTGATTATTAAACAAGCCTGGGGAAGTGAAAAGATATTCGATATCTGATCAGACCTGAGAAACATGGTGGAATTCATGAAAAAGTATACAACCACCTTACACCTTCTTAGGGGTCGAATTTCAAAAAAATTTTGAAAACGCATTCTAGGTATTCGTATTGAAAATCCGTAGAATAAAAATGAATTCAATATTTTGAAAGACCTAGTAGATATGACGAAAATCGTGAAAATATATGCATTTTATATTAACTGATATATTTTTTTGCCCTCCCCTTCTGAACGCCAATGAATATTCGAATTTTTCTTATCAGAATTACTTTTCTGGTTAATTTACATATACGTAATGAGTTTCAACTTCCTAGCATAAGCCGTTCTAAAGTTAGGAAAAACACCCCCCACCACCATACCATACTACCCCTTAAAAAATTTTACTTTTCCACCATGCCACTACTATAGCTCTATCTAAATACCAAGTTTCAGCTTCCTGTCGTGATAGATTCTTAAGATATAAGCATCGGTACTTTTTCTTTCTCACTCTTCCCCACCCTCACCCTCTACATCCACTCCAGCAAACTTTTTTTCCCTACTTGGGTTCTATTAGGCCTACTTCTGGTAAAAATTTTAAACATTCATCTTACACTGTTATTAAGATATGATATGTGTTATTATTGAAAATATCTTATCCCCTCCACTACGTACTCCCCGCCCCATCAAAGATTTTACTTTAAGCAATCTTAATTTATCAAGCTTTATATCCAAACCGAATTTTGTTTTTGTGGTGCCACTGGTTTGGGAGATATCGTAATTCTAAGTATTTCAACCCCCACCCCCGTACGCCACTACCCCCACCCAAAAATTTTGATCCAATCTACTCTCCTAGTATAACTACAGATATTTGTTAAGTTTTAATTGCTTGCTATTAACGGTTTAGGAGATATAGATTTTAGAATGTGCGATCTCGACTTTTTTGCGTTTCGGACGCATTGCTTTCCCCTCTACTCCACACCCCTTCACCCATATCATCAATTTTTTTGCACCTCCACCTTCCCCCTCACACCCCCACCCCTGAAAATAATGTCAGTTGAAGGGGTCTACCCAGTCTATTCCTAGAAAAAGTTTTAATTTAATAGCTCCACTGGTTTGAGAGCTACGAGCCTTCAAAGGATTTTGGCGGTCGACGTACGGCGTACGGCGTACGGCGGACAGACGGAGTGAAAATTTTTATTGCTTTTTTCGTATCTACTAGTCACGAAATGTACACAAAAAAATTTTGAGGGCAGCAAATTTTTTTTTTTTTGAAAATCAATAACAATACTGTATTATAAATAATAAAGTAAAATCAGTCGGCAACACTAATGTAGAGAAAGGTGTGTCTACATGCAAGCGGATAGTCGCATATTTATGAATTTATTGGAATTGATCCATCGCCGTTGATGTTACGTTGAGCAATGAAACATTTGATTCGATATTTGGTTTGCCATGGGAAACTGTAATACTTGGTTGATGTTGGATCTGATTTTTTCTTTGTGGGCACAGGAAAATGAAGGATTTATTTTGCTATTCCCTAGCGATGAGTGTAGTGGCATCTATGCTGCAAGGCTTACAGCTCTTCTGATGTAAAGTTTTCAAAGGTTAGGTATTAAAAATCAAGTTGGAGTTGGTTAGGACTATATCTTTTAAACATAACTTGTAAACCTCTTAGTTGCAAATTTGAGAAGAAGTGGTTTGAATAAAACACAAAACTTATTCTAGAATCTTTCTGTTAATATTGTTTCGTTCAAGTTTGCAAACCGCGCAACTCGATCGGTTACGAATAATGGCAACAGCAACAACCTAATGCCTAGCTTCAAAGTAACCCAATCAAAAACCTAAATGTAAACCTAGATGTAAATAAGCGGGTGGAGCAAATCGAATGCTCTCGCATGTACAAGCACAGCGCAGAAGATCACATCGAATGCTCTAAAACTTTCGGGAACCGTCCACACCCACCCATCACCGAGCGAACATTCGAGTACAGTCAAGACCACATTCAACCAGTATAAAACCAGATGAAGCTTTTAGCGGCAGACATAGTAATTTGTATTATGTGGACTAGGGATGTTCGATTTCGATTCGATTAATCGACTAATCGATTAATTTTTAAAAAAAAATAGATTTTAGCAATCGATATGAGTGTTGTCGATTAATCGACATAATCGATTAGTTAACGCTAATTAATCGAACGAATTTCAACAGTTAAAAGATTCGATGCACGATAGATTTTCCTACATTAGTTAACAAAAAATTAGCTGATAGCACTGATCTGAATGTCAAGTTAACTGCAAATGTGTTAAATATTACGATACCTTCGAGTAACGTATTCGTACCATCTAGTATAATCCGGTTGCAATTCGCGAGGCGAACACTATATTAAATGGCGAAACAGTTGGAGTTCCACGTGTCCACTTTTTTCGATGGAATCCGAACCTTCATCATCAAGGTAATGCAGCTGATCTTTGGGCGATCCATGATTCACTTGCGTGTCAGAGCGCTTCTCAAGCTCATGCAGATGAAGATCTTAATGGAATTTCTGAAGAGCTCAGTCAGTTTTTATGTCAACCTGTATTGAATAGAACAAAAAGTCCTTATGAAATTTGGGAAACACTCAAGTTTCAATTTCTACGGACGCATACCCTTGCAATTAAATACTTATCAGTAATTGCATCTTCGGTACCTGCAGAAAGATTGCTCTCAGAGGCTGGATTCATTGCTACCGATATGAGGAACAGGTTGACAGGTTTAAATTTATCAATGCTAATTTTTCTGTCGTCAATAGACGAAATTTTTTGGTTGCGAAGGAAGTAGCAGTACAAACAATTAATTTTGAAATTATGTAAATGGTTTTTTTTCTCAGTTTCAAGAGAATTTAATTAATTTTTTTTAGTTTCTATGAAAAAAATTTATTTTATAAAAAAAAGATATTTACGAAGAAATAATATCTACGAATTTTATTTCCATTGTTTTATGTTTATTATTTTAATTTACAGGTAGGCCTCCAACAACGCGGTAGATACGTTCCAAGAAAATGCCGCGTTGTAGGAAATCGCGTTGTAGGAGTTATGAAAATATAAGAACCGGAGTTCGGTTCTATTTCGGTTTCATTTTTTTGTTTATTCAATTTTTTAATAAAAACAGGTGTTGTTGAAGATTTCTTTTAAAAATGTTGACTCTCTCCGTAAAAGGATTCTCAAGCCTTTAAGCCTCTTTCAATACCTTTTAGGGTAAAATTTTTGTTGTGCCAAATAACCCTTCATGGATTATTTTCGCAAGCTTTGATGGATATTCATTCGCTGTTGCATCATCCTTGTAACAACCATTGCTGTCAAGGAATTGATGACTGGTTTCATTAGTAGTTATTTTAAGTGCCTTCGTTTAAACTTTGAAATTTGTTCGTAGGATCCTAAGTTTAAACCAAACTTTTGGTTTAAACTTCGACTGTGAAACCGGCCCTAAAGGTAACAGTTTTGTGGTCATATCCCACACTGCAATTGCAAGCGCTTCTTCCATTTTTGCCATTGTGTTAGGTCTTGGACAAACAGTAATTTTCGCAAGTAGAGACGAAGCGGATATGTAGTCTTCAGCTAGCTTAATAGTTTGTATTGACGATTTATTAAGATTAAAATGTCTAGCAACATCAGCTATCCTTGATAGGCTAGCTGAACAAAAAAGCTTTGAAGAAAACGTGCAAATTATCTGTACCGCGTTGTAGTGAAACCGCGCTATAGAAGTACCGCGTTGTAGGAAAATTTCCGCATTACCTGAACCGCGTTGGAAAAGTACCGCGTTGTAGGAGGCTTACCTGTATTTATTTTCTTCTCATTTTTAGCATGGGATATTATTTATTTAACCATTAAAAAGAACATACATATATGTATGTACATTTAAAACTCATATTCACACATATTTTTAACAGACATTTAGCGTCACAAGTGAGAGGAAAATAGAAAAAATCTTTACATACATATTCTACCCTCCATCCAGCATCTTCCACCTTCAATCCTCCGGCCTGCATCCACTATCCAACATTCATCATCCGTCTTTACCATTTAGTAATGGGAATGCATAACTACTACACCAAAAACGAACGAACTGCCGCTAAATCATATCAAATCAAAATAACAATCGAACCACCAATTGTAAAGTGATTTTGTTAATGCAGAACCGAAGTTTCATCGTAATCGGATGAATGAAACAAACAAATAATTAGAGCACCAGGGTACTAAAATCGCAAAAAAAGTTGAAAAATGTAAAAAAAAAACAATTTGTTTTTATTCGATCGGTACCAAACTTAACAGCAACTATCCCGGAACTATTCTACACGTTCCCTGAGCGGTTTAGGAGTTCATAGGGAACATAGCCACATTCATCCATACACACATAGTTAATTAGTTAAAATTTTATGTATGGACAATCACTATGTTAAACGTATAATGAACCTAGACATTTAAACTCAAATCTACCTATTAAGTCTACGTATACTTATACGATAACCCTGGGACTTAAGAATTACGCGATTAATCGATTAATTGCTTAAATCCCATCAATTAATCGATTGTGTGTGAGTGCGATCGAGACAAGTGCTATGTAAAAGCGGGCGGTATTGCCATACAGTGCGAATTATTGTACGAATTGAATTAAAGTGCGAATAATAAATTAATACTTATTTTTATTTGAACCGAATTGGGTTTTACTTGAAATCCCAGCATGTCCCTAGCTCGCAATAATATGCATGACTCTCTGTTAATGAATGATACTCAGCAATTCTGGGAATTTGAACAGGGAATTTATTAACCTTTTTTTCCGAATTTTCCATCATTTCACTTTATTATTTATAATACAGTTTTGTTATTGATTTTAAAAAAAAAAATTTGATGCCCTCAAAATTTTTTTGTGTACATTTCATGACTAGTAGACACGAAAAAAGCAATAAAATTGTTCACTCTGTCTGTCCGCCGTACACCATACGCCGTACACCGTACGCCGTACACCGTACGCCGTACGTCGACCGCGAAAATCCTTTGAAGGCTCGTAGCTCTCAAACCAGTGGAGCTATTAAATTAAAATATTTTCTGAGAATTGACTTGGTAGACCTTTTGAATTGACATTATTTTTAGGGGTGGGGGTGTGAAGGGGAAGGTGGGGGAAGCGTTTTAGACGAAAAATTTTGGTTTCTAGATCTCAGCAACCGCTTATGTTAGGAGACTGAAACGTAGAATTTCTATAAAGCATTGATAGTGGATCCATTTGCAAAAAAATTGATGATATGGGTGAAGGGGTGTGGGAGTGGAGGGGGAAGCAATGCATCCGAAACGCAAAAAAGCCAAGATTGACACATTCTAAAATCCATATCTCCTTTACCGTTAATAGCAAGCAATTAAAACTTAACAAATATCTGTAGTTATACTAGGAGAGTAGATTGAAACAAAATTTTTGGGTGAGGGTAGTGGCGTACGGGGGTGGGGGGTGAAAAACTTAACATTATGATATCTCCCAAGCCAGTGGCACCAGAAAATCAAAATTCTGGATATAAAGCTTGATAAATAAAGATTGCTCAAAGTAAAATCTTTAAAGGGGGCGGGGGAGTACGTAAGTGGAGGGAATAAGAATTTTTCAAAAATAACACGTTTCATATCTCAATAACAGTGTAAGTTGGATGATTCAAATTTTTACCAGAAGTAGGCCTAATAGAACCCTAGTAGAGAAAAGTTTGGGGGTGTGGGTGTAGAGGGTGAGGGTGGGGAAGGGTGAGAAAGAAAAAGTTCCGATGCTTATATCTTAAGAATCTATAATGATAGGAAGCTGAACCTTGGTATTTGTAGTATATGCATGTGGCAGTACAATATTATAGCAGGCTGCGGTACTGAAAAATACAGGAGGCAACCTTAACAGCCCTTCTGGTCGTGACCAGCTTGACAGCCAGACGTGTTAAAAGACGGAATAATAAAGATCGTTGTAAATCGAAAAGTTCCATGAGTTTCATTGAATAATACATGGCGCAGCCGGTAAAAACGTAAATTAGAATATATAAAAAAACAAAAATTTTGGCAAAGTGAATAAAAGTGTATGGGAGCGACAAAAAAGAAAAGCCCAGTTAAAGTGTGCCTAAGACCACGTAGACGACCGCCACAAACCCGGGTGATTGTAAACTATAACATGGATTACATCCACAAAATTGAGAAACTGAACCTAGACGGAAATGTGGCGGAAAATTGGAGAAAATTCAGACAAAACTTCGAAATTTTTGGTGCGGCCATTGAGATTAGCAACAGATCAGACGCAGTTCAAGTGGCGATTTTCTTAAACGCCATTGGGCCAGAGGCAGTAGAAGTTTACTACTCGTTGAAGCTGAGCGAGGATTTAGGAATAGAAAAGTGCAAACAAAGAGCAAGGAGTCTTGTGTACTGGCCAGGAATTAATACTGACATTGAGAAATGTGTCATGAGATGCAGTATATGCCAGAAATATCGAAATATGAATGCTAAAGAACCTATGTTGTCTCACGAGGTTCCGAGGTACCCCTTTCAGAAAATTGGAATGGATATTTGCCAATTTTCAAATAAGGATTACTTAGTGATTTGCGATTTTTATTCAAGATATCTCGATATCTTAGTGCTACGAAATAAAATGGCAGAAGAAGTTGTCGAGAAACTAAAATCGTCGTTTTCAATTCATGGAATTCCTAGGCATATAGTGGCTGACAACATGCCTTTCAGTTCATACTATTTTCAGAAATTTTGCAATACTTATGACATTAAATTAATAACTACCAGCCCGACCTACTCTCAAGCAAACGGGTTTTCAGAAAAAGCTGTGAACATAGCAAAAAACTTACTCAAAAAAACAAAAGATAGTGGTGAAGAATTATGGATCGCTTTGTTAGAATGTAGAAATACCCTTTTAAAAGAAATAAATGCATCCCCGGTAGAACTCCTAATGAGTCGGAAAACGCGAACATTAATAGCGGCAAGAGAAGAATTATTTGAACCTAAAACGATACCGAATATAAATAAAAACATTATTGCTAAAAATTTATATCACAAAAAGTACTACGATCGAAATGTAAAAGAAAAAACAAACAATTTTGGAAAGGGAGACTCGATATGGTGGTTTCAAAATAAAGCAAAAGGTTGGGTGCGAGCTCGCATTGAAAGCGCATACGACAGCCCAAGATCTTACTAGATCGAGTTGGAAAATGGTACTCTGTTGCGTCGAAACTCAAAATTTATGCATTTGCTTTCAACATTTGAAAAAAAAAAAAAAAAAATTAACTAATAAATAATCAGCTGTGTCTATTGAATGTAAATTTAAATTTAATAATATTGTTAAACCAAAAATATATATAATATATATATTAATATATATATTTTCACGATTTTCGTCATATCTACTAGGTCTTTCGAAATATTGAATTCATTTTTATTTTACGGATTCTTCATATGAATACCTAGAATGCGTTTTCAAGATTTTTTGAAATTCGACCCCTAAGAAGGTGTAACGTGGTTGTATACTTTTTCATGAATTCCACCATGTTTCTCAGGTCTGATCAGATATCGAATATCTTTTCACTACCCCAGGCTTGTTTAATAATCACCTATTTTTAAGTTTTGTTTTTTTCAACCTCTAGACCGCATCCCGGAATATGACCCAGTTATTTAATTCATATGTTACACCCTTTTCCAGCCGCTTCCCGAACTTTTTGTTAGGTTTTCAGTCACATAGTAACATACACCGCATCCCGAATTGAACGCGTTCTGAACTTCTGCCGGAAAAATAATAAAGTTGGGCCCAGACTGTTGGCAGATTTTTTTAAAGTTTTCGGATGTTTATATTATTTAAATAATTATATGATGCAATGTTATTTCCGATAGGAAATTTGACATTAAGGAATTAATAAACCAAAATGACGAAATAGCTGGTGCACCCCTTCCTGATTTATTCCCAAAATTTATTTACGCACTACTTTGCTTACTATACAAAATATAAAATACATCAAAATTATGTAAATTTATTCTATCTACCTACACCCAAACCACAGTTCACAGAGGCATCACTAAAAACTAAATTAACTCAAATCCTTCAGAATCACTCCAAAGGGCCTTAATGCAAATTCTTCATATCTAAGTCATGGTTATCGGCACAAAAACCATTTCGGAAGGATAAACTTGAGCTCCATCATCATGTGCCCAGAATTTATGTTCCACTTCCTGTTTATTGTTTTCTTATCACATTTAACACCTACAACGTATAAATGAAACACTGTCTTCCCTCTCATATCGAGTTCATCCAACTGTTACATCGAAAATGCCAGAATAAGGCAGGAGTGAAAACGGAAAGTATTTCACAGCAGGAGATATTTTCTGAATGATTTTCTTGTATTACGTAAATGTACCTACGAGGGTGTTCTTATTTTCTGTCGTAGTCAGGTAGTTTACTTACTATGGATAATTTAAATATTTGATTTTCGAAGTATAACACGATTAATTTAATACCCTCAACAATAACATCTCGTGTGTCATAATAATTATAATGCGTGCCTTCAGATTATCCCGCTGAAACTGCTTCACCCTCTTACTCCTACTACTATTAAATCTGTGTTATTTAAGAAAATGTTATTGTGAGGCACACAAGGAGTTTACTCCATAAAGGATAATTCAAATCGTGGAACTATAGTTAGTACTTGGATCTCGTGGTGTCACTTGTTGTTGAAGGTATAACCATTAAAGATCCTTTGAAGATATTTTGAGTGTAATATTTCAGCGTTCAAACTTCATCGAAGAAATAATGAAGGGTTTGATATATGAACCCTTAATTAAGTTTCATGTAGTTATCGCGTGGGTTATAGGGTGGAACAAATTCTACTCGTTTCAATGAACCATAAATTTCAACAGTAAATAGGTTTTCAACTGCAGTATACCTCTATGTAATATTGATAATGAAAATAGCACAATCAAGAGTCAATTATCGATATAATTACTTAAGATACTGGTTCTACTACAATATTTTGTTCCAGACATCTTTAAATCAATTTAAACAACTGCAGACAGAAACACTGTTTTCGTAGGTTTCATGGTTGTAGTGGGTATTCATCTTCAATATTAGTTGAAGTTAAATTCAACATAAAGCTATAACTCTTTATTAAAATCTGCTAGTGATAAGAACGTTAATTACTTGGGGGTTTCTCTAACTAATAATTTAAATACGGTATTCAGCAGCCAACACGCTTTTACGGCGGAAATGCCAATCTCTCTTAAATTTCATTGTTATTTCTGGATAATTTATCCTTTTCAAGAACAGTGATTCTACTCAGCAGTAGTGACAACGATCATTACCTCCTCGCTCCTGGGCTTACCCTCTTTTTTATAGTTGAATAGTTAATAAGATATGTGAACTCAATAGTTCAATTTTTTTCACCAAATAACCTTTATAACAGTTTTTCAAATTTTCTCGGTTTTAATTTTCTTAACTACTGACTTAATTCTACTATCAGGGGTGTGTTCAGGATTTCTGCTATAGCCGCTATTAGCTGCTTTTTTATGCTTTTTTGTGTTCAATTCAACGAAAAAGCTGTTTTCTCGTGCTGGCTTTTTGACACTAGATCTGTTCAAGATTTTCAAAAAGCTGCTTCTTTAGCTGCTTTTGGTTGCTCACACTCTGGACTGTAGCCAGAAAGCAGCTATTGCAATATGTATATGTGTGTTTCACTGGCGTAGGAACGGACGGACCCTATTTTGTCCTTTAGCCTTGAATAATTCAATCGCGATTAACTTGTGATCTCAAGAGAATCGGGGTCAAAAAATCTAAGAAAATTTGTGGTTCTCAATTAAGGCTAATAATAATAATTCTTAATAACAATATTAGACTTTTTTGACTCCGATCCCCTTGAGATCCCAAGTTAATTTTTTGGTGTGTTTTGAAAAACAGTATAACCCAGAAAATATGCAAAAGAAAAGAATTAAGGATGCACATTTTGAGATATTCAAGGATAAAGGACAAAATCGTTATCCTTGAAAAGGAAATTGTGTTTCAATTATTTTTCTCACTAGTTCTTCAAGTACACAAATCTTCAAAAGAATCCGAGATGGTAAAATGATGGCAAGATGGCGATTCTTAGTGGATTGATCTATTGTACTTTATTATTTTAATATAACAAAGTGTAGTTATCGAAATAAAAAAAAAATTACAAGCAGACACCAAAAACGCAAAAAAACATTTTTAATCTGTCTGTATATCGTCCGTCTTGCGCCAAATCGTTTGAAGAGTAGAGTACATATAAAAACATTTTAAAAAATGTAAAAAGAGGTGTCGGGTCCAACAAAAAGTGATGATATTCACAGAGTCGGCTTTCTTTCTACTAAATATTTTCACTTACGTTTGTATACAAATTTGTAATATTCATTTTCCCTAGAAACGCGACAATCGCTCGTCGTATAGCAAAATGATGATGTGCAAAGTTTACTTTTTGGTTGCTTTTAATCTGGAAAATTTGGAGGGTGATATTCTTCGAGCGATTGTCGGGTTTCTTGAGAAAACGAATATCACAAATTTGTATACAAACGTAAGTGGAAATATTTAATAGAAAGAAAGCCGACTCTGTGAATATCATCACTTTTTGTTGGACCCGACACCTCTTTTTACATTTTTAAAATGTTTTTTTTTTTTGATATCATTTCTTTTTGTTGCCCTCTTAACTACTGCGATTAAAAAGTTCAAATGTGTATACATATTAACTTGGCAGAAGCACATCCTACGAATTACACAGTGGGATATTTTAATACAGTCATATTTGCCGGTCTAAATATACAAATTTGAGTGAAAACTTGCATATATGAAATTTAGAAAATTTCAAAATTAAACAAAATTACTTTAACTTTTGGAATTGCCCAAATGTGCTGATTTCGATAATTTCTAAAAACCATGATCTCTTAATCGATATATTAAACCGATTCAATGGATCCTTTGGACTGAAGGAATAAGTCATTGCGACTGTAATTGTTTCATCGTCTGCATCGAAAAGAAACCGCTTTGAAATGAATTAACTAAAACCAAAATTAAAATAATTTACATATAAAATTAATTTGTCCTTGGCAATCGAACAATGTCTTAGACACCCTCGTGCCATATGCTCTAAATCCCTATCCCAGTGCTGAATTTGAGGAAAAACCAAAAACAGGAATTATTTTCAAAACACTATTCCACAAATACCAAGAGTAACATATTTACAGTTTTGTAAAGAATAGCAAACTTGTTTCGAATTCCATTGTGACCATTGATCAGCATCGATTATTCATTCCCTGGATTTAGCTATCGAGGAAATAGTTTTTCAAAACCAAATTACATCAAATGCTGCATAGAGAAACAAACATTTCAACTTTCAAATCAAATGTAGACCACACTGTTTTAAAAAAATTTACTTTTCAGTCCAATTTTTTCTTGAAATTTCCAGTATATTTCATTTTTTCAAGTAAAAGTACTCATTTCAAGCACTTTTACACGAAATTACAAGTAAGAGCACTCATTTCGAGCACTTTTACTTGAAATTACTTGTGTTAGTAAACTATTCATGTACTTTTCAACCGAACCACACAATTTACTTGAAAAGTCAAGCAAAATTACATTCTTTTTCAAGTAAACCACGATTTGGTCGGTTTGATCGAATTGGTTGTCTACTGAGATGAAAATGCAATGTGTTCGGTGGCGCAGTGGCTACGCGCGCCAAACCTTCGCTCCAATACCAGATTTGATCGCGGGTCCGGGTTCGATTCCTATCTACATCCAAGTGTTTTATTTCAGCGTAGGAAGTAAGTAAGTAAGAAATAATATTAGGAATAACTTAATTTAAAGAGTTGCCAATACATTTTTTTTTTTTTTGTTTTTTAGAGAATATAGAGTGCTAATTATACAATTTTTCAGAGAATATATATAGTGAATTTGCTTTCAAAATTGTGTAATTTTTTGATTACAAACTAAAATTTTTTGATTGCAAATTGAAATTTACTACCCAAAAAATTGACTATTACTTTCCAATGTAATTTTACTTAAGAAAGTTAGGCATATTTGCCTACTATCCAAAAGATGTAAAAGTCAATGGATTTTTTTTACTGTGCACCATCAAATGTAGACCACCATCCTCGCACGTATTATTTAAGCAAACATCGCTTAATTCTTTCCGAATTAAAACAAATTAATATCCATTGAGATTTCGAATGACACTTAACAATAATATTGTTGCTTTAAGAATTGTGGACATTTTTAAATATTTTGTGAATAGCTTTTAAATCGGCGCTGACATATAAGTCTCGACTACTGTGATTTTGAAAAAAGCTTAAAAGTCGGAAGAATCGGAAGACCTAATTTTCATAAAACTCATCTAGCTTTTCCAATTTCTTCTTCTTCTTCTTCCAAGTTCTTTCCTTGTATTTTAATGAAATGTATGGCGAGCTTATAGAAAGCTCTCATGTACACAAAAATACAGATAAGGAGCCCGTGTCCGTGTGAAATCTTTACAGTAAAGTACGTAGTTGGTGCTGGGGGTTGAACCCGACGCACATTCGACCGAACGTACTGATACGTTTTATTTACTATCGACAGATCATCGTCTATTGATTTCGTCCGTTTCGTTGCCGTCTTTTTCCAGATTAGCCTGAAGATATACCTATGAAGTTGTGTATACTTTTCAAATTATACTCCGAAATTGGTATTCTGGCTGATTGGCGTTCTCTTTCTTGTGTACATTATGGCAGAGTCAAGATTGACAAATACCTCCTCCGCACTAGGGAAGGATCTTGCGAAGATGTTTACATATATCGTCAGCGTATCCCACTAAGAAATTTGTGGAGAACTCCGTTAGGGAGCAAATATCGAGGTATCTACTATCCCTCACAATGGAGGAAAAAAGGAGATTAATAACAAAATTATGCAGAAAAACGTCACTTCTCTTGTTTTGCTCCGTGTGGATGAAAATGGGACTATATGAAGACCATTTTTGAGTTTTACTGCAGAACTAGTCCCTGAAACTTGAAATTTATATAAAACTTGAATAGTTCTTAAAATGTGGTCGATATTGATGAAGAGTGTGGGTGCATAGGCGGGCCGTGGCCTAAAATCTGGCAGGGGCCAGGGCCCGAATGGCTCAGAACATACGACTTTTTCCGAAAGGCTCACATGCTTTTCATACAAGTTCGTCCTTTTTGTGTTTACAGATTGGGTGATCGTACAAATGATTAGTCTTATACCACGTTTCCACTACACCTTAATCTCGCGATTAAGAGAACTAGATTAAGCACGCAGGGACGTTATTTGTGGGGTGAGGGGGCATTTGCCACATTTGTTATTATATAATATAGGAAAATACCAAATTCCCCCCTCCCCCCACAAATGACGAGGCAGTGGTAACATGGCATTAGGCTACGACTTTGAAATGTTAATACGCTGTTTTTCCAATGATGATTTGATTTGATCAATTTCTTAACAGGCGTAAGGATAAATTGTCTTTAAGAAAACCGATGGGAACATCATACTCGTATGCTTGTGACCATAGAGGTATATGTAAATATAATGGAGATAACGTGCAGCGACGTTTTTGAAGCCGGAGGTTTTCTCGCAAAGGACCGGCGATATTCACTATGCTACTATCAGCATCTTACTCACATATATGTTAAACCCCGGTATTGAAAAGAAAAAAAGCCAAACCTTTAAATACTAGGCTAATATTTGCATTTCACTGCCACCGGGCATGAAACGTTCCATACAAAAACAGTCGCTTAAACTGCAAAATGCTTCACAGTGCTTTATACAGAAACGGCGCTTTGCGATCTCCATTAGTTATATACCTCTTTGCTTGTGACCATGGATTTAATAGCGAAGTAGTTTAAAAAATGTTTGACATCTTACTTTTATTATGGCTCCCAGGGGACCATTTTACCAACACATTATCTGAAATTGTTATATTGGAGGCGCTTATGTGCACGAAAATTTTCCTATATCTTAGTTTCAAGTGCAGCGCGATTAAGTACACTAGGTCGTGTAAGCGCATACAATTTGACACGGTCAAGTGCACATGTAAAACCTATTTGTACTTTCTTTTATAGCAAGCACAATTCGACCCATTAACCATTTCAGTAAATAGGGATTCCCCGAAAATCAGACGTTTTAGGCGTTGGTCGTCTTGTTTAAATCGAATCACTTGTTGTCATTTCTAACACATGTGAGTTTATGTCATGTCCGTTTGCGAAATGAGAAAATTGTATTTTTTCCGGCTAATACGATAGCCTTTATACAACCATTGGACGATGGTATTATAATATTTGCACTTTTAAAGCCCCGATATTAGGCGTGTTTTAATACTCTCCAGAGTAGGATAGTACAGCATAAGTATACGTGAAACAACAACAACATCCAGGATAGTAAACCCACTAATTTTACTAGGTTACATATCCTAC
Organism: Beris chalybata; assembly: GCA_949128065.1. Taxonomy (NCBI): domain Eukaryota; kingdom Metazoa; phylum Arthropoda; class Insecta; order Diptera; family Stratiomyidae; genus Beris; species Beris chalybata. The sequence goes on from OX421895.1 coordinate 95,423,270, forward strand.
CCCGGAGAGAATGAAATGGTGTGAGCCTAGGATGAATTCGCTTTAATTCCCTTTAATTCGCTTTACTCGTTTCGATTTTAATGGTTGGCAGCACAACAGAAATGCAACCGAACTGCAATTGAATAAAATCCGATGACAGTTATATTACCGTAAGTTTTGCAGTAAAGAAAGGACAAATATTTTTTTTAAATTTTTGGTAGAAATTAAAGTGAAATTAATAAGCAAGAAAAGAAAAGGTAAGTGATTGCAATGTTTGAATAAAATTTCAAACTTGACAGAGCAGGGCTGCCAAATCTTCCAATAAAATGTACTCCACATAATACCCTGGATCGTTTTTTTTCGCCTGCCGATTAGGTGCTCTACTCTGGAGAGCATTGAAACACACCTATTATCGACAACAAATATCAGACAATTCTGGCACTGGAATAAGGATTTCTCCAATGCTTTGGAAAATCTTTAGACGTCTAACGCCCGTTCCTACGATCGTCAGTTGCGTTTTAACTGGAACTTTAACTGACAGATTTTCATACAAAACTTCCAGTTAAAGTTCCGGTTAGAATTTAACTGACGAGAGAGATCTTGGTAGTTAGTTTCACCAACAATAATTAAAAATTGTTTTCGCAAAGCTGGATTTACTTACAAACCTTTGCAGGAATTCCATGATAACGAAGAGGAAATCATTGAATTTCCTGTACCCGAGGATCAAAAGAAATAGATAATATGTGTTTTATAAGGCTTGAAACCATAGAGGCCTAGCTCACATAGGGCACATTTACAACACACTTGAATTAATACACTGAGAGTTGTCAGCACTTTACTTAGCACTTTGTCTCAAGAATGAAAAACCAAAAATGATCGTATTTCGTTACGTTTCTGCTGGACTTTAGACACACACTGGGACATGCACGACGAAAATCTGCCTTGATCAAAAAGTTCCCGGAATAACCACTGTGTGGCGCTTTTATTGTTTCGATTTGAGTTCTGTTTTTTTTATTAAGTTGGTACATCTGTCGTTGACATTCCTTCTAAATCTTAGCGTCATTGCTAGATATTTGCAAAAGTTTTGGCATTATTAGCATTGTAGAAAACCGCCATGGACATGGAACACGGTGAACGTTGCCAGATCTAAAATTCATTAATCTCCAATCCCCTACAAAAATTTAGCCAAGAGTACATCTATCTCTATATGTCCCTGCGATTTTTCCATTACTTCCTCTCGGCTGCTGAAACGCATTCCTCGTAGTGGTTTTTGAACTCGATTGAACAGAAAGAAGTCACAGGGAGCCAAATCATGTGAATTCGGTGGCTATTGGATGGTATTTGTTGCTTTTTTCGTCAAAAAATTACAAATAACGATGGCACTGTGTGACGGTGCGTTATCATGGTGCAAAATCCACGAGTTTTCTGCCTACAATTCTGGTCTCTTTAGGCGAATTGCTTCACGCAAACGTCTCATAACGCCCAAATAATACACTTTACTGTCTGGCCTTCTGGCAAAAATTCATGATACACTACACCGTTGTAATCCATGAAAACCGTGAGCATTGCCTTCTTTGACTCACGACCACTTTTGAACCGCTTGTGCCACTGGTAAACGACCGTTTTCTTTAGAGAATCGTTGCCGAAAAACTTTTCCAACATTTCCAACGTTCGCGCACCATTAAATCCGTTTTTTACCCAAAATTTAATACAAGTTCGCGTTGTTGCAGATTTAAATCCATTTTTAAAATTGTAAAAAATTGCCAACACACACAGAGATAGATGTACTCTTGGCTACCTAACTTTTGTAAATGTCAAGCTATGACGCTAAGATTTAGAGGGAATGTCAACAGCATATGTACCAACTTACCAAAAAAAAAAGAACTCAAATCGGAAAAATAAAAACGCCACACGGTAGTTATTCCGGGAACTTTTTGATCAAGGATGTATATCGGCCGTATATTTTCAACAATGAGGAAAGAGATGCAAAACAGTCACGCACACAATAGATAACCTTATGGATTTTTTGCCCTTTGATATGTGTTGTCGACAAATTAAATGAAGAGATCGCCAAGCTTTCCATGGTTTCCGCTCATAATTGTTTCGATTCGACATCTACCTTTATTTCCGATATCTAGCATTTATTTGAATGAAAGTATCGAACGAAAACTAGGTCCATCTCTGTAAACATTTGCAAGGAAAGTGCTTGCAGTAGGATTGGAAAGAATTATTTGTCTTGAAGGGGTCAGAATTATTTTTCTGGGGGGGGGGGGGGGGGGGGATCCAAGCTGGGGCTTGGGGGGTCCTGGCCCCTCCTGGCCCCCCTACGGCGCGCCTATGTGTGGGTGTGAGAAAAAACAATATCTCCGAAATGCTCGAAAGCTGAGATCGATAAAGAGATATTCCAGAGCCTTTTTCGTAAAGGGTCAATGCCGACAGTGAAGCAAGGAAGTGGGGGAATTTTTCTAAAGAATCTCGTCTCATATTTCAAGAACTGTTCGATAAAAGCTTAGAATTTATACGGGGAAAAAATTTTAGTGTTTCCGAGTTTCATATCTCGAGAATCGCTTATGATATGCAACTAAAACTTAGTAGGTAGAGCTAGAGTCACTGTATAAGAACTAACACAAACATCCACTATCATGAGTACGGACAATCACCACTTTTGGAACATATTTAGTACTAAAAACCTGCGAATTTAAAAAATCGCAGGTTTCTTAAATGGCATAGTTTTAGTGTGTATACGAGTGGCAGATAGATTTTGATGGACGTTTCACGGAATCGAGATATGTCTCATGAAATGTCAACTAAATACAGCGTTTATCCACTTTAGTGGAGATCCTTAAAATGAAAAATCGAGACAACTGCAAAAAAATTTCAAATGTACTGGTTTCAAATGAAACACACATTGTCCGTACTCAAGATAATGGATGTTTGTGTTAGTTCGTATGAAGTGACTATAGGTAGAGCAGTGGCGTCTCGTGGTTGAGTTGGGTGGGTGTTCAATGCATAATTCATGTATTTGGAAAAATTTATATATAGTATGTATGTACGTAACGAAATAGACTATGTTTCATGAGAAGGTCATAATGGCAATAAATATTTACTATTCCATGTTAAATGTTTTTATACGAATTATTGTTTTATTCCTTTTATATTTATTATTTGTATTTTAGCGGGATCCTTCTCAGTTTTTCGGCGAAATTTTCGATAACGTTTTTCATTGAAAACGTTCGATTTAAGTTCTTTTAGTAACTGACTTTCAATGCCTAACAATGATAAGCTACTTAATCTTTCTTGACCCATGCTGCTTCTAAGATAAGTTTTAATTCTTTTTAGTGCCGAAAATGAACGTTCAACGGAAGCTGTTGTTGATGGTATTGTTAGAATTAAGGAAGCCAATAATTTTGTTTCGGAAAAAATATCTTCTAATTGTAATTCTATTATATGATGTAAAATTTGATCTATTGTTTTATTTTTATACACGTCGGAACCATAAATGACACACAACTCGTTTTTTAATTTTATTGGGTCAAAAACATGACTGTATTCCGTTTTAAGATTGTTGAAGGCTTCATTTGGAAAAGACTGACAGTATAAATTGAATTTTGAGGAATCCAATAGCTGGACAAATTTTAATTTATCCAGAGACTTGTATCTTGAACTCATTTGAGTAAGAATCGTATCTATTATCTCATTAAAGATTTGCTTATAATAAATATTAGCATCAACATTTCTCTTATTTTCAGGGGGACCAGACTTTACTTTAGCATTTTCATAAATTGTGTCAAATTTATCCCTGATCAATGCAATACTATCTTCTGCCATTTTTACAGAGCTGATGCAATATTCTATATTTATCAACTTCTTTTGGAGAATATCAAAAAGAATATCAGTAAAAGAAAAAATTTGAGAAAAAACTTCCAGTAGAAAGGTTGTTTCGAAACATCGCAAAAAATGCAAGAAACCCCGAGCAATTATGGTAGTATTACTATCCCAGTCATGAGGATTTTCAACAATGCTACTGAAAACTTCGATTAATGCTTCTCGAAAGTTGTAGCATGTATGTACCAGCCTTGACGTAAAATTCCAACGAGTTGGAGCTACTGATGCTAACCTTTTTTTGACAATATTATCCAACAAATTGATCCTCTTTGTTGAATGTTTGAAAAATGAAGAAAGTCCTGAAAGTGTGTTGAAAAACATTTTCGCCTCCTTAATAAAGCTTACAGACTGCGATAATATTAGATTTAGCACATGTGCTGTACAGTGTACAAATTTGGCATGAGGACACACTGAACGAACTAATGCTTGAGTCCCTCCTTCTGTTCCAGCCATCACCGCTGCTCCGTCATAAGCTTGGGCTACAAGCTTGGTTTCTGAGCGAAGGACTTTTATAATTTCTAGGATGTGATCAGAAATTGCTTTTGCTGAGCGATCACTACTTACATCAAGGAAACAATAAAACCTTTCCACTGAAATTCCACTGCTTGTTGTGTACCGAAACATAACAGATAACTGAGATTTTGAAGAAATATCGGATGTCTCGTCCATTAACACGGATAAAAATGGAGTATCCAATATTTCAGAATCAATGTGCCTAGTGAGAACATTACTAATACATTCAATCAATTCATTTTGAATTGTTGCCGAAGTATCCTGGAAAATAGTAGACGTTCTCAAATGTGTCGCCAGCAATTCATCATATCCAGAAAGTAATGTTAAAAGTTCTTTAAAATTACCGCGATTTGAAGACAATATCCCCTCTTCATGACCCCTGAAAGCTAAATTTTGCACCGCAAGGAAACATATACAGTCTATTAAGCGAGTTAACATGGCTCTGTTTCTAGAAACCTCTTCGTTGTGCTTCGTGATCGATTGAGCAGTAAGACGATCTAACTGTAACTCAATTCGGATCTCACCAAACAATTTCAAGGAAAGACCGTTTCTTATATGACTTTCGGACTTTTCATGTTTAGTTTTCGCTTGCGAAAAATGATGCAAATCAGAATATCCTTCGCTAGTCCAAATAGTTTTAACACTACCGGAGAAAAGTATACATGGCCAGCAATACAATTTATTCAATTTGCTACAACCTGCTATCCAGGAAGAATTGTCATAATAACGACAATCAAAATGGCGAGTATATGATTTCCCCGCTGACGAAGATTTTGATGTTAGCTCCGAAAGAACTGGCATCGGGCGGCCGTTTAATACTATTTCTTTTTTCTTAGTAAAATCGAGCCGGTTGAAGGGAGTGGACAAAAGGGCTTCAATAACACAATTGCACTCCATTATATAAAACCAAAACAAAAATTGATCAACGATAGAAAATTATTTCAAATGAGATACTTAGGTACTTATCGTTTAGTTTTTCCTTTTGCGCGATCTCGTATCACCTGTGAAAACTGTTAAAAGATCAAACTTTATATTTCACACACACTTTATTTTGAAGTAGGAAACAAATTACTTGTTTCCTTGTCCACGACCGAAACTGAAAAAGTTGTAACGTTTTTCTTTCCTCCAATTCAAATGTCAGCTCCCGCTGCAAAGTGCAGTAAAACAATTGTTCTTGGGACACTGCGCTGCGCTTGCATCGACTTTTGCAGTTTAATACGTGGGGAAAAATTTTCTCGCTGCATGAATTGGACTACATGTAGAAAAAATATGCAGAACTTTCAAGCTTCCCCAGGTTTGATTGGGCTGTGCAGCCGACAGCACCGAGCCCTGTGTAAAAATGCAAGAAGCGATCAAAGCTTGAATATTTGCATGTGTGTGTTCTTTGGATACGAAAGCAATGTTTGATGAAGTGCTGCTTGTTTCGACGTCCCATGTTGGGTTTGGGTTTGGGTGATGTGCTCTGAATATCACAGAACAAGGTACGTGAAAGTTTGGTGGGTTTACGCGATTGACATAGCTTCCGTCAGCACTGATAGTTGAGCTTGGCTCAATCTTTTTCGTCGGCGCTATTTTCGTTGTCATCATGGTGTCGATATGAGAATGGTGTAACTTTTGTATGCAACTTTCGGTGCAGGAATTTTTGCTACGGTAACTGGGTGTGCAGTGCACACCTTGCACACCCTGAGAAGACGCCACTGCAGGTAGAGCTATATTTGTGGCAAGTTCTAAAAATAAGACTTTTATTAGGGGCATTATAGTAGTACAAAGAAAGTTATGATAATTTTTGCACAATAGGAAATTGGCTTTGTAGTGCTCCATTACTTAAACATTTTCCCAATTCTAATATGAATCTTCTTTTTCTTTTATTGTAATATATTGTTGTAAACTTATTTTGATTATAGAATCAAACAACTAATTTCAATTTTGTTCGCCTTTGTTTATTTTAATTCGCTCAAATAATATCTCCTTTTTATGCATAAGAACAGTACATTACCTCCTCCAACGATCTCCCCCGCCCTCCCCCCCCCCCCCCCGAAAAACATGTCTAGCTACGGCACTGGTGTGTGTAGCTGTTAGTTTCGTCTTAACGACATTTTGAATGTTTAAAATGGAAAATAATGTTTTATTAACAATAGGAAAAGTGAAAAATTTAAAGACACTACTGGTAGTGCTCATTTTCACTTTATTTTTTTATAATATCTGTCATATGGTACGCTACTTCCGTATGTATGTGTCGAACAGCTGTTGTAAGCTATGCAAGATGCTTTTGGCTGTTCAAAAACCGAAGAAGCTAATTCTTGCTATGGCTTAATTTGACAGTTGCTACAGTCTTGCTATGCTATGCTTTCGAAGCAGCTATAGCTCGCATCTTAAACACACCCAGGAAGTGATTTAGCATCAAATGTATTAACTCAATAGCTGTGTTTTTTATTCCCGGTTAACCATAAAGCTCGAAAAAATTGCACGGCAAAACAACAACAGTGCGGTTACGGTAACCGCACTGTTGTTGTTTTGCCATGCAATTTTTCGAGCTTTATGGTTAACCGGGAATAAAAAACACAGCTAATATGTACTGAAATTAATTAGATACTCTATGAAAGCACAATGCTGAATTTTTTTTACAATGATAAATTAGAAAAATAAATTCTTTTATCAATTTTTAGTCTTCGTTGCACCTGACAACTTCTAAGTTTCAACGGTTTAGACGGATGTTTTACATTTGTACTATATAAGGGACACCAGTGATCTATTCGTCCGACAATACATTTGGGGGTTATTTCATAATATCACGTTTTCGATGTTTACTGTGCCTTAGTACAACACTTGCGAAGGGCGAATTGAACACTAATAATAACAGCATATCATCATTTTGACATGTTTTCAACTATATGAAGAAATCATTGTGACCTTTCTTGTGACTGCGGGGTCAGAGTGCGAAAAATATATTCGATCCCAAGTGCACTCACAAAATTTTAGTCAAAGGGCTTTTCATATTGCACTGCGAGTCAAATCGGGCCCAAGCAGGATCTGAAACGCTCTAGGAGATTGATTTTGCTCAAAATAGTGAATATCAACACCGTAATTAGACCGGACATTGGCTTATAGGCCGACATCATAGAGCTATATGTAGTGGAGACAGCTGCAGCGACTGCTTTGAAGCCTGAGGTTTTCTCGCAAAGGACCGGCGATATTCACTATGCTCAGCATCTTACTCACATATATGTTATACTCCGGTATTGAAAAGAAAAAAAGCCCAACCTTTAAATACTACGCTACTATTTGCGTTTCACTGCCACCGGGCATGAAAAGCTCCATACAAAAATGTTCAATTTTGCATCAAAATGCTTCAAAGTGCTTTATACAGAAACGGCGTCTTGCGATCTCCGTTAGTTATAGCTCTATGGCCGAAATGCTTAAAAATTCGTTCTCTTTTGAAACGGCGTCGGTAGAGAGTGCTTACACGACGAGGAGGAGGAGACAGTCCTTCGCATTCTGTGCCCGTCCAGCTCTATCCGAGAACTGGAAAGCTCAGCTGGGAGCCTAATTCTTCAACAGTCTCTGTGACCTTGCCGGAACGAAGATTACGAAAATCCAACGTTTTACTACAAATGATTATCGAGTAGAGCCTGATTGTAAGGTCCTGTGGCAATACCTTCCTTGTATGCCTTGTTGCTTAAAAATATCTTGTAACAAAAGCAAAAACAGCAGTTCTTTTATTGCAAGATATTTTAACGAATTCCGTCATATATTCTGGGTCCGACGAGGATCTAGTTCCTAACCTGAATATTATCTAATATCCCCGATACTCTTGAATGAATTTCTGATGAGACCTTCCGCAAAATGTTTCTTGATCGTGTGGAAGAAAGCAACGTTGTTTGTAAGTTTTCTCTTGACACTCCTCTAGCCAAGCTGCATAATGTAAAATACCGATGAAAATAGCGTTACAAATTGGTTTTACCCCACAACTTTGCTCGTAAAATAATAAATTTGCTGCATATTTTTTAAGTCTTTTTTGACCTTCATAATGATGCTAGAAATATGAGTGAATTTGGTATTCAATTTCAAATCAAAGGCGAGCATAAGAGTTAGAATTCAATTCCAGCATGAAGTGGTAAAACTACCTGACTGGAAAGTAAATTAACATAAGTACCCAACAACACAACCGTAACTGATTGGCTATGCATGCAATATTCTTGGAACTAATCTTGTGAAGAATTGAAATTGAAAACTTAACGCCAACAACAATAGCGTAAATAGCACTTCAGTTTCTAAAGCATATTTTCCATTGATTTAATCGCACAGCTACATAAAAGCGTGCATGACTTGTAGGCAAAATCGTGATGAACTTGAAGTCCCAAAACTGCTAAATTATTATGTTCAACACATAAATTAACTGACCCGCACAATGCGCTTTGCATTAAACATTTTTAACGTGCAGGTTATTGATTTAATGTTATTTATTCAATCAGTATTTTGCATATGTACTTTTAATATACTCGTACAAACGTTTACGTCATGTGCTTTTGGTGTATGCAAATTTAATACTCGCCTGAACCTTTCATTAATAAATTTATTTCAATATTACTTTATTATTTATAATACAGTTTTGCTAAAGATTTAAAAAAAAAAAAATTTGCTGCCCTAAAATTTTTTTTTTACGTATCATGACTAGTAGGCACAAAAAAACAATAAAAATTTTCAGTCCGTCTGTTCGCCGTACGTCGACCGCCCCACGCAAATTCGTTGGAAGGCTCGTAGCTCTCAAACCAGTAGAGCTACTGAATTGAATTTTTTCTATGAATAGACTGGGCAGACCCCTTGAATTCACATCATTTTCATTGGTGGGTGTGAGGGGGGAAGTAGGAGAGCGTTTTAGACGAAAAATTTTGGTGTCTAGATCTCAGCAACCGCTTATGCTAGGAGGCTGATTGGAATTTATAGAGAGCTTTGATAGTGGATCCGTTTGCCAAAAATTAACGACATGGGTGAGGGGGTGCGAGAATAAAAGGTGGGGGGAAATAATGCGTCTGAAACTCAAAAAAGCCGAGATCGATACATTCTAAAATCCATATCTCTTACACAGTTAATGTCACAAAATTGAAACTTAATGAGTATCTGTAGATACACTAGGAGAATATATCGGAATGAAATTTTTGGGTGGGAAAGTGGCGTATGGGAGGGGGGAGTGAAAAGGTTGAAGTTACGATATCTCACGAACCAATTGCACTAGAAAAATAAAATTTGGTTTCAGTAGTAGAGCATAGGGGTAGTATGGTACGGGGGTGATGTTTTTTCCTAACTATAGAACGGCTTATGTTAAAAAGTTGAAACTCGGTGTGTATATGTAAATCAACTAGAAAAGTAATTTCGACTAAAAGAAAATCCAATATCCTTTGGTGTTCGGAAGGGGGCAAAAAAATGATCTGTGAAAATACAATGCATATATTTTCACGGTTTTCTTCATATCTTCCAGGTTTTCCCAAATAGGGAATTCATTTTTTTTCTATGGATTCTCCATATAAATACCTAGAAAGCGTTTTCAAGATTTTTGGAAACTCGACCCCTAAGGGGGTGTAAAGTGGTTGTATACTTTTTCGTGAATTCTGCTATATCTCTAAGGTCTGATCAGATATCGAATGTCTTTTAATATTCACCTATTTTTAAGTTTTTTCCTCTTTCAAACAGTAGACCGTATCCCATAATATGACCCAAATATGTAATTCATATCTAACCAATCAATTTTAACCGCTTCCCGAACTTTTTGATAGGTTTTCAATCACATAGTATCTCACACCGCATCTTAGAGTTGAACGTGTTCCGAACTTCTACCGGATAAATGATAAAGTTGCGCCCACTCTGTTGGCAAATTTTTTTTTATTGAAAATCTTCTTTTTTATGGTCGTAGAAAGAGTTGCACGAGCCTCTCCTTACTGCAGTGTTACACCTAAGACAATATTGATATTTGATAATATTGTACAAAGGTGAGGAATGGCAGTAAGTGGGAAGCAACTGAAGTGGTGGTGAAAAATATTTTTATACTCTAGATGAAATTTAAGAGTAATAAGCTTAACCGCGAGGACTCAGTTGACACAAATTGCGAGTCGGTTCTTAGATGAAAAAAATCTGCCAACAGTCTGGGCGCAACTGTATTATTTTTCCGGCAGAAGTTCAGAACGCGTTCAATTCGGGGATGCGGTGTATGTTACTATGTGACTGAAAACCTAACAAAAAGTTCGGGAAGCGGTTAGAAAAGGGTGTGACATATGAATTATATAATTGGGTCATATTCCGGAATGCGGTCTAGAGGTTGAAAAAAAAAAAAACTAAAAAATAGGTGATTATTAAACAAACCTGGGGAAGTAAAAAGATATTCGATATCTGATCAGACCTGAGAAACATGGTGGAATTCATGAAAAAGTATACAACCAGTTTACACCCTCTTAGGGGTCGAATTTCAAAAAATCTTGAAAACGCATTCTAGGTATTCACATGAAGAATCCGTAGAATAAAAATGAATTCAATATTTCGAAAGACCTAGTAGATATGACGAAAATCGAGAAAATATATGCATTTTATATTGACCGATATTTTTTTTTGCCCCCCACCTTCTGAACGCCAATGAATATTCAAATTTTTTTTATCAGAACTACTTCTTAAGTTAATTTACATATACGTACCGAGTTTCAACATCCTAGCATAAGCCGTTCTGAAGTTAGGGAAAACACCCCCCACCACCGTACCATACTACCCCTAAAAAAAATGTTTTTTCCACCATGCCACTACTATAGCTTTATCTAAATACCAAGTTTCAGCTTCCTATCATTTTAGATTCTTAAAATATAAGCATCGGAACTTTTTCTTTCTCACCCTTCCCCACCCTCACCCTCTACACCCACACCCCCAAAACTTTTTTTCCCTACTAGGGTTCTAGTAGGCCTACTTCTGGTAAAAATTTGAAACATCCATCTTACACTGTTACTGAGATATGAATCGTGTTATTTTTGAAAAATTCTAATCCCTCCCACTTCCGTGCTCCTCCAACCCCTTCAAATATTTTACTTTGAGCAATCTTTATTTATCAAGCTTTATATCCAAACCGAATTTTGTTTTTCTAGTCCAATTAGTTTGTGAGATATCGTAATCTAAAGTTTTTCACCCCCCACCCCCGTACGCCACTACCCCCACCCAAAAATTTTGTTTCAATCTACTCTCCTAGTATAACTACAGATATTTGTTAAGTTTTAATTGCTTGCTATTAATGGTTTAGGAGATATGGATTTTAGAATTTGTCGATCTCGGCATTTTTGCGTTTCGGACGCATTGCTTCCCCCTCCACTCCCACACCCCTTCACCCATATCTGTTTTTTTTTTGCAAACGGGTCCATTATCAAAGCTCTATAGAAATTCTAAGTTTCAGCCTCCTAACACAAGCGGTTCCTGAGATCTAGAAACCTAAATTTTTCGTCTAAAACGCTTACCCCGCCTTCCCCCTTACACCTCCTCCCCAGAAAATAATGTAAATTCAAGGGGTCCACCAAGTCTATTCTTAGAAAAAATTTTAATTTAATAGCTCCACTGGTTTGAGAGCTACGAGCCTTCAAATATTTTGGGGCGGTCGACGTACGGCGTACGGAGTACGGCGTACAGACGGAGTGAAAATTTTTATTGCTTTTTTCGCGTCTACTAGTCATGAAACGTGGAAAAAAAAATTTTGAGGGCAGCAAATTTTTTTTTTTTTAAAAAATCGATAACAATACTGTATTATAAATAATACAGTAATATTATAAATAATACAGTAAAATTGGAGGACGCGAGCGCTGATCCCAGGTGACTTCGGACAATGTATCCTGCAGGCCATGACCTGATTTGGGCAGATGATGATGATAAGTTTAATCCAGCCCAAAACTTTTTAACGCATAGAACGGAGCTTCCGTGATGTAGGTACTTATCTCAGAGATAGTTCCTTGAGTATTGCGTGAATACGTCTACGTAAAGTATGAATTGTCAAATATTTTGCTTCAGGGTACCCTACCCTTGGAAACAAAACCTTAACAAAACCATCTAGTAGTGACTACTGGAAATGTCCATTCCGCTTATGAACACAGTACTGAGGACTCTCCCATAAGTACCCAACCTGTCGTATAGATGGCGGTTTTTCATTAATAAAAAATACTATGATAGAAAGGAACTCCTCTATAAGGCACAGGTTTGAAGTTTGAAGAGGCTATGTTGTTTAGTCTTTATTTGAACATCATGAATGACGTTTTTTCAATCCTCTCTCCATAGACACCATATTTTTTATTTATTTATAACAGTAACAATTGAACAGAAAATCTTTTCCAATTATACAATTGCAACGAATCACAAAACAAATATTTTACATAAAAAAATAAAGAAAAAAAAATATACATATATATACCTCTATATGTATATGTATATATATGTAAATTAAATAATGAATTATATGGCCTTTAAGTACACTTTGAATGAGTTTAAGGTAGGACTATGAAAACTAAGGCAATATAAATTAAAGGAGTGAGGTAATCGAATTAGAGGAGAATAATAGAAGCAATTAATATTGGATTGAGGTACTGTAAAAATGAGGTGAGAGGGTATAAGTTAAGCGAAAGTTCAATAGCAGGGTGATGTGAGTCAATTGGGACAAGACTAAGGGGAGAGGAAATAGTAGAAATAGTTATCTCATTGGCATTGGTATTAGAAAAAATCAGGTCAAGTATTCTGTTGTTTTCGTTCGGCATAAGATTTAATTGGCAGAGCTCACAGAACTCCATAAAAGATGACATATGAAAGTAATGTTGGGCGAAGGTAGGCAAACATGAGGATGCATCACTACTCCACGTTACATAGAGCATTTTGAGATCTCCACATATCAGAAATTTTGAACCAGGACCACACTGAGTTATAAAAAGTGGAAATGCTTCAAAGAGTTCAGAGAGGTTAGTTGCAGATAAGCTACACGGTATGTAATAAGTGAACACAAACAACGAAGTTCTACCACATTTGATCTTAACATCAATGCATTCGAAGTTGCAATGAAATTCAGTACATAATTCGGAAAATAACCTATTATCAACAGCTATCATGACACCACCACCATCACTTTTACTGGAGGACAGAAGATCGCGATCACGACGATATATGTACATACATTATAAGACCCAGGGACCAGCTCAGTATCGAAAATTGACTTGTTTAGCCAAGTTTCCGTAATGCATATAACATCGAAAGAATTTGATAAAATTGAGTTTCTTAATGTTATTACCTTAGTTTTCAGACCTCTTACATTTTGATAAAAAATACTAATGTCTTTTTTAACAGTGGAAGTCGGTAAAACCAATATTGACGTTAAGTTAGGTGCTCCTTGGTGACCGCAGAAAGAAAATTCATTGATGTTACTCCTTGAACTTGAGTTGAATTCTTTAATGATGAGACCCTTCGGCCAAAACGTAGGCTTTTAGATCTTGGAAATCAACTTGCATATATGTAAGTACGAAAGGTGCGAAATGACAGAAATACAATATGTCGCGAATTATGTGGTACTACAGCTTCATTATATGGGTGTACACATATGGAAGCGTGCGTTCAAAAAAAGTCGAGAGCTGATGGACTTGTGCGACTGCACAAGCCATCTGATTGGTTGATTTTTTGGTGGGGATAGAGTGTAAATGCACGGTACATTCTTCAACTATTTCTCCGACGCACGCTTCGATGTGTGTACACGCATAAATGACCTGTAGTACCACACAATTCTGAGCTCATCGTATTTCTGTCGTTTCGCACCTTTTGCAATTATATAGGCAAAGGTCAAAGGCCAAAATCAATTGCATCGCATACCTATACCAATATTAGCATTTTTCGTGTTAAGGTTTAGTTTGAACTGACAACCGATATAAACTCAGACGACTAACTTACTCTAGTAAACTTTATGTTGGTAGTACTAATTTTTCATAAGAAGTAATAGAGATAAATTCTTGTTTGTGATTTTCCATTTTTATCTTTATTTTATAATAGTAAGGTAGGTATTATGTGAAATAACTCTTATTTATTTATGGAGATGACAAAAATTTATGTGTCAATATCTCTTTGATACGCGAATTAAGCTAGACCCATTAAACCCTAACATAAATAAAGACATTACCGCCGAATTTAATGGATGACTCATGTAGCTTTCAAACGTAATTATTAAAGTCACTTTACATAAAATAAACAAACGCATAATCCATTTCATATATTGTTTATATAGAACTAATTGATTAATTGATAACTGATGAAAGAGTCAATTAGAGTCGGCATAGTGTAAAAGGGCACTAGAGTATATATACGATCTTACCTTTGAGATCGGGGTCAGTCTGTTTAAGATCATTATTGTAATTGTGAGAGCTGAAGCTCAAAATTGAATTGTGTCGAATTAAATAAAGTGAATTAATTAAGGAAATTAATTAGTTTTATTTTTTATTTAAATTCACGACCACATTCATAACTGGCGCAGTCGTCCGTCATAGGAGGGAGGAACCACCTTTGACTAAAGAACCAACATAAAAATCACGTACTCCACTAAGTATTTTATACAAGGAGTTGAGTTCAAGTGTAAATTGGACAATAGTGATTAAAACCAAATTTAAATCATTCAAACGCAAATTGAATAAAAGTGAAATTAGTGAAAAACTAACTTACACATCATTCAACAAGAGAAAATCTAGTTGAATTAACAACTACAAGTTTTGTAACTACCAAAACGATCAGCTAAGGGAAACTTAGTAAGATCAAAAGGGAAAACAGAATTTTAATACATATCGAAACAACCAAATCAATAAAACAAATTAATACGAAAAATTAATAAAAACAAAAATATAAAAACAAAGTGAAAATGGCTGAACAAGGAGAAGTTAATCCACCACTACCGATAGAGTTTACATTCGATGAAATATTGAAGGAAACTAGAAGATTACCTGTATACACCGGAAATAATAAAAACTATGCATTAACCACATGGCTGGACGAAGCCGATACAATACTCAACTTTACTCAACCTGGAAATCACCAATCATACATTTTTCGATTAATCCTGCATAAAATCCAAGGCGAAGCGAGGAATGCTGTACAGAAGATACCAGTCCCTACCTGGCAGATTGTGAAGACAACACTTACATCAACATTTGGCGTAAACGAGTCATACAGTACTTTAGTTAATAAAATACACAGAGTAAGTAATAGGAATATAGACGATACTTATAATGAACTTAATGAACTATTGAATCAAGTAAATGTTAAATATCTACAAGATCCACGAAGAGATCAATTTCATGAATTTAACCCAGTTAGAAATGAAAGCCTTGTTTTAAATAAATTTAAGTCTTTATTACCAGAATATAAAGCTTATTTACTAGAAATTAAGAATTGTGAAACCCTAAATAAAGCATATAATACACTTAAGGAAATACAGCAAAATACTGAAAGTAGCGTGAAAAATAATAATAATCCTAATTTTCAACAAAGAAATAATAATAGGAATAGAAATGAAAATCATAATCAAAATAGAAATTCTCATAATCAGAATTACCAGAATCCTAACAATCGAAATAATAATAATACCCAGAATAATAACAATGATAATAATCGGAATAATAATCTGAATACGAACAATCGAAACGAAAATAATCAAAATTACAACTATCAAGGGAATCGACAATTTAACAACAGAAATACTAATTATAATAATAACCAACGGCATTTTAAGAATTCAAATAATACCAATTATAATCGCAATAATAATTATAACCGGCAAAATTACAATAATAATAATAATAATAAATCTGAACCAATGCAAATAGATAACTCAGCGAGAATTAATCAAAATACAAACAATAGAGAATCAGTTAATAATCGTAACTCCGAACCAATGGACACAAATTTTCAACAATGTGCCTCGGAAACCCCTTACCCATAATAAATTTAAATATAGATAACGAGATTATCCCTACACTCATTGATACGGGATCATCTATTTCAAGTTTAGATAAAAATTGTCTACCTAATAATGAAAAAATCAATTTACAACAACCTATATCAGTCAACGGACTAGGAGGTACTTATTATATACAACAAAAATTAAAATCGAATATGCCTAATGAATTTAAATTACCTGAAACACATAAAATATTATGGAATATTATGGACTTTCAAAACAAACCCTTTAAAGCAATAATAGGTCAAAACTTATTATTTACATTAAATGTTACATTAAAACTAGGAGAAGGAAATATGTTAGTTAATCAACAAAAATTGAACTTTAATTATGCCGTACCCGATGAATTAAACTTTCAATATGAATTTGAGACCAATCAATCGCGAGAAAAATTATATGAAGAAATGAATGTAGAAGAAGCAACAGCTTTAAAAAAAATAGTAAAAGATTATGATGATTTAATATACAAGGAAGGAGAAAATCTATCCTGTACAACCCAAACAAAGCACGAGATAATTACGAAAAGTAATAAACCTCTATACGCTAAAACATACAGAATCCAACCATTCCACGAAAAGGAAGTAGAAGCCCAAATGGATGATATGTTACAACAAGGAATAATTAAACCATCAAATTCACCATATAATGCACCTATATTAATGGTACCAAAGAAATTAGATAGTTCTGGAAAACAGAAATGGAGAATGGTAATTGACTATCGAAGATTGAACGAGGATACAGTAGACGATAAGTTCCCGATTCCAAATGTAGAATCAATATTCGACAAACTTGGAAAAGCTCAATACTTTACAACATTGGATTTAGCACAGGGATTCCATCAAATTGAAGTCAGTGAACATGACCGATGTAAAACCGCTTTCTCTACCCCTCAAGGACATTACGAATTTATCAGAATGCCCTTTGGTTTAAAAAACGCACCAGCTACATTTCAACGCATGATAAACGAAGTTCTCCGTGAACATATAAATAGAATATGTGTAGTATATCTGGACGATATATTAATCTTTGCAACGTCGCTCCAGGAAATGGACGATAATATAAGGAAAATACTAGAAACCTTACGCAAACATAAATTAAAGTTACAAATAGTTAAATGCAAATTCTTTGCAAAATCAACCGAATATTTAGGACATACCTTAACGACGGAAGGAATAAAACCTAATCTGGATAAGATCAAAGCAATTAAAAATCTAAAAGTACCAAGAACTACAACAGAAATAAAATCATTTCTAGGAATTACCGGATATTATAGAAAATTCATTAATAATTATGCCAAAGTCGCATCACCACTTACAGACGCATTAAAGAAATGTAATAAAATAAACCCTGAAGACCCATCATTCATAGCAGCATTTGAAAAATTAAAAGAATTAATAACCAACTACCCAGTACTCAGATATCCAGACTTCAAACAAAAATTTGTTTTAACAACAGATGCCTCTAATAAAGCAATTGGAGCAGTACTATCACAAAGTGGACACCCAATATCTTATGCGAGTAGAACTTTAAATGAGCACGAAAGAAATTATTCGACAATTGAAAAGGAATTACTTTCTATTGTGTGGGCAACACAATATTTTAGACCTTATCTTTATGGTATACGATTTGACATTAAAACAGATCATAGACCCTTAGTTTGGCTTAGTAACCTAAAAGAACCAAACAGTAAATTACAAAGATGGAAAATAAAACTCAACGAATATAATTTCAATATAGAGTATATAAAAGGAAAAGATAATAAAGTCGCGGACTTTTTGAGCAGAATAACAGAGGACATATGCGAAATGAATATGTTAACAGAAGAAAAGATGGAAGTAGATTGTAGTGAAATGGCAACAATCCACTCTGGACAAGAAGATCAGAATGATCTTATACCAATTAAAGAAGGAATAGTAAACATATATAAAAAACAAATAATTATAACTAAAAATAAGATGAAAGAATATAATACAATAAATAAGAGACATAAGATCTGTATTAACGAAAATGATACAAATAATGAAAATACACTAATTAATATATTTAGGAAGTATATACCAGAAAAAGGACACATAGGAATATATTGTGAATTAAATGACCATGTATGGAATAAAGTACAACTAATACTAGTGAAACTATATTCAAATAATAAGAATCTGAGATTTATAAAATGTACAGATCATGCAAAAGATTTATTGAACGAAGATCAATGTTTTGAAAAAATTAAAGAAATTCACGAAAAAGGAAATCATAGAGGAATAATGGAAAATTATAATGAAATAAAAGATAAATACTATTTTAACGGAATGATGAAATTAATTACGAGATTTATAAACAATTGTGAAATATGTAACGTAGCAAAATACGACAGAAACCCATTAAAACCTGAATTTAAAATTACCGAAACCCCAAAGGATATAAATGAATTAATCCATATTGACATATTTTTCATAGGTAAGAAACAATTCTTCACAACGATAGATAAGTTTTCAAAACACTTATATGTAAAAGAAACAGTAGATAAAAATGCCATAACATTTATACAACTAATACGAGAAAGGAATGCTATCATGGGAAAACCTAAAAAGATAATCGCAGACAATGAATTTAACATGGTAAATGTCAAGGAATACATGAGAAAGGAAGAAATAGAAATTCATTTTACTTCACCCAAATCACACACAGGAAACTCTGATATGAGTAGATGTCATAGCACATTATTAGAACAAACCAGAATAATTATCTTAACAGAACCTGAATTAAATATAGCAGAACAAATATTAAAGGCAACGGAACATTATAATAATACGATTCATTCGATAACTCAAGCTAAACCCATGAATATTCAAAACGGAAATATTGATAAAAATAAATTAAATAAGTTATTAATAAATAAAAAAACTAAATGGATTGATTATCACAACAGAAAAAGAGAAAAACAACCCGACATAGATCAAGAAGAAATCTTTATTAAAAATTATGAAAATGAAAGACACAAAGAAAAACCTAAATTCAGAAAAATCGAAGTAACAAAGGACAAGGATAAAAACATAATACAAAAGGAAAAAAATAAACAGAATAAATACTCAGGTAAAATACACCCTAACAGAATAAGAAGAGAAAAGAAATATACTAGAGAAGAAACATTCGACAGAGAAGAAAATACGAGTATTAAAATTTTAGATGAAAAAATAACTGAGAAACCTGACGAATTTATCTTTACACCCGAACAGCAAATCAGAATAAAAAATGCATTAGATAATAAACCCCTGAACGAAACTTTAATATCTCGATTTAACTTAAATATTACTGGAAACGATATAATTACCTTAGCAGATAACGAATGGTTAAATGACCAAATTATAAACTTTTATTTTGGACTAATTACGGAACGCAGTAAGAATTCAAAAAAATTACCAAAAGTATATCATATGAATACTTTCTTTTTCCCAACACTATCTAAATCAGGATATGACGCAGTGAAACGATGGACACGAAAAGTCAATATATTTTCATATGACATAATATTAATACCAGTACATTTGAACGGAAATCACTGGATCTTAATAGTAATCGATTTTAAACGACAAAATATAAAATGTTACGACTCACTAGGAAACAAGAACGACAAAGTTTTAAAACTAATTCGAAATTATTTAGAAGAAGAATCTATAGACAAACTCAGAAGACCTTTTAAAACCCTTTCCTTAGAAAATCCAAAGGAAATACCCCAACAAGACAATAATAATGATTGTGGAGTATTCACATGCATATTTGCAGAATATATTACTAATAAAAAAAGATTAAACTTTTCACAAAAACAAATACCCTATTTCAGAAAGAAAATAATTTTGGAAATAATTCAAGGGAAATTACTCAATTAAATAACATACAATTTTTCTTAAAATTTCAGATCTTTACGATCAAAGCGATCAAAGTATGTATGATAATGCTAATGTTTACCACTATAATATCTACTACAAAAGCAGATATAACAGTAGAAAAAGTAGAATCAGAATCAGGAATTATATTAATTAAACGAAACCCAGTAAGACTAATTAAAGACCATAAACGAATTTACCATAAAATAAATCTTGAACAATACGATTATGCTTTAAACCAAATTATAAATAAAGTTGAAATAAATTCACATAATACTGAAATAATAGAAAATATACGAAGCGAAATAAAACTATTACATTTCAATAAAAAAGATAAATATAGAACTAAAAGAGGACTTATAAATCCAATAGGAAACTTATATAAATTACTTTTCGGACTAATGGATAATGATGATTATGAAGAAATCATGCAACATTTACAAATTATAGATAGTAATAACCATGCAATAATAGAAAGTATGAATAATCAAATTAAAATTAATAATGCTTTCCAAAACAATTTAAATAAAATAATTTCAAATATAAATCAAACTTATACACAACTCACAAGTAATATTCACAATACAACTAGACAAATGAATAGAATTCTAATAAATATGCAATTAAGTCAGAACCTAAACCTTATAAAAGATGAACTCGAAAAAATAATAGATAATGTAAATTCCGCCAGAACTGGAATTATGTCGAGATCAATTCTAACACATGATGAAATTAACGAATTTAATCTAACATTTGATGAACTAAAAGACATAAGTATAAACGTTTTATTAAAAGAAAACATAATAATATTTGTTATCAATATACCAATCCTTACCCAACCTACATTAACCTATTATGTAAGGAAAATTCCAAATAAATATTCAGAAACACTAAATATAAATATTAGTAAAGTAGTAATGTACAATGGAGACTACTACGAATACGAAAGACATGTAAAATTATTACAAAATAAATTAAATTGTAAAAATTTGAACTGTATCATAAAACATAATAATCAGACTAGTGTAACCGAAATTGAAAAAGGTTTATTACTAATCATAAATATAAACGAAAAAATTAAACATGACTGTAATGAGAAATCATATCAATTAAATGGAAATTATGTAATTAGATTTAGTAATTGTAAAGTAGAGATCCTACAGAAAATTTTATCTAACGAAATAATAGAATTTCAACAAATTTTAACATTAAATCCTATAAGTAATATCACTGAATATTCACACGAACCAAATTTTGAAGATTTAAAATTAGAGAATATTGAGAATTTGAAAAAAATTGAAGAAATTAAATATTTTAATACAAAAAATACAGTTACAACGGGATCCTCACTATTAATTATATTCTTGATACTCACCATATCTTTTATACTTTACATATATTGTCAAAAGCGAAATCAAAATTTACAAATTAAACAAAAAGATATTGAGTTAATTAATGTAAAAGTTGTTGAGGACAACAACAAACATAAGGAGGGAGGAATTAAGCTAGACCCATTAAACCCTAACATAAATAAAGACATTACCGCCGAATTTAATGGATGACTCATGTAGCTTTCAAACGTAATTATTAAAGTCACTTTACATAAAATAAACAAACGCATAATCCATTTCATATATTGTTTATATAGAACTAATTGATTAATTGATAACTGATGAAAGAGTCAATTAGAGTCGGCATAGTGTAAAAGGGCACTAGAGTATATATACGATCTTACCTTTGAGATCGGGGTCAGTCTGTTTAAGATC
Organism: Beris chalybata; assembly: GCA_949128065.1. Taxonomy (NCBI): domain Eukaryota; kingdom Metazoa; phylum Arthropoda; class Insecta; order Diptera; family Stratiomyidae; genus Beris; species Beris chalybata. Next base: position 95,445,283 of record OX421895.1, read on the forward strand.
ATTATTGTAATTGTGAGAGCTGAAGCTCAAAATTGAATTGTGTCGAATTAAATAAAGTGAATTAATTAAGGAAATTAATTAGTTTTATTTTTTATTTAAATTCACGACCACATTCATAACTCGCGTGTCAACTTTACATATGACGATTAAAGCAATGCGAATTAGTTTAGTACGATAATTGTTTTAACTTAATACTGAGAACAGATTAATAAGTATTAATGAATTTGATACAAGGCCAGTGAGTAGTTGTTATAATTGCTTCATCGTTCACTCTATTCGCCAGACTTTACCTTCGCAGGGGTGTTTAAAAAATTGTAGTTCCTCTTTGTTAAACAAGCGTAAAACTTTAAATTTTATTTCAAATCCCTACAGTGGATAAAATTCAAATAATTAAAGTTTAAATATAATATAAATTTCAAATTATGGCTTACCGAATCGTGCTGCGCCGTGGTTGTTAGTGTCATCTGTGGGGATTTGGTTGAACGAAGTGATTTTGTGTGGATCGCCAAATTTTGAAGTTGGTATTATTGTGGACTCACACTAGATCCACACAAAACATGAGTTCGATGGTGGTTTTTTTTTTGGGGGAGATCTGACAGCTGGAGAAGAAAAATGGAGGGCTAATTTTAAGTGCGAGGAAATTTTAAACTTTAAAGTAGAATTAAGAAATGATAAAATGATAAAATGATAAGTGAAGTAGTTTTGGTGTTTTCGAAATCAAAGTTAAGTTAAATTAGAAATATGAATAAATATGATGAAGTGGTGAAGTTTTGTTTTCATTCGGTGCGAGTTCTTTTTTTTTCACGTGCTAAATAGCCAAATATGATCGAATCGGAGATTACTTCGTAAAGTAAAGTGTGCGAAATCCGAAACCATAAGCCGAGAAGTTAAAATTGAATTCGGTAAAACGCGAACGATTTTCGCATAAATGTCGTCGACGGGTGTCTGCTGCGCGACAGCGAGACGCAAGTGCCTTTCGCAGTTTTTTTTCTGCATTTCTCGCGTTCGAAACGAAATACAGTGGCACGCATAAGTTTTCGGCCACCAAATAATTAATTACATACATGAAAAAAAAACAAAAAATAAAAAATTAAATAAAAATAAAAATAAACAAATTATAATTAAATTTAAAATAATATAAGTAAATATAAACTGAAAAATAGTAAATTATATACCTAAAGTAAACGAATAACAAAATAACCTAAAAATAACATAAATAAATTCATAGTTCAATTAAAAATAAATTAAAATAAAAATATAAAACATGCATGACTTAAACGAGACAGAAACTGCCACTGACTTGGACTGATACATAAAAAGTTATTAATATAATAGATTAAATTATAAACATCAAAGTAATTGATTGGTTGAAGACCTTCCGCCCCACTCATACCTCTCTCTAGGGGCCATACATAGAAAATTCTTTTGTGGACAAGTATGGCTATGGTAGGGTAGGCTAGACGGCGCACAACAACCGCGCCTGTCGAGTTGTTAGGAGTTTTCTCGGTCTCTCATGACCGATTGGGAATCTTATCCCAATTTTATCACCCGGGTAAGTCGGCGTGAAATTTTTGTTGTACAGGCCAAGGGTTTCATGGCCTGAAACGTGAACAACGTACCCCCCACAGCCGCAGCTAGCCCGGAAGCCAGCAAGCACGTCGCTCCAGTTTGCGTTTCAGCCACCAATTTGGACGTAGGCGGAATTGGACCCCTCTTTCCCGATCCTCAACCTTCCCTTCGATTATTTTGACTTTTTCAAGTCAAAATAATCACTCCAAGGCCTCCGTTTACAACATGGTCTGGTTGGAAAGAAAGGAAGTTGGATCGGATTTTTAGGTTAGCGGTGGGTGAGGAGATCGTTCAAATGGTGCTAAACTTAGTGCGTTCAATAATTTAGTACACGTCGGAACAAATTGTGCCAACATTCTCCCTCCCGGTATGTCGATATAAATCGACTTACCTTTAAACGTCTGGTCCACCAACATCTAAGACAGCCAGCTTAACAGCAGGTCTTGTTAAGAATCCTGTTGCAGTTTGTACGACTGCTTTTCGTACTTGACCTGTTCTTCCAGTGAAGGTTTCTATTATTAATTCCTTTTTCCAGGTATTACGAGGCTGAGATTCGTCAAGTATTATGACTACATCACCTATTTTCATGGGCTCAACTCGACTATACCATTTGGTGCGCCTTGTCAGGTCCGGTAGATATTGGGAGCTGCAGGTGGATTAAAATTCCATTTTAATTTTGATCTTGGAAAAGCCTGTTCTTCGATATCTTCCCAGTTTATATTTTTTAATTCTCGCCGAAGCTCTTCATCCGCTCCTCTAAAGTTCGTGCCATTATCGCTAAAGATTTCTCGAGGCATTCCCCTGCGGGACGAGAAGTTGCGTAGGGCCATTATGAAAGAGTCGGTCATTAGCGAATGAGCTATCTCTATATGTGTAGCACGTATAGTGAGGCACGTAAATAAGATACCCCATCGTTTTTCAGATCTTCTTCCAACCGACACATAGAATGGGCCAAAGTAATCCACACCTACAAACGTGAATGGCTTTGTATATGCAGCCAACCTAGCTGGCGGGAGACTCGCCATTTCTGGTGGAAATGGCTTGGCCCTTTGAATCTTACAAAGTTGGCAGGAATGCACGATTAACTTAAGAGCACTTCGTAGCTTCGGAATATCGAATTTTTATCTAACTTCATTTACCACCGTTTCGTGGTTATGGTGGTGAAAGGCTCTATGATATTGGTCGAGTAAGAGTTCCGTAATGCTATGCCTTTTCGGGAGAATAATTGGACGTTTAGTATCCAAACTTATTCCAATCGCTGCGTCTATTCGACCCTTTACTCTTAGAATATTACTCCCATCTAAATATGGCGACCTATTATAAATTTGGCTAGTCTTCGGCAGAGTCGTTTCTTTCCCTGATTCTGAAATGCTACTAGTCAAAACATTTATTTCATCTGCATATTCGTCGGCCTGAGCTAATTTTAGTAAATAATTTTCCGCTAAAGATAATTCATCTGCTCTTCGGTTGTGTGAAGTAGTACATGTTTTATCTCCATATCATCATCACAAACATCTGAGGTGCTTACAGCCGCACTAGGCCAGAGGTTTTTTTCCTTGTAGAGGAAGGATGGTCCGATGAACCAACGACTATGTTCGTCAATTTGCGGTACCTTAGACCACTTAGTTGCTTCATCAGCTACATTTAGCTCACTAGGGACCCATTTCCATTCGTTTTTTTCCGTAAGATCCAAAATCTCGGAAATGCGATACGCTACATACTGGCGATGATTCCTGGGGTCTGATGTGAGCCAACATAATACTGTCTTACTATCGGACCATATAAAGCGTTTCGTAATTAGTATGGAGTGTCCGTCACACACAGATTTTGCTAGACGAGCGCCAATCTCACTGCTATTTCATGAACACCTTCGTGACATATAACACATTCTTTGCCGGTGGATTTTATATGTCCATTAGAAGACTGATTGCTATTTGTCGGTTTTTCACAATGAGCGTGCAAATAACCCTTTTCTTTTTTGTTATTAAGCCGTTTTTCAGACTTGTTTTGGTTTAAGTCGCCAATGTACATTGTAACATCACAGGCAGCTTCAGCAAGTTGAAACAGCCAGTTTCCAAAGGTCATCACGGATGAGACAGGAATTGTTTGTTTGTACATGGCCCAATTCAGCTTAATTTGAGCTGGAAGTTTGTCGACCAACCCTTGTAATAGCATTGGATTGGAGGTGTGAGCTACAAGCCCAGAAGCTTCGAGGGTAGAACACAGATTCTGAACTAAGAGAGCATACTTAATTATGGTATCTAATTGCTCTGGCTTTGGGTTTGGATGACTACGGATTTCTTCCTAGAGCGAATTAATAATTAATTCAGGTCTTCCATATAGTAAGCATAGCGTACTTAGTACATTCGGAACATTTTGTGGCAGAAGAAGACGATTTCGAACAGCTTCTAGAGCCCTGCCCTTTAAGCACTTCTGTAAACGTATGAGGTTTTCCTCGTGTCCAAGTCCACACATACGCGTTGTGTACTCAAAATTACTTATAAAAATTGGCCATTCGATAGGATTGCCATGAAAGATTGGAAGATCCTTCGAAGTGAATTGTCTGGCGGCCAATTGATTCACGTTCAGATTATTAGACGGAGGAGGTAGAGAATGTTGATTCACGGATATATTATTAGACGGTATATTTAGATTCACATTCGAATTCGCGTTTAAATATTCGTTAGATGGCAAATTATTCACTTGAGAAATGTCACTATTGTATGTTGCACCATTATAACGAGTAATAGGAATGTTAGAGAAGTTACCTGTTAGTGGCGCAGCATGACAGGTTCCTGTTATGCTATTATTATTGTTGACAAATTGAACTGGTTCTCTTGCGAAGTTATCGAACGGTGCTCGAGCTGCTGGTGCAATGAAAGTCGTAGGTGCTGAACCCGCTTGTGGGTTAAAACCATGATTATTGTATGCGGCCGAAAACGTCACATGCACTGGTTCGCTACTATGCACCTGAGACTTCTTGCCATTAAGCTGACAATTTGGACATGTAAAGTCGCTTTCTTCAATTGATAATGAAACGTTTACACAATCGAAGTGATTCCAAAGATCACAAACGTCACATTGTACCATCTGCGTAGTATCTGGTCTTTCACAGGTTTGGCAGCTGTATGATGTTTTAGGATTAACTTTCTCTTTACTTTTGAGCGCTTCTGCCATATTTGCGCCAATGTAAATTTAAATTTAAAAAAATGTTGAAAAAATTGTAGTTCCTCTTTATTAAACAAGCGTAAAGCTTTAAATTTTATTTCAAATCCCTACAGTGGATAAAATTCAAATAATTAAAGTTTAAATATAATATAAATTTCAAATTATGGCTTACCGAATCGTGCTGCGACGTGATCTGGTTGGAAAGAAAGGAAGTTGGATCGGATTTTTAGGTTAGCGGTGGGTGAGGAGATCGTTCAAATGGTGCTAAACTTAGTGCGTTCAATAATTTAGTACACGTCGGAACAAATTGTGCCAACACGGGGGTATCCTAAAACATACGAGTTGAAGAATGACGACTTTGAAATTTAGTTTCCCAATATTTGCACTTGAAAGTATGGATATGGAAAAGTATTCATGGGTCAAATTCATCTGCTCCTACCAGTAACTCCTTCACAAATAGTCCTTAAGACATGTGTTTAACAATATTTTCCAATATCTTCTGAACGCTTCAAGGTAGGAATTTGAAATTTTTAAACAGTTCCAGGTAAAAGTATTAAGTATATATATATATATATATATATATACTATAAATCCTGTAACCCCCAGTCTTTGAAAAGGGAAAATTTTACTTTCCCGCGATTCACCTGAAGACTTGAACACTGCAATCGAATAGCAACCAAACGAGGGTCATTAATAAATGCATGCTCGCTTCTTATTGTAGCTAGAATACAAATTGGGGAGTATTTCTTCTAAAGTATCATTCGACTTCACATTACTTTACTACCAGGTGTTTGTCCAATGTGCAAGCTATAGCTGCTATTACCTGCTTTTGTGTCTCAGCTAAGTACCGGAATGACTGCTATAGCTTGCACATTGGACAGACCCCTGACAGCTAAGAACAATATCCAATAATATAATCTTGTCACACTATCCATTTATAAGGCAAACGATCTTAATTAAATATATCTTAGTAATAATATACTAATAATAACTCCCGAAAGTCCAATCACTTTCAAAGGTCTTCAGCAAACGTAATTACACGACGAAATTACATATTCACATAATTCATAACATATGACATTTCACACCTGAACATTCACATGTAAAAGACCGAAGTCATTAGAAACGAAGTCCCTTGTGCCACAAATTAAGACATTTCCTCTATTATATTCTATTATATGACCACATGGTCGGGTCTATTTGCAAAGAAAAGTATTTTTGCGTGACCAGCAAAACTCATTCGTTTAGTTAGACATCACATTTAATACAGAATCACACCAAAGTTTCCATTCATGGACCATCGTCCGAAAGTGGTCAAACAAAGGTGCACGCATGAAGACGTGAACACTGTACAGCAAGGGTATATGAAAGGTGTATTTCATATGGGCAACTCCATTCAAGATGCTGGAAATATCCATTCCTATCCGGAGAGAAAACGTGATATGAATTTCTGATGAGATTCAATCTACGAACAATTTTATGAGGTACGCTATATGTACATATGTACGTAGTTATAGTCGCCTAGTTCCTTTGAATAGCTCACGTTGATTTACCTTATTTTTCTTTCTTTTTTCCTCCCTTAGATACTTCAAGTTTCCAATGAATTAAACGAATCCTGAAACATGAATTGATTTTGAATTAAATGATTGATCTCGGGGCTTATATTGTCTTCAATTTTCAGTTTGTTTTTTTTGTTTTTAATTCGTTTGATTGCTGCTAGGAAATATATTATAGTTGTAGTTTCAATAATGTTGAAAGATTATATAAAAGTCTGAAAATCTTCAACATTAACTTTTCAATTAGCCTCGTGGTAAGTTCTAGGCTGCCGGCCTCGAAAAAACCAATAAAACATTTACCCTTTGAGCGCGTCCCAAATTAGACCGAAAAAAATCTGCCAACAGTCTGGGCGCAACTGTATTATTTTTCCGGCAGAAGTTCAGAACGCGTTCAATTCGGGGATGCGGTGTATGTTACTATGTGACTGAAAACCTAACAAAAAGTTCGGGAAGCGGTTAGAAAAGGGTGTAACATATGAATTAAATAATTGGGTCATATTCCAGGATGCGGTCTAGAGGTTGAAAAAAAAAAAACTTAAAAATAGGTGATTATTAAACAAGCCTGGGGAAGTGAAAGGATATTCGATATCTGATCAGACCTGAGAAACATGGTGGAATTCATGAAAAAGTATACACCCTCTGAGGGGTCGAATTTCAAAAAATCTTGAAAACACATTCTAGGTATTCACATGAAGAATCCGTAGAATAAAATCAATTCAATATTTCGAAAGACCTAGTACATATGACGAAAATCGTGAAAATATATGCATTTTATATTTACTGATATTTTTTTTTGCCTCCCTTCTGAACGCCAATGAATATTCAATTTTTTTTATCAGAATTACTTTTCTAGTTAATTTACACATACGTACCGAGTTTCAACTTCTTAGCATAAGCCGTTCTAAAGTTAAGAAAAACACCCCCCACCACTGTACCATACTACCCCTAAAAAAAATTATATTTTTTCACCATGCCACTACTATAGCTCTATCTAAAAACCAAGTTTCAGCTTCCTATCACTATAGATTCTTAAGATATAAGCATCGGAACTTTTTCTTTCTCACCCTTCCCCACCCTCACCCTCTACACCCACACCACCAAACTTTTTTTCCCTACTAGGGTTCTATTAGGCCTACTTCTGGTAAAAATTTGAATCATCCATCTTACACTGTTATTGAGATATGAAACGTGTTATTTTTGAAAAATTCTTATCCCCTCCACTTACGTACTCCCCCGCCCCCTTCAAAAATTTTATTTTGAGCAATCTTTATTTATCAAGCTTTATATCCAAACCGAATTTTGTTTTTCTGGTGAGACTGGTTTTGGGAGATATCGTAATGTTAAATATTTCAACCCCCACCCCCGTACGTCACTACCCCTACCCAAAAATTTTGTTTCAATCTACTCTCCTAGTATAACTACAGATATTTGTTAAGTTTAAATTGCTTGCTATTAACGGTTTAGGAGATATAGATTTTAGAGTGTGTCGATCTCAATTTTTTTGCGTTTCGGACGCATTGCTTCCCCCTCCACTCCCACACCCCTTCACCCATATCATCATTTTTTTTGCAAATAGTGGACCCATCAAAGCTTTAAAGAAATTCTAAGTTTCAGCCTCCTAACACAAGCGGTTCCTGAGATCTAGAAACCTGAATTTTTCATCTAAAACGCTTACCCCGCCTTCCCCCTTACACCTCCTCCCCTGAAAATAATGTCAATTCAAGGGGTCCACCAAGTCTATTCTTAGAAAAAAATTTAATTTAATAGCTCCACTGGTTTGAGAGCTACGAGCCTTCAAAGGATTTTGGGGCGGTCGACGTACGGCGTACGGCGGACAGACGGATTGAAAATTTTTATTGTTTTTTTCGTGTCTACTAGTCATGAAACGTGGACAAAAAAATTTTGAGGGCAGCAAATTTTTTTTTTTTTTGAAAATCAATGACAATACTGTATTATTACTAATAAAGTAAAAGTATGTGGTATTTTAAAAGCATGATTTGATAGTGACGTTAGCATTCTTACTGCACTCCGACTTCTACAGCTTCCCGGATTTTGTATAGAAAATAATAAAATCATACCCAGACCTGTTAGGATATACATATAGTCTTCGATCAATTAACACAGATTTGTGCATATCGATCAAACGAAAAACTTTCTGTATCAGTCAAATATTGTTTGTGTGCTCGCAATATACTCTCTCTCATTAGGAACAACTTAAGACCAAATTACAATGATAACCAGGACACCGACGGTCCAAACATGAACTAAGGATAAGGAAACGAAGCGGGTGTTTTCTCAGAAACACACTATTTATGTCGCAAAGTCTTACCACCTACTTGACTACGCCAGCGTTTTCCAGGCGGATATACTGGAAAACTGGCAGGTTTTTCGGACTTTAAAGCTAGACTCTACGCCAAAGCGAAATGTTGCCATAGATTCAACTACCACTTCCACTAAACTCGTGGAAAAGTTCGAGACGAGCTAGCCTATTAGGGATGTTCGATTTCGATTCGATTAATCGATTGATCAATCGACAACCGCCTCAAATCGTTTGAAGGCTCGTAGCTCTCAAACCAGTGGAGCTATTAAATTTTCTGAATAGATATGGTAGACCCAGGCGGGCGCAATACCGTATACGTACACATAAAGTTGGTGAAGTAATTTCACACGTATTCCACACAAAAGAAACTGAATTTTTCGAGAGAGCAGAACCCGTCTAACCGGTTTCCCCTGTCCTCTTAGCTCCCGCTTTGCCGTAGCAACTACCGGAAAAACACGCACGCACACATTGAAATCGCAGGCCAAAATGTCAAACAAGATCGGTTTTGACTCTGTACATCTCACCGACCCCCCATTTTGGAAGATCGCGAAGAAAACAAAATACGTGTCGCGCGAAATAATTTGTTAAAAAGTGAATGAAAAAGTGCTTAAAAAGTTTCGGAAAGTTACGTGTGAGGTGCAGAAGTGCATATATTTTAGAAAAACAGCAAGTTTCCGTTGCTGTTTTTCAGAAATACGGATAAAAACAGTGAAAATGAAGTGCATTCTGTGTGGCCTAAAAACTCAAGTAAAAGTGAAATGTGCGGCGGTTTCTTTTTTCCGGTAAAGTAATTCTGATGAAAACAAATTGAATATCCATTGGCGTTACGAAGGGGGGCAAAAGAAATTATCAGTAAAATAAAATGTCTATATTTTCACTATTTTCGTCATATTTACTAAGTCTTTCCAAATATTGAATTCATTTTTATTCTACGGGTTCTTCATATGAATACCTAACAAGCGTAAAGTGGTTGTATACTTTTTCATAAATTCCACCATATATCTCAGGTCTGATCAGATATCGAATATCTTTTCACTTCCGCGGGTTTGCTTACTCACATATTTTTAAGTTTTTTATTTTTCAACCTCTAGACCCAAGAAAAAGTCGAGTGTTTTTGCCGTACATAAAACCGTTTGAAGGTGCTTATCTCACAAACCCCTTGAGATATTAAGTTGAAATTTTTATGATACATAGAATGGGTGAACCTCTTCGAGTGGTATCTTTTGGAGGAGTAGGGGCTGTACTGGGGGAGCGTTTTGGCTGAAACATTTTGGTTTGGTTGTGCGAGTAAAATAATACGGCCAAACCGCATGAAAACTAGGAATAAAACATTCTAAAATCAATATCTCCTGAACGGTTAATGTCAGATGGCTGAAACTTTAAAGTTGTCAAGAGATCCTAGAAGATTATAAAAGTGTTAATATTTTTATGGGGGATGGTAAGGTGGGGTGGTGGATGGTGGAAAACTCTAAATTACAATTATCTTTCGACACAATTGTGCCAGGAAGATAAAATCTAGTTCCTGTATATAGAATTTTCAGTGGAGTCTATATAAGAGGTATAATAATAAATAATAAAATATTTGAGGGAGGAGGTGAGGCGCGAATGGTGGGCCCAGTCATTTTCCAAAAAAATTATTTGTGTATCTTATAAACCGTATCAAATATGATCTGGAAATTTTTACAGGAGTTAGGACCAGTATCCTTCTAGTAGAAAAAAAAATTTAGAAGGTGAGGGTGTAGGGAGTGATTGTAGGAGGGGTGTAAGTGAAAAAATTCTGATTTAAATTTCTCTCAAGCCACAAAGGATAGAAATATAAAAATTGAAATCTGTATAGAGCAACTATAGAGACATCCGTCAAAACATTTTTGATAGGGGTAGCAAGGTACGGGAGTGGGGGTGGTTTTTCATATCTCAGAAACGGCTTATGATAGAAAGTTGAATCTTAGTATTTATATGTAGATGTGCTAATAGAATAATTAAAACTTAAAGCAAAAACAGTCTGGGCGCAACTTGAGTCTGGGCGCAGCTTTATTATTTTATTTATAATAATAATCAGAAGGCTAAATATATTTGGAGCGTTTTACTGTATTATTTATAATACAGTATTGTTATCGATTTTAAAAAAAAAAAAATTTGCAGACCTCAAAATTTTTTTTTCCACGTTTCATGACTAGTAGACGCGAAAAAAGCAATAAAAATTTTCACTCCGTCTGTACGCCGTACCCCGTACGCCGTACATCGACCGCCCCAAAATCTTTGAAGGCTTGTAGCTCTCAAGCCAGTGTAGCTATTAAAGTAAAATTTTTTCAAAGAATAGACTTGGTGGACCCCTTGAATTGACATTATTTTCAGGAGAGGAGGTGTAAGGGGAAAGGCGGGGTAAGCGTTTTAGACGAAAAATTCAGGTTTCTAGATCTCAGGAACCGCTTGTGTTAGGAGGCTGAAACTTAGAATTTCTATAGAGCTTTGATAATGGACCCATTTACAAAAAAAAAACAGATATGGGTGAAGGGGTGTGGGAGTGGAGGGGGAAATAATGCGTCCGAAACGCAAAAATGCCGAGATCGACCAATTCTAAAATCTATATCTCCTGAACCATTAATAGCAAGCAATTAAAACTTAACAAATATCTGTAGTTATACTAGGAGAGTAGATTGAAACAAAATTTTTGGGTGGGGGTAGTGGCGTACGGGGGTGGGGGGTGAAAAACTTTAGATTACGATATCTCACAAACTGATTGAACCAGAAAAACAAAATTCGGTTTTATTATAAAGATTGATAAATAAAAATTGCTCAAAGTAAAATATTTGAAAGGGGTGGAGGAGCACAGAAGTGGGAGGGATTAGAATTTTTCAAAAATAACACGATTCATATCTCAATAACAATGTAAGATGGATGTTTCAAATTCTTACCAGAAGTAGGCCTAATATAACCCTAGTAGGAAAAAAAAATTTGGGGGTGTGGGTGTAGAGGGTGAGGGTGGGGAAGGGTGAGAAGGAAAAAGTTCCGATGCTTATATCTTAAGAATCTATAACGATAGGAAGCTGAAACTTGGTATTTAGATAGAGCTATAGTAGTGGCATGGTGGAAAAATACATTTTTTTTAGGGGTAGTATGGTACGGTGGTGGGGGGTGTTTTCCCTAACTTTAAAACGGCTTATGCTAGGAAGTTGAAACTCAGTACGTATATGTAAATCAACTAAAAAAGTGATTCTGATAAAAAAAAAATTCAAATATTCATTGGCGTTCAGAAGGGGGGGGGGGGTAAAAAAAAATATTGGTTAATATAAAATGCATATATTTTCACGATTTTCGTCATGTCTACTAGGTCTTTCGAAATATTGAATTCATTTTTTTTCTACGGATTCTTCATGTGAATACCTAGAATGTGTTTTCAAGATTTTTTGAAATTCGACCCCTAAGAGGGTGTAAACTGGTTGTATACTTTTTCATGAATTCCACCATGTTTCTCAGGTCTGATCAGATATCGAATATCTTTTCACTTCCCCAGATTTGTTTAATAATCACCTATTTGTAAGTTTTGTTTTTTTCAACCTGGAGACCACATCCCGGAATATGACCCAATTATTTAATTCATATGTTACACCCTTTTCTAACCGCTTCCCGAACTTTTTGTTAGGTTTTCAGTCACATAGTAACATACACCGCATCCCCGAATTGAACGCGTTCTGAACTTCTGCCGGAAAAATAATACAGTTGCGCCCAGACTGTTGGCAAATTTTTTTTTAGGTTGTCAGTCGCAAAGTAACCTACATATCGCAGCATTTAACACGTTTCGAACTTCTACCCATAAAATAATAAAGTTGCGTCCAGACCGTTGGCCGATTTCTTTACTCATGCTGTTGTTTCGGTTTCAAATTTGGAACTGAATCGCAAACTCTAGCGAAAAGTAAGTATGTAGATTTACTTACTTTTGTGCTTATCTTCTCACCCAGTTATTAGACACCTATTTGCCTTATAAAAAAAACTCTAAAATATTCACTGCACATGTGTATAGGTATTAAAATCAACAAGAAATGTATTTTAGTGAGAACTATACATTGAAACAACATTATTGTTGAAGCACTTAAATTTCAAAAGTTCAATGATGAGTTTAGACTGTTTATGAATTATTTGCAAAATTCATATGTAGAAGAAGATACAGAAGTGTTTTGGAAGGATATTTTCTGTGTCAAGATAGGTGGATAAGATGTAACCTTATGTAAAGTTGTATTTCATGTCATGAACTTTCCGCATTCATCCGCATATGTCGAAAATGGTTTTTCATAACCTTACAAAAAGACTTTCCTGGCTTTAGAAATTTAATGGACACTTAGCTCAACTTGAAAGATAGTGAGAGGAAGATAGAAAAATTTTTGAATCTTCAATTCTTCATTCTACCCACGAAGTCTACGACACCAGATTAATCGATTAATTGATAAGAATACATCAATTAATCGATTGATCTTAATCGAACATTATGAAATAATCGATCTTGCAACAATCGATTGTTCAGCAATCGATTCCTATCCCAATAGGAAGTCAGGTCATAGTATCTCTACTTTGGGTCCCAGGCTACAGCCAGATTGAGGGTAACGAGCGGGTACCCATGCGGATAGTTTAGGTATTCCCTTTAACGGCAATTGCCGATAAATAAGACTAAAGAATTGATTATCTTTCAAACAGCTCCCCGATAGATATAATAATCATTCCAGCCCCAGGTCTCTGTAAAACTCTTTACCTACTTCATCAGCTCTATTAACGAAAAGATTAAACGAGTAGTGGTATCGAAATGGCCCATCTTTGCTGATTCGACTCTGTTTCGACTGATGGAGCACTACGTTATAACCAACCAACTACACTTAAGAAAACTCACAAATATATAGTTTTAGTAATTTGAGGTAAGACATTTCCGTGATTTAAAAAATACACTATAATCGTGAAAATCAGAAGAATTTCTCGAAAGCCTTGTCTCGGCCTTCGCTATCCTCCAAAGAAAATATAGTCAAAATAGCCAAACAGCTTATATGAAAGGGTCCTAATGCCTCTTTTTCGCCATGTCTTCAACTCTATCCATGTGGGTAACAACAAAAGTGCTTTAATAGTATACAACTAATATAATATATAAAAGTTTTATCAAACTCCAATACTCTATCATTCAAAAATGGGAATACATGTGAAGCAAGCAATTCTGAATGTAAATCCAGCCCGAAAAGTTTGTAACGCATAGAACCGAGCCTTAAATGCTTTAAAACGCTTTACGTTACGACTTTGAAATTTTGTATACGTTGATTTTATAATAGTCGCAGCTGAAACTAATCTGAAAAATATCCCATAAGTCCTTCATGTAGTTGTCATACAAATATTCTGTAAAATGTACTAACTTAATGTATGGAACTCACTATAGTTAACTCAAGAAATCGAGTAGACACTATACACTAATTTGTACCTGTAAGTAAAAGGTCATGTAATAATTCCTTTGGTATATTTTCAACTAAAATATAAATCGGAGTTTATTTCATCTAGAGCATCATACGATTATAAAAATGCCTGAAAATAAGTTTTGTCGATATATCATTCCGTTTAGACAAGTTATTTTAACAGGTTGACAGGCACATAATAACGTGCAGCGTACATAAACTATAAACATGTCCTGGACTTTCCAAAGAATAATAAAATTGTGCGCAGTCTTTTGCCAGATTTCTAATATTTGTTCTGAAATATCGGAATTGATTGACAGGTCGTACTGAAATAGTTATAAGCGGCTTCAACGATTACAGTTTTTATTGTACTACATACATTATAAGATTAGCATAGCGTATGCGATATAAGATATAAGGTCTTCAAGATAATGAGAAATGTAGATATGGAATAATCATTGCCATCGGCCTCGACTTAATGTCCAATGCAGCAACGCCGTACGAAGTGCAAGGAGAACTCACTATTAACTAATAATATAAAATATACATACTCGTATATATATTTCTCAATGAACTGTAATACACTACTTTATTTCATACAATAAAACAATGTTAAATTCGCATACATAATTAGTTTTATACTAAATCCTCCAATTAAGGTAATCTGATCCGATTAGTATCCGCTTAAAACGTCTGGAACTGAAGAAAAAACTTTATAAACCGATTGGATGTATAATCCATTCCTACAGCCTACAACCATACCACACATCACTTCTTTTTTTTTTTAATTCCTTTCAGCGCAACTAATCATAAATAATATATGTATGTATAGCTGTAGCTAGCTTAATAACCATGCACTTAATTACAACCACCAACGTTACAGGGTAGTTGGTGGTTAATTTCATTAGCGGATCTGCTGATGTCAAAATTATAATGAAATACGCTGACGTAGTCAGATTGGCTTCAACTAAAACAAACAGCGAGATAGGAGGAGTGAAAGCCTCGAAAGGACACTTAGAAGATCAGTGAAGCCAGCAATTTTATGCTATTCTGGTTAATTTAGAGGAACATCAATAAAGTGAGGGTGTGCAGTGTGCATCGGTGTGATAATGCAACAACACCTTGCAAACGGAATTTCCGTGCAATTTTGTATTTTCGGGTGGTGTGGGTTAATTGGCTAATAAAATCGATTCTGTGCACATACCAGCATACCACGGTGCGGGTACAGGATGTGCGGGGTTATCCCAAGTGGTGAATTACTCAGTACTTGTACGATGCGTGCAACTTCGAGGAGTTTGGTATCATAGATGAATCTTCGTTTCAGCATGAGAATACCAATTACAGAAATGCATGCTCTATCCAAAATAAACATCTGCCAATAGTCTGGATGAAACTTTATTATTTTTCGGTTAAGGTTCGGGAAAAAGTAAAAATGGGGTTGCGGGAGAATAATTACGCCAATTCGGAGTATTATATTATATCGTCAAAGTCGGAGTATTATATCATTGTTTCGAGATTAGGAGTTTTTTTCGAAACTTAATTTTGTCCTAATAATATAATAATGTATAAGTATGTAAAATATAGATTTTTTCGATTAAACATATAGAAATTTCGTGTAGACGATATAGGTATTATGCACACTTTAAGCTCATAGAAGTAAGAACGAAGTTGTTGCCTCCTTATACGATATATGACAAACTGAGATATGATGACTTAAGAGATATGTGGCGTAGTTACACAATACCCAACAAACACACACAATTTCAAAAATACATTACACTAAAAATACCTACTAATATGTTTCTCTAAATATAATATTTTTATTAAAAAGTTTTAGTGAAGCTAATTTATTACAACCAGTTTTACAATTGGTGACCCCGACGTGATATGAACACGCCGCCAACATTGGACAAAAACGTAAATTTAAACACCATTGAAAACATCGAACAACAGCAAAAAATTCACGATAACAAACTTGCGAAAATTCATCATCCGGGAAATAAAGCTCAGTTAGAACAAGTCACAGAAACAAGAATTTCAACAACAACAAACAATAATAAAGGAATCAATCAAGAGGATCAGGTTTTCTCAATAAATTTTTAACTAAAAATTTTACAAATTAATACATTTTCACATTTAACATATCAACACTTTCAAACACAAACAATTATTTTTATAAATTACATATTTAAAATTAAGTAATATTTACCGGTAAATATATGCGATCTTTTCGGTCGAGTTTAAGTGAATTATATGTGAATCAAGTGAGTTGTTTGAAAGTGTTGTGTTCAACGAAAACCTACTTTTTCCTCGAATCTCAATTTCTCATTTTTCTAATGCCTATTTTCAATTCTCCAAATATGCCGGTAACAAGATCTCAAACAGCAAATACCTATAAGAAATAGTTATTAACGAAACTGAACAAAACGACATGGACATTGAAGAAAACAATGTTAATGTCAATATTTCGAGTAATACAAATCGTAACAACGTTTCGGGATCTACAAACCACCAATATCGGATACATCAACTTGCATCAAATCAATGCCCTCTGGATAATAGCCGCGCAACTTTGCAATTTTGCCTCGATGAGTGACGATTTGTATGGGGACCGATTCATGACGTCACTAATCGGGGCAAAATCGAGGCATTTCTCACGACGAACTGTCATATGTGCGCGGCTTGAAATTAAGTTGGCACTGATCAAATCCATCAAATTACCTAAGTTCTATTCTGATAAACCAGATCTGAGGTTTATCCAAATAGAGGCACAAATCAGGAACTCAAAGATATTGTCGGATGAAATAAAATTTTATAATGTCGTTGCTTCCCTGGACACAAAGTATCTCGCACTTATTAAAGAGTTTCAACACTCTGATGAAACTCGATTGAAGCAGTTGTTGTTAAATATTGATTTAGGTGACCAAAAACCATCATATCTCTTACGGAAAGTGAGAGATACAGCAAAAGGTTTTGTCTCTGAACAAACCGTAGAGACACTTTGGTTATCAAAACTACCCAAAAATATCAGTACGGTAGTCATCGGACCGAGCTTACCATTAAATGGTAAAGCAGAAATCGCTGATAAAATTTCCAACAGAACTAATTTTAATTCTACAACCTCCGCGATTTCTGATCAAAATTTTCCTAACAACAATAACAATGATTTATGTACTCAGATCGCGGCTTTAACTAAACAAGTCGAGCAACTAAAACAATCTCGCTCTCGTCCTCGCAGCCGTTCCCGCAATCCACCTCCTGAATCAGATCAATGTTGGTACCATTTCAATTTTCAAGACAAAGCTCGTAAATGTACCGAACCTTGCAAATTTTTCGCCACATTTAAAACGAACCAAAAAAACTAATTCTGCCAGTTTCTTCCGCGGCAGAAACTGCAGCCATCATTAATAGCCGCAGATTATTTATTACAGATAAGTCATCCAACCTTCATTTTTTAATCGACACAGGATCTGACTTGCCAGTTATAACACATAATTCAAAGGACAAAGCAATTACTATTTCCCCTTTGAATATTCTATACGCAGCTAATGGTTCACAGATTAACACTTGTGGGCAAAAAACGTTATTAGTTTCCCTAGGTCTGCGTCGTGATTTTCAATTTCTTTTCACGATCGCTGACGTTACTAGACCTATAATTGGAGCTGATTTTCTGGAACATTTTAATCTGATAGTCGACCTCAAACGTCGCAAATTAATAGATTCAACTACCAACATTAAAACAACGGGTTCAGTTGAATCAATAACTTCTGACGAAGTTAATATTACTACTTTGGCTTCAGATAACTCAATATTTTTCAATAATGATTACGAAAAATTATTGGAACAATTTCACGATTTAACTTTGCCAACAAACTATAATAATAAAAATAAAAAAAATTTAACAGGTGTTTATCACTATGTTGATACGACAGGTCCTCCAGTTTTCGCAAAAGTCCGCCGTTTACCACCTCACAAGTAAGAATCTGTAAAGAAACAATTCGAGCACATGATGGAAATTGGCATTTGCAGACCGTCAAAATCACCCTGGTCAAGCGCATTACACATTAGTCCAGTAATCAGAGACAAAATTTCAGTAAATAACGGAAAAAAATAAAAGTCGAAATGTTTTGACGTAGTTAGGTTCCAATGATGGAGTAGAATAGCATAATACGTCTAAAAATCGACAAAACAAAAAATTCAAAATTTCGGGCACACGCCATATCAAATTTTGGTTTAAAACTGTGATTCCCTATTTTATTTCATCATTGGAACCTAACTACGTCAAAACAATTAGCCTTCTATTTATTTCCGATATTTACTGAAACTTTATCTGTGATTACTGGACTATACCTGTGTGTTTACCGTGCTCCCGCTCGTGATTCGTTCGTCGTACGAAAAACTAGTTTGTGCAAAACTTGTAGGGAATTTAGACCTTTACAACTTGCCTTGTAAATATGTCACCTATTTTCAATAAAAATGGCCGAAAAGTTTAAAAAACTGGGACAATCTCCTGGTTTTTACATTTTACGCTTATTATTTGCAATAAATAATGATTTTACAAAAAAGTTGTTCAGGTTTAAAAGATAGAGAATTTAATTCTCTTTAAATTTAGTTTTAAAAATTTTTAGCGAAAATGCAAAATACGGCTACAAATCGACAAAACAGAAAACTCAAAATTTAGGGCACATGCCATATCAAATTTTGGTGTAAAACTGTGATTCCCTACTCTACTCCATCATTGGAACCTAACTACGTGAAAACATTTCGACTTTTATTTTTTTCTTTAAGAATTCCTAGATTTACTGGACTACATGGCAAGCAAAGAGAACGGAACAGATCGACCTTGTGGTGACTATGGACGCTTAAATTCAGTCACTGTTCCCGATCGATATAATATTCCAAATATTGAAGATTTCTCTATAAATCTTCACGCTTGTAAGATTTTTTCTAAAATAGACCTTACCAGAGCTTATCACCAAATTCCCGTACATGAATCAGATGTTCCGAAGACAGCTATTGTAACACCTTTTGGATTATTTGAATTCGTACGAATGCCTTTTAGTTTACGTAATGCTGGTCAAACATTTCAACGTTTCATTGACCAAGTTTTAATCGGTTTACCTTTCGTTTTCAAATATTTGGATGATGTTCAAATTTCTTCTGAAACTCATGCTGAACACATTCATCGTTTACAAATTTGTTTTCGAACGTTTTCGTGAATACGGACTCAGAATAAACATATCCAAATGTGAATTCGGGAAAAACGAAATAAATTTCCTCGGATACACAACCAACGAAACCGGCATACGACCAATTTCAACAAAAGTCGATACAATCATGAACATTGATTTACATACCTCAAACCGCTTAGGATTTGAGACAATTTATCGCATCAATGAATTATTACCGACGTTGTATACCAAATGCCTGTGTAAATCAAGGAATTTTACAGAAGCTAATTATCGGCAAAATTAAAAACGATAAATCTCCAATTACTTGGAATGAAGATGCAATTAAAGCATTCCAAGATTGCAAATCCGAAATTAAAGCAGTAACTTTAAAGGTATTGGCACATCCATGCCCACTGCTAAACTCAATATTTTCTTTGATGCATCTAATTTCCGAGTCGGTGCTACATTGCATCAAGTAATTGATGATGTCCAAGAGCCACTCGGATTTTTTTCCAAACGCATGACTGAGACGCAAAAGAAATATGGCACTTATGATCGAGAATTACTTGGAATCTTTCAAGCAGTTAAACACTTTCGCAACCAAGTAGAAGGATTTCTATGTTCAACAAAAAACTAGAACAATGCTCGCCCCGTCAACTTACTCACATTGATTTCATCGGACAATTTTCAACCGACATTCGTTACATTTCCGGTATATATAAAAAACATTTTAAAAAATGTAAAAAGAGGTGTCGGGTCCCACAAAAAGTGATGATATTCACAGAGTCGGCTTTCTTTCTATTAAATATTTCCACTTACGTTTGTATACAAATTTGTGATATTCATTTTCCCTAGAAACGCGACAATCGCTCGTCGTATAGCAAAATGATGATGTGCAAAGTTTACTTTTTGGTTGCTTTTAATCTGGAAAATTTGGAGGGTGATATTTCTTCGAGCGATTGTCGGGTTTCTTGAGAAAATTAATATCACAAATTTGTATACAAACGTAAGTGGAAATATTTAATAGAAAGAAAGCCGACTCTGTGAATATCATCACTTTTTGTTGGACCCGACACCTCTTTTTACATATTTTAAAATGTTTTTTTTTTTTGATATCATTTCTTTTTGTTGCCCTCTTAACTACTGCGATTAAAAAGTTCAAATGTGTATACATATTAACTTGGCAGAAGCACATCCTACGAATTACACAGTGGGATATTTTAATACAGTCATATTTGCGGTCTAAATATACAAATTTGAGTGAAAACTTGCATATATGAAATTTAGAAAATTTCAAAATTAAACAAAATTACTTTAACTTTTGGAATTGCCCAAATGTGCTGATTTCGTTAATTTCTAAAAGCCATGATCTCTTAATCGATATAACAAACCGATTCAATGGATCCTTTCATGTTATAAAACATCGATGTTATGAGGTCGATGTCGCAGCACTAATGGAAGGCACTCCGCCACCATCACATCAGGGCCCGCCGCCGCTTAAGGACCTCCACGTGGTGGTGGACCGCCAATGCAAGTTTTGGCAACCTGCCGTTCATTCACAACGCAAGTTTAAAGGGTTCGCTTAAATTATTTCAATACTAATTCACTTTCTTCCCTTCCCCAAAATAAAGCGTACGGTGGAATTTGTTTCAGCTCCATCACAACCTCCACCGCCCGCTGAGTCTTCGACGCCGGCCATCATCACGAGTACGGAACCGTCGACAGCAACAACGACAACAACAACACAATCGACAACGCCACCGGTTCGAGGACTATCACGCGGGCATGGTGGACCTCCAACAGCCTGGGTGTTGATGGATTGAAGAAAAAAGGAGATGAAGTAGTTGCGGCTATGGCTATGAACGAGGTTTGCATTTATTTTAATAAACTACATTTTCGAGATTTAAAAAAAAAAATCGGTCTTTCTTTAAGGAACAACCACCGGAGCTAATGCTCACACAAGTCCCAGTACCAAGCACTGAAGGAATTTACTATCATTTTTGAAAAATTTACAAAGCAACTGATGGTGTTCAAAATTATACCGTGTGTTAATTTTGCCGAATTTCCGGTTTACGCTGAAATCTATGATATTCATACAAATTTCATATATGTAAGAAGTGGATGGGAAATTTTGATCATTTGTTTCCCATTCTTATTTTAAATTTTTTCCAGTTGATTGCCATAAACAACAAAAAGAAGTGATATATAATAAAAAAAAACATTTTAAAAAATTTAACAAAAAGGTGTCGGGTTCAACAAAAAGAGCTGATATTCACAGAGTCGGTTTTCTTTCGATTGAATATTTTCACTTACTCTCGTATACAAATTTGTGATATTTTCATTTTTCCAAGAAACTCGACAAACGCTCGTCGTGGCAAAAAGATGATGTGCAAAGTCTACTTTTTGGTAGCGTCCAGGGATTTTATCGCCGCTTGGCTGTCTGTGAAAATACTAATATCCCTAGTAGATATTACATTACACCTCAGCCAGGACAGGGCCTCCTTGATCGCCATAAGCTCCGCCTGATAGACACTGCAGTGGTCCGGAAGGCGGAAAGAGCTGCTAAAATTAAGCCTTTCAGAGAAAACACCTCCACCTACCCCGTCTTCAGTTTTGGAGCCGTCCGTATATATGTGGGCGGACTCTTCCTTCGTTCGTACCAAGTCCCTTTCCCACTCTAGGCGTTCAGAAAGGGGGGCAAAAAAAATTATTTGTAAATATCGTAAACATAAAATGCATATATTTTCACGATTTTCGTCATATCTACTAGGTCTTTCCAAATATTGAATTCATTTTTATTCTACGGATTCTTCGTATGAATACCTAGAAAGTGTTTTCAAGGTTTTTTGAAATTCGACCCCTAAGGATAGTGTGGTACAAGTGGGGGGTGTTTTTCCTATATATAGAACGGCTTAAGCTACAATGTTGAAACTCGGTGTGTATATCTAAATCAACTAGAAAAATAATTTTCAATAAAAAAAAAACCAATATCTATTGGCGTTCAGAAGGGGGGCAAAAAAAATATCTGTGAAAATAGAATGCATATTTTCCCACGATTTTCGACATATCTACTACCTCGTCCCAAATATTGAATCTACTTTTATTCTATGTATTCTCCATAATTGACCCCGAAGGGGGTGTAAAGTGATTGTGTACTTTTCATAAATTATTCCATATCTCTCAGATCCAATCAGATTTTCACTTCCACGATCTTGTTCTTTTTGATAGGTTTTCAGTCACATAGTAGCCTCCACCGCATTTCAGAATTGAACGCGTTCTTAACTTCTACCGGAAAAATAATAAAGTTACGCCCAGATTGTTGGCAGATTTTTTAAATATTTTGTGAATAGCTTTTGAATTCGCGTTGACATATAAGTCTCGACTACTGTGATTTTGAAAAAAGCTTAAAAGTCGGAAGAACTAATTTTCATAAAACTCATTTAGCTTTTCCAATTTCTTCTTCTTCTTCTTCTTCTTCTTCCAAGTTCTTTCTATGTATTTTAATGAAATGTATGGCGAGCTTATAGAAAGCTCTCATATACACAAAAATTCAGATACGGAGCCCGTGTCCGTGTGAAATCCTTACAGTAAAGTACGTAGTCGGTGCTGGGGGTTGAACCCGACGCACATTCGACCGAACGTACTGATATATTTAAAAAAACATTTTAAAAAATGTAAAAAAAAGGTGTCGGGTTCAACAAAAAGGTATGATTCACAGAGTCGGCTTTTTTTCGATTGAATATTTCCACTTACGCTTGTATACAAATTTGTGATATTTTCATTTTTCCAAGAAACTCGACAATCGTTCGTCGTGGCAAAAAGATGATGTGCAAAGTTTACTTTTTGGTAGCTTTTAATGTGGAAAATTTTGGGAGGGGGGGGGGGTGATATTTATCCGATCCCTGGATGATTATATGATCAGTTCCAATGTCGCAAGAGAATCGACATTTTCTTGAATATCAATAATAGCAAGATTCTAAACATTGGTGGAGATAGACACAGGAAAATTAAAGACTTTGATAGGATCATCGATCACTGAACTTTACCTTAATATCGTTTTCCACCAAACGCTTACATACTTCGTAGCCAATGCCACTAGCACCGCCTGTAATCACAGCGTTTTCCTCGTTTAAGGTCATCCTGGTGAGTCTTTGCAGAACACACTTTAACTGATGATTGAAGCTATTGGAGAGAAACACTAAACAACGGAAACTGAGTGGTAACCTTAGACGTCGGTTATCTTTTATAGTCAGTTGAGATCGACAGATTCTTCCTACTACTTAGGACGATCCCGTCGTGGCAAAAAGATGATGAGCAAAGTTAACTTTTTGGTTGCTTTTAATATGGTAAATTTGAGGGGGGGGGGTGACATTTCTCCGAGCGATTGTCGAGTTTCTTGAAAACATTAAAATATCACAAATTTGTATACAAGCGTAAGTGGAAATATTCAATCGAAAGAAAGCCGACTCTGCGAATATCATACCTTTTTGTTGAACCCGACACCTTTTTTTACATTTTTTAAAATGTTTTTTTTATATATATATCACTTCTTTTTGTTGTATAATATACTGAGTTGTCCGTGTGTGTCATTGCCAAATTGCGTAGTATTGCTCCCTATCGCTAGTCACAGTTGATCAACGAGTTAACAACGAATTCCTCCATATCGTCAATTGCTGAATGTTGTTGAATGTTTTCGTGACGTCGAAATTTTCTGGAATTGCTGCAAATTGAGCTCGTGTAAAAGCACCATTATTCGTCGTCACCGATTCCGTACAAGATTTGCCAATTTTCGAGGCGATACTCGATAATTGCGGACCCATGAAGGAGTGCAGTTCGCCATAAAAGTCCTCTGTCGACTGGCTCTCACCTACAGTGGAATCGAAATCAAGTCCAGTAGGATACAAAATTTCAACGAACTTACCGTAAGCAGATGGATGCAGTCATCGCCCTATAAACTACCATAAAATAAGACCGCATCTCCATTCCGTTGTATATAAAAACCTTCGGAGCTTCATGTGACTCCGGGCCAGTAATGAAACCGCCGTAAAGCGGACCACCGTCCATGGAATAGCTTCGCGTCACGGAACCGCTCTGCAGTTCAGTTTCTTTGGCCTTTTGAAATTGAAACAGCTTACCGGTCAGATACTCATACTCGTAAATTGAGCCGTGGATATCACCGCCATGATACTCCAATTGTTCGGTTCCATCGCGCACTTTAGTTTCGCAGAGCACATTCAGCGTCTGCGGACGATCAAAACGGAGAATTAAAACGAAAGGAAACCCTTTCCCTAGCTTACCATGACTATAGTCACTAAATGAAGAAGAAGGCACTTAGGTATAGTCCGGCCATGACACGTCTGGCAAAAGTCGGTAAATTTAAAAAACCGTCGGACTTTTTTATACGGTACTGTAATAGCTAAAGAATATGTACAATAGGTGCATTGTGTTTTAAAATTGAAGGAAAAAAATGTTTTTCCCCAAGTATTTATTTCAATTTCAAAATCATAAACTCGACAAAAACCGCACGCATACATCTAAACATTTATTTTCGAACATCTGCGATGATCTAATTCCGAAACTTCTTGATCTAATTCCGAAACTTCGAAATGTCAAGTGACAGTTCTCAATTGTCAAGCGCGCGTCAAACTAACTGTGTGGCTTTGTTGATTTGGCGAACAAAGAGCATGTGTTGGCCTACTTTCTGCCAGAAGCTCCTGTTCAGAAGCTCGAAATCTTCGATAAAGCCGCTAAGTAAATGGTTCTGAGCACTTTTCCAACGTACGAGCGCGTTACAACTGAAATTTATGTTCGCCGTTGATCGAAGAACTCCGCATGTTCAGAAAATTGCATTTGAATTAGGGTTGTCGTTTTTTGAAAAAGAAATCGATTTTTCGGATCGATTCGAATCACTTGGAAAAAAATCGATCGTGAAAAAATCGGCTTGAAAAGAATCGAGATCGAAAAATCGGCCTCGATTCTCTTCTTCCTACATAGTAATATTGTATGGTAGCAATAGGTACACTACATACTAGTAACATAGGATAGATTTCCAGTACAGAATCTGTTAACGTTAACACTAATATTAATTTTAAATTTTATGTTAACGTAGTTACGTAGCTTACATTTGAACCATCAATTATAGGTTTGTTCTTTTTGACACTCGAAGTGTAATGCGTACACTTTAGTGTATGACACTTATTGTAGTTGGACACTTATTTTGACCTGGCAAAATGATCGCGTTACAGAAACATGACAGATAACATTTCGAGTTATTTCATTAGCTCGATTTTTTCCATTCTGACAATGCAAATGGTATTGCTATGCAATCTCATTACAAGTGTTCAAACAGATCAATAGTTCCCTAAATACTGAAAGCCGATTTAAACTTCATAGTCATTCAGTTTAACAGATAAAGTACACAGTTTCTCCACCTGCTCTCGAGTAGTCTTTAGTTCCTTTCAGTTTCTGGAGTATATGAGAGTAACAACGCTCTTTTTTAAAGCACTGTTCTTACTTACTACGTTTACGTGGAGAATCCAAAAATCGAAATTTGGATCACGTATTTGACAACACCGAATCGAAAGATCGAAACATGAGATGGCATTAAAACGAATGACCGGTTTCGATTCGATCCAGGTCGAGAAGTTGGTTTGGATCGAGTCGATCTCATTTCTATCCGATCTGCGGCTACATGCGATTTTGGTGGATTGCATCCGGATTCTATTTTTCTATTAACGTGCAAGATTTTGTTAGGCAAAGCAAAGTGAAATAGGATATAAACATATTTACAAATGAGAATTAGACTAGTTTTCTCATCTGAAATTGAGAAAAGAAAACATTAGGACAAAAATAATATCGCAGTTATCAGCAATGTCGGCATTCCGCTATTTAGAAAATGTGCAGATAAATTACTTATTTTTTGAAAGATACACTCAGAGAAAAGGAAAAATTAGTCTTGGTGTAAGGAGATCTCAATCTATTACAACCAAAGATCAAAATCATCAATTCTGTAGAAATTTTCTTCGATGTGATTATATTTACTACGTTTTAAAATCGATATCTTAAATTAAAGTAAATTTTAAGTAATCAAAATTTAAGACATTTTCTTGAAAGTAGTAATTCAATTTCCTTACATGAAAGAAATCTTGTCATCAAATTTTAGGAAATTTATCTTTGAATGAAGGGAATTTTTCACAAAACAAGTAAATTGCGTTGACTAGGATCATTCATGTTTGAACGTGGTTGTTTTTTTCTTGGCAGTGATTTTATAATGGAAAGTGAAAATAACGTTTTTATACTTGATGAAGGCAGTGAATTGGCCCTAATTGAGGACTGCGTGTTCCTTAACACTACTAGTGCTAGTGAAAGTGCAGAGAACGATAAAAGTGAATCCCAAAGTGACATAAATAATTAACTTCTGTCCCTTTTGACGCGATTGAACGGTGGCGGTTTATACGATTTATTTAGAGGTGCATAAATTAAATGTTGTTCATATTCGTAGCTCATCATAATTTTTTTCAGAATACGGTTTAAATGCAGATAGCTTAAAGTATCTTACAGACGCACACTTAAAGGAAATAGTTCCAAAATCTTTGTTTGGACTTCGAATTATATTTGAGTATAATTTGAAGCTTTGGCAGAAAGAACAGGTATTCCTACTATTAGTAATGTGTTCTTGTACTTTTGTAGTATTGTATTTCGCATTTTGAAAATCCTTTATACTTTTGACCTTCAATATGTACGTATTGTTTTAGGGAATTTTATTTTCTGCTGATATTTCATCTAAATCTGGGTCAACTCTTTCGCCGAGCCCAAGTTTTGAAGCAGCAGTCGGCAATTATTTAGATGCTGAAGAGGTTGATAAAAATTTATTTTATAGTATTTTAATAAAAAGCTTATAAAAGGATTTCAGCTTTCCATTAAAAAAATTTTGGAACAGTCTGTGAGTGGTAAGCAAGTTTTACAGTTCTATGCGCAGAATCAAATTTTAAACCCGAAATTTAGGAAAGTGCTGGCTAGTTCTGTAACAGAATATTTTCTAAATAAAAATATAATTCCAACACCAAAGATTTTTAAAGCTATAGCCGAAAAAATTCCTGATTGCTTCACCTCAGAAAATGCAGTAAGTGTATTTTAAATTTTTTTCCAAAAAATTACATATTATTACGTATCCTCTAACCGCGATGATTATTTAAATTTTAGTGATAACATCATATTTTCTTAGGACACTTATTATATCCATATACACCGTAAAAAGCCCGGAGGTACGCTTTATGCCAGATATCATAATGTTAAGTACAAACTGAGATCTGATGGTCTCTTGAAAAACATTAAAGGAAAAAATTGCCAGCGTCAGCAAACTCCATCAAATGTTCAGCATACAGCTACAAAAACTTTTTCAACAGGTACTTACTTAAAGCAAATGTTTCATTTTATTGTTTGTTCTTGACAGACTTTACTAAATAAAATATTTTTTTTTGTTAATCGACAGATAATATAAGTGCAAAAAACTGGTTTCAATATAATGTGGACCCTAGAATTGAGATTGTTGAGAAATGGCATCTCACGCATGATATTAGAAGAAATTATCTGAATACGTGTAAAACTATTGCAGAATTTCTCGACGAATGGCCACTCTATAGACAGTCTTTTGGACATGAATTGGTATGAATGATAAAAATCATGTTTTTATTGAATCACATTTTGTTAAGAAACGATTTATTTCTTGCATTTGTTCTTGACTTTCATTCAGATTGTAATATTTATTTTCGTTGAAAGTTATTTTATGTATTTAATAATTAATTGCATCTCAATAACTCTTGAGCACTCACTCTATACTGCGCAAAAACAGATTCTTTTCTAACAAATTAATATCTTTTAAATAATTCAAAACATTTCGTAATAGCGAAAACGAAATGACTATGGTAAAAAAAAATGAAGATATGAAAACATTTATGTGTTTGGAACAAAATTTCAGATAGAACGCGATTTCGATAGGATATATCCAGGTAAAGAATACATGCTTTTTGAAAAATGGCAAGATTTGTGTGAAACTTTAATACCGCTGATGCAAGAACGAATTAAGGATACAAATAGTCGAGAAATCCTGGATAAGCTGAAATCTGGAAACTTTAATTCAGGTATATAAGGTGAAAACTTGAAAGTTGGCATTTTTAATTTTTATAAATTATTTTCCGGCATCAAGCAAAATGTAATGCTAACATTACTTCATTCTCTAATAATTCCAACCCACAGAGTCTTTAAAGTAGATCCAAGTACCAAAAAAAAAAGTATTACATAAATCAACGATTTGTGATTCTAGGAATACATTCCTTGTATACGCTGCAACGCATTGCGAATTAAAGACAAAATTAAAATTACTAGTTGATCGTTGCTATGATAATAAAACAACAATTCAACCAGTTGTATGCGCCATAGGTAACGATATATTCCACCTGGATGAATATTTTACTTATTTTTGTAATATATTTTACAAATTCGACAATATTATTAAATGCGTTGATACATGCTTTAAAATATTCCAAGTATTAAATTTAGAGTATCCACCGAATGTCTTTTAGTATGGACTCTTATGAAATATTTAGTATACATGACAAAAAGTCGAGTTCTCTGTCTACTTTAATATCAGATTTAAAACAATCACAAAAACACAAAAATTCCAATTGAGATTTTTTGAATTTGGCATATAGAAATTTAAGTACGAAATGTAAGCCTTTATTGCTTTTACGGAAAAGAATTTTTAACGAATATGAATTTATTAATTTATTAATATCAGATTTAAAAAGTACGAGAAGTAACTATTTTTTGAAATGAGAGTATTAATTGAAAGTCTATTGCTTTTAAGTAAAAGAATATTTACCGAATAATAATTTATTTCCGTTAATTTAAAAATGAAACACAAATACCTTACTTTTATGAAAAAGAATAACTACCAAATTTGAATTTATTTTCTTTCATTTAGTATAATCATTTAAATATTACACCTATATATAAGAAAAAAAATTTATATCTTGAATTTTATGTAACTAAAATTGAAGGACGAAATAGAAGTTTATTGCTATATTTGTAAACGAATTTTTAACGAATGTGAACCTCTTTTCGTTCATTTAAAATATTTTCATAGTGTAGCAAGTTATGATATCTATGAATGTGGATTTTTTAATTGCTATCAAGCTTTTACTTCTTTCAAAGCACTTTGCAAGCATATGAGAACTGAACGCTTAAATATTCAATCTTCTTCTAATATAGGTAATGCATCTACTTTAGAAAACAACATCGTAAAGGATAGTGTTAATCATACCCAAACTGTAGTTCCAAATGACGGTAACATGTGCGTTGCACATGATTATTTACAAATGTTACAAAAAAACGCAGTCAACTTTTCACTTAAACATTATTCTAAACCGTTTCTCCCTAGAAAAGAAGTTACTATGTTACAAAAAGATATAACTAATGAATTAACACAAATTATTGGAAAACAAGTTCAACATATTGCAAATAATTTATGTAATGAAAATTTATTCGATTCTAAAGCAAATTTAAAGAAATTAATTGATCTTTTGATAATTTTGACACAGAATACAAATTTATAAAATATCTAGAATCCCGTGACTTCTACGAAAAACCACAAATAATTCATTTAGACAATACGGTTTCTACTGTAGTCTTACAAAATAATAACGTTCTCAATGCGTCCAAAGTAAAAGCGGTTCTACTACCCTTAAAATATCAGTTTCGAAAATTTTTTGAAACTCCTGGTGTTTTTGAGCTATTTGAACAACATATGAATGAACTCTGTTCAGACTCAGATATTATAAATTTCGTAAATGGTAAACTTTTCAAACGAACATTACAGAGAATGGAAAATAAGATTACTATTCCTTATTTCATTTATTTCGATGATTTTGAGGTAAACAACTCGCTGGGTCCACACGCATCTCCACTTTTATCCATTTATTATTCTTTTCCAACAGCCCCCTTATCACTTAAGTATAAATTAAAAAATGTATTTGTGGCAGGTTTCTTCAAATCTAAAGATGTCAAAAATTTCGGGAACGATAAATGTTTCTTTAATTTCATAGAAACACTTAAGGATTTAGAGAACAATGGAATAGAAATTAAAACAGAATCGGGAACGAAAAATATTCATTTTGTTCTATCATTGGTATTAAAGGATAATCTTGCATTGAATTGCACATTAGGATTTTCACGTTCATTTTCTGCGCAGTTTTATTGTAGATTTTGTAAAATTCAAAAACCGGTAGCTCAATTTTCTCTTAAAGAGGAATCTCATCTGTTGCGTAACATAGTCAATTATAATGAAGATGTGACCGAAATAGATGTCAAAAAAACAGGGTTACGTGAAAATTCAATCTTCAATAGCATAAATAATTTTCATGTCGTAGAAAATTTTTCAGTCGATCTCCTTCACGACGTCCTAGAAGGAGTACTTAAGTACGATTTCTGTCACATAATTTTGGCTTTTATAGAAAAGGGAGCTTTTGATTTAGACTTTTTTAATATAAGAAAACAAGCATTTAATTATGGTGAGACTGAGAAAGGAAACATATCATGTCATATCATCACATATCAACATAGAGATATGGTGGAATTCATGAAAAAGTATCACTTTACACCCTCTTAGGGGTCGAATTTCAAAAAACCTTGAAAACACTTTCTAGGTATTCATATGAAGAATCCGTAGAATAAAAATGAATTCAATATTTCGAAAGACCTAGTAGATATGACGAAAATCGTGAAAATATATGCATTTTATATTTACTGATAATTTTTTTGCCCCCCTTCTGAACGTCAATGAATATTTTTATTTATATTTTTATTTATATTTTCTGGTTGATTTACATATACGTACTGAGTTTCAACTTTCTAGCAAAAGCCGTTCTAAAATTAGGGAAAACACCCGCAACCCTTGTACCATGCTACCCCTAAAAAAAATTAATTTGTTCACCATGCCACTACTATAGTTCTATCTAAATACGAAGTTTGAAGTTTATATCATTACAGGTTCTTGAGATATAAGCATCGGAACTTTTTCTTTCTCACCCTTCCCCTTCCCCACCCTCACCCTCTACACCCCCACCTTCAAATTTTTTTTCTCTATTAGGGTTCTATTGGGCCTACTTCTGGTAAAAATTTGAATCATCTATCTTACACTGTTATTGAGATATGAAGAGTAATATTTTTGAAAAATCCTTATCCCCTCCCCACTTCTATTCTCCCCTGCCCTCTTCAAAGATTTTACTTCATTTATCAAGCTTTATACTCAAACCGAATTTTGTTTTTCTGGTGCAATTGGTTTGTGAGATATCGTAATGCTAAGTATTTCAACCTCTACCCCCGTACGCCACTCCTTACCCAACAATTTTGTTTCAATCTACTCTCCTAGTATAACTACAGATATTTGTAAGGTTTGAATTGCTTGCCACTAACGGTTTAGGAGATATAGATTTTAGAATGTGTCGATCTCGACTTTTTTGCGTTTCGGACGCATTATTTTCATCTCCACTCCCATACCCCTTCACCCATATCATCAATTTTTTGGCAAATGGGTCCACTATCAAAGCTCTATAGAAATTCCAAGTTTCAGCCTCCTAGCATTAGCGGTTGCTGAGATCTAGAAACCAAAATTTTTTGTCTAAAACGCTTCCCCCACCTTCTCCCTCACACCTCCTCCACTGAAAATAATGTCAATTTACGGGATCTACCCAGTCTATTCCTGGAAAAAATTTTAATTTAATAGCTCCACTGGTTTGAGAGCTACGAGCCTTCAAAGGATTTTGGGTCGGTCAACGTACGGCGTACGGCGGACAAACGGAGTAAAAAAATTTATTGCTTTTTTCGTGTCTACTAGTCATGAAACGTGTAAAAAAAAGTTTTGGTGGCATCAAATTTTTTTTTTTTAAAAATCGATAACAATACTGTATTATAAATAATAAAGTAAAAGTGAACAAAGTTTTCATTTATTAGATTCTCGAAAAGAAACCAATTAAAAAAAATCTGTTAACAGTCTGGGCACAACTTTATTATTTTTCCGGAAGAAGTTCAGAACGCGTTCAACTCGGGAATGCGGTGTCTGTTACTATGTGACTGAAAACCTAACAAAAAGTTCGGGAAGCGGTTAGAAAAGGGTTTAACATATGAATTAAATAATTGGGTCATATTCCGGGATGCGATTTAGAGGTTGAAAAGAACAAAACTTAAAAATAGGTGATTATTAAACAAGCCTGGGGAAGTGAAAAGATATTTGATATCTGATCAGACCTGAGAAACATGGTGGAATTCATACAACCAGTTTACACCCTCTTAGGGGTCGAATTTCAAAAAATCTTGAAAACACATTCTAGGTATTCATATGAGGAATCCGTAGAATAAAAATGAATTCCATATTTTGGAAGACCTAGTAGATATCTTCTTTTCATAATTGGAAGACCTAGTAGATATCTTCTTTCATAAATCGACCGAATGTACACAAAGCCAAAAGTGCAGTCGCTATGCCGGCCCGTATAAACATTCAGAATGCAAAACCAAACGTAATTGCTGCGTGAACTGCAAAAATGCCAACGAAAAATTCAACTTAAATCTTGGCACCAATCATCATGCGTGGAACAGTGAATGCCCAATTTACAAACGTCGACAAACATCTGTGAGAAATAAAATTGAATACAATGAACAAGAATAGCAGCGAGAATCACAGTTATCAATCCTGTGTTCGAATATAAACGGTCTCCGGAATAACTTCATTGAACTGAAATACGTTGTGCGTGATAAAAAACCAAAAATTATTTTTTTGAACGAAACACATGTGACAAATGACTGTGATATTAGCGATTTGAGCATAAGTGGATATGAATTTGTGAATTGTGTGTCTCATTCTAAACATACTGGTGGCGTCTGTGCATATATAAGCAAAACAATTAAATATCATAATGTGTCCGCAGAATGTCAACAAATAGCTTGGTACTTGTCTTTTGAACTTAATATAAATAAATTTCCGACTGTTGTTGCGTGTGTATATTTATCGGCAAAATCTCAACATAAAAATCAAACTATAGATTCGTTTGAAAACTGGTTTGAATCAGTCTCAGTGAATAAAGCAATTATGATCTGTGGTGATTTTAATATAGACATGAGCGCCGACTCAGCACATAGTCGTCGACTCAGCAATATCTGTGATGATAACGGTTTGAAATCTTTGGTGACTTCTCCAACGAGAATCACTGACAATTCATCGACGCAAATTGATTTGTGCCTGTCCAATCTTACTGACAATAAAATATCGTGCAACGTTTCAAATGACGACCAAATTTCTGACCATGCGATCTTGTATATTAATTTAATAGGCCATAGTGATAATAAGGTGTCCAAAAACGAAAAATACAATTCTGGAAAAACTATAGTGAGGCTGTATTGTGGCAACACCTCGAAAACTCAATGATATCGTGGAGTGTCGTTGAAAACTGTGACCTTAACACTAAAGTGAGGTGGTTTGTGGAAACGGTGCAGTCGGCGACCAACAAATTTAAAGCGACAAAAGAAATTGCAACAAATCCAGACTTCTTCGACAATGACTTAGAACAAATGCGTCGGGAAAAAAAAAACCGTTTGTACAAGGTCGCGCAGTTCAACACTGACATGGCTCTAGCTAATGAAAAATGGCATCAATATAGAACATTCAAAAACGAGTTTAAAAAGACGATTCAAACAAAAAAATTCGAACACAATCAACACAAATTGAACAGAGTGCATGGCAACAGCAAGGCGACGTGGAAAGTTCTAAATTCGATTTTAAATAAAGAGTGTGATGAGGTGACTCGCGTTGAAGTGAACGGTAAAATTATCGAAGACGATGACGAAATTTCCAACAAATTCAACTGCTATTTCGTTGATAGCATTTTGCAACTAAATGAAAATATTCCGGATATCCAATTTGTTGACGACATTCAGCTAAACCGAACTGTTCATTTTGAATTCAGAGGCGTTTCGATTAAGGAAATAAAAACATGTTTAAGAGAGCTCAAAAACAACACAGGCGAGTTCTTCATCAATCCAATAGTTCTTCTTGATGCGGTTTTTGTAGTTGGCTATCAACTTGTCAACATCGTCAATCAATCATTTGAAACTGGTGTTTTCCTGATATGCTGAAGAAGTCTACCATTGTGCCGATTCACAAGAAACCAGGCTCCATTCAAATCAACGACCACCGACCGATCCATATGCTTCCGTGTTGGGAGCGTCTTCTGGAATCGCTAGTGCATTTCATCGAAAAACATCGAATTTTGGACAACATTGAATCCGGCTTTCGCACCAAACACTCATGCGAAACGGCGATCAACGACGTTTTATTTGAGTGAAAGGCCGCTCTAAATAACTCAAAAATAATCATCGCAATTTTTCTCGATTTTCAAAGCGCCTTCGAAACCATCGACCCAAACATCTTGATGCAGAAATTGGCCAAATGCGGAATTCGTGGGAAAACTCTGGATTGGTTCGGAAGTTATTTAACGGATCGCAAGCAAGTCGTAAAAAGCAAGTCGACATTCCACAATTTTTAGAACATTGCCAAGCTAGATTATTTGCTGAAGACACACTATGACGCACCGCCATATTTAACCAAACGAATTAAATTAAATAACGAAAGCCAAATTAGAACGCTTAGAAACGCCAATGAAATTAGTTTACCGAAGGCGTGCAGTCAAAATTCCCTATTTTATAGAGGTATAAAATTGTATAACTCATTGCCGGGTGAGATTAAAAACCAAGAGTCTGTATTCAAATTCATTAACTTACTAAAAGTCTATGTCAAACAAATATTTTAAGAAACTGCTGTATTATGGAAAATATCTAAATAAAAAGAATTATTATTATTATTATATAACGAAAATCATGAAAATATATGCATTTTATATTAACTGATATTTTTTTTGTCCCCCCCCCCCCTTCTGAACGCCAATGAATATTCAAATTTTTTTTATCAGAATTACTTTTCTAGTCAATTTACATAGACGTACCGAGTTTCAACTCCCTAGCATAAGCCGTTCTAAAGTTAGGAAAAACACCCCCCACCACCGTACCATACAACCCCTAAAAAAAATGTATTTTTCCACCATACCACTACTATAGCTCTATCTAAATATCAAGTTTCATCTTCCTATCATTATAGATTCTTAAGATATACGCATCGGAACTTTTTCTTTCTCACCCTTCCCCACCCTCACCCTCTACACCCCCACCACCAAACTTTTCCTACTAGGGTTCTATTAGGCCTACCTCTGGTAAAAATTTGAAGCATCCATCTTACACTTTTATTGAGATATGAAACGTGTTATTTTTGAAAAATTCTTATCCCCTCCACTTACGTACTCCCCCGCCCCCTTCAAAGATTTTACTTTGAGCAATCTTTATTTATCAAGCTTTATATCCAAACCGAATTTTGTTTTTCTGGTGCCACTGGTTTAGGAGATATCGTAATATTAAGTATTTCACCCCCCACCCCCGTACGCCACTACCAGCGCCCAAAAATTTTATTTCAATTTACTCTCCTAGTATAACTACAGATATTTGTTAAGTTTTAATTGCTTGCTATTAACGGTTTAGGAGATATGGATTTTAGAATGTGTCGATCTCGACTTTTTTGCGTTTCGGACGCATTGCTTCCCCCTCCACTCCCACACCCCTTCACCCATATCATCAATTTTCTTGCAAATGGCCCCGCTATCAAAGCTTTATAGAAATTCCAAGTTTCAGTCTTCTAACATAAGCGGTTGCTGAGATCTAGAAACCTAAATTTTTCGTGTAAAGCGCTTCCCCCACCTTCCCCCTCACACCCCCACCCCTGAAAGTAATGTCAATTCAAGAAGTCTACCCAGTCTATTCCTGGAAAAAAATTTAATTTAATACCTGCACTGGTTTTAGAGCTACGGGCCTTCAAAGGATTTTGGCGGTCGACGTATGGCGTACGGCGGACAGACGGAGTGAAAATTTTTATTACTTTTTTCGTGTCTACTAGTCATGAAATGTACACAAAAAAATTTTGAGGGCAGCAATTTTTTTTTTTTTTTAAATCAATAACAATACTGTATTATAAATAATAAAGTAAAATCTGCCAACAATCTGGACGCAACTTTATTATTTTTCCGGCAGAAGTTCGCAACGCGTTCAATTCTGAGATGCGGTGTAGGTTACTATGTGACTGAAAACCTAACAAAAAGTTCGGGAAGCGGTCAGAATAACATATGCATTCCATAATTGGGTAATATTTCGGGATGCGGTCTAGGGGCTGCAGAAGGAATCACTTACAAATAGGTGAATATTAAACTAACACTATTCGATATCTGATCAGATCTGACAGATATTGCAAAATTCATGAAAAAATATACAACCACTTTACACCCCCTTATGGGTTTATTTTAAAAAAATCTTGAAATACATATTAGATATTCGTATGGAGAATCCGTAGAATAAAAATGAGTTCGATATGTGGGAAGACCTAGTAGATATGACGAAAATCGCGAAAATAAATGCCTTCTATTTTCACTGATAATTATTTTTTGCTCCCCTTTCGAACGCCAATGGATGTTTGATTTTTTTTTAATCCAAATTACTTTTCTAATTTATTTACATATACACATCGAGTTTCAACTTTTTAGCATAAACCCCCCTATAGTTAGGCAAAACACCTTCACCCCGGTACCGTACTACCCCTAAGAAAATTATATTTTTTCAACATGCCACTACTATAGCTCTATCTAAATACAATGTTTCAGCTTTAAATCATTATAGGTTCTTTAGATATATAGATTAAAACTTTTTCCTTTGCACCCTCCCCCACCCTATACTCTCACACCTTCAAATTTGTTTTCCCTGCTAGGGTTCCATTGGGCCTACTTGTGGCAAAAATTTGAGCATATATCTTACACTGTTCTTGAGATGTGAAAATTGATTTTTTTTTAATTCTTATCCCCTCCACTTCTATGTACCACTGACTAGTGCTGCGACATCGACATCGATGTTTCTAAAACATCGATGTTTTTCAAAAACATCGGGTACTTTTAACATCGGGTACTTTTAACATCGATGTTTTTACTTCGATGTTTTTCAAACATCGATGTTTCTTAAAAACATCGACATCGATGTTTCAGGAACATCGAAAAATTTTTTTTTTGCTTCTCACACCAATCTCGTAGCATAAATTCTACCGAGGTTTTATAAAAGCATCGGACTTTGTAAGAAAAAGGTAAAAGAAAGTGGTAAAATATCGATGGGACCAAATGAAACGAAACTATTCAGCAGCCAAAGTTTCTGAAAATACATGTGATGAAATTCGTATGCGTCGCAATCAATTTTATTAGACTTGATGCTTGAAAATTTTCTTGCTTCTTGCATTTGTTTGGCTACGTAGATGATATCCTTTTATTACGTATTGTGATACCTACATAGATGTGTGTCGAAAATTTATTGGATTTTCCTTACATTAGAAAAGTAGAATTTGTTGTTCTTAGAATTACTGGGAGACTTAAATCATGACCCACTGCTGCAATGGAAGCCATGACAAACTTGGCCCCATTACACTTAGAGATAAAGAAGAAGGCTCTGAGAGAGGCCATAAGGCTACAGCAGTACAATAAGTTCAAAGCGGGAGACCTTGTCGGTCACTTTAAAATTCTACAGGAATTTGATCAGAAGGACCTGACCGACTCAGTAACCGATAACATGCCAAAGGTATAAAATATGATTTTGAGAGACCATATATTGTGACTCTGGGAGATCGTGTATCACGGCAATCTGTTCTACTAGCTTTTGCGGAAGGTGCTTCAGTCTGGTACAAGGACGGCTCTAAGACCTATAGTGGAACTTGAGCGGGCGTATTTGGACCCAATTGTAAAATATGTAATGTAATATATGTTCTACTAGCTTTTGCGGAAGGTGCTTCAGTCTGGTACAAGGACGGCTCTAAGACCTATAGTGGAACTTGAGCGGGCGTATTTGGACCCAATTGTAAAATATGGATGGCAATGGGACAAACAGCCACTGTATTTCAAGCTGAGGTACATACCATAGAGCTGTGCGCAGGTAAACTTCTACAGAATAAACCAAAAGGCGCTACAGTTATTATTTTATCTGACAGCCAGGCGGCACTACTAGCGCTGAAATTTTATTGTTTCCGCTCTAAGCTTGTGTGGGACTGTCATACTCTTCTTAAAGAGCTGGCACATTATAAAAGTCTAACCCTGATGTGGGTGCCAGGACATGAGGGTATTTCGGGTAACGAATCGGCTGACCAGCTAGCCAAGTGGGGAGCCAACTCGCCATCGATAGGCCCGGAACCATTCTGTGGAGTAGGTAAAGGCTTCATTAAGGATGGCATTATAAAGTGGGTAAATCTTCAGGGGGAGGATTACTGAAACTCCCTTTCAGGACTTAGACTGTCAAACAAATGCCTGACCTTTTCAATTAGGAGAGCTTCGGAATTCCTTTCCTTAAGTAGGTATAACGCACGGGTTATAGTGGGATATTTTTCAGGACAATTTTTCCTTAATTATCATCATAAGATCATCGGTGAGGTATCACTAGATGCATGTCCATTCTGTGATATCACATCTGAAACTACGGCAAACATTCTGTGTGATTGTGATGCAGTGGCCAGATCAAGGATGCAGATTCTCGGTGGATTCACCCTCACCTATGAAGACCTGTCGAAGACTCCCCTGAGTAGCCTAGGGAGTAGCTTAGAGCCAGGAACAAACGACCTCTCAGGTCGTGGTTCGAGAAGCAGTAAGGCTTCTATAGGCTCTACTGAACTTAATAATAATGTCTCACATAAAATTCTAAAAACATCGATGTTGAGAAACATCGATGTTTTTCACCGATGTTTTATCGACATCGATGTCGTTTATTTCAAACATCGATGTAATATAACATCGATGTTTTGAGGTCGATGTCGCAGCACTACCACTGACCCGTTAAAAAATTTTACTTTAAGCAATCTTTATTTGTTGACCTTTATACTCAAACCGAATTTTATTTGTCTAGAGCAATTGGTTCGTGAGATATCGTAATCTAAAGTTTTTAACCCCCACACGCCACTACCCCACCCAAGAATTTATTTTCAGTCTTTTCTCCTAATATAGCTACAGATATTTGTTAAGTTTTAATTTCGTGCCAAAAACGGCTTAGAAGATATGGATTTTAGAATGTGTCTTTCTTAGCATTTTTGCGTTTCAGACGCATTATTTCCTTCCCCCCTCTCACACCTCTTCACCTATAAAGCAATTTTTTTTTGAAAATGGGTTCACTATCGAAGGTCTATGGAAATTTCAAGTTTCAGCCTCCTAACATAAGCGGTTGCTGAGATCTAGAAACCAAAATTTTTCGTCTATAACGTCTCCCCTCTCCTCCCCCCTCATACCCACACCCCTCTTAAAGATACTAGAGGTTCATTCAATCTACCCACCATAAAAATTTCATGATAATACTTCAACGGGTTTGGGACGGTGGCGATTTTCACACCAATGTGCGGTATGGAATTACAAATAGTTGATTTAAGAAAGTTTTGTGAATACAACAAAATTTTGCAGTTGAATTTTTGACACTTTGATAAAACTTTCAGCAGAAACCGTTTCTTCAAATACAACAAATAATTTGTTTATTTGATAGAAATATTATTCAATATGAAAATAATTCTTGTCATTACGATAACACATGTTTTGTTAAAAAAAAGAAACAGGAATTTCGCCGATTTTTTATCAATTCGACAAAAATTTCAAACTGTATCATTTTTATTTATTTTGCTGACATATTATTATTGTTAATATTCAACAAATACCTTTTCTATTTTGTTGTTACTGAGGATTTGGGATCGGACTCAATTGAGAAAACCAACTCAAGATGGGCAGGTGGTATTACACCGCACCGCGAGACAGATCTGGCAGCTGGATTTAAACCGCTCTAAAAGGCTGACTTTGCTCAAAAGGGCGAATATCAGCACCACAGTCGGTATCCTAACCGGACACTGTCTTATAGGTCGACATGCTAAAAGGCTCGGCCTCTTCTCTAATGACTTCTGTAGAAGCTGCCAGGATAAAGAGGAGGAAGATACAGTCCTTCACTTTCTCTGTACCTGTCCAGCTCTTTCAGCCAGAAGGAAAGCTCATCTTGGCGCTTACTTCTTCAACTGCCTTGGTGATCTTGCCGCAATGGAGGTCGCGAGAATTCAACGCTTTATTACAAGCTCTAAATGATTTGACGAGTGGGACCGGATGCGATGATCCTGTGGTATTACAACGGACCTTTTAAGGCTAGGTGTGTCTTTGCTCTCACGGACAGCCACGCGTACCTACCTACCTATGTACCTAGTATGGAGTTTCCTTTGAGTGGGAGGAAGTATCTCCATAGGATTATTCTCTCTGAGGGCAAATATGCCAAATTTGCGATGGCTGAGACGAAACACCAGAGCACATCCTTTGTGAATGTGAGGGACTTGCTTACAAAAGACTTTTTCACTTTGGTCAGGGCATCGTGGAACCATCGCAATCTAGACTATTCCTCTTGGAAAAATACTAAGCTTAATTGCATGCGCAGGGGTCGAAGAAGAATTATAGATAATCCTTGGAGACGTCACAATAGGCTCAATTTAATTCAGTGACAGTGTGGGGTATCAATATGAGAGATCATTAAATTATATACATAGTTGGGAATCCTCTTGCTTAAGTTGAATGTTGAGGATCTAATCTAATAGTTCTTAATAAAATGTCTTTATTAATCAGCGCGTAAGTAATATGAAATTCTTCTCCTTAAAAACTTCTTTACTGTTCACTAAATAGTATTAAAACTAATGATTTAAATTAACAATTTAATTAAATTGTAACTTCTTGAACAATATAACGGAAGTAATATAAAACTCAATAAGGAATTAATTTAGTAAAACGAATTAAGAAATAAATTGATATTTTCTTTAATTTGATTTTTAGACTCCCATAAAAAAGGAATCCATTTTTTTATAAGCAATTGATGACGACTTGGATGAATAACAAAATTCATCAAAGTCGTATAAATTCTTCATTGCAGTGGTAAAATTATTAATTAAAAAGTGGAAAAATTACAAAATTTTTGACTTATCATCGCCGATTCTTTTGAAAATCTACTATATGTTCTCGAAGAATTAGTGAAGAGAAAATATAATATCAATTTTACTTTATTATTTTAATAATAAAGTATTGTTATCGACTTTTAAAAAAAAAAAATTTGATACCCTGAAATTTTTTTTTTACGCGTGTTATGACTAACAAACACTAAAAAAGAAAAAAAAAATTTCAGTCTGTCTGTGCGCTGTCCGCCGTTCGCCGTCCGCCGTACGCAAACTCGTTTGAGTAATTATAGTTGCCAAACCGTATGAGCAAATAAATTGATTTTTTTTTAGACGAAAAATTTAGGTTTCTAGATCTCAGCAATGACTTATGGTAGGAGGCTGAAACTTGAAATTTCTATAGAGCTTTGATAGTGGACCCAACTGCAAGAAAATTACTGATATGGGTGAAGGGGTGTGGGAGTGGAGGGGAAAATAATGCGTCTGAAACGCAAAAATGACGAGATCGACACATTCTAAAATCCATATCTCCTAAACCGTTAACGGCTTGCAATTAAAACTTAACAAATATTTGTAGTTATACTAGGAGAGTAGATTGAAACAAAATTTTTGGGTGGGGTAGTAGCGTACGGGGGTGGGGGGTAAAATACTTAAGATAACGATATCTCACAAACCTATTGCACTAGAAAAAAAAATCTGCCAACAGTCTGGGGGCAACTTTATTATTTTTCCGGCAGAAGTTTGGAACGTGTTCAATTCGGGGATGCGGTGTATGTTACTATGTGACTGAAAACCTAACAAAAAGTTCGGGAAGCGGTTAGAATATGGTGTAACATATGAATTATATAATTGGGTCATATTCCGGGATACGGTCTAGAGGTTGAAGAAGACAAAACTTAAAAATAGGTGATTATTAAACAAGACTGTGGAAGCGAAAAGATATTCGATATCTAATCAGACCTGAGCGATAAGGCAGAATTCACGAAATAGTATAAAACCACTTTAAACCCACTTCGGGGTCGAATTTCAAAAAATCTTGAAAACACTTTCTAGGTATTCATATGAAGAATCCATAAACAAAAATAATTGGTGATTGTTAAACAACCCCGTGGATGTGATATCTGATCAGACCTGAGAGATATTGCGGAATTTATAAAACAGTATACAACCACTTAACACCCCCTTAGAGGTCGAATTTCAAAAAACACATTCTAGGTACTTATATGAAGAATCCGTATAATAAAAATGAATTCAATACTTGGAAAGACCTAGGAAATATGACGAAAATCGTGAAAATATATGCATTTTATTTTCACTGACAATTTTTTTTTACCCCCACTTCCTAACGGCAATGAATACTAAATT
This sequence comes from Beris chalybata, assembly GCA_949128065.1. Taxonomy (NCBI): domain Eukaryota; kingdom Metazoa; phylum Arthropoda; class Insecta; order Diptera; family Stratiomyidae; genus Beris; species Beris chalybata. The sequence goes on from OX421895.1 coordinate 95,487,978, forward strand.
TTTTTATCAGAACTACTTTTCTAGTTGATTTACATATACGTACCGAGTTTCAACTTCCTAGCATGAGCCGTTCTAAAATTAAGAAAAATACCACCCACCCCCGTACCGCACTACCCAAAAAAAAAAATTATTTTTTTAACATGCCACTACTATAGCTCTATCTAATTACCAAGTTCCAGCTTTCTTCATTATAGGTTCTTAAGATTTGAACGTCGGAACTTTTTCCTTCTCACCCTTCCCCACCCTCATCCGCTGCACTCACACCCCCAAAATTGTTTTCCCTACTAGGGTTCTATTAGGTCTACTTCTGGTAAAAATTTTAAGCATCTACCTTATACTGTTATTGAGATATGAAACGTGTTATATTTGAAAAATTCTTATCCTCTCCACTTCCGTGCTCCCCCGCCCCCTTCAAAGATTTTACTTTGAGCAATCTTTATTTATCAAGCTTTATATCCAAACCGAATTTTGTTTTTCTGGTACCATTGGCTTGGGAGATATCGTAATGTTAAGTATTTCAACCCCCACCCACGTACGCCACTACCCTCACCCAAAAATTTTGTTTCAATCTACTCTCCTAATATAACTACAGATATTTGTTAAGTTTTAATTGCTTGCTTTTAATGGTTTAGGAGATATGGATTTTAGAATTTGTCGATTTCGGCATTTTTGCGTTTCGGACGCATTATTTCCCCCTCCACTTCCACACCCCTTCACCCATATCTGTTTTTTTTTGCAAATGGGTCCATTATCAAAGCTCTATAGAAATTCTAAGTTTCAGCCTCCTAACACAAGCGGTTCCTGAGATCTAGAAACCTAAATTTTTCGTCTAAAACGTTTACCCTGCATTCCCCCTTACACCTCCTCCCCTGAAAATAATGTCAATTCAAGGGGTCCACCAAGTCTATTCTTAGAAAATTTTTAATATAATAGCTTCACTAGTTTGAGAGCTACGAGCCTTCAAAGATTTTGGGGCGGTCGACGTACGGCGTACGGCGTACGGGGTACTGACGGAGTGAAAATTTTTATTGCTTTTTTCGAGTCTACTAGTCATGAAACTTGGACAAACAAATTTTGAGGGCAGCAATTTTTTTTTTATTGAAAATCAATAACAATACTGTATTATAAATAATAAAGTAAAATTAGGTTTGAGTATAAAGCTTGATAAATAAAGATTGCTCACAGAATTTTTCAAAAATATCACTTTTCATATCTCAATAAAAGTGTAACATAGATGCTTCAAATTTTTATCAGAAGTAGGCCCAATAGAACCCTAGTAGGGAGAAGAAATTTGTTGGTGGGGGTGTAGAGGGTGAGGGTGAGTAAGGGTGAGAAGGAAAAAGTTCCGATGTTTATATCTTAAGAACCTATAATGATATAAAGCTGAAACTTGGTATTTAGATAGAGCTATAGTAGTGGCATGGTGGAAAAATAAAATTTTTTTTAGGGGTAGCATGGTACGGGGATGGGGGGGTGTTTTTCCCAATTTTAGAACGGCTTATGCTTCGAAGTTGAAGCTTGGTGTGTATATGTAAATCAACTAGAAAAGTAATTCCGTTAAAAAAAAATCGAATTTTCATTGGCGTTCGGAAGGGGGGGGGGCAAAAAAAATTATCATTAAAAATAAAATGCATATATTTTCACAATTTTCGTCATATCTACTAGGTCTTTCAAAATATTGAATTAATTTTTTTTTTAACGGATTCTACATGTGAATACCTAGAATGCGTTTTCAAGATTTTTTGAAATTCGACCCCTAAGATGGTGTAAAGTGGTTGTATACTTTTTCATGAATTTCACCATATCTCTAAGATCAGATAACGAATATCTTTTCTCTTCCACGGGCGTGTTTAATAAGCACATATTTTTAAAAAAAAATTAATATTCATTGGCGTTCGGAAGGAGGGGGAGCCAAAAAAAAATATTATTAAAAACAAAATACATACATTTTCTCGATTTTCGTCATATTGACTAGGTCTCCTTACTCCTTTGCGTAGGAGAACTTATTGAAACTATTGGATTCGGCAAAGGTGGCGATATGGAGAATATTTTACACGTCATCTAATGTCAATTTGACGGTTAAAACGTAGTGAACTTTAATCGCGACGATTTAATTTTTCGTTCCGAATATGGCTGCGTTCGTTATACGATGAAAAATGCAATGTGTACAGCGCCTTAGATCCAAATTTACAGTCGAAGTTTAAACAAACCAGCCCTTAGTTTTTATCGTAGAATAATAAAGTAGGGCTTATTTTAAAGGGCAAGGTGGTCGCAATATAAAAAAATACGATTAAAAATTATTCTTGAAAGTTTTGTCTCAAGGATAATGATTTTGCCTTTAATTACTTGAATATCTTAATAAACTTGGAATATCGAGTAGATCGGGGTCAAAAAAATCTAAGAAAATCAGTGGTTCTCAAATAAGGATAGTTTAGTTAGATTTTTTTGATCCACTGGAAATGCTTGAAAGTGAATTTTTTGGTATGTTTTGAAAAACAGTAGGTCTAGAAAGAGAGATCTAGAAAATATAAAAAAATAAAGTTACGCATTTTGAGATATTCAAAGATAAATGACAAAATCGTTATCCTTGAAAAAAAATGAGTTTTAATTATTTTTCCCACTAGTTCTTCAAGTAAAAATTTTTTCAAAAGAATCGGATATGGTGAGATCACACCTTTGGAGTGGAATGATCCATTTTACTTTATTATTTTAATATAACAAAGTAGTAGTAGTAGTTAATTTGCTACCTTCATCACTATAATACGTTTTATTTGCTATCGACGGATCATCGTCGATTGATTTCGACCATTTCGTTGCCGTCTTTTTCTAGATTAGCCTTAAGAGTGAAAATATATGAAGTTGTCTATATTCTCCAAATTATACTCCTTAGTTCTGTCTGATTGCCGTTCTCTTTTTTGTGTGCGCTATTACTTTTGTTGTACATATGTTTATGCGTAACCCGAATTCTTTTGTGGCAGAGTCAACATTGACAAATACTTCCTCATCATTAGGGAAGGATCTTGTGAGGATGTTTATATATATCGTCAGCGTTGCTACTATGTAGTTGGGTGGACTTGAATACCCGCGGGCCCGCCTTGATTATTTTTCCGCAAAAATTTCTTGCGACACCGTATTTTGTCGAAAAGTGTATTGAGTGCAATGTTACCGCGAGGCGATTTTTTGGAGTAGGAAAATCTAATATGGGGATATATATGTATGTATGTGGCCCGCGGAGCTATGATGCATTTCCAAAGTGGCCCGCTAGATCATTTGGGTTGGCCACCGCTGGGCTAGACCATCTTCCTGCTTTAAATCACATTCAGTTTGAAAGCTGGTTGTGGAATCGTTTTCTATTCTTTATAAGTTGAGTTTTTTTCAGTGGGTAAGCCGGGTAGATCCTCTTTAAGTGACTTCTTCTTTTGTGGTCAGTTGTAAGCATAGTATTTAGATATTCTCATCCGAAAATACAGGTTTTCCGGGTTAAATACTGTTATATTTAGAACACGGAAAACCTGTATTTTCAGTTAAAATGTACTGTGAAAACATTCACCCACAAATATTCTCAACCGTTTATAGTAGAAAGTTGAAACTTGAAAATTATATAAAACTTCAATAGTTGAGTGAGATAATACAATACTTTCGAAATGCGAGAACGCTGAGATGAGGTATTCCAGATTCTTTCTCGTAAAGGGTTAATGTCTACAGTGAAGAAAGGAAGGGGCGGAATTTTTCTAAAAAAACATGTCTCATATCTCAAGAACTGTTTAAGATAGAAGCTTAGATTTTATACGGGAACAAATTGTTGAGTTTCCGAGTTTTATATCTCGTGAAGCGCTTATGATGTATGTATAACTTAAACTTGGTATTTAGGTAGAGCTATAATTGTGACAAGTTCAAAAAATAAAACTTTTAATAGGGGCCATTATGGTACAGAGAGGGTGGTGTTAATTTTTGCACAAAAGGAAATTGGCCTTGTAGAGCTTCACTACTTGCAATTTTTTTTCAATTCGAATATGAATTTTCTTTTTCTTTTATTGTAGTATATAATATCTACTACTACTACTACTACTAATTACAGCTAATATCGAACTAACTAATAATTATTACATGCAGACAATCGTTTTATCATGAATTTTAGTAGTATTATAGTTCTCGTATTAAAAGGCACTAAATATAGTCAGTTAATGGAAATTGGAAATACATTTTTAATTTTTTGTATTAATCCAGAAGCATTTCAAACATAATAAAAAGGAAAATTATAGGATATAAACAAATAAAAAAAAACCGCACTGCTCCTACAAAATCGTAATAATAATGCTGAAGAGTCAATTGCTGGTATATTTATTTTATAGCCTCATCAAAATCTCAATAACTTCTTTCATCGTCTCCATAATCCAATCTTTCCTATTTCAAACAATTTGAGTATCGCTTAAAAGATTCATCAGAAACTGGACCTTAGGCCGATTTCTACCGATGCCATTTCTGAGCTAAAGTACCTGCCCAGATTGAAAGCATTCGGAACGTTCCATCTTATCCAAAATACGTTCAAGTTGTCATATCAAACTGCTGGCAACACAAGAAACCCTCCTAAATTTATCCCCAGGGGCAATGCATGAGTATCCGATGAGATATTTCCAAGGGTTGACCCGTTTGCCTTTCTGTCCATTTATTTTGACTTTGTAAGTCCTTAAAATATTGAGGGAGAGAACCTTCAAATCACTGATAAAAAAACACTTCGTATAACATAGCATATCCTTCCAATGAGTCTACATTATAGGGTAGCTGACTGAAAACGATGGCAAATTCTAGTCAGGGTAAGATGACTAGGGCTTGGCGTTATGGTACTGACAGACAGTTGAGTTCCGTTGGTGTGGAATTTTATGGACGCTATAAGATATGAAATAGCTTTAAACGACTGGTTTTTATGCGATCCTATGGACTATTTAGATAAACCATCTGCCATTGTTGTTTATTTCTGTACGTTTATGACGGAAAATTACCAAAATTATAGAAAGTTTCATCAAAATTATTCCTCTTGAAGGATGGAAAGCGAAATTCATTTTCCTATCTCTCGCATCTCTTCTTAATATTTCATAAACAAACATCCCATACCCCCATACATAGAAGGCCTAAGTAAACTCGACGAAATTAACAATTCTTTATTATTGAAATAATGAAGTAATAAAACTAGGGTTATGATAATTTATTAGAGAAGTTGAAAAAATAAGAAAAAATAATTTAAATTTGAAATATAACAAAACGCGATTGAAGGACAATATATTAGACGACGAGCGGGAAATGGGAAAAAGATTCGTTCGTTCATATTGAACTTGACGAAAACCAGATTTTAAAGCCGCGTAGTGTAGTATAGTGGATTAGCTAATCCTCCCACGAGATCACTTGTCGTTGCGCTCCGTAGCACTTTTCTTGTCATATGTCAAAAAACTAGATTGGTTTTTCTCTACGATTTTACTTGTAGCCCCCTTTTAATGATTCCATTTCGCTGAATAATAAAAGAAAGAACTATGTTTTAGACATAAAACAACGATTGTAACAGTTTTTTCTAATAAAACAAATACCTTTTGTGACAGTTGTAAACAAAAAATAAGAATGCGAAACGTCAATTCACTTCACGTGAACACTCATATATCAACCTGATTTTATAATACGCTACACTACACGACGTTACCACGTAAACGAGGTAATAGAATATATGCTATAGTTTATTTCTCTACTTTATTTCTCAGCTGTAGTGCCAGTGGTTTTCACTTTTGAAGAAGAACTATTACAGTAATCCCTTGACTTATGTACGTCTCTCTTGTTATACTTACGTTTTTTCGACTTACGTCGTTCATTACTTTGAGACCGAGCCCTTGAAATTACGTCGTCCGTCTTTTGACTTACGTCGCCGTTTTCATAGAACAGATGTTTGTTCATATGAAAACTTTACCCCTGATAAAAGGGAATTCCCAAAATAATTGTTTAAACAAAAAATCTGACAACAGTCTGGGCTCAACTTTATTATTTTTCCGGCAGAAGTTGAGAACGCGTTCAATTCGGGGATGCGGTGTATGTTACTATGTGACTGAAAACCAGTGGCTGTCCTAGGGCGGTTCCGTGGAGTGAAGACAACAATAAAAATATCGTACACATTGTTCGTCAATGCTCGCGCAACCAAAAAAAATGTAAACAACGGTAACAGTAAATTTTAGCATAGGGGTGGATATATATTAACGCGCATGTGGAAAGGGCGTATGTACGCACATCTCGATTACATGCGCGCACTAACGCGAATGTGCCCTTTCCATATGCGCATGCGCGCTAATGTGTGTTTGTGGTCAATATTTTTATGACACAATCATTGAGTTTACTGTTTTGCATGAGAAAACATCTAACAAATAAAAAGTTTTAGTTCTCATATTAAGTATTTAACATTTCATTTGAAATGAGTTTCACTAAGAAAAACTTTCTGGAGCACAGAATAGAAAGAGAAAAGGTCAAAAAGATGCTGCTGCACTTGAAAATTCGCAACCTATTACACGATTTATGCAATGTAAATTTTTTTCAATCAAATGAAATTGAATCTAAATAGCTAAATCGTTCAAATTGTTTGTCATGAAATGTTTCGCTTTCGATATTTATATTGATACCGGGGAATTGCATTCTGAACTGATTGTAGTTTCGTCATTGATGAAAAATGAAAAATCCGTTCACATTATTGATGTACTAAATACCATTCAAAAATTTGGCATGGAAAATGTGGTTCCCAATTTTGTCATTGCTATGCGAATTTCACTCACAGTTTCGGTTTCTGTTGTAAGTGGCGAGCCAGCATTTTCAAAGCTTAAAATAATCAAAAACTGCCTTCGGAACAGGATGAATGAGGAGCGACTTAAGGGGTTATGCCACTCTAGAGGCTGAAAAAATAGGCCTTTTTCGGAATTTTTTTTCAGAAAAACTACAAAATAAATCGATGTTAAAAAATGGATATTTATAACACATATTATTGACTATGTACAGTAATTTTTTTTAAGAGATTAAATTCAAAATGGCGGCTGTGTAGCGTTTTTGCGATGACGTCTCCGTTTTTCAAGGGTCCATGGCTGGACTGTACTTTTTGAATTATGAAAAGCTAATAAATTTATTTCAATTACATATAACAACAGCCACAAGAGAACGTAGGATTTTTTCGATTTTTTGATTTTTAGCCAAATGAAAAGTGTGAAATTTGCCTAAAAAATCGTCAGAAAATTGTTAATAACAATGAACTATGCAATATAAAAAAAAAATTCTACGTACTCTGATGGACAATATAGTTTTAAAGATATATTAAAAATTTCAAGTGAATCGATTGAAAATTGTCTGAGTTATGTTTCCAGCCAGCTTGAAAAATGTAGTTTCGAGATAAGCGCGTTTGAAGTTTACAGTATGTAGAAAATCATGAGTAATTTTGCAATATGCTTTATACTAAAACTCGAAAACCGAGTTGTTCGGGACTTTTATTGGTCATAATCTTTTGATACAGCATTTTTGAGGTTCTAGGGGACCATTTAAAATAAAAAAAAAAATCGATTCCCCAAAACTCTAGAGTGGCATAACCCCTTAATGAATTCGCAATTATTTCAATTGAGAAAGATTTGGCAAAGGCAATCCCACATGATGACATCATTGATAAATTCGTGGCGTCGAAAGCAAGAAAAAAGCAATTCTCGTGAAATGAGCTTATTATTTAATCTACTTTATCAGCAACATGGTGAAAATTTCAATAATAAACAATAAACAAAAATTTTTGCATTTTGGATTTATATGAATTTTTCAAATTAATAATTAGGGGCGCTTTTAAAAAATTGGAACCAGGGCGCCGAGGGGGCACGGACAGTCCCTGCTGAAAACCTAACAAAAAGTTCGGGAAGCGGTTAGAAAAGAGTGTAACATATGAATTATATAATTGGGTCATATTCCGGGATGCGGTCTATAAGAGGTTGAAAAAAACAAAACTTAAAAATAGGTGATTATTAAACAAGCCTGGGGAAGTGAAAAGATATTCGATATCTGATCAGACCTGAGAAACATAGTGGAATTCATGAAGAAGTATACAACTAAACAATTTATCGCTCATACAGTACGGACGTGTTATCGTTTAGCTCCGCGTCTTTATTTCACTCTATTTCCTCACATTGTTTAATATTACATAACAATATTAACAATATCAATATCGATAATTTAATTCGGTCTTGTGCGTATAATATTACCTTGTTAACATATTGCGCTTACGTAGTCACTTGATGTGCGAACCACTTATCGTGCCGTTTTCGACTTTACCGATAATTGTGATTAGTGACCCATTTTTGAATTAACACTCAACCTTGACCTAGTTTCATTTCGACTCTTAATTTTTATCTGTTCTAAACAAATACTTTTAACATCGTCAACGACGTGTATCTGGTGTTTTCCCAATCCCAACAATAACCATCTTTTGAAATGTCTTCACTACCATCGATTGAGTTATGTGGTGTCTGCACTAAGGCAGTGGGTGATAATGATAACATTATATGCGATGGAATTTGTGAACGCAGTTTTCATACTGAGTGTATCACATCTTCCCAGAGCTATACGTGTAGTGAGTGTCGTGCTATCAAGCCATGTCATGTTTTAAGATTCTTAAAGATGACCTCACTACGTATCGACTCGAGCAACACTGCACTAGAGGACCTTAAAAATGTGTGCACGTTCATTGCTAATAAACTTAATAACCTAGTGGACAACGTAGTGAACTTGAGTGAGTGTGTTGAGGAATTTCGGGACTATGGATCCCAATTGGACAAAGTACAGTCATATTGTAGTATAATCCAACATGACTCATCTAAACTGACTAAAAAGTGAACTCAATCAGACTCTAAACTAACCACGATCATAAATAGTTTATCTGATGGTACTTTTGCCGACTGTTTTTCTGCACGCCCTGAAAACGATTCCCTTTTGGATGGAAATGCTATTGCAAGTAAGCTGATCAGAATCCATGATGACATCAGGTCAGTAAAAGTGCTAACATCGAATGCTGACAAATCTTTAGCTAACTTATCGTGTAAATTGGACAAAAATGGAAATTGCTGGTAAAAATAACCCCCCTTTCCTTGACCCACTTCTCCCCCCAGTCGTAAAGAACTCAATAAATTCTGCGAAATCCGAAGAGAATAGATATCTCCTATCGCGGTTGAGAGAACATAGAGTATTTGACAATGTGCGGCTGTATCTTGCTTACATGCACAATAAATCTGACTCAACCTGTATCAATGGGAAAACAAAAACCAGTCTGATACTATCTATCCAGCAAGAACGGCTTCCTACGGATCTAGAAGCTTTACGACTGTTCTACATTCGATTCCATGAACAATTTAACCTCACGCCCGACCAAGTTCAAAAAGATCTCGCTACATTCGGCTCCCATGTTTCGTCGATGCATATTTCTAATATGCAGAAAAGCCGTGAAGATCACAACAGGTTTTTTCGTTCCTAACGTGAACGTTAGCTCTAGAAAAACCTACGATTATACTATCACAACGGCGGCGGCATTAGGGGGAAACTTAATAATCTTTTTATCGACGCTAAATCATGTCACTTCAACGTTTTGGTTATAACGGAAACATGGCTTAACGACTCCTTTAAAGATGAAGAAATACTGGACAAAAACTGTGTCGTGGGTCGGTTTGACCCCGAGTTTAATGCGGACATGCCTCGTATCGGAAGTTGTATTGAATATCAATAGTATGTCATAACTTCCGATACGAGGTATGCAATTTTACTAGTATAAAGGTTGGACACCTGTGCCCGACGGTCTAGAAGAAAAGTGCGACATCGGCTATCGATCGGCTAAGATCCAACTTGTGTCGATGGCCGAGAATTGATCGATGGCCGATGTAGATCAGCAATTATCGACTTGGTGAACTTTTACGGTATAAGCGATAATTGCTGATCGAGTTTTCCAAGTTCGAAGAAAGAGAGTTCGTTCTCAACCTTAAATCGAATAGGTCGAATTGTTGCCGCGTTTAAAACGGGTTGTTAAAATATAATATAGACTTGGTGATGTTAATTAAGAATAGTTTCTGTAAAGTAAGTGTATTAAATAATGTAAGTATTATTAAGTGGAATCGTGTAAATAAACAATGTACAATTAGAAGACAAACGTGTTTCATATAATAGTGTAGTGTTTTAAAGGAGTTTTCGAAAGCAGACACGGCCAGGGATATTTGGCCACGACAATTTGGCGCAGCCGGAAAAAACAAAATTATGCAGGTAAATATACAAACTTTTATTTATAGATATATTGTGTTCGAAATCGACTTCGGTACGGATGTTTCGCGCGTTATGTTTTATAATTTAGGAGCATATTAATGAATAAAAAACTAAATGAGAGTTAGAGTTAGAGTTGGGGAAGAATAAAGTGGAAGTGAATTAAAATCAGTTCATAGTTAAATCATCGACTTGATACCATTCAATACGATTTTGTTTATTTGCAAAATTTCATAGGAATGGATTCCGCATATGTAATGAGTTATATGTAAGGGGTAATGCGAACCGCCTAGATATCACGATAATGCGCTGTGTGAGCTACCAGTAAGATGACCAATATTGTATAATACATATTCAACATTGCAATTGGATACCATTTAAGGTTCAGATCACACTCGTAATTACCGTTGAGGTAGGTCAAAATTGCAAATGAGACGAAGTATGGTATATGAACATTGATTGACATAGTCAACGACTTCGTATATTTTCACCGTGATCTTGATGTTACTTTTTTTTTACAAATTTTAAATTTTGTGTATACTTTAGAAAGAAGGGAAATAATTTCTTAGAACAAATGGGAGTGACATGCATGTGGTATATATGTGGATATTAAATGGGTGATAAAGCGAGGTATGAATTAATATTTTTGTGTCGAGTTTCTGTGGCTTATCGTCTCGTTCGGGAATGGTAATATTCATTTGAACGATTAGCGGGAATAGGAAACAAATCTGGTACCAACAATTTTTTTTTTCTTTTTCTTTAGTATGGAATAAAGTGTCAAGCTACACAAATATGTCGGTGGGAATATAGTTACCATGAAGATCACGGTGCGTTACAGAACTGGGTTGATGTTGAGGTAAAAAAAAAAAAAATAGTGAAATTGACCCATAACGAGGTAGGCGGGTTGCAGGTGTTCATATTGAGATTACTGAAAAATAGCTCTTGCGAGAAGATGGGTTCAAAGTTCAGTATATAATATTGATAATCACTGGGATCTTTTCTGAAAAATCGTAATAAAAAAGGGTCTAAGAATGGAAACGCCCAAATCTAACATTCTCACCAGGGAGGAGCTGGATAATATTCGAGCGCTAATTTCAAAACGCGAAGAGCTCAGAGAAGAAGTAAATAGTTACAAGCGGGAAATTGAACAGCACGAAAAGGATTGGCAATATATGGCAGAACAGTTGCGGGCGGAACTTACAGACAACCACTCAGAAACTGAGACAATCTTGGACAAGACCACGCATAGGTGCGGTGAGGTGGTAGACGTCTTACTTAGTGAATTTCTGAAAACGATCAAGGAAAACTACATGAAATTGGAAAAAGAAGCTGAAGAGAGTAGAAAGGAGAGAGATTATTTCCGTCAAACTGCCTGTAGGCTAAGTGCGCTACTGGAGGAAGCGGATATAACTAAACGAATTGGGGATAAAGAAATTATGAGGCCGTCAACAGGGGTAGAGCCAACACGCCATGACATGTCAAGGGTCAAAAACACCAAGAGAACACATACAACGGAAATCGTTACAAATATTGTTGAAAATACACCAACGATAATGTCTATAAACGAAATCTGGGACAAGATGATGAACGTGGTGTTAAAGTTCATTCCTCTGTTCTCGGGAGCAAGAACTCCGAGGTTGGAGAGGGAACTAAGACGGTTTTTGAATTGTTGCGGCGAGACTTATGCTCGGCTGGAGGAGAATGAGAAACACATCTTCTTGAAGTGCGTAAAGTACAGACTAGTAGACGATGCATACTATTTGGTGGCATCCGAAACAGTGGATAACTTCACTACACTGGAGAAGCTTCTATCGGAGGCATATCTTCCGAAAATTTCATTGAGCGAACTGCGAGTTGAACTGAGCTATTGTGTTCAGCGCCCGGGGGAAGAGATAGAGGAGTATGCGTTTCGCCTGGAAGGAATTTGGCGGCAGATAAAGGAAACGGTATCTGCCCGGTATCCAGGAGGAGACAGTGGACTGTTGAAAGAGCTGGAAAAAGATGCGATTGCTACGTTCAAAGCAGGGGTGCGTGAAAACGACACCCAAATGTTCCTGATTGGACTGAACACGACTGTTTTAAGTGAGGTGAAAGCGACGGCAATTTTTTATGAGGGAGAGATGAGGAAGATTAGGGGTATGAGGAGTATGAGAAGTAGACAGGATGGCTTTCGAAATATCAACTCGAATGAAATTTATAGCGGTCAACGAAATGAAGCTGGTAGTACAACACGTGGCAATCTCGTTTGTTACAATTGCGGAAAAGTAGGCCACTTTGCAAGAGACTGTTGGCAACTTCAACGAGACAAGAAACAGGACTGTAAAGGATATCAACGGTCAAGTCAACTGTCCGAAAGTTTAAGATTACCTCTTAAACGAGTTAAATTCGAGGAACCAAGCTCAGAAACGAGTTATGAAGTAGAGGAAATGTTGTATTGTGAGTTCTGCGACAGGAAATATCACAGCACGAACAATTGTCTGAAAAAATATCTAGTGGAGGAGGCTGGCGGCAGCTCGGGAAACGAATAGAGGCAGTCCATAGGCACAATGATGTCTGTCTTATTGAAGTGTGCCAAGAAAATATCGGCAAAGTTGTGGATATCTTGGGAGATGAAATACTGGGAGAAGATCTTGCCATGGTTCAAAAGAGTGTTGGTTGCGTCGAAAAACAAAGAAAAGTATATACAGCAAATATTGATAGTAGAGGAAACACAAAAGTGGTAAAGAATAAGGATCATAGGATAAATACAAGTAAGAAGGAATATGAAGAAATGAATCAACCAACTATTATGAAGACGCTTAAAGAACCAAAGGAAGAAAGGAAAATCACAACGCTAGAGCCGATAGAAAAGATTACTGCAGGTAGAGAAAAAGAGAAAAATACATCGAATCAGAAAAGGATACCGCGAACAAAGAGTCTGAACGACGAGAAACTAGCGAAGGTAGAATCAGATGGTGGTATAGAGCAAGTTAAAAGCAAGGAGTATTTGCTTAGTGCCAAATACAGGACCACATGCCAAAAACGAGACGCCCCGAGGGAACGAGTTGGGTTTGTAAGATCTAATAACGGCGATATTGCGGATTTTAATCAATCCATAGGGAAAACAGCTGAGGTTGAGGGGAAGGTAAATATTAGAATCAATAATATTAGGGAAGAACAAGACATTGGTTGGGAAGATATAAATAATTGGGCCAACACAACCAAGAAGTGCCACAAGTGGTTTCGAAAGAAAATGAAAGATGAATAGTAACAAAATGAAATATATAACGCGTAGAAAAAAAAAAAAAACCCGAATGTAAGAGAAAAAATAGTGTTGGAGATTTTGTTTTATTTCGAAGCAATTTACTAAACTTTTATTTAGTTCAATTCTAGGCAAGCAAATACCCCATGAGCTCTACCATAGGTGATCTGGATTCCAGTTGTAAGTTGTAAAAATCCGGGCGTTCACTCAGCCGCCAAAAATAGATGAGTGTCATGTATATTTTGAGAAGAAAGGAAAAAATGAAGTATGAAAAAATAAGTTTTATTGAAACAAGGTGGATAGTAAAAAAAAAAAAAAAAAACAACAACAGTAATTGTAATGGAAAGAAATCAAGACACAGAAAAAATTAGAAAAATTAAAATAGAAAGAAAGAGAAATATATAGATAAAAGTAAGATAAAATGGAAATATGTATTAATAATAAAAGATTCGTATTAAGACTAAATTTTAAGATAGTAGGTATTAGGCACTATCCAAATTCACCGTGGATGAATCGTACTCTAAACAGGGACCTGAACGGAACAGAGAACAGAAATGGAAGCTAAAGAGGCACAATCCATCAAACCAGCGTTAGTAGTTATAAGATGCGTCGATGCGTGGTATCCTATTCGAAGTGGAGGGGGAGTTCGGTTGGGTACGACAACAACATCGGAAATAGAGGAAAGCGGCTAATGGAAGATTCAAAATCCTGTGTAATACAAATAAAAATGCAGTTAACAGAAAAAAAAATATAGTAATATAACGGCAAAATCAAACAGGGCACATCGGAATGATTCCTGAAGAAAAATAATCCCAACCATTTGATATTAGTTATGTTTGAGGACACAGTTTCGTAATGGCAATAAAAAAAATCTACGAAGAAGTTACTATCTTGGGCGCGCAGCATCGCGATATTCAAACAGTATAATTGAAAATGCAGCTAAGTAATCTCGGCAGATGCACCACACATAGTCAGAAGAACGACTAGAGTTTTCGGATAATGTTATAATTAAAACCACATTAGTTACGTCCGCCAGACGCTTTGAAACTATCTAACAACACAGAGAAGATGGCGAAATGACTCGACCAATACATCGAAAACTGTATGCTGAAGGAAGTCGATGAAATGGAAATGCATCCCTCAAATTCCAACTCCTCTCGATTGGTACAATCGCATCCTATAACCTGACTCCGTCCGAAAGTTGAGCTTCAACACCATTAATCTACGTAACTATTAAAAAAACCGGAAACAGGAACAAAAACTGAACAATCAACGATCCAGAAGATTCATCACAGAATACATTGAAAGAAATGCACTTGTTAAGAGTATTCAACACTAAGAGTAAAAAAAAAAAACAATTAAAAGATAGTTGAAAAACATTTTTTTAGATGCAATGTAAAATGGTAAAACACCCAGAATGTAGAATAAAATCTAAAAATATATAAAATTAAAAAAAAATAAATAAATTCAAAAATACTATGGAATCAAAACAAAAAAAAAAAAAAAAAACCTAATTTTTAATAGAGCAAATACAAAAATAAGACAAATAAGAAAAAAATTAATAAAACAAAAAAAAAAATATGACATTAAAAAGCACATGCAAGTAAAACATAATTGTTAGTAACTTAAAATAAAATAAGAAATAATAATTAAACAATGTAAAATATGTACATAGATATCCAATTAAAATTAATTAAAAACGCAGATGTAAAATGAAATCTGAAAAAAAAAACTCGCAAAATTTGAAAAGAAGTGTGAAAAAATCCTATGTGATAAAAAAAAAAAAAAAAAAAAAAAAAACTAATTTTCAATGGAAAGAATACAAAAATAAGGCAAATAAAAAAAAAACCCCTATGAGATAAAAAAAAGTCAAACACTTAATAACATAAAAGAGAAAAACATTTTACAAAAATAAATATCTGCCAAAATAAAATAATATTTAAAAGTTCGAACGAAAACGGTACGTCCGAAAGGAGAACTATCTAGACCGCCGGGCATCGGTTTTTTCAAGGGGGGAGGAATGTCGTGGGTCGGTTTGACCCCGAGTTTAATGCGGACATGCCTCGTATCGGAAGTTGTATTGAATATCAATAGTATGTCATAACTTCCGATACGAGGTATGCAATTTTACTAGTATAAAGGTTGGACACCTGTGCCCGACGGTCTAGAAGAAAAGTGCGACATCGGCTATCGATCGGCTAAGATCCAACTTGTGTCGATGGCCGAGAATTGATCGATGGCCGATGTAGATCAGCAATTATCGACTTGGTGAACTTTTACGGTATAAGCGATAATTGCTGATCGAGTTTTCCAAGTTCGAAGAAAGAGAGTTCGTTCTCAACCTTAAATCGAATAGGTCGAATTGTTGCCGCGTTTAAAACGGGTTGTTAAAATATAATATAGACTTGGTGATGTTAATTAAGAATAGTTTCTGTAAAGTAAGTGTATTAAATAATGTAAGTATTATTAAGTGGAATCGTGTAAATAAACAATGTACAATTAGAAGACAAACGTGTTTCATATAATAGTGTAGTGTTTTAAAGGAGTTTTCGAAAGCAGACACGGCCAGGGATATTTGGCCACGACAACTGGATCATTTACAGAAATGATAGGAATTATAGCGCTACTGGTCTAGCATTAGGAGGGGGTGTCCTTATTGCAGTTTACAGATCTTTATCCAGCGAGATTGTAAGCACAAACCCCTCACTGCTTTTCGAACATAAGTTTATCAGAATTAAGTTGATCCATAACTATGTTTATATTGGCGTTGTTTATATCCCTCCTAACTCAGAAGACCAGAAATACCATGACATTCTTGATATTTTACATGGTGTCAACTGCTCCTTAAATGAAAAGGATAATCTTTTCCTCCTTGGCGACTTTAATCGTCCAAGCATTTCTTTCGTCACTAATTATTCAGATGACACTGTCATACCTGGGAATCTAAAGTCTGTTATTGACACCACTATCATAGACACGATGTATAGTAATGATATACATCAGGTAGTGAACTTTCCAAATAGAAACGGGAGATGGCTTGATATGATTTTTACAGACGCATATGATGAAGTGATTGTTAGCCCTGCATCTGACGCTGAGAATCTTTTCTCAAATGCCCAACATCACTCTGCCATCATAGTAGACCTACCATGTGACTATATGAATTTTGTTAACTCTTACAACAATAATGTTGTATTTGACTTCCGTAATGCCGATTTCATTAGTATTAATAATGAATTATCTTCAATTGACTGGACATTCCTTTTCTCATGTAATAATCTGGACAATACTGTATCATCGTTTTACGATGTGATTTTTGGGATTGTCATCAACTATGTGCCTGTAATCAAGCTGAAGGATAAAGTATCAGAACCGTGGCTGGATAAGAGTCTCAGATCACTGCGGAACCAGAGAAATAAGTTCTTCAAAAAACTTAAGACAACGCGTACGACTACTCCTGATCTTCAGAAAAAATATGACAAGCTGGCCTTGGAATTCTCTTCAAAATCCCGAGCAGCGTATGAGTCTTATGTAAACAAAATTGGCGAAGACATTATTACTGATCCAAAAAGATTTTTCGATTTTGTGAATACAAAACGTAAAAGTTCAGGCTACCCCGTAACCATGTCCAATGGAATCAAGCAAACATCATGCCGGCGCGATATTTGCGATATGTTTGCCGACCGTTTTTGAGAAGTTTTTAGTCCCCAGTCGGAATCAACCGTCAGCGATTCTGACGATTCGGTCCCTTCACTTGCTG
The DNA here is from genome assembly GCA_949128065.1 of Beris chalybata. NCBI lineage: Eukaryota > Metazoa > Arthropoda > Insecta > Diptera > Stratiomyidae > Beris > Beris chalybata. Next base: position 95,505,269 of record OX421895.1, read on the forward strand.
ACAATATTGCATTGTCCGCAGAGGAGGTGTTTGATGCCCTTACTAATATCGACGTCAAAAAAGGGTCCTGGCCCAGATCTTATTCCTTCCTTATTTTTATCAAAGTGTGCCATTCAACTCTCAACACCTCTACACTTTCTTTTCAACAAGTCACTGGCATTAGGGATTTTCCCTTCGGCCTGGAAATCGTCGCATCTCACGCCCATTCACAAGAATGGTGACAAACGAAACGTTGAGAACTACAGAGGTATAGCAATACTATCAGCCATACCGAAATTATTTGAAAAAAATCTGCCAACAGTCTGGGCGCAACTGTATTATTTTTCCGGCAGAAGTTCAGAACGCGTTCAATTCGGGGATGCGGTGTATGTTACTATGTGACTGAAAACCTAACAAAAAGTTCGGGAAGCGGTTAGAAAAGGGTGTAACATATGAATTAAATAATTGAATCATATTCCGGGATGCGGTCTAGAGGTTGAAAAAAACAAAACTTAAAAATAGGTCATTATTAAACAAACCTGGGGAAGTGAAAAGATATTCGATGTCTGATCAGACCTGAGAAACATGGTGGAATTCATGAAAAAGTATACAACCAGTTTACACCCTCTTAGGGGTTGAATTTCAAAAAATCTTGAAAACGTATTCTAGGTATTCACATGAAGAATCCGTAGAATAAAAATGAATTCAATATTTCGAAAGACCTAGTAGATATGACGAAAATAGTGAAAATATATGCATTTTATATTAACCGATACTTTTTTTGCCCCCCCCCCCTCTTCTGAACGCCAATCAATTTTTAAATGTTTTTTTATCAGAATTATTTTTCTAGTTAATTTACATATACGTACCGAGTTTCAACTTCCTAGCATAAGCCGTTCTTAAGTTAGGGAAAACACCCCCCACCACCGTACCATACCACCCCTAAAAAAAAATGTATTTTTCCACCATGCCACTACTATAGCTCTATATAAATATCAAGTTTCAGCTTCCTATCATCATAGATTCTTAAGATATAAGCATCGGAACTTTTTCTTTCTCACCCTTCCCCACCCTCACCCTCTACACCCACACCCCCAAACTTTTTTTCCCTACTAGAGTTCTAATAGGCCTACTTCTGGTAAAAATTTGAAACATCCATCTTACACTGTTATTGAGATATGAATCGTGTTATTTTTGAAAAATTCTATTCCCTCCCACTTCCGTGCTCCTTCACCCCATTCAAATTTTTTACTTTGAGCAAACTTTATTTATCAATCTTTATAATAAAACCGAATTTTGTTTTTCTGGTCCAATTAGTTTGTGAGATATCGTAATCTAAAGTTTTTCACCCCCACCCCCGTACGCCACTACCCCACCCAAAAATTTTGTTTCAATCTACTCTCCTAGTATAACTACAGATATTTGTAAAGTTTTAATTGCTTGCTATTAATGGTTCAGGAGATATAGATTTTAGAATTGGTCGATCTCGGCATTTTTGCGTTTCGTACGCATTATTTCCCCCTCCACTCCCACACCCCTTCCCCCATATCTGTTTTACTGTATTATTTATAATACAGTATTGTTATCGATTTTTAAAAAAAAAAAATTTGCTGCCCTCAAAATTTTTTTGTCCACGTTTCATGACTAGTAGACGCGAAAAAAGCAATAAAAATTTTCACTCCGTCTGTACGCCGTACGCCGTACGCCGTACGTCGACCGCCCCAAAATCTTTGAAGGCATGTAGCTCTCAAACCAGTGGAGCTATTAAATTAAAATTTTTTCTAAGAATAGACTTGGTGGACCCCTTCAATTGACATTATTTTCAGGGGAGGAGGTGTAAGGGGGAAGGCGGGGTAAGCGTTTTAGACGAAAAATTTAGGTTTCTAGATCTCAGGAACCGCTTGTGTTAGGAGGCTGAAACTTGGAATTTCTAAAGAGCTTTGATAATGGACCCATTTGCAAAAAAAAAACAGATATGGGTGAAGGGGTGTGGGAGTGGAGGGGGAAGCAATGCGTCCGAAACGCAAAAAAGTCGAGATCGACACATTCTAAAATCCATATCTCCTAAACCGTTAATTGCAAGCAATTAAAACTTAACAAATATCTGTAGTTATACTAGGAGAGTAGATTGAAACAAAATGTTTGGGTGGGGGTAGTGACGTACGGGGGTGGCTGTTGAAATACTTAACATTACAATATCTCCCAAACCAGTGGCACCAGAAAAACAAAATTCGGTTTGGATACAAAGCTTGATAAATAAAGATTGCTCAAAGTAAAATCTTTGAAGGGGGCGGGGGAGTACGTAAGTGGAGGGGATAAGAATTTTTCAAAAAAAAAACGTTTTATATCTCAATAACAGTGTTAGATGGTGCTTCAAATTTTTACCAGAAGTAGGCCTAATAGAACCCTAGTAGGGAAAAAAAGTTTGGGGGTGTGGGTGTAGAGGGTGAGGGTGGGGAAGGGTGAGAAAGAAAAAGTTCCGATGCTTATATCTTAAGAATCTATAATGATAGGAAGCTGAAACTTGGTATTTAGATAGAGCTATAGTAGTGGCATGGTGGAAAAATACATTTTTTTTAGGGGTAGTATGGTACGGTGGTGGGGGGTGTTTTTCCTAACTTTAGAACGGCTTATGCTAGGAAGTTGAAACTCGGTACGTATATGTAAATTAACTAGAAAAGTAATTCTGATAAAAAAAAATTTGAATATTCCTTGGCGTTCAGAAGGGGGGGCAAAAAAAAATATCGGTTAGTATAAAATGCATATATTTTCATGATTTTCGTCATATCTACTAGGTCTTTCCAAATATTGAGTTCACTTTTTTTCTACGGATTCTTCATGTGAATACCTAGAAAGTGTTTTCAAGATTTTTTGAAATTCGACCCCTAAGAGGGTGTAAACTGGTTGTATACTTTTTCATGAATTCCACCATGTTTCTCAGGTCTGATCAGATATCGAATATCTTTTCACTTCCCCAGGTTTGTTTAATAATCACCTATTTTTAAGTTTTGTTTTTTTCAACCTCTAGACCGCATCCCGGAATATGACCCAATTATTTAATTCATATGTTACACCCTTTTCCAACCGCTTCCCGAACTTTTTGTTAGGTTTTCAGTTACATAGTAACATACACCGCATCCCCGAATTGAACGCGTTTTGAACTTCTGCCGTAAAAATAATACAGTTGCGCCCAGACTGTTGGCAGATTTTTTTTTTGCAAATGAGTCCATTATCAAAGCTCTATAGAAATTCTAAGTTTCAGCCTCCTAACACAAGCGGTTCCTGAGATCTAGAAACCTAAATTTTTCGTCTAAAACGCTTCCCCCGCCTTCCCCCTTACACCTCCTCCCCTGAAAATAATGTCAATTTAAGGGGTCTACCAAGTCTATTCTTAGAAAAAATTTTAATTTAATAGCTCCACTGGTTTGAGAGCTACGAGCCTTCAAAGATTTTGGGGCGGTCGACGTACGGCGTACGGCGTACGGGGTACGGCGTACAGACGGAGTGAAAATTTTTATTGCTTTTTTCACGTCTACTAGTCATGAAACGTGGACAAAAAAATTTTGAGGGCAGCAAATTTTTTTTTTTTAAAAATCGATAACAATACTGTATTATAAATAATACAGTAAAATTATATGCGATAAACTCACTAATGTCATCAACCCCATTCTTAATGACCAGCAGCATGGCTTCAGAAAAGGGCGCTCAACCACGACTAACTTAATGATTCTTGTATCTGATACACTCTGCGCGCTGGAGAATGGACGCCAAATCGACGCAATATACACTGACTTTAGCAAAACCTTCGACCAAGTAGATCACAATATTCTAATCTCTAAGTTAAAAAAGATCGGTATAACTGGATCCTTACTTGATTGGCTTAAGTCATATCTTAGTAATAGAACTCAATGTGTCAAGTTTCAAGGTTTCATTTCCAATGAAATATCAGTGTCCTCTGGTGTACCCCAAGGAAGTCACTTAGGACCTCTTTTGTTCAATATCTTCATTTCTGATCTCTCAGAGGTATTAGAAAGTTTTCCACATCTTTTAGACGCCGATGATCTGAAAATATATCATTCCGTTAGCTCTCCCGCAGATGCTGTATTTCTGCAATCCAAGCTCTTGGCACTAGATGGATGGTGTAGTCAAAATAAATTAAATCTTAATATCGGTAAATGTCACGTAATAAGCTTCACACGTAAAGAATCCACTTATCACCATAACTATACCCTAAGTGGAAATGATTTAAATCGAGTGGAGCATATTGAAAACCTCAGCGTGCTGCTTGATAACAAACTATGCTTTAAAACTCACTACAACAGAATAATCTCAAAGGCAAACAAACTTCTAGGTTTTATTAAAAGAAGAGCTAAGGAGTTCAAAAATGTATGGGTCACTAAATCATTATTCTGTTCCCTTGTTCGCCCTCTCCTGGAATATGCATGTCCTATTTGGGATCCCTTTTTCCAGATATATAGCAGCAGAATAGAGTCAATCCAGAAGCAATTTCTTCTTTTTGTTCTAAGGGACTTGTATGACCCTAGAGACTTTGATAACCTTCCACACTACACAGTTAGGTTACAATTGTTAAATCTTCTACCACTTAGCTCTAGAAGAACTATGCTAACATCCTGCTTCACGTTAGATGTTTTGAATGGTGATATTAAGGTTGATCACCTTACAAACAAAATTCGACTTAATGACACTGTCAGGCTGACGAGACATTCAAAACCTCTTAAGGAGTATCCCCATCGTACTGATTACGGTTAAAATGAACCCATCAATAGATGCTGTAAAACATTTAACAATCTCAGCGTACACTTCACACCTCCAATAAGCAAGCCAACATACAAACAAAAAACTTCGTTCGATTTTATCAGCTCATCCACCCCCAGTTTAGCCAATCATCCAGTGCCTCTAATTAATTTATACTAATCTAATTAAATTAAGTTAAAGTATATTGTATTAATTTAAATTAATTTATGTTAATATTGAATTTGTATTTAGGTATATCTTGTTTGATAAATAAATAAATAAAAACCAGGTCGAATTTCAAAAAATCTTGAAAACAATTCTAGGTATTCATATGAAGAATCCGTAGAATAAAAATGAATTCAATATTTCGAAAGACCTAGTAGATATGACGAAAATCGTGAAAATATATGCATTTTATATTAACTGATATTTTTTTTTGCCCCCCCCCCCCTTCTGAACGCCAATGAATATTCGATTTTTTTTTATCAGAACTACTTTTCTAGTTAATTTACATATACGTACCGAGTTTCAACTTCCTAGCATAAGCCGTTCTGAAGTTAGGGAAAACACCACCCACCACCGTACCATACTACCCCTAAAAAAAATGTATTTTTCCACCATGCCACTACTATAGCTCTATCTAAATACCAAGTTTCAGCTTCCTATCACTATAGATTCTTAAGATTTAAGCATCGGAACTTTTTCTTTCTCACCCTTCCCCACCCTTACCCTCTACACCCACACCCCCAAACTTTTTTTCCCTACAAAGATTCTATTAGACCTACTTCTGGTAAAAATTTGAAGCATCCACCTTACACTGTTACTGAGATATGAAACGTGTTATTTTTGAGAAACTCTTATCCCCTCCACTTACGTACTCCCCCGCCCCCTTCAAAGATTTTACTTTGAGCAATCTTTATTTATCAAGCTTTATACTCAAACCGAATTTTGTTTTTTTGTTGCCACTGGCTTGTAAGATATCGAAGTGTAAAGTTTTTCACCCCCTACAAAAATTTTATTTCAATCTACTCTCCTAGTATAACTACAGATATTTGATAAGTCTTAATTGCTTGCTATTAACGGTTTAGGAGATATGGATTTTAGAATGTGTCGATCTCGACTTTCTTGCGTTTCGGACGCATTGCTTCCCCCTCCACTCCCACACCCCTTCACCCATATCATCAATCATTTTGCAAATGGGTCCATTATCGAAGCTTTATAGAAATTCCAAGTTTCAGTCTTCTAACATAAGCGGATGCTGAGATCTAGAAACCAAAATTTTTCGTCTAAAGCGCTTCCCCCACCTTCCCCCTCACACCCCACCCCTGAAAGTAATGTCAATTCAAGGGGTCTACCCAGTCTATTCCTAGAAAAAATTTTAACTTAATAGCTCCACTAGTTTGAGAGCTACCTTCAAAGAATTTTGGGGCGGTCGACGTAAGGCGGAGTGAACATTTTTATTGCTTTTTTCGTGTCTACTAGTCATGAAATAATAAATTTGGAATGGGATGTGGCTATATAGAATTTACCTCAGCAATCCCACCAGCTGTCAAGGTGTTTCGGTTAGTAGGCAAGAATACACCTTCTGAAGAGTCTATGCCCTCCGATGACGAAACAGCTCCTTCGGACCTAGTCCAACACAATCTTATGATGAACTGGCTTCTCCAGTGAAGTTTCTTTCCAAATTTGTCATATCCTCAGGGATGGCGGTTAGTCCACAGTCGGGGACTCCGTGTTGGAGTTTCACTCCACTGACACCGGAAAGAATAACTAACTCTTAATCATAATAGCTTCTTTGGTAGCTTACCACGAAAAATCTAATAACAATAGTCATGAAATGTTGACAAAAAAATTTTGAGGGCAGCAAATTTTTTTTTTTTGAAAATCAATAACAATACTGTATTATAAATAATACAGTAATTGATTATGTATACAAACTTAAAAAATAAATACGTTCATATTCAAAAAATGAAAGTTTATACATTTATCGCCTGAGGTTGCTTCTATCTTCGAGTTACGTCGTTTTCGACTTACTACGTCGCAAATTCTAAATATTTAGTCTGATTTCATATTAAAATGGTTAATGGTTTTACCTTTTTGACTGCATCAGGCCAATTGATATGTCGGAATTCGGAAAAATGTGCACAATCTTTATACATCCTCTTAGAAGTAGAATATCGCTAAATTCCTAAAACAAATAATGCCCATAGAAGTAAAACCTAAAAGATTTTACGAAATTAGAATTAGAACTTGAAAAACACTTTACACCCACTAGGAGGTTGAATATCATAAAAATACTTAAAACGTTTATTTTCGATTGCATTTCTGTGGTCACTGGGGAAGAACTTTGTAAGTCGAAAAATAGTAAAATGGGATAAGTGTACTGTGGTCATCTCCCAAGACTTACACGCACTCTGAAGAAGTTATTGTTATATGTTATTTGATCACTCATATTTTTTTCACAAAAGCTAGATTTATAGTAATAGTTTAATAGTAAAAATAGAAAGAAAGTACTGCCCTGAATAGTTTCGTTTTTATACTCTAGATCAGAGGTGTCCAAACTACGGCCCGCGGGCCAAACCCGGCCCGGCAGGTGATTTTAACCGGCCCGCCAAGGTTTTTGAAAATTGTGAGAATGAACGCGAAGGTACCTCATACAAACTAGGGAAGAAAATTCCCCAACAGGAAGTGAAATTATTGCGTTTCAAAACGAGAAAGGAGCACTTCTTTTCTTTTTTATTCAAGCCTATGAAATTAAATTAAATAGAACTTATTTTGTAAACTCAGTCCACAACACAAATACGAAACGGACACAACTAAACAAAATTGTATGGTGTAACATGATGAAGGCCTTCTGGCGCGCTCATTTTTTCCCTATTGGGATCGGATCAGCGACTGTCTCTCTACCCAACACTACTCCATATGCCGACAAATGTTCTTGACTTCACTGGCGTCAACTCCATTTACTTGCCTGCTAGAATGGTAAATGCGCGAAAGCAGCATAAATCACAAAATCTCTTTGAGTGAGTCTACTAATTCATGTAATTTACTGAGACTAGATAGAGCAGTTGATCTCGGGATTTTTTTCTATTGTGTTATAGCTTATTGAAAAATTTGAAAAAATTAGTCGTAGTTTGTCTTCTCAGCCAAATTTATTTAGAAAGGCAAACTCAGAAAACGAAAAATTTACATTATTTAGCAAGAAAGTTGGTTATTTGTTGGGGAAGAAAGTAAAACCCTTTATGGATGGAAACACCGTTAAAGAATGCATGATGGGAGCTGTTGGTGAATTTTATCCAGAAAAGTTGAAACATTTCAAAATTATCAATCAGTCTTTCCCTTAATAGGGGAAGATGGGGCAAGGTGGGCCAGCAAGGTAAAGTGGGCCCCCTTAACATTTCTAGTTTGCAATAGCGCAATCTCTTAGCAAAAAAAAATTATTTGATAAAGCTTCAAGCATTGACCACAATGCACTATAAAAGAAATACACTTTAATTACAGTTCCTCGAATTTTTTCATACTACGATTTTGGCACTATTTGATGTAAATATCAGTGTTTAATAATTTGAACAAAAAAACTTGTTAGCGACAGAGAATTTTTTGCAACAGTATCCTTGAGACCCGGGTACGGATTGTGAAACTTGCAAAGTAAGATTTGATGATTATTTATAAAGTATATAAATTTTAGAGTAGTCTGGGTGGCTTAGTAGTCAGAGCAAGTAGTCTGGGTGGCTTAGTGGTTAGAGCACTTGCCTTCGGCGCACCTGGTACCAGGTTCGAATCTGCTTGGTGACAAGTAATTTTCGAAAATGGTATTGGGTGCCGGACTACCAGTTTACTCAGCTGCAAATGAGTACCTGAGTTAAAATCGGGGTAAAAAATCACGAGAGTGTAGCGGACCACTTCACCTCCTAATGTTCTGTTGGTCTCGTAATGAAGTAACTCTAGCATTACTTCAAGGCCTAGGCCCGATTTGGGCTGTTGCGCCATTATTATTATTATTATAAATTTTAGCAGATGCTTACTATTTAGTGTTCATGCACGGCACTACAACTGGAGCAGATATTTTCAATGAAGTTCAAAACACGTTGGCAAATTTAACTTGGACTGGAATCGACTCCAAGGTGTGACAATTGACGTGGCTGGGCAAATAAGAAAAGCTTGTGAATGTGCAGGAGCATCAGCACCAAAAATCACCTTGAACCGCTTTTATCGGATGCTGAGTGGTTCTGGAAGTTAACTTTTTTTGCAGATGTCGTGACACACGTGAATAACTTGAATTTAAAGCTCAAAGGTTAAAACAACTTAATTTGTGATTTATTCGCGCAAATCAAAGCATTCAGAGCAACGCTGATATTGCTTGAAAGTCAGATAAATGAAAGTAATTTTACACATTTCACGTACTGTGAAGAATTCAATACAAGAACTGAGGAACAATTTCCCACCAGATTTGCAGTAAAAGTCATCGCGGATTTAAAACTACAATTTCAAAAGCAATTGTCTGATCTTGACATAAATTCAAAGGAAATGCTGCTGTTTCAGAATCCATTTGACTGCAATGTTGCCGACGTTTGAAGTCAGTTTCAAATGGAAATAATTGATCTTCAAGCTAACGATCGAATCAAGGATAAATAGGAAGGAAACTTGATTGACTTTTACAAATTTTTGGACGCAAAAGAGTTTCCAAATTTAAAGCAATTTGCTTGTACATTTATTTCTATGTTTGGTACTACCTACCTATGTACATATGTGAACAAACTTTTTCCAGGATGAAGTATCTGAAATCTAAACACAGGGCAAATTTAGCGGATGATCATTTGCAATCATTGCTTCAGATATTAATCCCAACTTTGATGAAACTCTCCAGGAAAAAACACAGTTCTATCATTCCCATTAATGTTTATTGTTGTATCTGTAATTTTCTGTAAAGAAATAAAATTCAATGCAGCTTTACTTAATTGATAAGATTTTTAATTAACATATTTACTTGACCCCCGCAAGTGGATTTAAATCCCAAACTGGCCCTCACACCGAAAAGATTGGACACCCCTGCTCTAGATGAACATATAGAGTATTATAAGTTTAATTAAAGTAGTATGGATGTACCATTTCAAAACCAGGGTGGAGGGGTGGAGGAGCTTTTGTATGGATGACGTCATAGTCTTGTATGAAGCTGATAAGGAATTTACACCGCCAAGCTTTTTTGACGGTGGAGCTTTGATTTTTTCCGTTGCATAAAATTGGGCGTTTTTTTTCGGGGCTTTGAGCTTTTTTTGTCGGTTGTTGAGAGCTTTGCTTTTTTTCCGTTTTCCGTTGCATAAAATTGGACGTTTTCTTTTTTTTGCATAAAATTGGGCGTTTTTTCCGGGGCTTTGAGCTTTTTTCGCGGTTGTTGCCAGGGACTTAGGCTAGCGGGAGGCTTAGGCTAGCGAGGGACTTAGGCTATCCGAAACTTAGGCTAGCGAGGAGCGAGGGACTTAGGCTATCTGAAACTTAGGCTAGCGGGAGGCTTAGGCTAGCCGTACGTCGACCGCCAAAATCCTTTGAAGGCTCGTAGCTCTCAAACCAGTGGAGCTATTAAATTAAAATTTTTTCTATTAATAGACTGGGTAGACCCCTTAAATTGACATTATTTTCAGGGGTGGGGTGTGAGGGGGATGGTGGGGGAAGCGTTTTAGATGAAAAATTTTGGTTTCTAGATCTCAGCAACCGCTTCTGTTAGGAGACTGAAACTTCGAATTCCTATAAAGCTTTGATAGTGGACCCATTTGCAAAAAAAATTGATGATATGGGTGAAGGGGTGTGGGAGTGGAGGGGGAACCAATGCGTCCGAAACGCAAAAAAGTCGAGATCGACACATTCTAAAATCCATATCTCCTAAACCGTTAATAGCAAGCAACTAAAACTTATCAAATATCTGTAGTTATACTAGGAGAGTAGATTGAAATAAAATGAGGGTAGTGGCGTACGGGGGGGGGGTGAAATACTTAACATTACGATATCTCCCAAACCAGTGGCACCAGAAAAACAAAATTCGGTTTGGATATAAAGCTTGATAAATAAAGAATGCTCAAAGTAAAATCTTTGAAGGGGGCGGGGGAGTACGTAAGTGGAGGGGATAAGACCATTTCAAAAATAACACGTTTCATATCTCAATAACAGTGTAAGATGGATGCTTCAAATTTTTACCAGAAGTAGGCCTAATAGAACCCTAGTAGGAAAAAAAAGTTTCGTGGTGTGGGTGTAGAGGGTGGGGAAGGGTGAGAAAGAAAAAGTTCCGATGCTTAAATCTTAAGAATCTATAATGATAGGAAGCTGAAACTTGGTATTAAGATAGAGCTATAGTAGTGGCATGGTGGAAAAATACATTTTTTTTTAGGGGTAGTATACACATTGTTTTTTCTAACCGCTTCCCGAACTTTTTGTTAGGTTTTCAGTCACATAGTAACATACACCGCATCCCCGAATTGAACGCGTTCTTAACTTCTGCCGGAAAAATAATAAAGTTGCGCCCAGACTGTTGGCAGATTTTTTTCAAAACGTAGAGCTGGTAGCCAAAGTGAAGAGAGGTTGTATCCAGCGGTTCGGTTAAAATTTCGTGGATGTTTGGTTATCTCAATTGCTTCTCTTACAATTTTTTGAAGATTGTGTTTTATCCTGGCCAATATTTTGACGTTGTTGAAATCGATTGAATGGTTTTCTACCGCTGCATGTTCCGCCGCAATTGCCGATGAGTGGACTTGGTTTTTGTTTGTGCAGCGTTGATGTTCACGAATCCTTGTTCTGATGGTCCTTCCTGTTTCTCCGATGTAGACTTTGTTGCAAGACCTGCAGGGAACTTAGTGAATGCCCTACATTTCCAATGGGATTTTGGAACGATTATGATAGTTCTCATCGTTCCAATCTACTGTGTAAAATTTCCAATGGAATTTAAATGGTAGTGTCATAGAATTCAAATTTAAAGCCCGTACTATTCAGCTCAGGTTATTTTCGCCTTAACCAGCTATTAACTTTTCTGGGATATTAACTTTGATCATTACACAGTTAAAAATTTTGGACTAGATTTCAATATTTTTTGTATTGGATATATGTCCACACCAAAAAATTATTGAATTTTAAACTTCCCAATGTATTAAAAACATATTTCAATCTTTTATAGTGTTGCAATTCAATACTCTAAATATTGAATTATTAACAAAAAAAAATCTAATTGAATAGTACTACATTCCAAGCTCATACCATTGGAATGTAATTAAAAGAAGTTTAAGTTTTAAACTAAATTCAATTAAAGTTTACTCATATTTATTAGGATTTTAATTCTTATATGTATTATAGTTGAATGCAGAACATGGTTTCAATTATAATACATTTAACTATTATTAATACAAATATAGCTTACCTTTCTTGTATTGCTATTTGCCTCATGAAATAAAAGTTAATATTGAAATTTAAACTTTTTATTTTATTAAATTATAAATAAATACTCAATACAAAAATACATTCTTAATAGTACCTAAAAACAACTTCTTCTTGGCTTTAAGTTCCTTCCCGACGCAGTAACAGGCAATAGCATTAGCAGATATACAAAAGGTTTAAACTAGAGATGGAAAATTCGGATCTTTTCAATGAACCGGTTCACCGGATCTCGCTCTTTTCATTGAACCGGCTCTTTGAGCCGGTTCAAAAGATCCAGGTGGATCTTTTGCACTGCCGTACAAGGGAGCTGCAGATTTATATTGAAAATCCGAAAACTAATCTTAAAAAAAATTTGAATACATTATGAGCTTTAATGAAAATTCTCAATGCCGAATAAAGCGGGAAATAGTAAGAAAGAAGTTTTAAAAAAATATTGGCTCTAGTCCTGGATTTGACGGCATAACTATTGAATGTCTAAAAATATTAAAAGATTTTATTTCAAAGCCTCTTACACACTTAATTGTTTTTAACCTTTCGAAGAGTGTATTCTCTAAACTCAACAATTATTAACTTATTTCCTTAATATATTATGTAGGTATAACGTTGGAAAAATAATTTAAAAGGTTGCAAAAAAGAAATTAATGAGTTTCTATAAAACACATAAAATATTAAACGAAAATGAAAATATGTATTTCTATCGCAAGAACGAACATATCTTCCTTTTTCCTATACCTAAATATTTAATTTTATATCTAGAATAAAAATAACATATATACAAAAATGTTCAAAGTGGACAAATCAAAGCTGATATAAACACTTTACTCAGTGATACACAAGAAATAATTCTCTTGATACATATACATACGTATCCCTACGTCCTACGTGCACAGGACAAGGAAATATTATTTCTCAGTATATAAGTTTGTATAAAAAAAAGAAACGGTCTTAATTGTTTCGAAACAAATTAAATTTTTTTTATAATATTGGAACAAGTATTATCAATAATAATAATAAAAAAAAATTACCAATAAAAAAAAAAGTAAAAAGTAGTAAAATAAGAATACAACGTTAATACGTATAATATACTCGTATACATTAGATTACCTTATTGCAATTAGCCTTAAACTTGCGAATAATTTTGTATACACAGAAAGACAAGAGCAAGTAGTACAATTGGAGCCGTTGGTGAAATAAGGGGTCAACTCGTTTTTGGAAAAACTTTAAAGGGCTTGACTTTTCCATTTTTTTTTATTTTTTATCATTTTTTACCCTTTTTTATCATTAATTACCATTTTTTAAAGCTTTTTAACCATTTGTTATCATTTTTTATCATTTTTTACCATTTTTTATAATTTTTTATTATTTTTTACCATTTTTAATAATTTTTTATAATTTTTTTAACCATTTTTCACCAATTTTTATAATATTCTATAATTTTTTATTAATTTTAACCATTTTGTATAAATTTTTCCATTTTTTATAAATTTTTATCATTTTTTATAATTTTTTACCATTTTTTACCATTTTTTACGATTTCTTATAATATTTTATAGTTTTTTAACATTTTTAACCATTTTCTATAATTTTTTATCAATTTTTACCATTTTTTATAATTTTTTACCATTTTTTATAATTTTTTATCATTTTTTACCATTGTTTATAATTTTTTATAATTATTTATCATTTTTTATAATTTTTTACCATAATTTATCATTTTTTATAATGTTTTAACAATTTTTATAATTTTTTATCAATTTCTACCATTTTCTATAAATTGTATAATCATTTATCATTTTTTATCATTTTTTATCATTTTTTATCATTTCTTATCATTTCTTATCATTTTTATCATTTTTTATCATTTTTTACAATATTTTATAAGTTTTTTATCATTTTTTACCATTTTTTATCATATTTTACCATTTTCTATCCTTTTTTATCATTTTTAACCATTTTTATAATTTTTTACCGTTTTCTACCATTTTTTATAAATTTTTATAATTTTTTATAATTTTTTATAATTTTTTACCATTTTTTATCATTTTTTACCATTTTTTTAATTTTTTACCATTTTTTACCATTTTTTACCATTTTTTGTAACTTTTTATTATTTTCATCATATCATTTTTTATCATTTTTTATCATTTTTTATCATTTTTTACCATTTTCTATAATTTTTTATCATTTTCTATAATTTTTATAATATTTTATAATTTTTTATAATTTTTTATAAATTTTTATAATTTTTTATAATTTTTATCCTTTCTTACCATTTTTTATAATTGTTAATATTTTTCTACAATTTTTTACCATTTTTTATCATTTTTTACAATTTTCTTAATTTTTTACAATTTTTTATCATTTTTTTACATTTTTCTTAACTTTTTATTACTTTTATCATTTTTTATCATTTTTTATCATTTTTTATAATTTTACTTTATTATTTATAGTACAGTATTGTTATTGATTTTCAAAAAAAAAAATTTACTGCCCTCAAAATTTTTTTGTACACGTTTCATGACTAGTAGACACGAATAAGGCAATAAAAATTTTCACTCCGTCTGTACGCCGTACCCCGTACGCCGTACGCCGTACGTCGACCGCCCCAAAATTTTTAAAGGCTCGTAGCTCTCGAACCAGTGGAGCTATTAAATTAAAATTTTTTCTAAGAATAGACTTGGTGGACCCCTTGAATTGAAACTTAGAGTTTCTATAGAGCTTTGATAATGGACACATTTGCAAAAAAAAACCGATATGGGTGAAGGGGTGTGGGAGTGAAGGGGGAAATAATGCGTCCGAAACGCAAAAATGCCGATATCGACAAATTCTAAAATCCATATCTCCTAAACCATTAATAGCAAGCAATTAAAACTTAACAAATATCTGTAGTTATACTAGGAGAGTAGATTGAAACAAAATTTTTGGGTGGAAGTAGTGGCGTACGGGGGTGGGGGTGAAAAACTTTAGATTACGATATCTCACAAACTAATTGGACCAGAAAAACAAAATTCGGTTTTATTATAAAGATTGATAAATAAAGATTGCTCAAAGTAAAATATTTGAAGGGGGTGGAGGAGCACGGAAGTGGGAGGGATTAGAATTTTTCAAAAATAACACGATTCATATCTCAATAACAGTGTAAGATGGATGTTTCAAATTTTTACCAGAAGTAGGCCTAATAAAACCCTAGTAGGGAAAAAAAGTTTGGGAGTGTGTAGGGTGTAGAGGGTGAGGGTGGGGAAGGGTGAGAAAGAAAAAGTTCTGATGCTTATATCTTAAGAATCTATAATGATAGGAAGCTGAAACTTGATATTTAGATAGAGCTATAGTAGTGGCATGGTGGAAAAATACATTTTTTTTTAAGGGTAGTATGGTACGGTGGTGGGGGGTGTTTTCCCTAACTTCAGAACGGCTTATGCTAGGAAGTTGAAGCTCGGTACGTATATGTAAATTAACTAGAAAAGTAATTCTGATAAAAAAAAATTCAAATATTCATTGGTGTTCAGAAGGGGGGGGGGCAAAAAAAATATCGGTTAATATAAAATGAATATATTTTCACGATTTTCGTCATATCTACTAGGTCTTTCGAAATATTGAATTCATTTTTATTCTACGGATTCTTCATGTGAATACCTGGAATGTGTTTTCAAGATTTTTTGAAGTTCAGCCCCTAAGAGGGTGTAAACTGGTTGTATACTTTTTAATGAATTCCACCATGTTTCAGGTCTGATCAGATATCGAATATCTTTTCACTTCCCCAGGTTTGTTTAATAGTCACCTATTTTTAAGTTTTGTTTTTTTTTAACCTCTAGACCGCATCCCGGAATATGACCCAATTATTTAATTCATATGTTACACCCTTCTCTAACCACTTCCCGAACTTTTTGTTAGGTTTTCAGTCACATAGTAACATACACCGCATACCTGAAGTGCATGCGTTCTGAACTTCTGCCGGAAAAATAGTAAAGTTGCGCCCAGACTGTTGGCAGATTTTTTATAACATTTCATAACTTTTTATAATTTTTTATCATTTTCTACCATTTTTTATAATTGTTTACCATTTTTTTTCATTTTTTACCATTTTTTATCATTTTTTATAATTTTTTACCATTTTGACCATTTTTTATCATTTTTTATAATTTTTTATCATATTTTTTTCATTTCTTACCATTTTTTTGCACTTTTTTCTCTATCCCTCAATCCTCAATAATCAATCCTCAATCCTCAATCCTCAATCCCCAATCCTCAATCCTAAACTTTAGTTCGCGAACTATGAGGAACTATAGTTCCTCTATCCCTCAATTCTCCATCTACCATCCTTAATCCTCCATCATCCAACCACCAGCCTCCATCCACCATCCTTCATCATCCATCCTCCATCCCCGATCCTTCATCGCCCATCATCCATGCTCCATCCCCGATCCTTCATCGCCCATCATCCATCCTCCTTTCTCCATCCTCCATCGAACATCCTCCATCATTCATCCTCTATCCTCCATCGTCCATCATCCATCGTCCATCATTCATCCTCCATCGAACATCCTCTATTGTCCATCATCCATCCTCTATCCACCATCGTCCATCGTTCATTGTCCATCCTTCATCGAACATCCTCCATTGTCCATCATCCATCCTCTATCCTCCATCGTCCATCGAACATCCTCCATTGTCCATCATCCATCGTCCATCCTCCATCGTCCATCCTCCATCCTCCGTCGTCCATCCTCTATCCTCCATCATCCATCCTGTTCAGATCTTTGATCTGTTCAGATCTATGATCTGTTCAGATCTATGATCTGTTTCAGATCTGTAATCTGTTTCAGATCTGTGATCTGTTCAGATCTGTTCAGATCTGTTCAGATCTGTGATCTGTTTCAGATCTGTGGTGAAATGGTAAAAAATGGTGAAAAATTATAAAAAATGGTAAAAAATGATAACAAATTATAGAAAAAGGTAAAAAAATCTGCCAACAATCTGGGCGTAACTTTATTATTTTTCCGGTAGAAGTTAAGAACGCGTTCAATTCTGAAATGCGGTGGAGGCTACTATGTGACTGAAAACCTATCAAAAAGAACAAGATCGTGGAAGTGAAAATCTGATTGGATCTGAGAGATATGGAATAATTTATGAAAAAGTACACAATCACTTTACACCCCCGTAGGGGTCAATTATGGAGAATATATAGAATAAAATTAAATTCAATATTTGGGACGAGGTAGTAGATATGTCTAAAATCGTGGGAAAATATGCATTCTATTTTCACAGATATTTTTTTTTCCCCCTTCTGAACGCCAATAGATATTGGTTTTTTTTTTATTCAAAATTATTTTTCTAGTTGATTTAGATATACACACCGAGTTTCAACATTGTAGCTTAAGCCGTTCTATATATAGGAAAAACACCCCCCACTTGTACCACACTATCCTTAGGGGTCGAATTTCAAAAAACCTTGAAAACACTTTCTAGGTATTCATATGAAGAATCCGTAGAATAAAATTAAATTCATTATTTGGGACGAGCTAGTATATATGACGAAAATCGTGAAAAAATATGCTTTTTATTTTCACAGATAATTTTTTTTGCCCCCCTTCTGAACGCCAATACATATTTGAATTTTTTTTTAATCAAAATTGTTTTTCTAGTTGATTTACATATACACACCGAGTTTCAACATTGTAGCTGAAGCCGTTCTATATATAGGAAAAACACCTCCCACTTGTACCACACTACCCTTAGGGGTTGAATTTCAAAAAACCTTGAAAACACTTTCTAGGTATTCATACGAAGAATCCGTAGAATAAAAATGAATTCAATATCTGGAAAGACCTAGTAAAAATGACGAAAATCGTGAAAATATATTCATTTCATATTTATTATATTTACAAATAAATTTTTTTGCCCCCCTTTCTGAACGCCAATGAATATTCAAATTTTTGCTTATCACAATTACTTTTCTAGTTGATTTACATATACACACCGAGTTTCAACTTTTTAGCATGAACCGTTAAATAGTTAGGAAAAACACCCCCACCCCCGTAGCATACTACCCCTAAAAAAAAATATATCTTTCCAACATTCCGCTACTATAGCTCTCTCTAAATACCAAGTTTAAGGCTTATATCATTACAGGTTCTCAAGATATAAGCATCGGAACTTTTTCCTTTTCACCCTCCCCCACCCTCCCCCTCTACACCCTTAACCCAAAAACTTCTGGTAAAAATTCTAAGCATCTATCTTACACTGTTCTTGTGATATGAAATGTGTTTGATTTGAAAAATTCTCATCCCCTCCACTTCTATGCTACACCTTCCACTTAAAAAATTTTACTTTGATCAATCTTTATTTGTCAACCTTTATACCCAAACCAAATTTTATTTTTCTAGAGCAATTGGTTCATGAGATATCGTAATCTAAAGTTTTTCACCCCCCACCCCCATACACAACTTCCCCCACCCAAAATTTTTCTTGATTCTGTTCTCCTAGTATAACTACAAATATTTGTTAAGTTTGAATGATGTGCAATTAACGGTTTAGGAGATATGGATTTTAGAATGTGTCTATCTCGCCTTTTTTGGGTTTCGGACGCATTACATTTCCCCCCACTCCCACACCCCTTGATCAATATTGACAATTTTTCTGCAAACGGGTCTACTATCAGAGCTCTATAGAAATTCCAAGTTTCAGCTTCCTATCATTAGGGGTTACTGAGATCTAGAAACCAAAATTTTCGGTCTAAAACACTTCCCCCTTCTTCCCCCTCACCCCACCACTTAAAATTTGGTCACTTCAAGGAGCCTACCCCGTCTATTCGTTAAAAAATTTCAATTTAATATCTCAAATCGTTTGGCAGCTACGAGCCTGCTAATGATTTTGCGTACGGCGTACGGCGGACAGACGGGCTGAAAATTTTTATTGCTTTTTTCGCGTCTACTAGTTATGAAACGTGAAAATAAAAATTTTGAGGGTAGCAAATTTTTTTTTTTTAAAAATCAATCACAATACTTAATTAATACAATAATAAAGTAAAATGATAAAAAATGGTAAAAACTGATAAAAAATTATAAAATATGGTAAAAAATGATAAAAAATGATAATTAATTATAAAAAATTATAAAAAATGGTAAAAAGTGATAAAAAAATTATAAAAAATGATAAAAAATAGTAAAAATTTATAAAAAATAGTAAGATATAATAAAAAATGGTAAAAACAGATAAAAAATGGTAAAAGAATTGGTAAAAAATGGTAAAAAATGATAAACACTAATTAAAAAATTATAAAAAGTGGTAAGAAATTATAAAAAACTATGAAAAATGGTTAAAAATGAAAAAAAATAATAAGAAATGATAAACAATGATAAACAATGATTAAAAAACTATAAAAAAATATAAAAAATTAAAAAAAAATGGTAAAAAGTTATGAAAAATAGTAAAAAATGATAAAAAATGGTAAGAAATGATAAACAATGATTAAAAAATGGTAAAAAATTATAAAAAATGGTAAAAAATTATAAAAATGGTAAAAAATGATAAACAATGATTAAAAATTGGTAAAAAATTATAAAAAATGGAAAAAGAATGGTAAGAAATGAAAAAAATATAAAAAGTGATAAAATACGATAACGAATGATAAAAAATTATAAAAAATTATATAAATGATATAAAATGATAAAAAATGATTAAAAATGGTAAAAAATTATATCAAATAAATATCAAAATAATAAAAAAATGGTAAAAAATTATAAAAATGATAAAAAATGATACAAAATTATAAAAAATAGGAGAAAGTGGTAAAGAAAAGAAAAGGTTAAAAATGCTAAAAAATAATTATAAAAAGTTATAAAAATGATAGAAAATAATACAAAATTAAAAAAAGGGGTAAAAATGATAAGAAATGGTAAAAAATGATAAGAAATGGTAAAATATGAAAAAAATTGTAAAAAAATGGTAAAAGTGATAACAAATGATAAAATATGATAAAAAAATGTTAAGAAATGGTAAAAATGATAGCAAATGATAAAAAATGGTAAAAAATATTACAAAATGTTAAAAAATGATAAAATAGATATAAAATGATAAAAAATGATAACAATTGGTAAGAAATGGTAGCAAATGTTAAAAAATGATAAAAAAGATATAAAATGATAAAAAATGATAACAAATGGTAAAAAATTATATCAAATTATAAAAAATGATAAAAATAGATAAAGAATGGTAAATAACGATAAAAAATGGTAATGAATGATAAAAATTGATAAGTAATGATAAAAAATGGTTAAAAATGATAAAAAATTATAAAAGATGAACAAATAAAAGATTAAAGATTATAAACTCCTATTTTCAGTTTATAGATAGACTTAAGAAAGGCCCGAAATTTTGAATTTTATGTTTTGTTGTAAAAGATTAAAGATTATAAACTCCTATTTTCAGTTTATAGATAGACTTAAGAAAGGCCCGAAATTTTGAATTTTATGTTTTGTTGATTTGTAGCCATATTTTGCATATCTCGCTAAAAATGGTAAGAACCAATTTATGGAAAATTAAATTGTCTATCTTTTTTATCTGAGCAACTTTTTTGCCAAATTATTTATTGCAAATAATAAGCGTAAAGTGTAAAATATTAGGAGATTGTCCCAGTTTTTTAAACTTTTGGTCCATTTTTATTAAGAATAGATGACATATTTACATGGCAAACATGTAGATGTCTAAACTCCCTACAACTTTCGTTTAAACCAGTTTTTCGTGCGACCAATGTATAACGGCCGGGAGCACGTTAAACACAGAGGCCGGGGAACTCGCAGGTATGAATACCTGCGGTCGGGACAATAGAACGAATTTCTCGGTTGGTCTTGTGAACAGCTATTCGCACTAACGGAATTCTTTGAAATTCAGTCGTTCTCCAGCATTGCTCCATGAATTTCGTTCTCACCATTTTTAGCGAGAAATGGAAAATACGGCAACAAATTGACAAAACAGAAAATTCAAAATTTCGGCCACATGCCATATCAAATTTTGGTCTGAAATTGTGATTCCATATTCTACTCCATCATTGGAACCTAACCACTTCAAAACATTTCGCCTTCCATTTAACTCCGAAATTTACTGAAATTTTGTCTCTGGTGACCGGGCCAACCGTCCAGATCCGTGAGCCGAAAAGATCCGTGGAGAAGATCCGGCTCAGTTGGATCTTTTGATTGAACCGGTTCATTGAGCCGGCTCTGATCTGAGTTACCCATCTCTAGTTTAAACGAGACATTCTGTGAAAGAAATTAAAGACAAATGTATGTATGTATTAATATTATGTCAGCTATTGCAATTTAGAGTACCTTCATATTGAGCAACTATTATCCCGGTTTCGTCGCGGTAAATAAAGAATCTGCTTTTCATTGACATACTTGGTCCAATTGGTCATAAATGAATTAGATATTTTCAAATACCTAAATTGAAAATCAAAAAATATCTGAAAGAAACAAATAGTTAACTCTGTAATATATATTTAACTATTTTACTTACCGAAAGAAAATATAAAATGTGAAACTCACGACGAATGCAAAAAGACTGAGGTTTCTTTCAACGTTATAACCATCTAAAACAATTGAATAGCGCGAGAAAAATCGTGATCAAATTTAATCCAAAAAGTATTAGTTTTAAATCGCTCAGAATTGAAAAATTAATTTCTATACCTTTTTAGTGCTGCGACATCGACCTCATAATATCGATGTTATAAAACATTGTTATAAAACATCGATGTTTGATATAAACGACATCGATGTCGATAAAACATAGGTGAAAAATATCGATGTTTCTAAGCATCGATGTTTTTAGAATTTTAGGTGTGACATTAGAGAAGAAGCAAAAAAAAATGTTTTTAGCTAAGAGATTGGTGTGAGAAAAAAAAAATCTACCAACAGTCTGGGCGCACCTTTATTATTTTTCCGGCAGAAGTTCGGAACGCGCTTAATTCTGAGATTAAATAAAAAAAATTAAATTAAATAAAAAAATCTGCCAACAGTCTGGGCGCAACTTTATTATTTTTCCGGCAGAAGTTCAGAATGCGTTCAATTCGGGGATGCGGTGTATGTTACTATGTGACTGAAAACCTAACAAAAAGTTCGGGAAGCGGTTAGAAAAGGGTGTAAAATATGAATTAAATAATTGAATCATATTCCGGGATGCGGTCTAGAGGTTGAAAAAAACAAAACTTAAAAATAGGTGATTATTAAACAAGCCTGGGGAAGTGAAAAGATATTCGATATCTGATCAGACCTGAAAAACATAGTGGAATTCATGAAAAAGTATACAACCAGTTTACACCCTCTTTGGGGTCGAATTTCAAAAAATCTTGAAAACACATTCTAGGTATTCACATGAAGAATCCGTAGAATAAAAATGAACTCAATATTTGGAAAGACCTAGTAGATATGACGAAAATCGTGAAAATATAAGCATTTTATATATACTAATAATTTTTTTTGCCCCCCCCCCCTTCTGAACGCCAATGAATATTCGAATTTTTTTTATCAGAATTACTTTTCTAGTTAATTTACATATACGTACAGAGTTTAAACTTCCTAGCATAAGCCGTTCAAAAGTTAGGAGAAACACCCCCCACCACCGTACCATACTGCCCCTAAAAAAAAATTATTATAAATTTAATTAATATTAATTTAATATAAATTTATTTTTCCACCATGCCACTACTATAGCTCTATCTAAATACCAAGTTTCAGCTTCCTATCGTTATAGATTCTTAAGATATAAGCATCGGAACTTTTTCCTTCTCACCCTTCCCCACCCTCACCCTCTACACCCTACACACTCCCAAACTTTTTTTCCCTACTAGGGTTTTGTTAGGCCTACTTCTGGTAAAAATTTGAAGCATCCACCTTACACTGTTACTGAGATATGAAACGTGTTATTTTTGAAAAATTCTTATCCCCTCCACTTACGTACTCCCCCGCCCCCTTCAAAGATTTTACTTTGAGCATTCTTTATTTATCAAGCTTTATATCCAAACCGAATTTTGTTTTTCTGGTGCCTCTGGTTTGGGAGATATCATAATGTTAAGTATTTCAACCCCTACCCCCGTACGCCACTACCCCCACCCAAAAATTTTGTTTCAATCTACTCTCCTAGTATAACTACAGATATTTGTTAAGTTTTAATTGCTTGCTATTAACGGTTTAGGAGATATAGATTTTAGAATGTGTCGATCTCCACTTTTTTTGCGGGTCCGACGCATTGCTTCCCCCTCCACTCCCACACCCCTTCACCCATATCATCAATTTTTTTGCAAATGGGTCAAAGCTTTATAGAAATTCCAAGTTTCAGTCTCCTAACAGAAGCGGTTGCTGAGATCTAGAAACCAAAATTTTTCGTCTAAAACGCTTCCCCCAACTTCCCCCTCACACCCCCACCCCTGAAAATAATGTCAATTCAAGGGGTCTACCCAGTCTATTCCTAGAAAAAATTTTAATTTAATAGCTCCACTGGCTTGAGAGCTACGAGCCTTCAAAGGATTTTGGCGGTCGACGTACGGCGTACGGCGTACGACGGACAGACGGAGTGAAAATTTTTATTGCTTTTTTCGTGTCTACTAGTCATGAAATGTACACAAAAAAATTTTGAGGGCAGCAAATTTTTTTTTTTTAAAAATCAATAACAATACTGTATTATTACTAATAAAGTAAAATTTATTTTGTACAGTAGTTGATATCGGATTGATCCTACGTTGTTCTTCGATTCTTGAAGGCATGCTGGCCACGAGAGTCTGGCACACCCCTGGGCTAATATTGCCCCACTCCTCGATTGCCGCTGTCTCCACCTCACGGAGTGACTTGCAGTGCCTCCCCATGATCTTCAGCTTCAAATGAGACCAAAGGTGTTCAATGGGATTGAGGTCCGGGCTCTGGGCGGCCACTGAAGTAGTCTCACTCCATTGTTCTGGAACCAGGTCCGTCTGCGGGCAGCGGTGTGGCAAGGGACGTTGTCTTGTTGGAAAATGACTCCCTCGGCCCCTTCACCGAACAATATAGTTATCGACGGTAAATAAGTGATGATAGTAAAAGAACAGAAAAAGAGCGTCGCAATCAATGTTTGCGGGAATTTTTTTATTCTATTAGGGGTGCCTAATACTTTTGCACTTGGCTGTAGCTCTATCTATGGTAAATACCAAGTTTAAGGTTTATATCATTACAGATGTAATTATCGGAAATTTTTTCCTTTTCACCCTCCCCCACCCTCACCCTCTACACCCACATACCCATTTGGGTTCAATTAGCGCTACTTCTGGTAAAAGTTCTAAGCATCTATCTTACACTATTCTCGAGATATGAAATGTGTTTTTTAAAAAAAATTCTTATCCCCTCCACTTCTATGCTCCACTTAAAAAATTTTACTTTGATCAGTTTTTATTTGTCGAGCCTTATACCCATAGAGGTATATGTATAATGGAGATAACGTGCAGCGACTTTTTTGAAGCCGGAGGTTTTCTCGCAAAGGACCGGCGATATTCACTATGCTACTATCAGCATCTTACTCACATATATGTTAAACCCCGGTATTGAAAAGAAAAAATGCCCAACCTTTAAATACTAGGCTAATATTTGCATTTCACTGCCCCCGGGCATGAAACGCTCCATACAAAAACAGTCGCTTAAACTGCAAAATGCTTCACAGTGCTTTATACAGAAACGGCGCTTTGCGATCTCCATTAGTTATATACCTCCTTGCTTATACCCAAACTGAATTTTATTTGTCTAGAGCAATTGGTTCGTGAGATATTGTAATCTAAGGTTTTTCACCCCCCCCCCCCCCCAACCCGATACGCCACTGCCCCTACCCAAAAATTTATTTCAACCTCTTTTCCTAGTATGTCTACAAATATTTCTTACGTTGGAATAGTGTGCCATTAGCGGTTTAGGAGATATGGATTTTAGAATGTGTCTATCTCGGCTTTTTTGCGTTTCGGATGCATTATATTTCCCCCCACTCCCAAACCTCTTGATCAATATTGACAATTTTTATTCAAATGGCATTTTTTATACTATCAGAGCTCTATAGAAATTCCAAGTTTCAGCTTCCTATCACAAGCGGTTGCTGAGATCTAGAAACCAAAATTTTCCGTCTTAAACGTCTGAAACATCGATGTCAATGTTTTTATAAAACATCGATGTTTGAAAAACATCGAAGTAAAAACATCTATGTTAAAAGTACCCGATGTTTTTGCAAAACATCGATGTTTCAAAAACATCGATGTCGATGTCGCAGCACTATACCTTTTAGGTTTATAATCAAATACTTTCGTATAATAGTTCGGAGCATGATCACTCTTGCTGACAAATGTAAGGCTAAATGTATTACATGGTGATACTAACAGTATTATGTGCTCAACTCATAGTAATGAAAAATATTTCTATGGATTAAATTTTAATACTATTTGATTAAAATACAATGGAAACTAATAATTTGATCCAAATGGATCGTAGCTTAATCCTTAATGTATTAAATATTAATGTAAGTATTTTGGAAGCTTACATTCTAGTTCTAGATTTATTTGATTTTGCAGTAAAACAATTCTGGGTTATGACTTTAGTCCAAAATTTTTAACCGTGTAGGTAATTTCTCTGCGTATAACTGTATTATTCCCTCATAGGTCGGGTTATCTTAGCCGCTGGTTTTCCATTATTTTTCCAGTCAAATGTCAAAATTTTATTAAATATTTACAGAATGTAACATTTTTCTTTTCTGTGAAAATTTAAATTTGTATTTCAGGAAAAATTATCATTATTGCCAGCGATTTTATCATAGCTGCCAAGCTAGGAGCAGTACAAAATTTGTGTGTGATGCGCAGGTTACACGTTCAACAAGAATCAATCGATTTATTTGTCGTAGCGACGCAAGGATTCTAGCGCGACCCTCTTCCGATTTTTACTTAGGTTTTCGGGCACACAGAAACGTACACCGCGTCGCAGAATTAAACGCGTTCTGGGCTTCTACCCAAAAATAATAAAATTGCACCCAGATTGTTGGGAGATTTTTCAGCTATTGTCATTTTCACTAGCTACAAACTGCATGAAAACTGGCTCACTATATGTGAGAACCAACTCGCAATCACTTCCTAACAGAAACATTGTTCTAACGTGTTTCCACGATTATTCCAGTGTATGGTATGACGTCAATTACGGTGCTTTCTCATTTGGTGTGAATACAGAGACAAAACTGGATGAGTTCCTTCTCACTATGACGTTTTGGTGAGAAATTTCTCATTTCATGTGTTACAGAACTGAGCTAATGATGAGATAGCAATATGGTTCTTACTTTCACGGACTTTCCAAAAAATTGCCCAAAAGTCGGTTTCAAAATTTCCAAATATTTAAGTTCTAGGAAGCTATATCGATATTTCGCTCAGAACCTGCACATAACCTAAATTAAATCTCACACATATATAAAGTTGCGGCCAGACTGTAGGAAATTTTTTTAAATATTTAGATAAAGTATCGATTGAAAATGATCGAAAATGATTTCTGGAACAGGCGCGGGGGTGTTCTCACAGGAACTCGATATTAATGAGTCCTTCAGGCAACCGGACCATGCCAGTGTATTTCAAGCGGAAGTCTTTGCAATACTTCAAGCATGCAAAATTATTGAAGCAAAGGTGAATGCAACAAAAGACATCACTATTTGCATTGACAGCCAAGCAGCTATTAAGGCCCTTAGCTCGAACACAACACGATCAAAACTAGTTAGACAATGTCGTGGTTTTCTTAACACCATCGGCACACGGCACAATATTACCCTCTGCTGGGTGCCAGGCCACTGTGGAATCCAGGGGAATAAGCAAGCTGATGAACTCGCTCGAGCAGGCTCCAGCCTAAGCTCACCAGTTATGGACCAGCACATTGCTATTCCCATCGGATCCATAAATCAGTCTATCGACTCACTATGCTTGCAGCGGGCAGGCAATAGATGGTCAAACCTAACTACATGCTCAATATCAAGAACTCTTTGGCCTGAATATGATAACGGGAAAAGTAAGTATATCCTGAGCCTGAGCAGGAAAGATGCTATGCACACTAATCGGAGTGCTCACAGGGCACTGCCTGATCGGTAGACATGCTAGACGACTGGGAGCCGACGCAAATGATCTTTGTAGTAGCTGCGGTGACCCAGAAGTGGAGGATTCAATCTTTCAGGTCCTATGTGAGTGTCCGGGCCTATCAAAAACGAGAAGACGGAACCTCGGCGCTTATTTCCTCGACGACCTCGGTGATATTGATAAAGGAAAGCTATGTAGCATAGCAAACTTTATAAAATCTACTAAATGGTTTTAGGTTCCAGGAGTTCTTCAAACTCAAACGGGGAGCACAATGGACGAACAATAACGTCTAAGTGAGGGAGGATGATAGCATCACCACCCCTTATACCATACCATACCATAGATAAAGTAAATAAAAGATTCGTAAAAATTTAGTCCTCGGTTTGAAACGACAAACTTGGTAAGTCTTTCTCTTCAGTGTTTCGAAACTCTACATTTAAGTTATTTGCATTCATGGACCGTTTAAATATATACAAGTTCATTGATTGAAATTACCCAAACCACAAATTCTCTGCAAACTTTTTTTTGCAGTTAATCACAGAACAGATTGCCGTTTGCCACTATTGCCTTGCCTTTATGTAAACTTGCATAAGTAAATACGTACAATGTACAATTATTAAGTGATATATATGTACACAAAAGTTCATCATCGATTTTTCATTTTCGGAGAAACAGCTGAAGCCGGATTCCAGGGTTACTTCGGAATGGGCACACTCGAAATTCGAATGTATGTGCTTCCTGCTCTTTACCTTTCTCTCTTGGCTCTTATTACTCAATAACTTTTCAGATGTAAAGTTTCGTTAATGTAAGGCTCCGCCATGAGTCCTGGATACAAAAAACAAAAAGACAAATCATTATTTTGACGGAATTCAGTTCATAACCACTACAAAACTCAAACGTTAAAAATTTTCCATGCAACATATTTCGTCCTTATCCTGTCGGCATATCCTATCAGCTCCATTAATATAATCAGCTGGGTGTATGTTACTGGACATTTTAGGGAGGCTGACATACAATCTCTCATGCTCCCAAAAGTATACTATATTTGGGGAACGAAATAACCAGTTCATATAAGGGCGGAATGCTCTCCGGGATTGTGTAATTCTATGTACATAAGGATATTACTTATCCCATCTGGTTGTTGCTATAGGGACACAATACGTATAGGCAGTTTCAGGAACGATGAACACACTATCTGGTTTTTCGATGGCACATACACACACAAACGCATAAATCCTTACAGTTCGAAGCATTATTAAAACAGAGATTCTAAAACTATAAAAGCTCCTCGTAATACTTCCAGAAAAGTTCAGTTCTATATGTATGCGTGTTTTAAGTGCGGTAAATCTTTTTTAAACCTAAGAAAATCTGAGGACATACACACCAACACACATCTCTGAAAATAATACTGTAATATCTTCCAATACATAGAAATAAAGTGAAAAGAAAGCAGATATAACGGTATGAATGGACAAGAAACTCATTCAAGAAATCTTAGAGATGGGAATGGTTGGAAACTTAATGGAAGAACGGGAATCTTATTCAGACGGATTCTGTACCTGTAGATCGAATATGTGCTGAATGGATTGTGTTATAAACTTAGTAAAAGTTAGAGGTGATATCAAGGATGTGACCTGATACTCATCTAAAAGCTCGGTATTATCCCTTGTAGTAACCAAATTTTCGATTTTGAAAAACCCTTGCTGAAAAAACAAAATTACTTCTAAACTTTGAATTCAATTTGTGAACGCACCCTTTCACTAATCATCGAACTGTCACTGTCAATTTATTCAGTAAACTTAACATTTTTATCATGGTAAAGTACACGAAGGAACAACGTCTGCAAATTAAATTATATTATTTTGAAAAAAAGTTGTCAAGTCCTTATTGGAAAACCCTTTACAAGCAAAGCAGCTATTACGTGCGGCGCCCCTATTTGGAACCGCTGTGAAAAGATCCTTAAGTATAAGATACATCTATTTTGATTTGAAAATGGTTAAAGATAATATTGGACAAACTCTAGCACTTTTCTATTCTATTCGCACCATGATTTAAGACCCTCTGTAAGTATTTAATTAGTAAACAAAAATGTTGTAATATAATAAGTTCGTTTTTAAATTCTGTAGTTTTTTTTTAATAATTAAGTATTGAGATTGACCTGAAATTTCCAACAAATTTCTTAGGGGGAATGGTAAAAAGGCTGAAGGCTCGTTGCTCACAATTCCTTTAAGATATTGAACATAGGTACAATTTTTTTTTGTTAGATAAAGTGACCCCTGGAAGCTGTGGCTCTTGGTGGTGCGGGTATGAGGTGGGAACGAAACATTTTGGTTCAGACCAGATATTGTCTGGAATTTTTAAAGTAGCGCAGTTAAACTTTTATTAACAAAAAAGGTGGAGGGAGAATGTTTGTAGTGAGGAAGCGGGTGGAAAGCAAATAATTCATACTTTTTTTTTCTGGAGAACCGCTAAAGGCTGTTGTACTTTTGCACGCTTTTATAAAAGAAAGACTTGCCGTGTCGGATGCAGAAGACAAAGAGTCGTTTTTATTGCTTGTAATGGTATTGCCCTATGTATAAAAATACAGCTCGGTGACATGGGCTGCGTTCAGTGGTGATTTCTTTTCTGGTTGGGGACACCCCCCCCCCCCCCCCCCCCCGTCGAAATGATTAGCTCACCTAGTAAGTTATATTTTTATTTTTTTTAATCATCAGCACGAAAAAGCTAGGATGTAGTAGCGTAGAGCGAATGTTTGTGAAGCCATTTTAATACTGCTTGATTATTGTTAGTCTCCAATATATGTATGTACTACAGTGTAGATGTGATGTATAGTGATTTTGTGAATATGACTTCAAAATAAAAGATATTATCTACTGATCACCATCAATTATGGACCGGTGATCGATAAAAAAACGTTGAATCTCTCTACGAACAATAATAATGCTTCAATTCGAAACAAATGAATTGAATCAAAATTTTACGTTTTTGTATGAAGCGTTTCATGCCAGGTAGCAGTGAAATGCAAATAGTTGCCTATGTAGTACATATTCAAAGGTTTGGCTATTTTTGTTTTCAAGACCAGAATATAACATACCATACATGTGAGTAAGAAGCTGATAGTAGCATATTGTTTATTACCGGTCCTTTGCGATAAATCGTTCAGCTTCAAAACAGTCGCTGCTCGTCATCTCCACTACCTACATACATATGTATATCTCTATGGTTTTAACTACCAAAGTTTATCAATTCAAACGTTTGGATTATTCTATCAAGAACCGCCAAAAATGACAAAATTTGTGACTTACCATCGCCTATTCTTTTGAAAATTTATGTACTCGAAGAATTAGTGAAGAAAATATATGATTTCAATTTTTTTTCTATCTAATTTTTTTGTTAGTTATAGTATCTTAAAGATTTCACAAAAATGGTGTCTGAGTCCTCTTCGAAAATGCATATCTCTGGTACTTAGTCTTTATCGTAGAATAATGAAGTAGGACTTATTTTAAAGTTCAAGGTTGTCGCAATATAAAAATAATACGAATAAAACTTATCCTTGCAAGTTTTTTTTTAAGGATAACGACTTTGTCTTTCCCTTGAATATCTCAATCTCCACTTGGGGATCGTGGTAAAAAAAATCTGCCGATGGTCTGGGCGCAACTTTATTATTTTTCCGGCAGAAGTTCGGAACGCGTTCAATTCTAAGATGCGGTTTAGGTTACTATGTGACTTAAAAACTAACAAAAAGTTCGGAAGCGGTTAAGTAGGGCGTAATATATAAATACCATGATTGGGTCATACTCCGGGATGCGGTCTAGGGGTTGAAAAAGGAAGAAACTTTAATATAGGTGATTATTAAACCAGCCCGTGGAAGTGAAATGATATTCGATATCAGATCAGAGCTGAGAGATATGGAAGAATTTATGAAAAAGTATACAGTCACTTTACACCCCCTTAGGGTTCAGTTTTCAAAAAATCTTGAAAACACTTTCTACGTATTCGTATGGAGAATCCGTAGAATAAAAGTGAATTCAATATTTTGGAAGACCTAGAAGATATGACGAAAATCGTGAAAATATATGCATTCTTTTTTGACTGAACATTTTTCTTGCCCCCACTTCCGAACGCCAATGGATATTCGAATTTTTTTTTAATTCAAATTACTTTTCTAGTTGATTTACATATACACACTCAACTTTCTAGCATAAGCCATTCAATAGTTAGGAAAAACACCGCCCACCCCCGTACCATACTAACCCTACAAAAAATTATATTTTTCTATCTAAATACCAAGTTTCAGCCTTTTATCATTATGGGTTCTTAAGATATAAACATCGGAACTTTTTCCTTTGCACCCTCCCCACCCTCACCCTCTACAACAACATCCCCAATTTTTCTCTGCTAGGGTTTTATTGGGCCTACGTCTGGTAAAAAATTTGAGCATCTATCTTATACTGTTCTTGAGATATGAAACGTGATTTTTTTGAAAATTTCTTATCACCCCCACTTCCATATTCTCAACCCTCTTCAAAAATTTTACTTTGAGCAATCTTTCTTTGTCAACCTTTCTACTCAAACCGAATTTCATTATTCTAGACTCTAGAGCAATTGGTTCGTGAGATATCGTAATCTAGAGTTTTTCACTAGTCCTAAAGCGTGAAAATACAAAATTTCAGGGTAGCAAATTTTTTTTAAATTTCAGGTCGATCACAATACTTTATTATTAAAATAATAAAGTAAAATTTAAGAAAATCTGTGATTCTCAAGGTTAGTGTAGTTCTTAATAATAATAATAATTTTTTTTTACCCCGATCCCCTTGAGATCCTAAATCCTGGTCTCCTAAATTCTTTATCTCAAACCGTCTCGATTTAAAGACCTCGTCCTCCAGTAGCTAAGTTTTAGGATAGCTTTGCTATCTTCCTCAACCGAGTATAATACGTTTTATTTGCTATCGATGAATCATCGTCGATCGATTTTGTCCGTTGTGTAGCCATTTTTTTCTAGATTAGTCTCAAGATATATGAAATTATATATACTCTCCAAATTATACTCCAAAATTGGTATATGGTAGTGCTGCGACATCGACATCGATGTTTCTAAAACATCGATGTTTTGCAAAAACATCGGGTACTTTTAACATCGATGTTTTTACTTCGATGTTTTCCAAACATCGATGTTTTATAAAAACATCTACATCGATGTTTTAGTCACATTGAGTTTTTTTTTTTTGCTCCTCACACCAATCTCTTAGCAAAAATTCGCCGAGGTTTTATAAAAGCATCGAACTTTGTTAGGAAAATGTAAAAACAGGCAGGCAAGCAGGCAAAGTTTCTGAAAATACATGTGATGAAATTCGTATGCGTCGCAATCAATTTTATTTGACTTGACAACAAACCCGTTTGCAATGGCCTGATGGGGTAGCTTCTCGCCTCGAGGCGAGCCTCATGGGTGAGCGTAAGCGCACTATTAGTAGAAACGCACCATGAAAATGCGCATACGTATATAAATATATGGCAGAAAAATACCAAACCGGTTTATGGTGGATCGTCTGGTGTGCACGTAAACGCAACCTTCTCCTTGTTAGTTCGTGGTCTTCATTCCTGCGCGTTGTTTTAGTTTTTAGTTCTTTGCATATATATGTGTATTGTTGTAGTGATTTATATTAACTTTATTGAAAACTTTTTCTTATTGAACTTGGTGAGTGATTTTTTTTTCATCAATCAAAATGCCTCCAAAAAGTAACATTTTTTTTTTTTTTTTACGGCCGTCGTTATAACTTAGGGGGTCACCCTTTAATGCGATTGCACAGCTATAACGACATAGGGTGGGAATAAAATGGTGTGGTAGGGGATTTAGGTCGGTGGAACAGGAGGGAAACGTCTAAAGTGTCGGTGGACGTTGTTTTTGAACCGTTGAAGGTCATACTTATCAGGGAATAGATCGGATGGCAACGCGTTCCACATTACTGATGTTCGGGGGATAAAGGACTGCCTAAATTTCACTGTTCTCCACGAATGGGGCTGAACGGTATACTCGTGGGCGCGTGAAGCTTGGCGAGTGTTACGGGGGGCGACTAAGAGTGGGGGAATAAGTTCTTTTAGTTCCTTACTACATTTACCATGAAAATATCGGTAGTAAATACTGAGTACTCCGACATTACGGCGATGCTCAAGGGAGTCTATAGAAGCTGAAATGGCTTCGTCTCCAATTAGTCGGAACGCATGTTTTTGAACACGATTGAGCAAGGCTAAATGGGATTTAGGGGCCCCAGCCCAGATATGCGAATTGTACTCAAGACGTGGTCTGATATATGCCTTGTAGATTGTAGCTAAATCGGACGCTGAGAAGTATTTCTTACACTTCCGTAGAATTCCAAGGCGTTTAGAAGCATCAATAG
This sequence comes from Beris chalybata, assembly GCA_949128065.1. Classification (NCBI taxonomy): domain Eukaryota; kingdom Metazoa; phylum Arthropoda; class Insecta; order Diptera; family Stratiomyidae; genus Beris; species Beris chalybata. The sequence continues at coordinate 95,538,908 of OX421895.1, forward strand.
CGACATCATAGATGTGCTGGCTCCAGTTTAGGTGGTTGTTAATTTTTACGCCTAGTAATTGGAAGTCATCAGAAGAAGAAATTTGTACGCCACCAAAGGATATACTTGGGACCGACGTCGGAACATCTCGTTTAAGGGATAGATGACAGGACTGTGTTTTGGAGGCATTGAACTCTACTCTATTTTTCTTGCCCCAGTCCAAGATGAGATTGAGGTCTGAGTTCAATGAGCCGAATAACTCAGTGCGTTGTAAGGCCACCGAAGTCGGACGTGCCTCTGCAGCCGAATCGAAATTAAAGACATTGTCTAACGTACTATCATCTGCAAAACTATGGATTGGATTGAGAGTTGACGACAGAAGGTCGTTTATAAAGATGAGAAATAGGGTGGGAGATAAAACAGAGCCCTGGGGTACGCCGGAATCAATTGGAAATGAGGATGAAGTTATTCCGTCTAATACGACTCGTATTGAACGTTTGCAGAGAAAACTCTCAATCCATTTATGAAAGGTTGAACTAAAGCCGAAGGCTTTAAGTTTTACTAAGAGACATTGGTGCCAAACTCTGTCAAATGCTTTAGCAATGTCAAGGGCAAGCACTTGACCTTCACCAAATTTGTGAATGCACGAGTTCCAGCGTTCCGTTAGGTAAACTAAAAGGTCACCTGTAGAACGACCGGAACGGAACCCATATTGGCGATCGTGGATCAGATCTCTGTCCATCAGGTATTTGACTATTTTGCGATTGACAGCAGTTTCCATTACTTTTGCGAGCACGGATGTAATGGCTATTGGGCGGTAATTAGCGGGATCCGCTTTGCTTCCTTTCTTGGGAATTGGTTGAACATTCGCAACTTTCCACATCTGAGGAAAGCACCCTGAAGAGTATGAAAGGTAAAAGAGATTGTGAAGCGGTTTAGCCAGAGAGGAAAAGCATTTCTTGAGGACTATGGGGGGGATACCATCAGGTCCAGCAGACTTGTGAATACTGAGCCCTTGCAAGATCTTGGAAATAACCCTTGTTCGAAAACGAATGGGTGGCAACAAGGAATCAGTGATGGGGGGGTTGGGGAGACTCTGATTCGAAGGTGGAAGTCTAGAATTTCTAGCGAAACTTGCCGCCAAGAGGTTAGCTTTTTCCACAGGATCTACTACGGTTCGGTCACCATCGAGAAGAGGTGGTGTAGAAGTTTTTACAAAGTTGTTATTGACCGATTTAACAAATGACCAAAAAGATCTCGAGCTCTTAGGGTTGTCGACGATCTTCCGCCGAAGATTTTGATCATATGCAAACTTAGCACGTTTTAAGATACTATTGCAGGAATTTCTTGATAATTTTAGTGCGATCTTATTTTCAGCAGTCGGGTTGTCTTTAAATATTTGGAACGTGTTCTTTTTGGCTTTAATTGCTCCAAGACAGTCCTTATTGAACCAAGAATCCCTCGACGGCCTGATTCTTTTGCGGTTGGAAGGAACAAAAAGACTCATTCCTTTAAGGACTGTCTCTGTTACTAGTTGACATGCCAAGTCACAATTTCCAGATTCAAAGCACAACTTCCAGTTGAAAGCACGAAAAAACTCTTCAAGGGCTCCCCAATCAGCTCTCTTGAAGTGCCAAACCTGTCTTCGAGGTGCTTTGGAAGCTGGCGATTTTAATGTCGAAATTGGAAATTGTTCACGAACCAATAAATGGTCGGTCGTTCCAATTGGTGGCAAAATTGAGACGTTGTATTTGACTGGCTGATTAGTTAAAAAAAGATCAAGTAGATTTGATGATTGACCTGCAATGTCAGGTAGACGGGTGGGATTGTCTACCAACTGTACTAATCCGTTAATGGAAGCAAAAAGCTCAGTATCCCGACCCTGCTGATCCGTATGGGTAGAATGTTTAAGCCAGGCAGTGTTATGAACATTGAAATCGCCCGCGACAACGATTTCAGCGTCTGGATTTGCAGTATATATGGATTGAATAGAGTCAGACAACTTATCCAATTCAAAGGTGGTATTTAATGCATTCAGTGCCGGGCTTCTGTAAACATAACAAAGGAATATGATGTGCTTTTGGGTATGAATTTTTATCCAGCTAAAGTTGAATTCTGGATTGGAGCAAGTTCCTAAATGTGGAACTAAATGAAAAGCTACATCATCGCGGATATATATTGCGAGACCCCGCTGACGGAAAAAAGTTGGTATAATGTGATATCCAGGTAAGACATAGAATTGTTCATTACCTGGCAACACCTTGCATTCGCTAATTGCAAGAATATCCGGTCTTGAGGTTTGGGTGTGAATATACACAGAAAGATAGGCAGTGCTTAGGCCCCGAATATTTATTTGGTCAATAACAAAATTAACCATTGAAATTTAAAAATAAATAAAAGGTGGTACAGGCCGAAACGCATCGACAACAACAATCATGTACATCAAAGTACGACACAACAACAATTCAGGCACAACAAACGAACCGCGATCCGCGATCCGCCCGAGCACAACACCCATGCCAGTAATAGGCCTTTAACATAGGTATTGGTACTCGTTAAGATCACAGTCCGCTAGCCGGCACTAAAAACTTAGCTTGGAACTGGGACCTGATGGATGTCGTATAGCTGGACTATGGTTGACCCCTATGCACGCAGAATGAATTAACATAAACACTCGCGAATGCTGTATTCGCTGCGGTCAATTAAATAAAAAAACACTAAATGCGATGAATAATTGAACTAATTGAACTAAGTATTATACTATTCACATAAAAAAACTAAACTAATTGACATAACATTTTCACGAGACCAGTTCGAAACAAGAACCGTCCGACACGACCGATAGACGCTAACGCTGGAAGCATTTCACCAGAAAACCAAGTAATTTGGCTGAATGCCGCTTATGCAACAAAAATTTCAAGACCAGTGGAAACACAACCAATTTGATTGGCCATTTAAAGTCTAAACACAAAGAAATTTATGAAAAACATTTTGCTTCCTCGGCAACATCCATTGCATTGCCGTCCACATCTAAAGACACAACAACTAGTTCTTCAACATCGGGAACAATGCCGAGTACAAGCACTGCAGAACCAACTGAATCGACAGGTAAATACTTGATACCACATGCAAATTATATAGATACTTAAAGCCGCTTTACTTGGCGGTTGTAAATAATTTTTACAGAGATTTTGAGGGAGCAAGCATTTCAATGAAGTAGAAGCAACCACTGCAAAAAATGTTTGGCACAAACACATTCACAGAAATGTCGAAAATATTTTTTGCTCGATAAAATATCTGTTCGTTTCACTCCTGATCAATTTCTCATTAGAGATTTCCCTTCTTCCTCACACTCTCAGTAAAAATTGCTTGCAACCGTCATGTAAACTAGTGTGTATGCCTAAATATTAAAAAAATTTCAGGTATTGCAAGGCAGCAATCGTTGAGCAGGTGCTTTGAGAGTATTTCTTCGTTCAAAGATGGAGGAGACAAATTTAATAGAGTGACAACTGCCATTTTATACATGATTTGTAGAGACAGTCAGCCTGTCTCGATAGTTGATGATGTAGGATTCCGACATCTGTTAAAGGTTACGGCACCTTTGTACAAAGTGCCCACAAGACGCACCATAGACATGCATCTTGACAATAAATACGAATATATTTCGGGACTAGTAAAAATGGAATTGGAAAAAGTGCCCCATGTGTGTCTAACCACGGATGTATGGACCGAAACCCATCATACAAAAAGCTTTCTTGGACTAACTGCACACTTTGTTTCGGACAGCTACTTAGAAACAAAAAAAACGTTACAACTGGAAAGTGTAACAATTGGAGTCTTTGAGTTATCCGAACGTCACACCGGAGAGAATTTAGCTCATCAGCTGATCACAAAATGCTCAGACTGGGGCATCAATAAGGATAAAGTGATAGCCGTTGTGACCGACGGTGCGAGCAACATGATCAAAGCTGTGGATATTGCTTTTGGGAAAAAACATATATACTGCTTTGCACATTTGCTAAATCTTCTTGCTCAGAAAACCATTCAATCCCTTCCTGAGGGCAAGGAAGCAGTGGATAAAGTAAAATCCATCGTTACTTGGTTTAGGCATAGTGTAACTGGAAGTGATGAGCTACGAAAGAAAACCGAAGGCTTGCAAGCAAGAACGCTTATACAATCTGTGCCAACTAGGTGGAACTCTACTTTTTATATGGTGGAGAGATTCATATCATTACGTGAAATCGTAAATAATATCATAGCATTTAATGCAAGTGCACCAGCTATGGTTACGGCATCTGACATAGAGAATTTGAAAGACCTCATTGTTTTGTTCCAACCTGTTGAGTGTGCAACAAAAGAAATTAGCGGCGAAAAGTTTGTCACCTCGAAAGTCATTATACCAGTTTTGAGGCTGATGAAAAAGAAAATTAACCAGGCAGCAGTCACTACCAGCTTTGGCAAGAAAGTGAAAGAAATTATGGAGGTTCAATTCAGTAAGAGGTTCAGTGGCATTGAAAGCAATCCATTTTTTTCAATTGCAACGCTGCTGGACCCAAGATTTAAAAACCTTCATTTTGAAGACAATATTGCCCTAGAGACAGCGATAAGGAAATTGAGCAGAGAGCTAATACAGAACGAAGAATCTTCTTCAGAATCTGATGAACAGTCATCCAACAGCCCACCAAAAGAATCCTCTTCAGGTATGAAATTTAATATTTGTTATGCTTACATTGAATAAAAATAGTAGTATACGAGTATAACAAAGACTCCATGTATTATTTCAGGTTTCAACTTTTGGGACGATCACCACAAACTAGTTCAAGAAAATTGGAGAGCGAAGAAAAGGTCCAGGGTTATAGAGGAGCTCGATATTGCCCAAATGCCCGCAGACTTGACACTGTATCTAAAAGGCCCGGTCTCCAGGTTGAATGAAAACCCGCTGGAAGGATGGGAACAGGGATACGTTCCTCGAAGTTTGGCACTCATGAAAACTGCCATGAAATACTTGTCCATTATGGCTACTTCGGTACCCTCTGAGAGAGTGTTCTCTGCTACAGCAAACATTGCTTCCGGCAGAAGAAGCTCTCTCTCAGGGGAGAAGCTTCAAAAATTACTGTTTTTACAGACAGTAAACTCAACTTTTTGGAGTTTGGATTATTAGAGTTTCATTCCTTTTTTTTGTTTTTCTAACACAATATAAATAAAATTTGAAAGTATAATTTTTTTTTTCTTAGCTAAAAACATTTTTTTTGCTCTTCTCTAATGTCTCACCTAAAATTCTAAAAACATCGATGTTTAGAAACATCGATGTTTTCCACCGATGTTTTATCGACATTGATGTCGTGTATTTAAAACATCGATGTTATGCAACATCGATGTTTTGGGGTCGATGTCGCAGCACTAGTATATGGCAGAGTGAAGATTGACAAATACCTCCTCAGCACTAGGGAAGGATCTTGCGAGGATGATTACATACATATATCGTTCAGTGGTGGCCAAAGGCCTCACATAGACCCACGAGGGTCCATAGTGACACCACATAAAAAATCTGCCAACAGTCTGGGCGCAACTGTATTATTTTTCCGGCAGAAGTTCAGAACGCGTTCAATTCGGGGATGCGGTGTGTGTTACTATGTGACTGAAAACCTAAAAAAAAGTTCGGGAAGCGGTTAGAAAAGGGTGTAACATATGAATTAAATAATTGGGTCATATTCCGGGATGCGGCCTAGAGGTTGAAAAAAACAAATCTTAAAAATAGGTGATTATTAAACAAACCTGGGGAAGTGAAAAGATATTCGATATCTGATCAGACCTGGGGAACATGGTGGAATTCATGAAAAAGTATACAACCAGTTTACACCCTCTTAGGGGTCGAATTTCAAAAAATCTTGAAAACACTTTCTAGGTATTCACATGAAGAATCCGTAGAAAAAAAATGAACTCAATATTTCGAAAGACCTAGTAGATATGACGAAAATCGTGAAAATATGCATTTATATAAGCATTTTATATTAACCGATATTTTTTTTTGTATATGCGTCCGAAACGCAAAAAAGTCGAGATCGACACATTCTAAAATCCATATCTCCTAAACCGTTATTAGCAAGCAATTAAAACTTAACAAATATCTGTAGTTATACTAGGAGAGTAGATTGAAACAAAATTTTTGGGTGGGGGTAGTGACGTACGGGGGTGGGGGTTGAAATACTTAACATTATGATATCTCCCAAACCCGTGGCACCAGAAAAACAAAATTCGGTTTGGATATAAAGCTTGATAAATAAAGATTGCTCAAAGTAAAATCTTTGAAGGGGGCGGGGGAGTACGTAAGTGGAGGGGATAAGAATTTTTCAATAATAACACGTTTCATATCTCAATAACAGTGTAAGATGGATGCTTCAAATTTTTACCAGAAGTAGGCCCAATAGAACTCTAGTAGGGAAAAAAAGTTTGGGGGTGTGGGTTTAGAGGGTGAGGGTGGAGAAGGGTGAGAAAGAAAAAGTTCCGATGCTTATATCTTAAGAATTTATAATGATAGGAAGCTGAAACTTGCTATTTAGATAGAGCTATAGTAGTGGCATGGTAGAAAAATAATTTTTTTTTTAGGGGTAGCATGGTACGAGGGAGGGGGGTGTTTTTCCTAACTTTAGAACGGCTTATGCTAGAAAGTTGAAACTCGGTACGTATATGTAAATTAACTAGAAAAGTAATTCAGAAGGGGGGGTTAAAAAAAAATATCAGTTAATATAAAATGCATATATTTTCACGATTTTCGTCATATCTACTAGGTCTTTCCAAATATTGAGTTCAATTTTATTCTACGGATTCTTCATATGAATACCTAGAATGTGTTTTCAAGTTTTTTTGAAATTCAACCCCTAAGAGGGTGTCAACTGGTTGTATACTTTTCCATGAATTCCAATATGTTTCTCAGGTCTGATCAGATATCGAATATCTTTTCACTTCCCCAGGCTTGTTTAATAATCACCTATTTTTAAGTTTTGTTTTTTTCAACCTCTAGACCGCATCCCGGAATATGACCCAATTATTTAATTCATATGTTACACCCTTTTCTAACCACTTCCCGAAGTTTTTGTTAGGTTTTCAGTCACATAGTAACATTCACCGCATCCCCGAATTGAACGCGTTCTGAACTTCTGCCGGAAAATAATAAAGTTGCGCCCAGACTGTTGGCAGATTTTTTTTTCTGCTTTCTACTCAGATGATCCCCCTTAAGTCACACTCAGTTCGAAAACTGGTTGTGGAATCGTTTTGTATTCCTTGTAAGCTGAAATTTTTTCAGTGTCAATTGTGAGCGGAGATTTTAGATATTCGTATTCGTTTATACTAGAAAGCTGAAACTAGAATTTAATACAATATAAAACTTGAATAGTTCGCAAAAAGTTTTCGATATTGGTGAAGAGTGTGGGAATGAAAAAAAACAATACCTCCGAATTGCTCGAGATATAATGATAGATAGACGGGAAAATATGTAGGGCTTCCGAGTTTGATATCTCGAGAATCGCATCATTAGAGCTCGAAAGAGAGCTCCATTACTTACAAATTTCTCTTTCTTTTATTGTAGTGTATAATATCTACTACTACTACTACTACTACTAATAACTACTTGTAAATAATATCGAACCTTACTGGTCAATTTAAAGTTCATATTGATCAATATTAAAAAAATTTTGCTGACCCCCCCGAAAATCATGTCTAGCTACGCCACTGCCTTTGGCGCAACTTGGCGCTTTTTTAAAAGATCTTTGGCGCAATTTTTTTAAAGCGCCTGGCAACCCTGGCCTTAACTACCAAATTTTCGATTTTGGAATTATTAATGTAACTGCATTGGGATGTATATTTTTAAGTGGTAAATCGTCGCATCCGCAGAGCTATAGGAAGCCAAAATAATCAATGAGTATTAATCGTGTCTGGCTTGAATTGATAGAGGTAAAGTCGTGTATCTGACATACGCCAACGACAACGACACTTGCGACGATAACGACACTTGCGATACGTGCGACGAATTTGTTTTAAAATTAAAAAATATACAAAATGAAGATGAAAAATTACAAGTTCTGCAAGAATATGAGAAACACCTTGCTGAAGCTCAATTATCAAAACAAGCTGGGTCAAATAAGGTAACTATTATGATAGATTTTCAAAAATTTCTACCTACTCCAAATTTGTGAAATTCTAAATTTTAAACGTATCGACAGGAAAATGCCACTGTGCTATGTGGGATGAAACAGCCGCTGCGCTGCTCGTGGAGGCTGCGAAATTGCTTCGTGCATTTTGAGATGGGCACTAGAAAACATAACACTCGAAGTAGAGGAGCTGACAGTTTGGTCAGATAATTGCGCTGGCCAAAATCGCAATTTTATGATTGTTTCAGCGTTTGTTTGAATTTTAAGAATAATTCCTACATTAAAATCCATTTGTCACAAATTTTACTTTATTATTTTTTAATTATAAAGTATTGTGATCGACCTGAAATTTCCAAAAAATTTGCTACCCTGAAATTTCGTGTTTTCACGTTTTAGGACTAGTACACCAAAAAAAAGCAATAAAAAAAAATTTCCGTCTGTACGCCGTACGCCGTACGCAAAATAGTTTGAAGGCGCGTAGCTCCCAAACCCGTTGAGGTATTATCATGAAATTTTTATGGTGGGTAGGTTGGAAGAACCTCTACGACTGGTATCTTTTAGAGACCAGTATAAGATAGATGCTCAAATTTCTTACCAGACGTAGGCCCAATAGAACCCTAACAGAGAAAATTTTCGGAGATTTGCGTGTAGAGGGTGAGAATGGGGGAGGGTGAAAAGAAAAAGGATCCGATGTTTATATCTTAAGAACCTATAACGATAAAAAGCTGAAACTTGGTATTTAGATAGAGCTATAGTAGTGGCATGTTGGAAAAATATAATTTTTTATAGGGGTAGTATGGTACGGGGGTGGGTTTTTTTTTCCTAACTATGGAACGGCTTATGCTAGAAAGTTGAAACTCGGTGTGTATATGTAAATCAACTAAAAAAGTAATTTGGATTAAAAAAAAATCGAATGTCCATTGTCGTTTGGAAGTGGGGGCAAAAAAAATGTTCAGTCAAAATAGAATGCATTTATTTTCACGATTTTCGTCATATGAGCCGTTTATTTTGAAAGTGGGGCAAGTCCATTTTTTTTCTTGACAACACATTGTTTACAGATAGAAAGATTATAAGTAAGTTTTATCTATTATTATCATTATCTCTATTTTTTAAAAAAATGGACTTGCCCACTTTCAAAATAAACGGGTCATATCTACTAGGTCTTCCAAAATATTGAATTCACTATTATTCTACAAATTCTTTATATGAATACCTAAAAAGGTTTTTCAAGATTTTTTGAAAATTGACCGCTAAGGGGGTGTAAAGTGATTGTATACTTTTTCATAAATTTTTCCGTATCTCTCAGGTCTGATCAGATATGGAGTATCATTTCACTTCCACGGACTGGTTTAATAATCACCTATTTATAAGTTTTTTCCTTTTTCAACCCCATCACGGAGTATGACCCAATCATGGTATTCATATATTACGCCCTACTCTAACCACTTCCGAACTTTTTGTTAGTTTTTCAGTCACATTGTAACCTACACCGCATCTTAGAATTGAACGCGTTCCGAACTTCTGGCGGAAAAATAATAAAGTTGCGCCCAGACCATTGGCAGATTTTTTATTAAATGGATATACCCACATGGAAGAAGACGGAGTACACTCAGTAATAGAGAGAGCGAAAAAGCTGCTTGGCGAAATACAGATGATGATACCTTGGGATTGGCAACAATTTGTTCGCCAGTGCCGATTTAAAGATTTAATTGAGGTGTATGATCATATGATATTCAAGACTTCAAAAACTTCAAGTCGCTTTATGAAGGAAAATCAGCTCCTCTTAAAAACAATAAAATAAACACAGACAGAGAGCACTTTTTAATTAGCTAAACTGCAGAACTGCAACTTAGGTCCGCATTAAGCGGTTACAACATTTAGTAATACTATCTGCAAAAAATTTCAGAGGTAAAAGGTCGTAACTGCTCCCTTTCATAACGGGTGGGAAATTATAAATTTAGCAATTTACTGCTTTTTAGTTTAAATAATATATCATTAGTCAGTGCAAGTAATCATTAGTCAGTGCAAGTAAAATCATTATCATTTTTTCGAAAATAGTACAAAACAAAACATTTGGAAATGTATAGTTATAAAATAGTCTATACTAAACATTTTACGAAATGTTACGACAGTTTACCTCTCAGTTACAGATATATATATGTACATATATATTAATTAACCATAGTTTTTCTTTAACCAGTTCTTTTGAAATCCTTCTCGTCCATGAAAATCGGTATAGGTAAAAAGTGTACTAATGATCCGGAATACTCAGACCACCTCAATGGATTTATTCCACCCAATACTTAGATGCCCAATTTCTTTATCGTTGATTATTTCTTATTTCGTTGTACTTTTCAATTCTTTCAGCTTTTTTCCAATTATGTTGCTTCCTTCAAAAGCCCATTCATCTATTAAATTCACAAAATCGAAATTAAAATCGACTTGTCGGGTATGGGATGACTTCAAAAAAGAAAGTAATTAAGACTCTAAACCGAAATTACAATAAAAAAGGAACATCGATTTGCTTATTGTCCTCACCCTCGACCTCTTCCTCGCCCATCTAAAATCCGCAGCAATTCACGCGAAAGTCCTTCTTTCATTTATGCAATTTACAGCTTAACTCGAAGGACATGTTGACGTCATTGTCGTAGTGTGGAATAAAGACGCGGAAATCGAAGTCGGCGAACAATTGGGTTGTCGTCGGGGAAAATCCTGGATAAAGACGAAAAAAAATATGAGAGCACAAATTTCCGTTTCCAATTAAATTTCCTCGGCAGCTATTCTACTCGAACACCACCCTCCTGTCCGACTCTAATTACTCCGTTTACTTTGATTCCCTTAATGAGAACAGCCTGAGAATATGAAATGAAGTTGGAAGACGGGAACGATTTTTTTTCGGTTATTATCTCCTTTTATGGAGGGCCAATTCACCGACGTTTGCACAAAGGAAAATACAAATTATTTTCTGAAGTTTTTGCAGGACCTCGAGCGACCCTTTTTTCAGTTCGTCCTTTCGTAGATAATATGCATCAGCATTCCTTTAACAGTAAGGATATCTTGCAACTATATAGAGAAATCTAAGATAGCTTTTAACTCTATTTACAATCTGTTTCACGTTTTGAAGAAATAAAGACAGATATATTCAGATTTCATATATTTTTAAAAAATGCGATTGTAGCTACCTTCTTATAGTGAAATTTGAGATCATCATCAACAATGGCGCGACAGCCCAAATCCGGCACCAGACCTCCTGAATTTGTCAAAGACCGCGTCCTCCAGCTGCTAACTTCTAAGATGGCTCTGCTATCTTCATCAACCGATTCTTCCCATCGCTTGTGAGGTTTGCCTACTGCCCTGTAACCACTCCCTTTGCCTGCGCTCTACATCGTCAGCCACCTAAAGTTTACTTAGTTTGATGAATATTAAAGCTTCTAGTTCCTTGAAGTGTTTATACAGCTCATGGTTGTACCTAATTCGCCAAAAACTCAAAACTGGTGTGGGAATGCCAAGAAAAATTGTGTATCCTCAGTACTAACAACAGAGTCCTCTTGCACTGGGTGGGTCATGAGGACATTGAAAGTAACGAAATAGCAGATCAACTTGCTAGAGACGGAGCAGCACTCCGCCCTACTGGACCAGAGCCGTTCTGTGGAATCTCAACCTGCTACATTAAAAGGAGCATAAGGGTATGGGAGGAACATAAGAAATACCAATACTGGGCCACACTGCACAGTCTGAGACAAGAGAAATAAAGCTGAGTGCGGACCTCTAGGTTGAAACAGGAGAAAGATCTATGAGGTATAGCACAATAGACCAATGGTTGTGGCGCTTGGAGGAAACCCTCCGCTTCCGATGAAATCTAATCTAATCTAATCTTATTCGCCACTCCGTTCCTTCCTTCACAGGTCCGAAAATTCTTCGAAGGACCTTTCTTTCGAATGCGTTAACCGCCTTTTCGGAAGCTCGCGTTATTGTCCTTGTTTCGCTGCCAGAGCACAGTACGAGTATATTAGTTTTACATACTTGCAACCTATTGTTCCTGTGCACTTTCTTGGATTCCATTATTGGCAGTACAGAATAATACGTTTCATTTGCTAGCATGATCTGTCGATTGATTTCGTCCGTTTCATTGCTGTCCTTTGCTAGCCCCAAGATATAATATGAAGTTGTCCACACTCTCAAAATTATACTGCGCTAATTTTATATTCTGTCTAATTGACGTTCTCTTTCTCGTTTGTGTCATTACATTACTAACTTTTTTTGCGGCGAAGTCAAAATTGACAAATATAGCTTCTTAGTACTAGGGAAGAATCTTGCGAGTATACATATATCGTCCGCGTATGATACTAGTTGCATGGATTTGAATAGTAGTGTCCCATTGATGTTGACTGGGGTTTCTGGATAACATAGGGTAAGTTACCCAGTTCCGAGCCCCCTTAAGACAAATGTTGACTTTGAGTTATCGTTAAAAATCAGAATATACAGTTACCAATCAGATATTTTACTATTCTGATTTAATATTTTATTCTTGTTTGTTATAACACCTGCTTAACAAAAAATTGTTATTATAGTTCAAAGAAAATCAATAAAAAGTTTAAAATGACCTTTGTCCCAGTTCCGAGCCTCCCTGTTCCTTATTCCGAGCCATCAAGTGCCAGTTCCGAGCCTTCCATGCTCTAATAGCAAATAGTACCTAACATTACTTAAAGAACCCAAGATTTTAAATAAAAATTAATATATTTCTCGTTTTAACAAAAAAATCCTTCAGGATAAATAGAAAAAAAATTGTATGTTTATTAATATTAAATTTAATATTAAAAATTAATATTAAAACATAACGCAGTCACGATCGGCTGCAAGCCAATCTAGATGAATTAGTGAACTCCGATTTATATTTCAGTTGGGAATATATCAAAAGAATGAGGAATGCACATACGAGTACAACTATTTAGTTAAGGTAGAAACTATTGCATAGTTCTAGTGAGCTCCATAAATTAAGTTAGGATATTTTACAGAATTTTCGTGTATGGTCATTCCATCAAAAATCGCAAAGAAAAGGCCAATTTTTTACCATCGCCGATTCTTTTGAAAATTTTTTTGCTTGAAGAACTAGTGAAAAAAAATATAATTTACAACAAAAATTTTTGAACAAATTATTATTAATTTAGTTAATCTAAGGTTAAGTTTTATTGCTAGCACTTTTCTTATTTTCTTTCCTTTTCCCCCCCCCCCTTTTTTCTCTCATTTTTATTTTTTTTTTTTTTTTTATTTTTAGTTATAATTATCTAATAAGGTTTTTTTTGATCATTTTCCTTTAATCAATGAAAACTAATTATAGTATTTATCAAAATATCTGCCCAATGGCAAAAACTCATTAGCTAATAAGGTTGTAAAGATTTTTATTTCTGATCCCCTGGCCATGTATTTAGAATTTAAATGACACATGTAACAAATTTTGATCAATAAAGTATGTATGTATGAAGTGAAAAAAAAATATAATTTCAATTTTTTTTTCTATCTCATTCCTTTTGTTAGTTATATGTAGTATGTTAAAGTTTTCGCAAAAATGTTGTCCAAGTCCTCTTTGAAAATTCATATCTCTGTTAGTTTTTATCATAGTATAATAAAATAGGACTTATTTTAAAGGCAAAGATGGTCGCAAAATAAGAAAAATACAAATCAAATTTATCCTTAATTTTTTTTCTTCCAAGGATAACGTTTTTGTCCTTTATTCTTGAATATCTCAAAATACCAATTTGTTTTTTCTTTTATTTTTTTGTACTTTATGTATTATACTGTTTTTCAAAACATATCAAAAAATCAACTTGAAACCTCAATGGGATCGGGGTAAAAAATCGAAGAACATCAGTGTTTCTCAATTTACTTTATAGAAAAAGGGTCATTCCATCAAGAATCGCCAAAAGTGTAACCTTACCATCGCCGATTCTTTTGAAAATTTATGTACTAGAAGAATTAGTGAAAAAAAAAATATAATATAAATTTTTTGTTTCTATCTCATTTTTTTTAGTAGTTATAGTATGTTAAAGATTTCGCATAGAAGATGGCCAAGTCTTCTTTGAAAATTCATATCTCCGGTAATTTTTATCCTAAGATAATAAAGTACGGCGTATTTTAAAGATTTTTATTTGAAAATTGCTGTAATATAAAAATAATACGAATAAAAATTATCCTTGAAAGTTTTTTTTTTCAAGAATAAAGATTTTGTCCTATATCCTTGAATATCTCAAAAAGCCACAATTTTTTTTCTTTTATTGTTTTACGTTTTGTGTATTATACTGTTTCTCTAAACATATCAAAAAATCAACTTGGGATCTCAATTGGATCGGGGTCAAAAAAATCCAAGAATGATATATTCCCAACTAAAATATAAATCGGAGTACACTATCGGTTTATTCGTTCGATTATGCAAACGGTTTTGTATTGTACCACGCGGAATCCCATATTTCTGAGCTACAGAACGAATTGTTGAACCTTTCCTTATTTCCTCTAAAGCATCCTGCAATTGCTCCTGTGTATAATTCGAATTTGGCATACATATTCATTTACCTTATTTCTAAAACAAGTGAGTATTTTTTCACTTTAGTATAGTAAACACACTTCGTATACAAAAATATATAGAATAATGCATTGTAACAATACTATATTAAAAGATTTTCGGTATAATCATATTTTTAATTAAAATTGCATTTTTAAGTAAATTGTCTTAAAATTCAAAGGAGATTCGCAATTGGGGGCTCGCGATTGGGTCGATGAAAAACATACATAAATGCCAGTTGCGAGCCCCCCGGCTCGGAAATGGAAATTATCAGAAATACAGCGCCAGTTCCGAGCCCCTTTATTATTATAAGTAAATATAAAATTTTCAGTGTTTAATAAATTGCATAATAATATTTGTGAAATACGCTTTCCATATTGTCACAATACTAACATCAATAATATAAAACTAACGTTTTAAACACTATGTTGTGACTGAACCTTCTTAACGAAATCTATAAGGAACTTGCCGTTTTGTGGAACATGTATGTTCTTTGCGAATTCTGACAACAATTGAAAATATTTCACACGATGCCTATTGCTGAACCACTAAAAACAGTTGAAAAAGATTTCTAAAAATTATAGTGCAGGAAAAAATGTCATGAATTCTTAGCTATTTGTGGAATAGCCAAGGGGGGCTCGGAACTGGCGTAGGGCTCGGAACTCGGTTCTTTACCCTACTTTAGTGCCAAGTTGAAAAGCATCGAGGCCAGACTATTTCCTTGCTGTTCGAAAACTGGTAGTGAAATCTGTTGTATTCAGTGATTCAGTTTTCGTCCTTGTGAGTCTCCTGAATTGGACTAGTTTTGGTGAAATTTCAAAATCAGTCATCATTTAGTGCAGTGCCCTTCTGTCGATACTGGCATATGCTTGTTTAAAACCTACAAAGATTTGGTGCACATCTGTGTCATATTCCCAGCATTTTTCAAGCACCTGTTTCACCGAGAGTATCTGGTCTGTTGTAGATCATCCGGTTCTGAGCCCACCTTGGTATTCGCCAACTGTTTCGTTAGGATAGGGTTTAAGACACCGTTCAATTATTTTTGTTGGTATTTTGTATGATGTACACAACAATCAGGGACATCATTTCAGTTTTTCTCGGGGGGGGGGGGGGGTGCAAATTGGGTATATGATGCTTGTTTACCAATCGTCGGGTATATTTTCCTCTGTCCAAATTTAACTTATCGTTTTGTGTAGTATTTCCGCGACACAGTTTGATGTTTCTTCTTCGTCAGTTAAAACCTCAATTTAGGTGTTGTTGTCTGTCTTAATCGATGCTAAAGGAGTGGTATAGAGATGGAATTCGAAATAGGAAGCCCATCTCCTTTTAATTTCTTGTGTGTCGCTGATGTCTCTTTTTTAGGTTTTTTACAATTACGTATGTGTCCCCGCGTTTTATTTTTTTTTCATATTGTCGTCCATTTTTTGTATTTTATTAGTGGGGTACTTCGCATGCAGATCTTATTGCTCGTCAAATCTATCTTTTTGGCTCGTGTTGATCAGTCAAGAAGAATTTCCCAAAGTACAGATATCAGGAATGAGCTAGCGTTCCACAATCATACTAAATGTTTCATATTATAGCAAATGTACTGTATTTTATGAAAAGCCCCAAGATTCAAATGAAAACGATATCTCGACAGACCTTCACTGGTTAAGCCAGTTTTTATAAGATTGTGTTGGACTAGGTCCGACGGAGCTGTTTCGTCATCGGAAGGCATAGACGGAAGACATATCCGAAATACCCTGCCAGCTGATGGTATTGCTTAGGAAAATTCTTTATAGAATATGTTGAAACAAATTTCATTTCGACGAATTACCATATATTGAAAGTTAAATTTCTTGCTATCGCAACCTTATACTAAAGGTAGATGGAACTGAAAATCACCATCCTTCGGACCTAGTCCACCACAATCTTATAAAAACTGGTTTAACCAGTGAAGGTTTTCCAATTATCATGTCCTCAGGGAAAGCGATAAATCAACAGTCGGGGGTTTTGTGTGACACCGGAAAGCAACTATCATTATTTAATCAAACGCATATTTGTTTTTATTCCTCTATACTTTGTCAAAACTTAAATAGCAACGCTTATATAAGCGCCAATGTTATTAAGAGAATGGAATTAACAAACGACTTAAGATTTTTCTGTTTTTTTTTTAAATTCCATACTTTAAAACCGTGTAAATAAAGTACCGTAAAAAGCGGGGGACAGGTGTATACTTTTTATACATACTTAAAACACGGTTGACAAGGTGGAATTCGAACCCACCACATCGGGGTTTGTAGAATAATGCGCAAAGCAATTGTGCCATCGACAGGTAATTGATTCTGAACATATTGTAATCCAAGGATTTGTACCCCCACACCTCAGCGGTCTCCTTTAATATTTGAAGTACCTTTCTAAACGACTAGTATCGCTTTAGACAACACAAAAGTACAACCTTCTGACACCAACCGTTTTCGCAAATGGGTCCACTATCACAATTCTACAAAAGTTCAAACTTTCAACCTCCTAGCATATTATGCGGTTTCTGAGATCCAGGAACCAAAGTTTATAGTTTAAAACGCTACTCCAACCTCACATACCCACCCCAAAAAATATATCCTTCAATTCTACCCATTCAGAGTTGCAATAAATGGTTACCGGTCTTAAGGTCGTTTCCCAATTGACGAATGGTAAAGTTGGAAATCTCCACCTGGTGGGAAAAAAAACTACCAGATATGGTATTTCGTCAGCTGACTGTTGTAGGGGGGTTCGTGTGTATTTTTACGATTCGGAGCTCGGTGAATTTTCGATTCTCTCTTAATTTCATTATGAAAGACATGATAAAGATTGATGGAGATCGGTTTGGTTGATAATAAGGAGCTTATTTCCGGTTCATTTCGAAAATCATGGGCTCAATCCCGCACAACGAAGTCAGAAAATGAACAATTTTTCCATATGAATGGGAGGTATAAACTTCCAAATAACTTCTCAAATGTTTAATATTCCAGGAAAAAGAAATATGAAATAATTATTAAATTATTTGAAAAGAGCGTAGACCGTTCTTTCAATACTTTTTTCTTTTATTTTAGCACTTTAAATTGATTTCTTTTTTGTTTTTGATATGTTATGATACATATGTCCTTCCTATTCAATTTTAACAATAATTTAAGTTTACTTGAAGTAATGTTTTGTAGTAGGACCAGTGGCGTAGCTAGACATGTTTTTCGGGGGGGGGGGGGGGGCCAATTTGAACTTTAAATTGACCAGTTAAGTTCGATATTATCTACAAGTAGTTATTAATAATAGTAGCAGTTGATATTATATTGTTACGACCCTTTTCAAAAGATGTCGTTAGGTGCAATAAGAAGAAAACACTGGCGTGAAGAAAAAGGCGTTAGGAATAAACGACTAGATCGATGGAGGAGGTAATGTACTGTTCTTAAGTTCATGTTCATGTGGTTTGTGTATAAAAAGGAGATATTATTTGAACGAATTAAAATAAACAAAGGCGAACAAAACTGAAATAAGTTGTTTGATTCTATAATCAAAATAAGTTTACAACAATATATTTTACAATAAAAGAAAAAGAAGATTCGTATTAGAATTGGGAAAATGTTTAAGTAATGGAGCTCTACAAAGCCAATTTCCTATTGTGCAAAAATTATCATAACTCTCTTTGTACTACCATAATGCCCCTAATAAAAGTCTTATTTTTAGAACTTGCCACAAATATAGCTCTACCTACCAAGTTTTAGTTGTATATCACAAGCGATTCTCGAGATATGAAACTCGGAAACGCTACAATTTTTTTCCCGTATAAATTCTAAGCTTTTATCGAACAGTTCTTGAAATATGAGACGTGATTCTTTAGAAAAATTCCCCCACTTCCTTGCTTCACTGTCGGCATTGACCGTTTAGACTCTGGAATATCTCTTTATCGGTCTCAGCTTTCGAGCATTTCGGAGATATTGTTTTTTCTCACACCCACACTCTTCATCAATATCGACCACATTTTAAGAACTATTCAAGTTTTATATAAATTTCAAGTTTCAGCTTTCCAGTATAAACGTTTGAGAATATCTAAAATCTCAACTGACCACAAAAAAAGAAGTCACTAAAGGATTCATCCGGTTTACCCACTGAACAAATTTCAACTTACAAAGAATACAAAACGATTCCACAAGCAGCTTTCGAACTGAATGTGGTTTAAAGCAGGGAGATGGTCGCTAGAACATACTTTTCAACTTGGCGCTAGAGTGTGTCATCCGAAAAACTCTGGTCGACACCAATGGGACACTACTACTACTACAGTAGGAAATGGGAGCATCCCATGATTAACCCCGGACGACTTCTTAGGGAGGTTTGGAGACCTCGTTTTCTCCTCCATTTGACCTCCTTTTTGCAAGAGCATGTCCGCTAAAATCAGAACTCCAATATACCTTCAAAGAAAGCATTCAAAAATACTTGTAAGGGAGCTTAAGGGGAGAAATACCTTTAGGAACGTGAAAAATATGCATTTTTCGGGATTTTTTTAGAAGGGATAAAATAATTGGATCATTGTGAAATTTGGATATGAGTTTATTATAACTTTGAAATTAAAATTTTCGGATGTCCAACAAAATGGCTGCTTTATGGAGAGTTTTTGGACGCTTGTTTCTCGCGACATCAAAAAGTGCTGCAGCTGCCATTTTTTTTCTTTTGATCTAAAAAGGATGAAATAAGTTTCTTTCGTTTACTGACACATTAAGAGGAAGGATATACTAAAAAAATGATGAAAAAGTGCAAAATTGAAAATTTGGGAGCCATTTTACTTGGAAGGTCGAATTTTCGACCATTTTTTCGACATATTTGACCCCCAAAAAATTATTTATTTACACGCTACCTTCCAAATTTTAGCTATATCCTTCCGGTAATACTACTGAGAGAAACCTCTCCAAATTTCATCCAAATCGGTCGATAACTTTTTGAGCTACAACTGCAGCAGTTTTTGAAAAAGTAGTTTCGAGATAATCGCGTTTAAAGTTTCAACATTTTGTCGTTTCTAACACCGCATGCTGTCGCCGCGCTCTGAACTATATGTGATAATTTCGAAAATATTCAATATTTCGAGTTATCCTTTGGACAGTATATTCTTAAAATATCATACTTTCGAAATATGCAAAAAAAAATCGATTTTTTGAAATTTTGTAAAATAGTAATCTCCTTTTAAGGGGAGAAATACTTAAAAGGAGATCTCTAATGGGACTAGTTCTGCAGTAAAACTCAAAAATGGTCTTCATATAGTCCCATTTTCATCCACACGGAGCAAAACAAGAGAAGTGACGTTTTTCTGCATAATTTTGTTATTAATCTCCTTTTTTCCTCCATTGTGAAGGATAGTAGATACCTCGATATTTGCTCCCTCACGGAGTTCTCCACAAATTTCCTAGTGGGATACGCTGACGATATATGTAAACATCTTCGCAAGATCCTTCCCTAGTGCTGAGGAGGTATTTGTCAATCTTGACTCTGCCATAATGTACACAAGAAAGAGAACGCCAATCAGACAGAATACCAATTTCGGAGTATAATTTGAAAAGTATACACAACTTCATAGGTATATCTTCAAGCTAATCTGGAAAAAGACGGCAACGAAACGGACGAAATCAATCGACGATGATCTGTCGATAGTAAATAAAACGTTTTATATGTACTCTACTCTTCAAACGATTTGGCGCAAGACGGATTAAAAATGTTTTTTTGCGTTTTTGGTGTCTGCTTGTAATTTTTTTTTTATTTCGATAACTACACTTTGTTATATTAAAATAATAAAGTACAATAGATCATTCCACTAAGAATCGCCATCTTGCCATCTTACCATCTCGGATTCTTTTGAAAATTTGTGTACTTGAAGAACTAGTGAGAAAAATAATTGAAATACAATTTCCTTTTCAAGGATAACGATTTTGTCCTTTATCCTTGAATATCTCAAAATGTGTGTCTTTAACCCTTTTCTTTTGTATATTTTCTGGGTTATACTGTTTTTCAAAACACACCAAAAAATTAACTTGGGATCTCAAGGGGATCGGAGTCAAAAAAGTCTAATATTGTTATTAAGAATTATTATTATTAGCCTTAATTGAGAACCACCAATTTTCTTAGATTTTTTGACCCCGATTCTCTTGAAATCCCAAGTTAATCGCGATTGAATTATTCAAGGCTAAAGGACAAAATAGTTATCCTTGAGAAAAAACTTCCAAGGATAATTTTTATTTGTATTTTTTTATATTGCGACAAACTTGCGTTTTAAAATAAGCCTTATTTTATTATTCTACGATAAAAACTAAGTACCAGCGATATGAATTTTCCCAGAGGACTCAGATACCATTTTTCGCGTAGTCTTTAACATACTATAACTAACACAAAAAAATGAGAAAAAAACAAAATATTTCAATTATATGGTATTTGTTTCCTCACTAATTCTTCGAGTACCTTCATAATTTTTCAAAAGAATAGGTGATGGTAAGTCACAAATTTTATCATTTTTGACAATTCTTGATGGAATGACCCAAATGCTTGAATTCATAAGCGTTGATAGCTACAACCTACTTGTATATCGTTCACATTGAAGAAATATCATTGTTAGTGGAGAGATTCAACTTTTTTTTATCGACCACCAGTCCATAATTGCTGGTGATCGGTCGATAATATCCTTTCTTTTGAAGTCATGTTCATAAAATCACTATATGACAATATTTTGTATACACTTGCGCACGCTTTGTAACTGGAAAACTAATGAAGTTGGAAATTAGAGACCAACAATAATCAAGCAGTATTGAAATGTCTTCACAGACTTTCGTGCAACGCTACTACATTCTAACTTTTTCGTACTGCTAAATTAAAAAAAATATAACTTACAAGGTGAGCAAATCATTTCGGGGGCGGGGGTATCCCCCCCCCTCCCCGTTCCTACGCCAGTGAGTAGGACCCTCTTATTTGAACTCAATCTCAATTTTGTCTGCGAAAATAACAATCAACTGCCACTTTCTGCCTACCATTTATAGTTCCGAAATTTGCCACCAGAGCACATGGTATATTTGTCAATACCTTGCTTCGTCTACGTCTAGTTAGAACAGTTTGACGTCAGACCTAGCAAAGTAGTGTCTTGATTCCTTTTTGGTTTGTGCATTAACTACTTCTCATTCGAATAGTTTGCTGTATAATCACAGCAAGCTTTACTTCAAACGTAAAAAAATTTAAATTCAAAAAATATCCTACGACACAGCGGCAAACGATTTAAAAGCATAAATTAAACAGTGCAACGGGTCATACGGTAATTAGAAATCATACGGAGTGTAGTGAAAATTTATTTCAATTTTGATAATAGCTTTTTGACCTGAAAGCGTTCTATTGTAAATTGACCTGTCGGACGGAACTGTCAAAAAAGAGGGCAGAACTGCAATAATTTTGCATCTTTACAGGTCACATTTTTTTTGAGAAAAGAAATCACCATACATAGACGTAGACGAAGCAAAGTATTGGGAATCGACCTAAATAGTTATGATTCGGACTGTACGTTACACACACCTAGTTTTACGTGCATTCTGCAGTTATTTTATTTATCCAAAACATATTGTGACAAAGTTTCGGGTAGAAACTGGTTTAAAGACTTGCTACTAGAACTAGGTTCGCGCTATGACTAGATTACGTATAATAGCTTAAATAAAGAAAGAACTTGTACGAGATAGAAAATTTAAAATACCGCAAGTCCGAATTGCCGATGTAATTCGAAGTCTTGTACTGCCGATTTATCCGAAAATCATCTAGATTTAGCCGATTTCATCGAGATCTAGCCGAAGTTAAGCCAACAGCCGTATATATAGCCGATTCGTGTAATGTCATCTGAAAATCCTATGGACCGACCATATTAGGTTTTGGCATAAACGAACTTAAGGGGGCAGGCCACAGTAGCGGGCCTTTTTTACGGGTCATTTTGTGATAGGATTATTGAAGAAACTATAAAGCATATCGAAATTTGGTAAAAGGCACTTTATTATATAAGTCTTGAAGAATGTTTTTGCATATAACTGAAATTCCATATAAACAAAATGGCGGATTCCCAGCTGTTTCCAATGGACGCCTTTTTTTAGTGCTCCACGGCCGGTCGTTTTTCTCGTGCAATTTCAAATAAAAATGGTGGGTTAATGAAATTTTCGATAGGTCATAATAAAAAGCTAGAGAAGAACGTAGGATTTTTTTTTTAAAACATTTTTTGTTAAAATGGCGAACTTTTGAAAAAAAACTAAGAAAAAACGAAAAAAGTCGCTAGAAAATTGCTTATAACTTTTTGAATATGCCATATATCGCAAAAATTCTACGTACTTCTCTGGAAAAAACAGTTATCAATAGCCTATTAAAACCGCAAGTCCAAAAGTTCAAAATTGTTTAAATAAAACGGGTGGCCAGCTCAAAAAACCTTGTTTCGAGAAAAACGCGTTTAAAGTTTTAAGATTGTAGGTGTTTTGGCCGATTTTCATGCCCCAAGTCTGAATTTCAGGTACTTACAGGTTACGTACGTACCTGTAGCAATAGGACAACATTTTTGGGACCCTAAAGAGACTTTAGAGACAAACATTTTTTTCGATATTCCGAAGCCGCTACTGTGGCCTGCCCCCTTAACGTTCAGAGATTTCAGTTCAAAACATGTGGAATTGTAAACAGAGTCATACAAGCCTATTCAGGCCAGAGTAACAAGTGACAATGAAGGTGGAGAGTCACAATTTTGTATTAATTTTGAATTAATTGTGACTTTCCACCTACTTTGTGACTTGTAACCGCATCGACGCGATTCATTTGGCCTTATTGCGAATGTCACGTCACGTCACTTTGATGCCGATTTGACATCGACGCATGAAAAAGCGATTGTGTATGTCGATTGTCATCGACCGTTGTCACTTTGATCGTCATTTTTCGTCTATGACATTCCGAGTCCGTGACGCCTGAAGAAAATTAACGTCGATGCAAAAATGAAAGTATAGATTTGAACAAAAGATATTTCTTTCCTTATTTTGATAGATTTGCAACAAGTAATCGTCATTAAAAGCTGTATAGATCGACCTTAGATTATGTAAGGGATTGGTCATACCCCAATAAAAAATAGCCAAACTCTTCTATGAGGATGTCGAAGTAAAAGCTGCATGGGCTTACGTAACTGATTATTTTAGGGGCAAAAATTTTGGCGGTCTTTTTGAATTTTTTTTGTATGTATTATGTATATTGCATAAACATACAGTTGTCAGTTGATGTTTTTGAGTTATCATGTTAACGGGCGGGCGAACGGATGTGAAGCGCATTTAGAGATCTTATCCCCAAATAAGCACAAAATAACATTTAACTTTTTTTGGTCTGAAGCTTCGATCTAAACGTTACAAGCTTTTGAGCTGGATCAAACTTATTATACTCTCTTTGTAATCTATGTATGTATGTATGTATGCTTTACAGATGCATCTTATTTTATTATATACATACCATATGTACCTATGATCTGGTACGATTCTGTAACTGAATTCTCGGCGAAATACCGAAGCGAGTAGAGAGAATGCGTTCTTTTTTGAGAAACACCAATTTTCGATATTTCGACAGACTTATTTTTAAAAATAATGCGATCATTTTTCTAGTACTAATTTAATGAGGTTATATTGTGAACTCAAGGTAGACTAGGCATCGAAAAGCTTTCTTTCCATATAAAGGATTTGTACAGGAATGTCTGAATTTCTTTTCCAAGTGTAGTTGCATGTTCGAAATGTTCACCTTTGTAACGCTTTTGGATGGCCCCAAATGTAACGTTATTTTGCTACGCCATTGGATCCAAGATTCAAGCCGTTCAGGTTACCATGACTAGAGTCACTGTATAAGAACTAACACAAACATCCATTATCTTGAGTACGGACAATGTGTGTTTCATTTGAAACCAGTACATTTGAAATTTTTTTGCAGTTGTCCGATTTTTCATTTTTATCTCCACTAAAGTGGATAAACGCTGTATTTAGTTGACATTTCATGAGACATATGTATCTCGATTCCGTGAAACGTTAATCAAAATCCATCTGCTACACGTATACACACTAAAACTATGCCATTTAAGAAACCTGCGAACTTTGGAGTTCGCAGGGTTCAAGAGTACTAAAAAGGTACCAAAAGCGGTCATTGTCCGTACTCAAGATAGTGGATGTTTGTGTTAGTTCTTATACAGTGACTCTAACCATGACAACCAATAAAAATAAACAACAAAATATTCCAACATAATTATTTTACGTGTGTTTTTGACACGCAAGATCTCTTGCCATCCTTGGATACCTGGTATTGAAAAAATAGTTTTGGTCTCTATTTTTTCGGGCTTGTACACCAGGGTGTCCTATCCTTAGCTACCTGATCAAAGAGATCGACACACATTAAAGAAATATGGCTCGAATTTTCGGCACTCTAAAATTCTTTGGGACTACCGTCACGAGATGCAAGCAGAAGTGAGAGCCACAAATGGGCCGAACAAGATGTATAGGTTTTCCACTTTAGAAAAAAGCATTATCCGCATCTTAAATTTGAATGTAGCATTTGATATTGCAGAAAAATAACGTCATAGTTGTAAACGAAGGCATACATGAACTTAAATTCACAATTTACAGCTGATACATACAGTTGCTCACAAAATTATTTGGTCACCCGGGAATCCGAGCTAAATTCGTCATTTTAAGACACTAAAATGCAATATATGAAAAAAGTGAAAACTAGGATTTGATGTCGGGATATTGTTTATAAACACACAATATGTTTAATAATTCAGTAGTTGAAATAAATTTATTAAGTTAAAGGGAAAATAAAAGGTCGAAAAATCATCTCACAAAATTATTTGGTCACCAGTTTATATTACTTTTAATACATTTAATTCTTCTTAACTAAACCTATTTAATACTTGGTGGGGTATCCTTTGGCTTTAATAACAGCTTTTAGTCTATTCTGCATATTTTTTACTATTTAAGGTTCAGGATCATAACATAACAAGTAAAAATCAGCTGAAAACTATTTTAAAAAAAGAGTGGGACGAAATAGCTGTTTCAACCACTGCTAATTTAGTAAAAAATATGCAGAATAGACTAAAAGCTGTTATTAAAGCCAAAGGATACCCCACCAAGTATTAAATAGGTTTAGTTAAGAAGAATTAAATCTATTAAAAGTAATCGACCGTATTGGGATTGTCACGTCGCGTCACTTCGATGGCGATTCGATATCGACGCATGAAAAGGCGATTGCGAATGTCGATTGTCATCGACCGTTGTCACTTTGATCGTCATTTTTCGTCGATGACATTCCGAGTCCGTGACGCCTGAAGAAAATTAACGTTGATGCAAAAATGCAAGTATAGATTTGACAAAAAGATGTTTCTTTCCTTATTTTGATGGATTCGCAACAAGTAATCGTCATTAAAAGCGGTGTAGATCGACACACATTAAAGAAATATGGCTCGATTTTTTGGCACGGTAAAATTCTTTGGGACTACCGTCACGAGATGCAAGCAGAAGTGAGAGCCACAAATGGGCCGAACAAGATGTATAGCTTTTCTACTTTAGAAAAAAACATTATCCGCATCTTAAATTTGAATGTAGCATTTGATATTGCAGAAAAATAACGCCATAGTTGTAAACGAAGGCATACATGAACTTAAATTCACAATTTACAGCTGATACACACATATCAATATGGCAATGCCATTGAGTCACGTCGATGGAGTTACACAATCGCT
Organism: Beris chalybata; assembly: GCA_949128065.1. Lineage (NCBI taxonomy): Eukaryota > Metazoa > Arthropoda > Insecta > Diptera > Stratiomyidae > Beris > Beris chalybata. The sequence continues at coordinate 95,565,348 of OX421895.1, forward strand.
TTTTTCGATCGACGTGACACTTCGCATAGGCATCGAAGTGGCGTGACCGCGACATTCACAATACGGGTGAATAAACTGGTGACCAAATAATTTTGTGAGATGAATTTTCGACCTTTTATTTTCTTTTTAACTTAATAAATTTATTTCAACTACTGAATTATAAAACATATTGTCTGTTTATAAACAATATCCCGACAAATCCTAGTTTTCACTTTTTTCATATATTGCATTTTAGTGTCTTAAAATGACGAATTTAGCTCGGATTCTTGGGTGACCAAACAATTTTGTGAGCAATTGTACATATCAATATGGCAATGCCAATGAGTCGCGTCGATGGAGTTACACAATCGCTTTTTTCGATCGACGTGACAGGTTGAATCGGCATCGAAGTGACGTGACTGCGACATTCGCAATACGGCCAATTAGCATTTCCATATGTATTAGCTATAAATTGTGATTTTAAGTTCATGCGAATTCTTTCATTTTTACATCGATGTTAATTTTTTTTAGGCGTCACGAAATTGAATCTCATCGTCGGAAAATGCCGATCAAAGTGACAACTGTCGATGACAAAAACTTGGGCAAATGCGCTCTCGGAACCATGTACACATGCAGCAATAAATGGCAACTCTAACAAGTTTTACTTACTAGTGTACACGAGGCTTTAAACTAACCGGCTAATCTCACTTTTCACATAGTTTAGTTTCGATTCGTAATCGAACTTTAAGCTCCCAACGGCAAAAATAAGCATCATTTAATGTGATATGCTCAATGGATTACACACACAGGGTCTGAAAAAATCCTTTTAATAGAGAAAATGTGAACTTCAAGTCTGGGAGGGAGATCTGCCATTAAAAAAAACAAGAAATATTTTTTTATAAATTTCAAAGATAACCAACATCCTTCGTTTTCAATTGAAAAAAAAAATTACAATACTCTTAGACATATTATTTACACTTTTCCTTTAAACTTTCGATACTTCTTATATTCTTTACAAAGCGTTTCATAAACTTGTTTGGTAGCATCATTCGAACAACGCAGTACAAAGCTGCCAACACGATGATCACAAAGACCGATTAATTCGTGACAAATATTTTCGATATGTGTCTTAATCTGAAAGTTGGTTTTTATTTTGAATTTATTAAAAGCAATTAAAAAATAACAATAGAAATTTTACCTTTGGATAAAGCGTTGTCGATCTTTTATTCATCACCATTAAACCTATAGTGTACGTCAGTAGATACGGTGCTATCCTTTTCATTTCGATCGTATGATTTGCCATTGAATGCATTAAACTGTAATAATATTCCGAATTAAGTAATGAATGTTTTGTAGCATTTAATAAAGAAATAGGTAGTTACTTTTCTAAATTATGTGCTAATTCCGCTAGCTCTTCAAGTTCTTCTGTTTCTAAATTCATGTCTTTCGGTCGTTCACATCTATACCAACAAATGGCCTGAAGTAGTCCTTTAAAAATATGTACAAATTGTGGTACTCGATCCAAAACAATTAAATGTCGGGATCGGATCAACGATAAACAAACTCCAGTTACCGCTTTGTACAGATTTTGAAAGTACTTAATGTTAGTTTCATTTACTGGAAAATTTTTAATATTAACGTCCATCATAAAAGTTAATATGTCGTCCATGTGGTCCACGGATAATGGGATCTAAACATTAGATTTTGTTAAATACCTTTTTTTATAATATTTATTTAACTAGATATTGAATCGACGCTAGGTACCTTTTTGTTATCACACAAAACTTGATGACTTTCCAGTATATTCAAAAGTATATTTTCCGATGCAAATTGTTTATTGGGTGTCCTTTCCAAACATAAGATTATTGCAAACATGATTCGTTTGAAATATTCGTTCAATATCTGTTTCGTAATGTAGTTAAAATTAATATTTAGTAATTTTTTTAGTTCTTCGTACACAAAACATAAATCGGAGGAAACCGCTCTAAATGAGATAGTTGGGCCATAGAGAATACACTGTGAAGTTTTTTTAGATGTTGAAGGAGCCTTTAACAAAGTTTAAAGGGATGTCATTCGACATCATCGAAGAAGAGTGATACATTCATTTGTAAAAACGAGAGTGTAGAGGAGGGCGACTTGCCAAGGCATTGGTGCTTCGCAATCAACGATAACAGCTGCAATGGTGATTATTTGCTTCTGCTGCCAACAGGCCTTCAATTCAGAAATGCTGATACCAAGAGCACCTTGAGACTAAAAAACTCTGGTGGCTGCTGGAAATCTGCGGATTATTGACATAAAGAAATATTATCTTCAGACCGTGGGCGAACTTAACAACTTGATAAAGCCACGCCTGATTCTCTATACAGGTATCGTCTTCGTGCCCGGAGACTGTTTCATTGGCAGACGCACAACGCATCCGCAAAAGCGAGGAAGAAGAAGAGAGCTTTAGACACCTACTTTGTGTTATAAACACATGAGCAGCTACTTCATTTTCAGTTTCGGGGCATTGCTGAAACACGAAGTGATGAACTGGCATAATTTATTCGCACTTGTACCTCTGCAGTAATACTACGGTATCTTCCTATATGGGACTCCATTAGGGCATACCACAATGGACCAACTAAATCTTCTCAGTGAGGTAATCTATAGTTTGGTTCGTTGCCAGGATAGCATAAACTAACCCAGTTTTTCGAAGAATTTTGGATGCCACGGAGAGATTACCAAGTGCCAAATTCCACATGTGATGTACGGCCACCCAATCAATTTAATAAAAAATCAAAATGCTTACCGCTCCTTTGTATACGGGTAATTGGCACGTAGCTATTTGCGTTAACATTCTACATGCATATTCAAAATTTTCCCCTTGAAGATCCTGTAACAAAAACATTTTATTCATCCGTCAAAAAAAAAGACAAATTCTTTATTGCCTTCTCGATATCTATAAAAATGTTCATAAACTCTTCATTGCTTTTATTATCGATTATCAACTTCAGAGCATTATCGACATTTTTCAATTGCAAATTTCCGGTTCTTGCATCCGTTGTTATTTGATTCCAATATTCTTGAAGTACGAATTGAATTTCGTCGGGATCGAAATGCAACGGCGAGCGATGTAATAACGCAGCGGCAATCAATTTTATTGCGTGAGGATTTTGGCAATTAATCTAGCGAATAATTCAGTTACTGGAATAGAGAATTAAACATGATGGCGGGTTAATACTTACCGAATGACCGATAAAAATCTTACACACTTTACGCAATTCCTCAGTAATTTCTTCGTTTTGTTTTTCCTTAGCGAAAATATGATTAATGTATATCGGAAAAACTGGCAAGGTTTTCTCAACAAATTCTTTATCTTCGTCTTGATCGCGATTTGCGTGAGAAAAGTAATCTTTTATATGTTCTACTAGTGACAGTATGATTTTTCCGTGGTATTCTTTAGCCACTTTTGATGAAGTTTGATGTGACAAATATTGAAGCAAAATTATTGACAACTTTAGGAGATCTTCGCTTAGTTGTGGTTCTTGTGATTTCAGCAGGTCGTAAACTTTTAAGAGACATGCTTCGGTACTTTGATTCAATTTGTTTACGCTGCTGAATATAAATTCATAGAATTCTGCCACTTTCGATGGCGGAAACATCCTGATAAGCATTTCAATATCGAAATGTGCGAACATATTGATCGGTTCGCCGAAATGAAGCAGTCCTTGAAACAGAAAAATAAAGTATCAATTGTAAAATAAGATCAGTTATAGCCAATATCACACGATATTTATAAGGATTATCGGTCCCACTAGATTACAAAAAATTAAGATCAGAATGAATCCCCCCCTCCAGTTATTCGTTAAAAACTGGTTATTAAATCCTTGCGAAAGTTTATATTAGATTAGTGATAATCACTATCAGTGTTTTATAGATCAGTAGTTCGAAAAACGAATTTCCGAAACGAAAATAGACATTTTATGGTAATAATGCTGATAAGAGAGTGGCTCGATAAGTTCCCGGCATGCTAAAGTCAGCGAATAACTTTCATCAATTTTTTATATAAACATTTTCAACATAATAACTTAACCAGGTTCAGGAAAAAGACAAATTTCACACCAATTCGAATCGAATTGTTGACACTGAAATTGAAGTGTATAGTGGTGATTTTACCTCGTACACGAATTTCGGAACACGGATAGAACAATGCACATTTGGACAGATAGTCAGACAGCTCTTATTGCAGTACAACACTGTACCATCAAATCCAAGGTAGTACTTAATTGACACCGTACAGAAAAGGTACGCAAATAGGAAAGTGAAACTCGGCTAAGGGTAATTTATATGTTAGGTACCGAGCACGCTGATGAGCTCGATAAAAACAGGTTCAAGCCTGGAGCAGGAAAACGCAATACACCCATAAATATCGATCATAAGTTTCCAGAAAAGAGTATGGGAAGCTAAGCCGAGGCCACTAAGGTCGCCAACACTGTTGAACAAGTAATCTCCAAGATGAACTTTTCTACTAGCAGATAGAGCTGGACAGGTAAAGAAGAAGGTAAAGAAGTTCTTCGTCATACAGGCAGCTTTTACAGAAATCGTTTAAAAAGAGGCCGAGTCTTTCAGCATGCCGACCTATAAAACAGTGTCCGTTCAGGACACCGACTGTGGTGCTGATATTCGCCCAGTAGAGCAAAGTCAGCCTTTTAGACCGTTTTGGATCCAGCTTCGGCCAGATCTGTCTCGTAGTATGAAATGTTATACCACCTGCCCATATTGAGTACAATCCTAATAGTAGTTTACATGTAGAGAAAGGCACACCCAGATTCCGGTGTTCTGGTATCGGTAACGAGGAGTGAAAAAGACGGCTGTTCAATGACCCATTGAACAACACTTACATCCGGCCGCACCGTATAAGTAAGCATAATTATAAAATTAAAATCAAAATCAAATTCAACTTTTCGATCATATTAGTTATAAAAGTCTCAGGTGTGCAATATGCACATATTGCAAGTTTTCGGCTGTTGTCCTTTGCAATAAGTTCAGGTGTGCATTATGCACACATTGTAATTTCTGTAGGTGATATGTCCAACGACCTATACATATCACCTGTTAGCATAAAACAATATTAAGAATGCAAATATAGCAAAATAAACAATTGTAATTAGTATATAAGAGTTTAGAAATATTAATAAAGTTGTTAGTCAATTTCAAATCGTGATCGGTATTACTACTACAACCTCCCAGTTTCCCAAGCATACTCTAAATCAACAGTTAGTGAAGTGAAAGTGTAAAAAAAATATATATATTTGGAAAATGTACATCGGTATTGTACCGAAGTACATGAAAACAGTTAACCGGATTTTTGCATTCGTTTCAATAGAAATTCGCGGGCAAGTAAAAGAACTTGCTAGCATTTCAAACAACGGCAATATTGAAGGAAAAGGTGGAGTCTCGCACGCGGAAGAGGTGAAGTCTCGCACGCATATATACTGCTGGACAAAATAATAGGTGTGCGCATTTTTTTTTTTTTCCAAACATGTATGTTTTTCACATATTTCTTTATTATAGCGCAAAAACTTAAATATTTTTACTCTTTGGCATACTTTATGATTACAAAAAAAAACAAAAATGGCTTTAAAAACTCAATAAAAACTTAACATTTTTTCAATTAATAAACCAAAACAACTATTTTCGGCTGGTCACAATAATAGGTGTAGTTAAAGAATTAAGTACTGACAATGAAATTTCGTCACTTATGGTGGCGCTCTATGATAATTTTGGTTTTCCGCATTTAATACCCAGTATATCCACCCTTATTCTTCATGACCTTTTCGATTTTTCTGGGCATCGACGATATTAACTTCCAGCAAGTTTTTAAGGGAATATTGTACCAAACTTTTTGAATATTTTTCCATAATTGGGTTTTATTTTGGCAACCCATTTTTGAAACTTGTCGCTTAAGCTCACTCCAAAGGTTTTCAATCGGATTCAGGTCTGGGGATTGACTTGGCCACTTAAGGACGTTCACACTTTGATCTTCGAACCACGTTTTGACCGATCGCGATGAGTGTTTCGAATCGTTATTCTGCTGGAATGTCCACAAAAGGGGCATATTGTCCTCGCAGTAAGGCAGCATAACCATCTCCAGTAAATTCTTGTAGGCAAATCTATCCATAATGCCATCGATGCGGTATATGGGACCCACACCTTGCCACGAAAAACAGCCCCATACCACTATGTTGCCCCCTCCGTGTTTCACTGTCTTTTTTGTGAACCTAATGTGGAATTCTTTGCCTTTCGGACGACGAAAGTTTCTTCCCGCATTGTTCCCAAACAAATTGATCTTTGTTTCATCGCTCCAGAGGATATTGCGCCATTTTTTTTTCGCCCTGCGGCCGCGCCAGGTGCTATGAGCCAATGCGAAAATTTTGCTCTTCATTAAATTTGCAGATCTCAGCATAGGAACTTTGCGAGCTATCCTACCGGGTAGACTTGCACTTACTAATCGGCCCACAAGAATTTACTGCCTTACTCCGAGAACAATATGCCCGTTTTGTGGACATTCCAGAAGGATAACGATCCCAAACACTCATCGCGATTGGTCAAAACGTGGTTCGAAGAGCAAAGTGTGATTGTCCTTGAGTGGCCAAGTCAATCCCCAGACCTGAATCTGATTGAAAACCTTTGGAGTGAGCTTAAACGACAAGTTTCAAAAATGGGTTGCCAAAATAAAACCCAATTATGGGAAAATATTCAAAAAGTTTGGTACAATATTCCCTTAGAAACTTGCCGGAAGTTAATATCGTCGATGCCCAGAAGAATCGAAAAGGTCATGAAGAATAAGGGTGGATATACTGGGTATTAATCGGAAAACCAAAACTATCATAAAGCGCCACCGTGACGAAATTTCAAAATTAGTACTTAATTCTTTAACTACACCTATTATTGTGACCAGCCGAAAATATTTAAGTTTTTGTGCTATAATAAAGAAATATGTGAAAAACATACATGTTTGGAAAAAAAAATGCGCACACCTATTATTTTGTCCAGCAGTGTATAAAGTGGAATTTGTTCCGAGGTTTGTTCTACACCGCTACCACGAAGCTAACTGGTAAAAATCTCTTGAAAAATGTAAAACGTGTCAAGTCATTGTTTGGCGAATAAGCCCCAAACCATAGTCCATCACTGGATGTTTAGCAGTCAGCCACATCCACATCAGCCAATAAACGTATTAGAACAGTATTACGAAAAATGATGGACAAGTATTCTTTTCAAACACACGTAACAGCAGTTTTTATACTCTAGATGAAATTATATAGAATACTAGCCGCGTACCGCGGCTACGCTCGCTACGCTGACGTTGTTCTATGGCCCCTGTTACTCCCGTCTTTCCCGTTCATCCCGTTTTTCCGGTCCGGTTGATCCATTGGTCCGGTTGATCCATTGGTCCTGTTCCTCCCGTTGCTCCTGTTTCTCCCTATGCACCGATTTCCCACCGTTGCTTCCGTTACACCCTCCATCCTTCATCCTCCATCTCCCACCCCCTATCCGTCATCCTCCATCCACCATCCTCCATCTTCGATCCACCATCCTCTATCCTACATCCTACATCCTCCATCTTCTATCTTCCATCTTCCATCCTCCATCCTCCATCCTTTATCCACCATCCGTCATCCTCCATCTTCAATCCTCTATCCTCTATCCACCATCCTTAATCCATTCCCCATCCACCATACATCATCTACCATCTTCCATCCTCTATCCACCATCTTCCAACCTTCATCCATCCATACTTCATTCAGTATCATCTATCCATCATCTACCATCCTATATCTACCATCCACCATCCTCTGTCAACCATCCTCCATCCACCATTCATCATTCTGCATCCTCCATCTTCCATCCACCATTCACCATCTCCTATCCAACATCCATCATCCACTAACATTCATCTTCATCCACCATCTAAAATCCTCCATTCTCCATCCACCATCCTCCCTCCTCCATCCTCTACTCATCTTCTACCATCCTACATATATCCACCATCTCCATCCCCTATCCACCATCCTCTATGAACCATCCACCATTCTTCATTTTTCATCCTCCATCCTCTAACCACCATCCCCCATCCTCCATCCATCCATCCTCTATCATCATCCTGTATCCATCATCTAGCATCCTATATCTACCATCCCACATCCTCTATCCACCATCCTCTATCCACCATCTGGATCATCCACCATCCTCAATCTTCTATCCTCCTTTCTCTATTTACCATCCTCCACCCACCATCCCCCATCCTTCATCTTTCATCCACCACCGACCATCCTCTATCCACCATCCTTCATCCACCATCTACCATCCACCAACCTTCATCCTCTATCCAGCATTCTTCATCTTCTAGCCACTATCCTCTATCCACCATCCATCGTTCAAATTTACCATTTAGTAATAGTAGGAATGAATAACTAATGCACCGAAAACGAACGAACTGCCGCTAAATCATTTGAAATACTCTTAAATGTTGAAATAACTCTCGTACCACCAATTGTAAAATTATTTTGTTAACGCAGAAACCTTCGCGGGCGTGTGCTCAATATATCAGCGAAGTTACATCGTAATCGGATGAATAGTATTGGAAAGCGCAAACAAACCATTAGAGCACCAGGGTACTAAAATCGTGAAAAAATTTGAAAAATGTGATCTGGACCAAACTTCACAGGAACCATCCCGGGACTACTCTACACGTTCACTGAAAATTTCATCAAAATCGGTTAAGCGGTTTAGCAGTTCGTAGGGAACATCCATACATACATTCATGCATACACACATCCTCTTTTATATATATATAGATATAGATTATAACTTTAATCCAGTCCAAAAGTTTGTAACGCATAGAACCAAGCCTCGGACGAAAAAAATTATATATTATTTTTTGTTTATTTGTGTCTAAAAACCTCAAATCCGCTTGACGTCAGTCCATCTGTCTGTCCGTTAGGACGATAGCTCAAGAACGCTTCACATAAGATCTTGAAATTTTAAATCTGGGTGTTTGGTTGAATTTGTAAGGCTAAGTTCGTTAACGGGTAATATCGTCCTACTCCTTCGGGAGCCATACAAAATATCCTTAAATCACGTGTTCAAGAATCAGGAAGTTTTAAGCTTCGTCTTTGAAATTTTGTATGTGTTATTTTCCAATAGTTGCAGCTAAACGTATAATTATGAAGAAAATCCTATTAGTCCTTCGTGTAGCTGCCATACAAATATCCTGTCAAAATATCTTCACTTAATTTACGAACCTACTATAACTCAAGTAATATTTTAGCTACGAAATTGGAAATTTGTACAAATTAGTTTTGAGTAAAAACGAAGTTCGAGGTTACTAGTCAGAGAAATCCTTTTACTCCCTTCCTTACAAAAAATTCTTAAGACCCGTGTTATATAGTATTTTCTGATAACTTTTGAACGCTTCAAGCTACGAATTAGAAATTTTGTATACATTAATTTTTGAATGGTTCCCAGGAAAAGGATAATTATATAAAAAATCGAGTGAGTCCTTCCTGCACCTTCCATGTGAAATTCCTTCAAAAAAGATAATTTTTTTCGGTGACTCACCGAGTTCAAGATATGAAATTAAACGCTGAATATTATCTTTTAGGTTTGAGTAGCAATCAAATGGGAGTCTTTAATAAAGGACATATAACACGCACATAATTCTACTTCATCCCAACTACAATATTAATCGGAGTTCTGTATTTCATCTAGAGTATCATCCGATTGACTTGCAGCCGATCGTGACTGCTGTTTGTTTTAAAACTAAAATTCTCTTACTTTTCTTCACAGTGCCACGAGTAAGTATCAGGCTATCGATGTTCTTTTTAACGGCGGATCATTTTTAGTCTTTTTGGATGCTAACACCGTAATCGGCTTCGTAACGTGATGCATACGTGGTACATATTTTGAAATATGTTCTTTTGTGGCCAAGGTTGATGCTTTCTACACAAAGCGTCATATAAGAATGGTCACACTAGCTGCTTATCATCTGTTACTGAATGAGTGACAGTTGCGGATTTTAATATTCTTCCAAAATTAAATTCTTTTGAGAGTTTTTTAACTTTTTTGTCTGGTGTAATGGTTCACTTTGTACATATCTTTATTAGCAATGAAAGTGCTTTTCACCGGAACATGATAGGCACGAATATCAGTCGAAGTAGTAGTCGAAGCTACGATTGATAGACACTTGAAATTTTGTCTTTGCTAAATGTCAAAATATAACATGTATGGGCTGTGTATCATGGGTACCTTGTATCGCATATCATGATTTCAATAACATGATTTGTATACAAGCAGTGTATCTAGGGTATTACACTTGAAGTTTAACACTGAAAGGGTAGGATGCAGATCCCGCAAAAAGTAGAAAAATGTAGTAGAAAAATGACAGCTAAAATTCCGAACTTTTTTTAATTTGCTTTATTTTTTCACTTCTATCAATGCAAATTTATTGCCATTCAATATTCTGGCATGTATTCATTCAAAACATTATTTTCATAAATTCGAAAAGTTAATTTCATCCGTAACCCCCGGAATGCTTATAAAAGCCATGAAGTTGAACTTGTGCTCAACACATTCAAAGCCATTAGTCGACCGTCCGGCTGATTGAAAAATGACAATGGCTGTCATTTTTCGGTGTGGGATGCACATTTTAAATATTGTAAAATAAAATTAGGGCAATGAATTCATGTCGGATACCGTGTTGACCTTATCAATTACCGTATTTTGTGTTCGTGTCTTTTTTGTGTGCTTGTTAAGTTGCCCGATAAATGTTTTTGCCTGTCCTGTAATTTGTTATGTTTTGCTGGATCCCTGTAGGAAAAGTTGTAAGGCCTGATTTAAGTTAGATTTAAGAAGGGCACCGCGCTCACTAGGTGCCATACGGGCCCATTGCGATCCCTTCAGGTCCTCGTGGAAGGCTTATTTAAATAATACCAAAATCAGACCTGATTTTGGTTTATAGATAGGCCCAAAACGCAATCTATGACGTTCGCTGGACATGTATGATATAAACCATACCATTTTGGATGAGATTACAGCGCTCCACTCTGGAGGAGATTACAGCTCCACTCTGGAGGAGAGTACAGCTCCACTATAGAGATTACAGTACTCCACTCTAGAGGCGGTAACAGCTTCACTCTGGGGAGATCATAGCGCACCATCCGGTGCCCCTAGTCTACTCACACCCTAGCCAAATAAAAACACAACATCTTCTTAAGACATACTTCAATTTATTGGAAAGGAATAACTTGAAAATACAAATAACAAATTCGTAGTCTTCGTTAATTTATTTTGGATGTTTCCATGAACCACTACACATTTTCTTTCGTTGACGAAAAGCCAACAGAAGATCTTTCTCTTCTGGCGATTGAGCGATCGGAATGTCGTCGATAACATTACCATCGTCGAATGTAATTCAATGCAATTACCGAGATCGGCGGTTGGAATTAAATTGACTACCGGTGGCTCGTCGTTGCTACCATTAGCGGTATCAGTAGCAGCACCGGCCGAATCGATCGGTTGCGGCTCGTCGTTGAGCGATCTTTGCCGGACGACCTCGTTAGCGGCCCGGGTAACAAGATTCCGGTAGATATTTGGCGGCCAATTGTTGCATGATCAGATTCCGATCGGTTAGCGGTACACCGGTCGAAAAGTGAATTTGGCAGCATCAAGAAACGCGCCGCGTACAACTTGTGCGGCCATCGCTTGTGACCGTCTTCCGGTCGAAGCAGCAGCACCACCGTCATCATCACCAACATCGACATCACTGTCCTCGCCAACACTTAACCAGCTACTTGTACTACCTGGCGATTTAACCAGCGGCGCCGATATCGGAACATCCTTTTGTCCAACGTCGTTTCTTTAAGCGCTGATGATTCTGGCCACTATCCTAAAATTAAAAGCAATTTATCTAATAATAAAAAATTTACTTTAAATTACCGAGTTTGTTGTCATATCGAGGTCAATTTCTGTGATGTCCATCGACATGAATTTCCTTTCCTCCTAGTCGCAAAATTCCTTTAAAATAAACATTTCGCACATAATTTGTATAACTTGGACTTACTGTATTCAAATTTACTCACCTTTTGATGTTTAGTTAAGTAGGAAATCGAATTTTAGCAATGCTAATTGGAACACTTAGCTCCGGCGAATAATTATTTAGCACCAAAATCTGACAGATGTACACAACTGTCCGGTCGGCTAGCACACATTCACAACTTTCTGCTTCACGGCTTGTGTTAGTATTCCGGGGGGTTACGTTTCATCTGTATACAGCCATCAATTTTGACAGATGGTAAAGAAGTAGAACTTACACCTGCTCCCGACCCAGTGTACAAAAGTGTACACTGGTCGCGTTTACGTGCATACCGGACCAGTCTAAAAAGACCGGTTTGGTCTTTTTCGGTCTTGCATTTATGTGTGCTTTTCAACATAACCAATTTGAAGCTGTAATTTTAAATATCATTTTTAATCATGGATGCAAATTTGTAACTGCACATCGCTAAGTTTGCGCAAAGTGGACACTTCGTCAAATGTCCACCGTTCAGTCATTTTTATTTTCACAGATGTATGCTTTGACGTTTTAATTTTGTTTGGCCAGCACTATTGTAGGTTATGTTTTGGTCTAAGACCGATTATGTGCCAGTACTAGACTGGTTTGGTTTCGTTTGGTTCGTACCAAAATAAGTCCAAATGGACTGGTCCGGTTCACATTTATGCGTGCGACTAAACTGGTTTTTTTGGTCTTTTTAGACTGGTCTGGTCTGCACGTAAGCGCGACCACTGAGCCACCTCTGACGTCACACCAACAAAAAGAACAGGATTGGGGCCATATATGTATTAGTATCTATATTGCCAGCGGCACTTGTCAGAGTAAGTCTCGTCGTTAACAGCTGGTTCTGAATTTTCCAATTCAATATAGTGGTAGTTTAAACGTTACTGGATTTTAATTTAATATTATAATGTTTTTGAAATCATGAACTGTACAATTTCTTATAAAATATATTTTTCGTAATTAAATACTTATATTTACGATGTTCAAATTTCATAAAAGCTTGATTTGTGAAAAAAATTGTATACTGCCCTCTCTTGGTTTTTTAAATTTTTGAGACAAAAATCAGAATCAGCTGTTGATTTTCCATTTCAACCCGTGCTTATGGATTTTGTATGAGAAAATATGACTGCTAGCAATATAGATACTAATACATATATGATTGGGGCAGAAAGTGTAACTTAGTGTACAATTTGTATGCAAAAAGAATGTTTGAATTCAACATCTACCGGTTTTCAGAATGGAAGTGCGTTGGATCAAAAGTTGCGTGTGATTGTCCTCCTCGAAAATATGCATCAAACATTTTTCGAAACACACCAATGAAAGGGGTGAATTGAAAAGGGCAAAAAAGGGTTGTCATTTGAGGAAGTGAGTGAGCCACATTTGTTTCAGCTAACTCTATACGTATGGCGCGCTGGCACAGCATGCAGTGACTTATCAGTACTCCGTGTTTTACCTCTATCCCATGAGCCAGATAAGCCCAAGCACAATTTGAAGTGGATGCTATTTATCATTTACTCAACAGAGTAATAGAACTTATCCAAACTTGATATCCATACATTTTCAACAGCTCCTAACAATTGACAATGGAAAAGTTCTCTGAAAATTTGTGGGTAGGTACAAATTCTATACAGACTAACAACACTGAAGTTGATGTACATTGAAGCTGATGTAATAGTATTCCAGGCCTTGTGTTTATCCAGCTTACGCAACGAAGCTCTAGAAATCAGCAAATATTTATGCTGCTTGTCCAACCCTAAGTTAGCTCTCTAGTACGTTCACCGATGTTCGTTTTTATGCAGCCTATCGATGGCCTGATACCAATCCCGCTCTCGCTAGCTCGTTCCTTAGTATTTCACCAATATTAAAACTGACTACAAAGTTTCTTGAGAACTTCTTGTAAGCTAGAATTTGATAATAGCCGATTTCAGTGCCTCGATGACAGCCACGATGTCTATGTGGAACAAGATATGAGCCTATATATCCTTCTTTAATAGGGCGAGGCCATGAATCAAAGAATAATAGATTGCGACACACGCACCTTTTGTGACGTATCTAAGAGCGTTCGACTATACTGCATTATCAACTATATGCCTTTACCAGATGTATCGCCTTAGCAACCGTTTGTTATTTTTTAATTTATATGAAAATGAACGTCAACAAGAGAGTTGCGGAGAACTTGAACCATTTAGTTCCCTAACTGTCGCAATCTCTTTTTTTTTATTCATGGGGCGAGGCAGTAAACATAGTACAGCCGGAATCTAAGGTCGTTTCCCAATACTTTGCTTCGTCTACGTCTATGTTGACGTCACAGCACAGCATTGCTAATAATTACTGTTTGGAAAAAGCTTGGCTGAACCGTCAAAATTGCTCAGCTGATTATTTGACACTTCCTAAATCAAAAATTACGGAAAAAACTTAGAAATATGTGATTATTAAACAAGCCCGTGGAAGTGAAAAGATATGCGATATATGCTAAAAAATATGCAACCACTTTACACCCTCTTAGGAGTCGAATTTCAAAAAATCTTGAAAACACTTTCTAAGTATTCATATGAAGAATCCGTAGAATAAAAATGAATTCAATATTTCGAAAGACCTAGAAAATATGACGAAAATCGTGAAAATGTATGTATTTTATTTTTAATAATAATTTTTTTTGCTCCCCCTCCTTCCGAACGCCAATGAATATTAATTTTTTTTTTTAAAATATGTGCTTATTAAACATTCCCGTGGAAGTGAAAAGATATTCGTTATCTGATCAGACCTGAGAGATATGGTGGAATTCATGAAAAAGTATACAACCACTTTACACCATCTTAAGGGTCGAATTTCAAAAAATCTTGAAAACGCATTCTAGGTATTCATATGAAAAATCCGTAGAAAAAAAAAATTAATTCAAAGACCTAGTAGATATGACGGAAATCGTGAAAATATATGCATTTTATTTTTAATGATAATTTTTTTTGCCCCCCCTTCCGAACGCCAATGAATATTCGCTTTTTTTTAACGGAATTACTTTTCTAGTTGATTTACATATACACACCGAGTTTCAACTTTCTAGCATAAGCCGTTCTTAAGTTAGGAAAAACACCCCGTACCCCTAAAAAAAAATTATTTTTCCACCATGCCACTACTATAGCTCTATCTAAATATCAAGTTTTAGCTTTATATCATTATAGGTTCTTAAGATATAAACATCGCAACTTTTTCCTTCTCACCCTTCCCCACCCTCACCCCCACCCATAATTTTTTTTTCCCTACTAGGGTTCTATTGGGCCTACTTCTGATAAAAATTTGAAGCATCTACATATGTTACTCTGTTATTGAGATATGAAAAGTGATATTTTTGAAAAATTCTTATCCCCCCTACTTCTATGCTCCCCCGCCCCCTTCAAAGATTTTACTTTGAGCAATCTTTATTTATCAAGCTTTATACTCAAACCAAATTTTTTTTTTCTAGTGCAATTGGTTTGTGAGATATCGTAATCTTAAGTATTTTACCCCCCACTCCCGTACGCCACTACCCCTACCAAAAAATTTTGTTTCAATCTACTCTCCTAGTATAACTACAAATATTTGTTAAGTTTCAATTGCTAGCCATTAACGGTTTAGGAGATTTCGTCATTTTTGCGTTTCGGACGCATTATTTCCCCCTCCACTCCCACACCCCTTCACCCATTTCAGTAATTTTATTGCAGATGGGTCCACTATCAAAGCTCTATAGAAATTACAAGTTTCAGCCTCCTACCATAAGTGGTTGCTGAGATCTAGAAACCAAAATTTTTCGTCTAAAACGCTTCCGCCACCTTCCCCCTAACACCCTCACCCCTCAAAAAAACCAACTTCTAGGGGTCCACCATGTCTATTCAGAAAAAAAAATCAATTTAATTGCTCATACGGTTGGGCAACTATAATTCCTCAAACGAGTTTGCGTACGGCGAACGGCGGACGGCGCACAGACGGACTGAAATTTTTTTTTGCTTTTTTGGTGTTTATTAGTTATAGAACGTTTAAAAAAAAATTTCAGGGTAGCAAATTTTTTTTTTTTAAGAGTAGATAACAATACTTTATTATTAAAATAATAAAGTAAAATGACTACCGCCAAGTATATGGGATAAGCCCTACCAGCTTTTGAAAATAGTGCTCAACTAGCTACTGATAGCTTCAGCACCTCTCTTCAGCATGATTGGCATAATATATTCTGATCCTGATGATTTCAAAGCAGCAAAAGTGCGATGAGAAGAAAAGCTAAAAAAAAATTAACTTACTTGAAAAAAGTTCAAAGCTCAATGTTAGTAATTCGTCGTCATGCGTTGCCAAAACATCTTTGTAAAGCGCCAAATTAATTGCAAACAGGGTGGCTTTAAAGGATCCGCTGCAAAATCCGACGGGCATCTCCATAATTACATTTAGTGCGGCTTTCAATTCATCGCTCGAGTATTTCTTAATCGAATATTGTTCGGCCTTCGTATTTATAACCGCAACGACGGCTTTCGTCCGATTTTCTTTGAAGATCTGCTCAAAATCCAACAGTTTTAGAGTTGACCCCTTCGATTCAAAGCACGTTGTCATATACTTGTAGATGGTTAGAATGATAAGCTCGAAGAATTCCCGATCATCAACGAAATTCCTCAAAAAAGCCGAATCAATGTCGCGATTATCAATGATCAAAATCTCGCAGATGTGTCTCTTCTCGTCGCGACTTAAATGCTGTGTTAGCCAGAAGTTAGTCGAATCACCGAAAATTGCTTTTGTCTGTTCGACATCGTTGAGAGTAGAGGACAAAAGTGATGACGTAACGTTCAATGTCGCGTCCGGCTTCTTAGGGAAGAGCACGCGAGCCTTCATTTTCTGCAAGTGAAGTCGGTTCATGTTGATTTTCGTATTGTTTTTACCGAAATTAACCACTCGCTGTTCCAACGAAACCCATTCGTCCTGTGTAAGATACTCGTGCAGGCTACGCGACAACTTCTGCATTTCACCGGCGCTTATTTGTAGCGAATCGGAACTGTAATACCACGTAATTAAGTCGAAGCAGCCGATATGGTAGGATATTTCTAGGAATGCTTCCATCGTCCGATTGTTGTGCTCGTATTCGAGCAGCGCTTGTCCAAAATCGCGCAGAACACTTTGTGTCAAGGTACGGCTGTTGTTTATTTCAGTCCAAAATTTATCGGACTGTTCGGGTAACCGAGTTCCCGCTAAATACTGGCACAGGAGCGCTGAGTTGAAGTCGATCAGAACTAGTAGGTGTTCGTCTAACGTCGCTGACTTAAGCTGCTCAATGCACTCAGCAAGCGAAAAAATTAATGTTTTCCATACGACCAGCGACGGTTTGGACATCAAAGTCGAAACGAATTTCGAGAATTGAACGCCTACACTTTCGTAAGGCCATGCCATCGCGATGTGCTTCCACTTTTGACTATTTGTAACTTCCGACTGGGCTCTTCTCAGTTGAAATTCCTCACGAGCGATATTAACGAAAAACCAGTTTGTCTCCGAATCCGTTGTACTGGCAACAGCCCCTCCATTTTGCTCTTCTAACTTTATCAGCTTTTTACTGCTGTTTAATCCTGACTCCTTCTTCATCTTACGTTTCAGCGTGTTTTTGAGGCCGTTCGTTTGTAGGTAGAGTTTCACCGACTTCAGCAAGTACAAGACTAATTTTTCAGCTCGACTCAACTTCCGAAACATTTCAATGAGTAGGCCAAGGAATTCCTCGTACGCACTCCACTCACGAGCGGATTTAGGCATCATAAGAAAGGTAGTGGTAACTTGAAAAATGATTTTCTCCAAAATCATTGGATTCAATTTGATGGCGCTGCAGACGAGTGTTAAGATATCGTAGAGGTGGTCCCTTTGATTGTCTTCGATGCTCCGTTGAATGTACGCGGCCAAGACATCTACAGCGGTTTTTTCATCGTCCATTTGAAAGTCTAAACTAACATCGTACTTTCGGAACAGTTCCAAAACGTGTGCAGACTTCTTGAGAGCAATTTCCGGCTTAACTTGCTGATCTTTGAGAAGATTTACGATTTTCGCAAGTTGCTTCTTTTGTTCGCGAAAATAATTCACCGCGTAGTCCATGCAGTAGAGGAAAACATGCAATGGTTGCTCATCAAAATAAGCTAGACTGGTAGTGTCTTTGTCCGACATGAAAAGCTTGCAAATTTCAAATGTATCGCCGTAGTACTTAAGATTCTTCTTCTTCAACAGCAGAATCGTTTCAATGAACGGTTTCAGAGTGTATTTGGCAAACCTTTCGCTTATATTGACGGTACTGCGTTGAATGAAACTACGTAAAGCGGTCAGGCACTTTGAGAAGAACTCGTGCTCACTGGAGGCAACGAATTCGGCATTGTCCTGAACGTATTTCAGGTAACTTAAAAAAAGCGATGCTTCCAGTTTCCAGTAATCAGCGGTGTTTCCGCGATAGAATGACTGCAGTGCTTGATGCTCGCCTAGTTTGTGCAGCAATTCGGCTGGAGTACGCGTTTTGAAATCACCGTATTTCGCAGTAGTTTCGATGATAGAGTGAACTAACCGCTCTTTGGTTTGTTCCAAAACCAAGCCGGGCGGGTACGAAACGCTAACGAATTCCGACAGCAGATCCCAATCCACATTTGACTCGCTGGCGATTCCATCACAAAACCAATTTATTACAATATCGTACTTGCTCTGTAGCGCAAATTCGAACGATTTGCACGCTTTCACGCCGAACTGAAGATTTTCGTTGAACGATTTCTTCGGTCTGTTCAGCCACTTCTTAAACTCTACAACGAAACGTAATGTTTGAATTTCTTCTAGAATAAAACTAAGCGATAATTATACCTTCTTCTGTTGTCATTTTAATGCGTTATTAAATTCACAAAATATGGAGGCACCTTAAACTCTACTTGCACTAAATTTGTAAACAAAACACATGTGCCACCCATTTGACAAGCACACGGTGACGGGATGGGATGTTTGACATTTGAGGTTACCGCGAAGGCCGCGAAGACGCTGTAGACCAAATGGAAATGGAATGGAATGAAACATACGCTCATACACACGAATTTTACGGGTATCACCACCGCTTGGTTAACTATTGAAAAAATATACCATGTGCTCTGGTGGCAAATTTCGGAACTATATATGGTAGACAGAAAGTGGCAGTTGCATGTTATTTTCAGACAAAATTGTGATTGAGCTCAAATAAGAGGGTCCTACAACAAAATATTACTCCAAGTGAACTTAAATTATTGTTATAATTGAATAAGAAGGACATATGTATGTATCATATCATATCAAAAACAAATTTTTTTTTTTTTTAAGAAATGAATTTAAAGTACTAAAATAAAAGAAAAAAGTGTTGAAAAAACGATCTACGTTCTTTTCAAATAATTT
Source organism: Beris chalybata (assembly GCA_949128065.1). Classification (NCBI taxonomy): domain Eukaryota; kingdom Metazoa; phylum Arthropoda; class Insecta; order Diptera; family Stratiomyidae; genus Beris; species Beris chalybata. The sequence continues at coordinate 95,584,804 of OX421895.1, forward strand.
AATAATTATTTCATATTTCTTTCTCCTGGAATATTAAACATTTGAGAAGCTATTTCGAAGTTTATACCTCCCATTCATATGGAAAAATGGTTCATTTTTTGACTTCATTTTGCGGGATTGAGCCCATGATTTTCGAAATGTAGAACCGGAAATAAGCACCTTATCGTCAACCAAACCGATCGCCATCAATCTTTATCATGTCTTTCATAATGAAATTAAGAGAGAATCGAAAATTCACCGAGCTCCGAATCGTAAAAATACACACGAACCGCACTACAACAGTCAGCTGACGAAAATGTGTCTACCATATCTGGTAGTTTTTTTCCCCATCAAGTGGAGATTTCCAACTTTACTATTCGTCGCTGCCACCATACTACATTTGTAGTATATCTACTACAGTTTTGAACTCAAATTTGTCTACTCCACAATAAAAGAATTCTACTGCATTTATTCTGTGATCAGGTTATGCAAATTGTGGTTTCAAAACGGCACTTTCTGTAATAGTTGAACCCTGTTTCGACTGACGGGCCACAACGTAAATAAACCAACCGATTGTCAAAATCAACGGAATGTTTTCCTTTTCACCTTCCTCAATCCTTACTCCTTACACTCTCACCCCTGGAAATTTATTCTTCTGAAGGGCGTATCAGAACTAACTCTGCTATGAATTCTAGAGTTACTTTGTTTTAGAAAAATTCTTATTCCCCCACTTCCACAATCTACCGCTTCCCTAAAAATAATTGTATTCAGCAAAATCCTTTTATTCATCTTTAAACATAAACTAAACTTAATTTTTTTGGTGTTCAACCAAGCTACATTATTGATCAAAAAAATTTTCTTGGAATCGATTTTGCTAGTAAAACAACCTTCAACCAACCAAGTTCAGCTTTGAGACATTGTTTTTCACATCCATTCCCAAACCCAACCACTCATATAGACAATTTTTGTTGTAAATTGCTTCATAACCATAGATAGGTAGGTATATCTTGTAAGTTACAAGTTTCATCTTTCTAGCATAATTTTTTCCGAAAAAAAACCGATTTTTCGTCTAAAATGTTCTATCCTCACACCACTCAGGGAACAGTCTATCTAAAATGGTTTTTGATACTAGCATATGAAAATCTAATCATCGGGAGCTGTACTGCTCACAAATCGGCAACCATGATGAAATCGCAGTCAATAATTTGTAGTAATTTCTGAAAATACCTTTATTTATAATATAGGTACTACACAAAGGACAAATGTTATATTCCCTGAAAAATTAATAAAATTGTGGATGTTTGACTTGTAATAGAAAACTCGAAAGCAGTCGTTCAGATATCTCACCCTATGAGATAACAAACCATTTTTTCCCAGGGTGAACAATGCAATTTTATATCCAGAGAAGTTAACCAGTGATTAACGTTAATATCACGGATAAGAACAGCTGGCGAAAATAACCAGGAATGAACAATATGAGCCTTAACCTTTCAAAAAACTGGAATTGTTCACAGATTATAAATAACGCGAAGTGAACAAAATTTAATTTCCTATCTGTTCTCCTACACGCCACTTACCCCCTTTCAAATTTTATTTCCGTTCTATTCTACTAGTATATCTACAGAAAATCGTTCAGTTTCAATATTGTGCTATGGATTTTAAAATGTCTTGGTCTCACGTTTCTTGCGCTTCGGAAGCATTGTTTTTACCCCCACTACCACTTTCCTCAAAGTTCTATTTATTTAAACTCCAAATTTGAGCATCCTAGCGTAAGCGTCTGCTGAGATCTAGAAACCAAAATTTTTCGTCTTAAGAGGTTGCCACTTGAAGAGGTGTAAATATTAAAAGTACCTATTTCCCTATATAGGTGCTTTTAATATTTCGCCTCTAAATAAAAAATATTCGTTTTAACAAATTTTATTTACAGCGAAAAATTAACAAAACATAAATATAATAACATTTAAAAAAAATAATTACAAAAATAGGCATTTAAAATAATAATTAATTACTAATATCGCGTAATTTTTTTTTTTTTTTGTGTATAATAAAATATGACTCTTTCTCTCTTAACCTATCACAGTTTTAAGAACCTCTTTTCATATTGTTAATAATAAATAATATTTTCAAATAAGAATATGTGTGAAATTAGAATAGCATTTTTTCGGACTTATAAAATGAATTTAACTATTTCTTACAATATAGACAAAAAAAATCTACAACTCGTAAAACGACAATATGTTATGAAATTACAAAACTTTCGTATATAAGATTCGTTATATAACATTTAGAATTTCTTCTGTCTTCTTTAAAATTACAGTTATGGCATTGATTCGGTTCGAATTATTAAATCTAACTACTTATTTTTTTATGTTTTGTGTTTCATGTAATCAAAATTGATTAAGATCTCGCTTAACCGATTACAGATTAAATTAAAATATAAAACTAGATAAATATATAAGTAAAATTTTAATTGTTAGCGAAGTGATATAGCGAAAAAACGTAATTTTGAAAAACTTTACTCTGAATAGGTATTAATAACACAGTGCATGAATTTACCATTATAAAGTAATTCAACTCGATTTTCGATTGTTAGACTAGATTTAATGTCAATGCTATATACAGTACCGTAACATAACGTTTTGAGTCAGTGGCAGCCGTTTTAGAAGGTTCTTGTTACTAAAGTGGCGTTAATATTGTTTTCCCGGCTTCCGAATGGCTTCGAAACCATGAAGAAATTGAGGACAACTTTATTACAAACATGATTATAAACGTGTTTTATAATAATCTGCGGTGTAGGTTACTATACGATGGACCTAAAACATAACGATTCAAATGACATCCTAATTATTCTTTAGGTTGGCAAGTCACGTAGTAACCTAGACCGCATCTCAGCATAAAACGCGCTCTTATACCCGATATATAATAAAGTTACACCTAGGCTGTTATTTTTTTTTATTTATTTGTTTGTTTTTTATTTTCAGAAAAACAGAATATTAAATATCTACATAAGCCGTTAGGGGTTGCGTAAAAAATATATTGAAACCAATTTTTAGCCGATTATAAAAAATTGCTGCTTGATCTACTGAAAATGTAAGGCTTAATTAAGTCTAGGTAGCTAATTGTGAACGAGACTCCATTTTAGAGACTGGGGTTTGAATAGCACTAGCGAGTCTTGACCCTGATGTGCTTTCCTAAATTTTCAGCAATATACGAGTAAACATAAATAGGTACCTACTTTACTATTAAAATAATAAAGTAAAATCCTCATCCATTTTTTTCACATAAAACTACCAATTAAAGTTCCAAGTTAACTAAAGAGAATGATCATCTGAGCACCAAAATCTCATAGCTTCGTAAAGTACCAAACAAGTAAGTTCTTCGTCCGGAATAACGTTCAAGTCCTTCAAAAATCGATTAAATTACTAAATATTTGTTCATACAAACATGTTGTTTGTTAGTTAAATGAAAAATTTGCATTAAATTAATTCTTCGTGAAAACTCTAAAAATTTATAATTGTTCACGTTCTTCATATAACGATTTTTTTAATAGGTGTGTTGTTCTTACTTTTATATTCTCATTAAATTATAATTTCAATAAAAATTTATCATAAAACATGAATTTAAAAAAAATAGACAACAGATTGTTTATTAAACCAAATTAGCTTCAGTAGAGAACTGCGAATTTCGGCGGGGTATTAAACTAGTTATTTTCTTTTATTAGAAATTAAAAAAAAATCAATAATTTCCTTATCAAAAACCAGGCCTAAAGTTACGTTGAACTTCATACAACCTGGCGAAGTCTTAACGTCAATATTTATTATTTGGCGGCATTAATTTTCTTGGCAACGATTTTAAACAGCGCACTACCTCGTTGACTAGCCATAAAATTTATTAGTTATTGCCCATAACGTAATCTTTAATAAAAGAGAATTTTTGATTTCATTTCTTGTAATAGAATTTAACAATAAAACTTGATGTACCATATGCCAAGCGCCAGAATATTAAAAAAATATATATATTTATAAATAATAATAAATTATTGGCACGGAAATTATTGTAGCACTTCCCTTACAACAATAAAACAGTTTAACTTGAAAATATAATCTTAGGTCATCGGTTTTATTTTTTTGTGTTTTTCTTTCTTGTTTTGTTATTAACGTATTCTACCAACTGTATTAGAAATAAATATTTTTAAACATTATTTACTTACTAATAAAATTAAAAAAAAATAGTTGCCGACGCACCAAGACTTTAGAAGTCGTCAAACAGCTGCATGTCGCTTTGGTCTAGAGATCTGGCTGCCTTCCAATCGGTCTCTGGATATTCATCAAAATTGCTAGTGTCACCGTCGAAATTCACTTCTGGCATTATTGGTGGCTAAATTGTAATAAATAGAAAACATAATTATTATTATTTATTAAACTTATGATACTTGCAAATTAGTTTATGTTAATTAAACGTATATATTCATTTATTAATTATTATGCCCAATTTAGTCCGACACTGAAACACTGTCGAACATTTGGCATCTGTGAATGTATCTCTTGCACCCTAGACCCAAGTCAACCGATAGAAATAATAATAATTTTTATATTGAATATTGTTTTAGCACCTACCTATAAATTATTGCTTTGCAATTCATTCGAAATGAAAAACACGATTTTAATTCCGTAGCATATCTGATGCCAGATAAAGTTTGTACTTTGTTCCCTCAGTTCATCACGACTGTTAATTCTTTTCAACTTGATATTCTCGAAGGAATAGAATATAATTTATGAAAATAATACGCAATTTACACGATGAGGGCAACAACAAAACTAAGATAATACTAGTGTAGGATTTTTTAGCAAGATGGCTTAAGGGTGGTCAGAACCTCCTCCGCCAGATGCAAATAAAAAGTGGAGGTTGAAACCAGGGTTACTATGGTCGTTCCTTCATACGCTCCTCCAAAGGAATAGTACTACCTCACGATCTTATGTGTTGGAGTTCTCCCGGCTATGACAAGAGTCCAACTTCGGTAAGGTCGTGACGTGACGGCAGTATTCGGTACCGCCGCGTGTCTGACTAATCACATAAAAACCGGATTCTCATTCTTCAAAAACCCGCGAGAACATAATAGGATAATAGCCGCGCAACTGATATTTCGTCGTGCGAAAATGCCTCGATTTTGCCTCGATGAGTGACGATTTTGTATGTTAATCAGTTTTAAGGGCGGGGTAAGGTTAATTCGGTGAAAATAAGGCATATTTTCAAGAATTTTTTTAGACGATACCGGTAATGCTGGATTGTTTTATTTCATTTTTATATAAAAATACAACATCTGAACTACATTTTCCAAAATTTACATTTCAAAATATTTATAAATAAGGCGTTCGCAGCAAATCTCCGCAGGCGCATCGAAAAAAAGTTGTTTTGCGGTGTACGCTACAACTCGTGACTAGATTATGCAAAACAAAAAAATCTGATTGCGTTTATTAGGTCGAGGTAATGACGTCGAGTTTTTTTTTTAACCGATTTTTCCATTTTTGGTAGCACTTAAAAGTCAAAAACGCGATTTTTGCTAAAAAAAATCGTTAAGTTTTTTATTGTAAAATAAAAAATAATTGTAAATTTAAAAAAACTCGACGTCACTACCTGGTGATTTATGTTTAGAAAAAGTAAAAAAAAAATTCAAAAGAATCGGTGCAATACTTTTTGAGTTACAACGTACACCGACTTCAAAAATAACAAGTTTCAGAAAAACGCTTTAAAGTTTTGCACACTAGGTATCACATACGAGTGCGTACACCTCTAAACTGTTCATAACTCCGTTAATTTTGCTCCTATCGACTTGAAATTTTGACACAACATTCTTGAAATGTTAGACATTCATTTAAAAAAATAAAAAAAAAATTAGCAAAAAAAATGTTTAAAAACCTTACCCCACCCTTAAGTGAAACATAAGGTGTTCTAGTAGCTCCCATCCAAAAGTCCCAACGCTTGAAAAAGAATCTGTTAGACTATAGTAATTCTCAATTTTGCACACTACAATTTTTCAGTGGTTGAAAGTATGGGAACAAAAATAGTGGATACAGACAGTTTCAATACAACATTCTTAAGATACGTAGAAAAATCTCTTCTCCGAATTGCATTGCTGTCCAGAAAAGTTTTTTGTTCACGAGGTCAATACTCAGAGTGGACAGTTACGAAGAAGAACTAGCTATAATAAGATTACGTTTCAGAACAAAAGCAGCGAAAGTAATTTTCGAAATTTGTGGTTCATCTTTTAGTAAATGGTCTTATTTCACCTCAAAAAACAAATAAATCTTTCAGGTACTCTCTTACGTTATACACTTCCAGTCTTTTAACATCTTCATCTACAAATTAAATAGGATTTCGAAATTTCATTTCAAACATCTTACGATACACTTTTACCATATTGTGTCTGTTGTGTACCTAATGACTTTCATTTTTCAATTAGCTCAACATCTAAACGATTGAAACAAAAAAAATCTATTTATTAATAGAATTATTTTAATTCGGAGTAATCGAATCAGTTAAATAAATTACGTTCGAATATTTTGTACTTCTCGACTGAATTTGGTTCGAATTGATTATTATGATTAATCAGATCTTATTACAGCTTCTTTCATTGATCCCTCAACTATTTTTAGATTTCGAGAAGAAAATCCGCTTAATTATTGACGTCAAAATTCAACCTCGCTAATATCCCCAGTATGCATTGCGGGTGGTATTTCGAAATTATTTATATATAAATTTTCATTTTCTTCAAATCAACTTGAAATCTTTCAGGTTCAACTATTTTACCCTTGAAAAAAATGATTTTTCGTTACTCACCTGTGTCTTTTTATTGAGAACATCAGTCCAATTCAGATGTTTGAACCAGCGATGCCGTTTCAGGTCATCAGCTCCATTCTGTAGATAAAAACAATATTTTTTTAATGTAAATTAATCAGAGTGCTCATGGAGGTAGTCAGTACCTTCATATTTCCCATTCTTTTAGTTCTATCTAACACAAGTAATTTTTTAACTAAGTCCTTTGCTATTGGGTCCATATGTTTGGGCCAGTCAATTTTACCGCTTAATATTTTTTCATATATTCCGAAGGGATTGTCATCATAAAATGGAGGATAGCCGACCAACATTTCGTAAATTAGGATACCTGTAAGAGGAATACCAGTAAAACAATTAATGTCGTATTATGCGATCTGCGGGCCTAGGCTCAAATTTATCAACTGTTACTTAGGAAAAAACAAATGTAAAATTGTAAACTCTTACTTAAACTTTGGGTTATGTAGTAAAGAGGATTTAGGAGTGAGTATGTATACATTTTTTTTAGAAGATGTGTTGGTAAGGGATTGAGGTATTTAAAAATGGTGTAGAGATAAATATCAAAACCTAACTCAGTCGATATAGGCAGCAGCTAATAATGAAATATCGGGTGTTGAATCTAGAAGAAATATACAAACGAAGAAGCTTATAGCGACTACTCGAAGGAGAAGGATAATTGCACACTAGCCAAATCCAGCATTTCAGTCTAATTTTGTCGTCATGCTCTGAAGTTGTTATGCTCATGGATAGACCACGCTGTTTTAAAAAAAAATTAATTTTCCATCCAGTTTTTACTTAAAATATATTTATTTTTTTCAAATTAAAGAGTAAATACTCGTGTACTTTGTACTGAACCGTACAATTTGAAAAGGCTCACAAGATTACGCAACATTTCATGTAAAAATAACTGTATTTACATATGAACTAGCAGCGCACCGCGGCTAAGCTTGCTCCGCTCACATTGTTCCATCGCCCCTGTTACTCCTGCCTTTGCCATTGATCCCGTTGATCCATTGGTCCTGATTCTTCCGTTGCTCCTGTTTCTCCTGATGCTCCGGTTACTCTACCATCCTATATCTACCATCCACATCCACAATCCTCTCCATTATTCTACATCCTCCAACAAATTTGCTACCATGAAATTTTTTTATTTTCACGTTTTAGGACTATAGTAAAGATCAAACTCGTCTTTCAGCCGTAGACGCCGCGCCGTACGCAAAATCGTTTGAAGGCGCGTAGCTCCTAAGCCCGTTGAGATATTAAGTCAAAATTTGTATGGTGGGTAAATTGGTTAACACCTACGACTACGAGTGGTATATTTTGAGGGGTGGGGTTTGAGGAGGTTGGGTGGGGTTTAAGTAGAAGGGAGCCTTTTAGACGAAAAGTTTTGGTTTGGTTTTGGATCTCAGGCTGAACTTATGTAAAGCTATGATAGTTGATTCATTTGCAAAACAAAATTATGTGAAGTAGCCTATACTACATCTTAACATTAAACACGTTTCGGCAAGATTTTTTTGCATTATTCGATATTTCTTAACCAAAAATTGTTTTCATTAGATTTTTTCCAACTTTGCCAAAATGTTTTTGAGGTTATGGTTTTTTCGCACTATGCGAAATTACTGCACTAAAATGCAGTAATTTCTGTGAACATTCGATAAAACTTCGCCAAATGCTGTCTTTTTTGAAAGTGGAATAAGTCATTTTTGCTTTTATTTCTTATAAATTGTTATTTTTGAAAATGGAATAAGTCCATTTGGAGCTAAAAAAATCGTTTATTTCTTTAACAATTTTAATAATTATTATTGCATAATGAAACTTAACAGGTTTGTAGTGTTAATACATCACTCGAATTATATTAACGTATACCAATATTTTTAAATTATTTCAAACGTAAAACCTTAAATATTCCATTAAATGAAAAAATTGACTTATTCCACTTTCAAATACGGCTCATATAAATTTTAATTTTTTATCATCATCATTATTGGCAGCGATATATCTCGGTATATATGAATGTAGGCATTCATTCTGAGAAAACCGTAAGCATCGTAAGTGAACCTCTAACGAACTATCTAAGTGTGAATTCACTTACGATTAAGTTTTATGACTCGAAAGTGAATCACCTAGATAAACCGTAAACCGTTAATTAGTTTTTTTGAAATTTTTTTCCTGAGCAGCGAACACGATATGTGTTTCATATTACCGACTTTTACAAGAGCTACAAAACCCTACAGTTGTCTTCATCGAACTGATTCCTAGGTTGCGATCCATGTGTAAAACTACAAAACTAACCGAAAAATTCAATACAAAAATAATTTTAGATCGACTCGCTCCATATGAAAACAAAAGGCTATTAAAAAGCGTAAGAGTATTTTGTATTTTATGATGTCATTAAATTAATCATGTCTCAAAAACTTCTAAAATTAAATATGAGACAAAGCATTTATCACAAATAATAAAATATAAAAATATCGAGACAAGCGAAATTTATTTTTAAGACTCCAGAAATATCTAAGCAAAGCAGAAGGCTTCTCCACAGAAAAAGAATTTTACTGTATAAAAATTTCGTCAGCACAGTCAGCACGAAAATCTTAGTAACTTGCGTAAGACCATGGGCAAAATGACGTATTCATGTGGGAGCATCTCGCTTTGTAGTTTCGGACAAATAAATCAAAATGTGAAAAGATGGCGAAACGAAAAATTATTGCCTGCCTGTATAAATCCAAAAATTCAAAGAGCATCGCGCAATTACTCACCTAGTGCCCACCAGTCGACAGCACGATTATGTCCTTTTGATTGTATGATTTCTGGTGCCAAATATTCTGGTGTTCCGCATAGTGTCCACGTGCGATCCCGAAGTTTTTTCGCAAAACCAAAATCTGTTATTTTCAGATGACCGTCGCGGTTTATGAGCAAATTTTCCGGTTTCAAGTCTCGATAAACAATCATAAGCGAATGTAAATACTCTAAAGCTAATATAATTTCACTAGCGTAGAAATTTGCTGTAAGTAAACAAAAAGGTGGAAAATATTAATTTTAGCAAACAGATTATATAGGGGCTAAGTTTTTAGCCTAAGATAATGTGGATCACGCGACAAGCAGTCTCCCATTGTAGAAATTCTGTCGCGAGTCAAATTACTGTTTGTATAAGTGCCAAGAATTTTTCATTAAATATGTCAAACTTTTGACCACATTTTTACATTACGCAAACTCGTTAAAACTGTGTTTAATATTTTTATTGTCGAATTAACAAAATCAGTATTCGGGAGCATAAAACAGAACCATCGGCTTTCGATCATCTACTTATTTATTTAATAAATCTAGTAGTAAGACCTTAGCCCACAGGATTATAAGTCCCTGATTTGGTGAAATGATACTTCTTGAAAATTTCATATCATTGTTTTAACGAATAGTAGGTTCAATGGATACCAATCAACAAATACTCAAAATTAAAATAATATCTAGTTTTATTATAATTTACATGGACATTCAGGTCTATAGACCTGTACTATATTCATTAGTGGTGTGCAAAAAGTAATTATTCGTTACTAAGTATTCGTTACTTGAAACGAGTACAGAGCACCGAATCAAATACTACTTTTCCATAGTATTCAATACTGACCCCAATAAAAAAAATTCCGCGTCTTAGCGGATGTCCTTCTTTTTAAGCTTCTCACGACATTCTTCCGCCGGATGATTTTTTTTTTGGTCAACAAATTTCGCCGGATGACCTTTTTCTCCGTGATTGTGGTGAGCAAAAAAAAATCCTGTTTTGACGGGTTATCTTACCATCATGTAGTAAATCCCAGTGTTACACTAAAAAAAATAGTACGGCGTGTGCCCAATTTCCAATTTTCTGTTTTGTCGATTTATAGCCGTATTTTGCATTTCTCGCAAGAAATGGTACCCAAACCAGAACCAGAATTTGTGGAGAACTAAATTCTCCACAAAATTGGTTCTAACCATTTTTAGCGAGAAATGCAAAATACGGCACAAATCAACAAAACAAAAAATTTAACATTTTGGAGACTTTTGTTTTGTCAACCATATATGTGGAGAATTAAATTCTCCATAAATTTGGTTCTTGTCATTTTTTGCGAGAATTGCAAAATACTGCTACAAATCGACAAAAAAGAATATTAAAAATTTTGGAGACTTCGGTTTTGTCAATTTGTATTCGTACTTTACATTTCTCGCAAAAAATGGTTAGAACCAAATTTGTGGAGAATTAAATTCTTTTTTTTTTTTTTTTGGTCACCACGAATTACTCAATAAAGTAACGAATACCAAGTAAGGAATACTAAATTGAAGTATTCAGTAATTATTCGTTACTCAAAAGTAATTGGATTGCACATCACTAGTATGTATACTATGCCCCCTATTCAGGACCGAGTCACAAGTCACAAAGTAGGCCGAGAGTCTCAATTTTGTATGAATTTTGAATTAATTGAGACTTTTTTGATATGAGACTCTGATCCTGAATAGGGGGATAATATGCCTTAACGTCTTGAACTAATTTATTGAAAAGTTTAATTCAAAATCCTGTAATTTTCACTTCTTATCAAAACACATTAGAAAGAATTTTTATTGCAGAAATATCATCAAGATAAGAATTTTTTACGGAACTTGGTCACACTTTTATCACATGCGGCTAGTGCTATTAAACGAGCTGAGGGTCCACCAGGATTTCAAGTAAAAACAAATCGCTGTATTTGAATAAATAATTAGACTGTTAACAAGTATTCCCGATTTCATTTACTACACGATCACTGTTGTCAATTAACATTAATTAGCACTGCCATTTTCCAATAAAAGTGATCGTCGTCCCGCTTTCGCAGTATAAAAACTGACTCCGTGATGAGTCCTTCTACGCTTATACACGCATGTGTTAAATTGAGAGAATTTCAATATTTTCGGCGGTGTCTTTGTGTGAAACATACAAGAAGTGTGCAGAACATCCGAAAAGTTTGTACGATTTTCAACTTATTTTTTTCCATTTTCGGTATTTTTGGGTTTTTTAATTTTTTTGTTTGTTACGGGTTCTCCCCGCTGAGAAACCGATACATAACCCCAGTACATAAAGGGGCGAACGGGCCTTGTCCGGCCATCCCAGAGAAGGTCGTGGGCGCGAGTGATTTCTTTTTTAAGGCTCCCGTTCTGGACTTTTCCCCAACCGAATCACAAATTCGGGGAAAAGTTTCGCACGAGTAAACACCGATAAAAATATCACGAAAAGCGAGCTGAAACACGTCACATTAGAAATTACACTTAACCAGTAGAAAACGAATCGATGAGTTTTATTGAAAATCGTACCTCATAAATCTCCTTATACCCTACTCTACCTGACCCTAAACTCGCTAGCCTTAAAATTAGGGCGCCTCTGGTGCGTCGTCTCTCGACGATTGTTCCAGGATTCTTCTGTTGAAGTCGATCCGCGGCGCCGATTCTTCTAGCTGCGATGCTCCACACAACTTGAATTTCCGGAACCACTCTTTTTCGTACTTTACTCGTGCCGTCACCGACTTGTGACGCTCGATGTACATACGTTCTTCTGGTTAAATTTCAACCGCAAGAAAATAATCAAACACTTGAATAATGATAACCGTCCTTTCGCACTCTGCACACTTGATCCAAGCGCCCGTTTTCGGCTGCCGTACTTCCCTCGAAGCTTCGGGTCAGTTTTTTCCACGATTAATCCCCGTTCTGCAGGTGGTCTAGTCCTCGAGGTCATTTCTCCCGCTTTCTTTCTCAGGTGCATTACTTTTTTCTACCTGGGTCACTTTATATGTACCAAACGACGATCTAGTAAGAACCCAAACCGGTCATATATACTACCGGCTGAAAAATTCACACGGTGGCACAGTAGTCGTTCGAGTGGTTTTGTTTGTTTACGTTTGCCTAACTGAATTGAATTGTCAGGTAATGTTTACGTTTGTGCGATGCGACTAAAGTGTCCAGTTCAATGTTTCGTGATGTGCTTCGTATTGTGTTTCGCGCTGTGTTTCGTGTTAGGTTTCGTTTTGCGTTTCATATTGCGTTTCGTGAGCAATGTTCGGTCTTTTGCGTAGAGTGTGGTGTATGGCAGGTAAGTTACAGGATCCCAGGTGAGTTGATATTGCTTGGTATATGTCCCGGTTCTTCCGGGTTATTCATTCCGACGACGCGCCGGGTCCGTTTCCGCTGGTTCGAATGTCCACGATGGATTTCTCGCCCGCTCGGCAGTACTTGATAACGCGACCTATCCTTTCAAGATCTATCCCTAACTATAGTCTAATCTTAATCCTATTCTAAAACTCCCCAAATATGTTAATTAATCCAATTTCTTAACACTAACTAATCCTAATCCGAATAATGCAATTCATATTTTCTAAACTAACTATAACTAATTTTTGATGAATGTTTTCACAGTACATTTTGAATTGAAAATACAAGGTTTTCCGTTATCAAGGACTCAGTCGAGTCCGAAACGTCACACAAAATAAATTTAACAGTATTTACCGGAAAACCTTGTATTTTTAACTATAACTAACTTTTGATTCTCAAATTTTCATTTGTCAATTTTCGAGTTTAGCTCGACTTCCATGTGTGTACGACTGATAAATTATTTGACTAATTCCCTCATTTGTACTGATGTCGTTTTAGGTGAGGCTGAAGGCCAATACGTGCGCAGTAGTGACATCACAAGGAGCTTGTGGTGACGCAGTAGGTAAGTTGTCTATTTGTTAAACGCGATATATATTTAACTCAACTAACAATTCTCTTCTTTTCTTTACAGGATTCGGGACAACGAAAACAACTCGTAACATGTTTTTCTGTTTATTTTTTTTTATATTGTCCAGTTTTTTGCTTTTATTAAATTATATAGATATAAAGTATGAAACTGGAGTAAACTTATCGGCCGACATATTCTCTATACTGCATTTGTTCATTCCGATTTTCCCGGCTTTTATTGTTATTCACATTTCGCGAGTTTTTCTTATTTCACGAAACACATGAAACTCGCGAGAAAGTCACGAAGCAAAACCCTTTGATGTCGTCAAAAAACTGCCTGCAGTAGAGAAAACTCACGAATCGCGAAACGCGAGAAACCCACGAAAAACCTCTAGACACCATTCACGAGAAAGACGCGAATGACACGAAATAGGCTAAATGCCGGCTCTACGGTGTAGTTTCTTCGAGTCGTACTAGATTCTGTGTGGCTTCTAGTAGAAATACAGCAACTATAGGGCGAGGAATACCAGCAATATGTGAAAGCATTGTCAAATTGCAGCAATATTGTCGCAACTTACACAATGTTGCCCAGTATTGCTGCATTAATCGCTTAACTAAAGGGTTTTCCAATAAGGACTTGACAAGTTTGAGTTCAATTTGTGAACGCACCCTTTCACTAATCATCAAACTGTCACTGTCAATTTATTCAGTAAACTTAACATTTTTATCATGGTAAAGTACACGAAGGAACAACGTCTGCAAATTAAATTATATTATTTTGAAAAAAAGTTGTCAAGTCCTTATTGGAAAACCCTTTCCAATAGAGACTTGACAGCTTTGAATTCAATTTGTGAACGCACCCTTTCACTAATCATCGAACTGTCACTGTCAATTTATTCAGTAAACTTAACATTTTTATCATGGTAAAGTACACGAAGGAACAACGTCTGCAAATTAAATTATATTATTTTGAAAAAAAGTTGTCAAGTCCTTATTGGAAAACCCTTTAGTTTTGGCAACAGTCTTCGGGAAATTAATTGCTGGAAAAATTGTTCGTGTACGAGCTCCTTAAGTTAGTTGGAAATTTCGACCTGATGGGAAAAATAGCAATCTTGTAAACTAACTGGCCTCTCCAGTGAAGTTCTTTCCAAATTTGTCATGTCCTCAGGAACGGCGATTAATCAACAGTCGGGGATTTCGTGTTGAAGTTTCACTCCACTGACACCAGAAAGAACAACTAACTCTTAATCATAATAGATAGGTACTCAAAACAGTAAATATCTCAAAAGAACGCTGTCTAAGCCCAAAAATTTATTCGCAATAGGAAAAAATTATATTGCAACAGGAAATTGCATTTCAAAAAATAACAATAAAAGAATGTATAACAATCTTTAAACCTCCGATGAATGATAAAAGTAATCAGTAATATTTTCGCTGCATGGACTTGTGTAAATTATTTATGATAAATTATTGTATCTGTAGTGTAACAAGTAGGCGAAATAATTTATTGAATGATAGATTGCATCCTGTTTAAGCTATTTAACTCATTTTTTTCACATGTTTTGAATACTCGTACATCAGTAAATTTGCTATTATCGAAAATTAAATATTCTATTAATGTCCGATTCACAATCCATATACATATTTAATTATAAAAACATTAAATATAATCGTAAATAAATTTGAAGAATTTTAATCGCTCTGCCAGCAAACATTTCAGAATTCGATTTGCGCAAACTGTACGTTCCAGTACCAAATCTAAACGACATGAAAACTTTCCGCAAATTTGTATTTCTAAATTCGCTTATCTGCCATAATTTTATACACATAGATATTATTAATATTTCTCTGGAAATAGATTTTTGATTAATGGCTGTAGAAGGATGTCCTTTAAATAAATATTGTCAATATTTGCGATTTTTCATTCATAAGTGGTGATTCAGTTCATAAAGTAATTACGTAGTAGAGCGGAAGGTATACTAATTCAACGGATGTGAATGCGATGTCAACATGATCAACGACTATATTTATTCGTATGAATTCATATTTAAAAAATTTTTTTGATTTCTTTACTCGTGAGCATTCACGAATTGAATTATGTAGATATATCGGCGTAAACATGTTCTAAGAAATTCATTGAACTTGTCTTAATTTTTAAACAAACATATCGCTACTAGGAATGTTTGGAGATGCCAACCTCATAACATTCAACCTCGAACAATGTTCACTGCAAATAATGAATAATATTAGAATTTTTTTGTTATTTTCCACAATTTCTTAAAAAAAATAAGAACTGGAAAAACTTTGATCAAAACCGGACATGCCACCATAAAATAAATTGCAATTTTTGTTAAGGGCTTATATAACTCTGAAAGCACTGAAAATCGAGTAAATTTGAAATATTATTATGAAGGTTATATGGTGAAAAAAAAAAATTATTGTTGGGTTCACATTTCTTATTATATATTCAACTATAGAAAAAAAAAAAAATTTTTTTGTTTTTTAATATTAACATTGTTTTTTACTGGTATAAATTGACTACTTATGAAAACGATGGCGCCTGCTGGTCGGCATCATAACTTCACTAAAAATAATTCAATTTGCAAAAATGAAAAAGAATCTCGTAAAAGATTGTAGTAGTTATAGTCTCTCGTAGGGAATTTTTAATTTTTTCAAAAATAAATAAGTTACAGTATTTCAAACTTTAGTAATCAGTTTTTTTAAGAAAAATTTGCTTTCAATAATTCATAAAAAAATTTCCAAGCAAAAAATTTAAAAAAGCTCTCGATAGACTATAGAGAAAACAGTTATCAAAATTTAAAAAAAAAAAATTGAAAAATTTTGAAAACTGACTGAGTTATTGTGCCGACCAGGTCAAAAAACATAGTTTCGAGAAAAATGCGTTTAAAGTTTTTGATAGGTAAAATGTTAACTTACGGCTAGTTTCCCATTCTAGCTTCGTACTGTACGCTTTCTTGCTCTTTTATCTTCGTGTTTTTCACAGATGGTCCTATGAATGATCTCGTTTTCTATGATACTCGGCTTTTGCGAAAAAATATATTTTAAACGCTGCTGTTAAGAGTGGAGCGGCAAATAGCCAGGAAGTCGCTTTAAACCGATGTATGGTCACATTTAGTGCTATAACTTTGTAATAGAGTGGAATTTTCTAAATTCCATTTTTTTTATAATTCTTGAAAGTATAAGATATAAAAATTTGTAAGAAAAAATAAATCGATTTTCAAAGTTATATGAGCCCTTAAGCTACGATTTAGTTTTCTATCTAGCTGACGTTTATAAAGTTCTAGAAGTTAAATTAGAATTTTGTAATTGTGGACAGAGTTTTCAAAATAATATAAGCTAGTACATAGTTTCGCCATGCAGTTTGCAGCTCATACTTTTTAGAGATATGCAGATCAACTCGTGTATGTAGTATGTAGAAATCCAGGTTTTAACTTTCTAACAATTACTGATCGCATGTTTATACGTATAAAAAAAGTTCTACTAAACCCATCACCTTCACCCTTACAAAATTTAGCCAATCAATCCAGAATGAAAAATAAAATGAGTTAAAAATAAGGAATTTTAGGGTGGATTTTCTTACACCTCATGTTGTTGCTGGATTTATTTAAGCTCCTCTCTCTTGTTCATGAATACCTACTGCACCCCATATGAAGCATTAAAAACAAAATACAGGTAGGCCTCCTACAACGCGGTCGATACGTTCCAAGAAAATGCCGCGTTGTAGGAAATCGCGTTGTAGGAGATATCAAAATATAAAAACAAGTTTTAAAAGATGAATTTCCTTTTTTTTTGTTTATTAAATTTTTTAATAAAAACAAGCGTTGGAGATTTCTTTTAAAAATGTTGACTCTCTCCGTAAAAGGATTCTCAACTACTTCGCTATATCTAAGCCTCTTTCAATACCTTTTAGGGTAAAATTTTTGTTGTGCCAAATAACCGTTCATAGATTATTTTCGCAAGCTTTGATGGATATTCATTCGCTGCTACAGCATCCTTGTAACAACCATTGCTGTCAAGGAATTGATAACTGGTTTCATTAGTTGAACACTGACCCATTTAAATATTTTAAGTGCCTAAAGGTAACCGTTTTGTGGTCATATCCCACACTGCAATTGCAAGCGCTACTTCCATTTTTTCCATTGGTTTAGGTCTTGGACGAACAGTAATTTTGGAAAGTACAGACGCTGCGGATACAACGAAACGTGTAATGTAGTCTTCAGCTAGCTTAATAGTTTGTATTGACGATTCATTAAGATTAAAATGTCTAGCAACATCAGCTATCCTTGATAGATTAGCTGAGCAAAAAAGCTTTGAAGGAAACTTGCAAATTATCTGAACCGCGTTGTAGTGAAACCGCGCTATAGAAGTACCACGTTGTAGAAAAATTTCCGCATTACCTGAACCGCGTTGTAGCGAAACCGCGTTGGAAAAGTACCGCGTTGTAGGAGGCTTACCTGTATAATATCCGATCCGACTGCTCAAATAACGTTTCAGCCCAATACCGACACAAATTTGAATCTATTGGAGTTGTAAGTTCCAGCGGTTGAAAAATTAAATCAGTACTGTAGTAACGTTCTATATACGCGGTTATTATTCGCTTCTCACTATTTTATTAAAATACTGTTTGTTCCTTTTCTTTAGTTTTGCCAGGGTCTCAGGAGTACCAGTTTTTGTAAATAATAAATAAATGACGAAAGGAAAAGCACAACAAATTTATTGATATAGTGACAGGTTGAATGATCTTTGTGTATCACAAGGCACACATTTCAACAACGATCAAATATTGACCTTCCATGGATTGAAATGAGTGCCAGTTGATATGAAATGTAAGTGAAACCTAAGAAATAAACTAAATTTAAATACACCACTCCATTAATAAAATTAAAAATATCAATTAAGCTGCATATATTCAAAAATAAACGCATCTTAAAGTAGACCAGTGTGCCTTTTATTAAATAGAGTAATAATTGATACAAAGTCATGCATGCATTCAGTACATTTTCTATGATTGATTCCAAACAACTGTTAATATTATTAATAGAAAGTAGATCAGCTAAAGGCTTACACCACAGGTAAATTTACAAATAAAACACGATTCTATTTTCGATATCTATAAAAATTAATCGACTAAACTAGAGTAGAGTAGAGTATGTCACGAAATTGAAACTTAATGACTGCATAGGAGAATAGACCGGAAACAAAATTTTGAGGGAGTTCGATGGCGTTTGCGGTGGGTAAAAAACTATAGAGGACGATAACTTGGAAACAAATTGCGCCAGAAAAATGAACACAAATGGATGGATAGCTAAAAAATTAACACATAATGGATGGATATAGCTAAGACTTGGTATTTAGTAAAGTAATTCAGGTAAAAAAAAATGTCAAATATTCATTGGCGTATGGAATGGGGCAAAAACTATTAGCAAAAATGAAATGTATATATTTTCACGAATTAGGGTTTCCAATACATATTGTATATTAATTTTTATTCCACAGATTTTTATAGCAATGCCTTGAAACTTTTTTCAGCATTTTTAGAAATTCAACGATGCAAATGTGTTGTGTACATTTTCACAATACTGCATATAATTATGGTCTAATTAGATATCAAATTATTTCTCACTTCCACGGTCTTATTTTATAATTGCGAAACACGTTTTCAATGGCTTTCTTTTAACCCTTAAGGTATAGAAGTGTTGAACACATTTTAACTTCTTAGGACTGATAGACATTAAATTGGTTTTTACTTCCTCGTGGTTTCTTTATATTTATTTAATCTTGAAACCAATTTCAGGATTTTGGAATATTCAGCCCTCAAGTGGGTGTAAGGATTTTTTATTTTTCCCAAAAAAATATTATCTCTTTTACATTGAATTATCATCAGTATTACTACTTAAAACTAATTTATCATAGCTGTAGAGGCAACTTTTGTCTGAATCTCTAAAATCTATCAAACAGCTGCAGCTTTTTGAATTAATATTATTAAATAAATGTTATGTTCTATTAAATTTAAAGCCTTTAAAACAGAAAGTGAATTTGATACCTCATTAGACCTAATAAATAAATTTGAATTCGTGAACATGTACATAACTAACATACTAGACGTACAAATGGATTTTGTGTAGGTTTTTTGGAGTCTACCAGACATAAAGCCAGAAAATACAAAATTTTAGGGTAGGACATTTTTTTAAATTGCAGGCCTATCAAATTCAGTTATTCATAAATAATAAATTGGGAGTAGGGAAAATAATGTAATAAAAATAACAATCTAGTTTTTGATAAACAATTCGTTCCAATTCCGACTCCTTATCTTCGAGAACTTATTGTCCGTTATAACGTCTGTGCTAATTACATCGAACCGTTCAATTATAAGCTAATTGATCTTTTGATTTTTATTACTCATTTTTTATTGGATAAAATAAGTCAAGGTTAACCATAACGAGCTGTTGTATATTTTACTCATCGTGAAAGACGGCCCAAAAAATTATGTATGAGTATCGTTATTGCATGAAGGCCAAGAGCAATAAACATTATGATATGAGTAATACACCATTTATCAATTTTATCGAAATTTTATTTTTAGATGTTTGTCTATTCATGAGTTTGTAGATGACGAGATATAACGTACCACATTCCATATATTGCAAATAAATAAATAAATGGCGGAAGGGAACAAGTGTAGCTAAGTGCCAGGCCCGTGCGCAGGATTGTGTGAGGGGGGGGGGGGGGGGGGGGTTATCAAGTTCCTATTATACTGAATGTGATGACCTAAAAAAAAAGGTCCTCACTTCCATATAAAAATAGGGTCAATTTGACCCGTACGGTGAACTCCTTCTGCTCGTGGTGATGAGGTTTTTTGTTCAGAAAAGTAGCGATGAGCTCCCAAAAATAATAAAAAAAACCGATGATGTTCCACGACAGAATATTCGTTTTATTTAAAAAACGTTAACCTCCTTCATCTACGACTTATGAACTGCAAGTGTCGCCGAAGCTCTTTATCGTTAGAAGGTCCAGTACTACAGTTTTTGCGATTGTGGCTGATTGCCACTTATACCGCGTTTCCACTATCGCCTTCATGTGCATTGGATGAGGCATTGGATGATTTTAGTAGAAGTCGATGCTGGTCTTGATTTCTACAAAATTTAGAAGCCCAAACAGACAGAGATCTCTCGTATGTATGAAAAATCTAGTAGATTTTAAGAGTTTCCATAAAAATTTCGAGATTTCGCCAAATCCAATTTGAAATCTTTGGATGTAAATTAGCTGTTTTTTGAGACCATCAGAAAAGTAGTATATTTAATTTTTATTAGTTCTACTATCATACATATTTGGTAAAACTGAATATTGCGCATTATGATCCGAACTCTACATTTCATAATAATTTATTAGGTATGTATAGGGGAAGGTGGGGCAAAGTGAGCCCCCTTAGGTTTGTACCGAGATTCTGTGAAATGGGTAATAGTTATAAAATCTTGTTATTAGATTTTTCGTGGTAAGCTACCACAGAAGCTATTATGATTAGGAGTTAGTTATTCTTTCCGGTGTCAGTGGAGTGAAACTCCAACACGGAGTCCCCGACTGTGGACTAACCGCTATCCCTGAGGATATGACAAATTTGGAAAGAAACTTCACTGGAAAAGCCAGTTCATCATAAGATTGTGTTGGACTAGGTCCGAAGGAGCTGTTTCGTCATCGGAGGGCATAGACTCTTCAGAAGGTGTATTCTTGCCTACTAACCGAAACACCTTGACAGCTGGTGGGATCGCTGAGGTAAATTCTATATAGTCACATCCCATTCCAAATTTATTACCGAGAAGAATTTAATGGTCAAGAAAGGCGTCCTCTGTTCTGTAACTTATGAGTGAAAAATTTCTCACCAAAAAGTCAAAATGAGGACGAATTAATGCAGTTTTCTCTCTGTATTCTCACCAAATGAGAAATGAAAGATTGCCAAATGCGTAGTCCGTAGTACGGTGCGGTCCGTAGTACGGTGCGGTCCGTAGTACGGTGTTTTCTCATTTGGTGAGAAACATAGAGAAAACTGCAATAATTCGTCCTCATTTTGACTTTTTGGTGAGAAATTTCTCACTCATAAGTTACAGAACTGAGCTACTGATTTCAATCGCATAATTTTGGCAAGTAGATTTTGAAATCTCGAAAAGCGTTTACAAGAAAATTACTAATTTATTTTGTAGGAGTTAACTTTTGCAAAGGAGGACATTTAAATTGAATGAACAGGAGTCGAAAGCTTGCATTATCATGCAATTTGAAATTTTGTAATATTTTATACAGGTAGTTGTGGTGACAGATAATTTTAGAACTGTTTAGTGACTATTATTTGTATTGAAATTTTTTTCCTCTAGAGATTTTTTCCGTAGTACCTCTTATTATGGTTCTAATTAATGTAAAAAATGTATGTTTTAAGTTTCACCCCGAACAGAAAAAATAAAAATAAAAATTTGAGATTCCGAAAAATTAGCCCCGATGTATTGATAAAACGGCCAAATAATATTAATCTGGGGATGATTGTAATTTTAAACACTCGTATATGGGTTATGTACCATCAGAAATACCATCTAATGGTCGTAATGAGAAAGTGGAGTTTTTCATATTCAATCGGTTTCGTCTGTGTTTTGATAATGGTTAATAATACGAAGCTAGTATAGTGGACAAAAATATCTGTTTTCTAATACTCAATATTATGTTATAGACAGAAAAAATGGTTCAGAAAGTCCTTCACTAAGTACTACATAAAAGCTATAATGGATTAGTGATTAAATGTTAAAAATCATCGTTTTCTACCTTGCTAAAGGATTTTTTTTCACAACATTGAGCACCTACTTATGTCACTAACTTCGTGTCGTTTACCGTTACAAAGTTACGCTCAAAAATTTATTTTTTAAGAAAAACTTCAATTTCTGAATTTAAGCATAGATGGCATTTTCGATAGTATACCAACCACCTATATATTTAGAGTTATATCATCCACAGAATGATACTATATAGGCTCTATGTCGCTATCTTGTGAGTTTACGGAATCTTACACATATACAATTTTGGTTCTTTAAGGTTCTTGAGACACGTAATACCCATTGTCGAGATGAAACTTAAAACGTGTTTTTGTTTTTGATGGGTACTGTGAAAAAATTAAAAATTTTTAAATGGAGTTATTAGCTTTAACTAGGATTTGAAGTATCCTTTTTTCCTGAGTAGGTTTCAAATTCATCCAGATATGGGAAAATTAATAGATTACCTAATGAAAACTGTCATAGAAAATCCAAATCCAAATTTTTCAAAACTAGTTTGAAACAGTACATAAATACTTTATTATTAAAAAATAATAAAGTAAAAATCAATCCTTAACATAACCATAAGATTGATTACATATTTATATTCGAAATTTTATAACTTTCTTTTCAATCAGGAGACGAAAGACAAAAGAAGATTCAAGAAAGACATAAGAGAAAATCAGATTTAATTGCATCATACTTTATTAAGTGTATCCATTAATCACAGTCTCATATAATTTTTCTTTAAAAAAGACATGATAAAATAATCATGTGTGACGGATCTATTAGGGGGGGGGGCCATGGCCCCCATGGGCCACCCCCGTATGACCGCCACTGCTCACAACTTTATCACTTTACCACTTAATTTTGACGTTATCACTTCAATAACTCTAAAAAGTCACATAATAATATATTTCCGTGAAGTTATAACGCGAATATTGAGGTTACGACACGCAAGAAAGGAAAAAAAACTATATACTAGATCCAATTCAAACGATTGTAATCGCTTACACGTTTTCTGCTCATCGGTGAAGAAATTTCAATGTAGTAGTGGCGTGGTGACGACGCCGGCATTTTGTACCACTTGTACCCTGGGTACACACGCCAGTGACAAAGGTTACTTAAGTCACTGGTTGGGTACGGCTTTTTGCTGGGTAGATATTGGCGCACATGAAGGCGATAGTGGAAACGCCGCATTAGAATTAAAATGTAATTTTGAACAGTTTTATTGATGAAATGGAGTAATATAGTCCGCGTTTATAATAAAATATTAATGAACAAGTCTATGATATTCATATGAATTCATACATTAATGGCAACAGAACCCGGTACCTACATAGTAATGACTAGGATTTCTCGATAGCATGTACATACATATTAAAAGATATAAGAATTAAAATATGTTAAGTAAATTTATTTATTGTTTCCGATTATTACTAAAATATACTTTGTTGATAGTCCATAGGTGCATGGACAAAAATATGGTATACTTGTATTATACAGGTAGAAGAAATGAAAAATTTATGGGAAACACTGAAAGACAAATTCTCGCAATCAAGGTGATTCTAAGGTGGAAATGGTGGAAGGAGAACAAAGTTACTTACCTGTCGCACTATTAAATCGACCAGCATTTCTTAAATACGAAAATAATTCTCCACCGCAAACATACTCGCAAAGCATGTACAGACAGCAATCATCTTTTGTTGACCACCACCTGTAATATATTCAGTTTTTTTTCAGCTCCTTATCGTTAGCACTATTTCAAAAAAATTTACTTTATTCTTAATAGCTACTTACATGTTAACAATGAATGGATGTTCGACTTCGGCTAAAATATTTTTCTCGTTCTTAACATGTTCCACCTGTTTTAGCCGTATCACATCCGTCATTGCTAAAATTTTCATAGCACTATACGTTTCTGTTTGTTTATCTTTGCATAAGCAAACTCGGCCAAAAGTACCAGTGCCTGTAATTAACCCAGAAATAAAAACCAAATTACTTATTTATGTAAAACATTAAACCAATTAAAAATTAATAAACAAAAAAAAACCTGCATCGAGTATACAATATAACACAACTATCTATTGATTACGAAATGTATCGACTCTCGGTTTATAGGGCACAACATAAATACGAGTTCGAGTACCAAATATGCGGCAATCAAATTTTGTTGTATGATCTTAACGTCGATTTACTTCACGATTTTGTGTTTGCATTGCGCTAGTTCGACAAGCTTCACAAGACAGTAGATCCATAATTATAATTCTTTGGCATTTTAATATTAATCGAGTGAAAGGGTCTTGTCTTCTGAGTGCTACTATGTACATATTTCAAAAGTAGTGCTACCTACAAAAGAGTAACTATTTCATTTATTTATTAGAAGTCGTTATTTCGCATATCGCAATCGATTTTTTTTCGATATATGTATGTATAAGGGGAGAAATACCTTTAGAAATTTCAAAAAATCGATTTTTTTTTTTGCATATTTCGAAACTATGATATCTTAAGAATATACTGTCCAAAGGATAACTCGAAATATTGAATATTTTCGAAATTATCGCATATAGTTTAGAGCGCGGCGACAGCATGCGGTACTAGTAACGATAAAATGTTGAAACTTTAAACGCAATTATCTCGAAACTACTTTTTCAAAAACTGCTCGTGTTGTAGCTCAAAAAGTTATCGACCGATTTGGATGAAATTTGGAGAGGTTTCTCTCAGTAGTATTACCGGAAGGATATACTTAAAATTTGAAAGGTTAGCGTGTAAATAAATAATTTTTTGGGAGTCAAATATGTTGAAAAAATTGTAAAAAAATATGACCTTCCAAGTAAAATGGCTTCCAAATTTTCAATTTTGCACTTTTTATCAGTAAACGAAAGAAACTTATTTCATCCTTTTTAGATCAAAAGAAAAAAATGGCAGCTGCAGCACTTTTTGATGTCGCGAGAAACAGGCGTCCGAAGACTCTCCATAACGCCGCCATTTTATTGGACATCCGAACATTTTTTTTTTTTTGTTAAGTTCAAAGTTATAATAAACTCATATCCAAATTTCACAATGATCCGATTATTTTATCCCTTCTAAAAAAAATCCCGAAAAATGCCTATTTTTCACGATCCTAAAGGTATTTCTCCCCTTAAGTATTGTGATCGACTCAAAAAAAATACACGGTTTGTAGACCTCAAAACTGCCAACAAATTTTTAGTCCGTCTGCTCGCCGCGCGTACGCCATAAGTGGTACGCATATGCCTTTGGAGGTTTGGATCTCAGATACCATGTGAGGTGCTTAATTCAGTTTTTTAGTGTTTTGACTGTGAGGGGGTGGGGGTGATGCATAAAAAAATCTCGTCTCATAGCTCAAGAACATCTCAGATATTGATTATACGGGAGGTAGTTATACTATAGAAAAACAATTTTGACGGTGCTCGTAAGGTGGCGAGGGCAAAACGAAAAAAAACTGATTTTAAAATCTCGATATTCGTTAATGATGACATGTTCTAAAATACAATGAATTATAGAATTTGGTACTGCGATGAGTAATGTTTTTTCTATCTAAAGAACGGCTTTTGCGGCTTATGTACATATATGTGTTGTTTTTTTTTTTAAATTCCCGTTGATCCCGTTTCTCCGCTTGATCCATTGGTCCTGTTTCTCCCATTGCTCCCGTTGATCCATTGGTCCTGATTCTTTCGTTGCCCCTGTTTCTCCCGATGCTCCTGTCACTTTCGTTGCTCCCATTTCACCCGTTGCTTCCGTTACTCCATCCTCCATCTCCCAACCTCTATCCACCATCCATTATCCTCCATCTTCCATCTTCGATCCTCTATCCTCTATCCACCATTCAACATCCTCCATTCACCATCACCAATCCACCATCCTCTATCCACCATCCTCCACCTCCTATCTTTTATCCACCATCCTTCATCCTCCATTTTCCATTTTTTATCCTCCATCCTTTATCCACCATCCTGAGAGGTCTTTTGTTCCTGGCTCTTAACTACTCCCTAGGCCATATCTATTCCCTTGCGAAAGGAGATGGTTTTAATCAGGGGAGTCCTTGACAGATCTTAATAGGTGAGGGTAAATCCACCGAGAATTTGCCTTCTTGATCTGGCTACTGCATCACAATCACACAGAATGTGTGCCGTGGTTTCAGATGTGATATCACAGAATCGACATGAACCTAGTGATACCTTAACGATGATAAGGTGATAATTAAGGAAATATTGTCCTGAAAAATATCCCATTATAACCCATATGTTATACCTACTTAAGTAAAGGAATTCCGAAGCCCTCCTACTTGAGAAGGTCAGGCATTTCTTTGACTGTCTAAGTTCTGATAGGGAGTTCCAATATCTTCCTTCTGAAGATTTACCCACTTTAAGCGGCCGTCTTTAATGAAGACTGTACCTACTCCACAGAATTGTTCCGGGTCTATCATTGGAGCTCCCTGCTTAGCTAGCTGGATACCGGATTCGTTACCCGGAATACCCTCATGTCCTGGCGTGGTCTTTATTTTTTAGCTCTACAAGCTTATAATGTAATCGCCTAAAAACCGATATAACAATTTTTGGAAATCTTCTACGGCTTTTTATATAAACGTCTTGAAACTAAAGAAGTGTAAAGGTGTTGCGTACATTTCCACGAATTCCGACATATTTCGCTTTTAATTTCACGTACTTTTTATATACCTAAAATGGATTTCTGTGGCCAGTTTATTTATTTTATAGTATGAAGAAGCTACTATAGTGATAACTAAGTAGTTAACTAATGACCAAAATAAAATCCTTGTGGCGAAACAGCTCGTTCTACATATATTTCGACTTTAACTGTATCTTGGATTAGTACCTACTCAATATCGTAATTTGTAGTTAAGGGTGTCTCGACTTTATCCACTACCCGGAATTTGACACAAATAATAATTAAGTTGAGCCCATAATGTTGGCGGATTTTTCTTTAACACGTTGAATGCCATGGCGGTCACCGGTGACCGGCACAGAAATTTTCACCCTTTAAATAGCATTGTCAAGATTTTTGACAAAAAGTGTGGCACGCAAAGTGTTATTAATTTAATTTTGAGAAAGATCGACAGGAGGTGCACTTGTAGGTTTGAAGGTCTGATTCCGTGAAAGTAATAATATACCACTGTTTATGCAGCAGACATTGTAGACTGTAGATGTGAAGATGTGTTTCCATTTTATTAAGAGATTCGATTTGATAATTTAGCAGCGTACTGTTGGGTCAACATATTTAACTAATTTGTAAGATTTTAACATTTTCAATGATCGAAGTTTGTTCTGCATTAGTAGAAATTTAAGATTTATCTAATTCCAAACCATGCATTTCGACTTTGGAGTAGTGTGAAAAATTTATTTAAAATATTTGATCGTAAGTATTGTGGTTAAATGTGAACGTGGTGAAACATAAATTTCAGGGTTGTACAGGCCAAATTGAAAATAACTGAACTGATCGATATTCACCCCCCCCCCCCCAAATTCACCATATCAATTTCAAAAACTAAACCACACCACCACACACTTCTTTCTAAAAATCTCAACAAAAAAAAAGATTTTGTTTGAAAAACAAAATTTTATACAATGGGTGTCAGTTTTCACTAAGAGCTAGATTAAAGTCGATAAAGCTACTAGCATGCACAAAAATGTTTGGCCAGTTTGTAATTGAACATACTAATTATTTCCTTTTTAGGCTCATTGGCATCCCAATTACGTTTTTCTTATTTTAAACATTAATACTATTAAGAATTCATTCCAAGTTCAAAACAATGGGTTCGATGTAGATTTGTTTACGTCGTACTAACGTCAGACCCAGATATTCGTCGATTCGATATACATGTCGGTCGCATTGGTATGGTATATTATCGCTTATTAGACACACGTAAAACTCACGAATCTAATTTTGATTTTCAATTTTCCGTTTGGACTTACAACAAAGAATCGTTTAAAATGGAAAACGGAGAAGCTAATTTTCTTGCCGTCGACGGCTGTACAATTACTCAAAACAGAAAATTTCATTCGTTCAAGTTCAGGGAAATCAGGGAAAACAGGGAAAACTTTTTACGAAACTTATTTCTGAAAACGGAAATGATATGAGGAAAATCTATTATGTGGTTCATAATTTAAAAGTAAAAGCGTTTTTAAAAGCATATGTTGATGGTATCTTTCACAGAGAACATTAAATTATATTAATCAGATTTTCTGTTTAAAAAAAGATTTTTAAGAAAAAGATTCAGATTAATTGGATGCTGCCTGGATCCATTTTCAAATATTTTTCAAGTTCATGCTTAAGTAAAAGCAAACTCAATCTCATTTAACCTAAAAGATTTGTCGGAATTCGTGAAAACTTGAACAATACCTTACAACCGCCCGTGTTTGATTTAATGAAAGTAGACGTGTGTCTTGTAATAGGTCCAGAGACCATTCCAAAAGTCAAAATTCACAATACAGTGTAACCCGCTTATAAAGAGCACTTTTATAACGTAGTTTCGGTTATAACGTACCTTTTTTCTATCCCCATTCACAAATGTGAAAGGTTTATATGTTGGTTATAACGTACTATTGGTTATAACATTCTACTTTTGTGATCCCCTCGAGGTACGTTATAACCGGGTTGCACTGTATTATAATATTTCATTTGCATTTCTTAATAGATACCGGTGCAGAAGTATCGGTGTTACCCAAAAAAAATTCGCAAAATTACACCACAAATCACACACTCTGTTAGTAACGGCTGCCAACGGCGCCAACATTTCAACCTTCGGTTTCAAACAAATTTCACTAAATTTAGGCCGCCACACCAAATCCCCGCACGGATCTTTCAACGTACCCTGTGGAAGGTTCGAGCACGTTCACATTGATCACGTCGGGGTCACCAGTGTTGGATTTAATGAAAGAAGACGTGTGTCTTGTAATAGGTCCAAAGGCCAACTGGACGATTTTATTCCAAAAGTCAAAATTTTCAATATTATAACATTTCATTTGTAATATTAGTTCAGTAATTCACAAAAGTGATGTGCGTTGTTTACACTGCAGAAACAATCGCTACACCCCGTGTTTAATATCGAAGAATGCTTAAATCGGGTTTTTCATCGATATTTAAAGCTTTTAGAAGTAAAAGTGAATTCGATATCTCACTATACCTACGAAATATATCGAAATTCGTGAAAATGTACACAAGTTTTTTACACCGTCTTAGGGGTTGGATATCGCAAAGTTTGAATAATGTTATAACACTTAACCCGCAAAAATAAAATTAATATGATAAATCGGCATGCCTACAAGATAAACAAAGATTCGTGAAAATGTGGAAAAAACTATTTTCAGCAGAACCCGTCTAACCGGTTTCCCCTGTCCTCTTAGCTCCCGCTTTGCCGTAGCAACGTAGCAACAACCGGAAAAACGCGCACACACACATTGAAATCGCAGGCCAAAATGTCAAATAAGACCGGTTTTGACTCTGTACATCTCACCGACCCCCCATTTCGGAAGATCGCGAAGAAAATAAAATACGTGTCGCGCGAAATAATTTGTTAAAAAGTGAATGAAAAAGTGCTTAAAAAGTTTCAGAAAGTTACGTGTGAGGTGCAGAAGTGCATATATTTTAGAAAAACAGCAAGTTTCCGTTGCTGTTTTTCAGAAATACGGATAAAAACAGTGAAAATGAAGTGCATTCTGTGCGGCCTAAAAACTCAAATAAAAGTGAAATGTGCGGGGGTTTCTTTTTTCCGGTAAGTGTAATATAATAAGGCAGAGTAATCCTGGCAAATGCAATGATTGCTTCATTAAGAAAAGGCGAAAAATTACCGAAATTCGACTCCGGTACAAATAAAGGCCAAGTTGTCAAGCATCGGCCATGATTACTTGTGCTTTGCGAAAGGCGTACTTAATTTCAAAGTTTGGGGGTTCATAATATGAGCCGTTGATTTTGAAAGTGGAAAAAGTCGTTTTTTAAAAAATAAATTGTTGTGACATTGTAACGATGTTTTATACAACACAAAGCAACTTTCTGAAAATCTATTGAAGCCATTGTTTCATTACACTTTTAACAAATACCAGTAAATTACCCCGAAAGTTGGTATGCATATTTTTAAACATGTTAAGCGTGTTATGCCTTAAGCATGTCAATTTGAAAGTGACTTTTTTTTGTTACTCTATGGCATATAGATGTATATACTGGAGATGACAAGCAGCGATTGAGTTGAAAGCAGACATTATCTAATTCACTTACACGTTTTTCCCTCACTCAAATTTATGTTATGTCTCACTCCTGAAACACGCTAAACAACAATTTTATATAACGACGATATAAAACTGGAGGCTTGTCGTCTCCAGTAGCTCTATGGTCTATGGTAATGATATGAATGTATTTATAAATTTTTCGAGCGAATATTTTAACATTCATTGGATAGAATTTCTTAGTTTGAAATGATTCTATTGTTTTGTACCTGCATTTACCCTTTTCCTTATGTGCGATACTTAATACGAGACGCATTACAATTATATAATTACGCTGTAATTAAAATTCAAACCGTTTTTATTTGCATTACAAAATGTATATTCTCTAATGGAACCCCCCCTGAGAAAAGAATTTGTTTTTTACTACGCCACTGCACAAAAACTAAAACTATTATACGTTACAATAGTATGCGTGTGCTATTTCCATTTCCACTTCATTTCTCTCGAGTAAGAAGAGTTCCTTATATTCTTCTTCGCAGTGTCGTACCCTAACCCGTAAGTCACAACGGCAACGCAAGCCGGCGCAGCCTAGGTGTCAAAAAGTTGAACACAGTGTACTTCTATTGTGGTAGTCACAACGGAAGCAGCTTAACGCAGCCATCAAAAAAAGTTCGCCAACTCTGAACTTTTCCGTAGCCCGTAATTAACCTCAAAATTAATAAGTGATTTTGTTATGTTTAACACGTTGAATCTGTACTTTATGTGCCCCGGACTAAATTAAAATTAGCTACAAAATTGTTTCTAGTTAGTTCGCTGCTTCATATAAACGAATATGAACACTTTTGTGAGAATTCCAAATTAATTTTAAACTCAACCTGACGCAGAGAGTGAATAGTTATCTGACTTGATGATTTATTGGAGGCGTCAAGCTGCGCCGTGCTGCCGCATTCTACTTTGTACGTGACTCAAGCATAACGCGTTAGAAATAGTGTAGCTCACAAACCCGTAGAGATATTAAATTCATATTTTGTTCCTGATGGGTAGATTGGGTGAACCCCGTCATGTGGTGACTTTTGATGGGGCAGTGTTTTATACCAAAAACTTTTGTTTCTATAGATTTATGCTTAAGATGTTGAAGTTTTGAACTTATATGAAAACATGATGGTGAAGCCACTTGTATAAAAAATATACCAACCTGTATCTCTGCATTAGGTAAATACGTTTTGGACCTTTACCCAAAAAGTAATTAAGTTGCGCCCGATTTAGTAACTTGTCGATTTTAGAAATGTTCACGAATAAACAAACCAAAGGCTAAAGCTCGTAGCTATTTGTTACCGAAAAAAACAGTTACCTTAGACATTCCCAGCAAACAAAAAGGTTCGGAATGATATTAAAAAATCTGCCAACAGTCTGGGCGCAACTTTATTATTTTTCCGGCAGAAGTTCAGAACGCGTTCAATTCGGGGATGCGGTGTGTGTTACTATGTGACTGAAAACCTAACAAAAAGTTCGGGAAGCGGTTAGAAAAGGGTGTAACATATGAATTAATTGGGTCATATTCCGGGATGCGGTCTAGAGGTTGAAAAAAAACAAAAATTAAAAATAGGTGATTATTAAACAAGCCTGGGGAAGTGAAAAGATATTCGATATCTGATCAGACCTGAGAAACGTGGTAGAATTCATGAAAAAGTATACAACCAGTTTACACCCTCTTAGGGGTCGAATTTCAAAAAATCTTGAAAACACATTCTAGGTATTCATATGAAGAATCCGTAGAATAAAAATGAATTCAATATTTCGAAAGACCTAGTAGATATGACGAAAATCGTGAAAATATATGCATTTTATATTAACTGATATTTTTTTTGCCCCCCCTTCTGAACACCAATGAATATTCAAGTTTTTTTTATCGGAACTACTTTTCTAGTTAATTTACATATACGTACCGAGTTTCAACTTCCTAGCATAAGCCGTTCTAAAGTTAGGAAAAACACCCATCACCACCGTACCATACTACCCCTAAAAAAAATTTATTTTTCCACCATGCCACTACTATAGCTCTATCTAAATACCAAGTTTCAGTTTCCTATCACTATAGATTCTTAAGATATAAGCATCGGAACTTTTTCTTTTTCACCCTTCCCCACCCTCACCCTCTAAACCCACACCCCCAAACTTTTTTTCCCTACTAGGGTTCTATTAGGCCTACTTCTGGTAAAAATTTGAAGCATCCATCTTACACTGTTATTGAGATATGAAACGTGTTATTTTTGAAAAATTCTTATCCCCTCCACTTACGTACTCCCCCGCCTCTTCAAAGATTTTACTTTGAGCAATCTTTATTTATCAAGCTTTATATCCAAACCGAATTTTGTTTTCTTGGTGCCACTGGTTTGGGAGATATCGTAATGTTAAGTATTTCAACCCCCACACCCGTACGTCACTACCCCCACCCAAAAATTTTGTTTCAATTTACTCTCCTAGTATAACTACAGATATTTGTTAAGTTTCAATTGCTTGCTATTAACGGTTTAGGAGATATAGATTTTAGAATGTGTCGATCTTGACTTTTTTGCGTTTCGGACGCATTATTTCCCCCTCCACTCCCACACCCCTTCACCCATATCATCAATTTTTTTGCAAATGGGTCCACTGTCAAAGCTTTAGGAAATTCCAAATTTCAGTCTCCTAACATGAGTGGTTGCTGGGATCTAGAAACCAAAACTTCTCGTCTAAAACGCTTCCCCCACCTTCGCCCTCACACCCCCACCCTTGAAAATAATGTCAATTCAAGGGGTCTACCCAGTCTATTTCTAGAAAAAAAATTTAATTTAATAGCTCCACTGGTTTGAGAGCTACGAGCCTTCAAAGGATTTTGCGGCGGTCGACGTACGGTGTACGGCGGACAGACGGAGTGAAAAATTTTATTGCTTTTTTCGTGTCTACTAGCCATGAAACGTGAACAAAAAAATTTTGAGGGCAGCAAATTTTTTTTTTTTGAAAATCAATAACAATACTGTATTATTACTAATAAAGTAAAAGATATCTGTAGAAGATATCATCTATCGTGTGAGATATCTTTGTCTGATCGATTGCGATACGATAAAGTGCAAAATGTCCATTCGGTGAGATATCTTTCTAGAGATAAAAATGGGTGAAGGGGAAATTTTTGATTATGTACATCCGGCAAAGTAGTTTTCATATAATATTTATTTTTCGGAACCTAAAATGCATAGGTTTCTCTTTAAAATATCGCAAAGATGACAATTTTAGAATAACTCGACTAAGCATCAATAATTATCTCCATCCAGATATCGCTATGATATCTTTTAATAATCTTGTAAAAGACTTTCGTTATAATCTCCTATTAGAGATAGAAGGCGATAACCGACGATATCATTACGATATTGTCATGAAGATTATCGTCAAAAATGTTTGCTGGGTTACTGCCTTTTTATTTCAGAAAAACTATAAACATTTATTTTAAAGAATTTTTGAAAATCACGCTTCCGTCTATACCCTAATCTATAAAAACCTCACTCCCCATTTTTCATTATTACACACCCAACTTCAGTATTAGTAAGAAGTAAGATTTTTAGCATGAATTACTCCTGAGGTATCAAGGAACCATGACCACCCTGGTTTTATTTTGATAGCGCCAGTTAAATTAGTGAATAACAT
This sequence comes from Beris chalybata, assembly GCA_949128065.1. Lineage (NCBI taxonomy): Eukaryota > Metazoa > Arthropoda > Insecta > Diptera > Stratiomyidae > Beris > Beris chalybata. Next base: position 95,619,011 of record OX421895.1, read on the forward strand.
ATGTATGTATGTATGATGCCGTTGACTTTTTAGAAATTTTTTCGAGTTGTAAATCTGGTTTCTAAAAATCTTTTTTTGCGAAATTATTTATAACCTAAGTCACTTCCAAGTCCTAAAGGATGGCATCAGGGAAAGTTTCGTCAGAATCAGTTTAGATTTTTTCAGTTTATCGCACGAAAACAATCAAACGTATCAGCTATGTCCCTAGAAATAAATAAACTTCTTTATTGCGTATTGGACCTAAGTATCGTTTATTCGTTCATTTTATAATTAATTATATATTTAATTTGTTTTAATGCATATTTTGTCTAGCCAGGCATTTAATTTATAAAACTCATAAATTATTTTTGTGCGATAAAATAAAAATATCTAAAAATCTGTCGGCTTTGAAACACAGGAATTTTGTAAACAATTGTTGTTTTGGCGAGAATACAACAAGGCGAAATATGTTTCAAGATGCATCAAATTAAAATTGTATATTGTCAAGCGGCACGCAATCGCATTATTAAATCTTGTTGGCAAAACGCTAATCATAATTCACACGAGCGATAATTTTTCAAATTTATCAAATCAGACAGGACATTGTCGAAATTCGATACACATAAAATAAAAATAATCCTTGACGCAATTACTAAATAATATCGAAAACGTACAAACTGGAACGTTTCTAATCTGGACCGTATGATGCAAACACGTTAAAAACACGAAATCCATTTTAATCTTTGTAAAATTCTAATTCAAGAAAATTCAATGGCAAATGTCCAAAAAATTAATTCGCGCAATAATGTGAATTGTACGGCAACCAACTGCTAGAAGACAAAATTTTATTTCAGAATATGTCTAGTATCCACAGACAGGACCGTGTGTAATAAGACAATAAATGTAAGCAACAAAAATGCTATTATTCTGTCCAAGATGCTAATTAAATTTATTTTACAATTATTCCCGTAATTTATTGTTTAACTGAAATTGAATGAAAAAGGATCGAATGGATTTGTGTATTTTCTTTAGGTTGGTTGTGAAACGATTTTATGATTCTATTTATTGACATAATGTAAAATCAAAAGAAATGCTAAGGCTGAGGAATTCTTGAAAGCAAATATGCCAATGAATTTTGCGATTTTTATCTATTACCTGTCAAGACAGAATCTTCTGAAAAAAAGTATGCCATGTGTCACAACTGTTTGAGAGCTGGGGGATATAGAAATGTTTTTTGAAATCAAATTTCTTTGGGCATTAATCAGCTCTGGATTAATATCTAAGCATAATAAAAGCATCAAGGAGTTGGAGCGGAGCGCCACTGAATTAATTTACCCCAAACTGTTCTTGTTTTGTTTTTTTCAAACTTCTCCAAAATTTAAATTCAGTACTCTAACAGCGCAATCTAAAACTGTTTTAAAAATAATTTCCTATCTCGCAACGGCAAGGACTTACAACCATTGTAAGGACGATGAATATTTGGACCCGTAGAATTACTATCGTGAAGTAAGTATTGTTTTAGATTGGTGACAAAGGTGTGTTTTTTCAACTGGATCACGATCAGTTTTACATTGAAAACAACAACAATTGAGGTGATCCAAAAACAAAATGGGATCATAGTTGGATCGTAAAGCTGCTTCTGAATTCAACAAAATTTTCGCATTTTCACAGTTGTCGCCCTGCAACTCAACTGCAATGGCAGCTGATAATTGACATTTCTCAAACGTCAATAAATTTTTTTTTTTTATTGGTTCAATACATTGTAATTTTAAGTACTTACTGCTTCTATTTCGTTTACATCCATTATTTTCACTAGTATCTGCCAATAATATATCAATAAATATTTGACAGACAACAGCTGACACATAATTTCTAGCAGCAATGCCAACCGTTTAAATTGTTTTTTTTGGATCATCCCACAGCGTTTTTTTCAATTATGATCTTGATCCAGTTGAAAAAAACGCACCTAAAGTTATAACACAGTTCAAAGATAGAATTAATAAAACTGAAAAGAAAAATTATAAAAAGAAATAAAAAATTACAAAAAAAAAAGAAAAATATTTTCTTTAAAGCCCTTAAGACACCCTTAATTTCAATATTCACGTTCTAGAACTACTAGACCAAACGAAAGCCAAACAAAATGTCTGTCTATCCGCTGTATACTCCCTGTGCCATACTTAAATGGGTTTAAAGGATCTTAGTTTACGAGCGAATTAAGATATTCAGTTCAATGGGAGGCTTTATTGAAATCATGATGAATTCAATGTTGTTGTTTGCACTTACTTACTTACTTACGATGGCGCTACAGTCCAAATCGAACCCTTGGCCTCCTGTTGTTTGCACTTAACTGCAATCAAATTACATACTTATATAATGATGGATGAATACTTTAACCCAACAAATTGCATGGATGTGTGTTCCTCATGGATATGTGTTCCTCATGGAGGTGTGTTTCTCATGGATGTGTGTTCCTCAACTAGCATGGGAGTCATGGAAGTCCTTGAAGTACCACGGGTGCCGTGCATGCGCTTGGGTGGCTCTTCTTTGTAACAGATTGGGTGGCTCTTCTTGTAACAGATTTTGTAGATTTCTTTCGTGGAATGGTTGGTTTCAATTGTAGTAAAAAGAATAGGCATTAAGTTTCCAAGGAACACCCATGGGATTTCCACGCAACACTCACGAATTTCCCACTCAGCACTAATAGGTTTTCAACAAAGCATCTACAGGTGTTCATACGACAACGATCGGTGTTTCTCAGAACATCCATAGATATGGGTGTTGGTAATGGTAATGCCATGGGTGTTGGTAACACTCATGGAATTTAATCGATGACAGTAGCATAATATCCTGAACTAAAATTCAGTATTTTCGAAACTGATATTGGTTTTTTATATTTATGTCCAACGTTCTTCAATATAAAAAACAATTTTCAAGGTCCACTTTAATCGGAGCAGTAATTTTCACGAATTAGTGTATTTTCGACGTCTGCAAATGATTTATTTAGAGTTGATGTGATCGATCACGACAGCACATTAAAACTCTTTTTACTTACAAATCAATCACTTAAGAAAGATATATATTCAATAATTAATAATGCAGATTGCGTGATATAAATTGAATTTCAGATTTCATTTTCTGTTTAATGTTCTTGCCGTCTTAGCTCTTAAGATTAAATATAGAAAATTTACCATCTTGCGATGCTGCTATGTTAAGTGGATCTTCAAAATTAAACATTTCTATGCTATTAGTACGTAGTGAAGTTCAAAGGCGTTGTCTTACAAACAATTATAAGACCACACCAAAGTATGTAGAAACGTATGTCTACATACAACATAAACACAAAGTACGGACGGTGTTTTGTCTACACAGTTGTACAAGGTATAAGATTACTTGTAATACCACAACTTCACTTTCTATACACTTCACGTTTCTCATTATTATTCTTATTACCTGTGCGGATCTCTCGTACTTTAGATGATGCTACATGCGGGGCTGGCGAGATTGTACGCAACGTACGCCTAGTAAACATTACTGAAGATATTGAACCAGCCAACAGACTATTTAACCAATTGTGGGTTAATGTTTTAGAGATTACATAGTTCAAGTTCACTAGGTATATCTATGTTTATGCACATTTCACTAGAAAATAAATGCTTTTAGGTGCGGTAGACCGCAGGCATTCTAGAACAAAAAGGAAAATGGTTAACGAGTTTTTACCTAGTTAATGGAAGGTATTTTGAAGCCGCTATAGGTATGAGTAATATCTATTACACTATTGTTCTATTTGGGGAGGGCTGGAATGGAAACTGTCTGCAATTCTCAATAATTTCGAACAATACCTAACTTCTAGATAGATAGATAGGTAAATATATATATTGTCCATATTATTAACATTTAGTGCTTAAGCTAAGTTATAATTAATCCACACACAAAATGTATAATAACCGAACACAATAGACTAAGGCGACTGTGGCAAAGAACAAAATTGCCAAATCTAAAAACAGAAGTAAATATACTACAGAAACTAATCAACGTGGAGCTTAGTTCTACCAAGAATTCTAACTGGAATAATCTACTAAAAGACTTCAATAAGGGCTCTGTACAGTTCTGGAAACTGAATAAACTCCTAAAAAGAAGGGGACAGTTTAGCCCATTTTTAATTTCCAACAATAAGAAAGTTTATTCCAGTTACGACAAAGCAGAACTATTGGCAGACAAATTTTTGGAAGTTCACCACCTAACTTTCTTTCGAAACAAACTAGTTCATTCCTACAAATTTTGAAGAACAAGTACTCGTATATAGTCGTCGTCGGTTTTGTGAATGATCACAAAGATTTTGATCTACCGACTCTCGTAGCTTTAAAAACATACCGCAGTAACGATAGACAACAAACTACCCACCAGGAAATTTGAGGAGAACTCCGTGAGGGAGCAAATAACAAGGTATCTACTATCTCTCCCAATGGAGGAAAAAAGGAGATTAATAACAAAATTATACAGAAAACCGTCACTTCTCTTTTTTTCCTTTGAATGGATGAAAATGGGACTATATGAAGACCATTTTTGATTTTTACTGCAGAACTAGTCCCATTAGAGATCTCGTTTTAAGCTCCCTTACAAGTATTTTTGAATGCTTTCTTTGGAGGTATATTGGAGATCTGATTTTAGCGGACATGCTCTTGCAAAAAGGAAGTCAAATGGAGGAGAAAACGAGGTCCCAAACCTCCCTAAGGAGTAGTCCGGGATTAATTATGGGATGCTCCCATTTCCAACTGGGTAAGGTCGTTTCCCAATACCTTGCTTAGTCTATGTCTACGTATACGTTGACGGCACAACATAGCATTGCTATTATAACAGTTTAGAAAAAACTTGGCTTGTCCATCAAAATTGCTCAGCTGATGCTTATTTGAAACTTCATAGATCAAAAATTAAATTAAGTCTATAAAAAAAATTGAATTTTTTTACGTTTGAAGTAAATTTTGCTATGATTATACAGCAAACTATTCGAATGCGAAGTAGTTAATGCACAAACCAACAAGGAATCAAGACACTACCTTGCCAGGTCTGACGTCATAAACTGTTCTAACTAGACGTAGACGTAGACGTAGACTCCGATTTCTATAAAGCAGAATGAGAAGTGCGAATGGAGTTTGCTCTTTTTTAAGGACTCTTGTTTTGTTGAGCTGCTCAAAAGAAAGAACAATATCTCCAGTTTTGAATTCCATATCTAGAACTGTAGGTAAATCAGTAATTGTAAGATTTTCTCTTTCTTTCAAAGACTTTCACATTCGTGCGAGTACTAAAAACTGATGTACTATACACAAAATATTAAAATCTTTGGTTAAAACGTGTTGAAATTTTTAGATACTTGTTTTCATGTCTTCTGTATAGGAATTACCCGAAGAAGTAAAGAGATTCCAAGTAATAGCAAACTCGACCTTTTGGGACCCCAATTCGATTTTCGCCTGGTGTTAATAGCGTTTGGGGTGAAAGTAAAATCGTTTAATAAATTTCACAATGATCAACTGATTTCCAAAGGATGCAGGACAAAAATACTTTGAAAAATGTGAAGTTGGTATCACACTCAAGCTTCGTTATTAACGGAGATAGTTACTTCTGAATTTTTTTCCAGATAAACAACAAGTTTTTTTAAATCTTTTCTAGAAATTGTGATTAACCTCAAAAAAATCGCCTTTTTATTCACTAGTTCGCCTGTTTACATTCTTGAAATCAAATTGCATTTCCTGAGTGTGTTGGTGCGAATATGGAAGACTCGGAAAAAATAATCTTTATCTTTTTCTTTGGTATGGAAGTGTGTTTGAGTGAAATTGATATTTCAATGGTACATCTCCGCATTTCTTTTATGGAAATTTACAATTTTGCAGCAAAAACTTAATCGTTTCGAATATTTATATAGCGAAATCCCATAACCTTAAAAAAATTTAATTTACTGGTGTTCACCTTGGTGCGCATTAGTCAAATCCCTCTTAGAGGCCGTTTTGGTGCGAGTGCCCTAGCTCACACTGGAGGCACAAGGCTACAAATATATAAAATATGTTAATAAAGAAACTCTTCTAACTCTGAAAGATTCTGAATTGCAAAAGTATTTATTCTTTCTTAACCTACTAATGATTTCGGAAGAAATTTCTACCACTTTTTACTGTTATATGGTATTTCAGTGTTGCAAAACCAAATTCGTTCATAATTAGCTTCAAAATTCTGATTTTAGTTTTCAGTTTTTGAGAAGACCACAGGTTTCACTCTCCGCTAAAAGAGCACATAGCGATCATCACAAAATTTCGTGGGAATCTGATTCAGTGACGATCCAGTATTGATAAAACCTATTGTCCCATAGATAAAGACAATTCAAGTTTAACCTTCAACACAGTACCGAAATTTACTTTGAGTCGTCCATGCCCAAATTAAGTTTACTGGTATTCGCCTTATTTGTATACATACAATTAAAATTTTCAATACTTCAGAGTCAGTACCTTAAAATTGTATGTGGTTAGTACCTATCTTACGCCAAAAACTCTTTGGTGAATGTCTTACATTCTTTCTTTTAGGGAATACCAATTCTTTTTAATAAAAATTTTGTTAGTTCGAAAAGTTAATTTCTCTTCCAATTGTTGTTTGTTAAGGGAACAGGTTGTTAGCTTATCTCTAAAGACTCCTCGCAGGCAGACTACGGGCAAAACATATCGGTCATCAGTAAACACCACTGGCTATTGTCATCACCCCCGATTCGGTATATGTAGTGGCACCTTTCTTCTAAACATTTACCTTGCGGTACCGCTTAGAAAGGTTCCGATTCTCGATACACAGTAATCGGAATCTTGTACATACATACAATATTTATTTCTTCAAGGATCTTAGGAACGTTTTTTCCTTATTTTTACACTAATTGGAACCAATCTATGGGGTTTATAAATTAAACAAAATTTACATAGAACCTACAACTATTAATACCTACTATCTTTAATTATAAACATTTTGCTATTGAAAAAATAATTTAATGAAAAATTCCGTGGAGTTGTTGAAAACATTTTCAATCACGGTAGTCTGGGTGGCTTATACTGGAGACACACTGCGGAGTTTAAAAGAAGCTTAGGCCAATTTGGAGTTTATGGGCCTTAAATATGAAGCTTAAATCGAGTTTATCTCAATTGAAGAGCTCTTGTAATCTCGTTTCAGAATGAGGTTTGAGAACAAAAACCTCTTCCCATATTATGTCAAACCCTGAAAAACTTTATTTTACGCATCCCTGAAAAATATACCTAAAAATACCCAGAGGAAATTTTTGAACTGTCACTCGTATTTCGTGTTTGACAGTTGCAAAACGGAAGGCAGAGAAAGTGTAAGTAAAATGAATGAAATGAAACATAGCACGCCTTTATAATGGTACAAGCGTGGTCAATGCGAACTTCCAGGCCCCTTCTGATTCTTCTAAATCTTTTTTTCAGATGAGCAAAAGCATTTTCTACAACACGCTTACTTTTGGATAGCTGATAATTAAACATTTTCTAATGAAGCGGTTGATTTATGGAAAACAAATAAGGTTTTAATAAATATTTCGATAGCTTGAATGCGGAATCTCCTATCAAGTGGGCAGGTACCATTACACCTCCCAAATTTTTCGAATTCTGGGCAATGCAGAGTTTTCGTATGCCGTTGAATCGTTGTTCCGTCCGGTCAAGCCCACATTAATATATGTGAACCTGTATCTATAATATGTATTATCAATTATTGTTTATTTTCCACTTTTGTAACAATATTACCTGTGGTCTACAGATGCTAGTAATACTATGGAGTACCAGCCTTTATAATTGTAGTAGTCTATTGCATCCACTTTTCTGGGGCTTACTTCAATATAAGTTCGATATTTTAAAAATTTGACGTTTAACAGACAGTTCGAAAACTCGATCTGATAAACTCGATCTTGTGCAGTGTGTCATCTATTGCAGCTTGAAAAAGCTCAAAGCTCTTTGCGGCTTTGGGAAGAGGTTTACGTCGCAGTGTGTCTCCAGTATTAGTGGCTAGAGCAAGAACTTGCCTTCGGTGCACCCACTGAGATATATACATGGAGACCTCGATTTGCTATCTCACATAGCCGACGTTTTAGAAATGTCATTATTTCGAAAAAGTTGTCCATGATAAGCCGAGCTTCTGCATTATTATTATTGTGCTCTATCCAAACATATATGTATTAGTATCTATATTGCCAGCCGCACTTGTCAGAGTAAGTCTCGTCGTTAACAGCTGATTCTGAATTTTCCAATTCAATATAGTGGTAGTTTAAACGTTACTGGATTTTAATTTAATATTATAATGTTTTTGAAATCATGAACTGTACAATTTCTTATAAAACATAACTTTCCTAATTAAATACTTATATTTATGATGTTCAAATTTCATAAAAACTTGATTTGTAATAAAAATTTTGTACTGCCCTCTCTTGGCTCTTTACATTTTTGAGACAAAAATCAGACTAAGCTGTTGAATTTCCATTTCAACCCGTGCTTATTGATTTTGTACGATAAAATATGACTGCTAGCAGTATAGATACTAAACATATATGATTTTTCGTAATTAAATATTTGCATTCAAATTTTGGCGCCACCGATTCTTCACATTTTTCAGACAGAACAAGAACAAGACGAACAGCTGATTCTGAATTTCCAAATCAACTCGTGCTTATTCATTTTCTATGAGAAAATATGACTGCTAGCAATATAGATACTAATACATATATGGGTTGCGCATGTATTTAAAGCGAGAAGAAAAACAATGACAATGTCAATGACAGAATTACAGACAACAGACAGCAAAATTACAGACAACATGAAAAAAAAACTCGAGCTTTTAGGTGTAATTTCGAATTGGGCGCAAATAATTTGAATTTGATAAATACTTTTTTGGATAAACAATGCAGAGCATTGAAAGAAAATGAATTCATAAAATTGCAACTAAGTTGTGTAAATTTTACAGGTAATATTGGCTACTGCAGTACGAATATAATACCATTTACCTATCGTTATGGCGCTATATTCAAAAATAACGTATATTACATGCTCAACCGTTATAAATTTTCCCAAGGAACTGTTATTTCCTGTTATTTATTGAGTTGAACTGTGATTTCAGTTGTCAATTTCGTGTTTCTTATTGAAAATGGCTAAGTGTATTGTAGAAAATTGTTTCAGCAATGAAAATGAACTTCAATATTTACCTGTTTTTTTCAAGTAAGTGAAAAATATTGATTATAGATCATTTTTTTTTGCGGAGAAAGTTTGGTTGTTGGTTAAGGTAAAAACGTTAGGGCTGATATCCATTTGTTGTATTCCAGAGTATTGGCCCAAACAGAACACGGACTTCGACTTCGATTTTGCCATTTGCCTACTCTACTGAAGTCGAAGTCGGTGTTGTGGGCATCACCATATAATCCTGTGTGTTCTAAAAAGACAGGGACTTCGAAGTCGAAGTCCGTGTTCTGTTTGGGCCATAATTCAGGCCTGATTAAAAAAGCTTGACATCACGAAAATTAAGTAAATAAAAACGTAAATTATAATAAGCCAAAATATATTCGCGAGATAAATCAAATCCGACGTTCGTTCCTCGACCAATGATAAAAAGAAAAAGAAAACTCCTAGTTTCTTGCCGCACTGCAATCAGTTCGGACCCTTGCACCTCTCGTAAAATCATCGGTTCTTAGTATGTCGTTCATTTTGTCGTCGACGCCGTTGTACTTTGATTATCGCTTGTCGTCGAAGACATTGCGACATCGTCGTCATCCTGAGCGCTTACCGGTTTAACATCATCGTCGATTTTCATACGTTTACTGGCTGACTCATTTATCGACGATGATTTACTATCGGCTGCTGCAGCTGCTGTACCGTCGTCGGTGACTACACGAGCTGGCGATGCGGCACGTTTTCTTGATGGGGCAATCGGAACTGCTTCCAATTCCCTGGAAATTTTCGTCGGTGGATCGAGAATTGCTAGTTTGCTGGCGGATTGTGACTACCGTTATGTTATCACAGCCGGTTCCGTCGCCCATTGTGTTCGGTGCTAGGCAATTGTTGAAAAGCTAGAGAATGAGGTGGTGATTAGATTTTTGGACATTTTTTCCAATGTTTTCCTTTTTTCTTTTGCCGGTTCGCAAATTTGTAATAGTTTTTCGCATCCTTCGTCGATTCTTTTCTTAATGAATTCGACCACTTCGTCACTGGACATGAAGTTCCAGATGCCGTCGCATGCTAGAATCATAAACTCATTGTGTGGTGAGATTATTAGCTTCTTTCCATCCGGCAGAGCTGAGATCATTTGTTTTTCGTCGGGCAAATCTTGATTCTGTAAAAAAAGCAACAAAAAAATCACCGACATGACAATTACTCTCCGAAAAATATCAACCCAATAAGAAATCCAGCTATCGATGAATTATGTAATCGAATAATTCATCAATGAATATGTGTCCGCAGAATTACTAACATACTAGGTAAAGAGAAATCGGGAAGAAAGCCACTGATGAAGTTTGTAAGCGAATATTTCGTTCATAAATACTGGACCGAAGAATTACTGAAGTACTCGGTAAGGCAAAAAGTAATGCGCGACAGTTGAAACTTTAGGAAGAAACACGATGAATTTTGTTTTCTGTTGAATTCCTGATTTTGTCTTGTTCATTTTGTTAGTTGAAGTTCGAATTTCGAATGATAAGCGCGCATTGTGCAGTATTAAAATAAAGTGGTTTTTGTAGTTTTTTCGTAAAAATGGAAACAGGAGTAAGTAAACGACATTTAAAAAGATTAATTAGTAAAGAAAGAACGGAACGTGTAGAAATTCTAAATAAATGTATTGGTGGTGAAGATCACATTGATGAAACACTATGCTTCGAAGAAACTGGTAACCAATCTTCAGCAACTTCGGCTGTTATCGAAGAAAAAAATACATTAAATGAGAAATTAAAAAAGTGGTATGTAAAATACAACCCCACATGCGCTGATGCGCTGCTTAAAATTCTTAAATCTGAAAATATGGATGTACCAGTTTCTTCGAAAACTATATTAAAAACCAATAGTAGTGAATTAATTATAAGAACAGTTTCACCAGGACATTATAGCCATTTCGGATTGGAAAAACAATTGTTAAAAATTCAACATATTTTAAGACAGTACGAAGAAGTAATCTTAGATATTGGAATCGACGGATTGCCACTTTTTAAAAGTTCTAACTTATCGGTATGGCCAATATTAGGCAAATTAGTAAACATTAATAATACCAATATCATTTTAATAGGTGCATACGTTGGTACAAAAAAGCCAGCTAACGTTGACTCCTACCTTCATGAGTTTGTCAATGAAATAAATAATTTATTTAAGTATGGTATTCAACTTACAGAAAAGAGATTAAGTTTCAAAATTCGAGCCTTTACTTGTGATGCACCAGCTAGGGCATTTATTACTGGTTCAGTTGGCCATAATTCATATCATGGGTGTAGTAAATGTAAGCAAATGGGGAAAATGATATCAAAAGTGGTTTGTTACTCTACATCTATTGGAGATATTCGCACTGATGAGGATTTTTTTCGTAGAAGTGATGTAACTTTTCATGTACCATATTTTCGAAATCGTGTTAGCGGCTTAGAAGAAGCAGGAGTACAAATGGTAACACAATTTCCATTAGATGCCATGCATCTTATTGACTTAGGAGTAACGCGAAAAATGATACTACTACTACTAAATGGGAAAAACACTCAAAAAAAAATTATCTAAGTCAGAAAAAGAATTAATTTCTGTAAAACTAATTTCATTAGTTGCTTTCATACCCCGAGAATTTTCAAGGAAACCAAGATCGTTGGAGGAAGTTTTAAAGTGGAAAGCCACTGAATTTAGGCAATTCATACTCTATACTGGCATACTTGTTCTAAAAGACATTGTTGACGAAAATACTTACTATCATTTTCTACTGTTGCATTGCGCATACCGTATTCTATGCTGTCGAAGAACCTACCAATCTCATACAGATACTGCACAAGAAATAATAGAACTTTTTGTTGAACGATTTTCTACAATTTATCCGGAGAATTCCTTAACGTACAATGTGCACTCGCTCTTACATATGTGCAAATGCGTAGAGGAAATTGGATTTATACATGACTTCAGTGCTTACCGTTTTGAAAATTATCTGTATGAATTGAAACGTAAAATAAAAAAGAAAAATAAAATACTAGAACAAATTAGTAAGAAATTGGAAGCAGAAGATTTGGTTCTGGAACAGCCTGTCAATCATTTTAAAAGACTTTCCTGTGGACAAATAAAAAGTTATAAGACAAATGAATACTTTTTAAGTTATATTTCACCAGACAACTACTGCTGTGGTAATCCTTCGATAGCAATAAAGATAACAGGCTTTACAGAAACACATATTGTTGGTAGGAGGCTAACTAACCGTAAAAACTTCTTCTCAGAACCTTTGCAATCAATGCCCGATTTAGGAATATTTGCCGCAAATCAGATACCGGCTGACGACGAAGAAATATTTCCATATAATTTAATATCTAATAAATATATGTGCCTGCCTTATGATGACAATTTACTGGTAATACCAGTTCTTCACAGTTTCACATAAATTATTATTATTATTGCTTTATTATTATATTAATAAAGTATTTAACACAGCAGGTATCTTATATGAAATTCTTGTCTTTGGTTCTAAAGTATGCCAATCTATACATTATTTTAATTAACTTCATAGAAAAAAAAAATTTATTTTATTGTTTTGTTATAAATTATAATATATCTGCCGCGAAAATGTCAATAATTTTCAGAAGGAAATCGTAGGAAGCAAAGAAAATCGCCCAGTACTTGGCCAATTAAAACGTTGTAATGCAACAGTAGGATTAAATGAATTGTTACCAGGTAACATTACATTATTATGTATGTATGTACTTTTAGTTTATAATAAGTATACTTTTTACGAAATAGCTTCGGAACATAGCATAACATCAGAAATCCGATACTTAAAAGGTATATTTTGTTATTTATTCAGAAAAATGTTTGACGACTTGATCTTAATAAACCTCTTTCTTTTCAGACTTTGTCAAAAATGAAATTAACGGCTTAAAAGGTACTTACAATGCCTTATTTTAAATATTTTCAGTTATTATTAGTTGAATTTCAATAATTTAACTCTTTTCAGATATTATTCACAAACAGAATGTGGAAATTATGAAGGTCCAAGCTGAAAACTCAGTTTTACTGAAAGCTCTTCACCAGGAAAAAAAAATTGTTCAACAAATTTTTGACAATTTTCCAGTTAATTCGATGGAAGAGTTGTCCATTTTGGACGAAAATATAAAAGAAAAAGAAAATGATTTTGTAAGGTTATTGTAAGGTTTCATAGTTCGCATATTTAATATTTTTTCCATTATTTAGGCTGCTGTTTTGAAAAGTTTTATTGGAACTGCAGGTTTGAGCAAAAATTTATATAAAATTTTTGGACCCGACGTAGTACTCAACTGCAACTATAATGGAATACAAGGCAAAAAAGCATTCAAAGAATATAAGAATATTAATGATGTCCTTTTTAGTAAGTTATCTTCTCGCTAATTGTGAAACTTAAGAAATAATAAAACCTTTATAAAATTCCAGTGTCTCTAAGAAAGGATGGTTACACCGAAAAGGATTATGTATCAGATCTTCAAAAAGCCTTCAAGAAATTCAAAAACAGGCATTTCAAAAATGAAAGCCTTAAAAAAAAGAAAAATATTTAATTTAAAAAGGAAATCATTCAAAAAAGAAAAATATTTAATTTAAAAAGGAAATGATTCAAAAAGGAAAAATAACTAATTTTTGGTTCAACTTATTTTTTCAATAAAATAATTAAAAAAAAATACAATTTATTGTTATATTTTATATTAGTATATAAAAAAATCTTTCACAAAAGCTGTTTTTTGTTGATTTTTTTCCTGTCACCTTGAATCCAAGAAGCTTAAATTTGACATTTTTATGTAAAAACTTACGTGTCACGAGCATAGTGGAGATGACTCATGACTCGGGTATGATTCTAGGGAATTTAAAGTTTGGGGAAAAGATTGAACAAATTCAGGATTATCGAATTCCCTAATTCAATTACCTTCCGCATAAATGAAATAGTGCAATGCTAAAGTTTTGAACAGTTCATCGATGATATTCCTCAATGAAGTAATGCAATTTGGGTATTCCACAAAGTAGCCAAAAGCCATTACCGCCAATGACATCGTGTGTAAAATTCATCGATAATTTCAGTGGGAAAGTAGCTAAAGGTACCTACATGAGTGCATTACTTCATTGATACGGTAGTTAGTAAATTTCCGATTGGGAACTTACCATTTTATAGGCGTAATCTCCAATCGCGCGGCATTAACGCGGCCAAAAGTAACTTTGCCGCCCGCTTTGTATATTCGTTCGCTCTTCTCATCCTCTTCGGGTTTGTGATCGAAGCTCGTTTCAATTGCCTATCCGTTTCGACATACAACGCAACGCGAATCACCGGCATTTACTACGTATAAATCGCAACCGTTAAGCAATGAGAGGGCGGCCGACAACAGTTGAACAGTTTTAGAAGTCAGAACTTCCCCTTGTTGCCCCTGTTTTTTCGAAATTCGTCAAAAACTCGAAATTTCAAAGGAGCGAGAGGGTACGATTTCATCGGCTATTTCAACCTGTCAAATCGTATAGGGAAATGAGCCGATGAGATATCCATTTCTTTATATCAGTGGGTGCACCTGGTACGCAACTGTAAATGAGTACTTGAGTTAAGGGCACCATACACTATCATTTATGCATGTCATGCATGCATGTCATGATTGAATTTTGATTTGCCATACACGTTCATGCCAACCAGTCTCGCTTCAAAACTCGAAGTGAAATGGTCGACGTATAGTGGCTTGTGCTCTCCTACTCGATAAAATTTTGGTACGCAAAATCGTTTGAAAGTGCGTAGCTTCCAAACCCGTTGAGATATTGACATGAAATTTTTATGGTTGGAAGATTGGATGAATCCCAACGACTGGTTTCTTTTGGAGTTGTGTATGAAAGGGGGGAGAGGGGACGGTTTTTGGCGAAAAATTTTGGTTTCTAGATCTTAAGAAAGTACTATGATAGTGGACTCATTTGCAAAAATAAAATGGTTAATAAGGGTTGAGGGGTGTATAAGTGGGGAGAAAACAATGAGTTTGAAACGCATGAAAGCCGGGATTCAAACATTTTAAAATCCATATCTATTGAACAATTTATGTCAAAAGTTTGAAACTCTATTCTTGTCCTCACGTATACTTCAAGATTAGACTAGGGATAACATTTTTAAGGGGGGTGGTGGGGTGTGAGGTTGTGGGTGGTGCGTTGGGGATGGTGAAATACTTTGGATTACAATATCTTTCGAACCAATTACACCAGGAAGAGAAAATTTAGTTTTTCTATATGGGATCACAAGAGGAGTCTACTGAAAGTACAATTTTAGAGGCGACGAGAGGGTGAGCGCTATAGTGTTTGAGACAGCAATTTTTCAAAAAATGTAATTTTTATATCACTGAAACCGTATTAGATATGATCTTGAAAACTTTACAGGAGTTGCGGTGAGGAGGCATTTTTGGGGGTGGTGTTGAAAGGGGGTAGAAAGGAAAATATTCTGATTTTTATTTCCCGAAAACCGTAATGAATAGAAGGCTAACAATTTAGTATTATTATAGAGTTCAATAGGGGTAGCACGATACAGCGGTGAGGGGTGGTTTATATCTCAGAAGCGGTTTATGCCAGTAAGTTGAACACATATGTATGTAGATGCAATACTAGAGTAATTAAACCTAAAAAAGCTTAGATTTTGTTTATGTTCAGAGATTGAGTAAGAAAAATGTATGTATTTTCACGAACATCTTTAAAACTTTTAGATATATCGAGCTATTTTACTTTTGCGGGTTCTACATATGTACATATATGCTCCTAAAAATATTCTTCTAAATTTTTCGATATATAGCCCCTAACGGGATATAATGCGATTCTGTACATATTTACGAATTCCTATATATTTCTAAACCAGGAAGCTTTAATGAACGGTATTTTTTAGGTTGTCAGTTGCAAAGTAACCTACATCGATTCAAAACACGCAACGCGTCCCGAACTTCTACCGAAAAAATAATAAAGTTGCGCCCAAACGGTTGGCAGATTTTTTGTCTGCGTCGATCCACCCGTACCTGACTAGGTGCCGACATGGCGGGGTTTTATGGCAAGTGAAAACCAAGGTGCGAAACTTCGAAGTTCTAGTGCAATAACACGATCTTGAAATTCAAAGAATTCTATAAAATCGCAAATTTTATTCAGAAACAAGACTCGATTACTAAATTCCTAGAAGAAAACCAGAAATTGTGAGTAATTTAGCCCTATGAAGATTCACGCAACGCATATGGCAACGAGATATTTGTTTTCCGTTAGGGTACGGAACAAAAATCAAGGAAAATATTTTTCTACCTTCAATGAGCCGAATTTTACGACTGTCCTTATATCTTTGTAGCCTGCTGATAAAGAGATTTGTTCTAAATCGGGTTAAAGTTTAAATATTATATATAATATTTAATTTGAATAATACAAGGATATGGGTAATAAAACGAATTTGAGGAATAAAAAGTAAGGACACAATAAATACTATAAGCCGGACATCAAAGGATTTTTTGTCTCATACAATCTACCCGTACCTGACTAGGTACTGACATGGCGAGGTTTTATGACAAGTAAACCTTCGTAGCGCTAGTGCAAAAATACGATCATAAAAATCAAAGCATTCTGTAACCATAAAAACGTACCTATGTACATATGTTTCATTCAAAATTAAAATTTCGATTGCTTAATTGCCAGGAACAATTCTAAAAATTGTGCGTAATTTAGCGATCATATCAGTGCGCTAGCCCTATGAAAATTCACGCAACGCACCTGGTAAAAATATATTTCTTTACCGTCAGGATACGACACCAGAATCAAATTGCCTTCAATGAACCGTCATCCGCATTCGAAAAATGTAAAGAAGGAATGACGATGACCATAGACCATCATGCATTTCGTCATGCGCGTTGGCTCCGCCCACAAAAATCAAAATTTTTTGATTTTCATCATGCCGCAGACGGTCGGCACGAAATGCCATCATGCAGCCCCATACACGAGAGATTTTCGAGAAAAATTCAAAGCTTCGTGCATGCATGACATGCAAAAATGATAGTGTATGGTGCCCTTTAAGATCGGGGTAATAATCACGGACGTTCCGTTGATCTAGTAATGAAGTAACTCTAGTATTCCTTTAAGGCCTAGACCGATTAAATTTACGCCAACTGGTGAAAATACAAAAATCGAGGTTAACAATTTGATTTAGAAATTTCAAATCGAGCACAAAACTTTGTCAATGGAAAATAAAAAAGAAAATCTTATGCAGGCACATTTTTTTTTTTTGCAGAGTACAGAAAATATAGGTATTCTGATTTTAAAAACTCAAAAAAGAGGAGCACGGTGAAAAATATGTACCTATTTGAAATGAATACATGTACACAGATGAATAAACAAAAAATTTTGATTCAAATCGTATGGCATACCGAACGACCCAATTTTATTATTGTTGTGGACAATATGAACAAGTGCTGCACGGAGTCCAATGAACCAGCCGTTAAATCAACTTGTTTTGAAGAAAAGCCTCAGTCTCGATTTAAATTCAATTAAATCATCTTATGAATACACCCGTGATAATAATCTTAGCACTAGCGGCGTACGACCAGAATCATTTTCCTTAAAATAAACAAAATAAACTGCATTCTGTCCCAACTGAGAAAATTGTTGTATGCATTTTGAAGAACACGTCATAAATTAAATGCAACGACGTAAAACACCTGTGCACGTAGGTAAAGTACATCTCTTACGTAAATAATCTATGAATTCAGGCATTTGAAGCAAAAAGTATCAAACATTAACGGTTACAACTAAACTCGTGTTTTCTAATAATTAAATAAATATAAATTAAAAGCCACCAACCACCGATAAGTTGTTTGTTTTGTATCCCATTTCCATCAATGTGTATATAAATAAATAAAAATTTAAATTCTTTGTCTGTACAATTTTGCGGTGTGGTCCAACTTTTATTTTTTTCTCGGATTATTTAATGTAAAAATTCAAAAATAGGTTCAGTTCGATTTTAGTATGTTGTCTGTGTGTCTGTTTATTTGGAAGAGAATCACGTAGAAACAAAATATTAGCAGGTTTCTGTGTTATCAGGAGTTTAGACAGTGGCGAAGGTACAGTGGCGTATCCATCATTTTGGTTAAAGGAAAGGAGCAAACCGAGAGAGACTGTGTCAATCACAGCCAAGTCCTTATCCTTAGTGTATTAAACTATTTTTCTATTATAAGTAGTAGTGTTTGAAGTATCTGATCTCTGATTTATCCTTGGATAAATCGAATCAGCTTCTTAAATTACTAAGTCTAAATTTGTACGATTTATTAAGCTCCCTTTTTGAAAGGAACTCTGTGTTGAACATCAAAATTTGGAAAATTCGTATCCGAATATTTTCCAGTGATTAGAGTGGGTTTTCAATACTTCTTGAGAATAGTCTCAGTAACCATAATACGTTCCACATATAGTGCTCGTACAACTATACGTATGAACATATATGGGAACCGCAGACATCGGCCAAAAAAATCTAATTGCTTTCGTTTCGACGTATTCACAGTATGAAACTTTGCGTACTTGAAATTAATTTGAGTTCAAGATTACAAGCGGCAGCCCTGCGAAAACCGCAGTCTCAGAAACAGAGTGATATCTGAATTCGCAATTAAAGTTACGTTGTGGGCATCGGCATACAATCGTATTCTAAAGACTATGCAGTTTGCATTCGAAGCCGGTGTTCAGTTTGAACCTTTAGTAGTGGAAAGTAGGTACCTCAGCCTCTGATATTATACACAATTTATCTGTGGGTATTGTTTTTTTTGGATTGAGACTCTACACTGAAGGACGATCCACAGGAGACTTATTATTCTGCAAAAATTTACTAAAGCAACCCATGCCACTTCAATCGCGATCAGAGTATTGCTTGTGCTTCACATATAATTTGAGTACTTCGAGTACAGGTGCGCCCATTGGTAGGTGGGATAAGAAGCCACGAAGACTAGCAAACTTAATCACTGCGGTATTGAGGACGTCAAAAGTATTTTTGATACCCTGTAAACATATTTATAAGAATTTTTCTTTCCGTAGTCATATCTGAATGTTATAACCTCTTCTGCTAGCCAGAATTGTCAAATATTTGACATACAGTATAATACAAGCCTTATTGCCATACTGTCAAATATTTGAACAAAAAAATTTACGAACAATTCTGACTATTTTTTTTTTTAAATTTCAGTTCAATCGCTATACTTTATTATGAAAAAGTAAAATAAAACAAATAAGCGCGAAAAAAAATTTGTTGATCATATTATCAGGCTTTCGTATAAGATAATGGTTCCAATACAGAGAGAAAGGATAAACTATTAGAATTATTCCAAAAAATTCTGAAAATTAGAACCATACAACAAAAACACTATGTATTTTCAAACCGCAGATGATGACTGTATTGATATTAAACGACTAGTCAGAAGTTACGCAGTCTATCTAATAGATTCCGTTGCACAGTAAACCGATTTTGAAGTTCTGAACTGACATTATCAAAAAATCTAAATCTAATCTATTATTGGCTAAAATCTTTTTACACGTGTGATAAAGTGACACTAACTGCAAGGCGATATAGTCGTCTATCGTCTATTAAGAGAAAATGGCTCATTCCTCATTCAGTTGGAATTCCACAGGAACACTTTTTTAAAAAAAACTCCGACTGACTTATTGTATCATAATAATAAATTTAAACTTTTTTGTTTAGAGTATATGTAAAACTGATATGATCTATGTGAATTCAAAATAAGATGCATTTTGTTATTGAAACGCGTAGATCTCTGGTTCAATTAATCAGACTCAGCATATCTTCAACATTTAAGACTGTTACACACTGTTAAGTTATTTCAAGACATTTCTATGGGAGCTACGGACAGAGTTTGCTTACTAGCTTACTAAAACCTATTAAGGCCCGTTTTTACGATCGTCAGTTACACAGTTAAAATTAAAATTTTACAACATTAAATGTTGGCAACTAATTGCCAACAAGGGATATTGTAAATTTATATGTATCAAAACTACTTACATTTCCCCTGTAAAATTAAAATTCGGAAATGTAATAAATACATACATGGCTTTGTAGTAAACATAAATTACATGGCATATGTAATTTGGAGGTTTAAATTACCTTCATTGAAGTAATTCATAATATGTAACTTTCCACTGAAAGGGAATATTGTACAAGAAGACCCAATTAAAACTACATTACGATTTGTAAATTAAATTTCATATGACTTAATTTAAATCGATAGTTTAAGAACCATACACTAAAGCCAGAAATACATGTGCATATATCTGCATGCAGCGCGTCAAAACTGATTTAAAACGCATGTGTTTAAGTGCGACGAAACACACGCTCGCACTGCATGCAGCGGAGCGCTGCATGATGTCTCTACTTCTACTTTTGCTGTGCAGCGTCAGTGGTACCACAACTTGAAGTTGAAATTTGCCAACACAGAGAAATAAAAAAGTGTTTTGAATTACATTTAAGTATGCAATAGTAGGCAGCGTACAATAGATAATATCACATTATTGATAAAATCAAACTTCACTAATATCATTTTATGAAACTATAACTGAAACTCACAACCACCTATCGGGAAATGCGGTGATTTGTGACAAATACGACCAAGAGATCTGTCAAAAATTCTGCAAATCTGTTTCACATGCAGTGATGCCTGCATTGCTGCGTGCATACATTCTGCACATGTATTTCAGGCATAATACTAAGATTTTTGGGAACGAAAACTTCCACGATCACTATGTTTTTTAATATGGTTTTTACAAACACTTAAACAGCAAAATGAGAACACACTTATCTGTAATAAATAAAAGAGGCAATTTTTTAGCAAATAAAAGAGAACGAAATTTTATATCCAAACAATTTTTTTTATTTATAAAGAAAATAAGACAATAAAATTTTAAAAACAACATTTCGTTATAAATAAGATGATGTATAATAGCATTTAACCAAATCAGGCAGTTATCACTTACTTATTATAAGAAAAACTAATCGCGATGAATACTTCGCAATATCCGTACAAGAACTGATAAATCGACGCACGATTGCATCATCCTTCTTTGCTTACAGCATCTCTAGATGTAAAATTCCATTGAAGTAGGTACTGACTGCAACTTCGGACATTGATTTAATGTTTTACATGGAATAATGTTATTTATACATGTTTGGAAATGTAGTTTTCCGTGAACCCACCAACCAAAAGGACAGATCGAAGCGATTGGCAATTTCCCAATACAAGCAGGTTCCCTGTACTACAAATCACAGAAATATCTTCGGCAATTAAACGAGTCTACCCGCAAAAACTGAAGCAGTAATGAAAGCTTACCACGGCAATCTTATGATATTGCTGTCCCAATTGAATTTTGGATGGTGTCTTAGCTTAGCTTGACTAGTTTTAAGACAGCTCATGAAATTAAGAGAGTAAACTTTAAATTTTTTTAATTGGATTTAAAAAAAAAAAAATTAACTTGCTTACCAGGAAATCGATTTCTGTTTTATTAAATCCCAACTGCCAGTACTGCACCTTTATATAAGAGTGCAACTTTGATATTTGTACTAATGCACGTGAAGGTATTTATTTTATGGGCTTAGCGAAACTTTGAAACTATTTTCTTCAACTTCTGCAACTCATATGAAAATATACTTAATTTAATTTCAGTACTATCTTGTATTACGAGTTTCAAACGGAAATGATTGTCTACAAAAATATCATTCGGAATTTTTAATTGATGACTTTATGACTAAAGCTAAATTCAAGCCTGCGGACTGAATGCTCTCAATTGTGTTTATTTACAGTCCCGAGAATGTCGTACTCCAATGCGTACAAAAATTGAAAAGATAATTTCCGATTCTTGCTTACATGAGGAATTTTTTATGAAATACTATACTTCTTCCATCCTTGCTGATCGCAGCTATAGTGCTTGCAAAACTTTTAATTGAGAGAAAATTTAAAAGTTAATAAACGCTCAAGTGGGCAATACAAATCCAATTAAGTTGGTCATAATTTCATCCAAATAATTTTAATTGCAATTCAAACCGATCGATCACTTAGGCCGCGGTCCGAATTATACTCACGGTGCTTACATTACCAACAGTGCTTACAGTCGGTCCGAATTGTATGCACGCTTACGACGCATATAATTCGGACCGGTCGTGTGCACACAGTGTACTCACAGTGCCTATGCTCGAAACCATGAGTAGTGTAAGCGCCAGAATATTACCCCTCCATGCAAATCGTATGCATCGTTAGCGCAATTCGGACCGGTTGTATGAGTGCTAAAAGCGCAGAAAGCGTAATTCGGACCGCGGCCTTAATCGTAGCCAATTGTAGTTAATATTGTGCAGAGAGAAAGAAATAAGTCCAAATGTATGTTACTTTTTTATGAAGTTTTATTAACTTTCTTCTAATTATAAAAACTAACCACGTGATGTTCGTAATTGGTATGTTTTACAACTTTAATTATAAATAAAATATTTCAGCACATTCATTTTTTGTTCACAATATTATGATAATGTAGGTATATGTAGGTAGGTAGGTAAAACTTGTTTATATTTATTTAATTAACATTGATAGCGTTGAGTGAACATACGAACAATTCCCTATATATTTTTAAATACAATTAAAAAGCTAGAATATAATTTCGTATATAATTGCTTTTCACTTCAACTCTAGAGTTGGATTTATTTTATAAAAAAAAAATTACAATTTATTTTATCTACTTGATATATAAAAAAGAATGCTTGTTACATACTCGTATGCTCCTAAACCGTATCCACCTGATTGCGATGAAACTTTAGTGATTTGTTGAGGGCACGCCCACGAAGGTTTCTGCATTAGTAAAATCAGTCAATAGAGTTATTTAAAAAGAATAGTGTATTTCACATAGTCATTCGTTTTCGTTATGCGTTCATATTAACAAATGGTAAAGTTGAAAATTTGCAACTGGTGAAAATTAAAACAATTGTTTTATTTGTCCCGTATGCGTTTCTATACATTTCATCCGATTGCGATGAAACTATGGTAATTTGTTGACCATATGCTAGCGAAGGTTTTTGAATAAGAACACCATTTCACCATGGGTGGTATGCGATTCGCTTCAACAAATGAGGGTATATCGTATAGTTTAGTGGCAGTTAACGTGTTTTCGGTGTATGACCGCTCACGTTATTTAGAATTGAACAGCGAAGCAAGGAACTTGAATTGAGCAACAGGGGCAACGGTGCAACAAGAGCAACGGTGCAACGGTGCAACGAGAGCAACGGTGCAACGAGAGCAACGGTGCAACGAGAGCAACGGTGCAACGAGAGCAACGGTGGACTGGAAGCGGCAGAGCAACGGGAGCAAAGGGAGCAAAAGGAGCCATGTGAGCAGGAAACAACACTGAATTTGCACTTTCGGTGGTATAGCACCCTAGAAACGTGGGCGTAGCGCAGTTGACTCATAAATATCTGGAACTTAAGCCATAAAATAAAAAAACCAACAAAATTATTAATTGTTTGCGTGGCTCGATGCGATAGGACTTCGCGAGCGAGCTTCTAGTTGAACGAAAATATTTCAGAGCGATTTTCACATGCTTTCGAAAACCAACCGAATGAGCGATTTATTTAACTCAATATTAAAAAAAACATACTTTTCGAAATTCAAACATGATTACTATCTAGTAAACATCAAACGACAAAAATCTCTTTTAGTCATGAATGCGATATTATGTTGAGAAATATAACCCAAATTTCCAGGGCCATTTTCCGATTCTAAGAATAAACTTTCCAAAATTCGATTTGAAATCTTTCCAATTAAACATTGATGTTGAGTTGGCAGTTAATTCAAATCGAATAATGTATTTATTTATATTTCAGTCAGTTACAAAATTTACACGGAGCGTTCCGAATGTACTACACATGTACGCGCCTACATACTCGTACGTACAACACTATCCAATTTTTGAATCGATTTCGAAACAGAAGTAAATGTTTATAAATAATCAAAATGTATATTTAAAAATCTGTCAAAATTATTTTTACATCACACGATGTAACGTGTATGAGTAGTGTAAGTTATCGGAAATTAAATTATGTTCCGATGATGTATTACTCTGTCGCGATGTTTAACAAAAAATCAGAGGATCCGAAAAACGTTGTTTACATTGCAAAACCTTGGTGAATGAATCAAATTCTGTAATTAAGATAGTATCCGAATCCGAGTGACTATAGTTATTCTGAGATTTGGAGGATTTGAGAGTACGAGAATTCTGAAAACCATCTAGCCGTTGGGCACGATATAATGACTTCAATCCACTGCATACACATGCCAACATCAAAGAACACTTTGCATGACTTCTTCACGAATTTCGTCGTTTATTTTTATTTTTATATGACTATGTATCAAGTTAATTTTATTTCTGCGTGGTCTTTTTGTAAGAGGTTCGAAATTAATTTAAATTTTTTTGGATATTTAAGCTCTAAGGAGTACAGTAGTTTTGTACGTTTTCGCGAATTGCGACATACTATTTCTTAGGTCTAATGAGATATCGAAATTGTAGCTATTGGTTTTTTGCTTTTTGACTGATTTCGGGCGATGTGACTCACAGCGAGTTTAAGTTCTACACTAACCTCCTGCATTATCTGTGAAGTAGTGTTGGAAGCCACGCAGAGAGCAGTGACGGTATATATATTTACAATAATCTAATATTAGATAGATGGCGCTATTTTTCTGTTGTGACATTTAAAGATAGGTATGCTTTTGGAATTCGGGACAAATATTTCCCGGTATTTATATTTTTTCCATATGGCTGAATGTGTCTCGCAGGCACGCTGCGAATTTCATATACATACATACATACATAGATATTTGGGTGATTCTCGTAGATTCGACCTGTTAGGTTGAAAATGGTCCGAGTTATGTTTCCGGTCAGCTTGAAAATTGTAGTTTTGAGATAATCGCGTTTGAAGTTTTGAGTAGTTGAAAACCATGAATAATTTGGCAATACCTTTAATCCTCGATGCCTGCATCATACAATTGGCCTTCCGGATTATCATTCTGCTGTTGCTTTTCTTTTCCGCTTGATCTTGAAGCGATCCTTTCCTCTTTTACAACTTCAGACAGCGTTCTCTCTGCAAGCTTTATGCGCATCTTGTCGATCTCCAGACACATTTCGTAGCTGTTCGGGCTGATTTCTAAGTCCATCGCCAATGTGCAAAATTGAAAAAACCCCGTCATTGTACACACAAACCGCAATTCAGTAGCTAGATCCAAGACTGTTTTACCACTCGAAATAGATTTTGGAGCCAATGCCCACGCAGTCGAGTTGAAACTTTCGTTATTGATTTGTGTGTAACCGCCGATGCATCGAGTAAGATCGTCTCCAGATCAGATCTTCTCTGGTCAGTTCTTCATATATGTATATATGTTTGATAGCTTCATAGACTTCAATTGGAAGATTTTTACACACGATGCTCTAGTCCCCCTAAAGTGCCTTCCTCCTAGCGTTCACAAAAAGAGCTCGCTGCGGATCAGGTAGTCTTGCCCTAAAATTCGAAAACCGAGTCCTTAAGGCTCGTGTACACTAGCAAGTAACTTGCGACATTTCTTGCTAGAGTAATTTGGTGCGATGCTTACACTATCTGTCAAATTGCAGCAATTTTACTCTATCAAGTAGTTCTACAATAATCTTGCAAGTAAAATTTGCTCTTCCGTGTACACTTCATCATCAAAGTTTCGTTGAACTGTCAAAACGAACAACAAAAATACCACAACTCTGGATAAAGTTCCACATTGGTAATGAACAAAACCCGTCCTCCGAACTCCACTTTGATTTTGCGTTCATATTTCACACGTAAACTATAGAGCTATGACACCTAAAACTGAACTTAACTTCACTTCCAATGCGACTGTACCGACTTGCTGAAATATTTTGGAACCGATCGGAACTTTCTTGCGAGATTTCAACTCTCGCAAGTTAGCGTGTACATTGACAACTTGCTTGAAAAGGCAAGCATTTGCTGGCTAAAGCAAAAACTTGGGCAAATGCGCTCTCGGAACCGTGTACAAATGCAGCAATAAATGTCTTAGAGCAACTCTAGCAAGTTTTGCTTGCTAGTGTACACGAACCTTTAGAGACTTTTTTCGGCCTAAGGGACCATTTAAAATAAAAAAAATCGATGTTTCGAAAATGTTTGGAAATAAAAAGTTAGTATTACATGCTCAAATATTTGACTTAAAAACTTGATGAAAAGTTTTGTACAGGCAGAGCAAATAAATAATAATGTGCCAAACGAAAATTAGGCGAATACACTACCTGACAGCATTTACATAGAAAGTAATCAAATACATATTGGACAGCGTGGCATTCAGCTGCAGAATGCAGTTTGACAGACAGAATGACATTCAACCATACATTTTATGCTACTATTTCAGGACCTGAAGGAAGGAACGGACTGGTAAATAAGATACAACAATGAGTTGTTGAGCTGCAGTGGGCTGCTCATGTAGAGAGAATGGAAGATGTTTGAATCCTCAAACGCTCTTTAAGGCAAAGCGGGTGATATCAGACCAGTAGACATCCACGCAAACTATGGGAAGACTCGGTTGATGATACTCAATTCTTAAAAATTACCAACAGGAGGACGCGGTCTTTGGGTCAAGAGGATTGGTGGCGCGCCTTCAGCAAGCCTGGGACCGATTCGGGCTGTCACACCATGGATGGTGATGATGATCCTATATTACTACATACATAAATATTATACTATAGAAATTGCATTGTTGGTGAATGAGTATACTGTTCCAGAATTCGTTGCTTTCTCTATGCAATATTTAAAGAATATCTGTGCATTTAGCAACCTGATTTCCGCGGAAATAAACATTCAAGTTCATTGATCCCTATCGCTGCTATTTATACAACTTAACATACCTATGACAGAACCATGCCAATCATTCAATCACCAAATTGCGATCTCGTGCCAGCAATGAAACGCGTTAATTACGCTTCGATTTGCTTATCGAAGAAATAATCGTAATTTCAACGAGTCCATAAAAATTTTTCACATTATTGAGGATATATCATTGGTCACGATTTACCAATCACAGATCGTAAAATCTAATGGAGCCGGTATAGAAGAGCTCCAGAATTAGCGCAATTAGTACAAAGACGGAAATTTCTTTTATAGTTCGTTTTTCTGATCGTAATCATAGCACAAAGCTGCTGTACTGATTGCTGAAAGACAACAAGTCACCTTATGGCTGTTTAAGAAATCAACAATCTTAAGATCGGACAAACAGTGTGCATTATGTGTATATAATTATATATATATAGGATATTTACGAGATCAAACCATACCTGGTGCGAATAATTCTTCATCTTGACCAACTTCTTTTCTTTTCTCTTCATTTTGTTATCGTTTGCAGACAAGTTCCAGGTCTTTTATGACAACAATTGCATCTTTATGCTACGATTGAGTGAGTAATCATCATCAGATGCTGTAGAGAAATTGTTTTTTTTTCAAATTACTTGAAAGACTGCATTACTGTTTATGGGAAATGGCCTCTTTACAGTATCTAGATATGAAAACGTATGGCCAAGATAATCATTTAATGCTTTAATGAGGCATATAAATGCCGAGAGGATTTTCAAAATGATGTTGCTGATGGATGGGGCTCTTAGCTCCAGCAAAAGGGAAATTTTCAATAAAACAAAAGTTACAAATTGCTGATTATTCGTGCTGCTTACCAATCTTGTTATTTTTGAAAATTATTCTAATTTGCTTAGACTAAACTCTGAGGAATTTTGTCACATAAGTTTGTTTATTGTTACATGTTTTGTGACATATCGTAGCAGTCGTTGGCTATCACAACCGCCGTGAACACGAATATTTTTTTTTCAAATTTTATACATGTGCACCCTTATGCTTGAGTCACATACAAAGTAGAATCAGGCAGCCCGGTGCAGCCTTACGCACTCAGTAAAACATCAAGTCACATAACTATTCACTCTCTGCGTTAAGCTAGTATTACACTGTATGACCACGCTGTCAAATTGCAGTGGTAAGCTATGCAAAATAGTAAATTTGACCGAATGAATACTGTGAGATTTATTTGTATTCGCCTACTTCGCATCGCATATTACTGCAATTTGACCACTTGGTCAAACAGTGTAATACAAGCTTAAGTTTGAGTTTTAAATAAATTTCAAATTTTCCAAAAAGCGTTCGTATTCGTGCATACGACGCAGCGAACAACTAAAAAGGCTTTTTAAACTAATTTTAATTCCCTCCGGTCAGATCAAGTAACCATTCGATGTTGTAAAGATAAAAAAAATTACTTCTCGATTTTGAGGTTAACTATGGGCAACGAAAAAGTTCAAAGTGGGTGAACATTTCTTGATGATTGCGTTATGATGTTCTAGTGTACGTTCGTTGTGACTACCACAGTGGAAATACACTGTGCTCAACTTTTTGACACCTAGGCTGCGCCGGCTTGCGTTGCCGTTGTGACTTACGGGTTAGATTTTGTAAGGGATTGGACATACCCCAATAAAAAATAGCCAAATTCTTCTATGCGCATGTCGAAGTAAGAGCTGCATGGTCATACGTAACTGATTATTTTTAGGGCAAAAATTTTGGCGGTCTTTTTAAATTTTTTTTGCATGTAATAAATATATTGCATAAACATACAGTTGTCACGATCAGCTGCAAACCAATCGTATTATACTCTAGATGAGGACGATCTTGACCGTTAACGAAATTAGCCTTACAAATTCGATCAAACATCCAGATTTAAAATTTCAAGACCATACGCCAAGGCGTTTTTGAGTTATCATGTTTACGGGCGGGCGAACGGGTGTCAAACGCATTTATCTTATCCCCAAATAAGCACAAAATAACACTTAACTTTTTTTGGTCTGAGGTTTCGATCTAAACGTTACAAGCTTTTGAGCTGGATCAATCTTATTATACTCTCTTTGTAATCTATGTATGTATGCTTTACAGATGCAAGTTATTTTATTATATACATATGGTATGTACATATTTACCTATGATCTGGTACGATTCTGTAACTGAAATCTTGGATTCAAGATCCAAGCCGTTCAGGTTACCATGACAACCAGGCCCGAGCGCAGGATTGTATGTTAGGGAGGGGGGAGAGGGGGGTCCTCAAGTTCCTACCATACTAAATGTGATTATTGACCTAAAAAAAAAAACGGGCCTGATGACAACCATTAAAAATAAACAACAAAATATTCCTACATAATTATTTTACGTGTGTTTTTGACACGAAAGATCCCTTGGCAGTGTGCACCTACGATATATCCTTGTTGCAGGGTTTTGCTTTTCTTGTCAGCATAATTTTAAGTCCGTACAAGTTCAGTAATCATTTATGTAGATACTATAGAAAGCCAGAGTAACATACATAGTTCTAATTGTGAAATGAAACGACTGATGTATGTAAAGGTTTCATTAAGGAAGGTATATCAAACTGGATAGATATCGAGTTGAAAGACAATCGGGGCGCATCTGTCTCAAGACGTGTATTTTTTCCCATATGTTGTCTCGAAGAGTCTCGCAGACGTTTCGACATGACTTCGAGACATAGGCCAGTTTTTCACAGATTTTAACCAACCAGGCTAACTAATTCCCCCCAACCACTCCCCCTTCCACGCATAGGCGCACCGTGGCCTAAAATCTGGCAGGGGCCAGGGCCCGAATGGCTCAGAACATACGACTTTTTCCGAAAGGCACACATGCTTTTCATACAAGTTCGTCCTTTTTGTGTTTACAGATTGGGTAATCGTACGAATGATTAGTCTTAGGTTATGACTTTGAAATGTTAATACGCTGTTTTTCCAATGATGATTTGATTTAATCAATTTCTTAAGGCATAAGGATAAATTGTCTGTAAGAAAACCGATGGGAACATCATACCCGTATGCTTGTGACCATGGATTTAATAGCGAAGTTGTTAAAAAAATGTTTGACATCTTACTTTTATTATGGCTCCCAGGGAACGATATTACCAACACATTATCTGACATTGTTATATTGGAGGCGCTTATGTGCACGAAAATTTTCATATTGTCTTAATTTTTATAAGTGCAACGCGGTTAAGTACACTAATGGTGATTTCTTTTCTGCAAAAAAATGTGACCCGTTTCTGCCCTCAATTTTTGTTCTAGCAGTTCCGCTGTTCTATTCTCAAATTTTTTTTGACCTGCTAGAAAAAGGGGTTTGAGTCCGTGGCTAAAATTGACCTGAAAACTCGCATTTCTTGCCCCGAAAATTTCGGCGGTGCAACTCCTTTAACCTCAAATGTGCGTAAGAAACGATGAAAATAAGAAAAAAATATCCTACGACACAGCGGCAAACGATTTAAAAGCATAAATTAAACTGTCCAACGGGTCATACGGTAATTAGAAATCATACGGAGTGTAGTGTAAATATATTTAAATTTTCATAATAGCTTTTTGACCTGAAAGCGTTCTATTGTAAATTGACCTGTCGGACGGAACTGTCAAAAAAGAGGGCAGAACTGCAATAATTTTGCATCTTTACAGGTCACATTTTTTTTGAGAAAAGAAATCACCATAATACGTGTAAGCCCATAGAATTTGACACTGCCAAGTGCACATGTAAAACCTATTTTGACTTTCATTTTTAGCAAGCACAATTCGACCCATTAACCATTTCAGTAAAGAGGGATTCTTCGAAAATCGGACGTTTTAAACGTTGGTCATCATGTTTAAATCGAATCACTCATTGTCATTTCTAACATATCAAAAAGTTACCGGAATAACCACTGTGTGGCGCTTTTATTGTTCCGATTTGAGTTCTTTTTTTTTTGTTACGTTGGTACATCTGTCGTTGACATTCCTTCTAAATCTTAGCGTCATAGCTAAACATTTGCAAAAGTTACGTAGCCAAGAGTACATCTATCTCTGTGTGTCCCTGCGATTTTTCTATTACTTCTTCTCGGCTGCTGAAACGCGTTCCCCGTAGTGGTTTTTAAACTCGATAGAACAGAAGGAAGTCACAGGGAGCCAAATCAGGTGAATTCGGTGGCTGTTGAATGGTATTTGTTGCTTTTTTCGTCAAAAAATTACGAATAATGATGGCAATGTGCGACGGTGCGTTATCATGGTGCAAAATCCACGAGTTTTCTGGTTACAATTCTGGTCTCTTTAAGCGAATTGCTTCACGCAAACGTCTCATAACGCCCAAATAATACTCTTTGTTTACTGTCTGGCCTTCTGGCAAGAATTCATGATGCACTACACCGTTGTAATCCATGAAAACCGTGAGCATTGCCTTCTTTGACTCACGACTTGACTCACGACCACTTTTGAACCACTCGTGCTACTAATAAACGGCCGTTTTCTTTAGAGAATCGTGGCCGAAATACTTTTCCAACATTTCCAACGTTCGCGCACCATTAAATCCGTTTTTTACGCAAAATTTAATACAAGTTCATATTGTTACAAAAATCCATTTCTAAAATTGTAAAAAATCGCCAACACACACAGAGATAGATGTACTCTTGGCTACGTAACTTTTGCAAATTTCAAGCTATGACGCTAAGATTTAGAGGGAATGTCAACAACAGATGTACCAACTTACCAAAAAACAGAACTCAAATCGAAAAAATTAAAGTGCCGCACGGTATTTATTCCGGGAACTTTTTGATCAAGGTGGTATATCGGCCGTATCTTTGCAACAATGAGGAAAGAGATGCGAAACAGTCACGCACACAATAGATAACCTTATGGATTTTTTTGTCTTTTGATATGTGTTGTCGACAAATTAAATGAAGAGATCGCCATGATTTCCATGGTTTCCGCTTATAATTGTTTCGATTCGACATCTACCTTTATTTTCGAATCAAGCATTTATTTGAATGAAAGTATCGAACGAAAACCAAGTCAATCTCTGTAAAAATTTGAAAGGAAAGTGCTAGCAGTAGGATAGGAAAGAATTCTTTGTCTGGAAGGGGCCCAAATTATTTTTCTGGGAGGATCCAAGCTGGAGTCTGGGGAGTCCTGGGCCCTCCTCCCCCCCCCCCCTACGGCGCGCCTATGACTTCCACGCACTTCCAAAAAAACACGTCCATGTCCAACCAACTCGGTATTTTGATTCCAGTATCGATGACCCGAACATTGACTAAATCGGCTGATGCCATCTAGTTGAACATAAAAAAAAGTCATTTGATTGGCGTTCGATAACATCAATCTGGACGATGTTATGTTACAATTTCAATTTAGGTTCAAGTTTTTGCTTGTAACAGCCTTAATTATGACCTCTGTGAACTTAGCACCCCACTTTAACCAAAAAATCTGCCAACAGTCTGGGCGCAACTGTATTATTTTTCCGGCAGAAGTTCAGAACGCGTTCAATTCGGGGATGCGGTGTATGTTACTATGTGACTGAAAACCTAACAAAAAGTTCGGGAAGCGGTTAGAAAAGGGTGTAACATATGAATTAAATAATTTGGTCATATTCCGGGATGCGGTCTAGAGGTTGAAAAAAACAAAACTTAAAAATAGGTGATTATTAAACAAACCTGGGGAAGTGAAAAGATATTCGATATCTGATCAGACCTGAGAAACATGGTGGAATTCATGAAAAAGTATACAACCAGTTTACACCCTCTTAGGGGTCGAATTTCAAAAAATCTTGAAAACACTTTCTAGGTATTCACATGAAGAATCCGTAGAAAAAAATGAACTCAATATTTCGAAAGACCTAGTAGATATGACGAAAATCGTGAAAATATATGCATTTTACACAAACCGATATTTTTTTTTGCCCCCCCCCCCCTTCTGAACGACAATGAATATTCAAATTTTTTTTATCAGAATTACTTTTCTAGTTAATTTACATATACGTACCGAGTTTCAACTTAACAGCATAAGCCGTTCTAAAGTTAGGAAAAACACCCCCCACCACCGTACCATACTACTCCTAAAAAAAAATTTATTTTTCCACCATGCCACTACTATAGCTCTATCTAAATACCAAGTTTCAGCTTCCTATCATTATAGATTCTTAAGATATAAGCATCGGAACTTTTTCTTTCTCACCCTTCCCCACCCTCACCCTCTACACCCACACCCCCAAACTTTTTTTCCCTACTAGGGTTCTATTAGGCCTAGTTCTGGTAAAAATTTGAAGCAACCATCTTACACTGTTATTGAGATATGAAACGTGTTATTTTTGAAAAATTCTTATCCCCTCCACTTACGTACTCCCCCGCCCCCTTCAAAGATTTTACTTTGAGCAATCTTTATTTATCAAGCTTTGTATCCAAACCGAATTTTGTTTTTCTGGTGCCACTGGTTTGGGAGATATTGTAATGTTAAGTATTTCAACCCCCACCCCCGTACGTCACTACCCCCACCCAAAAATTGTTATTCAATCTATTCTCCTAGTATAACTACAGATATTTATTAAGTTTTAATTGCTTGCTATTAACGGTTTAGGAGATATGGATTTTAGAATGTGTCGATCTCGACTTTTTTGCGTTTCGGACGCATTGCTTCCCCCTCCACTCCCACACCCCTTCACCCATATCTGTTTTTTTTTTGCAAATGGGTTCATTATCAAAGCTCTATAGAAATTCTAAGTTTCAGCCTCCTAACACAAGCGGTTCCTGAGATCTAGAAACCTAAATTTTTCGTCTAAAACGCTTACCCCGCCTTCCCCCTTACACCTCCTCCCCTGAAAATAATGTCAATTCAAGGGGTCTACCAAGTCTATTCTTAGAAAAAATTTTAATTTAATAGCTCCACTGGTTTGAGAGCTACGAGCCTTCAAAGATTTTGGGGCGGTCGACGTACGGCGTACGGCGTACGGGGTACGGCGTACAGACGGAGTGAAAATTTTTATTGCTTTTTTCGCGTCTACTAGTCATGAAACGTGAAAAAAAAAATTTTGAGGGCAGCAAATTTTTTTTTTTTAAAAATCGATAACAATACTGTATTATAAATAATACAGTAATTGAATAAAAAAATTGTTTTCGGGTGGAGCTTTGTTTGTACTTGATTGTACCGAAAAAAATTTCGTTTGTACCTCCAAGGGTACGGAGAAAAAAATGCTCCGTGTGAACTTAGCACCCGACTTGCACCAAATTAACTGAAATTTTTTATTCAGATAGTACCCCGTCTAAAAATGATTGTACCGAAAATGATTTTTTTTGTTTTTTCAATTAAAAAAATAAATAAATAAAAAATTTTTTTTACAAAAAAAAAAAAGTACGGCAAACTATTGTAAATTGGTTCTATTTGATTGTACCTTCAATCGATTTTAAAATACTTTAAAATTTACATCAAAAACTAGCTATCTAAACCAACCAATCCTTCACACAAAGAGTAAAATAATTAAAACGACAACACTTTATAAATCGATGACCGGAGTATGATCAATTTTCAAAATTCGAAAAACCAAAGATGCTAACATATGCTATAGAAACCGTTATTGATTGTACCTCCAAGAAATTTTAAGAAATATTTATTTTTCCATCAAAAAATAACAATCTAAATCAGCCAATAATTCACACTCAGAGAAAATAATTCGAAAGACGATCCTCCTACAACACATTATTAATCGATAAGCGGAGTACATGCGATTTCAAAATTCAAAAAACCAAAGATGCAAATATATGCTATGGATACCGTAATTGATTGCACCTCCAAGAAATTTTAGGAAATATGAATTTTTCCATCAAAAAATAACAATCTAAATCAGCCAATAATTCACACTCAGAGAAAAATTATTCGAAAGCCTATCCTCTGACAACACATTATAAATCGATAAGCGGAGTATTCTCGATTTCAAAATTGGAAAAACTAAAGATGCTAACATATTCTGTAGGAACCCAATTTGATTGTACCTTCAAGAAATTTTAGGAAATATTAATTTTTCGGTCGAAACATAACAATATAAATCATCCAATTATTCACCCTCAGAGAAAAATAATTCGAAAGACGATCCTTCGACAACACATTATAAATCGATGAGGGATATCATTATTTAAAAACTGTAATATTTTCAGAATAATAATCCGAAATTGGAACATAAAATTTTTGGTTTTCCACCTTTTTACCTATGAATGAATTCCATTTGACTTTCTAAAGGAGTAATTCCTGAGTTTCAAGAATGAAATGTGTACCTACGGACCGTGTCTATTTATTTTAATTAGACCCTTTTTTAAACAAGGTATTGTTCATTTCTTAAAAAATCTGCCAACAGTCTGGGCGCAACTGTATTATTTTTCCGGCAGAAGTTCAGAACGCGTTCAATTCGGGGATGCGGTGTATGTTACTATGTGACTGAAAACCTAACAAAAAAATCGGGAAGCGGTTAGAAAAGGGTGTAACATATGAATTAAATAATTTGGTCATATTCCGGGATGCGGTCTAGAGGTTGAAAAAAACAAAACTTAAAAATAGGTGATTATTAAACAAACCTGGGGAAGTGAAAAGATATTCGATATCAGATCAGACCTGAGGAACATGGTGGAATTCATGAAAAAGTATACAACCAGTATACACCCTCTTAGGGGTCGAATTTCAAAAAATTTTGAAAACACATTCTAGGTATTCACATGAAGAATCCGTAGAAAAAAAATGAATTCAATATTTCGAAAGACCTAGTAGATATGACGAAAATCGTGAAAATATATGTATTTTATATTAACCGATATTTTTTTTTGCCCCCTCTTCTGAACGCCAGTGAATGTTTGAATTTTTTTTTATCGGAACTACTTTTCTAGTTAATTTACATATACGTACCGAGTTTCAACTTCCTAGCATAAGCCGTTCTGAAGTTAGGGAAAACACCCCCCACCACCGTACCATACTACCCCTAAAAAAAAAATTATTTGTCCACCATGCCACTACTGTAGCTTTATCTAAATACCAAGTTTCAGCTTCCTATCATTATAGATTCTTAAGATATAAGCATCGGAACTTTTTCTTTCTCACCCTTCCCCACCCTCACCCTCTACACCCACACCTCCAAACTTTTTTTCCCTACTAGGGTTCTATTAGGCCTACTTCTGGTAAAAATTTGAAACATCCATCTTACACTGTTATTGAGATATGAATCGTGTTATTTTTGAAAAATTCTAATCCCTTCCACTTCCGTGCTCCTCCACCCCCTTCAAATATTTTACTTTGAGCAATCTTTATTTATCAATCTTTATAATAAAACCGAATTTTGGTTTTCTGGTCCAATTAGATTGTGAGATATCGTAATCTAAAGTTTTTCACCCCCCACCCCCGTACGCCACTACCCCCACCCAAAAATTTTGTTTCAATCTACTCTCCTAGTATAACTACAGATATTTGTTAAGTTTTAATTGCTTGCTATTAATGGTTTAGGAGATATGGATTTTAGAATTTGTCGATCTCGGCATTTTTGCGTTTCGGACGCATTATTTCCCCCTCCACTCCCACACCCCTTCACCCATATCTGTTTTTTTTTTTGCAAATGGGTCTATTATCAAAGCTCTATAGAAATTCTAAGTTTCAGCCTTCTAACACAAGCGGTTCCTGAGATCTAGAAACCTAAATTTTTCGTCTAAAACGCTTACCCCGCCTTCCCCCTTACACCTCCTCCCCTGAAAATAATGTCAATTCAAGGAGTCCACCAAGTCTATTCTTAGAAAAAATTTTAATTTAATAGCTCCACTGGTTTGAGAGCTACGAGCCTTCAAAGATTTTGGGGCGGTCGACGTACGGCGTACGGCGTACGGGGTACGGCGTACAGACGGAGTGAAAATTTTTATTGCTTTTTTCGCGTCTACTAGTCATGAAACGTGGAAAAAAAAATTTTGAGGGCAGCAAATTTTTTTTTTTTAAAAATCGATAACAATACTGTATTATTAATAATACAGTAAAATGCATATATTTTCACGATTTTCGTCATATCTACTAGGTCTTTCGAAATATTGAATTCATTTTTATTCTACGGATTCTTCATGTGAATACCTAGAATGTGTTTTCAAGATTTTTTGAAATTCAACCCCTAAGAGGGTGTAAACTGGTTGTATACTTTTTCATGAATTCCACCATGTTTCTCAGGTCTGATCAGATATCGAATATCTTTTCACTTCCCCAGGTTTTTTTAATAATCACCTATTTTTAAGTTTTTTTTTTCAACCTCTAGACCGCATCCCGGAATATGACCCAATTATTTAATTCATATGTTACACTCTTTTCTAACCGCTTCCCGAACTTTTTGTTAGGTTTTCAGTCACATAGTAACATACACCGCATCCCCGAATTGAACGCGTTCTGAACTTCTGCGGGAAAAATAATACAGTTGCGCCCAGACTGTTGGCAGATTTTTTTAAAGATGCTTTGAATAAAATTTTCGAAAACAATTTTCAAAAGCCTGCAACAAAAGTTGATAACATTATGGAGCGAACTACACGGTAAAAAATTTGGGTGTAATTTCAATAAATTTTCTTCTCTATATCTAGGTCCAAACGAAATCTTAGATAAAATCTATATGTTGGCATCATATAGAAAGAGTCTACTTATTTTAGTATACTTTTTATCAGAAACAAGTATGCACCAATGTATCTTAAAGACTATTAAACTTATAAGAATCGCTATACATTTAGTATATGCGAATTTTGAATAAGTTTTATAAGTAGATTGGAATAAATATCTTAATTCCGTTCTTTTTGAAATTATACCTATAATTAAAAACATGTCCGAATGTGTATTGTATGTATAAACTTTATTTTAGAAACCTAAAAAGTTTATTAAAAAATCAATTAAAAAAAAAGTAATGAAATTTGTCCTATTGTCTTTTCTTGAAGCTGCAGGAGTTAAAGTTTATGCACTACTCACACTCTTCTCACATGTTGCAATTTCTATAAAAATTTATCACTTAAATATGTGTCACATATATCACTACCATAACAATTAACAAACCTGAAGAATCTTACCTCGCTACCTTAAAATCTGCATACGTAGTTTCGGGACCAGAAGAAAATACTATTTATACGATTTTTTTCAGTTTTGAACTCCACTTGTCCGACTTGTCCACGCGTCCGATGATCGTAACATTGAAAATGAATTTCACCATACATACAAAATATTTTACATAGAGCTAACGCAATAAATACTCTGAAACAAAACAATAATCGCGAAATTTCTATGCGGAGTCCTATTACTTTGATCGCGTTTAGAGTAAATTTCAAATTGTATCCCTATTTTTTTATGATTTTAATAAGATAAATGTATTAGACAGTTTTATCTATTCAAACATTATAGAATTTATACTAAAAATTGTGTAATTTTTATTCGGAATCCTATTACTTTGAACGTGGTTGGTGTAAGTCTCTAGTTTTATTCGTATTTTTTATAAATTTAATAAGTGAATAGCATTAGACAGTTCTATCTAATCAAATTTTATAGAGTTTATACCTAAAATGGCATAAATAACATTATAAATGAAAAAGTATAACTTTTTCTATCTTTTACTCCAAAATTTTTTACCGTGTAGAAACCATAGATAAAACCAATATATCACATCAATAAGTTGATGCCACAATTGAAATTGATTATACGCTTTTTTAGAAAAATTTGTACAGTCAAAACGAAATACAGAAACAAATCCGAAGGTATAAAATTGTCAAGTTTTGAAACTGTAATATTTTGTATTTACCGCTTCCACTAGCAATCAAAATAGCATTTTCTTATGTATTTCTATGCGGAGTCCTATTACTTAGATTGCGTTTGGAGTAAATTTCAAATTTTATCCCTATTTTTTATCATTTTAATAAGATAAATGTTTAATGCCCTAGACACACGGCAATATTTAATATAGATTAAATCAAAATCTTTCATTGAAAATTGGAAAGTGACACACGTACGTTTATTTGAATCTATATTAAATCCAGAAAAAAGCTCAAAAAGTTTGGCAATTAAATTGCCGCGAAAACATGCGAGTTCTGTTCGCTTGCCTTAAGTCTGCCAAACTGTCCCTTCAAGCATCTTTCAGCTTCTGTTCGTCAGACATGGCCACAGAACTCTTTTTTTACGCGTTTTATCCGTTTGCAGAAATTTATATTCTATTACTCCAAAAGTTTTTAATGTGTACGTTTTATGAAAATAACATAAGCACCAAAAATCAAAAAAAAGTTTTATTCCGTCGGTGTGCCGGCGCCGTCCGCCGCACGAAAACTGTTTGAAAGCTTAAAGCTTTTTGAAGTTTGAAAAACTTTAGATTGCAATAGGTGCGTTTTTATCAACTGGATCAGATCACGATTGAAAAAAACGATAGGTGTGTTTTTTTCAACTGGATCAAGATCAAAATCATTCGTTTTACATTGAAAACAACAACAAAGAGATGATCCAACATCAAAATGGGATCAAATGTTATATCAGATTTCCCCTCCAAAGCTTATTTAAATTGTCACTATTTCAATATTGTCAGAGATGGCGCCCTGCAACTCGCAACATTTGTAGCAGATATTTGCACCCAGCAGATAGAACAGGTTCGTTTGAGGGGGTAGCAACGTACAGGGGTGGGATAGGTTTTCATATCTTGTAGCCAAAAACTATACATGGGTGTTATATGACCTTTATACAGTTCCGTTTCGCCGTATAGTATACAAAACTTTTTTTGCTGACAATTTATCTGAGGCATTAACAACAGGATTGTGAACCCTGCTAAATTAGCTTTTGGGATGAGCCACATCGTTTTTTTCAATCGTGATCTGATCCAGTTGAAAAAAACACACCTGATGTGGCTCATCCCAAAAGCTTATTTAGCAGGGTTCACAATCCTGTTGTTAATGCCTCAGATAAATTGTCAGCAGGAAAAGTTTCGTATACTATACGACGAAACGGAACTGTATAAAGGTCATATAACACCCATGTATAGTTTTTGGCTACGAGATATGAAAAACTTTCCCACCCCTGTACGTTGCGACCCCCTCAAACAAACCTGTTCTATCTGTTGGGTGCAAATATCTGCTACAAATGTTGCGAGTTGCAGGGCGCCATCTCTGAAAATATTGAAATAGTGACAATTTAAATAAGCTTTGGAGGGGAAATCTGATATAACATTTGATCCCATTTTGATGTTGGATCATCTCTTTGTTGTTGTTTTCAATGTAAACCGAATGATCTTGATCTTGATCCAGTTGAAAAAAACACACCTAATATCTATCAATCCAATTGCACTAGAAAAATTAAATTTCGGTTTCTAAATAAAGGTTAGATGAACTAAGCTAGCTAAAAGTACAATTTATGTAAGGACTCAGTGGAGTATGGAAGCGGAGATGATAAGAATTTTTCTAAAAAAATCAATTCTTATATTTCAAGTACAGTGTAAGATAGTTGCTTATATTTTTTACCAAAAGTGGGCCTACTAGACCGATAGCTGGAAAAAAATTTGCCAACAGTCTGGGTGTAACTATATTATTTTTTCGGCAAAAGTTCAGAACGCGTTCAATTCGGGGATGCGGTGTCTGTCACTATGTGACTGAAAACCTAACAAAAAGTTCGGGAAGCGAAAAGGGTGTAACATACGAATTAAATAATTGGGTCATATTCCGGGATGCGGTCTAGAGGTTGAAAAAAATAAAAATTAAAAAAAAGGTGATTATTAAACAAAGCTGGGGAAGTGAAAAGATATTCGATATCTGATCAGACCTGAGAAACATGGTGGAATTCATGAAAAAGTATACAACCTGTTTACACCCTCTTAGGGGTCGAATTTCAAAAAATCTTGAAAACACATTCTAGGTATTCATATCAAGAATCCGTAGAATAAAAATGAACTCAATATTTCGAAAGACCTAGTAGATATGACGAAAATCGTGAATATATATGCATTTAATATTAACCGATATTTTTTTTTGCCCCCCCTTCTGAACGCCAATGAATATTTGAATTTTTTTTATTAGAATTACTTTTCTAGTTAATTTACATATACGAACCGAGTTTCAACTTCCTAGCATAAGCCGTTCTGAAGTTAGGGAAAACACCCCCCACCACCGTACCATACTTTCCTTAAAAAAAATGTATTTTTCCACCATGCCACTACTATAGCTTTATCTAAATACCAAGTTTAAGCTTCCTATCATTATAGAGTCTTAATATATAAGCATCGGAACTTTTTCTTTCTCACCCTTCCCCACCCTCACCCTCGACACCCACACCCTCAAACTTTTTTTCCCTACTAGGGTTTTATTAGGCCTACTTCTGGTAAAAATTTGAAACATCCATCTTACACTGTTATTGAGATATGAATCGTGTTATTTTTGAAAAATTCTAATCCCTCCCACTTCCGTGCTCCTCCACCCCTTTCAAATATTTTACTTTGAGCAATCTTTATTTATCAAGCATTATACTCAAACCAAGTTTTGTTTTTCTGGTACCATTGGTTTGTGAGATATCGTAATCTAAAGTTTTTCACCCCCCACACCCGTACGCCACTACCCCCACCCAAAAATTTTGTTTCAATCTACTCTCCTAGTATAACTACAGATATTTGTTAAGTTTAAATTGCTTGCTATTAATGGTTTAGGAGATATGGATTTTAGAATTTGTCGATCTCGGCATTTTTGCGTTTCGGACGCATTATTTCCCCCTCCACTCCCACACCCCTTCACCCATACCTGTTTTTTTTTGCAAATGGGTCCATTATCAAAGCTCTATAGAAATTCTAAGTTTCAGCCTCCTAACACAAGCGGTTCCTGAGATCTAGAAACCTAAATTTTTCGTCTAAAACGCTTACCCCGCCTTCCCCCTTACACCTCCTCCCCTGAAAATAATGTCAATTCAAGGGGTCTACCAAGTCTATTCTTAGAAAAAAATTTAATTTAATAGCTCCACTGGTTTGAGAGCTACGAGCCTTCAAAGATTTTGGGGCGGTCGACGTACGGCGTACAGACGGAGTGAAAATTTTTATTGCTTTTTTCGCATCTACTAGTCATGAAACGTGGAAAAAAAAATTTTGAGGGCAGCAAATTTTTTTTTTTTAAAAATCGATAACAATACTGTATTATTAATAATACAGTAAAATGAATTCAATATTTGGAAAGACCTAGTAGATATGACGAAAATCGTGAAAATATATGCATTTTATATTAACTGATATTTTTTTTTGCCCCCTCCTGCTGAACGCCAATGAATGTTCGAATTTTTTTTTATCAGAATTACTTTTCTAGTTAATTTACATATACGTACCGAGTTTCAGCTTCCTAGCATAAGCCGTTCTAAAGTTAGGAAAAACACCCTCCACCACCGTACCATACTACCCCTAAAAAAATTTATTTTTCCACCATGCCACTACTATAGCTCTATCTAAATACCAAGTCTTAGCTTCCTATCATTATAGATTCTAAAGATATAAGCATCGGAACTTTTTCTTTCTCACCCTTCCCCACCCTCACCCTCTACACCCACACCCCAAACTTTTTTTTCCTACAAGGGTTCTATTAGGCCTACTTCTAGTAAAAATTTAAAGCATCCATCTAACACTGTTATTGAGATATGAAACGTGTTATTTTTGAAAATTTTTTATCCCCTCGACTTACCGTACGCCGTACGCCAAAATCCTTTGAAGGCTCGTA
Organism: Beris chalybata; assembly: GCA_949128065.1. Lineage (NCBI taxonomy): Eukaryota > Metazoa > Arthropoda > Insecta > Diptera > Stratiomyidae > Beris > Beris chalybata. The sequence continues at coordinate 95,661,801 of OX421895.1, forward strand.
GCTCTCAAACCAGTGGAGCTATTAAATTAAAATTTTTTCTAGGAATAGACTGGGTAGACCCCTTGAATAGACATTATTTTCAGGGGTGGGGGTGTGAGGGGGAAGATGGGGGAAGCGTTTTAGGCGAAAAATTTTGGTTTCTAGATCTCAGCAACCGCTTATGTTAGGAGACTGAAACTTAGAATTTCTATAAAACTTTGATAGTGGACCCATTTGCAAAAAAATTGATGATATGGGTGAAGGGGTGTGGGAGTGGAGGGGGTAAGCAGTGCTTCCGAAACGCAAAATGTCGAGATCGACACATTCTAAAATCTATATCTCCTAAACCGTTAATAGCAAACAATTAAAACTTAACAAATATCTGTAGTTATACTAGGAGATTAGATTGAAACAAAATTTTTGGGTGGGTGTAGTGACGTACGGGGGTGGGGGTTAAAATACTTAACATTACGATATCTCCCAAACCAGTTTCAACAGAAAAACAAAATTCGGTTTGGATATAAGGCTTGATAAATAAGGATTGCTCAAAGTAAGATCTTTGAAAGGGGCGGGGGAGTACGTAAGTGGAGGGGAAAAGAATTTTTCAAAAATATTACGTTTCATATCTCAATAACAGTGTAAGATGGATGATTCAAATTTTAACTAGAAGTAGGCCTAATAGAACCCTTGTAGGAAAAAAAAGTTTGGGGTGTGGGTGTAGAGGGTGAGGGTGGGGAAGGGTGAGAAAGAAAAAGTTCCGATGCTTATATCTTAAGAATCTATAATGATAGGAAGCTAAAACTTGGTATTTAGATAGAGCTATAGTAGTGGCATAGTGGAAAAATAAAATTTTTTTTAGGGGTAGTATGGTACGGTGGTGGAGGGTGTTTTTCCTAACTTTAGAACGGCTTATGCTAGGAAGTTGAAACTCGGTTCGTATATGTAAATTAACTAGAAAAGTAATTCCAATAAAAAAAATTTGAATATTTATTGACGTTCAGAAGGAAGGGGGCTAAAAAAAATATCAGTTAATATAAAATGCATATATTTTCACGATTTTCGTCATATCTACTAGGTCTTTCGAAATATTGAATTCAATTTTATTCTACGGATTCTTCATATGAATACCTAGAATGTGTTTTCAAGATTTTTTTTAAATTCGACCCCTAAGAGGTTGTAAACTGGTTGTATACTTTTTCATGAATTCCACCATGTTTCTCAGGTCTGATCAGATATCGAATACCTTTTCACTTCCCCAGGCTTGTTTAATAATCACCTATTTTTAATTTTCGTTTTTTTCAGCCTCTAGACCGCATCCCGGAATATGACCCAATTATTTAATTCGTATGTTACACCCTTTTCTAACCGCTTTCCGAACTTTTTGTTTGGTTTTCATTCACATAGTAACACACACCGCATCCCCGAATTGAACGCGTTCTGAACTTCTGCCGGAAAAATAATGGAGGTGCGCCCAGACTGTTTGTAGATTTTTTATATACAAATAATATTGCATTTTTCTGCTGAATTTTTTCCCAAGATATCGTAATCTAAAGGTATTTTTTAAATTTTAAACCGCACATGGTACTATTCCTCTTGTTGTTGTGTTTATAATATACTCTACAACCAGTTTCAACTTTGTGATATATGTAAATCCTTCAGGAAATATATATCTTAGAATGTCGCAATTTTAGATCGAACATTTCAGAAAGATTGTTACACACCTCATTCTAATTTTTTTTTACACTATCCAATATCTTATCACCACAAAAATAATCGTGCCGATGTGCATTTTACATGTAACTTTCTTTCCAATCTTCTACCTCTCTTACTATAAGAGCTATCATTTTTTGGAAGACTGAAACCATATTATTATACAGGGGTGGAGCTTCCATATGAGCAAGTGGAGCAACTGCGCCGGGCGCCAAATTTTTAGGGCACCACACCTACTGTTTCACTTACCTACAAAGTTCAGCCGTTTATTTTGAAAGTGGAATAAGTCCATTTCATTTTTAAATCGACATGGCTTAGTGTTTGCGTTTTATCATGTTTAAAAATATTCATGCCAACTTTCGGGAAAATTATTTGTAGGTGTTTGTAACAAGTGTAATGAAACAATTGCATCAATAGATTCTCAAAAAATTGCTTCGTGTTGTATAGAACATCGTTTCAATGTGACATTAAATTTTTTTCTTCAAAAAGTGACTTATTCCACTTTTAAAATAAACGGTTCATACTGCAATTATCACTAAATTCAGTGATTGTAAATTTTGTAGTTCTAAAACATATACCTATCCATCCTAATACATAATTTAACAACACGTCGTACAGCCAAACATTTGCTTCATTCTCTTAAACAAACGGTTGCGGTTTGATATTATTATATAAATATACGTATTCTCATATCACCCTCTTCCAACTAGTTCGATCATACTATACATGTGCGAATCCACTGTCTTACTCTTTGGCGCAAAAATTTTATCCGCGCCATGGTTTGACAAACACACGCACAGCACGATGTATATTCTACACGTTTTTATGCGCGACGGAATGCGTTGCCCAGTAGGAAATGAGAGCATCCCATGATTAATCCCGGACTACTCCTTAGGGAGGTTTGGAGACCTCGTTTTCTCCTCCATTTGACCTCCTTTTTGCAAGAGCATGTCCGCTAAAATCAGATCTCCAATATACCTCCACAGAAAGCATTCAAAAATACTTGTAAGGGTGCTTAAAACGAGATCTCTAATGGGACTAGTTCTGCAGTAAAACTCAAAAATGGTCTTCATAAAGTCCCATTTTCATCCATTCGGAGCAAAGAAAGAGAAGTGACGGTTTTCTGCATAATTTTGTTATTAATTTCTTTCTCTTTCCTCCTTTTTTCCTCCATTGTGAGGCATAGTAGATACCTCGTTATTTGCTCCCTCACGGAGTTCTCCTCAAATTTTCTAGTGGGTGTATTCCGCTGAGTGCATGTATCTGGCGCAGATAATAAATTTGCGCTTCCATATGAATGAAATGGGACAGCGCATGCGCTGTGCCAGTGCTTCGGTTCTTTATGTATTTTAGAATTTTAACGAATTGGGAGCACTGAAATGTGATATTTTTCTTGATAGGTTTTGTTTTATTGGATGACAGAACAAGTGTCAAGTGCCAATAGGTGATATCTTTCAAGTGTAGTGTTAATAAACTTTTAGTGAGCTACCTTCTATATTTCGTTTCTTAAATCTAAAAATGTCCATGAATACAAAAAAATTGTCCGGTTGTCAATATCGAAAAAAGCGGAAGATTCCTGAAGCTGAAAATGCTAAGTTATCAAGCGGAATTAAGAAATCCCTGAAAGATAATGCAATGTCAACGCAAACAATTTGATGTATTCGTGCGAAATACTCCTATCGAAAGCTTCCACTTCCACCGTGGAAATGATAAACTATGAAATTCCGTTGTTAATTGATAAAAAAAGTTTATCTGTGCACAATCACCTTTGAGGTCCTTAATTCTAACAAAATCTGCCAACAGTCTGGGCGCAACTGTATTATTTTTCCGGCAGAAGTTCAGAACGCGTTCAATTCGGGGATGCGGTGTATGTTACTATGTGACTGAAAACCTAACAAAAAAATCGGGAAGCGGTTAGAAAAGGGTGTAACATATGAATTAAATAATTTGGTCATATTCCGGGATGCGGTCTAGAGGTTGAAAAAAACAAAACTTAAAAATAGGTGATTATTAAACAAACCTGGGGAAGTGAAAAGATATTCGATATCAGATCAGACCTGAGGAACATGGTGGAATTCATGAAAAAGTATACAACCAGTATACACCCTCTTAGGGGTCGAATTTCAAAAAATTTTGAAAACACATTCTAGGTATTCACATGAAGAATCCGTAGAAAAAAAATGAACTCAATATTTCGAAAGACCTAGTAGATATGACGAAAATCGTGAAAATATATGCATTTTATATTAACCGATATTTTTTTTTGCCCCCTCTTCTGAACGCCAGTGAATGTTTGAATTTTTTTTTATCAGAACTACTTTTCTAGTTAATTTACATATACGTACCGAGTTTCAACTTCCTAGCATAAGCCGTTCTGAAGTTAGGGAAAACACCCCCCACCACCGTACCATACTACCCCTAAAAAAAAAATTATTTGTCCACCATGCCACTACTATAGCTTTATCTAAATACCAAGTTTCAGCTTCCTATCATTATAGATTCTTAAGATATAAGCATCGAAACTTTTTCTTTCTCACCCTTCCCCACCCTCACCCTCTACACCCACACCTCCAAACTTTTTTTCCCTACTAGGGTTCTATTAGGCCTACTTCTGGTAAAAATTTGAAACATCCATCTTACACTGTTATTGAGATATGAATCGTGTTATTTTTGAAAAAAACTAATCCCTCCCACTTCCGTGCTCCTCCACCCCCTTCAAATATTTTACTTTGAGCAATCTTTATTTATCAATCTTTATAATAAAACCGAATTTTGGTTTTCTGGTCCAATTAGTTTGTGAGATATCGTAATCTAAAGTTTTTCACCCCCCACCTCCGTACGCCACTACCCCCCCCCCCCCCCAAAAATTTTGTTTCAATCTACTCTCCTAGTATAACTACAGACATTTGTTAAGTTATAATTGCTTGCTATTAATGGTTTAGGAGATATGGATTTTAGAATTTGTCGATCTCGGCATTATTTCCCCCTCCACTCCCACACCCCTTCACCCATATCTGTTTTTTTTTTTTGCAAATGGGTCCATTATCAAAGCTCTATAGAAATTCTAAGTTTCAGCCTCCTAACACAAGCGGTTCCTGAGATCTAGAAACCTAAATTTTTCGTCTAAAACGCTTACCCCGCCTTCCCCCTTACACCTCCTCCCCTGAAAATAATGTCAATTCAAGGAGTCCACCAAGTCTATTCTTAGAAAAAATTTTAATTTAATAGCTCCACTGGCTTGAGAGCTACGAGCCTTCAAAGATTTTGGGGCGGTCGACGTACGGCGTACGGCGTACGGCGTACGGGGTACGGCGTACAGACGGAGTGAAAATTTTTATTGCTTTTTTCGCGTCTACTAGTCATGAAACGTGGAAAAAAAAATTTTGAGGGCAGCAAATTTTTTTTTTTTAAAAATCGATAACAATACTGTATTATTAATAATACAGTAATATAAGTTTCTGTGAATGGAAATGTCGGATCTTAAAATCGAATCCTATGCAGAAAATATATACCTCTTTCAAGAAAGTTTAAGGGCCACATTTTAGACGGTACCTGAATGGAATACGTTTTTGTTATTTCGTCCCGACTACACTTGCTTTATTGGGGGTCAAAAAGTTGCAGAGTAAATTTTGATATTTCGCAAGAAATTAGGCTGAAGTGAAATTGCAGCCTAACTCTTTAAGCATAGGGGTTTACTTTTCGTTTGCATAAAATATGATTCAAATTTCATACAAATATGAATGATATTTCTCTGAGGGCTAATTATAGGCTTCGACAACACATTATAAATCGATAAGCAGAGTACATGCCACTTTCAAATTCGAAAAACCAAAGATGCAAATATATAATTATTTTCTCTGAGTGTGAATTATTGGCTGATTTAGATTGTTATTTTTTGATGGAAAAATAAATATTTCTTAAAATTTCTTGGAGGTACAATCAATAACGGTTTCTATAGCATATGTTAGCATCTTTGGTTTTTCGAATTTTGAAAATTGATCATACTCCGGTCATCGATTTATAAAGTGTTGTCGTTTTAATTATTTTACTCTTTGTGTGAAGGATTGGTTGGTTTAGATAGCTAGTTTTTGATGTAAATTTTAAAGTATTTTAAAATCGATTGAAGGTACAATCAAATAGAACCAATTTACAATAGTTTGCCGTACTTTTTTTTTTTTTTGTAAAAAAAAAATTTTATTTATTTTTTTTTTATTTATTTTTTTTTTTATTGAAAAAAAAAAAAAAAAAACATTTTCGGTACAATCATTTTTAGACGGGGTACTATCTGAATAAAAAATTTCAGTTAATTTGGTGCAAGTCGGGTGCTAAGTTCACACGGAGCATTTTTTTCTCCGTACCCTTGGAGGTACAAACGAATTTTTTTTCGGTACTATCAAGTACAAACAAAGCTCCACCCGAAAACAATTTTTTTATTCAATTAGGTTAAAGTGGGGTGCTAAGTTCACAGAGGTTTAATTATGTACTCGTTTAAGTTATTGCCTTTCTCTATTTTTCATTTTTCATTTAACTTTTATCTATCAAAACATTATAGAAATTAACAATTGAGTAATACCTAACACCAATCATTTCTTACGGTTGCAACACTGTATTTCTACATTTGTGTAAGCTACCAAAGTTTATTATGAATGTGCATTAAACAAGTAACGTATTTTTCAAAAGCTTCTCTTAAATACAAAATGAAATTTTGTTCAAATGTTTTCATTTTAGTTCCTTTTCTCTGATTGCTTGCATTTGTGACGTACGGCAGGGCTCTATTCTTCGAACTATTCTATTTCTGTTTTTATTAACGATCTGCCTACCCACAGCTCTTTTTCCAGTCAGAAAATCGCCCGGACTTTCATTTACGTTCGGCGTTATTTATGCCTACTTATAATGTCCAAGAAATATTTGGTTTTTTTTTTCTCCTATGTTATATCTAAAGAGTTACTAATAGAGAAGAGAATTACAATTTCAAAAACAAAAATTTTGTTATATTAAATAATTTTCATTACAATTTTCAGCTTTGGCAGCCTCTAAGACGTTATTCTACTAAAATCTGTATTATACTGTATGCCACTATGCCAAATATTTGACTAGTCTGTCTGGACCAGTGCTGCCAGATTTGCAAACCTAAAAAATCGTACCATACCAATAAAAAAATCGTACAGAGGAAGATTTAATCGTACAATTCACTTGAATGTTAAATTTTATCAGTTAAACATGGAAGTGTTCTATACACACTACATATTTAAGGGGAGCAAACCCTTTAGACGCCCAGAAATGAGTAATTTTTCATGCAATTACTGTATTATTTATAATACAGTATTGTTATCGATTTTTAAAAAAAAAAAATTTGCTGCCCTCAAAATTTTTTTGTCCACGTTTCATGACTAGTAGACGCGAAAAAAGCAATAAAAATTTTCACTCCGTCTGTACGCCGTACCCCGTACGCCGTACGCCGTACGCCGTACGCCGTACGCCGTACGTCGACCGCCCCAAAATCTTTGAAGGCTCGTAGCTCTCAAACCAGTGGAGCTATTAAATTAAAATTTTTTCTAAGAATAGACTTGGTGGACCCCTTGAATTGACATTATTTTCAGGGGAGGAGGTGTAAGGGGGAAGGCGGGGTAAGCGTTTTAGACGAAAAATTAAGGTTTCTAGATCTCAGGAACCGCTTGTGTTAGGAGGCTGAAACTTAGAATTTCTATAGAGCTTTGATAATGGACCCATTTGCAAAAAAGAAAACAGATATGGGTGAAGGGGTGTGGGAGTGGAGGGGGAAGCAATGCGTCCGAAACGCAAAAAAGTCGAGATCGACACATTCTAAAATCCATATCTTCTAAACCGTTAATAGCAAGCAATTAAAACTTAACAAATATCTGTAGTTATACTAGGAGAATAGATTGAAACAAAATTTTTGGGTGGGGGTAGTGACGTACGGGAGTGGGGGTTGAAATACTTAACATTACAATATATCCCAAGCCAGTGGCACCAGATAAACAAAATTCGGTTTGGATACAAAGCTTGATAAATAAAGATTGCTCACAGTAAAATCTTTGAAGGGGGCGGGGGAGTACGTAAGTGGAGGGGATAAGAATTTTTCAAAAACAACACGTTTCATATCTCAATAACAGTGTAAGATGGTTGCTTCAAATTTTTACCAGAAGTAGGCCTAATAGAACCCTAGTAGGGAAAAAAAGTTTGGGGGTGTGGGTGTAGAGGGTGAGGGTGGGGAAGGGTGAGAAAGAAAAAGTTTCGATGCTTATATCTTAAGAATCTATAATGATAGGAAGGTTAAATTTGGTATTTAGATAGAGCTATAGTAGTGGCATGGTGGAAAAATAAATTTTTTTTTAGGGGTAGTATGGTACGGTGGTGGGGGGTGTTTTTCCTAACTTTAGAACGGCTTATGCTGTTAAGTTGAAACTCGGTACGTATATGTAAATTAACTAGAAAAGTAATTCTGATAAAAACAAATTTGAATATTCATTGGCGTTCAGAAGGGGGGCAGAAAAAAATATCGGTTAGTATAAAATGCATATATTTTCACGATTTTCGTCATATCTACTAGGTCTTTCGAAATATTGAGTTCATTTTTTTTCTACGGATTCTTCATGTGAATACCTAGAAAGTGTTTTCAAGATTTTTTGATATTCGACCCCTAACAGGGTGTAAACTGGTTGTATACTTTTTCATGAATTCCACCATGTTTCTCAGGTCTGATCAGATATCGAATATCTTTTCACTTCCCCAGGCTTGTTTAATAATCACCTATTTTTAAGTTTTGTTTTTTTTTCAACCTCTAGACCGCATCTTGGAATATGACCCAATTATTTAATTCATATGTTACACCCTTTTCTAACCGCTTCCCGAACTTTTTGTTAGGTTTTCAGTCACATAGTAACATACATCGCATCTCCGAATTGAACGCGTTCTGAACTTCTGCCGGAAAAATAATACAGTTGCGTCCAGACTGTTGGCAGATTTTTTTTATGGAGATAAAATAATCGCATCATTTTAAGATTTTGACTTGATATTATTACAACTTTCAAGTGTATTCTATTAATCTAAAACTGAAAACTAAAATATTTTTGGAATACAGATGGTACAGATGAATGGGACGGATATACCATACCTAAACAATTAAAAAAAAAAATTAAACAAAAAAGATATGAGGCTTTTCTCTCAAATGTTAATTTTTTGAATATTTTTGTTACAGTTTTTACCCCCAAAAAGTGCTTTATTTACGCGATATCCTCAACATTTTTGGTATATCCTTCCGATATTTATATAGACAGAAAGCTCCTAATTAACCAAATCGGTCCATAACTTCTTGAGCTACAAAAGGAGCAGTTTTTGAAGATCTAGTTTAAAGTTTCAATACGAGAAAACTATTAGTTTTAGTGACTTACCGAATCATCGATTCCAGGTGCATATAAGATACCTTCAACTTCTAACTCACTCACACCGTAACTTGTATTCCCCTCGCAAATATCTGTGAATTCATTCTCTCGGTAATATCCTTTCTTAGAATATTTTTGAGCTATATTACCTCGCGTTCCTTTAGGATATTTTGGCAAAAATGTTTTATTCTAATATTATATTTCAACATATGGTTGAAAAATCGTACATTTTGCGTACGATGAAGGGTTCTCATCGTACATCGTACATAAGGCTGAAAAATCGTACATATGCGATGAAAATCGTACGCCTGGTAGCACTGGTCTGGACTGCCTCTTTTGCTGTTTTTGACAGAAAAATTGGAGTTTTTTGAGGAGTTTTTCGATGATTTTAATAATGGGTGTTTCGAAAAAACTACAAAAATATCATTTTACGAAGTAAACAATTAAGCAGAAATCATATTATCTGTTTTATTTGAAAACAACGAACTGAATATACATATATTTACATATATATTTTCGTGTTTGAAAAGAAGACACTCAATTATAACTAACGCGCTGTAATGTAAAATCTAAGAGGTTCATGTTGGAAACAAAAGAAATTTTACATAGTCCAGAACAAAAGTAGAGGGGATGATCATTGCAAGTGTAATCAGAAAACTCATCATATACTCATCGACGGACTCATCGATAGAACAGTATTTTCTATATGATAAATTATTTATAATGAAGCCGGGGGATTTTGATGTGGTTGTTTGCGTTTTTCGATTTAATAGTATATGTGAACTGATGAGTTTTGTCTTGTAGGGTTGGCCTCCTCGACAAATGTCCTCCAGCCGTTTTTAAACTAACCGACCTGAGTTGATTTTTTCGGGGACAGTTTATTAGAAATACATATGTATAATAAATAAGTTGATACCAATTTATTAATTCTAGTAAGTTTGCTAGTGTTCGGATCTTAGGTTGGTAATTATGTAAATGTTCCTCTAATTTTTCTGTCTAGAGACACGAATGTTTGGAAACTTAGTAATGTCATAATGATAAGTCATAGATTTTCTATGAAATAAAATGATAAAGGAACGAGTAAACTGTATGACTACTACTCGTATAAACGAAGGCCCATTTAATACAAACGATATCATATAAATCCTTCTTTGATGTATTTCCTTAATGTAAGATACGCTATTCCACTGTAGTGATGAGTCAGTGTTTGCATTATAAGGCGAAGTTTACCATCTGGAAGTTTAGAAACGTACAGATTCTAAATTCGGGTAAGCGATCTGACTCAGTACACATATATCGAGACTAGACCAATCGTTTTATGTACCTATATAATACCTGAGCTTAAAATAGATCGCTGGACTGTTCTCGCCGTGTGAGGCCAACTTTCTCATTAAAGGTATGCCTACATAGTAAGTACGGAACATCTATTATTTTAGCTATTCGCACTTTCTTACCTGATCTGGTTACAGTCACTTTTTCATAAGTGTTTCATCAATAACGATGAGGAGTACCTACGACGCGACAGTTGATATCGAGTAGGATCTCTTGGATAAGACTTAAGAAATTAATCAAAAAAGAGGATTCAGCTCACGATTTCCGATAGGTATGAATTGTATCTTTCGCAGCCGAAGTGTTTTTTTAGTTTAATTATGGGATTGAATTTCGAATAAATTGTGAAGGTGGCATATTTTTGTCATTTTTATGATATTTGACCGATGTAATGTGGAAAGAGCGATGTGTATCTTTGTGGTTATTTTTTTTTTCGTATCAACTTCGAAACGAGTTTTGCAAGCTATCTTATGTTACTTACAAGCGAAGAAAGTAAAATTATAAATAAATTTTTTACTTGGTCGGCTGTTCTACTTTAACGCTGGGCTGGTTATTGACACTGCGTACACTCGTACTTCAGACGGACAAGTGAAGATGAAAGTTTTGGAGCAAATTTAATTCGTAAAGGCTTCTTCTGGAGAAAATTATTACTTTATTTTTATTATTATCGAAAGTGAAAAGATATATACATATATATATGTCATATTTTAACATTAATTTGATTAATTCAGCTCCGCGTTTTCTTCAAATTAAGTTCAGGTTAGTGCAAATCGTTAGAACCATAATGACGTGAAAAAGGAATAAAGTATATTTTCCGGTATACACAGCACAACACATCATTTTCCTCTGATAGAACCTACCAACATCTAATCTTTGCATACATTATGGTTATGAACAAGTTCCTGTCGTTTTCCGACAAATCGTCTTTTTCCATCGGGCAAAACTGCAGCCAACTTCATCGCGAAACTCACCCTCCTTTCGGCTTCGAAATTCGAATGACAGTATATTTTATTCTGCCGAATTTTTTTGCTTAGCGGTAAACATGTCAAGTTTCTCGCCAAAAAAAATATTTGCGAGAAAAAAAATCTTGTGGAGACCTATGGTGACCACGCTCTCTCGGAAACAACATGCAGACATTGGTTTCGACGCTTTAAAAATAATGATTTTGATATTGGATTAAAGAGCGCTCTGGAACACCGAAATAATTTTAAGATGAAGAATTGGAAGCAAACCCAACGAAACCATTACGGGAGAACGCTATCGACTATAATTGATGCGTTTGAGCCGGGCGTTGAAGTAAGAACGGCCGCAATACTGGGGAGACACTAAAAAGTAATTTTGCAGCATTGCAACGTAGCCCCACGCCCAACGAGTTAAAACCTACAGTGGCGAGCACTTGTGGATACATGTTAATCAAATTTGACTTAAAATACTTGTAAAATCCTTAAAAATACATTAATCGATTTGAAATTTTAGCAGTTGAATTCTTTATTAATATTTAGATTAAAAAAATTAAAAACAAAATTATAGCTAATAAGCTCAGTCTAGGTTTTAAAACAAATAATCGAAATGGGCAATGTATCCACTTTTGCACGTTTCGTTTCTTCTATGTTGCAACACTGATCTGTGAATCGAAACAAAACGTAAAAACGGGATTCACAGCAATTGCAGTGTTAACGTTGTGCGAAATAGTGTTTTACGCGGCAAAGCATAAAAGTTCGATTTAATCAGTCACGAGTTTTTACTTTTTCTGTGAGTATTTCAATTTTGAAGCAAAAATGAAGAAAATACCGGAATACTTAGAAAATCAAATTGTGTAAATGACGAAAAACAATGAATCAGCACGTAAAATAGCTAAATCACTGGGTATTTGCCACCGAACCGTGCTTCAAGTAAGAAGGAGACGCAATGTTAGTGCACTTGAAATTAATAAATCGCGACCACTATTGTAGACTAATAGAGATGCTTGAGCTATGGAGCGCCTCATGACCACCAAACTGAAGACAACACCAAAAGAGGCTGCAGTTGCCATTAACAAACCTGTAAGTGAGTGGACAGCACGCTGAGCTCTTCACAGGATCGGACTAACAGCGGCAGTTAAGCAAAAAAAACCAGCACTATCAGAGTAAAATGTTGCAGCACGTCTCAAATTTTGCAAGGAGCACAAGGATTAGAGCGTACGTATATATGATCGGAAAAGGGTAGTTGGGTCCGACGAGACCAAAATAAACCGATTTCAGTCCGATGGTAAGAAGTGTTACTGGCACCGCCCAAACAAAAAGTTGAAAAAGCATCAAGTGAAAGAAAGTATGAAGCATGAAGAAGGCAGCTTGATGGTGTGGGGCTGCATCACTTGGTGGAACGTAGGTCCTTTTGGTTAAAATCGATGGTATTATGGAAAAGGAACAATATTTTCATATTTTGGAGTCTAATCTACCAGACTTCGTAGACGAATGTGCTTATCCAGAATATGAAGTCATTTTTCAGCAGGATGGAAACCCAAAGAACACGGCGAAAATCGTTCAGGAGTAGCTCATCAGGCAACGTTTTAAAAATGCAGTGGCCTGCTCAAAGCCCAGACTTTAACCCTATCGAAAATTTATTGGGTTAGCTGAAAAAAGGACTAGCTCGGTACGATACCGCGCCGAAGAGATTTGATGAGCTTCAGTGTCGAGTTCAGAAGGAGTGGAGTAATATTCCACACGAACTAATTGAAAAATTAGTGGAGAGCATGCCTAAGCGTATGCTCGCCGTTATTAAACCCAAAGGTCTCTGGACTAAATATTAAAAAAAAAATTTTAGCTTCTTTTTCGTGAACGTGCAAAAGTGGATACATTGCCCATTTCGATTATTTGTTTAAAAACCTAGACTGAGCTTATAAGTTAAAATTTTGATTTTTGTTTTTTTTTTACATAAATATTAATAAAGAATTCAACTGCGAAAATTTCAAATTGATTAATGTATTTTTAAGGATTTTCAATGTCAAATTTGATTAACATGTATCCACATGTGCTCGCCACTGTATGTACATATGTACATGTAAACGCTAAAATGGGTCCAGTCCAGTCCCACACGAGGTATTCAGCGAATATTGATTGCTCCTTCTACGTGTTCCGATGAAGATGCAAAAAATGGCTCAATTCATGAATAAACTCAAAAGATGAGTTGTTCTTTCGAGATGGTATTCCAATGTTGTAGTCACTAGTGATGGACAATACTTTCAATGGAATTTAAACATGATTAGATAGAGGGTAAATTTGGTGAGTTTGACGATTTTTTAATAAATTCTTGAATTCTTAAGATATTTTCTTATAAAGTCGAAAACTTTTAATACTGAGCCATGTTACTTCATAACTTTTGAATCAAGCAAAAAAAAAAATTACCAAAAAAATAACCCACACCCTACCCTCATTGGGTGATTTGGTCATGGCAATTTATTTCTAATTTTCTTTTAAAATAATCCGAAGATTCCTTTCTAAAACATGAAGTATGCATTGAAGCATATCTTCCTTCATTTGGGGTTTGTTACACTCCTCTTTAAAACCAAGACAAAAATAAATATCAAAACTAAACGAAATAAAAATTGTATGCCAATTAGTTTTGAGCTAAATTGAATGCCGAATTCCTTAGTCAGTAAAATTGTTAACAGCTCATACAAAAGTCCTTTAAATACTGTAGTTACTGTAGAGTGCTTCAAGCTGGAAAATGGAAGATTTGCACAATTTAATATTACATAGTAAGAAAAAAGAATTGGTATGAAGAAAATGTTGCTAATTCTTTGTGTGCTGACATGCAAAGTTTCTTGTAAATTGTGTGTTTCTGGAACTATGTATAGTTCAAGGAATCGATGTGCTCGAATTTAGCAGTGAAGAAATCCCATCGCTCCTTTGAGTAGCTCCCTGTATACTTTTATTTTTCCCTCTTTTAAAGTTCGCAAGCAACAACAAATATAAATCGGGGTAAATTCTCCAAGTAAATGTCGTTCAAAAGTCCAAAAAAACTCTGCTCCTTGGAATATATGGTATTCCATAATAAAAAAAAAACATTTTAAAGAATGTAAAAAAAGGTGTCGGGTCCAACAAAAAGGGATGATATTCACAGAGTCGGTTTCCTTTCTATTTATATTTCCACTTACACTGGTATACAAATTTGTGATATTCATTTTTCCAAAAAAACCCGACAATCGCTCGGAGAAATATCACCCCCTCCCCTCAAATTTTCCAGTTCACTTTGACTGCTGACTGCTGTTCTTCCAACGTTCAGTTCGCTCGATGGAGAGAGAATCCATTATGCTTCTACAGAATGTGTTATTTTGAAATTAGATTAACCAAAAGGAAAAACAATTTTACGGGAACGGAAAATTTTGACATAGCAGAACCGAAAGTTTTGAATTATTTTCGCTTAAATTCCATAGTGTACTAATATTTTTGTATTTGAGGAAACTGTAACATAGACAAAATTGTATTTTGAATATAACTGACTAGAATCAGCCCGCTCATAAATTCTCGCGATCATTGAATGCACCCAGAAAGTTAACTCCGTGAAAATAGAATCGATCGGTGTGATTCTAGTCAGATAGAGTTCAGAGTAAAACGAGCGCGTGCCTAGTGCAGAACGACATCTGAAAATAAAGAAAACTAAAACTTAAAACTAAAAAACTATTTTGCCTTTAAACTTGACCCTCTACAACTCAGATGTGGGGTACTGAAAAGTGAAATGTCGTCTCGTTTAAATCGCGCTGATTTGGTGGCTGCACTTGAAGCCGCCGGCATCGCCGTACCAATCGGAGCGTCCGTAACCTCACTAAGAAGGTTGTACGAAGAGGAAGTGAACCGAAGCTCTGACAACGCCCCCGAAGATTCCTGTGAAGATAACCGTGAAGACACCTGTGAAGATACCCGTGAAGATGCCCCCGAAACCGCTAATAATGAAACTGGAGATGAGAACCCGTTAGTTGGCGACCCCGCCGGGAACAAGCTCGATGAAATTGACCGTGAACTGCTGTTGCTTCGCAAGCGCAAGGAATTGATCGCGTTACGACAAGAAGTTGCGGCTATGGAAAATGTAGATAGCGACTCAACATTCGCCAACCGACGTCCGGATTTCGCCGAGGTCGAGTTTGCGGTACCGAAATTTAATGGAGAAGAGACACAATAATTTTTTCAAATTTTAATCCTTTTTTTAAGCTCGAGATACAGAATTTAAAACGAATATATCAGGCCTATTCTGTGTACAGTCACACGACACAATTTTCTCGAAAATTCATAATTTTAGAAAATCTGTGACTTTTCATATTCTAGCAGTAGTCACAATTTTTTACGTTTTTAAAACTGATTATCGAAATAGGTGATCACAATAGCCAGCTAGGCAAACAAATTTAATGTTTCGTGAAGTTTTAATACTTAAAATTAAAATAAAATGGATAGTTTGTTATACTTGCTACTGGAAGAAGCTGAACAAAAGTAATTTAACGGAAATTTAGATGGCGTTATGAAGAGCTACATCGAAATTTAATGGAGAAGACGCTTACGGAATTCGCAAATGGATTCGCGACTTCGAAGACGTGATGCGGTCTATGAATGTGTCGGAACCGTTTAAATTATCGTGTGCACGACGATTGCTGGAGGGTTCCGCGCGCATCTTTTTGCGGAGCACATCCGTTAATTCCTGGACCGAACTGAAAGCTGTTTGCGCAATTATCGAAACGCCGATTGCGCCGCGACGAGACCGCGCACCGTTATGTGCTGTGCATGCAGGAGATCGCGCAGCAAGCAGACATTGAGGAAATAGATCTTATCCAATGCATAATTGATGGCATGGATGACCGATCGCCAAACGCCGCCATGTTGTACGGAGCCCGCACTTTGGCCCAACTCAAGGAGTTGCTGGTGTCTTTTGAGCGTCGTCGTGTGCGTGGGCCTGCGTTGGTTAGCCGTTCTAATGTCATTCCAGTTGTTAAACAGAGACCGTCCGTACCTGTGAGCACCGATTTGTCGCAAACTCGCTGTTTCAATTGCCGCCAATTTGGCCACTTAGCACCGCAATGCCCGCGCCCTAAACGACCTGTTAACTCGTGTTTCACCTGTTCCGAGGTAGGGCACTACTATAAGGACTGCCCAAGAAGACGCGTTGTAGCTAACGTTGCCGACCGACCCTTCACAAAAACCGAGACATCCGATGCTGATAGCGACGAAACATTAACCGAGGAGGTAGCCGCATTGCAGATGGTAAGTCTTTTGTTTACAATTGGTGGAATCAAACATGTTATGAAAAAACTAATTGCTTTATTCGATACCGGTAGTCCGATTAACTTTGTATCCGAAACGTGTGTCCCGAGCCATATGCGACCGTCACCGCATTTAAGCAATTCAAATTTTCGCGGCGTGGGAAATGTGCGAATTCAAACTTATGGGAGCACCAAGCTAACTATTCGTTTCCGTGATACAGTGCGTCAACTGTATTTTTTTGTTGTACCCGACTCCGCTATACCTACACCGTTACTTTTAGGACGAGATTTCTTGCGCAGTTTCGGACTCGGGATATACTTTCATAATCATAAAAATGTAAAAAATGAATTAAAACCATTACCGATAATAAAAATTAACCATCATGTTGAATTAAATAATCCGAGCCGTATTAACTTCATTTATCAATCATGTATTGAACCGTTTGATTCCACCCACAAACTGTTTGTAACCGTTCCGTACACCGTTCCGTCATCATCAGATGATGGTAATCGATTTAATAAACTGACTGAGGGTTTTGTGAATCATGTTGCTACTATTAAACCGGATGTTTGCCCTCCCGAATCGTTAAATATAGGTTCTGAGTTTGGTCCGTATAATTATGAAAAATGTAAGGAGCTGGTAGTTTTACAATACATGCAAGTTGACAGAAGTAACCGTGAATTACCGAAAATTAAAATGAAAATAAGGCTAACATCCGATGTTCCTTTCCGTTGCCCGCCCCGTAGATTGTCTTATTTTGAACGGAATGAAGTAGTCAAAATCGTTGATGATTTGATTCAAAGAAAAATTGTCCAAAATAGTAGTTCCGAGTATGCATCACCCATAGTTATGGTTAATAAGAAATCAGGAGAAAAAGAATGTGTATCGATTACCGAGCTTTAAAAAAAGTTACTACCCGTGATAATTTTCCGTTGCCTTTGATCGAAGACTGCTTAGAATACTTGGATGAAAAAAATTGCTTTTCGATTCTTGATTTAAAAAACGGATTCCATCAAGTTGATATGGAATCAGAATCCATACCGTATACTTCATTCGTTACGCCTCATGGGCAATTCGAATATTTAAAAATGCCGTTTGGGCTGAAAAACGGACCAGCTGTGTTCCAGCGATTCATTGCCACAATTTTCGAAGATCTAATCAAGGCCGGTGACATAATTATTTATATCGATGATATTTTGGTGGCTACTGATGGACCCGAACAGCACCTAGTTATACTATCCCGTGTCTTTAAAAGGATAACCGATTTTGGGTTGGAATTAAAGCTAAGTAAGTGCAAATTTCTCCAGGCTGGTATTGAATATTTAGGTTATGCTGAAAGTAATGAAGGAATCCGTCCGAATGACTCCCATATCAGAGCTATCCGTGATTACCCTATTCCGAAAACTCAAAAGGAGGTGCAGTCATGCTTGGGACTTTTTTCGTATTTCCGCCGATTTGTGCCAAATTTTGCTCGTATTGCAGCCCCGATGTCCGACCAGCTTCGTAAACAAAAAACTTTTATGTTTACTCCCGATTGTGAAAAGGCATTCCACACACTCCGTGACCGTTTGATAATGTTTCCTATCTTGGCCGTGTATAATCCTAACCGTGAGACCGAACTCCATACCGATGCCAGTTCGCAAGGTTTCGGTGCCGTGTTACTGCAGCGTCAAAGCGATGGTCGTTTGCATCCCGTGTCTTATTATTCTCGCCGTTCAACCAACCCCGAATCGAAGTACCACAGTTTTGAACTTGAGACATTGGCTATAATTTATGCATTACGTCGTTTCCGTGTTTACCTGGAGGGACGACCTTTTAAGATTGTTACCGACTGTAATTCTCTAACCCTTACATTAGCAAAGAAAAACCTTAACCCACGAATAGCTCGATGGGCTTTGAAGCTGGAATGTTATAATTATAACATTATTCACCGCCATGGAATTAAAATGAACCATGTTGATGCTCTCAGTAGAAATCTTCCCGTGTGTTCCGTTTCATCCGATGAGATTGATTTACAATTACAAGCTACACAACAGAGGGATGATAAAATATTAAATATAAAATCCCGCCTGGAATCCGGTCTTGTTGATAAATTTGTTTTATTGGACGGCATTATTTACCGTCAAGTGGTCCCCGGTCAGAATCGTTTCTATGTTCCATCCGAGATGGAGGAAAATATAATCCGCCAGGCCCATGATAAATTGGGACATTTGGGTACCGAAAAGTGCTACCATTATATCCGTCGTCACTACTGGTTCCCCAGTATGGATAAGAAAATTTCTAATTTTATTGACAATTGTCTTCGATGCATTATGCATACCACCCCACGTCGGGTAAATGAACGTAATCTGCATAGTATTCCGAAGAAACCAGAACCGTTCCATACCCTTCACATTGATCACTATGGACCTTTACCGAATATAATCTCCAAACGAAAATACATACTTGTTGTTATTGATGCTTTCACTAAGTTTGTAAAACTTTATCCGGTTAACAGTACGAGTACTAAAGAAGTATGCGCATCACTTCAAAAATATTTTGATTCTTATAGTAGGCCGACCCGAATTATCTCTGATCAGGGAACTTGTTTTACATCATTAGAGTTCTCAAAATTCTTACTTGACCGAAATGTTGCTCATATAAAGAACGCTGTGGCCTCACCGCAGGCCAATGGGCAGGTGGAACGGGTTAATCGAGTGCTAACCGCCATATTGGGAAAACTGGCAGAGCCTGTAAACCATTCTAACTGGTCACTTTTGTTAGGAAAAACCGAATATGCTATCAATAACTCCCGTCACAGTAGTACTCGTAAGTCGCCCAGTGAGCTGTTATTTGGAATCACTCAAAGAGGTCCAGATGTCGATGAGTTTACCGAATATATAAACGAAAAGTTAGACCGCCCTCCATTTGATAGTTTAGAAGAGATTCGAAAGGATGCATCGGATGCCATTATTCAATCACAATCCCGTAATGAAACTCAATACTTAAAACGAAGTAAGACTCCCCGTCCTTATTCGCGAGGTGATTTTGTAGTTATAAAAAATGTGGATACGACCGTGGGGGCAAATAAAAAATTAATACCTAAGTACCGTGGGCCATACATGATTCACAAAGTTTTACCTAATGACCGTTATGTTATCCGCGATATCGAGAATTGTCAGCTAACACAGATACCTTATGATCGCGTCTTGGAAGCAAATCGTATCCGTCCGTGGACCCGCGGTGATCATAGTAACAGCATACGAAACGGAGTTTGTGATGAGTCGGTTCCGAATATCGAGGACGATATCGATAGTCAGACTGGCCGAGTTGTAACATAGACAAAATTGTATTTTGAATATAACTGACTAGAATCAGCCCGCTCATAAATTCTCGCGATCATTGAATGCACCCAGAAAGTTAACTCCGTGAAAATAGAATCGATCGGTGTGATTCTAGTCAGATAGAGTTCAGAGTAAAACGAGCGCGTGCCTAGTGCAGAACGACATCTGAAAATAAAGAAAACTAAAACTTAAAACTAAAAAACTATTTTGCCTTTAAACTTGACCCTCTACAAAACAAAAATTTTAAGTATCTTATATCAGGTATCCGGGGTCTGTCCAATGTGCAAGCTATAGCTTCAATTTAGCTGCTTTTGTGTATCGGCTAACAACCATTCCGATACTTAGTCGAACACAAAAGCAGCTGCTATAGCTTGCACATTGGGCAGACCCCTGGACGTAGGTGGAGTAAAAATATCGTGTGCACCGGAAAAACTGAAGAATTTAAAACTAAAAATCATCGAGTTTTTTCCCAGTTTCCCGCATGTGTATGCGTGAAATGTATGGCGAACTTCTTGAAAGCTTTCGTGTACACAGCATACAGATAAAGCTCCCGTGTCCGTGTGAGTTCCGTTCAGTAAAGAACGTAGTCGGTGCTTGGGGTTTTGGACCCGACAAGCACATTCGACCGAACGTCCTGACAAATGTTCTTAAATAATTACACAATAATTTTTTCAAATTTTAATCCTTTTTTAAGCTCGAGATACAGAATTTAAAACGAATATATCAGGCCTATTCTGTGTACAGTCACAAGTCACAATTTTATCGAAAATTCATAATTTTAGAAAATCTGTGACTTTTCATATTCTAGCAGTAGTCACAATTTTTTACGTTTTTAAAACTGATTATCGAAATAGGTGATCACAATAGCCAGCTAGGCAAACAAATTTAATGTTTCGTGAAGTTTTAATACTTAAAATTAAAATAAAATGGATAGTTTGTTATACTTGCTACTGGAAGAAGCTGAACAAAAGTAATTTAACGGAAATTTAGATGGCGTTATGAAGAGCTACATCGCGAAAGTTAAGGAACGCAAGTGATCCGTTTTTAAATAACCGACAATACATTTGGAAGCTCTTTTGGTTTTAGACGTCTACTAAGGAACACAACATTCCATTATACACTTGAAAAGGCTGAATTGATCCCTGATACTAACATAGCATTGCATCATTTTCACATGTCTCCAACTATGTGGAGAAATTATTGTCACCTTGCTTGTGACTAGTGTCAGAATGCCAAAAAAAACTTTCCGATCAGTCACAAAATTTTAGTCGCAGCAGGTTGTGACCTGTGATAGGTCACAATTTCAGAATAGGGCCGTATATTTGGTACTTATTTGAACTTAAACCAAACATACAGATAAATTCGCAACGCCATCTAGATTTAAAACATAAAAACTGCTATGCAATGCAGTCTATATGTCAAAAGTGAAACCTGCTACACTGCTCTGTATCGTTATCTTACATGCTCTTTGCTCTGCTAGGCTAAATATGGAATAGGTGCACCAATTTTCATCAAGACGGAGATACTCAAGTGCTCGAGCTTTGCGTCAAATCCTTGTTGAACCAATGTCTTGAAAGTACTATGGCGGGAAGAAATTTTGAATTAAATTTCAAATAAAACTTCCATTTTCCTTAAATAAATTGGCTCGCATTTAATTAAAATTTCACTTATAATACAGACGCCATACTGTCTTAATCGCTACCAATATTAATGGTTGCTGTTTCATTGATAGAGCTTATAGCGTCACACATTTTTTGGCAATGTGAAAATAATGCTGAAACATCTTATTTTAAATAATAGGCCCGATGAAAATCAAAACAGAAATATCTACGTGTTCATTTTACCCACCCACGCATGTGTGCTACTATTTCGTCGGAGACACAAATTATTTATGGACTCCATGCATAAAAGAAGATCGTATGGTGTTCCTACTATACTGAACTACGCGTAAAATTTTTCCTGTCTCGAATTTGAATTTTTTGAAATTTTCTGATTTCGATTGTAATTTATAATCACAAAGGAACGAAATTGGGGGAGGAACAACAATTGATTTATTTACGTAGATACAAAACACGATATAGTTGTGAACGAGAATATTCCAATAAAATAGAGAACTTTATTATAAATTCGGGATTTTTATTTTATTTTCGCCAATGTTAATAACAACTAGTGGGTGGATTCGTGTATTGTTAACATTAACGAATATTTGACAAAATTAAATTAATGGATGGGTTTGTATTCTAAAAATAATTCAAATGAAAAATCTTCTAAATTTTGCTTAACTACGAAATAATTTAAATGATGTTAAAGCAAAATTTAGATTTAATCGAGATCTTCTGTTTCCAAAACCTCATTTCCCAAACCCTGACATTCTCGGATTCCATGACCCCTGGATTAATAAGAACTGTTTATAAAAATTAAAATTTAATAAATTTAAAATGTAGCTCAGACCGACAAAAATATTTTTGATGAAAAAAATTAGCTGTTATAGCATGATATTAGATAAAAAATTATTCATTAAAAAGAAATTGATAAGAGTTTTTTTAACTTCTTCAAAGTAAATATTCTACTGCATAAACAATTTACGACATTAGCATGAAAATAGTATTTGCCATAGTGCTAGAACAATTTGTTTGGGTGATTCACTATAATATATGAAATTGGCCATTACAATCGTATCAAGATATGGTGTTTCATAAAAGAAACGATATACTATTCTTAGATCTTTATCAAGTTCTTATTTAAGTATAAATATATTTTATCAAGGGCTTCAAAGATTAAAAATTTCAGCTAAGGCCCATTAATGCATAAAACACATTTCTCATATCATTTGTGTCATCTCCACAAATTACGACCTAATTAAATTTAATCGAATTTTAACAATTTCAATTAAATTTAATTGCAATAATATGTTGTATAAAAAAATATATAAGTAAACTCGTAGATACATTAAAAAATAAACTGAACTGGCTAAGGTGACTCTTCTCACATTGATTTCCGCCACATTACGATACTAACAAAATTCTTAATCCGTTATATATGTCCGGATAAAAATAGAAATTAAAACATATTTATCTGTGAATATTGAATATTTTTACACCGTGTATCATTGGATTTTGATATTTTGATAAGTCGGCTATCGCAAAATTTTCGAGATTAAATTCTTTACAAATGTTTTAAAAACAACGTTGTCATACCCGGCTTTATTTAGATAAACTAAGAGAAAGATAATATTTATTTTTCGTGCATTAATATTTATTTTTCATTTAGAATCGCGTTTTTTTAAGTAGGATTTTGCCACTGACCAAAAAATTCAAAAATTTAAAAAATTTCTAAAAGAGCTCCTCGACATGTGGAATCAGTGCAACACCATTTAAAAAGTATGTTTTCTAATACAATTTCTACTATTTTGGATGGATATGGTAAGGCTACAATTGGCGCCCAATGTAGGGCACGACCTGTTGTAAATATTTTTCCTACATTTTCCAGCATTTTTCTACAGTTTGTTTTTTCATGTAGAAAAAAAAATAAAAAATCCAAACTTTTTCTTGACGAAACGCGTCAGTCGAAAAATGAGAGGTTGAGAGTAGAAGATTGAAGGAGTGAAAAAGGCTGAAGAAATTTTAATGTTATCAGCCGGAATATTGTGTCGTTAGAGTGAACACTGTCATTACAGAAGGACCACGCAGAAACTAAAGAAAAAAAAGAATTTACCAAGAAGCCCTTTACATTATTGGTATTGTCAGATGCTACAATTATTACTATTTACATACCTTTTCAGTTTCCGTGATTCGCCAACTACTCCCTATAAAAATTGTTGCAATTCACTTAAATTGTAATGCTGTAAACTCACACTTGCTGGATAATTACCAGAATTAAGAAGTCAAACTTAGTTTATTGAATTAGGCAAAAGGTATTATGACATCTGTTGGATCCGCAGCATAGCTGGGAGAACTCCAACATGTGTTTGCTGAAAACTGGTGTAACAAATAAGTAAGACTGGTCCTCCAAGTCGCGGATTGTGCGAGGCACCAACAACTCATGGTAGACGACCAGGGCTCATCTTGGGCTGTCGTGCCATTGATGATGATGAACCTGAACTGATAACAATACTTGATGCAGAGACTTTTGAGAGAAGAGTGCTCAAATACTGCATACGGATTTGTTTTCTTTTACAGAACAGGCAGATGTAAAAGAATTATCAAAACGTGAATGGAAACTGAGTACCAACATCTCCAGGAGATATAGTTAGCCACTTCAACTCAGACTTCAAAAATGTACACACAACTGGAGTCGGAAAGTCTAGAAAATAATAGACCAGTTCAGGAAGTCTTAATACTGACGGACTATCCATTCCACCGAAATGAATTCTCAATGCGCAATACAAGAACATGCAGAGAGCATTTGTCGGCTACGGAAGTAAGTCACCAGTCTCCGCGGAAAAACCCATGATCAACTCCTCATCGGGAACTTGCTAGGAATCATGACCATGCGGACGGTCAAAACTCTTCGCTATCTTAAGTCTATATTACACTACAGTGTAACCCGCTTATAAAGTGCACTTTTATATCGTACTTTCGGTTATAACATACCTTTTTTCAATCCCCATTCACAAATGTGAAAGGTTATTATGTTGGTTATAACGTACTATCGGCTATAACGTCCTACTTTTGTGGTCACCTCAAGGTACATACGTTATAATCGGGTAGCACTGTATATGCCGCAATGGCAACTATTTCGCTATTCTCGCCAGCAAATGCAGTCAGATAGTGTAATCCCAAATTTCTTGTTTGCCACATTATGTTATTGGCCCTATTATTTTATTTGCTCTAAAAAAAAGTCTATTTGCCACTAAAGAAATTGATTGCAGTACATATTCGTAAAACATTTTTAGTCAAATATTTGACTGGATGGCGTACTGTGTAAAACAAACTTTAGTAATTACAAGTTTTGTTTTAAGTTTTAGTGTTATAGTCATTTCAGCTGAATTCAGCACATTTTTGTCATATGAAGCTATCGATGGTTTTAAAAGTACATATTAACAAATATAGTATTATTTGGTCAAAATAAAAACTAAGATAGGTTAGATTTCATCTAGAATATATGGTATGTTGATTGTAGAAGTTTTTTATGTTTTATGTTTTATGTTTTATGTTTGAAGTTAAAGTTTTTTGGTAAATTTTTAGGATAATGAAGTTATTCTTCTATTAAAGTTTTTTATTTTTCTGGTGTGCCACAATATTACCTACACATTAACCAAAGCTCAGACTTGCCAAACATTACGACCTTGGTTTTGCAGTTTGCAAATTAAGTGCTGATTTGAGTTATACTAATCGGGGTTTTAAATTAAATTACTAGCTGTGATTTCAGCTGCTAAAAATTTAAAATATTTTTAATTAAAATGTTAAAAGAGGAAGTCGAATATGAATAAAAAGTTGGTAATGTTATCTTATGCCATAAAAGAGAGATATTTCTATAAATGCACTGTATAAATTTATCTCAATAAAATTTGGGTCAGTTGTTAACGAATCTAAGTTACATGAAAATGAATGAATTTTCATTGTCAGTATCTGATATAAATCTCGTAAAGGTGATGAAATGTTTCACAAATCCCACAGCATTTAAGCCATTCAGATAGACGGACATCACTCATGTTTGTCATTTCTATTTCAACGGTTCCGCTAAATTGCCACGTTTCTAGAAATTCAAAAATCACCTTCAACCATACCTTTCAGCTCTCATGACACCACTAACCATTAAGATGTCACTTAATGTATCTGGACATTAAGCATATCGACACAGATTTTACTTAATGGCACAAATGTGTTTTATTATAATATACAATAATATTGAAATGATGCAAATTCTATTAATAATTTAAAATTTCAAGCAAGACGTACATCTCAACTTTTACTTACCGATAGTTTTTATCATTTGAAAGTCGTCCAGCGTGTATTTTCTTTCGGCCTTTGTTTCCTCGACGATACTACTACTTTCGGTGGCATCTTCTTCTTCGCTTTCAGCTTCACCGTCGGACTCACAACTTTCGTCCTCATCCTCTTCTTCTTCTTCCTCCTCCTCCTCTTCCTCCTCAATATCTTCTTCACTGTAATCCGATTCTAGAGGATCTGAAGATTCACTATTCGAACCAGCGCTACTGGTCAAGGAGGATTCAGTTAATTGAGAGGTTTGAGACGTTACTGGACGTATGCGTGGCACTGTTGCAGCAGACATCTTTTGAACTTTGATTGATATTTTTATAAACTAGATATTTATTTTTCCTAATCCCGAAAAATGAATTTCATTGAAAACTTACATTCTCGGTCTTTTTGTAAAGAAAAAAGTATATTTTCTGATCAGATGTTTAAAACATAGATAAAATATTTTCTTATTGACTTGGCTATATTCGATAGGTAAAAAAAACTATTTTAAATGATATCAAATTTATTAACTATAATAGTTTATTACTACAAGAGACGCTTTTAGAATGCGCTATGAAAGCAATTATTTTAATCTAGTCTAATCTGCTCTATATCGAAACACATTACATTTCTCGTTTAACATACCAGAGAATAAATTTACTTAGCGAAGAGTCTAGGCGCGACTTAGTTTAACAAAATCCGAAACGCGGCTAACACGTTTAGTACTAGAGACGCGAATCCGCGTCCAACATATACCTAGCATAAAGGTTCCCACACACCGACACGAAATATTCGCTGACGTCGCGGCGACGGAGAATTCGCGCTTGCTGCGATTGCGAAATTCGTCTATATGCCCCCATTACAGCGTTTTCAATCGCGGTGAAATTCGCTTTCAAATAATAATTTGTTTTCAAGAAAACTGGAAAGGTGGTCCATGACATCAACTTAGAAAGACAGAAATATGGTTTTCTTTTAACATTTTTATAAATATCATCCGCCAATATAATTGGAGTATTGACGAACGAGTTCTACCCATCAGTTACTCAACTTTTGACATTTTGGAGCGGAAAGCGAGAAAAACGCGTCCAACCGCGAACAAAATCCGCCACGAATAAATACACTGCAAAACCGCAGCAACAGCGAATACGCACCACGTCGGTGTGGTCATTCTGATTATAGTTACCATGTTAATAAATGAAGGCGAATGTTCCGCTGCAAAATAATCGCAGCGTCAGCGAATAAATCGCGTCAGTGTGTGGGAATCTTTATAATATCATTGTCGAAGAGCGTTGTCAAAATTAAATAACATTTTAAAAATTTTGGCACTCAATGTGTTAATATGGAGTTTACTTAAAGCAGTTCCTGCACTATAAAGCCATTTTCACATCCCCCTTCCCTCTTCACACACCTTTTGATTTTGAATTTTGAATTTTGAATTTTCAAAACCCACAAAGAATAAAGCAAAAAATTGACGCCTAAGTAGAGCCACTATAGAGGCAACCCAGAAAAAAATGTGGAGGTGGTGTTTTTTTTTATCTCTGAACCCGATTATGCTAAAAAAAAAAAGTTAGTAGGTACGTGTATGTTAATGTACTACTGAAGTATTTAAAGCAAAAAAAAATCAAATTTTCACTGACGTATAAAAGTGAAGTAAAAACAACAACATATTAAAGACATATCTCAGAAATGGTACAATTCCAATGTTTTTATGAATGTTTTACATTTATTTTCTCACAACTTTAAAAAAGAATTCCCTCTTCATTTTACAAGTATCAACTATGTAATGTAAGCCATATGTAATTAACACGGTAAGATAGGATTCACATCTCGAAAATTATGTTCCTTGCATACGAACACACACGAACCTTTCGAGATTTACGTACCTCCTAATTTTCCCAGTGAGTGCACGGGATATACAGCCTGTGAACCGTAACCAGGGTCATCATAGGGTTTTTCATACTCTGCAATGAGACGCGGGAAACCGCATCTGCTCCTTGGCATACTATATTCGTTGTTAACCTCAAATGGCCGAGAGGTGGGTCACACACAACATGGAGAAATAACCGATCTCTATTCATGTAATCAGTGCATTGTTAGTTTAGTATCAAAAAATCAATAGATACTGAATTTCATTGAGCTCATATATGTACGTCCATTTGATGTGTTATGTGTACCTTTCACAGGTAAACAAAATTGTATGAGATATGACTACAATAATGAGGTTATGCCATATATTGACATTTTTATTTGATTATATGTACGTACACTACGAGTATTTCTGCACGGTGGTAATACGTTATTTCATAGACTTTTGGTCCACAATACAAATCGTGGCTGGAAACTGTAGACTCTAATATCGGACGGAAAAACACGAAGAAAGAGCCACTAAAAGCCATGGCTACGTCTAATTTAATTAAATAGCAATTTCCGACGACATTCTAGTAAAATGAAATTCATGGATTCAGACTTGTGTTGCATTTTAGCAAACAAGTTTTGTCTAAATCACTCGTTGCTCGCATCTAATCAGATTTTCTAATGTGATTTACATTTTTTTGGTAAATCTATAGGACCTTGGAAACGTATAGACTTACTACCTAGTCATGATATTACCCCAGCAAACAAAAAGGTTCGGAATGATATTAAAAAGATATCTGTAGAAGATATCATCTATCGTGTGAGACATCTTTGTCTGATCGATTGCGATACGATAAAGTGCAAAATGTCCATTCGGTGAGATATCTTTCTAGAGATAAAAATGGGTGAAGGGGAAATTTTTGATTATGTACATCCGGCAAAGTAGTTTTCATATAATATTTATTTTTCGGAACCTAAAATACATAGGTTTCTCTTTAAAATATCGCAAAAATGACAATTTTAGAATAACTCGACTAAGCATCAATAATTATCTCCATCCAGATATCGCTAATAATCTTGTGAAAGACTTTCGTTATAATCTCCTATTAGAGATAGAAGGCGATAACCGACGATATCATTACGATATTGTCTTGAAGATTATCGTCAAAAATGTTTGCTGGGACGTTGTCGTTATTGTTGTTTTTATTACTTAAGCAATGAACTTAAAATCAAAAGGTATTTGGATCTTTGTGTATTACTGGAATTTTTCTGAATTTTTCGAAATTAAAGCCTAGTACGGACCTCGATGAAAATTTTCATTCCCATACCAAATGCATGTAAAAAAAACGGATGAAAATTTTCATCGCAAATTTTTGCGTTGCATTTCTGTTTGCGGTACGGAGCTCGAATGAAAATTTTCATTCGTTTTGGCAGTTCAGGTATTCACCACTAGATGGCGAAACCATGGAGACCATATTTTTCCGTTCATTTAGGTATACCTATGTGTAGCTATTTAATTTTTCATTGGCGTGATTCAAATTTTGACATCTCATGTCATTATTTGAATTTATTTTCCAGTGAGCATATTAAATAATCGAAGTTTTGCCCCTCACAATTTTACCTTGATGCAATAATAAAATTTATACATGAATGTCAACAAATTATGATAATTATTTTATTCTTCTCATCAAAAAAAATCTATCGAAAATGCACACATTACCACCGCCTTGGATGTAATGCCGCGCATCTTGGTCGGTTTCAAATGGCAGAGGACTACAACCATTCGGTCGCGCATTTCTTCGATCGGTACGAATTTCACGAGACTGGAGACAAAAGTACGAAATGCCGATTCACCACAATAAATGTTTTCCCTGTATAAACTATCAGCGTCCGGTTGCTTCGATTCGACAATTGTAAACGTCACACAGACAGAAGCTCTCAGCTGTTTACCTCTCCACATTATTCTACACAGTGATTTTTTCATTGTGGAGACGGGAGAGATATATAGTAAATTTTCATTCGCAAATTTACTATATATCTCTCCCATCTCCACAATGAAAAAATTGTTGTGTAGAATAATGTGGAGAAGTAAACAGCTGTTCTTCTGTTTGACTTTAACAATTGTCAAAGTAAAGGTTTTTTGAAAATGTAGTAACATAGACGGGCCCTTTTTTAACATAAGAATTAAATTGATATCACAAGACACATTTTAAAATAAAAGCATAGCTCAAAATATCCACTTCCGACTTCAAAAATATCCACTTCCGACAAAACACACTCTTTAGTCGGTTTGAAAAAAGAAACTGACAAATAAATTCGAACGAATGACATAAGATGTCAAAATGTTCATCCCGGCAATGAAAAATTAAATAGCGGCACATTTAATTGGACGGAAAAATATGGTCTCCATGCTTTCTGCGCCGTCTGGTGGTGAATACGTGAACTGTCAGAACGAATGAAAATTTTCTTTCGAACTCCGTACCGCAAATAAAAACCCAACGCAAAAATTTGCGATGAAAATTTTCATCCGTTTTTTTACATGCATTTAGTATGGGAATGAAAATTTTCATCGAGGTCCGTACTAGGCTTAAGATTTATAACAATTATTCGAAAAATTGCATAGATCTTTTCGGTGCAGAGTTCTAAAAATTCTTGGCAACCTGCAATGTCTTCGCGTTTTGGGAGTGGTGTGAGCATTTTTGAAAGCCATTTGGCATGCCTTTGACAAAATCATTATGTAGAATGATCAAAATTATTAAAGAGCATTATTCACATGTTGCTTTTTCTTCGAATGTAGGTACGCCCTTCCGTATGAA
The DNA here is from genome assembly GCA_949128065.1 of Beris chalybata. Classification (NCBI taxonomy): domain Eukaryota; kingdom Metazoa; phylum Arthropoda; class Insecta; order Diptera; family Stratiomyidae; genus Beris; species Beris chalybata. Next base: position 95,692,363 of record OX421895.1, read on the forward strand.
ATTTTGGTGTTTTGTTACTGTTTCCGCAGAAGTTACATGCTTTGAAAATACTGTGCTACTTACAAATTGTGCTAATCGATAGACAGGAATTATTGTAAACAGCACATACTTCTTCTCGGATGACTTATTTAATGACGACATAAAACTAATTTGTCTTCATATTTTAAATATTCTTCGACTGTGATTTGATGTAACTGATGGGTATCAGCATAGAGCTATAGGTATCAGTGACTTAAGTGAACTCCATAGGTCGGGTACGTACCCTGTGTATATAAACCGGCTTCGTGACCTATGAGTAAAATGTGTAATCGATCTAGGGACCAATCTAGTGGCAAAGTATTTTTTTTAGTTTAGTTTTCTAGGTTCCATGTCATTAGTATATTGAAACATGGCTTTACTGTCTCGATTGCAGTACATGATTTGTATGTCTAAGTGAAGCAGTGAAATTAAAGTGAAGTGGGTAAGCGATAGTGAAGTGTTTTAAGAAGTGTCATTCTACCAAACCAGGGAAGGTTACGTTCGAAGCCTACGTACCTAGCCTTAAATTGCGATACTATAATATAATACAACCGAAGAAAAAAATGTTCTGATGAACGACCTGGCGAACAAATTACGAAATTTAGCCTAGTATTCAAATGTTTGACATATCTTATGTTCAAAACCGGAGTAAGAGTATGACATAAATCTGAGTAAGATGCTGATAGTATAGCAAGTGTTTATTGCCGGTATTTTGCGAGAAATCGTCCGACTTCAAAACAGTCACTGCACGTTATTTCCAGTATACAGTGTAACCCGCTTATAAAGTGCACTTTTATATCGTACTTTCGGTTATAACATACCTTTTTTCAATCCCCATTCACAAATGTGAAAGGTTATAATGTTGGTTATAACGTACTATCGGTTATAACGTTCTACTTTTGTGGTCACCTTAAGGTACGTTTTAATTGTGTTGCACTTTTACAGTGCCTATGTAAAGACTGATGGAAAAATTCTTCCAAAAGTGGAGCAAATCGATTCAAAATCGAGTAATTTGCTTCGACAATCCCATACAATATTCTTAAGAACATTCATGATTCTTAGATACTAGTGTACTCCATTGAGCATGTTCGTCTAGTCTTGGCTTCAGTTTGGAGGCGCCATAAAATTTGAATTGTTTTCATGTTTTGGTGAAAGTATGTGAAAGCACATTAACTAATCCTTCATATTTTACTAGATGACTGAATACCAAATATCAACTTCCTATATCAATGTTAGTTTGAATGGGCAAAACTATTATTATGTCTACAGTGCAACCCGCTTATAAAGTGTACTTTTATAACGTACTTTCGCTTATAACATACCTTTTTCAATTCCCATTCACAAATGTGAAAGGTTTTTATGTTGGTTATAACGTACTATCGGTGATAACGTTCTGCTTTTGTGGTCCTGTCAAGGTACGTTATAACCGGGTTGTACAGTATTCCTTTATTATAATCACAGATAGTTTATCCCATCATAGCTTTTTTCCCAAAATATATACAAGAAAAATTATTTTGCCTCGCTAAAATGCTTTTATTAAATTTGGCATGACATGACCTCTGATATGGGGTACAGAATAAAAATCCAGAAGAGCTACATTTCTGATCGTAGTTCCTGTGTCTGTTTTGAATTCGTGAGTTCTGTATTACTATTCTATTACACAATGAAACTAAATTATAACTGGCTTGTGTCTAGGTTCATAAAATTATCACCCACCCCCTGCTATATCAGAATATCCACCCAACGGACCTGGCCACGGTCTAAGAATTGCTTTGTTCGCTCAGTGATTATTCATACTGACTTTTCCTCAAATCAAAGAAAAGGTAAAAATGAAATCAAATGTTTTTGGCAGATATGATATTTCTAAATTTTTAAGTACGTTAGGTCCCTATGTGTCAGTATGTACTATTACTATTACAGAACTAACTTTTTATTGAAGAAATTAGTTGTAAAAAAAAATTCCATTAAAATATACAGTTGAATGGAATAGTTGGGCAATAACAATCGAGTGATTCACCGTTAAATTTTGCTTGGCAATATAGAAAGCAAGGTTTAATAATAATACTTTGACCGACTCAGTGTTTAATACGAGTATAAGTAAAGAAAATTCAGGAATGCATCAATTTAATTAATTCTAATTAAATAGTCTATTTTAATTTTTGTTTTTTGTAATAATACTTTGAAAAAATTAAAATACTTTTAAGTTTGGGTACAGCTTACAGAAACGATGCGGCTTAAATCAGTACTGGACTAATACTGAAATCCATAAAGTACTGAATTGCGGAGTTATGAATAAATTAGTGTATCATATCCGAATTTATAAGTAGTCAAAACGATCCACCTAATTTATCACGTTTTCGGAACTGCAGCAGATGAATTGAATTGTAAATTATGAATTCATATTAATCCAATGTTGGATCGAGAAAGGTAAAGTTAAGTGTAGTAAAATGGGAAAAGGTAATATTCACTGAAAGGACAACTAGGTGTTGTTTGCTAGTATATTGTTTTATTTTAGATGCTATACACATATTCTTTTAAAGAAATATTCACTATTTGTTGACGAATTTTAATTTTTTTTAAGGAAGCTTCCATCAATAAATAATCAATCCTCATCCCCTTACTAAGTCGATCACCTCCAGGAGTTGGTGCCACCTTACGCAAGTTCCACTACAGTGCAGATTTATGAAGTTCAATTAAATTTTTTTCAAACTACAAGTCTAAATTTGAAAAAAAATACAAACTATGCTAAGCATCATATCTTCCACGAACCAAATAAATACTTCGAAAAAAAAACTCGAAAGAACTTTTAAAATTTCTTAAAATACCACGTTTTAAAATCTGATCAAAAAATATATGAACAAAAAACTCTCAAAGTAATAACAAACCACCTTCACAATTTTCTTAAGATGCTCCACTTTTTGCACTTTTGAACGACTATTTTATAATACGAAAATAGCAGTACAAAATTAGCACTAGTCCACCGGCAATTTTAGAGTTTAAAACTTAAAAAAAAAATTATAAATCCAGTCTACTGAATTGAATATAAAATGCACTACCGAACGTAAATGATTTATGGGTCTTAGTCACAGCTTAAGCTTACACATCCGAAAAGGTGTTAAGAATTATTAAATCATTCAGAACGAAACGAGACCAACACTGAACCGTTCAATATGAAAGTACTCGTTGTACTTAGAGTACTCGCAAGCATAAATCGCTACTAATAATCTCTACCTGAGCACACGGTAGTAACCAGACGTCGTCTCGAAAGAAACTGAAAACTAAGAAACACAGCATCTTAGCAAGTACTCCACGCTGGGATTCTGGCTCTGGGCTCACATTCAGTTTTCAGTATATTTTCAGATTCATTTCATTCACAACTCTAGCACTCAAGCGTCTAGCTCGAGCTCATGGGGCAATGAAGGCATCTAGCTCAATTAGAAGAGACCGTAAGTTAAATAAAAATGCGTGCAGGTCACACTCACATAAGATAAAATAAAAATACTTCATGTTCCATGTTCTGAAGACAAAACACCGTTTATTCCACCTTGACGCTGAGAAAGAAAGAGAGCCGATTTTTCGCGAAATTTTACTATAAAATAAACAGCGAAGTTAATAGGTGTGCCGAGTGCCTGTCAAATCAAATGTCCGGAAAGCTACTGAGTCTACTAAGCGTGCCAATTTGAGTTTCATTAAAGATATGATCACACTGTCCAAGACAATGGAGGATTCAATAAGCCCGAGCAATTGAAAAAATCTTCAATTCCTGTGCAACCTTCTCTGGGTCCAAGGGTAGAAACAAAATTCTTCCTATTGAACATAGTGTCGGTGGTTTCAGAGTCAGTTATAGATTTAGGAGAAATACAGGGTAATGGAATCGGCAAACCTATCTATTTACTTGAGTGAGAGTACATCGAAAATAGTATGTGCCTGATTAGACAGCCTTGAGGGACACCAGCTTTTATTATAAGTTTTTGAGAAATCACATCATTCATGACGGTGGGGTAAAAAACTCTACGACCAAATGCATTATAGTCTAAGAAGTAGTTAATTTTTTTCCACCGCATCGCAGCATCAAATGAGTTTCGAACCCAACAAGTAATAAAGATGTACCCAGATTGCTGGCATTATTTTCATTTGTTACATTTATTTTTTTCAATTTTAATAAAAACATATGTAGTGAATATCGACATAACTGATTTTTAGGTGTTTTTATGGGGAGTCCTGGGGATTCATTAACAAAATATCCTGGGTATTCCTGACGAACAATCAAGTAGCACTCAGAGCTACTTGGAAGCATCGATTTTGTTTGGGCTTTAAAGCGGGAAATGTGGGTTTTAACTGCATGGCGCCAAGCCTGAGATGCATAGCTTAGGGTCGCCCTGATCGCCTTGTAGAGGAACTTGGTGACAATGTTGTACTTGTCCAAGAGCGATTCTAGGTGGCAAAATACCCAACTAGCAAACTAACTTCCACAAGGCCTTATCGAAGCTATTTTCGTACTTCGATTAAACGCATAGCACACTTTGGGTTTTGGGTGCTACTGTTCTTAAAAGCGAGAAGCAATGAAGCGCTGTTTTTAATCAATTGATAAGAGCTATCCATAAGTATAGTAATAGCAAATTGTTATGTTGCAGTAATTGTTGTAAATTGTTGTTCTCGCAATGGGGAGAGTGATAATGTTGGTAATACACCCGTAATTGAAGAAAAGGCGGCCGATCATCAATCCGAATAGTAAACACTTTTTGAAAATTTTATTTGGTGCTTGCTTACCATTATGTGACTTTTCCTAGCGTTTACTTTGATCCAGACAGCAGTAGCTCCAACGATTGCATCGATAAAAAGAAACCCCAAAAGAAAAAAAATATGAACAATTATAAACGTCTTTCCAACGGATGCGTAACAAAGAACTAATCCAGTTCCAAAAATCGTGCCATTTTTAAAAAAAAAAATCTTGCAAATTACAATCTTTTTGCAAGCATTTGGCAAGAATTTTTAAATCATTGCCTCTGGCAATTACAATTCGATGAAAGGGCGAGCTAATCGCGTTGTTTCCTCTTGTCTAATGCTTGCTGCCAGCAAACCCTCGCCAATGTGTTTGCTGGGTATTATCTGAAATACTATTCGTATCAGTGAATATAGCCGTTATAAGTATGTACTAAGTTATTCACCTAAAGAAAATCTTATGATACAGAACACCAACTTCGGATAGTGAATTAAAGTAACGCGTTCTTGCTAGAGGTGGAAAAATATCGATAGTCGTCTCAATCGATATGAGACGATATTTTCCCACAATTTATCGATAGCTATCGATAGTTATCGATATTAAGGTTCAGAAGTTTTCATCTTAACTAGCCCAGAAACTTTCATGGATACAACGTTATAGCTATCATGACAACCAGAATCAGATCGGCTGATGTCGATGAAGTGTATTGGCATTGACGAATATGGAAAAATTCATGAATAAATTGCAGTACTTAATGAAAAACTAATTTTTTTTACAAATTTAGAAGATTGATTTATTTTTATACTCTAGATGAAATCATATAGAGCATTATAAGTTTAATCGAGCCCGAAAAATTTGTAACGCATAGGACCGAGCCTCGGACGAAAAAAGTTATACATTATTTTGTGTTTATTTGGGGCCAAACCCGCCAAATCCGCTTGCTGTCCGTCCGTCTGTCTGCACGATAACTCAAGAACGCGTTGGAAGTAGAAATTTTGTCTTAACTTGTAAAATAAAAAAAGTAAGGCTAAGTTCGTTAATGAACGATATCCTTCCACTCCTTCGAGTACCTCCCATACAAGAGTCCTTAAAACATGTTTTTACAATTATTGCTCGAATGCTTCAAGTTAGGAACTTGAAATTTTGCGTACTTAAAGTTTACAATGTTTGAAGGGAAAGTTCTGAATATGATGCGAACCGAATGAGTTCTTCGTGTAGCAGTCAAGAAAAGTCCTTAAAAAATGTTTAAAAAAAAAAGTTAAAAATATTGGCCGCTATTCACAGTCGTCATAAAGTAGGCTTTAAGTTAGAGCTGACTTTAGTGTCATATAAATTATACTACCCCAAAGTCAGCTTTAACTCAAAGCCAACTTTATGACGACTGTGAATAGCGGCCATTGACTTTTCCCCTAATGTGTTTTTTTTTTTTTTTTTTTTTTTTTTTTTTTTAATTTTGATAATTATATTTTCCATCCGGTACGACCATTTTTTGTCCCTTTTTGATTTTTCTTCCTTGAGAGGATTTTAATCGTTTGAAATCGTTTTTCGTTCGTGTAATTTGGCGTGGACAATACGCCTGCATCTTTCGCTGTCTTCAGTGTGGGACTATTCCAGAATCCCTGGCCGGAAATATGATGGGGCCGGATTTTTAACCGGGATCCAGAAATAAATAATAATAATAATAATATTCCAGAATTCACGAAAAAGTATTAAACCACTTCACATCCACTTACGGGTTGAATTCCGAAAAATCTTGAAAACACTTTCTGGGAAAGAAAGGAAAGAATTATTCTTCTGGAAGGGGCCAGAATTTTTTTTCTGCGGGATCCAAGCTGGGGTCTGGGTGGGGGGGGGGGTCCCGGCCCCCCCACGGCGCGCCTATGGAGCTGATCGCATGTTGTTTCCTCTTGCCAAATGCTTGCTGCCAGCAAACCCTCGCCAATATGTTTGCTGGGTTGATTTTACTCATGGTAGTCTTCGACAGGTCTTCATAGGTGAGGGTAAATCCACCGAGAATCTGCCTTCTTGATCTGACCACTGCATCACAATCACACAGAATGTGTGCCGTGGTTTCAGATGTGATATCACAGAATTGACATGTATGGTATCTAGTGATACCTTACCGATGATCTTAAGGTGATAATTAAGGAAATAATGTCCTGAAAAATATCCTATTATAGCTCGTGCATTATACCTACTTAAAGAAAGGAATTCTGAAGCTCTCCTACCAGGGACGTCATTTCAGTTTTTGCCAGGGGCAAGATGTTATGAATGTATATATTTTTATATGTAAATATACATATGTTATATATAATATATGAAAATACAAAATTCAGGAGGGGGAGGGCAAATGCCCTCCCTGCCCCCTGCCCACAAATGACGTCCTTGCTTGTCAACAAACGTAATGCTTCCTTGTGCTTCACCACTATGAACTATTTTGGAACAAAAATGACGACAACTAAAACAAAACACAGCATTCTGACTAATGGAGTATTCAATCCATGTAAATTGTTCAAAATAACTGCATTGAAATCGGCGCTTCGCTATCTGGGGGTATTCTTTCAGTATTGGCTGAACGAAGTCATTGTGATAAAAACGTGATATGTATATCAATAATTGACACATCATTTTCTGGTAATGCTTCTGCATGAACTTTATCTTTTACATTTTTACTTGAAGGTTTATTGTATTGCATCAACTGATTGCGCAGATTGGATGGAGTCTAGCTTCTTACTACCATCAATGGTTTGCTCGGAATCAAGAATTTGTTTTTATTTGTTTCAACTGGGTTTGGTACACTCTTTCTTTTCAAAAAGTTATACATCGACGACTGTATTAATTTTTTTGACAATATCGGCCTGAAATAGACAAAAGTAAATACCCGAAATCTTTTTTTATTTTATTTTTAATTTCTTCGTATTATAAACACAAAAATATCTCATTTCTTTAAATTAAATTTTGTTTTTAATTTCTCATGCATGGAGGAAACAATATATAACTTTATCTTGTTCAAGGCTCCGATCTATGCGCAATTTTTGGGTATGAGTAATTTTTGGGTAATTTTTGGGTAGAATTAAACTTAAACCCTCAGATTTCATCTAGAGTCTAAAAACCTTAAAGAAATACATTTTTGACTCCAAGCGGTCAATTTTATCTATTTGCAAATGTTACATTACAAAAAGAAGAAATTAAATTTAAATGTATACTAAGGGCTTGTGGACACTAGTAAGTAAATGAACAAGCTTGCGTGAAGATCGAATCTCGCAAGAAAGTTGGGGTCGATGGTCTGACGACATTTTTTTGAGTCAGATTTGACTTTGACGTAGGAGGTGCATTTGTCGCAACGTTTATTTGTTTATTTATATTCATAAACATACAATAGTACTATAAGATTTTTGAAGTGAAAAACGCAAAAACCAGTTGCAAAACACTTGTTACAGCCGATTCCTAGAGCAATTTTGATGCAATTTGCTAATGTAAACGGTATGGAAAGAAATGCCGCTAGTGCTAGTGTAAACGAGACTTTAGAAACTTTAAGATTTAGAATTACTAACTTAGAAGAATTCGAAGAAATTTAAGAATAGATAAAACTATTTATTTTATTTTTGATCAGTTTCAGTGGAAAAGTTTTGTATGTTGTTTTTAATAAATTTTGATAACTGAAGGCAGTCATCCCGTGTGACGGTTTCCAAGAATCGATTTTTTTTCTTTGCATAAATTACATCCAAATATAGTGTTGAACATGTGGACGGAGTGATATTCCGATATTCGAAGCCGTTCGGAAGTTACAGGGTGTTATATTCACAAACCTCCTATGTTGTTTCGAATATAATGAAAAGTTTAGTCGCGTTTTTCTCAAAACCATGTTTTTCAAATCGGTAGACACGATATCTCAAAATCTATCGAACGAATATCTTTGAAATTTAGTAAACTTATTCAGTACTAATATATAGTCTCCAAACTAGGATAATTGTGATTCATCAAGCCGTTTTTTTTTTGTCGACCTGAAGAAGTCGTAAAAATACACAAAATTGACGACAAAAAGTTTAATAAGCTGCCAAAAATTCACTGTTTAATATTTTTTGATAATCCTAGTTCCAAGACTAGTTCAAACTTCACAGATTAAAATGCTGTTTGATTTTTTTATTTGAGATAAGCCCGCAATCGTGTCTACCGAAATTAGTTTTTTGAAAATGGGTGGCTAAGTTGCCATGTATCTCAGCAATGACCCCCAATTTGGGGTTGAAAAAATTTTTAAGTTTGCTCAACATGTGCATAAATATATGGTAAAAATTTCACATTTCTATCATTATTAAGTTCGTTAGAACAAATTCCCGAAAATGCCGTAAAAAAAACCTGCACACGGCAATATATAATATTAAAATTTCTATTAGTAATAGATGTAGGGAAAGTTTAACTGAGACACATGAGAACATTTGTCAGAATATGCGCGAGCTTTGAAGGGTTAGATAGAGAATGTGAAAATATTTCTTACCTTGAAGCAAAGAATAACGAACTGCACTTAGGTATAATGTATGACAAAATTGCCAGCTACTGCTTATAATAATATAGGAAGCGAGAAAAATTAAAACACTTTTTTATTAAATTAAAAACTGATGAAAATCAAATCTCAGATCTTTGATCAGAACATGCGTTAGAGCTAAGTACACCTTACACGAGTTTGTGTTCTTCTTTATGATTCCGTTTTTTTTTTGTTTTGCTTTTCGGAGTTTTGCAGAACCTACAATCAACCGAACGAACAAGACCACCAATACAGCAGCGAAATACCAGCGAAATTCTTTATGATTCCGCTTTTTTGTTTTGCTTTTCCGAGTTTTCGGGAACCTACGATCAATCGATCGAAGAACACCACCAACACAGCCGCGAAATTACAGAGAATTTTTCGTCTTTAGTCGTAATCCCCGGAATACTAACACAAGCCGTGAAACAGAAAGTTGTGAATGTGTGCTAGCCGTCCGAACGGTTGTATACATCTGTCAGATTTTGGTGGGAGATAATTATCGTAAGTGTTCCAATTAGCATTGCTAAAATTCGGTTTCCTACTTAACTAAACATCAAAAGGTGAGTAAATTTGAATACAGTAAGTACAAGTTATACAAATTATGCACAAAATGTTTATTTTACAGGAATTTTGCGACTAAGAGGAAAGGAAATTCATGGCGATGAACATCACAGAAATTGATCTCGGCATGACAACAAACTCGGTAATTTAAAGTAAATTTTTTGTGAATGGATAAATTGCTTTTAATTTTTTAATAGTGGCCAGAATCATCAGCGCTAAAAGAAACGACGTTGGACAATATTTCACCATCATTTTTCGTGATAGAGCCAATGAAACAATGTTTTTCTCTCTTTGTAACCTGTCTGTCCCACCCCGTCACAGGACTCCGATCCCGAAGGAACCGCCGAAGCCAGTCGTGGTGGATCCGATCGAGGATCCCGATCCCAGCACCACGGTTATAACACACGAGAACCTAATGACGGCCCTGGCACAAATCAATTGTATTTTTTCGGGTTTGCGAAAAGATGTTCCGATATCGGCGCCGCTGGTTAATTCGCAGGCTAGTACAAGTGTTGGCGAGGAAAGTGATGTCGATGTTGGTGATGATGGTGTTACTGCTGCTTCGACCGGAAGACGGTAGCAAGCGATGGCCGCACAAGTTGTACGCGGCGCGTTCTTGATGCTGCCAATTCACGTTCGACCGGTGTATCGCTAACCGATCGGAATCTAATCGGGCCACAATTGGCCGCCAAATATCTACCGAAATGGCAACACAATCTTGTTACCCGGGCCGCTAACGAGGTCGTCCGGCAAAGATCGCTGCTCAACGACGAGCCGGAACCGATCGATTCGTCCGGTGCTCCTGCTGCTACCGCTGGTGGTAGGAAGGAGGAGCCACCGGTAGTCAACTTAATTCCAACCGCCGATCTTGGTTACTATAGTACATTGAATTTACGTTCGACGATGGCAATGATATCGACGACGAGAAAATGTTGACCGACGGTGGTCAGGGGGCTGTTGCACGAAAACATCCAAAATAAGTTAACGAAGACTACGAATTTGTATATTTGTATTTTCAAGTTATTCCTTAAAATGGTTTTTTTTGCCAATATATATAAATAAGTATGTCTTGAGATGTTGTGTTTTTATTTGGCTAGGGTGTGATGGACTAGGGGCACCGGATGGTGCGCTGTGATCTCTCCAGAGTGAAGCTGTAATCGCCTCCAGAGTGGAGGACTGTAGTCCCCAGAGTGGAGCTGTAATCTCCTCCAGAGTGGAGCTGCAATCTCCTCCAGAGCGGAGCACTGTGATCTCATCCAAAGTGGTATGATTTATATCATACATGTCCAGCGAACGTCATAGCTTGCGTTTTGGGCCTATCAGGTCTGATTTTCGTATTATTTAAATAAGCCTTCCACGAGGACCTGAAAAGATCGCAATGGGCCCGTATGGCGCCTAGTGAGCGCGGTGCCTTTCTTAAATCTTAATTAAATCAGGCCTTTTCCCACAGAGATCCAGCAAAACAAATGACCGGACAGGCAAAAACATTTTTCGGGTAACTTAAAAAGCACACAAAAAAGACACGAACACAAAATACGGTAATTAATGTTTTTTTCCGGTAACGCGGTTTACGATACGAACTCTAAAATATATAAATATCTAACTAAAATGCGCGAATTGTTTACATCCAACACCAAAAATCGACAGCCATCAAGCCGGACGGACGGCTAATGGCTTTGTATGTATTCAGCACAAGTTCAGCTTCACGGCTTTTATAAGCATTCCGGGGGCTACGCTCTAGTCCAATTAATTTACTTGGTGTTCATTATAGTTTTATACAGGGTAATCCAAGTCGATAGGATTAATAGTTTTCTCAGATTTATACCCTTAAAAATTTTTAGTTGGTGTCATAATCAATTAAAATATTTCTGAGATTTCAAATTCAGGGGGGGGGGGGCAAATGCCCCCCTGCCCCCCTGAAATGGCATCCCTGTCTCCTACTCGAGAAGGTCAGGAATTTCTTTGACTGTCTAAGTCCTGAAGGGGAGTTCCAATAATCTTCCTCCTGAAGATTTTCCCACTTTAAAATGCCATCCGATCCGGGCTCTGTTCAAGATTTCTGCTATAGCTGCTTCGAAAGCATAGCATAGCAAGACTGTAGCAGCTGTCAAATTCAGCCATAGCATGAAATAGCTTCTTCGGGCTTTGAACAGCCAAAAGCAGCTTGTATAGCTAAGAACAGCTGTTCGACACACACATACGCAAGTTGGCGTGGAATGGCGTGAATGACTTTGAATACTTACCGCATTAACTGCTGCTAATGTTTCCTTAAATTTTTCGTTATAATTTCTAATGCTAATGATATAGTTTCTTTCATTTTTAAACACTGAAAATAACGTTCCGACGAAAGTGACAGCTACACACACATATAAATATTGCAATAGCCGCTTTCTAGCTACAGTCTGGAGTACGAGCAAGAAAAAGCAGCTATGGAAGCAGCTTTTTAAAAATTTTGAACAGATCTAGTGTCAAATAGCAAGCACGAGAAAGCAGCTTTTTGGCTACATTGAACACACAAAAGCATAAAAAAGCAGCTAATAGCAGCTATAGCAGAAATCCTGAACACACCCCCGGAAAACGGAGAGTGTTGAGTTTCTCCATCCAACACACATCTAAAGGGAATTTCGGAAAGCCTAGTCACAATCATTCCGGTAATTAGCCGAGACACAAAACCGATGGGTAAAGCCTCAGTTACAATGGTTCCGATCCGATCCGGCAACGTCGGAGGGGAAAAATTTCTAGGCACAATGATTCCGTTCCGACTTGCATCAAAATGAAGCTTGTAGCACACTATACCGTCACGGCACGTCACAGCACTTACGGCGACGTACGGCGCTAGATGATGCCACCGCACATTATACCGACGGCCACCGGCACGATACCTCTAGTGACGTACCGCCCATTCTGTCAGTACATCTTCAAATTAAAGCTAAAATTAAAAAATGGAGCCTCCCATATATTTTCTTTTCTGTTTGTGTTGTGATAATTGTTGTCACTCCCATCATATAATTCTGGGTAATTTTTTACCAATGAAATTAAATTTTCCTCATCCATTGCACTTTACTGTACAGCATTCAGCGACAAATGAACAAATGTTTTTTGTGTACTGAAATATGGAACCTCGCACACTAGTCCAACACGATACAGCACGGCACAATGGGAGATTTGCCGAATAGGATTGTTGCGCCAAGACCCCGACCGACAATTGCTGTTTAGCGCCATGTCGTGACATGCCGTGCTGTATAAGTGTGCGGACTTCAATACAAGTGCATGCATTTGATTCTCTCCGAATTTTGTCGGTCCGTGCTGTGACGCGACGTGCCGGAATAGTGTGCTACAAGCTTTACACTATCGAGGTGTAATTCTGACTTTTAGTGAGGCGAAGCAGGTGGTGAAATTCAATAATTCACCTCTCAGCGTCGGAACGGATAGAAGTTGAAAGTTTACCGGAATGATTGTGACTGGGCTTTCCGAAATTCCCTTTAGATGTGTGTCGGATGGAGAAACTCAACACTCTCCGTTTTCCGGATCGGATCGGATTGGAACCATTGTAACTGAGGCTTAAAGTTGACCAACTTTCAACTTCTATCCGTTCTGACGCTAAGAGGTGAATTATTGAATCTCACCACTTCCTTCGCCACACTAAAAATCAAAATTACACCTCGATAGTGTCATTTTGATGCATGTCAATGCCCCCTGGATAATAGCCCCGCAACTGATATTTCGTCGTGCGAAAATGCCTCGATTTCCCCTCGATGAGTGACGATTTTGTATGGAGACCGAGCCATAACGTCACTAATCGAGGCAAAATTGAGGCATTTCTCACAACGAACTGTCATATGTGCTCGGCTTGAAATTAAGGCCGCGGTCCGAATTACGCTTACGGTGTTTACATTACCAACAGTGCTTACTGTCGGTCCGAATTGTATGTGCGCTTACAATGCATATAATTCGGACCGATCGTATGCACACAAATATCAGTTGGTTTGAAATGTCAGTAATGTCAGTTAAATTCCACTTTAAAAAAAGGTTTTGGAAAAGGATCTCCCATTAAAACCTATGAACTTACCATGAAACGCCTTTTTAACTTCATTCACTCATTTTTCTTCAATATCACAAATAAATTTTAATATTTTTAAATTTTTAACCGTCAATGTGACAGATTGCAAAGACGTACACACAGTGCATGTGCTCGAAACCGTGAGTAGTGTAAGCGCCAGAAAATTTCCCCTCCGTGCAAATTGTGTGCGTTGTGAGCGTAATTCGGACCGAGTGTAAAGGCTCGTGTCCACTGGCAAGTAACTTGCGACATTTCTTGCTAGAGTAATTTGGTGCGATGTGTACACTATCTGTCAAATTGCAGCAATTTTACTCTAGCAAGTAGCTCTACAAAAATCTTACAAGTAAAACTTGCGCTTCCGTGTACACTTTATCATCCAAATTTCGTTGAACTGTCAAAACGAAAAAGAAAAATACCACAACTCTGGATAAAGTTCCACATTGAAAATGAGCAAAAACGTGTACTCGGAACTCCACTTGGATTCTCCGTTCATACTACGCACGTAAACTATGGAACTACGACTCCTAAAACTGAACTTAACCTCACACCCAATGCAATTGTACTGACTTGCTGAAAAATTTCGGAACCGATCGGAACTTTCTTGCGAGATCTCAACTCTCGCAAGTTAGCGTGTACATTCACAACTTGCTTGAAAAGGTAAGCGTTTGCTGGCTAGAGCAAAAACTTGGACAAATGCGCTCTCGGAACCGTGTACACATGCAGCAATAAATGTCATAGAGCAACTCTAACAAGTTTTGCTTGCTAGTGGACACGAGCCTTAAGCGCGCTAAGAGCGGACCGCGGCCTAAGTTGGCGCTGTGCATGTCCAATGCCCCCTGGACAGCGCCAACTTAATTTCAAGCCGCGCACATATGACAGTTCATCGTGAAAAATGCCTCGATTTTGCCTCGATTTTGCCTCGATTAGTGACGTCATGGCGCGGTTCCCATACAAAATCGTCACTCATCAAGGGGAAACCGAGGCATTTTCGCACGACGAAATATCAGTTGCGCGGCTTTTATCCAGAGGGTATTGAACGGAATCATTGGTCGCGTTTACGTGCAGACTGGACCAGTCTAAGAAGACCGGTTTGGTCTTTTTCGGTCTTGCATTTATGTGTGCTTTTCAACATAACCAATTTGAAGCTGTCATTTTAAATATCATTTTCAATCATGGATGCAAATTTGTAACTGCACATCGCTAAGTTTGCGCAAAGTGGACACTTCATCAAATGTCCACCGTTCAGTCATTTGTATTCTCACAGATGTATGCTTTGACGTTTTAATTTTGTTTGGCCAGCACTATTGTAGGTTATGTTTTGGTCTAAGACCGATTATGTGCCAGTACCAGACTGGTTCGGTTTCGTTTGGTTCGTACCAAAACCAGAACCAAAATAAGTCCAAATGGACTGGTCCGGTTTACATTTATGCGTGCGACCGAACTGGTTTTTTTGGTCTTTTTAGACTGGTCTGGTCTGCACGTAAACGCGACCATTGTGACTAGAAATTTTTCCCCTCCGACGTTGCCGGATCGGAACGGAATGATTATAACTGAGGCTTTAATGAAGCCTTTACCTACTCCACAGAATGGTTCCGGGCCTATCATTGGTGAGTTGGCTCCCCGCTTAGCTAGGTGGTAAGCCGATTCGTTACCCAGAATACCCTCATGTCCTGTCACCCTCATCAGGGTGAGACTATTATGATGTACCAGCTCTTGAAGAAGTGTTTGTCAGTCCCACACAAGCTTAGGGCTGCAACAGTAAGATTTCAGCGCTAGCAATGCCGCTTGGCTATCAGTTTATTTGATGGTTCGGATCTATTTTAATGGTTTTAGTTCGCACCTACAATATTTAAATACTTTTAGTTTTTGTTTTTAATTTTAATAACATTATGGGAAATAAAATATAGTTTCTACTACTTATTGACTACTCTCCCTGGATAGTGTAATGTTCAAATTTTTATTTTCCATATAATTTTATTTAATCTACACATTCAATTTTGACTGAAAAAAATTTACAGAACTTTTCGTCAATTTTGACAGCACAGTTAAATACCAGCTTTAGTTATATTATAGCAAATTAATTACGAAAGAGGTAGAGGAAGGTAACGATTCCTTCTAATAGATGTACATATAACCTTTGGACAGTGTTAATACATCAAAGAATGGATCATTGACTTCTGGCCTATAGATCAAAGCAATAGGTACGAATTTAAAAACTTGCAGTTTTTTTTAATTCTACTCAAATTCCATAAATACTTACCAAAGTCAGGGACAAACACTACTCTACAAAACCTTATCTGAAAACTATTTTTAAAATTTTACGTTATAATTGTCCACCATACACCATACAATTTGTACTTTGCTCTCACTTTAATGGAGCTACAAAAAGTTACAAAAAAAAAAAACTTTTCTTATTTTTTTCTTATATTTTCCAACATTTTATATTCAAATATAAATATTTTTTATAAATGAAAATCCACAATACGGTAAACACTGTAAATTACCCAGCGATTTCACCAGGAAGCTGAACAACATTTTGAATGTCCGAATTTCTGAGGAAGAATAATAAAAACATAAACAGCCGGTGAAATGTGTAGAAAATACGAATTTTAATGTTGTTGTTGTGGGTTCTTCTCATTCCAAGACAAAATACTTTTCCCCCTTTTGTTTTAGAAAAGTAAATATTTTTTTACTTACGTCAACAATTAAATTCCCTATTATAAATAAGTACATACTCGTTGATCTATTTTTTTGGAAAGAAAAAGAAAAAAAAATGTAACGTGTGGGCTTAATTTTATGACCACCCACGAGTATCGCATATAATTTGTCTGTCCTGATTAATTAATCTAGAGCATAGGCCAATGTTGATAGCATAATATCAGAGCATTAATTTCAGGTAATACGCAAAAAAATCTAAACATTTTCATAAAGTTGCGAGCATTTAAAAACGACTTTAAAAATTTTCTTAAAATTTTATTTCTTCATTTATTTCTACACAATTAAATACTAAAAGAAATTGGCTACTGCTTCGCATGGAGTGGTACCATTTATTTTGTTTCAGTCGGAAGATGGTACACTCAAAGGCGCCCTTAGAGTTGAGCAAGAAGTGGCCCTTGCCTCATTAAAGTTTCAATTGCCAATCAAAGATGGATAATATGATACAGGAAATTCATTTGCTCTATAAAAAGAATGGCGTTGAATCCTGGAGCAGCTGAAGGTCCAACAAATGAGATAAGTCGATGAAAACGAAACGAAAACATAATAACGATATGAACTCACATAATCTACTATCTGCGGCAGTATATGCAACCAACAAATAAGACAAGGCTTATGAGCCACGAACTAACCTCTGTAAAGACAAGGAAAGAAGTGTCCTTAGTGGCGCAGAACAAGTTAAGCAAAGATAGGTAGAATAACTTAAAAAGCGGCTAAACCCATACAGAGTGACGGCCGCCGATGCAATTATTACACCAAGTGATCCATCTGGGAGTATAACATTGACGTGCATTGTTATACGCCACGCACCTCGGCGGTAGGTGCGGACGTCCCTAGTGGGGATCCTGTACTTTTACAGGATCTTAGAAGTTATTTTTAAATAAAAATAAAACAAGAGATCGTTTTGGTTGTTTCTTTTCGGGGGCTGGCTACTCGCGAATCGACTATTTAATTTAACTCGCTAATTTCAACTGCCGGATTGATGGTTCGATTCATTCCATCGAACCTCGCATCCGGCTGCTGACCGATTTGGGGTTTCTCACGACATTGCACTTTTGCTGAAATTTCTATGCCGATTCCACACGCGCGGTCACTTGACCTCATAGGTCATTATGCTACATGTCTGGTATCGGCATTTCACTCGGTTCAATAAATTGTCGCACGCGCGATCAAAGTATATTGCCAAGCAACGTGTTGTTGTTGTTGCAAACTTATGTGGGATCGTGGGATGACCGTCGGCGAGAACGAATACGATCCCCTATTCACTTGAGGTAGGTCGTGATATTTGTTGTTGGACTCCCTTGCTTGTGATGCATAGGAATTGGTCCAACAACAAAAGTTGTGTTTACAACAGCATCACATCTTCGTGGACTTTCAACAGACAAGAACAGATCGGAATGTACTATCTAAGATAATGCTTGACTTCGGATTTCCATCACAACTCATCAGATTAACCAAAATAACCATGACTGGTACTGGAAACCCAAGTAAGGATACAAAAAGAGCTTACCCAGAGCTTTCGAACAGAATCTAGCCTGAAGCAGTGAGATGGACTTGCTCCCATGCACATTAATTTCGCACTGGAATATGTCATCTGAAAGTTATCCGTTGATACTAGAATTACCAAACTAATCAAGTCCACTTAACTAGTGGCGTAAGCGGATGATATAAACATCATGGCTAGATCTGTTCCAGACGCGAAGGAAGTCGTCCGCTGTCTAGACTCAGTGACAAAGGATGTCGGGTTAACGTGTACTGAGAGCGAAACCAATAAGAGAGGGTACTGAATGGCGTATCCGGTATAATAATAAGTTGTATAACATCTATGACGACCCAGCAGCATCAACCATTATAAAATTTAGAAAGGTACAATTGGCTGGCCATGTGGATCGAATCGACGACGGAAGATTTCCCATTTCGTTACCTTCATAGCCGCTGTGTCCCGGAATCCAAATGAGGTTAACTCTGTTCTTGTTTTCGAGTTTAATCAGGCATTGGAGGCAATTCCAAACAAGTTGGGAGTAGATTTCAACTGACTGAAGGGCCTTTATTGCTGCCTCGCTGTCCGAGAGAACATATATTTGTTGGTTTTTGTAGCCCCGTCTGATATTTTCATAGTGCATAGTTCAGCATGAGTCTCCGCCTGAAAAACAGTGGATGTTATGTGCTTGCTAGTAGAATTTAAACAGAACAGAACACCATAAACTCGTCCTCCTACACCTTGATCCGTTTTAGATTCATCTATATATGGAGTGGGTATGTTTGTGGCCCAATCATAGAGCTATATGTAGTGGAGATAGCGTGTAGCGACTGTTTTGAAGCCGCACGATTTCTCGCAAAGGACCGGCGATATTCACTATGCTACTATCAGCATCTTACTCACATGTATGTTATACTCCGGTATTGAAAAGAAAAAAAGACCAACCTTTAAATACTACGCTAACAGCGTCTTGCGATCTCCGTTAGTTATATCTCTATGGGCCCAATCCTCCTTTTCAGGTGGGACAACTTTGAATGGCATTGTAAAATTTAATTTCGGCACCATTGAATCAGAAAGAGGTATCGCTAGTATGGGGTCCTAGTTAAGTACCGCGGAAAGAGTTGTGTAAGCTGTTAGTAGGACTAGAAGTGTAATTAATAGTGATTTCTTTTCTGAAAAAAAATGTGACCCGTTTCTGCCCTCAATTTTACTGTATTATTTATAATACAGTATTGTTATCGATTTTTAAAAAAAAAAAATTTGCTGCCCTCAAAATATTTTTTTCCACGTTTCATGACTAGTAGACGCGAAAAAAGCAATAAAAATTTTCACTCCGTCTGTACGCCGTACGCCGTAGTTCTCAAACCAGTGGACCTATTAAATTAAAATTTTTTCTAAGAGTAGACTTGGTGGAATCCTTGAATTGACATTATTTTCAGGGAAGGAGGTGTAAGGGGGAAGGCGGGGTAAGCGTTTTAGACGAAAAATTTAGGTTTCTAGATCTCAGGAACCGCTTGTGTTAGGAGGCGGAAACTTAGAATTTCTATAGGGCTTTGATAATGGACACATTTGCAAAAAAAAAACAGATATGGGTGAAGGGGTGTGGTAGTGGAGGGGGAAATAATGCGTCCGAAACGCAAAAATGCCGAGATCGACAAATTCTAAAATCCATATCTCCTAAACCGTTAATAGCAAGCAATTAAAACTTAACAAATATCTGTAACTATACTAGGAGAGTAGATTGAAACAAAATTTTTGAGGGGGGGGGGGGGGGGTGAAAAACTTTAGATTACGATATCTCACAAACTAATTGGACCAGAAAAACAAAATTCGGTTTTATTATAAAGATTAATAAATAAAGATTGCTCAAAGTAAAATATTTGAAGGGGGTGGAGGAGCACGGAAGTGGGAGAGGTTAGAATTTTTCAAAAATAACACGTTTCATATCTCAATAACAGTGTAAGATGGATGTTTCAAACTTTTACCAGAAGTAGGCCTAAAAGAACCTAAGTAGGGAAAAAAAGGTTGGGGGTGTGGGTGTAGAGGGTGAGGGTGGGGAAGGGTGAAAAAGAAAAAGTTCCGATGCTTATATCTTAAGAATCTATAGTGATAGGAAGCTGAAACTTGGTATTTAGATAAAGCTATAGTAGTGGCATGGTGGAAAAATACATTTTTTTTAGGGGTAGTATGGTACGGTGGTGGGGGGTGTTTTCCCTAACTTCAGAACGGCTTATGCTAGGAAGTTGAAACTCGGTACGTATATGTAAATTAACTTAAGAAGTAATTCTGATAAAAAAAAATTCGAATATTCATTGGTGTTCAGAAGGGGGGGGCAAAAAAAAATATCGGTTAATATAAAATGCATATATTTTCACGATTTTCGTCATATCTACTAGGTCTTTCGAAATATTGAATTCATTTTTATTCTACGGATTCTTCAAGTGAATACCTAGAATGCGTTTTCAAGATTTTTTGAAATTCGACCCCTAAGAGGGTGTAAACTGGTTGTATACTTTTTCATTAATTCCACCATGTTTCTAAGGTCTGATCAGATATCGAATATCTTTTCACTTCCCCAGGTTTGTTTAATATTCACCTATTTTTAAGTTTTGTTTTTTTCAACCTCTAGACCGCATCCCGGAATATGACCCAATTATTTAATTCATATGTTACACCCTTTTCTAACCGCTTCCCGAACTTTTTGTTAGGTTTTCAGTCACATAGTAACATACACTGCATCCCCGAATTGAACGCGTTCTGAACTTCTGCCGGAAAAATAATACAGTTGCGCCCAGACTGTTGGCAGATTTTTTTCCTAACAGTTCTCATGTTCTATTGTGGAAAAATTTTTGACCTGCTAGAAAAAGGTGTTTGAGTCCGTGGCTAAAATTGCCCTGAAAACTTGCATTTCTTGCCCCGAAAATTTCGGCGGTGCAACTCCTTTAACCCTTGAGTACACGCGCGGCTGAACGTTACGCCAGTACACGCGCGCGGCACTCAGTGCCACAACTATATTTCTACTATAAGTCGACTGATTTCCGGGTCCTGGACCTTCAGTTGGTTATTATACTGATTATTAATATGTTAAATAATTAATTCATTAATTAATTAATTAATTAATAACTGAAATTCTTGTTGGATAATTTAATTATTCAACAAGAATTTCAACACTTTTATGGAAAATATATAAGACCAGTTCAGTTTGACTCCCTGATGTAGACTGATAAGATGTTAGATAAATCTGAATTCTTGTGTGGTGGTTCCTAGACATGTCCTTGGAGGATACTAGAGCGTTCAGTCATTAATTATTAATAACAGATAAGAAAATTCATGTTTAGTAAATTTGCGGCACGGAGTGCCGCTGCGCGAGCACTCAAGGGTTTACCTCAAATGTGCGACAACATAAGAAAAAAATATCCTATGACAACAGCGGCAACCGATTTAAAAGCCTAAATTAAACTGTCAAACGGGTCATACAGTAATTAGAAATCATACGGAGTGTAGTGTAAATATAAAGGGTTTTCCAATAAGGACTTGACAACTTTGAATTCAATTTGTGAACGCACCCTTTCACTTATCATCGAACTGTCACTGTCAATTTATTCAGTAAACTTAACATTTTTATCATGGTAAAGTACACGAAGGAACAACGTCTGCAAATTAAATTATATTATTTGGAAAAAAAGTTGTCAAGTCCTTATTGGAAAACCCTTTCCAATAGGGACTTGACAACTTTGAATTCAATTTGTGAACGCACCCTTTCACTAATCATCGAACTGTCACTGTCAATTTATTCAGTAAACTTAACATTTTTATCATGGTAAAGTACACGAAGGAACAACATCTGCAAATTAAATTATATTATTTGGAAAAAAAGTTGTCAAGTCCTTATTGGAAAACCCTTTCCAATAGGGACTTGACAACTTTGAATTCAATTTGTGAACGCACCCTTTCACTAATCATCGAACTGTCACTGTCAATTTATTCAGTAAACTTAACATTTTTATCATGGTAAAGTACACGAAGGAACAACGTCTGCAAATTAAATTATATTATTTTGAAAAAAAGTTGTCAAGTCCTTATTGGAAAACCCTTTATTTAAATTTTCATAATAGCTTTTTGACCTGAAAGCGTTCTATTGTCAATTGACCTGTCGGACGGAACTGTCAAAAAAGAGGGCAGAACTGCAATAATTTTGCATCTAAACGGGTCAGTACTGACCTCGAAGAAAATTTTCATTCGCACCTGTCGGACGGAACTGTCAAAAAAGAGGGCAGAACTGCAATAATTTTGCATCTAAACGGGTCAGTACTGACCTCGAAGAAAATTTTCATTCGCAAATTTACTATATATCTCTCCCATCTCCACAATGAAAAAATTGTTGTGTAGAATAATGTGGAGAAGTAAACAGCTGATCTTCTGTTTGACTTTAACAATTGTCAAAGTGACGGTTTTTTGAAAATGTAGTAACATAGACGTTAATATATGGGCCCTTTTTCAACATAAAAATTAAATTGAAATCACAAGACACATTTTAAAATAAAAGCATAACTCAAAATATCAACTTCAAAAATATCCACTTCCGACAAAACACACTCCTTAGTCGGTTTGAAAAAAGAAACTGACAAATAAATTCGAACGAATGACATAAGATGCCAAAATTTCCATCCCGGCAATGAAAAATTAAATAGCGGCACATTTAATTGGACGGAAAAATATGGTCTCCATGCTTTCTGCGCCGTCTGGTGGTGAATACGAGAACTGTCAGAACGAATGAAAATTTTCATTCGAACTCCGTGCCGCAAATAAAAACCCAACGCAAAAATTTGCGATGAAAATTTTCATCCGTTTTTTTTTACATGCATTCAGTATGGGAATGAAAATTTTTATCGAGGTCCGTACTAGGCTTTAGATGAAACAAATAAATTTAATAATCCAGTGGCGTCCGGAATGAGGCCTAAAAAAGTGATCACTAAAAATGGGATGTATATATTTTCATAATTTTCGTTATATCTCTTAGATCTTCTTAAATTAGTGAATTAATTTTAATTTTTTGAATTCTTCGTATAAATACTAGAAAGCGCTTTCAGGATTTTCTTAAAATCCAGCCCCAAGTGTGGCTAAATTTATTTTCACGAATATAGCCATATCCCTCAGGTCTGGTTAGATATCAAAGAACTATTTACTTCGACGCGCTTGATTAATAATCAGCTAAAACCTCTTTCAACATTTTTTTCTTTTCAGCCTCTAATGCTATGTACAGACTACGAGATTGACGCGTTTAAATCGAGTTAAATGCGCTGAAATCACTTCCCGAAGGCGTTAACGAAAACATGTAGCTATGACGTGTTTAACCGAAAATATGCACTGCGACTCTCGCGGAAATCGAAGTAAACTTTGGAAGAAACTTTTGTAATGCGATAGAAATTCAATTTTGAGCTTGTGCAACGACTGCATTAGCTAATAAATTCTCTTTTTATTACTGCTATTCAAACACATTTGTTTTAAACAATTTACACACCATAAATTTGGTAATGAAACACAGCTGAATATCTACTTGTCAGAAAAACTTACGCCAAGCTGTCAGGTATCAAAATAAAACTAGTTGCCTAGTGTGAACACTACTTTTTTGAGACGTTAATTTTGCCTACTTAAATGTGTTCAAGCCGCATAGTCTGAACATAGCATTAGGCCCGTTCCTACGATCGTCAGTAACGTTCTAACTGTAACTTCAACTGACAGATGCTCATACGAAACTTACAGTCAAAGTTCTGGTTAAATTTTAACTGAAGGTCGTAATAACGGCCCTTAGAGGCTATAAAATGCTTGAACACTTTTTCACGAATTTCGTCACATCTCTCGAGAGTAATAAGACACATCGTCCAGGATTTTTGATGATTCAACCTCTAGTGTGTAAGTCTAAGGGGGCTACATACATTCTCACAATTTTCTTAGGTTTATTAAGAAGTCACAAAAAACAGGCAACATAAATTATAAAAACGAATAATTTTATTTATCAAGAGAACTTCTTACAGAAAAAATATGCATTTATACGCATTCTTTATTTATCCTTTTTCTCTGAATTCAATGAATTGTACAACCGATTCAGTTCATTTGCAACGAGATTTTCCAATATCACTCCGTTGACATCGATAAATGATGCACATGATTTCGATATTGAAACCTCTCTCAACGATTTCGAATCCTTTACAGTTAAGACCAACGTATATTTATCGTCGTACTTTTTCATTTCGGAGCTCGCTTGCCAAGTTTTCTTACCGTTTCCATCATTTTGTATTGCAACAGCAAATATACCCTTCTCACGGAATGTTGTATACAATGTTAACAGTCCCATCAGGACGAAATACGATGCGACGCAAATAATTAAAACTGGCCGGGACTGAGGGAATGGATATTTATGATCCCAGCCGAGTGCAACTAGGGCAATACCAACGGCTAGTCCACAAATAAAGAGACGACCGTCAACAAGTCCGAAATGCTCTTTGCAGTTTGGCCGATCGAGCAATGCATTTTTAACAGCATCATCCAGTGCGTGTTTTACCGCTGATCCATCCCATTTGTTGATCTTCACCGGCTAAAAACAAAAATATAACATTAAAGTATGAACCATTCAAGTATGTCAGTGGGTACTGCGCACATGATTTAGGAAGCAGTTCCAAAATAAAATAAAAGTAGTGCCTCGACATGGTAAACATATCCAGAAATGTGAAATAAAAAGAGTTTTTATATTATAAGGTCTTTCAAGAGGTACGCTCGAAATTTGTTAGATTAGTCGAATTACTTGTGAATTGTTCAGTAGTGTATGGAAAATCACCATGGAATGTTATAGCGTGGAACAACGTGTGCAAATCATTAAATTTTATATTCAAAATCAGTGCTCCGTTCGAGAATCGTTCCGCACATTACGTGATTCTTAGCGACGAGGCCCATTTTTTGATGATTGGATGTGTGAACAAGCAAAATTGTCGGATTTGGGAGGATACCTAGAAAGTCAGTTTGGTCCGGATTTTAGTCTGGCGGAATCGTCGTACTTCTTCAAATGCAAAAATAGCGCTTCAAACATACATAGCCTCCTGGGTATTATTATATATAAAATGATAAAGTTGCGCTCAGACTGTTTTTGATATAAGTTTTAATTATTGTAGTAGCACACAACTTTCTAGCATAAGCCGTTTCTGAGATATGAAAAACCCTCCTCTCCCGTACCTTGCTACCCCTATCAAAAATGTTTTGACGGATGTCTTTATAGTTGTTCTATACAGATTTCAATTTTTAAATTTTTATCCTTTGCGGCTTGCGAGAAATTTAAATCATAATTTCAAAATTTTTTTTCTCCACTGGAGGTATGTATACGTAGGTTGCCTTTTATATTTCGGGATTAGAGAAGAAAAACAAATAATAATCATCGAAAACCACTTTATTGTTTTTCAAAATATTCCCCATGAAAATCTATACACTTTTGCATGCGTTTGAACTAGTGCTGCGACATCGACATCGATGTTTCTAAAACATCGATGTTTTGCAACTTTTAACATCGATGTTCTTATTTTAATGTTTTTCAAACATCGATGTTTTATAAAAACATCGACATCGATATTTCAGGCACATTGGGATTTTTTTTATTTTGTTTCTAAAAATACATGCGATGAAATTCGTATGCATCAATTTTATTTGACTTGACGCTTGAAATTTTTTTTGCTTCTTGCATTTGTTTGGCTACGTAGATGATATCCTTTTATTTCGTATTGTGATACCTAGATGTGTGTAGAAAATGTTTGAAGAACATCGAGGTTTCTCTTCTCACTCCAATCTCTTAGCTAAAACATTATTTTACAATATTATTTCAATAATAATACAGTATTGTGATCGATTTTTTTTAGACGTTTCATAACTAGTAGACACGAAAAAGGCAATAAAAATGTTTAGTCCGTCTGACCGCCGTACGTTAAATCGTTTGAAGGCTCGTAGCTCCCAAACGCTTTGAGATATTAAGTTAATTTTATTTTACGAATGGACGGGGTGGGCTTCTTGAAGTGACCAAATTTTTAAGGGTGAGGGGGAAGGAGGGGTAATTGTTTTAGACGGAAAATTTTAGTTTCTAGATATCAGCAACCGCTTATGATAGGAAGCTGAAACTTGGAATTTCTATAGAACTCTGATAGTCAAGGCCGTAGCCAGAAAAAAATTTGGGGGGGGGGGGGGTCCGTGAAAAAATCGATTATCACCCTTAGATTTTTTAAATTAAAATCGGAGATATATAGGAAGCGCTATTAGAAGTGATTCAAACTCTTACGAGTTTGAGAGGCTTAGGTAATATGTATGTACTTATTTAATATAATAATGAAAATGAAACCATACCATCTGCTAGTGATATATAACTGAAATTCAATTTTTAGGTTCTATCTCATTTGTTTTGTTAGTTATAGTATGTTAAAGTGTTTGCAATTATTGTGTCCGAGTCCTATTTGAAAATACATGTCTTTGATTATTTTTATCCTAGAATAATAAAATATGGCGAGAGGGTTGTCGCAATAAAAATTATCATTAAATTTTGTTTGAAACAATCGCCGATTAAAGGTCGCACTTTTGAAAATTGGTGTACTCGAAAAATTAGTGAAAAAATTGATTCCAATTTTTTTTTCAAGTTTTTCTCCTTTTTCAACCCCTAGACTGCATCCCGGAATATGACCCAAGTATGTAATTCATATGTTACGCCCTATTCTAACCGCTTCCCGAACTTTTTGTTAGGTTTTCAGTCACATAGTAACCTATACCGCATCTCAGAATTGAGCGCGTTCCGAAATTCTGCCGGAAAAATAATAAAGTTGCGCCCAGGCTGTTGGCAGATATTTTTTGCTTCTTCTCTAATCTCTCACCTAAAATTTTAAAAACATCGATGTTTAGAAACATCGATGTTTTTCAGCCATGTGTTATCGACATCGATGTCGTTTATTTCAAACATCGATGTTATAAAACATCGATGTTTTGAGGTCGATGTCGCAGCACTAGTTTGAACCAATTGTCGAAGCACTTTTGCCACTCTGATTGAGGTATCTCCAAAACATACATTCTGAATGCGGCAACCGCTTCTTCAGGTGTCGAAAAAAGTTGACCTCTCAGTTTGTTTTTTACGTACGGGAATAAAAAGAAGTCATTCGGTGCCAAGTCAGGACTATACGGTGGATGACTCATCAAATCGATTTTTTTGAGCATTTCTTTGGACCAATTGACACGAGCATCTTTTTGAGCTTTTGTCAAATTATGCGGGATCCAACGCGAACAAATTTTTTTGACAATCAAATGATCATGCAATATTGAATGTATGCTGGTCCCACTAATGCCTAAGGTTGTCTCAACTCACGATAGGTCAAATGACGATCTTCCAATATCAGTTTGCGCACAGCATCAATGGTTTCCGGAACAACAACTGATTTTGGACGACCTTCACGAAATTCGTCTTGAAGTGAACTACGACCACGATTGAATTCACCATTTCATCGATAAACACTGGTCCTTGATGGAGCTTCATCGCCCAAAATTGAGTTAAGTTCATCTATACACTGTTGCTGAGTTAATCCACGTCGAAAGTTGTAAAAAATAATCGCACGAAAATGTTCACGATTTAATTCCATTTTTGAGCTGAGATAAATCTTTTAACTTACTGCAAACAACACAAATAGCGCTCGTATGTCAAAACGCTCTGAGTACGTATAACCTCAAAAATGTCCAACTTTACGATAGAGCTGTCAGTTACCAGATTGCACCACCAGGGTTGCCAAATCCCGAAACATAAAAGGCAGCCTACGTATACGGGTCCTAACTCCTGTAAACATTTCAAGATCATATCCGATACGGGTTATGAGATAAACAAATTATTTTTTTTTGGAAAATGGCTGCGCCCCACCATCCGCGTTTCACCTCCTCTTTCAAATATTTTATTATTTATTATTTCATCTCTTATGATATTATATAGACTCCACTGGTAATTCTATATACAGGAATTACATTTTATCATCCTGGTATAATTGTGTTGGAAGATAATTGTAATTCAGTGTTTTCCACCCGCCACCCCCATAAAAATATTAATATTAACTTTTCTAATCTCCTAGGATCCCTTAAGACAACTTCAAAGTTTCAGCCATCTGACATCAATCGTTCAGGAGATATGGATTTTAGAATGTTTCAATCCCAGTTTTCAAGCATTTTGGCCGTATTATTTTCCCCTCCCTACTCGCACACCCCTCAACACCTATCGACTATTCTTGCAAATGGGTTCTCTATCATAGTACATACTACATATGTTGTTCCAACTTTCAACCTCCTAGCATAGGAGGTTGCTGAGATCTAAAAGCCAAAATGTTTCACCCCCTGCTCCTCCAAAATATTTCTTCGATTAATTAACGTTAACTAATCGATTATGACGATTACTCTACATCACTCATATCGATTGGCAAAATCGATCAATCGATTAATCGAATCGAAATCGAACATCCTTACCCGAAAGTAGTGTTCTGGCTATGGTCCCTCGTTGGTCTATGGAAGCTTTAGACCATCACTGAAATCTAACATTAACTAACCTGAAGAATTACAAACATAATGAAAAATTTATGAAGCGAATTAGACAGAAAGGAGAAACATGTTCGAAGATAATGGAGTAAACGCTATCAGGCTCGGCAAAATTCACTAGCTCGAGAACAAGTGATGAAATCAAGAAACCAGATATTTATTGGGTTCGGTTTCAAATGAGAAAATTTTTAGTTTATAGATGCTATTATTATTGACCAATTAAACAAATGATCTCGATTACACCAACAGAACTACCAAATTCTCTTCCACTAAGTTTGAGCAATAGCTGATTCACTGAAATACGTCCGTCGCTCAATGTGTGAAAGTCTGGAACCCAAGAACCTATATCTCCATTTGCCAAAAGGGTTATAAAACTTAAAGTAAATATAGGTTACTTTTTTCTTTAATTCCTTTTCAAAAGCTTTTAAACAGGCATAAAAAATTGGCCTTTTTGACCGTTGATCTTGCAACGATAAAACTACTTTTTCTCTTGGTAGAAAAAGTTAGATTGACCCTTTTTACAAAACACCATCGATATGACCCTGTAAGACATGGAATCATAAACTTATTGGCAGCACCTCGTCTACAGAATTTTTTCGCAAAAGCAAGCTCGAAGAAGTACTCGTAAATTGGTTTCCCATGTATTTCGCGGAACGAAATTACAGTGTGTAAATTTTACTTTATTATTTCATAATAAAGTATTGTGATCGACCTGAAATTTCAAAAAAATTTGCTACCCTGAAATTTTGTATTTTCACGTTTTAGGACTAGTAGACCCCGAAAAAGCAATAAAAAAAATAATGTCCGTCTGTACGCCGTACGCAAAAATAGTTTGAAGGCGCGTAGCTCCCAAACCCGTTGAGGTATTATCGTGAAACTTTTATGGTGGGTAGGTTGGGTGAACCTCTACGACTGGTATCTTTTAGGGCGGTGCGGGTGTGAGGGGGAGGAGAGGGGAGGGTGTTTTTCCTAACTATGGAATGGCTTATGCTAGAAAGTTGAAACTGGGTGTGTATATGTAAATCAACTAGAAATGTAATTTGGATGAAAAAAAATTTTGAATATCCATTGGCGTTTCGAAGTGGGGGCAAAAAAAATGTTCAGTGAAAAAAGAATGCATATATTTTCACGATTTTCGTCATATCTACTAGGTCTTCCAAAATATTGAATTCACTTTTATTCTACGGATTCTTCATATGAATACCTAGAAAGCGTTTTCAAGATTTTTTGAAAATTTACCCCTAAGGGGGTGTAAAGTGATTGTGTACTTTTTCATAGTGAAACATTTTAGATTTTGATATCTCACGAACCAATTGCTCTAGAAAAATGAAATTCAGTTTGAGTAGAAAGGTTATCAAATAAAGATTGCTCAAAGTAAAATTTTTTAAGGGTGTAGTAGAACATGGAAGTAGGGGGGATTAGAAATATTCAAAAAAATCACGTTTCATATCTCAAGAACAGTATAAGATAGGTGCTCAAATTTTTTACCAGACGTTGGCCCAATAGAACCCTAGCAGGGGGAAAAAATTGGGGGATGTGGGTGTAGAGGGTGAGGGTGTGGGAGGGTGAAAAGGAAAAGATTTCGATGCTTATGTCTTGAGAACCGAAAATGATAAAAAGCTGAAACTTGGTATTTAGATAGAACTATAGTAGTGGCATGTTGGAAAAATATAATTTTTTATAGGGGTAGTATCGTACGGGGGTGGGGGGTGTTTTTCCTAGCCATGAAACGTAAATCAACTAGGAAAGTAAATTGGTTTAAAAAAAATTCGAATATCCATTGGCGTTCGGAAGTGGGGGCAAAAAAAATGTACAGTGAAAAAAGAATGCATATATTTTCACGATTTTCGTCATATCTACTAGGTCTTTCCAAATATTGAATTCATTTTTATTCTACGGATTCTTCGTATGAATACCTAGAAAGTGTTTTCAAGGTTTTTTGAAATTCGACCCCTAAGGGTAGTGTGGTACAAGTGGGAGGTGTTTTTCCTATATATAGAACGGCTTAAGCTACAATGTTGAAACTCGGTGTGTATATCTAAATCAACTAGAAAAATAATTTTGAATAAAAAAAACGAATATCTATTGGCGTTCAGAAGGGGGGCAAAAAAAATTATCTGTGAAAATAGAATGCATATTTTACCACGATTTTCGACATATCTACTACCTCGTCCCAAATAATGAATTTAATTTCATTCTATGTATTCTCCATATGAATACCAAGAAAGTGTTTTTGTGTACTTTTTCATAAACTATTCCATATCTCTCAGATCCAATCAGATTTTCACTTCCATGATCTTGTTCTTTTTGATAGGTTTTCAGTCACATAGTAGCCTACACCGCATTTCAGAATTGAACGCGTTCCTATCTTCTGCCGGAAAAATAATAAAGTTACGCCCAGATTGTTGGCAGATTTTTTATATTAGGTCTGTTCTTTTTGCAAGCACTTTTTACACTTATTTACACTAACTTTCCTAAACAACATTTGACGTCACATCAATGACACGAATTCATACTCAAACATAGTAGACTTGTCATCCCCCATTCACCCTTTACACATTCTGCACTCGCTCGAGAGCTAGTGCAAGAAGTGCATGTAAAAAGAACAGACTTATTATTTACATTCTACAATCTACAATCTAGTCACATATGTTAAGGAATGGGACATTAAGGAATAGAAGGAAAAACCAACTTAAACACAAAACCACTGCCATTCTGTGGAATGATACAGCAATTAATGAGACTTTTGGAATATTCATAGCCAAGATGATCTTCACTGGACAAAAACAGTGGTATGAAAGCAAAAAATTAACTTCTCAAAATCAAGGGAAATCAGATTCGGGTCATAACCAGGGGCCGTATGATGTACAGTAATTCCTTGACTTACGTCTCCCTTGTTATACGTTTTTTCGACTTACGTCGTTCACTACTTTGAGACTAAGGCCTTGAAATTACGTTGTCCGTCCCTTGACTTACGTCGCCGTTTTCATAGAACAGATGTTTGTTCGTGTGAAAAATTTTCCCCTGGTAAAAGAGAATTCCCGAAATAATTGTTTAAAAAAATGAATTATGTACCTACAAACTTAAAAAATAAATACATTCATATTCAAAAAATGAAAGTTTAGCCGCTATACACATTGTACACGACCGAACGAATTTTTCGATACAAACTTTCGTTTTTCTGCTTAATGTCAAATTTTCTGATAACAGAAAATTGGTTGAAATCGTTAATAATAGCATTTTTAAGAATATCATAAGAGTAAGAGATTGGAATTTGGATTGATAATATTAAATAAAAATCCGTTTGTCGGTACGAATATTTTTAGCCGTACGACGGATTCATATTTCTTTTTATTATTAATTAAAACTAAAAGTTCCTGGAGATTGTCGTCGTTTTGGACATTTCAACGACGCACATTGTACGCGAGAACGACATAGTTACGGATTGCCAAACTGAACGTTGCGATGTTCGTCGACGCTGTCGATGCGAACGTCGCGACGTTCGTTACACCATACGGCCCCAGACCTCTAATTCCTCATATCAGTGGAATTTCTGTCTTAACTAACTCAATACAATATTGAACTTTATTGAAATGACCAAAAGGCGCTACAGTTATTATCTCATCTGATAGCCAGTAGTCATCTGGCGCAGAAATCTTATTAGGTTTGTTTCTTTTGCCCGGTGTAAGTTACACTTTAGTGTACCTTGCACCTTAATTGCACGTCAAAATGCACTCAAAGTGTAGAGTGCAGGTCGCGCAAAAAGAAGGGGTTAGTGTATGAAAGTGACAGCTAAAATTCAGAACTTTTTTATTTGCTTTATTTTTTCACTTTTATCAATGAAAATTTATTGCCATTCAATATTCTTGCATGTTTTCAGTCAAAACAGCGATTTCTTAAATTCAAAAAGTCAATGTTATCTGCATACAGCTTTCAAATTTGACAGATTGCAAAGAAGAATAACTTACACCAGCTCCCAACCGA
This sequence comes from Beris chalybata, assembly GCA_949128065.1. Classification (NCBI taxonomy): domain Eukaryota; kingdom Metazoa; phylum Arthropoda; class Insecta; order Diptera; family Stratiomyidae; genus Beris; species Beris chalybata. The sequence continues at coordinate 95,725,013 of OX421895.1, forward strand.
GTGCAGCAAAGTGTACACTTTTGCACTACACTCGGCAAAAAGAGCAGCCACCGGTGACGCTACACCGGCAAAAAGAACGGAAAAAGTGCAAAAGGTGTAAAAGGTGTAGATAGTGCAGGCAAATAGAACAAACCAATGTTTTCTGCTCTAGACTTATGTGGGACTGTCATTCTATTCGTAAAGAACTGGCACATCATTACAGTCTAACCTAAATGTGGGTTCCAGGACACGAGGCTACTCCGGGAAACGAACCGGCTGACCAGCTAGCAAAGCAAGGAGCCAATTCACCAATGAATGGACCGCAACCATTCAGTAGACTAGGTAAGGACTTCATTAAGGATGGCATTTTAAAATGCATCAATCTCTAGGTGGAAGATTATTATAACTCACTTTCAGGACTTCGAACGTTGTACGAAACTAGCAGTAGATATTTTTGCTGAAAATCTTTTACCCTTATGCCTGAAATACATGTGCAGAATGTATGCACGCAGCAATGCAGGCATCACTGCATGTGAAACAGATGTGCAGAATTTTTGACAGATCTCTTGGTCGTATTTGTCACAAATCACCGCATTTCCCGATAGGTGGTTGTCAGTTTCAGTTTCAGTTATAGTTTCATAAAATGATATTAGTGAAGTTTGATTTTATCAATAATGTGATATTATCTATTGTACGCTGCCTTATTGCATACTTAAATGTAATTCAAAACACTTTTTTATTTCTCTGTGTTGGTAAATTTCAACTTCAAGTGTGGTAGCACTGACGCTGCACAGCAAAAGTAGAAGTAGAGACATCATGCAGCGCTCCGCTGCATGCAGTGCGAGCGTGTGTTTCGTCGCACTTAAACACATGCGTTCTAAATCAGTTTTGACGCGCTGCATGCAGATATATGCACATGTATTTCTGGCTTTACCCTCTCAATAGTATACCACAGGATCATAGAAGGCATTGATCAAAAATGATATGCACCAAATAGTGAAAACGCAAGGCAGTACCTTGGTCCAGTTACAAGAATTGATATAATTCGACTGCACAAGGACTGCAAAGGGGCCAAAGGTATTACATCCCAACCGTGGCTATGAAGCGCAGTATACGAACTGGCTTCACAGTTTCATGAGTTTGCCGTTTTATTTCGACTATTATGAGATTATGGTCTTGATGGCTAAGCTTGAGTTCATGTAACGCTATACACCCGGTCACCAGGACTTTCAAACGTGTTGAAAATGAACCATTTTACGTATGAACGTGATGTCATCAAAATTCTTTGAGACTCCTGTTCCTTAGACAACACACGCGCGGGGACCGAAGCAACATTTTCTCTATGTCGAATGTGCGGATGGACCTCAAGTTGAGACTCAATGATTTGACAATATAAAATGTAAAATTTCGTATTATTAGACCTAGAAGACTCCAATAAATCTTTGAAACAGTTATTAAGTGAGCATTTCTCTGAATTAGGTGATTCTGTTAACTGACGTGTCTCACACAGAAACTCCCAAACAGGTTAGATACTGGCATTCACACCAACCTTACTATCGCTAGAGACTAAATCCATCTAAAATTATGATACTCTATTGCTTACCTCGTTTTCCATTAAGTTTTTATCATCTTTCTTAAGTTTTACTGCCATTTTTCCCGGTTAAAAGTTCCAGCGATTTGACAACACGACAATAATACGCTGTTTCCTATGCGGTTCGACGGATTGAACTAGCAAGATTTGTGTTTCAGTTTCATCTGTCCCAAAAATTTGAAAGTGTCAAAATTGAGTACCGGTATTTCGGTTAATTATCCAGTAGATGGCACTTTAATTCGGAGCAAAACGGAATGAAACAGCCCCAGCTGGAAAATCTGCAAGAATCCCGCAGATTTTTCGGAGACATGTCGCTTTGTCTGCGAGTATCTCCGGAACGTTGAATGAAAAAAATACACGTATCGAGATCATTAGTCTGTTCTTCTTGCATGAAATTTCTGCACTTTTTTGCACTCGATTTTCTAAACAGCCTTTGACGTCAAATTAATGACACAAACTCAACCTCAAATAGTGTTCTTGTTCCTTTCCCGCCACTCCCTTTTACACTTTTCTGCACTAGCTCGAGAGCCAGTGGAAAAAGTGTACTCAGTGTGCACTAAAACCGACAAAAAGAACAGTTATATTTTCTCATACAAAATCAATAAGCACGGGTTGAAATGGAAATTCAACAGCTGATTCTGATTTTTGTCTCAAAACTGTAAGGAACCAAGAGAGGGCAGTACAAAATTTTTATCATAAATCAAGTTTTTATGAAGTTTAAACATCGTAAATATAAGTATTTAATTACGAAAAATATGTTTTATAAGAAAATGTACAGTTCATGATTTCAAAAACATTATAATATTGAATTAAAATCCAGGCCGCGGTCCGAATTACGCTTTCTGCGCTTTTAGCGCGCTTAAGTGGCCCATATACAGGCGAGCATGTTGGCGCAAACATAGGTTTGCGCCAACATTAGTCTTAACGCATACACCGGCGAGCATGTTGGCGAGCCTCACTTGCTTATTGGATTCCGCCATGGAAACAACTTGTGCTTGTCTGGTTTTAGTTCTACTTGCACACATCTTATGCCTTGTTTTTAATTTTTTTTAATTGCACAATGCTTGTACATATATCTCTGATTTTACTCGCCATGTTTCAGGCTTACTCTACCCAAAACTCTGATTCTCTAAATCGTGACATTATTCCGATTTGACGTCTTCCAACGACTGCCGTTGAAGAACTGAGCACTGAAGTTTGCACAAACATCACCATGCACGTGAGAACATACGCCAACTCCAACATGTTGGCGCTGAAAAATCAAAATATTTTGATTTTTGTGCGAGCATGTTTGTGCAAACGGCCAACAATGCCATACACGAGCGAATTGGCTTGCGCAAACCCATGTTTGCGCCAACATGCTCGCCTGTATATGGGCCACTTTACACTCGGTCCGAATTACGCTCACAATGCATACAATTTGCATGGAAAGGAAATTTTCTGGCGCTTACACTACTCACGGTTTCGAGCATATGCACTCATGAGCGCCCACAGGTAGGGGCAAGAAGGGGCACTTGCCCCCCCCCCTGGATTTAACCATCACTTAAAGTTGAGACAAATCAAATATTTTATATACCAAACCTTGTTGTAACTATTTTACCATTACCATTATTGTACACATCTTTCATGCTTCGACTTTAGTTCTTAGTAACGAATATCAAATCAATATCAAATCAAGCGTATGTTTTACAAGATTTTTCGTTACTCTTTTGTAACGTTTTTGTACTTTAAGAACTAAAATTTTTTTCAATGATAGTGATTTTGTTATTTATCCTTAAATATCTCCAAATACGTTTTTTTTATATTTTGTAGGTTATACTGTTTTTCAAAACATACCAAAAAATTAAAACGGAATGGTCAAAAAAATCGAAGAGCATTATAGTGATTCTCAATTATTTTATAGAAAAAGGGTAATTTAATCAAGAATCACCAAAAGTGTGACCTTATCATCGCCGATTCTTTTGAAATTTTGTGTACTCGAAGAATTCGTGAAAAAAAGTTGATTTCAATTTTTTGGTTTCTATCTCATTTTTCTTATTAGTTATAGTATGTTAAAAATTTCCCAAAAATGATGTCCGAATCCTCTTTCAAAGTTCATATCTCTGGTAATTTTTATCCTTGAATAATAAAGTCGGGCTTATTTAAAGATTGTTATTGTTTTTGTTAGTTAAAAAATGAGATAGAAACCGAACCTTGAATTTCAATTATTTTTTTCACTTATTCTTCAAGTACAAACATTTTGAAAAGAATCAGAAATGGTAAGGTCACAACTTTGGCGATTCTTGATGGAATAATTCATAATATGGTGAAAACAATTTGACCCCTTCTTCAGATGACCCTTTTTTTGCTAAGTGCTGTTTATCAATTCAATTATTTTTTTCACTTATTCTTCAAGTACAAACATTTTGAAAAGAATCAGAAATGGTAAGGTCACAACTTTGGCGATTCTTGATGGAATAATCCATAATATGGTGAAAACAATTTGACCCCTTCTTCAGATGACCCTTTTTTTGCTAAGTGCTGTTGATGTAGCTAAATTCACACAGAACTTTATCATATGAAATAGACAAATAAAAAAAAATTCTGACACCCAACAGTAAGGTCCTGGTTCTGCCAATGATATCAAATATATTTTACTTTATTATTTTAACAATAAAGTAATGTTCTCGATTTAAAAATTTGCCAATAGTCTGGGTGAAACTTTATTATTTTTCAGGTCGAAGTTCGGGAGCGATCAAAATCGGAGTATATCATCAATTGCTTCGAGATTATGACTCTTCTTGGAAAATTGATTTTATTTTAAAAATAAAAATACATACTTACATATGTAGGTTTTTAAAATAGAAATAACGAATTTCATATCTCATCAGAACTAAGGGATAGCAAAAATTGTGAAAACATATGCAGACCCTGGGAACTTGAATGTCGAAAAATTGTGAAATGGGTTTGCAGGCGATTATATAAAAAGTCTGTGGAAGTGAAAAGAAATACGTCGATACGTCTTACATCCCTTAGGATTGAATATCAAAAAATACTGAAATTGACTTATATAGGAAACCAAAGGAATTAAAAAGGAACTTAATATATCATCAGATTTAAGCAATATGTAAGAATCTGTGAAAACATATGCAACCTACTTACACCCACTTGGGGGTGGAATATTCAAAAATCCTGGAAAGAGTTAATAGATACAGTGGTACCTCAACATACGAGCTTAATTCGTTCCGTAACCTTGCTCGTATGTCAAATTGCTCGTATCTCAAAGCAATTTTCTCCATTGAAATTAATTGAAATGCCATTAATCCGTTCCAGCTCCCAAAAGACCACCTTATTTGTTTTCGTTAAGTGTTGTTGAATAAGAAACATAACTCAGTCACGATCGGCTGCAAGCCAATCGTATGATACTCTAGATGAAATACTGAACTCCGATTTATATTTTAGTTGGAAATATATCAAAAGAATGAGGAGAGCACAAGCAATTATTACATGACCTTTTACTTACAGGTAGAAACTTTTGTATAGTGGTCGATTTTTTGATTTATAGTGAGTTCCATGAAGTAAGTAAAAGGACATTTTACAGAATTTTTGTATGGCAACTACATGAAGGGCTCATGGGATATTTTTCATATTAATAGTTTCAGCTGCGACTATTATAAAATTAATGTGTATAAAATTTCAAAGTTGTAAATTAAAGCGTTCTAAACTTATCGTGCAATATTGGTGAACATGTTTATTAAGGACTTTTGTATGGCAGCTACCCGAAGGAATCAACGGATGGCGCTAATTAATGAACTCCGTCTTGGTCTTGGTATAAAACTAATTCCTGTAAAATTTTAAATTCCTGCTTTAACTCGTTTTGGAGTTATAGTGAATTCAGTAAAAAGCATTCATTTTTGAAGGACTTTTCTAGGCTGCTACACGGAGGACTCATTCGATTTGCATCATATTCGGAACATTCAATTCAAACATTTTAAACCATACGTATACAAAATTTCAAGTTTCTAACTTGAAGCATTCGAGCGATAACTGGGAAAACGTGTTTCAAGGACGCTTGTATAGGAGGTACCCGAAGGATTGGAAGGATATCGCCCATTAACGAACTAAGCCTTACTTTTTCCATTTTACAAGTTGTGACAAAATTTCAACTTCCTAGGTCAACGCGTTCTTGAGTTATCGTGCTAACGGACGGACGGACGGACGGACGGACGGACGGACGGACGGACGGACGGACGGACAGCAAACGGATTTGGGGGTTTTGGCCAAAAATAAGCACAAAATAATATATAACTTTTTTTCGTCCGAGGCTCGGTTCTATGCGTTACAAACTTTTCGGGCTGGATTAAACTTATAATACTCTATATGTTCATCTAGAGTATAAAAATGTATTTACAAGAAGAAACATTTATTTATAAAAAATAAAAGAAAAAGGGAAGTGCTTACGGAAGCGCTTAGTTTTCTTCATTGGTCTTCGCTTTTTTCGTCACGCTTTGCTCATTTTCACCTGCAGATCGTTTAAAAAAACTGTCCAAGGAGGTTTGTTTCTTCCTTCCATTCAGGATATTACGGAAATGAGTTAGGCAAGTTTCGTTGAACAACTCCGATGCACGACCAGTTCCAACTTTTTCGGGGTGATTTTTATCCACGAACTCTAAACTTTTCTCCCACATCCCCAAGATCTCCTTTAAATTTCTTGTAGAGATAACCTCCTCCATCTCTGGCTCCTTTTCAGAACTAATTTTTCGTTGAACCACCGTATGCTGCTGCAAATGTAGATCGTGTAACTTCTCGGTTGTCAGCTCCTGAGACTGTTCCTCGACGAGTTCGTTCACATCTCTCTCATTCACCTCCAGATCCATGGATTTTCCCAGAGAAATAATCTCCTCTACCACTGACACTTCGGGTTCCAAGCCTTTGAAGGCCCTTTCAGCTACAGCCTCAGGCCAAAACTTCTTCCATGCAGAGGTTAAGGTTCTCGTTGTAACATCATCATGCGATTCCTCGTATCTCAAATCTTGCTCTCATCTCAAAGCAAAATATCGCTCGCTCGGCGGCTCGTATCTCAAAACACTCTTATATTGGGGTACTCGTATATCGAGGTACCACTGTAAATAGAAAGACAGCACGAGAAAGTAAAAGCCAATTCAATTTCTTGCCACTTCTAAAAGAAATTACGGAATTCGTGAAAACGTGTTCAAAACTAGTTTTATGCGATTATTACGCAAGCCCATGGAATTAAAGGAAAAATCGATATCATATCAGGGCTGGGGATATGGCAGAATTACTGAAAAAGTATAACTCCTTGCACCCACCTCCAGAGGGGTGAACAACTTTTGATTACAATATCTCACGAACCAATTGCACTTTAAAAATAAAATTCAGTTTCTGTATAAATTTTGACAAATAAAGTAAAATTTTTTAAAGAAGTGATGAAGCATGAAAGTGGAAGGGATAACATTTTTTCGCAAATACAGAAACTACTAGTATAGGGCGAGAAATATCGGCAATCTATAAAAACATTGCCACATTGTCGAAATATTGCCGCAACTAGAATGATACTGCCCGCTCCACTAGTTTTGGCAATACTCGTCGGACAATTAATTGTTTTAAAAATTGCTCGTGTTCAAGCACCTTCATGACTGGGATTAGAGCGATTTAAGCGTTCCGAAAATATCAGCTAATATTCTTGAATGCATGTTTTAAGGCCTTTGTTTGGACCCAAATGAGTAGAACGATTATGCCCGTTAAAGAACTTAATTTAAAAATTTCAACCATAAGTTCAGATTCTAAATGGAGTGGGACGTTATTTTATAAAACTTTTGCCTTGCCCCCCCCTGGCAGAAGTTCTATGGGCGCCCTTGTATGCACTGTGTGTACGTCTTTGGAATCTGTCATATTGACGGTTTAAAAATTATAAACATTAAAATTTATTTGTGATATTGAAGAAAGATGAGTGAATGAAGTTAAAAGGGTGTCTCATGGTAAGTTCATAGGTTTTAATGGCAGATCCTTTGATAAAACTTTCTTTAAAGTAAAATTTAACTGACACAACCGACATTTCAAACCAACTGACATTTGTGTGCATACGATCGGTCCGAATTATATGCGTTGTAAGCGCGCATACAATTCGGACCGACAGTAAGCACTGTTGGTAATGTAAGCACCGTAAGCGTAATTCGGACCGCGGCCCCAGTAACGTTTAAACTACCACTATATTGAATTGGAAAATTCAGAATCAGTTGTTAACGACGAGACTTATGCAGTTATGACACTGGCTATTTTTGCGGCTTTAAAGCGGCTAGTAAATCCAAATGGAGAGGGATAGTAGATGTAACATACAATTTTGACTTTGGTGTGAGAGAGACAGTCCGTATAGCTATAAAGTGAGTATTGTCAAAAACTAGCCGCTAAATAGCCGGTACATAGCGCATTCTAGCAGTGGTTCGCAACATTCTAGCACTTATTACAAGAAAAATTCTGCTTCCAGTGGATTTTTAAACTGCTACAGACTTGTTTTTAGCAGTTCGGTACGTATAAATTGTGGAAAGTGCCATGTTATGTTATAAAACGCGCTAAAATCGGTATTTTTCTTAACAATGCAGTTGTTAATGTTGATTACTAGATGCCGCTAGCGTCGGAAAGAGTGGTAAATAATCGCATGAAAATAATCGCATTGACTGCGATGGTATTTGTGAACGTAGCTATCACATTGATTGTGCCAAGGCATTACACAATGTCTCTTCGCTGATTAACTTTACATGTACCGACTGCACTGCCATTAAGCCGTGTCACATTTTACGTCTTTTAAAAATTACGGCAACTCGCATTGATCAGTCCAACATGGCTTTTGAGGACATCAAGAACGACTATGCTTTTATTGCTAATAAGGTAAATAAAATATCAGATTCCTTAGTTACTTTTAACGATTACATCGATGGAATCCGGGATTATGAGACTCATTTCGATAAACTGCACGCTTGCTGCAGTATGATTCAGCATGATATCGCCAAATTGACAAAGAAATGTAATCAATCCGATGTAAAACTAAATACTCTCATTAGCAACATATCTGACACCGACTCATCTTCGAGCGTATCGTCGAATACGGATATATCTACACACTCGACAGGCGGCGCAATATGCCGTAAATTAGATATTATACACGGAGACATAAAATCTATTAAACTTACTGCACAGAGCACGGATGACTCTCTTCTGAGCATGTCAGCTCACTTGATTAGCCGCGGAAGTGATTGTCCAGTTTCACATGCTACAAGTGTCCAGTGCCAGACTTTGGAACTGCCTGCCGAAAATAATAGGACGGAAAAATCTTCTGTTAAGGGGAAGAAAAAGAAGTCAAAAAGAACGGATACTAATGAAAATAGTATGAACATTAATAACATACGGACTGGTTGCAGCATTGAGGAAATTCCAGAGCAACCTAAAAGCTTATCCCCTTCGTCATCCTCAGCCCACGAAATTGTTATTTCCCAGAATATTTGCGATAATGAGGACATTATGCTGCACCATAGGACTGCCTCGCCAGGATCCGAGATGTTTATTCCTCAAGAGCCACGTTGCTCTCTTAAAGCCGTGGAAAAACCGAAGGTTCTTTTCGTATCGCGGCTTGATCCAGATACGTCTGAGGAGGAGGTGCGCAATAACATTAACGTAATTTTGCAATCTAGTAGGATTAATTTACCGCAAGGATCCATTTCTTGCAAGAAAATTGTACCAGCTGTGCACATTGGTAATCCGCGGGTGGCTTCGTTTAGAGTCGTTTTGCCTATATCTTGCTTCGATACAGTTGTAAAATCAAACTGCTGGCCTCATTCAGCTATTGTTAGAGAATTCGTTCCGCATCGACGCAACGCGAATCACATTACTCGGCCAAAAAACTTACTTCGATCTCACTGTACTACGGCAACGTAAGTGGCATGCGGTCTAAGACTAGACAACTGTATATCTCTGCTGCCGCCTCTTGTTTTGACGTTGTCTGCATCACTGAAACATGGCTTTGCAAGAACTTCAGAGACGCCGAGCTGTTTGATGGCGATTATCAGATCTTTCGCCGTGATCGTCATCTTGACATCCAGGACGCTCCGGTTGGCGGTGGAGTGCTTTGTGCAGTAAATCGGAAATTCACCGCTGAAGTAATTGATATTCCGGAAGCTAACACCACCGAATTGCTCTGCGTTGCGCTGACTTTAAGTGACAAAAAGCTGTACATAATCACGACATACATCCCTCCGTGTGCGTTACCTTTAGTCTATGAATCCGTTTTTAACGCTACGGATAGGATCTGCAATCTCATGCGTCCTTGCGATGAACTACTCATTCTCGGAGATTTTAATTTACCACTGGTAACGTGGTCTCGATCTGGAGATGAAGACTGCCTCATTCCGTCCTTCACCTCATGTCCTAGGCATGATGAACAATTTCTGGACTGCATGCTTTCAACAGGATTGCACCAGATCAACACGAAAGCTAATACCTCTGGACGATACTTGGACCTTGTTTTCTCTTCCGATGTAACGCAAACAACAGTCAATCGTTGTACCTCACCACTATTACCGGATTCGAACCATCATCCAGCACTTCACGTTCTTCTTAATTTTGATGCACGAGTTAATCACTTATTTCCTTCTGAAATAACATATGGCTACAATTTGAATAAAGTCGACTTTTCTGCTTTAAATCGCGACATCTCGACATGTGATTGGTTGGGTGTACTAAGTGAACCGGATGTTGAAACTGCCACTTTAGACTTTTATAACACGATCTTTCGTAGTTTCGCGCGATGCGTACCGGTCACATCGTCTAGACAGCCTAGACGTTTTCCATGGTTTGACGACGACCTAATACATCTAAAAAATTTAAAAACGAAAGCTTGGAAAAAATATTGTCTCTCTAGGATCGATTCAGACTACGCTTCTTACTCAACCTTACGCGACCTGTTTATCAGCCGGTCTAGTGCGGCGTATACTTCGTACGTCAATAATATTAAATCATCGATTAAGGACAAACCTAAGCGGTTCTGGGATTTCGTCAATTCAAAAAGGAATTCGGACGGATACCCAGCTTCTATGTCTTTTGATGATGTGGTGAGCGATAACCCTTCAGTCATTAGCAACTTCTTCGGGAACTACTTTCGGGCGGCTTTCACTTCTTCTAACTGTGATAATAGTTTTAAGGATCATAAACACTTGACAAAGTTTCCTTCTACTTCATTGGAGATGAAGGATCTCTATATCGACGAAGCTACTATTTTGAAATTTATCTCAAATATTGCAGATAGTTTTTCTGTTGGTCCTGATGGCATCCCTCCAAGTGTTCTAAAGCGATGCAGCTCTTCCCTAGTAGCACCCTTGTGCTATTTATTCAATTCTTCTCTTCGTTCAGGGGTATTTCCTAGTTCATGGAAATATTCTACTATTAGGCCGTTATTTAAGAAAGGCAAGAGAATGGATGTACGAAATTATAGGCCTGTCGCTAACCTTTCTTGTATTTCGAAGCTTTTCGAGGCTATTGTTTGTGATGTAATGAATTTTCATTGCAAATCAATCATAAGTCCATCACAACATGGATTCACTAAGGGTAGGTCTACCACCACAAATTTAATGGAATTCACTAATTTTTCCATTAAAGCAATTGAAGGTGGGAATCAGGTGGACTGCATTTACACTGATTTCAGCAAGGCGTTCGACAAAATGAGTCATTCCATCCTGACATATAAGCTACAATTACTGGGTTTTCCAGTCACGTTTATTAATTGGATCCGTTCGTATCTACTTAATCGCACTCAAAAGGTGTTGTTTCGCGGAGCCCTTTCATCCGATATATATAACACTTCTGGAGTACCTCAGGGGAGCCATTTGGGTCCGCTTTTATTTATTCTGTTCATAAATGACGTGAGTTCGGTTCTCTCCCACTCTAAAATTTTAATGTATGCTGACGATGCAAAAATTTTTCGTAATGTAACTAATGTGGCTGATTGCTCTCTTCTTCAGAGTGACTTACAACGGTTTTATGACTGGTGTACACTTAATTGTATGCCTTTGAATATTAGTAAATGTAACACTGTATCATTCTCCAGAAAGAAAACTCCAGTTACATTTGATTATAGCTTAGAAGGAAACCCATTATATAGAACTGACAAAGTGAACGATTTAGGTGTATATTTTAATAACGAAGTTACTTTTAATGACCATTTTGATTATATTGTTGGTAAGGCTAACTCCGTCTGGGGCTTTGTGCGAAGATGGTGCAAGGATTTTAATGATCCGCATATTACAACAATGTTGTACTGCACTTTCGTCCGTTCTATTTTGGAATACGCCTGCCCGGTATGGGCTCCATACTATGAAGTTCATATAAATAGAATTGAGTCGGTTCAGAGAAGATTCTTGCGATTCGCACTTAAAAGTCTTCCTTGGATAGATTCACTGCATCTGCCTCCTTACCATGAGCGTCTTAAGCTCCTGCCGATGGAGTCGTTGAATGATAGACGAGATGTCCTTAGAACGGTTTTTGCTTTCAAGGTAATTTCTGGTGATATTAACTCCCCGTCATTGCTGGAAGCCATTACTTTCAAAGTTCCATTTCGATCCTTAAGAGACAATGTGTTGCTGGATATTCCATACCATCGGGCAAATTACGGTCAACATGAACCAATCACATCTCTTTCACGCATTTTTAACTATAATTACAGTCAAATTGACTTTAATATTTCTGTTCAACAGTTAAAATCGGCTGTATCTAATAAATAATGTAAAGTAACCTTGCACTTATTTTTTGTACTTATTTTTTGCATCAACTTATATTTAATTTTTTCTTATAATTTTATATTTTTGTTATTATTATATATATTATTATTTTTTATTATTATATATTTTGTTATTATGAGTAATCAGTATTTGATGAATATGAAATAAATAAATAAATAAATATCTCTTTCTTTTAATGTTGTTCGCCTTGTCGCACAATGGGGCAGTTATTGTACTTTTATTGCACTTAAGAAATAGCCGCTAAATAGCCAGTGTCATAACAGCATTAGTGCCGCTGGCAATATAGATACTAAAACATATATGTTCGAGACAAATGCGCACCGATTCTCGCAGACATTTCGGCGAATGTCACGATAGCTAAAAATTATATTCTTCAGCGCTATCTTTTGTAAAAATTTTGCTTTTGATATGTTATAATACATATGTCCTTCTTATTCAATTTTAACAATAATTTAAGTTCACTTGAAGTAATATTTTGTAGTAGGACCCTCTTATTTGAGCTCAATCTCAATTTTGCTGAAAATAACATGCAACTGCCACTTTCTGTCTACCATATATAGTTCCGAAATTTGCCACCAGAGCACATGGTATATTTGTCAATTCTACATTTTGAAAACAGTCCATGTTAGAACAGAAATCATACATCTTAGGCTCAAACCATAAAGAAAAGTCGTGAAAGACTCGTAACCATCAACTGGGAGGAAATTGCTAAACGGTTCTTGTCACGGGTAATTTGAACCGATTTTAAATTTGAAATTTAACCGTTTTCTTAATTCACTGCCTAATAGTGATTTCTTTTCTGCAAAAAAATGTGACCCGTTCGTTTCTGCCCTCAATTTTTTTCTAGCAGTTCCGACGTGTTGTTTCTGCTAGAAAAAAATTGAGGGCAGAAACCTTGGAAGAGTATGGAATGGCTGATAACTTCACCTTTCGTAATGAAATCTGGTTGTGTTTGTTACTACTCGTTTTTGTATTAGTGGCAGCAGTGCAGACCCACATAAAAGTTGTATTTTGAGAGGGGCAACTAAAAAGATTGTCAGTTAATTTCAAAATTATGCGATTGTTAATTTGATGACTATATCACATTTTTTAAAGTGATCCTCACAAATGCCACTTTTTGTATTTGGAGTGAAGCCTTGTCTTCCTATTGCTTCAAGCCACTTCTTTTTCAATGTTGATTCCTTAGGAAACCTGAAAATGGTAATTTTTGATTCGATTTTTTAGTGATTAATGTCCCAACGAAACGAGTGCATTACAAATACGTTTTAGTTGAAGAAATAATTAATAACTGATTGTATTTGCTATATGTACTATGAAGTTGAAAAGCATTTCCTTCAAAGAAGAAATATTTTACACGCCGTCACTGCTTTCATATTTCAAGAAATGCTAAGAAGTAAACAAAGTTTGTATGCATGGAAACTTTTCAAAATATACATTTTATAACTTTAATTGAAATGTATTCTTCATTAATATCAACTACAGTAGAACTACAGATAATTAGAATCGGTTTACTTGCCTGAAGAACGATTTATTTTGCCGGAACTCTCTTCGGTTTCGGCAACCATCGAAAAAACACTTCATGTTTCTTTTTATATAGTTTTTATAGTTTATCGCACGAATCACTGGCAGCAACAAATTTCAAACAATTTAAATTTTATAATAGTTATTTTTTTTTACTAAAATCTTTACTGAAACTGACTAAAACACACAATTCGGTAAACTTTCCCTGAAACACTTGTAACACGGTTGTAAACAAACTTGACAGTGGGGTCCCAAACACCAAACTTGCGTCATGCTTGCCATCTCACTTCCACTTCAAACTGTTTTTTTCCATTATTTTTCCGTCTCCTTCTTTTGACACCCTAGCACCGAAAAACCAGGAAAAACATCTAGTATCTCACTTGCTCTTCGGTTTTCTCTTTCTCTAAAAAAATTACGTTCACGTACACGACTTTTATACGTATCACCACCGCTTGGCAGAAACGGGTCACATTTTTTTGCAGAGAAGAAATCACTATTAATAGGTTTGTTTCTTTTGCCCGGTGTAAGTTGCACTTTCTTGCTCCCGATTTTCTAAACAGCCTTTGACGTCAAATCAATGACAGAAACTCAACCTCAAATAGTGTTCTTGTTCCTTCCCCGCCACTCCCTTCTACACTTTCCTGCACTAGCTCAAGAGCCAGTGCAAAAAGTGTAGAAGGTGTACACTACACCCGTCAAATAGAACAGACCTAATGTTCCCAACAGGCTGAATGTGAGTAAGGTTTCCCAAATCGAACCCCATCTGGGGCTCTGTTCGAAGATAGTGTAACCCGTAAGTCACAACGGCAACGCAAGCCGTCGCAGCCTAGGTGTTGTTACAAGAAATTTTTTTCCATGTCCGGCTCGTACTTTGAGAGACTACTATACACACATTTCATATCATTGGACTAACTATGGGCAACATGAACCGATCACATCCATTTCACGTCTTGTTAGCCGTTTTTATCATGCTATTGATTTTGACTTGAGTGCGACACAGCTGAAGTCAGCTTTGAATAAAATAATTAAATAATTTGACTAAATATCATATGTAATTTGTTCTATTTAATTTTCGCTTTTTGTTATACTACATACTGTGCGCAAAAAATAGTAAGACTTTCTAATTTCAATTTCGCGCGGAAACCCATTCGTCGATATTTTTTTTTTTCTAGGTTGGTATGACTGTCAGTGACATCTGTGCCGAATATCACATCAAAATAATCATTAGTTTTTAGCAAACGCTTGTCTTTCTGAAGTACAAAAAGTGCATTCGGCGATTTTTATAATGAGTGAAATTATTCAATTATTGCATTAAATTTTGTGTGCGGAATCAACTGAACAGCCAGAAGTCACACCGAGCTAAATCAGGCGAATACGGTGGTTGTGGAACGATATTGGTTGAATTATTGACGAAAAAATCACGAAGAATCAATGCAGTATGCGACGGTGCATTATCGTGGTGCAAAAACCAAGAGATGTCTCGCTTAAAATGGGTTTCACTGATCCGATATTCCAACGATGCCAGTAAGGTCTCGAACTGTTAGTCGTCGATTCTCAAGCACCAATTCCTTGATTTTATTGACGTGTTGATTATCAGTTAATGTTGATGGCCGTCCTGGACGTGGTTCGTCGTCAACGCGTTCTCGACCTTCTTTGAACAGTTTGTACCAATCAAAAACACTTGCTCACTTATCGCCCAAGGCCTTTTGCAACATTATGAACGTTTCGGCACTAGAAATTTGATTCCGCACAAAAAATTTAATGGAACTTCTTTGTTGAATAATTTCACTCATTGTAAAAATCGCCGAATGCACTTTTTGTACTTCAGAAAGACAAGCGTTTGCTAAAAACTAATGATTATTTTGATGTGATATTTGGCACAGATGTCACTGACAGTCATGCCAACCTAGAAGAAAAAAAATATCGACGAATGGGTTTCCGCGCGAAATTGAAATTAAAAAGTCTTACTATTTTTTGCGCACAGTAGTATATTGTAAGTAATCAGCTTTTGATGAAACTGAAATAAATTAAAATTAAAATATATGTAGTGGAGATGACAAGCAGCGACTGTTTTGAAGCCGGACGATTTCTCGCAAAGGAACGGCGAAACTTTCAAGCGTCAAGCCAAATAAAATTTTGATTGCGACGCATTTCGTGTTTCATCACTTCTCCAAGACGATACGCCATCTCAAATAATTTTTTTTTACAAAATTTCAGGACATACATTGACGAGCTGCATTCATGTTTTCTTTATTTTCAGCTTCAGAGCACGAGCGACAAACGATTCGATTTTTGAAGACATATTTCAGGTACAATTTGTGTACTCATTTTTATTAATTCTGTCTTACATTTAGAATAAAAGGTATTCTATTAAATTCGTTAGATTAGATTAGATTTCATTGGAGGCAGAGGGATTCCTCTCAGCACCGCGACCATTGCTCTATTGTACTATACCTCATAGATCTTTCTCCAGTTTCAACCAGCTCAGCTTTATTTCTCTCAAAAATTTATCTAGTTGGTGAAGGTCTATTTTTGCAATGGTACTATGGTCCACAAAGTGTTCCCCGAGTTTTGAGTTTACCATGTGTGCAGTCAAAGCTTTTATCTGTGAGAATGACTATGTTCTTATTTCGAGGTTTATTTCTATGGACGTGGATATAGCACGGACCTAAGTTTGAAAAACGGTAGGATGGATATTCATCGAGGGATTCCGTTATCCTGGCGCGGGGTCCGCTTACGCCAGCTCCGGTGCCTTCAGTCGTCTTAGATCCATCGATATACCATACAATGCTATCTGGTCCGAACTGCGGTGGGTCCCTTGCCCAGTTCCCTCTGTCGCAGACTATGAAGTTAAAGGGGATTTCGAAGCGATATCTCTTTATCATATGGTCCACAGGCATATCTAGCATTTGAATGCTACTACTAAGTCTGCATAGATTATTAGGTCTACTTTTAACTTTCGACGGGTTGCCGTTTAATTGGTTTCTCATCGCGGCTAGTTTTGCCTGAGATTTGATATAGATGCAAAGCGGAGTCAGATCTAAAAGAACCTCCATAGCTGCAGTGCGGCAGGTTCTCATTGCTTCTGTCGTGTTGATACATGCCAACCTTTCGAACAGTTTGTTCCTGGCCCTTACTAGTTTTGTTCTTTGCCACTATACTGATGCTCAGTACGCTATCATAGGTCTTACAATAGCTGTGTAGGTCCATAACGCTATTTTCGGTTTCAAGCCATAGGTTGTTTTCGTTAGAGCACAATAAATAAAACAGCGCTTTTCTTTCTTTCTTTTATTTCGTGAAACTCTACAAATTTGTTTGTAGTTCTGTAAATTCAATTTAATTAATCATATTTATTTGTAGTTATGTATATAGAAAAAATAGCAAGAAATACCTTTAACCAGTAGTGATCCATATAGCGATTGGTCGAGCAAAAAGGAAATTTTAATTTTGGTTTCTCCTCCGGAAAAGAACGTTTCCGTGGTGTCCAATGATTACTTGTCCTCGACCCCTTTTTCACCAGGACGTTTCAAGCCATTGGGGTGCATTCGGTTTGCGATATCTGCGATAATGGTGGTAACAGGAGGATTCGAAATTTGGCAGCTGGTTCAGCGTCAGGACAAATCAAATTTCAAATTCTTCATTTCTCTACGTAAAAGGCGGAAAGAAAAAAATAGGCGGGTAAATACGTTGTACCACACGCAGAAATGTAGTAAATTTTGTACATATGTTACGTATAAGCACCTACAATAATATACGTGGAGTCGCCGTAAATATTCTACGGCTAATGCTCTTCCAAACTATACGTAAAGTTATAACAGTTTCCGAACGTTTTAAATAATAGCATGTGCTGTGAATGGGAACCCCAGTGCAGTGCTACCAGGCGTACGATTTTCATCGTACATGTATGATTTTTCAGCCCTATGTACGATGAGAACCCTTCATCGTACGATTTTTCAACCATATGTCGAAAAACAAAATTATAATGAAACATTTTTGCCAAACGCGAGGTAATACAGCTCGAAAATGTTCTAAGAAAGGATATTATCAAGGGAATGAATTCACAGATATATGCGAGGGGAATACAAGTGACGGTGTGAGTGCGTTAGAAGTTCTTATCTGCACCTGGAATCGATGGTTCAATAAGTCACTAAAACTAATAGTTTTCTCGTATTGAAACTTTAAACGCGATTGTCTCAAAACTAGATCTTCAAAAACTGCTGCTATTGTAGCTCAAAAAGTTATGGATCGATTTGGTTAATTAGGAGCTTTCTGTCTATATAAATATCGGGAGGATATAGTACCTAAAATTTTGAGGATATCGCGTAAATAAACCACTTTTTTGGGGTAACAACTGATTTGAGAGAAAAGCCTCATATCTTTTTTGTTTTTTTTTTTTTTTTTTATTGTTTAGGTATATCCTTTCCATTCATCTGTTAAAAAATATCTTAGTTTTCAGTTTTAGATCAATAGAATAAATATGAAAAATGGAGCAGTTTTCGATGTCACACAAGTCACCTAAAGGAATATCCTATAAAAACGCCATTTTGTTTTGTAAAAAAAACAACACTTGAAAGATGTAATAATATTATGTCAAAATCTTAAAATGATGCGAATTTTTTGTCACCATAAAAAAATGCATGAAAAATAACTCATTTGTGGGCGTCTAAAGGGTTTGCTCCCCTTAAATATATAGTGTGTAAAGAACATTTCCATGTTTGACTGATAAAATTTAACATGAAAGTGAATTGTACTATGAAATCTCCCTCGGCACGATTTTTTTTATGGTATGGTACGATTTTTTAGGTTTGCAAATCTGGCAGCACTGCCCCAGTGTGAGGAATTAATAATTCACTGTTTTTCAAAATAAGCGTGATTATAGGTGTTTTTTTTTCAACTGGATCACGATCAAGATCATTCGTTTTACATTGAAAACAACAACAATTGAGATGATCCAAAATCAAAATGAGATCATATTGGATCATTAAAGCTGCTTCTGAATTCAATTTTTTTTTTCACATTTTCACAGTTGTCGACCTGCAAATCAACTGCAATGACAGCTGATAATTGACATTTGTCAAACGTCAATAAATATTTGCCGTATTTATTAAGGAATATTCGCAAATATCTGCACAGTATCGGTTCAATACATAGTAATTTCAAGTTGTTGAGTCGCCGCTGGCTGGTAACACCAATCTCGGTGACATTTCCCACTCGATCTTCGAAAAGTCATTCGAGGAACAGGTGGATCCTCAGAAAGGGCCGCCAACCCACACAAGTGGAACGAGTTTTTTTTTGAAACCGTTATTTGGTAAAGGCCGAAAGCGGGGAGAGGAGAAAAAAGATAAGAGACGCGTTTGAAAGACTAAAGTTTGAATAACATTCTGACCAATTCCGTGTGTGAAGTTTCGTAGGAAATTCGCGCGATTTTTTGCAAACCCGAGCAAGTAAACAACTCCGCGCGTAGATAAATCGTGAAGTGCCAGTCCGAACAGGTGATCGGTCCACTAGCAATGGCGAGTCGTGCAACCGGAAAACGTCAAAATTGACGTAGAATTTTGAAGTGTCGCATCGACTCTCGAAAATCGTGTGGCTCTGTTGCGTTTATAAACTCGGCGCCGCCGAGTTCGAAATTTCGGGGATAAAGGAAAGAGTTGTCAGTTCGTGGCTTTCGTGTCGGATTTGTGGTGCCTGCAATCGAATGGTCAGCCCAGGAATCTCCCAGTGATCAACGCGTGTCCCGGTTTTTTTGTGAAAGCCCCGAAAAGAGTTCTCGGGCACCGCATGTCAGGTTGGGGAACTTCCATTGAATTTTTCCCGTCACAGCGTCGTATTCCGCGCTCAGCGCTCAGACTTGCATTTCTGCTTATTGTGTCGCTGGCACTTTTCGAACGGATTTGCACGCGTTTTGTTTTTCTATCGAAAAATCTTTTCGAATCCAATAGAACTAAAATGAGTAAAAATATTAACAACATATCGAATCCGTACGATCGAAGAAATGATGTCGCCGTGAGATGTTTAAATTAATTGATTTGATAAAGAAGAAGACAAGTTGTTTACACAATTAGGCGGAAACATCAAACTCGCCGACAAATCGGTCCTGGTAGAAACTAAAATTTTCATTTAAAAGTGAAATTACAATCAATAAAAGCCACCAATCGCCCGCGGATTTCGCAATATGTTCGATTTCGTGACCTTTTCTTGACAATCGGGACGCGACGAGCGTTTTCGTATAAAAGTGTTTGGCGCGCTGCAATGACATTGAGCTGGCTTTCGCCTTCGTTCCGAGTTCAATTCGAGCGCTTATTCCCCCCGACTAGAGTTTTCTCGCAACACCGACCGCAAGCAGGTGTCCTACGGTTACGAGACGCGCGCGGCCTTAGCAGAGCTCACCAATAGCGGGAGTGATCCAGGATAGATTTTCAAATTGAATGAATGAGGGAAGGGAGAACCAAAAAAGGGGAGAATAATTAAAACCAACAAAACCCGAAAATTAAAAAAAAAACTAAAATGAACTCTACAACATCTTAAAAAAAAAACCACATGAATTATACATCATTTTAAAAATTAAACGAATTCTACAAAATTTAAAAAAAAAACTAAATGAATTATACATCATTTTAAAAATTAAACGAATTCTACAAAATTTAAAAAAAAACTAAATGAATTTAAAAAAATTTTAATAAATGAGTTAAAAATTGATATTAAAAAAAAAAAATCTAAATAATGACGACTGACAGGACCGACGAGGACCGAATTTAAAATAACAATTGTTAAATGATAATTTAAAATAACCAATTAAAATAACCTAAAATAAAAGTTACTTCAAATATTTAGCTGCAAAAATTATGGGGTGAGTTTTTTTTAATTTTTTCATTATATTTTGCTGTTTTCTTTTGTCTTTTTTCCAGTAATTTCCTTTTGGATTGGTTTTTTTTGTGTGCATAATATTTACGATGTTTAAAGGCTAAGTAGAGCCCTTTTTAAATGAACCCGAGCGTCTAGCTCCTTCGCCTCCTTCGAACCTCAACAAGGGCTCACGACGAATATTTTCTTTTGGAATGTCGTGACTGAGGTAGGGTGGGCAGAACAGGGCGCCAACAAAACCAGAGCGCCCTGACAAATTGGATAAGTCGGCGCTGATAATTTTTGTTGTACAGGCCAAGGGTTTAATGGTCTGAGTTCAAGCAAGAACCACCCCCACACTGCCGTAGCTAGTCCCGACCGCCAGCAAGAGCGTCGCACCAGCGAGAACTCAGCCACCAGTTCGGACGTAGGTGGAATTGGCCCTTCTGTCCCGAACCTTCCTTTTCCTTTCGACTATTTTAACTTTTTCAAGTCGAAATAGTCCTTCCAAGGCCTAAAACACAACAAAGTACTTACTGCTTCTATTTCGTTTATATCCATTATGTTCACTATTGTATCTGCCAAGAATATATCAATAAATTTTTGACAGACAACAGCTGACACATAATACATGACATTTCTAGCAGGAATGCCAACCGTTTAAATTGATTTTATTGGATCATCCCACAGCGTTTTTTCAATTTGATCTTGATCCAGTTGAAAAAAACGCACCTTATGTTACGTTCGGAAGGCGTTGTTTTTGCAATCATGCGTATTAGCTTTAGTTTGAATCCATTTATTTTATAAATTAATACAGATCGAGCAGTCTCAGAGAAGTAAGTTTTTTCGGATAGTAGGCATAAGACCCCCTCTGACGAGTCTATGCCATCCGATGACGAAACAGCTCCTTTGGATCTAGTCACCTATCCAGTGAAGGTTTTCGAACTGTCACGTCCTCAAGACCAGCGATTAATCAACAGTCGGGGATTTGTTGTTGTTTTGCGTGTAAGTGAACGGTTGATTAAACCGCTGCTTGTCATCTACAGCCCAAGCTAACCCCAACACATAAAATACTTGTTATTATAGCTGCGATTTCATTCTATTGCGCTGTTAGTGGCATGCGATACGGAATATAGATTTATCTATTGATCGATGTTGGTGTTTATCATAGAGATATAAATAACGGAAGCGGCAAAACGCCGTTTCTGTATAAAACAAAATTGAACGTTTTTATATGGAGCGTTTCATGCCTGGTGGCGGTGAAATGCATATAGTAGCCTAGTATTCAAAGGTTGGGCTTTTTTCTTTTCAATACCGGAGTATAACATACATGTGAGTAAGATACTAGTGAATAGTGAATATCGCCGGTCCTTTGCGAGAAATCGTCCGGCTTCAAATAGTCGCTGCTCGTCATCTCCACTACATTTATCTCTATGGTGCTTATGGTAAGCGCAGGTATTTTCCGAAATTCTAATGAACTGTAAATGGAATAAACCTTTATCTTTGTCGGTGACGATACACTTGTATTATGTTCTGTGTAAAAGAACAATTAATCCTTTTGATTTGAAAAGAAACCTATTACCAACCGAAATCATCAATTATCGAGTCAATAGAGGGAAACGATGCATCGAAAATTCTTTCGGTATGATGTGTTGTAAATGGCAATCAACCGATATCGATAATTGAACATTCCAGAATACAACAACTGTTCATTTTATTGCAGAGTGAAGACAACAGACAGTTGGATAAACTAACTTTAAACTTAACTTAAACTAAAATGGAACAAAAATATGAAAAAATTATTCAACTTTATTGTCTTTAACAAAATGTATAATAAATAATATAAGAAATACTTCCTTAAAAACTTCTAAACTCTAATAATTTTATTCGAACGAATCCATTATTATGACCAATGGCTAAGAGATTATTATTCAAACGATTCGGACAGATTTCAATACATTTAACTTTTGTTAGAGGTCGAATTGAGAATGGCGGCACTCGAGTTACAGACTGGGTATCCTTAACGTTATTACGATCGCACTGAAAACAGAAAATATTATAATATTTTTTAAAGTCAACAAAATTGCAATTTACAGTAATTGGACCGCCAAATACTAAGCCATATATATCTTTGTAGTCGGCCTGAAATGAATCTAAGGTTGCAAGCGCGATTTCATCCAAGCCTTCTTTAACTGTCTTCTGGTTCACTCTTTGTATCGGTTTTCCATCCAATCGTATAATATCGGAATAGTAGACATAGCGTGTGGCATATGTATTCACGCTGATGTTCTCCATCGAAACGGTTTTAAATTTCTGCAAAACAATATCGCCATTGTCGCAAGCACCAATCAAAGCATTATGCCACGGACTGAATGTCAACGCATTGATTCCGGTCGGTGAGTGTAAATTGTGACGTATCTTGTACGTGACATTTAGAAGACTTTTTGTTATCGCCGTACAAGAATCTGGAAAAAAAACTTTTGTTTCCGGAAATCTACTGGATGAATCAAATGTGTCGTACCTTCAACATAATCGTCGTCCATTGATACGATTGGATTTTCAGAATATATAGGCCATAGTATGTCAGACAATGAACTTTTTAGACCCTGCTCTTGACTTAGCAGTATAGGATTGCTGAGATCGTCTAAATCATAGGCACGCAGTTCTCGTACATGGCTTGTTACAGCTAACCATCTCGGACCTTCAGTGTTGTAATGGAATTTCAAGCCTATAAGAACGTAAACAGATTTTAATCAATAAAATGATCACGTCTCATTGCCTCACTTTTAATTCAACTTACCGCTAACTGAGTTCGGTAATGCGCGAAAATACGTCAAGGGAACAAAATACCTGCACTTATTTCTTTCAAATTTCGTTAGATTTCCATCGTCTCGAATGTCCCAAATTCCAACAAAACCATTCGAGTAACCAGCTCCTATGATATTGTGCTGTTTAACCTGAGATAAAAAAATATTGCTGGATAGATATTCTACGAAATAAATCTAAAAAAAAAATGGTACCTCGGACCAAACGATTCGTAAGCACTGCGACATATAATCTTCACTTGCACTTAAATTATCACTTAAATCTACCGCTAAAACTAAGCTTGGCTTAATATCTAATAAATTACATATCTTATCGTTATTTATTGTATCACAGTTTGATGGTGCTTTGATGGGCAACGCATATATCTCAACATTTGATTGCACCGTAGCAACAGCTAATAGACCTAATCGATTCGATTCGGATGCATATCCACCACTAGGCAGAAACACTAAATGATTAATTGGACCGATACAAGGTATGCCGTACAAAAGTTCAGGTTTGCATAAAAACTTTGATTTTTTATCTTTAGCCGTATCCATTCGGTATACAAGAATAATACTTCTCTGTAGGTCTGGTTCGATAATCTTAACTTTCGAATTATAATCGTATTTGTAAGTAAGCGCTAAATATTCAGAACAATTTGTTTCCCCTAAAAACATCGGCAAAGGTGCCCAAGCCAATGAAGTTATTGGTCCTCCAATAAATATTATACCTTCAGCTAAAAAAAAAAATTATAAGATTAAGACCTAAAAAAGAAATCTTTTTTTCATACTTGGGTGTGTCGCACTTTGAAATGAGTCCATTTCAAGCCATTCTTGTGGCATTGCACTACTTCCAAATTCTTTGTTTATGAATTTTGAATTTAAATGGGACTTAATGCAAAATTTCATCGATCTATGATTAGCAGGTCTGAAGGATTCGAATGACTCACTCAAAACGCTTATATTCTGCGTTGACGCATACGGATACAATGCAACATCTTCAACAAAAATTTCATTTCGTCTAAAATTCAATAAAGGAAAAATTAACGAAGACTTAAAATAATGCAACCGAATAATCATACTCACATTGTTTCCGTAGAACTAACAAAATCGCGAACTGGAAGTCGTGTTCGACGAAAGTCTGCAATGAAATTAGTTTAACAAACACATTACCATGAAAACTGTTGACTTTACGCGGACGACACCGAGCTTAAAATTTCCAGTTCTTGTAATTTTCTTACGAAAATTACGCAAAACACTCAGCGTTGGTACTTGTAAGGTCGACCACGTAAAATCCCCAACTAAGTTAAGAAAACATTTTCTTACTTGGAAAAATAGGTGTGACATCAGTTTTTCGCTTATCTTTACTACGATCAGATTCGTTCTCATCAGTTACTTCTTCTTCGTCTGTGCCGCTACTTTCATCGAGATTTTCATATTGCGAATCATGATCTTTTTTGGAATCTTTGTGCTCATCGTCCTCGGCTTCTTTACGCATAAGAGTCATGAAGTCACGTTCATGTTTCTCTTGAATATGTTTTCGTACAGCCTCTTTCTCGACATTATAATATTTACAACGTATGCAACAAAAACCGCCTTTTCGTATATGAATACAAGATTTAACGTGAGTCTTTAATTCGTCTAATTCACTCGATTCGAACGAACAGTCCGGTTCGTAACACTTCGCATGACCATGTTTATTGATTGCACTTTTCCATTTAATGTGTATTCCACCTCTGGGCATAATGTACGGTTTCACAAACTATTGTAGTAAATTGTGTTATAAATAATAGTTCAAATATTAAAAATAAAGGTTCTCTTACATCATCAATAGTTAGCCTAAACGAAGTATTCATAATCTCTTTAAACGATGAATTTGCTCTGAAATTTAAAGTTTGCTATATGAAAAATGTGGAATCTAAATATCAAAGTGATCTACTTTAAAAGCGATTTTCTTTTTGTTCGTCCAGTTGAGCTACTCTGTTCGGCTTGAACATCTTGTGGTACATCTTGCGATTCAGATGCTATCTTACACGATTTCTTATGAGGCCACATTAAGTGTGGTAGTACACGTTTACCACATGTTTCGCATGTCTCTAATAAATTATTAAACTCGATTTGTGTTAGTCCACATGTTTGAATATGTCCCAAAATGCCAATCGCTGATTTTTTCTCCTCGTTGCAAAATTTACAGTTGAAAGACGGGACTTTGTTTATTTTCATAAAGTAGACCATTGCATTTAGAACCTCCCGATATGAAGACAGGTTCTGAAAAGTAGAACATTTTTTTTATCATTCTGAATGAGCATTATTTTAATTAGTATGTTAAAAATGGGTTTACAGCAGTGTATAAAGACTACTGTCGAAGTAAACGTACGATTGTGAATAACGACGGTATTTAGCTAGCCCGGGTTGCTACTAATCGATTACAGTTGTGTGAAGACCACACTGCAAAGGCTGGAATTGTTCACTTACAACTCGAAGATTTTTGCGCTCCAAGTAACGTAGGGAAAACCCTGAAGTTATCTTTATGGAGCGCTCTATCAGAAAATCATGAAACTTAAGTTTTTCTTACAGCACCAAAACAAGTAAATGAAAAAATATTTTACTACTAAAGAAAAATTAAATATTCGAAGTCAAAAACTCCTAGTCAGAAATTGAAAGAAAAAGGGAGCGTAAAACACGATTTTAGAATTAGTTTTGGTTGGTTTAATGGCGTTACTTATTTTCGGATCAAAAATGCGATTTAACACCTTATTAATTTTGCAGCGCACGACTTTGAAGAGAGCTTCGAGTAACAATTTCGTTATTTGATTATATTCAATGTTCGTGAGAATAGGAATTCCAGTTGAAATGAGTGTTTATCAAAAAAATTCGCGCAAGAGCCTATCAGCTGTTTTCAGAAATATTCGGCTTAAAATAGTATTGTTACTCGATTGTTGTTCTGAAATCTTTTATATTCGGATACTTCCTATTGATTTTAATATTCTAAATTCGTGCCATCTTGGGCTATAATATGGAGTCCAATAAAGTATGTATGTACATATCATAAATATACGTATTTCGCGGTACTCCAAATAGGCAATAATTAGATAAACAAAGTGGTTAAATGGTGTCAAAAATATTATTATTCCATAGAGTACATTATTTACAACTGATTTTAACTAGGTTTGCTGTTTGCATCTGTTTTGACGTTTGGTATGGTGCATTGTTCTGTTGGAAAAGAAAGAACTCTTTGTTGCATCGTATAACCTTAGCCAACTTGTGGATGGCGTTACCGAAGTTCGGGACGATACGAACCATAACCCCTACTTGCTTGACCTTTCCATGTCCTTCCATCCATTACCGTTACATATTTATTTTATTTATTTATTTTTCTTAGCTACAGCCTAAAGATTAGACAGAGCTATATAGGCGCCTTGTAAGCTAAGTACATGCGGCGCTGATTTATGCAGGTTTTTTTTTCACATTATTTCTTAATTTTACCATTGATGTTCATCAATATGGTTTTCGATCAAAATGGTCAACAGGTGACCAGCTTGACTGAATGAGTCTGTAGTAGTCAGACGCGAACGCAGGGTTCAAATCACCCCCCCCCCCCCCCGAAATGATATAATTAAAAAATCACATTTAATTTAACTATAAATTTTTTTTAACGTGCTAATTATTTGAGCTGAGTTAAGTTGTGGTTTTCATACAAATTTCAACTAAACTCAATTCTATGAAAACTAACTTGCCATGTAATGTAGTGATATGATAGTTACCCAATAGGAGGTTCGAGAAAAACTTAATGAAAGGGAAAATATTGAGATATCTACAATAGTATATCTATAGTAATACTACTATCAATGGAGTAAAAAAGGAGATTTTTAATAAATTTATGGAGAAAAACGCCACTTTCCTTTTTTCGCTCCAAATGGATGAAAATGGGATTACGAAGAACATTTTTGTTTCTAATTAATGTTAATGTTTCAAGTGTAAGCGTGTTTTAGCATTACCGTCCTGGTTGTTGATATATAGTCACTTTACGGCAAAAACACGATTCAGGTATTATTATTAAGTCTAAGGAAAAGCGCGAAAAAGCTTCAACGATGGTTCATAGAGGATGGTGGATAGGGGATAGAGATGTGGATATAGGATGGTAAAAGATGAATAGAGGATGATGGATGGAGGATGGTGGATGGAGAATGGAGGATTTTAGATGGAGGATGCAGGATGGTGGATGAAGATGAATGATGGTGGATGTTGGATAGGAGATGGTGAATGGTGGATGGAGGATGGAAGATGGAGGATGGAGAATGATGAATGGTGGATGGAGGATGGTTGACAGAGGATGGAAAGGGGATTATGATATAGATATAGGATGGTAGATGATGGATAGATGATAATGGATGAAGTATGGATGGATGAAGGTTGGAAGATGGTGGATAGAGGATGGAGGATGGCAGATGGTGGATGGGGAATGGATTAAGGATGGTGGATAGAGGATGTAGGATTGAAGATGGAGGATAAAGGATGGTGGATAAAGGATGGAAGATGGAGGATGGTGGATGACGCATAGAGGGTGGGAGATGGAGGGTAGTGGATGGAAGATTGTGGATAGAGGATGGAGTAACGGAAGCAACGCGAGAAATAGGAGTATCGGGAGAAACAGGAGAAACGGGAGAATCATGACCAATGGATCCACGATAGAAACGGAAGCAACAGGAGGAACAGGACCAATGGATCAACCGGAGAAACGGGATCAACGGGAAAGACGGCAGTAACAGGGGCGATAGAACAACGTGAGCGTAGCCGCGGTACGCGGCTAGTTTTTAATAAAAATGGTCCAAAAGTTTAAGTGGGACAATCTCCTAATTTTTTACACTACGCTTATTATTAGCAATAAATAATGATTTTACAGAAAAGTTGTTCAGATAAAAAAGATAGAGAGTTTAATTCTCTATAAATTCCCGTGTTCAATTTTTTTCTCGATATTTACTGAAATTTTGTCTCTGATTACTGAACTATACAGTGGAGATCAGATTTCAAAGGACACGCTCTCGCAAAAAGGAAGTCAAATGGGGGAGAAAACGAGGTCTTCGCATCTCCCTGGAGAGTACTCCAAGGTTAATCAAGGGACTTTAAATAGTTGGGCGAGTACTCCTGAATTAGTCCCATGAGATCTCTTTTTAAGCTCTAGTCTAGAAGTACTAGAATACTCTTCCAAAAAAAAAGGTTAAATGCAAATTGATATTTATAATAAGTATTCTACTAACGATATTTTTTTTTAAACCCCCTTCCTCCCTCCGGAAAAAATTTTCTGCGCCTGGTAGTAGTATTCATGGCTTTTAGTGAAACAAAAAATTGTCTTTTGTTTTTCTTATTAAATTTTTCCGTTAACAAAAACTTCTACGATCTACGTTCGTTCGGTAAGCACTATACATTTAAGCTCGCATGTTTCATTGATTGTATAAATAACTAATTTATTTGATGAGAAAACAGTAAATCTATGACTCTGTAAAGAATTTTCGCTTTCGAAACGGAAGATTTCGGCGGTGACAAATGCTTCGGCGATTACAGTGAACGGAGTTGAGGCTAAGATTGAGAAGCGAATGTCAAGATATCGCATTACCACAGCTCGGACTGGGAGAAAAATTATTAACAGTAGTATAGGAAACAGAAAAATCAAGCAAAACTATGAAAAACGAAGACAAAAGAAAACTCTACCACAATTAAATTTAATATTTATAAACTTAAATGAATAAACTGTCGTTTTAAGCCATGATAATAAATAAAAATGAATTTGCTCAAGCGGGAATTGATCACCATCCGAACGTTTTGAGAGCAGAACGCTATCACACTGCGCCATACGTTCAAAAAGAATTTAGTTTCAGAGATGACCCAAGCAGGGAAAGTTGTTAAAAATTAAAAGACTCGGTTTAATAGTTTAAAAACTAATTTATTATAAATACGTAATTAAAAAAAAAAATGAAGAAATGGTTCTTATTACTTTATCGCGAATATGAAAACTAGATACTACAGCTTATCAATAAATG
The DNA here is from genome assembly GCA_949128065.1 of Beris chalybata. Classification (NCBI taxonomy): domain Eukaryota; kingdom Metazoa; phylum Arthropoda; class Insecta; order Diptera; family Stratiomyidae; genus Beris; species Beris chalybata. The sequence goes on from OX421895.1 coordinate 95,754,576, forward strand.
AAATCCCTGTTTAAATTACACGTAGTTGCATTTTGTATAGTAAATTACGTTCATTCTATCCGGAAATCACAGTATCTGAGGTCTAATCTAGTTTTGCGAACTAAACAAAATCTTAAGATTATGGTCATGGTTTGTCGAGAATTTCTTTTAATAGGCGACCTCATAAAGAAGCTGACAAACTAACCACCTTATCATAAAGCATACACGGTTTGTTTTACTTAACAGATAAATCATTTAGCTCGGCATCCGCGATTATGAGTCCATTGACAGTGCGATCTGAAAGGTTAGTCGCAGGGTTCACAAAATCGCCAACAATATAGAATCGTAAGCAATTAGATGTTTGGCCTTCTCAAACTCCATCGAAATATTTTCAGATTGTGTGAAGAGCACATTCTATGCCATTGCGAAGAACTCGCACACAAAAGAACTTCTTGGACGTTACTTCCTAACACCATTGGAACTCATGTCTAAAGTCTGAAACACAATGCGCACGTTCCGTTCCGTCACGTTCAGCTATCAATGGTCGCGTTTACGATTCCGATCGGTTAGCGATACACCCGTCGAACGTGAATTGGCAGCATCAAGAAACGCGCCGCGTACAACTTGTGCGGCCATCGCTTGCTACCGTCTTCCGGTCGAAGCAGCAGTAACACCATCATCACCAACATCGACATCACTTTCCTCGCCAACACTTGTACTAGCCTGCGAATTAACCAGCGGCGCCGATATCGAAACATCTTTTCGCAAACCCGAAAAAATACAGGGCCGTCATTAAGTTCTCGTGTGTTATAACTGCGGTGCTGGGATCGAGATTCTCGATCGGATCCACCACGACTGGCTTCGGCGGTTCCTTCGGGATCGGAGTCCTGTGACGGGGCGGGACAGACAGGTTACCAAGAGAGAAAAACGTTGTTTCATTGGCTCTATTCACGAAAAATGATGGTGAAATATTGTCCAACGTCGTTTCTTTTAGCCCTAATGATTCTGGACACTATCCTAAAATTAAAAGCAATTTATCCATTCACAAAAAATTTACTTTAAGTTACCGAATTTGTTGTCATATCGAGATCAATTTCTGTGATGTTCATCGCCATGAAATTCCTGTAAAATAAACATTTTGCACATAATTTGTATAACTTGGACTTGCTGTATTCAAATTTACTCACCTTTCGATGTTTAGTTAATTAAGAAACTGAATTTTAGCAATGCTAATTGGAACACTTTGCTCCGGCGAATAGTTATTTTCCACCAAAATCTGACAGATGTACACAACTGTCCGGACGGCTAGCACACATTCACAACTTTCTGCTTCACGGCTTGTGTTAGTATTCCGGGGGTTACGGCCTAGCGCATACTACAGATTAAACTGTCGTGCAACTGTTTAATCACATCGAGCCACGCACATGGTTATCTGTCCGACTAAACTGTTTAGTCATTGTTCATCCGCACACCGGCCGACTGTTACAGTCAATTGGTACTACAGAAAACCGGTCGAGAACGATTTTTAATTTGGTCAATGTGCGCATCTAGATAAGCTGCCGTGCATATAGAAGCCAAAGCGAAAGTTTAGTCGAACATCGATCGAAAGAACCTGGTCTACCTATTAAACTGTTTAGTTTGAACAATTGTTTAGTCTCAGTGAGCGCCCTTCCATATAGCTTCATACCCAACGAAACTATCGGACGATTTTAAATCTCTAGCGTGCGGGTACTCTTATGGCCATTTCCTGAGAATAAAGCCATTATTTGTAAAAACTGCAGAAGAGATACAAATAAACAGAGTAAAGTGTTTTTTAGAGTGGGAGAACTTTAAATTGGTATCACTATATTTTGTGAAAGCCGATTTGACCGTTTCCGGTGGTTTTGGGTTAGTTTTAATTAGCGCTTCATCGTGAATAGATTCACGCCGGAGCAACGTTTGGAAATTGTTGAAATTTATTTTGAAAATTTCAACTTTTAATTAAATTCAAGAAACTCATCGGGCATTACGTGCATTTTGTTTATTTTATGGTGCTCATAATCGTCCATCAGAGCGATTAATTCGAGAAAGATGTGGAAGCCAACTTTCGACACGGTGCGAAGAGTGTGTGAAAATTGGACTTGCAGATTACGCTATGTACCCGCCAGCCGCGGCGGCCACATGGCCGAAATCATATTCAAAAATTAATGCCATAAAATTATCTTTCAAATAAAACCAATTTCATGGATATTAAAAATATTTTTCTGTGTTTTATTTTAATTTAAATCAGCCTCTAAAAAACACCCTATATATGCATCAGCCATGTTTGCAATAAATAACTATTTTGAGAATCGAAAAATAGAAAAGAGAATATGCCAGTAAAATTCGGGCGATATGTTTGAAAATAAAAAACAGCGTGAATCTTTCTTGGCGACGTTAACTGTGTAAGTGTGTAAATGTGATCGAAACGTGAACGTCGATTCGATTTGTTGACATAACTCGGCAAACAAATTTAATCAGCTGAAAGTAAGAGCATCATTTCCTTTGTGACACCAACCGGGAATAGGGAAACTACAATGTCCCTCCACTATACACGAATTAATTTTTTCCTCGATTTATCGTCTCTCTATGTTTTTTCAACGACACAGTACACACTTTCTTTGCGGATTCCAATTCGAAATCTGTTTGGATTTGTTTTGTTCTGGCTGCCACAAAGTGTGACTGATCTATTGCTATTTCGTCTTTAAATACCAGATAGTAGACACATGGTATCAATATAGCAGTAAATACTCCCTTGTACATGGTTGCCGATTTATTGTCCATTGAAAAGAATCTCCGCTTAAAAAGAATAATGAAAATAGAAATGGTTCCTAAAGATACGCCTGTTTATAAGAAATTTTCGCTCATGAGAGATGTCCGTTAAGGGAGCTTTCACTGTAATCGAAATGGCTTAAAATGTTAAAAAGTCCTCCTCGAAGACCTTTATTCTCAACACTAGTCTGGCTTGTATGGTCATTTGTTATTTACCACCAGAAGCAATCTTAACAGGTTTGTCTTACACCGATTCGCATGTAGAAACTCTTCCGACAGCTCTCATGTATGCAAATTAGCTACGAAAGAAGACGAAGAAAACCAGACTAAAAAAAACGGTAATTCAATTACACCCGAGCTTAACGATCGAGTGATTTTTCTGCTTCAGACAAACAATCACTATGCAACAACCAAATAATGCAACAGCACCTCCAGATAACACGGAATTATTCCTATTTCAGATATTTTTCACTTATTTAGAGTATACAATGCACATTTATATAACTAGAATTGAAAGGTAATAATATTGCCACAATCCAGAATATGAAAAGCCGCTATTTAAGGCTGCTATTTACTTCTTGTTTCAATTTCAATTACGCAACTAAACTCAACTCCCAATTATCGATAAGAAATGGATGTGCTTAATAAATTTAATAATTTATTTTCATTAATAAAATAACTTACAATTGGCATATCCTTCTCTTCTCGCCAGCCAACTCCGTAATGTCTTTTTAGATGCTGAACAAATATGTTTTCGCTAACAATTTGCTTACACGTACCGCACCGAACTATATGCTGTGGCAAATCTGCATCAGCCGGTTCAACTTTAATCGTTCGTCCTCCAATCTGTTCTTCTTCAATTGTAATTTCCGACTCATTATCAAGATCAGCACGATTTTCGACCAATAAGAGTTTAGGATGCATATACGAGTCATTTCTTTTTATTTTCTTTTTTGAAATTTGACGTTCTCTCCATACAGCTGATGCATAATCGTCTGGATCCGGATCGACTTTAGATATTTTTTCATTTGGTTCTTCTTCCGAAATTCCCGAATTCCGACGTTTCGAAGTTTGCGTCAAGTCAAATTGTGATTGTGGCAATTCAGACGAGTTATTTTTTCGTGGTCTACCGGGTCGTCTCCGACTAAATAACTGGCTGTTGTTATTTTGCTTTAGTTCGGCAGGTGGTGGTAGTACAGGTTGTTCGGAGACTGAATTCGACGATTTTTTCATGCTGCTATTTTTTTGATTTATTTCGCCATCAATATCTGAATCGGGATTCTTTGATTTTCTTTCAAGGACCAATTTATCGATTTCAGGTATTGTATTTTTACGCCGTGATTTATTCATTTTTGCAGTTGTTCCGCCAATTTTTGTACCGGCAATGCCGCTACTCTGGCACTCGGTTTCAGTTTTAACTTGTTCATTAATATCTTCAATTCGCCTAACACAAATTGTTTGTGTACTCTTTCTTTCGTCTACAATTGCTTTTGTACTGTTTTTTAAATTGGGTTCTCTACTATCTTTCCGATTGTGTTTAGTTTCCATCACAAAATCACTTTTTATATTCGGTTTTCGAATTCTGCTTGATTTTCGATCGAAAGGAGGAAGTTCAGAAGTAGTTGCCTCTTTTTGGTTTATTGAAAGCTCAACGTCTTTTGCCGAAAACGCATTGTCGACTTCAGCTTTTGCGTTTTTATTAGTTACTATTTCCGTTGTAAAAGTGCAATCTTTTTCTTCTTTATCCCTGGAAACTAATAAGAAAATTGAAATTATTTCGGGATTCCGTTTTTCTACTGAACTAGGGACCTCATAATAGAGAATACTGCAGAGTAAAATAAATGATCTAAACTGTTGCCTTGCGCAAGAAGGAATCTCTTAACCTAAATTAACATTCTCATTTAGACTTAAAAAAAAACTCTTTTACCAGAACTTTTTTTTTGGTTTTCAGTATCAGATATTTATGAATCGCCAAATTTAAAATATTATATTTTGATAGTTTCAAAATTAAACTGGTTAAGTGGTTAGCGAGACGTGGACATTAACGCGAACTTCCAAAGAAAGGTCCTCCGAAGAATTTAGGAACCTGTGAATGAAGGAACGTTGGTTGTGTTGTATAACTCTACGAAGAGAGAGAATCTTCAACGTTCATCAAGCTACGTAAACTACAGTGTGCTGGCTATATACAGTGGCTCACAGCTTATTTCAACCAGCACGTAAAAAAAACGTTAACTGCCTATAAAAGCTAAACTAAAGAAGATATCAACATTATTTAAACGCAGGTTATTAGTCTAATGTTTAAACTAATCAAATATGACTTCATTTATTTTTTTTATATTTTTTTTATATTCTAAAACAATTAAAAACGAAAAATGCATCAAAAAACAATGCCACAGCTTATTTTAACCAAACACTTTGCAGGTATGCAATGATCTTTTATTTTGCAATGTAGCGGTTATTTTTTTTCTGTGATTTAGTTATTATATTCGTAAAGTGTTCAAGTTTATTCTTCCTGAATTCTTTGAGAGGATCGTGCAGACAAATTAGTTTTGCGAAATGGGACCACGTACAACAATTGATCAGCGAGAACTTGTTCTCAGTAAATTTTAAAAAAGGTCATTGGCGCAGGAAAATTGGTGAGATTGTTGGACTAAGTGATTCTACTGTGCAGAACATCATATACCGATTTATCCGCGAAAATATAACGCACGATAAAGGGAGAAATGCCCCCAACAAAATTTTCAATCCAACGGAAGATCGTTATATTGTCCGGAAAATCCAGGAAACCCAAAGACTATTGGCTCCCAAAATTGCCAGTAGAATGGAAGCTGAGTTGGGGAAGTCATGTCACCCGTCAAACTATTCGTTGTGTGCGTAGAGAGCATAAGACCAATGGTAAAATAGCGCGCAAGAAGCCATTTATAAGCGCCAAAAAGTAGAAGTGGCGTTTAAAATTGGCCAAGGAACATTTATATAAGGATTCTAAATTTTGGAATACCGGTATATTCGCTGATGAGTCGAAGTTTAATATTTTTGGCTCTGATGGAGCCTCATATGTTTGGCGTAAGCCAAATACAGAATTGCAAAACGAAAATTTGAAAGCTACAATCAAAGACGGAGGTGGTAGCGTTAAGTTTTGGGCCTGTATGTGTAGCGACCGCTATCATATTTGAATTACACGAAATACCAACCAGATCGCTATCATATTTGAATTACAAGAAATACAAACCAATTATCACTATATTTTTACAAACACCCTGTGATACATTTAAATCCAAAATTTATCGCGGGTAACAATTAAAAGAAGTAAACCTTTTCGGACTAATCCGCTCCGTTAGGGTAAATCGGTAAAACGCAAACATTTAAAATACCCCATTGTATTGTTCGTCGAGGTATCATAATTTTATTTTATTGTTTTTGGTACTTTGCTTTAATTTTATTAGTTTTAAGGAAATGTGTTATTAGAAGTAGAATCGAAAAATAAATTCAGTTGAGTTGTAACAGCCCAGCAGTCGGGTCGTGTCTTTTTAATTTAAATAAATTTCTTCGGCCCAGTATGGGCAAATCTCATAACAGCTCGACAACTGGTGACCCCTAGTTAGCAACACCAACCCGGAGGACTCATATACCGAAGATTTTCGCACATCAGACGATTTTCCAACAAGAAATCTACCAACGCCAGCAACTTACAACACGACAAACGAAAAAAAACCAAAGATTTTTTTTGTTTCGAGTTCGTTTTGTCCCAGCACAGCACACAGCCATTCCAACAACCACCGACTCAAGACGCATCGCATCAGGACCGCTGTTTGCTGCGTTTCCAAAGCACAGCAAACAGCAAATCAGCATCAGGGCAGTCATTTTTTTAAAAAAAAACCTGAAAATACAACAGGCTGACTACTGCCTCCTGTTTTCAGATCATTTTCACGCCAAAAACGCAGAACGACCGCAGCATTGCAATCCATCGATTCCACGCCAAATACGGAGCACGAGCGCAGCATTACAACTCGAATTTCAACGACGAGCCAAAGAAGAAAATTTTACACGCCAACTTATCAGCATCAGTTTTCTTTTCTAAAACTGTTCTACGCACCGCACCACAGTCAACGGCAACGCAACCATTATCCAACAATCAACGCCATCAAAAATTCCACATCAGCGATTTCGCGCAGAATCATCCGACTCATCATACATAAGAAACAACGAAAACTCCGCATCAGCAACACATCAGCCGCCTTCACCAAAGCATTAAAAAGGCAACAATTCGACACCATCAACTCCAGTACTCGCCGAAAATTGCGTTATCATCCCAGTCACCAACATCAGTATTTCTTTAAATAAAGTAAATCGAAATTTTGGAAAGATTCATGTAAGTACCTACCACGTATAATACTTTGGCCCTGTTAGTGCGTATTTTTCGAAGAGCGTCATATTTTATAATCCGGTATTTACAACAAAATTAAGCGAGCAATTTTTCGGTTTAGTTGCGCAAAATTTTTTTTTTCGGTGATCTTCTCTAAAAATTTGCTACAGGCAATTTCAATTTTGAAAACGCATCGTATGATATTTTTGGCGACGCATTAGTTTAGAAAATAACGTTGGGTTTTCGTAACGATTTAGTGCTGCATTTTGAGTTATGCGTTCGTCGCGCAACCGCCCATAAATTGCATTAACAACATTTCGGACCGAAATCGTACGTTTTCATACTTGATTTAGTATCGAAAAAATTATTTTCACGAGATTGTCGCTACACTCGTTAGGGTTTGAGTGCTGTTTTGGTTTTGTCACTGCTCATAAAATAAAAACGCGTTTCAAATTCGAATCCATTAGTCAAAATGCCCGACGCAAATCAATTCGCATCGGATGACAAACAATCCTCAAGTGAAAATGGCGGTAATGAAATTAACCGCATACAAATCAAGCTACCATCATTCTGGCCCAACAGCCTACCCACTTGGTTCATACAAGTGGACTCGCAATTTGCTCTAAGCAGAATAAGCAACGATATCACAAAATACAATTATGTGGTCGCTTCTCTACCCCAGGATGTCGCAGAGTCTCTAACTGACATTCTGGAAAATCCTCCTAAGGAAAATTTATATCCATACTTAAAGAAGGCGCTAATAGAAAGACACTCTTTAAGTATCGAGGCCCGAATCAAAAAACTTATTTCTGAAGAAGAAATTGGTGACCACAAACCCTCAGATTTTTTTCGTAAAATGAAACTTCTCGCTGGCACCTCGGGCACTGTTGGGGAAGAATTGATTAAGAAACTCTGGCTGGGAAGACTACCCAATTTGATAAGCATTGCTCTCATTTCCCAAATGGACAAAGATATGCATTCTATCTTAGACACAGCCGATAAAATTTGGGAGGCTATGCGTTCTTCGAGCAACATCTCTGTTGTTCATGAAAAATTTAATACCACAAACAACGAAAAAATTTTGAAGCTCGAGAAGGAGATCGAAGAATTAAAGAGAATGATTTTCCAAAATTGTCAAAATAGACAATCGAGACCATTTAACAGATCCCGAAATTCATCTAGAAATCGATCGTTTTCTAGATCTGATAAATCTGGAAAACAACCATCTTCAGGTAAATGCTAGTATCGAGAAAAATTCGGGACGAATGCTAAAAAATCCACCGCCCCCTGCAATTTCAAAGACTATTCAACCCCTTCAACAGCAGCGACAAACTAAAAAATCCTACTGTTCATGCGGCGGACAGCGGGATGCCATTAAAAAGCCGTCGCCTCTTCATTAACGACCACAATAACAAATTTAGTTTTCTAATCGACACTGGCGCTGACCGGTCGGTTATTCCACCCAAATCAATAATCAAACATGACAAACAAAATCAAAGTTTTGTCTTAGCAGCCACAAATGGTACTATTATCAAAACATTTGGCAGCAAAATATTAGATGTTGACCTCGGTTTAAGACGTTCTTTCGTTCACGAGTTCATTATTGCTCAAGTAGACAGGCCCATTATAGGCGCTGACTTCTTAGAACGTTTCGGTCTAATAGTGGACATTAAGCAAAAGCGACTCATAGATAGCTCAACCCAGTTAACACACAAAACTGGCGCAGTCAATACCAGCATTCCTAGCCCAATGAATTACTCCATCAACAGCACCTATGGTGACATTCTACGGAAGTTTCCATCATTAACAGCAGCAACCAATTTCAGCTTTCCAGCAAAGCACAATGTGGTCCACCACATTCTAACAGAAGGCCCACTACCATTTTCAAAACCAAGACGCCTCAATCCTATAAAACATAAGACAGCGCAACTTGAGTTCAAACACATGCTGGAGCTCGGTATTTGTCGCCCTTCAAGCTCCCCAGTCTCTTCACCATTACACATAGTCGCGAAGAAAGAAAGCGGTGAAATTCGACCATGCGGGGATTATCGGAGATTAAATGCTTCAACTATACCCGACAGATATCCCATATCACACATCCATGACTTCACAATACAACTCGCCGGATGTCAAATTTTCTCAAAGATTGATCTGTTTCGTGCTTACCACCAGATCCCAGTCGCACCTGAAGACATCCACAAAACGGCCATTACAACACCTTTTGGTTTGTTCGAATTACCTAGGATGAGTTTTGGACTCCGAAACGCAGGCCAAACGTTCCAACGTTTTATGAACGAAGTAACTACCGGCTTAGATTTTACATTTGTTTACATTGATGACATTTTGGTAGCTAGCAAGGACGAAGACCAACACAAAAGATATCTCACTCTTTTATTTGAGAGACTCGCCTCTTTCGGTCTTACAATCAAAATATCGAAATGTGTACTAGGCGCAACATCTCTCCAATTCCTTAGCCATACAGTCTCAAAAGAAGGCATTCTCCCGTCACAAGACAGGGTACAAGCCATATCAAGTCTCCCACCACCCGAATCGATTAAACAAACACAAAGTTTCGCAGGAATGGTGAATTACTATCACAGGTTCATACCACACCTTGCAGAATTACTAGCACCCATCCACTCACATATAACCTTATCTCAGAAGGAAAAGAAATCAAACACAAAATTTACATTTTCATGGCCAGACTTTAAATCAAAAGCAACACTGCTCGTTCACCCATTAGACAACAAACCATACAGCATAACTACGGATGCTTCTAACGTCGCTTTAGGAGCCGTTTTACAACAATACAACGATCAACGTTGGCAACCATTAGCTTTCTTTTCCCGGAAATTAACGCCGGCCGAAATCAAATACTCAGCTTTTGACCGTGAACTGTTAGCCGTCTACTTATCGATTAAGCACTTTCGATATTTTGTAGAAGGCAGAGATTTCGCAGTTTTCACAGATCATAAGCCACTAATTTACGCAATTAAATCAAAAGCTGAAAGAAGTCCCAGACAAACTCGGCATTTACAATACATAGCAGAGTTTTCTACAGACATTCGCCATATTTCTGGCAAGGATAACGTCGTAGCAGACTGCCTCTCACGAATAGGTTCGGAAATTTCCACAGTCGATCCCAAAATTTAACGAGATTTCAAGTCTTTCGCAAGACATCAAAAGATTGATACCGTATTGGCCGATTTTCTACAAAACCAAAAATCAAAAGAGTCCAAATACAAAATGGAACTTGTTGAATTCCCTGTTTCAGACGACAAAATATGGTGCGAAACAAGCACCAAAAGATCACGACCATACGTGCCTCATGCACTTCAAACCATGATTTTCGATAAGCTACATTCACTGTCTCACCCTGGCATAAAGGCCACTAGAAAATTCATCTCCGAGCGATACTTTTGGCCAAACATGAACACTGACATCAAACAACTTGTGCAATCATGTATCCCCTGTCAGAAATCAAAAGTACACAGACACACCAAATCAACCCCAGGACATTTTGGAGTACCCGAGGGCAGATTCAGCCACATCCACATGGATTTGGTAGGTCCTCTTCCGCCCTCTCAAGGAAAATCATATATTCTAACAATTATAGACCGTTTCACAAGATGGCCCGAGGCTTTTCCTATTGCAGACATATCCGCCGAAACTGTTTCAAGGACATTCGCAACGGAATACATATCCCGTTTCGGTGTTCCTATAAAAATAACAACAGATCAAGGCTCGTAATTCGAATCAAAAATGTTCGCGCAGCTTACCAGTCTGATCGGCGCAAATAGAATCCGAACAACTGCCTACCACCCCCAATCCAACGGGATGGTCGAACGACTCCACAGGCAAATAAAAGCTTCACTAATGGCCCGATGTAACACCACACATTGGTGCGAAGAACTTCCATTCGTAATGCTTGGTTTACGAGTTTCTTTTAAGGAAGATTTAAAGTGCTCTCCAGCCGAAATGGTTTACGGGCAAACACTCAAAATTCCCGGTGAACTCCTTGCAAATCCAAATCCAGGCGAACACACTAATTTGGACGGATTTATCAAACGGCTGAGAGAGCATATGAGCAAACTTCGTATATCTGAACCACGGACCACCTCGAACCCAGACATTTACGTCCCTAATACGCTGAATTCCTGTACACACGTATTCATAAGAGTAGACAAAGTCAAAACAGCGCTAAAACCACCCTATGAAGGACCTTTTCAGGTGGTTAGAAGATTCAGGAAGCATTTTGTAATTAATGTTCACGGTATTAACAAATCAATATCGATTGATCGTTTAAAACCGGCTTTCGAACAATCACAAGAAGATGACAAAATTCGCGAGAATCCTAAGAAGGTCAAATTTTCGAGTAAGTGAGACTTATTCATTTAAATTCATTTTTCAAAATTTTTTTTTTATATGCATATTCGTTTCACTAGAAGGGGGGTGATGTAGCGACCGCTATCATATTTGAATTACTCGAAATACCAACCAGATCGCTATCATATTTGAATTACAAGAAATACAAACCAATTATCACTATATTTTTACAAACACCCTGTGATACATTTAAATCCAAAATTTATCGCAGCTCGGGTAACAATTAAAAGAAGTAAACCTTTTCGGACTAATCCGCTCCGTTAGGGTAAACCGGTAAAACGCAAACATTTAAAATACCCCATTGTATTGTTCGTCGAGGTATCATAATTTTATTTTATTGTTTTTGGTACTTTGCTTTAATTTTATTAGTTTTAAGGAAATGTGTTATTAGAAGTTGAATCGAAAAATAAATTCAGTTGAGTTGTAACAGCCCAGCAGTCGGGTTGTGTTTTTTTAATTTAAATAAATTTCTTCGGCCCAGTATGGGCATATCTCATAACAGCTCGACATATGTTCGCCGCGGGAGTTAAAAATTTGCAATTTATTGAGTCTACAATGGATAGGTCTCATTATCTCGAAATTTTGATGTCCAATTTGCTTGATAGTCGGGGAAAAAAAACTGGGCCTTCGCGATGACTTCAGATTTGATCAAGACAATGACCAGAAGCATAAGTCGGTATTGTACAGACATGGCTGGTTTGAAACTGTCCGCATGTTATCGAACCACCGGTACAGTCGCCCGACATTAACGTCATCGAAAATTTGTGGGCTATTTTGGATAGAAACATCCGAAAACAGAAAATATCCAACAAAAGCGAACTGCAAACTGCATTCAATGAAGAATGGGCCAAACTTACCCTAGAAGTGACACAAAAACTGGTCGATTCAATGCTGAAGTGGGTTAAAATGGTTATTGACCAAAAGGGTGGTCATAGTAAATATTGAAATTTTTTGTTGTGCCTTTTAACTTAATTTAAACATTGAATCTGTTACTTGGTTGAAATAAGCTGTGGCATTGTTTTTTGTTGCGTTTTTCGTTTTTAAGTGTTTTAGCATATTAAAAAAATATAAAAAAATAAATGAAGTCATATTTGATTAGTTTAAACAATAGACTAATAACCTGCGTTTAAATAATGTTGATATCTTTTTTAGTTTAGTTTTTATAGGCAGTTAAAGTTTTTTTTACGTGCTGGTTGAAATAAGCTCTGAGCCACTGTAGATCGAATGGAAGATACAAGAATCCCCACACGTGCTCTTAAAGGCAAATTGAATGATAACAGGCCAGTAGGAATACCACATAAACGATGAGAAGACTCGGTTGATGAGGATAGCATTTTAAAAATTAGCGGCTGGAGGACGCGGTCTTTGGATCGAAACAATTGGAGGTGAAGACTTCAGGACGCCAGGGCCCGATTTGGGCTGTCGCGTTATTGATGATGATAAAAGCAGTATCAGATCATACGTTACTCGAGTTCCTTACTTTGGGAAATTGGTTGCGGTGGTTAGCAATAGTAAATGCCGTTACTTCATTGATGACATTCTAAGGCTGGCCGAACACTGAAAGAGCAAAAGCAGTCAAAAACATGTTTGACTAATCAAGAATATGTCGCTTTTTCAATAGCAATTCAATTGTCAGAGCCATGGATGTAATAGTTTAACTGGATCGGCTGTATTGCGTAAAATTGCTATATGTGAGACTAATTCATTTCTGACAGTTGTTTCCATCTTTCAAAAAAATGTTGTACGGTTTAATGACAATCATTTCTGACAATTGTTTTCACCACAGCGTCGGAGCAAAAAAATTTGCGGGGTACAGTACGTATTTGTCTATTTTGTACGCCGCCTCTATACACTTACACTAACGCAAATAGACAACTAACACAACCAGAACCTGTTAGGCAAAATTTCGCTTACTACCAGGGTTGCCAGGTCAGGCTATTTATCGCCAATTGGGCTACACAGATCTTGTTGTCGCTACAAAAAAATCAAGGTTTTGATTTATCTAACTTGGGCTATTTTTTTTTTTTGAATCGGCGAATTTTGGGCTATCTTGAATTCGGGAAATTTTGGGCTGTCTTGTATTTTATATTGCGAATTATTGATGAATGGATGCGTAAACAGCCAAAATTGTCGGATTCGGGATGATACCAATCCACACATGATACACCAGCACTAAATACGTTCCAGGAAAGTCACTGTTTGGTGCGGATTTTGGTGTGGTGAAATCATCGATCCGAGCTTCTTCCATAACGAAACTGGCATTGCCATGACCGTCAAATAATCGATGATAAGCAACTTCTCATGTCCTAAACTGGATGATACATCTAGATACCGACGATATGCGGTTCCAACAGGACGGCGCTACATGCCTCACAGCGCATGTCACAATAGACATTATGCACGAATGATTTGGGGGTTTCATTAATCCCATAAAATATGTGGCGCTACATCTCAATTGATTTTAAATGTTTTTCGGGATTGTGTGGTAACAAATAACTTAACCAATGATAATTAATGATTAGGTGAAGCCCAATACATTAACAGGGTGAATTTACTAATCAGTTTTTGACTAAAACTGTTGGCTAGACGCACACTGAAAGAGCAAAAAAAGGTTTTGGTCAAAAACATTTTTGTTTTTGCTCTTTCAGTGTGCGTCCAGTTTTTGTTTTTGCTCTTTCAGTGTGCGGCCAGCCTAAGAAGGCAGTACTATCAGCGACCCGGACGAAATCAAACGAAAATAGATGCAACACTTCGAGCATTTTGTCTTAATCAACTCCAGACATTAGACCTACGATGGTATTATGGTATAGTATGGTATATGGGGTGGCGATGCCATAATCCTTCTTCACTTAGACGGTATTGTTCGTCCATTGTGTCCTCCGTTTGAGAGTAAAAACTCCTAGAACCTAAAACCATTTACTAGATTATATAAAGTTTGCTTCAATCGTAGAGCTATATGTATAATGGAGACAGCGTGCAGCGACTGCTTTGAAGCCGGAGGTTTTCTCGCAAAGGACCGACGATATTCACTATGCTACTATCAGCATCTGACTCACATGTATGTTATACTCCGGGATTTGAAAAGAAAAAAAGCCCAACCTTTAAATACTACGCTACTATTTGCATTTCACTGCCACCGGGCATGAAACGCTCCATACAAAAATGTTCAATTTTGCATCAAAATGCTTCAAAGAGCTTTATACAGAAACAGCTTCTTGCGATCGCCGTTAGTTATAGCTCTATGGCTTCAATATATCACCTAAGACATTGAGGAAATAAGCGCCGAGGTTCCGTCTTCTCGTTCTCGATAGGACCGGACATTCACATAGGACGAGGAAGATTGACCCTTCCTCTTCCGGGTCACCGCAGCTATGACAGAGATCATTTGCCTTGGGTCGCAGTCATCTAGCATGTCTACTGATCAGGCAGTGCACTATGAGTACTCCGATTAGTGTACTAGCATCTTTTCTGCTCAGGCTCAGGATATACTTGCTTTTCCCGTGATCATTTTCAGGTCAAAGAGTTTTTGTTATTGAGCTTGTAGTTAGGTTTGACCATCTATTACCTGCGCACTGCTAGCATAGTGAGCCGATAAACTGATTTATGGATCCGATGGGAATTTTAATGTGGTTGTCCACCACTAGTGAGCTTAGGCTAGAACCTGCTCGAGTGAGTTCGTCAGCTTGCTCATTTCTCTGGATTCCATAGTGACCTGGCACCCAGCAGAGGGTAATTTTGTGCCGTATGCCGATAGTGTTAAGAATACCATGACAGTGTCTAACTAGTTTTGATCGTGTTGTGTTTGAGGTAGGGGCGTAAATGGCCGCTTGTCTGTGAATGCAAATAGTGATGTCTTCTGTTGTATTCACCTTTGCTTCAATAATTTTGCGCGCATGAAGTATATTGCAAAGATTTCCGCTTGAAATACAGTGGCAAGATCCGGTAGCCTGAAGGATTCTTAAATATTCTGTGAGATACCCCACGCCTGTACCAGACATCCCGTTTCGAACCATAAATACCATTGCGGTTTTGTTGCTAGGTTGTGCTCATAGAGATATATGTAGTGATGATGACGAGCAGCGACTGTTTTGAAGCCGGACGATTTCTCGCAAAGGACCGACGATATTCACTAGCAGGATCTTACTCACATGTATGTTATACTCCGAAAGAGAAAAAAAGGCCAACCTTTGAATACTAAGCTACTATTTGAATTTCACTGTCACCGGGCATGAAACGCTCCATACAAAAACGTTCAATTTTGCATCAAAATGCTTTATACAGAAACGACGTCATTACATCCCCGTTATTTATATCTCTATGGTTGGGCTCTACACTCCAGTCGACTCGTGTGTGGGATTTTGACAGAATATACCATACTGAAATCTGGTATAATGTAGTCCCGTTTCCCTGTTCATATCACACTCTAAGAAGTCATTGAGTATGGTACTGTAACACGCAGGTCTAATTCTCCACTCACTCTCCCTATACACCCCCAAAATTTTCCCTGCTAGAGTTCTATTAGGCATACTTCTGGTAAAAAATTTGAGCATCTATCTTACACTGTTCTTGAGTATGAAAAATGATTTTTTTTTAAAATTCTTATGCCCTCCTCTTCTCCCTGCTCCCTTAAAAAAATTTACTTTTCGCAATTTTATTTGTCAAGCTTTACACTCAAACCCAATTTTATTTTTCTAGTGCAATTGGTTTGTGAGATATCGTAATCTAAAGTGTTTCACCCTCACCCCCGTACGCCACTATTGAAGCGCTACAGAAATTTCAAGTTTCAGCCTCCTAACATAAGCGGTTGCTGGGATCAAGAAACCAAAAGTTTTCGTCTAAAACGCTCCTCTCTCCTCATACCCACCACTCTAAAAGATACCAGTCATAGAGGGACACCCAATCTACGCACCATAAAAATTACATGTTAATACCTCAACGGGTTTGGGGCTACGCGCTTCAAACGATTTGGAGTACATTTTTTTCATTTTTGAGTACATTTTTTTTGTTGCTTTTTTAGGGTTTACTAGTCCTAAAACGTGAAAATACAAAATTTCAGGTTAGCAAATTTTTTTGAAGCTTCCGGTCGACAAAACTTTATTATTAAAAAATAGTAAAGTAAAATACGATAGAAAACAGTAATTTAGAGAATACCGATGGCTTAAAGCACACATATAGTATGTCCACTTTTGAAAGACGTGTTATGTCGCTTAAAATGTACTTTGTATTGCACAAACGTTTTATGTCCTAACTATCAAACAGAGCATGTTTGCGAAAGAAATAAATATGCACAATAGCCCAAGCGGATCCTACGACGAAAGTTGATATAGCGTCAGCATCGATCCTCGCAGCATTTAAATAGGCAGGCTTATCGAGTGTATGAATGAAAGAAAAATATCTAGACGCATTTTGAAAGGCAGTACTCAATCAACGAGGTTCTTGAATTGAGATTACTGCAGATAGCTTACTCGGAAGGTCTATTTGGGCTGATGAAAATCTTCATTTACACATAAGAAAATCTACCTGCATAACAAATGCAATTATTGGAATTATTCAAAATTAACCTAAAAATTTAAAAATTGGTACCCTTACTGCTTTTATCTCCGATTGAGTTGTACAATTTTAAGTGACCTCGTTCGCCTGAGTAAAAATGAAAATAAAAAAACACCACAAACAGTTTATGATAACGTACCTTTTTCATCTTCATTTCCTTTTTTTGAACTGGCTGATATTAATGTTTTCTGTGGAGCACTTAGTGTACCGTTGCTTGCATCAGGCATTTCACTATCATATATTTCCGATTCATCCAGATCAACGATTTGCATGTCTTCATCTCTGTTTTGTCTAAATTTATGTTTTTTTAGAGCCGGCTCATTTCGGTTTTTCATATTATGTATCTTTTTTTGTATGACACTTCGGTTAGACAATTTCTTCTCTATATCAGAAGATATTAAATCTTTTCCATTTTTATCGTTTGCGTTTGCCTTCTCTAACAAACCATCGTTTCTGCTCTCTTCTTTTCTACCTTTCCCCATCATATTTTCTACGCTTCCCTCCAGAGATCTACTGTTTAAAATTGTTTCAATTGAGGAATTCGAAATTAATTCTTCTCGATTACCTTCGCTTTGACTGTTGATTCGATTCGAATTCGTAGAAATCTCATCGACACTATCCGTGAAAACAGAATTCACAATCGTATTGTCGCAGATCGACTGAATGACTTCATCTTGACTAATGTCTAATGCATTGTTTGTCGAGTCCGGAATTAAGTGTGGCTTCTCTGCGGATTCAAGGACTGCATGTTGACCGATTGAAGTGGTTAATGGTTTTATATCTTCTGCAGTATTGCGTAAAGATTCTAAAACTGACTCTGGATTCGCCGAATTTGTCCGCTCGACTTGTTCACTTTTAACTGTACTGACAGAATTTGACTTCAAAGTTGTCATATAATCTAAGATTGTACGTTTACGTCGCTTTTTCGGACTGAGTATTTTGTGCTGCACTGTGCATTCATTAGATGGCACTGGATCCATTGAATAACAGTTCGAAACGGACGGATTATCTTTTTCCATTTCCTGTTTGATTTGAGTATTTCCTGTATTAGAACTCGTTGATTCCGTAATCTGACTAGTAGAGCATTTTGGCGCTGTTCTGACGATGTCAATAACGGTCATTAGTTCTGGTACGGGTTTCAAATCGGGTTCGAAAGTTATTTCAGCCTGTTGGATCATAGTGATTACATCGGTATTGACTGCAAATTGATACATATTATTATGTTGATTTTGTGTATGTGGTTTTTTATCGATTGAAATGGATTTTGTATTGGCAACTTCGAGTTGTTCAACCAAATCTGTTGGCTGAGTGTTATCTTCTTCTTTGGCCTGCTCAGTTTCGTCATCAAAGCTCTCCCATTCAGAATCGTCGTCGGAGTCATCTGCATCATCCCAGTCTGCATTGTATAAATCCTCTTCGTCGTCAAAAGCCGATGTTGTATTCTCGACTGTGTTATTTTTACTACAGTTAAGGATATATTCAACAGCATCCATTTCTTCAGCAGGAGTAGGCACATGTGTATCTTTGGTTTCTAGCTTAACATTTTTGTTATCATTTGATATATTTTGCTCGTCCCTAAGACATTCAATGGTAAACAAAACTTCTGGTTTATCCTCTGAGTTATGGGATAGTTGGCTTTCGTTCAACATATCGGAATCACGGAATAGTGGACTTTGCGCTTGACTAACGTAATATTCGCTCGCCGCAAATGAAGTCTGCAACTGCTCCGGATCATTCGATTTAATTTGAATTTGTTTAATGCCCGTTTTCATCATTCTCTTTGCATATGATTTACAAATACTGGAAATGGGATTATGCTTGGCTTTTTCCGCTTGTGCAATATTGAGAAGTGGATCGACCACTTCAATTTGAATTTCGTTTGATACGGGATTACGATTAAGAACTTTCAGAAAAATTGTTCGATTCCCAGATTTCGGACATGAGCCCTTTATTGAATTTAATCCTTGAATAATGTTTGTGCTACTATTTGATAGATTTGGTATTATTACTCCAGGCTTAAAAACTTTCTCTTCCAATACTATTATCTCTTTGTTCGAAGTATGTCTTGGCTTGTAACTAACTGCTGAATTATTTACGAACTTTTCCGAGCTCGCAACTGGCAAAGGCAAAATTATTTTACTTGTTGGATCCGATTCCTCAGAGCACTTTATGATAGAGCTTGTAATTTCAATTGTATTTGGTGTCGATTCTTGTTCCTCCTTTATATCTTGGATTGTTGGCTTCGGCAAAGAAACAGATTTAGCTCTTTTCCCCAAATTCAAAATAGTTACAGGAACTTGCCGTCGTCGTCCTAATTTGGATGTGATAGTAGAAATACTTGCCACACTATTCGCCACCGGAGGTTTCAACTCATTAGTTTCTTTATTTGCATCAGTTTCAAGTACTTCACCGGTAGTTATTGCGGTTGACTCAGTTCCAACCAAGACACAATTGAAGTTTATTTCTTGTGATATATTTTTATCTTCGATAGGTTTGTCAAGCGGTAAGCTCTCTGGAGTATTTACGTTCGATAAGTCGCCGTTATTTTCAATTTCTGGCGGTATATGTTTCTTAAGCGTCAAATACGTTTGCAAATTGGAAAAGGATGGAATCCGATCAACTCTTTCTGAATCCGATCGTTCAATCAAAAGTGATAAACGTCGCAAAGCGTGACATCCAGAGTCTATTTCCTGATTCGTAAATCCGCGAAAACCATCAACAATATTTACGTCTTCTACAACATTGCCTAGAACCTTTTCTACCGCAGGCACCACTGTCGGTTTTAAGTGTGTAATTCTTTCTAAGCCTATTCCGACTTTAGCTTCTAATTTTTCGGTACTTTGTTGTTCCGGGACATTTAATACTTTCGTTGAATTTGCCCGCTTTTTAAACTGTGCCGCTCTTTCAAGCAGTGTTTTACTTAGAAGCGATTTAACATCGGATGAAGTTAATTGTGGTTGCTCGTTAGATTTTTCTGATGGTTTGAGTACTTTTCCAGGCTTTATTTCTTCTACCGATAAAATCTGACTGTTCGCAGTTTCCGCGATCACTTTTACACTAGATTTAATTTTTGGTATTATCTCAGTTTTAGAAGATTCTGTAATAATCGTCGTTGTTTCAAGAGGCTGCGGATTTATTTGTTCATTTTTGCTTGTGTTTGACTTGAAATCTGTAAATATTCCGAAAGAGAGCAATTAATTGCATGCAAAATACACTAAAGAGAATGCGATTAGCAGCAATTTCAACGTCAAAATAAGCGAACTAAAATCGAAGCACGCTTTACAAAAGCCTAAGAGTAAAAGTCCAATATTTGACGTCATACATGCACATTACAAAAATAAAAGATTTCTGAATACCATTGCTAAACCAATTAAAAATATTTTTATGACGTGAAGTTGTTTCGTAAAAAAAAAGAATTGTTGTGCCCGATTTTTCTTTCTTGCTTGCCGTCAAATTGGGTAAACGGTAAGCACTTGGTTTGTTTTAGAAACGCTTTTAAAACAGCGAAGATTTGGAATGCTAAAAGCAATATTTCGAAAATGAAAGTAAACACACCACGATTATGTGAGGTGGGGGATTAAACTCCAACGAGTTTGGCTATCGTTGCGTTTGGTCAGTAAACCGAACAGAATTCCGAAGCAATTTGTTGTCGAATGTAAAATGGAGCATTGTTCTTCGACATTTTAGAGTGAAGTGAAATCATATACAGTCAAAACCGGATATAACGACATCGCTTTTAACGACGGATCGGTTATTACGACTAAATGGCATGGTCCCGGTTGAATCTCTATACACAGGAATGTATCTAAATTACATATTGCTTATAACGACTATTGGATATAGCGACGAGTTTAGAGGGTCCCTTCAATGTCGTTATATCCGGTTTTGACTGTAGTAACTATTTTTTTGTGCACTTTTCTAGATCAGTAGCTCAGTTCTGTAACTTATGAATGAGAAATTTCTCACCAAAAAGTCATTTAGTGAGAATACAGAGAGAAAACTGCATTAGTTCGTCCTCATTTTGACTTTTTGGTGAAAAATTTCTCATTCATAAGTTACAGAACTGAGCTACAGAGCAGATCAGAAAATTTATATGCAAAACAACAACAACATTGATGTTTTTATGACGTTTTATAACCTTTTTCCATATGGTTCACCTCGTTCACCTGGCCAACGACGTATCGCTACGGAGCACTTCATTGTACCAGGTGAACACACGAAATTTTGCTACGGAGTAGTTTTTCTACAACGTTGCAAAACCGCGTAGTGTAGTGGATTAGATAATCCTCCACCGAGAACACTTGTCGTTGCGTTGCGTAGCAGTTTTCTTGTCAAATGTCAAAAAACTAGATTGGATTTTCTCTACGATTTTAGTTGTAGCCACTTTAAGTGGTACACAGTAAACAGAACAAAAACAATAATAAATGGTCAGTATACTTGGAAGTATCTGGTAATTTATTTACAAGGTTAGTAAACACATTTATTAATATTGGTTTTGCTAGCTATAATATTAAGGAGGACTTTAATGTTCTCCGTTGTTTTAAATGTCAGAAATATGGACATTCCTCAAAAACATGCAATAGTAAGAGTGAAGTTTGCGCTAAGTGCGCGGGATGTCATCGCACAGCTGACTGCTCTGAAAACTCTATTGTATGTACGCACTGCAAAAGGAATTACCCACGGAATTGCCAGCATAGAGCAGACAGTACTGAGTGTCCGGAGTTCTTAAAATCGGTTCGAATTGCGCAGAGAAGAACTGATTATCTTGCTATCTAATAATGGATAACCAAATTAAATTTTTATTTGCAAATTTACGTAGCATACGGAACAAAATGGCTGCTATAGAAGCTCATTTAGTAGAAAATCAAGACATTCAGATTCTAATATTTGGGGAAACATGGCTATATGAATCTGAAGTACAATACTTCAACTTGAAAGGATTCAATGCTATTCACAATTGCCGTGAACATAGTCGTGGAGGTGGCACTGCAATTTTTATACAGAAAGACATCGAATTCACGGTCTTACTTAGCGACAAGTCTTACAATACAATTGTAATTGAAGTCTTAATTGATAATGTCCCGACGAAAATAGCTACATTTTATAGACCACCAAATGAACCTGCTGATCTGTTTAATATATACTTAGACACATTATTGCAGAAATACATGCGACTTATAACTTTTGCGGATACTAATATTGACATACTAACCGATAATCGAATAACGCAAAACTACATCGAAACTCTTGCAATAAATAATTTCACCATATTAAACAAGAGCTTACCAACTAGGAGCAATGTTCACTCCTCTTCCTTAATAGATCACGTCTCGACTAATATTCACAAATTTATACATTCGCATTCTATCAAATTGGAAGAATGGCCAGATTTATACCACAAAGTTATTACGTTAACTGTCAACAGTACGAAGTTTGAGAAAGTTAAGATGAGGAAGACTAATTTAACATTCATAAACAGGGATATTTTCAAAAGAGAGACCGAATTGAATGTAAGGAAGATGAATAACATCACAACCGAGTCGATAATTCAGGCAATAATATCGGCAAAAACAACTGCGACCTCAACAAAGGTAAGGAGAACTAGAAATTCTACTTGGATAACTCATGACATTTTGGTACAACTGAGAAGGAAAAAGAAAGTGTACAGAAAACTGATTCATGATCCGACAAACCAAAATTACATCATTCAATACAAAACGATTAGGAATGAAACAACCAAAATGATAAAATCAGCTAAGGAACAATATTATAATGATCAATTAGCAAAAACAGACGGAAATCCTAGAACATTGTGGAGTACAATCAGGGAAGCTAGTGGAATTATCGGCAGTTCACGTAAAAAAAATGAAGTAGGTACTTTAGATACGCCAAATGGACCAATTAAAGATCCCGCTTTAATTGGAAATACCCTAAATGAACACTTCAGCACGATTGGTACAACTCTCTCAGAAGAACTTAAGACTCGAAGTAATGCGGAGAATTTTCAAAGAACCTGCTGTCCTATGGCATCAAATGCAATGTTTCTTTTTCCAACGGATGCTAATGAAGTGGAAAACATCATTGCTGAACTTAAATCTAACATAGCCCCTGGTATCGATGGTATTACAACAAATGATCTAAAAATAGTAAGGTCAATCATATCAACCCCCCTTAGCATAGACATAAATAATCATTTAAACGAAGGAACATTTCCAACCTGCTTGAAAACAGCACTGATCTCTCCCATCTATAAAGGTGGTTCAACCAAAGATCCAAACAACTATCGACCAATAGCCTTAATCAATGCGTTAAGCAAAATTTTCGAAAAAGTTATCAACAGGAGGCTCTTGCAATTTATAAAAAAATACTCTGGTTTTGATAATAACCAATACGGGTTTCAAGAAGGCAGCAATACAACGTCAGCCTTGGTTGACGCTATTCAGTTTATAAACGAAGGTTTCGATGAAGGTTCCTACGTTACTGCGATATTTGTAGATTTAAAAAAAGCCTTCGACACTGTAAACCATAAAATATTGCTCGAAGTTTTAAAGGAAATTGGGATTAGAGGAAAGGTCAACGACATATTAAAAAACTTTTTAGTTAACCGACAGAACATTACCAAAAATCTCGACACACTAAGCTCAACTCGGACAGTCAATATAGGAGTTCCACAAGGTTCAATTCTTGGACCTACATTGTATCTTCTGTATATACACAATCTACAGTTCATTGGACTTAAAGCCAAATATATAACTTATGCCGATGACACATTACTTCTTTACAAAGGTAAAAATCCAGACCAACTAGAATTATTAATAAATTCCGACCTGAAAATTTTTAAAAACTGGCTATTAGGCAATAGGCTTACATTAAATACTGCAAAAACAAACTATATGCTCTTTAGACAAACTAACAAATTAGACATACATTTAAAACTAGAAATAGAAGGAATGCAACTAACAAGAGTACAGGAAACAAAATACTTAGGGCTGACAATTGACGACAAACTTACTTGGAATCCTCACATATCTAAACTGAGAAATAAAATTGCCCCGATTATTGGAGTAATAAGACGGAACGAATACCTTAAAGTCCCAATAAAGAACATGATATATAATGCTTTCATTCTATCCAACATAAGCTACGGCCTTCTTGTATGGAGCCAGACCTCGAAAAATAACTTGGATAAAATCGCTAGACTGATGAATAGAGGCATTAAGGCCGTCTACAATTTACCACATCTGACACCATCGATGGAACTTTACCCTACCTATGGGAAACTAACCATACACCAGCACATAAGCCTAGAACGAATAAAGCTAATTTACAACATAAAAAACAAAAAACTTAAATCCTCCATCAAATTGATTCACAACCAAGAAACACACAGCTTTAACATAAGAAGTGCGAAATCTATTAAACAGCAACATGTTCCAAGGACAGATCGACTTAGAAAGGATCCTGTCTTTGAGGCAATACGAGAATATAATGCTTTACCGACAAATATACAAATGGCAAAGAATGTGTTTCAGTTGAAACGAATTGCAAAAAAGCACCTTTTATGTCAAAACTAAAAAAGGCATTAAGAATTATTACAATCACAAACGACCTGGAAACAGAGAATTATTCAGGCGGATTCTCGAGATTCTCGAAGATTCTAAGGAATGGTTGCAGATTGTGTTGTTGCATGTTTACGTGTTTATTTAATTTTTTCTTTTTTTTTGTATTATTTTCCTTTTTAAAAACTGTTCACAATCCCCTCCCCTCTCCATTTACATTTATTAATAACTTTTATTTATTTTTATTATAATTTTTTTTTTTTCTCGTTATTAAAATATTTGAAAACGATATTTCTCGGTACGACCCCTTATACCAGTGAGTTGCACTGACTGGGGAGTACCTTTGGGTTACGGTAATTTGATTGGACTCTGAGCCTAAGGTCAGCATACATGCATGAGTATGTTGACTAGGTGAAAATTTTTCCAGTTCATTGAGCTGAGTGACAGCATTTTCACCAGTTCTCTAAGCTGAGAAAGTGCGCCCAAATGGGGATTTCTTCTACAACTCTCTAGTTGGGAAGGAACCGCCCATTTTGCATGAAGGGACTAAATCTATTATTATTATAATGATTCCATTTCGCTGAATAATACAAGGAAAAATTATATTTAAGACATAAAACGGCGAATGTAACAGTTTTTTATAATAAAATAAATACCTCTTGTGACAGTTGTCAACAAAAAATAAGAGTGCGAAACATCAATTCACTTCACGTGAACACTCATATATCAACC
Source organism: Beris chalybata (assembly GCA_949128065.1). NCBI lineage: Eukaryota > Metazoa > Arthropoda > Insecta > Diptera > Stratiomyidae > Beris > Beris chalybata. Next base: position 95,779,935 of record OX421895.1, read on the forward strand.
GGATTTCATAATACGCTACACTACACTACGCTACCACGTGAACGAGGTAATAGATAATAAGCTAGATTAGAGAGTTTAACGCGAAGAGTTAATCCAGTGAGCTGACAGGATTAGGTATACATATGTATATGGAAAAAGTTACTAAAAATTCATAACACCAGCAATGTTGTTATTTTGCATATAAGTTTCTAATCTGCTCTAATGCGCAAAAAACACGCCTAACATATACTAGTATAAATCAATTGGACAAATAATTACAATCAAAGACGAAAGGAAAAAAGGTAATAGAGAATTCACGATATTGTTGCAGTTAAACGATCAGGTCGGCCCATGCCGAAATATCTAGGACCGTACAAGATTTTTGAGATGAAATGAAACGAGCGATACCGAAAGAAAGTTGAAGATCGTGAGTGACCTTTATGCATGAGTGCCAATTCAGACTAAATCAAGACGTGGAGGATAGCCTATCCTGAAGACAAAGGAACAAGGATTGATTGATTTAAGATGAAGTAACGAAGACGAATAATATAATTTATTAACAAAAGCTAATTGAATTACTACTTAGTTAGAACCTTAAAGTTAACGAACGAATTTGCTCTCAGACGTAATTGTGAAAAATTGTAAATCATCGAATTTATATTTCAATAAATTGTGAATATTTTTAACAGCTGGAGCATCAAAAATTAGATCCGGCACAGCTTTAAGGCCAAACGATCAGTGAGCATTTACCGCGTTTACATGGAGAATCCAAAGACCGAAAAATCGCACCATGAAATGGCATTAAAATGAACGACATAACCGGTTTCAATCCGATCTCCGTTTACATGCGACTTTAGAGGATTGAATCAAAATTCAATCCTTCATGTAAACGCGGTAATTAATAATATACAGTATAACCGGAGTTTTGCGGTTTTCGCAGAAAAATTTAATCCGAGAGAGACTGTCGTCAAATCGTTCGTTCAATCGAAGGCCCCATTTTAAATGCTCTGTTTTTGATATTTGATTTTGCTTCAAAATATTGACTACTGAAGCAGGGGCTAAATACCACAGATTCGAAATGGCAACACTTCCACACTTGGACGTGCGCTAGAAAAGTTTCATGTGTATCTCTACGGCATACACTTCAAAATAGTTACTGACTGTTTAGACTGCCTCTCGGTAAGGATATCAATCTTCGAATAAGTATGTGGGCACTGTTTTTACAAAATTCAAATAGTTTATAGTAGTGGACAAAATGTGAAGTATGTCGACGCACTGAGTAGTAGTAGCCGGAGGCACTTTGCTTGAGCAGACCTTATCGATTTCTCAAAGTAGATCCTCCGTATATATGAAATGAGGGAGCGAATAGTTAATCGTTATTTTATGTATCGTTGAACATTGTATCAAATTCTTTACAACCATTTAGATTGTATCTCATAGATATTCTGTCCTTACGAGCAATAACAATGAAATTGAACACATATGGAATAGCTGCAACTTGTACTGGAGCTAACGGTCCAGCAGAGAAAAAGAATCGCTTTTTGATTATTATTTGGGATAAATCAGAGGGACTAAACAACGATTCCGGACTGAAAAGGTTGGTTTTAATTTGAGTGAAATAACGGCGACATAACCACGCGGCGCTACGGTATAATGAAATGTATTATAAATAATTACTTTTTAACCAGACTCTCTATGTTGTCATTCTTAATAAATCGCAAGCTCTAACCGAATTATGCGGACAGACATCTAGGGCTTTCAGATTACGCATTGATCTGATTGATTGAATTTTAATGATTGAAAAAGTTTTGATGAATGCAATATTGAGAAAGAAAATGAAGACGGGGTAGAATGTTCAACTTATAAAGATACGGACGATCAATAGAGGCTTACAGAGTAGTACGCCTGGTCGAAGAAGCAAAGAAGATTTAATTATGAAGACGAAGTAACGAAACAAAAAAGTCAAAAGTAACTAAAACAATATGACGAAGTAATGAAGTCGATTTAACGAACACGAAGCAAGATAGACGATTCAGCAGATATGTAAAATGAGTGAAGATTACACACATCTCATCGGGATGATAGATAGAATGTAGGAATCACCCAGAGCAGTACAACCGCCGGAAAGAAGGAAGAGAGCGTAGAGCTCCACCTCTACTCCCAGAATTGACAGAAGATAAAGCAAAGGAGGCATTCGTCACAATCGACTGCTTTCTTTGGTTGAGCATATGCGGTATTTGAGATGGTTTGATAACAGACCCTTAACCCAGATGTGAAGAGGTGTCAAACGTTTTTCTGAAATCAAAAAAAATGGCATCAACGTCAAGATAACTGTCTTGACATCCACACTCTTATTAACTTGCTGCAACAGCGGATTTGAAACCACAGCAAACTTTCTATACTTACACTTTAGAAAAAAAAACCCTAGAAGGAGTAACGATGGCTCTGTTTGCCCAGAAGGAATAATATAGAAACCGAGCATTTGAGACAAAACTAAAACTGAAGCGCAACGATTAAATTATCGTCGCTGGTTCGGTGTCTTCTAGTTCTAGTTAGTGGGCGTTGAGCCAGAAAAACTCGAAGAAAGTTACCTGCCGCTCTCTATAACCGTTGTCAAGGAAAATCATAAAAATTTCACAAATTTGCGAAAGGAATACCGAATACCCTTTACCTTAGAAAAATTGTGTCTGATGCAATTGACATCCTCCTTCCTAACCTCCAATCTCGGTCTACGGCCTACGTATTTCTTATGCGCGAAAATAAGCTCTCTGCATTCATCGCTTAGTACTTGCACTTGAAAAATGTCAATCAACCTAATCACAACATTTCACTAGATTATTTTCAGTCTGCACCCGAAATAAAAACAAGGTAAGAAACGCTAAGAACAGCGAACAGAAAAACCACTGTTTGGACTCGGTCGAATTCAGACTTGTCGACATTTGACATTAGCCAGTGCTCAGAAATGGCGGGAAATGTAAGCAACTGTCGAGGTAATTTTGAAAATCAAGCACATTTCTGACAACAAACTTCCCAACTCTAATTAAAGAACGTTAGTGCAGAAACATGACCAAACAAATTTCATATTTCAAACTTTTATTTGCTTGTTTCTTTCAATACCATATATGTATTAGTATCTATATTGCTAGCAGTCATATTTTCTCATAGAAAATGAATAAGCACGAGTTGATTTGGAAATTCAGAATCAGCTGTTCGTCTTGTTCTTGTTCTGTCTGAAAAATGTGAAGAATCGGTGGCGCCAAAATTTGAATGCAAATATTTAATTACAAAAAATCATATATGTTCGGTATCTATATTGCTAGCAGTCATATTTTATCGTACAAAAGCAATAAGCACGGGTTGAAATGGAAATTCAACAGCTGAGTCTGATTTTTGTCTCAAAAATGTATAGAGCCAAGAGAGGGCAGTACAAAATTTTTATTACAAATCAAGTTTTTATGAAATTTGAACATCGTAAATATAAGTATTTAATTAGGAAAATTATGTTTTATAAGAAATTGTACAGTTCATGATTTCAAAAACATTATAATATTAAATTAAAATCCAGTAACGTTTAAACTACCACTATATTGAATTGGAAAATTCAGAATCAGCTGTTAACGGCGAGACTTACTCTGACAAGTGCGGCTGGCAATATAGATACTAATACATATATGTTCAATACTGACAATGCAAATGTATTGTTATGTAATCACCTTGCAACTGTTTACACAAAACAATAAAACAAACGCTAAAAGTCGAGTTTACCTTTAGGTGTTTTTTTCAAGTGGATCACCATCAAGATCATTTATTTTACATTGAAAACAACAACAATTGAGATGATCCAAAATCAAAATGGGATCATAGTTCGATCATAAAGTTGCTTTTGAATTCAACAAAACTTTCGCATTTTCACAGTTGTCGCCCTGCAACTCAACTGCAATGGCAGCTGATAATTGACATTTGTCAAACGTCAATAAATATTTTCCGTATTTATTAAAGAATATTCGCAAATATCTGCACAGTATTGGTTCAATACATAGTATTTTTAAGTACTTACTGCTTCTATTTCGTTTATATCTATTATTTTCACTAGTATCTGCCAAGAATATATCAATAAATATTTGACAGACAACAGCTGACACATAATTTCTAGCAGGAATGCCAACTGTTTAAATTGATTTTTTTGGATCATCCCACAGCCTTTTTTTCAATTAAGATCTTGATCCAGTTGAAAAAAACGCACCTTTTATGCAGTCATAAGGTTTAACAGTTGGTAGGTACACTTTCTCTTAATTGGATGTAAAAAAACAGTGAACACTGTTCTTCATTCACATGTCAAAGAGAACGGCCTCCTATGGCGTCACTCTACTAAAAAAACTGAACTAATGTAGTAGGTTTGTTCTTTTCGGCACTACTATTAGTGTAGAAAGTGTACATTTTCCTGAATGTTTTTGCAGCAGTTGAAGTGACGTTAGAGGTGGCTATTCCTTTTGTAGATAGAAAAGTGTAGAAAGTGTACACTTTTTTACACTCGATCGAGAGCAGGTGTTAGAAAGTATAGTGTAGTGAACAATAGCAAGGAAAGCAAGCCATTACATTGAAATAATTTTGGAAAATTTTTCTCACCGGGCACCAGCGAAAAAGTAATGCAAGAGATTTTTCATATTTTTTATTTACTTTCGAAATGAAACTTTGGTGTGTTTAAGGACATTTGGGACGTAAAACAATGAATAAAAACGATTTAAAATGTTTGATTTCATCCATCCAGTACAATTTGAGCCGCCATGTTTGGCTGACGCGCGCTACGCTCCAACTACCTTTCGCGCAGCCCTGCGGGGCTGTAGGGATTTAAACTCCCTTTTTCGCGTTCATGTGTGACGAGAAACGTCAATTTAACCGTCATGGCGGTTCAAATAAAATGTACCGGTTGAGCAAAACTAGAAATAATTTTTTTTTTTGTAGTTATAGGTTGAAAATGCCAGATATTTATTTTGACCACAAACGGAAACATTAAAGTTTAGTTTATAAAGTGTTTAAAAAATAAAAAAAAATGTTTTTACCCTTTTTTTGCTGGTGCCCGGTGAGAAAAATTTACCAACTTTTCTAAACAACATTTGACGTCAAATCAATGACACAAACTCAAACAGTATGCTTGTTCCCTCATTTTCCGTATAACGCCCCTCCACCGCACCACTCCCTTTTACACTTTTCTGCACTGGCTCGAGAGCTAGTGTAAGAAGTGTACTCAGTGTACACTAAACCCGACAAAAAGAACAGACCTACAGTTATGTACCTTCCACCAAGAGAAATGGAAAAGAAGCCAAAATCACAATCTCCTCTTCCTTTTCGTAGCTTATATTCTAAACTAGAGTAGAGATATCTGTACAGACCAGCGAGATGTACCGACTCCTGAGAAATAGATTCGTCTACAACTTTGTTAAACTTTTCTGAAGTGATGATGTAAGGAAAATCGGGTGCTGCCTGACATGTTGTGAAAAAAATTCACACAGAATCACCTCACCATCACCACAAAATATTGTTAACTCGCTGCGAGATTCGAACCCACACCCTCAAGTTTTTGAAAAAAATTAGATTCTTTCGTGAAGCAATTCAGGAACAACTTGAAACGCCACACGCTAGTCTATGGCGTAGAACGCACAACCAGAAACCAATCGGCACTGAGTTCAACTCCCCACAACTTCATTTTAATTTTCACTCCTTTAACAAGAACTTTTCAAAATGCCACACACAGAAAAAAAAAGCCGCACTCAAATCGGTGGAAATTGCTGCCCTCGCGACAGTGAAATGAAAAAGCAAAACGTAAGAAAAAACATACGCACCACTCAATTTATTCATTGCCTGAATTATTTTCTGCTCTAAGCCGAGCTTCTTGATCTTATTGGGGTCCAACACGACCATTTTCCGTATAACGCGTCGGGGAGCGCCTGCTGTGCCCGGAGTCATCGCTGGAAAGTTTAAATCCAGTGGCTTCGGCGATGAAGCATCTTCTGTACACTTCGCCTGAGCCTCCTTTTCCATTTTAAAGGAGTTTAACGGTAACTACGAACTCACCAAAACCCTCACAATTTTCTAATCGGCTGCGAAAACGTGGTTTACATGCACACTTGACAGCCAGAAAAATGTTTCTTCACCTTCGTTTCGATTTATGTGAAATAAGTTTTTGTCTGTTCAATTGCCGACGTTGAAAACACGCACAATTTACGCATGAAACTTGACAAATTCGAATTGAAACGCGACATACGCGAACGCTGGCGAAACGAAGAAAAATTATTGGCATTCCCTTGGCATCGCGAAAAATGCGAACCGTCTTTGACTCGAAGCCAACATTCACGAAACGTTGACAGATTCGAACGAAAAGGTACGAAGTTGATGTTTTGGTCTGTTCGGGCAACTTGACGAATTTTCGAAAAAGGAATTTTCTCATTCGTTGAATTTCATAAGGGAAATGGGATTTTTAATTGCACACTCTTATTGGTCGGTCACGATGCCGCGGTAAATTTAAATTTTATTTGATTTGGTAGTAACCTAAATCAAAAGTGCTTTATTTTCAGTTGCTGCAGTTGGTTGGCTTCGAAATATTAATATAAAAAGCGAACAATGCAGAATGTTTTTACATATAGGGTAATAGGGCCACAACTAAAGGATTTAACACTGAACACTGGTTACATTCATAAGCGGGAAATACACGATACAAAAGCTGTACTAACGTGAGTTGTTGCGATTTTGTAGAGTTTTACGAATGATCGTAATAATGGCCCTTAGACTGAATTTAATGGCGTAAAAATAGCCAATTTGTCATTATTTTATTGTTTGTGCCGGGAAAATAGCGAAAAATCCAGTAGTTCTCTACTTATTTTCTTTCTTTTAACTTATTTTACAACTTACAATAAAATATTACCACCTAAACTAGGTTATGTGGGTGGTCGCTAAAGCTGCCAATGGTTGCGCTTACGTGCAGACCGGACCAGTCTAAAAAGACCGGTTTGGTCTTTTTCGATCTTGCATTTATGTGTGCTTTTCAACATAACCATTGTTATCAAAATGTAAATATTTATACGGATCTCATAAATCTTTTTGAGCAAATAAGTCTTACTCTATCGCATTGCTTAAGCCACAACTGTCGTAAGGGACGAAATGGTTAAATATCACGTCGGGGAGCGTCGCACATCCTCCTTGTCTTCCTGGCTCTCCGGAGCTTTTTGGAGGATTTAAAGGATTAAAGGATTTAAAGGATTTAAAATCTTTTGTTCGGAACAGAATAGGTTCCATTTTCTTTGTTTTATTATATTTTCTTTTCTTTTAGCATAAGTTTATTTATATTAGTTTTAAGTCTCGAAATATTACATGACAAAATGAGCAATTTGGCTCCTCACTAACTAGTACATTCTCGTGCATTATTACATATTGTGTGACTACGGTCAATATTTGCTATTTAAAGCTGCCTGACATTAATTTGCTGTCAGGCTCTGAAGCTACATTTCTCTGTACACTATTAAGTTTTTTAAGTCTCAATAAAAAGGTTTGAAGTTTGAAGTTTCAACATAACCAATTTAAAGCTGTCATTTTAAATATCATTTTCAATCATGGATGCAAATTTGTAACTGCACATCGCTAAGTTTGCGCAAAGTGGACACTTCGTCAAATGTCCACCGTTCAATCATTTTAGTTTAAGTTTAAGTTTTATTGCCAAGAAATTCAAAAATATAACATTATAAACTTAACCATTAAATCCAATACTATAACACAAAAGGTGTTTTATAAGTAAACTTAACAAAGAGAAAACAACAATAATTCATGAGTTTAACTTAATATAATTCCCAATAAGGAACAATAGCATTAAAGGCACATGAGTTGGCAAATACGCAGACCTGGGAATCTTGATCAAAAAATCAGTCCATACTCTCCAAATAAAAAAAAAAAAAAAAATACAAATAAAAATAAAAAAGTAATAAAAACTAAGATAATAAAGAAAACAAAACGAAATTAAAAACAATATTGAAGGTCCAATCAAAAGACCCTTAACGTGTTAAGCAAGGCAGAGGAGGCGAAGAGCCATATAAACAAGCAGTAAGTGGCAAAGATGCAAAAGTTTGATACAAGCTACATACAGTAGCGCTTAGCAAATAATTCATAATTGGAGATGTAAATATTAATTATTAACTATAATGTAACGCTAGAAAAAAAAAAATTATAATATTTTGAATAAATTATAAAATCGTAAAATTATTTATCTCCAAAAGAACCATTGTATCCTTTTACAAATAGCATTTAAGGAACAGTAACAAACAACCGAATAAATATATCAAGGAATCTAATACAAATACCAAAGTAAAAGTAAAACTGAGTATGCTTCCATCTGCGGTAAGCTATCCATAAAGTGGATATTACAATGAAATTACACACAACAGAATATAAACACGGTGTTAACAATAACGTGCAGAATATCACAATCTTACACCTAGATGTACATTATCTAAAAAGGTATGTGCCATGTATATTTATAACCTATAACTCATCTATCTCCTGCAATCTAATGATAAGAAGACCGGAAACATAACAATATATTACAAAAGAACCTACCATCGCCGAACCCAAAGACAGGGCATAGTCGCAAACTGTCCAGCACCAAGTGCTGGATAAGATATCGTCTACTGTGAGTCGTGAAGGAGAAGCACCGGCTATTACAACTTACTTAAGCTATACAAGCTGCGCAGGCACGTTAATATAATTTTTATTTTCACATTTCATTTCATTTAATTTTGTTTGGCCAGCACTATTGTAGGTTATGTTTTGGTCTAAGATCGTTTATGTGCCAGTACTAGACTGGTTCGGTTTCGTTTGGTTCGTACCAAAATCAGAACCAAAATAAGTCCAAATGGGCTGGTCCGGTTTACATTTATGCGTGCGACCGAACTGGTTTTTTTGGTCTTTTTAGACTGGTCTGGTCTGCACATAAACGCGACCAATGAGTCCAATGAGATTCTACGTGTAGGGGAAAAAGAACCCGTGTGCACAACACCAACTCTTAGGAAAACCACTCTCCCTCCAGCCTGACAAACTGCAGCAGCTTTTCTAGCATAATATTTTAAATTCAGACAAGTCCATGGCGAATTGCGTACCAGCGCATTCGCAAAGCATGTGTAAAATACTGTCCTCGGTATTGGGTTCATTACAGCTACGCCACAAATCTGTAATGTCTCCTAGTCTTCTGACGAGCCGGTCGATCAGGCAATGGCCCGTCAGTACACCAATTAGGATACAAATAGTATTCCTATCTTCAAGTAGGACAAATTTTGTTCTGCTTGCACTTAGAGTAGGCCAGAGCTGGCTGGCCACGAGTCACGATGTACCGTGGTGGCCAAATAAGAGTTACCACTCTGAAAAAAGCAAAAATTCCTAGAAAACCCTATTTAAATGGGTCTTATAGTTAAAATCCCTTACCGGGTTAGTTACCTGTCGGTTTGTTGTTAACTACCAGTCGGTTTGTTGTTAACTACCTATCGGTTTCTTAACAAGTTCGGCTTGTGCAAAGCGTTAATTGAAGTTGAGCCGTTAATGAGTAAATATAACACCACAGTTGAGTAGTGAAAAAAAGGGAGTGTTGTCGCGTTAAGCAACGAAGGGCTTTCCAATAGGACTATAGCCAGAAGAATTGGTTGTAGCCATGTGACAGTGTCAAAAATTTTGAAAAAAAAACGCGAAAGGATCTCTCCAGCGGAAACAAGGAACAAAGGAGCGTACAACCTGACCTGGGAACAAAAAGACGACCGCGAGAGATGACCAACATCTTACGAACTTAAGCCTAAGGGACCGAAAAAGAACCGCTGGGGAAGTCAACATGCACTTCCAGGAAGCGAGTGGAACAGTGATTAGCAACAGAACTATTAGAAGAAGGCTACAGTTAGGTGGACTTTTAGCTCGGCAACCCCGAAAAAAAAACCATCTTTAACGGCTAAAATGAGGACAGCGAGGCTGAACTTCTGACAGCTGAACTGTTACCATCAACAAGGAAACGTCCTTGTTTTAAAAAAAATAGTTTCTATTTTTGCCTGTACTATTTTCTTTTTATTTTTTAAAGCTTTTATTTTCTTTATTATCAGACGAATGCAATTATTACCATTCTTTGTTATTTTTTTATAATTTAAATTTTTTTTTAATTCATTACAATAAAAAGTTCCATTTTCAAAGTATCCTTGTTAATTTCACAACCCATTGTAAGCTAAATTACTCAATAAAGATAAAATTAAAAAAAAAATTAAATCATTCAATCAAAAATTACAAATGTTTACGTAAAACATACATATTCCCAGTCGATATGGCAGTACCGAGAGTCATCTTCGAAAATTGAACGAAGAACGCCGTCAAAAGCGAGAAGCTTCACAGGTCGACATTTTTAGATTGCGAAAAAATCAAAATTTCTTATGGTGAGGTTTTTTTGTGTGATTTTCCGTATTTTCAAGTCGAATATTAACTTTTCGGTGTGGCGAACGATGTCGCTTACTACGCTTTTGTGATTTACGGTATTGTGGGGAAAATCTTAAGGTAAATATCTGGTGAAATTTTTAATGGAGACTTGCTCCTGGAAAGTTTTCATGAATTTTTTAATTACCGCAATCGTTTTCCAATTTAAATTGGTTGCGTTGTATAATAATGAATTAATGCTGTTGTATGCACTTTATTATCGAAAGTTTTGCGAAATTAAATTGCTGGTTTTTGCTTTAATTGGTGTAAACGATTGGCGTCATTCTTGACACGTTTAAATTGTAATCTCCACCTAGATGAATTCCACGCCGACTTATTTTCCAGGCGAAATTAATCGTCCGCGTAATCCGAAGATGAGCAGCTCAGATAATTCAGGAATGGGTGGAAATCCGCCCGATAAAAATGTCACGCAAATAGCGATTCAAAAAGCATCGGGAACCACGTTCCCGATCGATCTAGCACCCGCTAAAATAGCACACGTAAAACCCAGCGGCGATACGATTAAAGTGGGTTCAGTTCAAGGTGCTGCACAACAGGCGACAGCAACATTTCGTACGATAAGTACGGGACCGCCGTCTCAGGTGCGTGTTGTTATGCCCGGAGCGACGATTATGTCGCAGTCGATAATACCGAAGATCGATGGGACCGCGCAAAGTGTCCGAGCACAGATAACGGCGATACCGAACCGGACCATTTCGCAGACATCGATTACAGTAACGCGGCCGATTACACAGACCGCCTACCTGCCCCGGGCTGGTGTAACGGCCACAAACATTCAGGCGCAACGGCTGGGTACACCGATACGTACTCCCACTCCCCCTACAGTTACCGGATTACCAGGAAATTTTGTACGCGGCGCGACAGTTGCTCGAAATTCAACGTCGCCCGCAACAACCGTGATCTCTCCAACACCGGCCACCTGGATGACGGCAACTGGAGCAAACCAAATGCAATTTATTCGGGCAATCAACCCGCAAAATCGTCAGAGGCTTGTATCCGCTGCAGCGGGCAACGCGGGAGTTGTTGCCGTCGGACAAGCAACTAGTTTGGCAAATGCAGTCCAACAGCAGCAGGGTCAAGGTATTCATTTCAGACCGTAATATATTTTTCATATCATTAACTCATTTGAATTAAATTTCAGGAAATATTCAAGCTTCTACTTCGCAGCCTGCTCAGCAGACTTTCGTAGCCACACTGTCGACGGTACTTCCGCCGCGACAGCAAACCGCTACGCTGGTTTACAGCAACGTTTCGAATTCGCAAGGACAACAGTACAATTCGACGGGCTCTACACAACAGCGTTACACAGTCGCGGCTGCACTGGCCGGCAGTCAACGTCAAGTACGTCCCATTCAACTCGGCAATCGGACATTTTCGACGTCGAAAATTGGTATCGGCGGAATGAACACGACTAGCATCAGCATACGGCCGCCGAATATTCCCGTATTGACACCAACTCTAACAGCCGGCGGAACGGGCGCCAATTTACAAGGTCGTAGTACGACTGGAAATGTTAATCTATCGACGACAAGTCTTTCAGCGACACGCATCATTCAATTGCAACAACCTCAGCCCGGCAGTGGCGCTCAGCAGATCATTGGGTCGACTGGCCGCATTCCGAGCAATCTCATGTTGCAGCCGATTATAATGAGCACTGGAACAGCCGGAAAAATTGGTAAGTACACGTTTGTCTGTCCAGTTATGGCCATATTGCCCTAAAGATCCTACAGCTTGCCAACATCTGCCATCTTCAGTTGGCTGCATCTGTAGGGCGTTTTCTTGATGTTCTTTGACGCCGCTTAGCATTTGTTAATTTCGTTGGATTTTTTTCCTCCTTTTCGGCTTACATCGATCCTGATATCGTCGAGCTCATTATCTAGTTCGTGTTTTGTTATGTCGCCCTACCCCCAGCATATTTGTATTCTATTCTCACTACAAAGTATCCCGGTACCGCTTTAGGAGCATCAGCGAATTGCACACGACCGAGGGAATATTCGTTTTACTTTATTATTTTAAAAATAAAGTATTATCGATTTTTTAAAAAAATCAACACAGTCACGATCGGCTCCAAGCCAATCGTATGATACTCTAGATAAAATACTGAACTCCGATTTATATTTTAGTTGGAAATATATCAAAAGAATGAGGAGTGCACAAGCAATTATTACATGACCTTTTACTTACAGGTAGAAACTATTGTATAGTGGCTACTCGATTTTTTGATTTATACGGGCCTATTACGGAACTCGCTCGACCAAAAAACGCACATTCTACGACTATGAAACTCACCGACGGCCTACTTGTCGAGTTTCACTCGACTTTTAGTCGAGAAAAAAGCGTGAGTAAAGAGAACTGCGTATTATGAGAGCCGATCGAGTGAGTATTTACTTGTAAGAAATGTCAAATTCACTCGACTACTGGAAATGAAATCACTTTCCAATTGTCGAGTTTCATCATACCAACTTTTGCTCGAGTCGAGTTCAAATGTGAGTGAGTTACTCACTCGACTCGAGTTTCGTAATAGGCCCCATAGTGAGTTCCATATAGTAAGTTAGGACATTTTACAGAATTTTTGTATGGCAACTACATGAAGGACTTATGGGATATTTTTCATATTAATAGTTTCAGCTGCGACTATTATAAAATGAATATGTATAACATTTCAAAGTCGTAACTTAAAGCGTTCTAAAGTTATCGTTCAATATTGGTGAACATGTTTATTAAGGACTTTTGTATGGCAGCTACCCGAAGGAATCAACGGATGGCGCTAATTAATGAACTCCGTCTTGGTCTTGGTATCCTGTAAAATTTTAAATTCCTGCTTTAACTCGTTCTGGAGTTATAGTAGATTCGTAACAAGCATACATTTTTTAAGGACTTTTCTAGGTTGATACACGAAGGACTCATTCGATTTGCATCATATTCGAAATTTTTGATTCAAACATTGAAAACCTTAAGCATACAAAATTTCAAGTTCCTAACTTGAAGCATTCGAGGAATAATTGTGAAAACGTGTTTTAAGGACTCTTGTATGGGAGGTACCCGAAGGAGTGGAAGGATATCGCCCATTAACGAACTTAGCCTTACTTTTTCCATTTTACAAGTTGTGACAAAATTTCAACTTCCTAGGTCAACGCGTTCTTGAGTTATCGTGACTGACAGCAAACGGATTTGGGGGTCTTGGCCAAAAATAAACACAAAATATTATATAACTTTTTTTTGTCCAAGGCTCGGTTCTATGCGTTACAAACTTTTCGGGCTGGATTAAACTTATAATACTCTATATGTTCATCTAGAGTATAAAAATTTGCTACCCTGAAATTTTTTTTCCGTCTATGCGCCGCGCCGTCCGCTGTACGCAAAATCGTTTGAGGAATTATAGTTCCCAAACCCTATGAGCTATTGAATTGAATTTTTTTTTCTGAATAGAAAGAGTAGACCTTTTTTTGAGGGGTGATGGGGAAGGTGAGGGAAACGTTTTAGACGGAAAATTTTGGTTTCTAGATCTGAGCAACCGCTTATGTTAGAAGGCTGAAACTTGGAATTTCCATAGAACTTCGATAGTGGACCCATTTACAAAAAAATTGCTGATATGGATGAAGGGGTGTGGTTGCGGAGAGGGAAATCATGCGTCCGAAACGCAAAAAAGCCGAGATCCACACATTCTAAAATCCATATCTCCAAAACTTTTAATGGGAAGCAATTAAAACTTAACAAATATTTGTAGTTGTACGAGGAGAGTAGACTGAAATAATTTTTTTAAGTTATAGCAGTGGCATACGCCGATGGGGGGTGAAAAAATTTAGATTACGATATCTCACAAACCAATTGCACTAGAGAAATAAAATTGTGCGAGGGTGAAAAGGAAAAAGTTCCGATGTTTATATCATAAGAACCTATAATGATGTAAAGCTGAAACTTGGTATTTAGATAGAGCTATAGTAGTGGAATATTGGAAAAATATAATTTTTTTTAGGTGTAGTATGGTACGGGGGTGGGGGTGTTTTTCCTAACTTTAGAACGGCTAATGCTAGAAAGTTGAAACTCGGAGTGTATTTGTATATCAACTAGAAAAGTAATTTTGATAAAAAGAAAATCGAATATCCATTGGCAGTAGGCGGGGCAAATGAAAATTTTAGTGAAAGTAGAATGCATATATTTTTATAATTTTCGTCATATCTACTAGGTCTTCCAAAATATTGAATCCATTTTTATTCTACGGATTCTTCATATGAATACCTAGAAAGTTTTCTCAAAATTTTTTTCCAAATTCGATCCCTAAGGGGGTGTAAAGTGGTTGTATACATACTTTTTCATGAATTCTGCTATATCTCTCAGATCTGTAGCTCGGTTCTGTAACACATGAGTGAGAAATTTCCCATTAAAATGTCATAGTGAGAACGAACTCATACAATTTTGTGTCTGTATTTTCACCTAATGAGAAATCACCGTAATTGACGTCATACACTGGAATAATCGTGGAAACACGTGAGAACAATGTTTCTGTAAGCAATGATAGCGAGTTGATTCTCACATATAGTGAGCCGATTTTCACGCTGTTTGCAGCTAGTGAAAATAACAATAGCTGAAAAATCTCCCAACAATCTGGATGCAATTTTATTATTTTTGGGTAGAAGCCCAAAATTTTGCGACGAGGTGTACGTTATTGTGTGACTGAAGACCTAAAAAAAATTCGGAAAGAGGTTTAAATGGTGCCGCGCTAGAATACTTGCGTCGCTGCCACATATAATATTTATGAATTACAAAATTGGGTCATACTCCGGACGAGGTCTATGGTATGGTATGGTATAAGGGGTGGTGATGCAGTTATCCTCCTTCACTTACACGTTATTGTTCGTCCATTGTGCTCCCCGTGGTAGGAGGTATCCAAGCCGTAGTATAATATCAGTTATTAGTTTTTTCTGATTTTACTGGCTCGTGGGACATCGCAATGAAATGTTTTTTACCACTTGCCCACGCCACTAACAACTCTCAAAAAATTGTTTTCGATCTATTCGTCTAGTTTCTAGTCTATAAGCAAATATTAAGTTACAATTTTGTGACATTAACCATTCAGTAGATATGGATTTTAGAATGTGAACACATTTTTTTGTGTCCAAACTTTCGACCCTCTTAAATCATATAAAATTAGTTATTGCAAATGGGTACAATATCATGTAAGTTCCGAGTTTCAGCTTCCGAGCGTGAGCGGTTCCTGAAATATAGAAACCAAAGCTTTTCGTCTAAAACGCCACCGCTCCCCCCCCCCCCTTCCTCGTAGCAATCTTGCTACGAAAAAGTCTTCACTTGAAGAGGTCCATTTAATCTACACTACAAATAAATTTAAATTAAATAGCTACAAGAGTTCGGCAGTTGAAATTCTTCAATCGACTGAACGCACAGTAAAATCCAATCATCTGAAAGCACACACTCAGAAAACTATAGAAATCGAATGATTCTTGTTGAACGTGTAACTTGCGTATCATACACATAGTTTGTACTGCCCCTAGCTTGCCAACCATGATAAAATCCCAGGCAGGAATGATAATTTTTCCTGAAATACAAATTAAAATTTTCACAGAAAAGAAAAATGTCACATTCTGTAAATAATTAATAAATGTTTGACATTTGAATGGAAAAATAGAAAACCACCCGCTAAGATAAACCGACCTATGAGGGAAATGATACGCATTTATACCCAGAGAAATTAACTAATGATCAAAGTTAATATCCCATATAAGATAAGCTGGTTCAGGCGAAAATAACCTGAGGTAAATAATACGGGCCTTAAATTTAAATTCTATCCAAACTGCCATTTAAATTCCATTGGAAATTTTCCACAGTAGATTGGAACGATGAGAACTATCATTATCGTTCTCATGTGCGATTACAGAAACGGTTTTCATTTCCAGGTGAGAAGTACGTGTGAGAATTTCGTACTACGTCATAGCCGATTCATTTCTCACTAAAAGTTACAGAACTGAGCTACTGATCAGTTATCGAATATATTTTCACTTCCATGGGCTTGTTTAATAAACATTTATTTTTAATTTTTTTTCCTTCTTCAACCCCTATTTTTACTTATTGTCAAATATTCAGTTATTAGAAAATTGATTGAAATCGTTAACTATTAGGTTGTTGCAGATGAAATTTCGTTTTTGGTAGTGCAATTTCAAACAACTGTAACCTTTATAAAACTTAATTTTATTTTAACCCACACTACAATCCTTCTGGAAGGTTTTTTGACTTAGCCCCGCAATTATTTTTTTTTTAAATAGTTCCAATTATTTCTGTTAGCTCTTGATTACTTTTCAATACGAGGTCTAACCTAACAGAAACCTAACCTAACAGAAATTAGTTCGTACTAAATACGCGTAGTGATTACTTGGTGATTTAAAGCGAAGTGTCTATAAATCATTGATGAGTTGACGGATAATTAGATCGATGAGAACATTTATGGGCATATTTATTATAATGTTCACTTTTGCGATGAAACAAGTTGTGAATGTAGTGGTTCGATAAACATATATGTCTTTCTATTTGAATTCAATATATGAAAAATTTTAAACGTCTTGTTACTTATTACCCTGCAATCTTTCCAGAAAGATGTTCAATTTTGAAGAGTGGGGGTATGTGAAGAAAAAATGGTAGTTTTGTATCAATAAAAAAGTAGTTTATCAGGCCTATTCAGGATCAGTGTCTCATATCAAAAAAGTCTCAATTAATTCAAAATTCATACAAAATTGAGACTCTCGACCTACTTTGTGACTTGTGACTCGGTCCTGAATAGGCCTGTATAACAATGTTTTAATAAAAAGCTAAACAAAATTATCTGGGTTAATCAAAATAGGTACCAGGACATGCAATACACTTCTCCCAACGAGATACAAGTGCATTTATGCCAGTTTCGTAGAAGACCTACTTTCTACAGCGAAGAAAGTCCTCGAAGGCACTTTTAATTGGCTACTTCATTATGGATTTTTTTGTTGTCAAAAAATGATCCAAAAGTTTAAAGCGAAAGGTCTGGTGAGTATTGTGGATGAGGAAGAGTCTCATACTGCAACTCGTTTAATTGTTGGACCGTGGTTCTTGAAACATGAGACCGTGGGTTGCTATGAAACAGTATAACTTTATCTCTGTCGACCAATCTAGCCTATTGAACGCGCAATTTCTGATGCATTTCATCAAATTTGGTAAAATACTTCTCTGCAATAATGGTTTCACCACGCTTCCAAAAAGAATTGTGAAAACCGCAGCTGCAGACCACGAAACAGGCACCATTATCTTCTTCGAATGGACGCCTGGTTTTTCCATGTGGTAAGGGGTCTCATCAGCATCCAACCATTGAACCGATCGGTGACGATTGTCGTACTGTATGCACTTTTTATTAAATGTCACTATTTTGTTCAAAAACGGATCGTTTCTCTTCCGGGAGAGCAGGGAACTGCAAATTTACTGTCGACGCGTCATGTTTTTCTGTGTAAGCTCGTGCGGAGCCCACTTATCAAGTTTTTTGATTTTTCCAAGCTGGTGCAAGTGCCAGCAAACTGTCGAATGGTGTTCGCCCGATTTCTGGCAATGTCCCTTACAGTTTGGCGTGATTCAGATTTCACTAATAAATTCTGCTCGTCCTTGCCGATCGGAGGTCCTGTGTACCACGTGGCTCGTTTTGAAATTATTAATATTCGTTTGACGAAGTTTTCTGTTTTTGTTGAAGGAAAGAATTTACCTTCTAACAATCCGCGAAATATACTTCTAGGTCGAAAATTGCTCTGAGTTTCTGATTTCAGAGTCTCCTGAAATATCGTTTTATACCTACTTATGAGTTGAATATGCTCGCTACCATTAGCTAGTGCACATTATGCAAATAATGTTGTTATTGCAAAAGATGTGCCATAAAATTCAAGTGTGCTTATTTGACAATAAATATAAATCGAATGTGACATTTGATATCTATAAGCTTAATATTTATAAATGAAAAGTTGAAGACTTGGAATCAGTATCTGCATACTTCCGATTCTGTTCTTAGGCTATTCTTACGATTGACTTCAATTAACAATCAATCTTATGTCTTTGTTCAGGAATTCGACCACAAACTACAATTTCAACAAAAGTTCAACCCTCTCTTACTATCACTCAATTGGGGCTTGGTAAATTATCAGCTGGACAGCAATCTGGAGTGCCTCCAACACTTACAGCTGCAAATCTTCAAGGGGCAAGTATAACATCATCAACCACGTCAAATGTCTTAGCTTCGGTTACTGGAAATATTGTACAGTCACCACAAACTCAACATACTGTGCAACAGCAGCAACAGCAAACTGTTAACGTATCAAATTCGCAACAGCCAATCACACAAATCGTAAATGTAAATCAAACGAGCGGACAAATAATTGCACAAAGTGTTAATGTTGCTGCATCGGCTACAGTTGTTCCGTTGGCAATAACTTCCCGTGCCCCAAACGTCATAACCGGAACGATTACACCAATCAAAACTGCGTCTGCTATAACTGTGCCACCGGTGGCTAAGGTTCTACCGCAACAGCAGCATCATCAGCAAACTCAAAATGTTCATATCGCGAGCCAAAGCGGACAACAAACTTCTGACATTATCACATCAACACAGCAACATCATCAGCCAACCAGTGTATTTATACATGCACGACCGCAAAATGCCGGGAGTGCAGGCGGTGCAACTGTAATTCCCAATACTTTCATTCAGCAAGCGGGAAGCTTCTATTATGAATCCGTGCCAGCAAGCTCGGTCACTGTATCAACTGGTGTCTTATCCCTTACAACAACAACCGTGACGAGTAGCGTTTCGAGTACGCCTGTAACTTCTACAAATTTATCAACAGGTTTGGTCACGTCCATCCCGTACAATCCATCAAACGCAAACACATATACCGTTGTTCCGGCCGGAAGCCGGACAATCGCACAAGTTCAAATTCCAGTGTCATCATCTAGCGGACAAACGCAAACCATTAGCCAAATTCAAACTGTACCGCTTCGCTTTACTTCACAACACATACAAGATCAAACAGTTCCCATTGCCGGACAATCAGCAATTTCGCAGAAAACGTCAAATCAGCCTCATCAGCAGCAACATCATCAGATCATAACAATGTCACAGCCACAACAAACTCAACAAGGCCAACAAGTGCAACACATGTTGATACCGGTGCAAGCATCTATTAAGCTTCCGGCAACATCGGTCGTGGCAGCTTCTCCACCTCGCGTTGCAAATACTGTAACCAACCTAAACTCGATCAATTCAACATTTTTACGTAAACGTGATAATGACGGATCTCCAATTCGAGCTGCTAAAAATCTCGCTCCTACATTGCTTTCGATGGGAGCTGCGCAAGTTTCCAACATAATTACAGAACGTGTTAAAGAACGGGATCAAGAACGAGAGCGACCAATATCACCACACTCTCGACCAGGATCGTCTAGTGGCTCTACTACAGTGAGCGCGAATTCTAGTCCTGGTGTCGATCAACAAATGTCTGAGGAGTTGAATTCTATGGCGTCGATGAATGTCAGGGTGACCAATGATTCGCATTTTAGTCCGATTAATGATGTAGGTCGATTTTCTTTTACAATTATTTTAAACTTGCAAGCACTTATTTACTTCAGATGTATCCAAATCATCAGAACAACGTTGGACAGGGAAATGCAAGACAAGGGCAACCGCAGCAACATAACTTGCAGCACCAGACATCGACAAGCAGTAGTAATGGAAATGTTGAAGCTGCCCCGAAGAAAAAACCTAGACGATCCATGTACGTATCTTTTTTTTCATTATGATTACAAATGGGTGAAGTTTAAAAAAAAGAAAAGCGAAATATGAAATTTTTGGGTTGGGTTCAGTTTATTTTTATATACGGTGAAAGGTACATTTCCTTCTTGCCCTTTTGAGCTATTCATAATCTTACGGCATTAAAGAAGCTTGAGCTCGTCCAAGCTACGATTTTAACCGCATAAAAAGCAAAGTCCAGTTTTACATGTACACAATTATTTTTTTTTTGAATCTATAAAAGCAATCGAATGTTTTATTTTTGCTCTTCAGTGACAATCAACCTTCTGCACAATCATTGTCTCAACACTTAAACAACCAACAACATCAAAACGCTACAAATGCCCAACAAGGGCCGCAGCAACATATCCTCGAAGGATTTAAAGCAACCAATAATAACACCAGTGTGATAACCAGCAGCAATAAGGAGAATGCAAAGCCTCCTGAGATCATAATTAAAAAGCCGCGGACGTGCAATTTACTTGATGTATGAAACTATTTTATTTTTTTCGTAGTAAACATGTAAAAACATTGTTTTTGTTTTTGAAAACTATCAGGGCTATAAACAAAACTGGAAGGCTGCAAACAATCATTTTCAGCGATATTCAGACGTTAAACCGCGTGAAGAACGACCACCAACAGTTATGGACCTTGCAAACCAGGCTCACGTTGTTCAAAAAATTAATGGCTGGAAAATTTATCATTTAAGCGCCCAAATGGAGGACTTGGTAAGTTTGAAAATGTGAAATTATAAAGCCGAGCTCGATTAAAAACATTTTCTCGACTTGTTTTTTTTGCAGTGTGAGATCGAAACACAAGTTTATGAAAAACTCTCGACAATGTTGAAGCAGCTTGAAACGCATAGCCAGAGTACAGATATCGATCGTGTAAATGATTTGATAAAGGTAAATACAAAACTAAAAACAGTTTTAAATAATTAGTCAGCTAATTCGTTCCAATTCGCAGGGCAATATGCAACGCAGTAAAATAATTGTAGACGGAGTGAATGATGCGCGATCTCAAATATTGAAAATCTTTGATCACAAGTCGCACGTTTCGGATATAATTCATCGATGTGCGTCAAAAAGAAATTTTAAGAAACGGGAAAAGACGTAAAAGACTTAAGATTTCTTTCATCTCTAAGATAAAGCAATATTTATTAATTGTTAGGGAGTAAAAACTTACTTGTATTATATTGAAAGCATTTTTTTAAGAAATCAGTTTTAATGTTTATTTCTAAGATAATTTGAATGTAGTTTTTTAGGCTTTAAGCGTAATCAATGAGCCTTTTAAACATTTTGTGAAGTTATTTTATTATTTAATATTGAAATTTTACCTTTATCTGGCGAGAAACTCGTCCTGTACATTATACCCAAGTTAGAGTGGGTAGGGTTTGTCTCATGTTCTCATTAATATTGTAATAAAAGAAGGGAGTTATTTTATCTTCATTGCATAATTATTAAAAAAGTATAAAATAGATTTTTGCCGACCTTGTCGATTTATTATTAAAAGTACATGTAAAAAAATGATCAATTGAATTACAATTGTTTCTTGCAATACATATTTTTCTGTTTCAATGTAAGTAAAATGAAGAATGCGGTCCAGACCATTGTATGCTGCTAGCTTAAGATTTGTATGAAATTTCGTTTCGTTTTTAATGATGGGTGCCATGAATAGACCACGAACATGGAGATGGAGGACGGCTGAACACCATTGCAGTCTGTAAGGAAAGGAGGTGTTAAGACACTCTTCAAAAAATGTCGTTGGGCGTAATAAGAAGAAATACTGGCGTGAAGAAAAGGTGTAAGACGACTAGATCGTTAGAGGAGGCGATGTCCTTTTTCTGAGGTTGTTGATATTATTGTGTTTTTTCTTGATGGGATTGATTGTGCGAATTATTAAATTAAACTGAGGCGAATATAATTTAAATTAGTTTTTTTTATTTGACAATAAAAATAAGTTTAGAACAGAGGTCTTTGAGGTTTTAATCTAGATATCTAGTCTCCTACCGTTCTTAATGGTCTCAATGGGCACTCTAAGAAATAAATGTTATCGGGGATGTTATGAGAGGGATCAGAGTCTCTTTATTTCATTACAATCTTAATCTACAATTATCGTTTAAATAACTACGAGGTCCGCAGGAGTTCTTCCAACTATGTTGGATGTACTATTGGGAAAATTGGCAAAAAAAAACTCAATATTACATAATATTTTTCTCTACTCTACTTAAACTATTTACAATACTTACATACTAACTTAAAACTAGGGTTCGAGCCAAGCTCTCCGCCGCCGGTGCCAGCAGCATCATGCTATTCGGGAATAGCAAAGCAGAAGTCACCGTTCCCAGCCGCGGACAGCCCCGTCCATCATACAATATTTGTATTGAATATTTTCCTTATAACTATTCCGCCCGAGCCATTCGTCCCTTGGATCGATAGCTGAAGACTATCAGTTGCTGTTGCGAATGTCTTAGACCTACGGAAGCTGGAAGCTGCTAACAAGGTTAGTACTTATTCTAGTTTCATTTATTTTTTTCGGGTTAGCTTAACTAAACTAAATCTCCTGTCGATTAAGCCACCAGTATCTCGTAGCCTCACGCTCATATCTGTCAATCACCCGTATTGTGAATGTCGCGGTCACGTCACTTCGATGCCGATGCGAAGTGTCACGTCGATCGAAAAAAGCGATTGTGTAACTCCATCGACGTGACTCAATGGCATTGCCATATTGACATGTGTGTATCAGCTGTAAATTGCGAATTTAAGGTCTTGTATGCCTTCGTTTACAACTATGACGCTATTTTTCTGTAAAATCAAATGCTACATTCAAATTTAAGATGCGGATAATGCTTTTTTCTAAAGTAGAAAAGCTATACATCTTGTTCGGCCCATTTGTGGCTCTCTCTTCTGCTTGCATCTCGTGACGGTAGTCCCAAAGAACTTTACCGTGCCGAAAATTCGAGCCATATTTCTTTAATGTGTGTCGATCTACACCGCTTTTAATGACGATTACTTGTTGCGAGTCCATCAAAATAAGGAAAGAAACATCTTTTTGTCAAATATATACTTGCATTTTTGCATCGACGTTAATTTTCTTCAGGCGTCACGGACTCGGGATGTCATCGACGAAAAATGACGATCAAAGTGACAACGGTCGATGACAATCGACATTCGCAATCGCCTTTTCATGCGTCGATATCGAATCGCCATCGAAGTGACGCGACGTGACAATCACAATACGGTCGAATGTCAACACAGTTCGCAGTGGAGTATCGCCATAAGGGCAGAGGGTCACTAGATTCGAGATTAGGGTCATATTCTATTTTTTATATCGGTTGTACGCCTATATGCCTATGCCTATATAAAACCAGTAGACATGGTTTTCTCAAAATATTGTGGGTTTCGGAAGAAGGGTTGGTGGATTCAGGGGTTAAGGTCTTGATCTGAGGTGGTTCTAGCTATATGGATCCTAATTAATCTTATGATTGTCGTATCAACTCGGGAGATTTCTGCCGTTTCATTTATTTCATAGTTCGATATATGATGCAGAAAATCTGTCTCTGCCTTTCTACAGATACCACTACACGCGCGTAGACATTTTCTTTCCAATAGTCTAAATTTTTCCATATAAGATGCACTAATCGACCGTATTGTGATTGTCACGTCGCGTCACTTTGATGACGATTCGATATCGGCGCATGAAAAGGCGATTGTGAGTGTCGATTGTCATCGAGCGTTGTCACTTTGATCGTCATTTTTCGTCGATGACATTCCGAGTCCGTGACGCCTGAAGAAAATTAACGTCGATGCAAAAATGCAAGTATAGATTTGACAAAAAGATGTTTCTTTCCTTATTTTGATGGATTCGCAACAAGTAATCGTCATTAAAAGCGGTGTAGATCGACACACATTAAAGAAATACGGCTCCAATTTTCGGCACTGTAAAATTCTTTGGGACTACCGTCACGAGATGCAAGCAGAAGTGAGAGCCAAAAATGGGCCGAACAAGATGTATAGCTTTTCCACTTTAGAAAAAAGCATTATCCGCATCTTAAATTTGAATGTAGGATTTGATATTGCATAAAAATAACGTCATAGTTGTAAACGAAGACATACAAAACCTTAAATTCGCAATTTACAGCTGATACACACATATCAATATGGCAATGCCATTGAGTCACGTCGATGGAGTTACACAATCGCTTTTTTCGATCGACGTGACACTTCGCTTCGGCATCGAAGTGACGTGAGCGCGACATTCACAATACGGGTGAATATTGAACCAGATGGGGAAGCCATAAGTGAGAATAGGTCTCACCAAAGCTTGGTTACAAATGATTTAAACGCGAGGGTATAAATGTTTCGCGTAAAAAAGCCGTTTTAGAGACATGAATGCGTCACGCGCCTTACCAATCTGAATATTAGAGTGTTGGTTGAAGTACAAGTTTGGATTCTGTATTTTACTGAGTATATTTTCCAAAAAACTAAATTTTTATATCTCACTAGCCGCGGCTACGCTCACGTTGTTCCTTCGTCCCTGTTACTCCCATCTTTCCCGTTGGTCCACTGGTACTGATTCTCCCGTTGCTTCTGTTTCTTCCGATGCTCCCGTTACTCTCGTAGATCCCATTTCTACTTTTGCTTCCGTTACTCCATGCTCTATTCACAATCCTTCATCCACCACCCTCCATTCACCACCCTCCATCCTCCATTTCCCGTCCTCTATCTTCAATCCACCATCCTGCATCTGTGGGGTGTTGGCAACTTGTGGGCATTACTTTTTGCAAACATTTCACATAAATCATAAAAAGTTAAGTAACCGAAATTTTAGTAAAATAAAACAAAAAATCTAAAAAATTTAGTCGGTCAGAAATTTTGCGATCAAAATACGAATTTTGAAAATTTACTTTTTCTTCGAATCCAAGCAACGAGTTTGGAATATCAAACAAATTAACTAAACTTAAACTTTAATTAAATATATTGTTATTAATTGAATTTAATATTATTATATGTAACGTAATTTTGAGAAATAATGAAATAAGTATCTCAAACCAATTTGGTATTAAATTATTGTGTTAGAGTTAAACACACAATAACCACCATCCTCAATCTTCTATCCTCCATCCTCTATCTACCATCCTCCACCCACCATACCCCATCCTTGGTCCACCATCCTCTATCCACCATCCTCCATCTAACATCCACCAACCTCCATCCTCCATCGTACATCCACTATCCTTTATCCACCATCCATCGTCCAACTTTACCATTTAGTAATAGGGATACATACCTAATGCACCGAAAACGAACGAACTGCCGCTAAATCATATGAAATACACTCAAATGTTGAAATAACTCGCGAACCACCAACTATTAAATGATTTTTTTAACTCTTAAACCATCGCGGGCGTACCCTCAACAAATCATCAAAGTTTTATTGCAATCGGATGAGTAGTTTAGGGGCCTATACCGTACAAACAAACAAACAAGCATTTTTTCATTTTTATAGTTTTTGACTAAATCTGTTGGCTGGGCGCACACTGAAAGAGCAAAAACAGTTTAAGTGGAAAACATTTTTGTTTCTGCTCTTTCAGTGTGCGTCCAGGCAACAGTTTTAGTCAAAAACTGATTAGTATCGTGCCTTGGAGGCACGCGACTAATAGGTGAGGTTACTGCGTCACAATCAAAAAGATTTCGTGCAATGTTTTCACAAAATCAATTTCCGATGATTTTAAGGTAATAATTGAGGCAGTTATGTCCTGAGAAATATCCCAGTATAATCCTTGCATTATATCAGTTGAAAGAAAAGAATTTGTCTTGATGTGAATAAATATGTTTTAACTTGAATATTAACCATACCGTGATTGATACGACAGATTTATTATGGAGCTAAATGGTAAAATTCTTCCAGCGATAATTTTCCTGTTTCCCCACAGTACAGCCTTTTTCCTCTTGTGGTATCCAATTTATTTTGTCCTTATAAACACCCTTTGAGCAGGTGGTAATAAATCCTAATTAAAGGTGGTAATATATTTCAACCATTTTGAAGCGTTCAAATTGTCTGTAAAAATGTAGAGCAAGCCCATAGAAATTTATATACTGGAGATGAAAAGCAGCGGTTGAATTGAAGGCGGACGTCGTCGCTTTTACTTGCACGTAAAACAATATCAAATTGACATAACGCACCTGTTTTGTCTCACTCACTCACACGCTAAGACAACAATTTGATATAACGACCATGTTTTGTCTCAATTTTCATCGTGTTTTTGGTTTCAAAGCGATGTATACAAAACCGGTGGCTTGTCGTCTCCAGAAACAGCCTCAGATCTTTACCGCAGTCAAGAATTGCCGACAGCGAAAACACAAGAGCAAGACACTTCAGCTTCTCTACGACTACATTCTCATTTTGGCGAACAACTAATCTATTAATAAAAGTAAATATACTCGTGTATCATTTTATTTTCTAAGCAACTCGTTCTATAGAATTATGCATGCAAAACTAAAATATAAATCTACGAAGATGCATCATTCTAATTTCGGTTGATATTACTCCGTTGCCGGGGCTAGTTCTATCGGAGCTTCCAGCCCTCCATCTTTTAAAGGACATTCACCGGTCTCACAGTCAGCTGCATTCACAGCGCTAAATTCACCTTCACCTTCACCTTCAAATTCTCCTTCACCCTCACCTTCACACTCAGCTTCACCTTCAGCTTCGGCTTCCGGAATACTTTCTATCTTGGCCGTATCGGGATCCGAAACATCCGTAACCATTCCACTTTCGGCACTCTCTCCACCTTCAGTCTTTTTCTAATAATAATTAAAGTTATCAGAATGACTACTTTGTCAAAAGATGAAATATGTCCAAAAAACCTTTTTCTTCTTTTTCTTCTTGCCTGATGCGTCTACTTGAGAAGTTGACTGCTGTTCTTCGGTTTCACCGGTCTGGTATCCTTCGGGGAAGAACATGAGGCACTCCTTTTGACCCTCAACAGTATTCTGACTTACATATGCCGGACCTTGGGCTGAAAGTGCTAGGATGGCATGACTAGTAACTTTGGCCACTTTCAGAACTAGCTTATCGTTGCTATAATCAGAGAAGTAAGAAAGGGATTTTAATATAATGAATGCATCGTTAGTGAATTTAACTTACATGGATGGGTGTTTAGTTTCATATTTTGTTGTTGAATTTGCTATCAACTGTGCCTTGTTTGAGTTGGCACTGTCGAAATAGCCGTACGACAGAATATCTGTTTTGTACTGTTCACAGAGTTCAAGAATGTCCTTACGCTTGTAAGCTTCGAAAGCTATAGCTAAATGTGGTGGATCCGGAATAGGGTCTGGCGGTAAAAATGCATCGGCTTGCTGTAGTAGTTAATTTGAGAAGATACAATCGATATGAAAAGCTAAACATTGCTAGTAGTCGATTATCTCACCGTTCGGAAGTACAAGTAGATGGCTGCAGCGTTCGTAACTTTATCAATGGGTGTCCAAACAGGAGGTATGAGCACTTTAGTGGGGAGAACACTGTTCATTTCTATTGGTTCACTTTTTCTTGGTTCCTCCTCTTCCTTTTTATCTTCTTCGTCGGACTTGGGCTGCTCCTCCGTCAATTCTTCCGATGTTTGTTCCAAGGAGGATGCCACAGCCAATTCGCTTCCTTCAGGTGTCATGTCGTCACTACGGTGTTCTTCTACCTTAGATTCATCCTTCTTTTCGACTTCTTGTTTGGATACTTCACGTACCTGAACTAGCTCATATGACGATAAAAGTGCAGGAATTGTTGCATCGGGTGACTCATTGCCAAGATCATCGAGAACTGGTAGCGGTTTTGTAATGCTTTCCACGAAGCTGTTCAGAACATTTTCAATTTGTTGTTCCATGTTTTCTATTTTCCATAAGCACATGAGTACGTCCTTGTTGAAAATATAATTCAGTATTTCCGGATCGAGTGGATTCTCGCACTGAAAGTGCAGTACTTCGAGATTCGAAGGAACGATTTGACCAACCTTACGATCGCGACATTGAAGACCCAATAAATCGGCGGCATCGGTTAATTTTTTGTAGATGTCCCGATTCACATGTGGTCCGAATATTGTGACACCAAAATCCGGCATATTTGTGATAATCTGGTCAGTTACGAATGTTAAGTAGCCACTACGCTTCTTAGTTGCTGCTTCCTCTTCGATGCGCTTCGCTTCGTTTTCGTATCCCAGGACAATGTTTAAGCGTTCGACTTCGATCGGTAATAAATCGCTTATGTTAAAGAAGAGTCTTTGGGTTTGTCCATCTGCGGAGGCCAGTTCAATTTCCAATTCGTGCGCGATTAGTTGCATCAGTTTCGGTACGTTTGTTCCAAACATTATATTTATAGATTTTCCATGCTATTAGAAAGGAGGTTAACCTTCATTTTCTGGAGTACTGAACTATAGAGAAATTACTCACAGATGCGAAAAGCCACGTTGGTTCACTTTTACCACGAAATCTTTTCAAAGACTCTATTGTATCGGACTTGCACTGAAATAAGAAAAGAATTTATGTTTCACAGAAAGTTAACAAATACTCGGTGCATGCGATTGTATCTTCTCGTACTCTTTTAAATGTGCACGTGGTGAATCCTGATGTTGGCATAACGTAAAATGACCAATTTCCGACCACCTAAGACCCTGCAAATATTTTTAATTCATATACGGCGAACCATTATTTATTTCTTCTTAAAAAAAATGTTTACGAATTCATAACATGCTACCGATACTGAATAAAATCAATTTTGATATGATATATTTATATATTGATTTAAAATATGATTTAGAAAAATTAATTTCATTATGATGGTAATCTTCCTATTTCCGACCACATAAACAACTCTTTCCTTATACCGACCGCACATTAGCCTATTTCCGACCTAGGTGTTCTATCATATAAAACAACATTGTTATTGCATATTATTAATGATATTATTTTTTTTTATTAAATTTGGTGAAGAAAACAGGATAATAAAATAATAAACGCAGATTCCATTAATTTTTTTGTTGAGTATATACGATTATATCAACACAAAATGTAAATGAGCTTTACATAGATAGGAATATATAATATATTTGAAATGATTTCAATTAATGATTCCAAGTAATGTAAAAAATATGTTTAAAGTTTTATCTTTTTCAGATAAATAGAAAACATGGCTCTGGGTCTTTTAAAAAATAGAAATTGTACAAGATACTGAAAAAGCCACTAGGGGAGGCGGAATAAATATTGGATACGTTCGTAATATTGGATACCGGTCTTGAGGGCATGGCGACCATGACCAATGAAATAGTAGACAAGAGAAGGATCCGCCCAATTGAACCTTTGCGTGGAATCTCAACCTGCTCCATCAAGATGGGGCATAATGTTCAGGGAGAAACAAAAGAAGTGTCAATACTAGACAACACTGACCAGCCTCCGAGAGGCCTAGACCACTTGGGATTTTGCGATCCCAATTTTATGATCGCATATCTTCTTAACAAAAAATATTTTGAAGAGTAGTATGACTATTATCCTAAAAATATTTGTGAATTATATCGTGTCGTTTCAATCGTTTATTTTTTTGGGTTCAGTGGTCAAGATCGAGTCCCACTTTGTCGACAAAAGACACAATAACTGGTCCACCAATATAGTTAATTTGACACAGGTTCGAATTGTAACATATTCAGCTGTTTCGTTGAATTATCAAAAATGGAAAATTTGACAATGATATCAATTATGCGAATTTGCAATCCCATGTTAGCAACGGTAACTGATAGTCTGCGCAGGTTCTGCCAAACTAACCAGAACAAATTATGTGGTACTGTGAGGGAACTGGAATTCCAAATATACTGGCTAAGCTCTCGTGTATATGGTGGTACACCTCTAAAACTGTAAGAACATTCTACCACGGTCTGCGTTATTATATAGCTTTCCCCACGCATCATAATTTTTTTGTTTGTTTGCGATCGCAACGAAATAATATTCCGAAACGCGTTACAATACGGGCAGTTTTCAGTTCTTCTCTAGTTGCTTCCGTTCCTCCGTTACTTGCGTTACTCCCGTTGCTCCATTACTTCCATTACTCCCTTTGTTCCGGTGCCCGTATTATTGCCGTTGGTCCGTTGATTGAGGGACAAACAAACAATCAAAACATTGATTGAAAACAAATTAATAATTTTCTGAGGTCCTGATCATAAAATTACACACAAACCGCAAAGCAACAGTCATCTTCCAAAAATGTGTCTATCACGGAGGATTCTTTTAATTTCAAACAGGTTGAAATTGATCATTTGTCACCGAAAACGCTTGAACTGCCTCGAAACTACAATATATAAAAACACTTAATTATTGAAGCAACTCGCGTTCCACCAATAATTGTAAAGTGATGTTACTAATTCAAAACCTTTCGCGGACGTGGGCACAACAAATCACCAAAATTTCATCACAATCAGATGAATGGTGAATGGAATTTATACGGGACAAACAAACAAACCTTAAGTTTTATGTAAGTTTAATTTTATTAGATAAATCGCAAAATTAATTTGTAATTTCCACTGACTAAACTTGTTATCATGCTGTACAGCTACTAGGTCGGAAATACGTAAACCGATCAAATTTGATGTCCTAATTACCGACCAGGGATATTAGTAGATTTAATCTAAGGTAAAACTAATATAGAGACATAAATTTGGCAGCAAACAAGAAACTGCTTCCATTAATATTTAAATAAAAAATAATTTATTACTTAAACTGTCAAATAAAGCCAAAAATATTAAACGTAAAAGGTATGGATTCTGCAATATATATCAGTTACAAGAAGGTGATAGGTCCGTTTCATGTGAACTTTCCAGATCCAAAATATATATATTGAGTAGGTCGGAATTAGGATCAAATACAATAAAGACAATAATATAAACAATAAATTTCGATTTTTACTATTTACAATATATAAACATGTTATTATAATTTTTTAAAAAATTCCCTTTATATTTCCCAATACCGACCACTGGTCGGAATAAGGACATCACATGAAATCAGAAATGCCTATTTCCGACCACTTCATTTTATTGTTTTGTTTCATAAATTCTATGAATTTAAATGGTTTTTGCATATTTTAATACAAGTTAAATGTTTGTAAAGCGAAAAAGACGTTAATTTTTTCACTTTGATGAAAATTAGTCTTTTAAATTTACGAAAAAGATTTAACTAAAAATTTCGATTTTAGACTTAAAATTCAAGTTTTTTGGTCCACCGCTGATTAATTTAAACCACAATGGAAAGAAAGGACATGCAGCTCCCTTTGTTTATAGCAAACGGATAGAGAACACATATGCAAATATATTAATTACAGAATTCACCTTTTTAATCGCGATAATATAAATGTATTAATAAAAAACCAAATTGGTCGGATTTAGGAAGGTGGTCGGAAATAGGCCACTTTACGTTACTGCAGCAGAAATAAGACTTATTCACAAAGCTTGCATTTACCTGTATCAATTATTCAAATATTTCGGACGCCCCTTATAATTGAAAGCTGGTGGATTTATTTTGTTCTAGTATTTTAAAGACATCTACACTTTTGCCCTTTAATCGCAATTACTATCGGGTACTGCCTGGCATCATTCCAAAACTCGACCTCTTCTACTGAAACCAATGACTACGAAACATCTCTGTCAAAGCCACCAATAAAAAATGCCTATTCAACCTACAAAATTCAGGAAAATAAAAATAGGGCTATATTATCGACCCCATTCTGTGATTTAAGGAGGTTAGTGATGATAATAAAATCAGCATACCCGTTTCATACTAGAGATGGGCAAAGCAGTTCTTTTTAGTGAGTGAGTCGGAGTTAACTTCACTAAAAGGAACTAGGTCATGCGGTGGCGGTGTCACTTGTGTGTTCACAAAAAAAAAAAAAAACAGGTCATTCGGTAGCGGTGTCACGTGTGTGTTTGTGTGTTGACCAAAAAAAGGTCGTCCGGCGATGGTGTCACGTTGCGCATGGAAATGGAGAACCAAAAGGAGTGAGTTAGTTCACTCACTCCAGGCGCGAAGGCAGAAAATTTTGTCAGGGGGGGTTTTTCAAAAATTTTTTATCGTTAGTAGAATACTTATTATAAATATCAATTTGTATTTGACCTCATTTTTGCAAGAATATTCTAGTACTTCTAGGCTAGAGCTTAAAAGGTGGTCTCTCATGGGACTAATTCTGGAGTACTCGCCCAACTATTAAAAGTTCCGTGGCTGACCCTGGAGAGCTCTCCAGGGAGATGACTTCCTTCTTTTAATACTCTAGATGAAATACTGAACTGATACTGGGAATGAAGTAGAATCAGAACTGCATTGTCTTTTATTAATTATTAAACTCATTTGGTTGCAACTCGGAACTAAAAGACAATTTCATATACATTTTAAATTTGAAGGATTTTCACATGGAATGTGCATGAAGGACTACTCACTCGATCTCTAGCATACTTGTCCTTTTACCTGCATCCATTTAATTAATTCGTACAAAATTTTAAATTCCTAGTTTAGACTAGTGAAATTTCACTCAAAACTAATTTATACAAAACTCCGAAATTGTGACTGAACGATTTCTTGAGATATAGTAAGTTCCGTAATTTAAGTGAAGACATTTTTACAGGATGTATGGCAGCTATACAAAGTACTAAGTAATGTGATTTCTCTATGATCATTTTTTGACGGGATTTTTGTATACCAGCCACTCGAAGGTCTGGTGGGATCTTGCATATTCAATCATTTAAATACAAAGATTGAAAATTCAATGTATACAAAATTAAGAATTCATAGTTCCCAAAGTTATTGGCCAATATTCTTGAACACGTAATGATTTTTTGTATGGCAGCTACCCAAAATAGTAAGACGATTTAGCCTTACAAATTCGACCAAACCAACTTTTTATTTCCGTGGAGTTTAGGTCTCGCTACACTGGAAAAATTTCGCAAGCCAAATTCAGAATATTTCCGAAACTAACTATTGTATATGGTGAAAATATTCATTACAAAATATTTTATTTAAACTTCCCTCTTGTTTTAACTTCACTCTGCTGCACAGGGTGTTATAGATAATAGACTTCCTTAAGATCCCATAAGCATGTTAAATGCGATTTTGTTGATTTATGACTGTTTTCATGCCAATTTTTCACGTTAATGGCAACAAAACAACAAAATAAAATTACACCACTTTATTAGCTGGTATGTAAACTAGGTCGTCCATAGAGAAAAAATTCAAAACTGTATTTGGAAAAATTGCTATTAGAACAACAGCCCTCGAACATTTTTTAAAATGCGTAAATTCTTTTTTTATAATCGCACATTTCCTATTTCTTGAATAATTAACGTGTCATTTTCATTAATATAATGCTAGAAAAAATCTTAAAGAATGGCTACATAGATCAAATTTAAAAAAAAATATTTTTGTTAATAATATATGAAGTCAAACTGAAGCAATATATCACGATTTTCATGGCAGGAATTACATAAGAAGACCACATTTCATTTAAAAGTATCATAGATATTATAATTAATTGGTATATCTAGAAGAGAAATCAATAAAAAAAGATATTTTAGACGTATTGTCCACGCCAAATTGCACGAACGAAAAACGATTTCAATCGATTAAAATCCTATCAAGAAAGAAAAAGTCAAAATGGGATAAACAAATTTCACACCGGGCTCATGGGGACTTAATGTGAAATTTTCTACAATTTCTTACATTCAAGTGATAAAAAGCCCTAAAAGTGTTTTGCCGTAAAGTGACTATATATCAACAACCAGGACGATAATGCTAAAACACGAGTACACCATAAACACCAAAAACACTTTACACAATTTTATTAGTTCAAATCAGATATTTTTAAATTACGACTGCGTGGTAGAATCGACACTTTCGATGGAAATTCTCGAACCGAATGGCGACTTGAAACATTAACATTCCTGGAAAAAATGAAACTCATAAATGTTCTTCGTAATCCCATTTTCATCCATTTGGAGCGAAAAAATAGAAGTGGCTTTTTTCTCCATAAATTTGTTAAAAACCTCCTTTTTTGCTCCATTGATAGTAATATTAAACTATTAGATACCTCAATATTTACCCTTTCATTGAGTTTTCCATGAACTTCCTACTAGGTAACTATCATATCACTACATTACAAGGCGAGTTAGTTTTCATAGAATTGAGTTGAGTTGATATTTGTATGAAAACCACAACTTAACTCAGCTCAAGTAATTAGCATGTAAAAAATGTATGTATATCTAGAGTTAGATGTTATTTTTTAATTATTTCATTTGGGGGGGGGGGGGGGGGGAAGAGGGTTTGACCCCCCCCCCCCCCCCTGCGTTCGTGCCTGACTCACTCACTTCAATGAACTGCTCTTTTGGCACAGTTCACTCCGGAACAACCCAACTCTAATTCATACGTTGGTCGTAGTTTGTGAACTTTTAGTTGCAATTCAGAGTGACAGACAAGGAGACCGCGCAATAGCGACTTGGACTCTTACTTACTCCCTAACGAACGAAGTAGCTGAGAATTGCGAAGAGAGGTTCCTGGAAGAAATTCTGTGGAATGATCTTCACAGCCGATTTTTCACAATATTTCGTATCTGCAACGTTTTAGGGCATTCCATCTATGGAGCAATTGCGCTATGATGGAATTCTGTTGGTAACAATGCCTATTTAGTTTTCCATCAGAATATGGAAAGCCGCACACTATATAAAATAATTATGAAATTGAAATAACCAGCGTAATGTATTCTCTGTGAACATACTATAAAAAATACTTTTTTTATTGAAGCTACCCGAAGGAGTGAAGTAATTCTACTGTCTAATGAACCAGTTAGAACGGGCCTAAGTAATTAAGTATGCTTAACAGTTTATTGATAATAAATAAATTCAACAGAAATTTTTTAAGGTTATCAACTGGTAACTGTCAGTAAAATATAAGCAGAAGTTAACTGATACCTGAAGTATGAGTTAACTGGAAGTCACTTTTACCTACACTTTGTAGGTTATCCGATATTGAAATACGGGAAATTATTTTAGCTCTGAGTTAATCAAAACCACTCGAGTTAACTTTATATTGAAATACCGGACCTAAACAAGCTAACTTCGAGTTAACTCCCAGTTAACTTTTTGGCTTTAGTAACGAAACTTACAAGTTAACTCAACATTGAAATATCGGGCCTAAATGGTTTTTTGTGTATGTTTTCACGAATTCCGTTAGTTTACTAGATTAGGAAAGACTGGCTATATAACAAATTTCATAACTGTCTTGTGCAATTAAAATGTTTACGAAAACTTCTTATATTAAGGCCCGTTCCTACGATCGTTAGTTAAATTCTAACCGGAACTTTAACTGGAAGTTTTGTATGGAAATCTGTCAGTTAAAGTTACAGTTAGAACGAAACTGACGATCTTTCCGTATGCTTTACCAGAAGAAATAATAGCGTTACTCTTACTATTGCCAATTGAAGGTTGTCACCGCCAAGCTCAAGTTTAATTTTCTTAAGACTTCCAACCATCGCCAAGCAGGGTCCACACCATTCTGTATAAACATCACACACTGAAAATTAATGTTATACTTTAGCTTCACTAATTTAAAACAACTGTGTGATTCTCTTACCTAGCAATCCTTTTCGTTCTAAGAACTTTTCAAATTCATCGTCCGTGTTGATGTCAGCCTGAAGCTGCTGAACTCCTCCTTTTTTTGCCATTTCGAAAACGGAAATAAAACACAAAAATTACATTCAGGCTCTAATAAGTTTTGTTACTGTTAATTTTTCTAAGTTTCAATTTAGACTTTAAACTGTATTTTGTATTCAGAAATCTTATAATTTTCTTGTATTGTAATTCATTATAAACATATGTGTATGGAAAAAACACAATAGCTGGAAATTTAATCGATTATAAATCGTTGCTAAGGATTTTTTTGGGTAAATGTCAGATTATGTGAACACTTTGATGAAGGTTAAGTTTCAAGACAGATATCAATCAAATTTTAATAGTCATGAGTCCTGATTCAACATTGTTCTGTTTGATATATTTGAAACGCTTTAGTTTTATTGGATTATTATAATAAAAGAAATTCTTCTGGAATATAGCGTAGTACTACCGCACCTGTCGACTGACCAATGTCTCCAAATCTTTCTAGGTTTTTACGTCTGCCAAAATGGCTTAACGTAGTTGTTATACGAGTAGTAAATAGTATTGTAGATAATTGGGCAAACGGAGTTGACGTTAAGCAAAGGGTCATGTGCTCTTGTTTTTGGACATACATACATACATAACTAGGAGCCTATACTGTTTCCAATTTTTGGAGTTGGGGAGGAATTACTCATTTTGCATGAAGGGAATAAGTTAAATAATGTGCGTGGGGTTCTAGAATACGTCCGCAACCATAGAGCTATATGTACAATGGAGATGGCGTGCAGCGACTGTTTTGAAGCCGGAGGTTTTCTCGCAAAGGACCGGCGATATTCACTATGCTACTATCAGCATCTTACTCACATATATGTTAAACCCCGGTATTGAAAAGAAAAAAAGCCCAACCTTTAAATACTAGGCTAATATTTGCACTTCACTGCCACCGGGCATGAAACGCTCCATACAAAAACAGTCGCTTGAACTTCAAAATGCTTCACAGTGCTTTATACAGAAACGGAGTGCTGCCATCTCCGTTATATATTGCTCCATGTCCGTAACCTACCCAGTTTGTCGTACGAACCGTCTGTTTCTCTAGTTGAGGTAGCGTCTGTTCTCCATCTTAGGAGCGGCTGCATAACATACTTGCCAGGAGCAGGGTTGCCAGGTCAGGCTATTTATCGCCAATTGGGCTACACAGTAGGCTTGTGTAGTTCGTGAACGAACTAGTTCGGAAGATCGCTCCCAGAAGTGAAATGAACGAACTAGTTCGCAGTGACTTCCGGTCCTAGTTCGTTTGTTTGAAAGTAGTTGGTTTTTGTAGGTGATCCGAACTTGAAAGGAACTAGTAGGGCTGGGGACGGACCTTACATTCAATCCGAACTTGAAAGGAAGTAGTTCCTTCCGGGCTGGGGACCTTTTTTTTTAGGTCCTCACATTCAATCCCAACACTTGAAACGAACTAGTTCCTTCCGGCCTTCCGGCCTGGCGACCTTTTTGTTTTTTTTTTAGGTCCTCACATTCAATCCCAACTTCAAACGAACTAGTTCCTTTTTTTTTTGGTGAACGATGAACTACAACAACGAACTAGTTCGCGAAGACTAAGGAACTAGTTCGTTCGCGGTCACTAAGGTGAACTACAATGCGCAAGCCTACTACACAGATCTTGTTGTCGCTACAAAAAAATCAAGGTTTTGATTTATCTAACTTGGGCTATTTTTTATTTGAATCGGTAAATTTTGGGCTATCTTAAATTCGGCAAATTTTGGCCTGTCTTGTATATTATATTGCGAATTATTGATGAATGGATGCGTGAACAGCCAAAATTGTCGGATTCGGGACGATACCAATCCACACGTGATACACCAGCCCCAAATACGTCCCAGGAAAGTCACTGTTTGGTGCGGATTTTGGTGTGTGAAATCATCGGTCCGAGCTTCTTCCATAACGAAACTGGCATTACCATGACCGTCAAACAATCGATGATAAGCAACTTCTCGTGTCCTAAACTGGATGATACATCTAGATACCGACGATATGTGGTTCTAACAGGACGGCGCTACATGCCTCACAGCGCATGTCACAATAGACATTATGCACGAATGATTTGGGGGTTTCATTAATCCCATAAAATATATGGCGCTACATCTCAATTGATTTTAAATGTTTTTCTGGATTGTGTGGTAACGAATAAGTTTACCAATGATAATTAATGATTAGGTGAAGCCCAATACATTAACAGGGTAAATTTAATTGTGGTCATGGTCGATTTTATAAAATCCATCGACATTTATCCTAAGCTTGCAGCGAAAAATTAAAAGAGGGCGCAATGCGTCTATGGGCAACTTTAAAATTGCATCGATTTTTATTCTCGGCCCACAGGGAAACCATGGAAGACCTGTGGTGATGCCTCGACAGATAGCGTAGTATCTGTCTAATATGAATGAGAGAGGACGTGGTTGGGACTCCAAGAGCAAACATAGGATAGACCTAAAGAAAGCCTCGTTCCACTACATGAAGTCAGTCAGCGCGAGCCACGGTTCACTCATTCACTTAAAATGTAAGCGGATCTTACTCACGGACAAGCGCCGTTTGGGCGTCGTTATTGAAAGACCCTATTTTTATTTTGTTTTATACCATAATTTTATCAATGTTCATGATAGATGTTTTTTATTTTATTTAAAATTTGCGATTTGTGTCTACTCGGCGTTTGAGAATTGGCTACTCCCTCTCTTGAAAACCTGACAACCCTGGCCAGGAAGTATAAAATAGGTTCATTACATAAAATTCGCTGACGTAATAAAAACAAAAACACATAATTGACTCGAATAAACGAGCATCGGATACCCAGCGGGATCCTGTTTTGGTAACTAAGACTGGTTTCCTTGATATTGTTGTAAACGGCCTCCGTTTACAACAATATCGAGACTATTTCTACTTAAAAAAGTCAAAATAAGCTCTAAAAATAAGGAAAGCTTAAGGATCGGGAAACCGCATACATATATTTGAATTGCTGGCTAAAATGTGAACTGGAGCGACGTGCTTGCAAGATTCCGGGCTAGCTGCAGCTTTAGGGCGGTACGTTGTTCCCATTTCAGAGAATTAAAAATTTAGCCTGTACGACAAAAATTTCACGAAGACTAGCCCTTGAAAGGCTCGCAAAGAAAGAAAAGGAAATCCTGCATTCTAACTTTTTATTAACTTTAAATTACATTTTTTGTTATAGAGTATGGAACACAATCGAATTTTCAGAGACATATTGAATTTTAGAACCTACCCCTAAGGAGTTAAAGTCTGTCTCTTTAAGTCTGATTGACGTATTAGTAGTTACTACGACTATCTCCATTATACACGTTATACGAATATTTCGGGAAACAAAACAATATTTTAAGTTCCAGGTCTGACCTTTAAACCGAAATCTAGCCCTACTTTTGACATCTACAATTATTTAGTATTGAGTGTCTGAATTGATACTTATTTTTCTGAATTACCTGTAATACAAATATAATTATTATAGAGCAATAATTCATAAAACACACAATGAAATTATTTATTGGTAATAATTTTGGTAACAAAAATCAGGCCGTCTCCATTTTCTGATAGTACGTGTCATATCATACTCGTCAGGTTTATACTCAAGGCTTGTGTAGTTCGCGAACGAACTTATTCGGAAGAGCGTTCCTATAACTGAAATGAACGAACTAGTTCGCAGGTCCCGCTCTTAGTTCGTGTGTATCATTCATTCCCGGTTTGGAAGTCAGTGGTACAATGCACTTATAGAATGACGTCTTTTTCTAAGTCATCATATTCCAATTTTCTCCACTGGGTAATTTAGTGTAATTTTTATCTCGATTTAGTGCAATTGATTGTCACCCAAGTGGCAACCCTGGAGTATTGTCCTATCGAATAGTATGGAATCCACATCTTCTATCTTATTAATGTAATCGAAACCGCTCAACATAGATTTACGGGTTCTCTTTTCGGTCGTCATCATATAACATTAAGTAGGCCACAATTCAAGGCAGTAATCACTTCATACTTTCCTAGAACCACACGATGTACTTACCTCGACCAATACTTTTTGTGCAAGCTTATGATTACTTTCCCAGAATTTTCCTAGTTGAAGACCTATTAGGACATGTACCGTTTTTACGTTATAACATCTTTTGGTTTCTTCGCATTTCTTTGGAATTTGCCTACTTTTCACATCAGAGACATGACACTAGCTGTGTTTTTTATTCCCGGTTAACCATGAAGCTCGACAAAATTGCACGGCAAAAGAACAACAGTGCGGTTACGGTAACCGCTCTACAACTGGGCTCTCTATCCACTGCTATACTTCTTTCATTATCAAATTGATCAATGATTTATAAAAATAAATAAATACACCTGACAACCTAAGAAAGAAGCAAGAGACTACATACTTGGAACGTTATTTCCATAAGTACTCACGATTTTAAATGTAGTAATAGTCTGATTTTAACTCTTTTACTTTATTATTTATAATACAGTATTGTTATCGATTTTTTAAAAAAATAAATTTGCTGCCCTCAAAATTTTTTTTTTCCACGTTTCATGACTAGTAGACACGAAAAAAGCAATGAAATTGTTCACTCCGTCTGTCCGCCGTACGCCGCACAGTAAAATTTTTTTACTGCTTTAAAAGTAGACAATTGGATGCCAACTTTAATTATAGTAAAATTACACTGAATTGTGTTCGCTACAGAATAATGTGTAAACTGTAATTACATGCTGATTCTGTATACTTTACACACTAGTGTGTAAACAAAAAATTTTTCAAAAAAAAATTGTTTTTTTTCCTGCTTGCTACGAATTTATTTTCCTGTAAATAATTTTTTTTGTTTGAAAAATGCGAATAGATATTACTTACAATAATTTGCACACTCTCGGATTCGAACCATGGACCCGTCGCACATAAGTCCGATACGCTACCACTCGGCCACCTGACCATTTTTGAAACATGCTTAAATCATCAACAATAGCCAAAAATGACGTAAATTTACCCTACTACTATATAAGAAATAGTATACTTTTACATAAATTCGCTTACTGTGCACACAACGCCATTGAATTCCGCACAACGTACGTACTTTTATGTAATTTTTTAGAAAGCATATTAGTTCTTTACACTTACGTTCTAATTGTTAAATTACATTGACCCAACAGTAAAAATTACTATACAAAAAATAGTACTTTTTCTGAAATTTTTTACTGTGCGTACGCCGTACGTCGACCGCCCCAAAATCCTTTGAAGGCTCGTAGCTCTCAAACCAGTGGAGCTATTAAATTAAAATTTCTAAGAATAGACTGGGTAGACCCCTTGAGCTGACATTATTTTCAGGGGAGGAGGTGTGAGGGGGAAGGTGGGGGAAGCGTTTTAGACGAAAAATTTTGGTTTCTAGATTTCTGCAACCGCTTATGTTAGGAGGCTGAAACTTAGAATTTCTATAGAGCTTTGATAGTAAACCCATTTGCAAAAAAATTACTGATATGATATGGGTGAAGGGGTGTGGGAGTGGACGGGGAAATAATGCGTCCAAAACGCAAAAAAGTCGAGATCGACACATTCTAAAATCTATATCTCCTAAACCGTTAGTGGCAAGCAATTAAAACCTTAAAAATATCTGTAGTTTTACTAGGAGAGTAGATCGAAACAAAATTTTTGGGTGGGGTAGTGGCGTACGGGGGTGAGGGTTGAAATACTTAACATTACGATATATCACAAACCAATGGAACCAGAAAAATAAAATTCGGTTTGGATATAAAGCTTCATAAATAAAGATTGCTCAAAGTAAAATCGTTGAAGGAGGCAGGGGAGCATAGAAGTGGAGCGGATAAGAATTTTTCAAAAAATCACTTTTCATATCTCAATAACAGTGTAAGATAGATGCTTCAAATTTTTAGCAGAAGTAGGCCCAGAGATGGCAATTAAAATAAACTAATCGATTAATTAATCATTTGATTAATCGGAATGTGATAATCGATTTACGATTAAATCTGTTGAAAATAACCGATTAATCGATTAATCGGTTAATTTCGCCTTTATAGCTAACAATATATTACCACATTATATTTCATTACGAAGCTACCATGTAATACTTGAAGAAATTGAAGAAAACTAAATCTTGATCCATAAATATGTACATATAATATATGTATATTTTGAAAACGGTAATAAAGATAATAATAAATAGGATTGATTTCACAGAAATATAATAGTAATTCAAATAAGTTATATGGTAATTGCACAGAAAAGTGGAGATTCATATCTTCTTGTTAGTACTCTAAAGCCATTAGCTCAAAAATAACATCTTAGACAATCTTTTGGTAGAAAAGATGTTCCAAGTAAAGGGGAGTATATCCTTGTCACGTTGTAGAGTTTCGGGTAAACTGATTTCATTTCTTCCCAGGCATCAAATGGATTTTGTTGTAGGACTATTACTGGAGCATTTAAGTAAAATTCATCTTCAGGCAAGATGGATGTTTCGCTCGAAGTGTCGATACTTTCTGCCGTATTGACATTGTCGATTTTAAGCCGAAGGTTACTTAAGGCTTGTGAACAGCAACAGGGTTATTAAGATAAATTTTCTTAAATCTTGGATCCAATTAAGTATATGCTGTAGTGGTGTGCTGTTGAGTGCCGCCGGAATTTCGTTTCCGGTGCTTGCAGGTGCTTTCGATACTTAATAAAGTACCGAACGCACTTGTAAGCACTGGAACGAAGAAAAGGAAACCGGCTTGGCGGCTGGAAGCGCGCGTGGGTCGAGGGAGACGAGGAGGCGACAAGAGAGTGGAATACGAATCGTCGAGTTTCGAGTGCGTTGTTTTTTTCACGAGTTTTTTTTTATCAGTTGTGGCGTTTTGCGCCGGTACTAATGATAATTTTGCGAGTGTCATTTATTTATTGAAAGCATTCGGTTAGATGTTTTAAAAGAAAACCAAACAAGCATCGGCTTTCGCACCTTTTGTTTCGGTTCTTTTTTTATACATTTCTCGACAAGTTTAAATCTCTCTAAGATAGAGTCAAGGTTTAAAAAGTGAAACGACGTTAGAAATATTTCTTTTAGTATAACCACGAAGTGATTGGCAGCTACAGTAGAAGTCAATATGCGCCTAAAATTAAAAAGTTTTGGAATAGAGACACCTTGAAATTTGCCAATAGTCATTTTTGGTTATCTGAATCAGATCGAATGTGAATGAATTCTTGTGGAAAAATTTCACCGAAACTATACCAATCTCAGTCGACCTCGTAATTAAGCCACACGAACAATTCTCATTTCTCACGGAAATCTGTCGCAATTAAATCGAAATTACCGGGCTACAAAAGACAGTAAAGAATTCGATTAATTAATTAAAAAAAAAAAAGATTTTATATACGGGCTCGCAACGACCGATACGAAATTAAAGAATTTCGATAGTAGTCACTCTACTTCGAAGCTAGCGTAACTGGAAAAGATAACAAAATAAGGATAAATAACGCGCTGGCTGCCATCAAAGTTCAACGTCGAAGGAAGAAAGAATTTAAAAAAAAAAAACCATTAGGGGAAAGAAAAGAAAAATGAAAAGAATTAAAACCTACAAAGCATCTAACAAAAATTTAAAAATGAAATAAAAACACACAAGGAATGATTTAAAAATTGAATTGAAAATTAACTAAAATATGGGTTAAATAGAAAGTGAAAAAATTTAATTAAGTAATTTTAAAATAAAAATTTAAAGGACCAGACTGACAGGACAGACCGACAGAAGTAATCAAATAATAAAGAATTTTTAAAATAAAAATTTAAAAGAAAGCAGAAGAAAAAAAAATATTAATGGGGTGAGTCTATTTCTTGATTTTATTTTCTTGCATTGAATTTTTTTTGTGTTGTTTTTTTTTCTGGTTTGTGTTTTTTTTCAGATTTTTTTTATTTTTTTGTGTATTCCTTTTTTTACGATGTTTAGAGGCTAGTATAGCCCGATAAAGAATGAACCCGAGCGTTTAGCTCCTTTCGCCCCGAACCTCAATAAGGGGCCACGACGCGGAATGTTTTAGAGGACAGTCGTGGCTGAGGTAGGGTGGGCAGAGCAGGGCGCTATTAACACCAGAGCGCCCTGACAAATCGCGGAGCCGCGCCATCCAACCGCTTCTTGGTCTTTCACGACCAATTGGGAAAATAATCCCA
Organism: Beris chalybata; assembly: GCA_949128065.1. Lineage (NCBI taxonomy): Eukaryota > Metazoa > Arthropoda > Insecta > Diptera > Stratiomyidae > Beris > Beris chalybata. Next base: position 95,824,063 of record OX421895.1, read on the forward strand.
ATTTTTTTGTATTCCCTTGGATAAGTCGGCGCTGATAATTTTTGTTGTATAGGCCAAGGGTTTAATGGTCTGAGTTGGAGCAAGTACCCCCCCACACTGCCGTAGCTAGTCCCGGCCGCCAGCAAGAGCGTCGCACCAGCGAAAACTCAGCCACCAATTCGGACGTAGGTGGAATTGGCCCTTCTGTCCCGAACCTTCCTTTTCCTTTCAATTATTTTGACTTTCTTCAAGTCAAAATAATTCTTCCAAGGCCTCAAACACAACAGTGCAAAAAGTAATTATTCGTTATTAAGTATTCGTTACTTGAAACGAGTACCGAGTACCGAATACTACTTTACAAAAGTATTCGTTACTAACCCGACTGTTTGTTACTCAAATCCCAAAAATTCCCTCGTCTGAGCGGATGACTAATATGCTGGTAGTAGAAATATGTTCTCTGCCTGACCGAATGGTTGTTCATACTTCTATATAACCTTATCTTTAAATTTCCCTTCCTTGGTAGTGATAAATTATTTTTCCCAACTGTTAGCGCCCGTAGTAAATAACCGGAATTATCTGGGGCAATAATCACGGACGAGCGTCTGGCTGACGACTTCACCTCCTAGTGTCCCGTTTACTTCAAGGCCTAGGCCCGATTCGGGCTGTTGCGCCATTGATTATTATTATTATCTGGCTCAACGGCTTTAAGCCGGGTGTAGTCCAGTGGTAGCGTACTAGGCTTGTAAACGCGATGTCGTGGGTTCAATTCCCATTCTATGCATAAATTATTTATAAGAACTTTTTCAGTTGCTATTGGCTTTGAAATTATTAATACAAATAGTGAACAGAGTGAACAGTGCGGAATGTTTAATAGGATCACTACTAAAGGATTTAACACTGAGCAGATGAGTTCTATTTACATTCTTATCAGATTCACTAACACCATCAGAGATACCAGACAGTAGTTGATTTGTTATAGGCAACATTGCTGTTCTAGTAGATCACATCTCAAAGCCAAACAGCACTCAAAATTATTAACGCTCGTCCGTGATTATTACCCCGATTCCCCGTTGATCCAAGTCATTCCGGTTATTTACTACGGGCGCTAACAGTCGGGGAAAATAATTTATCACTACGGAAAGGGAAATTTAAAGATAAGGTTATATCGGAGTATGAACTACGATTCGGTCAGGCAGGAAAAATATTTCTACTACCAGCATATACTTTATTGAATCCAAGGTTTAAGAAAATTTATCTTAATAACCCTGTTTCTGTTCACAAGCCTTAAGTAACCTTCGGCTTGAAATCGACAAGGTCAATATGGCAGAAAGTATCGACACTTCGAGCGAAACATCTACCTCGGCTTCAGGTGACGAATTTGACATGTGGGAGGATCAACATCCAACCTGCCTGAAGATGAATTTTACTTAAATGCTCAACTAATAGTCCCACAACAAAATCCATTTGATGCCTGGGAAGAATTGAAATCAGTTTACCCGAAATTCTACAACGTGACAAGGAAATACTCCCCTTTACTTGGAACATCTTTTCTACCAAAAGATTGTCTAAGATGTTATTTTTGAGCTCATGGCTTTAGAGTACTAACAAGAAGATATGAATCTCCACTTTTCTGTGCAATTATCATATAACTTATTTGAATTACTATTATATTTCAGTGAAATCAGTCCTATTTATTATTAGGTGCGTTTTTTTCAACTGGATCAAGATCAAATTGAAAAAAACGCTGTGGGATGATCCAAAAAAATCCATTTAAACGGTTGGCATTCCTGCTAGGAATGTCATGTATTATGTGTCAGCTGTGTCTGTCAAATATTTATGGATATATTCTTGGCAGATACAATAGTGAACATAATGGATAAAAACGAAATAAAAGCAGTAAGTACTTAAAATTACTATGTATTGAACCGATACTGTGCAGATACTTGCGAATATTCTTCAATAAATACGGCAAATATATATTGACGTTTGACAAATGTCAATTATCAGCTGTTATTGCAGTTGATTTGCAGGTCGACAACTGTGCAAATTCGAAAATTTTGTTGAATTCAGAAGCAGCTTTAGTGATCCAACTATGATCCCATTTTGATTTTGTTATAGAGTATGGAACACAATCGAATTTTCAGAGACATATTGAATTTTAGAACCTACCCCTAAGGAGTTAAAGTCTGTCTCTTTAAGTCTGATTGACGTATTAGTAGTTACTACGACTATCTCCATTATACACGTTATACGAATATTTCGGGAAACAAAACAATATTTTAAGTTCCAGGTCTGACCTTTAAACCGAAATCTAGCCCTACTTTTGACATCTACAATTATTTAGTATTGAGTGTCTGAATTGATACTTATTTTTCTGAATTACCTGTAATACAAATATAATTATTATAGAGCAATAATTCATAAAACACACAATGAAATTATTTATTGGTAATAATTTTGGTAACAAAAATCAGGCCGTCTCCATTTTCTGATAGTACGTGTCATATCATACTCGTCAGGTTTATACTCAAGGCTTGTGTAGTTCGCGAACGAACTTATTCGGAAGAGCGTTCCTATAACTGAAATGAACGAACTAGTTCGCAGGTCCCGCTCTTAGTTCGTGTGTATCATTCATTCCCGGTTTGGAAGTCAGTGGTACAATGCACTTATAGAATGACGTCTTTTTCTAAGTCATCATATTCCAATTTTCTCCACTGGGTAATTTAGTGTAATTTTTATCTCGATTTAGTGCAATTGATTGTCACCCAAGTGGCAACCCTGGAGTATTGTCCTATCGAATAGTATGGAATCCACATCTTCTATCTTATTAATGTAATCGAAACCGCTCAACATAGATTTACGGGTTCTCTTTTCTGTCGTCATCATATAACATTAAGTAGGCCACAATTCAAGGCAGTAATCACTTCATACTTTCCTAGAACCACACGATGTACTTACCTCGACCAATACTTTTTGTGCAAGCTTATGATTACTTTCCCAGAATTTTCCTAGTTGAAGACCTATTAGGACATGTACCGTTTTTACGTTATAACATCTTTTGGTTTCTTCGCATTTCTTTGGAATTTGCCTACTTTTCACATCAGAGACATGACACTAGCTGTGTTTTTTATTCCCGGTTAACCATAAAGCTCGACAAAATTGCACGGCAAAAGAGCAACAGTGCGGTTACGGTAACCGCTCTACAACTGGGCTCTCTATCCACTGCTATACTTCTTTCATTATCAAATTGATCAATGATTTATAAAAATAAATAAATACACCTGACAACCTAAGAAAGAAGCAAGAGACTACATATTTGGAACGTTATTTCCATAAGTACTCACGATTTTAAATGTAGTAATAGTCTGATTTTAACTCTTTTACTTTATTATTTATAATACAGTATTGTTATCGATTTTTTAAAAAAATAAATTTGCTGCCCTCAAAATTTTTTTTTTCCACGTTTCATGACTAGTAGACACGAAAAAAGCAATGAAATTGTTCACTCCGTCTGTCCGCCGTACGCCGCACAGTAAATTTTTTTTACTGCTTTAAAAGTAGACAATTGGATGCCAACTTTAATTATAGTAAAATTACACTGAATTGTGTTCGCTACAGAATAATGTGTAAACTGTAATTACATGCTGATTCTGTATACTTTACACACTAGTGTGTAAACAAAAAATTTTTCAAAAAAAAATTGTTTTTTTTCCTGCTTGCTACGAATTTATTTTCCTGTAAATAATTTTTTTTGTTTGAAAAATGCGAATAGATATTACTTACAATAATTTGCACACTCTCGGATTCGAACCATGGACCCGTCGCACATAAGTCCGATACGCTACCACTCGGCCACCTGACCATTTTTGAAACATGCTTAAATCATCAACAATAGCCAAAAATGACGTAAATTTACCCTACTACTATATAAGAAATAGTATACTTTTACATAAATTCGCTTACTGTGCACACAACGCCATTGAATTCCGCACAACGTACGTACTTTTATGTAATTTTTTAGAAAGCATATTAGTTCTTTACACTTACGTTCTAATTGTTAAATTACATTGACCCAACAGTAAAAATTACTATACAAAAAATAGTACTTTTTCTGAAATTTTTTACTGTGCGTACGCCGTACGTCGACCGCCCCAAAATCCTTTGAAGGCTCGTAGCTCTCAAACCAGTGGAGCTATTAAATTAAAATTTCTAAGAATAGACTGGGTAGACCCCTTGAGCTGACATTATTTTCAGGGAAGGAGGTGTGAGGGGGAAGGTGGGGGAAGCGTTTTAGACGAAAAATTTTGGTTTCTAGATTTCTGCAACCGCTTATGTTAGGAGGCTGAAACTTAGAATTTCTATAGAGCTTTGATAGTAAACCCATTTGCAAAAAAATTACTGATATGATATGGGTGAAGGGGTGTGGGAGTGGACGGGGAAATAATGCGTCCAAAACGCAAAAAAGTCGAGATCGACACATTCTAAAATCTATATCTCCTAAACCGTTAGTGGCAAGCAATTAAAACCTTAAAAATATCTGTAGTTTTATTAGGAGAGTAGATCGAAACAAAATTTTTGGGTGGGGTAGTGGCGTACGGGGGTGAGGGTTGAAATACTTAACATTACGATATATCACAAACCAATGGAACCAGAAAAATAAAATTCGGTTTGGATATAAAGCATCATAAATAAAGATTGCTCAAAGTAAAATCGTTGAAGGAGGCAGGGGAGCATAGAAGTGGAGCGGATAAGAATTTTTCAAAAAATCACTTTTCATATCTCAATAACAGTGTAAGATAGATGCTTCAAATTTTTAGCAGAAGTAGGCCTAGAGATGGCAATTAAAATAAACTAATCGATTAATTAATCATTTGATTAATCGGAATGTGATAATCGATTTACGATTAAATCTGTTGAAAATAACCGATTAATCGATTAATCGGTTAATTTCGCCTTTATAGCTAACAATATATTACCACATTATATTTCATTACGAAGCTACCATGTAATACTTGAAGAAATTGAAGAAAACTAAATCTTGATCCATAAATATGTACATATAATATATGTATATTTTGAAAACGGTAATAAAGATAATAATAAATAGGATTGATTTCACAGAAATATAATAGTAATTCAAATAAGTTATATGGTAATTGCACAGAAAAGTGGAGATTCATATCTTCTTGTTAGTACTCTAAAGCCATGAGCTCAAAAATAACATCTTAGACAATCTTTTGGTAGAAAAGATGTTCCAAGTAAAGGGGAGTATATCCTTGTCACGTTGTAGAGTTTCGGGTAAACTGATTTCATTTCTTCCCAGGCATCAAATGGATTTTGTTGTAGGACTATTACTGGAGCATTTAAGTAAAATTCATCTTCAGGCAAGATGGATGTTTCGCTCGAAGTGTCGATACTTTCTGCCGTATTGACATTGTCGATTTTAAGCCGAAGGTTACTTAAGGCTTGTGAACAGCAACAGGGTTATTAAGATAAATTTTCTTAAATCTTGGATCCAATAAAGTATATGCTGTAGTGGTGTGCAAAAAGTAATTATTCGTTATTAAGTATTCGTTACTTGAAACGAGTACCGAGTACCGAATACTACTTTACAAAAGTATTCGTTACTAACCCGACTGTTTGTTACTCAAATCCCAAAAATTCCCTCGTCTGAGCGGATGACTAATATGCTGGTAGTAGAAATATGTTCTCTGCCTGACCGAATGGTTGTTCATACTTCTATATAACCTTATCTTTAAATTTCCCTTCCTTGGTAGTGATAAATTATTTTTCCCAACTGTTAGCACCCGTAGTAAATAACCGGAATTATCTGGGGCAATAATCACGGACGAGCGTCTGGCTGACGACTTCACCTCCTAGTGTCCCGTTTACTTCAAGGCCTAGGCCCGATTTGGGCTGTTGCGCCATTGATTATTATTATTATCTGGCTCAACGGCTTTAAGCCGGGTGTAGTCCAGTGGTAGCGTACTAGGCTTGTAAACGCGATGTCGTGGGTTCAATTCCCATTCTATGCATAAATTATTTATAAGAACTTTTTCAGTTGCTATTGGCTTTGAAATTATTAATACAAATAGTGAACAGAGTGAACAGTGCGGAATGTTTAATAGGATCACTACTAAAGGATTTAACACTGAGCAGATGAGTTCTATTTACATTCTTATCAGATTCACTAACACCATCAGAGATACCAGACAGTAGTTGATTTGTTATAGGCAACATTGCTGTTCTAGTAGATCACATCTCAAAGCCAAACAGCACTCAAAATTATTAACGCTCGTCCGTGATTATTACCCCGATTCCCCGTTGATCCAAGTCATTCCGGTTATTTACTACGGGCGCTAACAGTCGGGGAAAATAATTTATCACTACGGAGAAAGGGAAATTTAAAGATAAGGTTATATCGGAGTATGAACTACGATTCGGTCAGGCAGGAAAAATATTTCTACTACCAGCATATACTTTATTGAATCCAAGGTTTAAGAAAATTTATCTTAATAACCCTGTTGCTGTTCACAAGCCTTAAGTAACCTTCGGCTTGAAATCGACAAGGTCAATATGGCAGAAAGTATCGACACTTCGAGCGAAACATCTACCTCGGCTTCAGGTGACGAATTTGACATGTGGGAGGATCAACATCCAACCTGCCTGAAGATGAATTTTACTTAAATGCTCAACTAATAGTCCCACAACAAAATCCATTTGATGCCTGGGAAGAATTGAAATCAGTTTACCCGAAATTCTACAACGTGACAAGGAAATACTCCCCTTTACTTGGAACATCTTTTCTACCAAAAGATTGTCTAAGATGTTATTTTTGAGCTCATGGCTTTAGAGTACTAACAAGAAGATATGAATCTCCACTTTTCTGTGCAATTATCATATAACTTATTTGAATTACTATTATATTTCAGTGAAATCAGTCCTATTTATTATTAGGTGCGTTTTTTTCAACTGGATCAAGATCAAATTGAAAAAAACGCTGTGGGATGATCCAAAAAAATCCATTTAAACGGTTGGCATTCCTGCTAGGAATGTCATGTATTATGTGTCAGCTGTGTCTGTCAAATATTTATGGATATATTCTTGGCAGATACAATAGTGAACATAATGGATAAAAACGAAATAAAAGCAGTAAGTACTTAAAATTACTATGTATTGAACCGATACTGTGCAGATACTTGCGAATATTCTTCAATAAATACGGCAAATATATATTGACGTTTGACAAATGTCAATTATCAGCTGTCATTGCAGTTGATTTGCAGGTCGACAACTGTGCAAATTCGAAAATTTTGTTGAATTCAGAAGCAGCTTTAGTGATCCAACTATGATCCCATTTTGATTTTGGATCATTTCAATTGTTGTTGTTTTCAATGTAAAACGAATGATCTTGATCGTGATCCAGTTCAAAAAAACACACCTATTATCTTTATTACCGTTTTCTAAATATATATTATATGTACATATTTATGGATCAAGATTTGGTTTTCTTCAATTTCTTCAAGTATTACATGGTACCTTCGTAATGAAATATAAAGTGGTAATATGTTATTAGCTATAAAGGCGGAATTAACCGGTTAATCGATTAATCGATTATTTTCTAAGGATTTAATCGTAAATCGATTATCACATTCCGATTAATCAAATGATTAATTAATCGATTAGTTTATTTTAATTGCCATCTCTAGGTACATACCTTCATGTTTCTGCTTAACAAATTGGCAACAATCAAATCAAATTAATCGATAAATCATATGATTAATCGGACCAAGAGTATCAAATGATTAATGGAATAATCGAAAGATAATAATCGATTATTTGAATCATTTGATTAATCATTGCCATCTCTAAGTAGGCCCAATAGAACCCTAGTAGAGAAAAAAAATTTGAAGGTAGTGGTGTAGAGGGTGAGGGTGGGGAAGGGTGAGAAGGAAAAAGTTCCGATGTTTATATCTTAAGAACCTGTAATGATATAAACTTCAAACTTCGTATTTAGATAGAACTAATAGTAGTGGCATGGCCAAGAACATTTTTTTTTTAAGGGTACGAGGGTGGGGGTGTTTTCCCTAACTTTAGAACGGCTTATGCCAGAAAGTTGAAACTTGGTACGTATATGTAAATCAACCAGAAAAGTAATTCTGATAAAAAATTCGAATAATCATTGACGTTCAGAAGGAGAGGCAAAAAAATTATCAGTAAATATAAAATGCACATATTTTCACGATTTTCGTCATATCTGCTAGGTCTTTCCAAATATTGAATTCATTTTTATTCTACGGATTTTTCATATGAATACCTAGAAAGTGTTTTCAAAATTTTTCGAAATTCGACCCCTAAGAGGGTGTAAAGTGGTTGTATACTTTTTCATGAACTTCACCATATCTCTCAGGTCTGATCAGATATCGAATATCTTTTCACTTCCCCAGGCTTGTTTAATAATCACATATTTTTAAGTCACATAGTAACTTAAGTCACATAGTAACTTTCACCGCATCCCCGAATTGAACACGTTCCAAACTTCTGCCGGAAAAATAATAAAGTTGCGCCCAGACTGTTGGCAGATTTTTTTTAAAGTGTACGACACACTAAGCACGATTTTGAAAAAGATGGCACTAAGAGGACAAAATACTGCGTCAAATTTTAACAGAAAAATAATAGTAGACTCCAAGAAGTTAAGTGTTGATCATCTTTTCCAGAATTCATAAGTAGTACGTAGATACTCTCTGCTAACTCTTTAATATTGATAACTAATTTATAATTTCATCTTGATTTTTGTATCTATCTACCTATGATGGTTATCGTATTTAGTGGCGGTTCTTGTTTAAACTAATTTACTGCAACGAGTTAAGGTAATTAAAACTTTTACCTTTATCTTATCAGTTATTAGCAAAAAAATTCCGTCAACAGAGCCAAAATCGTGACTAAACGTCAATCGATGATAGCAAGGTGTATCGTGTATGCATTGTTTTGATTAGTTCTTTGAATGGGAACCGTATTGTGATTGTGTGGGTTACTATTTTACTACCAAAGACTTATCACACCAAATAATTTCTGTGCTCTAGTTGAACATCGACAAAATTTTATCGGGACTTGTATGGCTCTGAATATACCAAGCTTAGTAAATCAACTTTTGGATTTTGGTATTCGAGCCTTCAAGTTCGTCCCCAAAAACCGCGTTATCTTTTTTATTTTTTAATTTATTACATTTATAGTAAAATAATATTTTCTTTCCGTATTGCATTCAATAAAATCTCAAATCTGAGTTTGAAGTTGTATTCGATATTTTTTTTGAGTTATCTTGTTACTTACAGTTGACGATTGATGCATGTATTTATGCATACCATACCAACAAAATTGTAATATAATTGAAAAAAAAAAACTTTTCGCTTAACCAATTTTTGCTATCAAAATTTAAATTTTAAAAATAGTGCAAACTAATTTTACGGTTTAATAAATTAGGTCGTAGAAGTATTGTATGTTACCTTTACCATTTTTGAAATTAACCATTCCGAATCTAAAGAAAAAAAGATAAAGCTGCCAGTAGGCTGTTAAAATTTTTGACATACTCTACTGAAATAGCGTCATGCAGATATATTGTACACATACTATTTATTATTATTAATAATACTTACGTCTTATGTGACGTTAGTTCCAACTTTGTATAGGTACATATCTTAGGAACCCTAAACGCTAAACGGTAGAATTTCTTCCGTTAATAGGTCGGATTAATGTTTTTGACAGTCAGTCGATTCTACCCTAATTAAAGTAACCGTGATTGTCAATAATCCACATTTTGAATATTACAACGAAATAAAATGACAGAAAAAGCAGGGTTTACCAATGTAAAAAGGTTTAATTCATTTGAACTAGTTCACAATGATTGCGAATTTCAGATTAGTTAATCATAGGATATTTATTTACCGTGAAATCGAGTCAAGTTTAAAGTGCAGATTATTCTTAAGTTTAAGTTTAACTTAACTTCAATTCAAGTTTCTACTGTGAAACTAGACCTTACTCGTATAAGTTACTAGCATTAAAATCTCATTGTTTCGAATACAGTAGAAGCTCGACAATTAGAAAAAAAGTTTAACCCACATCTAATTTTCAAATTTTTCTAATTTTCAAGTGTTTTAAAAGGTATGGAAATAAAAGGCTAATTTATATTATACATATTTTTGATGAATGTTTTCACAGTACATTTTGAATTGAAAATACAAGGTTTTCCGGTAAATACTGTTAAATTTATTTTGTGTGACGTTTCGGACTCGACTGAGTCCTTTATCAGTAGTTTGATAAAGGACTCAGTCGAGTCCGAAACGTCACACAAAATAAATTTAACAGTATTTACCGGAAAACCTTGTATTTTCAATTATACATATTTGTATATATTTATTTATGTATTTTATGGGCAACTTAATAATATAAATTCAAGAAAACAAAAACAGCACTTCAAAATAAATAAAATTTCTATTTCAGTGTAATAATTTGGAAAAGTAATTAGCAGTGCATATCTTAATTTAAAAAATATTTTACAAGCAATTGTTTGTAACGTGTTTCAATTTTAGTGCTTAAATTGTTAAGGCCCGTTCCTACGATCTTTAGCTACGTTCTAACTGGCATATATTTTCATACAAAACTTGCAGTTAAAGTTCTGGTTAGAATTGAACTGACGAACGTAGGAACGGGCCTAAATATCGCAGACCAAAACGCCGTTTAAGATTATGCAGCCATACACCGACTTATTTTGCACCGAAATGTGGGAAAAAAATCGGTGCCTTAGTTTTTGAGTCTATAAAATACGTTTGAAAATTAGAATTCTTTTTTCTAATTTCTGAACAGTGTGTGTATCATATAAACCGTTTTTTAATTTCCAAGAGATTTTGATTTCGGCGCATTCTAATTTTCGAGCTTCTATTGTTTATCGGAAGCAAGAAACATCATAAATTTAAACTTGTTTTTAGGACAGGACAGAACCGTTTGCCTTATTTTTTTCTTACATGATTTATTTTTATTTCTCTTTTTTTACCCTTTAGTCCCAATTTATCATTATATGCTAACAATTAACGTAAATATGAATTTTTAAAGAAAAGTTTGGCACAATTTGCAGTAAATTGCTTACAAGGTCGTTTTTGATATTCAGCGCGCACCGCACAGGTGGGTGGCATACGTTTCCCAATTTTTGCCATCTCTCAGGTCTAATGAAATATATAATTGGATCTTACATATACGAGCATTTCAAGTATTCACTTAAAGATCAAGTTTATGTTTTCATGAGATCCAACCACAAGAATTTGTACGTTTTTACAAAGAATACTAGCTGATAACTTCGGAACGCTTAAATCGCTCAAATCCCAGTCATGAAGGTGCTTGTACACGAGCAATTTTTAAAACAATTAATTGTCCGACGAATATTGCCAAAACTAGTGGAGCGATTAATGGAGCAATACAGGGCAATATCATGCTAGTTGCAGCAATATTTCGACAATGTGGCAATGTTTTTATAGAATGCTGATAGTTTCTGTATTTGTGAAAAAATGTTATCCCTTCCACTTCCATGCTTCATCACCTCCTTAAAAAATTTTACTTCATTTGTCAAACTTTATACAGAAACCGAATTTTATTTAAAAAAAAAAAGTTGGTTTTTACTTTCTCGTGCTGTCTTTCTATTTATCTATTAACTCTTTTCAGGATTTTTGAATATTCCATATTGGGTGTAAGTAGGTTGCATATGTTTTCACAGATTCTTAAATATTACTTAAATCTGATGATATATTACATTCCTATTTAATTCCTTTGGTTTACTATATAAGTGCCAAAAAGTCAATCGACCGTATTGTGATTGTCACGTCGCGTCACTTCGATGCCGATTCGATATCGACACATGAAAAGGCGATTGTGAATGTCGATTGTCATCGACCGTTGTCACTTTGATCGTCATTTTTCGTCGATGACATTCCGAGTCCGTGACGCCTGAAGAAAACTAACGTCAATGCAAAAATGCAAGTGTATATTTGACAAAAAGATGTTTCTTTCTTTATTTTGATGGATTCGCAACAAGTAATCGTCATTAAAAGTAGTGTAGATCGACACACATAAAAGAAATAGTTTAGTTTAGCTGAGTTTAGTTTATTAATATACAAATAGTACTACAAGACTTATATCTTATTTCAAAGTACTGATAAAATCATAAATTCAAAAAAAAAAAAAAAATCTGCCAACAGTCTGGGCGCAACTTTATTATTTTTCCGGCAAAAGTTTAGAACGCGTTCAATTCAGGGATGCGGTGTATGTTACTATGTGACTGAAAACCTAACAAAAAGTTCGGGAAGCGGTTAGAAAAGGGTGTAACATATGAATTAAATAATTGGGTCATATTCCGGGATGCGGTCTAGAGGTTGAAAAATAAAAAACTTAAAAATAGGTGATTATTAAACAAGCCTGGGGAATTGAACAGATATTCGATATCTGATCAGACCTGAGAAACATGGTGGAATTCATGAAAAAGTATACAACCAGTATACACCCTCTTAGGGGTCGAATTTCAAAAAATCTTGAAAACACATTCTAGGTATTCATATGAAGAATCCGTAGAATAAAAATGAATTCAATATTTCAAAAGACCTAGTAGATATGACGAAAATCGTGAAAATATATGCATTTTATATATACTGATAATTTTTTTTGCCCCCCCTTCTGAACGCCAATGAATATTCGAATTTTTTTTATTAGAATTACTTTTCTAGTTAATTTACATATACGTAACGAGTTTCAACTTCCTAGCATAAGCCGTTCTGAAGTTAAGAAAAACACCCCCCACCACGGTACCATACTACCTTTAAAAAAAAAAATATTTTTCCACCATGCCACTACTATAGCTCTATCTAAATACCAAGTTTCAGCTTCCTATCATTATAGATTCTTAAGATATAAGCATCGAAACTTTTTCTTTCTCACCCTTCCCCACCCTCACCCTCTACACCCACACCCCCAAACTTTTTTTCCCTACTAGGGTTTTATTAGGCCTACTTCTGGTAAAAATTTGAAGCATCTTACACTGTTATTGAGATATGAAACGTGTTATATTTGAAAAATTCTTATCCCCTCCACTTACGTCCTCCCACGCCCCCATCAAAGATTTTACTTTGAGCAATCTTTATTTATCAAGCTTTATAACCAAACCGAATTTTGTTTTTTTGGTGCCACTGGTTTGGGAGATATTGTAATGTTAAGTATTTCAACCCCCACCCCCGTACGCCACTACCCCCACCCAAAAATTTTGTTTCAATCTACTCTCCTAGTATAACTACAGATATTTGTTAAGTTTAAATTGCTTGCAAATAACGGCTTAGGAGATATAGATTTTAAAATGTGTCGATCTCCACTTTTTTGCGTTTCGGACGGATTGCTTCCCCCTCCACTCTCCATAATAGATTCCTGAAAGCACCACAACTGCCCGCGCGCTGAACATTCACAGGAAGATTATTCCACAGCCTAATCAACTGAACAAGGTAGGAGTTCTCACCAACTGACCTCGAATGTCGTGGTGCGAGAAGCCTTTAATGTCTTTTCGAATTTAAAGGTATTAAGTATTCTCTTAAATAAGATGGCTCACCTGTAACAAGAATGTTATACAACATCAACAAGATTTTCCGTTTCAAATAAATTGAGAGGGAGCAGCCCAGCACTTCATTCCTGTATGGAGAAATGTGATCGTAGCGTCTCAAGTGAAATACAAAACGTGTGCAATCATTGAAGGCGATATCTAGTTTTCGTTGGCAGTTTGAGTCGAATTTGGGAAAAATAACACTACCATATGTAAAGAAAGGAATTATGAGTGAACGTACCAGTTTTAACCTAATTTTCCATGGTAGAATACTGGCGAAAATCCAGAGCCTACGTAAACCACCATAAACCTTCCTCAATATGGCAGATACATGGAAACAACAACTCATAGAGCTATTAAGAGTTATCCCCAGATTTTTGACAGTGCAGTTAAAAGGTAGTGATAATTCATTCAAGACAACTCTTGGAAGGCACTCCTCTAGTAGTTGGGAATCTTGATAAAAAACAATGCACTGTGACTTCATCTCATTTAGTTTTAAATTGTTGCGAACAGACCAATTGAAAACTCGCTCCAAGTCGTCATTAATACGACTCGCACAATCCTCAACAAGTCCGATTGGACGACTTAAGTAAAGTTGGACATCATCCGCATATAAGTGCACTCTAAAGTCAACAAGTACCTCAGGCAAATCATTAATGTAAAGAGTAAAAAGTAATGGACCTAATACTGATCCCTGAGGTACACCACGCACAACTGGAAGGGATGATGATAGAGCATCCGAACACCCGAACGTGCTGCCGCCTATCACGAAGGAAACTATGGAGTAGTGAAACTGAGCCTAGATCAAAGTTGAAGGTCGATGATAATTTAACCAGTAATTTTTTGTGGTCCACTGAATCAAAAGCTTTGGAAAGGTCTAATAAAATGCAATAATGCACACACATGCACCTTCACAGCTATGATGTGGACGAAAACCAGACTGCCAGCGGGATATTAATTTTAACTTATGTAAGTAATCCTGGATTTGCATTGACATAACTCGCTCCAGCACTTTTGATAAAAAACAAAGAATACTGATAGGACGGTAGTCATTAACAGTTGAGGGACATTTGGTCTTCGCAATTGGCAGCACCGTTGCAACTTTCCACTCAGAAGGGAAAATACTCATAGATAAGCATGAATTCAAGATGTGCAAAACAGTTACTTATACATGCCCAGTTGGTCGCGTCTGCGAGAAATCTCGCAGATTTCTCGAAGACATATCGGTTTGTCTCCGAGATTTCTGCGAGACGTCTTATGGGAAAAATACACGGTATCGAGACAAATGCACCCCGAAATCTCGAAGACATGTCTCGCAAATGTCTCGATAGCAAATTTTTGTTTACCGCAGCGCCATCTGTTTTATGATAGCGTGCTGTGATAAAAGCTGGAACTCGTATGATTATTTCGCGGAAATTGCCATCGGCTGGAAAAGAGAAAGGGGGTTATAAAATGAAACGTGCAGGCAGGGGCGAACTGCTATATAATAAATATACAAAACTAATAACGTAGCGACACATTTCATCACTTCACATCGCACTTGTGTCATTTTATTGTAACCGCACTTGAACTGTAACTTTTCGCGTATTTAATTTGTATCGTGTAAGGCGCGGATGACATTTGCTGCGCTCGGAATGATGCGGCTGTTTTTTGCATTAGAAATAGATCGTGGTGGGAGCACTTGTTTATATTGCTATTTCTTTCTATCTAGTGATGAAGAAAGATAAACAATATGATTCCTAGGCTTAAACCATCGAGATTTTGTCTCTTAAGAGACAAGCGACCAACTGGGTGGGAATATAGCTTTTATAAATTTAGGATGTAACTCGTCAGGTCCCATGGCATTCGATTTAATGGAGTTAACAGCTGAAAATAACTCAGTTAAACTTATGCATCGAAAATTCAAACTTGTTTCCGCCGTAACACCACGTTCAAAAGTACTTTCGAAAGAGGGCTGGGGAGGAACTTGGGAAGAGATGGGACAACAGTTAACGAAGTGTTGGTTTAGTTCATCAGAATCTAACGTACAATTAGCAGGCTCTTTTCCACATACACCCGCGTTTTAAAGATTGCTCCAAATACGTTTCGAGGGTAACTTACGAGTCAAATTCGAGACCGAAAAAGTGGAGTTTGGCTTTCCTAATGGTACTTGTAGCAGCATTACGCGCAAGCTTGTACAAGCGTTTTGCGTACTCAGTTTTAAGCCATCGATATTTGTTGTACAAGTACTCTCTCTCTGCCACTAACGATGCTACCTTGGGTGTAAACCAAGGGCATGCAGAGCTTCTAACCTTCAAAGTACGCAAAGGAACATACTTGTCTCGAAGATGAGCCAGTTAAAGTGGCTGAGTTGATCATCAACGTCAGTCATATAATATATATCATCCCAGGGGAGCATAATTGATTCCAACGCGATGTCAGAAACGCGTAGGTTATTGTAGTCTCGATATTTCACGGTTTTAGTCAGGTTACAGGCTGTCATACATACATCATAGCTCATGAGAGTATATCATGATCAAAAAAACTAGGAGGGCAGGATTGGTTTAGAAATAGTACTCGGCTCTGATCTTTTGTAAGGATAACATCAAGTAGAGATAGGTGAGAGGTATTGAAATACGTAGGCTCAGTGTTTACAACAGTAAGGTTCGAAGATTGAGTAAGATGGATGAAGCTATCTTTCTGTTTACTGCTCCGAAGTAAATCAACGTTAAAGTCTCCGCATACAATAACATTATTATATCGATGTGTTATATAACTCATTGATTCCACAAAGTGCTCCGCAGTATCCTCACTGAAGGTCCCAGGAGGGCAATAAGAAGATGTGAGGACAACTTTTTCAAGTCCACAATCCAATTCAACGGCAATGAACTCTAGAACACCTGAAGAAGATCTTGCGATAACTCTTCCCTTTAAACTTTCCCTAATGAACACTGCAACTCCACCCCCGATTCGCTCATTACGATCATTTCTAAAAAGTTTGTATCCTGGTATGGAAACAGAAGTGCTTGAAATATGACCACCCAACCAGGTCTCTGACACCATTAAAATGTGAATTTCTGGATTTATTAGCATTGAACGCAGCTCACAGATTTTATTTCTGATGCTTCTGGCATTAATAACAATAATATTAAGCCCTCGAGATTGTCGACAAAAGGTTTGAATGAGAGCTCCCACCGTGTCCATCTGAAATCTAGCCATTGTCCTTGCACGGCAGACACGTCCCAGTGCAATCAAGAATCTTAAAAATACAAATAATGGCTCTGTAAATACACACAAACAGTTTACAATAACGTAATAATATAAGAAAAGTAGTGTAAGAGAATACTATAAGAAAGATAGAGATATGTGAAAAATTTGAAATGTAAACAAAGAATGTTAGGTTAGCATTGAAGTTCAATTGTGAAAAATTTAGAATAAAATTTAGGTAAACAAAGAAAGTTAGGTTAGCATTGATGTTTATCTTTATGGTCCAGTGTCAGTTTCTACCTTCCGTGAGAGTTCAATAACATCGATGGAGTTTTTTATTAGTTCTGCGGTGCTTTCTGATTTAAGCCTGACATAAAGTAAGCCATCCTTGGTAAAAGCGGAAAAAATTTTTTCGGTTCAAATCCAGAGCTTCCTTTAATAATTTGGCGTTCGTCGGCGAGAGGCTTTCATTTGCGTATACTTACATATACTGTCCGAGGCGAAACCCTGAAGCATACTTAATTTAGGCTTGGTTTTAAGCATTTTTAGCCGAAACTCGCGGGCCTCACGTTGACAGGAGAACTTGCAGATTATGGGTTTCGTGCGTTTGTCGTTACCTGATTTCGGTCGGAAAGCAGTAGTATACGGTGACAATTTATGATTGATAATCGATGAAATCGCTGTCACAATCTCCAATACATTTTCATTCCGGTTGTCGGGAACGCCACGAATAATCACATCATTCAGGCGATCAATGCGTTGAAAATGCTCGAAACATCCAGTAACTCTGCCGGTAACATCAAGTACTTCGCGGGTGAGTTTAGAGTGCGCAAGTTCAATAGTTTCAATTTTGCTGGTATTTTTTAGAATATCCGTTTTGACGCAATTAATTTCGGGTTTGAATTTAATAAAGAAGTCATCCACATATTTACGTATGTTGGACTCGAAACTGTCCAGCCTATTATTGATAGCCTCGAGCTTATCAAGTACGATGTCTTCATGACCGGTCTCATCGGATAATTTAACCACGTTAGTGCGTTTTTTCGACATTTCTTCAGGTCAGAACTTTGAAAAATATATTAAATTACACCGTAAGTATAGATTTAACTTTATTTGTAGCTTTAAAACTTATTTTGCGGAAATAACACGGAGGAAAAATACTTTGCTTACTCGTTTGACATTTAGAGGTTAAGTAACATATACAAATACGGCTCCAATTTTCGGCACTGTAAAATTCTTTGGGACTAGATGCAAGCAGAAGTGAGAGCCGAAAATGAGCCGAACAAGATGTATTGCTTTTCCACTTTAGAAAAAAGCATTATCCGCATCTTAAATGTGAATGTAGGATTTGATATTGCATAAAAATAACGTCATAGTCGTAAACGAAGGCATACATGAACTTAAATTCACAATTTACAGCTGATACATACATATCAATATGGCAATGCCATTGAGTCACGTCGATGGAGTTACACAATCGCTTTTTTCGATCGACGTGACACTTTGAATCGGCATCGAAGTGACGTGACCGCGACATTTGCAATACGGGTAAATTGCAGTATTTTTAGATACTCAATCCTAAGGGATGTAAGAGGGCTGTGTGATTTTTAAAGCTTCGACGTATTTCTATAATGCTCTTCGATTTTTTTGACCATTGACATTCCAATTTAATTTTTTGGTGTGTTTTGAAAAACAGTATAACCTACAAAATATAAAAAATGTATTTGGAGATATTTAAGGATAAATGACAAAATCGTTATCATTGAAAAAAAAATTAGTTCTTAAAGTACAAAAACGTTAAAAAATAGTAACGAAAAATCTTGTAAATCATACGCTTGGTCGTTCGATTTGGAAATACACTGCGGTCTGCTATGTTGTGCCAGATCTGATTCTTCTTCAGTACGGGGCCTTGGTCCGAAAAAGGTCTAATTATCTAGTCCTATAGCTTAATTTGATATTCATTTTAGTGTCATTACTAAGAACTAAAGTCGAGGCATGAAAGATGTGTACAATAATGGTAATGGAAAAATAGTTGCAACAACGTTTGGTATATAAAATATGATTTGTCTCAACTTTAAGCGATGGTCAAACCCGGGGGGGGGGGGGGGGCAAGTGCCCCTTCTTGTCCCTACCTGTGGGCGCCCATGTGTCTAGATCTCTGATGTTATATCAAATAGGTTTTATGGAGTTTTATGCAAACGACTTAGAACTTTCTTCAGGATTTTTTGAAATTCGAATTATGGGTTTGTGCAGATTTTTACAAATTTCGTCAGATCTCTTGTCTTTATTGTAATCGCATTAAAGACCGATTTCGCAGTTTCTCAATGAGCTATTCTAAAGCCTTCTATCCACTGAGATTGTCCGCGAACAGAGCTCGCGCGCTTTGTACGTGATTGCCGTATCCACCAAAAATTGCATTCAACATTCAGCTCGTCACTAGCGCGCCGGCATCACGCTCAGCTCGCTTGCAGCTCGCGCTGTGAATGCCAACTGTACCCACTGAGCGTTTTATTACGAGCTCCTGAATAGAACGGCAAGAAACTAATAACGCGCAGCCAGGCTTGATGGATACGGTTTAAAAGCATGAACCCGCCTGTTTTTGAACGGCGCGGCGCACAGTGAGGCGTTTGCCCGATCTATCTGGCCAAAATTCGGTTTTCAAACATGCAAATGTTAACCAGCATTTTATGTCCTAATTGTCTTAACTAATTAGGGAGTTTCAGGGAGGTTTTTTTTTACCTGTATTTACTATAAAAGCCGTGGGCTCAGCTCAAAGTAGCCATTCGTAAAAGATCAGTTCTAACGGAAAAATCTATATTAAAATCTAACTGTGTTCACATAATTTCGTGATTCTAAAGGAAAGTTAAGAAATTTTGAAAAATGGATATTAAAGTAGCAGGTATGTATTTGATTTTTCCAATTTATGGTTAAGGAGTCCCAAAAATTTTCTTCAAATATTTGCATATTTAGATTTTATAGCAGTTTTTGTTGATAACGGAAATTCGAAATATTGGTATTTTGAATATTCCTTTAGCAAGGATAAAGGACTCAATCCTTGGTAAAGGCCTTGAACAGGTGTCACTCGAGTCCGTAACGATACAAAAAATTAAAACAAATTGTGTCCTACCCGGAAAACTATTATGTATATGAGCCGTTTATTTTGAAAGTGGGGCAAGTCCATTTTTTGTTATTCCGAGATATTTAAAGGTTTGCATTTCAATAAATTTAAAAATAATGGTAAGCACTAATAGACATATTTTTTGCTTTTTGTGGTCTTAGATAATGTAAGTTTATTATCCAATAGTGTATATAGTGCTGGCTGAAGAAAATAAAGATTTAATTATACCTGAATGGACTTTCAAAATTAATGAATTACTGTAATGCTGTGACCTTAACATCTCCAATTCATTTGAAAATGTTTGTTATTGAAGAACTAGTGGAAAAAATAATTGAAATTCAATTTTTTGTTTCTATTTAAATGTTTTTGTTAGGCATAGTATGTGAAAATGTGTTTGCTCAAAAAAGGTGTCCGAGTCCTCTTTGAAAATTTATATCTCCGGTAATGTTTATCCTAGAATAATAAAATAGGGCTTATTTTAAAAGGGAAGGATGTCGCAATATAAAAATATTTCGAATAAAAATTATACTTGAGACTTTTTTTCAAGGATAACGATCTTGTCCTTTATCCGTGAATATCTCATTTTCAAAAGAATCGGAGATAGAAAGGTCACAAATTTCATCATTTTATGGCGATTCTATATAAATATTATTAATATTTAATCAATCAATCAATCAATCAAGACATCGGTTTCACAGCACACAACAACTGGAGCTATAATAATTATGCTATAACATATTCGGCTAAAAATAATTTCAACCTAAGATGGACTTGCACCACTTTCAAAATAAACATATTTGCAATACAGTTAATAGCTAAAACTTACATCGCCCAAATATTACAGAATTTGAATCTTTTGACTAAAAATTGTTTACAGATAAAAAGATCATATTAAGTTTTATCTATTGTTATCATTATCTCAATTTTTTTGAAAAATGGACTTGCCTCACTTTCAAAATAAACGGCTCATATAATACTATTTTCAGTTAAAAATGTGATGTGAAAACATTCACCAAAAAAATTATATATTCATTTTCCATCAAAATTTTTTTTTCGAGAAAATATGTTCCAATATTATTATTACTGAATAATAATTAAATAATACCTAATTTTAAGATGAATGGATAAAATAAATAATTTTGGCCAGCAAGTTCGTGCAAACGCCCCACTGTGCGGCGGCGAGCTGCTTGCCTGCTTTCCATTTGAAATGGAAAGCTGCGTAGCGCGTTTAGGGTTTTTCGTTATTTTCATCATAGAATAGAGGTGTATGTACCTAATTGGATGATAGAATAGTTAAGAATTGCTGTTACAACTTGTAAAGGATCATCATAACATTATTTTCGTAAATATTATACCTGCCCTAAAATGGAAAGAAAAGATTTATGGTTCATTAAAATTCATTTCACTGAGAGAAATAAGTGAGCGTTAGGTTCAAAAATGTGGCACTTGATGCTAGAGAATTTTTTTTTTAAATATAAACTCTTAAATTTAGATATTTTCATTAGAATTAAGCAACTGTATGTTTAAAACAAAAGTGTCGAAAATTTTGAATGCGCAAAAATTAAATCAAAAAATTTTTAGTTTATAATAAGTCAACGTTATTATTCAAACAAAAGTGTGGATGTTTTAATTAAGTACCTTCATAATATCCGACATTGATGTTATGTACTAAAGAATTTTCATTCAAAAGAATAACTTGCATTGGAATTAAGCGATTTCTCATTTAAAACAAAAAATGACACAATATTCTTAGAATGTGATAGAGTTAAATCAAAAGTCTTCTCGTTTAACATAATCCATGTCCGTTGAAATAGCAGGTTAGTCGTTTGAAATAGTTTCATTTCGCACTAACCCGGTTCATTTACTGTATGGAATTGGCACTTTCATTACATTTGGATCTGCGTGTGTAGTGTGTTTGGAGTGAACACGAAAAAAATTGAAATTTTTGAAGTTTTGAAGTCAAAATTATAGTTTAGTTCGTGTTTTGCATAGTTAAAATGTGCGAAGAAGACAGTCAGAACATCGACATAGACTTAAGTGTCGGAAACATAATAACATATAGTTTCTAATAGTTCCAAATTGCATGACCGATAACGCTATTTTGAATAAAGGTAAAGTAACTGTTGCAGATAGAGATAGACTTGCATCAGTCATCTCAGCCTATTTTCAAGTGAATAAGGTATTATGCGCATATCAAATTTCATTTATCGGCAATATATTATGTTAATATTATACTAGCACGCAGGGAATAATTTTGACTACTTCAATAATTTTGAATGAATAATTTATTTTCAAGTTGAAAAAGATTTTGCTACAATTTTCGGGGGAAATTACTCTTATAAATTACTTAAGGGGTTATGCATGCCACTCTAGAGGCTGAAAAAATAGGCCTTTTTCGGATTTTTTTTTCAGAAAAACTACAAAATAAATCGATATTCCAAAAATGGATATTTATAATACATGTTATTGACTATGTACAGTAATTTTTCTTAAGAGATTATATTCAAAATGACGGCTGTGTAGCGTTTTTGCGATGACGTCTCCGTTTTACAAGGGTTCATGGCCGGACACCTAGTGCCTGTACTTTTTAAATTTTAATAAGCTAATATATATATTTGAAATAATAAAAAAAAAATCCATTTCCCCTAAACTCTAGAGTGGCATAACCCCTTAAAAACTGGGATTCATTTATTAAAAAATTGGAAAGAATACTGAAGGAACTATTAAAGATAAATGTTGCGAAGAGAATTTGCTTAATATCATTGATGGAAACAACAGTTGTGGTTCGTGTTAAGTAGAGTCACTGTATAAGAACTAACACAAACATCCACTATCATGAGTACGGACAATCACTACTTTTGGTACATATTTAGTACTAAAAACCTGCGAATTTAAAAAATCGCAGGTTTCTTAAATGGCATAGTTTTAGTGTGTATACGTGTAGCAGATAGATTTTGATGGACGTTTCACGGAATCGAAATATGTCTCATGAAATGTCAACTAAATACAGCGTTTATCCACTTTAGTGGAGATCCTTAAAATGAAAAATCGAGACAACTGCAAAAAAATTTCAAATGTACTGGTTTCAAATGAAACCCACATTGTCCGTACTCAAGATAATGGATGTTTGTGTTAGTTCGTATGAAGTGACTCTAGTGTTAAGGAAATCATATTAAAGAACGGAAAAAAAATTTATTTGATAATTGAAAAGTATGATTTTCAATATTCCGAACATTTTTTATCATATGAACTTTTAAAAAACTAATTATATTTTCGATATTAAATCCAGTACATATTTTTCGTCTTATCCAATTCATGTACAAATGGAAAATCTTTTATAAAAATTAAACATTTATGAACTAAACATGTTATGTCTATTATTAAAAACATTTTATTCTCCAAAACCGTACCCAGCCTAACTGATTAAAAAGTAATCATCGGTAAGTAACATCCTTAGAATAAACCCGATTTAATATTATCTTTAAAAAGTCAATTTCTTTTTATTACTTGTTTTTTTTTTGTTTTAATTAAATGAGTTTTGCATTTTTTTTTTTTTAAACTGAACCTCGTAATATTAATAGTCGTACATTACAATTAAATGCGAATTCACATTTTTTTTAAAAGCAAATTCTTTTCTTTCTAGTTGGTACGTATTCCAATTGAATGCGTTTTGAATTTTGTTTTAAAAAAATCCAACTTTAATTTTGAATCATATCATTCTTAAATTGAAAGACAAATTTTTAAAATACAGAGGCACATCTTTTATTTTCAAGAAATAATGTGTTTAATTCAAATGACGAAAACATAGAATTGAAAGTGTGAGTCTTAAAATTACGCGAAAATATTTTTATTTTAAATGCGAATTTCAAAAGACCTTAACGTTGAAGCAAAATACTGTCGATTAATTAAAAACAATTTTCTTTTGGCGCAAAATCAAAAGAGAAAAATGTTTAAAATGACTAATATTTTTTTAATATTAATGAATATTTTTCTCAGTGTTACGACAGAAATAGTGCGAAAAACCTATTGTCTTTGGCGTTTTGGTAAGTTTTCGATATAAGGACCGTCGCCTGAAAATGAAAATTTATATTTTTTATTAATAGTCCATGTCCGCGATCTACCTGAAATCTGATTTGACATTTCGCACGGACCAGCATCCAGTTTTCAAATAGCTCTTTCTTCTGATTTCAGGTGGACCGCGGAGTGAAACCAATTGCAATCGGTGTAAATGGTCATGGACTTTTGATAAAAAATACAAATTTTCATTTTCAAGCGACGGTCTTATATCGAACATTTTTGATTTTAAAAATAAAATTAGTGTTGATTTCAATTTTGCACTTCTTGAATAACATCGGCGAGCTTTCGAGCGTCCCACGTGTTCAGAACGCGAGCACACAAAAAAATGTATCCGTCAAAATTCTAAGCGTGCCACAGCTTGCCGGTTATAAAAAGCAACGTGCACAATGGATGCGCTCTAAAAACAGATGATGCAATAGCACGCGTGCTGCGCGTCAACTATGTACGGTGCACCATGTAGTAGGCATTAATCGAAAATAATGCTCGCGATCTGCTTGCGAGCTGCAGTGGATACGAGGCTTAATGACAAAATTAATTTTGCAAAAATCGCGAAAGAGCCGAAGTTACATTTCGTCTTTCAATGTTTAATGCATCCCGGGCTCTGTTCAAGATTTCTGCTATAGCTGCTTCTAAAGCATAGCATAGCAAGACTGTAGCAGCTGTCAAATTCAGCCATAGCATGAAATAGCTTCTTCGGTTTTTGAACAGCCAAAAGCAGTTTGTATAGCTTACAACAGCTGTACGACACATACATACGAAAGTAACGTTCCAAATGACATATATATTAATAAAAAAAGTGAAAATGAGCACTACCAGAAGTGTCCTTAAATTTTTCACTTTTTCTATTGTTAATAAAACATTATTTTCCATTTTAAACATTCAAAATGTCGTTGAGACGAAACTGACAGCGGTACACACATATGCATATTACAATAGCCGCTTTCTAGCTACAGTCCGGAGTACGAGCAAGAAAAAGCAGCTATGGAAGCAGCTTTTTAAAAATCTTGAACAGATCTAGTGTCAAATAGCAAGCACGAGAAAGCAGCTTTTTGGTTGCATTGAACACACAAAAGCATAAAAAAGCAGCTTATAGCAGCTATAGCAAAAATCTTGAACACACCCCCGGAGTATGACTAGTGAAGAACATTTTTTTCTTTACGAATTCACGTTGATCAAAATTAATTTTTAATAAAACAAAATATTTAGGTACTCCTACACTCAAAGAAAAATTCTTGGTAACATTGACAAAAAGCATTTGTTGATTTTCAACAGTGCACTTTTGTCATAATGATAATAATTTCAGATTTTGTTGAATTGAGAAAAAATTGTCATAAATACCGAAACTAAAAAATTTGTTCGGAACAATTTTTTCTCAATTTAACAAAACATTTTGTCTAGACAGGGTTTTTTTGTCAAAGAATATATGAAATTTGTCAATACGGCAAAGTATTTTGTTGGACGTAACATACTTATATTGACAGTATTTTTGTCGAATCGAACTGCATTTTTGTTAATGCTAACCAAGGTTTTTCTCTGAGTGTAGCAGGATGTTGTTGCAGTTAATATTGCATATTGGTTCATTTGAAACGACTTCTAATATGTTTTAGTACTTAGCTGTAAGATCTGAGACAGTGTTGCTAGTTTTTTGTTTAAGATCTTGCTTAAGAAATAGGCCCAAACGCTATTGGTATGCAGAATTGAGCAAATAGTTCGGTTCCAATATTATTGCTTTGTTCAGACCTACTGCGAGCAGGGCCATCCTAAGATATTCGAGTGGGCTACTAAAACTACAGTGTGTTAAGTAAGAGCGTGTACAGCGTTATTCAGAAAATATTTATTTGAATTTTTTTTTTTTTACATATATATGTACGTTCAAAATGTTTCGATGCAATGCGCAATAGCTTTAATAGTGGGTCCAATCACCACCAGCGTCGATAATCGCTTGGCATCTCCGCTGCATACTTTCTACCAAATTTTCGGAGTATTCTTGGGGGAGTGCCCTCCAAACGCGTCGAATTTGTCCAGAGAGCTGCTTCAAAGTGAAAAGACGTTTCCCTCGAATCTTATGCTTTATGTAGGCCCAGACATTTTCGATGGGATTAGCATCAGGCGATTGTGATGGCCAATCGAGTGTGATGATGCCATTTTCCTGTTTCCATTCAGTGCTGAGTCGGCTCCGGTGTTTTGGATCATTGTCTTCCTGCAAGATCCATTCTTCGTTTTTTTGGATGAATTGACGTTTGGCAGTTGGTAACAAGGCTTTCTTGTAAATTTCGACCATCCTGGGAGCATTGAGGTTCTTGGTAAAGAGGTGCAAAACGCCAAAACCCTTCTTTGAGAAGCCGCCCCAAAGATGCACCTTGATTGGGTGTTTGACGGTGCGCTGGACGAAATGGCTTGATGAACACCATGCACGTGGTATGGTAACATACCCCCAAACGGAAGCTTCGCCAGAAAAAACTACATTGCTCCAGTCACGATCAATGTTTTCTTGGGCCCAGGCAAGTCTTTTAGCAGTGTGTTTTTCTGATAGCAAAGGTTTCTTCAATGTGCTTCGCCATTTTAAATTATTCGCACGCAAATGTTCACGTATTGTAACTTGCGATATGTCTAATCCTTTTTCCTTCAATTTTGCTTGACCTTGACGCAAGGATAATCCAGGATTTTGTGAAAACAATGTCACAATCACTTTTTCATCCTTTTTTGTCACTTTTCCTGCTGAACCACGATCTGGAAAGTCGTCGACATTTTTTGACTCTTTGAACTTATTCACCCACTTCGCAACAAAAGCCCTCGACTTTTTCATATACTTGGCAGCTGATTCATAAGACATTTTTGGTCCTTTTGGGTGCCCGCAAAGGAATACGGCTTCAAAACGTTTCGAATACACGTCACTCATCGCGTTTTCTGTATTTCTCTGACGGAAGATTGACAAAGACTAAAACTTTTCGACTAATGCGTCATAGTCGGAAGTTCCCCAAACCAAATAAAAAAAATTTTCAAGATCGTATCACTTACCGACTGCAAGTAATGCTGTACACGCTATTACCTAACACACTGTAATGCGCCCCTCGTCATAAGAATATATAATTTTGATGGCTAGTGGAAGCGGCAAATACAAAATATTACAGTTTCAGAACTTTAAAATTTTATACCTTCGGATTTGTTAAGTTTAAAAGATTCTGTATTTCGTTTCGACTGCACAAATTTTTCTAAAGAAGCGTATAATCAATTTCAATTGTAATAGGGTCATTCCATCAAAAATTTCCAAAAATTATGAAATTTTGAATCTTACCATCGCCGATTCTTTTTAAAATTTATGTAGGTACTTGAAGCATTAGTGAAAGAAAATATATGATTTGAATTACTTTTTACTCCGAAAACTTAGCTGTGAAACTACGTCTACCACGGAAACCGTTTGCCGTACCAATCGGAGCCTTAAGCTCAGTTCAAGTTACAACAAAGTACCTAGCAACAGCGACAATTTCGTCTAGAGTAACAAATTATAAAGAGACTTTGGAGTTTTTGACTGTACCCAGTATCATTAATCTGATTCCTGATCAGCTATTAAATAGAAACGCAATCAACATTCCTGAAGACTTAGCTCTCGCCGATCCAGACGTCCATCGCCCTGGCCCAGTAGACATACTTTTGGCATCAAGCATTACTCTTTCTCTGCTCTGCAATGGAGAAGCCAAAATCTCGCCAGAGAACGTACCGGAAATGTTCCTCCAAAAGACTGCTCTCGGCTGGGTGATTGGGGGACGAGCTCCAAATACACAGCCAGTGCGACAACGATCATGCAACGTATTAACTTCGCAGTTCGACTTATCAAAGTTCTGGGAGTTAGAGCAAGCTGCTTTCATTCGTCGATTCAACAGTGACGAAGAAGTAAGTGAACAGCATTATAAAGATAACGTTACCCGCGATAAGACAGGACGATACTCAGTAGGTCTCTGCTTTAAAGAAAAGATAGCGAAGCTTGGTGAATCGCGATCACGTGCATTTAATCGCCTTCGCACGATGAACAAAAAGTTGCAAAACGATCCTGAATTGCGTGATCAGTACCAAGCGGTGATCCAAGAGTATTTAGATCTTGGACACATGACCGAGGTCCCCACAAAGGAGTTGGCATCAAATGGTTATGTTATACCCCATCTCTATGTAAAGAAAGACAGCCTGACAACAAAGGTTCGAGTTGTATTCGATGCATCAGCGAAGACGAATACCGGTGTTTCTCTTAACGAAACATTGTGCATCGGGCCAACTATTCAAGAAGACATTTTTACACTCCTCGTCCGATTCAGACTTCATCAATATGTGCTTACAGGAGACATAGAGAAGATGTACCGGCAAATTCAGATTCGTTCGGAGGATCGCAAATATCAACGAATTTTATGGCAACACAGCAAAGACGATCCAGTAAAAACTTATCAGCTGAACACAGTAACATTTGGCATGGCATCTGCTCCATATTTGGCCATTCGTACGTTATATCAACTTGCCGAAGACGAAGCTCATCAATTTCCACGGGCAGCTGAAGTTTTGAAACGTGATTTCTATGTGGATGATCTCATCACAAGTACAGAAACGAGAGAGGATGCGACTTTATTACAAAAAGAATTAAATGGACTGCTAAAACTCGTCTGTTTCAATCTGCGTCAATGGGCGTCGAACGATCAGAAAATTATAGCCGGCGTTGACTCGAACAACGTCAACAAACATCTAATTTTGGGTCACTCAACAATAAAAACTCATGGAATTTATTGGAATTCGTCCAGGGACTCTACAACGTACACCACTTAATCTGAGCCGGAAGAAACAATCAAAGTTACTAAAAGGCAAATTTTGTCGAACATTGCCAAAATCTTTGATCCTCTGGGACTTCTTGGTCCGGTGATCATCGTTGCGAAAGTATTGTTGCAACGACTTTGGACTCTGAAGTTGGGATGGGATACGCCCGTATCAATTGAAATCCAGCGTAACTGGGTTGCCTTCATGACAGACCTCACACGAGTAAACGATATACGGTTTACACGAGGAGTAAAGCTACAAAATACTCAAGAAATAGAATTACACGGTTTCTGTGACGCTAGCCAAACTGCGTACGGAGCTTGTATCTATCTAAGATCAATCGACAACCTAGGAAGATGTCGATCTGAGCTGCTATGTGCCAAATCAAGGGTTGCACCAGTAAAGCAAGTAACAATTCCGCGCCTAGAACTATGTGGAGCACAATTATTAACCACATTGGCCGAAACTGTCTCTTCGACACAATATCAAGGAGGGAACGGTAGTTCTCATGAAGGAAGATCATCTGCCTGCTCTACAGTGGGCTATAGGACGGGTGATAAAGACACATCCAGGCACGGACGGTGTCATCAGAGCAGTCACGGTCAAAACTGCAAAGGGAATCTTCGGACGTAATGTTAAAAAACTGGCGCCACTCCCGATGAACGATGACCACCAACTATTTTAATTCATCACTAGACATTTATTTCATTCATTTTAGTTTTTTACTTGTATTTATATCTTTCTCGTTATCTAGCAACCCGGGGAGAATGTTCCGTCGCGCCGTATTTTGTTGAAACGTATTTTGCCATTTTATTACTTTACTGAGAAAATTTACTTGAGCGGCATCTGGCACGTACTCATCCGTACCTGCAATCATAAAGCATCTTTATGATTGTATATACGGATGCAAATGCGTTTAGTACCTTCACTCATAAGGCTTCTTTGTAACTGTAATACGGATGCAAAATGCGTTAATTGATACAACCCCGACATTGTGTCGCCAATGCGGGTTTTTTCCAAAAACAAATCCTTTTATTGTCTCTTGGGTTTTTCCATGGTACCAAATACCTGGAAAGACATCTCGAAGACAATTTATTGATACTGTATATATTATGTATATACACATATCCTGTTTAAGCCTTCCGACAGAGGTTTCTTACTGGAGACTTTTTCGGACTTTAGGCAGTCTTGTTCATACCTCAGAATAACTCAGAGCCCATATTTTAGCACGTAACTTAAAATTTAATAAAGTTGTTTTTGATACTATTTTTCAAATCCGTTGTTTTGTTTCGTAGTTTTGCGGTGTTTTTCATACTCGTTAAAATTTTACATGTTCTACTCGTAGGAGACGAGTGTACAGTTTCCATAATAAATATAGTTTATTGTACATAATTGATTAATTTTTTTTTATTTCAAAACAATAAAAATTATTCTGAAGATATCGGTTCCTCGTCTGATTCTTCAGTTTCATCCATATCATCAGCTGTACTTGAAGTATATCCATAGTCACCAGGTAACAACATTTCCAAGGTTATTGACGAAAATGGTTTGCTTTTTTTTTGGGAGCTGTCCTCATGCTTGTTATAAGGGGGTCCGAGGTAAGCAAAAGTCTGTTTATTACATCCTTGTTGCAGGATTCTCTGGTAAACTTTCTTGCCTTATTGAGTCGATATATGCGAAAGTGTTTATTGCGCGCCTCAGCTGCTTCTTCCGACAGTTGCCCGATGGGTAACAAAGCATTTTCGATCACTGTCGGCCCATGTACTAAAATCTTATGCATGGTGGGAGTCATGGGATACCATGGGTATAGGTTCACATATAACTTTGCAGTGTCCATAGCATAGGTGGCGAATTTCGATGTATTCACCTTGTGTCCAGAAGATATGACTTCGAGGATTATTTTAAATCTTTGTATCAAATTAACATCGACTCCAGTTATTTCAGCCAATAACTCCGGATCCGCAAAAAACCTTCGGCTGGTATTTCCATCATTGGTATTGCCAAATCCTTGCTTGGGAATATCAACAAGGAGGCTAATC
Organism: Beris chalybata; assembly: GCA_949128065.1. Taxonomy (NCBI): domain Eukaryota; kingdom Metazoa; phylum Arthropoda; class Insecta; order Diptera; family Stratiomyidae; genus Beris; species Beris chalybata. The sequence continues at coordinate 95,854,880 of OX421895.1, forward strand.
TTTCTCGAATTTTTTTTTGTATGCTGTGTTTTCGCATATGCACAGCAGTTTTGTCATCTGCAAACTTTATTATCCACTTCTTTACATCTAATTTATATGACAAGTGCAATAATGTTTCGAATAAGCGTATTCTGGTATGTAATATCGAAAGACCAAATGTCAGTGCTGATGGAGTAACTTCTTTTTGTAGGTGATTAAAATCTTTCGAAGTCGCACCGCAAATGTAACATCTCATCGAAGATGTTGTATTGGTAGCAGCATTACATACTTTACCGTCTACCATAGTGAATGTTAGTACGTGCTTTACTGTGAGCGTTCTGTTTCCTTCAATTATCGACTTTTCCAAATTATCAATTTGATCCTGTATGTATTTAATTTATTAATAATTTAAATTTGTAAAAACTATTCTAATTGGACGACAGTATCGAGGAGAAGACGGTGTAGGATTTTGCCAAAGAATTTTAATCCCGTTATTTATTTTACAGTTCAATTGTCGCGGCACAATGGAACTTTGGAAAACGTTACTATCAATGTCCGAATTATTTTCGAATCTTTGTTTATATACTGTCTGTTGTGATCCATCGCATCTCCACTTTGTTATCAGCTGCATTGATTGAGCTTCTTCTTCGTTCAAGGAACTTACTACTTCACTGAGGTATTCAATTAATCTTGCACTTGTATGATCCAATAGATCTTGCAGATTAATTTCTGCAGAAGTAGCTGATACTTGGTATGATGCTGGCCTAGGGTAACAATCTTTCTTGAGCTTTTGTAAAATTTTGTAGCAGGGGTACGCCTTTGGAGCACCACTTCTAATTATTTCATACTGGTTTCTGCTCAAACCTGCTTCAACGAATATTGCAAGGCCATGCACAGGGTGCAGTGGTTTGTCCTTTTTTTCCAAGCTGGTGCGGTAGCCTTTCTTGTACTTAGTTGCTCGAGTTGGACTCAACGTAATATCTTGTAAGACTTTTGACGCATCCCTCTTTCCGGAAGATCGTAGTTTCATCCGGGCAGCAAACGTCGATTCATCCGTGCTCATCTTTTCACGCACTGTTTTCGTTTTCCTTCGTTTTGTTCGATCGTTTAATTCCTTGAAGATTTTAGCCGGTCGTCCTGCATGAAAAGTGCTCATGGGTATTTCGAAGGTTCCTTTCAGCCAATCTTCGTTGTTTTTCCTGAACGTACTATCCGTCCTGTTTGCAGCTACCCATTTACTCTTGAACTTCGTCTTTAAGTTGTGCACTTTTTTTTAAATGCATCCAGAAAATTCTCCGCTAAGCTCGCACGTTCAAAAAGGTAGTTTTCCAAAAATTCCAACTTTTTGTTAAAATCGCGGTATCCGCTTCCTTCCATCACATCGTATAAATAATTCATTGTCAGTAGTGTAACTCCAGATGATCCTACAAGAAACGAAAAAAAAATGTAGCAGGACTAAAATTTAAAGTACGAATATTTCGAATTTCCGCTATCAACATAAACTGTTATAAAATCTCGCTGGGCAGATAAAGGCAGGAAATTTTTTTTACTACTTAAGAATGAATATTTGACTTTCATAATTCCACATAAATTTTGAGGGAGTCGTGCGAAGTTATATAACTTTTTCAATTTTGAAAATGTTACTTTTCCAAGAAATAGATCTCATATTATACTAAAATTTAAAACTATCTAGTTCAAAAACTATATATCCTTGAAAAACCATAAATGGTAAAAATGAAATACATACCTGCTACTTCAATATCCATTTTTCAAAATTTCTTAATTTTATTTTAAACTCACGAAAAAGTTATGTGATCACAGTCAGTTTTTAACATAGGTTTTTCCGTTTGAAATTATCTTTTACAAATGGCAACTTTGAGCTATATATAGTTTATAGTTAATACAGTTAAAAAAAAACTCTTCTTGAAACTCCCTAATTGGTTAAGACAATTAGGACATAAAATGCTGGTTAACATTTGCATGTTTAAAAAACCGAATTTTGGCCAGCTAGATCGGTCAAACGCCCCACTGTGCGCCGTACGCAAACTCGTTTGAGTTGAGTTTATAGTTGCCAAACCCTATGAGCTATTAAATTGAATTTTTTTTCTGAATAGACATGTTGGACCCCTAGAAGTGGAATTTTTTTGGGAGGTGAGGGTGTGAGGGGGAAGGTGAGGGAAGCGTTTTAGACGAAAATTTTTGGTTTCTAAATCTCTGCAACCACTTATGGTAGGAGACTAAAACTTGGAATTCCTATAGAGCTTTTATAGTGGACCCATCTGCAAAAAATTGCTGATATGGGTGAAGAGTGGAGGGGAAATAATGCATCCGAAACGCAAAAATGCCGAGATCGACACATCCTAAAATCCATATCTCTTAAACCGGTAATGGCAAGCAATTAAAACTTAACAAATATCTGTACTTATACTAGGAGAGTAGATTGAAACAAAATTTTTTGGTGGGGTTGGTGGCGTACGGAGGTGAGGGTTGAAATGCTTAACATTACTATATCTCAGAAACCAATTGCACCAGAAAAACAAAATTCGGTTTGGTTATAAAGCTTGATAAATAAAGATTGCTCAAAGTAAAATCTTTGAAGGAAGCAGGGGAGCATAGAATTGGGGGGGATAAGAGTTTTTCAAAAATATCACTTTTCATATCTGAATAACAGTGTTAGGCGCTGCACACATTACATACTACCGAACGAATTTTCCGAAACGATTTTTCGTTTTTCAACATATTGTGACATCTTTAGCTATTGAAAAATTGATTATAATCGTAAATTATATCATTTTCAAGAATATCATGAAAGAAAATCTCAAGGAATGTGTTATTTTAATTGATAATAAAAGGAAAAATCTGCCAACAATCTGGGCGTAACTTTATTATTTTTCCGGTAGAAGTTAGGAACGCGTTCAATTCTGAAATGCGGTGGAGGCTTCTATGTGACTGAAAACCTATCAAAAAGAACAAGATCGTGGAAGTGAAAATCTGATTGGATCTGAGAGATATGGAATAATTTATGAAAAAGTACACAATCACTTTACACCCCCTTAGGGGTCAATTATGGAGAATACATAGAATAAAATTAAATTCAATATATGGGACGAGGTAGTTGATATGTCGAAAATCGTGGAAAAATATGCATTCTATTTTCACAGATAATTTTTTTGCCCCCCTTCTGAACGCCAATAGATATTCGTTTTTTTTTTATTCAAACTTTTTTTTCTAGTTCATTTAGATATACACACCGAGTTTCAACATTGTAGCTTAAGCCGTTCTATATATAGGAAAAACACCCCCCACTTGTACCACACTACCCTTAGGGGTCGAATTTTAAAAAACCTTGAAAACACATTCTAGGTATTCATACGAAGAATCCGTAGAATAAAAATAAATTCAATATTTGGAAAGACCTAGTAGATATGACGAAAATCGTGAAAATATATGCATTTTATATTTATTATATTTACAAATATTTTTTTTTGCCCCCCTTTCTGAACGCCAATGAATATTCAAATTTTTTTTACCACAATTACTTTTCTAGTTGATTAACATATACACACCGAGTTTCAACTTTCTAGCATGAACCGTTTAATAGTTAGGAAAAACACCCCCTACCCCCGTAGCATACTACCCCTAAGAAAAAATTTTATTTTTCCAACATTCCGCTACTATAGCTTTATCTAAATACCAAGTTTAAGGCTTATATCATTACAGGTTCTCAAGATATAAGCATCGGAACTTTTTCCTTTTTACCCTCCCCCACCCTTCCCCTCTACACCCTCAACCACAAATTTTTTTTCCCCACCAGAGCCTAGTTAGCGCTACTTCTGGTAAAAATTCTAAGCATCTATCTTACACTGATCTTGAGATATGAAATGTGTTTGATTTGAAAAATTCTCATCCCCTCCACTTCTATGCTCCACCTCCCACTTAAAAATTTTTACTTTGATCAATCTTTGTTTGTCAACCTTTATACCCAAACCAAATTTTATTTTTCTAGAGCAATTGGTTCATGAGATATCGTGATCTAAAGTTTTTCACCCCCCACCCTCATACACAACTTCCCCCACCCAAAATTTTTCTTGATTCTGTTCTCCTAGTATAACTACAAATATTTTTCAAGTTTGAATAGTGTGCCATTAACGGTTTAGGAGATATGGATTTTAGAATGTGTCTATCTCGCCTTTTTTGGGTTTCGGACGCATTACATTTCCCCCCACTCCCACACCCCTTGATCAATATTGACAATTTTTCTGCAAATGGGTCTACTATCAGAGCTCTATAGAAATTCCAAGTTTCAGCTTCCTATCATTAGGGGTTACTGAGATCTGGAAACCAAAATTTTCGATCTAAAACACTTCCCCTTCCTTCCCCCTCACACCTCCACCCCTAAAAATTTGGTCACTTCAAGGAGCCTACCGCGTCTATTCGTTAAAAAAATTTCAATTTAATATCTCAAATCGTTTGGCAGCTACGAGCCTCCAAACGATCGGACAGACGGACTGAAAATTTTTATTGCTTTTTTCGCGTCTACTAGTTATGAAACGTGAAAATAAAAATTTTGAGGGTAGCAAATTTTTTTTTTTAAAAAATCAATCACAATACTTAATTATTAAAATAATAAAGTAAAATGAATCCGTCGTACGACTAAAAATTTTCGTACCGACAGACGGAATTTTTCCTCATATTATCAACCGAAATACAAATTTCTAAAAATTTTCTCTTATAATATTTTTGAAAATGTTATAATTAACGATTTCAACCAATTTTCTAATAACTGAAGATTGATAATAAGCAGAAAAACGAAAATTCGTATCGGAAAATTCGTTCGGTTGTGTGCAATGTGTACAGCACCTAAGATAGATGCTTCAAATTTTTACCAGAAGTAGGCCCGATATAGCTCTAGTAGGAAAACAAAATTTAAGGTGGTGGTGTAGAGGGTGAGGGTGGGGAAGGGTGAGAGAGAAAAGATGAACCTGTAATGATATAAACGTTAAACTTCGTATTTAGATAGAACTATAATAGTGGCATGGTGAAAAAATATTTTTTTTTTCGGGGTAGCATAGTACGACGGTGGGGGGTGTTTTTCCTAACTTTCGAACGGCTTATGCTAGAAAGTTGAAACTCGGTACGTATATGTAAATCAACTAGAAAAGTAATTCTGATAAAAAAAAATCGAATATTCACTGGCGTTCAGGAGGGGGGGGGCAAACAAAATTATCAGTACATATAAAATGCATATATTTTCACGATTTTCATCATATCTACTAGGTCTTTCAAAATATTGAATTCGTTTTTATTCTACGGATTCTTCATATGAATACCTAAGAACTGTATTCAAGATTTTTTGAAATTCGACCCCTAAAGGGTGTAAGGCGGATGTATACTTTTTCATGAATTCCACCATATCTCTCAGGTCTGATCAGATATCGAATATTTTTTCACTTCCCCAGGTTTGTTGATTAACCACCTATTTTTAAGTTTTGTCTGTTTGAACCTCTAGACCGCATCCTGGAATATGACCCAATGATATAGTTCATATGTTACATCATATTCTAACCGCTTCCCGAACTTTTTGTTAGGTTTTCAGTCACATACACCGCATCCCCGAATTGAACACGTTCCAAAGTTCTGCCGGAAAAATAAAAAAGTTGCGCCCAGACTTGGCAGATTTTTTTTTTGTTTCTATCTAATTTTTTTGGTAAGTATAGTATATATATATATGTATATAGAAAAAGGGTCATTCCATCAAGAATCGTCAAAAGTGTGACTTCGCCATCGCCAATTGTTTTGGAAATTTATGTACTTGAAGAATTAGTGAAACGAAAGTATGATTTCAATTTGTTGTTTTTGTTTCCTTTTTTTTGTTGGTTAATTTCAATTATTTTTTTCACTAGTCCTTCAAGTACAAACATTTTCAAAAGAATCGGCAATTGTAAGGTCACAGCTTTGACGATTATTATATCAACTTTTTGAAGTGTTATACGTATATTAGTTCTATCTATGATTTCTAATATTTCGCTCCATAATTCTACCATAATAGCAGTTTCCAGTTAGTTGAACTCTTTTAACAACCCTTCAACTTCAACTTCAAAAATTCAATCTTCGAAAATTTTACTCAAAGCCTCTTTAAAAATTGCATATCCGGAAACCACTGCTTTCGCTGAATCAGATCTTGCTGACCAACGAGTATCGCTTTTGAGCAATTTGTTTTTTGGTGCTGCTTCTTTCAAAATTTCCTATCTAGATGTTGACACGCAAAAAAATTGTACAGATTTTGTAGAAATGGAGTATCAGGCGGTTGTAAGGAGGCGACTGTGGTGGTTGGGCAGCCTTATCATTGACAATTTAGAGGGCCGATTGGGGATGTTTAGTAACCTGCCTAGTGTGCGCGGTGGCTCAGCGCTTCGCCCCTTCTTACATCTAAAATGTGTAGAAATATAAATAGTTTAGTTGATTATACGCAGCATTCCGTAGCCGACTCTCGAATTAAATTTAAAAAATGTGCTGAACAGGGTACGTAAATGTCAAGATTGTTTAGATTTTATGCGAGCTTTGAAACAAACCCCTGTATATAGAGGTATTATCATAAGATTGTCCTCTACAATCTTTCAAATTAATAAAATTTCTGCGTTCTTGTGGCCATTATTTTCTAAAAATTTTAAAACAACATCAGTAGAAACTGCCGCCCAAAAGGCTTGCGCCCCAGAGCTATAGCCTATTTAGCCCTGAGAATAGGGTGGCTCCGACTGCGAGGAACATGAAACTACTATGAGGAACATAATTTCCACTAATTCGACCACATTTTTGTTATGAGACGATTTCGTACGAGTAAGTTAGCTCGATATTAATTTTTTTTTTTAAAAATCTAATATTGTTTTTAGAAATTTTTAATTTTGGTAAATAAATTTTTAAAAATTTTAACTCTTAAATTTGATTTGCATACTATTGAAAATATAACATTAGTTTGTAGTGGTCTCGAAACTATGTTGTTCGCTGCGACATGCATATCGGCGTATGTCTTAGCCAACGAGACCATTCCAAACCTGATAATAACACGTCTAAGTCTTAATAGCTTGTAAGTTGTTCACTTACAACGTCTCCATATCTTTATTGCAATCTATGCAATTATCAATCGAAGATTGATATGTAGTTCGATGCATCGTGAAATGCTGATAGCATAGAACGCAGACTGTAATCTTTATTACACTAGTAGTCACTGGCCGGTTGCCATTGATGTATGTCATATATTATTTTATTTCCTTTAAAATACATTCGAGTTATGGTTTTTTAAAATATGATAGTTATGTATACACATATGCTAACAAATTTTTTTAACGTATGTTGTGTTGATACTTGTATGTAATAAAATATTACGGCAATAATAACTTCTTTATTATATAGTACTGTACTCCCATTTTTAATATTTGTATGGAAACTACACGAAGTAGTATCTTAATTTTGTTAGTTTTCGCTCGTTTAGTGAAAAGTCACTAATAATTTGATTTTTGCATGAAAGCAACCCAAAAGAGTTGTGTATTTTGCTTATTAGTTACGAGTATCAATCATATGATCCAATATATGAAAATATTTCGAAGACTCGTATGACACTGTATTTAGTTACGTTGTACACGAAATTTCGCCGGATTTCAAATCTATGGTGCGATTGACTTATACCTCGTTCACGTGGTAGCGTAGTGTAGTGTAGCGTATTATGAAATCCGGTTGATATATGGGTGTTCAGGTGAAGTGAATTGACGTTTCGAAAACTTATTTTTTGTTGACAACTGTTACAAGAGGTATTTATTTTATTAGAAAAAACTGTTACATTCGTCGTTTTATTTCTTAAATATATTTTTATACTCAAGATGAACATATAGAGTATTATAAGTTTAATCCAGCCCGAAAAGTTTGTAACGCATAAAACCGAGCCTCGGACGAAAAAAAGTTATATAATATTTTGTGTTTATTTTTGGCCAAAACCCCCAAATCCGTTTGCTGTCCGTCCGTCCGTCCGTCCATCCGTTAGCACGATAACTCAAGAACGCGTCGACCTAGGAAGTTGAAATTTTGTCACAGCTTGTAAAGTGGAAAAAGTAAGGCTAAGTTCGTTAATGGGCGATATCCTTCCACTCCTTCGGGTACCTCCCATACAAGAGTCCTTGAAACACGTTTTCACAATTATTGCTCGAATACTTCAAGTTAAGAGCTTGAAATTTTGTATACTTAAGGTTTACAATGTTTGAATCAAAAGTACGGAATATGATGCAAATCAAATGAGTCCTTCGTGTAGCAGCCTAGAAAAGTCCTTCAAAAATGTGTGCTTTTTACTGAATCCACTATAACTCCAGAACGAGTTAAAGCAGGAAATTAAAATTTTACAGGAATTAGTTTTATACCAAAACCAAGACGGGGTTTATTAATAAGCGCCATCCGTCGATTCCTTCGGATAGCTGTCATACAAAAGTCTTTAAAACACCAGTTCACCAATATTGGACGATAACTTTAGAACGCTTTACGTTACGACTTTGAAATTTTGTATACGTTGATTTTATAATAGTCGCAGCTGAAACTATTAATATGAAAAATATCCCGTAAGTCCTTCATGTAGTCGCCATACAAAAATTTTGTAAAATGTTCAAACTTACTTAATGGAACTCACTATAAATCAAAAAATCGTGTAGCCACTATACAATAGTTTCTACCTGTAAGTAAAAGGTCATGTAATAATTGCTTGTACACTCCTCATTCTTTTGATATATTTCCAAATAAAATATAAATCGGAGTTCAGTATTTCATCTAGAGTATCATACGATTGGCTTGCAGCCGATCGTGACTGCGTTATGTTTTTCTTTTATTATTCAGCGAAATGGAATCATTAAAGGGGCTACAATTAAAATCGTAGAGAAAATCCAATCTAGTTCTTTGACATTTGACAAGAAAAGTGCTACGGTGCGCAACGACAAGTGTTCTCGTGGGAGGATTAGCTAATCCAATACACTACACTAGGGATGGGAATCGATTGCTCAACAATCGATTCTTGCTTGATCGATTATTTTAAAATGTTCGATTAAGATCAATCGATTAATTGATGGGATTTAAGCAATAAATCGATTAATCGCGTAATTCTGAAGTCCCATGGTTATCATATAAGTATAAGTAGACTGAATAGGTAGATTTGAATTGTAATGTCTAGGTTCATTATACGTTTAACATAGTGATTGTCCATACATAAAATTTTAACTATTTAACTATGTATGTATGGTTGTATGAATGTGGCTATGTTCCCTAAGAACTCCTAAACCGCTCAGGGAACGTGTAGAATAGTTCCGGGGTAGTTCCTGTGAAGTTTGGTACCGATCGAATAAAAACAAATTGTTTTTTTTTTTGACATTTTTCAATTTGTTTTGCGATTTTAGTACCCTGGTGCTCTAATTCTTTGTTTGTTTGTTTCGTATGCTTTCCTATATCATTCATCCGATTACGATGAAACTTCGTTTCTGCATTAACAAAATCATTTTACAATTGGTGGTTCGAGAGTTATTTCAACATTTGATATGATTTAGCGGCAGTTCGTTCGTTTTTGGTGTAGTAGTTATGCATTCCCATTACTAAATGGTAAAGATGGATGATGAATGTTGGATAGTGGATGCAGGACGGAGGATTGAAGGTGGAGGATGCTGGATGAAGGGTAGAATATGTATGTAAAGATTTTTTCTATTTTCCTCTCACTTGTGACGCTAAATGTCCGTTAAAAATGTGTGTGAATATAAGTTTTAAACGTACATATATATATATATATATATATATATATATATATATATATATATAGATATGTATGTTCTTTTTAATGGTTAAATAAATAATATCCTATCTAAAAATGAGAAGAAAATAAATAAATTAAAATAATAAACATAAAATAATGGAAATAAAATTCGTAGATATTATTTCTTCGTAAATATCTTTTTTTTATAAAATAAATTTTTTTCATAGAAACTAAAAAAAATTAATTAAATTCTCTTGAAACTTAAAAAAAAAATAACCACTGCTACTTCCTTCACAACCAAAACATTTCGTCTATTGACGACAGAAAAATTAGCATTGATAAATTTGAACCTGTCAACCTGTTCCTCATATCAGTAGCAATTAATCCAGCCTCTGAGAGCAATCTTTCTGCAGGTACCGAAGATGCAATTACTGATAAGTATTTAATTGCAAGGGTATGCGTTTGTGAAAATTGAAACTTTAGTGTTTCCCAAATTTCATAAGGACTTTTTGTTCTATTCACTACAGGTTGACATAAAAACTGACTGAGCTCTTCAGAAATTCCATTAAGGTCTTCATCTGCATGAGCTTGAGAAGCGCTCTGACACGCAAGTGAATCATGGAGCGCCCAAAGATCAGCTGCATTACCTTGATGATGAAGGTTCTGATTCCATCGAAAAAAGAGGAGACGTGGAACTCCAACTGTTTCGCCATTTAATAAAGTGATCGCCTCGCGAATTGCAACCGGATTATACTAGATGGTACGAATACGATACTCGAAGGTATCGTAATATTTAACACATTTGCAGTTAACTTGACATTCAGATCAGTGCTATCAGCTAATTTTTTGTTAACTAATGTAGGAAAATCTATCGTGCATCGAATCTTTTAACTGTTGAAATTCGTTCGATTAATTAACGTTAACTAATCGATTATGTCGATTAATCGACAACACTCATATCGATTGCTAAATTCTATTTTTTTTTAAAAATTAATCGATTAGTCGATTAATCGAATCGAAATCGAACATCCCTACACTACACTACGCGGTTTTGCAACGTTGTAGAAAAACCACTCCGTAGCAAAATTTCGTGTGTTCACCTGATATAACGAAGTGCTCCGTAGCGATACGTCGTTGACCACGTGAAAGAGGTTTCACAGCCGAAGTTTAAGCCAAATGTTTGGTTTAAACTTCTACTGTGAATTCAACCCTAAGGTACCCAGATGTGCTTCAAGAGACTTCTATGCATCTACAAAAAGTGACCGTGTGGTGTGGACCTCTGGCATGAAGGTGTAATTGGACTACACGTTTTCGTCAACCAAAATTATCGCCATGTTACGGTCAATGGAGTTTGCTATCGTGTCATGTGGGAAGACAATTTTTGGCCAGAATTGGATGGACTTGACACCAGTGATATGTGGTTCTAGCAAGATGGTGCCACATGGACGCACAGCTGGTCAAGCAATTGATCTATTGTCTCAATTGAATAATCCTGCACTTACAATATGACTTAAATTGAAATTACTGCGACTACGGAAAAATTTAAAACTGAAGCTGAGTTTCCAAATGCGACAATTTTCTGCGACAGAAATTTGTCGCGACAAAAACGTGTCACACTCTTCAGTCTAGAGTTTCCATTTGCGACATTACTTGTGTCACACCTGGCGTAAATTGGTTGTCAAAAAAGTGAAATGGCTGGAAAAATAACGAAACAGCAAAAAAATACAAAAAAAAAAATTGTTAAAATTAAAATAAGAGAAAACTCGAAGCGACAGGGTATCGAAGATATTTCGCACTAATGACAGAAGGTTAAAGATGTTGAACTGAAATTTTCGAGAAACCTTTCAACTCAAATTTTTGTTACAAGAAAAGTCGGACTTTCTCCGAATAGCGACATGCGACAAAATTTGTCACAGATTTGTAATCTGATTGGATAACTGATCTGTCCCACATATTGTCACAGAAAATTGTCGCATATGGAAACCCAGCTTGATACGTTAAAACGAAATCATTTCGACCTTAGAACAGTTCATATCGAAAAGTGCCGCCAAACTCAACGTTGGGGTAGTAGGTAGCATGTAGCATGGGGCACGAAGTGGTTCATTCATTAGCTTACTCAATATGCCTCGTAGGAATTGTGTGTCTACGGAATGGGGTGAGAACGGGAGCCATTTACCTCTTTCGTAGCAAGGGGTTATGAGGCTGATTCATGCACAAATACTACAACTTCTCGCAGTGTCCTTTAGCTGGCTTGAGTAATCAGAGCCGGTACCAATTTCCGTACAATGTGTACGCATACATATACACCGCGCATTATGCACCATCCCTATCCCGTTTATCCTAATTTGTACGCTAGTCGCGTAAAATCGATTTGTTGCCCGCTTTTTTTCCTTGGCATGTCAAGTTTTCCAGAGCCGCTTTTATGCTACCGTTGATGAAAGACGTCGCTCTGAGTAGGGGAAAAAAAAATTTTTTTTCTGCGTTATAGTTGCATATGATGTGATATGTGTGCAAGTGTTCTCTGCTCAGATTTTAAAGTTTCTGAGCAAGTGTACTTTTCGGAGCAGCGAGTAAGCACAAACTCAAACGGACCTTTACCGATTTCCTTCTGTGTAACTGAGATTTGTGAAAGTTTATTCGAAGTTGTTCTTTTCTCAAATGTCTTGCGCTGTGAAAATGTCACACAAAAAATTATATCCGACCTGAGAAATGAGCAGTAGCGGCGTGAATACTCACCAGTTCGAACACTGCTACTAGTGATGGGTTCATAGCGATATAATGGTGATATTACCTAATACGAATATATTCATTACGCGGTATTATAATATCTATGCTAATATTTAAATATTACTAATATCTACTGTATCATATTGAGTTGGTGCTTGTTGCAAAACAATCTTCATGAAATGATCATAGAATACAAATTTATAACCATATTTGTTTTAGACGAAAAATGTTAGTTGCGAGATCCCAGGAACCGCTTATGCTAGGAGGCTGAGATTTAGAAGTTATGTAGAAATGTGATTGTGGACCCAATTGCCAACAATTTTTCGATACAAGTTAAGGGGTGTAGGAGTGGGGGAAAACAATGTGTCCGAAACGCTTGAGAGCTGGAATTAAAACATTCTATAATCCATATCTCCTGAACGGATGATGTCAGAAGGTTGAAACTTTATAGGGTGGCTGATACCCTATATTAACAATTCTCAGCGATGGTTATAAATAAGATTACTTTTATTTAATATTGCTTTTGAACATAACTGAGATTAATTATTATAATTTAAATTCACTTCGAATAACTTTGTAACACTTTTCTTATTTACTATACATCAGAAAATAATATTCACAATCGAAGGTTAAATAAATAATTATAACCGAATTTATTACAACGTGACCTTTGGCTTTCGGAATTTTTCTAAAACTGAACTTTTTCAAATGAAAATTTTATTTTTTAAATTTGACCCGAGTACTTGATTTCCGATTTATTTAAAATCAAGTACTCGGAAGTGATGTGTGAGGTGTTTTAGCTAAGTGTTGCCCACTTGTTGCCAAACACCCCACAACTTTGTGGTTATCTTAAGGGATAATGGAAGATTAGGTAAGCTCTAAAAACTTTATGGTGGGTGGTGGGGTGTGGAGGTAGGTGGTGAAAAACTTTGGGCTTCAATATCTTCCGAACCAATTATAGCAGGAATATAAAATTTGGTTTCGGTGTATTTGATTACAAGTGGAGTCTACTAACGGTGCACTTTTTGAGAAGGAGGGTGAAGCAAAAAATGAGGGGCAATTCCCTTCAAAAAATCCAATTTTTATATCTCAAGAACAGTACCAGATATGATCGTACAAATTTAACAGGAGAGGGAAACTGACTACATTATGCTTGAGTTAGATTTCAGTAGGGAACTTTCTGTCACACAGGGTCTACTGGAATGTAGAACGCAACTTAGACAACAGGACCATAATGGTATTTACCGGCAGTTCGAAAATGATTTCTGGTACAGGCGCGGAGGTATTCTCACAGGAACTCGATATTAATGAGTCCTTCAGGTTACCGGACCATGCCTGTGTATTTCAAGCGGAAGTCTTTGCAATACTTGAAGCAAAGGTGAATGCAACAGAAGACATCACTATTTGCATTGGCAGCCAAGCGGCCATTAAGGCCCTTAGCTCGAACACAACACGATCAAAACTAGTTAGACAATTGGTCTGTTCTATTTGACGGGTGTAGTGTACACCTTCTACACTTTTTGCACTGGCTCTCGTGCTAGTGCAGGAAAGTGTAAAAGGGAGTGGCGGGGAAGGAACAAGAACACTATTTGAGGTTGAGTTTGTGTCATTGATTTGACGTCAAAGGCTGTTTAGAAAATCGAGTGCAAGAAAGTGCAACTTACACCGGGCAAAAGGAACAAACCTAATGTCGTGGTTTCCTTAACACTATCGGCACACAGCACAATATTACCCTCTGCTGGGTGCCAGGCCACTGTGAAATCCAGGGGAATAAGCAAGCTGATGAACTCGTTCGAGCAGGCTCCAGTAGGGATGCCGTTTTCCGATCGATTTAATCGGTTAATCGGGCTCTAAGAAATCGATTTTTTTCCGATTTTCTTAAGCCGATTCGATTCATGGATCGATTGCTCTGACAGGAAAATCGACATCTCGATTTTTTTTTTAATTCCAACGCTTTTAGGCCGCTCCCTCCCATATTTTTGGCTAATATTGCATGCGTCCATAGGAACGGTGGCTTTTGGCTGGTCCCAAAGCGAATACAATAAGCAGTACCTACTGTATTATCAATCTTATAAAATATTGTTTGTTAAGCCGCCATGAGTCCGGTACGACCAATTTTGATGATTTATGACTGTTTTCTTACAAATATTTCACGTTAATGGGGAAAAAATGCGTAAATTTGAATTTTTTAGACAGATATTTCCTATTTCTTGAATAGTTAACATATCATTTTCATTAATATAATGCTAGAAAAAATCTTAAAGAAGGCCTTCCATAAAGAAAATTTTAAAAAAATTTTCATTTCTGTTAATAATATATGAAGTCAAACTGAAACAATTTTTCACGATTTTCTTGGCAAAAATTACATATGAAGACCACATTTCATTGAAAAATATCATAGATAGTATAATTAATTGGTATTTCTAGGAGGTAAATCAATGAAAATATTATTGATTTTTAATATATATGCCTTTTATGTTACTAGTTTTTCATGGTCATGCTACCATTGAAGCTATTAAATGTTAAGAGTTTGTTGTTCTTTCCAGTGTCAGTGGAGTGAAGCTCCAATACGAAATCCCCGACTGTTGATTGACCGTAGTACTTGACGAATTTTTGGAAAGAACTTTCACTGGAGAGGCCAGTTTATCATAAGATTTTGTGTTGGACTAGGTCCGAAGGAGCTGTTTCGTCATCGGAATGCAGAAGACTCTTCAGAGGGTGTATTCTAGCCAACTTCCGAAACACCCTGACAGCTGGTGGAATTGCTGAGGCAAATTCTATATAGCCACATCGTAATCCAAGTTCATTTCCACGAATAATGTAATCGGGAACTCGCCGGACATCTACCTTATACTAAAGGCGGGACGTATATGGCTATGAAATGGTTGTAACCTTGGATAACCATATGGCTATGAATCTTGAAAATCTGTTGTTAAGTCCGGGGCCCAGTGGGTCCAACGCAAAACTTATTTTTACCAATACTTTTATGTTACTAGTTTTTCATGGTCATGCTACCATTGAAGCTATTAAATGTTAAGAGTTTGTTGTTCTTTCCAGTGTCAGTGGAGTGAAGCTCCAATACGAAATCCCCGACTGTTGATTGACCGTAGTACTTGACGAATTTTTGGAAAGAACTTTCACTGGAGAGGCCAGTTTATCATAAGATTTTGTGTTGGACTAGGTCCGAAGGAGCTGTTTCGTCATCGGAATGCAGAAGACTCTTCAGAGGGTGTATTCTAGCCAACTTCCGAAACACCCTGACAGCTGGTGGAATTGCTGAGGCAAATTCTATATAGCCACATCGTAATCCAAGTTCATTTCCACGAATAATGTAATCGGGAACTCGCCGGACATCTACCTTATACTAAAGGCGGGACGTATATGGCTATGAAATGGTTGTAACCTTGGATAACCATATGGCTATGAATCTTGAAAATCTGTTGTTAAGTCCGGGGCCCAGTGGGTCCAACGCAAAACTTATTTTTACCAATACTTTTATGTTACTAGTTTTTCATGGTCATGCTACCATTGAAGCTATTAAATGTTAAGAGTTTGTTGTTCTTTCCAGTGTCAGTGGAGTGAAGCTCCAATACGAAATCCCCGACTGTTGATTGACCGTAGTACTTGACGAATTTTTGGAAAGAACTTTCACTGGAGAGGCCAGTTTATCATAAGATTTTGTGTTGGACTAGGTCCGAAGGAGCTGTTTCGTCATCGGAATGCAGAAGACTCTTCAGAGGGTGTATTCTAGCCAACTTCCGAAACACCCTGACAGCTGGTGGAATTGCTGAGGCAAATTCTATATAGCCACATCGTAATCCAAGTTCATTTCCACGAATAATGTAATCGGGAACTCGCCGGACATCTACCTTATACTAAAGGCGGGACGTATATGGCTATGAAATGGTTGTAACCTTGGATAACCATATGGCTATGAATCTTGAAAATCTGTTGTTAAGTCCGGGGCCCAGTGGGTCCAACGCAAAACTTATTTTTACCAATACTTTTATGTTACTAGTTTTTCATGGTCATGCTACCATTGAAGCTATTAAATGTTAAGAGTTTGTTGTTCTTTCCAGTGTCAGTGGAGTGAAGCTCCAATACGAAATCCCCGACTGTTGATTGACCGTAGTACTTGACGAATTTTTGGAAAGAACTTTCACTGGAGAGGCCAGTTTATCATAAGATTTTGTGTTGGACTAGGTCCGAAGGAGCTGTTTCGTCATCGGAATGCAGAAGACTCTTCAGAGGGTGTATTCTAGCCAACTTCCGAAACACCCTGACAGCTGGTGGAATTGCTGAGGCAAATTCTATATAGCCACATCGTAATCCAAGTTCATTTCCACGAATAATGTAATCGGGAACTCGCCGGACATCTACCTTATACTAAAGGCGGGACGTATATGGCTATGAAATGGTTGTAACCTTGGATAACCATATGGCTATGAATCTTGAAAATCTGTTGTTAAGTCCGGGGCCCAGTGGGTCCAACGCAAAACTTATTTTTACCAATACTTTTATGTTACTAGTTTTTCATGGTCATGCTACCATTGAAGCTATTAAATGTTAAGAGTTTGTTGTTCTTTCCAGTGTCAGTGGAGTGAAGCTCCAATACGAAATCCCCGACTGTTGATTGACCGTAGTACTTGTAGTAGTACGATGACGAAACAGCTCCTTCGGACCTAGTCCAACACAAAATCTTATGATAAACTGGCCTCTCCAGTGAAAGTTCTTTCCAAAAATTCGTCAAGTACTACGGTCAATCAACAGTCGGGGATTTCGTATTGGAGCTTCACTCCACTGACACTGGAAAGAACAACAAACTCTTAACATTTAATAGCTTCAATGGTAGCATGACCATGAAAAACTAGTAACATAAAAGTATTGGTAAAAATAAGTTTTGCGTTGGACCCACTGGGCCCCGGACTTAACAACAGATTTTCAAGATTCATAGCCATATGGTTATCCAAGGTTACAACCATTTCATAGCCATATACGTCCCGCCTTTAGTATAAGGTAGATGTCCGGCGAGTTCCCGATTACATTATTCGTGGAAATGAACTTGGATTACGATGTGGCTATATAGAATTTGCCTCAGCAATTCCACCAGCTGTCAGGGTGTTTCGGAAGTTGGCTAGAATACACCCTCTGAAGAGTCTTCTGCATTCCGATGACGAAACAGCTCCTTCGGACCTAGTCCAACACAAAATCTTATGATAAACTGGCCTCTCCAGTGAAAGTTCTTTCCAAAAATTCGTCAAGTACTACGGTCAATCAACAGTCGGGGATTTCGTATTGGAGCTTCACTCCACTGACACTGGAAAGAACAACAAACTCTTAACAATATATATGCCTTTCAAATAATTTGAAAACATATAACACTATTTTTTTCTCTAAAATCAAAATTAGTTCGCTGATAGACAGCGAAAGATGCAGGCGTATTGTACACGCCAAATTACACGAACGAAAAACGATTTCAAACGATTAAAATCCTCTCAAGAAAGAAAAATCAAAAAGGGACAAAAAATGGTCGTACCGTGTTTTTCGCAGATGGTCACATAAATGACCTAGTTTTCATTTCATTGGTTTAAATTTGTATAATCTGAATTAAATTTAATGGCAAAAAACTTGGAGATAAATTATATTATTCATCAAGACTCCAATTTAACAATATCATATAATGTGTTGGTAATATGGTCCCCTGGGGGCCATAATAAAAGTAAGATGTCAAACATTTTTTCAACTACTTCGCTATTACTCGTAAATCCATGGTCACAAGCATACGAGTATGATGTTCCCATCGGTTTTCTTAAAGACAATTTATCCTTGTACCAGTTCAGAAAAACATCAAATCAAATCATCATTGGAAAACCAGCGTATTAATAATAATAATAATAATAATAATAGATTTAGTTCATGCAAAATGAGCGGTTCCTTCCCAACTCGAGAGTTGTAGAAGAAATCCCCATTTGGGCGCACTTTCTCAGCTTAGAGAACTAGTGAAAATACTGTCACTCAGCTCAATGAACTGGAAAAATTTTCACCGTATCAACATACTCATGCATGTATGCTGACATTAGGCTCAGAGTCCAATCAAATTACCGTAACCCAAAGGTACTCACTCCCCAGCCAGTGCAACTCACTGGTATACGGGGTCGTACCGACCGACATTACAAACATTTCAAAGTCGTAGCCTAAGACTAATTATTCGTACGATTACCCAATCTGTAAACACAAAAAGGACGAACTTGTATGAAAAGCATGTGTGCCTTTTGGAAAAACTCGTATGTTCTAAGCCATTCGGCCCCTGGCCCCTGCCAGATTTTAGGCCACGGCGCGCCTATGCTTTCGTCCGCCATATTCATTGAGCATGCGCTGTTGTGTCAATTGTTGCCTAGCGGAGACAATATTTCAAGAAATCTGTCTTCACGAGTTTTTTAAAGTTCGACTTCAATTCAAGCCGCGCACTTATGACAGTTCGTCGTGAGAAAATGTCTCGACTTTTAGCTGCTGAGTGACGTCACGGATAGAAACGAGAAAATATACCAGTTCATCGGACATTATTTTTTGGAACGAATTCGTAACAATATTTTATTATCGCAAACCGCGGTGTTTTAATACAAAACTTTGACGAACGCTCCAGAGTCGATACTGAATAACAAAAGTTCTGAATCATAGCAATGTGGAATGTGTTTCATTTCATATAACAAAAATTATCTTTCAAAAAATAAGTAATTTATCTGCACATTTTCTAAATAGCGGAATGCCGACATTGCTGATAACTGCGACATTATTTTTATCCTAATTTTTTCTTTTCTCAATTTCAGATGAGAAAACTAGTCTAATCTCATTTGTAAAGATCGGATAGAAATGAGATCGACTCGATCCAAACCAACTTCTCGACCTGGATCGAATCGAAACCGGTCATTCGTTTTAATGCCATCTCATGTTTAGATCTTTCGATCCAGTGTTGTCAAATACGTGATCCAAATTTCGATCTTTGGATTCTCCACGTAAACGTAGTAAGTAACAACAGTGCTTCAAAAAAGAGCGTTGTTACTCTCATATACTTCAGAAACTGAAAGGAACTAAAGACTGCTCGAAAGCAGGTGGAGAAACTTTATCTGTCAAACCGAATGACTATGCAGTTTAAATCGGCTTTCAGTATTTAGGGAACTCTGTTTGGCTTTCAGTATTTAGGGAACTCTATTTGAACACTTGTAATGAGATTGTATAGAAATACCATTTGCATTGTCAGAATGGAAAAAATCGAGCTAATGAAACAACTCGAAATATTATCTGTCATGTTTCTGCACTAGCCCGATCATTTTGCCAGTTCAAAATAAGTGTCCAACTACACCAAGTGTCATACACTAAAGTGTACGCAATACACTTCGAGTGTCAAAAAGAACAAACCTATAATTGATGGTTCAAATGTAAGCTACGTAACTACGTTAACATAAAATTTAAAATTAATGTTAGTGTTAACGTTAACAGAATCTGTACTGGAAATCTATCGGCTATGTTACTAGTATGTAGCGTACCTATTGCTACTATGTATACAATATTACTATATAGGGAGAAGAGAATCGAGGTCGATTTTTCGATCTCGATTCTTTTCAAGCCGATTTTTTCACGATAGATTTTTTTCCAAGCGATTCGAATCGATCCGAAAAATCGATTTCTTTTTCAAAAAACGACAACCCTAGGCTCCAGCCTAAGTTCAGTAGTGATGGACCAGCACATTGCTATTCCCATTGGATTCATAAATCAGTCTATCGACTATCACTATGCTTGCAGCTGGCAGGCAATACATGGTCAAACCTAGAGTCACTTCATACGAACTAACACAAACATCCATTATCTTGAGTACGGACAATGTGTGTTTCATTTGAAAGTAGTACATTTGAAATTTTTTTGCAGTTGTCTCGATTTTTCATTTTAAAGAACTCCACTAAAGTGGATAAACGCTGTATTTAGTTGACATTTCATGAGACATATTTCGATTCCGTGAAACGTCCATCAAAATCCATCTGCTACACGTATACACACTAAAACTATGCCATTTAAGAAACCTGCGATTTTTTAAATTCGCAGGTTTTTAGTACTAAATATGTACCAAAAGTGGTGATTGACCGTACTCATGATAGTGGATGTTTTTGTTAGTTCTTATACAGTGACTCTAGTCAAACCTAACTATATGCTCAATATCAAGAACTCTTTGGCCTGAATATGATAACGGGAGAAGCAAGTATATCCTAAGCCTGAGCAGGAAAGGTGCCACCCCACTAATCGGAGTGCTCACAGGGGACTGCCTAATCGGTTGACATGCTAGACGACTGGGAGCCGACGCAAGTGATCTTGGTCGTAGCTGCGGTGACCCAGAAGTGGAGGAGTCAATCTTTCACGTCCTATGTGAGAGTCCGGCCCTATCGAGAACGAGAAGACGGAACCTCGGCGCTTATTTCCTCGATGACCTCGGTGATATTGATAAGGGAAAGCTATGTAACATAGCAAACTTTATAAAATCCACGATATGGTTTTAGACGCCAGGAGTTTTTCAAACTCAAGCGGGGAGCACAATGGACGAACAATAATGTCTAAGTGAAGGATGATGATAGCATCACCACCCCTTATACCATACAATACCATTCACATATTCGATATCACCGTTATATATATTTTCTAATTCACCAAAAGAGAAAAATATAATTTAATCTTGTTAACCGCCGAACTGACAGTTTTTGAAACATATTATTTTTTTTCTTTGTCGGAAGAAATAGTTTCTACCATCAAAGTTGATAGTGGGAATCGAACGTCCTGAATCTATCAGCTAATGTCGATCTGTCTCTCTGATGATTTTCATGTGAGCCCTTGGCCGCTATAAGCGAAGTCGTCTATTGCCGACGTGTCACCAAAAAGAAACAAAAGCTGTAATAATACTGGAAGAGTGGCTTGAAGGACACTTAGCGAATCAAATCAATCAGTGCTTGCCAATATGTTTGGAACTCTATGAATTGTATATGCCACATACTATAACATCACAGATAATACGAGTGTGCTTCTCGTTTGAAATTTTCTTAGGGGGTTACTACTCGGTTAACTCTATCCAAAATCTTTGATTTGTTAAGGTTTTCTTTAATGTTTTCTATAAGTCCTCCTCCTGCATGAAATTTAAGTCCGATGACTGGGATAGCCGTATCATAGAAAATATGTTTTTTTCAAACCACAACCTATTTCCTTGGACGTGGTTTGGTGGTCGTTATGATGCTGAAAAGTTGGTAGAATCTAGTACTTTAATATTCCTACATAGATGTCAGCCGCCATTTCCTTTACAATTCTCCGAAGTTTGGAATCTGGATGTTTCCCATATTCCTTTGGGTGGCTGTCATATAAAACACGTGTTTATTTATTTATTTTAAGAATATTAGCCGATAACTTCAAAGCGCTTCAAGCTTCGACTGTGAAATTTTAAACACGATGATTTTACAATAGTTCCAGGTATGAATATGAAAAAATCGAAAGAGTCCTTCGTATAGCAGCGAAACAAAATTCTAGTAAAATCTCTTAACTCAATTTACACAATTTATAAGAAATTGTTTGATCACGAATTTAAATATTTTACAAATTGTTTTTGAGTAAAAACAAAGTTCCTACCTAAATCCATTCTGCTAGCTCTCATACAAAAAGTCCTTTAAACACGTGTTCTGAAATAGTAATCGACTTCTAAGCAATTTATGATAGAAATTTTAAATTTTGTATAGGTACATTGATTTAATAACAAGTATACCATGGAGATACATTGCTGGTATCGATATCATAATATCATTAATATCAGCAGTGTATCACTCAATACTTAGCATATACGAGATAAACGAACCGGTATATATCAAGTATTGAACCCGTTTCACGGTATACAAATCCAATAATTTTACCTAGTATACTATCCATTCAACAAATCACCAAAGTTTTATCGCAATCGGATGAATGATTTAGGAGCGCATACGAGACAAACAAACAAGAATTTATTTTTATATGCATAGAAATTGCAGTTAAAGGTTTGAATTTGAAGAATTCACTGAATTTGAAGAATTCAGTACTATCATTGATTCCTAATATCTCCATATATCAATTCTCAACTAAATTTTTTCGGAAATGAAAATTTGCAAAATTTTTGCATGTTAGTTACTTGAAGGACTCACTCGTTTTTATTCATACAAAGTTCGCAAGTATTGACAAATTAAATTGGCCAAAATTTTAAATTTTCAGTCAAATAAAAACTGTAAAACTAACTTTATGTATGGGAACTACCGAAAGGACTGGAAGAATTTTGCTGACAAACATACTCGAACTTAATCTTAATTTAATTTTAAACTGATGGTCATTGTCACTAGTGTTTAAGTAATAATAGTGTATATTTATATGCTTGCTATTGTAAATATAATAATAATACAAATCTTAACTTAAAATTAAGTTGTGTAAAATTTTGACTTCGAGGCTTTATGATTTTTTCTTTATAGTGATTGAGTGATAACATGTTTACAAAATTTTTGAATGGCAGGTATCCGAAGAACTCACGACATTTTCCTCATGTTCTTTTCTTTAACTGCAACTTTAAGAAAATCAACGTATTTAAAATGTCGTTGCTTAAAGGGTTCTAAAAGTATTGGCGAATATTCTTCAAAATGTTGGAAGAGTCTTGTAAGGCACCTACCCAAAAGTAACTACGATTGAACCCATTAACGAACTTAGCCTTACAAAGTAGACCAACTGTCAGCATGTCAAACTTCAACATCCTAGATTAAGGCATTCTTGACAGAAGATAGAAGGACAGACAGGCAGAAAGACGGACGGACAGAAAATATACATCCCTTGTTTTATTTGAATTTCCGTTTTCTGTATTACATACCTTTGGGGTAGATTAAATTAAAAGTTGTACATAATATAAATTTCATCTAGAGTATAAAAACCGGTAAATTATTTTTCCGGTAATTAATTTTCCAAATAACCTCAGTGTCTCGAAACAACCCTGGAACGCGGAAATAAAAAAAAGTTAAGGATAGCAAATAGTTTTGAAATTTAACGTTGATTACAATACTTTATTATTAAGTAGTAAAGTAAAATCCCCTAAAGGTCACTCCTTAGGCCCTCACACCCGTTTCATGGTCTATTGATACTACTAAAACAATAGTCAAAGAGAATACAGAATAAATAAATAATGGGACAAAAAAGGCAAAAAAGCCTAACAGAAAAAGGACAAACCTACAAACATTTATTTTAAAGAATTTTTCTATATTATCAATAAAGATTGTTTTTGGAATAAACTTGTTTTATTCCAGCTTGTATCTGTTAGCTTAACTTAATTAAATTTAAGACTTTTTTCTTTATGAAAACTTTAAACTTATCTAAACTATCAAAATTTGCCCAAAACTACGTCTTTTAAATTTCGAATCTAAGCGGGAAAATAACTTGTTCCGAATTTTCCGACGTTTTGTTCATACTTTGTGCCAACCCTCATGTCCTGAATGAAAATCGGGAAACATGGCACGAATAACATATGCAGTGTAGAGTAGAGCGCTGCTGCCACTACATCCACCCTCTATTTTAGCCGTCCCAAAAAGCTTATAACGCTGTTCTTGTATGGGTGCGACATTTTCTACCATGAGGGGGTTGTTCGAAGTGCACCCTCGCATAAAGTGATTCAGTCGTCGGTTGTCATATTACGAGACAGAGATTGCCCCGCCAAGCATGTCAAAGTGATTCAGAGTGTTGAATAAGTGCAGAATTTTCCACGAAAGACATCAATTCCGTGGAGAGCGTTAGTGCGATTGCGAAAAGAATAAAATTTTAGATTCCGATTTCGAAAAATCGACTCAAAAGGGACCACTTCCTCCGTTCGCCAACACATACTAGTCCCGATGGTGACTGAGCTCTCTAATGGAGTTCACCCCATTCCTTACTCCAATATGGAGTCGGTGCCACCATCGTGAATTTATGTCAATTCCCTTACCTTGTGGATAGTGTGTGCCCAGTTTTTGAATTGTGTGCCATGGTTTTGGTTTTCCGGTGCCGTTTGAAAACTATCCGAAATTTTCATCTTTTCAAATTTTCCGAAAAAGTTCTAAGCAAATCGTGAAAATGTGTTGCGAGTACAAGACCTGAATTCAATTCAACAGTGTAATATCGCGCCATAACTGGCTATAAAACCAAACAACGAGAGGAGTTTGTTGCCGGGGGTGACGAATAGAAGAATTCTATTTTAAAGAAGAAAAAAAAAATGTCTGGCGTCTGGTGTCGTATGTAATTCCTTTACCGGTGAATGGAGAATAAGAAAAAGTGCGAATGAAAATCCAAGACAAGAAGGATTGAGTGTTCTTAATTTCCCATCCCCTAGCATTTTTTCCCTGCCGTATTCCACCCCATACAATACACATATCGTACCGTTGCTGTGCTCTTTCCTTGATAAGATTTCACGTATACGCGGCGTCAACCTTTAATCAATTTTGTGAAGTATTAAAAACTGCGCCAAAAATAGTGACGAAGGGTGAAGGCTTTAAGTGAAAATAAATCGAAAGGATGAAAAACAGCCCCGATTTTCCTCACTAGTGTTGTGTGTAGTGTATGATTGTGGTAGAAGAAAATTTACAACTGGAGAAAAAAAAAACATTGTGCGTATTTGTGTAGGTAAGGCTCTCACTCACTACCTTTAGTGGACATGATAAAGCAGGCACGGGAATTAATTGAAAATTTCATTCAGGTATGCACTTTTACTTTTTCTTTATACCTATTTTGAGCCCACTCTTCTCACTGGTTCCAACCAATTTTTTTGAGGTTATGGTTGGATTTCAATTTGAAAACCGAGCTAAAATTATGTGTTTAATATTTACTTTAGAAAAGCCAATTATGTAGACATTATCTACTAAGTTCTTTCATTTTCGAATGGAAACGCCAATATTTTATAATCATCTACAAAATATGAATATAATGAATGCCTATATACGTACGTACATAATTATATTTTTCTTTTTATAATGTGGAAATTGGAATTAATATGTCCTCTCAGTTACATAAATATCTCTCTAAAGGAGAATAACTCCTAAGGGTATCTGTTCCGCTTGAAAGCTAAACAAGAAACCATTATTTTTAGAAATCACATTTTTAAGAAAATACTAACGCACTAACTATAAACGAAAATATGCACCTGTAGAAGTCCAATTCAGTACTAACTGAATTCAATTATGTATCAGAAACTAATTTAACTTCGAATGTAAGTACCCGATCTGTACTGTAAGCTAGAAGAGATCTTGTGACCAAGGTGCACGCAATATAGTCCATGGACTATATTTAACCAGAATTTCAAGCTCCAATAGCCGTCTAACTAAGTTTAAGAAATCATACTACTGACTATATGTACCTATACTGACTATAAAATACACATAAAATCCGAATCTCGAAATTGTTCGGAGAGAGTCAAAATTTCTGAAATTCGCCTTTAGGACGATTACGAACACGGAATTCAAAATCGGAAATTAATTTTATTTATTATCACGGCTGAAAGAAATTACAACTCTAAAAATGGAAAAGAAATGGGTCCAACATTATTTATGGAATAGTCAGTACCCGATTTAAGGGTTAATCACTTTCTCCGTACCAGTACTGTATCAGTTCTGAGATTTTGTTAAACTCAAGAGAACTAGACCTTTAGCAATCAAATATATAATACGAAGCTGTTTATATCGGACTGGAGCTCAAATCTGTCTGACGTAAATATTTTATTTTTATTTATTTATTTATTTATTTGTAGACAATTAAAGTCTATTTAACAATATATATAAACAAAAATTCTTAAATTCTACTCTTAAAACTAATATTACAACTCAATAATACAACAAAAAAACAGCACAAAGAATAAATATCTTAGACCTAAAAATTTTAAAAGTTTCTTAAATATTAACTCGCAGATAGTGTCTTAAGTTTAGTCATTATTTTGCCCTTGTATGTAGTTCTACTTACAGAGCTGGTGTAGCAATCTGAATGCAGGTTAAAGTTTCTAATAGCACAAGCAATAGGATCATTCATCATGAAGTTCGAAGAATGATTCTCCATTTTCAGGATTCTGCCGTTTCGAAGATTAAGCCTGTGCTCAACAAATATTAGGCGGAAAAGGAGTTCATTCGAAATTAAATTGGAATTAATTAAGTCGAAAGCTAGTGTTGCCGAAGCTAGCTCTCTTCTTCTTTCAAGCGTGGTCATATCCAGCAAAAGTAGCCTTCACTTATAAGAGGGCAAACAGTAGCTACTAAACTGGAGGCTTCGTAAAGCAAACAGCAAAAATTGGACTTGTACCCTTTCAACCCTGTACGAGTCAATTTGAGTGGATGGTGACCAGACAACGCTTGCATACTCGAGCAGAGGCAACAACAATGTACAGAAAAGAGTCTTACACAAATATGGGTCACCGAATTCTTTGACTCTCCTTTTTAAGAATCCTAACATAGCCATACCACTATTTGAAATAATACTGAAATTTTTCCAGTACCAACTATGTTCGGTTTTTGTTGTACTTTAGTACCTAAGTACTCTAAAAAGTGCTGGGCAAAAAGAATAATAAGATATACTGAGCTCCTAAGCAATACTTCAAAGAATTCATTCCGGCTAAAATTTTGTAATCATAGACAATATCGATTAGAGGTTGTTGCTGACGAAATGTCATTTATGGTAGTGCAATTTTAAACAACTGTAACTTTTATAAAACTTAATTTTATTAATCAAAATAGGTACCGGCAAAAGTTAAAAAAAATTGTAGCCTAGTGAAAAACCCCAGCTGCAGACCTCCAAACAGGCACCATTATCTTCTTCGAATGGAAGCCTGGTTTTGCCATGTGTTAAGGTGTCTCATCAGAATCCAACTATTGTACCGATCGGTGACGATTGTCGTACAGTACATTTCATCACATGCTATATGGCACTATCCTCTTCAAAACTGGATCTTTTCTCTTCCGGGAGAGCAGGGATCTGCAAATTTCCAGTCGACGCATCATGTTTTGCTCTGTATGCTCATGCGGAGCCTACTTATCAAGTTTTTTGATTTTTCCAAGCTGTTGCAAGTGCCGGTAAACTGTGGAATGGTGTTTGCCCAATTTCTGACAATGTCCCTTACAGTTTGACGTGATTCAGATTCCACTAATAAATTCAGCTTGTCCTTGCCGGTCGAAGGTCGTGGATACCACGTGGCTCACTATGACGGGTCATATATCCTGATTACGTCCGTTGCAATGTGGCGAAGTTTAATCATTTTTTTTTTTTTCTGTGCGATCACAATGAAGTCCAAAACTGAAATGATTCCATGAATAAATGTACCCAGTTGCTCGCTAGTCTCTTAAGAGACAAAATCTCGATGGTTTGAGCCTAGGAATCATATTGCTTATCTTTCTTCATCACTAGATAGAAAGAAATAGCAATATAAACATGTGCTCCCACCACGATCTATTTGTAAGGCAAAAAACAGCCGCATCACTCCGAGCGCAGCAAATGTCATCCGCGACTTACACGATAAAAATTTAATACGCGAAAAGTTACAGTTCAAGTGCGGTTACAATAAAACGACACAAGTGCGATGTGAAGTGATTGGAAATGTGTCACTACGTTATTAGTTTTGTATATTTATTAGTTTTGTATATTTATTAGTTTTGTATATT
Organism: Beris chalybata; assembly: GCA_949128065.1. Classification (NCBI taxonomy): domain Eukaryota; kingdom Metazoa; phylum Arthropoda; class Insecta; order Diptera; family Stratiomyidae; genus Beris; species Beris chalybata. The sequence goes on from OX421895.1 coordinate 95,883,056, forward strand.
TATTAGTTTTGTATATTTATTAGTTTTGTATATTTATTATATTGCAGTAAGGTAACTTCGCCCCTGCCTGCACGTTTCATTTCATAGCCCCCTTTCTTATTTCCAGCCGATGAAAATCTCCGCGAAATATTCATTCGAGTACGAGCTTTTATACACGCTATCATCAAACAGATGGCGCTATTGCCAAAGCCATTTTTCTATCGAGACATTCGCAGACATGTCTTCGAGATTCGGGAGCATTTGTCGCGATACTGTGTATTTTTCCCATAAGACGTCTCGTAGAATCTCGCAGACAGGCCGCCATAGTCTTCGAGATATCTGCGAGACTCTCGCAGATTTCTCGAAGACATATCGGTTTGTCTCCGAGATTTCTGCGAGACGTCTTATGGGAAAAATACACGGTATCGAGACAAATGCACCCCGAAATATCGAAGACATGTCTGCGAATGTCTCGATAGCAAATTTTTGTTTAGTGTAGCGCCATCTGTTCGATGATAGCGTGTTGTGATAAAAGTTCGTACTCGTATGAATATTTCGCGGAGATTGCCATCGGCTGGAAATAAGAAAGGGGGTTATAAAATGAAACGTGCAGGCAGGGGCGAAGTTACCTTACTGCAATATAATGAATATAAAAAACTATTAACGTAGTAGCACATTTCCAATCACTTCACATCGCACTTGTGTCGTTTTATTGTAACCGCACTTGAACTGTAACTTTTCGCGTATTTTATTTTTATCGTGTAAGACGTGGATGACATTTGCTGCGCTCGGAGTGATGCGGCTGTTTTATGCATTACAAATAGATCGTGGTGGGAGCACATGTTTATATTGCTATTTCTTTCTATCTAGTGATGAAGAAAGATAAGCAATATGATTCCTACGCTCAAACCATCGAGATTATGTCTCTTAAGAGACAAGCGACCAACTGGGAGTGATTGGAAAAGTGTCACTACGTTATTAGTTTTTTATATTTATTATATTGCAGTAAGGTAACTTCGCCCCTGCCTGCACGTTTCACTCATAACCCCCTTTCTTATTTCCAGCCGATGGCAATCCCCGCGAAATACTCATACGAGTACGAGCTTTTATCACAACACGTTATCATCAAACAGATGGCGCTATTGCCAATGCCATTTTTCTATCGAGACATTCGCAGACATGTCTTCGAGATTCGGGGAGCATTTGTCTTGATACCGTGTGTTTTTCCCATAAGACGTCTCGAAGAATCTCGCAGACAGGCCGCCATGTCTTCGAGATATCTGCGAGATTCTCGCAGACGCGACCAACTGGGTAGGGGTAGAGTCACTTCATACGAACTAACACAAACATCCATTATCTTGAGTATGGAATATGTGTGTTTTATTTGAAACCAGTCCATTTGAAATTTTTTTTGCAGTTGTCTCGATTTTTCATTTTAAGGATCTCCACTAAAGTGGATAAACGCTGTATTTAGTTGACATTTCATGAGACATATCTCGATTCCGTGAAACGTCAATCAAAATCCATCTGCTACACGTACCTATACACACTAAAACTTTGCCATTTAAGAAACCTGCGATTTTTTAAACTCGCAGGTTTTTAGACTACTAAATATGTACCAAAAGTGGTCATTGTCCGTACTCATGATAATGGATGTTTCAATACCACTTGTGCCACCTGGCGGCAGTTTGAGACATGAAAATCGCAAGTAACTTCACTTCATAGCGAAAAACGACATTTTATCTGCAACCTAATACAATTCTACGAAATAGCAGTATGTACCTACTGTTCAAAATATTCCGATAGATCTGCGGCTGGAGGTCCGTACCCGTTCCGATCTGTCATACGGGTAGGTCGCAATAGGATTACGTCGAAAAACTTACACCATTTAACAAAATCGAACATGAGACAACAAATTTTGAAGAGTTACCCAGCAAGCAGAAAAACGCATTTCGCGTCGGGGAACTTGCCGAGGATTCGAAATTTCGCATTATAGGCGAAATCTAGACGAATATTGTTCGCCATGTCGTACGTTATTCGCATTGCCTATCGGAAATCCTCTTAAAAACAAAAATTGTAGACCAGCATTCTCTGATTGTTCGCCATGTCGAGTTTTTGTAGACCAACTTCTCTGATTGTTCGCCATGTCGAGTTTTTGGCGTATTCGCGCTGTTTTACGGAGAAATGGTTATGAACAACGTTTTTGTCAAATCGCGATCAGTAAGCGTGTAATACTCGTGGTGTGAACAAAGAAAGTTTTGTGCAAAGTTTTGTTTGAAGTCATTTCTACGGTAAGTAATAGCCCTAAGGTTCTAAAAGTGCAATTATAGTAAACTTTAGTCGAGCGATGTGCGAACCGAGCACATATCACACATCGTTCAAATCGCTTTCAATATAATTCCGTAAATAATTTCGTTTATTGTTTCATTGGCAGGGGAAAATATAAATAGTCGGGATCCCGACTACTTCCTTCCTTCATTTTGTTGCATTAACGGCGATGTCGCCCATTCATCGATGGGGAGATTCCCTGATGTTGCGTACGGAAGATTCGAATTTGACGAAACGTTTTGTTCGCCAGCGCTACCGCCGGGGAACCATTGGCGATTTCGCCGGCGAAGAAATTTTTCTTCGCGATGATTCGACAACAATTCCCTGGCGAATCATTTTGCTTGGTGGGTATTATACTCTAGATAAAATCTGGGCTTAGCACGAATTTCATTCTGAAAAATCTTAAAAATACGCAACTATATTGTTACGGATTTGATCTTCCAAATTTTTGCTTAAGGGGAGCAATCCCTTTACAGTTTTGAACTACTAAAAAAATTTTTTTTTTCACATATTTCGAAAGAATAAAGCGTACCGAACGTTGTGTATGAAATAGAGTCAGTTTGGCTCGAAAGTATGTCTTGTGCAGTAAAATTTTGAAACTAAAATACCAAACTATCCTTAAGGAACGCGATTTAATAAAGTTCGAAAATGTTCTAAAAAAATCTGCCAGCAGTCTGGGCGCAACTTTATTATTTTTCCGGCAGAAGTTCGGAACGCGTTCAATTCGGGGATGCGGCGTAGGCTACTATGTGACAAAAAGTTCGGGAAGCGGTTAGAATATGGTGTAACATATGAATTATATAATTGGGTCATATTCCGGGATGTATCTAGAGGTTGAAAAAGAAAAAAACTTAAAATTAGGTGATTGTTACAAAAGCCCGTGGAAGTGAAATGATATTCGATATCTGATCAGACCTGAGAGATATTCCGGAATTCATGAAAAAGTATACAACCACTTTACACCCTCTTCGGAGTCGAATTTCAAAAAACGTTGAAAACACATTCTAGGTATTCATATGAAAAATTCGTAAAATAAAAATGAGTTCAATATTTGGAAAGACCTAGTAATTATGACGAAAATCGTGAAAATATATGCATATTATTTTCACTTACCATTTTTTTACCCCTCCCCCCTTCCGAACGCCAATGGATATTTGAATTTTTTTTATCAGAATTACTTGTCTAGTTTATTTACATATACGTAACGAGTTTCAACTTTCTAGCATAAGCCGTTCTAAAGTTAGGAAAAACTCCCCCCAAATACCAAGTTTCAGCTTTCTATCGTTATAGGTTCTTAAGATATAAGCCTCGGAACTTTTTCCTTCTCACCCTCTACACCCACCTCTCCAATTTTTTTTTCCCTACTAGGGTTCTTTTGGGCCTACTGTTGTTAAAAATTTGAATCATCTATCTTACACTGTTAATGAGTTATGAAAAATTGAGATTTGAAAAATTCTTATACCCTCCACTTGAATGCTCCACTACCCCCTTAAAAAATTTTACTTTGAGCAATCTTTATTTATCGAGCTTTATTCTCAAACCAAATTTTATTTTTCTGGTGTAATTGATTTGTGAGATATCATAATCTGAAGTTTTTAACCCCCCACCCCCATACGCCACTACCCCCACCCAAAAATTTTATTTCAGTCTACTCTCCTAGTATAACTACAGATATTTGTTAAGTTTTAATTACTTGCCATTATCGGTTTAGGATATATGGATTTTAGAATGTGTCGATCTCCACTTTTTTGCGTTTCGGTCACATTATTTCCCCCTCCACTCCCACACCCCTTCACCCATATCATCAATTTTTTTGTAAATGGGTCCACTATCAAAGTTCTATAGGAATTCCAAGTTTCAACCTCCTAACATAAGTGGTTGCTGAGATCTAGAAACCAAAATTTTTCGTATAAAACGCTTCTCCCACCTTCCCCCTCACACCCTCACCACTCAAAAAAATTTCGCTTCAAGGGGTCTACCACGTCTATTCATAAAATTTTTTTTAATTTAATAGCTCCACTGTTTTGAGAGCTACGAGCCTTCAAACGATTTGGGGCGGTCGACGTACGACGGACAGCGGACAGACGGAGTGAACATTTTTATTGCTTTTTTCGTGTCTACTAGTCATGAAACGTGGAGAAAAAAATTTTAAGGGTAGTAAAATTTTTCTTTTAAAAATCGATAACAATACTGTATTATAAATAATAAAGTAAAATATGACAAATTGAGCAGTTTTCGATGTCACGCAAGACACACCTAAAGGAATGCCCTATAACGCCGCCATTTTACTTTGTAACAAAAAAAATATTTATTTTTGTCAATAAAGAAAGTTTTAATAATATCATGTCAAAATTTTAAAATGATGCGATTATTTTATCACCATAAAAAAAATTCATAAAAAATGGCTCATTTTCAGGCGTCTAAAGGGATTGCTCCCCTTAAGTGAATCATTCACATGTTTTCAATAATCTGAAATTGGAGAAATCGTAGTTTCCTTCCCCGTCGGTGTGTTCCAGAAAAAGGTTGGGAATATTCGCATATAATTCTAATATTTATGCATCAAATTTTAAACTGGATTTCTAGCCGTTTTAGAGATTCAAAATTCAGAAGTCTTAAGGCTCGTGTCCACTAGCAAGCAAAACTTGTTAGAGTTGCTCTATGACATTTATTGCTGCATGTGTACACGGTTCCGAGAGCGCATTTGCCCAAGTTTTTGCTCTAGCCAGCAAACGCTTGCCTTTTCAAGCAAGTTGTCAATGTACACGCTAACTTGCGAGAGTTGAGATCTCGCAAGAAAGTTTCGATCGGTTCCGACATTTTTCAGCAAGTCAGTACAATTGCATTGGATGTGAGGTTAAGTTCAGTTTTAGGAGTTGTAGTTCCATAGTTTACGTGCGAAGTATGAACGGAAAATTCAAGTGAAGTTCCGAGTACACGTTTTTGCTCATTTCCAATGTGGAACTTTATCCAGAGTTGTGATATTTTTCTTTTTCGTTTTGACAGTTCAAAGAAACTTTGATGATGAAGTGTATACGGAAGAGCAAGTTTTACTTGCAAGATTTTTGTAGAGATACTTGCTAGAGTAAAATTGCTGCAATTTGACAGATAGTGTACACATCGCACCAAATTACTCTAGCAAGAAATGTCGCAAGTTACTTGCCAGTGGACACGAGCCTTTACATTACGTCTCCACTTTTCAATGCGAAACAATACCCAAACCAAAAAATTTTAAATTACTTTCAAATTGACTTTTTCTTCGAAAAGTGATGCATATTTGACTACTATCCAAAAAAGTACATCTTTTTTGATTAAATTGATTTTTTTACGGTGTACGATTTACCCAATTTTAAATTATGGAAAATTTGACAGCTGAAATCGCCGATGAAATAGTTGCATTTTTAAAGTTCTTCGGGTTTATAATAAAAAGATGGAAATACGTAAGCTTACATATGTGCACACATATGCCTCAGGATTTCAATTCCTCAATTATCATCATCTTAAAATAATTAGCAAAGTATCACTAGATTCATGTCGATTATGTGAAACCAGGAGCTAGAAACAAAAGACTACTTAGGTTGTGGTTGGAGAAGCAGTAGGGCTCCTACAGACTCAAATTAACAAATAAATCTATTTATAATTATATAAGTATAGGTATGTATATCTCAACTTGATTTTCGGGATACATGTAAAATAGTTCCAGATGGTTCCTGTAAAGTTTGGGGCCAATCAAAAAAAAAAAATTCTTTTGTAAATTTTTCCAAAAAAAAATTTCATGTTTTAGTACCACGGTGCTCAAACTGTTTGTTTCTTTATCCCTATGCCTTCCAATATCTTTCATCCGATTGCGATGAAACTTTGTTGTTTTGTTGAGCGCTTACCCGCGAACATTTCTTTATTAGTAAAACTATTCCACAATATGACGCGAGACACGAACAAATTAATGTGTTTTTTTCATATAGTTTAGCGAGAGTTCGTGTGTTTTCGGTATATAAGTGCGCTCGTCTGCCGAAATCGGACAACTGCAAGCATTCGAAACAACGGGAATAACGGGGGCAACGTTTCTCCCATTATTTTCGACGGGAGAAACGGGAAATCGTTTTCCTAACTTTTTTTTATTTACGCGTTTTATGACTAGTAAGCCCAAAAACGCCGTAATACAATTTTTTTTATTTCACCATAAAATTTTTACAGAACTTGGTAGACTTCTTGCGGTGAGGGGTACCAAGGAAAGAAAAACATGTAATACCATGGATACATTGCTGGTATACGTACCATGGTATCATGAATACCATAAATGTATCGCACAATATCACGCTTTTACTAGATAAATAACCTAGTTTAATCGTGGTTTTGACGCCACTTCGTAGTATACAGATGCGATAATTTTACCACGTAAGCAGCGCCACTTTCCAGCCTGTGGATGTTCTGCTAAATAAAACTTCCAACAAATGAAATGACATTTGATGAACATAACCACCAGAATGACAGATAAACATAACCACCAGAATGACAGATAAACAGCTGATGTCAATGCATACTACCTACTGTTGATGTATCACCATATCTAGTTTCCTATATTATGATCATACCACACTGGAAAGTATACAACCAGTGTATCGATGGTATTACATACAGCCCATACTATAGTGGTAGAAAAATAAAATTGTTCATAGGGCTAGCAAGGTTGGTTGAAACGTATGATGTAATGTAGAAGTACTACATACTAGAATAATTTAAGCAAAAAATGTCCATATTTTGATTGGTGTACATATTAGAGTGGAATAAAAATATGTGCGTGAGAAGGTATTTTTTTCCACATATCTACGAATTTTGTCATATCTCTTAGGCATGTTGAGTTATAAAATACATTTTACTTCTGCTGGTGCTTATATAGCGCCTAGAAACCGTTTTCCAAATTTTTCGATATAAAACGCCTTAGGGAGTTTAAAGTCGTTGCTTACATTTTCACTAATTCCGATATATTTCTTAGGTCTAGTGAAATATCGAATCTGTTTTCACTTTTAAAGGCCTTAAAATTAATCGGGAAAATAAATAAAGTATGAGCGCAACTTTTTATTATTCGGGTAGAAGTTCGGAACGCGTTTAAAGCTGAGGTTGTTAAAAAGAAATAACTAGGAGGCTATTCTAAGTTTGTCAGTCGCATAGTACATCGAAAGGAAGAAAGAAAACGGTTTTAAATCGTTGTATCTATGTAAGGAATTTGTATACACATAATCATCAATAGCGCGACAGCCCAAATTGGGCACTGGCCTCCTGAAGTCGTCTCCTACAAGCGCCCCGCGCTGCAATCTAAACCTCCAGCTTCTAATTTTTACTGGTCTGCTACCACTCGCTTTACCTTTAAGTTTAAGGATTCTTCTATCTTCCAAACGCTCTACATGGCCAGCCCACTGTACATAGTTTACCTAGTGAACGTTTAATCTACTGGCTCCTTGAAGAGTGGATACAACTCATGCTTGTATTCGCCAGTCCATTCCTTCCTTGACAGGTTCCAACATTTTTCGGAGGACCTTTCTTTCGAATGCGTTAACTGTTTTTCGGAAGCTGAAGTTAATATCCATGTCTCGGGACTCCGTATACTAGTAACTTAAAATAATGAAATCGAAATACAATTTAACCAAGAAACTTTCTTATTAAAGTTTTCATTCATAAGAGATAAAAAATGCTTGTGGGTAAATTTTGTTCGTGTTCCCATTAATTTGTAATCAAATAGCACTATACAGTGTCAGTCCTTGATTCACACTAGCCAATCCTTTCTTGGCATAGAGGAAAAGAATACTGTAAAAAAGCATTAAAACCAGAAAATAAAATGGAAATCGATTAAACGGCAATCAGTCCTTTCCAGAATATTGCCACCATTATGTATCGCATACAAAACCACCATTTGCTATGGCGGGAGTGGTATACGACGGAATAATTTCCCTAGGTTTTCATACTCGCTTTTGTAGCAATGACTTTGAAAACGCTTTTTTATACATTACAAATTAGGCCAATTCGGAAATGGTGGCATTGCCTAAGGCCTGACGAGCAAGGATTCTTATTTAATAATATACAATACAATACTTTTCACACATTACGGTGTTGGCTGGATAGCGTTGCAAAGAAATTAAATACAATAATTTACCACGAAAATAACAGACATTCAGTAAAGGCCGTATACTATCGGTGGCGTTAGAAGTTGAGCAATTTCCGCCACTACGGTTCACTCAAAGTAACTACATTTTAATGGAAGGCTATTCAGAGTGAACAAAAAGGTCAAATATTTTCATAGGTGGTTTATTTCAATGTAAAATTGAGATATATTACCGATCCGAACAATTGTCACTTTACGGAGGTGTAGCGCACCGAAAATTTGATTTATTGTCAATAAATGAAGTCATATTGCGGCTATTCGTTTAATTTTTGGCAATTTTGTAACACATTAATCAGGACACATTAAGTGGCATTCGATATTTTTAATGGAGCCTTCGGGCGTTGTTCCTGTAATCGCATGAAGCAAGTATTAACCGAGTATACATAAGTAATATTTAATGGCGTTGAGTCATTGAATTGGTGTGTAAGTTTTGCCGATAACACTTTATGTCATTTGTAAAAGATATTAGCGTAATTAGAGTAAAGATTTGAGATAAGCAACGTAGCTGATTAGGTATTATTCTTGCACTGTAAGCACTGTGTCCGGGGTTCGATACACCTCTTCGTTTTTTGTATTATACTTTAGGTAAATTAAATATCTCTTTCTCAGGAATGTATCACTTTTTTTAATAACAAAATATTGTAACTAAATTTAGTATTTTAATATTATAGTTTAACAACAGTAGACACCAGTAAAGCAAAAAAAGTAATAAAGAAATGTTGTGCTATAGGAATCCTAGAGTAAAATTGCTGTGGAGTTAAGCCTGAAACACAATGCTCACGTTCCGTTCCGTCACGTTCAGATGTCAAAGTAGACCTTATGGGCTGGCCATGTAAATGCACACAATGGTTGTAACGGAACGGACGAGTTCACCTAAATTCAACTTTTACAGATCACATAACCTCACTTTTCGTGACGGAACGGAACGGAACGTGTGCATTGTGTTTCGGGCTTTAGGGGGCGGCTTGTCAAACGCCGAGAGCTTTATAGAACTTATGGACATACCTTCTACTTTAGACAAAAAGCAAACACATTTATATTTTGTTGTGGTGATGTGGGTGAGGGAGGGAGATGGGAATTTGATCTTTCCGTATATCACAGAATTGGAATTTTGTATATGTGAACTCGCATGTCGCAACGGTATTTAACCTGTATTGCAGCTGAGGTATGTCCTCCTCCCAGTTCCAAAATATGCATATCTCCAGCGGAACGTTCTTACAAGAGAGTTGGGGATGGCTGGCAACATCTTCCGATTTTGATTAACTACTAAAAATGATTTTAAGAATCGTATCATAGTGTCGCACTTTTTCACTATCGGCAGTTTTGCTTTGTAGTGCCTAAGGATATTGGAAGCTGTAAAATGTATTAGTTCTAAAAAAACATTTTAGGTGACAGCCTCGGTACCGGGGTTGGTAGACTGATTTTACGGAGCAAAGTTCTTTATTCCAATTAAAAATTACTTGAAAATTAAATTACAGGTAAATAATTATTGTTCAATGCTAAACCAAGCAATATCGCGTGCTTACGTCTTTTGGCCGCTTTCAATAACATTGTAAAATTTTGGTTCTCATAACAGTAATTACGACTTTGACCGCGTCTCCGGCTAAGATCCAAAAACCGTTTTTTGTTTTTTGAGTGTTGGTAGCGTCACTTCGCCTCGAAATGTTGTAAGGCTTACCTCATACTATTGACAGATTTTTACTGTATTATTTATAATACAGTATTGTTATCGATTTTTAAAAAAAAAAAAATTTGCTGCCCTCAAAATTTTTTTTCCACGTTTCATGACTAGTAGACGCGAAAAAAGCAATAAAAATTTTCACTCCGTCTGTACGCCGTACCCCGTACGCCGTACGCCGTACGTCGACCGCCCTTAAATCTTTGAAGGCTCGTAGCTCTCAAACCAGTGGAGCTATTAAATTAAAATTTTTTCTAGGAATAGACTTGGTGGACCCCTTGAATTGACAATATTTTCAGGGGAGGAGGTGTAAGGGGGAAGGCGGAGTAAGCGTTTTAGACGAAAAATTTAGGTTTATAGATCTCAGGAACCGCTTGAGTTAGAAGGCTGAAACTTAAAATTTCTATAGAGCTTTGATAATGGACCCATTTGCAAAAAAAAACAGATATGGGTGAAGGGGTGTGGGAGTGGAGGGGGAAATAATGCGTCCGAAACGCAAAAATGCCGAGATCGACAAATTCTAAAATCCATATCTCCTAAGCCATTAATAGCAAGTAATTAAAACTTAACAAATATCTGTAGTTATACTAGGAGAGTAGATTGAAACAAAATTTTTGGGTAGGGGTAGTGGCGTACGGGGGTGGGGGTGAAAAACTTTAGATTACGATATCTCACAAACTAATTGGACCAGAAAAACAAAATTCGGTTTTATTATAAAGATTGATAAATAAAAATTGCTCAAAGTAAAATATTTGAAGGGGGTGGAGGAGCACGGAAGTGGGAGGGATTAGAATTTTTCAAAAATAACACGATACATATCTCAATAACAGTGTAAGATGGATGTTTCAAATTCTTACCAGAAGTAGGCCTAATATAATCCTAGTAGGCAAAAAAAGTTTGGGGATGTGGGTGTAGAGGGTGAGGGTGGGGAAGGGTGAGAAAGAAAAAGTTCCGATGCTTATATCTTAAGAATCTATAATGATAGGAAGCTGAAACTTGGTATTTAGATAAAGCTATAGTAGTGGCATGGTGGAAAAATACATTTTTTTTAGGGGTAGTATGGTACGACGGTGGGGGTTGTTTTCCCTAACTTCAGAACGGCTTATGCTAGGAAGTTGAAACTCGGTACGTATATGTAAATTACCTAGAAAAGTAATTCTGATAAAAAAAAATTAAATATTCATTGGCGTTCAGAGGGGTGGGCAAAAAAAAATACCGGTTAATATAAAATGCATATATTTTCACGATTTTCGTCATATCTACTAGGTCTTTCCAAATATTGAATTCATTTTTATTCTACGGATTCTTCATGTGAATACCTAGAATGTGTTTTCAAGATTTTTTGAAATTCGACCCCTAAGAGGGTGTAAAGTGGTTGTATACTTTTTCATGAATTCCACCATGTTTCTCAGGTCTGATCAGATATCGAATATCTTTTCACTCCCCAGGTTTGTTTAATAATCACCTATTTTAAAGTTTTGTTTTTTTCAACCTCGAGACTACATCCCGGAATATGACCCAATTATTTAATTCATATGTTACACCCTTTTCTAACTTTTTGTTAGGTTTTCAGTCACATAGTAACATACACCGCATCCCCGAATTGAACGCGTTCTGAACTTCTGCCGGAAAAATAATACAGTTGCGCCCAGACTGTTGGCAGATTTTTTTTGTTAGTTTTTGCGAAAATGGTATCCGAGTCCTCTTTGAAAATTCATATCTCTGGTAATTTCTATCCTGGAATAATAAAATAGGGCTTATTTTAAAGGGTGAGGTTGTCGCAAAACTATCCTTGACATTTTTTTTTCAATGATAACGATTTTGTCATTTATCCTTAAATACCTATCTCACAATACGTTTTTTTTAATTTTTTTATATTTTATGGGTTATACTGTTTTTCAAAACATATCAAAAAATTAACTTGGAATCTCAATGGTTAAAAAAATCGAAGGGAATTCTCAATGAATGTTATAGAAAAAAGGTAATTTAATCAAGAATCGCCAAAAGTGTGATCTTATCATCGCCGATTCTTTTGAAATTTTGTGTACTTGAAGAATTAGTGAAAAAAAATATGATTTAAATTTTTTGTTTCTATCTCATTATTTTTTGTTAGTTACAGTATGCTAAAAATTTCCCCAAAACGATATCCGAATCCGTTGAAAGTTCATATCTCTGGTAATTTTTATCATTTAATAATAAAGTAGGGCTTATTTTAAACTAAATTTTTGTTAGTTAAAAAATTAGATAGAAACAAATCCTTGAATTTCAATTATTTTTTCACTTGTTCTTCAATTACAAAATTTTTCAAAAGAATCAGAAATGATAAGGTCACAACTTTGGCGATTCTTGATGGAATGACCCATAATAAGGTGAAAACAATATGATTCCTTTTTCAGATGATCCTTTTTTTGGTAAGTGCTGACGATGTAGCTATATTCACACAGAACTTTATCAAACGAAATAGCCAAATTAAAAAAAAAATCTGACACCCCCAACAGTAAGGTCTGGATCTGCCACTGTTTTCAAGTATAATAATAATAATCAATGGCGCAACAGTCCAAATCGGGCCTAGGCCTTGAAGTAATGCTAGAGTTACTTCATTGCGAGACCAACGGAACACTAGGAGGTGAAGTGGTCAGCCCGATTTTAACTGAGGTACTCATTTACAGCTGAGTGAACTGGTAGTCCGGCACCCAATCCCATTTCCGAAAATTACTTGTCGCCAAGCAGATTCGAACCTGGTACCAGGTGCACCGAAGGCAAGTGCTCTAGCCACTAAGCCACCCAGACTTCTACAAGTATATTTTACTTTATTATTTTAACAATAAAGTAATGTTATCGATTTAAAAATCTGCGAATAGTCTGGGCGAAACTTTATTATTTTTCGGGTCAAAGTTCGGGAGCGATCAAAATCGGAGTATATCATCAGTTGTTTCGAGATTATGACTTTTCTTGGAAAATTAATTTTGTTCTAAAAATAAAAGTAGTTAAAATAGAAACAACCAATTTCATATCTCATCAGAACTAAAGGATGGCAACAATTGTGAAACCCCCAGGAAGTTGAATATCGAAAAATTGTGAAATGAGTTTGTAGGCGATTATATAAAAAGTCTGTGGAAGTGAAAAGTGATCAAATATCTCATCAATCCTAAGAAGTCGAAGTCAAAGCTTTAAAAAGCATACATGAAATTGACTTTTTGGCGCTTATATGGTATAGGAAACCATAGGAAATATATAGGAATTCGATATATCATCAGATTTAAGCAATCTGTAAGAATCTGTGAAAATATACGCAATATATGGGGATGGAATATCCAAAAACCCTCAAAATAGTTAATAGATAAATATAAAGACAGCACGAGAAAGTAAAAACCAATCCAATTTTTTACCACTTCTAAAAGAAATTACGGAATTCATGAAAACGTGTTCAACCCTTTTATACCTTCTTAAAAACTATGATAGTTTTAAGCGATTATTACGCAACCCCATGAAAGTGGAGATATAGTCGATATCATATCAGGGCTGGTGGATATGGCAGAATGCATGAACAAGTAATTTAAGAAAATCATGAAACACTTTCTACATATATACGAGTATGTATATGAAAAAGCCGTAGAATAAAAATGAATTCAATATTTGGGAAGACCTAATATAGATATGATCCTGAAAATACATATGTGCATTTCATTTTCCCTGATAATATTTTTCGACCTCCTTCCAAACACTATTGGATATATAAAATTTTTTTTATCTACTTTTCTGGTTGATTTACATATACATACACAGGGCCGGTCCTACCATATGTGCAAATGGCGCATTGAATCCGGGCGCAAAATTTAGGAAGGCGCTGGTTCATATTATCTCTCCAAATATTTTGCTATTAATTTAAAACATACTTAGAAATTAATAGAAATGATTTCTTGAATACATTTGCCACACTTTTTCCGGTGCATATTCTAGATTTTGCAGGGTTTTTCCATTTTTCCATTTTTCCATTTTCTAAAAACACTCTTTCAATTCTCGTTCAAGAACCAAAACATTGAATCTTTTCCCTTAAAGATATTCTCACTCTTCGATACCGACTAGTACAGCTTTTCGTTTGTGCTATTCCAATTTTGCATTCATCCGTTCATCAGCTAGTACAATTTTGCGTTCGTACGATTCATTTGGAGCAAGCGCTCCACGGCGCCACAGCCCTTGGTGCTAATTTGATTGTGTGCTGAAAGAGCTCAGAACATGATTTCCATACAATAGAAAAAGATAGATATGGAGCGAATGCGCCTCGGTGAATTATGTGGGCAAATGGGAAACACGACATTTTTGCTAGAGGGGAATCAATGTTTTGGATGAATGATAAAGAGAAGTAATGGTATAAACACAATTGAGACGAACTTCGCTAGCAGCGGTGAAGTTCCCTGTAAAAAATTTTAAATTGTACCTTAACACACGGATGGACACAGAATTACGACGGCGAGTGGTTGGGCAAACTCGGTATTTTTCGATACAATTTTAAAATTTTGACACCGACCTTCCGCCGCTACCGAGCTTCATCTCAATTTTATTTATACCATTAATTGGTTTAAATCAAACGAGCAAATGGCATAATCAAATAAAAAATAGAGGAAAGTTTTGAAAACAGAACCAATGACATCTGTGAGATTTGTATTAACAATATGTATATAAAAAAATTCAATTTGGAGAGTTTTTAGTTTTTTCGCTCTCCAGAACAATTTTTTTTTCATTTTTTTCCATAAATGTTTCTTCTCTCGAAACTGATAAGAGACATCAAGATGACTTTTTTTGGTTAAATATAGAATAGAATAGTTTAAAAAACATCAAAAATGTTTAAATTTTCAAACATTATAAGTCAAGTTTTTAATTTGAAATTCCTTCATTCATTCGCATTCGATTTACTAAAATAATAAGTGTACAAAGTTTGATTCAAATCGGTTGAGCGGGTCCTGAGAAAAAGGTTCATGAATTTGTATGAAAAATCGTCAAGTGAATAAAATATAATATTTTTGTTTTTTGTTATATAAATTGATTAGGGCGACGAAGTGTATACTGCACCGGGCGCCGAAAAGTCTAGGGCCGGGCCTGTACATACATACCGAGTTTCAACTTTGTAGCAGAAGGAGTTCTATTTCTATAGTTAGGAAAAAAACCTCCAGAGGGGATGAACAACTTTTGATTACAATATCTCACGAACCAATTACAATTTAAAATTAAAATTCGGTTTCTGTATAAAGTTTGACAAATAAAGTACATTTTTTTAAGGAGGTGATGAAGCACGGAAGTGGAAGAGATAAATTTTTCTTGCAAATACAGAAACTACGAGTATAGGGCGAGAAATAGTATCAGCAATCTATGAAAACATATCCACATTGTCGAAATATTGCCGCCATTCATTAATCGCTCCACTAATTTTGGCAATAGTCGTCGGACAATTAATTGTTTGAAAAATTGCTCATGTACAAGCACCTCTACGACTGGAATTTGAGCGATTAAAGCGTTTCGAAGTAATCGGCTAGTATTCTTGAACGCATGTTTTAAGGCCTTTGTATGGACCCGAAAGAGTAGAACGATTGTGTCCGTTAACGAACTTACGTTCAAATTTCAACCATAAGTTCAAATTCTAAATGGAGTGGGTGGTTATTTTATAAGCTTTTTGCCTTGCCCGCCCCCTGGAAGAAAAGCCCTTCCTGCCCCTCCCCCCACACAAATGACGTCTCTGAGGAAAAGCGTACTTATTAGATCATTTCTATCCTTTTTACAGAACATGATATTCTAGTACCACCTTTAGATTAGTTTCTACCAAGTCTAACTTTGTGCAATATTTCGATAATATTTCGAACCATATTGAACTACAAGAGGATCTTAACAGTTTCTTCACGTGGTGCACTGTAAATTAGCTTTTCTTGAACATAGGCCAGTGCAAAGTTATGAGCTTTAGCCGTAAAATCACAATTCAAAGTTATAATTATAGTTTAAACGCCACATCTTTGCAATCTCTCGAAAGAATCGTTGATCTTGGCATTGTTTTGGATCCTAAACTAACTTTCCTACCCCATCTTGACTGTAAAATTAAAAAAACCAATGCTACACTGGGTTTTATAAAACGTTTTTCACGTGACTTTCATGATCCAATTTGTCTTTGAGCTGTTGTACATCTCGTTTGTCAGGCCTATTCTAGAATATGGATGTATACTTTGCTCACCATGCTATCGCTTTCACATCGATCGCTTGGAATCTGTCCAAAGGATATTTCTGCACTACGCACTGAGAAGTCTTCCTTGGAATAATTTATTTGATTTACCACCATATGGGAATCGTCTTCAACTATTATCTACATATTCCATTGCTCTATGCACGTAGACAATATCTTCAATTTTGTTTTTCTGGTTACGTATTGAAAGGGGACACTGATTCCCCTTTTTTTCTTAACAACTTAAATATTAATATTAAAAAAATGAATCTACGTCCAAACTACCAATTTTGAAAAGTATCTTTTTATCGAACAAACTATGGAGTGCATAACCCCCTGAGTCAACTGTCAAAGGTTTTTAACAAATACTTTAACTTAATTATTTCTTTTGATGATAATTTAAAATCAATAACATTTAAAGTAGCATTCTTTATCGCTGTAATATAATTGTAATTTATCACTTGCAATTTAGTGTTCGAATAAATAAATAAAAACACAAGAGCTCCTACAAAACTTACAACTACCAGAATTTGAACCAAATGACAGCTTCATTCTGAAGCCAGTACTACACCACCGGGAAATATTGTTCATGTGTCTTATGTACTCGTATATGGTTTCAAACTTTAGGTGCCGTAAGCATTGAAACAGAATTGGTGCACTAATTCCAAAAATTCAGAAGCCTTCAAATGATTTGATGAAAAGATAGAGAAAAAAAGTATTGTATAAGTATAGAACTGAAAGTTAGCGGAGATCAACTTGAACGAAAGGACTTGATTAAACAACTTATAACCTCTATTTTAAAAAAATGATCGTTGTTCAAAAAACATAATTTCTAACGAAGAGAGCTACGTGCGTGAAATGAGAAAAAACTGAACATTTGGATATATCATAAATGAACCTGATGAAGGGTGTGATGATTAGAGTGCGGAAAGAAGAGATTTCTGATTTCAATTTCTCACAAACAAAAATTTATGGACTATATAAAACCACTATAGAGGTATCCTATAAAAAACCATACTGCAGCCACGATCGGCTGCAATCACGGGCGCCCACAGAGGGGGGCAGGAAGGGGCACTTGCCCCCCCCCCTGGATTTGACCATCGCTAAAAGTTGAGAAAAATCATACTTTATATACCAAACTACAGATGCATCTACTTTTACCATTCATTCACTGTACAATTATTGTACACATCTTTCATGCCTCGACTTTAGTTCTCAGTAATGACACTAAAATGAATATCAAATCAAGCTGTAGACTTAGATAATTAGCCCTTTTCCGGAATTGACCAAGACCGCGTACTAAAGAAGAATCAGATCAGGCACCACAACTCATCAGACTGCAGTTTATTTCCAAATCGAACGACTAAACGTTTCGTAACTTTTTGGTAACGTTTTTGTACTTTAAAAAAAGAATTGAAATTCAACTTTTTGATTCTATCTAATTTTTTTGCTAGTTTTTGCGAAAATGGTGTCCGAGTCCTCTTTGAAAATCCATATCTCTGGTAATTTCTATCCTGAAATAATAAAATAGGGCTTATTTTAAAGGGTAAAGTTGTCGCAAGACTATCCTTGAAACTTTTTTTTTTTAATGATAACGATTTTGTCATTTATTCTTAAATACTTATCTCACAACACGTTTTTTTAAATATTTTTTCATATTTTATGGGTTATACTGTTTTTCAAAACATATCAAAAAATTAACTTGGAATCTCAATGGTCAAAAAAATCTAAGAGCATTATGGTGATTCTCAATTAATTTTATAGAAAAAAGGGAATTTAATCAAGAATCGCCAAAAGTGTGACCTTATCATCGCCGATTCTTTTGAAATTTTGTGTACTCGAAGAATTAGGAAAAAAATCTGCCAACAGTCTGGGCGCAACTTTATTATTTTTCCGGCAGAAGTTCAGAACGCGTTCAATTCGGGGATGCGGTGTATGTCACTATGTGACTGAAAACCTAACAAAAAGTTCGGGAAGCGGTTAGAAAAGGGTGTAACATATGAATTAAATAATTGGGTCATATTCCGGGATGTAGTCTCGAGGTTGAAAAAAACAAAACTTTAAAATAGGTGATTATTAAACAAGCCTGGGGAAGTGAAAAGATATTCGATATCTAATCAGACCTGAGAAACATGGTGGAATTCATGAAAAAGTATACAACCAGTTTACACCCTCTTAGGGGTCGAATTTCAAAAAATCTTGAAAACACATTCTAGGTATTCATATGAAGAATCCGTAGAATAAAAATGAATTCAATATTTCGAAAGACTTAGTAGATACGTAGGTTGCCTTTTATATTTCGGGATTAGAGAAGAAAAACAAATATTAATCATCGAAAACCACTTTATTGTTTTTCAAAATATTCCCCATGAAAATCTATACACTTTTGCATGCGTTTGAACCAATTGTCGAAGCACTTTTGCCACTCTGATTGAGGTATCTCCAAAACATGCATTCTGAATGCGGCAACCGCTTCTTCAGGTGTCGAAAAACGTTGACCTTTCAGTTTGTTTTTTACGTACGGGAATAAAAAGAAGTCATTCCTTGCCAAGTCAGGACTATACGGTGGATGACTCATCAAATCGATGTTTTTGAGCATTTCTTTGGACCAATTGACACGAGCATCTTTTTGAGCTTTTGTCAAACTATGCGGGATCCAACGCGAACAAATTTTTTTGACAATCAAATGATCATGCAATATTGAATGTATGCTGGTCCCACTAATGCCTAAGGTTGTCTCAACTCACGATAGGTCAAATGACGATCTTCCAATATCAGTTTGCGCACAGCATCAATGGTTTCCGGAACAACAACTGATTTTGGACGACCTTCACGAAATTCGTCTTGAAGTGAACTACGACCACGATTGAATTCACCATTTCATCGATAAACACTGGTCCTTGATGGAGCTTCATCGCCCAAAATTGAATTAAGTTCATCTATACACTGTTGCTGAGTTAATCCACGTCGAAAGTTGTAAAAAATAATCGCACGAAAATGTTCACGATTTAATTCCATTTTTGAGCTGAGATAAATCTTTTAACTTACTGCAAACAACACAAATAGCGCTCGTATGTCAAAACGTTCTGAGTACGTATAACCTAAAAAATGTTCAACTTTACGATAGAGCTGTCAGTTACCAGATTGCACCACCAGGGTTGCCAAATCCCGAAACATAAAAGGCAGCCTACGTATGACGAGAATCGTGAAAATAAATGCATTTTATATTAACTGTTTTTTTTTTGCCCCCCCCCCCCCCTTCTGAACGACAATGAATATTCGAATTTTTTTTTATCAAAATTACTTTTCTAGTTGATTTACATATACGTACCGAGTTTCAACTTGCTAGCATAAGCCGTTCTAAAGTTAGGGAAAGCACCCCCCACCACCGTACCATACTACCCCTAAAAAAAATTTATTTTTCCACCATGCTACTACTATAGCTCTATCTTAACACCAAGTTCCAGCTTCCTATCATTATAGATTCTTAAGATATAAGCATCGGAACTTTTTCTTTCTCACCCTTCCCCACCTTCACCCTCTACACCCACACCCCCAAACTTTTTCCCTACTAGGGTTCTATTAGGCCTACTTCTGGTAAAATTTTGAAGCGTCCATCTTACACTGTTATTGAGATATGAAACGTGTTATTTTTTTAAAAATTCTTATCCCCTCCACTTACATACTCCCCCGCCCCCTTAAAAGATTTTACTTTGAGCAATCTTTATTTATCAAGTTTTATATCCAAACCGAATTTTGTTTTTCTGGTGTCATTGGTTTGTGAGATATCGTAATGTTAAGAATTTCAACCCCCACCCCCGTACGCCACTACCCCACCCAAAAATTTTGTTTCAATCTACTCTCCTAGTATAACTACAGATATTTATTAAGTTTTAATTGCTTGCTTATAACGGTTTAGGAGATATGGATTTTAGAATGTGTAGATCTCGACTTTTTGCGTTCCGGACGCATTACTCCCCCTCCACTCCCACACCCCTTCACCATATCATCAATTTTTTTTTTGCAAATGGGTCCACTATCAAAGCTTTATAGAAATTCCAAGTTTCAGTCTCCTAACATAAGCGGTTGTTGAGATCTAGAAACCAAAACTTTTCGTCTAAAACGCTTCCTCCACCTTCCCCCTCACACCCCCATCCCTGAAAATGATGTCAATTCAAGAGGTTTACCCAGTTTATTCCTAGAAATTTTTTAATTTAATAGCTCTACTGGTTTGAGAGCTACGAGCCTTCAAAGGATTTTGGGCGGTCGGCGTACGGCAGACAGACGGGGTGAAAATTTTTATTGCTTTTGTCGTGTCTACTAGTCATGAAATGTACACAAAAAATTTTTGAGGGCAGCAAATTTTTTTTTTTAAAATCAATAACAATTACTGTATTATAAATAATAAAGTAAAACGATATCCGAATCTTCTTTGAAAATTTAAATCTCTGGTAATTTTTATCCTTGAATAATAAAGTAGAGCTTATTTTAAAGATTGCTATTGTTTTTGTTAGTTAAAAAATGAGATAGAAACAAACCCTTGAATTTCAATAATTTGTTCACTTGTTCTTCAAGTATAAAAATTTTCAAAAAATTCAGGAATGGTAATGTAACAACTTTTTAGATTCTTGATGGAATGACCCATTGGAAAAATTGGATGGCAAAAATTGTGAAAAAATATGCAAGCCCTAGGAAGTTGAATATCGAAAAATTGTGAAATGAGCTTGTAGGCGATTATATAAAAAGTCTGTGGAAGAGAAAAGTGATCAAATATCTCATCAATCCTAAGAAGTCGAAGTCAAAGCTTTAAAAAGCATACATGACATTGACTTTTTGGCGCTTAGATGGTATAGGAAACCATAGGAATTCGATATATCATCAGATTTAAGCAATATGTAAGAATCTGTGAAAAGATATGCAACCTACTTACACCCACTTGGGGGTGGAATATCCAAAAATCCTGAAAATAGTTAATAGATAAAA
Organism: Beris chalybata; assembly: GCA_949128065.1. Lineage (NCBI taxonomy): Eukaryota > Metazoa > Arthropoda > Insecta > Diptera > Stratiomyidae > Beris > Beris chalybata. Next base: position 95,904,383 of record OX421895.1, read on the forward strand.
ATAAAGACAGCACGAGAAAGTAAAAACTAATTCAATTTCTTACCACTTCTAAAAGAAATGACGGAATTCGTAAAAACGTGTTCAACCCATTTATACCCTCTTAGGGTTAAAAAAGGCAGAAACTTAAAAACTATGATAGTTTTAAGCGATTATTACACAAGCCCATGAAAGTGGAGATATATTTGATATCATATCAGGGCTGGGGGATATGGCAGATTTCATGAAAAAGTATACCTCCTTGCACCCCCTTAGAGGTAGAATTTAAGAAAATCATGAAAACACTTTCTACATATTTACGAGTATGTATATGAAAAAGCCGTAGAATATTAATTCAATATTTGGGAAGACCTAATAGATATGACGAAAAACGTGAAAATATATGCATTTCATTTTCCCTGATAATTTTTTTCGACCTCCTTCCAAACACTAATGGATATTTAATAATTTTTTTAATCTAAATTATCCTCTTTTCTGGTTGATTTACATATACATACCAAGTTTCAACTTTGTAGCAGAAGCCGTTCTATATAGTTAGGAAAAACACCTCCAGAGGTGGAGGTGAACAACTTTTGACTACAATATCTCACGAACCAATTGCAATTTAAAAATAAAATTCGGTTTCTGTATAAAATTTGACAAATAAAGTAATTTGTTTTAAGGAGGCGATGAAGCATGGAAGTGGAAGAGATAAATTTTTTTTGGAAATACAGAAACTACGAGTATAGGGCGAGAAATATCAGCAATCTATGAAAACATTGCCACATTGTCGAAATATTGCCGCCATTCATTAATCGCTAAACTAATTTTGGCAATAGTCGTCGGAAAATTAATTGTTTAAAAAATTGCTCGTGTACAAGCACTTTCACGACTGGGATTTGAGCGAAGTTATCGGCTAGTATTCGTGAACGCATGTTTTAAGGGAGGGGTATGGTCAATTTGGTCAAAAAAAGGCATATTTTCAAGAAATTTTTTTCAATACAAACGTAATGCTGGTTTATTTCATATGATTTTTATATTTTAATACAACATCTGAACTATAATCAAAAAAAAAATTCCTTTCAAAATATTTATAAATAAGCTGTTAGCAGCAAATCCCAGCAGACGCCTCATAAAAAAGTTGTTTTGCGGTGTGCACTACAACTCGAGACTGGATCATCCGAATCAAAAAAATCAAAATGCGTTTATTAGATAAGATGTTTCTCGAGGTAACGCGGTCGCGTTTTTTTATCGATTTTTTTTCATTTTTGGTAGCATTTTGAAGTCAAAAACCCGATTTTCGCTAAAAAATTCGGCAAATTTTTATTGTAAAATAAAAAATAATGAGAAAAAAGAAAAAAATCGACGGCGTTATCTGCTGATTTATGTGTAGACATAGTGTAAACAATTTCAAAAGAATCGGTGCATTAGATTTTGAGTTACAGTGCGCACCGACTTCAAAAATGACAAGTTTCGGAAAAATAATTTAAAGTTTTGCACACTAGGCGTCACATACGATAACGTACACCTATAAACTGCTCATAACTCCGTTATTTTGGCTCCGATCGACTATCGATTTTGACACAACATTCTTGCAATGTTATACAATCATTTAAAAATTTAAAAAAAAATATGCCAAAAAAAAACTTAAAAACTTAAAACCCTTAAGGGCTTTGTATGGACCCGAAGGAGTAGAACGATTGGCCCGTTAACGAACCTACGTTAAAATTACAACCATAAGTTCAGTTCCTAAATGGGGTGTGGAGTTATTTTATAAAATTTCTGCCCCCCCCCCCCTGGAGGAAGTTCTGCGGGCGCCCTTGGCTGCAAGCCAATCGTATAATACTCTAGAATCTAGAGTCTAGATGATGCAGAACTCCCGATTTATATTGTAGTTGGGATGAAGTAGTATTACGTGTGTGCATGTTGTATGTCCTTCATTAAAGAGTCCCATTAGATTGCTACTCAAAACAAAAAGATAATATTCAATGTTTAATTACATATCTTGAACTGAAAAAAAATTTTCTTTTTGAAGGATTTTCATATGGGAGGTGGAGCAAGGACACACTCGCTTACTTACATATTCATCATATTCGAAAATATTGTTGAACGCGTGTCATAAGGATTTTTTGTATGGAAGGTACCAGAAGGAGTAAAAGGATTTCACTCACTAGTAAACTCGAGCTTTGTTTTAACTCAAAACTAATTTGTACAAAATTCTGAATTCATAGCTAAACGATTACTTGATTACTTAGTGAGTTTCGTGAATTAAATGAAGATATTAATAGGATATTTGTATGGCAGCCCCTCGAAGGACTAATAAAATTTTCTTCATAATCATAGATTTAGCTCCAACTGTTGAAAAATTAACACATACAAAATTGTTTTAAGTACATTTTGTATGGCAGCTACCCGAAGGTGTAGGACGATTTTTTCCCGTTAACGAACTTAGCCTTACAAATTCAACCAAACACCCAGATTCAAAATTTCAAGATCCTAGGTCAAGGCATTCTTGAGTTATCATGACGGACAGACAGATAGACGGACGGACGTCAAACGGATTTGAGGTATTTGGCCACAAATAAACAAAAAATAATTCATAGCTTTTTTAGTCCGAGGCTTGGTTCTATGCGTTAAATATTTTTAGGCTGGATCAAACTACTCTATATGATTTCATTTAGAGTATAAATATGGTAAAATTAATGAAAATGTGTATAAAAACACTTTTCATGGATAATATTTTTGCCTTAGCTTCGTACTCCAACTATGCACTTTGTTGTATCTAGATTACTTCTGTAGTACTTCTACAGATACGTACTAAGTTTAAACTTTGTAGCATAAGGTCATCCTAAAATTCAAGAACCATCCACACGGCTAGCCCTATCAAAAATAATTTTTTTAGAATATGTACCTCACTGTTGGTTCTATATAGCCAAAGTCATCCTAACCCCAGATGACACTAGAGTCACTGTATAAGAACTAACACAAACATCCACTATCTTGAGTACGGACAATGACCGCTTTTGGTACCTTTTTAGTACTCTTAAACCCTGCGAACTCCAAAGTTCGCAGGTTTCTTAAATGGCATATTTTTAGTGTGTATACGTGTAGCAGATGGATTTTGATTAACGTTTCACGGAATCGAGATACATATGTCTCATGAAATGTCAACTAAATACAGCGTTTATCCACTTTAGTGGAGATAAAAATGAAAAATCGGACAACTGCAAAAAAATTTCAAATGTTCTGGTTTCAAATGAAACACACATTGTCCGTACTCAAGATAGTGGATGTTTGTGTTAGTTATTATACAGTGACTCTAGATGACACCACCTACTAACTATTGTATTTTTGTGTTTCAGTCTTGAGGCCTGAACCGTTCTGTAGATATTCCAGTTTTTGATTGTTTTGTTCCAACACTTTCGTCACTGTACCCTCTACTTGAAACGCGAAAAAAAAGTTGAGCGTCGCATTTTTTAAATTCTTTATTATTAAAAAATAATAAAGTAAAATCGTTCGGTTTTATTTATTATCTCAATAATAAAGTATCTATTATGTAGTTAAGGTCGGAATCAGGCCCGTGCGCAGGATTGTATGAAGGGGGAGGGGGGGGGGGTATGAAGTTACCACCATACTAAATGTGATGGCCTAAAAAAAAATAAAGGTCCTCACTTCCATATGAAAATAGGAGGGGGTTGAACCCCCAAAACGCCCCCAGTGCGTACGGGAATAAAACCAATTTTAGTTTTGGCGTAAATTCGAATTGTTATCGACTTCTTTTTCAAATAGAGCCCGATTTTGTGAGGAGCCTTTCTGGTGAACCATACAAATCTGAAGTATTACGACACCGTTAAATTAAAAAAATTTATTTTTCAGTTGTGTTCTGCGATATATCGCACCAAAACCGCTTATTAACTGGGTACGTATATATGTGTATGAATAAACCTAGAAAGTAATTTTAAGACTTATTGTAATGGAATAATCAAAAGACTGAGAAAATCTAAATCCACAAAGTTCCGATCTAATTAATCAAAAAGTCTATTTCGTACTTTTTGTTCATACGAGTACAACAGAAGGAAAAACTTTATATGCTCTTGAGTACCTATAAAATATAGCAAAGAATATTATGTCCTTCATACAGAAGCACACACATACATAACTTCAAAATGTTCGTTCTTAAAATAAAATAAACATAACAATCCATCTTGCTCGAATATATTAGGGACATTAGATATTGTTATGAGGAAAATCGAACCACATATTGGATATCATCTATATCAGTCAACATTTTGTATAATAATACATCGTTATGTTTACGCTCGCTTAAGTACCAGTGTTTGTATTGGACAATATCTTTTCATTAGAGTGCATCATACTGTTGGAACGAGACTATCGGCTACCATTGATGTGACGCATATCCTCGTTGGAAGGACATATTTTGTTCGACAGATTAAATATGGTTTATTGATTTTTGGTTGGTCTTTTCGGGGGTGAGGAGGAGAAGTGAGATTCATATATAATACCTCAGGCATTGTTAATGCTAGAAAATTTAAACTTCGGCAGTGGAAGATAAACAAAATCATTTATAGGTGGTAAAAGACTCTATCCTTGAATATCTCCTAAATAATTGTAATCTAACTACATTTTAAACGAGTCGCCTTCTGAGCAACAAATAATAAAATTCCATTAAGGATTTTGACAGATTTATTTATTATCCCGTCCACACCAGACATTACACGATTCAAATTTAGTTTGTAGGTATTTATATAGTCCTAAATTAAATAAATTTGACCTTCTCAACTACTGAAGGCACGATAGCTGTAGAGTCCGTATGAATATATATTTTTCCGGGCTAGGAATTCGGCAAAATTTCAACTAAAAACACAATTCGAATAAAATTAATACAAACACAAATTGATCGACTTACGCGTAAAACTATTTGACGTCTCACTTTGGCAGTATGAAAACTGATCTCATGTAGAAACTCTGCGGCGCGTATATGTTGATTCGAACGATTTCTAGTTGAGTGTGTGGAACATGAAGAAGTATCTATAACATGCGAGAAATGTATAGAACATGCGAGAACTGTGGAAAGCTCTCTATGCTATTCTAGTTGGATATTGGAAGGGTGTGGTTTTCTGGTTTTCTCTGAACATTTTGTATTTGATAAGTGTTCATGTTGCCTAGGCATGCATGTAAAATTATAATAGAGTTAGTTAATCTCAACTTTTATTCTTTGTAATAAAGAAATATTATTTGAATTGTATTTTTTTTTCGTTTTGTTATTTCATACAAATTTAAATGCTCTATTCATCTTTAAGGAATTAAATTAGCAAATCTTAAAGAACGCACTAGCGAAAAATGTGTCAAACCGCAAGAACTTATATATGTACATATGTGAGTTAGATTATCAATAAAATTATCTCCAATATGTCGCTAGCGTGGATCCTCCATTCTAATCCAGAAAGATTTACGGAGTCAAACAATTTTATGCCTCTATGGATTACCTTCGTGCTCTATGTCATAAATCCCCAGAAAAAAATAAAAATAAAAAGTCATTTATCTACCAAGCATTTTAAAAGGTGTCAAGTAGTAATTAATGCAATAGTCAAGTGTCACTCTGTTTTAGTCATCACTTATGACAGTATTTTATTCAAAGAAAAAACTTTCTTCGTATGGTCTTTCAGGAGATTTGTTTAATTTTGCGGTTTATGCTTCGGTAAAATTTTTCGCTGTTCTTGCTCTCTATTGATACTAGAGACTTTAATATTGAAGCTCTCTATGTGCTGCTGGTGAATTAAATATTAAAGTAGGGTTCTACTAATTTTTAGTTAAAGTCTACTTTATTTTTAATTTAAAAGACAACACTGTACAACAATGGGCCAACTATCCTTTTCATTATTGTTTTCGGTCTTGATTAGGAACCAAATTTCTGAAATAATTGTATTTAGTTTCCGAGTAGTGGGTAAATTTTACTTTCAATTAGTGTACATAATTATCAAAATTGTATTAATATCAATAATGTAGGTGATAAGATATCAACATAACTCGTAGGGGCTAATATTAAACAATTTTGAAACCGATTGTACATATAAAGAGTCCGTTAAAGTAAAAACGGTTCAATACCTCATCAGACCTAAGAGTAATGTCGGAATTAACACTTAGGAGTGGAATATCGTAAAATAATGGAAATAATTTTTATAACATTTCTCACTAAATTGTCTAACTAATAAAGACTGGAACAACCACCATTTTGGGGAACGAACTAGTTCCGAAGAGCGTCACTACCTATATAGTGAACTAAAATGCACAAGCCTACTACCATGAGGAGTAACTATCGAAAAATGATTTACAAATTGGCAGGCGGGTGCAATACCGTATACGTACACATAAAGTTGGTGAAGTAATTTCACACGTATTCCACACAAAAGAAACTGAATTTTTCGAGAGAGCAGAACCCGTCTAACCGGTTGCCCCTGTCCTCTTAGCTCCCGCTTTGCCGTAGCAATGTAGCAACTACCGGAAAAACGCGCACGCACACATTGAAATCGCAGGCCAAAATGTCCCAGTCGGAACAGTGATGGCTAAAGAATCGAGTCCGTATATTATAGAAGCAGGTCGTAAACATTACTCTTTCGATGATAGAACTAATTACTTTAACCCGCGTAAGCCCTAGTGCGTAATCGCTTATAAAGCACATGACAAGAAAAGCCATATTTCATTGCAGAGTGGTTAATAGTTGCAAAGCCTCTTACATCTAAGGCCTTGTTTTATTAGAGAGGGATGAAAACATACAAATTACATGAAAGTAAGGCATTACATCAATAGTGAGTGGTAAATACTTTCAATGTATGAAAAGTAAGGTCTTATAATAGTCAGATCAGTAATGTGTACGAAATTGATTTCGTACTAGCAACTCGTACCGATTACTCTTTCGATAACAAATCTAATTACTTTTACCCGCATAGGCCCTAGGGCGTAAACACTTACAAAGCACAGAACAAAAAAAGGCTTTTATCATTGAAGAGATGTAAATACTTACAAAATGTTGTGTTCGTCTCCAATTTAAACTATCCATTACTACCATTCTTTAGTTTCAAATAACAACAATATGAAAAATCAAAAATTTTTAGCAGTAAAATAAAGATTTATTCAATATAAAATAAATTAAAATAAGTAAACACACATGGAAATTCATTGAATAAATAAAATAAAAAATTAACAAAAATGAAATTCATACGATAAGAAAAAAACTAAATTAATTCATTGGATACTTCATTTTCCTTTTGTTGCTTCCTCCTATCAAACTCTGCCTTGTGATAACGGCTCTTGAGTACTCTGAAGGCTTGTTTAACACATGTTATGTGGTCCTCATATGTGTACCCATCTTTTAAACATGACTCTGTAAGAAAAAGTTCATATTGGCAATAATGTTTTACTATAAACTATATCATCTAAATTTATATTTACTGTATAATGCTGCATTTATGTTTGTGAACTTGTTAAATGCTTCTTTCTTTTGCTTGCCACTGTAATTATAACTTAAAATAATTTGCTTTCCAAAAAGCTTGTTGATTTTTTTAATTATTGAAGATGGAAAAATTATTCGTCTGATTACACGAACCTAGAATAAACGAATGTGTGACTTACTTTATTTATATGTCAATGTTATATGTTACAATTTCATCTTCCCTTTCCACAATGTCCAACTCCAACTGCCTCAAATCTTCTTCAGTTTTAATTGGGAAACGCGAAGCACTCTTTGGTGAGTCCACTTTTAATAAAAATAAAATTTTTCCAAATAACACCAATTTATTTAAATGAAGAACACTACACGAACTGCAAGTTTACCAGCACTACACGAACTGAGTTTAATAATGGACGTTTTGATATAAAATTAAAACGAAACGTTAATGATTGCATCATCCCTTTACTTATCCGCTTCCAAGAGATTACTTTTGTAATTTGTTACTAAAGCCTAGAGTATTTAGCAAAACTGTAAGGTTTCGGATTGTACCATCTCATAACTTACCTGCTTCTATGCCATTACTTTCGTAAGTAGATACTAAAGCCTATACCGTTCAACAAAACTGTAATGTCTCGGATATCTTCCTCTCATTACTTACTAGCTTCTAAGCCATTACTTCCGTAAATAGTAACTGAAGCCAAGAACGTCGGTCATAATTGTACAGAGAGAGCATTCGAGAATATTTTACAGTAAGTACACTCTGTATTACTTTGGTAAGGCCTTACAAACTCATCCCCTAATCATTGATTACAAATTCATCTCTTACGAAAAGTCCGACTGGGGTCAAACAAGACCGGTTTTGACTCTGTACATCTCACCGACCCCCCATTTCGGAAGAACTATTAAAGTAAGCTTTCTTTTCATAAATTGAACATGACAACAACTAAGTTTTCGACTTCTTCAATTTTGTTTAACACTTTGACTGCCAAACTTTTTTTTCGAAAATTGTGACAACGCTATTGGAAGAGTTCAAAATTGGATATAGAACTGCGCCCCTGCCACTGAACTCGATGAAATATTAAATTTTTTTTTACTTAGTGAGTCTTGCACTTTTCTGATTGATTTAACACACATACATATATACATACTGTATATCAATATTAATAATATCTGACCTTCGGCATCAAGTATAAAATCCAATTCAAAGACGGCAACTTCTATTTCATTATTATACATCACACAGCACTTTAACCTTTTTTCGACAAAACTGTCTGAGAATATCTCTGTAATTGTGAATAAACTAAATAATAATAGCCCCATCCTTTGGTTTTTATGCAAAAACTCTGTTCCAATTTTAGCTAAGTTGCATGAAAAAATTCGACTGAGACCATTCCAACGCGAAGTAATAATAAAATAAAATAGAAAAAAAACGGACGGGAGTTACTACATACTTAACTTGTCAAAAACTAATTGATAGCTTTCGTAAATTCGTTGTTTCGTGCTAAGCTGCTGTAAGAGAGCTAATTATTCGGCATCCACCTGAGCCAGAAAATATCCATGAAAAAAGGTAAAATGGATACCAATACCTAGCCCATACCTCACTACTCGTATATTTTGTTGTTGTTTTTTTTCCATTTCTTTTTTAATAGGAAAGGACGAAAGTAGTTACAACATGACCAGCAACGGAATAGTCTGAAAAATTGTCCTGGTACGTGTAAAATATTGTTAAGGAATCGAAAGGTAATGTTCGTTCCGATTGTCTGCTCTCGATACTATCGATAGGGCTGTCGACTTTGTCCTAAATTCAGGCATGTGGAAATTTGTGGTGTACGGAAAACATTTCAAATTATGGAACAGGAAATGTAACTGAGCTTGTTTTCGAAAAAGCTATACAATGGCCGAGTTGATGTCGAATATTTTTCAAGCTTTTGGCATTTCGATGTTTTAAAGAATAACAAACTCGAGTTTAGTCTTGTCTTAAGGAAAAAAGAAATAACATTGTTATGACAAACATGTTCTAAGAAACGGATATTGTTCTAACACTCTATAGATTCTAACACATATAAGTTTATAGCAGCTCTTTCTTTTCCTAATACGTACATACATACATACATTAAAGTGCTGAAACTTTAGGTCTGTTCTTTATACAGTTTGTTACACTTTTTTACACTAGCTCTCGAGCGAGTGCAAAAAAAGTGTAAAGGGTGTATGGGGGGAGGACAAGAATACTGTTTAAGTATGAGTTTGTGTCATTGCTGTGACGTCAAATGTTTTTTTTTTAGAAAAGTAAGTGCAAAAAAGTGTAAAAAGTGCAGGCAAAAAAAACAGACCTTTTTTACCTACTCCTTAAAGTATGAAAGTTGTAGAAAAGAACATACTGCAGTCACGATCGGCTGCAAGTGCGATGCGTTGTTGTGTTCGAGGCCTTGGAAGAATTATTTTGACTTGTAAAAGTCAAAATAATTGAAGGGAGAAGGAAGGTTCGGGACAGAAGGGCCAATTCCACCTACGTCCGAATTGGTGGCTGAGTTTTCGCTGGTGCGACGCTCTTGCTGGCGGCCGGGACTAGCTACGGCAGTGTGGGGGGGGGTACTTGCTCCAACTCAGACCATTAAACCCTTGGCCTATACAACAAAAATTATCAGCGCCGACTTATCCAAGGGAATACAAAAAAAATTGGGATTATTTTCCCAATTGGTCGTGAAAGACCAAGAAGCGGTTGGATGGCGCGGCTCCGCGATTTGTCAGGGCACTCTGGTGTTGTTGGCGCCCTGCTCTGCCCACCCTACCTCAGCCACGACTGTCCTTTAAACATCTTAGCGTCGTGGCCCCTTATTGAGGTTCGGGGCTAAGGAAGCTACACGCTCGGGTTCATTTTTATAGTTGGCCTTTAGCCTTTAACCATCATTCGAAAAAAAAATAACCAAGAAGAGAAACTCCACAACTAATAAAAGGTATTAGGAAAGCTATAATAAAATGTAGAAGGAAGTAAAACAAAAGAAAATTGGACTTACCCCATGTTACAGCGGTTGTAATCTACAAATTTGTAGACTATACACTGAACGCACTCAGTGGACGCACCCACGCGAAATATTTAAAAGACTCTGACTTCCGATCTCTCTTTTCCTGCTTGGTGGCGAAGGCGAACAAGGTTCGTTTCTCATCCAAGAAATTATTTAAAAAACTAAATATAAGTTTGCAATTTGAAGTTAATAATCAGTAAAGGGTAAGTACTTTAATCAATTTTATAATGTAAATACTCATTAGTATGTATTACTTTCCGTTTCTACTAGAACAGCGATTTAAATTTGAAGCTTTTCCACCATTTTATTATTGTGAAATAAGAAGCCTGAATTAAAACAGTATTGAAATCAGAAGTAATCGTTTCACCTGATTTCAATCGGTCCGGGCTACAAGAGCTCTCAGATTTGCGTACCTCAACATCCTTCAAATTTAAGCTTATTACTGAAAGTAATAACACGCGGAGCCCACAATGGAAGCCTTCAAAAATTCTGGAAGAATTAGAAGAACCCCACCAGCAGGAACAAGCTCAAACCAAGGAGTATCTTCAAGCTGCCAACTGTGCCATGAAATCGATACGGAAGATATGGTACAGTGCGATATTTGCGACCTTTGGCATCATTTCGCATGCGTCGATGTCTCAGACTCTATTGCTGACAACGATTTTGCGTGCCCTAAGTGCAAAGCAATAGACCCAGCACACGACGAGACCGCTTCGACCAAAAATTCCAGCATCACCTCTTCTAGTTCGGCAAAAAAGAGGGTGTTACTGAAACTTCGAAAGCTAGAAGAGGAAAAGATAACGGCAAAACATTATCTGGACCAGAAGTACGAATTGCTATCACAAATGGTAAGTGATGACGAGGAACCAGTATCCACAACACAACAGCACAACTTATCGAAAGATGTGCTAAATTGGGCGTCTAATACAGCAGCACCTGTAGTACCGCTTAGCGAACCTGCCATCAGCTTGACGTCTACATTTCCAACAACCGTGACTAACTTACAGGAATTAATGCAGAAACATCAACTAGGATCCCAATCCACATCTACACAGTTTGCGAAAGGCTGTTTGACGACAGCAACAACGGCTACAAAGCCAGTAACAGGAATTCAAAAAATTAGCGATAAGTATTCAAGTAACACAGGTAACAAAAATATTTGTAAATTACCCTTTACTGAAAATTTATCCAGTGGGCTTATGCCAACTGTAGTTAATAACTGTTCAAGTAATTTCGCATCGCTACCAGGTTCAGTCAGTTACCTTAAAACTACAACAACAGAGCAATCGCAAAATTTCCCTCCAGGTTTGTCGAACGTAATGTCCAACGCGGCGTTGGGTCTCCTAATCGGTACAAGTGAATCATATCGTGCTTTTAGTGCTCCGCAATCCGCGTATAGTGGTCCAAACCTACATGCAGGTAACGCGTATAACGCATTTAGTGCTACGCAATCCGCGTATAGTGGTCTAAACCTGCATGCAGGTAATGCGTATAACGCATTTAGTGCTCCGCAATTCGCGTATTGTGCTCCAAATCTACCGGTTGGTAATGCGTCTAACGCATTTAGTGCTCCGCAATTGGCACACGGTGCATTTAGTGCTCCGCAATTGCCACACAGTGCCCCAAATCCACCGGTTAGTAATACGTCTAACGATTATAGTGCTCCGAAGTTGGCACTCGGTGCCCCAAATCTTTCGGCAGGTAATACACATAACACATTTAGTGCTCCGCAATTCGCATACAGTGCCCCAAATCTACCAGTACTTAATACACATATGGTAATCGGTGCACAACAAAGCGCGTATAACACGCAAAATATGCCTTTAGTAGGGAACGCATACAATGCATTCAGTTTCCCGCAACTCACATACAGTGAATCGAGTTCCCCAAACGTCTCAAGAACATTAGTTAATGCCGCCAATTCAGTTAGTGCTCATCGTGGAACATCTACTCAAAGGTGCTTGAAAGGGAAAGCACTTGAGGCAGTTAGAAGCCGATTACTCCTACCACAAACGGTCCCTCAAGTGATTGAAACACTGCGACTATTATACGGTCGACCGGATATAGTGATAAATTCTCTTTTACAAAATGTGAGGAATCAACCGTCACCTAAAGCTGAGAGGTTGGAAACACTTGTTTCATACGCGCTCGCAGTACAAAACCTCTGCTCGACAATAGAAGCGTCTGGTCTAGTAGTGCATCTCTGTAACCCTATGCTTCTACAGGAACTTGTAGACAAGCTTCCCGCACATATTAAGCTATCATGGGCGATATTCAAGCAAGGCGTACCGAATGTTACCCTGGCAGACTTGGGAAACTGGCTCTATCGAATAGCGCAAGCCGCAAGTGAGGTTACGATACCGCAATATAACTCAAGTCCAGAAACTCGTTCAAGCAAAGAACGAGGCTTTGTTCATACACATGCAGAGGGTACTGTAAATAATCATATTGAAACTCTAAAATCTGGTTCAAGCCAATCAACTCAACCTTCGTTGCCGATACAAGGTCTTGCTCAACAGTCAAGTTCGAAGGAGTGTGTAATTTGCGGCATTGGTAGCCATGCTATCGAAAAATGCAAGAAATTTTCTAGTCTAAGCCTCTATGAAAGATGGACGGCTATAAAGACAAACAAGTTGTGTCGCACATGTTTAAGGAGACACAATAAACAAAAATGCAAGATAGATAGAATTTGTGGACAGGATGGTTGCCCTTACAGACATCATTCGTTGTTACATAAATTTCACAGCGATAGTGAATCAACCTCAAAGTTTGAAATTGAGGTTCCACAGGAAACTAATACGAGTAATACCCATCAGCAAGTACAACAAGCAACCTACTTCCGAATTTTGCCCGTAACCTTGTATGGCAAGGGAACGTCGTTTGAAACATACGCTTTCCTTGACGAAGGGTCTTCCATTACGCTTATAGAAGACGATGTTGCAAATGAACTAGCTTTAGATGGTACGAAAGAGGAATTATGTCTTAGGTGGACTGCCGATAATACTCGCGTTGAACCAAATTCCAAAAGGATCTCGTTAAAAATTTCCGGAACGTACGATAAAGCTAAATCCTATAAAATATCCAACGTGCGAACCGTGAAAAAACTAAGTTTACCCAAACAATCAATCTCACCTTCGAAACTTTGTGAAAAATATCCTCATCTCAAAGATATACCGATTAAGCCCTATACCAATGCAGTTCCACGTATTCTTTTAGGTATTGATAACTGGCGTTTAGGCCTACCTTTGGAGGTTAGGGAAGGAAGTAGCGAAAGCCCAGTCGCAACAAAAACCCGACTCGGTTGGGAAATTCATGGCCGTTGTGATAAAACCAACGTAAGTGATGGACATGATCAAATCTATAAACACGATAGCTTTCATATTTGCGACTGTAAACTCGGCGAAGATTTGCACCGTTTGGTAAAAAACTATTTTTCAGTCGAAAGTATCGGTGTTAAAATTCTGGATGTTATGCCTGTCTCAAAGGATAACCAACGTGCTATAGATATCATGACATCAAGTACACGTAAAATGGATGGTCGATATGAGACCGGCTTGCTATGGAAATATGATAACTTAACGTTGCCAGACAGCTTTCAAATGGCGCACCAACGCTTTAAGTGCCTCCAAGCACAAATGTCGAAGAATCCAATACTGGGTCAACGTATTGAGGAAACGATTCAAGACTATATTCGAAAGGGTTACGTTCGTAAGCTAACTATGCAAGAGTTAGAAGCACATTATCCTCGAATTTGGTATCTGCCACTCTTCACAGTTAAAAATCCAAATAAACCGGAAAAATTGAGAATTGTATGGGATGCAGCGGCGAAAGTTAATGGTATTTCACTCAATTCTGTATTGCTACAGGGACCCGATGAGCTACCACCATTACTAGATATTCTTTTCAAATTTCGCGAACTTGCGATAGCTGTAACTGGGGATATTCGTGAGATGTTTCACCAAATTTTAATCACCGAAGAAGACCAACAAGCCCAACGGTTTTTATGGAAAAATGGACAAGTTGAAAAGAGTCTTGATATATATGTCTTACGTGTTATGAGCTTCGGAGCTACATGTTCACCAAGTTCGGCCCAACACGTAAACAATTTCAATGCATCTCAGTATTCCAACAAGTTTCCAAAACCAGCCAAAGCGATTGTGGCAAACCACTACGTCGACGACATGCTGATCAGTGTCGAAACGGAACAGGAAGCTATCACATTAGCAAAGGAGGTACGGCATATCCATGCAGAGGGAGGTTTTGAAATCCGGAATTGGGTCTCTAACTCGCCCGCAGTTCTAAAGGCGCTGGGAGAAAATGAAGAAAACAAACTGAAAAAGATAGGTACGAAAAACGAACCAGCAGCTGATAGAGTCCTGGGCATGCTATGGAGCACCTCTACGGATACGTTTATGTTTCCTCTTACTCTAAGCAGAGTAAATAGGGACGTCCTAACACAGAAACGAAGTCCCACTAAACGTGAAGTACTACAAACGCTAATGTCAATTTTTGACCCTCTAGGTCTTCTTTCTCCATTTGTCGTTTGTGGGAAAATCCTGCTTAAGGACATTTGGCGCTCTACCTTAGATTGGGATGATCAGTTAACTGAAGAACTTCACCGGAGATGGTTAAAATGGTTACAATGCCTCGAAAATATAAGAAAGCTCCATATTCCTAGATGCTATAGCCAGGCACCATTGTCGAAACAAAAAAGCGTTCAACTGTACGTGTTTGTTGATGCTAGTGAATCTGCATATGCAGCAGTTATATACCTGCGAATAGAAACAGACGAGGGAGTTCAGTGTTCTTTGGTAGCAGCGAAAACTAAAGTTACTCCGCAAAAACCAATCTCGATCCCTCGACTTGAACTGCAAGCGGCAGTGCTAGGTACTAGACTCGCAAATACTGTCAAGCAAGGTCACTCCCTGAATATAGGTCGGTCGTTTATGTGGTCAGATTCACGGACAGTGCTGTGCTGGCTAAAATCCGACCCTACGAAATATAAGCAATATGTGGCATTACGTATCGGTGAAATTCTGGAAACAACCAATTTAAAGGATTGGCGCTGGGTTCCAACTAAAATGAATGTAGCGGACGACGCAACTAAGTGGCCTAATGCCAGCTCGGAATTAAATTCCGAAAGTCGCTGGTTTACGGGTCCCGAATTTCTAAGTGAAAGTGAAAACCAATGGCCTGTCGACAAGACAATTCAGGAAGAGTCTGTAAGCGAACTGCAACCGTATGTTTTACACGTACATCAATCTGAAAGTCCTATTGAATTAACACGGTTTTCAAACTGGTTACGCTTAGTGCGAACAATGTCTTACGTTTATCGTTTCATCCATAATACGCAACGAAAGTGTCAACGCGTCCTAGGTTCTATAACTCAAGAAGAGTACGAGCAAGCGCAAAATAAATTATTTAGGATAGCACAATCTGAATGCTATAAAAATGAAATCTCTATACTTAGTGGGACCAGAACGTTTAGCGTGGCGAGTCAGTCCTTAGTAAAAAAGTCTAGTCCGATCTATAATCGATCTCCCTATATAGACGACTCTGGTATACTAAGAGTTAGAGGACGCATAGATGCAGCAACAAACACCTCACTTACTGTTAAGCGGCCCATATTACTACCAAAACATCATGTCATCACACATCTGGTCGTTGATTACTTTCATCGCAAATACCATCATCATAACCACGAGACCGTTGTTAATGAAATTCGTCAGATTTATGATATCCCCACTCTTCGGGTACTCTTAAGGAAAATTGTAAAGACCTGCCAAATATGTAAGAACCTGCGAGCAGCTCCAGTCGCTCCTGAAATGGGAAGTCTTCCAACCGCGCGACTAGGTTCTTATATGCTACCGTTTACATTCGTAGGTATCGACTACTTTGGGCCCATGTTTGTGACTGTCGGAAGACACACAGAAAAATGGTGGGGCGTCCTCTTTACATGCCTTACGATACGTGCTGTTCATATTGAAGTTGCATATAGCCTATCAACAGATTCCTGTATTCTTGCAATAAGAAACTTTGCGGCTAGGAGGGGTATTCCCAAAGAAATTCGTTCGGACAATGGAACTAACTTCCGTGGTGCCGATGAAGAACTTCGTCGGGAAATTTCCAAAATCAACAACAATAAACTCCAGGAAGAAGCTTTTGTTGGTAAACCTCTGAAGTGGGTTTTTAATCCACCCGCAGCTCCACATATGGGAGGGAGCTGGGAGCGCTTGATACAGTCGGTTAAAAAGACACTGAAATCTATAATGCATGTACGGAATCCAAATGATGAGCTCCTAAGTAGACCTCTTACATACATACCTTTGGAGTCAATCGAACAAGAAGCCCTAACCCCTAACCATTTCCTACTGGGCACCTCTAGCGGACAGAAAATTCCGGGCGAATTCAATACTGACCCCCTAGTCTTACGAAAGAACTGGAAAATTTCCCAACATCTAGCGAACATCTTCTGGAAACGCTGGATCCATGAATATCTCCCTGATCTTACCAGACGAACCAAATGGTTCAGACGCGCAGAGCCAATAAAAAAGGGTGATGTCGTTATAATTGTCGATGAAGGACAGCCACGGAATACGTGGAGAAAGGGAATAGTGCTAGAAGCTAACGCCAGTAGATCAGGACAAGTCCGGCAAGCTGTAATACAGACAACCAACCGAATTTTAACTAGGCCAGCCGTTAAACTAGCCGTGTTAGATTTAACAAATGATATAACCGCCAGCAATGGGTAAATCGACTTATGGCAGTCGACATACCGGGAGGGAGAATGTTACAGCGGTTGTATTCTACAAATTTGTAGACTATACACTGAACGCACTCAGTGGACGCACCCACGCGAAATATTTAAAAGACTCTGACTTCCGATCTCTCTTTTCCTGCTTGGTGGCGAAGGCGAACAAGGTTCGTTTCTCATCCAAGAAATTATTTAAAAAACTAAATATAAGTTTGCAATTTGAAGTTAATAATCAGTAAAGGGTAAGTACTTTAATCAATTTTATAATGTAAATACTCATTAGTATGTATTACTTTCCGTTTCTACTAGAACAGCGATTTAAATTTGAAGCTTTTCCACCATTTTATTATTGTGAAATAAGAAGCCTGAATTAAAACAGTATTGAAATCAGAAGTAATCGTTTCACCTGATTTCAATCGGTCCGGGCTACAAGAGCTCTCAGATTTGCGTACCTCAAAACCCCATTTCAATTGAATCCTTTGGCTGCTTTAAATTTTTGGATGATTTTCGGCGATTTATTTAGGTTTTTTTTTTTTTATACTTGAGTATTAATATTCCGTCCTCGTCTTGTCCCGTCCGTTTGTCATTTTATTAGATTTTTTTTTTTTCTACTTTTTTGTTAAATTCATTCTCGTTTATTCTTTTAGTTCTTTCCGTGTATATTTTAATTTAAGGGGGGTTTTGTATCAAGTTTTTATTAGTTCATTCGGTGTATATTTTTATTTTAAGTGGGTTTTGTATAAAGTTTTTATTAGTTCATTCGGTGTATATTTTTAATTTAAGTTGTGTATAAAATTCTATTAGTTCATTCGGTGTATATTTTTATTTTAAGTGGGTTTTGTATAAAGTTTTTATTAGTTCATTCGGTGTATATTTTTAATTTAAGTTGTGTATAAAATTCTATTAGTTCATTGGGTGTATATTTTAATTTAAATTGCGTATAAAATTATTTTAGTATATTCCGTGTATATTTTTAATTTAAGTTGTGTATAAAATTCTATTAGTTCATTCGGTGTATATTTTTAATTTAAGTTGTGTATAAAATTATTTTAGAATATTCCGTGTATATTTTTAATTTAAATTGTGTATAAAATTATTTTAGTATATTCCGTGTATATTTTTATTTTAAGTGGGTTTTGTATAAAGTTTTTATTAGTTCATTCGGTGTATATTTTTAATTTAAGTTGTGTATAAAATTCTATTAGTTCATTCGGTGTATATTTTTAATTTAAGTTGTGTATAAAATTATTTTAGGATATTCCGTGTATATTTTTAATTTAAAATGGGTATGAAATTATTTTAGTATATTCAATAGGGCGTATATATTTTCCTCCTTTAGTACATTCCATGTACATTTCATTTTTTTCCAATATGGCGTGTACCTGGAAGCACTTTTTCGGTCTTGTACAACGCACGCGCTACGCCTTTATGGAGTGGTTTGTGACCGCTTCGCCATGCAAAAAAAAAACCGTTACACCTCGCTGATTCGTGAAGAATTATCCATTTTGGTTAAACTCCACCGATATGTGCATAAATTCACCCGGTTGTTACACAAAGAAACTTCTCATAATAAAACCCAGAGCAGCCGATTGGCTTCTGAAAAAAATCTGCCGCGGTTAAGGAAACTTCCGAGTCAATCGGAAACCAGATTTTAGGCGTTTTACAGCGCGCCAATCACACGAGCAACATTAACCGATATTATTTCCGTTTAGCTTTATCGCCATCGAAAGGCTTTAGAAGACGAAACCCGAACTCAATTGACCGCCCTCTTAGGATTTCTTCCTCGACACTCGACACTATTCACTGGCTATTGGTTTTCTTCTCCTTTTCTCTTAATTATCTTACCCTATCCGCCATTTTAGTACAAAAAGCAAAACGACCACTCCTTTCCACCACAATCCCGATCTTTTCTCCAAAGAACTTCGCGCCGCTAACGCAAACGGACTTAATCACCAGCGAACGCATATGCGATACGTTCTCATTTTTTTAGTCGGGAAAATTTTTGAAAACTACACAAAACCTCGATGATCACCGAATTCAGCCACCATATTTTCTTTTTTTCAATTTTTCGCCAAAACTCAAGACCCAAAACCACTCAAAAATTTTTCTTTCCCGTATCTCACCACCTCATGCCCTGAACTGTCATTCTCCTCTCCTCTATTCATCTCCTCTGAAGTTGGTCACGGTGGTTCCTGCGATCACAATTTTGACGCGCCGAGGTTGGTGTCATTGGTAGGGTGTTTACACTGCGTCGTGACATTAAAGTGATTGCAAGTTGCGACGACCCAACACCATTAGTCGGTTCGCCGTTGGTTTCCCAGCGCCGAACAGACTAAAAAAGTTGTCGCATTTGATCGGTCTCATGCGCACGACTGAGTGCCGGGCAATAGGTGTTATACCCATCGGATCACTGCTTCAGATCCTTGGAGTGGTAAATCCCCAAACGTTTGCCTCCTAAATCCTCCAATTCGTACCGTGAGTTTCCTAGCACACGACGAATCCTGCACTTGAGGAACTTCTTCGCCAGCTTGGCGTTATAATTCTGCGTGGCTGTGGACAAGGAAAAGTTTCTTCGGAATACTTCTTGTCCTACACAAAATTGTGTTTTAGCAGCACGCAGATTATATCGCCTGCTACTGTCCTCATGTGCGACCCTTATTTTCGTCTGCGCCAGCTGTCTCACGATAGGAATTCCCTCGCGAGGTTGAAGCTGTACATTTGACTCTCCCAACGCTCGCAAACGCTTCAGCAGCCCGTAGTCCTTACCGTGCAACATCATGTGATTTCCAAACAAAACCTGATAAGGAGAAAATCCAGTGGCTTGATGGAGTGAGCTACGAAGAGCACATCCAATTTTGCTTAGACTCTCATCCCATCGTGTTTGGTCATCAGTGATGAATGCTCGAATTCCGGCCAGGATGGACTGATTGACACGTTCCGAAGCATTCGCTTGCGGTGAGTAGCTCGGGGTGTACAGGTGTTTAACTCCGTATTTGTTCAGCATAGAGTTAAACACATTCGACCTAAATTGAGAGCCATTATCGGAGAGGATCGTCTCTGGTGTTCCAAACGTATGGAAGACCTGCCCCTCCAAGTAGTTGGTGATCTCTTCAGCAGTGATCCGCCCCAAAGGATGTAACAGGGGAAATTTGGTAAAATGATCCAAGACGATCAAGATAGCGATTTTACCCCGTTTGGTACGCGGATATGGTCCAAGTACGTCGATGTAAAGGTGTTGGAATGGCTGATCAGTCTGGAACGGTTCTCCCATAGGCGCTCGTAGAGGTCTGTTCGGGGACTTTGTCTCTTTACAAGTATCGCACGCCAGAACGTAGGTGCGTACTTGTGTAGCCATTCCGGGCCAGTACAAAAATCGCCTGACTCGCTCTAGCGTTTTAGCATAACCACCATGGACCGTGGTGTCTGCCTCGTGTGCCTGAGCAATCGCAGCTGACGTAAGACTCGATGGAATCCACAACTTCCAGGCTCTGTCTTCAGCAATCGGGTCACCGATGTGAGGCTCTGTGCGCTTATACACGAAACCCTCCCTCACGCATACGTCAGGAAGCCGATCGGCGTTCGCATCGACAGTGGACACTAATTCTTTATATTCATTGCCAGAGAATTCTGGAGAATCCATGTCCACCATCGGTGCCACGTCGATCAGCGCATTTAATCCCTCTTCGTATACACGAGAGAGAGCGTCGGGTACAACGTTCAGGCTCCCTCGTCGGTGCTCGATTGTGAAGTCGTAACCTTGGAGTTTCAAACTCCATCTTGCCAACCGTCCTTGCAGGTCTTTCTGCGTGGTCCGTAATGACTTTGAACGCAGTCCCTTCTACATAGGCTCGGAATTTTTTCACGCTCAACACAGCTGCATAACACTCGAGTTCGGTTACGCTGTAGTTGCGTTGAGCGGAAGTGAGCTTCTGCGACATATACGCCACTGGAGATTCCGATCCGTCGTCGTTTTCCTGAAAGAGAACGCTACCCACACCTGACTTACTGGCATCGCATTGGATTACGAAAGACCTCTTAAAATCTGGATTGATTAGTAAGGGGGCTTTCGTCAACAAGTCTTTCACTATCAGGAAGGAAGTTTGTGCCTCTGTAGTCCAAGCAAACTGGTTGGACTTCTTTAGAGTGTCTGAGATCGGTGAAACAGTAGCAGCAAAGTTGGGGACGAATCGTCGATACCAGCCTGCCATACCAAGAAAGCGTTGAACTTGACGTGCGGACTTAGGCGAAGGGTAATCGACGATAGCTGAAACTTTGTTGGGATCAGTTTTCAAGCCTCCTTCTCCAACAATGTATCCGAGATATTTCACCTCTCTCAGACAAAACTTGCTCTTGTTGACGTTTATTGTTAGGCCAGCCTTTCGCAAACAATCTGCGACTTCAGCCAATAACATCAGATGTGAATCGAAATCCTCAGAAATTAACAGCAGATCGTCCAAATATACGAATACCTGCTCCTTCAGCTCGGGTGGGATGACTTTGTCCATCAAACGACACATCCTTTGCGGCGCGTTGCATAAACCAAAAGGCATGCGAGTGTAGTGATACAGAGGCCGGCCAGGAATGGTAAAATACTCCCTGGATTTGTTCTCGAGAGGAATCTGCCAAAAGGCGTCTTTGAGGTCAAGGCTAGTAATAAAATTGGCTCGCGGCAAACGGCTTAAGATACCGTCAATGTGTGGTAATGGATAAGCATCCTTCTTCGTCACACTATTGACTTTGCGCGAGTCCAAGCACAACCTGACCTTGCCTGGCTTCCTCACGAGAACCACAGGCGAGCTCCATGCACTCTGACTGGTCTCTATCACACCAAGTGCTCTCATGCGATCAATCTCGTCATATAAGAGTTTTTGGATCGCAGGAGACACAGGATAATGACGTTGCTTGATGGGACTTGCATCACCAACGTCTATACTATGTTGTTCGACGTTGGTCACACCGAGTCCGTATACTTCGTAAGATGGAAATTTGGACTTTACCATTTCCAACCTCTTCACATCTGTGGGCGTTAAATGGTGGGCATCCGGAGCAATCAGTTGCGACGCAGTATCGGTAGCATCGACCGCGCTGATGATGCTAGGAGCAAGTTGGAAAGATCGCCAGAAATCTACCCCCAGGTACAATTTCTGCGACAAGCTCGGCACTACGTATAGGGTAATGGGTTTGGTAATACCACGAAAGGTAATATCGGTCACTACCGTGCCCACAACTTTTTGTGAAGCACCATCAGCGGTCTTTACCTCTTGAACGACCGGTCGATAACTCACCTGTGCATCTTGGAGGCGTTGTAGGGAGTTTGCCCCCAAGCAACTGATGCTCGCCCCACTATCGAGTAGTCCTTTAACGTCCACTCCGTACAAGGATACCTTTGCGTATGAACGTACATCAAACGGCTCAGTTATAATCGTCGATAGAATCGCTTTCTTTTTTTCACGCACCATCCTCCAGAATATACGAAGGCGCGCGATTGATTTTCTGCGACCGGATCCACTCGTTAGTGCTGATACTTGATCAACACTTGCGACTGGAGTAGATGAAAAAATTCTCTCTCGCGCCTCCATATATTCTTTAAGCCGAAGATGGTATGGCTTGAGAGGATGGTGGGAATGTCGTCTTGGACTTTCCTGATAAATAGGGTCTTCTTCCAGTTGAGAAGCATCTGGCTCCGTACCAGTGCTCTTTCTAGCTAATATTGAGACGTGTGATGTATTCGGGGTCGGGAAAATAGGAGAGGATGATTTTACGCTAACAGGACGGGAGTTAGGATCAGAAAAGGGTGAAGATGAAAGTGTTGTAAAATTGGGAGGGGTTATTAAAGGGGTTTTAACAAAGGGTAAAATGTTTGTATTCTTAGGAGTATCAAGTTGAATTTGGGATTGGGGATCGTCGACATCCTGCTTCGAACCATTTAAACTGGTCGGGCTTGCGGATTGTCCGTCACTGGGCGAGAAGGACCCGAAACCCTTTCGTCCCTCGGTCCGTTTTTTGTTTGGCATCTGGTACACTTCGGCTTGATTACGTCAGCCTTCCCGCAACCGTAGCAGAAGATGTTCCTGGGCGTCTCTTCGCAGTCTCGGTAACCATGGCCCTCCCTTCGGCAGTTCCAACATTTCAGAGGTGTGGTTATGCCAGCTAAGTCGGCGGTATCCTCGACTACATCGGCAGCAACCAACGGCGGTTCCAGCTCGTGCACCCGAGGCTGTTGCCAGGATGCTGCTCGATTTGCCTTCCTCACCTCCTCGTACCGAGATACTAAGGTGCGAAGATGAGCGAGGTCTCTTATGTCGTGGAAACAGATTATCTGTTGGATACTGCCCAAGAGATTGCCGCTGACTAGCTCGAAAAATTCGTTATCAGATATCGGTACGCGTAGCTGGCTATGAAATCGGGTCATCTCCTGCTCGAAGACCAGGTTCGGTTCATGAGGAGCTTGGCGTCGTGTCATCATTTTTTTTCGCACCTCGAAATCGGTGCTACGGTCGCCCCAGTATTGCAAAAACGTTGTTTTAAGCGACTCCCATGTGGAATTCGGGTTCGACCGCTTCCATAACCAATACCACTGATTCGGCAGACCATCAAGCAACAGGTGGAAGTTTGCGACCAACAGATCCATGCGCCCGCCCAAATCAGACCAAGCCAGAGATTCCGCTCGGAAAATTAGCTCCTCGGCGCGCAACGACTGGCCATCTCCATTGAATCGTAGTCGCCAATGGCGAATAGAACTACCAGCGTTGTAAGGTATCAAATTCGAGCCATTTGGGTCCCGACTGCCCATCTGAGCGTTCGCACGGACCGGTTGTTCCCGAACTTGCTCACGTTGTTATTGATGGTTTGGCTGAAATAACGGTGGTGGAAATTGGTAGGCGTTTGATGCATTCTGCCCCGGAATAAATGATGGTGGTAGCACGGGATGATACACAGGCGGTGGTTGTGGCGTATTCGGCACAGTGGGCCTTTGTTCCAATTCTTCTCGCAGAACCGAACGAATTAGGTGGACCAAATCGTCCACTCTTAGACTGCTAAGGGCCCCCCGGTAGTTGTTGTTTCGGGTGTCTGTGCGTCGTGTATCTCCGACCACCTAACCCTGGTTCGCCCATCGGCTCCCAAGACATCCGATGGCCTATTGTCTCGCACTTGCGTGCTACGTTCCTGGATGATTGTCCCATCCGGAGTGTAGAGAGCGTGTCCGCCCGCTGTCTCGGGTGCAAGATCTAAATTTAACCTCGTAGGAGAAATTGCATCGTTTTGAGACCTAGCGCCATCCTCGCGAGTCTGTCTTCTGGTTCTCACGCCGGATCTAGCTACTGCGCCCTCCACACTCCCAGTGGGCCAATAATCCCCCGGACCCAAATGTCCACGGCAGTTCGGACAATTGTGGTTGTTCACAATCCAGAGTTCTAAACAGTCCTTGTGGAACTGGTGACCACACTTGGTAGTCAAACCCTGCTCGGAGACGATGTTCTCACGACACGGCGTGCAGATTACATCTGACTCCCTCGTTGGTGAATGTTCTAGCGGCATGTTTTAAAAAAAAATCTGGTGCGATGAACGTTGATCGGGTAGTAGAACGAGTGTGTGGAAAGAAGCAGATTTCCGTCGAAAGTTCGTGTTTGTCGAGGAAGGAATGCGTCTAAATTAACCCAATGAACCAATTGTACTATATTGAGTAACCGTTTGTATGCCGCAAAATGGAACGAATTAGCGCTTGAAATGGTCGAATGCAGATTGAGAGAAGAAATTCTAATCGACTAAGAAATTTTAAGCGAAGTGTGTATTCCGAACAAACTTGGAACTCGACGAATCAGCGATATTCAAATTGATCGAAATTAATCTTAGTTTGTGTGGTATTTAAATGTCTGGATGACGCTACAGTGTATTAATATTATATGAATAATTGCGGTATATGACTTCAAAAAAACAAAATGAACCCTCACGTTTTCGCAACCTTTCCCCTCCCCTCAATTTGCAGAGCAAATCGCGAAGCCGATCTTGATCTTCCTCGCTCCATCGGGAAAATCCGGAACGCGTTTAAATTTCAACAAAAAAAAAAATGAATAACAATCAAAAGAAAATCAAAATAAAGCGCAAAAAAAAATCTAAGTTAAAATTTTTCGTCAAAAGACTTATAAAAAAAAATTTAAATATTCAAAAAAAAAACTCTACGTTATTTCACAAAAAAAATATTCTACGTTACAAAGGAACTCTAAAAGGATGGATAAGGAAATAAGGTACTTTTCGAAATTTCAGCGATATTTTCAATCACCAAACTCACCAATGTTTCGCAAGTATTGTTCCCAATGTCTGACGACACGCCCGCCAAGACAGGGCATGCCCAGCTCTCATTGGGTACTTACAAAACAAAGATGGAAAAGCTCAGGAAAACAAAGCCTGTCCAACTTACATATTATCCGTCTCGTATGCAGGCAATGCTTCCCTTTTCTATGGAACCGAATTGGCGCCTAAAGGTTGCCAAAACGGTTCGTCAATAGATCAGTTCCGCATTGCCTCCACACAAGTCGAACGCAATGTTTCGCTGTGGAAAAATCGAATAAGCTTGAGCACTTGAACTGTTGTGGCCGTTCAGGCGAAAATTCTGTCGAAGAACGACGAAGTTTTTAGTTCTTTTGCCCATCAACTTTTTGCACGGAATTTTTCCGAACTCGCGCGTGTTGATGGGCTACGCTTTGTGCTCCTAGCGCAGGTTAGGCTAGCCCCACGTTGGGCGCCATTTGTTGTGTTCGAGGCCTTGGAAGAATTATTTTGACTTGAAAAAGTCAAAATAATTGAAGGGAGAAGGAAGGTTCGGGACAGAAGGGCCAATTCCACCTACGTCCGAATTGGTGGCTGAGTTTTCGCTGGTGCGACGCTCTTGCTGGCGGCCGGGACTAGCTACGGCAGTGTGGGGGGGGGGGGGGGTACTTGCTCCAACTCAGACCATTAAACCCTTGGCCTATACAACAAAAATTATCAGCGCCGACTTATCCAAGGGAATACAAAAAAAATTGGGATTATTTTCCCAATTGGTCGTGAAAGACCAAGAAGCGGTTGGATGGCGCGGCTCCGCGATTTGTCAGGGCACTCTGGTGTTGTTGGCGCCCTGCTCTGCCCACCCTACCTCAGCCACGACTGTCCTTTAAACATCTTAGCGTCGTGGCCCCTTATTGAGGTTCGGGGCTAAGGAAGCTACACGCTCGGGTTCATTTTTATAGTTGGCCTTTAGCCTTTAACCATCATTCGAAAAAAAAATAACCAAGAAGAGAAACTCCACAACTAATAAAAGGTATTAGGAAAGCTATAACAAAATGTAGAAGGAAGTAAAACAAAAGAAAATTGGACTTACCCCATTTCAATTGAATCCTTTGGCTGCTTTAAATTTTTGGATGATTTTCGGCGATTTATTTAGGTTTTTTTTTTTTATACTTGAGTATTAATATTCCGTCCTCGTCTTGTCCCGTCCGTTTGTCATTTTATTAGATTCTTTTTTTTCTACTTTTTTGTTAAATTCATTCTCGTTTATTCTTTTAGTTCTTTCCGTGTATATTTTAATTTAAGGGGGGTTTTGTATCAAGTTTTTATTAGTTCATTCGGTGTATATTGTTATTTTAAGTGGGTTTTGTATAAAGTTTTTATTAGTTCATTCGGTGTATATTTTTAATTTAAGTTGTGTATAAAATTCTATTAGTTCATTCGGTGTATATTTTTATTTTAAGTGGGTTTTGTATAAAGTTTTTATTAGTTCATTCGGTGTATATTTTTAATTTAAGTTGTGTATAAAATTCTATTAGTTCATTGGGTGTATATTTTAATTTAAATTGCGTATAAAATTATTTTAGTATATTCCGTGTATATTTTTAATTTAAGTTGTGTATAAAATTCTATTAGTTCATTCGGTGTATATTTTTAATTTAAGTTGTGTATAAAATTATTTTAGAATATTCCGTGTATATTTTTAATTTAAATTGTGTATAAAATTATTTTAGTATATTCCGTGTATATTTTTATTTTAAGTGGGTTTTGTATAAAGTTTTTATTAGTTCATTCGGTGTATATTTTTAATTTAAGTTGTGTACAAAATTCTATTAGTTCATTCGGTGTATATTTTTAATTTAAGTTGTGTATAAAATTATTTTAGGATATTCCGTGTATATTTTTAATTTAAAATGGGTATGAAATTATTTTAGTATATTCAATAGGGCGTATATATTTTCCTCCTTTAGTACATTCCATGTACATTTCATTTTTTTCCAATATGGCGTGTACCTGGAAGCACTTTTTCGGTCTTGTACAACGCACGCGCTACGCCTTTATGGAGTGGTTTGTGACCGCTTCGCCATGCAAAAAAAAACCGTTACACCTCGCTGATTCGTGAAGAATTATCCATTTTGGTTAAACTCCACCGATATGTGCATAAATTCACCCGGTTGTTACACAAAGAAACTTCTCATAATAAAACCCAGAGCAGCCGATTGGCTTCTGAAAAAAATCTGCCGTGGTTAAGGAAACTTCCGAGTCAATCGGAAACCAGATTTTAGGCGTTTTACAGCGCGCCAATCACACGAGCAACATTAACCGATATTATTTCCGTTTAGCTTTATCGCCATCGAAAGGCTTTAGAAGACGAAACCCGAACTCAATTGACCGCCCTCTTAGGATTTCTTCCTCGACACTCGACACTATTCACTGGCTATTGGTTTTCTTCTCCTTTTCTCTTAATTATCTTACCCTATCCGCCATTTTAGTACAAAAAGCAAAACGACCACTCCTTTCCACCACAATCCCGATCTTTTCTCCAAAGAACTTCGCGCCGCTAACGCAAACGGACTTAATCACCAGCGAACGCATATGCGATACGTTCTCATTTTTTTAGTCGGGAAAATTTTTGAAAACTACACAAAACCTCGATGATCACCGAATTCAGCCACCATATTTTCTTTTTTTCAATTTTTCGCCAAAACTCAAGACCCAAAACCACTCAAAAATTTTTCTTTCCCGTATCTCACCACCTCATGCCCTGAACTGTCATTCTCCTCTCCTCTATTCATCTCCTCTGAAGTTGGTCGCGGTGGTTCCTGCGATCACAATTTTGACGCGCCGAGGTTGGTGTCATTGGTAGGGTGTTTACACTGCGTCGTGACATTAAAGTGATCGCAAGTTGCGACGACCCAACAGCGTCAGGGAAGTGTTTTCAGCGCATTTAACGTGATTTAAACGTGTTAATATAGTAGTCTGAACATAGCATTACACACCTTGCACATTCTTGGATTCGATCCGTGGTCCAGTCGCACAGTCCGCTACATTCACTCGTTCTCGTAACAGGATTAAAGTCGAATCAACTTTGTGTTAAAGTGGTTTGTCAGTACCAAGACAATACCGATCGACAAGTCTTGTCGGACATTGTGATGCTAATGCTGCAGTATACGCAACTCTGGTTGGGCTGCGACATGCCGCACATGCTAACGGACAGACAGATGGACGGACGGACATACTGATGGACGGACGGTCGGACGGACGTGAAGCTGAACTTGGAATTTTTGGCATCAAATATACAAAAAATAATATATTGAGTCTGGGAAAAAAAGTTCGTGGCGTCTCTCCCAAAAGATGGCGTCAATTGCAAATAACTCAGAAGCGACACCGTATCATTGCGTATGGAAAGGTGATAGGTCGAGTGTGAGAGTGTATAATCATCGAAATTGGTGCATTGTTTGGAAATGAAGAAAAGTTTTGAAAAATTTAGCTATATTTTGCAATATTATTATGGCAGAACGCTGCGCAGCCTTGTGAAAATATATGTGCTTTGTGCGGTGAAGGTGCTTTATCAGAATCTGTTGCGCGGAAATAGTTCGGTCGCTTTCGTTCTGTTAATTTTGATGCGAACGACAAGTCACGCCTTGGTTGTCCAAACACTGAAAAAGCTGATGAAATTCTTGAAAAGGTCCAGCAAGATAAGCATATAAGCAGTGTTGATATTACTATGGAGCCAGGTATTGATCACAAAACAGATTGGACCCAATTAAACAAAACGGGCTGCAAAAAGAAGCGCGATGAGTTGAGCTCGAAAAACGTTAAGAACCGAATCAACGTCTGCGATGCGCTGCTTGGCTGGAAAAAGTGCACATTCATTAGATAAAACCATTAATAACGTTAGGATACGCGATTAAAAGTTTCTTTGTAGCACATTTTGATACAGAACGAGGATCCGTCTGTCGCGTCCACTGATACGCAACGAGAATACGATACGCAGAAATGCAACAAATGGCTACCGCCCTTGAAATAATGCTCAATTAAGTGTCAGTGCGGAGACTCGCACCCAGTAGGACTAGCACTGATTACCGGCTCGATGTTGTAAGCAACGAAATGTAAAGAATGTCCCAGGCCTTACCTATTCGATTACACTGCTAATAACCTTTTCATACAAATGCCCGCGAAAGTAAGGCATTACCAATTGCATGAAAGGTAATGCACTATTTCGGTTCTGTGAGGTAATTGAAGAAGCCATGGCGCTTATGTTGGAGTGCTAACCGAAGTCATTACAAAATGTTCAGTTTAATAATTCATTTTTATCGTTTTATTATCAGAGACCCTTTATATGAGATAAGTTATACCACCCCACATTTCTAATCTAAACCAACTTCATTCAAAAACACGTGCATCAGTCAAATAAATTAAAAAATTCATCAACTTTACTTTATTATTTATAATACAGTATTGTTATTGATTTAAAAAAAAAAAATTTGCTGCCCTCAAAATTTTTTTGTCCACGTTTCATGACTAGTAGACACGAAAAAAGCAATAAAAATGTTCACTCCGTCTGTCCGCCGTACTCCGTACGTCGACCGCCCCAAAATCCTTTGAAGGCTCGTAGCGCTCAAACCAGTGGAACTATTAAATTAAAATTTTTTCTAAGAATAGACTTGGTAAACCCCTTGAATTGACATTATTTTCAGGGGAGGAGGTGTGAGGGGGAACGTTTTTGGTTTCTAGATCTCAGCAACCGCTTAGTTAGGAGGCTGAAACTTGGAATTTCTATAGAGCTTTAATAGTGGACCCATTTGCAAAAAAATTACTGATATGGGTGAAGGGGTGTGGGAGTGGAGGGGGAAATAATGCGTCCGAAACGCAAAAATGCCGAGATCGACACATTCTAAAATTCATATCTCCTAAACCGTTAACGGCAAGCAATTAAAACTTAACAAATATCTGTAGTTATACTAGGAGAGTAGATTGAAACGAAACTTTTGGGTGGGGGTGGTGCGTACGGGGGTGAGGGGTGAAAAACTTTAGATTACGATATCTCACAAACCAATTGGACCAGAAAAACCAAATTTGGTTTGAGTATAAAGCTTGATAAATAAAGATTGCTCAAAGTAAAATCTTTGAAGGGGGTGGAGGAGCATGGAAGTGGAGGGGACTAGAATTTTTCAAAAATAACACGTTTCATATCTCAATAACAGTGTAAGGTAGATGCTTTTTACCAGAAGTAGATCTATTAGAACCCTAGTAGGGGAAACAATTTTGGGGAGTGGCTGTAGAGGGTGAGGGTGGGGAAGGGTGAGAAGGAAAAAGTTCCGATGCTTATATCTAAAGAACCTATAATGATAGAGAGCTGAAACTTGGAAATTAGATAGACCTATAGTAGTGGCATGTTGAAAAAATAATTTTTCTTAGGGGTAGTATGGTACGGGGGTGGGAGGTGTTTTTCTTAACTTTAGAACGGCTTGTGCTAGGAAGTTGAAACTCGGCACGTATATGTAAATCAACTAGAAAAGTAATTCTGATAAAAAAAAAATCGAATATTCAATGGCGTTTAGAAGGGGGGGGGGGTGGCAAAAAAAAAAACCGGATTTATAAAATGCATATATTTTCACGATTTTGGTCATATCTGCTAGGTCTTCCGAAATATAGAATTCATTTTTATTCTACGGATTCTTCATATGAATACCTAGAATGTCTTTTCAAGATTTTTTGAAATTTGACCCCTAAGAGGGTGTAAAATGGTTGTATACTTTTCATGAATTCCACCATATCTCTCAGGTCTGATCAGAGATCGAATATCTTTTCACTTACACGGGCTTGTTTAATAATCACCTATTTTTAAGTTTTGTTTTTTTCAACCTCTAGACCGCATCCCGGAGTATGACCCAATTATATAATTCATATGTTACACTCTATTCTAACCGCTTCCCGAACTTTTTGTTAGGTTTTCAGTCACATGATAACATACACCGCATCCCCGAATTGAACGCGTTCCGAACTTCTGCCGGAAAAATAATAAAGTTGCGCCCAGACTGTGGCAGATTTTTTTTATAATCCTCACACAGATGGATTATAAAAAAATTAATTATTAATTAATATAATACTTCTTTTATTACTTTTATTAGATTTTTTTGAATACAGTTCATTTAATTTTTAATGTATGTTTTCAATATGTATTCATTTAATTTATTAATTGTGCAAAAAGTGACATGGCAATTATTCGATTATTTTTCGCAGCTCATACCTATTAGAGTCACTGTATAAGAACTAACACAAACATCCATTATCTTGAGTACGGACAATGTGTGTTTCATTTGAAACCAGTACATTTGAAATTTTTTTGCAGTTGTCCGATTTTTCATTTTTATCTCCACTAAAGTGGATAAACGCTGTATTTAGTTGACATTTCATGAGACATATGTATCTCGATTCCGTGAAACGTTAATCAAAATCCATCTGCTACACGTATACACACTAAAACTATGCCATTTAAGAAACCTGCGAACTTTGGAGTTCGCAGGGTTCAAGAGTACTAAAAAGATACCAAAAGCGGTCATTGTCCGTACTCTAGATAGTGGATGTTTGTGTTAGTTCTTATACAGTGACTCTAATACCTATAAGATCATTTTACAATAAATAATTCACAATAGGTGTGTTTTCTGATCTGGATCGAGATCAAGATCATTCGTTTTACATTGAAAACAACAACAAAGTGATGATCCGAAATCAAAATGAGATCATTGATGGATCAATTTTATGCTTTTAAAGCTTATTTAAATGTCAACTATTTTAGCATTTTCATAGATTGCGCCATGCGATTTAGCACTAAATTCAGTTTGTAGCAGGTATTTGCACCCAACAGGCAGAACACGCTCATCGAAAAGTCGCGATAACTCAATACATTTTGTACTGAATTGCAAGTCCATGTGTAAGTTAGACACAGAATGTAAGTTAGACACAGAATGTACAATTGTAAATTTCACTACTTCTCAAATTACGAAACGAATTTCACATTTGTGTTTTTCCTACAGCGAAAAATTTGATATGAGCGCTTACCAGTTGTATAACTACCCCTAACTTTGGTAAGTCCTTACTCCATTTGAAGTTGTCTTCATAGAAAACATCAGCGACATGCAGAAGTACTGCTTCCAAGTCCAACTGGGCAACAATTCAATATCCAAGTAAATTTTACCAAATACACAGTGAAAAGTTCAATATGGACTCGCACACTAGATTACCCAGCAAACAATAAGCCACGAAATGTCGTAAGTCGGAAAATTCGGAACGATTTGTCTGACCGAAATCGTTTAGATGTCGGTGGGAAATTTCTGGCAGAAATTTCGTAACGATTTCGGACAGAATTCGAAAAGACATGTCTTCTTTCTGATGGTTTCAGGTGGCAATGCATTAGAAGCAATTGTCCCGCGTTCCGTTAAGCGTTCGATTTGAATTGTTAATTGAGGACAGTTCGCAACTATCATACGTCTGTGAAGTGATGTTTGAGTTGTATAATAAATACATGTGATTAAAAACTGTGAGTATATAATTATTTATAATTTATTTTAACAATAAACACAGTTTTGTTGTGAATTGCAGTTCTTAGAATTAAATTTAATGTTTTTATAGCGAGACCGTATTTTTATTTGTTCGGTATATTAAAATTTAATTTTTCGATAGACCTTATATAGTTTAGACTTTATTGATTGAATTTATTACTATATTTTGTCTTCAGAGCGGTAAAAGGATATCACAATGTCAAGACACCCACAATATAAAATCATCTTTATAACAACAGCCATAAAGAAGTATTTTAGTAACGTCAGGGACCGTCACAACAAGCGTTTAAAAAGAAAGGATGAGGGTGGGTGTTAACATCACTGCAGCTGTAAGTGCAAGTAATTATGAAGAAGAACTGTCGTCAGATAATTAAACACTTGAGATGCATAATAAATAATAAGTAAGGAACTTGCAAGAAAATTGATTTTTTTTTATTTTTATTCTACAGTAATGGTATTTGCTGAAGAAATTGCACTGCGGTATGTTTTTTCAGAATTTTTTTCGTTGCGACATCGAAATCTTATGTAGTTCGCGAACGAGCTAGTTCATAAGAGTGTTCTCATAACTGAAATAAACGAACTATTAAAGTTCGCAGCACTGTTACTAGAAAAAAAATTATGATTCTGCTAAAATTAGCAGACTTAGCAAAATGCTTTTCATCCAATTTCTGCTAAAAATTCTGCTAACAATAATTTTCAAAAATTATTCTGCTAAAAATTCCGTACTAAGTATACTTAATTTTCAAAAAAATGTTGATTAATTACAACGGTAAAAATGCTGTATAACGCACAAGCGAAGAAGTAATGTAAGAAATTTTCTCTATTTTGATTTGAAAATTTTACCTCACTCAGTACAGTTCGAACTGCCATGACGGTTCCATTCGACATTTTTCTTACATATAAACGTAAAAAAGGGTTTTTAAATCCCTTTAGTCCCGTAGGGATGAGCAATAAGTAGTTGGAACGTAGCGTCAGCAAAACATGAACGCGAAAAGGGAGTTTAAATCCACTTAGCCCCGCTGGGTCGTGCAAAAGGTAGTTTGCGCAAAGCGCCCATTTGCTGAACATGACATAATCGCGGCTCGAACTGGGTGAATAAACAGGCCTATTCAGGATCGAGTCACAAGTCACAAGTCACAGAGTAGGTCGATAGTCACAATCTTGTATTAATTTTGAATAAATTGTGACTTTCCACCTACTTTGTGACTTGTGACTCTAGTCCTGAATAGGCCTGAAAGTCAAAAATTTTAAATTGGTTTTTTTTATAGTTTTACGTTCCGAATGTCAAAAATTTTGGTTGACCACATACTAAAACATATCAAAGTTTAGTTTATAAAGTAGGTAATTTAAAAACAGTGAAAGTTTTTTTTACATAACAGCATTTTTTTCCTAGTTTTTATTTATGAAAAATTAAAATCTTTTTCGTTTTCGGAAAAGTTTCAAATTAATGTACTAAGTACTATACACGAATGAAGAAGAAAAACTATTATTTCCTCTCTTTCATGGTTGTTTTTTGACGTTAGAGGAGTTTCTAGTGCGAAACTATAACACGAAAGCCCGACAACGATAGATCGCTGTTCTAGCTATGGTACTGCCAATGTTGAGTCAATATCCTCCGATGACGAAACAGCGCCTTCAATTCTAGTCCAACACAGTGTTAAACTTGCTTCTTCAGTGAAGGATTTTCAACTCTCATGTCCTCATTGACAGTAG
The DNA here is from genome assembly GCA_949128065.1 of Beris chalybata. Classification (NCBI taxonomy): domain Eukaryota; kingdom Metazoa; phylum Arthropoda; class Insecta; order Diptera; family Stratiomyidae; genus Beris; species Beris chalybata. The sequence goes on from OX421895.1 coordinate 95,939,147, forward strand.
TCATGACAGCGATTGATCCCATTCGAACTTTCATGTTGCTGTTCCGAACCAAAATCTTCTCTGGCGGCGAAAAATAGCCAAAAAATTCTTAATAAAAACAACGATTTTAGCAGAATCGGCAGAATGGGTTTCCTTTCAATTCTGCTAAAAGTTCTGCTAAGTTTTTTTCCGAAAATTTCCTCTGCTAAAAAATATTTTTCTCTGCTAAATTTAGCAGAATTTCTGCTAAAATGGCAGCACTGGTTCGCAGTCAGTTCCGCTTATAAACTTAATAGTATAACTGGATTGCCCAGGAAACAAAAAAGTCTGAAATCGTTACGAATTCGGTACGATTTGTCTTTAAAACGCGCGGACACCAGACACGACTTCGTACCGATGTCGTGACGAAAAATGTATGGAACGGTTGACACGATTCGGGAAAGAAAAATCGTAACGAATTCTGATATAAAAATCGTAAAGATAACTTGAAGATATTTCGTAACGAATTCTTATAGAAAAATCGTAACGATTTCTGATAGAAAAATCGTTACGATATCGTAACGATATTTCGATCAGAATTGGATACGAAATATCTTTAAGATATCGTTACGATTTTTCTATCAGAATTCGTTACGATTTTTCTTTCCCGAATCGTGTCAACCGTTCCATACATTTCTCGTCACGACATCGGTACGAAGTGGTGTCTGATGTCGGCGCGTTTTAAAGACAAATTGTACCGAATTCGTAACGATGTCGGACTTTTTTGTTTGCTGGGATATTGCAAGTGATCGTCACGACTTTTACAGGACTAATACATCAAGTTGTTAATGAGCCTAAAGCTTGTATTGCACTGTATGACCATGCTGTCAAATTGCAGTAATATGTAATGCGAAGTAGACGAATACAAAAAATCTCACAGTGAGAATTATTTGTATTCGCCTACTTCGCATTGCATATTACTGCAATTTGACAGCGTGGTCATACAGTGTAATACAAGCTTTATCGAAAATTGTTGCTCAATTGCATTTATTTGATTTGATTTGATTGATTAAAGATTAAGGGCATTTGTGATAGAGATGGGTCGTTCCGGAGTGAACTGTTCCAAAAGAAAACTTCATTGAAGCGAGTGAGCGAAGTAACTCACTCCTTTTGGTGAACTGCGGTTCGATTGGACACGTGGAAAAAACATAAAGAACGGCGGCCGCACGACCTTTTTTTTAGTCATCATATTGAGTGACGACTACAACCTTTTTTTTCAACCAACAAAATCTTCTCGTTTTGCCCGTCTCCACTGACGGAAAACACTCAAAACGAAGACATAACTTTATTCTTCATTCATTCGTCAATCGGCTACAGACCTCTCCTGCTTTTCTTCTTTTTCGCATTTCGTGAGTTTCTCGTCTTATTTTACGAAACACACGATACTTGCGAGAATACGACAAAGAATTGTACGCACAATTTGCAAGTTTCGCGTTTTCGTGGTTACTCTACATTTCGTTAAGTATTTTCGTAGAAAACCAGCTAGGCAGAGCATTCATTTCTTTTGACATTAACCACGAAAAAAGAAAAATTTATGAGAAAGACACGAAAAATCGTCTCGCGTATCGACAGGAGAAATCCTAGCGAGGCTGTAGTTCAAGGGGCTAATCATTCTGGAGCCCTGAATAGTAACAAAATATATAAAAATACTCGTTTCTGAACGGGGCTCAACAGCATATCCTTGATGCGCGGCCTTATGGACAATTTTCATTCACATATTGTTCGTTAGCCAACCTCAAATTTCTATGTAAGTGCTCGTTGGATTGAATATCTAGGTATAAACATACATAACGGACCTTAAAAATTCGATTCTTAAAAGTATTCAATGGCCTAGAACTGCTGTTGTGTGCGACTCTTGAGAGGAAGTGCCACTCTATTCTTCAATAGAAATTGTGTCAGGCATTCAAATATATAGTACAAAGTAACTGAGAGTGAAGTGACAGGTAAAAGGGAACAAATCTCGAAATAGTTTTCATATGAATGGTTACAATTTAACGTCATTGTCAACGTAACGAGGATACGGTTATGTAATATACACTTGGTGTATTTCTTATTAAAAATCATAATTTGAATTTAATAAAATACCCCGAAGAAGGATACGAAACCTACACACTTAACACGTGTATTCAGAAAATTATACATAGCATGATTTTGTTCGCACTAATACTAAACGTTTGGATATTTGAATTGAATGTTTTCCTAAGCACCCCATCATCCATTATGAATTGCCCTTAGTCATGAAGGAGCAATTTCTATTGCCCGCTTTTATGGTAATTATACGTTACAATTCAAAGATTTTTCACTTGTTGTTTGCAATTATCGAGGAAAACGTTTCTTTGCAATGGTTGGAAACCCCAATACTTGAATCATGTTTCGTAGCCTTCGGCAGTGTAAAACTGTTTTTATTTTAAGAAATCGGTTTGAAAAGCGTGATCCTTGGTGAAAATGATTTGCTGCGAAGAAAAATAATAACACTATAAGGTTTTATTCTTTAACACTTGTATGAAACCGAAGTCATATCAATCAATGACTTCGGTTTCGAACAAGGTTGGAAAAAGGAATGTATTTCTATGGTATCGATTTACTGTGCCTATGGATTGTTTGCAATTACATGAGATTAATCTATTAATGGTAACAAGTTGTCAGTTGATCAGTCGTGAAAACTACATCGAACAAGGATTATGAATAGGATCGGTGTATGTAGGTACATACATACATAAATGTTCATGGTTATATAGTACACCCGACATTGAACCCTGTAGAAACAAAGTGAATGGAAAATTTGTGTTCACACCATTATTTTTAATTATAATGTACTCCTCGATTGGTGATTGGTGATTTTGTATGGAGATCGAGCCATGACGTCACCAATCGAGTCAAAATCGAGGCATTTCTCATGACGAACTGTCATATGTGCGCGGCCTGAGTTTAAGTTGGCGCTGTCCAGAGGCATTGCCCTCTGGATAAAAGCCGCGCAACTGAATTTTCGAAGAGCGAAAATGCCTCGATTTCCCCTCGATGAGTGACGATTTTGTATGGAGATCGAGCCATGACGTCACCAATCGAGGCAAAATCGAGGCATTTCTCATGACGAACTGTCATATGTGCGCGGCCTGAGTTTAAGTTGGCGCTGCCAGAGGGCAATGGAATTTTACGTTTTGACAGTTCAACGAAACTTTGATGATGAAGTGTACACGGAAGAGCAAGTTTTACTTGCAAGATTATTGTAGAGCTACTTGCTTAGAGTAAAATTTCTGCAATTTGACAAATAGTGTAAACATCGCACTAAATTACTCTAGCAAGAAATGTCACAAGTTACTTGCTAGTGTACACGTGCCTTAAGGGCCACCCAGCCAATCCGTATGATTTCTTCTTCACTTACGTATAATTTTATAAATCTTTGCATCATGGAGACATTCTGGTAAGTCATTATTTCCAACGTTGATATTTGATGCTTGAAGGATGCCAGCGCCGACCAAGATGGCCATTGAGATTATGCGTCAAATCATCTTGAATTGAAATCCATAAGAAAAAAGTGTTCAGGAAACACATGCAGATGGATAATTGAAAAAGAAATTTGAGCCGACAGGTAAAGGCGATTTCACACTGTAGCTGTCATATGACATAAAGGAAGGGTTGGAGGCCATACAGGAACTGAAGTCGTACATATATTAAAGCGAAATGTTCACCGTCACCGAATCCGTATATCATTCAAACCACTTCAACTATGAGGAAGGAATTTCTTTTATGTTCTATTTACATTTATATAGAGATTTTATATATTTCTAATGAATTATTACAAAATAAATCTGTAACCTTATTACACAACTTGTTTTCCATTTCTGGTGGCATTAATTTCCCGGACAAACAGCAAATCGTAAAAGAATTATTTATAAGAATATTTCGATGGGCTGTCTGGCAGGTTATTGAGTCAAAAATAGAATGATGAGACCAATTTCCGGGCGAGACAAATTACTTTGTGGGATTGACTTGGCAACGGCATAAATTGATTGGTTTGGTGAAAGAACGGCCTCCTTGTAGTTGAATTTGCCGAATTAAGACAGTTTAGTGAGGTAAAAGAATAAAAGCTGTCTTATTTAGCCTTTAAGGTTTCTTGATATTACTGTTTTCTATTAAAGGGTCAAATTGTTATGATTTTTTGCTTTTTCATTAATATGCCAGGTAAAAGTGAAGGACTCTTCAATGACGGATTATGGTGTAAATCCTAACGACACCGGTATTTTTGAAAATATTTAATGCATTTCTAGGCTATTCTGCGAGTCGTAGACAAATTCGAATTAACATGCTAGTTTTATGAGACTGCGAACATAAGAAATCTTTCAAAAGTCTATGCGTTATTTCATTATTTTACGGGTAGTGTTTAATGTCTAGGTGCGACGGAAGTATTGAGGATACAGCAACCCTTAAGGCACATATATCGACTTTGGGTCAAAGCCGAAATGTAATATCGTCAAAGGATCTTTGGGTTAATAAAGGCTATCATGATGGAGTAGAAGCCTAAAAAAAAGTTTCAAGTATTTAAAGACAACCCGACTGCTGAAAATAAAATCGCTCAAAAACTTGTTACTTTCTTGCTAGCAAATCCTGCAATAGTATTTTGAAGCGTTCCAAAGTTGCATATAATCAAAATCTTCGGTGGAAGATCATCGACAACCTAACTTTTGAGTCATTTGTTAAATCGGTCAATAACAATTTTATAAATACTTCTACACCACCAATGACGACCGAATCGTAGTAAATCCTGTGGAAAAGCTAACCTTTTAGCGGTAAGTTTCGTTAGAAACTCTAGACCTCCACCTTCGAACCCCAATTTCTAGAGTCATGTTGTCACCTCTTTGTTTTCGAACTAGGGTTATTTCAGCAAGGAAATAAAGCGGACTCCGCTAAATATCACCATATAGGCATTACCCTATAAACCAAATATCGATGAAGAGGCGTTGAAGAGGCAGCGCACAGTTTCGAAACTTGTCGCTGAAAAAAGATTATCAGTTGGGAACAAGTTCAACTTGCTGTCTGTGAATACGTGTGAGGTATTCGCATTTCATTCTTGTTCGTACTGAAATGCATCCGACCATCTCATCCGCTCCCGCACGTGCACTCACTGAAGAGTATGTATGAAGGGAATATGAAGTAGATCTGACCAGTCGTCGATGAAAGGTAGGCCTGAGTTATAGGCGAATTATGCCTTACCGGTAGACACTGCACCGATTGACGGCTTCTGGTCATATTCAAAAATAATTCTAGTGATCGACGACTACACTTTTTCAACATGTATTTCAGATTATATAATATTAATTTCAGATTAGGTAAATTGTATTTCAGAATAGTGAGTTGTATTTCAGATTAGGTAAATTGTATTTCAGAATAGTGAGTTGTATTTCAGATTAGGTAAATTGTATTTCAGAATAGTGAGTTGTATTTCAGATTAGGTAAATTGTATTTCAGAATAGTGAGTTGTATTTCAGATTATGTAAATTGTATTTCAGAATAGTGAGTTGTATTTCAGATTAGGTAAATTGTATTTCAGAATAGTGAGTTGTATTTCAGATTAGGTAAATTGTGTTTCAGAATAGTGAGTTGTATTTCAGATTATATAAATTGTATTTCAGATAGTGAGTTGTATTTCAGATTAGGTAAATTGTATTTCAGAATAGCGAGCTGTATTTCAGACAAGGTAAATTGTATTTCAGAATAGTGATTTGTATTTCAGGGTACGTAAGTTTGAATTCAGAAAACTTAAATTGTATTTCAGAATACGTAAGTTTAAATTCAGAAAACGTAAATTGTATATCAGATAGGTACCCTTGCATTCTTTATCAGAATGTTGACATTTAACGTAATTATTGTATTGAGATCGCATTAAGTATACATAATAGAACCTCTGTGAACTTAGCACCCCACTTTAACAAATTACATAAAAAAATTGTTTTCGGGTGGAGTTTTGTTTGCACTTGATTGTCCCGAAAAAAATTTTGTTTGTACCCCCAAGGGAACGGAGAAAAAATTGGTCCGTGTGAACTTAGCACCCGACTTGCACCAAATTAACTGAAATTTTTTATTCAGATAGTACCCCGTCTGTAAATGATTGTACCGAAAATGATTTTCTTTTTCAATAATAAAAAAAAAAAAATAATTAAAAAATTTGTGACTGTGCTCGGGCGGCGCAGCATACTACCACTTTCCATGCCAAAGCTTTGGCATTGGATGATATGCAAGTGTGAAATTAAGTCTTATTATTTCGATGTGTTCTGAATTTCAATTGATATACTCTGAAATACAATTTACGTTTTCTGAATTCAAACTTACGTATTCTGAAATACAATTTACGTTTTCTGAATTCAAACTTACGTATTCTGAAATACAATTTATATAATCTGAAATACAACTCACTATTCTGAAATACAATTTACGTACTCTGAAATACAACTCACTATTCTGAAATACAATTTACATAATCTGAAATACAACTCACTATTCTGAAATACAATTTACGTACTCTGAAATACAACTCGCTATTCTGAAATACAATTTACCTAATCTGAAATACAACTCACTATTCTGAAATACAATTTACGTAATCTGAAATACAACTCACTATTCTCAAATACAATTTACATAATCTGAAATACAACTCACTATTCTGAAATACAATTTACGTACTCTGAAATACAATTCACTATTCTGAAATACAATTTACCTAATCTGAAATACAACTCACTATTCTGAAATACAATTTACATAATCTGAAATACATGTTGAAAAGGTGTAGTGCAATCAAAAGACATTCAATCGACGAGTGCAATCGTAAGATGAATTTCATTGCACTAGTCGTCAGAGTCATGGGTTCCGGCGTCATGTTCGCAAAGGAAACTGCGCGGTCTTCGCATGTCAACATCTAATGCCATGTTTTCACTGCCCGGTAATCACGTAATGATTAAGCAAATCTACACGCTAATCTAGTAGATTACCCATACGAGATTGAGATTACCAAACCGCGAGATTAAAAAATAATCTATTTTCTAATCTCGTATTTTTTTAGTGTCAACCCAGTAAATTGCAATTCAGCCAAAGGCTGAGAAATTCAGCAAACCATATGTTGACAAATGTCATACTTGGAGATGTAAAATGTGAAATGTCAGTTATAAAAAAAGAAAATTGTTAAGCGTAAGTATGTTTTTTACTTGACTTTTGTCATTTACAGTATTTGATTGTTTAACGGAAACATTTTTGCACATAGACTCCATTTCGAACTGTCGTCAACTAATAAAAATATTGACAGTACACAACAGATGTTTCGTTTCTACTGTCAAATTTAATCTAGGAATGCAATGGAAACAGTTTTTAATCCTGTACTCTTAATCGCGGGTTTACGGGGCAGTGGAAACAAAGCATTAGTTGAATGGCATTTGCAGCCGGCTACGCATTATCATCATTGCCCTCTGGCATTGCCCTCTGGATAAAAGCCGCGCAACTGAATTTTCGAAGATCGAAAATGCCTCGATTTCCCCTCGATGAGTGACGATTTTGTATGGAGATCGAGCCATGACGTCACCAATCGAGGCAAAATCGAGGCATTTCTCATGACGAACTGTCATATGTGCGCGGCCTGAGTTTAAGTTGGCGCTGTGATAATACGTGTTGAGTTTTGTGTAGGACCATTGCCCTCTGGATAAAAGCCGCGCAACTGAATTTTCGAAGAGCGAAAATGCCTCGATTTCCCCTCGATGAGTGACGATTTTGTATGGAGATCATGGCATTTCTCATGACGAACTGTCATATGTGCACGGCCTGAGTTTAAGTTGGCGCTGGTAGGACGTTTAGTCTTTTTCTCTCGCTAAAGGCGGAGCAGGTCGGCATGTTTACTTTTTTGAGAAGAACATGGGGAAATATTTGCTTTTCGGTTTTCCCCACGAACACAAGCGCGTGAGCTAACGCGGTAGTAGTTTGTACGTACCCCAGGGTTGCCGTTCAACGTTGTGTGGGGTGTTTGTGGGGAATGGATATATGTGGGGAATTTGAGCCCAATTTGGGTAAATTGTGGGGAATTGCGAGGCATTTTGGGGAATTGCAGTCAGTTTATGTTCACGTACTAAAAAAAGATTTTAGTACGAAAAACTTCTGATTTACAACATTCCAATGTTAATTTTTACCCAGCGTCCAAAATTTCGTAGACATACATAGTAAAACAGAATTTTTACCCAGCGTGTAAAATTTCGTGGACATACGTAGCAATATCGCAATTCTTCTACAGAATTTTTACCCAGCGTGCAAAATTTCGCGGACATACGAACCAATATCTATATTATTCTGCAAAACATTTGTAACGACAATTTTTGTCTAAGTAGGCTTGGTTTTTATGCATTTTTGTGGTTTCTGTACTGCATTTCAGCTGTCAAAATGTTGAGATATATACATTTTTACAAAAGATGAAATGATACGTGGGAAATGTATTGAAAGTTAACTGTTAAGCCCATGATTCAATCATTGCAGCACTGCATTCTTACTGCGTTGAAGGGCTGCTCAATTTTTTTTTTTAAATATTACTTTACAATGGCTTATTGTCGGTGCTTAATAGAGAATTGTGAAGCCTTGGTGAGGCGACAAATATTTTTTTTTTTATTTTTTTGCAGAATGGTATATTTTAATAGGTTGACGAAGAACTTGATTTTATGGAAACATTGGAAATTTAATATTAACATTTAATGAATAATATATAGACAATATTTCAGAAAATGCTACCGTCTGCAGACAACATTTTTCTAATGACTGGAAATCTGTACATAAATATACACAATTCAAGCCGGAATCATTGCCGACAATATTCCTAATACTGCTAATCTGAAATCATGAACAGTATAATTTCTTATAAAACATGTTTTTTGTAATTAATTATTTTTATTTACAACGTTCAAATTTCATAGAAACTTGATTTGTATTAAAATTTTGTACTCGGCTCGCTCGATTCACAAAATTTTTGAAAGAGAACCAACAGGTGATTCTGAATTTTCCAACTCAACTCGTACTTATTGATTTTGTATGAAAAATGTGACAGCTAGTAATATTGTTCTAATGCCGCGTTTCCACCTATGTCTTCATATGCGTAGCGCATATGTGATGAGCACGAATCTCTAGGCATATGTGGAAACGGAAGCATATGTTACACGCATATCCCCTTGATCTGCGACAGAAACCGCCATCGAAGCAAATGTTAAATGTAAAATTTACAAACAGAGCAAAACTTCTGCTTGTAAATAAAAGCAGAGGCCAAAGCAGCCACGAAAGCTATGCTAATTTTTAGTTCCAAAATCCTTTAAGAATTGGAAAAGTTGGCATTTACTAAATTTTTTTATTAAAATCTCATAAAACTTAAATGAAACAAAATGTTTTCGGTCACTCAAACAAGAGTCTAAAATATTTGGGACTGTTGACACTTGACAGTTTGCACAGACACGTTTTTGTTTGCTTCTGCTTTCAATTAAATTCATTCAGTAGAGCAGAAAGTTACGCTGCTGTCGCAACCGCTGCTGTATTAGTTTAGTTTTCCCTGCCTTTTCTACACTTTTCACAGTTTTTATTCTTTTGCTGTTCTTTTTGTCAGTGTGACGTCAGAGGTTCTTTTTGTCGAGTGTAGTGTACTCAGTGTACACTTTAATAATAATAATAATAGATTTAGTCCCTTCATGCAAAATGGGCGATTCCTTCCCACTAAGTCGGAGCAGGTGGAAGTTCTTCTTCTTTACCATCTGGCAAAATTTATGTCTGTATGCAAATAAAAATGAGACTTTTCGAATTTATGAAACTACTCTTTTGATTGAATACATGCAAGAATTTTGAATACGAATAAATTTGCATTTATAGAAGTGTAAGAATAAAGCAAATAAAAAAGTTCGAAGTTTTAGCTGTCACGTTTCTACACTAAGGCCCAATATTTCAATGTAGAGTTAACTTGCAAGTTTCGTAGCTAATGCCAAAAAGTTAACTTATAATTAAACAAAAACGTTTGGTTTCAAGTTTATAAATTGTATGTAAGTAAGTGTACTTAACAGTATAAGTACTTAAGTATGCTTAACAGTTAATTGATAATAAATAAATTCATCAAACAGAAACAATTACAGTCAATTTAGAAATTACTTCAAATTTTTAAGGTTATCAACTAGCAACTGTCAGAAGTTAACTGATACCTGAAGTATGAGTTAACTTGAAAGTCACTTTTACTAACACTTTGTTGGTTATCTGATATTGAAATATGGAAAATATTTTAACAATCAGTTAATCAAAACCACTCGAGTTAACTTAATTTTGAAATACAGGACCTAACCCGTTCTTCTTGCGCGATCTGCATCCTCCACTTTCAGTATAAAGTGTATTACACTAAAGTGTGAAGCTCTACTCACAAAAAGAACATACCTTTTGTGTCACGTAATTGGACCGGTTTCGCGTAAAATCTTAGAAGCTGCAACATTTAACAATTTTCTACGTAGGTATATGTATGAAGGTTTTTGCTGGGTGCTTTCTACCGAAATTTAAGGAAAACAAAATTTGAGGAAAAGAAATGATGAGTCACTCGTCTATGTTGTACGCAAACGCATTCGCATTGTTTTTATTTCGTGTTGAAGTTCACTGTTTGTGAAAAATTCAAGTGAAATAGTTCAGTGAATATAGTAATAGTGCTTAGGCATTAAGCAAGCCTTAACCATTTTCCAAGATGGAAAAGTGGCTGTTGAAAATTCCGAAAGTAAGCTAATATTTTTTGATAACAGAAACAGACCCAAATTAAATGGATGCGTAATCCGTTATATTCAAATTTTATCTGGTACGAAGTGTTGCGAAATCGTTTCCGGTTATTGTTTTTTTTTGTTGTAAAAATAGAATTAGGGATATTTGGTAGTAGAAAACTTTATTTGTTTGCAATCTCAATTTTGTAAAAAAAATTAATCAGCGGCCAGTTTCCGTCTTTCATGGAAGGTATTTAGTACTAAAAACCTGCGAATTTAAAAAATCGCAGGTTTCTTAAATGGCATAGTTTTAGTTTGTATACGTGTAGCAGATGGATTTTGATGGACGTTTCACGGAATCGAAATATGTCTCATGAAATGTCAACTAAATACAGCGTTTATCCACTTTAGTGGAGATCCTTAAAATGAAAAATCGAGACAACTGCAAAAAAATTTCAAATGTTCTGGTTTCAAATGAAACACATTGTCCGTACTCAAGATAATGGATGTTTGTGTTAGTTCGTATGAAGTGACTCTACATCTAGCCAAGCAATTAAATTAAAAAAAATTTCAAAATAAATTTGAGATCTGGTTTCCACTCAAAGTAAAATAAAAAGAAATTTCTAAGAAATTGGTTACAAGAAAAACAACATACAAAATAGCATTAAGGCTCCATGTGCACGTTAAATGCGATTTTGATGATTTATGACTGTTTTCTTGTCAATATTTCACGTTAATGGCAACAAAAAAAACGGAATAAAATTACACCATTATTAGCTGGTATGTAAACTAGGACTTGTATAAAGAAAAAATTCAAAACTGTAGTTGGAAAAAGTGCTATTAGAACAAAAACCCTTGAACATTTTTTAAAATGCGTAAATTCGAATTTTTTGAGCTGATATTTCCTATTTCTTGAATTAATAACATGTCATTTTCTTTAATATAATGCTAGAAAAAACCTTAAAGAAGGACTTGTATAAAAGAAATTTTAAGATATTTTAATTTTTGTTAATAATATATGAAGTCAAACTGAAGCAATTTTTCACGATTTTCATGGCAAGAATTACATAAGGCCGCATTTCATTGAAAAGTATTATAGATAGTATAATTAAATGGTATTTCTAGAAGATAAATCAATGAATATATTATTGATTTTGTTATGCCTTTGAAATAATTTGAAAACCTATGACACTATTTTTCTGTAAATTCAAAGTTAGTTCGCTGCTAGACAGCGAACGATGCAGACGTGTTGTCCATGCCAAATTTTTCTTCCTTATTTTTCTTTTGGCTTATTCGTACTTCCCCTGACTAGGAAACCAGAGCAGGATTTGCGCTATTGAGTGTTGCACGACGGTAAAGACGAAGCAACAAAGCATAAAGCCAAACCGATAATACTTCCCCCACTCATGCTGTTGTAGTTTCCACGCCGATTCTGCCTTCGTCATATTCCTGCATGTAAAGACGATGAACACAGGAGCCATTCGATTCATGACTGAAACAGCGAACAACGAAAATAAACGAACGAAAAACGATTTAAATTGACTTTTCTCCTCTCAAGAACGAAAAATCAAAAAAGAATACAGAATTTTCACACCGAGATCATGGAGCCTTAAGTTCATGTGATAAAATATAATTCACTCAAAGTGGAAAAGTACAATTTTACAATAAACCAAACATTTTTTTTTGTATTAGTCCATATTTATCATACGTGTGATAACGTCATCGCCAGTTTTTTTGGCTTTCCCGTCGAATAACCTATAGATAATGTAAAAGAAAATTAACAAGTCAAGCAAATATGTGTCAACAAACATCTTAAATGTTGAATCTTGAGTTAAGTTAGTAGTACTATTGTGATATTTTATTAGTTTTCATTAGGTCTACATTTTGGGTATTATGCGGGGAACTTCAATATTTTTTGGGGAATTGCGGTGAATTTCGGGGAATTTGAACATTTTGTTTGGGTAATTTAATCGAGAGCAAACGGCATCCCTGACGTACCCATGCATTTTTCGTGTTTTTGGTTTATAGGGTACATCCGTGCTCGCATAAGTAATGGAAAATGCTGTCAGCTGCTGTATTAGACTAAGGCTCGGTTCACACTGCACGGTTTGCGCCGTATGGCGAGAAACCGTACGGCCCAACTCAAATTGAGCAGTCGTTCACACTATACGGTTTATGCACTGTTTTTGCACGATTTTGTTCCTATCACATGCTAAAACTATTATAAAATAATAACTTAAACTGGAGCAAAAAATCTATCCCAATTAAACCGTGCTATTTCAACCGTCTGTTCACTTGTCTTGATTGAATTGAATGCAATGCAATGAAATTTTCCCAACATACACATAAGAAACCGTCACGGCGCACCGTCCAATGTGAAAGCATCCATTTGATCACATGGGCAACTAGGTTCTCGGTCGCCGTCCGGTCGCCGTGTGTTGCAGTAGCGCGGACGGCTGCTACACGGCGGCCGTACGGCGACCGTGCCGTGGCCGCGCAATGTGAAAGGGACCATCCACTTCTTCGCGCCACTAAAAAATTTCTACCGTACGGCGTGAAACCGTACGGCGCAAACCGTGCAGTGTGAAACTAGCCTTTCACCTTTTCAGCGTACTCCCAAGGTCTCAGAATCAAATTGCAGATGATAGTACACTGACCTTAATTTCAAATCTTCTGAAGAGGCTCATCGGAATTCTGTGACCTAATATCGCATTGATCTATTTGGTGCATTGAACACAGACCTCAATCTTATCTTGGAATGGGGCGAGAAAAATAGAGTTGAGTTCAATGCCTCCAAACTGCAGTCCAGTCATCTGTCTCTTAAACGAGCCGTTCTCACGTCGGTCTCTAAAGCAGGGAATACACGATACAACGGTCGTACCGACATGTGTTGTTGCGATATCTGTCCAACGGTCGTATGCACGGCACACACGATGCGATTTCCTTACAATTTTCTTGCAACCAGATTTCATTGTTAATACACCAATATACTATTAATACCCAATACACTATTTGACAACAGAGAAGCACTGAAAGGTTAGGAATGAAATCGGTACAACAGTTGTATTCATGATAATACACTATACAATATACATACATACAACCTAACGCATGCGACCGCCGGTTTTCGGTTCAGAGCATACAACCGTGCGATTGGCCCAATCGTTGTTTATAAGCGCATACACTATACAATTGTCGCATACAACGACAAATTGGGCGAACAGTTGCTACAACCGTTGTATAGTGTATTCCCTGCTTAATATATTCTTTGATAGCATACAAAGTTCTCTTTCTGCTGACTTAAAATTACTAGGCGTAAAAATCAACAACTACCTAAATTGGAGCTAATACATCTTTATTGTCGCAATTGATGCTTCCAAACGCCTTGCTAGTTTACGGAAGCAAATATAAGAAATTGTTTGTCATCGTTTGACTAAGCTACAACCTACAAAGAATTTATTAGACCGCGCCTTGACTACAATTCGCATATCTGTACCGGGATTTTGTTCAGGGCGAGTCGCCCAAAATATCGTCCAAAAACAGAAATCGACAGTTTAGCGATTTTGTGCACTGACGTCTCGCCTATTAATTTGCCGCCTACTGCCATTCTGCCACAAAATTGAGCAACTGGCGAGAAAAAGCGGTTTCGTGAAATCACTTCTCGCCTGTCACGCATATTATTTTCGCCTATTTTTCTCGCCTAGTACTAGTGCAGTCGAGTTGTTTGATTAGATTATTTTTGAATGTTATGCAATAAATTATTGTAATTAAAAAACATACTGCGGTCACGTCGGATGCAAGCAAATCATATGATAGGTAGTCTAGATGAAATACTGAGCTCTTACTTTAACTGTAGTTGGGGATAAAGTACAATAAGGAGAGGCATATCGTGTGGCCTTCAAAAAAGACTCTCAATTGGGTGCTACTCGCAAGTAAAAGACAATACCTTCATTATTCTATTTCAAATCTAAAACTTGGAGAATCACCGAACCATTTAAGACTTATTGTGTATGTACATACTCCATTTAAAAAGCCTACATTGAAACATTCAAAAGATATAGGAAAATATTCTTGAATACTTGTCTTAACGAGTTTTTGTATGCGAGTAACCCGAAGGAATAGAATCATTTCACCGACAAGTACCTACGCTGAAACTTTATTTTCACTCAAAACTAATTGTACTAAATTTTGACTGCGTGGCTAAACGATTACTTGAGAAATGGTGACATCCGTAAATAAAGTTAGGAAATTTTTAAATTTTTTTTTGTATGATAGCTACACGAAGGACTCGAGAGATTTTTTCGTATATCTCGCATTTAACAGCAATTATTATTAAATTGCCGTATTCAAAATTTCAAAATCGTTCGCTTAAAGTGTTCTGAAGCTACCGTTCAATATTGGTAAACACGTGTTTTAAGGACTTTTGTGATACAGCAACTAGAATAATGAGCTGAGTCGTGTTTATGACTTAAAACTAATTCCTGTGAAATTTGTATATCCTGCTTTAACGCGTTCTTCAGTTACAGTGGATTTTGTAACTTGCAATAGTTGGAGCTAGCTAATTTGGGGTGTCCTAAATAACTCAAATAAGCGAAAAGTAATAAAAAAGGAAGAAAAAACAAAGTCTCCGCGGAGATTCGAACCAGCGACACACTGATATAAATCCACCGCTCATACCACACGACCACCGCTTCTCGTTTTCTTGATGTTCTTACAGCCTACTCCACTTGTGACAGTCGCGCTCAGTCGAAGATGGGGAAATGGACAGTAGCTCAATTTGACTCGTCACTTACTTTTGTCCCATTGCACAAAATCGCTAAAACCGATAAGGGACAAAACGATATGGGCGAGAAAATCGTAAAAGGCGAGTCGAGTCGAGTCAGTAGTTCACCTTAGTGACCGTGAACGAACTAGTTCCTTAGTCTTCGCGAACTAGTTCGTTGTTGTAGTTCATCGTTTACCAAAAAGAAGGGAACTAGGTCGTTTGAAGTTGGGATTGAATGTGAGGACCTAACAAAAAAAAAGGTCGCCAGACCGGAAGGAACTAGTTCGTTTCAAGTTGGGATTGAATGTGAGGACCTAAAAAAAAAAAAGGTCCCCAGCCCGGAAAGAACTACTTCCTTTCAAGTTCGGATTGAATGTAAGGTCCGTCCCCAGCCCTACTAGTTCCTTTCTAGTTCGGATCACCTACAAAAACCAACTACTTTCAAACAAACGAAGTAGGACCGGAAGTCACTGCGAACTAGTTCGTTTATTTCACTTCTGGGAGCGATCTTCCGAACTAGTTCGTTCACGAAATTCACAAGCCTAGTTTTCAGGCGATAGCATTAAAAGCCTGAAGAAAGAACTAATTTCAGATCGCACCAAATTTTAAAAATTTGTAAAATTACGTATTACGAATTAAAAAAAAAATGGGCGTAGCTCCTTCACATCTTCTTAACCCAGGGCCGTCTTAAGATTTTCGGCGCCCATGGGCTACTAAAAGTATTGCGCCCCTCATCATAAGAAAATACAATTTTGATGGCTAGTTATAAATAATACAAAATATTACAATTTCAGAACTTGACAATTTTATACATTCGGATTTTTAAAGGTTGAATGATTCTGTATTTCGTTTCGACTTTAAACAAATTTCTAAAGAAGCGTATAATAAAATAATGCTTTCAATTCTAGTACGTATCAACTTTTTGATGTGATCCTATTAGTTTTATTTATGATTTTTAATATTTCGCTCCATAATACTACCATAATAGCAGTTTCCATTGAGTTGAACTTTTTCTAATTGGCTATTTTATATTATATTATTTATTTGTTGATTTGGCTATAAGTGCAGTAAACTTGATCAACTTTACTGCATTTAGCAAAAACGGGTCATCTTATGACGGGATCAAAAATCATCAAGAATCGCTAAAGTTGTGAATCGCCAAAAATTATGAAATTTGTGACCTTACCATCTCCAATTCTTTTGAAAATTTTTGTACTTGAAGAATTAGTGAAAAAAATAATTGAAATTCAAGTTTTTGTTTCTATCTCTAACAAAAACAACAACAATCTTTAAAATAAGCCTTGATAGCTAACGTTCATAACATAAAAACACTGGCCGACAAAAGACTTGAGTCCTTTTTAAAGCGATGCCAATATATACGCAGTTTGTCACGCATTAACATAGCCCGGTATCCATGTTAATAACTTGATAATCCTTTAGTTCTAAGTTAGTTTTAAGTAGCTTAAGTTTAACAGGCAAGGTTTTTGCTCTTTACTTTTCCTTGGCAAATTATAATACACAATTCAATTATTTCTTTTCCACATTGCCCAAGTGCTATAAATTTCACAACTTAGCTGTTAAGATGATTAGTCTAATCTCTAAAACATTATTGTTCTGTTAATGCATTTTGAAATATTATAAATAAATATTGTTTGAGTTTGTTTGAGTTTAAAATAAGCCTTACTTTATTATTCAAGGATAAAAATTACCAGAGATATGAACTTTCAAATAGGACTCGGACATCTTTTGTGTAAAATCTTTAATATACTATAATTAACAAAAAAATGAGATAGAAGCAAAAAATTAATATAATTCTTCGAGTATACAAATTTTCAAAAGAATCGGCGAAGATAAAGTCACACTTTTGGCGACTCTTGATTAACTAACACTTTTCTATAAAATAATTGAGAACCACTATAATGTTCTTAAATTTTTTGACCCAGAACCCATTAAGATTTATTTTATTTATTTTAGAATTGGTTTTTATTTCCTTTATGTTTATTTGAGTTCGTGGAACATTACTTCGATATCGCAATGTTAAATTAATATATTTAGCTTGAAAAAGATTTTTGCCTTTATCATTAAATTATATTATATATTTTATTAGGGTAAACATATTTTTATTATTTTTAATTATATGAATAAAAATTAGTAAAAATTATTTAGCTCTATCTTATGTTTTCAAAACATACGCTTAATATCAAGCTCATTAAAAAAACCAAAAAAATCCAAAAACAATTAGAGCGGCACTTGACGCTCACTTCCAACAGGAGCAAGTTTACTTATCAGACGTGGACGAACCACGAACAGAGAAGGAGGCACCACAGCCTTCAGAAGAACGCCCGACGACAGTACAGACATTGCAAACACACTCTGTGAAGGCAGGTACTTCCGAGTGTTATGCGCCTGGAAGTACACGTAGGCCAGAACTCAGCAGAAAGCGTTCAAGATGGACTAGACCACTTCCACCGGCCGACGCACCAGGAGGTCGAAACTACCCACTGCGGAAAGGTCTAAGCGGCGCAGGAACCAAACGTTACCTGCGCTATTTGAGTGAGGGCCATGACCCTCCCAAGGCAAGAGAGCTTGCAGAAAAACCCCTCCCTCTGCCACTACAGCACAAAAGGCACAGGTCGGGGGAAAGTGGCACAGCAGACAGTGACACGCTGAAAAGACCGCGAACGCGCGCAGGTCCCTCTGAGGACAGCCTTACCGGGGCAGAACAGGTGAACAGGTCGCCCGAAGACTAGAACCTGAAGGATCTCAAACGACCAGAAGAGAGCAGGCATCCCAGCCCAGCACCGACAGCCAGATCCTATCAGGAAACAACGTCACGGTCCCGCAACCCGAAACCTACGCGGAAGCAGTGAAGGGAGAGCGAGTGGGAATACTACCCGAAGACTTTCCGGTAAGTTCTCTCACTACAACGCAAATGACTCTAGTCCAGAACGCCATACTAGATGCCATTCTCAGCGAGAAGAACAGAGAGGTTTAGCCCAAGTTCGAGGGCATAAGATTTAAGCTTGGCTTCCTCATCATCACCTGCGAGGACTCAGAAACCACCGCATGGCTAATGGCTACTATTAGTAAAATTCGGCCATGGCAAAATGCCAAGCTTAAAGCTGTGACCGGTGATGACATTCCCCGCCCCCACACTGTCACTGCCTTCTTCCCTTGGAGCGAAGGAATGGATCCGGACAAGATCTTAGAGTACCTGGAGAGGCAAAACACCGGCCTCCGTACCAAGGACTGGAAGATCCAGAGAGTGACCCCAGAAGGTCATGGTCTCCTGCTCAACATCGGCATAGATTCGTTGTCGATGGGAGCAATAAAGGAGGCAAAGTACAGCCTGAGCTTCAAATTTGGGCGAATTGACATCCGCTCGAAAGACAGGCTGCGAATGCGCACCACTTAGCATGGTCAAGTACCGATACCAACTTGAGAGGTGAGTATCTACTAGAGTTTCTTTGTCAGGAAAACCTTTATGTCATGAATACGGGGAACAGCCCCACCTTTGTGACTAGGGTAAGAAGGGAGGTTCTAGACTTGACAATTAGCAGCCAATTAATTGCGGAAAAAATCATAAATTGGCATGTGTCAAACGAACCTTCCATGTCGGATCATAGACATATTAGATTCGACATCAGAACTTCATACACGAATCCAGAGGTGTACAGAATCCCGAAGCTAACAGACTGGGGCAGTTATAGGACCAATCTAAGTGAACGGCTGGCATCTGTGGATAAAGTGGTCCGTGGAGTCGGCAGTCTGGAAAACACTACTGCAGAAGTAACAAATGCAATCATCGCTTCATACGAAGAAAGTTGCCCACTCAGAACCCGACATAACAGCAGAAGCGTGCCTTGGTGGAACGGGGAACTGGAAAGGCTGAGAGCAAGAGTACGGAAGCTCTTCAACAAGGCAAAACGCACTGGGGACTGGGCAACATACAAGTCCACCCTAACAGAATACAACAGAGAGTTAAGAGCCTCTAAACAGAGGACATGGAGAGACTTCTGCAATGGAGTTGAGGAAGTATCACAGGCAGCAAGGCTGCACAAGATCCTATCCAAAAAGAAAGCCAGTGATATGGGAACACTGAAAAAGCCCAACGGAGATTTCACCGTGGGGGAGCGAGAAACAGCAAAGGTGCTACTAGACACGCACTTCCCAGGATGCCATATAATTGACACAGAAAACGAGGCATCACCGGTAATCCCCGGAGCATTCCGCCCCAACACCACTGACTGGCACCGGGCCTCTAACCTGTTCACCTATGGCAAAATCTAATGGGCTATACATTCCTTCCATCCCTATAAATCACCTCACTTCCCGCTCTGCTTCAAAAGGGAATGGAAGAACTGCTCCCCTACCTACTGGAAATCTTCAGAGGGAGCTTTGCTCTGGGCTATATCCCAAGTACGTGGAGACAGGCAAAGGTGGTCTTCATACCCAAGATAGGCAAAAGATCGCGCTCTGATCCAAAATCATTCAGACCCATCTGCCTAACATCCTTCCTACTAAAAACCATGGAAAAGATAATAGACCACTGAAGGAGACACGATGCGCTTAGCAAGAAACCACTACACAGTAATCAATTTGCCTACCAATCTGGCAAATCGACAGAATCAGCGCTTCTTCACATTACAACCGAAATGGAGAGGGCAATTTTCGATAAAGAAATTGCGCTATGCGCATTTCTGGATATAGAAGGGGCATTCGACAACATCCTACGGCTGCATAAACAAGGCAATAGTCGACAGAGGAGTAGACTCTACCACTTCAAGGTGGATCGACCAAATGCTAAGCACACGGGAGATTCACACCTCTCTGGGAACGGATACCACAAGGGTCAAAGCAGGCAAAGGATGCCCGCAGGGAGGAGTACTATCGCCCCTTCTATGGTGCCTTGTGGTAGACGATCTACTGAGCTTGCTCAGTCATAGCGGCCTTACAGTCCAAGGATATGCTGCGACATAGTAATCATGATTAAGGGCAAGTTTGAGGAAACCCTCAGCGACCTTATGCAGCAAGCACTAAGTAAAACACAAACGTGGTGCCATGAGAAAGGCCTAAAAGTCAATCCAGGCAAAACCACGATTGTGCCTTTCACACGAAAGAGAGACGTGAGCAAAATAAAATCGCTCATGATGTATGAGACAGAAATCAAACTCTCGACAGAAGTAAAATATCTAGGAATAACTCTGGATCAGAAGCTCCTATGGAACAAGCACCTAGAAAAAGTATCAGAGAAAGCCACTAATGCTCTACTACTGTGTAGACAAGTCGTAGGCAAAACCTGGGGCCTGAAACCCAAAATAGCCTTATGGACCTACACAGCTATTGTAAGACCTATGATAGCATACGGAGCATCAGTCTGGTGGCAAAGAACAAAACTAGTAAGCGCCAGGAACAAACTGGACAAGCTCCAACGGTTGGCATGTATCAACACGACTGGAGCAATGAGATCATGCCCTACGGCGGCTATGGAGGTTCTTTTAGATCTGACTCCGCTTCACATCTATATCGAATCTCAGGCAAGATTAGCCGCGATGAGAAACCATTTAAACGGCAACCCATCGAAAGTAAAAAGTGGACCTAACAATCTGTCCAGACTTAGCAGTAGCATTCAAATGCTGGACATGCCAGTGGATCATATGATAAAGAGATACCGCTTCGAAATCCCTTTCGATTTCATAGTCTGCGACAGAGAGAACTGGGTAAGAGACCCACCGCAGTTCGGATCAGATAGCATTATATGGTACACCGATGGATCTAAGACGACTGAAGGCACCGGAGCTGGCATAAGCGGACCCCGCGCCATGATCACGGAATCTCTCGGGGAATATTCCACCGTTTTTCAAACGGAGGTCCATGCTATATCCACGTCCATAGAAATAAGCCTCGAACGGGGCTACACAAATAGATAGTCAGGCAGCGATAAAAGCCACGACTGCGCACACGGTAAACTCAAAACTGGTGTGGGAGTGCCAAGAAAAACTGTGCGTCCTCAGTACCAACAACAGAGTCCTCTTGCACTGGGTGCCCGGTCACGAGTGCATTGAGGGTAACGAAATAGCAGATCAGTTGGCAAGAACGGAGCAGCGGTCCGCCCAATTGGACCAGAGCCGTTCTGTGGAATCTCAACCTGTTCCATTAAAAGGAGCATAAGGGTATGGGAGGAACACAAGAAATGCCAACACTGGGCCGCACTGCCAAGACTGAGACAAGCCAAAAAATTCATACCGAACCACTCAACTAAAAGAAGCAAACAGCTTCTACAGTTTGACAGAAACAAAGTACGGGTAATAACCGGAATACTCACGGGTCATTCGCGCTTGAAAGATCACCTTAAAAGAATAGGAATTATAACTGATAGCCTATGCAGGTTCTGCCAACAGCAGGCTGAAACCTCGGAACACATTTTGTGAGGCAGTCGCAGCTCAGCGCCACAAGTGTTTCGGAGAACACTTTGTGGACCATAGTACCATTGCAAAAACAGACCTACACCAACTAGATAAATTCCTTAGAGAAACAAAGCTGAGTGAGGACCTCTAGAACTGGAGAAAGATCAATGAGGTATAGCACAATAGACCAATGGTCGCGGTGCTTGGAGGAATCCCTCCGCCTCCGATGAAATCAATCAATCAATCAAGCTCATTAACTAATTTAGGGCAAGTTAATTATTTGCTATGTTTTGAAAAATAGTATAACCTACAAAATATAAAAAAAAAACGTTTTTAAATATTCAAGGAAAAAGGACAAAATCATTATCCTTGAAAAACAAATTTCGAGGATAGTTTTTATTGCGAAAACCTTCCTCTTTAAAATAAACCATATTTTTTTATACTACATAGGATAAAAATTACCAGAGAAATGTATTTTCAAAGAGAACTCGGGTCCCGTTCTTGCGAAAACTTTAACATACTATAACTAACGAAAAAAATGAGATAGAAACAAAAAATTTAATTTCAATTAATTTTTTCACTAGTTCTTAAAGTACAAACTTTTTGAAAAGAATCAAAGGTGGTAAGGTCACAAATTTCATAGTTTTTGGCGATTCTTGATGGAATGACCCTATGACCTACGCAATATATTGTCTTGTAGTCTTTTATCCCAGTTCTGTTCTGTGCTTGCACCGCAGAACTGCAGTAACTGCTAATTACAGTCCACATTGCAGTAGAGTAAAACAAAATTGGAGAACGGTTGAAGTTATGTTTAGAAAACTCGGAATTACTCTTACGCCCCCCTCCCCCTCTGTATCCACAATAACCTTAGGTCTGTAGGGCATTATGATAAACAAGTCAAGTTCTTTAGAAATCTGGGTTGTTTAGGGGATGTTTAGTGACCTACGAGGCTCCGAAGGGATCGATATGGGCCCTTTTTGGAGCCTAGTGTTCGTTATGGCTCAATGCGTCGCCCCTTCTTAAAACTAAAACTTGTAGAAATAGAAATAATATAGTTTCTTAAACGCAGCATTCCGCCCCGACTCTCCAATTAAATTTAAAGAATGTGCTGCACAGGGTACGTAAATGGCAAGATAGTTTAGATTTGAGGCGCGCTTGGAGGCCGCTGTACCCGTATATAGAGGCATTATCATAAGACAGTCCTCTACAATCTTCCAAATTAATATCTAAATCAGAAAATAACTTTAAATACAATATTCCATTTCTGCGTTCTTGTGGCCGGTATTTTCTAAAAGTTTTAAAACATAACATCAATAAAAATTGTCGCCCCCAAAAGGCTTGCGCCCTAGGGCTTAGCCCATTTTGCCCTGAGGATAAGGTGGCCCTGCCTTAACCCCAAAGTCACAACTGCAATGCAATCCGAGCCAGACATACAGTGGCGAGCACATGTGGATACATGTTAATCAAATTTGACTTAAAATACTTGTAAAATCCTTAAAAATACATTAATCGATTTGAAATTTTTGCAGTTGAATTCTTTATTAATATTAAGGTTAAAAAAATTATAAACAAAATTATAACTTATAAACTCAGTCTAGGTTTTAAAACAAATAATCGAAATGGGCAATGTATCCACTTTTGCACGTTTCGTTTCTTCTGTTACAACACTGATCTGTGAATCGAAACAAAACGTAAAAACGGGATTCACAGCAATTGCAGTGTTAACGTTGTGCGAAATAGTGTTTTACGCGGCAAAGCATAAAAGTTAGATTTAATCAGTCACGCGTTTTTACTTTTTCTGTGAGTATTTCAATTTTGAAGCAAAAATGAAGAAAATATCGGAATACTTAGAAAATCAAATTATGTAAATGACGAAAAACAATGAGTCAGCACGTAAAATAGCTAAATCACTGGGTATATGCCATGAACCGTGCTTCAAGTAAGAAGGAGACGCAATGTTAGTGCTCCTGAAATTAATAAATCGCGACCACGATTGCTAACTAATAGAGATGCTCGAGCTATGGAGCGCCTCATGACCACCAAACTGAAGACAACACCAAAAGAGGCTGCAGTTGCCATTAACAAACCCGTAAGTGAGTGGACAGCACGCAGAGCACTTCACAGGATCGGACTAACAGCGGCAGTTAAGCAAAAAAATCCATCACTATCAGAGTTAAATGTTGCATCACGTCTCAAATTTTGCAAGGAGCACTAGGATTGGAGCGTAGATGATTGGAAAAGGGTAATTTGGTCCGACGAGACCAAAATAAACCGATTTCAGTCCGATAGTAAGGAGTATTACTGGCACCGCCCAAACGAAAAGTTGAAAAAGCATGAAGTGAAAGAAAGTATGAAGCATGGAGGAGGCGGCTTGATGGTGTGGGGTTGCTTCACTTGAGGGAACGTAGGTCCTTTTGGTTAAAATCGATGGTATTATGAAAAAGGATCAATATTTTCATATTTTGGAGTCTAATCTACCAGACTTCGTAGACGAATGTGCTTATCCAGAATATGAAGTAATTTTTCAGCAAGATGGACCCCCAAAGCACACGGCGAAAATCGTTAAGGAGTGGCTCATCAGGCAACGTTTTAAAAAAATGCAGTGGCCTGCTCAAAGCCCAGACCTTAACCCTATCGAAAATTTATGGGTTTTGCTGAAAAAAGGACTAGCTTGGTACGACACCGCACCGAAGAGATTGGATGAGCTTTGGTGTCGAGTTCAGACGGAGTGGAGTAATTTTCCACATGAACTAATTGGAAAATTAGTGGAGAGCATGCCTAAGCGTATGCTCGCCGCTATTAAACCCAAAGGTCTCTGGACTAAATATTAAAAAAATATTCTTAGCTTCTTTTTAGTGAACGTGCAAAAGTGGATACATTGCCCATTTCAATTATTTCTTTTAAAACCTAGACTAAGTTTATAAGTTATAATTTTGATTATTATTTTTTTCACATAAATATTAATAAAGAATTAAACTACAAAAATTTCAAATCGATTAATGTATTTTTAAGGATCTTACAAGTATTTTAAGTCAAATTTGATTAACATGTATCCACATGTGCTCGCCACTGTAGCTATCAAAAAGTTGAGCGCGGTATATGTATTTCCATTGTGGTAGTCAGAACGAACGTAGACGAAGGCAGTATTACGCAGAAGTCCGTGATACTAAAAATCAATTCGATATCCTATTAGACTTGAGACATGAAGGTCTTCGGAACGTTTTTTGCAAATCGTTGACGTCCTGTTTCGGTTAGAATTGCAAACATCCACAAAAGGCTTTTTGGACGATTATTAAGAAAGCACTTAGAAGTAAGATCTTGTTCGATATCTAATCAGCCCTAACAGATATGTGGCATTGGTGAAAATGTATGCAATCACTTGACTTACCCTTTGGAATTAAAATTTAAAAAAAACATAACGCAGTCACGATCGGTTCCAAGCCAATCGTATGATACTCTAAATGAAATACTCAACTCCTATTTATATTTTAGTTGAAAATGTATCAAAGGAATTGTTACATGACCTTTTACTTACAGGTACAAACTAATGTATAGTTGCTACTCGATATCTTGAGTTATAATGAGTTTCATACATTAAGCTAGGACATTTTATAGAATTTTTGTTTTTTTTGAAGGACTTATAGGATATTTTTCATATTAATAGTTTCAGCTGCGACTATTATAAAATCAACGTATACAAAATTTCAAAGTGTAACGTAAAGCGTTTTAAAATTATCGTTCAATATTGGCGAACACGTGTTTTAAGGACTTTTGTGTGACAGGTACCCGAAGGAGTCGATGGATGGCGACAATTAATGAACTCAGTCTAGCTTTTGATATAAAAATATTTCCTGTTAAAGTTTGAATCCCTGCCTTAACTCGTACAGGAGCTATAGAAAATTCTGTAACTTGCATAGATTTTTGAAGGACTTTTGCATCATATGCGGAACTTTCGCTCCAAACTTTGTAAATTTTAAGTATGCAAAATTTCAAGTTCGAAACTTGAAGCATAATTGTAAATACGTGTTTTAAGGACTCTTGTATGGGACGTACCCGAAGGAGTAGAGGGATATCGCCCATTAACGAACTTAGCTTTATTTTTTCCATTTTATAGATGGTGACCAAATTTCAACTTCCTAGGCCAACGCATTCTTGAGTTATCGTGCAAACGGACGGACGGACAAACGGTTTTGAGTGTTTTGGCCCCAAATAAACACAAAATAATATATATATCTTTTTTTCGTCCGAGGCTTGGTTCTATACGTTATAAACTTTTCGGACTATGGATTAAACTTATAATACTCTATATTTCATCTAGGCAGGGGTGGCCAACCCAACTGATCTTGCGGGCCACTTTGGAAATGCATCATAACATAAATTTTGAGATATTCAAGAATAGAGACAAAATCGTTATCCCTTAAAAAAAATTTAAGAATAAATTTGATTTATATTTTTCTTATTTTGCGTCAACCTTCTATTTTCAAATAAGTCCTATTTTATTATTCTATGACACAAATTAACAGAGATATGAGTTTTCAAAGAGGACTTGAACACCATTTTTGCGAAAACTTTAACATACTATCACTAACAAAAAAAATTAGATCGAAAAAAAAATTGAAATTAAAGTTTTTTTTTCACTACTTCTTCAAGTACACAAATTTTCAAAAGAATCGGCGATGGAACGGTTACAAAATTGGCCTTTTTTGCGATTCTTGATGGAATGACCCACCTGGCTTAAATACCTGGTTGTGGTTGCTTCAAATATGTTGTCAAAGTAGCAGGTGTATTAAAATAACTATCTTCAAAGCTGATAAAACAAAACCAAACACCAAATTTTCACTAGAAACTTGCACTGCTATCAACAATCGTATCTATGTACATACATATGTTGTAGGTATGGTCACTGTTCGGCGAGCGAAATTAATAGAAGAAGTTCGAACACACACACGACACAATCAGGGTTGTCACTTGATAAGTTGATTTCCGGCGTAGATCATGCCTGTCGGATATTCTATGCGACAGTCGACACATCAAAACTGTAGTATATTTAAGTTGGACCGTAGTGGCGTTTGGCGTAGTAAAGGTAATGAAAGTGTAGTAGATCTACTACAATTGTAGTAAAGTGACAACCCTGGACACAATACACTTTTCGTCAAAATATGGTATCGCAAGAAATTTTTGTTTTTAGTGTGAATAATCTCGCGGGCCGGAAAAATAATCAAAGCGGGCCGCGGGTTGGCCGTCCCTGATCTAGAGTATAAACATTTTAGCTGTTTCTATAGACATTTATATGAAGAAACTATAGAAGTAAAATCAATTCAATATATCAAAAGGTTAAAAGAAATATATGACAAAGATCGTGAAAATATGTGCCTTCCATTTTCACTGACTATTTTTTGACTCACTTTTTAATATATAACTGAAAATGCTGTTTAAATACCTTCCAATTAAATATGATTCACTGAATCATTGTTTCACGTTTATATTTCTAGTATTTTACCGAATGTGGAATAATTTCAAAATTTTCTGATATCATTCAGCACGACATATGTGTAAAAATTAAATTACTTTCAAGCAACTTAAGGGCGCACATCCGTTTTAAATTAAGTTAATAACGGCTAAAAGTGTTTGTAATTTCATCCCCTGAATGCGTGGGATTATGTATGTATATCATGAGATAAATCTGCTTAGCATTTCACTTTTAAAGCAGTCTTTTAATATGAAGCCACTCAAACTTTCTTAATTTCAAACTTGCCATAATTCAAATATTAAGAGAAGAGAGCCCAAGTTACACGAACCGTATTAAGATTTACCTTTATGAAACTTAATGTGACGGCACTGATGCATATAAGCAGTTCAAAATTGGTGTATCCCTTGAATTTATTCGTAATCCTTCTGATGACAATTATAGCTACTAGCGTTTTGAATTGTCAGAAACTTGGAAACCTTCTTCAATTCATGAACAAAAAGTTTCTCAATTTTGAGAAAAACTAATCAAAACATACAGCTACTCATTTCTATAGACACCATATATTTTGGTTTAAATTATTGATAGCGGATGAGTTGTATCTATTATTTCCAGTAAGAAACTTTATTAAATGAAAATAATTACAAGTTGACAAATCAATCTTATTTATTCAGCAAATAATCAATTACAAGAAATCTATATATACGAAATGCCGAATTTTTTTAATACTCGGACTTCAATTCAAAATTTTATAGAGCCTGCAGGTTTCAATAAAAATTACTTTAATTCCTCATAATCATGATTATTGAAACTAATTTAGGTTAAATGATTATTGAAACTGATTAAGGTCGAGTGTCGAATTAACTATCTACTATGGAAGAACCTGGTCAAGGGCACCCATAGAGTCTGCAGCAAAAATGGGCACTCGCTGCTATCCACTAATCCAACAAATTTAATTTCAAAATCGGAAAAAATTAGATTTTGAACCAAATGTAGCTGTACCAATTTTTCTACTTCTGGGTTTGGATCGACCATCCAGTCAGTTAGCAGTTTTTTACTTTATTTTTAATTATTTACGTATTTGTTTTTAATTTTTTTTTCTGATACCTAACTGGACATAAGAGATTAGCCTTTAATACACTCACTGTTCACTATTTATATTAATATTTCGAAGCCAATAGCAACTGAAAAGTCCTTTTAAATAATATGCGTCGAGTATCCACGACATCGCAGAAGCAATGCCCGGCCTAAGATGATTCAAAAGAACTAAGATCTCATTAAACCAAAAAGAATTTCGGAATTTCTAAAAACTTGAACAATACCTTAAATCCTACACCCTAACATCCAAAAATACTTAATTCGGGTTTTTTTCTATATTTAAAGCTTTTAGAAGTGGAAGTGAATTCGATATCTTATTAGATCAAAGAAATATATCGGAACTCGTGATTATGTACACAGCCAATTTATATCTGCCAGGCATTTATATGAAAAGTAAGCAGAAGCAAAATTGCTGTGATAGCTCGACATGTCTAAAAGATACTGCAGTAGCTCATCTACATATTCGAACTATTCAATTCTCAATTTTTGTACCCTGTATAGACTATGCTTTTTAACGCGTTTTAGTAGGCAAAATAAACCTGTTAAAAAAGTAGTATTTAGACTACGCAACTCGGTAATTTGTATAGCGCTAATGCAGTCGGCGCACAAGTACAAAATTGAGTTTCTACAGCATTAAAAAGTTTCTTGCAAAATTTACTTCGATTTACGCCAGCGTCGCAGTCCATATTTTTTTTTAAATAATCAGAAGTTTTCCATTTCCAACCCCGTAAAACCCCATCCTTACAACCTCCTCCAGATGAATGATCTCAGCTTCTGTAAAATTTTCAAGATCGTATCTATTTAATATTTTATGCCTCGTTTCCACCTATGCCCTCATATCCGTTAGGTATATGCGATGACCGCAAATGTATAGGCATATGTGGAAACGGCATGCATATTCTACAAGCATATCCCTTTGATCTGCGTTCGAAGCAAATGTTCCGCTGGTGTAGTGTCATCATCCAATGCATATGAAGGCATATATGGAAACGGCACATTCGTGCTGTGAGCATATCCCTATGATACGGGTCAAACAGTGCCATCGAGACAAATGTACGCGAATCTCGGTTTCATATGCATACTGACGCGAATTGCCGTTTCCACATATGCATACGCGCTAATATGCCTCGCCCAATGCATATGGAGGCATGGGTGGAAACGCGGCATTAGCAAATGCCTGTTCTCCTTTTTCCGCTCTTCTCCTCCATCCACAAATATTTTACATTTAGTAGACTGCACATGTTTTCTATTCCTAGTATAATTAGTTCGGAAGATACTGTAGTTCAAAGTTTTTTCACAGCCACCCTTCCCTGCCCCCTTAAAAATGTTAATCATTTTCTAGTTTCCTATAGTATCTCTCAAGGCATGCTGACATGAATCGGTCCTGAGATTTTCAAACCAAAATTTATCGTCTAAAATGCTCTTCCTCACACTCCAATCCCCAAAAAAAGCCAATTGTAAGGGCTAACCCAAAAATTTGAGCTTAATATCTCAACAGGTTTGTGAGCTACGTGCCTTCACACCCTTTTGCGTACGGCCGACAGACGGACAATTTATTTCTCTTTTTTGATGTTTACTGATACTACTACTACTAGTAAAAAAAAATTTTTTTTTAAATTTTCGTTCAGTTTTTTTTTATGAACACTTACCTACATAATGTACTTATTTTGTCATTATTGTTTATAAAAAAAAATTTCATGAAAAATTCTTTAGCGGGAATTTTTTTTCAAATTTTCAACCGACATGTCTCATGTGTTTTCTGGCAAATTTAGAGATTTTTTTAACATACGAAAATCCTTCATTAAATGTATTTTTAAATCCCGAAATGTTACAAGAGTACAACGGAAATAGGTGGATTTCTTGTCACATTTGGATTACAAATTGTATTAAATATGTATACATAAATACACCACAAGATTTAGGGACTGCTTTATAATTAAACAATTGTGAATGCCGTAGAAGGACCTTTTTGTTTTATGGCAAGAGGCAATATTTTCTCAATTCGATATCCCCTGTGGCGAATTTCATCCGGAACCATTCGGTGTGGTTAAAATGTTCAAAGTAAATCCAGGATTATCCCTTTTATATACATTTTTTCATTCAACGAATGTCTTTTATATAGGCATACATAACGTCCGTATACTACGAGTATAAGAAACATTTTGCATTTTTCCTCTTTTGTTTGTAAAATGGGAACGGTTTGATATGATATAAACCTGGGTTTTGTCTTTCTTTCTCCCAAGGTGTATTGTACTCGTATACCTAAATATCTCGAGCACTAAAGAACTTTAAAAGATATGTAAAAAATTATATGTAAATGTAAAGACTTATTCTGTATACCCAGTTGTAGTTCCTAGCCACGCCGGATTGAAATTGTTATATTTTTGTAAGATATTTGAATACCAAAAATATTTTATAGTGGCCAATAGATTTATGAAATATGCATGTGAAAAATGTTGAATTGGTAAGTGGTTGTCTCACTGATAGTTCTATACTAAATCAATTTATTTTCGAGGTTAGGGCTTCTCTGAATAAATTTAAATTTTACTTAAAAACACAGTAATGGCAAGCTGGAACTCTAAGGGCCGTTTAACCAGAACTTTCTCTGTAAGTTTCGTATTAACATCTGTCAGTTAAAGTTCCAGTTAGAACGTTGCTGACGATCGTAGGAACGGGCCTAAAGGGTGAGTACGTTGTGTATGTGGGGATATCGAGACCGAACCCATCATACCAAAACCGAAATAACCCTCAAACTCAGAACCATATTATATTCTTTAGCACATTGCCCTACACTCAAAGAAAAAATATAACTGGTAACCAGAACTTGGAGAACCTTACTATGGTTGAATTTATAGTTGCGTAAGCCACGTTACAATATGTATGTAGATAGTTCTGATAACTGATGTTTAGTTGTACTGACTTTACTGTCTTATTCCTCTAAACCTAGTGTGATTATATATTAAGAATGGAAATATTTGTAATTTATTATTACAACTTTAGTTATGTTTCTGAGAAATGTGTTATGATTGAATCAAACAAACGAAGACTTGTTGTATGGTTAACGCTAACATAGTTTTGGTTCTACCAATTTACTTGCCGGATAAAATGTGTTCCCAGATCACTGAAAATTTATGAAGTCCACATTTCTGTACAGCTAGAGGATTTTGTAATAATAAATTATAGTAATTGGAAAAATTATTATTATATTATTATATAAATTATTAATTTGTACTAAAAATTTATAGTAAGTTTAATATAAATATATTTTCATAACTTGAAAAATAGGTACTTAATAGTTTCAATACATATATAAAATAAGAAATATTTTAACACATATATTTTAAAATTTCAACTTCATTTCAATATGTTTCTCTTGTAAGCACATATATGTATAAATGAACCTAACTCACGAATGACACCTTTCACTGTGGAAGAAAATGTGGATTTTTTCTTTTTATGACATTTGATATTTATTTAATAATTGCGATAACCATAATATATTTGTAATATCATCGTGCAAAATGGTACAAACAATAGTACAGTTTAATAACTGTACTGAATTGAATTGTTCGTGTTAAGCTACCATAGAGGCAATTTTGATTAAATGTTAGTTGTTTTCCGGCGTCAGTGGAGTGAAACCCCAACTACAAAATCCCCGACTGTTAATTAATCGCTGTCCTTGAGATCCATATTTAAGTGAATTGCCTTGAACTTCTCTAATTGAAGCAGTGTATGCAGGCCCGTGAAATCGGGGGGGGGGGGGGGGGGGGGGTGTGGTTCAAGCCTATTTTCATTGGGAAGTGAGGACCCTTTGAACAGCTTCATCATTTGATGAACATTACATAGAAGATTTTATTCTGCTTAAATTGCGTTCCTGTGAAAACATAAACAAATCTAGAAAAATATTCATCAATTGATGTAAATAATCGTTGAACTGATGATAATCATTCATCATTCTTGACGAACCTTTATCATTTCACCAGAAAATAGGTTTTTCGAACAGAAATTCTAGGAACACCGTCGCTTTGTTTTAGCAAAGTATTTTGTCAGAATCAAAATCATTTCAGTTGTGACTTTCGTTTTTCGTTCGCTGTTCGAAATTTTTTTTTTTTAAAAGTTTAAAATTTGCATTAAATTAAGTAAATAATTTATTCGGTAAATATGCTCAAATTTAAAGAGGAATTTAAAAGGTTTCGTCAAAAATTGTACCAACAATGAAATAAGAACAAAAATCAACAAAGGAGGCTAGCATATATTGGTGCGTATCAAAGCATTGTAAAAAGTAGAGAAATATTTAATATCTTTTATCTCATAGTCCCAGAAAAAAACAGAAGCGACAGTTCGAAGCCTTCAATTCGAGAGTCTTTGGCAGTCATGTGCTCATTACAGAATTAATGACCTTACGAACAATTGTGAAAACTTAACACAAATATTTAAACTGTGGCTCAGTAGTGGCACAAAAAACTCTGTTTTAAATTCTAAACTATTTCCAAACAAACTTTTAGTAAAGATTATAATCTACTCAATAGTATGACACAAGTTTGATCGATTGTTTACATAGTTATCAATTTTCAGGTGTTTTTTTCCAATATGCTGAAGAAATAACAAAGAAAAAATCATTGAGCGAAACGATGCAAAATCGTTAATCTGAAGAAAAATATTATACAGTTAGGAAATTTTTACCGAAACTTTTTTTTGTAGTTCTTCGTCAGTATGAAGAAACGTGCATCAAACGATACAAGTGTTCATCTATGTTCATTTGTAGTTATTCATTGTTATGACGAAAATTCATCAAATGATGGAAGTATTTATCGATATTTAATTGTAGTTGTTCGTCAGTATGAAGACAAATACATCAAATAACGATCATATTCATCCAAATTTTGTAACATCATTTTTCATTAATATGATGAAAAAATTATCAGTCTACAAACATGTTCATCATTTGAATATGATTTCATCAAATAGATGCTCGCGTTCATTGGATACAAAATTGACGACAGTTTTCATTGGTTCAGTGAAAAAATTCATTAATATGATATACCAATTTGGTTCAGTGTACATGTAATATCTAATAAACGCAATTATGAAGTAGGGGAAGGTAAGGCAAAGTGAACCCCCTAAGGTTTGTACCGAGATTCTGTGAAATGGGTAATAGTTATAAAATCCTTCTCATGCAAATTCGATAGCTTAGGATGTTAGCTTAGTCATGTATTCGTGAAATTAAAATATTGATGCTGATAAGATAGTTATCTACTTCATGCTGGGCTCACTTTGCCCCACTACTGGGGAAAAGTGGGCCCTTCCAAGGGGTATAGTATAATTTCATCCAAAACTGGAGCAAAGGAATATGGCAATGGACCAATTAAGACAAACAATATGATTTTAATAAATTGAAATGAAATTAAGTGTGTTGAGAGCGTGCTCTGCTTTGAGGAGTAGCCCTGAGAACACTAAAATATTTTCTAGCCTTCTTTAGGTCAATTTTTTTCAGCAACAGAAGCTACTGCATTTTTCATCGTAACTTGAGTCCACTGTTGTTGCATTTGCATTTGTTGTATGTTCTAGCCATGTTAAAATTGTTATTTTTAATTATCAAATAAAATGATACTGGTATCGGGTAAAATTCGCCCGGGGCTTACTTTACCCCGAATGAAGACTAAATAGTAAGCATCTTATAAAATTTATATACTTTTTAATTAATCATCAAATTTTACTTTGCAAGTTTCACAACCCGTACCCCGATCTCAAAGATACTGTTCCAAACAATTCCCAGTCGCTAACAAGTTTTTTTAATCAAACTATTAAACACTGATATTTACATCAAATAGTGCCAAAATCGTAATTTGAGAAAATTCGAGGAACTGTAATTAAAGTGGATTTCTTTTATAGTGCATTGTGGCAAAGACAATAGACTCTATAAAATGTCTCAAGGCATTAAAAACGAACAAATGAGCTTTCAGATCAGTTACACAATCAGCGATTATTGAAAAAAACTTTCGCAAACTGCCTAGCTACCCTGTTCACAAAACTGTAAAATGAGGTTTCCTTGGAGACCGTAAAAGGGGAAGTTAGCTTGCATTGTTGCCTTTTTCCACATATTTTCATTTTGATTCGCTGTTCTAGATTGCATTGGAATTGAATATTTTGCGACTTTTGAAAATATTTAGGATTTTTTTTTTAGTTTTCCGATAATCGAAGTAAAAAAAATGGATTTTGTCAATCAAGTCGATAGTATCGCAAACTAAATTACTCGGAGGTCGCTAGTATAACACAGAAGAAAAAAATTTACCAGTGGTCGTGTTGGACGATGGATGGAGGATAGAAAATAGTGGATGAAAGATGGAGGATGAGAGATGGTGGATAGAGAATGGATGATGGTGGTTGGAGGATGGTAGATGGACCAAGGTGGATAGAGGATGGTGGATGGAGGTTGGAGAATGGAGGATGGGAGATGGTAGACAGAGGATGGAAGATGATGGATAGAGGATGTTGGATGGAGGATGAATGGATGGAGGATGGGGGATGGAGAATGGTGAAAAAAAACGCGATATGATATTCGCTGTCCAAATACCGGATTACAATAAAATTTTAAAACTCAACAAAAAAGATAAGATCTTGAAAAAAAATTAAGAAGCATAAAGTGCCGAAAAGACTGAATACGACGAGAGTAAAAAGGTGAAACAGACATTTCATTGTGAGTCTTTTATTGTAGGTGTACTAGGCGAATAGAAAGGAAACAAATTTTTGAATGTGGCAGTGGCGTACGGAGGTTGGGGCTTAACAATTTTAGATTACGATTTTTCACGAAGTGATTGCATTAGCCAAATAAAATTCGGTTTGTGTATAAGGGTTGACTAATGAAGTTTGCTGAAGGTAACATTTTTTATGTGGGCAGTGGAGCATAAAAGTGGAGGGATAAGAATTTTTCTAAAAAAATCACGTCTCACTTTTTAAGAACAGTGTGAGATAGAATTTTAAATGGGTACGAAAGCGGGTATTGAAGTTGATCTCAGATCGGGTATCTCTCGCCGGCGCTTACTACTGTCGTCCGCTGTCTTGAGTGGATCCTTTGGACGAGTACTCTTTTGAAGTCAAATCTTGAGGTCCTCCGTATTCCGGTTCTCACTAGTTATGTTTCCGTATGTGAATCCGGAAGCTCGGGACCGGGTCAAGCATCCAAGGAAAACGAATAGCGAGTTCCCCTTCCTGTTCCCTTCAAAGTTTAAAACTTTGGAAGAAATTTCTCATTAGAGACGTGTTGGAGCGAAATCGCCGACGATAGCCGAGGAAGTTCAAAACAACTGGTAGAGTCTGCCCGCTTGAACTCTTTATTTATGCAAACTAGACGAGAATTAAGAAACGTAACTCGAAGATCGCACATAAACCTTGCGCCTGTCACAAGCTTGGGACATGTTTATTCAACACGAGATCTGTCCTATGTCTCAAAAATGCCGGACGTATTTTGTCAAGAAAAGAGGAAGTGGTAACGGCGAAGCCAAGACTAGCCGAACGTACGGCGAAAACCTATAAAGGAGACGAACCGCGATTGCGCGGGTCTCATTGTTGTCGGAACATGGAGTTGAAGTAAGAAAGAAAAAGTTGAAAACGAAGTGGGATAGTTACAATATTGTGAGAAGCTGAAAACGAAGTGGTATCGGAACACGGAGTGAATGAAAGGAGGGAAAACTGAAAACAAAGGTGGCGTAGTCGCGGAATTCTTGAGACTACGGACGGCAGTGGCGGCTCGTTAAAGTCGCAGGTAAAACTGGACCCCATTTTCTTTGCTTTTCCTTATAGGTAGAACCGCTGGAGTCGAAGTCTCCCGGGCGGCGTAGAAGCAAGCAAGAAGGTTCGCTACGCGAGAAGTGGAAGATCGGTAGCGCCGGAAAACAATCATTTCCATACTTGTTCCATGTTCGTTGAATAAAGAATTTCGTAATCTAAAACCGTTTAAAGAGTGTCTCAATTTAAGGTACCTCGATAAAGCTTCGATAAGGTCTTACCGAACTAATCTGGCGCACATTTCCCCATTTTTCAACAGTAACAGAACAGCCAAGCACCAACAGTTGGTATAAAGCCTTATCGAAGCTATTCTTGCTTTGGAAGTACGGAAGCAAAAAAACCGAAAAATTATATTCACAATTTTTTTACTTTTATAAATTCTTTTTTTTTTTTTTTAAATGCGAATTAACATTGTACACTCTCGGATTTGAACCAAGGTCCCATCACACATAAATCCGATACGCTGCACAATTGGCCTGAAACATTCTCGTAATAGGGTTGAAGCCGAATCACTTGGAATTAAACATGTCGAGCGAAGCTCGCTTCGAAACATTCCCTCGCAAGTCTTGCGGAAGCTTTAAGTCAAAAGTCCACAATCCTCCATAATGCTGTTGCTATTTCCATAAGGCCTTATGGAGGGTTTTACCTAAGCTATTGATAACCAGAACCTTGGCCTTAACGAATTTAAAATTTTACAACCTGCGCTCAACAGTCTTGCTGAAGTCTTATCGTTATAGCCTCTGGAAAATAAAAATGCGAAGTTTGTGTGCTAGTTTAGCCTTTACACCATCATCTTAAAAAAAAATTCTGGTCTACTAGGCATACTACTGGTAAAAATTTAAAAATCTATCTCACACTGTTCTTGAAATATGAGACGGATTGTTTAGAAAAATTCTTATCCCCTCCACTGCCCTCATAAAAAATGCTACTTTCCGCAAACTTTATTAGTCAACCCTTATACACAAACCGAACTTTATTTGTCTAATGCAATCACTTCGTGAAAAACCGTAATCTAAAATTGTTAACCCCCAACCTCCGTACGCCACTGCCACACTCAAAAATTTGTTTCCTATCTATTCGCCGAGTACACCGACAATAAAAGTCTCACAATAAAATGTCTGTTTCGTCGTATTCAGTCTTTTCAGCTTTTTGTGTTTTGAGAAAATTTTCCAGTTCTTAATTTTTTTTCAAGAACACACCATTCCACATACATACCTATATGTATGCTCACAAATTACTAAGATACAAATTTTTTGAACAAGCAAGGATTAAATATTTAGAATTCCTAAACTTTCCTGCTTCCATTTTCTTCAGCGGTTATGTAAGCCGAGGAAACAATAATAGTGCAATGTAAATTGAAAGAAATATGTAAATACATACGCTTCACATTTGTCCGATGGCAATTTTAAGTTTTAAGAAAAAATCTGCCTGGGCGCAACTTCATTTTTTTTTCCGGCAGAAGTTCAGAACGCGTTCAATTCGGGGATGCGGTGTATGTTACTATGTGACTGAAAACCTAACAAAAAGTTCGGGAAGCGGTTAGAAAAGGGTGTAACATATGAATTAAATAATTGGGTCATATTCCGGGATGCGGTCTAGAGGTTGAAAAAAACAAAACACAAAAGTAGGTGATTATTAAACAAGCCTGTGGAAGTGAAAAATAAAAGATATCTGATCAGACCTGAGAAACATGGTGGAATTCATGAAAAAGTATACAGCCAGTTTACACCCTCTTAGGGGTCGAATTTCAAAAAATCTTGAAAACACATTCTAGGTATTCATATGAAGAATCCGTAGAATAAAAATGAATTCAATATTTCGAAAGATCTAGTAGATATGACGAAAACCGTGAAAATATTTGCATTTTATATTAACTGATATTTTTTTTGCCCCCTTCTTCTGAACGCCAATGAATATCCAAATTTTTTTTATCAAAATTACTTTTCTAGCTGATTTACATATACGTATTGAGTTTCAACTTTCTAGCATAAGCCGTTCTAAAGTTAGGAAAAAAACCCCCCACCACCGTACCATACTACCCCTAAGAAAAATTGTATTTTTCCACCATGCCACTACTATAGCTCTATCTAAATACCAAGTTTCAGCTTCCTATCATTATAGATTCTTAAGATATAAGCATCGGAACTTTTTCTTTCTCACCCTTCCCCACCCTCATCCTCTACACCCACACCCCCAAACTTTTTTTCCCTACTAGGGTTCTATTAGGCCTACTTCTGGTAAAAATTTGAAGCATCCATCTTACACTGTTATTGAGATATGAAACGTGTTATTATTGAAAAATTCCTATCCCCTCCACTTACGTACTCCCCCGCCCTTTTCAAAGATTTTACTTTGATCAATCTTTATTTATCAAGCTTCATATCGAAACCGAATTTTGTTTTTCTGGTGCCACTGGTTTGGGAGGGGTCACCCCCCACCCCCGTACGTCACTACCCCCACCCAAAAATTTTGTTTCAATCTACTCTTCTAGTATAACTACAGATATTTGTTAAGTTTTAATTGCTTGCTGTTAATGGTTTAGGAGATATGGATTTTAGAATGTGTAGATCTCTGCGTTTAGGACGCATTGCTTCCCCCTCCACTCCGACACCCCTTCACCAATATCATCAATTTTTTTGCAAATGGGTCCACTATCAAAGCTTTATATAAATACCAAGTTTCAGTCTCCTAACATAAGCGGTTGCTGAGATCTAGAAACCAAAATTTTTCGTCTAAAACGCTTCCCCCACCTTCCCCCTCACACCCTCACCCCTGAAAATAATGTCAATTCAAGGAGTCTACCCAGTCTACTCCTAGAAAAATTTTTAATTTATTAGCTCCACTGGTTTGAGAGCTACGAGCCTTCAAAGGATTTTGGTGGTCGACGTACGGCGTACGGCGGACAGACGGAGTGAAAATTTTTATTGCTTTTTTCGTGTCTACTAGTCATGAAATGTACACAAAAAAATTTTGAGGGTAGCAAATTTTTTTTTTTTTAAAATCAATAACAATACTGTATTATAAATAATAAAGTAAAAGCGTTCTTGAATTATCGTGCAATGGGCTGAATCACGAGTTCTGTTGACTTTCGTATGTAGAATCCGAATGAATGAGAGATTTTTGCCACTAATAAACTACCGACGAGCAATAATGATTTCCAAGCATTGCAAATTTCTCGGGTTGAATTAAACTAATAATAGTGATTCACTTCGGAGTACAAGTAAATACATAAATGTATATATTGTTTAAACTCTATTAAACGAATAGACCAAGATAGGTATTATTTTCCGAGGCGAAAGAGGCAATGGATCGGTCATTTCTGGATCAAAACCTCTCAAAATTCAAAAGGAAGGCGTAGACTGGGTCGTCCAAGAAATATATGCAGATGAACAATCCAGAAGAAAATACGGGGAGTACATAACTCCGACGAGAGGTAATGGCTATCATAATCGCCCTTAACACGACTTTCGGAAGAGAACTGTTGCTGGCCCATGACCCATCGTCATACTGAAACTGAACATAAGTAGGTACATATATGTAACATACAAAACGGATAAGAAGTCATACTGAGAAATGTTTGTAAATTGCGGTTATTTGAATAACATATCTATTTTTGTGAAACCATCGGGTTGATTTACAATATCAGTCGAAAAACCATTTTTTTAATTCGATTGTTCGATTAACGGAATATTAAAAAAAAATTCCTAAGTATTTTCTAAAGTCGCAAAATATTCATTGGAATTGAATATCAATCTAAAACAGGAAATCAACATGAAAATGTGTGAAAAAAGGCAGCAACGCAAATAAACTTCCCCTTTTACCGACTCCAAGCAAATTGCACTCGGCAGTTTTGTTGATTTTTGCGAACAGGATAGCTAGGCAGTTTGCGAAAGTTTTTTTCAATAACCGCTCATCGTGTCACTGATCTGAAAGCTCTTTTGTTCGTTTTTAATGCCTTGAGACATTTTATAGAGTCTATTGTCTTTGATTGTGGTCAATGCTTGAAGCTTTATCAAATATTTTTTTTTGCTAAGAAATTGCGCTATTGCAAGCTAGAAATTTTAAGGGGGCCCACTTTACCTTGCTGGCCCACTTTGCCCTACCTTCCCCTTTAACTAAAATGAAAATGTAGGAAATCAAAAATTTAAAAAATAGATTATATGTAGCAGAAAAAAGACCGGGTAGTCTCTGGTCTTTAGGATACACTGGATTATATAGTGATGCCCACAACACCGTCTGCGGCAAAGTAAGCAAATCGCCTGCGACTGCCGCAAGGTAGGCAAATCAAAGTCGAAGTCCGTGTTCTATTTAGTACTTAACTCGCAAATTAATCAACAAAAATAATAACAGAGTAACTGAGAGACTTCACCTATTTTTCAGGAGTCTGTCCAATGTTCTGATAGCGCTAAATATTCAAGAAGAACTAACTTGCAGCTCATAGTATTATTCTATAGAATATGATAAAATTTATTGTCAAAAATACTTATTTGAAATTTAAATGGATAGATTGTACTATTTCAATATAAGTTTTTTGATTTCTTTAATGTGTTTTTTCTCAATTAAGCGAAGCCGCAGTTGATATTGTGTTTAACACTGGCAGCATAGTCGAGTTCAATTGAAATCACAGTCGGAAGTTGCGGTCGGTGTTCTTAATAATTTCAGTTCTTGAATGATTGCGCCCTTTGCAGCTCCATTTACAAAGAGAATTAAAGTGACTGCTCCATTATCGTGGCCAAGTTAGTCATATTCAACCGTACTAGTGCGAATATGTCGTGTCCCGAACTTATGACATTTCTTGATTGATATCTTTTATGAAATTTCAATCAAGAATTGTCATAAGTCAGGTACAGGACATATCGCAATGGTAAGCAATAATGAGATTGACGGCAGATATTCTTTCGCTTGTTCCTACGTGTTATGTTTTTGTTTATGTCAAATTTAAGACAAATCTCAATTGACAGTAAAAAGGTCCCATATTTCACTTTAACACAACTTGATTGCATAATAGTGTGTGTAGTAGTAGTATATTTTTAATGTCTCTTATGAAAATTTACAACTTTGCAGTGATCATTAATGTGAGGCGGTTAGAACCAGGTTGGCCCATCCCAACCAAAAGCTCAACGGAAGTAATGGCAAGTGAATATTTGGTGAACTCAAAAAGTTCATATGTATAGTATAATAATCGACTTAATCTCTTCATGCAATATGGAAAACTCCTTCCAACTCAAAGAATCGGGGAAGAATTCCCCATTTGGGCACACTTTCACAGCTCAAAGAACTGGAGACAACCCTGTCACACAGCTCAATGAACTTGAAAAAATTCACCGTGTCAACATACTCATGCAATGTATGCTGACATTAGGCTCAATGTCTACTTAATATGTACCTTAATTTCAAGAGTACTCCCCCAGCCAGTGCTACGCACTGGTATAAGGGGAAGTAGAAATAATTTTGTTGATACAATATATATAAGAATAAGAAACATAAAAAAAAATAAACGTGTAGTTATCAGAAAAAATTAATAGTTAATAGTAACAGAAAAAGAAAAAAAGAAAGTAGAAGTGAGCAAAAAAATTTTTAAAAGAAAAATGAAAAAATAAGTAAATCATGCGAAACATGCAACAACAGCACAAATATGCAACAACAGCACATACACGCAACAACAGCACAAAACATGCAACAACAGCACAAACCACAATCGGTCAGACTCATCTGATTACAATGAGCTAGGTCTTCGATAAGTCTGTAAAGCCGCCTGACTAAATTATCAATTTCAGGTCGACTATAATTGCAACAATTCAAGAGTCACAT
The DNA here is from genome assembly GCA_949128065.1 of Beris chalybata. Taxonomy (NCBI): domain Eukaryota; kingdom Metazoa; phylum Arthropoda; class Insecta; order Diptera; family Stratiomyidae; genus Beris; species Beris chalybata. The sequence continues at coordinate 95,981,234 of OX421895.1, forward strand.
TCCTAGCTTCGACAAAGAAGATGCTTCTTTGCAAGTTGCTTTAGCGGAAAGACATTCCTTGCCATTTGTATCGCTGTTATTATATTCACAAATTGCCTCAAATACCGGATCTTTTCTGAGTCGTTCAGTCTTAGGACAATGTTGTTGTCTAATAAGATCTGCACTTGTGTTAAAGTTGTGTACATCATGATTGTGGATCAGTTCGATTGAGGATTTTAGTCTATTGTTCTTAATTTTGTAGATTAGTTTAATACGTTCCAGGCTTACGTGCTGTTGTAAGGTAAGTTTTCCATAAGTATAATAAAGTTCCTCCGATGGTGTTAAATGGGGTAAATTATGAATAGCTTTAATGCCCCTATTCATAAGTCTCGCAATTTTATCAAGGTTTCTTTTCGAGGTTTGGCTCCATAGCAGAAGTCCATAGTTAATATTGGATAGAATAAATGCATTATAGAGCAGATCCTTTATTGGCACGTGTAGATAATCGTTACGCCTTATTACTCCAATAATGGGGGCAATTTTGTTTCTAAGTTTAGTAATGTGAGGAGTCCAAGTAAGTTTGTAGTCGATTGTCAGTCCTAAGTATTTTGTCTCATGTGCTCTCGTTAGTTGAATTCCATCTATTTCTAGTCTCAAGTCAATATCCAGTTTTTTTGATTTGTCTAAAGATCATATAATTTGTCTTCAATGTATTTAATGTCAACATATTACCTAAGAGCCAATGCTGAAAAATTTTTAGATCAGAATTAATCAACAACTCCAGTTGATCCGGCATTGTACCTTTATAAAGAAGTAACGTGTCGTCAGCAAATGTAATATATTTTGCTTTAAGGCCCGCGAACTGCAGGTTGTGTATATATAACAGATACAAAGTAGGACCGAGAATCAAGCCCTGAGGGACTCCTATACTGACTGTCTTAGGAGAGCTTAGTTTGTCAAAGTTTTTGGTAATGTACTGTCGATTAATTAAAAAGTTTTTTATTAAGTCATTGGCCTTTCCCCTAATTCCTATTTCCTTCAATTGTTCAAGCAATAAAGAATGGTTCACCGTGTCAAAAGCTTTTTTTAAGTCGACAAAAATCGTTGCGACGCACATATGAACCCTCGTCGAGACTTTCATTTATAAAATTCATTGCATCTAATAAGGCTGATGTCATATTGCTTCTTTCCTGAAATCCATATTGTTGTTTATTAAAACCAATATATTTCTTTATAAAATTCAATAACCTCCTATTTATTACTTTTTCTAATATTTTACTTACTGTGCTAGTTAAAGCTATTGGTCGATAGTTATTAGGATCTTTGATTGAACCTCCTTTATGAATGGGAGAAATCAGTGCTGTTTTCAAACAAGGGGGAAATGTGCCACTGTTGAGATGGCTATGTACTATGTATCATTTAAAAATTGAGTAACTCAATTAGTTGTCTAAAATCGCATGTTAACGCAGATCGGATCGAAACGAGATCGAACGAAACCGGTTATGTCGTACCTAGAGTCACTGTATAGAGTACAGTGACCGCTTTTGGTACCTTTTTCGTACTCTTAAACCCTGCGAACTCCAAAGTTCGCAGGTTTCTTAAATGGCATAGTTTTAGTGTGTATACGTGTAGCAGATGGATTTTGATTAACGTTTCACGGAATCGAGATACATATGTCTCATGATATGTCAACTAAATACAGCGTTTATCCACTTTAGTGGAGATAAAAATGAAAAATCGGACAACTGCAAAAAAATTTCAAATGTACTGGTTTCAAATGAAACACACGTCGTACCTACATTTGAATGCCATTTCATGTTTCGATCTTTGGATTCTCCATGTAAACACGGTAATAGTCAGGCCTATCTTAGCCTTCGGAATTTAATTAGATAAATTTACGTTCTAAAAACTTATTTGGGACTATTTTCTTATGTTTACATTATTCTATAATTTATTCCAAGAAATAAGATACATAAAAAAGATATCCAAACGTGTTTCTTTACCTATTGTCTATACATTATAGTTTGTATAAAAATGAGTTACTTTACAAACATTTTTATAGGTATAACCACTAAAAGGAAACTAACTGATTAATAATTAAATAGCTTAAAGGTGGTTTACATAACCCAGAAAGGAGTCGACTCAGGATCGCTGCTTATTTATTCTGAAGTCGAGACGACTATAAAATTATTACCCAAATAGGTCGGCACGACGTCGTACCGTCGGCGATGCAACGTTGCGTGGTCGTGTAGTTATTTGGTAAAAGTGTGAAAAAAGTTGGGATGGCTTCTTTTCTATGTTACTTGAAATAGTTCTCATTTAAATTTAAGAAAATTTCCGTATGAAAATTCAATTCAGAATAATAATAAATTTCAAGCACCGCTTGTTTACAACCGTCAGAAGTTTTGCTCACCGCTGCCACTCTCACCAAACCAACAAGGAGAATGCATTGAAAATTTGAATTTGACAACGGTGGAAGCGGTATGAAATATTTTGTCTTACACTAGTTTTATCCATTACGATATTGGTACTGTACTTTGTAACCACAACATTCGATTAATTTCCACTTAATCGATTTCCGATTTTGCAAACTATGTCCTTAAGATTACTTTCTATGCCATTTTTTTAAATTAGTTATCATTTTCTAATCCGTTAAATAATACGGATTAAATTGCTTCTTACACCTTTGCTAAGATTATATTAAACCATACTGACATAGTTAGTCATTAGGCACTGGTACCTATGCTGTCGTTTTGTTATTTTGGACAATAGTGCATTTAAGTGAAAAACAGTAAATAATATTTTACAAAGAATAGTTGTACATAATCGACTTTTAGGTTCGGAGTCGCGTAATAACACCGAAGAGTTAGTTTATATAGGGTCACTCCATTAAAAATAGCCAAGAATAACGAAATTTGTGATATTAGCTTAAAATTTGTTTACTCAAAGAAGTATTTAAACAAAATAATTAAATTTTTTCTTTTGCATCAAATTTGTTGTTAGTTTTAGTACGTTAAAGATTTAGTGAAAATGATGCCCGGATTCTGATTGAAAATTCATTAGCTCAGTTCTGTATCTTATGAATGAGAAATTTCTCAACAAAAAGTCAAAATGAGGACGTATTGATGCAGTTTTCTCTCTGTATTCTCATCAAATGAGAAATGAAAGATTGCCAAATGCGTAGTGAATTACGGTGCTTTCTCATTTGGTGAGAATACAGAGAGAAAACTGCATCAATTCGTCCTCATTTTGACTTTTTGGTGAGAAATTTCTCATTCATAAGTTAAAGAACTGAGCTACATATCTCAGATAGTTTTTATCATAGAATAATAATTTAGGAATAATTTGAAAGGAGGAGGCGGCAGGGCGCTATGGGTTTCAACAGTAGTACATTTATACCGGTAAAAATTAATGGTAATATTAAAAAAAAATATTTTTTGTTATAGTTGAATAATTAAGAAGATATAAGAACTCAAGAATATACATTTTTTTCACCATAAAACCTTAATAATAATTTTTCAAATTTACTCGGTTTTCAGCGCGCATAGGGGGATGTGAGCCCTTAAGGCCTCATGAGTCCGGTATGACAATTTTTTATCCCTGTTTGATCTTTCTTTCTTGAGAGGATTTTAATCGATTGCATTGTTCGCTGTCTCAGTAAACTAATTTTGATTTTTGAGAAAAAAATAGTGTTGTTATTAGATTTTTCGTGGTAAGCTACCAAAGAAGCTATTATGATTAGGAGTTAGTTATTCTTTCCGGTGTCAGTGGAGTGAAACTGCAACACGAAGCCCCGACTGTGGACTAACCGCCATCCCTGAGGATATGACAAATTTGGAAAGAAACTTCACTGGAGAAGCCAGTTCATCATAAGATTGTGTTGGACTAGGTCCGAAGGAGCTGTTTCGTCATCGGAGGGCATAAACTCTTCAGAAGGTGTATTCTTGCCTACTAACCGAAACACCTTGACAGCTGGTGGGATCGCTGAGGTAAATTCTATATAGCCACATCCCATTCCAAATTTATTACCGAGAAGAATTTAATGGTCAAGAAGGGCGTCCTCTACCTTAGGCTAAAGGCGTGTATTTTGAGAAGGAGAGTTAATTATTCAAGAAATATGTAGTATGCGTTTAAAAAACTCGAACTTACGCATTTTCAAAAATGTTCAAGGGTTGTTGTTCTAATAGCATTTTTTCCAAATACAGTTTAAATTTTTTCTCTATGGATGAACTAGTTTACATATCAGCTAATAAAGTGGTGTAATTTTATTTGGTTTTTTTGTTGCTATTAACGTGAAATATTGATAAGAAAATAGTCATAAATCTTCAAAATTGCATTTAACTTGCACATGGAGCCTTAAGAAGAGTAAGATCACAGCAAATTTAAATCACACCAAATTTAAAATAAAGAAATGGGTTTCAAGCAGTTGAAAAAAAAAAAAAAAATCGAAATCATCGCAACCTCGGATGCCATGCATTTTCCATGTAAATTGTAGAATCTTCTTCTAAAGTTTTAAAGAATTATTTTTTTTAGAAGAAAGTAGTACGAAATTGAAGTAAGTAGTACCTATGTAAAGGGTTTTCCAATAAGGACTTGACACCTTTTTTTCAAAATAATATAATTTAATTTGCAGACGTTGTTCCTTCGTGTACTTTACCATGATAAAAATGTTAAGTTTACTAAATAAATTGACAGTAACAGTTTGATGATTAGTGAAAGGGTGCGTTCACAAATTGAATTCAAAGTTGTCAAGTCCCTATTGGAAAGGGTTTTCCAATAAGGACTTGACAACTTTTTTTCAAAATAATATAATTTAATTTGCAGACGTTGTTCCTTCGTGTACTTTACCATGATAAAAATGTTAAGTTTACTGAATAAATTGACAGTGAGAGTTCGATGATTAGTGAAAGGGTGCGTTCACAAATTGAACTCAAAGTTGTCAAGTCCCTATTGGAAAGGGTTTTCCAATAAGGACTTGACAACTTTTTTTCAAAATAGTATAATTTAATTTGCAGACGTTGTTCCTTCGTGTACTTTACCATGATAAAAATGTTAAGTTTACTGAATAAATTGACAGTGACAATTCGATGATTAGTGAAAGGGTGCGTTCACAAATTGAATTCAAAGTTGTCAAGTCCCTATTGGAAAACCCAGGGTTTTCCAATAAGGACTTGACAACTTTTTTTCAAAACAATATAATTTAATTTGCAGACGTTGTTCTTTCGTGTACTTTACCATGATAAAAATGTTAAGTTTACTGAATAAATTGACAGTGACAGTTCGATGATTAGTGAAAGGGTGCGTTCACAAATTGAATTCAAAGCTGTCAAGTCCCTATTGGAAAACCCTTTATATCCAATATATGAAGTAAAATAGAAGTACATGCGAAAGCGCTGCTGCGCCACTACTATACTTTTACAAAGAAAAATCTATAATTTTAGTAATTATTCAACCGACTAATTTTCATATTTCGTTTCTTTTCAGGATCGCAAACAATTCATTCTCCGGGAGTTTTCATCTAAACAAAGCGTGCAAATTTTAATTTCATTCGTTTTGTCACCGTTTTAATTATACAGAATACCATAAAATTTCAATAATTTCGCGTGTGATGAAAATTCGCACGTTATCGTACATACGAGGCCCATTGAATATTTATGAAAATCGAATTTTCACTTGTTACGCAGGAACATTGAATTGTGCAAGATAGATTAAGAGGAGGTCGAATTCGGGCGTATTTCATTTGTGAAACCGCAAAAAAATTGTAATAATAAATTTGAATTTATTTATTCGTACAATGACAAATCACCAGATATTAATTCAAAAATACATAAACCTACAACAGCCCATGCATTACAAAGCAAACTTCGCATTTAATTCTCGATTTGAATTGTTTCAATATGACGCTGAAAAATTGCTTGTAACCAGAAATAAAAGACTGATTGATTAATTTCTTGAAGTTAATACAACTGAGAAGTATGCTTATACCGACCTCATGTGGTCCTGGTCCGCCAGTGAAACTCGATACCATCTTCTGTTCGGTTGAGGATGAAATTACGAGTTCCGAATATCCAGAACATCTAATGATTGCAGACCAAAAAAGGACATCATTTAATTGGAATTGCCAAAGTTTTGTTAAGTGCGTTTTAATAAATTTTCTGCTTCTGCTGACTATTGCTGGACATGGCGTTGATGCAGAAAAGAGCAAACACTGTAAGTACACATAATTTTTAGGGTCTTAGTAACAATACGTTTGTACTCTAGATGAAGTCTGAGTGAATTGTAAGTTTAATCCAGCCCAAAAGTTTGTAATGCATAGAACCACGCCTCGGTTGAAAAAAAGTTTTATTATTATTTTTTTTTTATATGTGGGCCAAAAACTCAAAATCCGTATGACGTCCATCCGTCCGTTTGCCTGTCCGTCCTTCTGTCTGTCTCTCCGTCCATTTATTGGTCCGTCTATTCGTCTGTCTGTGCGTGCGCATGATAACTCAAGAGAGTCCTAGAACCTTGAAATTTCGGATTTGAATATTTGGTCAAACTTGTAAAGCTAATTATGTTACTAGTTTTTCATGGTCATGCTACCATTGAAGCTATTAAATGTTAAGAGTTTGTTGTTCTTTCCAGTGTCAGTGGAGTGAAGCTCCAATACGAAATCCCCGACTGTTGATTGACCGTAGAACTTGACGAATTTTTGGAAAGAACTTTCACTGGAGAGGCCAGTTTATCATAAGATTTTGTGTTGGACTAGGTCCGAAGGAGCTGTTTCGTCATCGGAATGCAGAAGACTCTTCAGAGGGTGTATTCTAGCCAACTTCCGAAACACCCTGACAGCTGGTGGAATTGCTGAGGCAAATTCTATATAACCACATCGTAATCCAAGTTCATTTCCACGAATAATGTAATCGGGAACTCGCCGGACATCTACCTTATACTAAAGGCGGGACGTATATGGCTATGAAATGGTTGTAACCTTGGATAACCATATGGCTATGAATCTTGAAAATCTGTTGTTAAGTCCGGGGCCCAGTGGGTCCAACGCAAAACTTATTTTTACCAATACTTTTATGTTACTAGTTTTTCATGGTCATGCTACCATTGAAGCTATTAAATGTTAAGAGTTTGTTGTTCTTTCCAGTGTCAGTGGTCAATCAACAGTCGGGGATTTCGTATTGGAGCTTCACTCCACTGACACTGGAAAGAACAACAAACTCTTAACATTTAATAGCTTCAATGGTAGCATGACCATGAAAAACTAGTAACATAAAAGTATTGGTAAAAATAAGTTTTGCGTTGGACCCACTGGGCCCCGGACTTAACAACAGATTTTCAAGATTCATAGCCATATGGTTATCCAAGGTTACAACCATTTCATAGCCATATACGTCCCGCCTTTAGTATAAGGTAGATGTCCGGCGAGTTCCCGATTACATTATTCGTGGAAATGAACTTGGATTACGATGTGGTTATATAGAATTTGCCTCAGCAATTCCACCAGCTGTCAGGGTGTTTCGGAAGTTGGCTAGAATACACCCTCTGAAGAGTCTTCTGCATTCCGATGACGAAACAGCTCCTTCGGACCTAGTCCAACACAAAATCTTATGATAAACTGGCCTCTCCAGTGAAAGTTCTTTCCAAAAATTCGTCAAGTTCTACGGTCAATCAACAGTCGGGGATTTCGTATTGGAGCTTCACTCCACTGACACTGGAAAGAACAACAAACTCTTAACATTGTAAAGCTAAGTTTATTAACGGCTAAATCATCCTACTCTTCCGGGTAACTTCCATACAAGAAGGACTTAAAATACGTCTTCAAGAATATTTGCCAATAGCTTCCGTACACTTTAAGCTACGACTTTAAAATTTTCTATATACATACGTTCGAATTTTACTGTATTATTTATAATACAGTATTGTTATCGATTTTCAAAAAAAAAAAAATTTGCTGCCCTCAAAATTTTTTTCTTCCACGTTTCATGACTAGTAGACGCGAAAAAAGCAATAAAAATTTTCATTCCGTCTGTACGCCGTACGTCGACCGCCCCAAAATCTTTGAAGGCTCGTAGCTCTCAAACCAGTGGAGCTATTAAATTAAAATTTTTTCTAAGAATAGACTTGGCGGACCCCTTGAATTGACATTATTTTCAGGGGAGGAGGTGTAAGGGGGAAGGCGGGGTAAGCGTTTTAGACGAAAAATTTAGGTTTCTAGATCTCAGGAACCGCTTGTGTTAGGAGGCTGAAAGTTAGAATTTCTATAGAGCTTTGATAATGGACCCATTTGCAAAAAAAAAAACAGATATGGGTGAAGGGGTGTGGGAGTGGAGGGGGAAATAATGCGTCCGAAACGCAAAAATGCCGAGATCGACAAATTCTAAAATCCATATCTCCTAAACCATTAATAGCAAGCAATTAAAACTTAACAAATATCTGAAGTTATACTAGGAGAGTAGATTGAAACAAAATTTTTGGGTGGGAGTAGTGGCGTACGGTGGTGGGGGGGGGGGGGGGTGAAAAACTTTAGATTACGATATCTCACAAACTAATTGGACCAGAAAAACAAAATTCGGTTTTATTATAAAGATTAATAAATAAAGATTGCTCAAAGTAAAATATTTGAAGGGGGTGGAGGAGCACGGAAGTGGGAGGGATTAGAATTTTTCAAAAATAACACGATTCATATCTCAATAACAATGTAAGATGGATGTTTCAAATTTTTACCAGAAGTAGGCCTAATAGAACCCTAGTAGGGAAAAAAAGTTTGGTGGTGTGGGTGTAGAGGGTGAGGGTGGGGAAGGGTGAGAAAGAAAAAGTTCCGATGCTTATATCTTAAGAATCTATAATGATAGGAAGCTGAAACTTGGTAATTAGATAAAGCTATAGTAGTGGCATGGTGGAAAAATACATTTTTTTAGGGGTAGTATGGTACGGTGGTGGGGGGTGTTTTCCCTAACTTCAGAACGGCTTATGCTAGGAAGTTTAAACTCGGTACGTACATGTAAATTAACTAGAAAAGTAATTCTGATAAAAAAAATTCAAATATTCATTGGCGTTCAGAAGGGAGGGGCAAAAAAAAAATATCGGTAAATATAAAATGCATATATTTTCACGATTTTCGTCATATCTACTAGGTCTTTCGAAATATTGAATTCATTTTTATTCTACGAATTCTTCATGTGAATACCTAGAATGTGTTTTCAAGATTTTTTGAAATTCGACCCCTAAGAGGGTGTAAACTGGTTGTATACTTTTTCATGAATTCCACCATGTTTCTCAGGTCTGATCAGATATCGAATATCTTTTCACTTCCCCAGGTTTGTTTAATAATCACCTATTTTTAAGTTTTGTTTTTTACAACTACTAGACCGCATCGCGGAATATGACCCAATTATTTAATTCATATGTTACACCCTTTTCTAACCGCTTCCCGAACTTTTTGTTAGGTTTTCAGTCACATAGTAACATATCCCCGAATTGAACGCGTTCTGAACTTCTGCCGGAAAAATAATACAGTTGCGCCCAGACTGTTGGCAGATTTTTTTTATTAGTTCTCATGTAGCTACCATATCCTCTCTAAATATCTTTCCTTAATTAACGGAACTCGCTATAGCTCAGTACGGACCTCGATCAAAATTTTGATTCGCAAATTTACTATATATCTCTCCCATCTCCACAATGAAAAAATTGTTGTGTAGAATAATGTGGAGAAGTAAACAGCTGATCTTCTGTTTGACTTTAACAATTGTCAAAGTGACGGTTTTTTGCAAATGTAGTAACATAGACGTTAATATATGGGCCCTTTTTCAACATAAAAATTAAATTGAAATCACAAGACACATTTTAAAATAAAAGCATAACTCAACATATCCACCTCCGACTTCAAAAATATCCACTTCCGACCAAACACACTCTTTAGTCGGTTTGAAAAAAGAAACTGACAAATAAATTCGAACGAATGACATAAGATGTCAAAATTTTCATCCCGGCAATGAAAAATTAAATAGCGGCACATTTAATTGGACGGAAAAATATGGTCTCCATGCTTTCTGCGCCGTCTGGTGGTGAATACGTGAACTGTCAGAACGAATGAAAATTTTCATTCGAACTCCGTACCGCAAATAAAAACCCAACGCAAAAATTTGCGATGAAAATTTTCATCCGTTTTTTTTACATGCATTTAGTATGGGAATGAAAATTTTCATCGAGGTCCGTACTAGGCTTATAACTCAAATTCAACCATGAATTCGGAATTTCGAATATATTAGTTTAGTGTGAAATCAATTCCAAGTTTACAAGTTAGCGAAATCCTTTAACTTCACTGGTAGCTTCCATACAAAATATCCTTAAGACACGTGACACAATATTTTTCGTTAACTATTGAATGCAAGGAATTTGAAATACGTACTTTAGATCTAAATATGCAAGAACTCGAGTGAGTTCTTCTCCCAAGTGCTTGAAAAAGGATTTTTTTTTTGGTGACTCATCTAATTGCAGATATAATATTAAATACTCATGATACTGTTTGTCACTTAGTTTCGAAAGGCAACCAAATGGGTGTCCTGAATAAAGGACAAATTATATGTGCAATCCTTCTCCTTATCCTTATCTCCAACTGCACTATAAGTTCAGTATTTCATCTAAAGTATCATATGATTGGCTAGCTGTGGATCGTAACAGTAGTGTGTTTTTTGATATAAAAGTAAACGATATTTAAAAGTTGTGGTGCTGGTACTTTATTAAAAATTAGCTTAGGTATCGTGTTCACGTTTAAACAAATTTACTAGAGTAATTAAAAAGTACAGCAATGACTCCAATTTTCTGTAATGAACCATAATATGTATATGTGACTTATATTTATTATAGGTAGTAATACAAACTTTTGTGAAGAGGTTATGAATCTTAAAACAATAAATGGAGTGGAAAAAAATTGTGGGAAATGGAAATATTGGAGTTGGATAGTAAAAATAAGAACCGAATTTAAATAAACTCCATGGTACTACTACTAAAATAAAATTTGTTCACAAATTTTCTATTCAAATTTTCCGGAAGAAAATATCGACCAATTCATACAGTAAGCCGGTGTAGTGCAAAAAAGCACTAAAAATATATCACCATTGGCTTATACTTTATTATATTTATTATAAAACTCATTCATTCAACTTTTGTAGCTTCCCAAAAAAAAGTAAGTAGTGTTTTAATATTAAAAATTTTGGGATAAAATTATAGAAAAATATATAGGGTAAAGTGTACAATGGTTGACACCTTTAAGGAAATTTTTTTTTTAGATCTTTAATAACTTTTATATCATAGCATTTCGGTTAAGAGAGACAATTGTAAATGGTTAATTATTTCGTTTTGCCGTGAAAAAAGCTTATCAAGAAACTTATTTTTATTCCAATTGTTTATTACATAGGATTTTTCGTAAATTGCTCCTCGGATATAGGACACCTGTGGTATAATTATTGACACCCCATGAACATACAATGGTTGACACCCATGCCAGTTGATTCCATACTGAAGATATCTTAAAAGTAAGCGTGAACGTTGTATACTCTATTGGAGAATTTGAAGAAATATTAAGTGTAAATTGTTCCAATATAAAATTTTAATTGGGTAACAAAAATATAAAATTCAATTAAAAAAAAAAATCTTGGATAAGAAATTTTCAAAAAAAATCACGTTGCATATCTCAAGAACAGTGTAAGATAGACGATCAAATTTTTTACCAGAAGTAGGCCCAATAGAACCCTAGTAGGGAAAAATTTTTGGGGGTGTAAGTGTAGAGGGTGAGGGTGAAAAGTGAACAGTTGCGATGTACATAACTTAAGAACCTATAATGATTTATATAAAACTTAAACTTGGTATTAAGATAGAGCTATAGTAGTGGCATGTTGGAAAAATATAATTTTTTTAGGGGTAGTATGGTACGGGGCTGTGGTGTTTTTCCTAACTATAGAACGGCGTGTATATGTAAATTAACGAGTAAAGTAATTATAATAAAAATTAGAATATCCATAGGCGTTTGGAAGGAGGACAAAAAAATTTTTGAGTGTCAGTATGCATGTCAGAATGCATATATTTTCACGATTTTGGCCATATCTATTAGATCTTCCCAAATACTGAACTCGTTTTGTTCTACGGATTCTTCATATGAATATCTAGTAGAAAGTGTTTTCAAGATTTTTTGAAATTCGACCCTAAGGGGGTGTAAAGTGGATGTATACTTTTTCATGAATTCTGCCGCATTTTTTAGATCTGATCGAATATCTTTTCATTTCGACGGGCTTGGTAATAAATCACCTATTTTTAAGTTTTTTCCTGTTTCAACCCCTAGACCGCATTCCAAAATATGACCGAAGTATGTAATTCATATGTTGTTCTAACCGTTTCCCGAACTTTTTGTTAGGTTTTTAGTCACATAGTAACCTACACCGCACCTCAGAATTTAATGCGTTCCGATGTTCTGCCGGAAAAAAAATATAGCTGCCACTAAACTAACGTAACTTAAGTAATTGTCACAAACTTATATTGTGTCATACGGTGTACACTATTGTACCTTCATACGTTACAATGGTTGACACAATAGTGTCAACTACTAGTTAATACGTGATTCTGTACCAATAGTTGACACCATTTTATTCATTTGTTAACTTAAGAATAATAAAAAAAAACTAAATATCTTATTAAAACACGCCTTCAAGAATTGAATGAAGTAAAAAAATCTGCCAACAGTCTGGGCGCAACTTTATTATTTTTCCGGCAGAAGTTCGGAACGTGTTTTATTCGGGGATGCGGCGTTACTCTGTGACTGAAAACCGAACAAAAAGTTCGGGAAGCGGTTAGAATAGAGTGAACCATATGAATTATATCATTGGGCCATATTCCGGGATGCGGTCTAGAGGTTTAAAAAGAAAATACTTAAAAATAGGTGATTATTAAACAAGCCCGTGGAAGTGAAAAGATATTTGATATCTGATCAGACCTGAGAGATATGGAATTTATGAAAAAGTATACAACCGCTTTACACCCCCTTAGGGGTCAAATTTCAAAAAAACTTGAAAACACTTTCTAGGAATTCATGTGAAGAATCCGTAGAATACAAATGAATTCAATATTTGGAAAGACCTAGTAAATATGTCGAAAATCGTGAAAATATACGCATTTTATTTTTACTGATAATGTTTTTTGCCCCCTCCCCCTTCCGAACCCCAATGAATATTCGAATTTTTTTTAATTAGATTTACTTTTCTAGTTGATTTACATATACGTATCGAGTTTCAACTTTCTAGCATAAGCCGTTCAAAAGTTAGGAAAAACACCCTCCACCCCCGTACCATACTACCCCTAAAAAAAAAATTATTTTTCCACCATGCCACTACAATAGCTCTATCTAAACACTAAGTTTCAGCTTTCTATCATTATAGGTTCTTAAGATATAAACATTGGAACTTTTTCCTTCTCACCCTTCCCCATCCTCAACCTCTCCGCCTTCCACTCCAATTTGTTTTCCCTACTAGGGTTCTATTAGGCCTACTTCTGGTAAGAATTTGAAGCATCTATCTTACACTGTTATTGAGATATGAAACGTGTAATTTTTGAAAAAAATTTATCCCCTCCACTTCTATGCTCTCCTACCCCCCTCAAAAATTTTACTTTTTATAACCTTTTTTTTATTAAGGTTTATACTCAAACCAAATTTTGTTTTTCTGGTGCAATTGGTTTGTGAGATATCGTAATCTAAAGTTTTTCACCCCCCACCTCCGTACGCCTTTACTCCCACCAAAAAATGTTGTTTCAATTACTCTCCTAGTATAACTACAGATATTTGTTAAGTTTTAATTGCTTGCCATTATCGGTTTAGGAGATATGGATTTTAGAATGTGGCGATTTTCACTTTTTTGCGTTTCGGACGCAATATTTTCCCCTCCACTCCCACACCTCTTCATCCATATCAGCAATTTTTTTGCAAATGGGTCCACTATCAAAGCTCTATAGAAATTCCAAGTTTCAGCCTCCTACCATAAGCGGCTGCTAGGATCTAGGAATCAAAATTTTTCGTCTAAAACGCTTCCCCTCCACTTCTATGCACACCCTCACACCCTCACCCCTAAAAAAAAACTGAATTCAAGGGGTCTATCATGTCTATTCATAAAAAAAAAAATTAATAGTTCATAGGGTTTGGGAACTATAATTCTTCAAATGAGTTTGCGTACGGCGTACGGCACACAGACGGACTGAAAATTTTTATTGCTTTTTTGGTGTTTATTAGTAATAAAACGTGTAAAAAAAAATTTCAGGGTAGCAAATTTTTTTTTAAAAAAAAGTCGATAACGATACTTTATTATTAAAATAATAAAGTAAAATCGCTCTAATGTCTTCACTGATTTGAAATAAATGAAGTTATTGTTTATGTGTATTCTTTAAGGAAATTAGAAAAAAAATCGTTCTTCTGGCAGGTGTTCACTCTTCAAGTTTTCTAGAGAATTGACAATGGAAATTGTTCTTGCAGGTGGTAACATATGACCATAAATACAATAACTTTTATAAAAATTAAATCCTCAGTGTATTGATATTTCATTTATATTCTTTAAAATGCTATTTAACTTAGGTGTCAACTACTGGTACATATTTTGGGGGTGTCAATCATTGTAGCTTTTACTACTAAGATGAAGAATAAAGTGTGCTAAGCTTTGGAAACAAAAAAATGCGTCCCGCGGTTACACTCACGTTTGTATGGTGCTTCAGTTATACCATCGAAACTGTAGAGCTAGTAATTTCATTCTTGCTTTCCGTTGTTCCGTCGTCCCCGTTACTTCCATTGCTTGTTCTCGTTACATTACTTGTTCTCTTTACATTTCTCGTTCTCGTTACTCCTGTTGGTTCCGTTCCTCCCGTTGCTCTTTACTCCCATTGCTTCTGTTGCTCCGTTGTTCACGTTACTCTCGTTTCTCCCGTTACTCCCGTAGCTTCCATTGCTCCGGTGCTCCGTTGCTCCCGTTACTCTCGTCGCTTGAACGTGATACCGTTTATCCCGTTGCTCTCGTTGCTTCCGTTTCTCCGTTGTTCCGTTTCTTTTTTTGATTCCGTTACTATTGGAAGGCATAGGGACAAACAAACAATTAGTTTGATCGCAAAGGGACTAAAATCGCGAAAGAATTGGAAAAAATGAAAAAAAATATTGTTTTTAATCATCGACACCAAACTCCACAACAACCATCCTGGAACTATTCTACATGTTTCCTGTAAATTTTATTAAGATAGGTGGAGTGGTTTAGGAGCTTAGAACCGACATAGGTACATACATACATCCTCTTATATATAGATGATCCGGCTCGACGGACCATGTCGCGATCACTTCTTGTCGGGTTGAATTAAACTAGTGACTTACTTCTGTGGTTTTGGCTACAGCACATTCAGGAGGAGCAAGTGTTGCGTACAATACTTCTTTCCTTCTGTTGTTGTGTCTTATTATTGAATTATTATTTTATTAATAATTGCGATGAAGAGTATTGTCTTCCTTCAGGCGTAGACTGGTTATTGATAGGATGTAAGCCTCAACGGACCACGTCACGATCACTTCTGATCGGGTTAAATGAAACTAGTGACCTCTAGATAACTGCTGCATTTATTCCTAATTTTGTACATGTTCTAAAATAATGCTTACGGTCTAACAATTTATTGATACTAGTTCCCAGACCCAGGTAAAATACTGTTTATTTTACTTACTTACTTTATTTGGTGCTTTATTTTACCCAGAAAACTATAGTATTTTCAGGAACATAATATTCCAATTTCTCGTATTGCTTATTACGTTAACAGGATCTGAATAGCCTAATTTTGAAAAAAATAAATATATAATATTTATCTTTAATTATATTTAATGAAAATATTCGATTCTTTCAGTTTCTTTAGCATCTTATTACATTTTTGATTTCAGTATTGTGAATATTTGCTTTTGAGAATCTTACCCAACTATAGTTCAAAGGACGATCATAGCTATTGTAATGACGGAAATCTTGTAGCAAATTTCCGCCCACAACAACGACAACGCTAAGGACCAAAATTCCGGAAAAGAGGGCTGCAATGTGGAAACTTCATATATTTTTTATATAGCCGACATAATTCGCAGTCAGTGCATGTTCTGGCCAATATATAGCTCAAAGCGACCGACCAGAAAGCAAGCAGTCGGCAACGAGCAGCCGATAGTGGAGGGTGAACGTTAAAATTCCCCCTAAACGAAAGCTAATCGTGGTACTCGTCGAATCGACCTATGCATTTGGGCCTGAGGCTTTGTAAGTCCGCTGAATCATAGACTCGAGGAAACAAACCGACTAGGTACGGCTTCTACTGGTGATGCCAACTTTTCTTTAAGGTCTGAGGCTTTGTAAGTCCGCTTAAGAAAAAGGTTAATCAGTACCCGTGGATATACTCACGGTGCCAAAACCTAAGCGACTGGAAGAGGCTTCCACTAACGATGCCACTTACATTAAGATCTGAGGCTTTGTAAGTCCGCTTAAGTAGGAGGCCAGTTAGTGTACGTGTTCCTAAGCACGGTGCCGAACCCATGGGAGCCAGAGAGAGACGACAGAACAGAGGATCGAGCGCAACCAGCAAGGACCAGACAGACGCAGCGACGACGAAGTACGGACGTGAGCAGCAACGAAGAGACGATATCTGACAGCATAGACGAGCGACAACTAAACGAAGGCAGCGAGACAGGCTGTCCAGTGACGAAGGGCTGAGACCGAAGCCATACCTCCGAAGGCAGGAAGGGCAACGACGAGACGACCCGAAGGAAACCGAGGTCAAGACGTGGGACGACGCGAGACAAAGAGACCCCGGCGACAGTAGCATACGCGAGCGACAACGTGTAACACAGGAAGCAGCGAGGCAGACCCGAACGCATGATGAATTAAAACCCACGATGAATTAAATATGGATTATTAAAGAAATGAAGTACATGAAACCTGATATTTTTACGAATAAATTGAAGTCTAAACAAAGAAATTGTTTGTAACGAACCCTTGGCGCCCGATGAGCCTACCCCGGAAATCGAGTCGTTACACTATAAAATAACGAACGATGAAAACCAATTAAAGCAAAATATTCAGTATAAAAGAAAGTTTTTCGTATATTGACTTCTGGCATTTATTCATTGCAGTCTTCTAACTTCCAAGCCTTAATGCGAAGATAAAAAAATAAATCTTTCGAGATTGGAAAGTTGTCTTTCAGCATCAATAAGATATTCATATCCTCAACATCGTGTTGCAGAATTTTTTATTAGAGTATTTTTATGATGGCAAGCAATTCCTCAATAATTTATTTTCCATTTCCCAGCGGCGCCTTTCAATTCCAGTATTGTATGCGAGTTTTATTAAAGTTCTTTATTTTCTGTTGTATTGTTACGAACCGTCTTTTTTCCGTATTTAATTCGGTTTTGGCATACAAGTACATTTTCATCACCGCAAGGTGTTTCTTTTCATTAGGTTGTTTTTAATTCATTTCTGTTTGAAAATACGATGTCGTTTTGTATAACCGAATTCTATTGTTCTTGGTCCTGTTGGGTAAAAATATAAATCAAGAGGCTATTATATAACGGAAAACCTTCTAAGTATATCTTATCCTGAAATATACCAGAAGAAGGTGTTATCCATAGTTTGCGAAAACATTAAAATGGACAATCGAAGAGGAGCTTTAAGAAGCTATGGCAAATGGAGGCATTGTTATTATACTATGTCCAACGGGGAGCACCAGAAACTGAATAACTAGTTCTACACAAATTGTCAGAATTATATCGATAATAGTGTTTGTCGAGGTCCCTACAACTCAAAGCCTGCGTGATATAAGTGACACTTTTGACGAATTATTCCCAAAAGTAGGTTAGGTTAGGTACGCGAGGCTGTCCGTGAGAACACGGACACACTTAGACCTAAAAGGTCCATTCTGATACCACAGGATCATCGAATCCGGTCCTACTCGTCAAACCATTTAGAGCTTGTAATGAAGCGTTGTACTCTCGCAACCTCCATTGAGGCAAGATCACCAAGACAGTTGAAGAAGTAAGCTCCGAGATGAGCTTTCCTTCTGGCGGACAGAGCTGGACAAGTACAGAGAAAGTGATGGACTGTCTCTTCCTCCTCCTCATCCTGGCAGCTTCTACAGAAGTCGTTTGAGAAAAGTCCGAGCCTTTCAGCATGTCGACCTATAAAACAGTGTCCGGTTAGGACACCGACTGTTTTACTGATGTCCGTCCTTTTGAGCAGAGTCAGCCTTTTAGAGCGATTTAGATCCAGCTTTGGCCAGATCTGTCTCGCAGTGTGTCATGTAGTACCATCTGCCCATCTTGAGTTGGTTTTCTCAATTGAGTTCAGTCTCAGTAGCAGAGTTCATGTGGAGAGAGGCACACCCAGATTCTGATGTACCAGAAAAGTCTGAAGGGTGGTACTGCGCCGAGCGAGTTCGTCAGCCATGCAGTTCCCTAGAATATCTCTGTGTCCTGGCACCCAGCACAGAAGAATATTGAACTGTTCGGCCATCTCCTTAAGAGATGATCTACATTCTACGGCGACCTTTGATGTTGTCGAGGTCGATTCCAAGGATTTTATTGCCGCTTGGCTGTCTGTGAAAATGCTAATATCCCTAGTAGATATTACATTACACCTCAGCCAGGACAGGCAGGGCCGGCCCTACCATATGTGCAAATGGCGCATTGAATCCGGGCGCCAAATTAAGGAAGGCGCTAGTTCATATTATCTCTCCAAATATTTTGCTATAAATTTAAAACATACTTAGAAATTAATAGAAAGGATTTCTTGAATACATTTGCCACACTTTTTCCGATGCATATTCTAGATTTTGCAGGGTTTTTCCATTTTTCCATTTTTCCATTTTCTAAAAACACTCTTTCAATTCTCGTTCAAGAACCAAAACATTGAATCTTTTCTCTTAAAGATATTCTCACTCTACGATACCGACTAGTACAGCTTTTCGTTTGTGCGATCATCTGCTATTCCAATTTTGCATCCATACGTTCATCAGCTAGTACGATTTTGCGTTCGTACGGATTCATTTGGAGCCACCGCTCCATCGCGTCGCAGCGCTGGTGCTGATTTGATTGTGTGCTGAAAGAGCTCAGAACATGATTTCTATACAATAGAAAAAGATAGATATGGAGCGAATGCGCCTCGGTGAATTATGTGGGGAAATAGGAAACACGACATTTTTGCTTGAGGGGAATGAATGTTTTGGATGAATGATAAAGAGAAGTAATGGTATAAACACAATTGAGACGAACATCGCTAGCGGCGGTGAAGTTCCATGTAAACATTTTAAAATTGTACCGAAACACACCGATGGACACAGAATTACGACGGCGAGCGGTTGGGCAAACTTTTCGGTGTGTTTCGGTACAGTTTTAAAATTTTGACACCGACCTTCCGCCGCTACCGAACTTCGTCTGAATTTTATTTATACCATTAATTGGTTTAAATCAAACGAGCAAATGGCATAATCTGATAAAAAATAGAGGAAAGTTTTGAAAACAGAACCAATGACATCTGTGAGATTTGTATTAACAATATGTATGTATATATAAAAAAATTCAATTTGGAGAGATTTTAGTTTGCTCCTTTTCTCGAAACTGATAAGAGACATCAAGATGACTTTTTTTGGTTAAAGATAGAATAGTATTGGTATTTATACTGAATGAAGCAATTTTTAAAAAGTTTATTCTAAATACTTTTTTTAGGTTTGAAAAACATCAAAAATGATTAAATTTTCATACATTATATGTCAAGTTTTTAATATTCATTGAAATTAATTCATTCATTAGCATTGGATTTACTAAAATAATAAGTGTACAAAGTTTGATTCAAAGCTGTTGAGCGGGTCCTGAGAAAAAGTTACATGAATTTGTATGAAAAATCGACAAGTGAATAAGTAAAATATTTTTGTTTTTTTTTTTAGTGAAAAATTTGTTATGTAAATTGATTAGGGCGACGAAGTGTATACTGCACCGGGCGCCGAAAAGTCTAGGGCCGGGCCTGAGGACAGGGCCTCCTTGATCGCCATAAGCTCCGCCTGATAGACACAACAGTGGTCCGGTGGTTCCAAAGAAGAGGGGAGAGCATGCCACCTTGTGGTGTACCTCTGCTGACAAACCTTCAAGAGGAGGACTCGCCCAGCTATGTGTTCACAATCCTGGATGTTAACATCAAATTGATCAGCGCGCCAAGCGAGGACTCCACTTTCAAGATAGAAAGTGCGTCAGTGATTGCCTCTGGTCTGACGCTGTTGAAAGCACCCTCGATATCAAGAAAGGCAACCATGGTGTATTCTTTGATACTAAGAGATTTCTCAATGGAGCGCACGAGCGAATGTAAGGCCGTTTCGACCGACCTCCCCTTCCAGTACGCGTGTTGTGATGTTGAAAGCAATCGCTTGTCAAGATTTTCACGGATTTATACATCCATTAGTCTTTCCAGTGTTTTTAGAAGAAAGGATGATAGACTGGTAGGTCTGACATGAGAGCTTTTTTCTGCTTTAGGTATGAAAACCACCATAACCTCCATCCATGTTGCAGGGATGTAGGTTAGATCCAGACAGCCTTTCAGTATAACCTTAAGCCATGGCAGAACTATATCCGAGGTCTGCTGTATTTCAGCAGGAATTATTCCATCCGGTCCCGCAGACTTAAATGGTTTGAAGCCCTCTATCGCCCAGAGGAGCTTGGTCTCTGCTATAAGAGCATCCGAGTTGAACGGTGCATGGTTTTTTTGTAATGCCTACCTGCTCCGATTCAACGTGCGAGCTACGTGGGTGTCCAGGAGAAGATCAGTGGTTTCCCTACTTGAGGTAGTCCAAGATCCGTCCGGTCTTCTCAGGTAGCATGGTGTGGTTGGATTTTTGGAGCCTCGATGCCTCGGAGGAATCTTCTATCTCACTACAGAAGAGTCCCCAGGATTTACGCTGCGCCTTTCTTAGTTCATATTAGTATTTGCGAAGTGATCCTTTGTAGGAGTCCCAGTCGCAAACGTCTTTCGTGCTCTTGGCTTTGTTGAACAGTTTCCTGCAGCACTTCCTAAGAGCCCCAAGTTCTGCGTTCCACCATGGCGGTTTATGTTTCCCTCTTGGCCTGCTCTCAGGACAGGAGTTGGACAGTGCCTCGTTTGGGGCGCGCGTTAAGGTGGTAACCAGACCGTCGAGGTCAGTTGAGCTACTCGGTTTGAGTGGCGGTGTGTGTGGTAACACAAGCAATAAAAACATATATATTAGCTATATTGTAACAACTAGCCACCTACACGTTGTTCCATCACCCAATGTTACTCCCGTTGAGTGGTGACACTACTCACGCAAATGCTAATGTTATAGCCGACCAAATAACTGTTTCATTTTTATATGTCAGATATCCGCGTACCGCGGCTACTCTCGCTACGCTCACGTTGTTCCATCGCCCTTGTTACTCCCGTTTATCCATTGGTCCTGGTTCTCCCGTTTCGAATACACTTTTTCAGCTCAAGAAACTGGAGACATTAAAGCCATTTTTCTTTTTTCACTTTTACTTCTTATTTTTCATTTTAATTTTTAATTTGTAATTTTTAATTCTTAATTTTTAATTTTTAATTTTTAATTTTTCATTTTTATTTTTTAATTTTTTATTTTTAGTTTTTAATTTTTAATTCTCTTTTAATTTTTAATTTTTCTCCCATCCACCATACTCCATCCATCATCCTCCATCCACAATCCTCCATTCATCCTCCATTCTCTATCTACCATCCTCCATACTTCATCCACTCAAATGTTGAAATAACTCGCGAACCACCATTTTTGGGAATATATAATTATGTTTAATCGCCCCTGATACTCACGTCACGTGTTCGTAGCCGGTAGTAAAATCGAAACACATAAATTAAAAAAAAAATCACATATGTTTGCGGTCTGCAGGATTCGAACCTACCATCATCTGATTTCTAGTGAGATGCCTACCCGCTCGGCTATGACTGCCAGTTGTAAACTTTTATTTTTAAGTCAAGTTCATCTGATTGAACTTACTAAGAAACTCAAATGTTGAAATAACTCACGTACCACCAATTTCTGTAATATATAATTATGTTTCATCGCCCCTGTTACTCACGTCACGTGTTCGCAGCCGGTAGTAAAAACGAAACACATAATTTAAAAAAAAAAAAATCACACTTGTTCGGGGTCGGTAGGATTCGAACGCTCCCAGATTTTTAGTCAGACGCCTTACCCGCTCGGCTACGACTGCAGTTGTAAACTTTTATTTTTGTGTCAAGTTCATCTGATTTAACGTACTAAAAAGCTCAAATGTTGAAATAACTCGCGAACCACCAATTTCGGATATATATAATTATGTCCAGTACCTGCCCGGTAGTCTCGAGAATGTCTGTTGTTGGGTTTAATTTGTTAGAAACTCTTGCTCTATTTTCGTTTTAATTTTAATCAGTTCGATAAATTCCGCTTAATAAATTTCTTTTCTTTAAGCTTAGGTGAGCATAGTATGATTTTTTTCTGTTCTTTTGTTTTATGAACTAATATATTTTAAAAACATCCTCGCAAAGCTAATTATTGTAATAATAATTTTAATTCTTTTGTTTTTTACGTTTATGTTTATGTTTATGTTTATGTTTATGTTTATGTTTATGTTTATGTTTATGTTTATGTTTATGTTTATGTTTATGTTTATGTTTATGTTTATGTTTATGTTTATGTTTATGTTTATGTTTATGTTTATGTTTATGTTTATGTTTATGTTTATGTTTATGTTTATGTTTATGTTTATGTTTATGTTTATGTTTATGTTTATGTTTATGTTTATGTTTCTACAAATTGCTTGCTCTTTACCTTTAAATAATAATTAAAATACAGTGAAAAAATATAAATTTGAAAGTGATTGTACCTTTTCGTGGTTAACCAAAAAACGCATCCACACTCCTCCAGTGCTCGATTCAAAAGAAAGACTTTTAGTCATTGTTGCGCATGGTGCGCCACCAGCGTCCAGCGCAAAGTTGGCCGTGACTCTTAAGAGTGCGTCTAATTCATGCTGCCGTCGGCAACATCCTCCCTTCCGGTATATTGACCACTATTGGTCGATCTACCATTAATCCTCTGCTTGGATTGGACGTCCAGCACCGCCAATTTGATCGCTGGTCTAGTTAAAATATTGGTTGACGTCTGCACTACTGCTTGACGAACTTGTCCCAATCGTGTACATATTGCTTCGAGCACTATACCCTTCCTCCAAAGATTCCGCGGCTGGTTTTCATCGACTGTTATTACAACATCTCCAACCTTAATTGGTTCGACGTGTTGAAACCATTTGGTTCGTCTAGTAATTTCTGGAAGGTATTCCCAAACCCAACGCTTCCAGAATATATTCGCTAATTGTTGAGCCATCTTCCAGTTCTTTCGTAGGGCTAGTGGGCTATCTCTAAAGGAACCCAATGGTTTTTGCCCGCTGGTGCTGCCTAGTAAGAAATAATTAGTGGTAATTTCTTCGTCATCGCAAGTTTCAAGCGGGATGTATGTAAGGGGTCTACTATTCACAACCATCTCGACTTCCATCAGCAAACTTCTGAGGAGTTCATCCGTTGGGTTGCGTGTGGGCAATATTTGACTGAGAGCTGTTTTAACGGAGCGTATTAGTCTTTCCCAGCTCCCACCCATATGAGGTGCGGCACCATTTTATCTGCCTGCCAGCGAAGGATTCTTCCTGAAGCCTGTTATTGTAGATTTTGGCAGCTTCTTGATGGAGCTCCTTATCTGCACCACGGATGTTGGTTCCGTTGTAAATTTCCCGGGGCAAGTATGCAGGAGTCGGTAGTTAGACTATGCGCTATTTCGATATGAATGGCGCGCACCGTGAGACAAGTAAAGAGTACGCCCCAACGTTTTTCGCTTCGTCTTCCTACGGTTACTTGCATGGGACCGAAATAATCCATACCTATGAATGTGAATGGTGCCGTAAGTGAAGCTAATCTAGCGCTTGGAAGGACCGGTTGAAAATTTGACTGGATTTGCTAGTTGGTATTTGTTCAGATATAGGTCGGGTTTGATTTCGACGAAGAGTTGAGACTTCATCCGGATAGCATTCATTCTGAGCGATCTAGTATAGCTTGTTTTCCGCCAATTCGTATTTCGTTGCAGTAATTGGGCCAACTACCCGTTGTTCTCTGCATCTAGCATTGCGTATAAACCTGTAAACGTAAGCCATACTACGAAGGAGTCGGAGCCACTTCGAGAATCGCCCTACTTCTATGGGGCTTTCCGTTTGGTGTAGTACGTGCAGGCAATGAGGCAATGAGCTCATCTGGAGATTCATTCTCTGGCTTCGTTAGGTTCTCCGGCCATTTATTTTCAGGTTCGCGCAGGAAATCAGGTCCTGTAAACCAGCGGTTTTCGGAGGAAATTTTCAGATTGGTATTCAGACCTCTTGTCGCGTCGTCAGCCATATTGAGTTTTGTAGGAACCCAACGCCACTCTTTTATGGTTGTAGACTCCAGGATCTCCCCTATCCGAAAGGCTACATACTGTTTGTATCGCCTAGAGTCTGATTGTAACCAGTATAATACGGTTCGTGAGTCATATATATCGCCTTTCAACCTTGAACGTATGGCCCTCAAGAATACTACAGGAAAATCTTGTACCAAGTATTGCTGCTTGCAGTTCCAGTCGCGGAATAAAGACAGGTTTCTGTGGCGCCACTTTCGTTTTGGCTGCTATTATAGATAGTTCAACACCGTTATCGTTCGCTATCCGAAAATATGCCACAGCTGCGTATGCAGACTCACTGGCATCAACAAATACATGTAATTGTATTGTTTTATGCCTTGTAGAAGGCAGGTAGCTATAACACCGAGGGATATGAAGTTGAAACGCTTCGGCGAAGACTTCGGCGAAGAATACCCATTCTACCACTTCTTGTTGAGCTCATCCGTAAGGCGATCATCCCACTCTATGCCAGAACGCCATATATCCTGAAGTAGAATCTTGCCGTAAACTACGAACGTGGATAGTAGTCCGAGTGGATCGAACATAGACATGAGTGTTCTGAGCATCTCTCTTTTAGTCGGGCGCTGACTACCTGTTAGAGTATCTTTATTTTTTTTTTTTAATGAGAGTGGAAAGTTGAAAGTATCAGAAAACGTGCACCACGCCATGCCTAAAACCTTTTCAGCACTGGATACTTTTGTGACATTTATGTTCTTTGAGGAATTGGCCTCAGTTTCACCTAAAGCACTCAAAACATTGGGAGAATTTGATACCCAGTTTCTAATCACGAAGCCACCCTGGAGATGAATAGAGCGTACTTCTTTGGCTAGCTGAATGGCTTCTTCGTCTGAGTCGGCACTCACTAACATATCGTCAACGTAATGTTTTTCTACAATTGCCTTCGCGGCTTTTGGAAATTATACAGAGTGCTGCCGTGCGTTCAGATTCTTAACAAATTGTGCCGAACAGGGCGAGCATGCAGCCCCAAAGCGTATATGTCGGGATCAATTTGATGTTCGTCATCTTTCCATAGAAATCGTTGCGCATACTGATCTTCATCACGTATCGCGATTTGGTGGAACATTTCCTTAATATCGCCAATCACTGCGACGGCTCGTTCCCGAAATTTAAACATAACGAATATTAAGGGAGTCAATTCGTCTGGACCTTTGAGTAGGGTTGAGTTTAATGAAAGCCCATTAACCTGTGCTGCAGCGTCCCATACGACTCTGCGTTTTCCCGGTTTGTTAGGGCTTGTCACGGTAAAAATCGGCAGATACCATGTGCGAGGATGTTGTGTTCTCCGTTCATCTGGAGACAGCTTACAAACATAGCCCTTTTAAACATATTCTCGGATAGTCTTTCGAATAAAATCACGTAGTTCGGAGTCACGTGACATCTGTTTTTCGAGACAAGTAGAGCGCTGATGCGCCATATGATAATTATTCGGTAAGACATCGTTATCGTACCGCCACAAGAGGCCGGTTTCGAATCTTTCAGCCTTTCTCACGGTAGTTTGTTCCATGATCTGTTTGGCCCGTTGATTGTCCTTTGAATCAGGGAGCACCCCAGGTATTTTTATGCCCATGCTTTCGATACTAAAGAAATTTTTAACTAGTCCATACAAATCCGTATTAGATTGACACTCACAAATGTGTAGACTATAGTTTTTGTAACTTTCTTCGTCAAGCGGGCCGGGTTGGTGGCAGCGCCCAAGTACTACCCATCCCAACCTTGTTTTTGTAGCCACTGGCTCGTTATCGTTCCCTTCCCTTACGTAGCGTGGAATACCGAGCTTCCAATTGTCGATTCCTACCAGTACATGCGGAGTAGCGTCGTAGTAGCCTTCGAAAGAAGCATCTTTTAGATGGTTACGTGGGTAAGCTGAGCTTTTCCACAGTCCGTACGTCATTCATTCTGTACTTCATAGCTTTTGGGAAGGTTCCTGATATATTTAAAGCGAGTCGGTTTGAATTCGGTTCAAAGCGAGTGGTGTCCGCGGTTCCACTTAGATTTAGCTCATTTGCTATATCGTTCTCGATCAGCGTGAGAGACGATCCATCATCCAAGAACGCAAAGGTCTTTAAGGAGGTGTTTTCACCATACAGCACTACGGGAACTATTCGGAACAGAGT
The DNA here is from genome assembly GCA_949128065.1 of Beris chalybata. Taxonomy (NCBI): domain Eukaryota; kingdom Metazoa; phylum Arthropoda; class Insecta; order Diptera; family Stratiomyidae; genus Beris; species Beris chalybata. Next base: position 96,007,852 of record OX421895.1, read on the forward strand.
TTCCTGCCGTAACTGCTGATGCGTATTGCAGCTTGATTGCTCAATTCAGGGTTTGCTTTCTAATGATTTATCTACACTATTGACCTTTAGCGGATTATGCAATAATGGGTGGTGCCTGTACTGACATCCATTTTGACCGCAAGGTTCAGATCGTTTACATTTGAAATAGTTGTGTCGTTTTAGACATTTACGACAGAGTTTTTTATCTTTAACTGTCTGCTATTTTTCAAAGAGTTCCAGCCCGATAAACTGACTGCAGTTCTGCATGGTGTGACTTACACTAGCGCACATGAAACAGCAGTTCGCTTTCGCGTCTTTTGAAGGTTTTGGTTTGGGCTCAACGGTTCCTATACTATTTACCTCAGGTATATCCTCTACATGTGTGTGTAGGTATCCACGTTCCTTGCCAGATCGCTTTCCTGTCAAAGATTCTTGACCGAGATTGTCTTGAGTTACTGTAACCTCGCTAGCGGCCTGAGCGATTTGGAACAACGAATTACCAAGTGTTGTCAATGTTACAACTTGTATGCTCTGTTTGTAAAGGGCCCACGACAATTTAATATTGACTGGCAGTTTATCAATCAGCTCTTGCATAAGGATAGGATTGTAGAGGTGGCCTACCAGACCAGAAGCTTCTATGGTCGCGCAAAGATTCAGATAGAGATAGATAGATAGAGCAAATGTTACCAATGTATCAAGTCGCTCGGTTTTTGGCGCAGGTTGGTTTCGAATGCTCTGCAGAAGGGTATGAATAATTATTTCCGCTCGTCCGAAGAGAAGGCGAAGGGTATCGATTGTATAAGGAACAGATTGTGGAAGATGTAAGCGACTACGGACAGTTTCAAGTGCCTTATCCTTTAGACATTTCTGTAGCCGATATAGATTTTCCTCATTAGAAAACCCACATACTCGAGTGGACCCCTCAAAACTACTTATGAATATGGGCCATTCAAGTGGGTTTCCACTGAAGATTGGAAGATCTTTAGGCATCGCGTGTCTTGAAGCTAGCTGGTTTGAGTTTAGGACCGGTCTCCCGAAGCTATTAAGCAGGGAATACACTATACAACGGTTGTACCAACTGTTGGCCCAATTTGTCGTTGTATGCGATGATTGCATCGTGTATGCGCTTATAGACAACAGTTGGGCCAATATCGCACAGTTGTACGCTCTAGACCGAAAACCGGCGGTGGCATGTGACAGGTCGTATGGATATTGTATAGTGTATTATCATGAATACAACTGTTGTAGCGATTTCATTCGTAAGCTTTTAGTGCTTCTGTGTTATCAAATACTTTATTGGGAATAACAATGAAATCTTGTTGGAAGAAAATTGTAAGCAAATCGCATCGTGTGTGCCGTGCATACGTTGCATACGTTGTGCATACGTTGGACAGATATGGCAACAACATACATCGGTACAACCGTTGTATCGTGTATTCCCTGCTTTAGACGTCGAAGCGGTGGGTTCTTCGATTCTGAGCTGAGTAGGTAAAGCCTTTTGAGATTCATGAGTCATGGTCGAATGTTGTGTACCGAGTGGTGCGCAGAATAAATTACCCGAGGGATTCACGGTATAAGGCGGAAAATACGGTTTTGTAACAAGCTAGATGGTCCCTGTTGCCCTCTGTATATGTCATACGAACTTATAGGGTTATTTGGCACATAACGCAACGCATTTGGCGCACTACAACTGACAGTTGTTCCGCCCCCGATAAACGGAATGCTTAATGACGGGTACGCCGCAGCAGCACTATGCCACGATATAGGCGCTCCGTGGGGCGCACTAAGTATGCCATATGGGACAGAGGAGGTGGCTGGTTCCTGACGCAACGCACTTCGCGCACTATAACTCATGGTTGTTCCGCCACCGATAAACAGAATGCTTGATGGCGGGTACACCGCAGTGGCGTTATGCAACGAACTATGCGCTCCTTGGGGTACACTAAATATGCCGTGTAGCACGGAAGAGGTATTTGTTACCTGACGTAATGCACTTAGTTCACTACTACTTATAGTTGTTCCGCCGATGAACGGAATGCTACATGCCGGGTACATTGCAGCGGCGCTATGTGATGAACTAGGCACACTGTGTGGCTTACTAAATATGCCGGTTTCAGGTGGCGGAGCACTAAATGGAACGATTGTGGCGGACTGTGCACATGGGGGAGGTACGATATCACGCGCGAAATTCTCCGCTTCACTACCGATTTGGTGAAGAGTATTAGTCGCTTTACTCGCGACGGGTTGAAATCACTTCCGAATTTTAAATTTTCATTACAATGAACCTTATCACTACTCACAATTTAATTTTTTTTCTTAGAAGCTAAAATATTTCTTACCGCCGCCATTGTAGAGGTTATGTCTTCCTTAATACCTTCTATATTATTCATCTCGCGCAGGTTCCCGTATGCAGCTGGGACATCGTCTCCTTCTGCTACCATTGCAGCTAGTAGCGCATACTTTTTCTCCCTATACTCCTCGTTAGCTGCCCTTTCTTCTTCCAGCCGCTGTAGCTCTAAAAGGGCCTTTTTCTCACGTAAACTGCTTGACCTTACCGATATTCCCGATCGAATCGAGCCGTTCTCGTCGCCGTGTATACTCGTTTGGCCTTTGTCGATGCATTTCACGCAGACGAAGTCCTTTTCGTCCACAGATTCTGTGACGCATGCACAGGTGAAATGGTACCACCTGCCGCATATGTCGCATTGTACCATGGTCTCGCTGTCCTCTTCTGTGCACAATTCACAGGCCGACTCTTCGGCTTTTCGCTGAGGTGGAGTGTGCAACATTGTATTTTGGTATAGTTATAAACCAATTTGTACATCAATTTGTAAATCAATTTGTAAATCAATTTGTAAACCAATTTGTAAACCAATTTGTAAACCAATTTGTAGTGTTGTTGGGTTTAATTTGTTAGAAACTCTTGCTCTATTTTCGTTTTAATTTTAATCAGTTCGATAAATTCCGCTTAATAAATTTAATACAATAGTTTTAGCTTAGTTTAATTCTTCTATAATTCTTTTCTTTAAGCTTAGGTGAGCATAGTATGATTTTTTTTTATGTTCTTTTGTTTTATGAACTAATATATTTTAAAAACATTCTCGTAAAGCTAATTATTGTAATAATAATTTTAATTCTTTTGTTTTTTACGTTTATGTTTATGTTTATGTTTATGTTTATGTTCATGTTTATTATTATTTATGCTTATGTTTCTACAAATTGCTTGCTCTTTACCTTTAAGCCTAGTACGGACCTCGATGAAAATTTTCATTCCCATACTAAATGCATGTAAAAAAAACGGATGAAAATTTTCATCGCAAATTTTTGCGTTGGGTTTTTATTTGCGGTACGGAGTTCGAATGAAAATTTTCATTCGTTCTGACAGTTCACGTATTCACCACCAGACGGCGCAGAAAGCATGGAGACCATATTTTTCCGTCCAATTAAATGTGCCGCTATTTAATTTTTCATTGCCGGGATGAAAATTTTGACATCTTATGTCATTCGTTCGAATTTATTTGTCAGTTTCTTTTTTCAAACCGACTAAAGAGTGTGTTTGGTCGGAAGTGGATATTTTTGAAGTCGGAGGTGGATATGTTGAGTTATGCTTTTATTTTAAAAAGTGTCTTGTGATTTCAATTTAATTTTTATGTTGAAAAAGGGCCCATATATTAACGTCTATGTTACTACATTTGCAAAAAACCGTCACTTTGACAATTGTTAAAGTCAAACAGAAGATCAGCTGTTTACTTCTCTACATTATTCTACACAACAATTTTTTCATTGTGGAGATGGGAGAGATATATAGTAAATTTGCGAATCAAAATTTTGATCGAGGTCCGTACTGAGCTTTAAATAATAATTAAAATACAGTGAAAAAATATAAATTTGAAAGTGATTGTACCTTTTCGTGGTTAACCAAAAAACGCGCACACACTCCTCCAGTGCTCGATTCAAAAGAAAGACTTTTAGTCATTGTTGCGCATGGTGCGCCACCAGCGTCCGGCGCAAAGTTGGCCGCGACTCTTTAGAGTGCGTCTAATTCATGCTGCCGTCGGCAACAATGTCCATGCAAAATTTGGGAAGGAACGGTTCACAGGTGGAGACTTTAATCGTAATCGACCAAAAAACTGACTTTATTTTATATATTAGATATTGTGTAAATAGGTATCTCGAAATAATTTTGTTTTTATATTTTGTCTATAAATTACAGTACTTATGGAGTACCGATAATCTACGTTAAATTCCTTTCAGATAAAATGCAAATGTTCCGCTGGAGTTTTGCTAATTTCAGTTTTTAAAGGCGAAACAAGAAAAGAGTTGAAGTATCGCTGCATTATCCGGAAGATGAAGAGTAATTTTTGTGAAAACCATGTTTATAACCATGTGAAATAATCATGTTTCTAGCTGAATAAATTCTCAATTGAAAATCGTAGATTGAAAATCGATGTTAATTCATTTTCTTCGGAAATAATTTAAATACATTTTTTGAATTAGACCACAATTTCCTGAAATTGGTAGTGAAAGCAGTCTGTGAAATAATCATGAAATTTTTGCAGTGGTTCTCTTTGGTCACGTGCTTTTCTATTCTGTTAATAATTAAATATGAAAATGCCAAAAGTACGGGCGTAACTTTATTATTTTCCGTTCAAAGTTTTGATGTGGTTAAAGTTGCGGTGAGCTAGAATTTGTTACGCTATTGCCATCTTCTCAACGTTATAATCACCTAGAAAAGTTACGTTACCCATAAAAATTGCACTACTGGAAACAGGCGAGTAAGTCTATGCATATAACATTTATATATGTATGTATATAATACCTATGTATATTAAATATGTATTATTTTTCCGTTGAATTTCGAAAGTTTGTTGTATGTCTCTCTGGGTGTTTATAGACTGCAGAGTTACTTTACCGAATATGATTAAATCTCGTAATGCTGCCCTTCCATATGAACATGCAAGCGAGGAAAGGAATTAAATAGTGATTCTCAAATGTCCTTGGCAATAACCAATTTTTTTACTCAGAGAATCTTTCGGAAAACTATTGAATTTCGTTTAGTATCAAGCTATTGCTTTCATAAAGTAATTGCAATAATCTGCTTATTTTCTACAGCAGTACTAACAAATGTAATGCGGAACTGCTTCATATCCCACATACCTACTCCAAGATTGCACAGTGAGCAGATCAATGGGAAATGTTTGCGATGTGCGACATGCAATTTAGAGGGAGTAATTTCCTTTCCACTTTTAATATTGTTAAAACTTGAGCTGAGATGTAGAAAATTCAGTACGGAAATACTGAAGGCTTAGACCACAATTTTCTGAAGTTGAAATGGTTAAGTTGTGCATACATTCTCAACCCGGTACACCAAAGTGGGCTTGGACATCGCCTCGAAAAAACCAATTATTGCAAAATTGGGCAATTTTTGGACTCTCAAGCTCTACTCTTTTCTTATAGAATCCCTAAAGTATTTTTGGATGAGATTCCTAAAGTCATCACATCAAATGTTTATCTGCCAAGTTCTTAAAAGACCGGAATATTTCTTTGGACCTGCACTTTGTGGGGGATACCTAATTTGGTAGACGGATCGAAAACTACGGGGATAAATTCACACACATTGACCAATTTCAAAATTTCTTAGGAGTATCAACAGTTCTTGATCGAATTCGGAAACTAAAATAGACTTAATATTTTCGCGGAACCATATCGTGCCGTTAAGCTCAGGCTAAAACCGTCAAGAACCAGTCATTATCAGTGTTACCAGAAAAAAAATTATGATTCTGATAAAATTAGCAGACTTAGCAGACTGCTTTTTATCCAATTTCTGCTAAAAATTCTGCTAACAATAATTTTCAAAAGTTATTCTGCTAAAGATCATTTAGTAAAATTTGTGTACTAAGTATACTTAATTTTCATAAAATCGTTGATTAATTACAACGGTAAAAATGCTGTATAACGCACAAGCGAAGAAGTAATGTAAAAAATTTTCTCTATTTTTAAATTTCTTTATAAACTAATCTTTGATATGTTTTGATTTAAAAATTTTACCTCACTCTGTACAGTTCGAACTGCCATGATGGTTCCATTCGATATTCTTCTTACATATAAACGTGAAAAAGGGTTAAATCCCTTTAGTCCCGTAGAGTTGGAACGTAGCGTGCGTCAGCAAAACATGAACGCGAAAAGGGAGTTTAAATCCATTTAGCCCCGCAGGGTCGCGCAAAAGGTAGTTTGCGCAAAGCGCCCATTTGCTGAACATGGCATAATCGTGGCTCGAACTGGGTGAATAAACAGCACTATTCAGGATCGAGTCACAAGTCACAAAGTAGGTCGATAGTCACAATTTTGTATTAATTTTGAATAAATTGTGACTTTCCACCTACTTTGTGACTTGTGACTCTAGTCCTGAATAGGCCTGAAAGTCAAAAATTTTAAATCGGTTTTTTTTATAGTTTTACGTTCCGAATGTCAAAAATTTTGGTTGACCACATACTAAAACATATCAAAGTTTAGTTTATAAAGTAATTTAAAAATAGTGAACATTTTTTTAAATACCTCATTTTTTCCAAATTTTTATTTATGAAAAATTAAAATCTTTTTCGTTTTCGGAAAAGTTTCAAATTAATGTACTAAGTACTATACACGAATGAAGAAAAAAAACTATTATTCCCTCTCTTTCATGGTAGTTTTTTGACGTCAGAGGAGTTTCTAGTGCTAAACTATAACACGAAAGCCCGACAACGATAGATCGCTGTTCTAGCTATGGTACTGCCAGTGTTGAGTCAATATCACCCGATGACGAAACAGTGCCCTCAATTCTAGTCCAACACAGTGTTAAACTTGCTTCTTCAGTGAAGGATTTTCAACTCTCATGTCCCCATTGACAGTAGTCATGACAGCGATTGATCCCATTCGAACTTTCATGTTGCTGTTTCGAACCAAAAAACTTCTCTGGCGGCGAAAAATAGCCAAAAAATTCTTAATAAAAACAACAATTTTAGCAGAATCGGCAGAATGGGTTTCCTTTCTGTTCTGCTAAAAGTTCTGCTAAGTTTTTGCCGAAAATTTCCTCTGCTAAAAAATATTTTTCTCTGCTAAATTTAGCAGAATTTCTGCTAAAATGGCAACACTTGCAGTATATATCCAGAACTGCAGCACGTAGTCGATGTAGGAACTGGTTAAAATTGGTTTGAAATGTTTAACTACTGAGAGAATTCAAGGAGCTTCTCTCTTAGGTATTGAACATCGCCAAATCCTGAAATTAAATTATGTATCTCATTAACTAAAGATTTGTGAGATTTGTGTGTTGCACTCTGATAATTCTATAATATATAAGTTCCAAATTGTCACCTTCTAGCGTAAGCCGTTCCTGAGATCTAACATCTAAAATTTGTTGTCTTAAGGCTCGTGTCCACTGGCAAGTAACTTGCGACATTTCTTGCTAGAGTAATTTGGTGCGATGTGTACATTATCTGTCAAATTGCAGCAATTTTACTCTAGCAAGTAGCTCTACAAAAATCTTGCAAGTAAAACTTGCTCTTCCGTATACACTTCATCATCAAAGTTTCGTTGAACTGTTAAAACGAAAAAGAAAAAAAACCACAACTCTGGTTAAAGTTCCACATTGGAAATGAGCAAAAACGTGTACTCGGAACTCCACTTGGATTTCCCGTTCATATTTCGCACGTAAACTGTGGAACTACGACTCCTAAAACTGATCTTAACCTCACATCCAATGCAATCGTACTGACTTGCTGAAAAATTTCGGAACCGATCGGAACTTTCTTGCGAGATCTCAATTCTTGCAAGTTAGCGTGTACATTCACAACTTGCTTGGAAAGGCAAGCGTTTGCTGGCTAGAGCAAAAACTTGGGCAAATGCGCTCTCGCAACCGTGTTCACATGCAGCAATAAATGTCATAGAGCAACTCTAACAAGTTTTGCTTGCTAGTGGACACGAGCCTTTACATTCCGTTACACCTGCACTTTCTCCTCACAACTCACCTCCTGGAAAGATTGAGCTTTGAGGGGTTTATAAATTTACAAGAAAACATTTTTCACCTTAATTCTCAAGGGGCGTGTGAGAACTTCAAAAGGCAGCTTTATTATTTTATTCATCTCACCATTATAACGTTTCGGAGAAACCTGAATAGATGCTCTATTAATAAAAAATAATAAAGTTAAAAAAAAATCAAAGGAAAACTCAGCATTAAATAATTTTCATTCGAACATTGTCCATTTGTAGTAAAAGGACATGGCAGAATACCGTTCATGTCAATCCCCTATGGAGGGGGAGGTCGTAGTGTCATTGCGTTGACTCTTTTATGTGACCTTCTAATCGTTGTATGTACTAGGATTTCGCTTTTATATTTACTAGATATAAAAACCCGTTTACTCGATATACCATTCATGAAAGAGATTAAAGTGGTTGAATATATTTTTACGAATTACATCATATCTCTTGGGTTCGATGAGATATTCACCAAGTTTACACCCATCGGCCAGATCGCGTCCTGACATATGTATATCGTCACCTTGAAGTTCAGTCGCCAACTGTTAACACCGATTGAGGCCTAAATTTCGGAAATATGTAAATTTTTCGACAACTATTGTAAGGTATTGATCTGCGGCATTTCGATTGCACAGGGTATCTATCATGACAGAATGAAATTAATCTATGCATGCACCTTGAAACGAAACTACCTTTTCGGCCACTAAATAACCTCGGTAGGACTCCAGATTTCTAAGGAGGCTCTCCAGGTCGATACAGCACATTCTGCCGGCTAGTCAGGAGCGTGGGGGGGGGGTAAATTTTGACCTGAAGGGCACTCCTCCTTGTAAGTGCTGAAAAAAATTAGATAAAACAAAAAAAAAAAGGCCCTGAGTTGGAAGATAAGGCTAAAGAAGGCGACTCAAGTTGCGGAAGCCCCAGGCATGCTTCCGGAGCGAAACTACTCCATCTCAAAAAGAACCTTAGCTAAAAAAAAATTAATAAAAGGAAAAAAAAAGAAACCGACCTCTACAATCCTGGTATTCCTGAAAAAACTGAAATAATGTAACATATAAGAAACATGCTACGAAGGAAATAAAACATTTAAGTTAAATTTTAAATGTGGGCATTATTATTAAAATTATCGAAAGAGAAAAAGAAATTGATACGAAAATTAAGAAAAAAATAAAAGAAAAAAAATTTGTATGCTTTATGTTGGAGCTCGATGCGGTGCCCAAAATCCAATTCAAGTGGGCTGTTTTCGTTTCTGGTGCTTCGCTGGCTGTTTGGCTGCTTCGTTTCTGGTGCTTCGCTGGCTGTGGATGTGGCGGCTTAGGTTTAAGTTCGCGTAGTATTAATTTCACTCGATGTTATTTTTATTTTTTTATTTTTTATTATAAGCGCACTTTTGGGGGGCTACTTGTTTCTTGGTTCACTGTCTGGTTAGCTTCGACGCACCCGAGATTTAATTTGTTTTTCTTTTTTATCACTTCACGTTCTTTAGTGTTTTAATGTCGGTTCACGTAGTTTTAAGGAAGTTTTTTTTAATTTTTTTCCTTGATTGCTTAATCGCGCCGCGCACGACCTCCTGCACCTCACCCTCGAACACCAAAATCTCGACTCCCCGAGTCTTTTCTCCATTTTTCCGTCCTCGCGAAAAAAAACGGTCTTTTCCTCGGTGATTTACGCGGGAAACCAACCTTGGCGCAGTTCTGCTTCTCGACGTTGTACGGCGCGACGGTTGAGCCCGGGTCTTTGCTAAGGTCTTGCGTTGTTATAATTTTTTTATATTATGCTACTCTATTCTTGTGAAAACAAATACAAGTCCATCAATATAATTAAGAAAATTAACAAACATCTGAATTTCCGAGACTGTAGAGTTAAAGAAGAGAACGAGGAAAAAAAACTAACCGAGAAAATATCGTAATTCATATTGTTTTCATAGCTTTAAGGTTTTATGTTTATTGACGTAGGACACAATTCGCAACAACCTCTAATAAAATTCTAAGCATAACTTCTTTTTGATATTCATCTCACAACTTTACAACACAAGAACTAAAAATAGTAAAAAAAAAAACACCATTTACAAAATTGTTAAGAAAACAATTAACAAAACAATTTGGCACAGTAGTGTGCGTCCGATATGTCTATTTTGTAGGTTAGACAAAAGCAAATGTTGGGAAAAAGATGTGCAATCATTAACCAAGCCTTATTGCTATAATGTACATTCTCAAGATGCTTTTACACGAGCGATTAAAATTGCTCAATTTGCAGCAATTTCAGACATATGTCACGAAAACATACAGCAACATTGAGCAACATCAGCAATTGACGATATGGACCAATTGCTTGTCAACTCGTTGATCAACAGTGACTAGCGATATGGAGTAGTACTCAGCAATTTGGCAATGACATCATACACGGACAATTCAGTCTATGAACAGTACGAAAACAAATTTGAAAAATAAATCTAAAACTTCAAATAAAACTTGAAATATTTGAATTCCAAGCCGTTATCACACGAACTGGACAAAAAAATTCAAAACTCAAAACAGAACTTGACAAGTGAATCGACCGAAGAAAATTACTCGGAATTTTTCAAAAACAGCAACTATAGAGGGCGAGCAATACCAGCAATCTGTGAAAACATTTTCCAATTGCCTAAATGCGTGAAAAATTGCTTGTGTACAAGTTCCTTTAGTTTATGGTTACAGGGCACAGATCTGAAGTTGCAGACGAGATACTTTTTTTTTACATATCTGTTGCAGATAATATTTCCTCTCTTTCACACGCATATACAGTCAATATTTTCATCCTGTTCTGGCAGTCATCTGTAGAATTTCGGGGTTATGAAAAGCAGCCTTCACCCGTTTACACCCCAAAATCAAACGGCCCTATTTTCGGTTAGGTGACAAATGAACGAGCTCGGACCTGATGTTAGTGTTTCCAGCAGGCGTCACAAATAAAGAAGGTTGAATTTGAGATATACAGGCGTATTCAACACCAGAGTCACAAGTCACAAAGTATATTAGGTGGAGATTAACAATTTTGAATTAATTGTGAATTTTCGTATTCTGCCATTAGTCTCAATTTTGACGTTTTTTGCATTTTCTGCGAACTGAGCAAGAAAAAGCGATAAAAAAATCAAGGTACACATGTCTCCAACTATGTGGAGAAATTATTGTGACCTTTCTTGTGACTGCAGCATCAGAATGCGAAAAAACTATTCGATCACAAGCGCAGTCACAAAATATTAGTCACATCAAGTTGTGACCTGTGATAGGAAACAAATTCAGAATAAGGCCGATAGATTGCGGCCTAAATTCTGGGTGTACACCGGGTCATTGAATTTGTTTTCACTTCTACGGGATTTAATTGGTTATAAAATTACTTCTTTGCGAACCGATTTACTTTCGTTTCTTTTTTTCAACCGGAACTGAATTTGAAATGCATTCCGAACTTCCACACGAAAAATAATGAAGTTGCGCTCAGACTGGAGGATGCGTTTTTTTTTATTTTTTCGCAGGATCTTGTCGAAGGAACAGAGAAATTCCCACAAGAATTACGCCGACTTTGCAACACAAAAGAACTTTCTAAAATGAATTTATAATTTAAACCACTAGTTTGTTTGTGGTCCATAACAATGTTTATTTTTACATATTTCAACACACTTATTTCGAAACTTGTGACTACCTATCATATCATAAAATTACACGAATACCGGAAGGATATCGTTCTATATTCTGGAAGGATATCGTTCTATATTCTGGAAACGTGATGGCAAGATGGGAGGAGTTTCGCGAACGTTGTGTCTTGCAAATGTGAAAATTACGTTCAGACATGGAATTGTTGGTGGCAAATGTAAATGCAAAACTTAAACTCTATCCGAACATGTGTTTTTCACACAGGATCACAGGAAGGAAAGGCGGAAGGAAGAAAAGTGGTTTAATGCAATATCATTTCTAATGGGCATACATGTGTGTTCTATTTGCGGTTTTATGTATTATGGCCATGTCATTTTTAGTAAAACAAGAAACAATGGCACATGTTTTTCAATTCACATGCATCTTTTTGGGTTGTCTCGGTGGTGTATCGGCTTTTATTTTCTATCTTCTATTGGCAACAGTCGCACAATCTGATGAAAACTTATTGACGTAACACTCATCCACTTTAAAAGATATGAACAAAATCTTTTATGTCTATAAAAGCCGGCTAATGTCGAAATTTGTTTAAGCTACAGAAACGAAAAGTAACTTTCTTTTAAAAGAAACACAATTTATTTATTATAACATGAACATGAAATATGTTTACTAGGAAAGATTGTTGGGTAGTCTTTCATTGTGGGCGGTTTATTTATCTTTGAAAATACATAAAACTTTTTTCAAGTTTTTATTAAATTTGATGGCATAGGTTATGTATTCGACTAAATTATCAACCTATCATTTTTCATCTTTACTTTCTATCGCAAATAACGTTTAAAATATCTTTATTTCCAGTATTGTACTAATAGGGTTTAGGGTTACAGCTGTGCTTCTCCAATCCGGCTCATACTATTCCCTGACTACTTTGTCTACTACACAAATTTCCGTAAAACACGTCGTTAAAATTATGTTAGATATTAGGTGCGTTTTTTTCAACTGGATCAGATCAAATTGAAAAAAACGCAGTGGATCATCCCAAAAGCTACTTTAGCAGGGTTAACAATGCTGTTTGTAAATGCCTCGGATAAACTGACAGCTGCCCTGGCGGCAGAGTTTCGCATACTATACGACGAAACGGCACTGTACAAAGGTCATACAAACAAGGACTTTTTCAATAATTTTATACATTCTTTCTCTATCTTACACATGGACTTGCATTTCCGTACAAAATGTAATGCATTGTATTTATATCTTATAGTAGTATCACCAGACATACTTTGCTGTTTTCACCTGCTTACACCAGCGGCGCTGCATGTGTTTTGCCGATTCCGTCTTCATACTTATTCGTTACTCATTTCATTCAGAAAGTCATGGTTCTCTTTCCTATATCTTTCGAGCGGCGCGCAGTGAAGAGATCTGGTGTGCAGGGTTGCCGATCTGTGGGGAATTCCCCAAAATTGGGGAATTTCATCGTTGTTTGGGGTGTTTGTGGGGAATGGATAAATGTGGGGAATTGAGGCTAATTTGGGTAAATTGTGGGGAATTGCGAGAAATTTTGGGGAATTATAGAACGACATCTGTAGATCAAAGCAGTCAGTTTATGTTCACGTACTAAAAACAGATTTTAGTAAGAAAAACTTCTGATTTACAACATTTCAATGTTCATTTTTACCCAGCGTCCAAAATTTAGTGGACAAACATAGCAATATCGCAATTCTTCTACAGAATTTTTACCCAGCGTGACAAATTTCGTGGACATACGAACCAATATCTCTATTCTTCTGTAAAACATTCGTAACGACTATTTTTGTCTTAGTAGGCTAGGTTTTAATGCATATCGCTTTTTTGTGGTTTCTGTACTGCATTTTAGCTGTCAAAATGGTGAAATATATAAATTTTTATAAAAGATGAAATGATACATGGGAAATGTATTGAAAGTTTACTATTCAGCCCATGATTCAATCATTGCAGCACTGCATTCTTACTGCATTGAAGGGCTGCTCATATTTTTTTTTATTTTCTTAATATTATTTTACAATGGTTTATTGTCGGTGCTTAATAGAGAATTGTGGAGCCTTGGTAAGACGAAAAATATTTTTTTTTTTGTTTTTTGTTCTTTTCAAATATCTATTTTGTAATATCTTAAATAAATGGTATATATTAATAGGTTGACGAAGAACTTGATTTTAAGGAAACATTGGAAATTTAATATTAACATTTAATGAACAATCTATAGACAATATTTCAGAAAATGCTACCGTCTGCAGTCAACATTTTTCTATTGACTGGAAATCTGTATATAAATATACACAATTAAAGCCGGAATCATTGCCGATAATATTCCTAATACTGCTAATTTGAAATTATGAACAGTATAATTTCTTATAAAACATATATTTTGTAATTAAATATTTTTATTTACAACGTTCAAATTTCATAAAAACTTGATTTGTATTAAAAATTTGTACTCCCCTCGCTCGATTCACAACATTTTTGAGACAGAACCAACAGGTGATTCTGAATTTTCCAATTCAACTCGTACTTATTGATTTTGTATGAAAAAATGTGACAGCTAGTAATATTTTTATGTTACTAGTTTTCCATGGTCATGCTACCATTGAAGCTATTAAATGTTAGCTAGTAATATTGTTCTAATGCCGCGTTTCTACCTATGCCTTCATATGCGTAGGGCATATGCGCTGAGCACGAATGCCTAGGCATATGTGGAAACGGCAAGCATATGCTACACGCATATCCCTTTGATCTGCGTCAAAAACCGCCATCGAAGCAAAGTTATAGCATATGTTAAAACTTTCCCAAAACGATATCCGAATAATCTTTGAAAATTCATATCTCTGGTAACTTTAATCCTTGAATAATAAAGTAGGGCTTCTTTTAAAGATCGTTATTGTTTTTGTAAGTTGTATGTAAATGAGATAGAAGCAAAACCTTGAATTTAAATTATTTTTTTCACTTGTTCTTCAAGTGCAAAATTTTTCAAAAGAATCAAAAATTGTAAGGTCACAACTTTGGCGATTCTTGATGCAATGACCCATAATAAAATGAAAACAATATGATCCCTTCTTCAGATGACCCTTTATCAAAGGAAATAGCCAAATTAAAAAAATGTCGAACACCCCCAACAGTAAGGTCTGGATCCGCCACTGTTATCAAATATATTTTACATTATTATTTGAACAATAAAGTAATGTTATCGTTTTAAAAATCTGCTAATAGTCTGGGCGAAACTTTATTATTTTTCGGGTCAAAGTTCGGGAGCGATCAAAATCGGAGTATATCGTCAGTTGTTTCGAGATTATGACTTTTCTTGGAAAATTAACTTTGTTCTAAAAATAAAAATATTTAAAATATAAATTACCAATTTAATATCTCATCAGAATTAAAGTCAGTGGAAGTGAAAAGCGATCTAATATCTCATCAATCCTAAGAAATATGTCGAAGCTTTAAAAAGCATACAGACCTCTTACACCCCTTCGGATTGAATTTTTAAAAATACTGAAGTTGACTTTTTGTCGCTTATATAAGAATCTGTGAAAACATATGCAACCTACTTACACCCACTTGAGGGTGGAATATCCAAAAAGCCTGAAAAGAGTTAATAGATAAATATAAAGATAGCACGAGAAAGTAAAAATCAATTCAATTTCTTGCCACTTCTAAATGAAATTACGGAATTCGTAAAATCGTGCTCAACCCTTTTCTACCCTCTTAAGGTTGAAGAAGGCAAAAACTTAACAACTATTTTTAGGCGATTATTACGCAAGCCCTTGAAATAATTTGAAATAATTTGAAAACATACCTATAACACTATTTTTTTCTGTAAAATCAAAATTAGTTCGCTGATAGACAGCGAAAGATGCAGGCGTATTGTCCACGCCAAATTACACGAACGAAAAACGATTTCAAAGGATTAAAATCATCTCAAGAAAGAAAAATCAAACAGGGACAAAAAACCCATGGCTCCTTAAGGTGGTGTAAAGGGGTTGTATATTTTTTCACGAAATCTGCCTTATTCTTCAGATCTGATCGATATAGTAAAAATTTTCACTTTCATGGGCTTGCGTAATAATCGCCTTAAACTTGTTTTTAAGTTTTTTCCTTGTTTAGCCTCTAAGAGGATATAAAAGGGTTGAACACGTTTTCATGAATTTCGTTTATCTCTCAAAAGTGATAAGAGATTGAATTGGTTTTTACTTCCTCGTGTTGTCTTCATTATTTATTAAATCGTTTAAAAACCTGTTTCACAATTCTTTCGAAATTCACACGCCAAGTAGAAATGAAATCGAATGGGTTTGTATAAGTTGTAACAATTCGTCATATCTCTTAAGTTTGATAAGGCAACAAATTCGTTTTTACTTCCATTGGCTTTTAGTGTACATAATACATATTCCGAAATTCGAATAGTTTACCATACACGGGTTTATTCAATGTTTAATCGGTTAAAAATATCTATTTAAATTTTTTTTTATTTAAGAAACAACTCATGATATACACTTAATTTGACAGCTCCAGAACTTCAACCCGATAAATAATAACAGTTTCGCCCAAACCATTGGCAGTTATTTTATTTTTACTACTATTTTGAATTTTTCACAAATATGTTTTTTTTCCACACATACATAGCTGAGGCGAGTAGAATGACACCCCAAGTGTTAAAATTGGTCAGGTCGCGTGCAAACCATGAATGAACAAATAAAGTTTTGGTGAAACTCAAACAATAAACACATCATTTTAACTGCGTTGCGTATCCTTAGTCGTATAAAAACAGAGATATAAAATAAATTTTTTTAAAATAAAATTTTGGAATGGTTTTTTTTTTTTTTTAATGTGGTATTTTGGAACACGGGATTTTGATCCGATCACTCGCATGACGCCTTAAGTGTCCAAATTTGTGTGATTGCTTACAAATTTCAACCGAATAATTGAATGAAATTTGAATCACATATCTTCGACCAAAATACACAACCCATTCCTTAAACACGACTCTAGTTGGGTAAAAAACAGGAATATTTAAATTTTATAAGACAACAAGATTTTATGAAACGGGATTTTGGGACAACAGGATTTTAGATCACAGATCTTACCCCAACCTCTTAGTTGGCAATAAATTGATCCATGAAACACAATATAAAAATAATACGAATAAAACTAATCTTTGAAATTTTTTTAAGGATAACGACTTTGTCTTTTCCTTGAATATCTCAATCTCAACTAGGGGATCGTGGTAAAAAAAATTTTAAAAAATCTGTAATTCTCAATTAAGGTTAGTGTAGTTCTTAATAATAATATTAAATTTTTTTGACCCCGATCCCCTTGAGATCCTAAATCCTGGTCTCCTAAATTCTTCACCTCAAACCGTCTCGATTTAAAGACCTCGTCCTCCTGTAGCTAAGTCTTAAGATAGCTTTGCTATCTTCCTCAACCGAGTATAAAACGTTTTATTTGCTATCGATGAATCATCGTCTATTGATTTTGTCCGTTTCGTAGCCATTTTTTCCTAGATTAGTCTCAAGATATATGAAATTATTTATACTCTCCAAATTATACTCCAAAATTGGTATAGTATATGGCAGAGTCAAGATTGACAAATACCTCCTCAGCACTAGGGAAGGATTTTGAAAGGATGCTTACATACATATATCGTTAGCCTTTGCTATTGGATGGTTAGGTTTAGGTTTAGGTTTCAGTGGCGGCCAAAGGCCTCACATAGACTGACGAGGGTCCATAGTGATACCACATAAAAATAGGAGACCCAATGTACTTATGGTAGGTGCGCTTGCGTTTCGATCTGTGTTGAGAGTTCCTCGTTTAATTCAAAGGTCCCTGTAGCAAAGTTGAATAGACTCTGCATGCTGTTAAAAGAGACTTCTTTAAGGTTTGCGAAGGTCGAAGCACCCAGAGCTTTCAGCCGTCTTCTAGCGAGAGCTGCGCAGTTGCACAGGAGGTGTTCTAGCTATTGGGTGGACTTGAATAGTAGTGTCTCATTAGTGTCGACCAGGGTTTTTCGGATGACATTCTCTAGTGCCAAGTTGAAAACCATGGGTGTTAGATAATCTCCCTTCTTTAAGGGGGATTATCTGAGTTTGTCTCAAACTTTATAGTTTTAGGAATGTTGTCTGTAAATTTCATGTTAAAATTTCAATAATTGTGGAAGCTATGGGCAATTAACCGGGATGGGCCCTTCGTGAATTCTTCGTCATTCAAACGCGATTATCTCGAAACATACTTTTCAAAGACCGTTCCCAAAATCTTCGGAAAATGGCTGAACCGATTTCTTCAAAAATTTCACACATTATTTTTGGATAGGTTTTATAGTTTTTGAGATAATAACTTCTAAAATTCACCAATTTTTTCTGCTTTATACTCAGATGATCCCCCTTAAGTCACATTAGTTTGAAAACTGGTTGTGGAATCGTTTATACTACATAGAAAGCTTAAACTTGAATTTAATACAATATAAAACTTGAATAGTTCGCAAAAAGTGAAGAGTGTGGGAGTGAGAAAAAACAATACCTCCGAATTGCTCGAGATATAATGATAGATAGATAGAATTTATACGGGAAAAATATGTAGAGCTTTCGAGTTTGATATCTCGAGAATCGCTTCATTAGAGCTCGAAAGAGAGCTCCATTACTTACAAATTTCTCTTTCTTTTATTGTAGTATATAATATCTACTACTACTACTACTAATAACTACTTGTAGATAATATCGAACCTTACTGGTCAATTTAAAGTTCAAATTGATCAATATTAAAAAAATTTTGCTGTAAGTGATTTTTATGGTATGTTACTTGGAGTGGAATAAACTTGGATACACCCGGACATTAAGCACATCACAAACTACACTCGACAAACAAGAAGTTGCGCCCTGCAGATTTAACAGATTTTTAATTTAGTATTAGTATATCCTTTTGAAAATAAGCCAATAATTCTCAGGTAAAAGTTGTGGTTAAACATTTGTTCAGGATAAAATCTGAAAGTAGGAAAATGTTTGCATGTACGAGTACATAATGCATTTGAATATTTCTCTCGGAAGTAAGAGTGATAGCATCTTAATGACCGAAACTAAAAACTTTAAAGACCAAGAAGACGTGTTTTATGCTCTGCTCGTAGATATTCCGGAAATAGTTAATTTTACAATCTCGAAACTAGATTAAGTAATTCGACGAGTCTTAAGTACGACTAACGACCGACAAGGAAATTATCTCGTTTTGGTTGTCCGACTTAGTCCGTTGCGAAATCCGGCAAACAGCCAACGAATTGGCCCATAAAAAACCACATAATTCGCACAGACCGGATGGCAAGGCCTTTCTCCGAGTGAAGAGTAAACTTTTTCAAATAACTTTCATTTCCGAATTTCATTTAACTACGAAACTTTGTGATTTATGGTGACTGGATTGACCCTTTTTCCTTCGACTGACCAGTTGCATATTATATTTTTTTCGAATAGCTCCTTGTATACTGGCCCTGATGCAGTTCTTCGGCAATTGTTGTTACTGGCGTTGCTCCCATAATTGTTGTTTTTGTTGGCATTCGGTGGAAAATGGGAGAATTGAATTTTTGATACGATAGTTCGCCTAGCTGGGATTGAGGGTTCAGTAAATGTTACTGTTGTTGATAGACATGAATGTCTTTCTAGGTAGTCATGCGTTATTTTACTGTACTGAGCTTTACACACTGAGCTTTACACACTGAGCTTTCTGTATTAAAGTACCTATACTTGATTTTTTTTTTTTACATATATTTGTTTATAATTTGGATAGGAATTGAAAATTGTTATTGTGCCCATTTCTCGATAGTAGTTTTTTACCAAATAGTCGGTATGAATCCGCTTCCCGAGTTTGGAGGCTCCAAAGAATTCATTAGCCAAGAAAGTGAAAATGATACCATTTTAGTATACTAATTTTGTGTGGTGTCATTAGTTACGTCTCCGTGATCATCAGAGAGCTACGAAGTTAATATTTTGTAATCTAAGGCCTGTTCCTACGATAGTTGGTTACATTCTAACTGGAACTTTAACTGAAGGATTTTCGTACAAAACTTCCAGTTAAAGTTCTGGTTAGAATTTAACTGACGACCGTATGAACGGGCCTCAATGTATGGTAGGATTTGCATTGGCGAAAACTGTTACTTATTCTGTTTGTCATGCAAAAGTACTTTAAAATAATTATTTCATAGCAACTAATTGCCAACATAGGATATTATAAATTTAATAATAAATAATCAATGGCGCAACAGCCCAAATCGGGCCTAGGCTTTGAAGTAATGCCAGAGTTACATCATTACAATACCAACGGAACACTAGGAGGTGCAGTGGTCAGCCACACGCTCGTCCGTGATTATTACCCCGATTTTAACTAAGGTACTCACTCACAGCTGAGTGAACTGGTAGTCCGACACCCAATCCCATTCACGAAAATTACTTGTCCCCAAGCAGATTCGAACCTGGTACCAGGTACACCGAAGATAAGTGCTCTTACCACTAAGCCTCCCAGACTACATTGAAAATTTTAATTTAAATATTAATTTTAGATTTACATGTCTCATACCCATTTACATTTCCAATGTATAAGTAAAATTCGGAAAGTTTATAAATTCCACATAAAGTTAACATTAATCTAATTTTGTAATTCGGAAGGATATACAATATTATCTTTTCTGTACAATTATAACTTAAGATGAGTCCGGTACGACCATTTCCATTTATTCCTGTTTGATTTTTCTTTCATGAGAGGATTTTAATCGATTGAAATAGTTTTTCGTTCGTGTAATTTGGCGTGGGCAATACGTTTGCATTGTTCGTTGTCTATCAGCGAACTAACTTTGATTTTACAGAAAAAAATAGTGTTATAGGTTTTCAAATTATTTAAGAGGCATAACTACTAAAAATCAATAATTTTTTCATTGATTTATCTTCTAGAAATACTAATACGTGATACTTTTCAATGAAATGCTGTCTTCTTATGTAATTCTTGCCATGAAAATCGTGAAAAATTGTTTCAGTTTGACTTCATATATTATTAACAAAAATGAAAATTTTTTAAAATTTGATCTATGGAAGACTTTCTTTAAGATTTTTTCTAGCACTAAATAAATTAATAAAAATGACATGTTAATTATTCAAGATTTTTTTTAGCACTAAATAAATTAATAAAAACGACATGGTAATATGCGTTTAAGAAACTCGAATTTACGCATTTTCAAAAATATTCAAGGGTTGTTGTTTCATTTTTTCCAAATACAGTTTTGTATTTTTTCTCTATGGACGAATTAGTCTACATACCAGCTAATAAAGTGGTGTAGTTTTATTTTGTATTACTTTATTATTTTAATAATTAAGTATTGTGATTGATTTTTTAAAAAAAAAAATTTGCTACCCTCAAAATTTTAATTTTAAGTGTTTTAGACCGAAAATTTTGGTTTCCAGATCTCAGTAACCCCTAATGTTAGGAAGCTGAAACTTGGAATTTCTATAGAGCTCTGATAGTAGACTCATTTGCAGAAAAATTGTCAGTATTGATCAAGGGGTGTGGGAGTGGGGGAAAATGTAATGCGTCCGAAACCCAAAAAAGGCGAGATAGACACATTCTAAAATCCATATCTCCTAAACCGTTAATGGCACACTATTCAAACTTGAAAAATATTTGTAGTTATACTAGGAGAACAGAATCAAGAAAAATTTTGGGTGGGGGAAGTTGTGTATGGGGGTGGGGGGGGTGAAAAACTTAAGATTACGATATCTCATGAACCAATTGCTCTAGAAAAATAAAATTTGGTTTGGGTATAAAGGTTGACAAATAAAGATTGATCAAAGTAAAATTTTTTAAGTGGAAGGTGGAGCATAGAAGTGGAGGGGATGAGAATTTTTCAAATCAAACACATTTCATATCTCAAGAACAGTTTAAGATAGATGCTTAGAATTTTTACCAGAAGTAGCGCTAGTTAAACCCTAGTAGGAAAAAAAGTTTTTAGGGTTGAGGGTGTAGAGGGGGAGGGTGGGGGAGGGTGAAAAGGAAAAAGTTCTGATGCTTATATCTTGAGAACCTGTAATACCTGTAACCTAATATAATAAACTTGGTACTTAGATAGAGCTATAGTAGCGGAATGTTGGAAAAATATATTTTTTTTGGGGTAGTATGCTACGGGGGTGCGGGGTGTTTTTCCTAACTATTAAACGGGTCATGCTAGAAAGTTGAAACTCGGTGTGTATATGTAAATCAACTAGAAAAGTAATTGTGATAAAAAAAAAATTTGAAAATTCATTGGCGTTCAGAAGGGGGGGGGGGCAAAAAAAAATATTTGTAAATATAATATATATAAAATGCATATATTTTCACGATTTATGTCATATCTACTAGGTCTTTCCAAATATTGAATTCATTTTTATTCTACGGATTTTTCGTATGAATACCTAGAAAGTGTTTTCAAGGTTTTTTGAAATTCGACCCCTAAGGGTAGTGTGGTACAAGTGGGGGGTGTTTTTCCTATATATAGAACGGCTTAAGCTACAATGTTGAAACTCGGTGTGTATATCTAAATCAACTAAAAAAATAATTTTGAATCAAAAAAAAAAAGGATATCTATTGGCGTTCAGAAGGGGGGCAAAAAAAACTATCTGTGAAAATAGAATGCATATTTTCCCACGATTTTCGACATATCTACTACCTCGTCCCAAATAATGAATTTAATTTTATTCTATGTATTCTCCATATAAATACCAAGACAGTGTTTTCAAGATTTTCTGAAAATTGACCCCTAAGGGGGTGTAAAGTGATTGTGTACTTTTTCATAAACTATTCCATATCTCTCAGATCCAATCAGATTTTCACTTCCATGATCTTGTTTTTTTCGATAGGTTTTCAGTCACATAGTAGCCTACATCGCATTTCAGAATTGAACGCGTTCCTATCTTCTGCCGGAAAAATAATAAAGTTACGCCCAGATTGTTGGCAGATTTTTTTTGTTGCCATTAACGTGAAATATTCGTAAGAAAACAGTCATAAATCATCAAAATCGCATTTAACGTGCACATGGAGCTTTAAGTTACGACTTTGAAATTTGGCATACTTTGACTTTATAATAGGCGCACTTGAAACTATCAATATCAATAATATCCCATAAGTCCTTCATGTAGTTTCCATACGAAAATTCTGTAAAATGTCCTAACTTATTTTATGGAAATCACTATAACTCTAGAAATCGAGTAGTAACTATACAATAAAAAACTCAAATTCTTTAGTTAATTCCTTAGTAATAGCAATATGGTTGTGCTTATTATAAATTATTAGTTGATCAGGATAAATCCTTTGCATCCATGGAGTTCGTATAAATTTATAGTGAAGTGTAAATACTCTACTCATATTATGCATTAGAATTAAGTTAACGTAAGGAAATAGCTATACAATAGTTTGTAATTGTTTGTGCACTCCCCATTTTTTTGTTATATTTTCAAGTTAAATATAAATCGGAGTTCAGTATTTCATTTAGAGTACCATTCGATTGGCTTACAGCCGATTGGGAGTGCGTTATGTTTTTTAATATAGCTTTATAGAAATACTTACTTCAGGATATGCAGAAAAGCTATGGGAGAAGAAGGATATGATTTCTATTGGAGTTTTAATAATAACAATTAAATATTTTAAAGGTGATGAAGCATTTAAATCAAAACAGGCTGGTACCCAAGTAACATAAAACAGTCACGATAATCAAAAAGTTAGAACTAAGAGTTGCTCCAACGTTGGCACAGAGGGCAAAATAACCAAATATCTGTATGACTTAATTTTCCATTTTTACAGAGTTTTAGTTGCGGTTATTTTGATCAAAATGGAAGGAATTCGCATTTTAACAGAAGAATAGTTGTTACAACCAATCTTCAGTATTTACAACCTTTTCTCTGTAGCGACAGCTTTTAGGTCAACAACTACATTGCTCTGGCGATGTCGTGGGTTCAATTACCACTCCACGCATAAATTATTTATAAAAAAATTGTCAACTGCATTTTATTCGATATCTAATCAGCTCTAAAACTAATGTTTGGAATTCGTGAAAACGTCCACAACCATCTTTTAAACCTGTCGGGAATTGCAGAGTTACACATTTAAATTTTTTAAATATATGCGCCTGAGGACATTGTTGATCCGTTAGATCAGAAGTTGAATCCAATTCAACTGTGCAGGTCGGATTTCTTTTCGGGTTCAGTTGATCCGACCTGGATGCACTATTTTTCAACACTTTCTTAAAAAACTCCTCAGTGTCCCTTTCGAAAATCGGGTGTCCCCAATCTGCAATATTTTGAAGAATGTTTATTTGTGAAGAAAAATTAATGTGGGGTTAGTTTGAAACTAAAACATATGTAATACAAAATCATACATTAAAATCAGTTCGTATTTAGAAAACTGAAACTTCTTAACCTTATTTTTGGAAGCTCCTGTCCATGAACACATAATCACGTAAAATCAATGTTTGAAATATTACCAAGGTGGCACAACGGACTAACGCATTGCGACTTGTACGTGTACGAAAATCTCTTTAGAGGACCCAGGTTTGAACCTGCCGTCGATCGATGTAAGTCCAGTAAATCTAGGAATTCTAAAAAGAAAAAAATAGAACACGCAATTTTTTGACGTAGTTAGGTTCCAATGATGGAGTAGAATAGGGAATCACAGTTTTACACCAAAATTTGATATGGCGTGTGCCCGAAATTTTGATTTTTCTGTCGATTCGTAGCCGTATTTTGCATTTCTCGCAAAAAATGGGAAGAACCAAATTCATAGAAAATTAAATTTTCTATCTTTTTTACTTGAACAACTTTTTTGTAAAATCATTATTTATTGCTAATAATAAGCAAAAAGTGTAAAAAATTAGGAGATTGTCCCAGTTTTTTAAATTTTTGGACCATTTTTATTAAAAATAGGTGACATATTTACATCGCAAAGTTGTAGAGGACTGCATTGCCTACAAGTTTTGCTTACACCAGTTTTTCGTACGACGAACGGATCACTTTTATCCAATGATTTTTCGACAAAACAGGCAGAGACTCGTCAGAGGGTGTATTCTAGCCAACTATCCGAAACACCCTGACAGCTGGTGGAACTGCTGAGGCAAATTCTATATAGCAACATCGTATTCCAAATTCACTACTTGTTGCGGATAGTTGGATAGAATACACCCTCTGACGAGTCTCTGCCTTCCGATGACGAAACAGCTCCTTCGGACCTAGTCCAACACAATCTTATGATAAACTGGCCTCTCCAGTGAAAGTTCTTTTCAAATTTGTCATGTCCTCAGGGACGGCGATTAATCAACAGTCGGGGATTTCGTATTGGAGTTTCACTCCACTGACACCGGAAAAAACAACTAACTCTTAAGAATATTCTTTTTTTCATCATTTTATTTCGTTATTTTCGAAACTCATTCGCAATTTTTTTGCTGTTTAAAAGAAAATTTAGTCAGGACAACGATTTTGCTGTTTTAAGGTTGTTCGTTGGTTTGCTACAACGTCCTCACAGCTGCATTCTATCTCCCACTTTTAACTTCACAACGTTGTAACAACGTTGCCATGTGGTTGTTTCACTGTTCCAAAACTAATGGGAAAGTATACTTAGCAATTCTCGCATAAAAAATTATAACTCCACTCACGATTGCAACATCTCCTTTTATTTTAATAATGCCGAGATGTAACATTCGATTGACAAATACCTATTAACTGCTATTTCGATCCTTACTTTATTATTTTAATAACAAGGTATTGTTATCGATTTTTTAAAATATCTACCATGAAATTTTTTTTCCACGTTTTATGACTAATAGACATCAAAAAAGAAGAAAAAAATCTCAATCTGTCTGTGCGCCGTCCGCCGTACCCAAAACGTACCTCTCAAACTCTTTCAGCTATTAAGCTTAACTTTTTGTTGTTGGTTGACTGAGTAGTGTAAGGGGTAGACGGGGGAAGCGTGTTAGACTGAAAATTGTGGTTTCTAGATCTCAGAACACGCTTAGGCTAGGTGGCTAAAACTTGGAATTTGTTTAGACTATAGATCATTGATAGTGGACCCATTTGCAAAAAAAATATTATATGGCTAAAGGGGTGCGATAGTGGGCGGGGGGGGGGGGTGGATAGTAATGCGTCCGAAACTCTCAAAAGCCGAGATCGAATCATTCTAAAATCCATATCTCCTAAACGGTTAATGTCACGAAATTTAAACTTAGTGAACATCTGTGGGTTTACTAGGAGAATATATCTAAAACAAATTTTTGTGAGGTGAAAAACTTTAAATTAAGATATCTCACGAACCAATTTACTACAAAAAAAAATCGGTTTCTGTATAAAGGTTGATGAAAAATGTTTGCTAAAAGTAAAATTGTTGAAGGGGGCGGGGCGGGCGGGTTGTGGTGCATGGGTGTGGAGTGGAGAAGAATTTTTCTAAAAAGACGCTTCTCATATCTCAAGAACAGTGTAAGATAGAATTGTGATAGAATTATTTACCAAAAGTGGGCCTAGTAATAGACCCATAGCAGGGAATGGATAAGGGTGTAGAGAATGTGGATGGGGGAGCGCGAAAAGGAAAAAATCCGATGTTTATATTGCAAGAACCTGCAATGCTATAAAGCTGAAGCTGGGTAGTTAGATAAAGTATAGTAGTTGCCTGTTGGACAAATATATTTTTTTAGGGGTAGTATATGGTACGGGCCGGGTTGTTTTCCTAACTATAGAACGTCTTATGCTAAAAAGTTAAAACTAGGTACGTATATGTTAATCAACTTGAATAGTAGTTTTGATTATAAAAAATTCCAATACGAATTGGTGTTGGGAACGGGGGAAAAAAAAATTATCAGTGCGAGCGAAGCTCGCTTGCAAACCTTCATAGTCCATAAGACTATTGGTATTTACTTCCATTAAAGCCTTATACAGGTTATTACCACAGCTATGGTGTCTGAAAGTTCAGTCTCTGCTCGCAAATCTTACGGAACATATATATTTTATATGTTTAGGTTATAAAGCTGTCATAAATTCAGCAAACTAATAAATTGTAAATTTTGAAGTTTAGGTATCTCTATTCAGTACTGAACTTCAGTTCTGCAAAATTCTGTCAGTACTTTAAATATTCCACTGAGGAATTGCTAGTGTTGTCACTTTTAAGGTCGACCTACCAACTAAAAACTGTTCAAATGATCAAAAGTCTATTTCATAAAGGAATCCCATTTGACATTACGATGTAATTACTTTATGATGGTAATACGAAAATAATTGAACTTATGCACTTTTTAGAAGCATCAAACCTTGAAGCCGCAATAGGGTAAAATACCAAATTACCGGCCACTTTTTTTTCCACTTTAAATCTGGAGGTAATTGTATAATATTAGTATTAAAAAACCGATGATTCATCATGTGAATATGCTCCCTTTTTTTGTATATGTAGTATAAAAGAAATATCAAATTAATATTATTTCTAATAACTTTTTAAATTTTTCCAAAATACGGTAAGAAATTCAATTCCCGGCCACCAAAATTCTAATCCCGGCCAAAAATTATTCAATCTCCGGCCAAAATGAATATGAAGTGATATGATTAAAAAAAATATACATTTTCGCACAAACAATTTTTTTATTATAGTTACATTAAAAAAAATATATATATACTCAGATAGTTTTCTCAAAGTTGAATTCCAAATTAAGTTTTTATTCAGTCTTTATAAAACATGTATGTAAATAAGAAATTCAATGTTAAGAGTTTGTTGTTCTTTCCAGTGTCAGTGGAGTGAAGCTCCAATACGAAATCCCCGACTGTTCATTGACCGTAGAACTTGACGAATTTTTGGAAAGAACTTTCACTGGAGAGGCCAGTTTATCATAAGATTTTGTGTTGGACTAGGTCCGAAGGAGCTGTTTCGTCATCGGAATGCAGAAGACTCTTCAGAGGGTGTATTCTAGCCAACTTCCGAAACACCCTGACAGCTGGTGGAATTGCTGAGGCAAATTCTATATAACCACATCGTAATCCAAGTTCATTTCCACGAATAATGTAATCGGGAACTCGCCGGACATCTACCTTATACTAAAGGCGGGACGTATATGGCTATGAAATGGTTGTAACCTTGGATAACCATATGGCTATGAATCTTGAAAATCTGTTGTTAAGTCCGGGGCCCAGTGGGTCCAACGCAAAACTTATTTTTACCAATACTTTTATGTTACTAGTTTTTCATGGTCATGCTACCATTGAAGCTATTAAATGTTAAGAGTTTGTTGTTCTTTCCAGTGTCAGTGGAGTGAAGCTCCAATACGAAATCCCCGACTGTTGATTGACCGTAGAACTTGACGAATTTTTGGAAAGAACTTTCACTGGAGAGGCCAGTTTATCATAAGATTTTGTGTTGGACTAGGTCCGAAGGAGCTGTTTCGTCATCGGAATGCAGAAGACTCTTCAGAGGGTGTATTCTAGCCAACTTCCGAAACACCCTGACAGCTGGTGGAATTGCTGAGGCAAATTCTATATAACCACATCGTAATCCAAGTTCATTTCCACGAATAATGTAATCGGGAACTCGCCGGACATCTACCTTATACTAAAGGCGGGACGTATATGGCTATGAAATGGTTGTAACCTTGGATAACCATATGGCTATGAATCTTGAAAATCTGTTGTTAAGTCCGGGGCCCAGTGGGTCCAACGCAAAACTTATTTTTACCAATACTTTTATGTTACTAGTTTTTCATGGTCATGCTACCATTGAAGCTATTAAATGTTAAGAGTTTGTTGTTCTTTCCAGTGTCAGTGGAGTGAAGCTCCAATACAAAACAAAATAATTTAATAAAACAAACAAAATCACATTTAATACTGATAGCTTGTAAACATCTATTATGGATCACTTTGATTCTGACAATTGTTACATCCAAAGAATTTTTCAACGGCTTGTGTATATGAATATGAATCAAAAGTTGTGCATTTTAGGTAATACCTACCATCTTCTGAATTTATCGCAACCAACTTTTTTTAAGGAGTCAAAAAGCACATCTCTGCTTTGGTTTTAAGGACGAGATTTTTGGAGATTTATTTTTCTTATTTTTTATATTTTTCTGTTGACTTAATAGTAGTTTCCTTTATAAACGTTCTTCTTTTCTTTATCTAACGCCTCTAATTTAAACCTGCTTTTCTTGTTTTTTAAACTCAGGCATTTTTCGCCATTCATTGGAAGGAAATTGCACTCGGGGCCTTTACTTTGGGCTTCCTAGATTTCCTCGACATGAGTTTTGGATAGAAAAGATACTTTGAAAGGCTTGGAGAAACAGAAAAATAGTTGCTCCTTCCGGAATAAGTGCTGCTTTCAGATTCAGGGCACGATGTTGACGGGCACAACTATGATACAGTTCCACTCCATTTGCTATAAATTCATAGAATATGTTACTCTTCATTCAACCAGTTTCGAAACGTCATATAAACCAATCATTTGGAACACTGTATTAATTCCTGTTTAGGACGTAAAAATGGAAACACTACAATTGGCGGTAATGTTTTGCCACTTGCCGAAAACCCCAGAAGAGCGGTAAGAGCTTCTTTTTAATTTTTTTTTTATAATTTATACACGTCTCTGCTTCCTTTCGGAGCGAGTACTCTTCCTATTTTTGGACACAATGAGAAACTGGTTTCATCTCCATTTAAGAATTTTTCATTAAGTTTTATAGCTTGTTATGTTTCATAAAAGTGTCTAATTCGTCGAACCACTTTTTTATGTATTCTCTTGTGTATGTATTCTCTTCCTTTGGGGATACCTTCAGGCGTACGAAATGTTGCACCAGGATGTATTTTCAAAAACAACTTCAACCATGTTTTTTCTGGTCGACCCTCTTTGAAACGCGTTTTTCTTTGGTCATTATTAAGGACTTGTTGGACAGTATCAATTAAGTTATTGGAACTTTTTTTTTTTTAAGGATACTGAACTGGACTTAGGTGGTTAGCCTTTAATAAACTTTAGAGTGTACAATCCAGTCAGCTTAGGGATGGGAGGTCAGAAATTGGGCTGGGTATGGCAGTGTACTAGTTGGTGTTAATCATTTTTTTTGAGTGCTGTTAGACTATGATGTGATCTATCAGAACAGCAATATTGCCTATAGCAGTTGTGAATCTGATAAGAATGCTAACAGAACTCATCTGCTCAGTGTTAAATCCTTTAGTTGTGATCCTATTAAACATTCCGCACTGTTCACTATTTATATTAATAATTTCAAAGCCAATAGCAACTGAAAAATTCTTATAAATAATTTATGCGTAGAGTGGGAGTTGAACCCACGACATCACGTTTACAAGCCTAGTACTCTACCACTGGACTACACCCGGCCTTAATTTGAAAGCAGCGTGTACTCATTTTGATACACCATCCTACAATTCTATTCTCCTCCGATTTTGTTAGAGTAGTTGAAGGTCACATTTTGCAACACCCTGTGGAAACTTACCTGTTATTGTATCCTGAAGCATAGATCTAGAGATTCTGTACATTTCGTTGATTTTCCTTATCGATGATGTTTTTCCTTTACTTTTCCGAATTGCCTCCTGTAAGGTTTGCTCTGTATAACCTCTATTTCAAGTATTTGACATTTTAAAGCAAGATAATAAAAATTAATTAAAAGAACTATAATCTAAATACCGGCCAGCCAAAATCTTTTTAAATAAATAAAAGAATATCATAAATTTTAGTTAATAACTAGAATACTACTTGTCATCTGCTAGAAAAACATAATACAAAGCCTGAAGTCCTATAGGGATCTAGATATTTCCTGCGCCTCATCTTGTTAAGAAAATCCAAGAATTTCAAGTATGAAAGTGTCAAATTAATCCATTGACTACTGAACTCGAAAATTTTTGCAAATAACTGAAACGCTTGTTTCAAACCTTTATGTGTTATGTACGTAAGGTTTCGCAGTAATCAAACAAAACTAAGTTCAATTTTAAATGTTTCAGATATATCCAACCGTGTGCATTTTTTGAGAGTGGCCGGTAACTGGGGGTGGCCGGTAACTGGGGGTGGCCGGAATTAGGATACTTCACCTTACATATTAATCTTGTAACTCTTGAACAAAGAAATACATGTGAAATAAATATTTACTTCTTTCCCAAGTCTCTAAAATTTTCCGTAAAATGTGATAAATAATCAAAATAAGTCGTTTCCATCACTACTCTAAAGTGCATTCAACAAAGTATTTCCAATTCCAAGGAAATGCAACGAACTTGCGTCCTCAGAGCTCAGAAGATGTAAAGAGTTTCCTAGGTAAAATGTATTCGCTATAAAATACACTTGTGCTCGGTTCTTGGGTGTAACTGAATAGCGTCTCAAGGCATCGAAGTTGCAGGTCCCTTTTCCATGATGTCAGCGAGGTTATTATCAATTCCGAGATGACAGGTCGTTTACTCCTTCTATTCCTTGAGTATTATGAGAGAATTACCATTCCAATCAAGTACACCGTTCAAATATAATGGGTACGGAATGGGCATGGATTAAAAATACTTTCGATTGGCAGTTTTGATCAAAAGCGAAAAATGCCATTCTATTTGTTGACAGCAACTCTATATTGAACACTTTTCGGAAAAAGGAATATTTTCTGTGACATAAGCAATTTAATTATAAACATAACTGAAGTATTTGAAGAAAGAGACTCCAATTTGTCAACCCTATTTGCACAAACAAACTAAAAGTTAGAAATGTGAAACTTAGGCCCGTTCGTCAGTAACGTTCTAGCTGGAACTTTAACAGACAGATGTTCATACGAAAGTTAAAGTTCCGGTGAAATTTTAACTGAAGGTCGTAATAACAACCCTCAGTTAATTAAAAGTATATAACGTACAAGTATATCTTTCTGATTTACAAGTTTATGTTCATCCTTAAGCTAGAAGTGCTCTTGGAGTGGCAGTTTGAATGCGGAGCTTGTTAACTCCTTCATTATACAAATTTGTTTTTCTAAAAGTTTCTGATGTAGGGGAAGGTGCTGTACCTCGGTCCAAATTTTACATTAACCCTTAAATCTATTAAAGTACATATGAAAGCTTATTTGTTTAACCACAAAATTAATTATGGCTGGAACTGCTGTGACTAAATTTGGTGGATCCTGAAACGGTTTTTGGAGTGAAACCTAACTTCCATTTTCTTCTAGTAATTTTTCCATTCCTTAGTATCCCGCCCGTGCGCACTAAAACGCAAAAACCTTCACTTTTCTTATATCAATCAACTTAATTTCCTTCCTATTTCACTATTTCAATTTTTATTCCGTGCATAATAAACTCAATTTAATTTTTTTTCACGTTATAGGACCTCTAAAAGGATGAAATAAGGAAATAAGGAACTCTTTTGAAGACTTCAGTATTGACTTCTCCTCACCAATCTAAAACATATATTGCAGGTAGTCTGCCCAATCGTCTGACGACTTGCCCGCTAAGTCATGGCAAGCCCAGCTTTTAAAAGGGTACCTACAATACATCAGTTAAATGGGTCTTGAAGACCCTACTTAACCTATAACAAGTCCTACTCGAACCCACAGAAAGAGAAGGCTTCCCCTTCATATGGAATTCTGATGGCGCCTGAAGGTTGCCAACAGAAAACTGTCAATATGAAGGTTTCACAATTTCCAGCTGTAAATTCAAACCACACTAGAAATAAGTGAAGTAACAAAATAGCTTGTTCACTGTACTTGTAGGTGCCGTGCAAGCGTTATTTTGTGTCGCTACCAGACAAAGTTTAAGTCCATTTGATGTGACAATTTTTATGCGGCATTTTTCCGACTCTCGCATATTGTCCCATCACGCATTGTGAACTACGCGCCGGTTTGGCTAGCCCCACGTTGGGCGCCATTTTGTTGTGAACGGAGGCCTTGGAGTGAAGTCAAAATAACCGAAGGGAAGGTTGAGGATCGGGAAAGAGGGGTCCAATTCCGCCTACGTCCGAATTGGTGGCTGAAACGCAAACTGGAGCGACGTGCTTGCTGGCTTCCGGGCTAGCTGCGGCTGTGGGGGTACCTTGTTCACGTTCCAGGCCATAAAACCCTTGGCCTGTACAACAAAAATTTCACGCCGACTTACCCGGGTGATAAAATTGGGATAAGATTCCCAATCGGTCATGAGAGACCGAGAAAACTCCTAACAAGATTGACGATATTGTCTTTTAGTTTCAATTAACAACCGAATAGAGGTCCTTAATAAAGGACACACAAGATTCACACACGTAATTCTACTTTATCCCCAACTACAATATAAATCGGACTTCAGGTTTCATTTAGAGTATTATAAGATTGGCTTGCAGCCGATCGTGACTGCAATATGTTTACTACTTGAGCCAGTTCTAATCTTTACAAACTTAGATCTGTGAACAATTTAAGTGTATAGTCATAGCAATAATAATAATAATAATCAATGGCGCAAAGCCGCGTCAGAGCTTCTGCCGCACTTTCGGGTTTCGTGTTGTTATTTGCGAGTTGCGACGCAAGTTCTGTATCCAGTTGGTCGCATCTGCGAGAATCCCACAGATGTTTCGGAGACATATCGCCATGTCTGCGAGATCCTTCGAAATAACTTAAGGGGCAAAATGCACGGTAGTTATCGTGACATATCTATGCTCTCCAAAATCTCAAATGCCATGTTTCCATTATCGCCTCCATGTGCATTAAACATGTGCGATGAATGCGAATATCCTAGATAGAGATGATAGAGGAAACGCTTTATTCGTTCTAAATGCACATCTCTATATAGGCCAGGAGCCTTCTTCTCCTTGAGTCCAGTCAAAAAAGATTTAACTTCATTCGGTGCGACAGGATTGATGAGACGTTCATACTATTGTTTAGGAAGGACACTGACACTGACAGAACGATCGATCTAATGAGTTCGAAATGCGGATCACAATGTGATTGAATTTCCCCGGCATTCAGTAAGAACAAGATCTCTTTAGATTCATACTAAGATATTTAAAAAAAAAATAAAATAAAAAAAGTAATCTGTACCGACACTTAACTATAGATCCGGTCGTATTGAGAGTTATGGTAAGTCTCAATGAAAACGGTCAAGGAGAGCTGTAAAATCAATAGTGGGGTGTACACTCCTTGAACTTATCAGCTGCCATTTACTATGCTGATAAGGACTCACAAACAAATAAACTAAGATGTATAGTATGTACATAATTTCCCAAATACGAGTATCTTAATATAGCAACGACTGAAGTAAGTAGATACTTATTCAGCTCTCGTCAGTAATGATTGAATTAAATGTACTGAAAGGGACCATACACTATTTTGCTAAATCCTATTTTCATCCCATTGAGGAACTTTAACCACATCGTGTACGATACGAGTATTGAAGCTCCCCAAAATGTTCTTCAAATATTTCTAATCTTTGCATTGCCTTGAGATTTGTCGCAGACTCAACTTTCTTATCAGAACTATGTCGTGGCTTCTTTTTCATAGAGTTGTATCTTATTTGTCGATTTTCATTGTGAAAAACGGTTTTTCCCCCAAAGAAAATCTTCGCAAGTGGTTAGCTTTGAGAAAATTTTCTTGTAACTATAGCACATGCCCGCAAATGTATTTTCTCTTCCGCACTTCCGACAATTCGCTGGCGTTATTGGAAGATGCTTTCAACATA
Source organism: Beris chalybata (assembly GCA_949128065.1). Classification (NCBI taxonomy): domain Eukaryota; kingdom Metazoa; phylum Arthropoda; class Insecta; order Diptera; family Stratiomyidae; genus Beris; species Beris chalybata. Next base: position 96,042,119 of record OX421895.1, read on the forward strand.
TCCCTGTTAGGGATTCTTCACTCTTACAAAGCTAATGGTTTGTTAGGAGGAAAACATATCCAAGCGTTTTGTCCTAGAGGATTTGGTGTGCCTACAACCACTACTACCTTTACAATTTCTTATATCGGCTAAACACAATACGAGAAGGTTGGAAAACTTTCAAGATGTTTACAAGTGCGACAGAACGGATGTTGACACTTTAGTTGGGGTTTAAGTTGTTTGGTATTTGGAAAAGGATATCGCTAGGATTTCAACCGTGCAAATATCAGAGATATTACTTTTTAAAAGAATCCATTGACGTGTTCCATTTCACATCCATTGTTTTCTTCATATTTTGTTGTTTCACTTATACGTATATCCTTCTTACCTTACATGTCGCTTTTGCGAAAGTGTGAAGAACAACTTCGATATGGATTTATTCTAAGTACACATAAAATTCCTTTCAGATAGGACATGAGTCTAATTGCATTGATCGAAATTTTGAACTACCAGATTCGGCAGCGAACATTGATCGTAGTAAAACGATTTCTCGCCAATGAATCGCTTGACAAGAATCACTAATGAATCGATCTGCACATACTATGAGTGAATTATTATTGATTCATTTAAAATGCTATATAAATTACTTCAAGTATCTAAATTTGTACCTTACTTTATGTAAATATATTTTTAGGCAAAGAATTTCCGATGAAATTTTTTATAAACTAAGTGCTATATTATCCAATAATAAAGGGTGTTCAAAATTGAGGTATCATTTTGATTTTGTCGCCTTTTCTACCTGGAATTTTTATACGAGGTTTCTTCAGGTATATTGTAAATACATTCCGGTTAGTTAATATGGAACGTTACACGAAGGAACAACGTGTTTTTGTTATTAAAACATTTTTTGAAAGTGGTAAAAGTTTTCAAGATGTAATTAAGAAATTTCGAAAAAAATTTGGTAGAGAAAATGCTCCAACAAATCGTGCCATCAAGCTGATGGTTGATAAATTTCTAGAAACTGGATCTGTTCTTGTTAACAGAAGCAAAACTTATCAACGTAGTGGACGTTCAACCGAGAATGTAGCAGCTGTGAGCAGAAGTTTTAAAGGAGATCCAAAAACTTCCATTCGTCATCGTTCGCAGCAATTAAACATAAAACCATCCACATTATTCAACATTTTGCATCGTGATTTCCATTTAAAGGCTTATAAGATCCAGCTGACGCAAGAATTAAAACCAACTGACCATGCATCACGTCGGCAATTCGTTTCTTGGGCAATCGAAAAACAAGAAGAAAATGAGAATTTGTTCAACAAAATAATCTTCACCGACGAAGCTCATTTCCAGCTCAATAGCTACGTCAATAAACAAAATTGCCGCATTTGGGGTGAAGAGAATCCAAGGGTTATCTTAGAGCAACCATTACATCCACAAAAAGTTACGGTTTGGTGCGGTTTGTGGTCAGGAGGAATCATCGGACCATATTTTTTTGAAAACGCAAATGGAAATGCGATTACGGTCAATGGAAATCGCTACAGGGAGATGATCCGAAGCTTTTTGTGGCGGGAAATTGATGATTTGGACGTAGAGAATATGTGGTTTCAACAGGACGGTGCCACTTGCCACACAGCAACAGAAACAATGGATCTTTTGAAGGAAAAGTTCGAAGATCGCATTATTTCTCGTAGAGGAGGAGTGAATTGGCCACCAAGATCATGCGATTTGACACCGTTGGATTTTTTTTGTGGGGTTTTGTGAAATCGAAAGTGTACAGCAATAATCCTACAACAATTCAAGAGCTTAAAATAAACATTATCGAGCAGATTTCAATCATTGACAACAGTTTATTGAACAAAGTGATTCAGAATTTTGGTAAAAGATTGGGAGCCTGCCGAGCCAGTAGGGGAAGCCACTTGGCCGACATAATTTTTCATTATTAACCGGAACCTATTTGTAATAAATTAAAATAAAAATATATTTAATATATAAAAAAAAAGTCTTTTTTTATTAAAATCAAAATGATACCTCAATTTTGAACACCCTTTAGAATGTCAGCGAAAATTAAAGAAGTTTACTTGTTATTAAATTCAACATTAGTGCCCAATTTTATATCCCAGTAGAAAATGTATGAAGTACTTCTCAAAAGAAGGCCTAATTCCACAGCTTGCAAAGAGAGCCCTTCCACAATTACTACTACGGGAAGCGAGAGAAGAAGGAGTTCATTCTTTTGTTTAGTCCCGAAGAAGTGAAGCGAACATAAAAAAGCACCATATATGGTGCCCATCCCGCTTGTGCACATAGCGTGATTAAACGCATTCTTGCAATTAGTCATTCAGTTTTTTTTTCGATCGATAACGTGCAGTGCGTAAAAACGGATTCGGTTTTTGTTTTTCGATCGTACAAATTGTTTTATTTTTGTGTTGTTTCAAATATCAAAAGTAAGTAAAAAAATATTAGAATAAATGTTATCAGTAGAGGAATCAGTGTAATTTTGCAAGTCGATAGAATGGTTAAAATATCTAGGAAATGGGTGTATTTTGACGGTGTTTTCGAACATTTTCCAGCTGTTGGTAATCTTATTGCGATTAATGTTCAGTTTTTATTAGTTTTTAGTTTAATATTTATAATTCCAGTAAAGTGCTATACATATTGCACATGACCGAACGAATATTCCGATCCGTTTTTCGTTTTTCTGCTTATTGTCAAATCTTCAGTAGATAATTAGAAAATTGGTTGGAATCGTTCATTACAACATTTTCAAAAATATCATAAGAGAAAATTGTAGAGTTTCATTGATAATATTAATACAAAGTCCGTTTGTCGGTACTATTTCTATTCGTATGACGGATTCACTTTTCTTTTATTATCAATTAAAACTACAAGTCCCTAGAGACTGTCCTTCATGATATTGTTGAGAATGTTATAATTAATGATTATTATCAATTTTCCAATAACTAAAATTTCATAATATGTCGAAAAACGAAAAATCGTATCGGAACATTCTTTCATTCGTGTGTGATGTGTACAACGGAAATAAATATAAATGTTGTGTTTGGCACAGTTTTATTTAGTTAATTCTGTCAATTTTTTTTTCTCTTTAAATATATAAAAAATATATATGGCATTCGGAAAAATCTCCACAATTTATTACGAAAAAATGTAATTATGAATTACAATTATGATGGAATCTAGCAGAAACTTGCATTTATAGCTTTTACTGGCATTGCAAATTTATCAGTCCTTATTATACTGCATACTTATTATAATAATTTTACTACTTAAATACAGAAGCCGTTGCCAAGGATAGCTACACTAAGGACAACTACGTAAAATCGATAAAAGATGGATTTAAGTTGGTAAAAAGTAAATACTACATATAAAGATAAATGTATCCAGAAAAAACAACTTGCAACACCGTCAACCAGCAGTCACTGTTAAACATTTTTCTTTTTACTTTTCACTTTTTATTTTATTACAAAAAGTTTATTTTAAGAACAGTGAATTTCATAAAACTATTTTTTTGTTATTTTATTTCAACAACAAAAGAAATGAATAAAATTTTGTTTCCGTAATGTAAAATTTATTAGTAATCATTAATGCTCATCAGAATTTTGTCCTTAACACACCTCTCACCATCACTACACATACATCCTCAAAATGTTTTTCTGTGCAAGAGAAATCCCGTTAAATGTTAAAAAGAAGAAAAGAGACCATGAAACGGTGGTTTGCCATTCTACAGATATGCTTCTATTACTACTTGTTAGACCTATTAAAAATGTGCTTCTATTGCTACTTGTTAGACTTATTAAAAAACTATTTCTATCACTGCTTATCAGACTTGTTGAATAAGTACTTCTAACACGCCTTCCATAGGAAGCTAGAAGAGAAGGCATTACCTCCAGTCCCGTTTAGTGTTAAAAAGAAGCAACGAAACAATGGAGACGGTAAGGCCTTCTGCTGCCTTAGAAGTACTTCGAGCAATGCTTCTAGAGGCCTGACTTTTTCTACTGGGAGTTTTTTGCGCGTACGTATAATCGTTTCGAGTTTTTATTCAATTCTTGAACCAATACTTATGTCGTGTATCAAAAACTGCTTTAGAGTGTGCGCCATGCTGTGCTTTTGTACTACACATAATAATTTGTGATCTTACTAGATAGTTCTTATGGAATATTTCTGTAAATTTATATTTTAAGATTCAATTTAGCGATTAGTGTTGCTCGATTAAAATATTCAGTATATTGAAATAATAGAACAACATATAGGTATATGTATTATACGTACAAATGAAAGTAAAATCAACTTAATTATAGTACTTAAAAAGAATATTTAATGGCACTTACGAACGATATTTTAATATTTATAACCACTTTTGTTGTTGGTTACTCGAGGGATGTAAAGCACGAGAGAAATTTCCCAACTGACTCTGTAATAAATAAAGTAAAGTATAATAAAATAACAATTCCACATATCATATTCGTGTGTGGCTTTTATCCATATTACGCGAATATACAACGTTGTGGGAATTATTCCACTGTGCATAAATCGAATTTCAATGAATTTCCGACAAAAGCTTTCCATCTCCGATTTTAATGTTGGCTGTAACGTAAATAGAGTGATGCTGAACCGCGTCGACCTGTTAATTACCTTTTATCACAAAACCCACAACATCGATTACCTACCGTCGTAAAAGCATTTGATATCCACGCTAAAATCTATTTTACTTGTAAATTGCAGTCACAGGATTTTTTGTTTAATGATCTATCAATTTTCAAAATATTTGAATCTCGAAGCAAATAATTCAGTTGCCTGTGCCATAGAATGTGTTAGGATCGCATCATGAAAATTACCTGCATTTATGATACGGCATTAATTAAAGCTGAATTTTAAAGTACAGTGGAAAGGACGTATGCAAATAGTTTGTTTCGTTTATGTCTATCTAGTTATAATATAATAGCTTATGATGTTAGTAGATTCTGTCCCTATTCAATTTTGCTTGATATCTTGGCTTAGCTGAATTTGTTTTAAAGCTGCTGAAAAAGTCAAAGAAGTGATGAAGTACAAAGCTGATAATTTGAACGGGCTATCGTATATTTTTCTGAACTAGCAATTTATCTACGTGACGTAGGTGTACACGAGGCCCGTCAGGTATTGGCACCAAGTATTGGTCGACTTGATCAATTTGTTTGTCTACTGAGATGAAAATGCAATGCGTTCGGTGGTGCAGTGGCTACGCGCGCCAAACATTCGCTCCAATACCAGAATTGATCGCGGGTCCAGGTTCGATTTCAATCTACATCCAAGTGTTTTATTTCGGAGTAGGAAGTAAGTACATAAGTAAGAAATAATATTAGAAGTATCTTAATTTAAAGAGATGCTAATAAATTTTTTTTTTTTTTGTTTTTTAGAGAATACAGAGTGCTAATTATACTGTTTTCAGAGAATATATATAGTGTATTTGCTGCTTTCAAAATTGTTTTTGGCTGATTACAAATTAAAATTTTTTGATTGCAAATTGAAGTTTACTACCCAAAAAATTGACTATTACTTTCCAATGTAATTTTACTTAAAAAAGTTAGACATATTTGCCTACTATCCAAAAGATGTAAAAGTCAATGAATTTTTTTTACTGTGTATGTTCGTATATTATAAGCAACTAAAGTATAAAAGTTATAAAAACTGCTAAATGTAACTAGTAATGACCACATAGCAACTAGCGGGTATTACTTCGTATTCTCTATCTTGCATTCTCCTTACTCTCGATTGCGTTAAGGGAGAGAATCCGACTAGAAACCACAAAAAATAGGTGAATTTTTAAAATTATTATCTCAAAAACTATTTGCTGGATTTCATTCAGGTTGGTTTTATTCGAAAATGTTAAGGTACGATAATATTTTTTTTTTATAAATATATATCAACCGAGGGCGCTGCTGTCATGGGCGGCGCAAAGAATGTCCGTCGCTCGCTCGGTCTTCGGATCCCAAGATTTGCAGTCGGTTGTTCCAAAACAAAAATTTCATAAAAATTTTGAAAACGTAAAATATGCTATTTGCTACGCAAGAGTTTTTGAACAAATACAGTGTTTCACGAAATGGCAGCCGATTGAACTTTATTTTTAGTTTTTAACCTCAATTATCGACCTTTTTGCCTTGATAAAGAAAAAATTATATTAGTACAAAAAAATCCTACGTAGCGAAGTAGAAAACCTGTCCGAAAATATTATGTGCAATTTTGAAAGATTTTGGGGTCCATCTTTAAAAAGTATGTTTCGAGTGTTTGAATGACGCTCTATATAGAGAATTCACGAAGGGTCCATTCCGGTTAATGGCCTATAACTTTCCCATTTATTGGAATTTTAATATGAAATTTACACACAATGTCCTCAAGACTAAAAATAAATGTGAGCAAAACAAAAATTGTTTTCACTCGCATCTCCTTAATACCATCAACTGTAGGTAATATTGGAAATCATTATTTTATCCTAAATATGCCCAGTTGGCAAGAACCGTGGCTGAAGTATTTTTCATATTTCATAATCCAGAAATTGGTTCGAAAATTCAGTTGGAATTTTTTTCTGTTTTCTGAGATTTTCATTTGATTCTTTGTGATGTTCATGAAAAATCAATAAAAAAAAAAACTTTTAGTCATTCCGTAAATGAAATAATATGAACTAATACAATATAAAACGAGGCCAATAAACCTATAACGACAAAGTCCCTAGCAGTAAGAAATGTTTACATCAAAATTTCTTTCACAATTTTGCAGTTGGTCAACATACTCGTAAAATGTTATATGACCATAAAACATGAAAAATACCACACTATTGTCCGACTCTAACAAAACCAAAGTTTCTTCTTCTTCCGCTACCCATCAACCAAATAGTTACTCGTGTGTGACCCGAAGATGGATACTTCTGGTACTTCTTAGCTAACAACTGATCCAACTACTTTTCAATCTCGTCCATGTTTTTCTGAAGATGTCCTTTTTCGGTTGTTATTTGAAATCCTTTGTATAACATATTTTGAAGGTTAGTGATGCATTTTTTTCCGCTGTAGTAATTCAACTTCGGACTTACATATACCTATTTAAGATGCAAATATGAAATTTATGTAATTTATTTTTTCAAGAAATGTCGAATTCTGGAAATCATTTATTGATTTGCGTATTATTTGCCATTCAGTGAGAAAAAAGGAATGAATTCTTAGTTGGTTGAGAATTATCGTTTAATACCTACTACTTGACGTCGGATAATCACTCGCTTAAATATTGTAGAAGACAAGCTCTTATGATTAAACATAAGTATAATGTGGCCTTAAAAATTTAATATACATATACCATAAGGCGCCGTACACATACTACGTCACACGAAAAGGGGTAGGGGGTAGTTCCAAAAATGTGACATAGGGGCCACTAGCGTAGGAACGGGGGGGGTTTGGGGACAAACCCCCCCCCCCCCCCCCCAATGATTAGCTCACCTAGTAAGTTATATTTTTTTTTTAATCATCAGCACGAAAAAGCTAGAATGTAGTAGCGTAGAGCGAATGTTTGTGAAGCCATTTTAAAGTATCCCACACACTGACGCGATTTATTCGCAGCGGAAAATTCGCCTTCTTTTATTTACATGGTAACTAATGGGAATGACCACACCGACGCGGTGCGTATTCGCTGTTGCTGCGGTTTTGCAGCGTATTTATTCGTGGCGGATTTCGTTCGCGGTTGGACGCGTTTTTCTCGCTTTCGCTCGTTCGCCAATATCCTATTTTATTTAAATTGGCGGATGATAATTACAAAACCGTTAAAAGAAAACCATATTTCTGTCATTCAAAGTTGATGTCATGGACCCACTTTCCAGTTTTCTGGAAAACAAATTATTATTTGAAAGCGAATTTCACCGCGATTGAAAACGCTGTAATGTGGGCATATAGACGAATTTCGCAATCGCAGCAAGCGCGAATTATCCGTTGCCGCGACGTCAGCGAATAAATCGCGTCAGTGTGTGGGATACTTCATACTGCTTGATTATTGTTAGTCTCCAATATACATATGTACTACAGTGTATATGTGATGTATAGTGATTTTGTGAATATGACTTCAAAATAACAGATATTATCTACTGATCACCATCAATTATGGACCGGTGATCGATGAAAAACGTTGAATCTCTCTACTAACAATAATAATGCTTCAATTCGAAACAAATGAATTGAATCAAAATTGTACGTTTTTGTATAAAGCGTTTCATGCCAGGGGGCAGTGAAATGCAAATAGTTGCCTAGTACATATTCAAAGGTTTGGCTATTTTTGCTTTCAAGACCAGAATATAACATACCATACATGTGAGTAAGAAGCTGATAGTAGCAAATTGTTTATTGCCGGTCCTTTGCGATAAATCGTCCAGCTTCAAAATAGTCGCTGCTCGTCATCTCCACTACCTACATATGTATATCTCTATGGTTTTAACTATCAAAGTTTATGAATTCAAACGATTAGGTTATTCCATCAAGAATCGCCAAAAATGACAAAATTGGTGACTTACCATCGCCGATTCTTTTCAAAAATTTATGTACTCGAAGAATTAATGAAGAAAAAAATTTGACTTCAATTTTTTTTCTATCTCATTTTTTTGTTAGTTATAGTATGTTAAAGATTTCACAAAATTATATATCTTTTATATATGTATCTCTGGTACTTAGTCTTTACCGTAGAATAATGAAGTAGGACTTATTTTACAGTTCAAGGTTGTCGCAATATAAAAATAATACGAGTAAAACTTATCCTTGCAAGTTTTTTTTAAGGAAAACGACTTAGTCTTTTCCTTGAATATCTCAATCTCAACTAGGGGATCGTGGTAAAAAAAATTTAAAAAAATCTTTGATTCTCAATTAAGGTTAGTGTAGTTCTTAATAATAATATTAATTTTTTTTTACCCTGATCCCCTTGAGATCCTAAATCCTGGTCTCCTTAATTCTTCACCTCAAACCGTCTCGATTTAAAGACCTCGTCCTCCTGTAGCTAAGTTTTAACATAGCTTTGCTATCTTCCTCAACCAAGTATAATACGTTTTATTTGCTGTCGATGAATCATCGTCGATTGATTTTGTCCGTGTCGTAGCCATTTTTTTTCTAGATTAGTCTCAAGATATATGAAATTATCTATACTCTCCAAATTATGTATACTGCAAAATTGGTAATAGTATAATAATAGTAATAGTAATAGTATTGGCAGAGTCAAGATTGACAAATACCTCCTCAGCACCAGGGAAGGATTTTGCGAGGATGCTTACATACATATATCGTTAGCCTTTGCTATTGGATGGTTAGGTTTAGGTTTAGGTTTCAGTGGCGGCCAAATGCTCCACATAGACCCACGAGGGTCCATAGTGATACCACATAAAAATAGGAGACCCAATGTACTTATGGTAGGTGCCCTTGCGTTTCGATCTGTGTTGAGAGTTCCTCGTTTAATTCAAAGGTCCCTGTAACCATAGCAAAGTTGGTTAGACTCTGCATGCTGTTAAAAGAGACTTCTTTAAGGTTTGCGAAGGTCGAAGCACCCAGAGCTTTCAGCCGTCTTTTAGCGAGAGCTGGGCAGTTGCACAGGAGGTGTTCTAGCTATTGGATGGACTTGAATAGTAGTGTCTCATTAGTGTCGACCAGGGTTTTTCGGATGACATTTTCTAGTGCTAAGTTGAAAAGCATGGGTGCTAGACCATCTCCCTAGTTTAAGGGGGACTATCAAAAAACATTTTTTTGTTCATCTCAAAGTTTATAGTTTTAGGAAAGTTGTCTGTAAATTTCATGTTAAAATTTCAATAATTGTGGAAGCTATGGGCAATTAACCGGGATGGGCCCTTCGTGAATTCTTCGTCATTCAAACGCGATTATCTCGAAACATACTTTTCAAAGACCGTTCCCAAAATCTTCGGAAAATGGCTGAACCGATTTCTTCAAAAATTTCACACATTAGTTTTGGATAGGTTTTATAGTTTTTGAGATAATAATTTCTAAAATTCACCAATTTTTTCTGCTTTATACTCCCCCTTAAGCAGTGCTGCCAGATTTGCAAACCTAAAAAATCGTACCGTACCATAAAAAAAATCCTACCGAGGGAGATTTCATCGTTCAATTCACTTTAATGGTAAATTTTATCAGTCAAACATGGAAGTGTTCTTCACACACTACATATTTAAGGGGAGCAAACCCTTTAGACGCCCAGAAGTGATTCATTTTGCATGGATTTTTTTTATGGTGATAAAATAATCGCATCATTTTAAGATTTTGACATGATATTATTACAACTTTCAAGTGCTGTTTTTTACAAAACAAAATGGCGTTTTTATAGGATATTCCTTTAGGTGACTTTCGTGTGATATCGAAAACCGCTCCATTTGTCATTTTTATTCTATTGATCTAAAGCTGAAAACTAAAATATTTTTTTTGAATACTAACAGATAAATGGAAAGGATATACATACCTAAACTTTAAAAAAAAAAAAAAAAAAAAAAAAAAAAAAGATATAAGGCTTTTCTCTCAAATGTTAATTTTTCGAATATTTTCGTTACAGTTTGTACCCCAAAAAAGTGGTTTATTTACGCGATATCCTCAAAATTTTAGGTATATCCTTCAGATATATATATATATAGACAAAAAGCTCCCAATTAACCAAATCGATCCATAACCCTTTTAGGTACAATAAGAGCAGCTTTTGAAGATCTAGTTTTGAGATAATCGCGTTTAAAGGTTTAATACGGGAAAACTATTAGTTTTAGTGACTTATCAAATCATCAATTCCAGGAGCATATAAGAAAACTGCAACTTCTAACTCACTCACACCGTCACTTGTATTCCCCTCGCATATATCTGTGAATTCATTCCCTTGATAATATCCTTTCTTAGAACATTTTCAAACTATATTACCTTGCGTTCCTTTAGGATAGTTTGGCAAAAATGTTTCACTACAATATGGTTGAAAAATCGTACATTTTGCGTACGATGAAGGGTTCTCATCTCTGAAAAATCGTACATGTACGATGAAAATGGTACGCCTGGTAGCACAGCCCTTAAGTCACACTCAGTTGGAAAACTGGTTGTGGAATCGTTTTGTATTCCTTGTAAGCTGAAATTTTTTCAGTGTGTAAACCAGGTGGGCTTTCTTAAAGTGACTGTGGTCAATTGTAATTGTAATTGTAAGCGGAGATTTTAGATATTCTCAATCGTTTAAAGTTTAAAGTTTTTGATATTGGTAAAGAGTGGGGGAGTGAGAAAAAACAATACCTCCGAATTGCTCGAGATATAATGATAGATAGATAGAATTTATACGGGAAAAATATGTAGGGCTTCCGAGTTTGATATCTCGAGAATCGCTTCATAAGATCTCGAAAGAGAGCTTCATTCCTTACAAATTTCTCTTTCTTTTATTGTAGTATATAATATCTACTACTACTACTACTAATAGCTACTTGTAGATAAAATCGAACCTTACTGCTCAATTTAAAGTTCAAATTGATCAATATTAAAAAAATTTTACTGACCCGCCCCCCGAAAATCATGTCTAGCTGCGCCACTGATAGGGGCCATCAGAAAGATGTGACGTAACAAATTCTGAACAGAAGTTTTCTTACAAATTAATATCATAATAATTTACTGGCAACCCTGCAATATATGTCACAAAGCCGCAATTGCGATTCACGACAGACCAATATTCTTTTGTTTTATACTTTTGCAGTTAACTAAACCCTTGTCAGGTCACTGAGGTAGAAATTTACGTTAAATTCTCTTATCTAGTCTACTATCTACATATAGAAAAAAGTTATAAAAAAAGTCATAAAAACAACAATGCTGTTGTTGTTTTGCATGTAAATTTTCTAACCTGCTGTGATCTGGATAAGTGTCAAAAAAATCACCTATTATATTGTGTACGTATGCTTTTCACTTTATTATTTATAATACAGTATTGTTAATGATTTTCAAAAAAAAAAATTGCTGCCCTCAAAGTTTTTTTGTCCACGTTTCATGACTAGTAGACGCGAAAAAAGCAGTAAAAATTTTCACTCCGTCTGTACGCCGTACCCCGTACGCCGTACCCTGTACGCCGTACGTCGACCGCCCCAAAATCTTTGAAGGCTCGTAGCTCTCAAGCCAGTGGAGCTATTAAATTAAAATTTTTTCTAAGAATAGACTTGGTGGACCCCTTGAATTGACATTATTTTCAGGGGAGGAGGTGTAAGGGGGAAGGCGGGGTAAGCGTTTTAGACGAAAAATTTAGGTTTCTAGATCCCAGGAACCGCTTGTGTTAGAAGGCTGAAACTAAGAATTTCTATAGAGCTTTGATAATGAACCCATTTGGAAAAAAAACAGATATGGGTGAAGGGGTGTGGGAGTGGAGGGGGAAATAATGCGTCCGAAACGCAAAAATGCCGAAATCGACAAATTCTAAAATCTATATCTCCTTAACCATTAATAGCAAGCAATTAAAACTTAACAAATATCTGTAGTTATATTAGGAGAGTAGATTGAACAAAAATTTTTGGGTGGGGGTAGTGGCGTACGGGGTTGGGGGCTGAAATACTTAAGATTACGATATCTCACAAACCAATGGCACCAGAAAAACAAAATTCGGTTTGGGTATAAAGCTTGATAAATAAAGATTGCTCAAAGTAAAATCTTTGAAGGGGGCGGGGGAGTACGTAAGTGGAGGGGATAAGAATTTTTCAAATGTAATACGTTTCATATCTCAATAACAGTATAAGGTACATGCTTCAAATTTTTACCAGAAGTCGACCTAATAGAACCCTAGTAGGGAAAACAATTTTGGGGTGTGAGTGCAGCGGATGAGGGTGGGGAAGGGTGAGAAGGAAAAAGTTCCAACGTTCATATCTTAAGAACCTATAATGATAGAAAGCTGGAACTTGGTAATTAGATAGAGCTATAGTAGTGGCATGTTGGAAAAATAAATTTTTTTTTTTTGGGTAGTACGGTACGGGGGTGGAGGTGTTTTTCTCAACTTTAGAACGGCTTACGCTAGGAAGTTGAAACTCGGTACGTATATGTAAATCAACTAGAAAAGTAATTCTGATAAAAAAAAATTTAATATTCATTGCCGTTAGGAAGAGGGGGTAAGAAAAAAATTGTCAGTGAAAATAAAATGCATATATTTTCACGATTTTCGTCATATTTCCGAGGTCTTTCCAAATATTGAATTCATTTTTATTCAACGAATTGTTCATATAAGTACCTAGAATGGGTTTTCAAGATTTTTTGAAATTCGACCCCTAAGGGGGTGTTAAGTGGTTGTATACTTTTTTTTGAATTCCGGAATATCTCTCAGGTCTGATCAAATATCACATCCACGGGCTTGTTTAACAATCATCAATTATTTTTGTTTATGGTTTCTTCATATGAATACCTAGTAAGTGTTTTCAAGATTTTTTGAAATTCGACCCCGAAGTGGGTTTAAAGGGGTTTTATACTATTTCGTGAATACTGCCTTATCGCTCAGGTCTGATCAGATATCGAATATCTTTTCGCTTCCACAGTCTTGTTTAATAATCACCTATTTCTAAGTTTTGTCTTCTTCAACCTCTAGACCGCATCCCGGAATATGACCCAATTATATAATTCATATGTTACACCATATTCTAATCGCTTCTCGAACTTTTTGTTAGGTTTTCAGTCACATAGTAATATACACCGCATCCCCGAACTGAACACGTTCCAAACTTATGCCGGAAAAATAATAAAGTTGCGCCCAGACTGTTGGCAGATTTTTTTTTAATAAAACAGATGAAAATTAGCTCTATTTCTTGCTTTTATTTTTGAAACATTCTAAACCTTGTGACGTCACAATGTTTGATGACATTTTGCGACAAAGTGTGACAACGCGGGAGGGGGTATTTACAAATAGTCAAAATTCGAGTGATGTAGTATGTGTTTCGTATGTTCATGTACATAGTTCAGATTCAGAAGTTGTAAGATAAGTGATTCAGGGTGATGAGAGGACCTGGAATGACGATAGGACGAAGGAAACCATTGTTATCAATCATATTTTTTTGAGGATACTATGAAAAAAGAGATAGCCGGAGATAGCCTCCGGGTGTGTGGGAAATAGTACAGAATGTGTGTAAGTCATTGTAGTTCTGACATTACCGCGAAATTTTGTAATGTTTTTCGAGTGCTATGGTAAAACAACCAACGACAGAACCACACGACTGTCACATAGCAGCCGACAGATACACTCCAAATAGAACGCTACCACACAAATCTCCGACAACTGCATTCAGCAAGTATCCCTCCTATACTTGCAAAACGGAAACTATTAAATTTCTTTAATTTAATAACAAAATCATTAATTTAAGTTACTGCAGTCATAATTCATTTCGAAAGGTTGGTCATCCCTCGGTGCATAGTGTGCAGGGTAGTAGTTGGTGGAAGGGTGCTTATAGATTTTAGTTTTGTACCCTATACGTTTATTCCAGCTGAACAGTTTCGTCAAAAGGACGTACTGTGAGTGAGAGTAATGTCACTTGAGCCCACCTGATAGCTCTGTACAAGCACACTTCGAATATTGCCGACAAATTTATACCATATATGCTCTATGCGCAATCAAACCACATTAGTAGGTAACTCCACGCTCCTCTTCTGAACTTTGTATGTACAATGATGTGACCTTCTCAACCGCAATCAGATCCTGTGAACGCCACAAGGTGAAGTAAAAAAATAAAATAATGGAAGATGGGCTTCTCGTTCATTTCTCTCCTTTTTTTGCATTTAGCTGTTTTTCATCACGAGCGCAAAGCTACCCTTCATCACGGAGGTGTCATATTACTGCCATCCCATCATCCAGCATATGCTGCGATCGCAATTAATTTTGCTTTCCAGGGAAAGAACCATCGAGTGGTGGTATAGCACTATCGACCCTTAGCACTTTTCCAACTCAATAATGGGTAGATCTGATTCCCGTCCTGTGAATCTTTCTTGCTGTGCTTTAAGCACAGACGGTATTGTCTTGGGGATTTCAAGGGACACTTTATTTTCACAGTGACCCATGGTGTGAAAGTAGACATTTCCGTCCATAAATTGATAAACATTACGTAAAAAATGCAGAAGAAAATTAATTAGAATTAGACATACCCGCATATAGACATAAGGCCTAGCTACTACAGCAATTTACGTAATATCATCCAGAAAAGAAGGACATCTTATCCCGGAACTTAAGGCTGAGAGCAAACATGCTCCTCTGCTTTTTCATAATTTCATTGTCCCTCTTCGGAGTGCTCTTGGCTGCTTTTACTTGGAGGCTTGCAACCTAGGACCCACTTCCCTAATACTTTTTTTCCTTGCATAAGTATTAGAAGGCACTTTGTCTCAACGGAACATCTTCCTGCCTTTAACGAAATTATGACTGCACCCCTAGAACGGCGAATTTTCTAGCAGAAAGGGATGGTTGAAATGATATTTTTTTTTCAGTGTGTGTATGTTAGGTGGGGGTGGCAGTAGGGATGCCTATGTGCGACCGTATAATTTCAAAATGTCTCGTTCTCCCGCAGGATTTGGTCTTGTTTTCCAGAGTTCGTTCCTCGCTCTTGTGCAATGATTTTCATTTCGTTCGTTTCAAGCAAACATTTTTGCTGACAGCCAACAATAAGACGTAATGACACATAAAAGGATACACTTTAAAAGAAACTGGGTCCTGCCCAAGATTATTTCATTATATTAAATCGCCTTTCGCTTAAATGTTAATCTTTGCGTTAAGAGGCACCTCTTAAGAATACTCGTCTCTTAATTTCTTGTCAAATGCGACTATGTGAAACTGTATATATATTCTACTTCATTTTTAATTTGTGTATTGCGTAACAAAATTTTCCTCATTCTTCTTCTACATGGTGCTACTTAGTTCGGGATAGCAGAAAAGTTGCAAAACATTAAAATTAAAATTAATACATTAAAATTAAAAATAAACATAACAGAGTCACGATTGGCTCCAAGCCAATCGTATGATACTCTAGATGAAATACTGAATTCCGATTTATATTTTAGTTAAAAATATATCAAAAGAATGAGGAGTGCACAAACATTTAATACATGACTTTTTACTTACAGGTAGAAACTAGTGTATAGTGGCTACTCGATTTCTTGATTTATAGTGAGTTCCATAAATTAAGTTAGGACATTTTACAGAATTTTTGTATGGCGACTACATGAAGGACTCATAGGATATTTTTCATATTAATAGTTTCAGCTGAGACTATTATAAAACCAACGTATACAAAATTTCAAAGTCGTAACGTAAAGCGTTTTAAAGTTATCGTTCAATATTGGTGAACACGTGACTTAAGGACTTTTGTATGACAGCTACCCGAAGGAGTTGACGGATGGCGCCAACTAATGAACTCAGTCTTACTTTTGATATAAAACTAATTCCTGTAAGATTTTGAATCCCTGCTCTAACTCGTACTGGAGCTATAGTGGATTCTATAACTTGCATAGATTTTTGAAAGACTTCTCTAGGCTGCTACACGAAGGACTCATGCGATTTGTATCATACTCTGAACTTTCACTTCAAACATTGTAAACTTTAAGTATGCAATATTGCAAGCTTCTAACTTAAAGCATTCGAGCAATAATTGTGAAAACGTGTTTCAAGGACTCTTGTATGGGAGGTACCTGAAGGAGTAGAAGGATTTCGTCCATTAACGAACTTCCTAGGTCAACGCGTTCGTGAGTTATCGTCAGTGACCAACACAGAATTTTCGGGCCTGGGGATAAAATTCATCCGGGCCCCCTTCATATTTCGTATGGAATTTCGTGGGTTTTGTTTGCAGTGGACTAAACACGAGCATAAACTTATCTTTTAGTGAGTACGGTCAACAGTAAGAATCTTATAAAATGCAAATTTATAAATTACTTTTAAAAACTGAGAATAAGAGCCGTCCCAATCATACAAAAGTTTAGTTAAATTGAAATTATTTATATTATTCGATTTGATGCAAAACTAAAAAAAAAACTTAGTAATACTCTAACATTAAACAAATAAAAAAAAACTAATCAATAGAAATTTATTATCAAATGAGATGATGTAAGTAATTATAAATAAATCTTAAGTAAATTTATATACATAATACTATTTTCAATAGGTACTATTTTTAGTGCGTTTTAGTTCTATTTGTTCTTTAACTACGTCACTTAAAGATTAAAAACAAAATGTTTTTCAATTTTACACGTCTTTCAGTTTGGAATATCGACGAAGAGCATCTTGAGCAAATCTTTTAATGACGTCTGAAAAATCAACTGCATTAGTGAGTTCGTTCTCAATAGATAAGAGCGCTAAACCAGAAAGACGTTCCTGATGCATCCGAGTTCTTGCAACAGTCTTGATACGCTTCAATTTGCTAAATGAACGTTCAGCACTACATATAGAGACTGGAATAGTGCCAAAAATTCGTAATGCAATACACAGCTTTTGAAATATATCCACGAAATGAAACTCATAAATGCTGTTCAGCATTCTAAGTGGAGTATCCAGTTCAGCTTGGTTAGCAAAAACGTTTTCTGAAATTTTCACATAATGCGATATTTCATCCTCAAGTTGTTGGTTCAAATCTTCTGGAAACCTTTCAACAAAAGTATTGATAGTGCTAGATATTTGGATTTGTCTCCATTTCAAAATTACAGAAAAATCTTGACAAATCAATTTTGCTTGCTTCGCTCGATTATTCAAATCAAAAATTAAGAAATCAAATGTTTCCAAGAAAATTTCTCGTTTAAATTTTGCAACACCACTTTCGTTAGGGGGATCTAAATACTCTTCACGATTTGACATTATCCTGCTAGAAATATTAGATAGTTTATGTGGCAGAAAACGACTTCTTTTGGCGGGTAATATTGTGTCGATGTTACAATTTGTAGCCAGCTGCTTACTTTTTGAGAAGTAGTCATCAAATTGATTTCGGTAGGACCTAAGTTCTTTGACGAGTGATTCAATTAACTTTATGCCCGAATCTAAAGATAACTTCGAGCTTTGTAAAATGACGCTACGTTGATGAATCATCGATAGTACATCTCGCCAAGAAACTATCATCAGCACTACGTTAAATGATGTAAAAAAATGGATTAACCCGATTACCTCAGCTTTTATACTGGTGCTAATTTGCCATCTTCTACAATTTTTTTCAAGGCAAGCAGGATGCCTTCAACCTTTTCAGCAAAGGGTTGTACAGCATCTATGCGTGCACTCCAACTGGTAGTTGATGAAGAATGCAAGGATCTGTTTCCTGAATAAAATTTCCCAACGATGTGGACTTGATGAAAATGTCGCATATACACGATCAATATTCTCAAAAAATGTTTTGATGTCAGCGCATAACTCTGCAGCGTGTACACCGGTTAAATTCAATGTGTGTGGAACGCACGCTGAAAACGTTATAGAACATGACATGTTGGCAGCATTATCACTTCCAAATCCTCTGCATGCCGAAAGAGATCTGCCTCGTGCTTCGAGGGCTGTTTAATTTAGTCATTGCGATTTCAACTTGCAAATATCTCTTATTGATGATGCAAGTTTAATTTAGTAGATTGTTTTAGTGAAATGACTAAACGTATTGAAATTTTATCGTATATTTAAACGTTTAAACGTTTTTATCGTATATTTTCTTCTATCAATTAAATTTGTTTATATAGTTTTATATACGAGTGCATATGTAAAACCAATAAATTTCTTACCTATAAGTAACGAAAACATAAAAGAATTCTTTCTTTATTATCCTTAAAACAAATAAACGACACAATTAACATCTAATTTTGATTGCAAACTGAATTCAATGCAGCTGTTAAATCTGATCGATTCTTATGAAAATACACACAATGAAGCTGTCAAAGTTACGCGCTTTACAGCTTCATGTCGATTGTTTTACTGGGCTGGTGTTATGGATTTTTTTTCCTGTATTAAAGCCGAAGCTACACGATCAGTGCTGCCACTTTTGCATCCGAATATAGTGATAGATATGAATAACCATGAAATAACCTTTCACACAGGTCTGTAAGGTTTCAGCAATTCAGAAAAACAAACGAAATGATGCCGGTAAAACGTTGGAGTTATGTTTGATACACTCAATTGTGTGTTTTTTAAAGGAAGAGAGTAGCGCGTGGCGCCAGTCACATGCAATGCCCGGCTCCGCCAGGCCCCTTGAGAGGCCGGGCCCTGGGGATCCATCCCCACCTTCCTCCTCTGTTGGCCCCTGGTTATCATGCAAACGGACGGACAGACAGACGGACGGACAGACGGACGGACGGACACGGATTTGGTGGTTTTGGTCCAAAATAAACATAAAATAACATATAACTTTTCTTCGTCCGAGGATCGGTTCTGTGCGTTACAAACTATCCGGGCTGGATTAAACTTATAATACTCTATATGATTTCATCTAGAGTATAAAAATCTGCCAACGCGTTCAATTCGGGGATGCGGTGTATGTTACTATGTGACTGAAAATTTAATAAAAAGTTCGGGAAGCGGTTAGAATAGGCTGTAACATATGGGATGCGGTCTAAAGGTTAAAAAAGAAAACAACTTAAAAATAGGTGATTATTAAACAAGCCCGTGGTAGTGAAAAGATATTCGATATCTGATGAAAAAGTATTACACCCTCTTAAGGGTCGAATTTCAAAAAATCTTGAAGGATCCTTAGAATAAAAATGAATTCAATATTTGGAAAGACCTAGTAAATATGACGAAAATCGTGAAAATATATGCATTACATTTTCACTGAAAATTTCCCTTTAACTCTTTAACTCAAAGCCAACTTTATGACGACTGTGAATAGCGGCCATGGATTTTAGAATGTGTCGGTCTCGACTTTTTTGCGTTTCGGACGCATTATTTTTTGCGATTTGTCCATTATCAAAGCTCTATCACAGAAAGAAATTCATAGGTAAAAATGCCTAAGTACTTCGGCATTTAAAAGTCAACTAAGGCTTTTAGGTAGTATACCTAAAATAAATGTAATATGTATTACCTAATAAATTAGGTGAATTCGAACGAAAAATGTAATATTACCTAATTTATTTTAGGAATATTACCTAAAAGCCTTAGTTGACGGTTAAATGCCGAAGCACTTAGGCATTTTTACCTATGATTTCTTTCTGTGATAGAAATTCCTAGTTTCAGCCTCATAAAATAAGCGGTTGCTGAGATCTAGAAACCAAAATTTTTCGTCTGAAACGCTTCATCCATCTTCTCCATCACACCCTCACCTCTCAAAAAAATGTCACTTCAAGAGATGGTGTGGGTGTTCGAAAAGTAACTTAAGTCGGCAAGAAAAACTTGATTTTTGTTTTATTTATTTAGTTTTTATTTATTTTTCAACATAGTCTCATTGTAACTCAATACACTTTTGCCAACAATGCTCCAGCTTCTTTAACCCTTCCGTATAATACATTTTTGACAACTCCTCTAAATGAGCCTCTGTGGCAGCGATGACACATATCTTTTTCCTGCCAATGATTTTTTTAAATTGGGAAACAAAAAAAAGTCGCAGGGGGCCAGGTCTGGAGAATAAGATGGGTGCGGAAGCAACTCCTAGCGTAATTCAATTAATTTTTGAAGTAACGTTATGATTTCGCGATGGATTTCGCGTTGTTCGTCCATCTCGCCGATAATTTTGATATACCCAAATGCTCATGTAGGATTGTCCAGACGCTGTTAGCTGAGATGCCCACAGCCTCGGCTATCTCGACCACCTTGACTCGTCGATCGGCTAATACGATATCATGTACCTTATTGATCATTTTTGGTTTGTGGCCGTTTTTGGACGTCCAGGGCGGGGTTCATCCTCGATGCTAGTACGGCCACGTTTAAATTCGTTTACCCAGAAACTGATAGTTGGTAACGAAGAAATTGATGTGCCATGAACTTCTTGCAAAATCTGCTGAATTTTGGTCACTTTCTTTCCCGCCAAATAAAAATGTTTTATCACTGAACGAAATTCTTTTTTTTTCCCATTTTTAAAAAACACTAAACACGTCGTATTTAATCCACCACCAAAACAAAACTAAGCATCCAAAATGGCTAAAATTTTGACAGCACTCTTACAAAAGACTAAACTTTACAGCCATCATACTTTTTTTTGATATACGCGTGCTGTGTGTGTTTAACTTAAGTTACTTTTCGAACGACCCTCGTATGTCATGTCTGTTAAAAAAAAATTTTTTTTTAATAGCTCATAGGGTTTGGGAACTATAATTCCTCAAACGAGTTTGTGTACGGACTGAACCTTTTCTTTGCTTACTAAAATAATAAAGTAAAATTCAAGAAGAAAATCTTAAGCACTAGAAAAAACCGCCAACAGACTGAAAACAACATGGGGTCAAAATATCGACAAAATCTCTCATGGGATAGATATCGAAAAACTCTGAAACCGATTTTTAGGTGATTGTATAAAAACATTAAAAGTAAAAATCAGCCCAATACGTAGTGTAGTATTGTATTTTAAGAGATATGTCGGAATTCTTAAAAATGAACACAAACAATTTTACACCGACTTAGGTGTTCAAAATCCAGAAATTTAGTGGTTATACTCTAGATGAACATATAGAGTATTATAAGTTTAATCCAGCCCGAAAAGTTTGTAACGCATAGAACCGAGCCTCGGACGAAGAAAAGTTATGTAATATTTTGTCTTTATTTTTGGCCAAAACCCCCAAATCCGTTTGCTGTCCGTCCGTCCGTCCGTCCGTTAGCACGATAACTCAAGAACGCGTTGACCTAGGAACTTGAAATTTTGTCACAGCTTGTAAAATGGAAAAAGTAAGGCTAAGTTCGTTAATGGGCGATATCCTTCCACTCCTTCGGGTACCTCCCATACAAGAGTCCTTGAAACACGTTTTCACAATTATTGCTCGAATGCTTCAAGTTAAGAACTTGAAATTTTGCATACTTAAGGCTTACAATGTTTGAATCGAAAGTTGAGAGTATGATGCAAATCGAATAAGTCCTTCGTGTAGCAGCTTAGAAAAGTCCTTCAAAAATGTATGAATGTTACTGAATCCACTATAACTCCAGAACGGGTTAAAGCAGGAATTTAAAATTTTACAGGAATTAGTTTTATACCAAAACCAAACATGTTCACCAATATTGAACGATAACTTTAGAACGCTTTAAGTTACGACTTTGAAATTTTATACACATTAATTTTATAATAGTCGGAGCTGAAACTATTAATATGAAAAATATCCCATAAGTCTTTCATGTAGTTGCCATACAAAAATTCTGTGTCCTAACTTACTTTATGGAACTCACTATAAATCAAAAAATTGAGTAGCCACTATACAACAATTTCTACTTGTAAGTAAAAGGTCATGTAACAATTGCTTGTGCTCTCCTCATTCCTTTGATATATTTCCAACTAAAATATAAATCGGAATTCAGTATTTCATCTAGAGTATCATACGATTGGCTTGCAGCCGATCGTGACTACGTTATGTTTTTTTATATAATTCCAACGAAGTTAAAGTGCATTCGGTATCTCATTAGAACTAAGAAATATGTCAGAATTCGTGAAAGCGTATATAACTAATTTACATTTCCTCAGGAGAAGAATGTTGCGACGAATTACCAGCTTCAGGAATCGTTTGGATAACTTTTAGATCTCTTTGTTTAATTCTACATTATTCTTTATATGTATATGATAGTTAATTTATGTAGGTATTTAGATTTTCCCTTTTGAATTGCATTTAAAATTTAATCCTTTTTCCCTCCGTTTTCGGATGATGTGAAATGGTTTTTTATTAATTTTTTTTTAGAGTTCATATTGAATTTCATTTATCAGTATTATCTACATATAAGTCTTAAATGAAAAATCGTATAGAACATTTGATTATAGGCATATCAGCATGCTGCCTGGCTAATCATTTCTCAATATTCATAATATTAATAGATCTGGAAAACATTCTCAACTCGCTCATACGCCTCAACACGTCGAAAAGATGTGACAAAATCCGTTAAAATTATAAACAAACCTCATTTCATGAACAAGTTTTTTGCTTAGGACACCAATCCAACTTGTTATTTTTTTATTGCTTCATTACTTTTATGATTTGTTTATTATTTCCAAATTTAAGCTTCTAGTTTTATACTGGTTTTAGTATCTACTTTTAGTTAGTTAGTTTTAGTTTTAGCTTCTCCGATCAAACAATTTATTTTTCTAGCGTTCCCTTATGATGTCTTTATACAGACTTAAACTCTTGGCTTGTCACTCCACATTCACATAGGTACTCTCTAACCGCCTAAAAGTTCTATTTCTAATCTACGCCCCTTGTATGCTTACACACAATCACATTCTTTTACCTTCAGATACGAACCGTTCATATGATTTATAGGTCGTATTCGAATACCTAATATCTGACACTTCATAAACCAAAACTTAAATTAAATTTTATAGAAAAATTTAATTTTTTTTATTTTCGCTAAGATTAATTGATAGCTCAGTTGTCGTAAAAGTAGTCAAACACGAACCGAAAAGGAATTGAGACAGTTTTAGACAATCGCAAACTCCACATTTTTCATCCAAACTTCTCTCCCTCACACTCCTTTGCAAAAGTTACTAATTAAAGTTGTTCACTCAATCTGAACATAAAAAATTTAAATTAAAATTTAAATGAATTTGTCATCCACGAGCATTCAAATGAGCTTAACTTTTTTGTGTGTTTCGAAATGTTTTATTTAATAAAAAATAAAAAAGTTCAATTGAAATAAAAATACGTTATTAATAAAATAATAAAGTACATACATACAACAAACATCACAGAATTATAATAGTAACACTGTAAAATTGTAAAATCAACGCTTTTACTCTTGGGCGAAACTCCATTAATTTATTTTTAAGCTATTTTTAAAAAAAAATGTTTAATTAAAAATTTATTTGAAACTTAATTCTAAAAAATTTTGGGGTATTCGTGAAAAGTATACAGCTCATACACCTTCTTTCGCTTGAAATATAAAAAAATTCTGAAGAGCTCAAATATCTAAAACTAATTTTGATTGATTGATTAATTGATTTTTTATTTCCAAATTTTGAACATGTGTTTAGCTTATAATCTATTTTAAATTCAACAGTGATCAGACTACTTTATGGTCTTTACAACTTCAATATTAATACTTCGCGTGTAGCTTTAGTTCTTTTATTCTCATGATATAATCTTACGACTCAAGGAAAACGGAGTGAAAAACCTTATATTTAACTTAAACTAAATTAACCTAACCTTAAACTACTTTTAAAAACTATCAATGATGGTGATCAGGAAAGATAGACCGAATTAGGGGGTTTTCTGAGCTTTCGCAGTTAGTTATAAATTTTGCAGTCTGCTGATCAATAAACTCGATTATTCGCGGTAAATTAGTCAATGCGTGAAGTTCTTGTGCAGCGAAATGCCATGGTTTATTCAAGATGATCTTAAGACACTTGTTTTGTATGATTTGCATCCTCTTCTTGTGTACAATCGCACAGCAGTTCCAGACTGGCGCTGCGTAGACGAGGATAGGACGCATTACGGATTTGTATATGAGTAATTTATTTTCATTTGAAAGCTGGGATTTTCTATTAATGAGTGGATAGAGAATTCTAATACTTTTAATAGTTTCCGAACAGGACTCCGTAGTATGGAATTGGAATGTAAGTCTCTTGTCTAAGTAGACCCCAAGATATTTTATGTTTTGAGACCATGGGATGCTCTGTCCTAAAATATTAATAGTGGGATTAGGTAGATATCTATGAGCCCGTCTTCTAGTAAAGAATGTGGCATTAGTTTTCGATCTGTTGATTTTTATTTTCCATCTAAAGAAGTAATCTTCGATAGCATCTAATTGCTGCTGGATGTTGTTTATGATCTCGTTGGGATCATGACTCATGGTAAGAATCGCTATATCGTCTGCAAAGGTTGCCAGTTCAAAAAAAAAACTAATTTGATACCTCGGAAGTCCTGAGAGATATTACCCCATTTTTTCATTTGGAGCCAAATATATGATAATGAAAAAAATCCTATTACTCCTTCGTGTAGCTGCCATACATAAATATATGGTATACTGTCAAAATGTCTTTACTTAATTTACGGAACTCACTATAAGTCAATTATTCGTTTTAATACGAATTCGGATTTTTGTACAAATTAGTTTTGAGTGGAAACGAAGTTAGAGCTTACTAGTCAACGTAATTCCTTTACTCCTTTTGGTGCCTTTCACTCAAAAATCCTAAATGCACGTGTTCAACAATATTTTCCAATAACTTTTGAACGTATCAAACTAGGAATTTAAAGTTTTAAATGGTTCCAAGGAAAATAATAAATATATAAGACATGGCGTCCTTGAAAAAGGAAAACATTTTTTTCCGCTACTCTCCCAGTTTAAGATTTCAAATTAAAAACTGACAACTATGTCTATTAGTTTCAAGTAGCAACCAAATGGGGGTCCTTAAAAAAAGGACATACCCCTTATTCTACTTTACTATATAAATCGGAGTTCAGTATTCATCTTAACCCGACGATGGTGCGTTTTACCTGTACACACAAGTATGGATCCAAAGATTGCTAAACGATATGCGAATGTGTATTTGTGGAACTTTGAAGAGCTGGTTCATAATCATAGTACATATTATGAAGTAAGGACTTTGCGTACGTAAGGTTTTCAATCACTTAATTTGTTTAATTTTTTGAATTAAATGACAATAGCAATATATTTGTAAATTTTGGCGAACCAATGATACGAAAGTATCTTTGATTAATTGGCTAGTATACGCGTGAGTTAGTTCTAGTTTTTTTTTCATATACAAATTCCTAGTTGATATTTATTACTAAACTAAGCAATAGAAGATTATACTGCACCCCCTGAAATGTCATTATCTCAAACATATGTATGTACATATCCTCCAGTAGGTACATACATATACTTCCATACATGTGTCCTTCTATTCACCGTTCAGTGTTCACACTAATTATAGCCTTTCCAAATTGAAAAAGCCCTCTTCGAATTCTTTTCGAGTGCCAACAAAGTGGAGAATCGATCCTCTACAAATCCTCACTAAAACTTGTTATTGCCTAATGGAGTGCAAGTTAAATCAAATCGAAGAATTGTATTCAATAAAATGGCGAAACTCAGTCGACATAGATAAATCGAGTTGAATGTGGTCTTTCTGCTCCATCACACCAACACTACAATTTTGGGGGTGTCGTACACATATACATTTGGGCATGTGTTTTACCTGAGAAAAAAATTAGAACAGGAATTGCAATTGGTAGATGGGGCAAGGAATCGAACTTAAGTCGTAAATTTATTCAACTGAATCTAAGTTTTTATTCCTCCATGCTAGGAAGTACGCAAATACGTAAGCGGTAGCAGTTTAGTATAGGATTTACGATAATATCCGAAAACCAGTACTTATGTCCAGCCATTTGAATATTTTTAAACTTATTTCGCGGTATTTTAGGAAATGCAAAGTTGTATCGATTCAAAATCTAACAGATATAATTGCAGTTTTCTCATTTTTTCACCTTCTAGTCTCTATGTTCCTCGCAGGGCTTTTTCGGTACTTGTTGTTATTCATATACACAATTCTGCAAATTTGAATAAAATTCCTAATTAGGTTTAAAGTTCCTCGCCACGAGAGAATCTTACCTAACAGATCGGTACTCCACCGGAATTCTATCGAAACTCTTTAATTATTCTACTGAAACATGCTTAGCTTCAGCGGAATATTTTCAACTTTGAATGAATTTTGTAAGCAGGAGAAGCACTCAATTAGACATCGAGTGTCAGTACTCAACCTATACTAAAACTTAGTTGTGTAAAGAAAAATTGTGTGATTTACAAATTGTGCTATCGGTAGTTGGAACACTTAAAAAGACTTTTAAACTTATTTCGCGGTATTTTAGGAAATGCAAAGTTGTATCGATTCAAAATCTAACAGATATAATTGCAGTTTTCTCATTTTTTCACCTTCTAGTCTCTATGTTCCTCGCAGGGCTTTTTCGGTACTTGTTGTTATTCATATACACAATTCTGCAAATTTGAATAAAATTCCTAATTAGGTTTAAAGTTCCTCGCCACGAGAGAATCTTACCTAACAGATCGGTACTCCACCGGAATTCTATCGAAACTCTTTAATTATTCTACTGAAACATGCTTAGCTTCAGCGGAATATTTTCAACTTTGAATGAATTTTGTAAGCAGGAGAAGCACTCAATTAGACATCGAGTGTCAGTACTCAACCTATACTAAAACTTAGTTGTGTATAGAAAAATTGTGTGATTTACAAATTGTGCTATCGGTAGTTGGAACATAAAAAAACCTTTTGCTCAAATAATGAAATAATTGCAATTTTAAGTAACAGGCTGAGTAAAATAACGTTAGAAGTTAACCTCAAATGAATTTAGTTTCTAAAGTAAACTAAAAATATAGCTTTCTAATACGATATTATGTCAAGTCTTTCATATATGCGCCGTTGATTTAGAAAATGATATAATTCACTTTTTTAAAAAAAATTGTTGTGACATTGTAACGATGTCTTATAGAATACGAAGCAACTTTCTGAGAATCTATTGGAGCAGTTGTTTTAACAAATACAATTAAATTGTCTCAAAAGTTGGCATGCATATTCTTAACATGTTAAAACGCAACCCCTTAAGCATGTCGATTTAAAAACGAAATTGACTTATTCCACTTTCAAAATAAACGGCTCATATGTTCATATGCCTGATATCACTAAAATTATTAAAATAGAAGTAATATGTATAATAGTAATATGAATCGTTGCATCATGAACGTGATTTCAAAACTACTTGACTTCGATTAAGTGAATTTGGTTTTGAGAACTAATTTTTTTCTTAATCACTGAAAAGCTTTAATAACAAAGTGTACGTCTATTTTATCATATATTTCGGCATTGAAACGGTTACTTTATTATGCGGGCTTCTTAAAATTCAGTCCTAGTAGCCGACTATATTTTTTCACAGTTTAACAAGAAGACGTAAAAACTCTTAAAAAGTCCTTAACAGGCGCAAAGTCTCTCCCATAAATCACATTGAAACTTATAACATGACAGCTCGGAAAGTTCCTATCCTTAATTTATCGAACCTTTGGATGTTATAACTAAATTAGAAGGCAACACTTTGTCCTCTGCGTACAGAATCATGCCCAGTCGATTTTTTGTAATTCCTTTTGGCAGTGTTGTTATGCTTGGAGAATTTTTAATAAGTTGTTTCAAGCAGTTCACTTTCTTCTATATGTCGATGTCTATCAGTGGGTTTCCTATTCTTTTTCCTTCTCCTCTACTATTAAAATCGTATTTATTATTATTAATAGGCGATAATTTCGTTAATACGCAATATTTGAGTTCCTGTCATATAATAATTTGCTGATTTATAGCTGGCTGTAATTTGATAAATGGTTCAGACTAAAACTTTACTTGAGAACATTTTAGATGTGCAGGATTGAATAAGTTAGGTGTATCGATACAGCTAAACTTGGTTGATTTTAGGCTTTGAACCTAGCTTGTCGGCAACCGATGGGCCATCACCATCTGAATATTCCATAAGAGAATTAGTTTCTGAAAGTAAAAAGCACTGTGGTAAACTGTGCGAAGAGTAGGGGAGGGGGTATGTGGAGGAAGCAGTATACCACGTATATAGCACCTATATTTTATTCGTTCTCTTCTACAAAACTACTTGTGCATTCGTAAAATACCCAACTGTAAAGGATTGAAAATATTTAATTCAACGAAGAACATAATGTTTGGTATCACAAGATCAAACTACGAATGTACCGTTATAAATAGTTAATTTTACCACGTAATCATCAGAAAAGCAATCCATTTTGCAATAAGAGCCATTTTCCCTTTACAACCCTCTGAACTTCGTCCTGACAGTTCTTCCGATTAAGATCGAAGAAAATGTCTGCAACTTTGAACAGTTCTCCATTTATCAATTCGTCGAAAAAGGAATGGAAAAAAAAGAAGAAAAAAATCTTGAAACGACTTTCTACTCATTTTTCAAACTGGTAAAACCTTCTTCGTTCGCTAGATGTGACAAGACAAGTGGTATACTATATAGTTTCAGTTCGAAAGTTTCTACAGCACTAGGACCCCAACTTTCTCGTAATGTCGTATAGAATTCGGGCAATCAAAAATTTCAACTCAGTTAAGACTGGATCAAAGGAGGTCATCGATTCAGCGTCTCGTTTAATCAATTACCTTTATAGCTACTCTATGGAGAATCCCGTACCGTCGAACACTTACAAATCCATTTCAAATTCACAACTTGTTTGCTGTTCACCGAATGATCGATTCCACCCACACTCCAATCAGATGCTGTTTTTATTTTAGCAAACTATTCAGTAGTTAGTTCAGTTCGCAACGAAATTGATTTTCTTAAATACAGGACTGCAATTCTATAGGGCCCTACTGTCATTTAAACAGTTTGAGTATCTTCTGTTATTACGATGATTTCCGTCTGAAAGAAAAAACCATTGGAGTTTTAGTCCTTACGATTTTCACTATATTGCTCCGTGGTCGCAATAGATACCAACAATCTTCAACAATATTTCCTTATGGTGTTGCAACTACTTACGGGGAGAAGTTCATCTATGAAAAAGGTTCTGGTTTGCTTATACATATGTATGTAGTTCAACCATTCTTTTGGGGCTTGTGGCATTATTAATGGATTCGACAGTTAGACTTGAAAAGATCAATTATTTTTGAAGGTGACTATTGCAAATTGGTACATTTCTAAAATTGCATTTCAAGATAAGTTTTTCTAAAGATTGACTTCTTTATTATGTGGTGTCGCTTTCTTTCAACTGAACGTTTTTCATGGTTGTTTTCTCAATATATGGGACAGAAATAATACCACTTTTCGGGGTTTCAGAATGCACATAGCCAGAAGTCTTCTCCTTTTTTTACCAATACCAACACATGAAATTTATGCGGCGAGGAGTTCGAAAAAGCCCATTTGAATGACACACATTCAGAGAAAAATCCAGCCTTGAACACATATAATATTTATCCGATTGAATTTCTTCTTTACAGTCGTTCCTTCGCTCGATTTATTTCGAATTAATGTATTATATATATAAACTTTATCTAGGTTTGCTTTCTTATGAAGGAAGCCTATCGTCGAACCTATCGGGAGATAGTTTGAAAGTAGAGCAGAGAAACGATACTGTTTAACAGTGTGGAAAAATAGCAAAAGCGCAGTACCGACAATTTCTGGCATGACAGCCTGGAACGATTAACCGGTTAATTTATTTATTTATTTTTCTGGAATGTTTCTACAGAAGTGCTATACAGTTTTTGAAGTGAAACTTCTTTAGCGGCGGTGAAATTTCAAGAACGCGTCACGTTTTAGTACATTTCGTTACACGATAGAGAAGAAGGATATTATGTAGAGACAAAACTACCATACCATGCTGGGGACCTACCGGTTCTCGTCCGATTACCGAAGTCAAGCAGCATTGGGCGCGGTTAGTACTTAGATGCGGGACCGCTTTGGAACACCGCGTGTTGTTGGCATTTAAAAAAAAAAAAACGATGAAACGAATTTCGATGAAACGATGAAACGAAAAAGCGACACTGCGAGAGAGTGGTATTCCCTTCTGATTACACCCATAGAATTTGAAATACTACTCCTATCTCTTCCCCCTCATCACCTATCCCTTTTTAAACAACTGATTTCTCTTACCCCTCCCTCACCTTTTACTTGTCTTCTTGTTCCGACGGTATACCCCTCCTCTGTGTACCCTTATCATTCTACCTCTCACCCTACATATTGTTTCCCCTCATCTATTTTCTCTATCCCTCCACCCCCATCCTTCTCTCTACCCTCAACCCCCTCCTACAACACATTGAAAAACTCAGAAAATTTACTTGGAATACTACTCCTATCCCTTTTTAAACAACTGATTTCCCTCACCCCTTAATTTACTTCTTACACCCCTTTCTCTTAACTTCAACCCTTCACCCCCACTGTATACCCCCCTCTGTGCACCCTTATCATTCTACCTTTCACCCTACATATTGTTCCCCCTCATCTACTTTCTCTTTCCTCTCACCTTCTATTCTCCTCTGTACCCCCTACCTCTTCTTACAACACATTGAAAAACTCAGAAAATTTATTTGGAATACTACTCCTATCTCTTCCCCCGCTTCATTTATCTCTTTTTAAACAGCTGATTTCCCTCACCCCTCTCTCATCCTTTACTTTTTTCCTACACCCCTTTCTCCTAACTTCAACCCTTCACCCCCCTTACTGTATAACCTCCCTCTGTGTACCTTTATCATTCTACCCTTCACCCTACATATTATTCCCCTTTATCTACTTTATCTACTTTCTCTATCCCCCTACCTCCACCTTCCTCTGTACCCACTACTTTCTCCTACAACACATTGAAAAACTCAGAAAATTTATTTGAAATACTACTCCTATCCCCTTCCCTCTCTTCACCTATCTCTTTTTAAACAACTGATTTCCCTCACCCCTCTCTCACCTCTTACTTTTCTTCTTACACCTCTTTCTAATAACTTCAACCCTTCACCCTCACACTGTATACCCCACTCTGTGTACCCTTATCATTCTACCCTACACCCTACATATTGTTTCCCCTCATCTACTTTCTCTATCCTCCCCCCCACTATCCTCTCTACCCCCTACCCTTTCCTACAACACATTGAAAAACTCAGAAAATTTATTTGGAATACTACTTCTCTCTCTTCCCCCTCTGCACCTATCCCTTTTTAAATAACTGATTTCCCTCACTTCTCTCTCACCCCTTACTTTTCTTCTTACACCCCTTTCTCCTAACTTCAACCCTTCACCCCCCCCTGTGTACCCTTATCATTCTACCCCTCACCCTACATATTGTTTCCCCTGATCTACTTTCTCTATCCCCTCCCACCCTCCTCTCTACCCCCTACTTTCTCCTTCATAACATTGAAAAACTCAGAAAATGCAAATTTTGTATTATTGTATTTCTTTTGAAATGCTCTCTCTCTCTCTCTCTCTCTCTGTCTCTCACATTAAATCTCTCTTATTCTTTTTCTTTATTTTTCAAGAAGTTTCACTTCTATCATGTGCACAGTGCTGCACACGCTGTTTTTTTATTTTTAACCTTTTGGAAGCTTGTTTTCCACCCACTGTCAGCCCATATCGACCATTTTCACAAATTGGTCCACTATCATAATACTAGAGTCACTTCATACGAACTAATACAAACATCCATTATCTTGAGTACGGACAATGTGTGTTTCATTTGAAACCAGTCCATTTGAAATTTTTTTGCAGTTGTCTCGATTTTTCATTTTAAGGATCTCCGCTAAAGTGGATAAACGCTGTATTTAGTTGACATTTCATGAGACATATTTCGATTCCGTGAAACGTCCATCAAAATCCATCTGCTACACGTATACACACTAAAACTATGCCATTTAAGAAACCTGCGATTTTTTAAATTCGCAGGTTTTTAGTACTAAATATGTACTAAAGTGGTGATTGTCCGTACTCATGATAGTGGATGTTTGTGTTAGTTCTTATACAGTGACTCTACATAATACCACATAAGTTCTAACTTTCATTCTCCAAACATAAGCAGATGCTCAGATCTAGAAACCAAAATTTTCCTTCAAAAACGCCCTCCCCCTCTCCCACAAAAGATAGTACTCGTAAAAGTTCCCCAAGTAGAAGTGTGAAACGCGTTCAATGCTGACCCGAGTAGAACTTTTATCCGGCCGAAATCCGGACCTTGGCCAGATAAAATTTCTACTCGGGGTAGGTTACTACATACCATACATATATGGTATGCGACTGATAACCTACAGAAGTTTTTCAGCTATTGAGGTCAAAATTTTTGTTGGTCACGGTTTGATTGCGAGGTAGGGAAAGAGTTTAAGATAAAAACGTCTGGTTTCTTTGTATGGATCAAACTTGGTTCCAGCAGAGAAAATGAAATTGAGGGTGTATCTGCACGTGGTCAGGATAGGCGATACATTAAATACAAATAATGTTTGATACGAGTAGTTGGGTTCTGAGGCGTGAGGTGTTTTTATATCTCAAGAGCGGCTTATGCTAGAAAGTTGACTGACTCTATCTGGATATGGAAAAAAAGTAATTTAAGTACAATAAAATAAAAATCAGTTTTGCGATGACAAGCGAAGGTGGAGAAATAAAACTGTTCGTATACAGTTTCAAGAATTTCGATTTATTATCGCTGCCTCAGAAGCGACAGCTAGTCCTCAAAATATTATAACATAAAAATATTAAAGGAAAATAGAGAATACTTTAAGTAGCATTCAACGACTTTATTTTGTTTAGCGAAACCTTTCCTCATTAGCTTTTCCCTTCTGCTTGATGGTATTACTGGTGCTCTAAATTCTGGCATTGATATATCCTTGTCTCGAAAACGAAATTTCTAATTATGTTTTATTTACTATCTCCATAAACCTAGAGTCACTTCATACGAACTAACACAAACATCCATTATCTTGAGTACGGACAATGTGTGTTTCATTTGAAACCAGTCCATTTGAAATTTTTTTGCAGTTGTCTCGATTTTTCATTTTAAGGATCTCCACTAAAGTGGATAAACGCTGTATTTAATTGACATTTCATGAGACATATCTCGATTCCGTGAAACGTCAATCAAAATCCATCTGCTACACGTATACACACTAAAACTATGCCATTTAAGAAACCCGCGATTTTTTAAATTCGCAGGTTTTTAGACTACTAAATATGTACTAAAGTGGTGATTGTCCGTACTCATGATAATGGATGTTTGTGTTAGTTCTTATACAGTGACTCTACATAAACCGACCTCTGATTAAATTTCTTAATTAAACAAGAAAAAAAATTAATGGAATACGAATCTAAACTGAAATGGAAAACTTACCGAAATGAGAATTATGCTCAGTACCACTGTGTAGATAATTACTTTGTAGCAAGTAGCAACCGAGACATATGACCCAAAATTGTTAATACATTAAAGTAGCTGTAGGTAAGTTTATATGTTTGCTAAGCTTAGAATTCGTGGGGATTTCCTTGCCTCCAATTCGAGTATTTTTTTAGCATGCCTTTATACTAACGTTTTCTTATTTTTTACGCTGACTGAATAATAAGTTGCCCAGCCAAAAGCTTGCTTTATGAAGAAGGAACCGACTGAAAGGTGGATGGTGCCACTTTTCTTGTAGACTGCAAACATATTCTGTGCACCTTGTGTGAAGAACTCATTGTTTCTTATTTTTGCGATGGGTAAGATGCTGCGTACTTTTCCTACCCAATCTAACGCAGCACAATAGAAACACAGTCTCGGTTCTTGGTGAAATTAGTCAAACCATCACAGTTAAAAATGTTTACAACCGCCAACAAGAGATATTGTAAATTTACAAGTCTCAAAACCACTTACATTTACATTATTAAATTAAAATTCGAAAATGTAATAAAGACATACACGGCTTTGAAAAATCACATGCCTGATTGTAGTCATAAATATGTGATATTACAATTTGGTGGTTGAAATTACCTTCATAGAAGTACTTTATGAAATGTAACTTTACCACTTAAATGGTATACAGTACAAGTAACCACATTTAAAACTACATTAAAACTTGTAGATTAATTTACATAAAACTAAATTTAAATCGATAGCTTCAGAATTTTTATCTAATACTAAGACTTATCGGAACGAAAAATTCCACGAAATAAGCACTATGTTTTGTAATATGATTTTATATAAACACTTGCACAGCAAAATGGTAACATACTTATTTATAATAAATCGGAACTGTGTGCCAGTCAAATAACTGATTAGACTTTTTGGGAGCGATGTCGACGGTTACTCTACATGTTTACTATTATTGTTTGTACTAACACTATAAATACATACATATAGAATATTTTCATAACCTCTTCAAAATGAATTAAATACTGTTTACATTTAAGAGGAAACCGCGATAGCTTAGTACCTGCTGTCTTTATCTTACATATTAGACATGTAGAATTTGATGAGATTTTGCGGGAGTACGCTCTCTCTCTCAAATTCGTCCCGATTCCTATTCAATTCCTCGTTATTAATAAACGTAACACTCCAAAGTGATTAAGTGATTAAAAACACAATACATATAAATTATACGCGCTACCAGAAACACGACCATTTTCAAAAGTATTAAACAAAACAGAAGTGACACTTGACACTCCTTGTTCTTCTTGCTTGCATAGAATCGAAGTCGTAGTCGGTGTTCTGTTTAACACCAACTGCGCAGTCGCACCTCGCGCCGAAAGATAGGCAAATAGTAGTCGCAGTCGCAGTCGAGGTTCTTGTTCTGTTTTGTACTTTGCTGCTAATGCAGTTATGACACTGGCTATTTTTGCGGCTTTAAAGCGGCTAGTAAATCAAAATGGAGAGGGATAGAAGATGTAACATACAATTTAGACTTTGGTGTGAGAGAGACAGTCCGAGTAGTATAAAGTGAGTACTGTCAAAAATTAGCCGTAACATAGCCGCAAAATAGCCGCAACATAGCCGCAAAATAGCCGCAACATAGCGCATTCGAGCAGTGTTTCGCAACAATCTAGCACTTAATCCAAGAAAAATCCTTCTACCAATGGATTTTTGAACTGCTACAGACTTGTTTTTAACAGTTCGGTACGTATAAATTGTGGAAAGTGCCATGTTATGTTATGAAACGCGCTAAAATCGGTATTTTTCTTAACAATGCAGTTGTTAATTTCGGTTACTAGATGCCGCTAGCGTCGGAAAGAGTGGTATCTCTTTCTTTTAATATGCTCACCTTGTCGCACGATGCGGCAGTTATTGTACTTTTATTGTACTTAAGAAATAGCCGCTAAATAGCCAGTGTCATAACAGCATAACCGCGACGGTCGGCAGTACCAGCCAGACTGTACCGTTCAGTGGACGCACTTCCATAATAATGTATGATAGGTAGATTTTTGCGATTCGACCCGACGCGACGCTGCACGGCTCAACCCGCCTAACTGACGGGTACTTTAAGGCGTCAATGCAGACACCAATATTATATATTTCCTAGTCCTCAAATGTTGAGATCCTTCTAGTCAGTCTATCGAGTCGGTGTTTTTGTTTTATGAAAAGGTATGTGCTATTAACAAGCTCCTACCGGCAATATTTTTCAATATCCGAAAATGTACCGAACTTAAGTTAATTAATTTCAAATGAAATTTAATGCCACTTAAAATTTCAAAGACTGACAACTTTACCGGAATAATAAAATTGCGATAGTCGCCAAAAGTATTGAAAATGAGGGCCGTCAAATTACAATACTAAGAATGAAAAGGAAAATCGCTACATGAAGGGAAACTGTTTTCAGTCGTCATTTCCGATTTCACGAGAATGAGATATGGAAAAAGTTTTTGTAGCAGAAAAGAGAAAAAAGGTGTTGCACAATGAGTTCCTTCATCTTCAGGACTAATACTTAGACGGGATACTTTTTCGACATCCCGTGACAAATTACATTTATGGAAAGTTAATCGAAGTGATAATTGCTTTTTCTCTATTCAGTTTTCCTTATTATTATGATGGTGGCCACGAAGGCAAATAAAAACTGGTATTTATCCACTTTTGTTTTTCTTATCACACCGAATATGGATTAAATTTGCTGAGTCAAGGACCAATGTGATCCCATCTGACATTATTCATGTCGGCAACTTTATTTTATATTATTTTGGCAGTACCAACAAACACAGTCCCTAATCCTTTCCGTTCTGTTATTATAACCCATGTTGTTGTTATGAGATTCCGTTTTTATATCCGTTCTCCTTCCTTCGATTATTATTTTGCTCCTTCTCTATATTTCTTTAAGTTTTCTTAGTGTTTAGTCCTGGGAGAAAATTGGAGGATGTGAAACTGTGTCTGTGTATGTCAAAGGGTCCCCGGGAAAGGAGAAATTTCCGATTTCTGTGTTAAAAACAAAACACTACCACGATAGCTGGGATAGACGTCTGGGTAAAAGAAAAACTGTGGGGTTGGAAGAGTCCTTTGATGCGGTAATTGTAAAGCTACTTTTTTCCTTCATTATCTTTTAGAAGTTTTTTCTTCGCTGTACACTTCTCTTTACTGATGGCAGGAAAATAACTTTCCTTGTCCTTTGTAAATTCGTAATTTCAAAATGGAAGAATAAACGTTGGATTCTTTTTATCGATTAAATAATAATGTGTTATAAACGATCCGTACAAGCCAGGTCTTTGTACATTGTCTCAGTACGATTCAAAGAAAATTAAAGATATAGGGGCTTGTGTGGGATAAGTAAACGACAAGACGCGGGGTATTCGAGTTCCGAAACCATCCCTATGAAATGAAATTAGGATATCGGATAAGATCAGGATGTCTGAGACACATTCTCACTTTATTTCAAATGGAACTCAAACTATTTCTCATTGCGGCCGATTTTATCTTAACACAAATGCTATCTTCTAATTTAATCGCCTTCCGCAGTTCTAGTAGTTTGCACTCATATGTACGTTTCATTTTTCCTATACTGATTTTCTACAAACATTTTGTGAAAAATTAGTTTTAAAGTTGCGAGGGAAGTAGATTTGAATAAATCTTTTTTATTAACAATAGCACATGATTGTACAAATCCAGGCCCGTGCGCAGGATTGTATGATGGTGGGGGGGGGGGTTTATCAAGTTCCCACCATACTGAATGTGATGACCTAATGCATATTTTTCCATGATTTTCGTCATATCTACTAGGTCTTCATTTTACTTTATTATTTTAATAATAAAGTATTGTTATCGACTTTTAAAAAAAAAAAATTTGCTACTCTGAAATTTTTTTTTACACGTTTTATGACTAATAAACACCAAAAAAGGAAAAAAAAATTTTAGTCCGTCTGTGCGCCATCCGCCGTACACAAACTCATTTGAGGAATTATAGTTGCCAAACCGTATAAGGAATTAAATTGTTTTTTTTTCTAAATAGACATGGTAGACCCCTAGAAGTTGGGTTTTTTCGAGGGGTGAGGGTGTGAGGGGGAAGGTGGGGGAAGCGTTTTAAACGAATAATTTTGGTTTCTAGATCTCAGCAACCACTTATGGTAGGAAGCTGAAACTGATAATTTCTATAGAGCTTTGATAGAGGACCCATCTGCAAAAAAATTACTGATATGGGTGAAGGGGTGTGGGAGTGGAGGGGGAAATAATGCGTCTGAAACGCAAAAATGACGAGATCGACACATTCTAAAACCCATATCTCCTAAACCGTTAATGGCTAGCAATTAAAACTTAACAAATATTTGTAGTTATACTAGGAGAGTAGATTGAAACAAAATTTTTTGGTGGGGGTAGTGGCGTACGGGGGTGGGGGTAAAATACTTAAGATTACGATATCTCACAAACCAATTGCACTAGAAAAAAAAAATTTGGTTTGAGTATAAAGCTTGATAAATAAAGATTGCTCAAAGTAAAATCTTTGAAGGGGGCGGGGGAGCATAGAAGTGGGGAGGATAAGAATTTTTCAAAAATATCACTTTTCATATCTCAATTAGAGTCACTGTATAAGAACTAACACAAACATCCATTATCTTGAGTACGGACAATGTGTGTTTCATTTGAAACCAGTACATTTGAAATTTTTTTGCAGTTGTCCGATTTTTTATTTTTATCTCCACTAAAGTGGATAAACGCTGTATTTAGTTGACATTTCATGAGACATATGTATCTCGATTCCGTGAAACGTTAATCAAAATCCATCTGCTATACGTATACACACTAAAACTATGCCATTTAAGAAACCTGCGAACTTTGGAGTTCGCAGGGTTTAAGAGTACTAAAAAGGTACCAAAAGCGGTCATTGTCCGTACTCAAGATAGTGGATGTTTGTGTTAGTTCTTATACAGTGACTCTAATCTCAATAACAAAGTAACATAGATGCTTCAAATTTTTATCAGAAGTAGGCCCAAGAGAAAAATTTGAGGGTGGGGGTGTAGAGGATTAGGGTGGGGAAGGGTGAGAAGGAAAAAGTTGCGATGTATATATCTTAAGAACCTATAATGATATAAAGCTGAAACTTGGTATTTAGATAGAGCTATAGTAGTGGCATGGTGACTATATAAAACTTTTTTTTAGGGGTAGTATGGTACGGGAATGAGGGGTGTTTTTCCTAGCTTTATAACGGCTTATGCTAGAAAAATGAAACTCGGTGTGTATATGTAAATAAACTAGAAAAGTAATTCCGTTAAAAAAAATTTGAATATTCATTGGCGTTCAGAAGGGGGGGGGGGGGGGGCAAAAAAAATTATCATTAAAAATAAAATGCATATATTTTCACGATTTTCGTCATATCTACTAGGTCTTTCTAAATATTGAATTCATTTTTATTCTACGGATTCTTCATATGAATACCTAGAATGCGTTTTCAAGATTTTAAGAAATTCGACCCCTAAGATGGTGTAAAGTGGTTGTATATTTTTTCATGAATTTCACCATATCTCTCAGGTCTAATCAGATAACGAATATCTTTTCACTTCCACGGGCGTGTTTAATAAGCACATATTTTTAAAAAAAATTAATATTCAATGGCGTTCGGAAGGAGGGGGAGCAAAAAAAAATATTATTAAAAATAGAATACATACATTTTCATGATTTTTGTCATATTTACTAGTTTTTTCCAAATATTAAATTCATTTTTATTCTACGGATTCTTCATATGAATACTTAGAAAGTGTGTTCAAGATTTTTTGAAATTTGACTCCTAAGAGGGTGTAAAGTGGTTATATA
Organism: Beris chalybata; assembly: GCA_949128065.1. Lineage (NCBI taxonomy): Eukaryota > Metazoa > Arthropoda > Insecta > Diptera > Stratiomyidae > Beris > Beris chalybata. Next base: position 96,081,875 of record OX421895.1, read on the forward strand.
TTTTTTAGCATATATCGCATATCTTTTCACTTCCACGGGCTTGTTTAATAATCACATATTTCTAAGTTTTTACTTTTTCAACCTCTAGACCGCATCCCGGAATATGACCCAATTATATAATTCATATGTTACACCCTATTCTAACCGCTTCCCGAACTTTTTGTTAGGTTTTCAGTCACATAGTAACATACACCGCAACTTCGAATTGAACACGTTCCGAACTTCTGCCGGAAAATAGTAAAGTTGCGCCCAGACTGTTGGCAGATTTTTTATACTCTGGTAGATGAACATATAGAGTTTTATAAGTATAATCCAGCCCGAAAAGTTTGTAACGCATAGAACCGAGCCACGGACGAAAAAAAGTTATATTATATCTTGTGTTTATTTTTGGCCAAAACCCCCAAATCCGTTTGCTGTCCGTCCGTCCGTCCGTCCGTTTGCACGATAACTCAAAAACGCGTTGACCTAGGAACTTGAAATTTTGTTGCAACTTGTAAAATGGAAAAATTAAGGACAAGTTCGTTAATGGGCGATATCCTTCGACTCCTTCGGGTACCTCCTATACAAGAACCCTTAAAACACGTTTTCACAATTATTGCTCGAATGCTTCAAGTTAGGAACTTGAAATTTTGCGTACTTAAGGTTCACTATGTTTGAATCGAAAGTTCCGAATATGATGCAAATTGAATGAGTCCTTCGTGTACCAGCCTAGAAAAGTCCTTCAAAAATGTATGCATGTTACTGAATCCACTATAACTCCAGAACGAGTTAAAGCAGGAATTTAAAATTTTACAGGAATTACTTTTATACCAAAACCAAGACGGAGTTCATAAATTAGCGCCATCCGTTGACTCCTTCGGGTAGCTGTCATACAAAAGTCCTTAATAAACATGTTCACCAATATTGAACGATAACTTTAGAACACTTTAAGTAACGACTTTGAAATTTTATGCACATTAATTTTATAATAGTCGCTGCTGAAACTATTAATATGAAAAATATCCCATAAGTCTTTCATGTAGTTGCCATACAAAAATTCTGTAAAATGTCCTAACTTACTTTCTGGAACTCACTATAAATCAAAATACTTTATTATTAAAATAATAAAGTAAAATCGAGTAGCCACTATTCAATCATTTCTACCTGTAAGTAAAAGATCATGTAATAATTGCTTGTGCACTTCTCATTCTTTTGATATATGTATTTCCAACTAAAATATAAATCGGAGTTCAGTATTTCATCTAGAGTATCATACGATTGGCTTGCAGCCGATCGTGACTGCGTTATGTTTATTCTATGGATTCTTCATATGAATACCTAGAAAAAGTTTTCAAAGTTTTTTTAAAATTGACCCCTAAGGGGGTGTGAAGTTATTATATACTTTTTCATGAATTCTTTCATATCTCTCAGGTCTGATCAGATCTCGAATATCTTTTAACTTCCACGGACTTGTTTAATAAACACCTATTTACAAGTTTTTCTCCTTTTTCAACCCCTAGACTGCATCCCGGAATATGACACAATTATGTTATTCATATGTTACGCCCTATTCTAACCACTTCCCTAACTTTTTGTTAGGTTTTCAGTCACATAGTAACCTACGCCGCATCTCAGAACTGAGCGCGTTCCGAACTTCTGCCGGAAAAATAATAAAGTTGCGCCCAGACTGTTGGCAGATTTTTGTATGGAGCGTTTGATGCCAGTAGCTCAGTTCTGTAACATATGAGTGAGAAATTTCTCACCAAAACGTCATTGTGAGAACGAACTCATACAATTTTGTGTCTTTTATCCTCATCTAATGAGAAATCACCGTAATTGACGTCATACACTGGAATAATCGTGGAAACACGTGAGAATAATGTTTCTGTAAGCAAGTGATTGCGAGTTGGTTCTCACATATAGTGAGCCGATTTTCACGCTATTTGTAGCTAGTGAAAATAGCAATAGCTGAAAAATCTCCCAACAATCTCGGTGAAATTTTATTATTTTTGGGTAGAAGCCCAGAACTCTGCAACGAGGTGTACGTTATTGTGTGACTGAAAACCTAAAAAAATTCGGAAAGATGTTTAAATGGTGTCGCGCTAGAATACTTACTTATAAATAATTTATGCGTAGAGTGGGAAATGAACCCACGACATCGCGTTTACAAGCCTAGTACGCTACCACTGGACTACTCCCGGATTATGAATTACAAAATTGGGTCAGACTCCGGGACGAGGTCTATGGTATGGTATGGTATAAGGGGTGGTGATGCTGTCATCCTCCTTCACTTAGACGTTATTGTTCGTCCATTGTGCCCCCGTGGTATGATGTGTCCAAGCTGTAGTATAATATCAGTTGTTAATTTTTTCTGATTTAACTGGTTCGTGAGACATCGCAATGCAATGTTTTTTACCACTTGCCCACACCACTAACAACTCTATTCGCCTAGTTCCTAGTCTATAAGCAAATATCAAGTTACAATTTTGAGACATTAACCATTCAGTAGATATGGATTTTAGAATGTGTCGGATTAAGTAATGCGGACACATTTTTTTTTTCTCCGAACTCTCAACCCTCTTAAATCATATAAAATTTGTTATTGCAAATGGGTACAATATCATAGATCTTTGTAAGTTCCGAGTTTCAGCTTCCTAGCATGAGCGGTTCCTGAAATATAGAAACCAAAGCTTTTCGTCTAAAACGCAACCGCTCCCCCCTTCTTCCCTTAGCACTCACTCTCCACGAAAAAGTGTTCACTTAAAGGAGTCCATTTTATTACACTACAAAAAAATTTAAATTGAGCAAGAGTTCGGGAATTGAAAGTCTTCAATCGAATGTACGCACTGTAAAATCCAATCACCTGAAAGCACACACTCAGAAAACTATAGGAATCGAATGATTCTTGTTGAACGTGTAACCTGCGCATCACACACATAGTTTGTACTGCTCCTAGCTTGGCAACCATGATAAAATCGCTGGCAATAATGATAATTTCTCCTGAAATACAAATTTAAATTTTCACAGAAAACAAAAATGTCACATTCTGTATATAATTAATAAATTTTTGACATTTGAATGGAAAAATAATGGAAAAAATGGAAAATCAGCCGCTAAGATAACCCGACCTATGTATGAGGAGAAGAATGCACATTTATACCCAGAGAAATTAACTAATGATCAAAGTTAATATCCCAGATAAGCGAATAGCTGGTTAATGCGAAAATAACCTGAGGTGAATAAATAGGGCCCTAAATTTAAAATCTATGCAAACTGCCATTTATATTCCATTGAAAATTTTCCACAGTACACAGTAAATTTTTTTCAACTAGATTCTAGTTAAACACCACTAGAATTTAGCTCCTAGATATTCTAGTAAAGATCTACTGAATAAGTATCCACTAGAAAATCAGGGAATTCTTTTACTGGATTTCTATCTGAATCCTCTCAATAATCTATAGTAAAATTTACTAGGTTTACAGGAAATATTTTTTCTGAATTTCTTCCAGAATTTATCGATAATCTAGTTCTTTTTACTAGTACTTCAGTTGTTTTGATAGAGAGGCAAAACACTGGTTATCTAGTAAACGAAACTGAGTAGATAGTAGATATAGAAAGGTTTAATCGCTGCTGCAATGGAAAAAGGGCGTAACAAAAATGTAGACAAAAATTTTCAAAAAAACGAAAATTATGTATTGTTCATATTAGACCGAAATATATAACGTTGAAGCGATATCGTAACATTAGATATGAGGCGGTGCGCAGCAAAACTAGCTCCTTCCATTTTCCATCCAAAAAACATGAGTTATGATTTTCACTCGATAGTATTTTGCTTGCTCTATTCGGAAATGATCTCAGTTTCGATAAAATTTGAGATCATTTCTGAATAGAGCAGGCAAAATACTATCGAGAGAAAATCATAACTCATGTTTTTTAGAAAATGGAAGGAGCGAGTTTTGCCGCGCACCGCCGCATATACATAACATAATCTTACAAATTTATGCAGTTAATTTTTTTTGAAGTATGCTTGCCCCACCTACAGGCTTCACATTTCTTATCTTATAGGTATATGAAACATTCAAAAAAATTGAACAATTTTTGTAGGGTGCTGTCAAATTTAACATTTAGTATCTACATAATGCAGTTTAAAACAAAGATCAGAAGCATCCAAAAAATTATTTTTCACTTCTATTACTTTGCTGTCAATAATTATAGAATAGTTCGACGATGCGGAATCGAATTTGCTTTCGCTGCGGCAAAGAATAAATATCTGTCGTTTCTCCAAATTTTTTATAAAGGAATCCACACTTTGGTTTAGCTGAAAGCAGACAATGTTTTATTTTTTTAATTGTGACAATAAAAAAAACAACTGAATGAAATCATACCGAAATCCTTTCAACTAAATGTTTCATCTCGTTTGTGAAACTAAGTCTTTCCCAGTTTTCAACATCATCCGAAATCATTGCATGTTGCCTTTTTATCCCCCTTGATGGAAAGAATTTGCACTTGGTAAAATTTTATATATTCACTTAAATAACTTTTCAAATATTACTGAATTTATGATCACTTCTACCGCGTTCGGATGCATAGACAAGAATGAAGCCTGTCCACTTGTCTTTATAACTGTTTGAATCTAGTTCTATTTTCACTAGATTCACAGTAAATTTATCTAGTTTTCTAGTTGAAATACTATTCTTCCTAGATACAGAGTGATAAGCACTAGAAAAACAGTGAAATTGAGACTGCGAACTGTACTTCTAGTTACTTTCACTAGATTTCTAGGGGTAGGAAATATTTCACTAGATTATCAGTAGGAACTTTTCACTAGATTGTCTCTAGTTAAACTTTACTAGAAAAAAAATTTGCTGTGTAGATTGGAACGATGAGAACTATTATAATCGTTTTCATGTGCGATTAAAGAAACGGTTTTCATTTCCAGGTGAGAAGTACTTGTGAGAATTTCATACTACGTCATAGCCGATTCACAGGTATCATTGATATGCAAATAGTAGCGTAGTATTAAAATAGATAGACCCAGTAGGAAATGGAAGCATCCCATGATTAATCCAGGAGGGAGGTTTGGAGACCTCGTTTTCTCCTCCATTGTTAAGCCTCAGTTACAATGGTTCCGATCCGATCCGATCCGGAAAACGGAGAGTGTTGAGTTTCTCCATCCGACACACATCTAAAGGGAATTTCGGAAAGCCCAGTCACAATCATTCCGGTAATTAGCCGAGACACAAAACGGATGGGTAAAGTTGACCAACTTTCAACTTCTATCCGTTCCGACGCTAAGAGGTGAATTTTTGAATTTCACCACCTGCTTCGCCACACTAAAATTCAAAATTACACCTCGATAGTGTCATTCTGATGCAAGTCGGAACGGAATCATTGTGACTAGAAATGTTTCCCTTCCGACGTTGCCGGATCGGATCGGAACCATTGTAACTGAGACTTTACGCGCCTTTTGAGCGTTGCCGGCCAGCTGTCGAAGAAAGGGCGAGGATTTTTAAAAACGCCACTGGAATTCCAGACGAGAAACTTCGTGAGCTCAAGTTGGGCGCCAGGTATTTTAGAAATGTGTTCTTCTCGAGGAGAGAAAATACCAACTCTCCGCGGTGCACCCAGCTGCAATTCAGGAACGGTTAATTCTGTTCAAAAAGAAAAACAATAAAGGAAAATTCAAAATTAAACGACCGAGTAAAGATTAAATAAATGATTTCCTTTTATTTCTCCGAATACAACTGAACCTCAGAGATCCTTTCCGTCGATCTCGATCTTTTTGCTCGTGACGATGCTCGCGCGTCGGTGAGTAGTATGGATATGGCGTTTCTAAGCCGGGGTGGATGGGGTGGAAGCTTTTGTATGGATGACGTCATAGTCTTGTATGAAGCTGATAAGAAATTCCCTCCCCGAGCTTTTTTTGACGGTAGAGCTTTGGGTTTTTTGTTTTTTTGTTGCATAAAATTGGGCGTTTTTTTTGGTTTTTTTTTTTGTGTTTTTCCTTTTTTGCATAAAATTGGGAGGTTTTTTTTATGGACGTCATAGTCTTGTATGAAGCTGATAAGAAATTCACTACCCCAGAGCTTTGGGTTTTTGTTTTTTCTGTTGCATAAAATTGGGCGTTTTTTTTTCTGTTGCATAAAGTTGGGCGTTTTTTTCGGGGCTTTTTTCGCGGTTGTTGCCAGGGACTTAGGCTATCTGAAACTTAGGTTAGCGGAGGACTTAGGCTATCTGAAACTTAGGCTATCTGAAACTTAGGCTGAGCGGGTACTTAGGCTAAACGAAAACTTAGGCTAGCGGGGAGCGGGGACTTAGGCTAAACGAAAAGTTAGGCTAGCGAGGGACTTAGGCTATACGAAACTTAGGCTAGCGGGGGACTTAGGCTATCCGAAACTTAGGCTAGCGGGGGGCTTAGGCTAGCGGGGGGCTTAGGCTAAACGAAAACTTACACAGAAGGATGTATTTACTTATTCATTTGAACGATTGGATGACTCTTAATGTCCTTCTCACGAAAAATTTTGAATGTTCCGCCTAAAGGTTTGAATAAAAGTTTCATTACAGACTACCTTCACTTATATTTGAAAACAGGTGTATCATAGCTAACTGATGTATTTGAGAAAAGTATTTATGAACTAGATTCATATCAATATTATTGGTTGCTAACTAACAGATAAATAACAGTATGTGCTAGATAACAAAATTATTCATTTAAAACGCTTCCCCTTAACACCTAAAAAAAAAAAAGTTGGATTCACCCCAATTTATCTTCTAAAAATATGTTAAATTAATAACTCTCGTTCTTTCATTTTAGTATATGACACAATTCACAGAATGTTTTATCGAAGAGTTATGTTATGTTTATCTTAGTTTATTTCGAGTTGATACAAGTCTATAGTTCCTATCACAGACATATCATATTTCTTCGAATGCATGTGTTCTATCCAGAAATATTGATTAGTTATGTTATTATAAGATTCTTGATTGTTTGGTGTTTCAGTTTTGTTCTTGCAAATTTCTTGGTTTATTGTTTAGATGGACTTATTGAAGGGTTATTTTTGCTTTGGTTTATACATGATTCATTTGAGTTAATAAAATTTTATAAACACATTTCTTCAGAGGCATATATTCTGCTTAGACTAGGCTATCCGTATAATACTTGTAAAATTTAGTTATATGACTCAGGCTCGGTGAATATTAATACCAAGACAGGCCTTTAACAGAGTAATATAGGTAATAATAAAGACTGTTCAGTTAGATATTATTGACTCAGTTTCTTAAGATATAATACTAAGAAATGCAGGTTCCTACAGTGTGATAATAACAAGGTTATTACGTCTTAGACTGAATGAGATTTACTCATCTGAGCTTTTACATAGAGACTTCATTGATTTCTTAGGAATTTATTACACTAGTGAGGCTTTACGGTTTTATTGATAAGTCTTTAGATCTTACTCCGGCAGGTTGAAACATGTTTTAGTTAGCGTTATTGCATAATGTTGTGAAATTCATCAAGTATATGTCTCTCTCTATTCATCTATATATCTCTTTATCTATCTCTGTCTCTCTCTATCTGTGTATCTATCTATTTATCTCTATCCCTTTCTCTCTATCTAAATATGTATGTCTCTATCTATCTCTGTCAGTTTCTTAAGATATAATACTAAGAAATGCAGGTTCAGCTCAGGTTCCTACAGTGTGATAATAACAAGGTTATTGCATCCTTGACTGGTATGAATCTGAAAGGGATTTACTCATCCATGCTTTTGCATAGTGACTTCTTAGGAATTTACTCCGCTAGTGAGGCTTTACGGGTTTATTGATAAGTCTTCAGATCTTGCTCCGACAGGTTCAAACATGTTTCAGTTAGCGTTATTGCATAATGTTGTGAAATTCAACCTGATTTTTGCTTGCTGCTGGTTATCGCCTGTTATGGTTGACTCAGATTCTTAAGGTATTATATCAATATAGACTAACTTCATCAGGTTCAGCTATTTGACTCAGGTTCCTAGTAAATGTACGGTGTGATAATAACAAAATTTACTAAGCCAGACATTCTAATTGTCTTAAACAGAGTAATTCATATTAAGTATAGGTTATAATACTAATAAAGGCTAGATATGGTTGACCCAGATTCTTAAGGTATAATACAAAATAAAGGCTGTCTTAAACAGGGCTGTTTTACTCAGGTTCCTAACAAATAATTGACAGAGTAACAGAGTTATTCATATTAACATATGAAACGTATAATACTAATAAAGGCTGACTTAAGCTGACTCAGGTAGATATGGTTGACTCAGATTCTTTATGTATAATACTAATAAAGGTCAACTTAAACAGAGTAATTCATATTAAATGTAGGTTATAATACTAATAAAGGCTGACTTAAGCTGATACAGATAGATATGGTTGACTCAGATTCTTAAGGAATAATACTAATAAAGGCTTAGTTAATAAGATTCAACTAAATATGTTTGACTATAGCAATCAACAAGGCTAACTTAAAGAGGCTGAACCTTTATCAGAGTAATTCATTCTAAATATGTTTGACTCTACCAGTCAGGCTATGACGATAATAATAAGTCTAACTTAAACAGGTTTAGCTAATTGCTTTTGTCAGAGTATTTCATATTAAAAATATGTTATAATACTATACTAATAAAAACAGACTCAGATAGATATCGTGGACTTTACTAGTCAGATGTAAGGTATAATACAAATAAAGGCTGCTGAGCTAGATATGGTTGGCTCAGATTCTTAAGGTATAATACTACAAAAGGCTGATTTAACGACGTTCAGCTAGATATGTTTTATTCTACCAGTCAGGTTCCTAATAATAAAACCTAACTTAAACAGGCTCAGTCAATTGTCATTTTTTTTTTTTTTTTCAAAGTAATTAAATATAGGTTATAATACTAATAAAGGCTGCTCAGCTACATATTGTAGACTCAGATTCTTAATAAGTGTTAGATATGGTTTACTCAGATTTTTAATATATGTTAGATTATACTAACAAGGACTAACTTAAGCAGGCTCAGCTTGATATGGTTGGCTCAGATTCTTAAGGTATAATACTAAAAAAAGGATGACTAAATACGGTTCAGTTAGATATGTTTGACTCTACCAGTCAATAATGCTGACTAAAACAGGCTCAGCTAATTGCATTCATCATAGTAATTCATGTATTAAATATAGATAATAATAAAGGCATTTGACTTAAGAAGACTCAGCTAGATATTGTTAACTCAGATTCTTAATAAATGTTAGATATAAAACTAATAAAGGTTGACTTAAGCAGGTACTGGTACTGGTCAGATTTTAAATAAATGTAAGGTATAATAGTAACAAAGTCTGACTTAATAAGGCTCAGCTAAATATGTTTGACTCTATCAGTCAGGCTATGACGATAATAATAAGTCTAACTTAAACAGGCTCAGATAATTGCCTTTATCATAGTAATTCATGTATTAAATATAGATAATAATAAAGACATTTGCCTTAAGAAGACTCCGCTAGATATTGTTAACTCAGATTCTTAATAAATGTGAAATATAATACTAATAAAGGTTGACTTAAGCAGGCTCAACTATTGTAGATATGATTGACTATAGGTACTGGTCAGATTTTAAACAAATGTGAGGTATATTACTAACAAAGGCTGAATTAATAAGTTTCAGCTAAAATGAGGTCAATATAAGAACATGTTAGGTCAAAAAGCTGTTAATATTAGAACAGGTCAGATCAAAAAGCAGTTAATATAAGAACAGGTCAGGTAATATTAGAACAGGTCAGGTCAAAAAGCTGTTAATACCTGTTCAGAGCTGTTCAAAAAACTGTTAATATCAGAACAGGTCAGGTCAAAAAAGCTGTTAATATCAGAACAGATCAGGTCAAAAAGCAGTTAATATTCGAACAGATAAGGTTAATAAGCTTGATATGGTTGACTCAGATTCTTAAGGTATAATACTAAAAAAGGCTGATTTAATAAGGTACACCTAAATATGTTTAACTCTATCAGTCAAGTTATAACAATAATAAGACTGGCTTAAACAGGCTCATCTAATTGTCTTTATCAGAGTAATATACGCTATAATACTTATAAAGACTGCTCAGCTAGATATGGTTGACTCACATTCTTATGAAAAAATACTAATAAAGACTGACTTAATAAGGTTTAGCTATATATATTTGACTCTAGCAGTCAAGTTATAACAACAATAAGGTTGACTTAGACAGGCTCCTTTATCAGAAATATAGGTGATAATACGAATTAAGACTGCTCAGCTAGATATGGTTGATTCAGATTTTAAGGAATAATACTAATAAAGGCTGACTTAATAAGGTTCAGCTAAATATGTTTAACTCTACAAGTCAGATTATAACAATAATAAGGTTATTTTTAACAGACTCAGCTAATTGTTTTTATCAGAAATGTTGGTTATAATAATAATGAAGACTGACTTAAACAGGCTCAACCAGTGACTTTACAAGTCAGATTTTAGGTATAATACTAATAAAAGCTGTTTAGCTACATATGGTTAACTCAGATTCTTAAGGTGTAATATTAATAAAAGCGACTCAGCTCATACACAGATTCTTAACGTATAATACTAATAAAGACTGCTTAGATAATTACCTGTATTGACAGTTGTATGGGACACGAACTTTTTCATAGTTATATGAGGTTTTTACTGTTGTATGGTACACAAGCTTTTTGTGTAATCTTTTTTTAACAGTTATATGGGGAGGAATTTTAATCTAAAGCTGTGAACTGCTTATTGCGGAGGAATGAAAAAAAAAATATGGTTGTAGGCTAGATATGGTTGACTCGGATTCTAGTAAGGTATAATACTAATAAAGGCTGACTTAATAAGGTTCAAATGTAAGGTAGACCACCTACTTCCGAAGAAAATGTATAAACTCAAACTAGGATAAATCAAACATTCTCCATCAAAATAATAAACAAGAAATTTAAGAAAAGGTTACAAGACAAACCAAAACAAAAATTTCACCTGCTTTTCGAAGCTTGCGATATCAACTCAACTAGGATAAACCGTACCAAGCATGAAAAAAAATGTAAGGTTAATTGTTTGATTTTATGTATTGATGAAATAAAATTCCAGGAACCAATGAACTATCAATTTAGTTTTCCCTCCGAAACTGCAGGTCATGGGCTTAGGCTAGTGGGGGGCCTTAAGTGATAAAAACATAATTTATATTTAAGTGCTCTAATCTAACCTATTATTTTTTAGACCTGACCTGTAACTTTTTGACCTGACCTGTTTTTTTAGACCTGACCTGTTCTTTTTTAGACCGGACCTGTTCTTTTTTATACCTAACCTGTTCTGATATTAACAACTTATTGACCTGACCTGTTCTGATATTAACTGCTTTTTGACCTGTCCTGTTCTTTTTTCGACCTGAACTGTTCTTTTTTAGACCTGACCTGTTAATTTTTAGACCTGACCTGTTCTGATATTAACCTGACCTGTTCTTATATTAACTGATTTTTGATCTGACCTGATCGCTTTTTGACCTGACCTTTTCTTACATTAGCTGCTTTTTGAACAGACCTGTTCTAATATTAACAACTTATTGACCTAACCTGTTCTGATATTAACAGCTTTTTGACCTGGCCTGTTCTGATATTAACAGCTTTTCACCTGACCTGTTCTGCTATTACTGCTTTTTGACCTGACCTGTTCTTACATTAGCTGCTTTTTAACCTGACCTGTTCTGATATTAACAGCTTTTTGACCTGACCTGTTCTGATATTAACAACTTATTGACCTGACCTGTTCTTATATTAACTGCTTTTTGACCTGTTCTTATATTAACTGATTTTTGATCTGACCTGTTCATTTTTAGACCTGACCTGTTCTGATATTAACCTGACCTGTTCTTATATAGACCTGACCTGTTTTAATATTAACCTGACCTGTTCTTATATTAACAGCTTTTTGACCTGACCTGTTATTTTTTAAACCTGATCTGTTCTGATATTAACTGCTTTTTGACCTGACCTGATCTGATATTAACTGCTTTTTGACCTGACCTGTTCTTTTTTATACCTGACCTGTTCTGATATTAACAGCTTTTTGACCTGACCTGTTATTTTTTAGACCTGACCTGTTCTTATATTAACAGCTTTTTGAACAGCTCTGAACAGGTATTAACAGCTTTTTGAACAGCTCTGATCAGGTATTAACAGCTTTTTGAACAGCTCTGATCAGGTATTAACAGCTCTGAACAGGTATTAACAGCTTTTTGAACAGCTCTGAACAGGTATTAACAGCTTTTTGACCTGACCTGTTCTGATATTAACTGCTTATTGACCTGACCTGTTCTCTTTTAGATCTGACCTGTTCTGATATTAGCTGCTTTTCGACCTGACCTGATCCGATATTAACAGCTTTTTGACTTGACCTGTTCTTTTTTAGACCTGACCTGTTCTGATATTAACCTGACCTGTTCTGTTATTAACAGCTTTTTAACCTAACCTTGTAACGACTCGAATTGCTGGGGTAGGCTCATCGGGCGCCAGGGGTTCGTTACAAACATTTCTTGTTTTGACTTCAACTATTTTATTATATTTAAGGTTATAATTCATTATGTAATTCGGTAAATTCAAATAAGTATTAAGTATTATTTGTCTAATACGCTTCGGTTTCCTCGGTCCTATAACGTCTCTGACTTCGTTATCCTCTCGTTGCTGCTCGGCTCGGTACTTCTCGGGTGCTTTGCGTTGTTTCGTGCGTTTCTTGTGGCATTTGCTACGCCGCATTGCGCTGACTGGCGTCGTTCCGTTTTGTCTATGGTTCTCACAAGTTCGATGTTGCTCGCTTGACTCGGCATCCTCCCGCTTTGCTTCTTGTCCCTCTGTGTTGCCTCGACCCCTCCTGTCTACGTCCCTTGGTGTCGCCTGGCGCTTCTTGTGCTCAATGTCTTCGACATCCCCTGTCTACGTCGCTTCTGGTGCATTGCGGTGCTTACCTTCTTCTTGCGATTGTTTCCCGTAGTTCTGGCGTTGTTCGTCGTACTGTCCGTGGCTGATTGTAGCTCGGCTCTTGGCACGCCTCTGCTTGCCTTCCTTCGGTCTCTGTGCGTCATCTCATGCTTGTGTCCTTTTACGTTACGTCCTTTCCGGTCCAACTTGTGTTGTGTTGCGTTGTTCTGCGTGTCGTTGTTCTGCGCGTTGCGTTGCTCTGTTGCCCTACGTGTTTTGTTACTCCATACGTGCGTAGCTTCCTTCGTTGTCTTGATCTGTGCGTACCGTCACTCTGTGCGTTGCTGCGTTGCGTTGCTCTGCGTGCTATGTTACTCTGTACGTGCGTAGCTTCGCTCGTTGCCCTGCTCTGTGCGTACCGTTGCTCTGGATGTTGCGCAGCTCTGTGCGCGTTTTGCTCTGCGTGTTGCTTCTGTTGTGTCGTTCTGCGTTGTTCTGCGTGTCGTCGCTCCGTGAGGGTCGTTGCTCTCTGTGTCGTTGCTCGGTGTGTCGCGTTGTGCTGCGTTGCTCTGTGTTGCTCTGTGCGTTGCTTTGCTCGGTGCGTTGCCGCGTTGCTCAGTGTGTCGAAGTTCTGCGCGTTGCATTACTCTGTGCGTCGTCGTTGCTCTGTGCGTTATTTGCTCTGAGTGTCGTTGCTGCGTTGCTTTGCGCGTTTCGTGTGCCGTCGTTGCGTTGCTCGGTGCGTGGCGTTGCGTTGTCCTGTGCGCGGCGCTGCTCATGGTGTAGCGTTACTCTGCTGACCTGCGCTTCGTTGTGCGTCGTCGTGGCGTTGCGCTGCTCTTGCCCTGAGCGCTGTGCTGCGTTGTGCGTCGTCGTGCCGTTGCGTTGCTCCATGCGTTGCGTAGCGGTGCTTCCTCCGGACCTCGGTTACGCGGGCCTTCTTCGTTGCTGCCTCGTTGTTGCGTCGTCAGGGTCCCGCTGCGTCGTCTGCGTTGTCCTCGGTGCCGCTCGTCTGGTGCTCACTGTATCGCTGCGTCGCTTGCGCTGGCTGAGTTTGGCTCCGTGTGTGAATATTCATGGTAACCGGTTGGCCGTTCTATATTTTTAGGCGAACTCACAAGAGCCACAGACCCTAAATAGATTGGCATGGCCGGGGCAAGCCGTACTCTACCGTCGAGACTTTCGAGACTATGTTTTGGCGAACTCACAAGAGCCACAGACCCAAGCCATAGGTCGATTTCTCGGGCATGGCGTTAATTTTCACTTTGGGAGGAGTTTTTAGGCTCGACCCGCGGCTACTAACTACGCCGCCAACTAGACAATTTGTGTTCGATCGTTTTGGACTATATATTGGCCAGAACATGCACTGGCTGCGAATTATATCGGTTATATAAAAATACATGATGTTTTTATATTATAGCTCTCTTTCGGTATTTTGGTTCTACAGCACTGTCGTTGTTGTAAGCGGAAATTTACCGTAAGATTTCCGTCCTTACAACCTATTCTTTTTTATACCTGACCTGTTCTTTCACCTTTTTTATACTTTTTAACCTGACCTATTATTTCTTAGACCTAACCATTTATATTTTTAGATCTGCCTTGCTTTGATATTAACTGCTTTTTGATCTACTCTATTCCTTTTTAGATCTACCTTGAATCATATTATTTGGCGTCACACTTAACTCTTGGGTATATTAGAAACAATTTTTTTTTTTTTGATACTAGCACCTAAACTATTCTTATATTCATGCTCGACCTGATGTGGTTTATTTTACCTGACCTGTTCTTTTTTAGACAAGACCTGTTGTTATACTAAATGATTTTCAAGCCCCCCACTAGCCTAAGCCCATGACCTGCAGTTTCGGAGGGAAAACTAAATTGATAGTTCATTGGTTCCTGGAATTTTATTTCATCAATACATAAAATCAAACAATTAACCTTACATTTTTTTTCATGCTTGGTACGGTTTATCCTAGTTGAGTTGATATCGCAAGCTTCGAAAAGCAGGTGAAATTTTTGTTTTGGTTTGTCTTGTAACCTTTTCTTAAATTTCTTGTTTATTATTTTGATGGAGAATGTTTGATTTATCCTAGTTTGAGTTTATACATTTTCTTCGGAAGTAGGTGGTCTACCTTACATTTAAACCTTATTAAGTCAGCCTTTATTAGTATTATACCTTACTAGAATCCGAGTCAACCATATCTAGCCTACAACCATATTTTTTTTTTCATTCCTCCGCAATAAGCAGTTCACAGCTTTAGATTAAAATTCCTCCCCATATAACTGTTAAAAGAAGATTACACAAAAAGCTTGTGTACCATACAACAGTAAAAACCTCATATAACTATGAAAAAGTTCGTGTCCCATACAACTGTCAATACAGGTAATTATCTAAGCAGTCTTTATTAGTATTATACGTTAAGAATCTGTGTATGAGCTGAGTCGCTTTTATTAATATTACACCTTAAGAATCTGAGTTAACCATATGTAGCTAAACAGCTTTTATTAGTATTATACCTAAAATCTGACTTGTAAAGTCACTGGTTGAGCCTGTTTAAGTCAGTCTTCATTATTATTATAACCAACATTTCTGATAAAAACAATTAGCTGAGTCTGTTAAAAATAACCTTATTATTGTTATAATCTGACTTGTAGAGTTAAACATATTTAGCTGAACCTTATTAAGTCAGCCTTTATTAGTATTATTCCTTAAAATCTGAATCAACCATATCTAGCTGAGCAGTCTTAATTCGTACTATCACCTATATTTCTGATAAAGGAGCCTGTCTAAGTCAACCTTATTGTTGTTATAACTTGACTGCTAGAGTCAAATATATATAGCTAAACCTTATTAAGTCAGTCTTTATTAGTATTTTTTCATAAGAATGTGAGTCAACCATATCTAGCTGAGCAGTCTTTATAAGTATTATAGCGTATATTACTCTGATAAAGACAATTAGATGAGCCTGTTTAAGCCAGTCTTATTATTGTTATAACTTGACTGATAGAGTTAAACATATTTAGGTGTACCTTATTAAATCAGCCTTTTTTAGTATTATACCTTAAGAATCTGAGTCAACCATATCAAGCTTATTAACCTTATCTGTTCGAATATTAACTGCTTTTTGACCTGATCTGTTCTGATATTAACAGCTTTTTTGACCTGACCTGTTCTGATATTAACAGTTTTTTGAACAGCTCTGAACAGGTATTAACAGCTTTTTGACCTGACCTGTTCTAATATTACCTGACCTGTTCTTATATTAACTGCTTTTTGATCTGACCTGTTCTAATATTAACAGCTTTTTGACCTAACCTGTTCTTATATTGACCTCATTTTAGCTGAAACTTATTAATTCAGCCTTTGTTAGTAATGTACCTCACATTTGTTTAAAATCTGACCAGTACCTATAGTCAATCATATCTACAATAGTTGAGCCTGCTTAAGTCAACCTTTATTAGTATTATATTTCACATTTATTAAGAATCTGAGTTAACAATATCTAGCGGAGTCTTCTTAAGGCAAATGTCTTTATTATTATCTATATTTAATACATGAATTACTATGATAAAGGCAATTATCTGAGCCTGTTTAAGTTAGACTTATTATTATCGTCATAGCCTGACTGATAGAGTCAAACATATTTAGCTGAGCCTTATTAAGTCAGACTTTGTTACTATTATACCTTACATTTATTTAAAATCTGACCAGTACCAGTACCTGCTTAAGTCAACCTTTATTAGTTTTATATCTAACATTTATTAAGAATCTGAGTTAACAATATCTAGCTGAGTCTTCTTAAGTCAAATGCCTTTATTATTATCTATATTTAATACATGAATTACTATGATGAATGCAATTAGCTGAGCCTGTTTTAGTCAGCATTATTGACTGGTAGAGTCAAACATATCTAACTGAACCGTATTTAGTCATCCTTTTTTTAGTATTATACCTTAAGAATCTGAGCCAACCATATCAAGCTGAGCCTGCTTAAGTTAGTCCTTGTTAGTATAATCTAACATATATTAAAAATCTGAGTAAACCATATCTAACACTTTTTAAGAATCTGAGTCTACAATATGTAGCTGAGCAGCCTTTATTAGTATTATAACCTATATTTAATTACTTTGAAAAAAAAAAAAAAAAATGACAATTGACTGAGCCTGTTTAAGTTAGGTTTTATTATTAGGAACCTGACTGGTAGAATAAAACATATCTAGCTGAACGTCGTTAAATCAGCCTTTTGTAGTATTATACCTTAAGAATCTGAGCCAACCATATCTAGCTCAGCAGCCTTTATTTGTATTATACCTTACATCTGACTAGTAAAGTCCACGATATCTATCTGAGTCTGTTTTTATTAGTATAGTATTATAACATATTTTTAATATGAAATACTCTGACAAAAGCAATTAGCTAAACCTGTTTAAGTTAGACTTATTATTATCGTCATAGCCTGACTGGTAGAGTCAAACATATTTAGAATGAATTACTCTGATAAAGGTTCAGCCTCTTTAAGTTAGCCTTGTTGATTGCTATAGTCAAACATATTTAGTTGAATCTTATTAACTAAGCCTTTATTAGTATTATTCCTTAAGAATCTGAGTCAACCATATCTATCTGTATCAGCTTAAGTCAGCCTTTATTAGTATTATAACCTACATTTAATATGAATTACTCTGTTTAAGTTGACCTTTATTAGTATTATACATAAAGAATCTGAGTCAACCATATCTACCTGAGTCAGCTTAAGTCAGCCTTTATTAGTATTATACGTTTCATATGTTAATATGAATAACTCTGTTACTCTGTCAATTATTTGTTAGGAACCTGAGTAAAACAGCCCTGTTTAAGACAGCCTTTATTTTGTATTATACCTTAAGAATCTGGGTCAACCATATCTAGCCTTTATTAGTATTATAACCTATACTTAATATGAATTACTCTGTTTAAGACAATTAGAATGTCTGGCTTAGTAAATTTTGTTATTATCACACCGTACATTTACTAGGAACCTGAGTCAAATAGCTGAACCTGATGAAGTTAGTCTATATTGATATAATACCTTAAGAATCTGAGTCAACCATAACAGGCGATAACCAGCAGCAAGCAAAAATCAGGTTGAATTTCACAACATTATGCAATAACGCTAACTGAAACATGTTTGAACCTGTCGGAGCAAGATCTGAAAACTTATCAATAAACCCGTAAAGCCTCACTAGCGGAGTAAATTCCTAAGAAGTCACTATGCAAAAGCATGGATGAGTTTTAGATTCATACCAGTCAAGGATGCAATAACCTTGTTATTATCACACTGTAGGAACCTGAGCTGAACCTGCATTTCTTAGTATTATATCTTAAGAAACTGACAGAGATAGATAGAGACATACATATTTAGATAGAGAGAAAGGGATAGAGATAAATAGATAGATACACAGATAGAGAGAGACAGAGATAGATAAAGAGATATATAGATGAATAGAGAGAGACATATACCTGATGAATTTCACAACATTATGCAATAACGCTAACTAAAACATGTTTCAACCTGCCGGAGTAAGATCTAAAGACTTATCAATAAAACCGTAAAGCCTCACTAGTGTAATAAATTCCTAAGAAATCAATGAAGTCTCTATGTAAAAGCTCAGATGAGTAAATCTCATTCAGTCTAAGACGTAATAACCTTGTTATTATCACACTGTAGGAACCTGCATTTCTTAGTATTATATCTTAAGAAACTGAGTCAATAATATCTAACTGAACAGTCTTTATAATTACCTATATTACTCTGTTAAAGGCCTGTCTTGGTATTAATATTCACCGAGCCTGAGTCATATAACTAAATTTTACAAGTATTATACGGATAGCCTAGTCTAAGCAGAATATATGCCTCTGAAGAAATGTGTTTATAAAATTTTATTAACTCAAATGAATCATGTATAAACCAAAGCAAAAATAACCCTTCAATAAGTCCATCTAAACAATAAACCAAGAAATTTGCAAGAACAAAACTGAAACACCAAACAATCAAGAATCTTATAATAACATAACTAATCAATATTTCTGGATAGAACACATGCATTCGAAGAAATATGATATGCCTGTGATAGGAACTATAGACTTGTATCAACTCGAAATAAACTAAGATAAACATAACATAACTCTTCGATAAAACATTCTGTGAATTGTGTCATATACTAAAATGAAAGAACGAGAGTTATTAATTTAACATATTTTTAGAAGATAAATTGGGGTGAATCCAACTTTTTTTTTTTTAGGTGTTAAGGGGAAGCGTTTTAAATGAATAATTTTGTTATCTAGCACATACTGTTATTTATCTGTTAGTTAGCAACCAATAATATTGATATGAATCTAGTTCATAAATACTTTTCTCAAATACATCAGTTAGCTATGATACGCCTGTTTTCAAATATAAGTGAAGGTAGTCTGTAATGAAACTTTTATTCAAACCTTTAGGCGGAACATTCAAAATTTTTCGTGAGAAGGACATTAAGAGTCATCCAATCGTTCAAATGAATAAGTAAATACATCCTTCTGTGTAAGTTTTCGTTTAGCCTAAGCCCCCCGCTAGCCTAAGCCCCCCGCTAGCCTAAGTTTCGGATAGCCTAAGTCCCCCGCTAGCCTAAGTTTCGTATAGCCTAAGTCCCTCGCTAGCCTAACTTTTCGTTTAGCCTAAGTCCCCGCTCCCCGCTAGCCTAAGTTTTCGTTTAGCCTAAGTACCCGCTCAGCCTAAGTTTCAGATAGCCTAAGTTTCAGATAGCCTAAGTCTTCCGCTAACCTAAGTTTCAGATAGCCTAAGTCCCTGGCAACAACCGCGAAAAAAGCCCCGAAAAAAAACGCCCAACTTTATGCAACAGAAAAAAAAACGCCCAATTTTATGCAACAGAAAAAACAAAAACCCAAAGCTCTGGGGTAGTGAATTTCTTATCAGCTTCATACAAGACTATGACGTCCATAAAAAAAACCTCCCAATTTTATGCAAAAAAGGAAAAACACAAAAAAAAAAAAACCAAAAAAACGCCCAATTTTATGCAACAAAAAAACAAAAAACCCAAAGCTCTACCTTCAAAAAAAGCTCGGGGAGGGAATTTCTTATCAGCTTCATACAAGACTATGACGTCATCCATACAAAAGCTTCCACCCCATCCACCCCGGCTTAGAAACGCCATATCCATACTACTTCGGTGGTCCCAGCTGAAGAGACCCTCTTCGCCACCCAGTTATTCCCAGCTCGATCCCGCAGCTTCCGTTACGTTCCCGCTTCGGATCTCGGATGCGCCTCGGTTCATTGTTTGAATGTCGGCGGGGAAGAATTAGCTGCTTCGGTGGACGATTTCGGTAGTTGCCTTTGTCGTCGAAAAGCTTCTGCCTGAAATACATGTGCAGAATATATGCACGCAGCAATACAGGCATCACTGCGTGTGAAACAGATGTGCAGAATTTTTGACAGATCTCTTGGTCGTATTTGTCACAAATCACCGCATTTCCCGATAGGTGGTTGTGAGTTTCAGTTTCAGTTATAGTTTCATAAAATGATATTAGTGAAGTTTGATTTTATCAATAATGTGATATTATCTATTGCACGCTGCCTATATTGCATACTTAAATGTAATTCAAAACACTTTTTTATTTCTCTGTGTTGGTAAATTTCGACTTCAAGTTGTGGTACCACTGACGCTGCATAGCAAAAGTAGAAGTAGAGAATCATGCAGCGCTCCGCTGCATGCAGTGCGAGCGTGTGTTTCGTCGCACTTAAACACATGCGTTCTAAATCAGTTTTGACGCGCTGCATGCAGATATTTGCACATGTATTTCTGGCTTTCGTAGCAAGTCCGTGTGCGTTATGAGCTCGCCAGTCGTTCGGGACTGTTTTAAGGTTGGCGGGAAGAACTAGCCGCTTCGGTGGACGATTTCGGCAGTCGTCTTGTCGTCGAAAAGCTTTGTAGCAAACAAGTGTGCGTGTCGAGTTCGCCAGTCGTTTAAGGTCGGCGTGGAATTGTCGGCAGGATCCCCAACAGCTAACGGCTCTGCGGCGAAATTGAATAATCCATTTGTCCGCCTGCTCCTTCGTCGTTGTCTCAGCTCGGTGTCGAAGCTTGCATTTCGCCCCGGGATCCCTCTTCGGATCTCGGGTGCGCGCGTGTTTTTTTTTTTTTTTTTTAAAGTCGGTAGGGGAATGTTGCCGCGCCGTCGGCCGCATCCGTAGAAGATTTCGGCAGTTATCGTATTCTTCGAACTGCTCCGCCTTCGCACGATCGCACCCCAACCGATATGCGCGATGAAGATGTCGGTACCACGGCTGATATCTGGGGAGAAGGTATCTACGTCTCTTGCCTCCCTGCTGGTTTCCGGACCGGCTTATGGCATCGCGACGAAACAAATTTAGATCAGGTAAATTTGAAAAACCTTCCGAAATGCTTTCTCGCGATCCCAGCTGAGTGCACCGGGGAGACATCCACGCAGTTTTATGCTTTAAAAGAGAAAAAAAATATTTTGAACCGAATTCCTCTTCGCCCTTCCTCGTGGCCGGCTCCGAACGACAAGACGGCGGCCCTCTCAGCCCATCCCCCGCACGCAAACGTGATCAGATCTTTTTCTCACCGCCTAAAACTACCCCAAAATCGCGGCCCATAACACCATTTGACCTCCTTTTTGCAAGAGCATGTCCGCTAAAATCAGATCTCCAATATATGTACATACCTCCAAAGAAAGCATTCAAAAATATTTGTAAGGGAGTTTAAAACGAGATCTCTAATGGGACTAGTTTTGCAGTAAAACTCAAAAATGGTCTTCATATAGTCCCATTTTGATCCATTCGGAGCAAAAAATGAGTAGTGATGGTTTTCTGCATAATTTTGTTATTAATCTCCTTTTTCCCTCCATTGTGAGGGATAGTAGATATCTCGTTATTTGCTCCCTCACGGAGTTCTCTTCAAATTTCTTAGTGGGGAGTAAGATGTTAACACATAGTAGCATAGGCCGCTATTCACAGTCGTCATAAAATTGGCTTTAGGTTAAAGCTGACTTTAGTTTCGTATTATTAATGAGACACTAAAGTCTGCTTTAACTTAAAGCTAACTTTATAACGACTGTGAATAGCGGCCAATGTGTTTATTGCCGCTTCTTTGCGTGGAGTTGACCGGCTTCAGTCACTGCCCGTGATCTCCAGTACATAGGTATCTCTATAATCTTTCATTACAAATTTTCTTGTTCGGATTCATTCTCCTTTCGAGGATCCTGCAGGATATACCCATACTGCTTGTAGACAAAATATCAAAATTCATTCTAGTGAGTGAGAGGTGTCAAGGTTTTCAAATGGTTGGTTTTTCGATTACCTTTAGAATTGGGTATCCAGGTGGTTGCTGAAATTTTATTTCGAATATTATAATTATTATTATAATAATAATAATAATATTTCGAATTCAAAGGAAGTCTATTGCTCGTAGGTGAGTACAATTAAAATTCTTAGTACTTATCAGTACTCATAGGTAGCCTAGCCCGTAGTTCTTCATAGGGGTTTTTTTCAATAATAAATAACCGACTATAAAAATACTGATACCTTGATATATTGTACTTTAGCACTAATAGACCCTAATACTGCAAAAAATAATTTCAATCCTTTTTTCCACCGTACGAAAACTTGGAAACTTATAGCTTATATATTATATATGTACATCTATGATGGTGAAGCCATTTGCAAGAAAAACTTGCCGACTTGGATGGAGGAGTATTCAGTCGAAACGCTTGAAAGCTGCTGACGAAACATTTCATAATAAATGATACAAAGCTGGGCCAGCGAGTGTACCGTCTTTAGCGATATGACGATATTCTTGGAAATGAATGCAATCGTACATCAAATGCAAATCTGTTTTTTTTTTCCGGTTATGTTAAATATCTACATATAAGTACTAAGTTTCATATTTTTAGTATGAGCTGTCCATGAAAAAGTAGAAACACCATGACTTCATATCTTTCTACCACTATCAAAGACATTTTTCTATAGTCTGTTCCCATAGTGGATACAGACACCCTTTTGTCTTCTATCCTAAACGAATTGCGACAAATAAAAATCTGAATATATTACCCCACTACTTCACTCCATATTCATATAAAACCTCCAAAAATTGCTAGAGGTCTCTAGAGCCTTAGGTCCTAAAATTGTTATCCCCATTGCTATGCTCTTCTGCCCCCATTTCCATTTGAAATGTCTCTTTCAAGCAATTTATCATAAATGGCGCGACAGCCCAAGTCTGGCCCCAGGGCCAGCCTTCTGATCTCTACGGCAGCATTCTTTTTCCTACTTACGCCATTATCAAATATTTTTACAAACAAAAGTTTCAATTTTCTAAAGTAGTACTGGTATGAGTGAATCTCGAGCCATAGAAAACAAAAATTTCACTTGTGGCAAGAATTTTAAAAATATATATTTTTAAATTCCGAACCTTGCATACCGAGCAAGTAATTTGAAAAATTTATTTGAAATGTGTGACATAAATTTCAGAGCGGAACAAACCGGTTTCAATAGATTTGCAACTAGATTTTGCGATTTGGAAATCTTAATCTCGTATGGAGAATCTATTAGATTTGCATGTACATAATAATAGATTAGCGAAATCACGAGATTTCGGGCGGTAAAAACATGGCATAATGGGACTAAAATTTCATTTTTATGAGCAATCTATAACTTCGCTAGAAACCCGCTTTTGCATGGTACTTATTGAAGGAATAAAAGATACAAACTCCCATTTTAGCGTGCATGTACGGCGAATGGGGCCGAATTTGTCACTGAAAATAATATTGCCTACAAAACGTGAACTGCATTTTTTTGAGTTTTGTAGAATAGAGAGTTTTCGCTTATTTTAGTTAAATCCTTCCTGGGTATGGCACAGTAGATGGGGTGGTGATGCCATCATCCTTCTTCACTTACCATAGACGTTAGTGTTCGTCCATTGTGCTCCCGTTTGAGAATGATATAAAGTTTGCTATGTTACAGCACTTTCTCTTATCGATATCACCAAGGTAATCTAGGAAATATTCACCGAGGTTCCGCCTTCACGTTCCTGATGAGGGCCGGACACTCGCATAGTACGTGTAAGATTGACTCTTCCACTTCTGGGTCGACGCAGCTACGACAGAGATCATTTGCCTCCGCACCCAGTCGTCTAACGTGTCTACCGATCTGGCATCTGGCAGTGACCTGTGAGCTCTCCGATTAGTGTGCTAGTATCTTGTCTGCTCAGGCTCAGGATATATGAGCCGTTTACTTTGAAAGTGGGGCAAGTACATTTTTTTTCTTGACTTCAAATTGCTTACAAATAGAAAGATCATAGTAAGTTTTATCTATTATTATCATTATCTCAATTTTTTTAAAAAATGGACTTGCCCCACTTTCCAAATAAACGGCTTGCTTTTTTCTTGATCGTATTCAGGCCAAAGAGTTCTTGAT
Source organism: Beris chalybata (assembly GCA_949128065.1). Classification (NCBI taxonomy): domain Eukaryota; kingdom Metazoa; phylum Arthropoda; class Insecta; order Diptera; family Stratiomyidae; genus Beris; species Beris chalybata. The sequence continues at coordinate 96,106,268 of OX421895.1, forward strand.
ATAAGGCCTTAACATCGCCAAAAAATCTCATGATAGAATTTCTACGCTGTCGTGCGACAACTATTTAATTTTCGAATTTTGAAGACTTAATTGTGACTATCGAGTAACTTAAAGGACCTGTTTTCTTATTTCATAAAATCCCCCAATAAAATACTCCCTTACAAGTTCTTGTGACGTTCTTGAGAACGTATATGTATATACGTACGTGTACATGATGTGAAACTGGAATGTTGACATCCACTAAAGTATCGGTCCCCTATGCCAGAATCTTATCCTTAAATCCCTTTTATTTGACCATTCAAACGTTTCGGCGATAGTACTCCATATTACTCGTATGCAGTCTTTCTCCCTGAACGTCTTCCTTGTTCTTTTTATTTACCACTGGTTGGAAGATTGGTGACTCATACTTTCGTATCCTGTACAGGATATGCTATCGTGTCTACAAGAAACATCATGTATAATGTCATGTCTTGTTTAGGATTTAATAGTAAAGTAAGTCCTTCTTTTTCTATGTCTTTCCACTAAAAGAGATTCCCTAATTTCATAGTCTTGTTTTCGATTTATCTTCGAGTGTTATCTTAATTAGTTTTCGGCCTTTTTGGGGAGTACGTTTCGATGAATAATTTATTTTACCTTGGCCCTCAGGAGCCTACAGAATGCCGAGTTCGTACTTGCGTGGCAGCACAAGACTAGATTTTATTCGGGATGAAATATGGCCAATATATCCAAATGTTTACAACCAAGTAATTTATATACATGTAGGGGTTTTCACTTTCCTGATGGTGTGATAAGTGGAAAATGAATTTAGATTGAAATAATCTCGGCTATTCATCAGAAAATCGTTTCACTTAGCTCAGCAGTTACCTGGCGATATTGAACCTACCACAAGACATAACAAAACCTGTCTATGACGAGGAAAATGCATCGTGCGGGAAAGAATGGGATGTAATCTGGTCGTAAAATCTGCTCCGTTACAAAGACCTTGCAATCCTTGTTCGGTTTAGATTTACATCGATATCCAATAATCAAGCATTAAATCAAGTTGATCCAGTGATTTGTTACTAGTCGAATTTTACTCGGAGATACCATCAAGTTTTCTCTATGCTCATGAAAGGGATAAATCGAAGCGTTTGGTTGGCCATGGAATTAACGTGACATTTATCGTGTATCTATTAGATTAGTAATCGGTATTTATCCGGTACGTACCAACATTTACGGTACACCCTCGTTTCTCAATTGCTTTCTACAACTATTACAAAGGATTACAATAAAAATGTCATTGGATGTGCCTATTTACAAGCAATTGTGCTATCCTTGCTGAATCAAGAATATTCAACAGGAAGGACTTAGCACTGTCAATACCATGTGTCATGAGATGTATTCAAAGTCTGCGAAAGGATGTCTCTACCACTCACACTGTCCCATCGTTTCCAAGTAGATTGCGAAAATGTGTCTGAAATTGAAATTTTCAAGCAATTTGTTTACTAAGAAAATAAACTTCCAGACATTGAAATTTCCTTTTTCGGTTGCAATTTGTTAATGTCGTAACAGCAATAAAAAAGTTTTTCAGTCAATAGAAGACAATATCTGTGCGATTTGTATCATTGTCAGGTTAGAAATAGAATTTATCTACTTAAGCGTTTAGTGTATTATGTCGATTTTATCAATTTAGTGTGAACTGGATCGACTTATTTCAAGAATTGGAGTAGGATGCAGAGCAAACACTCAAGATAAAATAACAGAGATTACTATAAGTTTACGTCCAAAACTTCATAACGCATTGAATTGAACACGGCGCAAATTTCGTTAGTGAAATACGTTAGAAGGTACGCAATTTGCATGGAAATCAAATTTTACACACATTTCAATGGTTACAGCAACAATTATGGCGTAATAAGGGGGTTCCCCGTCTAGATCTCTTACAAAAGTCCTTGCAAAATCCTTCAATCTCCTTAAAAAAATATGCACTTATCTTTTGAAATTAAAATTCAAGAAATCGTGGAGGTACGAATTCGGAAAGTAGGCTCAATATATATAGAGACATTCGTTTGCAGAAGTTATCTCTAATGAATGGTAAGAAAGTGTTAGTGGGTTTTACGCACAATTCTAAAAAATTTTAATGTTGAGACAAATTGGACAAATAATAATCAATAGCACAACAGCCCAAATTGGGCCTAAGCCTTGAAGTAATGCTAGAGTTACTTCATTACGAGACCAACGGAACACCAGGAGGTGAAGTGGTCAACAACACGCTTGTCCGTGATTATTACCCCGATTGTAACTCAGGTACTCTTTTACAGTTGAGTGAACTGGTAGTCTGACACCCAATTCCATTCTCGAAAATTACTTGTCGTCAAGCAGATTCGAACCTGGTAGCAGGTGCACCGGAGGCAAGAGCTTTAGCCACCCAGACTACTAGGAAAATCAATTCAAAATTTAATTTTTCTAAAAAAAATATGTGAATACAAAATTATAATCTTTAATGAAATGAGTTTTGGTGCAGAAAGTCACGGTGAATTGTTTTAGTTTTAAAAGTTGAAAATATAATTCCAAAAATAATAAAAACATTTTTTTAAATTTGTGTTGGAAAGCTGTGCATTTGTAATATGAACTAAATTAAATTTTTCATTTTTTTTCAAAAAACATTTGTTTTGAATATCTGCTTATATGTTGCTTTTCTGTGCACTGCGAAAATTTTCTGATAATTTTTACTTTTTATAAATATCACTCTTTACTATAGTGCATGTCATCAGTGAACTTTATTTACACACCACGAGATTCTATTAGGGCACATAGTAATTTTAGCTGTTCGTGAGGTTAGCTACAGTATATGAAAGAAAATAATTTATACATTCCATGACAAAATTTATTAAAGCTCCAATTTAAAAACTGGCATGTACCATAGTAAAAAAGATTAGAGCTGCCATTTAAAAAATAGACAGCTTTACGGTGAAAAAGTTAATGAGCTATTACAAACAAACACATTTACAACACATTTTAAAATAAATAATTTAATTTTTTTTGCTAATTAAAACGAAAATTTATTTTTATTCTTTTTTTACAAAAATTAACATAAATTTATACCTTATTATACTCTATTATAACAGTATTTAATCCGGAAAATCTGTAAAATTTAACATATTTCTTACAACCAAGTTTTTGGGAAGTACACTATACCATTTGTTGCTTTAATTTTATTGGCTATTGTTATATTTAATTTCATTTTCGATTTCATTTGAGTATTTAGTGATACCACAATCTACCACTTGCATTTACTTCATAATCCTCTGCTGATTCATATGGCATATAATATGTTTCTGCACGCTCTCCACCAAAAGTTAGCACAATTTAATTTGCCCAATTAACAAATTTTTCTGTGTCTATTCTGTCGACAAAAATACTACTTTATTTTCTTACCAAAAGTAAAAACATTACAATTAATTAATTTCTTCTCAAATAATAGAGTTAAAATATCTTACTTAAAATGAGGTAACTGTTGCCCTGGTTCCAAGTGCTTGAGAGCCTCACTCACGATGGCGCTACAGTCCAAATCGGACCTTGGCCTCCTGGAGAGCCTCCTTGAGAGCCTGGTCTCTTTCATATTTTATTATAAATCTTACTAGTTTACTTCGTACTTTGGGAATTAATTTCGTTTTAAGCTCATAGACGCTTAAAATCATTCGACCATCAAAATAATAAATTTTGAAAGAATAAGTTTTTATAAAAAGTGGATTCAACAGTAATACTATAATAAATAAAATAAATACCGTGGTTATATTTCGAACTGATGAAGAAAAATCTACTGTAAACTGTGATGATGTTGTCCCAGAAGTTGTTAAAAAATTCAAAAAATTCAATTTCAACTTTATTTCATAGTCTCTTTGTAAATATAAACACAGAACTTCTTATTTTAGAGAACAGATAATGAAATCTACAACAACTATATTCCTTAATTGTAAGCATCGGCTGACATTCTTAAAAGTATTTATTAATTAATTAATCCAAGGAAAAATTTTACAAAAAACCTTGCGTGAATAAGCTTACTATCTAACTAAAACTAATTATTAATCTAACTTAAACTATAACTAAAGCTTTCCTTTTAGGAAGAGAAGAGGCAAGTGTTAAGTAGAAGCGAAGTATTAATATCTATAGTTTGCACGGTATTTAGTAGATTTTACGAGTACATGGGGATGTAAATACTATTCTGTAGTGTTAAAACAGAGAGCGAATTAGCGGGTTTTCACTCATTTGGGATCTGCGTGAAAAGGATGAAAAACGTTTGTCGGCTAGTTCCTGGACTGTAGGTACGTTGGCAATTTCGTGGAGCCTTTTCGTCGAAAAATGAAAGGGTTTGTCAAGCATCATTTTTAGACATTTGTTTTGGGAGGTCTGAAGTTTTCTTTTATTTGAGTTGGAACATTGACTCCAGACTGGAGAGCCATATGATAGTCTAGGCTGCAGAACTTGTTTGAAAATTAAAATTTTATTATCAGTGGATAGCTTCGATTTTCTGTTTATGAGCGGATAGAGTGCATAAATGGATTCAGATATTTTGAGGCAGGTATTTTCGATGTGGTTACTGAATGTGAGCTTATTGTCCATTACCATGCCGAGATAAATGATAGTAGTGGTCCAGGGAATATTTTGGCCAATGAGATTGAGATCTCGGTTAGGTAAATTTGATGACTTTCTTTTCTTTGAGAAAAATATGGCATGCGTTTTAGTCGGATTGATTTTTATCCTCCAGCGGTGATAGTATTGATAGAGCAGGTCCATGTAAGCCTCGATCCATTATATGATGTGGTCTGGATCTTTATCACTAACGTGAACACATGTATAGTCTGCGAAGACTGCTAATTCGCATTCTGGATGAGTCCGTATGTCCGCGGTAAAGATATTATAAAGTATCGGGCTTAGGCAGGAGCCCTGAGGTACTCCAGCTGGTATGTGTTGGTCGCTAGAGAAGCTGGAATTTATTTTGACAGCAAAGGTCCTTGTTGCTAGGAATGATTGAATTACCTTTACCAAATAAATCGGAAACGAACTACTCATTAATTTGGATAGAAGGCCATCATGCCAGACGCTGTCGAAAGCTTTTTCTATGTCAAGTGTTACCATACCTACCGATTCTTTTTCTCGGAATGATTTCTTTATATATTTCGCTACTCTAAAAAGCTGGTGATCAGTGGAATGCCCACGTCTGAAACCGAATTGGAAGTGAGGTAGTAACTTAGAGCTATCGAGGAAATTTTCTACGCGGTGGGCGATTACCCGCTCAAATACCTTACTAAGAGCAGGAAGCAAACTTATTGGTCTGTAATTTTTGGGATCAGAGTGGTCTTTCCCGGCCTTTCCAATTGGTACAACTAGGGCACGCTTCCAGGATGAGGGAAAATAGCTGATTTTAAGGCAGGCATTGAAGATAAAATTCAAGATTATGACACAGGTTCTCGGAAGTTTTTTAAGAAGGATATTCGGAAGTTTATCCTGTCCGGGTGCCTTGTTGTTTTTTAATCTTCTTAGAATATTGAGAATTTCCCGAGGCTTGCATAGTGCACTGTGAGGCAGTTCAGCGATTAGCGGGATAGATCGGATGCTATTTGCAACAGATGTGTCATTAATAAAATTACCCATGTGTTCGGAGATGCGATGTGCAGCATGGAAGCTATTAGCAATAAGATTGGCTTTGTCTACATCGGTGAAAACCTTATTGTTGCTTTCGTTGACCAGAGGTGGGATACCAGTAGCTTGTCTTCGGTTGCACCATTTGCTTAGTTTCCAAACATTCCGGGAGCCCTTTTCCAAATTAGTTAGCATAGAGTTCCATTTTGAGTTACGACTCGCAATTAGTCTTCCTTGAATGGTTTTTGTTAGGAGATTAATGCGGGATTTTGTATTTGGATCTCTGTACCTTTGCCATTGTCTGCTTAGCGTGTTTCGCTCTCGAATGATATTTTTGGTGTCGTTGTCTATTTCGGGTTGTGAGAAACCCTTTCTAACTTTCTTTGGCGTGCAGTGCTCTACAGCTAGCCATAGATTATTAGAAAAATGTTCCAACATACTATCGATTTGGTCAGGATTTGTAATGTTTGATAAATCTAGCGAGCCTACAGAAGTTAATTCATTTAACATTTTTTTAAATCTGGACCAATTAGCCTTATTGTAGCAGTGTACCTTTCCATGGTTTTCCAGAGAATTGGTTTCGTGTTCTATGTAGAATTGAACAGGTAGGTGAGGGGAGGACAAAGCACTTTCAGTGATAGGATGCGATATATTCGTACCTCCGTTGCTAAAGACCAAATCGAGAACTGAGGCCCTACCATTAGGTGCATGCAATGTTGGTTCTGATGGAGGATGTATAAAAAAAGGCCTCTTGCACATTAAGTCAAAAACTATTTTACCTGCTTGATTAGCTTTGGCGCAATTCCATAACCTATGTCGCGCATTTAAATCACCACAAAGTATAAACTTTCGTTTTGATCTAAGGATGAGATCTAGATCTTTTTCAAAAAATCTGAGCTTATCCGCATTAAGTTTCGTACCAGGGAAATAGGCGACAACAATTTCAGTGTTAATTTCTGTAATTTTAATTGATATTGTCTCTATTATTTTAGTATTCATTACAGGTAGTTGTATATGTTTTATGGATTTTTTAATACAAATGGCAATTCCTTCTCTTCTATCGTTTCTATAGATATTAAACTTGGGATGATACAATTTATCCTTAGCGCCTAGCCAAGTTTCAGTAATGAGAAACAAATCTATATTGTGTGATATGAGGAAATCAAAAGTTTCTATGTATTTATTACGAATACTCTGGGCATTCCAGAGAATACCCAGCAAACATATTGGCGAGGGTTTGCTGGCAGCAAGCATTTGGCAAGAGGAAACAACATGCGATCAGCTCGCCCTTTCATCGAATTGTAATTGCCACAGGCAATGATTTAAAAATTCTTGCCAAATGCTTGCAAAAAGATTGTAATTTGTAAGGTATTTTTTTAGCCCTTAGAAATGGCACGCTTTTTGGAAATGTAAATATTAGTTCTTTGTTACGCATCAGTCGGAAAGAAGTGAGTGTAAAAGTAAAAGTGATTTTTAATAACCGCCGACCAAACATTTTAACTCGTATGTAACTTGTCGGCAGCTTGTATTAGGCAAGCAAAACCCTTGCGGCAACAATTACAAAAGCCTCGAAAGTAAGTTATACGGTGGACTAAAATGATTCTTGCCGGTAAGTTACAAATGGCAACTTAATCGCAAGCTGCCTGATTATCGCTTCAAGCAAGGGTAGTTTATCAGTTCCCTTACTCAAAACAATAATTTGGCAAGTTACTTGCAAGTGGCGATTTTAGACTTGCCGGCAAGAAGCATTTTAGTCCGCCGTAAACCTTACTTTGGAGGCTTTTGCAATTGTTGCCGCAAGGGTTTTGCTTGCCTAATATAAGCTGCCGACAAGTTTTTATACTGTCTAACTTATACAGGGAGAAATTTAGTAGCTAAATTTACTATTACATTAAACTGGTCTTGTTTATTTTTACAAGTCAAAAGTTGACTAATAAGTTCTGATGAAAGTTTAACTAATTCTTCTGGAGAAACTAAATCACTGTTCGTGTGCGATGTAGTAGTAGGTGTATTCCTGGCAGTATTTCTGTACCACGGTTGTTGTTGCTGTGGCTTATTGTTTATATTTGAAGAACTTGATCTTCCTAGGACGGGAAAGTGTTTGTCGAGAGCTTGGTACGTGTTGAAGCCAAAACGATCTTCTTTACGTGTGTTGGTGTTGGTTTGTACTCTCGTTTTCTCCTTAATACGAATGTACTCGGTCCGTTTATTGCAAATTTTGTCATTAGCATAGTGGGTTTGACTACAATTTGCACACTTTATCAGATCCGACTGGTTTTCTTTAAGGGAGCATTTGCTATGGTGATGAGCCTCGCTACAGATCATGCACTTGGGAGGCATGATCCATGTCCTTACAGGAGGCTTGATCCATGCTCGAACATTTGACAGTTGCGGCATTGGGTTATGTTGCCTCGACTTCTTGACTGATAATTCCAGCGAACGATAGTGTGCATTAGCGTTGAAATTGACCGTAGAGTGTTTAGTATGGTATCGCGATTGAAAAAGATTAAATAAGTTGTCGATCCGTTACGTTTAGCGCGATTATCATTGTTGATTTTTTTAATATCAATACATTCGAGTTGGTGGTGTTTTTTAACGTGGCTAGAAAGCTCGTCACATGGCATGTCGTGGAGGCCAGAAAGCAGAATTTTTGTTGGTCGCATGTCAGCCCGGCGATGGGTGAAAAACTTGACATTTTTAATTACGAGGTGTTGTCTCAATTTTTCGTAGTCTTGGATTTCATCCAAAAATATTCTTCTTCCTATCGACATGTTTTTGATTTTATAATGCTCTTCCTTGATTTGGAGAGCGGCCATAATTGTATAGATCGTTTCGCGTTGCAATTCGGTAAAAGTAATTGACGGAATTTTTACCTTTTTCGGCTCACTGGATGGTGTTTGCTGTTCATCGGCGTGATTTTCGTTGTCCTCTAGACTTGCAAGAGGTTGAAATTTATTCCTGTGGATCGGCATGCTACTGCTATCATTTCGGGGGAGTTTGATCTTATCCCGCAGGAGCATTTCTCCCGGGGAGTCTTCTCGGTTTCGCTTTTTTGAGGTATTCACGGTAGTGATGTCTCCACTTCGGATTATACTTAAAAAGTCTTAATTTATTGTTTTTAATGAATTTACTGACGTTCGCGGTTCACTGAGTTATTGCACTTGTGCACTGAACGAGTGTACAGTTCGAGCTTCGAAGTTGTTAATATTTTCGGGTCCAAACAACTTGTATCCATCCTGCAGTCAAGAACGTGGCTCGGAATAGGCGCAGGGATCACCACTGGGTACCTTACCCTACGTGTGACTCAGCAGTGAACTGCAATAAAAATCTTTTTTTCTCAACTGTGTTAAACAATTTGTATAATAGGATGCATTTCAATTTACTATGGGAACATTGTGAAATAAAATTTATTCCCATCTTCAATTTTGATTTGTAGTAAAATTTACTATGGCAGTAAAATTCAGTGGCTATACTTATCATTTTTATTCTTTTTTATAGTAAAAATTATTGCTACTCATTATTAAATTGTAACATATCTGATTTTACTGTGGCCCTTAATAAACATTCATGGGTGAAATATGATTTTTTCATATTTTTGTTGCAATGTTCTGGACAATATCATTATAGTCACGTAGTAATATTTAATGGAAAATTTTCACAATGTCGGAGCCTTCGTAATTCCAATCGTATACACACATTGTTTGTCCTGAAAATAAAACAAAACGTAATCTACACTATGATAAATAATTTTCATTAAATGGCCTACAAACCATCCATCAACCGGCAATACTTCAATTAAGTTCTTAAATCACCTTAGCAAATTGCAAGTTTGAAACGTCCTTATTATTTTGCATTAATTTTCTTTCTGTTCGTTTCCGCTCAGTAGAGCCTCTAAATGGCAGCCTCCGTCTAGTAGTGAATTAATAATATTGTTTTCGTTTTGACTGAATCCATGAAGAAATTCCGTTGGAACCAGCCAGGCTCATTGGATTCCGAAATGGAGCACGTCAATCACGGCAGTACACTTCATCAAGATTAGTTCGGATTCTCAAAGCATCCCTGGTATCCATCATTTTCGATTGCATTCTAACCACGTAAAATTGACTAGACACCATTTCGCTGCCCCCATATTGCAATACTCTGGCAATACCAACATAAACCACTTTATCTACAATATTTTCCGTCTTTAAATTCATCGGCAGCAGATGTTTAAATTTGATGTCTGAGCTGGAAAATCCTTAGATCACATGTCATATAGACGATGAAAAATTTCAAACTTTACCAACCCAGTCCACTAGCCTAGTCTAACCGAATCGAGGAGCCACGGGAACAGGCTAGCTCTAACCCTAAGCCCATGAAGCTCTTGGGGATGATGCAAAATGAATTGCGGATGACAACTTTATAATCTGAGCATAGCACATCTTCGTCTGTTCGATGTTCCTGACTATCCGGGCGGGTTTGCTCTGGATAAGGATCATCTGCGACGTAACTTGGTAAGGGACTTGTCTCATGCCTCCTTACGTTCATCTCTAGTAAACGGAGAAAAAAAAACACAATTTATTGCTATACCGTGACTTCAATTTGTAGCCGCTGGGAATATTAAAACACAATCGGTATGTTAAAAACTACATTAACTGCAAATCAGTGGGGCTGGGGACTACTGTAACAAAAGTCTCCTGCTGACGTGGGCTGACGTTGATGTTTATTAAAAATTATTCGCATGTGCTGTGTTTTAATCACACTATGACACCTTTTAACCTCATGAGATTGGAACAGAATATTTAAAATTAACCATTGCCTTTGCTTCTGCTAGACCAGTTATCATACTTTTGGATTCTGTAGCAAAATACTGAAAACTTTTTGCAGAGGAACTCTAACATGCATGAGCAGAAAAAAAATAACATCTGATCAATCAGTTGGGCGAGTATCGGGCGAGAACTATGTATACATATTAAGCGGCCAATACACGATTTAGTTGTACCAACTTATGTTGTTGCGATAACTGTCCAACAGTTGTATGAATGGAAAACACTATTTCTTCCAACAAGAGTTCAATATGCTTGCGACCGAAGATTTTCGGTTGGAAGACTACAACCGTTTGATATCGTTCCAATTATCACTTACATAATGCTTGTACACAATGTAATCGTCGAATGCAACGACAAATCGGAGTAGTAATTGGTACAACCGTTGTATGTGTATTTGGCACTTTATTCATACAACTTCAGTCATGCGGACGAATAGAAACTAAGACATACTGCAGTAATGATCGGCTGTAAACCAATCGTATGATACTCCAGATGAAATAGTGAACTCCGATTTATATTGTAGTTGGAGATAAATTAGAAATAGGTGTTTGCATGCAGTATATCCTTTATCAATTAATCCCATTTGGTTGCAATTGGAAACTTAAAGACAATATCGTCAGTGTTTATTTTCTGTTACCGTATTCTGTACTTTTTGTTACCGAAAAAAAATATTTATTTTTTAAAGACTTTTGGGAGATGCAGGGAGGACTTACTCGGCATCTTATATACATATATATCATTTTCCTTGGAACCACTTAAAAATTAATGTGTATAAAATTTCAAATTCCCAGCTTAAAGCGTTTAAAAGCTATTGAAAAATATTGTTGATCATGTATCTTAAGGGTTTTTTGTACGGAAGGTAACAGAAGGATTAAAAGGACTAGTAATCTTGAACTTCGTTTTCACTCAAAATTTTCTTTATAATCATATGTATATTTAACTCCAACTATTGGAAAATTAACACATACCAAATTTCAAAGTCGTATCTTAACCCTTTCAGAAGTTATTGGCCAACATACTTGAGCACGTGTTTTAAGGACATTTTGTATGGCAGCCAAGGGCGCCCATAGAACTTCTTCCAGGGGGGGGGGGCAAGGCAAAAAGTTTATAATATAACCACCCACTCCATTTAGAATCTGAAATTATGGTTGAAATGTGAACGTAAGTTCGTTAACGGACACAATCGTTCTACTCTTTTAGGTTCATACAAAGGCCTTAAAACATGCGTTCAAGAGTACTAGCCGATAGCTTCGGAACGCTTAAGGGAGGAGTCTGGTTTATTAGGTCAAAAAAAGGCATATTTTCAAGAACTTTTTTTCATTTATTTTAGTACAACATCTGAACTATAATCAAAAAAAAAATCATTTCAAAGTATTTATAAATAAGCCGTTGGCAGCAAATCCCCGCAGGCGCCCAAAAAAAATTGTTTTGCGGTGTGCACTACAACTTGAGACTGGATCATCCGAAACAAAAAAATCTGCCAACAGTCTGGGCGCAACTGTATTATTTTTCCGGCAGAAGTTCAGAACGCGTTCAATTCGGGGATGCGGTGTATGTTACTATGTGTCTGAAAACCTAACAAAAAGTTCGGGAAGCGGTTAGAAAAGGGTGTAACAAATGAATTAAATAATTGGGTCATATTCCGGGATGCGGTCTAGAGGTTGAAAAAAAAACAAAACTTAAAAATAGGTGATTATTAAACAAACCTGGGGAAGTGAAAATATATTCGATATCTAATCAGACCTGAGAAACATGGTGGAATTCATGAAAAAGTATACAACCAGTTTACACCCTCTTAGGGGTCGAATTTCAAAAAATCTTGAAAACACATTCTAGGTATTCACATGAAGAATTCGTAGAATAAAAATGAATTCAATATTTCGAAAGACCTAGTAGATATGACGAAAATCGTGAAAATATATGCATTTTATATTAACTGATATTTTTTTTTGCCCCCCTTCTGAACGCCAATGAATATTTGAATTTTTTTTTATCAGAATTACTTTTCTAGTTAATTTACATATACGTACCGAGTTTCAACTTCCTAGCATAAGCCGTTCTAAAGTTAGGGAAAACACCCCCCACCACCGTACCATACTACCCCTAAAAAAATTTTATTTTTCCACCATGCCGCTACTATAGCTCTATCTATATACCAAGTTTCAGCTTCCTATCATTATAGATTCTGAAGATATAAGCATCGGAACTTTTTCTTTCTCACCCTTCCCCACCCTCACCCTCTACACCCACACCCCCAAAATTTCCCTACTAGGGTTCTATTAGGCCTACTTCTGGTAAAAATTTGAAACATCCATCTTACACTGTTATTGAGATATGAATCGTGTTATTTTTGAAAAATTCTAATCCGTCCCATTTCCGTGCTCCTCCACCCCCTTTAAATATTTTACTTTGAGCAATCTTTATTTATCAATCTTAATAATAGCACCGAATTTTGTTTTTCTGGTTCAATTAGTTTGTGATATATCGTAATTTAAAGTTTTTCACCCCCCCCCCCCCCCACTCCCGTACGCCACTACCCCCACCCAAAAATTGTGTTTCAATCTACTCTCCTAGTATAACTACAGATATTTGTTAAGTTTTAATTGCTTGCTATTAATGGTTTAGGAGATATGGATTTTAGAATTTGACGATCTCGGCATTTTTGCGTTTCGGACGCATTATTTCCCCCTCCACTCCCACACCCCTTCACCCATATCTGTTTTTTTTTTTGCAAATGGGTCCATTATCAAAGCTCTATAGAAATTCTAAGTTTCAGCCTCCTAACACAAGCGGTTCCTGAGATCTAGAAACCTAAATTTTTCGTCTAAAACGCTTACCCCGCCTTCCTCCTTACACCTCCTACCCTGAAAATAATGTCAATTCAAGGGGTCCACCAAGTCTATTCTTAGAAAAAAATTTAATTTAATAGCTCCACTGGTTTGAGAGCTTCGAGCCTTAAAAGATTTTGGGGTGGTCGACGTACGGCGTACAGACGGAGTGAACATTTTTATTGCTTTTTTCGCGTCTACTAGTCATGAAACGTGGAAAAAAAAATTTTGAGGGCAGCAAATTTTTTTTTTTTAAAAATCGATAACAATACTGTATTATAAATAATACAGTAAAAATCAAAATGCGTTTATTAGATAAGATGTTTCTCGAGGTAACGCGGTCGAATTTTTTTTTATTGATTTTTTTTCATTTTTGGTAGCTTTTTGAAGTCAAAAACCCGATTTTCACTAAAAAATTCGGCAAATTTTTTATTGTAAAATTAAAAATAATGAGAGAAAAGAAAAAAACTCGACGGCGTTACCTGCTGATTTATGTGTAGAAATAGTGTAAAATATTTCAAAAGAATCGGTGCATTAGATTTTGAGTTACAGTGCACACCGACTTCAAAAATGACAAGTTTCAGAAAAACGCTTTAAAGTTTTGCACACTAGGCGTCACATACGATAACGTACACCATATCATATCATATCTATAAGGTCTTCCCAAATAATGAATTAACTTTTATTCTACGGCTTTTTCATTTATGTATGTACATACTCGTAAATATGTAGAAAGTGTTTTCATGATTTTCTTAAATTCTACCTCTAAGGGGGTGCAATGAGGTATACTTTTTCATGATATCTGCCATATCCATCAGCCCTGATATGATATCGAATATATCTCCACTTTCATTGGGTTGCGTAATAATCGCTTAAAACTATCATAGTTTTTAAGTTTTTGCCTTTTTTAACCCTGAGAGGATATAAAAGGGTTGAACACGTTTTCACGAATTCCGTAATTTAAGAAATTGGATTGGTTTTTACTTTCTCGTGCTGTCTTTATATTTATCTATTAACTATTTTGAGGGTTTTTGGATATTCCATCCCCATATATTGCGTATATTTTCACAGATTCTTACAGATTGCTTAAATCTGATGATATATCGAATTCCTATATATTTCCTATGGTTTCCTATATCATATAAGCGCCAAAAAGTCAATTTCATGTATGCTTTTTAAAGCTTTGACTTCGACTTCTTAGGATTGATGAGATATTTGATCACTTTTCACTTCCACAGACTTTTTATATAATCGCCTACAAACTCATTTCACAATTTTTCGATATTCAACTTCCTGGGGTTTCACAATTGTTGCCATCCCTTAGTTCTGATGAGATATGAAATTGGTTGTTTCTATTTTAACTACTTTTATTTTTAGAACAAAATTAATTTTCCAAGAAAAGTCATAATCTCGAAACAACTGATGATATACATACTCCGATTTTGATCGCTCCCGAACTTTGACCCGAAAAATAATAAAGTTTCGCCCAGACTATTGGAAGATTTTTAAATCGATAACACTACTTTATTGTTAAAATAATAAAGTAAAATATACTTGAAAACAGTGGCAGATCCAGACCTTACTGTTGGGGGTGTCAGTTTTTTTTTAATTTGGCTATTTCGTTTGATAAAGTGAATTTAGCTACATCGACAGCATTTAGCAAAAAAAGGGAAGGGATCATATGTTTTCACCTTATTATGGGGCATTCCATCAAGAATCGCCAAAGTTGTGACCTTATCATTTCTGATTCTTTTGAAAAATTTTGTAATTAAAGAACAAGTGAAAAATTAATTGAAATTCAAGGATTTGTTTCTATCTAATTTTTTAACTAACAAAAACAATAACAATCTTTAAAATAAGCCCGACTTTATTATTCAAGGATAAAAATTACCAGAGATATGAATTTTCAAAGAGGATTCGGATATCGTTTTGGGGAAATTTTTAACATACTGTAAATAACAAAAAATAATGAGAAAAATTTAAATCATATTTTTTTTCACTAATTTTTCGAGTACACAAAATTTCAAAAGAATCGGCGAAGATAAGGTCACACTTTTGGCGATTCTTGATTAAATTACCTTTTTTCTATAAAATTAATTGAGAATTCTCTTCGATTACAAGTTAATTTTTTGATATGTTTTGAAAAACAGTATAACCCATAAAATATTAAAAAATTTAAAAAAACGTATTGTGAGATAGGTATTTAAGGATAAATGACAAAATCGTAATCATTGAAAAAAATGTCAAGGATAGTTTTGCGACAACCTCACCCTTTAAAATAAGCCCTATTTTATTATTCCAGGATAGAAATTACCAGAGATATGAATTTTCAAAGAGGACTCGGATACCATTTTCGCAAAAACTAACAAAAAAATTAGATAGAAACAAAAAATTGTATTTCAATTCTTTTTTTCATTAGTTCAAGAGTGGTCAAATCCAGGGGGGGGCAAGTGTTCCTTCTTGCCCTCCCTGTGAATTCAGGGGGGGGGGGGGGTAAGTGCCCCTTCTTGCCCCCCTCCCTGTGGGCGCCCATGATGGCAGCTACCTGAAGGAGTAAGAGGATTTGACGAACTAAGTTACTTAATTAGTCAAAAAGAGTATGCACAGCTCGGTTCAATTAAAAAATTACCCGATTGACCATTCCGTATTCTATGGTACCCCTTAACTATAACGAAAAGGTTGAACAGAGTTTAGCTCTAGACATCCCCACTATTCGTAATTTTCACAGAAAATTTCAGTACATTCAGGCCTCTGCACACCCGACTATTAACGATGGTCAAATCCAATTGCCTTGATCTTGTCCTGATGAATATTGTCGCAGATTTCGTTGGACAGTACGATGAGGTGCACAAATTTCAAAGCATAGCCCAATCATTTGTGATCTGGACATACTGTTATAGGGGGTTGATTTTTTTCGGACTAATGAAACTTTTGCTCGTTTTTGGTATACTGTTCAAGTGGAATTCATAACTAGTAGACACAAAAAAAAAACATGTGTGCAGTGCACACGCGGTAGAAGTGAAACCTTCGGAAAACTAAACAGCGAGAGAATGAGACGGATGCAGTATCAGGAGTGGGATAGCTATATATTTATTATAATATTGGTGCCAAGTTTAAAATTATTGCACATTTTATTATTCAGTCTCCATGTTTTCGATTTCAATAAATGACACACACAAGCCTCCATATGTACAACGCTTGGTAGACAAGAGTAGGGAGGCTTGAGTTTTTTCAATGTGTCGTAGGAATGGGTAGGGGTAGAGAGGAGAGTGGGGGTGAAGGGATGAAGAAAACAGATAAGTGGGAACAATATGTATGGTGAGGGGTAGAATGATTAGGGTACACAGAGGGGGAATACAGGGGGGGGGGTGAAGGGTTGAATTTTGGAGGAGTAGGGAGTATCGAGGAGGGTGGTGGGTGGGGGATAGAGAAAGTAGATGAGGGGGAACAATATGTAGGGTGAGGGGTAGAATGATAAGGTACACAGACGAGGGGGTATACAGTGAGGGGTTTAAGGGTTGAATTTTGGAGGGGTAGGGGATAGAGAGGAGGGTGGTGGGTAGGGGAATAGAGAAAGTAGATGAGGGTGAACAATGTGTAGGGTGAGGGGTAGCATGATAAGCGTACACAGAGTGAGGGTATACAGTGGGGGAGTGAAGGGTTAAATTTTGGAGAATGGGGTGTAAGAAGAAAAGTAAGGGGTGAGAGAGGGGTGAGGGAAATCAGTTGTTTTTAAAGAGATAGGTGAAGAGGGGGAAGAGATAGGAGTAGTATTTCAAATTGTATGGATGTTTTTACTGTCGCTTTTTCGTTCCATCGAGTTTCAAATCACAACGCGGCTAAAGAAGTTTTCACTTAAAAAAAAAAGTTTTCAGTCCGTCTGTCCGCGCGCCGTATGTCGACCAGTATACACAAAATTCTATGAAGGCTCGTAACACCCAAGCCCAAATAAACTTGAATCTTTTTTCGTGGGTAGACTGGGTATACTCCTTTAGTGGACACATTTTGTGTGGAAGGGATGTGAAGTGGGTGGATGAAGCGTTTAAAACGGAAAACTTTGTTTTGTAGATCTCAGCAGCCGCTTATGCTAGAAAGTTAATAGTAGACCCAAAAAAATGTCTGATATAGGTCAAGGGGTTAAGGAGTGGGGTAAATAAACGTACGAATCCATTCTAAAAAAAAATCCATTTCTCCTAAACGGTTTGTTTCACGAAGTTAAAACATAAGAAACATTTAAGATATATTAGGAGAATAGATAGGAAACAAATTTTTTAGTGGATGCAGTGGCGTACGTGGGTAAGGAGTGTGTAGTACACCTTTGATTATTTGCAGGTTGGAGGAGAAGCCGGCGGGCTATACTCCTATGAGATTAGTTTGGATGGAGCCGGTGGGCTATTCTCCTATGAGTTTTTGGTCGTGGATGAGCCGATGGGCTATTCTCCTAAGGGTTTTGGTAGTGGAGGAGCCAGTGGGCTATTCTCCTGAGGACGAGCCAATGGGCTATTCTCCTAAGTGAAAAGACGAGAGTGACGGTTTACGACTAATTGCCCCGTTTATTCCTCTTACCAATTAATTTATAATACCAGAATGCTTACCATGCTAAATTACTTACTTTACTTATACCTAGTGTGCACTTATGCTAACGTCAGCAATTCGGTATAGCTACCTGTGGTAATTTCTTCTCACAGTTATGCTGACGTTAGCATATGAATGCAATAATTTTCCCAAAGCTATGCTGTCACGTGGCCTTGAATTAAGTTCAATGTTTTTATGATAAAGTAAAGATCGTGTGGCATAGCATACGTTAGCATATGAATGCAATAATTTTCCCAAAGCTATGCTGTCACGTGGCCTTGAATTAAGTTCAATGTTTTTATGATAAAGTAAAGATCGTGTGGCATAGCATACGGGAGTGCTGTGTTACTATTGTTTGATATAGGGGAGTGTGGTGTTCGGTGTGAACTTTTGCATTATTTTACCACAAGTGAAAACATTTAGATTCCGATATCTGACGAAACAATTGCACTAAAAAAATAAAATTTGGGTTAGTGTAGACTGCTAAAGGTACAATTGTTTAAGGAGGCGCTGGAGCATGAAAGTGAAGGTAATAAGATTTTTCTATAAATTCACTTTTCATATCTCAAGAGCGGTCTAAAAAAGTTGTTTAATTTATCATAAGTAGGCCTAATAGACTCCTAGCATAAAATTAAGTTTTGATTGGGAGGTGTAGTGCGTGAGGATAGGAGAGGGTGAAACAATAAAAAGACCTGATTTTTATATCTAATAATAATGAAAAAAGGGAAATATTGATATTTATATCGGGATACAGTATTGGCGTACTGGAAAAATATAATTTTCTATAGGAATATTACGGTACGAGGGTAAGGGATGCTTTTGCTCACTATAAAACGGCTTATGCTACAAAGTTGAAACTTGGTATGTATATCTATTAGGTCTTCCCAAATATTGAATTTTTATTTTACGTCTTTTTCATATAAAAGAAAGTGTTTTCAGTATTTTTTTAAATTCTACCCCTAAAGGAATGCAAGGGGGTTTTATACTTTTTTACGAGTTCTACCATATCCCCTACCTCTGATAAGCCATCAATTATCCGAAAACTTTCATGGGCTTGCGTTATAATAGCCTAAAACTTGATTTTAAATTTTCTCCTTTTTCATATATGTACGTAGGTATATCTATAACTATCCAGCCTGCTTTCTTAGTCTGTTAAATATTAGAACTTCTTGAAAAGAAGTTGTATAAATATGTATAAAATAAATTCCGATTTGGATTTCATGAAAACTTAAGGTACGTTATTCGTTAAGAACCCAATAAAATTTAGCCGAAGGACGTATTTCACTAAGAACATTGCAAATATACAGAATCCCTTTATACCCTCAAATGTACATAACATAAGACAACTACTTCAATCCATAGTCCAAACCACTTTGATGTTAACAAACGAAATATAGTTCTTTGGATGTCTGGTCCTTAAAATACGTACTCGTCTTGTTGGATATGTTCAAATTAAAGCAATTTTTCTAGTGCATTATATTTAAGTTTCACACCTGAAAACCCAACACAAAAACCTATCTACAAACTATGTAAGAAAAATGTTGAACGAAATTTTTTCTTTATCTTCTATATTTTTTTCGGGAATAAGTAGAAAATTTTTTTCCTTCCTTAACACTAAAAAGGAAAAGTGGGACCGAAATCATGCAACCATCTAAGTGTATCGCGATAGAGTTCTACATTAGCGTGACAGTTATAACGAAACCTTGATTTTTTTCTCAATCTTAATGACGACTTGTAATTAGCGAAAACATTTACACATGTAATATCAAATCGATTTAATAGTAACCATATATTTATGTATATGCTTCAACGTTATGACCTCAAATCGGTGTCACTAGCTAGTACACTCATATTTCAGGGTGTCTGTCGCAAAATTTTCGATATAACCTGCAACGACAAAATTTAAAAAAGGGTTCGATGTTTCTAGAATGTCAGGTGTACCAGATAGCAACCCTTCGTGCTGTGATGAATCTACCCAAAATAATGTCAGAGTTGGATTGAAAAAAAAAGGATTCGTGGAATATATGCACACTGTTTTAACTTTTTGCTTTCATTCCGTTCGGTCTGATAGGACGAATTGAAATGATATTAGCCCACCTAATATCCGGCCGACCTGTGCAAAATTTTGCATTTTAACAAGGATAACAGCAACCTCTGAAGCAAGGACATCCTACAGTCGAGACATTGATTCAATTTCAATATGGACACATTTTTGGTGGAGGTGTCAAGATTATGGCATCGGTTTGGTTGATGAAATTTTGATTGGTCTGGGCGGAAACCAAAATACGTGAAGTCTAGACAAGTATGTATGACTGCTACGTAGCTATATTCATAATTAGACTTAAGCAACTTTCAGATGTGTATTTAAAGAGAAGTTGAGTTATACTCAATCCTTGAGATTAAAGTATAGATATATCTTTATCTCCACTCCATTATTTTGTTTTAATTATGTACATATATAATTCAAATGTTCTGTAAGTTTCGAGCTTAAAATTTCTACGATTAATCCTTCTGGAAAGATAGTAATTAGGAAAGTCTACTTTAATCCCTCAATTCCTATCAACTGATGTCTTACCACTGAAATGATTTTTTATATAAGCTATGAAAATGTTAACTTCATTTTACTTTGTATTGAGGGGCATGAAAATTTGTTTTGAAATTATTCCTCTAGAAGACTTAACAACAATTATGTATTAGGTTTTAGTTTCATATTTTTGTTAAAAACAGTGGCAATATGCTCAGTGCATATATGCACATCGCCTAACCTTTTTGAAGAGTTCGCCGGGATTTGTAGTCCAAGAATTCGAAATCAGATTTCAATTAGTAACAATCACACTTGGCAATGCTTCGCTTTCTGCTGCAAACGTTTGCTCTCGAGTCGTAGTCACAGCAATACACGGTCGCTTGGTATATGGCCAATTATCACCAAATTTCAACTTTTCGAGAGGTACCTGCGAGTAAGGTATGTTTCAAAATGGATTTTGAGGAGTTGATCACGATGGCATCATTCACATTTAAAAGTTAGTTCAGGTTTTCGAAATAATTCATATTTATTGTATAAAACTTTAACATGAAATTCATGCTTTTCACATTTCTTGTTATGAAGAATTCTTTTTATGCTTCTCGGTTATACCATAGCTCAGAAGCATATCTATTAAGAGTCCAACAGTAAACCTCGAGAACTTTTCTCGGAGATACTGAAATGCCTTCAGAAAGATCTTCATTCTCAAGTTTTATATGGAGCAGTATCTTTTTATTATAGAATCGACCAATGGTACATTCTTTAAATATTTCTATCCCAGTTTCTGTGACAATTGAATGAACTACTCCTTAACTATTAGTTCGGCACGTCTGTTTCATTCACACAAGGACCAGCAAAGTTTTGGGTAACCAAGCTGCAAATCAAGCACTTTTAAAACTCCACAGATCTGCCATTTATGTTCTGTATATTTTATGTATAATAGAAGGTGTTTTAAATGTTGAAACGAGTCCTTCAAACATGTAGTGCCAATGGGAACTGAAGATAAGTTATTACCAATGTGCCATCTATGGACAATCTCCATTACTCTGGATTATGATTTATATTGAGATTATCTATCAAGTAATTCAGAATCGATTATCGGCGAATACCAAGGGGGTTTCCGGACGATCTACTATTGACCAAATATCAGTCAAACAAGTGCTACAAATATGCTAGGAGTATAACATTGACGTGCACCAGATCTTCGTGGACTTCCAACATACGACAGTATAGTAGATCGTAATGTACTACATATTTCAAATAATGCTTGACTTCGGAATCCCATCAGAACTCGTTCGATTAACAAAAATTACCATAACTGACGCTGAATCCCACGTACGGACACAAAACGAGCTTACCCAAAAAGCTTCCGAACAGAATCCGACCTGAAGCAAGGAGATGGACTCGCTCCAGTGCTCTTCAATTTTGCTGTGGATTATGTCATCAGTAACTTGCCGCAGATTAATCACAGATCGCTTCTCATGTGTAAACTGGAGGACGCGGGAGCTGAACCGAGATGACTTCAAACAATGTGTCCTACAGGCTCCGGCCCCATTTGAGTTGTCGCGCCATTGATGATGATGATGAAGCGACAGCTCTATAATCAAAAGTTCGCCACTGTTAGGAATAGGATGCGTAGCTGATGATATATCCAGAAAATTCACAAGAGATTTCTTCCTGCATCATGCAGAAATTGCAATCGGTGACATGAGTGGACGGCTCTCGCTACACTATCAGGACAACAAACCCCAAATACCATTTTTGACGCTTTTGCCATTTCCGGTGACCCGAAGGACATAAGCTACTACACATATGGGGAGTCCGGGTTTTTTCCTAACTCCTAGCCCCACTTGGATGCAAAACAAGATGTTTACACTTCTTGTATTATTCCAGTGATAGGAAACTTTTTCGCAAAGAAAGTTTATTCAGTGGAGTACTTACACATTTGTGACATCCTGAATAGCTAATTATATGGTTTATCAACTCTATATCTGATATAGTAATCTAAAGTTTTTGGCCACTACATCATCAAATTCTTTATGACGATGCGCCGTGGAAGAACTAGCCTCTGTACATATTTGCAAGTTCTTAATAACTTTTTAATTTTTTTTTTTAAATTGCTTGCAAGGAATACAATCCTGTAGTACACTGTATTAAATTTTTACTAGGTACTTTAAAAGTAGGCAATGGGATGCCAACTTTAATAATAGTAAAATTACACTGCATTGCGTACGCTACACAATAGTGTGTAAATCGTTACAGATGAATATGTACTGTAATTACATGCTTTTCCGTAAAATTTCGTTGGATTCTGTATACTTCACACACAACTGTTTAAAAAAAATTAAATTTTTCTTGCTTACGAATTTATTTTCCTGCTTACGAATTTATTTTCCTGTAAATTATTTTTTTTTGTTTGAAAAATGCGAATAGATATTACTTACAATAATTTCCACACTCTCGGATTCGAACCATGGACCCGTCGCACATAAGTCCGATACGCTACCACTCGGACACCTAAACATTTTTGTAACATATAACTTATTTCATCAAGAATAGCCAAGAATGATACAAAAAATCTGCCAACAGTCTGGGCGCAACTTTATTATTTTTCCGGCAGAAGTTTGGAACGTGTTCAATTCGGGGATGCGGTGTATGTTACTATATGACTGAAAACCTAACAAAAAGTTCGGGAAGCGGTTAGAATATGGTGTAACATATGAATTATATAATTGGGTCATATTCCGGGATGCGGTCTAGAGGTTGAAGAAGACAAAACTTAAAAATAGGTGATTATTAAACAAGACTGTGGAAGCGAAAAGATATTCGATATCTGATCAGACCTGAGCGATGAGGCAGAATTCACGAAATAGTATAAAACCACTTTAAACCCACTTCGGGGTCGAATTTCAAAAAATCTTGAAAACACTTTCTAGGTATTCATATGAAGAATCCATAAACAAAAATAATTGGTGATTGTTAAACAAGCCCGTGGATGTGATATCTGATCAGACCTGAGAGATATTCCGGAATTCATAAAAAAGTACACAACCACTTAACACCCCCTTAGGGGTCGAATTTCATAAAATCTTGAAAACCCATTGTAGGTACTTATATGAACAATCCGTAGAATAAAAATGAATTCAATATTTGGAAAGACCTAGTAGATATGACGAAAATCGTGAAAATATATGCATTTTATTTTCACTGACAATTTTTTTGTACCCCCTCTTCTTAACGGCAATGAATATTAAATTTTTTTTTTATCAGAACTACTTTTCTAGTTGATTTACATATACGTACCGAGTTTCAACTTCCTAGCATAAGCCGTTCTAAAGTAAAGAAAAACACCCCCCACCCCGTACCATACTACCCAAAAAAAAAAAATTTATTTTTCCAACATGCCACTACTATAGCTCTATCTAATTACCAAGTTCCAGCTTTCTATCATTATAGGTTCTTAAGATATGAACGTCGGAACTTTTTCCTTCTCACCCTTCCCCACCCTCATCCGCTGCACTCACACCCCCAAAATTGTTTTCCCTACTAGGGTTCTATTAGGTCTACTTCTGGTAAAAATTTTAAGCATCTGCCTGTTATTGAGATATGAAACGTGTTATATTTGAAAAATTCTTTTCCCCTCCACT
This sequence comes from Beris chalybata, assembly GCA_949128065.1. Lineage (NCBI taxonomy): Eukaryota > Metazoa > Arthropoda > Insecta > Diptera > Stratiomyidae > Beris > Beris chalybata. The sequence continues at coordinate 96,130,269 of OX421895.1, forward strand.
TCCGTGCTCCGCCCCCTTCAAAGACTTTACTTTGAGCAATCTTTATTTATCAAGCATTATACCCAAACCGAATTTTGTTTTTCTGGTGCATTTGGTTTGTGAGATATCGTAATCTTAAGTATTTCAGCCCCCAACCCCGTACGCCACTACCCCCACCCAAAAATTTTGTTTCAATCTACTCTCCTAGTATAACTACAGATATTTGGAGATATGGATTTTAGAATTTGTCGATCTCGGCATTTTTGCGTTTCGGACGCATTATTTCCCCCTCCGCTCCCACACCCCTTCACCCATATCTGTTTTTTTTTTTTGCAAATGGGTGCATTATCAAAGCTCTATAGAAATTCTAAGTTTCAGCCTCCTAACACAAGCGGTTCCTGAGATCTAGAAACCTAAATTTTTCGTCTAAAACGCTTACCCCGCCTTCCCCCTTACACCTCCTCCCCTGAAAATAATGTCAATTCAAGGGGTCCACCAAGTCTATTCTTAGAAAAAATTTTAATTTAATAGCTCCACTGGTTTGAGAGCTACGAGCCTTCAAAGATTTTAGGGCAGTCGACGTACGGGGTACGGCGTACAGACGGAGTGAAAATTTTTATTGCTTTTTTCGCGTCTACTAGTCATGAAACGTGGACAAAAAAATTTTGAGGGCAGCAAATTTTTTTTTTTTTGAAAATCAATAACAATACTGTATTATAAATAATAAAGTAAAATAGTACTTTTACATAAATTGTTTACTGTGTACACAACTCCATTGAATTATGAACAACTTCATTTAAAGTTACATATTTTTAGGTAATTACTTTATTATTTATATTACTGTACTATTTATAATACTGTAGATATTGTTATTGATTTTCAAAAAAAAAAAATTTGCTGCCCTCAAAATTTTTTTTGTGTACATTTCATACATTGACTAGTAGACACAAAAAAAGCAATAAAAATGTTCACTCCGTCTGTCCGCCGTACGCCGTACGTCGACCGCCCAAAGTCCTTTGAAGGCTCGTAGCTCTCAAACCAGTAGAGCTATTAAATAAAATTTTTTTCTAGGAATAGACTGGGTAGACCCCTTGCATTGCCATTATTTTCAAGGGTGGGGGTGTGAGGGGGAAGGTGGGGGAAGCGTTTTAGACGAAAAATTTTGGTTCCTAGATCTCAGCATTCGCTTATGTTAGGAGACTGAAATTTGGAAGTTCTATAAAGCTTTGATAGTGGACCCATTTGCAAAAAATTGATGATATGGGTGAAGGGGTGTGGGAATGGAGGGGGAAGCAATGCGTCCGAAACGCAAAAAAGTCGAGATCGACACATTCTAAAATCCATATCTCCTAAACCGTTAATAGAAAGCAATAAAAACTATAAACTGTAGCTATACTAAGAGAGTAGATTGAAACAAAATTTTTGGGTGCGGGTAGTGGCGTACGGGGGTGGGGGTTAAAATACTTAACATTACGATATCTTCCAAGCCAATGACACCAGAAAAACAAAATTCGGTTTGGATATAAAGCTTGATAAATAAAGATTGCTCAAAGTAAAATCTTTGAAGGGGCGGGGGGAGTATGTAAGCATGAAGGATAAGAATTTTTCAAATATAACACGTTTCATATCTCAATAACAGTGTAAGATGGATGCTTCAAATTCTTACCAGAAGTAGGCCTAATAGAACCCTAGTAGGGAAAAAATTTTTGGGGGTGTGGGTGTAGAGGGTGAGGGTGGGGAAGGGTGAGAAAGAAAAAGTTCCGATGCTTATATCTTAAGAATCTATAATGATAGGAAGCTGAAACTTGGTATTTAGATAGAGCCATAGTATTGTTACGGTGGAAAAATAATTTTTTTTTTAGGGGTAGTATGGTACGATGGTGGGGGGTGTTTTTCTTTACTTTAGAACGGCTTATGCTAGCAAGTTGAAACTTGGTTCGTATATGTAAATCAACTAGAAAAGTAATTCTGATAAAAAAAAATCGAGTACTCATTGGCGTTCAGAAGGGGGGCAAAAAAAATATCAGTTAACATAAAATACATATATATTCACGATTTTCGTCATATCTACTAGGTCTTTCCAAATATTGAATTTATTTTTATTCTATGGATTCTTCATATGAATACCTAGAATGTGTTTTCAAGATTTTTTGAAATTCGACCCCTAAGAGGGTGTAAACTGGTTGTATACTTTTTCATGAATTCCCCCATGTTTCTCAGGTCTGATCAGATATCGAATATCTTTTCACTTCCCCGGGCTTGTTTAATAATCACCTATTTTTAAGTTTTATTTTTTTCAACCTCTAGACCGCATCCCGGAATATGACCCAATTATATAATGCATATGTTACACCCTTTTCTAACCGCTTCCCGAAGTTTTTGTTAGGTTTTCAATCACATAGTAACATACACCGCATCCCCGAATTGAACGCGTTCTGAACTTCTGCCGGAAAAATAATAAAGTTGCGCCCAGACTGTTGACAGATTTTTTTTACAGAAATTAAAACACATACACATTTAATTGCAAATAAGCACAGTAGTTCCTTCAATTTACGTTCTAGTTTTAAAATTACATTAACCCTACAGTAAAAATTAATATACCAAAAAAGTACTTTTATATAAATTTCTTACTGTGTCCTCAATAATTTTATATTCCACGAAATTTTTCTTTGATCACTCCTCACGATCTAACAACACAAAGTGATGTATTAACATTAAAACCAGCTGAAAAGGTGAAACATAAAAAAGAGATTATCAAAATTGAAAATTTCTATCATGATGAAATCAATTGCTAAATATTAATTCGATTCGATAAATGCATTTTCGAATGAGGCCCAACTCAGTACAAGTTTTTCATCTGTCATATGTTCAATGATTTAGCACAGGCAAGTAGTGTTCTTTTCCTGGACCTTTATGTCAAACAGTTAAAACGTTAAGAACAATACCAAAAAACTAAAACCCTTAATTTTTGGGTTTCTTTCGAACGTGGAAATATCAAAAATTCGTGATTTTATTGTTTGAAAAGCCGTAAGATATGTTTTCCGAAATCCTTCCATTTAACAAATTTCTTTAACTAATTTCCCAACTAAATTCTTCATTTAAACCACAAACAACCCAATTGTAAAACTTTTTCCCTGTGTCGAATTTATCGTTTAATCGCTTTATCATAAAACTAAACCAATAAAAAAAACTTGAATAATATTTACAACCCATTGCAAGCATTAGTCTTACCGTGCACTGTTAGACACTGTGAAGGATAAAAGCAATTTCATTTAAAGGGATTTTTAATTAAAGTTTTTTCCTCTGGCATTCCTTCATGGTTGCATTGGCCTCGAACCTGCTATTCAAGCCAACAAAACCCGCTAAGTCCCATAATGTTCTATTTCGATTACAACCATTTTGGAAGAAATAGTCTACTACTGCAGTGTTCTTTCCAGCCACACTATTTTTGATCAATGGAGGAACATTCACTGTGGCTTATTTTAAGTAAACTCTTGTAATCCTTTTCTACTTCCTGTTAAACTCTTAAGAAGCGTATTGGTCTTTCGTTTTTTGATTCATGAGAGAAGTTCATCCTTGATGTTGAGATGTATTGTAAAAAATCTTTCGTTTAAAATGAACTACTAGATTCGAATTTCGATATTATGATATTGTTGTGAGCTAGAAGTTCGTCGGAATTCCATGAGAAACACAGAAAGAAACTCCGATTTATATTTTAGTAAAAAATATATCAAAAGAATGAGGAGTGCACAAAAAATTATTACATGACCTTTTACTTACAGGTAGAAACTATTGCATAGTGGCTACGCGATTTCTCGAGTTATAGTGAGTTCCATAAATGAAGTTAGAACATTTTACTGACTACATGAAGGACTAATGGGATATTTTTCGTATTAATAGTTTCAGCTGCGTCTATTCTAAAATAAACGTATACAAAATTTCAAAGTTGTAACGTAAAGCGTTTTAAAGTCATCGTTCAATATTGGTGAATACGTGTTTTAAGGACTTTTGTATGACAGCTACCCGAAGGACTCGACGGATGGTGCCAATTAATGAACTCAGTCTTGCTTTTGATATAAAACTAATTCCCGTAAAATGTTGAATGCCGGTTTTAACTCATACTGGAGTTTTAGTGGATTCTGTAACTTGCATTGCCCATTATATTGAACTTCGCCTTACTTTTTTCATTTTTCAGATGGTGACCAAAATTTCAACTTCCTAGGATAACGTCTTCTTGAGATATCGTGCAAACGGACGGACGGACAGAAAGACGGACGGACAGCAAACGGATTTGGGGGTTTTGGTCCCAAATAAACACAAAACTTTTTTTGTCTGAAGCTCGGTTCTATGCGTTACAAACTTTTCGGGCTGGATTAAGCTTATAATACTCTATATGATTCCATCTAGAGTATAATAATTACGCGGTTCTTCCCAATTTTGTCCACTATTTGTTTAATTCGCATTCATAATAATCGGATTCAATAATCGCATTACTGCTAATCCTTACCGATTTCATTTGACAAACGCTCGTCGTATGGCAAAAATATAATGTGCAAAGTTTACTTTTTGGTTGCTTTTACTCTGGAAAATTTGTGGGGAGTGGTCATATTTCTCCGAGCGATTGTCGGGTTTCTTGGTAAAATTAATATCACACATTTTTATAAAAGTGTTAGTGGAAATATAAGAAAAAAGAAAATCGACTATGTGAATATCATCCCTTTTTGTCAGACTCGCCTCTTTTTTTTACATTTTTAAAAATATTTTTTTTACTTATGGTTTATAAAGATGGTGATTTCTCTGTCTTTATACAACTGTCGCTATTTATCTAGACTCGCTACTGTGCAACTGTACTTTGCAATTTCAGTGGACTTTACTAGTTTTTACTATCGTACTAATATTGCCTACGTTCTTACGTTCAATCAATCCCCGCACTACAGATTTAGGCTTTATAAGTCATCTGATCGTGCGATGAATTTAATACAGTGCTAAAATATTCCTAAAAATATTCTGCTACCAATTTGAATTGAGAAGTTAGCAGACCGTCTTTAATTCGCTCTAATTTTGAACACGAATGAGGTTCGAATATGCAAGATCTGTAATCGGTTTCCATTCACTCATATCGAAAGCTCTTAACTGTGTTAAATTATTCAAAACTTGCAAACTGCATATCATTATCAAACGTAATAATTCGAATAACATCCGGTAAACAGTTCATTCGACTACATAATAATTATATGGATGCGATGGCAAGAGCTTCATAGCAACTTTAAAGTCGAACACCACGCCATAAATCATCGAAATTAATTCTTATGTATCGGTTGTATCTGTTCGTTACAGCCTCCTTTCGCAGGGCAAATTATGACAAATTACAGGATTTGATGTCCGAGGCTCTTCTTTCGAAATTAGTACAGTTTTATGTTTGACATTTACCAGTGTAAAGCTTTTAGTTTTTGAACTGAAATTATGGACTTGAGCTGTCATTAATTGGGCAATGGGAAACACCCCTCCCAAGTAGCGATGATAAGTACATTGGTACTCTTATCATTCCCAATAGGAAGGAGTGGGAGTAGAGACCAATCGTCAGGAGCTCCCTCTAGAGTAGACTAAATTTAGGGTTATAGTGAACGCGACGCGCGCGCGTGAAGCGATGACAGCAGATTAGAAATGTTTTAATGAAAATTGCTTCAATCACGTCGTTTTGATGAGTGTGTGGGTCCGGGTGATTGGATTTTACAGTGCGTACAGTCGATTGAAGACTTGCATCTCCCGAACTCCAGCAGCTATTCAATTTAAATTTATTTGTAGTTCAAATTGAGTGGACCCTTTCAAGTGGACTTTTTCGCGGGGAAAGGGTGCAAAGGGGGTGGTAGTGTGGTAGCGTTTTAGACGAAAAGCTTTAGTTTTAGGAACCACTTTTATACTAGGAGGCTTAAACTCGGGCCTTACATAGATCTATGATATTGTACCCATTTGCAGTGGCTGTCCTAGGGCGGTTCCGTGGAGCAGCCGAACCAGGGCGCCAAGGCTCCAGGGACGCCATAGGTAGGTATGAAGAGAGTGAAGACAACAATAAAAATATCGTACACATTGTTCGTGAATGCTCGCGCAACTAAAAAAAATGTAAACAACGGTAACAGTAAATTTTAGCATAGGGATAGATATACATTAACGCGCATGTGGAAAGGGTGTATGTACGCACATCTCGATCAAAGACTATCCAGAAGAAGACTGGACACTTACTACATATGCATTTTTTGTGTAAAAAAACAAAAAATCATTGCATAAGCGGAACAGAGAAATCCGATTCACATCCGAAGGAAAGAGTACGCAAAGATGCAAAAATGAATGATTACACATTCGCATCTGTGTGCATCTTTTTGCTAAAAGCACGTCTCAGAACGCTGTTCTGTTCCCCATTTGTTCCTGCATAGTTATCTATAGGAACAATATGAGAAATGAAATCACACAAGCACAGCTGAGCTGTGTCTGCACATGATTTGATGGAGTTTTTTTTATAGGCGTTCTGACTTGATGTCATTGAATTGGTGAATGTCCGTTCCTCGTCATGTTTTGTCTCTGTTTTATCATGCAACATCTGTTGCTATCTACTTCCCTCATGTAGCTAAATAAAAAAACCAAGGTCAAAATTTTTTCCGAAAGATACTGCGTAGTGTCCAGTCTTGTTGTAGATAGTCTTTGATCTCGATTACATGCGCGCACTAACGCGAATGTGCCCTTTCCATATGCGCATGCGCGCTAATGTGTGTTTGTGGTCAATATATTTATGACACAATCATTGAGTTTACTGTTTTGCATGAGAAAACATCTTACAAATAAAAAGTTTTAGTTCTCATATTAAGTATTTAACATTTCATTTGAAATGAGTTTCACTAAGAAAAACTTTCTGGAGAACAGAATAGAAAAAGAAAAGGTCAAAAAGATGCTGCTGCACTTGAAAATTCGCAACCTATTACACGATTTATGCAATGTAAATTTTTTTCAATCAAATGAAATTGAATCTAAATAGTTAAATCGTTCAAATTGTTTGTCATGAAATGTTTCGCTTTCGATATTTATATTGATAGCGAAGAATTGCATTCTGAACTGATTGTAGTTTCGTCATTGATGAAAAATGAAAAATCCGTTCACATTATTGATGTACTAAATACCATTCAAAAATTTGGCATGGAAAATGTGGTTCCCAATTTTGTCATTGCTATGCGAATTTCACTCACAGTTCCGGTTTCTGTTGCAAGTGGCGAGCCAGCATTTTCAAAGCTTAAAATAATCAAAAACTGCCTTCGGATCAGGATGAATGAGGAGCGACATAATGGGTTATGCCAATCTAGAGGCTGAAAAAATAGTCCTTTTTCGGATTTTTTTTTCAGAAAAACTACAAAATAAATCGATATTACAAAAATGGATATTTATAACACATATTATTAACTATGTACAGTAATTTTTTTTAAGAGATTAAATTCAAAATGGCGGCTGTGTAGCGTTTTTGCGATGACGTCTCCGTTTTTCAAGGGTCCATGGCTGGACACCTAGTGCCTGTACTTTTTGAATTATGAAAAGCTAATACATTACATATATATTACATTACATATAACAACAGCCACAAGAGTACGTAGGATTTTTTCGATATTTTGATTTTTAGCCAAATGACGCACTTCTAAAGTGAAAAGTGTGAAATTTGCCCAAAAAATCGTCAGAAAATTGTTAATAACAATGAACTATGTAATATAAAAAAAAATCCTACGTACTCTGATGGACAATATAGTTTTAAAGATATATTAAAAATTTCAAGTGAATCGATTGAAAATTGTCTGAGTTATGTTTCCGGCCAGCTTGAAAAATGTAGTTTCGAGATAAACGCGTTTGAAGTTTTCAGTATGTAGAAAATCATGAGTAATTTTGCAATATGCTTTATACTAAAATTCGAAAACCGAGTTGTTCGGGACTTTTATTGGTCATAATCTTTTGATACAGCATTTTTGAGGTTCTAGGAGACCATTTAAAATAATAAAAAAAAAATCGATTCCCCCAAAACTCTAGAGTAGCATAACCCCTTAATGAATTAGCAATTATTTCAATTGAGAAAGACTTGGCAAAGGCAATCCCACATGATGACATCATTGATAAATTCGTGGCTTCAAAAGCAAGAAAAAAGCAATTCTCGTGAAATGAGCTTATTATTTAATCTACTTTATCAGCAACATTGTGAAAATTTCAATAATAAACAATAAACAATAAACAAAAATTTTTGCATTTTGGATTTATATGAATTTTTCAAATTAATAATTAGGGGCACTTTTAAAAAATTGGAACCAGCGCGCCGAGGGGGCATGGACAGTCCCTGCCCATTTGCAATAAACGATTTTATATGATTTAAGAGGTTCGAGAGTTCGGAGAAAAACAATGTGTCCGAAACGCTTAAGTCGACACATTCTAAAATCAATATCTCCTCAATGGTTAATGTCACAAAGTTGAAACTTGATATTTGCTTATAGACTAAGAACTAGGTGAATAGATCGAAAATTAATTTTCGAGAGGCGTTAGAAAGTGGTAAAAGACATGCATTACGATGCCTCACAAACCAATTAAATCAGAAAAATGGAACAACTGATATGATATTACGACTTCGAACTAGTCCCGGAGTAGGACCCAATTATGTAATTCATATGTTATTTGTGGCAGCGTCGTAGTATTCTAGCGCGACCTCCTTTAAACCTCTTTCCGAATTTTTTTTAAGTTTTCAGTCACGTAGTAACATACACTGCGTCTCAGAAATAAACGTGTTTTAGGCTTCTTCCCAAAAAAAATAAAATTGCACCCAGATTGTTGGGAAATTTTTCAGCTATTGTTATTTACACTAGCTACAAACGGCATAAAAACTGGATCACTATATGTGAGAACCAAAGTAGTATGGATATAGGCATTCTAAATCAAGGGTGGAAGCTTTTGTATGGATGACGTCATAGTCTTGTATGAAGCTGATAAGGAATTTACACCCCGAGCTTTTTTTGACGGTAGAGCTTTGATTTTTCCCGTTGCATAAAATTGGGCGTTTTTTTTTTTTTTGCATAAAATTGGGACTTTTTTCCGGGGTTTTTTTCGCGGTTGTCAAGGACTTAGACTAGCGAGGGACTTAGGATATCTGAAACTTTTCCGTTGCATAAAATTGGGCGTTTTTTTTTTTGGTTTTTTTTTTTTTGTGTTTTTCCTTTTTTGCATAAAATTGGGAGGTTTTTTTTTATGGACGTCATAGTCTTGTATGAAGCTGATAAGAAATTCACTACCCCAGAGCTTTGGGTTTTTGTTTTTTCTGTTGCATAAAATTGGGCGTTTTTTTTTTCTGTTGTATAAAGTTGGGCGTTTTTTTTTCGGGGTTTTTTTCGCGGTTGTTGCCAGGGACTTAGGCTATCTGAAACTTAGGCTAGCGGAGGACTTAGGCTATCCGAAACTTAGGCTATCTGAAACTTAGGCTGAGCGGGTACTTAGGCTAAACGAAAACTTAGGCTAGCGGGGAGCGGGGACTTAGGCTAAACGAAAAGTTAGGCTAGCGAGGGACTTAGGCTATACGAAACTTAGGCTAGCGGGGGACTTAGGCTATCCGAAACTTAGGCTAGCGGGGGGCTTAGGCTAGCGGGGGGCTTAGGCTAAACGAAAACTTACACAGAAGGATGTATTTACTTATTCATTTGAACGATTGGATGACTCTTAATGTCCTTCTCACGAAAAATTTTGAATGTTCCGCCTAAAGGTTTGAATAAAAGTTTCATTACAGACTACCTTCACTTATATTTGAAAACAGGTGTATCATAGCTAACTGATGTATTTGAGAAAAGTATTTATGAACTAGATTCATATCAATATTATTGGTTGCTAACTAACAGATAAATAACAGTATGTGCTAGATAACAAAATTATTCATTTAAAACGCTTCCCCTTAACACCTAAAAAAAAAAAAGTTGGATTCACCCCAATTTATCTTCTAAAAATATGTTAAATTAATAACTCTCGTTCTTTCATTTTAGTATATGACACAATTCACAGAATGTTTTATCGAAGAGTTATGTTATGTTTATCTTAGTTTATTTCGAGTTGATACAAGTCTATAGTTCCTATCACAGGCATATCATATTTCTTCGAATGCATGTGTTCTATCCAGAAATATTGATTAGTTATGTTATTATAAGATTCTTGATTGTTTGGTGTTTCAGTTTTGTTCTTGCAAATTTCTTGGTTTATTGTTTAGATGGACTTATTGAAGGGTTATTTTTGCTTTGGTTTATACATGATTCATTTGAGTTAATAAAATTTTATAAACACATTTCTTCAGAGGCATATATTCTGCTTAGACTAGGCTATCCGTATAATACTTGTAAAATTTAGTTATATGACTCAGGCTCGGTGAATATTAATACCAAGACAGGCCTTTAACAGAGTAATATAGGTAATAATAAAGACTGTTCAGTTAGATATTATTGACTCAGTTTCTTAAGATATAATACTAAGAAATGCAGGTTCCTACAGTGTGATAATAACAAGGTTATTACGTCTTAGACTGAATGAGATTTACTCATCTGAGCTTTTACATAGAGACTTCATTAATTTCTCAGGAATTTATTACACTAGTGAGGCTTTACGGTTTTATTGATAAGTCTTTAGATCTTACTCCGGCAGGTTGAAACATGTTTTAGTTAGCGTTATTGCATAATGTTGTGAAATTCATCAGGTATATGTCTCTCTCTATTCATCTATATATCTCTTTATCTATCTCTGTCTCTCTCTATCTGTGTATCTATCTATTTATCTCTATCCCTTTCTCTCTATCTAAATATGTATGTCTCTATCTATCTCTGTCAGTTTCTTAAGATATAATACTAAGAAATGCAGGTTCAGCTCAGGTTCCTACAGTGTGATAATAACAAGGTTATTGCATCCTTGACTGGTATGAATCTGAAAGGGATTTACTCATCCATGCTTTTGCATAGTGACTTCTTAGGAATTTACTCCGCTAGTGAGGCTTTACGGGTTTATTGATAAGTCTTCAGATCTTGCTCCGACAGGTTCAAACATGTTTCAGTTAGCGTTATTGCATAATGTTGTGAAATTCAACCTGATTTTTGCTTGCTGCTGGTTATCGCCTGTTATGGTTGACTCAGATTCTTAAGGTATTATATCAATATAGACTAACTTCATCAGGTTCAGCTATTTGACTCAGGTTCCTAGTAAATGTACGGTGTGATAATAACAAAATTTACTAAGCCAGACATTCTAATTGTCTTAAACAGAGTAATTCATATTAAGTATAGGTTATAATACTAATAAAGGCTAGATATGGTTGACCCAGATTCTTAAGGTATAATACAAAATAAAGGCTGTCTTAAACAGGGCTGTTTTACTCAGGTTCCTAACAAATAATTGACAGAGTAACAGAGTTATTCATATTAACATATGAAACGTATAATACTAATAAAGGCTGACTTAAGCTGACTCAGGTAGATATGGTTGACTCAGATTCTTTATGTATAATACTAATAAAGGTCAACTTAAACAGAGTAATTCATATTAAATGTAGGTTATAATACTAATAAAGGCTGACTTAAGCTGATACAGATAGATATGGTTGACTCAGATTCTTAAGGAATAATACTAATAAAGGCTTAGTTAATAAGATTCAACTAAATATGTTTGACTATAGCAATCAACAAGGCTAACTTAAAGAGGCTGAACCTTTATCAGAGTAATTCATTCTAAATATGTTTGACTCTACCAGTCAGGCTATGACGATAATAATAAGTCTAACTTAAACAGGTTTAGCTAATTGCTTTTGTCAGAGTATTTCATATTAAAAATATGTTATAATACTATACTAATAAAAACAGACTCAGATAGATATCGTGGACTTTACTAGTCAGATGTAAGGTATAATACAAATAAAGGCTGCTGAGCTAGATATGGTTGGCTCAGATTCTTAAGGTATAATACTACAAAAGGCTGATTTAACGACGTTCAGCTAGATATGTTTTATTCTACCAGTCAGGTTCCTAATAATAAAAGCTAACTTAAACAGGCTCAGTCAATTGTCATTTTTTTTTTTTTCAAAGTAATTAAATATAGGTTATAATACTAATAAAGGCTGCTCAGCTACATATTGTAGACTCAGATTCTTAATAAGTGTTAGATATGGTTTACTCAGATTTTTAATATATGTTAGATTATACTAACAAGGACTAACTTAAGCAGGCTCAGCTTGATATGGTTGGCTCAGATTCTTAAGGTATAATACTAAAAAAAGGATGACTAAATACGGTTCAGTTAGATATGTTTGACTCTACCAGTCAATAATGCTGACTAAAACAGGCTCAGCTAATTGCATTCATCATAGTAATTCATGTATTAAATATAGATAATAATAAAGGCATTTGACTTAAGAAGACTCAGCTAGATATTGTTAACTCAGATTCTTAATAAATGTTAGATATAAAACTAATAAAGGTTGACTTAAGCAGGTACTGGTACTGGTCAGATTTTAAATAAATGTAAGGTATAATAGTAACAAAGTCTGACTTAATAAGGCTCAGCTAAATATGTTTGACTCTATCAGTCAGGCTATGACGATAATAATAAGTCTAACTTAAACAGGCTCAGATAATTGCCTTTATCATAGTAATTCATGTATTAAATATAGATAATAATAAAGACATTTGCCTTAAGAAGACTCCGCTAGATATTGTTAACTCAGATTCTTAATAAATGTGAAATATAATACTAATAAAGGTTGACTTAAGCAGGCTCAACTATTGTAGATATGATTGACTATAGGTACTGGTCAGATTTTAAACAAATGTGAGGTATATTACTAACAAAGGCTGAATTAATAAGTTTCAGCTAAAATGAGGTCAATATAAGAACAGGTTAGGTCAAAAAGCTGTTAATATTAGAACAGGTCAGATCAAAAAGCAGTTAATATAAGAACAGGTCAGGTAATATTAGAACAGGTCAGGTCAAAAAGCTGTTAATACCTGTTCAGAGCTGTTCAAAAAACTGTTAATATCAGAACAGGTCAGGTCAAAAAAGCTGTTAATATCAGAACAGATCAGGTCAAAAAGCAGTTAATATTCGAACAGATAAGGTTAATAAGCTTGATATGGTTGACTCAGATTCTTAAGGTATAATACTAAAAAAGGCTGATTTAATAAGGTACACCTAAATATGTTTAACTCTATCAGTCAAGTTATAACAATAATAAGACTGGCTTAAACAGGCTCATCTAATTGTCTTTATCAGAGTAATATACGCTATAATACTTATAAAGACTGCTCAGCTAGATATGGTTGACTCACATTCTTATGAAAAAATACTAATAAAGACTGACTTAATAAGGTTTAGCTATATATATTTGACTCTAGCAGTCAAGTTATAACAACAATAAGGTTGACTTAGACAGGCTCCTTTATCAGAAATATAGGTGATAATACTAATTAAGACTGCTCAGCTAGATATGGTTGATTCAGATTTTAAGGAATAATACTAATAAAGGCTGACTTAATAAGGTTCAGCTAAATATGTTTAACTCTACAAGTCAGATTATAACAATAATAAGGTTATTTTTAACAGACTCAGCTAATTGTCTTTATCAGAAATGTTGGTTATAATAATAATGAAGACTGACTTAAACAGGCTCAACCAGTGACTTTACAAGTCAGATTTTAGGTATAATACTAATAAAAGCTGTTTAGCTACATATGGTTAACTCAGATTCTTAAGGTGTAATATTAATAAAAGCGACTCAGCTCATACACAGATTCTTAACGTATAATACTAAGAAAGACTGCTTAGATAATTACCTGTATTGACAGTTGTATGGGACACGAACTTTTTCATAGTTATATCAGGTTTTTACTGTTGTATGGTACACAAGCTTTTTGTGTAATCTTCTTTTAACAGTTATATGGGGAGGAATTTTAATCTAAAGCTGTGAACTGCTTATTGCGGAGGAATGAAAAAAAAAATATGGTTGTAGGCTAGATATGGTTGACTCGGATTCTAGTAAGGTATAATACTAATAAAGGCTGACTTAATAAGGTTTAAATGTAAGGTAGACCACCTACTTCCGAAGAAAATGTATAAACTCAAACTAGGATAAATCAAACATTCTCCATCAAAATAATAAACAAGAAATTTAAGAAAAGGTTACAAGACAAACCAAAACAAAAATTTCACCTGCTTTTCGAAGCTTGCGATATCAACTCAACTAGGATAAACCGTACCAAGCATGAAAAAAAATGTAAGGTTAATTGTTTGATTTTATGTATTGATGAAATAAAATTCCAGGAACCAATGAACTATCAATTTAGTTTTCCCTCCGAAACTGCAGGTCATGGGCTTAGGCTAGTGGGGGGCTTGAAAATCATTTAGTATAACAACAGGTCTTGTCTAAAAAAGAACAGGTCAGGTAAAATAAACCACATCAGGTCGAGCATGAATATAAGAATAGTTTAGGTGCTAGTATCAAAAAAAAAAAAATTGTTTCTAATATACCCAAGAGTTAAGTGTGACGCCAAATAATATGATTCAAGGTAGATCTAAAAAGGAATAGAGTAGATCAAAAAGCAGTTAATATCAAAGCAAGGCAGATCTAAAAATATAAATGGTTAGGTCTAAGAAATAATAGGTCAGGTTAAAAAGTATAAAAAAGGTGAAAGAACAGGTCAGGTATAAAAAAGAATAGGTTAGGTTAAAAAGCTGTTAATAACAGAACAGGTCAGGTTAATATCAGAACAGGTCAGGTCTAAAAAAGAACAGGTCAAGTCAAAAAGCTGTTAATATCGGATCAGGTCAGGTCGAAAAGCAGCTAATATCAGAACAGGTCAGATCTAAAAGAGAACAGGTCAGGTCAATAAGCAGTTAATATCAGAACAGGTCAGGTCAAAAAGCTGTTAATACCTGTTCAGAGCTGTTCAAAAAGCTGTTAATACCTGTTCAGAGCTGTTAATACCTGATCAGAGCTGTTCAAAAAGCTGTTAATACCTGATCAGAGCTGTTCAAAAAGCTGTTAATACCTGTTCAAGAAGCTGTTAATACCTGTTCAGAGCTGTTCAAAAAGCTGTTAATACCTGATCAGAGCTGTTCAAAAAGCTGTTAATACCTGTTCAGAGCTGTTCAAAAAGCTGTTAATATAAGAACAGGTCAGGTCTAAAAAATAACAGGTCAGGTCAAAAAGCTGTTAATATCAGAACAGGTCAGGTCAATAAGCATTTAATATCAGAACAGGTCAGGTTAAAAAGCTGTTAATATCAGAACAGGTCAGGTCAAAAAGCTGTTAATATCAGAAAAGATCAGTTCAAAAAGTAGTTAATATCAGAACAGGTCAGGTCAAAAAGCAGTTAATATCAGAACAGGTCAGGTCAAAAAGCGTGAATATCAGAACAGGTTAGGTATAAAAAAAGAACAGGTCCGGTCTAAAAAAGAACAGGTCAGGTCTAAAAAAAAAACAGGTCAGGTCAAAAAGTTACAGGTCAGGTCTAAAAAATAATAGGTTAGATCAGAGCACTTAAATATAAAATTATGTTTTTATCACTTAAGGCCCCCCACTAGCCTAAGCCCATGACCTGCAGTTTCGGAGGGAAAACTAAATTGATAGTTCATTGGTTCCTGGAATTTTATTTTATCAATACATAAAATCAAACAATTAACCTTACATTTTTTTTCATGCTTGGTACGGTTTATCCTAGTTGAGTTGATATCGCAAGCTTCGAAAAGCAGGTGAAATTTTTGTTTTGGTTTGTCTTGTAACCTTTTCTTAAATTTCTTGTTTATTATTTTGATGGAGAATGTTTGATTTATCCTAGTTTGAGTTTATACATTTTCTTCGGAAGTAGGTGGTCTACCTTACATTTGAACCTTATTAAGTCAGCCTTTATTAGTATTATACCTTACTAGAATCCGAGTCAACCATATCTAGCCTACAACCATATTTTTTTTTTCATTCCTCCGCAATAAGCAGTTCACAGCTTTAGATTAAAATTCCTCCCCATATAACTGTTAAAAGAAGATTACACAAAAAGCTTGTGTACCATACAACAGTAAAAACCTCATATAACTATGAAAAAGTTCGTGTCCCATACAACTGTCAATACAGGTAATTATCTAAGCAGTCTTTCTTAGTATTATACGTTAAGAATCTGTGTATGAGCTGAGTCGCTTTTATTAATATTACACCTTAAGAATCTGAG
Organism: Beris chalybata; assembly: GCA_949128065.1. NCBI lineage: Eukaryota > Metazoa > Arthropoda > Insecta > Diptera > Stratiomyidae > Beris > Beris chalybata. The sequence goes on from OX421895.1 coordinate 96,146,495, forward strand.
TTAACCATATGTAGCTAAACAGCTTTTATTAGTATTATACCTAAAATCTGACTTGTAAAGTCACTGGTTGAGCCTGTTTAAGTCAGTCTTCATTATTATTATAACCAACATTTCTGATAAAAACAATTAGCTGAGTCTGTTAAAAATAACCTTATTATTGTTATAATCTGACTTGTAGAGTTAAACATATTTAGCTGAACCTTATTAAGTCAGCCTTTATTAGTATTATTCCTTAAAATCTGAATCAACCATATCTAGCTGAGCAGTCTTAATTAGTATTATCACCTATATTTCTGATAAAGGAGCCTGTCTAAGTCAACCTTATTGTTGTTATAACTTGACTGCTAGAGTCAAATATATATAGCTAAACCTTATTAAGTCAGTCTTTATTAGTATTTTTTCATAAGAATGTGAGTCAACCATATCTAGCTGAGCAGTCTTTATAAGTATTATAGCGTATATTACTCTGATAAAGACAATTAGATGAGCCTGTTTAAGCCAGTCTTATTATTGTTATAACTTGACTGATAGAGTTAAACATATTTAGGTGTATTTTTTTTTTTTTTTTGATGAATGTTTTCACAGTACATTTTGAATTGAAAATACAAGGTTTTCCGGTAAATACTGTTAAATTTATTTTGTGTGACGTTTCGGACTCGACTGAGTCCTTTATCAAACTGCAGTTTGATAAAGGACTCAGTCGAGTCCGAAACGTCACACAAAATAAATTTAACAGTATTTACCGGAAAACCTTGTATTTTCATATTTAGGTGTACCTTATTAAATCAGCCTTTTTTAGTATTATACCTTAAGAATCTGAGTCAACCATATCAAGCTTATTAACCTTATCTGTTCGAATATTAACTGCTTTTTGACCTGATCTGTTCTGATATTAACAGCTTTTTTGACCTGACCTGTTCTGATATTAACAGTTTTTTGAACAGCTCTGAACAGGTATTAACAGCTTTTTGACCTGACCTGTTCTAATATTACCTGACCTGTTCTTATATTAACTGCTTTTTGATCTGACCTGTTCTAATATTAACAGCTTTTTGACCTAACCTGTTCTTATATTGACCTCATTTTAGCTGAAACTTATTAATTCAGCCTTTGTTAGTAATATACCTCACATTTGTTTAAAATCTGACCAGTACCTATAGTCAATCATATCTACAATAGTTGAGCCTGCTTAAGTCAACCTTTATTAGTATTATATTTCACATTTATTAAGAATCTGAGTTAACAATATCTAGCGGAGTCTTCTTAAGGCAAATGTCTTTATTATTATCTATATTTAATACATGAATTACTATGATAAAGGCAATTATCTGAGCCTGTTTAAGTTAGACTTATTATTATCGTCATAGCCTGACTGATAGAGTCAAACATATTTAGCTGAGCCTTATTAAGTCAGACTTTGTTACTATTATACCTTACATTTATTTAAAATCTGACCAGTACCAGTACCTGCTTAAGTCAACCTTTATTAGTTTTATGTCTAACATTTATTAAGAATCTGAGTTAACAATATCTAGCTGAGTCTTCTTAAGTCAAATGCCTTTATTATTATCTATATTTAATACATGAATTACTATGATGAATGCAATTAGCTGAGCCTGTTTTAGTCAGCATTATTGACTGGTAGAGTCAAACATATCTAACTGAACCGTATTTAGTCATCCTTTTTTTAGTATTATACCTTAAGAATCTGAGCCAACCATATCAAGCTGAGCCTGCTTAAGTTAGTCCTTGTTAGTATAATCTAACATATATTAAAAATCTGAGTAAACCATATCTAACACTTATTAAGAATCTGAGTCTACAATATGTAGCTGAGCAGCCTTTATTAGTATTATAACCTATATTTAATTACTTTGAAAAAAAAAAAAAATGACAATTGACTGAGCCTGTTTAAGTTAGCTTTTATTATTAGGAACCTGACTGGTAGAATAAAACATATCTAGCTGAACGTCGTTAAATCAGCCTTTTGTAGTATTATACCTTAAGAATCTGAGCCAACCATATCTAGCTCAGCAGCCTTTATTTGTATTATACCTTACATCTGACTAGTAAAGTCCACGATATCTATCTGAGTCTGTTTTTATTAGTATAGTATTATAACATATTTTTAATATGAAATACTCTGACAAAAGCAATTAGCTAAACCTGTTTAAGTTAGACTTATTATTATCGTCATAGCCTGACTGGTAGAGTCAAACATATTTAGAATGAATTACTCTGATAAAGGTTCAGCCTCTTTAAGTTAGCCTTGTTGATTGCTATAGTCAAACATATTTAGTTGAATCTTATTAACTAAGCCTTTATTAGTATTATTCCTTAAGAATCTGAGTCAACCATATCTATCTGTATCAGCTTAAGTCAGCCTTTATTAGTATTATAACCTACATTTAATATGAATTACTCTGTTTAAGTTGACCTTTATTAGTATTATACATAAAGAATCTGAGTCAACCATATCTACCTGAGTCAGCTTAAGTCAGCCTTTATTAGTATTATACGTTTCATATGTTAATATGAATAACTCTGTTACTCTGTCAATTATTTGTTAGGAACCTGAGTAAAACAGCCCTGTTTAAGACAGCCTTTATTTTGTATTATACCTTAAGAATCTGGGTCAACCATATCTAGCCTTTATTAGTATTATAACCTATACTTAATATGAATTACTCTGTTTAAGACAATTAGAATGTCTGGCTTAGTAAATTTTGTTATTATCACACCGTACATTTACTAGGAACCTGAGTCAAATAGCTGAACCTGATGAAGTTAGTCTATATTGATATAATACCTTAAGAATCTGAGTCAACCATAACAGGCGATAACCAGCAGCAAGCAAAAATCAGGTTGAATTTCACAACATTATGCAATAACGCTAACTGAAACATGTTTGAACCTGTCGGAGCAAGATCTGAAGACTTATCAATAAACCCGTAAAGCCTCACTAGCGGAGTAAATTCCTAAGAAGTCACTATGCAAAAGCATGGATGAGTAAATCCCTTTCAGATTCATACCAGTCAAGGATGCAATAACCTTGTTATTATCACACTGTAGGAACCTGAGCTGAACCTGCATTTCTTAGTATTATATCTTAAGAAACTGACAGAGATAGATAGAGACATACATATTTAGATAGAGAGAAAGGGATAGAGATAAATAGATAGATACACAGATAGAGAGAGACAGAGATAGATAAAGAGATATATAGATGAATAGAGAGAGACATATACCTGATGAATTTCACAACATTATGCAATAACGCTAACTAAAACATGTTTCAACCTGCCGGAGTAAGATCTAAAGACTTATCAATAAAACCGTAAAGCCTCACTAGTGTAATAAATTCCTAAGAAATTAATGAAGTCTCTATGTAAAAGCTCAGATGAGTAAATCTCATTCAGTTTAAGACGTAATAACCTTGTTATTATCACACTGTAGGAACCTGCATTTCTTAGTATTATATCTTAAGAAACTGAGTCAATAATATCTAACTGAACAGTCTTTATTATTACCTATATTACTCTGTTAAAGGCCTGTCTTGGTATTAATATTCACCGAGCCTGAGTCATATAACTAAATTTTACAAGTATTATACGGATAGCCTAGTCTAAGCAGAATATATGCCTCTGAAGAAATGTGTTTATAAAATTTTATTAACTCAAATGAATCATGTATAAACCAAAGCAAAAATAACCCTTCAATAAGTCCATCTAAACAATAAACCAAGAAATTTGCAAGAACAAAACTGAAACACCAAACAATCAAGAATCTTATAATAACATAACTAATCAATATTTCTGGATAGAACACATGCATTCGAAGAAATATGATATGCCTGTGATAGGAACTATAGACTTGTATCAACTCGAAATAAACTAAGATAAACATAACATAACTCTTCGATAAAACATTCTGTGAATTGTGTCATATACTAAAATGAAAGAACGAGAGTTATTAATTTAACATATTTTTAGAAGATAAATTGGGGTGAATCCAACTTTTTTTTTTTTAGGTGTTAAGGGGAAGCGTTTTAAATGAATAATTTTGTTATCTAGCACATACTGTTATTTATCTGTTAGTTAGCAACCAATAATATTGATATGAATCTAGTTCATAAATACTTTTCTCAAATACATCAGTTAGCTATGATACACCTGTTTTCAAATATAAGTGAAGGTAGTCTGTAATGAAACTTTTATTCAAACCTTTAGGCGGAACATTCAAAATTTTTCGTGAGAAGGACATTAAGAGTCATCCAATCGTTCAAATGAATAAGTAAATACATCCTTCTGTGTAAGTTTTCGTTTAGCCTAAGCCCCCCGCTAGCCTAAGCCCCCCGCTAGCCTAAGTTTCGGATAGCCTAAGTCCCCCGCTAGCCTAAGTTTCGTATAGCCTAAGTCCCTCGCTAGCCTAACTTTTCGTTTAGCCTAAGTCCCCGCTCCCCGCTAGCCTAAGTTTTCGTTTAGCCTAAGTACCCGCTCAGCCTAAGTTTCAGATAGCCTAAGTTTCGGATAGCCTAAGTCCTCCGCTAGCCTAAGTTTCAGATAGCCTAAGTCCCTGGCAACAACCGCGAAAAAAACCCCGAAAAAAAAACGCCCAACTTTATACAACAGAAAAAAAAAACGCCCAATTTTATGCAACAGAAAAAACAAAAACCCAAAGCTCTGGGGTAGTGAATTTCTTATCAGCTTCATACAAGACTATGACGTCCATAAAAAAAAACCTCCCAATTTTATGCAAAAAAGGAAAAACACAAAAAAAAAAAACTAAAAAAAAACGCCCAATTTTATGCAACGGAAAAGTTTCAGATATCCTAAGTCCCTCGCTAGTCTAAGTCCTTGACAACCGCGAAAAAAACCCCGGAAAAAAGTCCCAATTTTATGCAAAAAAAAAAAAAAACGCCCAATTTTATGCAACGGGAAAAATCAAAGCTCTACCGTCAAAAAAAGCTCGGGGTGTAAATTCCTTATCAGCTTCATACAAGACTATGACGTCATCCATACAAAAGCTTCCACCCCATCCACCCTTGATTTAGAATGCCTATATCCATACTACTAACCAACTCGCAATCACTTGCTTACAGAAACATTGTTCTCAAGTGTTTCCACGATTATTCCAGTGTATGACGTCAATTTAATTACGGTGCTTTCTCATAAGGTGAGAATACAGAGACAAAACTGCATGAGTTGGTTCTCATTATGACGTATTGGTGAGAAATTTCTCATTTCATGTGCTACAGAACTGAGCTACAGATATCGAATATCGTGTCACTTCCACGGGCTTCTTTAACAGTCACCTATTTTCAGGTTTCTTTCCTTTTTCAACGCGGAATATGACCCAGTTATGTGATTCATATTAGAGATGGGTCGTTCATGAGTGAACTGTTCCAAAAGAGCAGTTCATTGAAGTGAGTGAGTGAACTAACTCACTCCTTTTGGTGAACTGTAGTTCTTTTCGCCGCGTGACACACCTTGGAAAGGAAGTAGTTCCTTTGCGATGTAAAGTTGGAAAGGAATGAGTGATTTTCGTGGTCCTGACCTCACTGTTCAGTGAACTAGTTCCTTATAGTGAGTCAGTAGCAGTTCACTCACTCACTAAAATGAACCGCTTTGCACATCTCTAATTCATATGTTATATGTGGCAGCGGCGTAAATATTCTAGCGCGACCCTACTAAACGCTTCCCGAACTTTTTGTGAGGACCTCAGTCACATAGTTTTTAGTTAGTTCGATGTTTCGAACATTTCAAATTGAAGTATAAAACTCAAACTAACGTAAATAGTGAATCAGTATTCGACTTTTGTTTTACTAACAGTTTCAAGCTGCGCCTTGTTGCCTCATTATGTAGCATTATGCTTTCACTATTAGGAGTTCAAACAAGTTTAAACATTTGATTCGAAAATAGAATACATATCAGCAATCTTTGTAAAGACTCGTTAATAGAACTACGTCAGACTTCGCCAAAAAGTCACTGCCCAGGAAGACGAGAAATACGAGTATTGGATGTAGTACTATTTCAAATTAACGAAATTCAATAAATTAATTGCATATGGCAGATAAGGCCTAATGTTCAGAAATGCATCAAGATCCAAAATCAATGTGTGATCTACAGGAACTGAAGAAAACTATGATGTACTTAGCGTTTTGCGAAGATTACCTTTTGTCAATCCAGAAAAGTGTAGTCTTAAGGCTCGTGTACACTGGCAAGTAACTTGCGACATTTCTTGCTAGAGTAATTTGGTGCGATGTGTACACTATCTGTCAAATCGCAAGTAGCTCTACAAAAATCTTGCAAGTAAAACTTGCTCTTCCGTATACACTTCATCATCAAAGTTTCGTTGAACTGTCAAAACGAAAAAGAAAAATACCACAACTCTGGATAAAGTTCTACATTGGAAATGAGCAAAAACGTGTACTCGGAACTCCACTTGGATTTTCCGTTCATACTTCGCACGTAAACTGTGGAACTACGACTCCTAAAACTGAACTTAACCTCACATCCAATGCAATTGTACTGACTTGCTGAAAAATTTCGGAACCGATTGGAACTTTCTTGCGAGATCTCAACTCTCGCAAGTTAGCGTGTACATTCACAACTTGCTTGAAAAGGCAAGCGTTTGCTGGCTAGAGCAAAAACTTGGGCAAATGCGCTCTCGGAACCGTGTACACATGCAGCAATAAATGTCATAGAGGAACTCTAACAAGTTTTGCTTGCTAGTGTACACGAGCCTTTAGAATAGTATGTATATTGAGGTTCAGGAATCCGGAGTATTTTGCTTGGAATACTAAGTGTGAGAAAGAAATTCACATTATTCCCTATGGCCTCCAACATGGAAAATTCATATAAGGTACATATGAGCTATTCTGATAGGTTTGTCCAATACTCCGTGAAAACGTGTTGAGAATACTCCAGTTTCTCGTTACTCACCCACACTACGGACGTAGCCTCCATTCACAATATCTGGCTCTGGTACATTAAAATCAACTGCCATGAATACCATCCTATGTTTTGATTTTCTTTTACATGCACATATTTAATACGTAACACAATGCTATTACCGTCATCCAAAATATCAAGATCGACTCGGGATTATTCGTTATCTGTCATTACAAATTCAAATCATAATCTTATAAAAATCATTCGTGTAAGTCGTTATCTTTTACTAGAAAGAGCTTCAAATCCTGGTCATGTATTCCGAAGGCGGAAAATCAAAACAGGCTAAGAAAAAAATAAAAAAAGGACAATGGAGAAATGAAGAAAAAGGTCCTTTCGAAGGCCTGCAAGTTAAGAATTTCACCCTCTGAAAATCCGAAGTTAATGATGAAAAAGCCCAGAGCCCATGAAACTGAATTGTGTGGTAATAGACTTATTATAGCTTTTCCTGTTTTTCTCCATCACGAAGAGGATCTCGACAGTATCGGTCTGAGCCTTCAAGAAGGGTTTATGAATCCCCTTCATATACTTGGCATTCGAGACCCGATTATATGATGTTCTTTTGGTCCTGTCTCTGCAAGCGTGCTAAAATTAGTCCTATACAAGGAGGGTGTCCTGTCACATGTATACGCTTTCATTGCAACACATGGTCCTCCATGGCTCCAGTAATCATTCACAAAACGATCGACCTAATAACCGGAGAGTTTTTCATTTAGGATGTAGCTACAGCCGAATTCAGTTACTGAATCCAGCAAGGCCAGTAGCGCAATTAGTGTAATTGCGGAAAACGACATCATGCAATGTCAAGATTTAGAGACTTCGACCATGTAATTTCCAGTATTGTTGCTCTAATGAATCTTTACCTTGCTCTAAGTAACGATTAAAGTGAAACTTTAACGAAGCATTGTAGCAAGGAGGTTGGTATACTACATTTGGCTTTTAGATTTAAATTCGTACATAACTGGCGTAGTCTCTTGGAGATAGCATTTATATCTTTTCAGCGAAGAATACGTTCAACTTTCCATCAAGTGCGGAACGAAAAAGTTGACTTTCTTCCGTTTTCTTTTTTCCTTTTCTTATCGGGGCCGTTATGCTTTTCAGTAGAAAGGAATTTTAAATCGTATTAACTTTGAGTACACCTGAGGTAGCGTTCTGTGTTGTCTGTACAACAAATTTAAGGCACGACTTTCATCCGAAATGGAACAGAAGATGATTTTACGAATATTATATTGTTGTTTAGGAAAATTGCACGGTAGGGAAATGTTTATTTCTTGGAAATATTTTGTGAATATGATAGCACCCTGCTGTATTTCAACATCCTTCGCAATTTGATTTGTTCGATTGGAACATAAAGTGGTTGAACAGATATTCAATGAGATATTCAATAAATGTCAGCGAAGTACCTGTATCTTTTGCACGCCTACATGGATCTAATATTTATCCTTAATGGCATGAATTGATGCGCGAATGTGTTTTTTTACTCCTCGTTTTAGAGTTTATTAATTTTCAGAACGGCGTTACGCTCTCAATTTTTCTTATTTTATAGAAGTCAGTTGTCAAGCAATGCAGAAAATGCGGCAAAATACTTAGGTATAATGGTTTTTTTTAATGTTCCTCGCCCTAAAGGCCTAAACAGAACATGTACATCGACTGCGACTGCGCAGTCCCTGTATTGTACTTAAGTACAAGACAGAACGCCGACGTTGACTACGACTGCCACAAAGTTGAAATACTCGCGTTAATTACAATAGCAACTACGCCTTCCTCTGTATGTAGGCAAGAATAATTGCAAGAATCTAAATGGCAACGTCGAAAATCTACAAACACCCATATGCTATGTACAGACTACGAGATTGACGCGTTTAAATCGAGTTAAATGCGCTGAAAACACTTCCCGAAGGCGATTACGAAAACATGTAGCTGGACGCATTTTACCGAAAACATATACTGCGACCCTCTCGGAAACTGAAGTAAACTTTGGAAGAAACTTTGAAATGTTGTAGAACCTCAATTATGTGCTTTTGCAACTAATTTGTTTCAAACAAGTTAGAAGGTATAAATTTGCTATTGAAATATGTTACAGCTGATTACCTACTTGTCAAAACAAATCACACCAACCCAGTTGGTAAAATCTGCGAGAATCTCGCAGATTTCTCGGAGACATGTCGCACCGTCTGCGAGAATCTACGAGACGTTGCATGAAAAAAATACACGTATCGAGACAAATGCGCACCGATTCTCGGAGACATGGCAGTGAATGCCGCGATAACTAAAAATTATATTCTTTGGCGCCATCTGTTGTAATAGACTTTTAGCTATCGCGACATTTTTATTATAAACATATTTTATAATAAGCATTCTTAAAAGAAAAAACGTATGCAAAATTGTTCGATTTATTTAGGTATCAAAATCAATCACATGCACTAAAATAGGAAGTAGGCCAATTGTACTTTTAGCAGTATAGAGTTGGGATAGAGCCTGTGAAATAATGTGCTACTGCTTGGGTTGTAAATGGTATTACTTTCCTAGAAATTGCCCAAATGGTTCTACCAACTTTACACACCTCTTTTGGTGTTAATGTTTCCCAATAATATCCTTGCCAAATAAAGGCGTTGAGCTGCAATAATATTAAAGATTCGTTCTCTAAAATTCATTACGAAAACATATAAAAACTTTTTTTTTAATAATTTTCATGAATTTATCCAATTTTCCAGACCGATTATTCATTGTGTTTGGCAAGTTGTTCCGGTTTCTATGTATAAGTTTGTGGCAATGAAATTAACTGAAATTGAAAAATGATATTAATTGAGTGAAAGGGCTGTGAGAAAATTAAAAGAGAGCGATAGCCTCAGGAATTACTCATCCGCAGATTGTAGTGAAGAAATTTGTAAAGTTTGAAATTGAAAATTACGATGAAACTAACGAACAAGAACGCCCTCTGAATTGTAGATACATTCACTGTGAAGCTGCTCTACATGAATTTTCACAGCCATTTGCATATTTATCTAAAATTATGAGCAGTTAGTGCGATACCTATCGACCCCGTGTGGACAGAAAATTACTAGGATAAATACGACTTACCAAGCCCCTCTTGCCGAAAAGTGGTTTAAAGATTTTGATTTAAAAGTTTCGGCGTTTACACAGAACATATAATTTAAACATAGAATTAAGGCAACATGAATTAAAACTTATAACTAAGACAGGAAGAAGTAAAACTTAGAACTTAGAACATTGTATTACAAATACAACACAAATTAAAACTTAGAACTAAATACATATATAGTGAACGAGTCGACCAGAAAAGTAGCTAGGTGGACAGGAAGCAAGTCTGCAAAGAAAAAGGCTTGCGAAGTTGTACTCTTTTATCACCATTGGAAACTGACCGCATAGTCGTCCTAAGCGATTCTCATGGTGCATTTACACTCAACGTTTGCGACGAGCCTCTATCCCCACCAAAAAATCAATCAATCAAATAGCTCGTGCAGTCGCAAGAGTCTTACATTCAGAACCGGTTTGGAATGGCGTGATGGGGAGTGTAAGCGCACCATAAGACGGGATAAGGCTATGCAAAGTTGCGCTTCCTCTTAGAAAGTCTGGGGTCTTTCAGGTCTAGTTCTAGCCGAAACTCAAGACAAAGCAGCAAGGCGATAGCAGCGACCATAGAGCTATAACTAACGGAGATCGCAAAGCGCCGTTTCTGTATAAAGCACTTTGAAGCATTTTAATGCAAAATTGAACATTTTTGTATGGAGCGTTTCATGCCCGGTGGCAGTGAAATGCAAATAGTAGCGAAGTATTTAAAGGTTGGGCTTTTTTTTTCAATACCGGAGTATAACATACATGTGAGTAAGATGCTGATAGTAGCATAGTGAATATCGCCGGTCCTTTGCTAGAAAACCTCCGACTTCAAAAAAGTCGCTGCACGCTATCTCCATTATACATATAGCTCTATGGCAGCGACGTACAAGACGCAAGTAGCGAAAGCAGCAACCCACCAGACGCAAGCAGCAAAGGCCAAGTTGAACAAGTTGAGTCTAGACAAAAAGAGCAGCGACGCACAAGGCGAGGATAGTGAATCATAACCCAGAACAGAGTCAAGACGTGAGCAGCAAAAGACGAGCAACAACGCGCAGGACAAAGTCAGCAACGCATAAAACGAAAGCATAGTAGACGAGAGTCGAAACGGATAAGACATAGCAAATGAATTAAATGAAGTTAGAAATGTTATCAAGTAAATAAAATGAACTCAAACAAATAAATAAACATATTATAACGGATGGCTCCCGATGAGCATACCCCGGAATTTGAGCCGTTACAATGTATCGTAAAGGCCTTAAAGCTGGAATCGAAACATATAAAATGGATGTTACCTTAATGTTTCATGCCACAAAGCTGATATTGCGTGATTATTTGTTAGCTTATTAGAGAGAGAGAGAGAGAGAGAGAGAAAGAGAAAGAGAGAGAGAGAGAGAGTTAAATTTCAACTTTGAAACCGTAAAAGACTATAACCGAAACTTAAATTAGGGTTTTAAGACTCAATACTTTGGATGCTTTCCAGACTCTGTTCGAAAAATAACGAAGCTTCACCCAGTCAAATTATTCTCTCTAAGGTGTATTGCGTCTTATGTTCGATAATTAATATATTAAAAGTTTACCCTCTTAATCAAAGCATTGTGACACCACCTCCTTTTCGATAGGATTGAATTAATTGTGGAACAAATGAATGAATATTGGGCGCCATTGAACTGAAACGATTGGAAAGGGCATCTTCCTTGTAAAGGCGAACAAAAGGCATCAGCATTTGAGTTTGTCGAGCAGCCAAATGGTTGAATTCAATCGAATAATTCAACTCCAATTGTTCCCAAACAATAATTCTTCGAGCGACGTCATTATTTATTATTTGCTAGAAAACCTATAGATAAGTAATTACTGTTTGTTCTAACGCTAATTATTATTATTGTTCGCATTCCGGTACCAGTTTTTAAGAGCCTACCTGTTATTCAAAAAGATCGATATTTTTACAATACGATTTGGATATGACAGGATATGAAAAATATGTGTCCGGTGATTGATAAGAAGGTCTGTTCCTACTGCAATAGAAAGGAAGCCGGATGACACATTTTACGCAAGACCATTATAAAACGGAGTAACCCTTTACTGAATTTAATATTGCGAAGTATTAAACCAGACCATATGAATTTTATATAAGATGCTTACAAAAACTTTTTACACTTTAAGCTGAAAGATACACTTAGTTGTGTGTAATAAAATAACAATGAAATGTGATACGTTATCGCACTGGTATACACTTTCAGTGTAAAACCAAAACAGAAAAAATAAATATTAAAAATGGGTAGTAAAGAAAATAAATTCCAAGACAAACTTCGAAAGTTTTTAGCAATGTGATTCTATTGTGCCTGTATGCAAAGATGTATCCCGAATGTTTTATCCTTAGCTTCATGGAAATTAAACTTTGGCATTTATGAGAAATGGGTTTTAAGAATTTATGATTTGTACGGATATCAACGGGAAGCCAAAATCCATGTATGTACATCATCAAGGCGCTTATGTTTTGACAGATCAATGGCAGCAACGTTAGGTTATTAGTATTTTAAGATGGGAGGTAATGTTTGTTTTGTGTACTCTAATGGAACGGACACAAATACTTTCTTATACATTGTCTGTGAATTCAAAACTTGAATTAAGGATAATATCAGAAATTAATATTTTGTTAACTGTAAAGGTACGTTAAAATACCCTACAATCAATTTTTTGAATAATTCGAATAAAAACTTATAACTTTCTAAGAGTTTTATTTATTGATAGCATAAACGCGAACCATTTAGAAATACTGGAGAAAGAAGTGCTGAGACAGATAGTAATTGAAGTATAACTACAACTTTTTGAAGTGTATGCTATTAAAGCTAGTACCTTACACTGTCTGCCATCTTGTCATATATTTCAGAAAAAAAAAATTATCGAAAAATTAAATCAACAAACAGGATCAATTTTAAGATATTGATAGGTGTCTTCTTCGGTGTTAGAGGATTTTTTTGTGTAAATACCACGTGAAATATCCCGACATAACACATCTATCTCTGTGTGTGTTGGCGATTTTTTACTATTTTAGAAATGGATTTAAATTTGCAACAACGAACTTAATACAAGTTCGTTGTTGCAAATTTATTTTGTGTAAAAAACGGATTTAATGGTGCGCGAACGTTGGAAATGTTGGAAAAGTGTTTCGGCAAAGATTCTTTAAAGAAAACGGCCGTTTACCAGTGGCACGAGCGGCTCAAAAGTGGTCAGTCAAAAAAGACGGCAATGCTCACGGGGGGGGGGGGGGGGGGTTGAACCCCCAACCCCCCCCCCCCCCCCCATTGGCCTATTTTCATAGGGAAGTGAGGACCTTTTTTGTTTTTTTTTTTAGGTCATCACATTTAGTATGGGGGAACATGATAAACCCCCCCCCCCCCCCCCATCATACATTTCTGCGCACCGGCCTGGGCCAGACAGTAGTTCGCAGTGTCAATTTCACTGTTTTTCTAGTTCTTATCACTCTGTATCTAGGAAGAATAGTATTTCAACTAGAAAACTAGATAAATTTACTGTGAATCTAGTGAAAATAGAACTAGATGCAAACAGTTATGAAGACAAGTGGACAGGCTTCATTCTTGTCTATGCATCCGAACGCGGTAGAAGTGATCATAAATTCAGTAATATTTGAAAAGTTATTAAAGTGAATATATAAAATTTTACCAAGTGCAAATTCTTTCCATCAAGGGGGCAACATGCAATGATTTCGGATGATGTTGAAAACTGGGAAAGACTTAGTTTCACAAACGAGATGAAACATTAAATTGAAAGTTGATTTCATTTAGTTGTTTTTTTTATTGTCACAATTAAAAAAATAAAACATTGTCTGCTTTCAGCTAAACCAAAGTGTGGATTCCTTTAAAAAAAAATTGGAGAAACGACAGCCATTTATTCTTTGCCGCATCGAAAGCAAATTCGATTTCGCATCGTCGAACTATTATATAATTATTGACAGCAAAGTAAAAGAAGTGAAAAAAAAATTTTTGGATGCTTTTGATCTTTTATTTAAACTGCGTTATGTACTAAATATTAAATTTGACAGCACCCTACAAAAATTGTTCAATTTTTTTGAATGTTTCATATACCTATAAGATAAGAAATGTGAAGCCTGTAGGTGGGGCAAGCATACTTCAAAAAAAATTAACTGCATAAATTTGTAAGATTATGTTACGATATCCAATCAACGTTGTATATATGCGGCGGTGCGCGGCAAAACTCGCTCCTTCCATTTTCTAAAAAACATGAGTTATGATTTTCTCTCGATAGTATTTTGCCTGCTCTATTCAGAAATGATCTCAAATTTTATCGAAACTGAGATCATTTCCGAATAGAGCAAGCAAAATACTATCGAGTGAAAATCATAACTCATGTTTTTTGGATGGAAAATGGAAGGAGCTAGTTTTGCTGCGCACCGCCTCATATCTAATGTTACGATATCGCTTCAACGTTATATATTTAGGTCTAATATGAACAATACATAATTTTCGTTTTTTTGAAAATTTTTGTCTACATTTTTGTTACGCCCTTTCTCCATTGCAGCAGCGATTAAACCTTTCTATATCTACTATCTACTCAGTTTCGTTAACTAGATAACCAGTGTTTGCCTCTCTATCAAAACAACTGAAGTACTAGTAAAAAGAACTAGATTATCGATAAATTCTGGAAGAAATTCAGAAAAAATATTTCCTGTAAACCTAGTAAATTTTACTATAGATTATTGAGAGGATTCAGATAGAAATCCAGTAAAAGAATTCCCTGATTTTCTAGTGGATACTTATTCAGTAGATCTTTACTAGAATATCTAGGAGCTAAATGCTAGTGGTGTTTAACTAGAATCTAGTTGAAAAAAATTTACTGTGTGCGTGAAGCAATTCGCCGAAAGAGACCAGAATTGTGGGCAGAAAACTCGTGGATTTTGCACCATGATAACACACCGTCGCACAGTGCCATCATTATTCGTAATTTTTTGACGAAAAAAGCAACAAATACCATCCAACAGCCATGGAATTCACCTGATTTGGCTCCCTGTGACTTCTTTCTGTTCAATCGAGTTAAAAAATCACTACGGGGAACGCGTTTCAGCAGCCGAGAGGAAGTAATGAAAAAGTCGCAGGGATCCCTGATGGTCATACCGAAAACCGAATATAAAAAATCTGCCAACAATCTGGGCGTAACTTTATTATTTTTCCGGCAGAAGTAAGGAACGCGTTCAATTCTGAAATGCGGTGTAGGCTACTATGTGACTGAAGACCTATCAAAAAGAACAAGATCATGGAAGTGAAAATCTGATTGGATCTGAGAGATATGGAATAGTTTATGAAAAAGTACACAATCACTTTACACCCCCTTAGGGGTCAATTTTCAGAAAATCTTGAAAACACTGTCTTGGTATTCATATGGAGAATACATAGAATAAAATTATATTCATTATTTGGGACGAGGTAGTAGATATGTCGAAAATCGTGGGAAAATATGCATTCTATTTTCACAGATAATTTTTTTTGCCCCCCTTCTGAACGCCAATAGATATTCGTTTTTTTTAGTCAAAATTATTTTTTTAGTTGATTTAGATATACACACCGAGTTTCAACATTGTAGCTTAAGCCGTTCTATATATAGGAAAAACACCTACCACTTGTACCACACTACCCTTAGGGGTCGAATTTCAAAAAACCTTGAAAACGCTTTCTAGGTATTCATACGAAGAATCCGTAGAATAAAAATGAATTCAATATTTGGAAAGACCTAGTAGATATGACGAAAATCGTGAAAATATATACATTTTATATTTATTATATTTCCAAATATTTTTTTTTGCCCCCCCCCCCTTCTGAACGCCAATGAATATTCAAATTTTTGTTTATCACTATTACTTTTCTAGTTGATTTATATATACACACCGAGTTTCAACATAGTAGCTTAAGCCGTTCCATACATAGGAAAAACACCCCCACTTGTACCACACTACCCTTAGGGGTCGAATTTCAAAAAACCTTGAAAACACTTTCTAGGTATTCATACGAAGAATCAGTAGAATAAAAATGAATTCAATATTTGGAAAGACCTAGTAGATATGACGAAAATCGTGAAAATATATGAATTTTATATCTATTATATTTACAAATAATTTTTTTTGCCCCCCTTTCTAAACGCCAATGAATATTCAAATTTTTTTTTATCACAATTACTTTTCTAGTTGATTTACATATACACACCGAGTTTCAACTTTCTAGCATAAACCGTTTAATAGTTAGAAAAAACACCCCCTACCCCCGTAGCATACTACCCCTAAAAAAAATTTTATTTTTCCAACATTCCGCTACTATAGCTCTATCTAAATACCAAGTTTAAGGCTTATATCATTACAGGTTCTCAAGATATAAGCATCGGAACTTTTTCCTTTTCACCCTCCCCCACTCTCCCCCTCTTCACCCACAACCCCAAAACTTTTTTCTCTACTAGGGTTTAATTAGCGCTACTTCTGGTAAAAATTCTAAGCATCTATCTTAAACTGTTCTTGAGATATGAAATGTGTTTGATTTGAAAAATTCTCATTCCCTCCACTTCTATGCTCCACCTCCCACTTAAAAAATTTTACTTTGATCAATCTTTTTTTGTCAACCTTTACACCCAAACCAAATTTTATTTTTCTAGAGCAATTGGTTCATGAGATATCGTAATCTTAAGTTTTTCACCCCCCACCCCCATACACAACTTCCCCCACCCAAAAATTTTTCTTCATTCTGTTCTCCTAGTATAGCTACAAATATTTGTTAAGTTTGAATAGTGTGCCATTAACGGTTTAGGAGATATGGATTTTAGAATGTGTCTATCTCACCTTTTTTGGGTTTCGGACGCATTACATTTCCCCCCACTCCCACACCCCTTGATCAATATTGACAATTTTTCTGCAAATGGGTCTACTATCAGAGCTCTATAGAAATTCCAAGTTTCAGCTTCCTAACATAAGGGGTTACTGAGATCTGGAAACCAAAATTTTCGGTCTAAAACACTTCCCCCTCCTTCCCCCTCACACCCCCACCCCTAAAAATTTGGTCACTTCAAGGCGCCTACCCCATCTATTCGTTAAAAAAATTTCAATTTAATATCTCAAAGCGTTTGGCAGCTACGAGCCTCCAAACGATCTTGCGTACGGCGGACGCCGTACGGCGGACAGACGGACTGAAAATTTTTATTGCTTTTTTCGCGTTTACTAGTTATGAAACGTGAAAATAAAAATTTTGAGGGTAGCAAATTTTTTTTTTTAAAAAATCAATCACAATACTTAATTATTAAAATAATAAAGTAAAAATGTTTCCAGAATTGGATCAGGCGCTAGCATAAGTGGGTTGCAGTTGATGGGGACTACTTCAAAGGGGACAATATAGATTTAGATGAATAAACTTATATTTTTTATTTTCTCAATGAATTCCGGGAACTTTTTGATCAAGGTGGTATGCCGTGGAGTTCGTCTCATATTTAAATACCATGTTTTTACTTGGCAGAATGACGTTTAAAATATAATCCTTTTTTTTGAGTTAAAGGCACCTTTAATATTGTGTAATAAAAAAAATAATCCCAGTTAATATTTTTGCAATTGCAATTAAACGCTCTTTAAAAAAAAAACTTTTTTGTGTTAACTTTTTTACAGATTACATGCAGTCACTATGTAAAAATCACTTCTTGCAGCAACTCTACAGGAAAATTGATGGTGCTGTACTTTGGTCACAGAATGAACGTAATCTCGATTGTGTCATTACATTTCAGACGCACTCCATATTGCAACGCTTCATGCTACGATTTGATATGTTACAATTGGATTGTAATGATCATCTGTACGTCTACGATGGTGCTCATGCAGTTGGTACTCATAAGGTAAGATCACTTTTTCCCAGTCCATCTACTTAAAAGTAAGGGGCCCCTATGAAGTATAATAACCAACTAGCATACTAACTTTCATTAGGCCTTATCGAAGCTATTTTCGTACCTCGATGAAGCTTCAATAAGGTCTTAGCGAACTAATCTGGAGCACATTTCCCCATGTTTCAAAAGCAATATATGTTTATTTTGAAAGTGGAATAAGTCACTTTCATTTTTAAATCGTCATGCTAAGGGTTTGCGTTTTAACATGTTTAACAATATTGATGCCAGCTTTCGGAAAAATTTACTTCTATTTGCTAAGACTGTGATGAAACAATTGCATCAATAGATTCTCAGAAAGTTGCTTCGTGTTGTATAAAACATCGTTACAATATCATACCAATTTTTTTTTGACAAGTGACTTTTTCCACTTTCAAAATCAACTGCAATAGCCAAGCGCCAACAGTTGGCATAAGGCCTTCTTGAAGCTGTTCTTGCTTCCGTACGGAAGTTTGAAAGTAAGCAAAAAAAACCGAAAAATAATATTCACATTTTTTTACATTTGTTTTTTTTTCCCAGCTACGAATTTATTTTCCTGTGAATTATAATATTTTGTTTGAAAAATGTGAATTAATTTTACTTATACATACCTTGCACACTCCCGGATTCGAACCACGGCCCCATCACACATTAGCCTAGTACGCTAAACACTAGGTTAATCTGAAACATTGTCGTAATAGAGTTAAAGCCGGTTTTCTTGGTATTAGACATGTCGAGCGAAGCTCGCTTGCAAGCCTGCGCTTGCAAGTCAAAAGGCTCGTGTACACTAGCAAGTAGCTTTAACATTTCTTGCTAGAGTAATTTGGTGCGATGTGAACACTATCTGTCAAATTGCAGCAATTTTACTCTAGCAAGTAGCTCTACAATAATCTTGCAAGTAAAACTTGCTCTTCCGTGTACACTTCATCATCAAAGATTCGTTGAACTGTCAAAACGAAAAAGAAAAATACCACAGCTCTGGATAAAGTTCCACATTCGTAATGAAAAAAAACGTGTCCTCGGAACTCTACTTGGATGTTCCATTCATATTTCGCACGTAAACTATAGAACTATGACACCTAAAACTGAACTTAACCTGACTTCCAATGCGACTGTACTGACTTGCTGAAAAATTTCGGAACCGATCGGAACTGATCGGAACTTTCTTGCGAGATTTCAACTCGTACTACTACTAGTTTACGGTGGTTTTGACAGAACTCATCTGCTCAATGTTTTGTTCTTTAGTAGTATTCTGTTCGTGTTTGTACATACTCTGAAACGCGCTACCTGATCTCGTAGCTGGACCATACTCTCGTTGAAGTGCAGTTGCTACTGAACCACCGCCGCGCCAGCATCGCTTTTATTCAAATTCTTTCAATAAAGTCAAATCAAACCAATCCTGTGTTTTTATTTCGCAAATCGCAACATATTCCTATTAAACATACCGCACTGTTAACTATTTATATTAATAATTTCAAAGCCAATAGCAACTGAACCTTCTAAATAATTTATTCATAAAGTGGGAATTGAACCCACGACATCGTCGAAGCATTTTTTGCAAGACCTAGTACCTACCACTGGACTAAACCTGGCCTTAAATGCCTAGAAAGAGCAAACAATGATAATGAAATACATATTCTTTACGAATATTTCGTCTTATCCCTAAGGTCTTCTAAATGAATTCATTTTCATTCTATGGATTCTTCACATAAATGACTAGAAAGCGTGTTCAGGATCTTTTGAAATGCACCTTTAGACCAGTATCGCGGGTGGTTTCAATTTTATAGCGCGAGTAAATTTAAAATGCAAATTTCATATTAAAAAACTATTTATTTATGTTTTCGTGTTCGGCTTAAAATTTCGTTGATATTTCTTCCGCGTCTTTTCCTTGTGTCGTTGCCGTTCCAAGTCCAACTGCCAGATCCTTTGGCCGATTGTCCTTACAACACCTTCGTTTGAGGGTGTGTGCGTAAAGACCTTTAACGCAGTGGCGCCGCAACAACCAGTTTAGTTCCAACTATAATTGAATGTGTAGCATATATTTGAATTTAGCCATTCCTTTCTGGTCTGATTACATATCGAATAACTTTTCACTTCTACCGGTTTGGTTTGTAATCTCCTAAAACCATTTTTCAAGTTTTTTATCTTTTAAACCACTCACAGGGTATAAATATTTTGAACACGTTTTTACGATTTCCGTAATATCTCTTGGGATTTTTTTTTTAAAAAAATCCTACAAATTTCATAGAATTGACAAGATATTGAAATCATTTTTATTTTCTACATAATCGTCAAAGGGAGTTGCATATTTTTCATAGCAGATTTGTTTTCACTCTCACAGACTTGACATGATTTTTTTTTTTAAATTTAGCCACGAAGTTTTCACAAATTTCATCATATATTTTAAGTCTCATAAAGCAGCAAATAAATTCCCGAAATTCTAATCGTCTCTTTGATCATGTTGCTCTGTTTCTTCCGTTGATACATTGCTCCTGGTTCTCCCGTCGCTCCCATTTCTCTTGTTACTCGCTTCGGTACTGTTGCTCCCGTTACTCTATCATTTATCCACCATTATCCATCCACCATCCCCCGTCCCCCATCCTTCAACCTGTATCCACCGTCCTCCATCTTCTATCCTGTATCCACTATCCTCTTACCAGCATCCATCGTTTAACTTTACCATTTAGTAATAGGAACGCCTAACTAATACATCGATAGAGAACGAACTGCGGCTAAATTATATGAAATTAACTGAAATGTTGAAATAACTCGCTTAATACCAATCGCAAAATAATTTCGTTAACGCAGAAACCATCGTGGGCGAACCCTCAACAAATCACACAAGTTTCATCCCGATCGGATGAGTGGTTTAGGAGCGTATATGGGACTAACAGCCAAGCAAACATTCATTTTTATATATAGAAATAAAAGATAAAATATCAATTATATGAGTGTTGTTTCCATCTACCCTTAATGACGTACTTTTGAAAACAGCCCACGATTTCTCATACAAATTTGTAATTACAAAATGACAAGTTTTAGTTTCAATTACGATACTAAACAGGAAAACTAATCAGAGTATGCCCTGAAAATTTCAGTGAAATGAATATCAACAAACACACCAGCTGATCAAACTGTCACCCAGCGTTTGAAAATGCATTAACAAGCGCTCTTTTTATTAACGAGCGCTCCAAAGACGCTCCTCGTTCATATCTTACATTTTCTGAACCAATTTTAAAGTATTTTATCTTTATATGTGATAAGGGCTCCTAAACTGCTTCGATATGTAGTCCTTCATTTTAAGTCCTCCTTAAGTGCTTGTAATCGAAGCGCTTGGAATTTTTCCGCTGGGACATTCAAAACACGAAATGAAACTCAAATGTAGATGGAAACAAATCGTGATTTTGAAAACAAAACACGTAGATGGAAACAAGGCGTTAGCTCGACGAGATATCAAATTTCTATTTTTTCGTGCTTTATATTAAAAATGCTTCACTTCCATTTTTCTTATAGAGATATCTTTATAAAAAATCTGCCAACAATCTGGGCGTAACTTTATTATTTTTCCGGCAGAAGTAAGGAACGCGTTCAATTCTGAAATGCGGTGTAGGCTACTATGTGACTGAAGACCTATCAAAAAGAACAAGATCATGGAAGTGAAAATCTGATTGGATCTGAGAGATATGGAATAGTTTATGAAAAAGTACACAATCACTTTACACCCCCTTAGGGGTCAATTTTCAGAAAATCTTGAAAACACTGTCTTGGTATTCATATGGAGAATACATAGAATAAAATTATATTCATTATTTGGGACGAGGTAGTAGATATGTCGAAAATCGTGGGAAAATATGCATTCTATTTTCACAGATAATTTTTTTTGCCCCCCTTCTGAACGCCAATAGATATTCGTTTTTTTTAGTCAAAATTATTTTTTTAGTTGATTTAGATATACACACCGAGTTTCAACATTGTAGCTTAAGCCGTTCTATATATAGGAAAAACACCTACCACTTGTACCACACTACCCTTAGGGGTCGAATTTCAAAAAACCTTGAAAACGCTTTCTAGGTATTCATACGAAGAATCCGTAGAATAAAAATGAATTCAATATTTGGAAAGACCTAGTAGATATGACGAAAATCGTGAAAATATATACATTTAATATTTATTATATTTCCAAATATTTTTTTTTGCCCCCCCCCCCCCCCTTCTGAACGCCAATGAATATTCAAATTTTTGTTTATCACTATTACTTTTCTAGTTGATTTATATATACACACCGAGTTTCAACATAGTAGCTTAAGCCGTTCCATACATAGGAAAAACACCCCCACTTGTACCACACTACCCTTAGGGGTCGAATTTCAAAAAACCTTGAAAACACTTTCTAGGTATTCATACGAAGAATCAGTAGAATAAAAATGAATTCAATATTTGGAAAGACCTAGTAGATATGACGAAAATCGTGAAAATATATGAATTTTATATCTATTATATTTACAAATAATTTTTTT
The DNA here is from genome assembly GCA_949128065.1 of Beris chalybata. NCBI lineage: Eukaryota > Metazoa > Arthropoda > Insecta > Diptera > Stratiomyidae > Beris > Beris chalybata. The sequence goes on from OX421895.1 coordinate 96,168,957, forward strand.
TGCCCCCCTTTCTAAACGCCAATGAATACTCAAATTTTTTTTTATCACAATTACTTTTCTAGTTGATTTACATATACACACCGAGTTTCAACTTTCTAGCATAAACCGTTTAATAGTTAGAAAAAACACCCCCTACCCCCGTAGCATACTACCCCTAAAAAAAATTTTATTTTTCCAACATTCCGCTACTATAGCTCTATCTAAATACCAAGTTTAAGGCTTATATCATTACAGGTTCTCAAGATATAAGCATCGGAACTTTTTCCTTTTCACCCTCCCCCACTCTCCCCCTCTTCACCCACAACCCCAAAACTTTTTTCTCTACTAGGGTTTAATTAGCGCTACATCTGGTAAAAATTCTAAGCATCTATCTTAAACTGTTCTTGAGATATGAAATGTGTTTGATTTGAAAAATTCTCATCCCCTCCACTTCTATGCTCCACCTCCCACTTAAAAAATTTTACTTTGATCAATCTTTTTTTGTCAACCTTTACACCCAAACCAAATTTTATTTTTCTAGAGCAATTGGTTCATGAGATATCGTAATCTTAAGTTTTTCACCCCCCACCCCCATACACAACTTCCCCCACCCAAAATTTTTCTTGATTCTGTTCTCCTAGTATAACTACAAATATTTGTTAAGTTTGAATAGTGTGCCATTAACGGTTTAGGAGATATGGATTTTAGAATGTGTCTATCTCACCTTTTTTGGGTTTCGGACGCATTACATTTCCCCCCACTCCCACACCCCTTGATCAATATTGACAATTTTTCTGCAAATGGGTCTACTATCAGAGCTCTATAGAAATTCCAAGTTTCAGCTTCCTAACATAAGGGGTTACTGAGATCTGGAAACCAAAATTTTCGGTCTAAAACACTTCCCCCTCCTTCCCCCTCACACCCCCACCCCTAAAAATTTGGTCACTTCAAGGCGCCTACCCCATCTATTCGTTAAAAAAATTTCAATTTAATATCTCAAAGCGTTTGGTAGCTACGAGCCTCCAAACGATCTTGCGTACGGCGGACAGACGGACTGAAAATTTTTATTGCTTTTTTCGCGTTTACTAGTTATGAAACGTGAAAATAAAAATTTTGAGGGTAGCAAATTTTTTTTTTTAAAAAATCAATCACAATACTTAATTATTAAAATAATAAAGTAAAATGAGTAGAGTTTCAATCAATCACTCATTGCAGATCAAACAATTCGTTCATTGCATGCTTTGGCACTGTTATAATGGATACTTCCGCCATATATTCTGATAGTTGGAATAAATCGTGAATGACCTTGGTATAATCGGATAAAGAAAGTCTTGAAAATATTTTTAGTTTAATTTTAGAAAGTCCTCTAAAAGTGAGCAAATCGTTTAATCACGAATGAGAAATAAGTTGAACAATTTTATTTTCCTTGAGGCTTTACTAAAACGGGTCCTGCGTAAATAAGCAGCTTTAGAAACTTATAATAATAAACAATCAAATTACGAATGTGACATTTATATGTCCATTGAAGTATGTAGCTACATACGAGCATATTTCACATTTCAAGTTTCGTACACCTTTTTTAACTGTATTTTAATCTAATAATCTGGCAGATCCATAGTCACAAACTGGTTGAGGTGAAGAAAGGAGTACTTCAGGATTAGACACTGTGAACTCCATGCTTAATAACTTTCTTACATAAATTTTCAAATTGTATAGTAGAAGGATGTCTTTCCATTAACTTTAGCATTAGTCTCTCAACTTCTGCTATAACTTTTTTATTATATTCCAAAGTGCTAAAAAGTGTTAATTGGATTCGTAAAACTATTTGAAATTTTCCAACAATAATGCGCAATGAAAATTAAAGTTTTCTCGTAGTTACCCTTGGGCGCGAAAAACTTGCACCAGGTGAAACGCTTTTTAACTAATTCCATTAACTTAAGCCGATTAGGGGCTGTGAATATACCAACTTTTCAGAAAATGCTGATAAAATAAAAATAATTTCAAAGTCGTCAGGATCTCTGGAAAAGTGTTTTGCTTAACTTCCAATCGTTGAAACCTTCAAAGTCGTTCATGTTAATTAAAAACTGACTAGTTAGTCTTCTTTTTCCATTTGAAATATGCACCACTTTAGTCAAAGAACCTGAAATACGTTCCTCTAAAGTTACATGCAAAAAATTTACGTATTTAAATCTGATGTTACTGAAGTCAATTTTATTGCGAATTTACTTAAAATAACCCCTTGCTATGAATTTGATTAGTCTATTCGAACGTTCGATAAATCGTCCAGCAAGTAAAGCTTTTTGATTAAATTTGTTGGGTTTAGTTCGTTAATGGCCGAAGTCCTCCAACACGTCCGTGAAGCTCCCATGTAGAAGTCATTGAAGTATATGGTAATATATATTGCTCGATAATAAAGGAACTCTTCAAGCTTTAGTAGAAAAATATAAATCGGCGAATTTCAGTCAACTTTCCTAGTAGCTCTCATACCAATTCTTTATTTCCTGTATCAAGAATGCAACCCCATACGTAGAGACTACGATTTCCATAACTCCCCATTTTTATTGCCAATATGATTATGGCCTTAAAACTGCTGTCTGTGTGGTTACAATGCTTTGAAATTTTGTTTAAGCCTTGAATCCGAAAATATGGTTTCCTTCAATTTTGTATTCAAACTTTTAGCAATTTACATATCTAACTCTTTCTATAAAAGTGTATTCAAATATGCAGTTCTAAAAGTTTTAATTTAGCAGGAAGAAACTTAAATGGGGGAGAAAATATAATTTAAGAACAAGAAAAAAGTTTTTCATTTTCCATATCCTAAGGCCAAAATTCTCTCATACACTTTACAGTCGCGCTCTCCTTAAAAGTTCATCTTATGTTGATGGTTCCTGCAAAGCAAAAATTTGGAACAAATGCAGACTATCTGAACGTCGTAAGCTTCGAAGAACCCCTAATTAATGATCCTCCCTCGGCCTCAGAACCGTCTCATTGCAGTTGTCTTCAATTTTATGGGGTTTCTTGTGTTTGAGTTCCAAGGGTTTATTCGAAAGTTTTCTTGTCGTCATATCTTGAATTCTTTCTTTAGTCAAAAGTAAATTTCAAATTATTACGTAAGATATAAATGATTCGGAAAATCGATTATTATTAAATTCTATAGCTCCTTGCGGCTATATTATTATTGGCCGCAAGGAGCCGATAATGGAAGATAATAATTAACTATTTCAAAACTTTGAAACAAAGCAGTAGTACCAAGCTTGCATTTTAAATATAACCGCTCCCCTAAAGGTCGGACGTTCGAAGAGATGGAAGTTGTATGAATCTCAATAGCCTACGATACTTGTTTCGAATGGGAGCTACTAGAATTAAATTACAGGAGACATTAATGAAAACTTTTATTTTCGAAAGTAATCACTTCCGCAAAGTCCTTCACGCAGAGGGGAAATTTAATTTTTGAAAATCCATACCACGCCAAATGTTAATTATTTAAAGCACGTACATATGATTATTATCTGCTTAGTGCTTACTGTATTCATCAAAGCTTTAAAGACATTACGTCTAAACGTGTTCAGACTACGAGATTAACGCGTTTAAATCGAGTTAAATGCGTTAAAATCACTTCCCGAACGTGTTTACAAAAACACGAAGCTTCAACGCGTATAACCGAAAACATGTACTGCGACCTTCGCGGAAATCGAAGTAAACTTTGGAAGAAACTATTTAATACTGCTTTTGCAACTACTGCGTTAGCTAATAAATTCACTTTTCATTACTGCTATTCAAACTCATTTGTTTCAAACAATTTAGAAAGTAAAAATTTGTTAGCTGAATATCTACTTGTCAAAAAAATCACGTGAAGCTATCATGTATCAAAATAAAACGAGTTGCATTGTGTGACCACTACTGATTTAACACGTCAATTTTGCCTACTTAAATGCGTTTAAAACGCATAGTCTGTTCTGGGTGTTATTCACGTTTTACTAAAATTTTACTTTATTATTTTTTGAAAAAAGTAAAAATTTGAGTCGAAACAAATCCAGGAATCTGTAACTTTCTATGCTAGGAGAATAAAAAGAAACTGCCAATGGTCTGGCCGAAACTTTATTATTTTTCGGGTCAAAGTTCAGGTAGCGCTTAAGAGCATAATACATGAACTATGTAATTGGATAATACTACGGGGCGCACTCAAAGTGGGAGTATGAGCATGACAACTGATGATTGTTGAGTTCATTTTGTTCTTAAAATAAAAATATTGCAAAAGGCCATGTAGACTATTCGAATTTCGGTATATTACGCACTAAAAGCCCATAGAATTAAAAACTAATTTGCTGCCGTATCAGAGAGATATGACGAATTGTTGAATATCCAAAAATCCTGAAAGTAGTTCCTAGATATGAAGACAGCGCGAGGATGTAATAACCAATTCATTTTTCTATTACTCTTAAAATATATGACGGAATGCGTGAAAACGTGTTCAACCTTCTAAGGAGTTGAAAAAGGTAAAAACTTCAAAATAAACGATTATTACGCAAGCGTGTGGAAGTGAAAAGATATTCGATATCTATTCAGATGTGACGAACACGGCTAAATTTCTTAAAATATATACAAACCCTTTACAGCTTCTTAGGGTTCGAATTTCCAAAAACTTGAATACATTTTCTAGACACTTACATATGTGAGAAATCCGGAGAATAAAAATTAATTAAATATACCTATAAGAAGACCTAATAGATATGATGAAATGCGTGAAAATATTATAAATTCTTTCCATTTTTTTTATCAGTTCACTATATTTTTTTAATAATAAAGTATTATGATCGACATGAAATTTCAAAAAAATTTGCTACCCTGAAATTTTGTATTTTATCGTTATAAACCTCAAACCCTTTGAGATATTAAGCTGAAGTTTTTATGGTAGGTAGAATGGGTGGACTCCCATGGGTATATTTTGGAGTGTAGAAGTTGTGGGTGGAGTGGAAGAGGGAGCGTTTTAGATGAACAATTTTAGTTTTTAGACCTCAGGAACCGCTTATGCTAGGAGGATATTAGATATTAGAAAAGAGTGAACAATTTTAAGGGGGGTTGGTGAAATATCGGAGTGGCGGGTGAAAAACCTTGAATTACAATATCTTTTGACTCAATTATTCCAGGAAGATAAAATTTGGTTTCTCTATATAGGTTTACTAGTGGAGTCTACAGAATGTAAAATTTTTGAGGAGGGAGGTGAAGTGTATATCTCAAGTACCGTATCAGATATGATCCCTACTATAGAAACATTCCAGACAAATAAATTTTTGATAGGGATGGCAAGGTACGGAGGTGGGTGTGTTTTTGAAACGGCTCATGCAAGGAAATTGAAACTTAGTGCATACATATATGTAGATATGCTATACTAGCGTAATAGAAACTAAAAAAATCGGCCAATAGTCTGTGCGCAACTTTATTATTTAATGGGTAGGAGTCCGTTATAATACTGAGATGGGGTCTAAAGACAAATATTAACTTCCAGTTTCGTGACATTAACCGTTTAAAAGATATGGAATATAGAATGTCTTAATCTCGGCTTTCGACCACTTTAAACGGATTGTTTTTCCTCCACTCTCATACTTCTTCAATCATATTGCCATTTTTTTTTTCAAATCGGTAAACTATCGAACCTTTATCTATTATTTTTAGCTTCCTAGCTTAACAACTTATATCTAAAAACTAAAATTTCTCGTCAAAAACGCTTTCCTCACATCTCCCTCACACCTCCACCCCCTTAAAAGTGGCCACTTGCACCCAATCTACCAAGAAAAAATTCAATTAAATACATATGTATCTGAAAGGGATTGAGAGCTACGAGCTTTTAAACAATTTTTCGTACAGCGGGCAAAGTACGGCGGACAGACGGACTGATATTTTTTCTTTCTTTTTTCGAGTTCTCCCAGTAAAACGTAAGAAAAAATTTCAGGGTTGAACATTTTTTTAAAAATCGATCATAATACTGTATTATTGCAATAATAAAGTAAAAAGGAACTAATTCCGAAAAGACGAAGTACAACTTTCCGTTTTGAAATACTATCTGTCTCAATTATAATCCTTACGTTTGTAGAATTAAATTTGGCCAATCAATGGCGCAACAGCCCAAATCGGGCCAAGGCCTTGAAGTAATGCCAGAGTTACTTCATTACTAAACTACTAGAATTAAATTTGATATGTTTCATTCAAATCTGTAGAACTTGAGTGTACTGTTGCTATCTGGAGATTTGCTGTGGCTTCTAGTGAAAACTTAGTTCTATTATTTTAATAAAATCACAAATAGCATTGTTAGTATCACAGTTTAATTACTGTTACACTTGGCAATGTTTCTCTGTCATATAGGTACTACACATATGCTGATTACTCGCGGATAGAGTTTTACACGAAACACCGTCGCTGATGATTGTGAATAGAAATGCAACCTACCTACCTCTTCTAGTATAGGCCGTACTGCTAAAAATTCTTCATGTTTATATTCGAGAGACTTCGAGCACATTCGGTGATGTGTGTAGAACATGCTTTCTATGCAATTCTAATTGGATATTAGAAGAATGAAGTTTTCTCTACAAACTTGGATGTCATTGATAAATTATTCGGGTTGCCAGGATGCCAAGTGTATGCATGTAACAATTCATTTTGCCAGTGAAATTAAAAGATTACTTCATTGCACAACTTCTAAGCTGAAAAATTCACATTCACATTGAAAACAATCGCAGTCATGTTCCGAGAAAATTGCACGATGTAGTTTTGTTAACATTTAAGTAAAATTGTGTTAAATTGAAATTTCTAAGTATCTTTGTAGACGAAATATTGCAATTAAAATGCAAAAATCGGGAAAACACGCAATAGATTACGTTACGTTCCATACGCAAACAAATACATCACGACCACACTACCTATATGCAAAGGGTATGTGTCTCGACGTAGTTTTGCATGGATACAATGTGGAATGCATGACGAAAGTAACTAACGAGATGACTTTCCGAGAAAACAGGAAGAAATCGAATTAAAGTTGAAAATGGAAAACCTTTTGCCCAACGACGAAAATTCCAAGCGTAACGAAAATGCTTTTAACGTCGTCGAAAGTTTTGCGAGGCACAGGGTTCCGGATTCGACTATGTGGTTACCATAAGGATGAATCGAATATTTTAACTGCCAACAAAAAACATAGATAATTCTTCGAATATTTGATATTTTGTGCTGTTTTCATTTCCTGACAAACCAAAGCAAGGATGCTGTATCGCAGGATATTATGTTCCTTGTGCTTGCAAGTATTGTTGCTGTTTTTAGTTATTTTTTTGGGAGTATCTTGGAGTTGTGGAGTTGTCGGGAACACCAAAGAACTCATTGCATTGTGTGCCCAAGTATAGCGTAATTCTAGAACCAGTAGATTCTGAAAGTTTCACGTTCAAAGGATTGTACGATTTTAGAAGCGTACATGTTGCACTCTATCGTAATGTTGCTGGCGAATGAGTTTACCTTTAATTTGGATACTGTTCCACTCTTACATTTATGCATACGTACGAAGAAAGGTATTTTTTGAATGGAAGTAATCTATTAGCAAACTGTACGAGTATGCTTTAGTGCCTTTATAAGACCACAAGTAATCTTATGTTCATTATATGTATGTAGATATGTAGAAATTACAAAGAAATGTTTTACTATTTTCTAAAGCGGAGATTGTTTATCTATAGAATTGCAATAGAATTATTTCGTTATTTCGTTATTTTTCGGACAAAGTCTAACTGCTACAGAAGTCGTGCTGTATTTGGAACACCGACTACAATTAATGGTCATAGTCCAGTGCAATGTCCCGTTTCCATCACTAGCCCTTGCAACTTTTGTCAATAATTATTGTCTTTCAACATTCCGCTATTATAGTCCTACATACAATTTACCTTCCAGTTTCTTATTTTTAACAGGCGTTGAAATATAAAAATCAACATATTTTGCTTTTCACGTTCCCCCTCCGACATACGCTTTACAACACCCATCAATTTTAATCGTAATTATCCAAGTCTACTTATTCCGTAAATTTTAAAATCCTATCTTAAATAGTTCTTGAGATTTGATTTTCTTCTTGTGACACGCACAATAAAAAAACACAAACCTAGCTTAATTGTTTCACGCAACTTCCAAATACTATTACCAAATATTAAAATACAATATTTGCAGCCTGCAAAAGTACGGTAGGGGTGCACAAAATAAAGTTCAGTGAAAGTGGAATGCTTATTTTTTCACGAATTTCGTTATACTTTATTTCTAATACCCTAGGCAGACAACGCATTCGAATGTACAATGGGGGAATTATCATTTACATTGAATGATTAATGAGATTTAACTGTAGTCCAGTGGTAGCGTACTACGCTTGTAAGCGCGATGTCGTGGGTTCAATTTCCACTCTACGCATAAATTATTTATAAGAATTTTTTCAGTTGCTTTTGGCTTTGAAATTATTAATATTAATAGTGAACAGTGCGGAATATTTAATAGGATCACTACTAAAGGATTTAACACTGCGCAGATGAGTTCTGTTTACATTCTTCTCAGGTTCACTAACACCATCAGAGATAGCAGACAGTATGTAGTTGATTTGTTATAGGCAACATTGCTGTTCTGGTAGATCACATCAAAGCCAAACAGCACTCAAAGTTATTAACACCAACTAGTATAGTACACTGCCGTACCCGGCCCGACTTCTGATGACCCATCCCTAAGCTGACTGGATTGTACACTACAGTGTATTAAAGGCTAACCACCTAAATCCAGTTCAGTATCCTTTTAAAAAAAAAGTCTATCGAAATTACATTCAATCTGTCAAAATATTATTATTGTGGGAATGCTACGAATTATCTTTTAAAATAGAGTGATCGAAAAAAGCTAATATGTCAGCAATAGTGAACGAAACGTTGAATAGATTAATTATAATTAATGCACACATGAAATAAATAGAAAAATTTGGATGGTGGAACACATGATTTTCCACTTGTTCCACTAGTCTCATGGACTCATCGCTGGCGTTGTGAGCGTTTGCATGAATTTTCAATTTTTCGGAATTACTATATCCGAATCGTAATTCGTCGAATGATGGAATAAATGACCAATTCGACAATTTCATTATGTGAGACGTGATGCGGAATGATCATTCGACTAAGAATGATCATTCGATTGCGTCGTCTGCCTAGGGTATTTGGTTTTCTTAAATATAGAATTGATTTTTATTATACAAATCTCTCACATAAATACCAAGAAAGTGTTTTCAGGATTTTTTGAAATTCGATCCCTACGGTTGTGTAAAGGGGTTGTAAACTTTGTCACGAATTCGTCTTTCGATCGAATTAGATATCGCATATGTTTTCACCTGTACGGGCTTTAATAATAATAGCCTTAAGCCTGTTTTCAAGATTTTTACTTTTTCAATCCCTAAGAGGGTTGAACACGTTTTTACGAATTCCATGACTTCTCTTAGGAGTTATAAGATCGAAATAGGTTTTTAATTCATCGGGCTTTCTTTGTATTTATTTTATTTGATTTATTTTATTTACTTTATTTACTTTATTTATTTTATTTATTTTATTTATTTTATTTATTTTATTTATTTTATTTATTTTATTTATTTTATTTATTTTATTTATTTTATTTATTTTATTTATTTTATTTATTTTATTTATTTTATTTATTTTATTTATTTTATTTATTTTATTTATTTTATTTATTTTATTTATTTTATTTATTTTATTTATTTTATTTATTTTATTTATTTTATTTATTTTATTTATTTTATTTATTTTATTTATTTTATTTATTTTATTTTTTTTATTTATTTTATTTATTTTATTTATTTTATTTATTTTATTTATTTTATTTATTTTATTTATTTTATTTATTTTATTTATTTTATTTATTTTATTTATTTTATTTATTTTATTTATTTTATTTATTTTATTTATTTTATTTATTTTATTTATTTTATTTATTTTATTTATTTTATTTATTTTATTTATTTTATTTATTTTATTTATTTTATTTATTTTATTTATTTTATTTATTTTATTTATTTTATTTATTTTATTTATTTTATTTATTAACAAGAACATTTCAATCAATGAGACGGTAAGTCTCTACAACTTGATTGACAAAAACAAAATAATAGACAATAAGTCAGAAAACTTATGTATGTATATGTGAACGGAAATACTATTTGGATTTACAAATGTGTAACAAGAATTACAATTTGATATTCAGAGGAATACTTCCTAATATACCCGTGCATGAAAAAGAAAACAGAAAACTTTACTCTAATTTCGCGCAATGCTCAAAACAAAGTCTGCAGAAATTGGCGTGAGACGTCACACGCCTTAAAGCTGGCGATAGAGAGTTCCACAGCGTGACCACTCTGACGAAGAAAGAAAGATTTCGCAGTCTCTACAATGTCGCGGTACAATAAGTGCCAGCGCTCTCGAGGACTTACCAAAAACAATTTTTTCGAAAAGATATGTCGGACAGGCGGTAAGAACTACTCGGTGTAAGAAGGAAAGGTAATGGTATTTCATAAAATTAAAGAAAGAGCACCCAAGGATACACTTCCCAACCGCACTGACACTTTCATACCTTCTCTTACCGCAAACAAATCTAGTGCATGAGTTGAAGATAACTTTAACTTGGTTTTCTTCCCCAATGCTCATGGACGAGTAAACTGCACTACAGTAAAGAAAAGGTGAGAGGATTAAAGATTTTATTAGTTTCTTCTTGGTTTCAGACGACGTTGCCACAGTTAACCGCCACAGTTAACCGCCACAGTTTGCGTAAAATAGGGTACACTCGCTTAGCAATCTGGTTAATATGGTCTGACCAATTAAAGCATTTGTTAAACACCACTCCAAGATTTTTTACTATATCCAGATACGCAATAGTTTCATTATTGAGTCGCAACTCGGGCAGATATTGGGTATCACACTTCGCGAATAAATAACAATCGCTTGAGTTTTACTACCATTTAGCCTTAGTCCATTCATACTGGACCAGTAACTTACAGCATCCAGCTCGTCATTCATCTGTCCAATATACCCCGACAATTCCGAAACAAGACAGCCTAGGAAGATCTGTTCATCATCCGCATACAGGCGGCAATAAGCTTCGTTCAAACATAGCGGTAAGTCGTGTATAAAAAGGGAAAAAAGTAGCGGCCCCAGAATAGATCCCTGAGGGACTCCACAGGAGATAAAGAGAGGATCCGATTTTGCATTGTTTAAGGAAACAAACTGAGATCTATCCGTCAAGTAGTAGTCTGATGAGGTTTACAGCACATCTCTCCATATTAAAATTATGTGTTCGTACTATATTTTGGTCGAAAACCTGATTGGTATTTGTAGAGAATTTCATTGTTGTTAAGGAAACTGCTAAGTTGGGAGTGCATAATATGCTCAAACGCCTTGGATAGACTTGACAAGAGACTAATAGGTCGAAAATTGTTGATATCAGGATTAGAAGTTTTGGGAACTGGAACAACTTTTGCAACTTTCCAAGCAGCAGGATACCTTGACGTAGTCAAGATAGATGTAAACAAATGAGCTATGTAAGGAAGGACAACAGGAAGAAGTAGTCGAACAAATTTCAATGGAACCAGATCAGGTCCAATGGCATCAGATTAAACACAATATATAGCTGTGAGAACCTTCTCTTGAGTAACATTACGAAAAGCGAAAATAGTTGACGTAATCGGTCTGGAAAGAGGAAGCCGTGACAGCCTATTTCTACCAGGCGGGATACCACCACTAGCGGCGAAAATTTTGTTCAGCTCATTTATATCAATACTAGGCAAATCCCTTTCAATAGAGCGGTTTTTTAGTCCAAGTTTAGCAGCATTAGACCAAAACGTTTTCGAGGGAAGACTAGACTATTTCTCTAAAAATAGCTTTCAGAATTTTCGGTTATTCAACCCTCCAAGTGGGTGTAAGGGGGTTGACTACGTTTTCACAAATCCCTATATATTTCTTTAAATCTGGTGTGATATCGAATTAATTTTTACTTAATAAGGCTTCCTATATCTTCGTTAAAAACTCGATTTCAGGGTTTGATGTCAGGCGATTGCATACTTTTCATAGCTTTCGACATATTTCTTGGGTTTGATGGTGTCTCAGAATAGTGTTCACCATTTCACCACTTTTCCATATTCAACCCCAGGTATGTAAAGGGGTTGGATATGTTTTTATAATTTTTATCTTTCGTTATAACTCTGATGTGGTATGAAATTGGTTATTATACCATGAATACATAGCTAGTATATTAACCGTGGTATTGAAATCATAGTATTGAAACTAGCTGCACCTGATACACTGCACATATGGTATGATTTGACATTATCTGGTAAAAGCAAACAAAGACATTTAGTTGCAATACTCGCCAGATACTTGGGGAATTGCACAACTAGCAGTAAAATGCATAGTATACCAATAAAGAAGGTTCAATACTTAATATATACCAGTTCGCTTATCTCGTATATGCTTGGTATTGGGTGATACACTGCTGGTATAGACGATATTATGACATCAATACCAGTAGTGTATCCATGGTATTACTTCATCAGGTCTAATAAAAGTATACTGGTCTAAAAACAAATGGCACGATTTTTCATGAAACTCAACTCCAAGGCAAGGTAAAGGGGTTGCTTACGTTTTAAAAATTTTTGCAAGACCTCTAATATCTGATGAGATATCAAGTTATTTCACAATTAAAAATTGATAGTCGTCCTAGTTCCACTCTCTTCCTAAGGCGCGCTCGTCTAGTCTCGGCGAAAGATCTAAGATACATACATATGTATGTAAATATATATCATATTTTTTTTTATTATTGCATTATAATAAATGGTATATAAATACATATACTCAATTATTAGTATTATAATTTCTTTTAAAATTTAATTCGATCACAATTCTTTACTATCGAAAAGTAAAATAAAATTGTTTCGGTTAAGTTTTGCGCAGTTGAAAAGCTTTAAAGAGTTTCTAAACTACGGCTAACCACAAAAAGTACACGGTATCTTTTATTTGGCCGAAAAAGAACAAAGTGTGGCAGGAGACTGTTGGCATATTTTCTTTCAATCGGATATGCATGACCCAATTTCGGAACGCACATTAAAAATTCTTTTAGTCCTGTGTTAATGCAGAGAGATCCCTGTGAATTTTTTCGTATAGGACGCTTCATTTCACATAGTAAATACAACCATTATCCAATTTTTCCTCTCCATTGTTGTGGTGTTATTGTTCTCATTACATAACCAAGGGATCATGCGACGTACGAATTCAAGGATGTGCTGCCATTTTGCTATCGTCCTGTAGGAGAATGAATTTAAGTTCAGTTTATAGGAGTATGTTCGCTAATCGTATATCACGCGACTGGTTCTTATTCGGACTATTCCCCGAAAAAAAAATCGTTATCCTTTGTATGGACGGATTACCTGTGGACAGCTTAAGTATTGCCCAAATTTAAGTATGTATTTACAGAAACTAAGAAAATGTATTTGGGGATCTTTTTTCATATGTGGTAGCCTTCACTAAGTGTCATTTCGCATTCTTTAACAGTTCCACTTTTCTACGCTGATAAAAAAAAATTCTCAATAAAAGTATAAATTTCTGAGTTCTTTACTCAATGTATTTTAGTTTATCTTTATGATATGTGAAGTTTATTAAATATTAATTATATACTAACTGTATCGGGAGACCTTTTTGTTAAATAAATAAAATGGTATGAAGGGTTTTGTTCAGACTGTCGTGAATTGTACCTGTGGATAACATTTTACTTGTACTTTTAGGCTTTCCATATATAGGTACACATATTGTCCATTGATTTTAAATCTGTTATTATTTGTTTTAAAAAAAGATTTTACTTTTTTTTGTTATAAATAATTTTGTTAATTTATGTTAAAAATGTGTTTCATTCAAACTGTTTTCAATTAAAAGCGGGTCCGGAAAAAATTTTCCTCGAAATTTCAAGGTCTGTACCGAGTGACTATCAAAATTTTGTCCATACACTCGTATTTACCAATCATTTTAAATTGAAAAAATCTGCCAACAATCTGGGCGTAACTTTAATATTTTTCCGGCACAAGTTCTATGTATTCATACGAAGAATCCGTAGAATTAAATTAAATTTAATATTTGGGACGAGCTAGTTGATATGTCGAAAATCGTGGAAAAATATGCATTCTATTTTTACAGATAATTTTTTTCGCCCCACTTCTGAACGCTAATACATATTTGAATTTTTTTTTTAATCAAAATTGCTTTCCTAGTTGTTTTACATATACACACCGAGTTTCAATATTGTAGCTTAAGCCGTTCTATATATAGGAAAAATACCCCCACACCCGTAACACACTACCCCTAGGGAACGAATTACAAAAAACCTTGAAAACACTTTCTAGGTATTCATACGAAGAATCCGTAGAATAAAATTAAATTCAATATTTGGGACGAGCTAGTATATATGACGCAAATCGTGGAAAAATATGCATTCTATTTTTACAGATAATTTTTTTTGCCCCCCTTCTGAACGCCAATACATATTTGAATTTTTTTTTAATCCAAATTGCTTTTCTAGTTGATTTACATATACACACCGAGTTTCAACTTTCTAGCATGAACCGCTCAATAGTTAAAAAAAACACCCCCTACCCCCGTACCATACTACCCCTAAAAAAACTTATATTTTTCCAACATGCCGCTACTATTGCTCTATCTAAATACCAAGTTTAAGGTTTATATCATTTCAGGTTCTTAAGATATAAGCATCGGAACATTTTCCTTTTCACCCGCCCCCACCCTCACCCTCTACACCCTCATTCCCTACTACGGTTCAATTAGAGCTACTTCTGGTAAAAATTCTAAGCATCTATCTTACACTGTTCTTGAGATATGAAATGTGTTTTATGTAAAAAATTCTTATCCCCCCCCACTTCTATGCTCCCCCTCCCACTTAAAAAATTGTACTTTGATCAATTTTTATTTGTCGACCTTTATACCCAAGCCGAATTTAATTTTTCTAGAGCAATTGGTTCATGAGATATCGTAATCTAAAGTTTTTCACCCCCACCCCCATACGCAACTGCCCCCAGCCAAAGTTTTTTCAATCTGTTCTTCTAGTATAACCACAAATATTCCTTAAGTTTGAATAGTGTGCCATTAACGGTTTAGGAGATATGGATTTTATAATGTGCCTATCTCAGCTTTTTTGGGTTTCGGACGCATTATGTTTCTCCCCACTCCCACACCCCTTCATCAATATTGACAATTTTTATGCAAATGGGTCTACTATCAGAGCTCTATAGAAATTCCAAGTTTCAGCTTCCTATGATAAGCGGTTACTGAGATCTAGAAACCAAAATTTTCCGTCTAAAACGCTTCCCCCTCCTTCCCCCTCACACCCCCACCCCTAAATTTGGTCACTTCAAGGAGCCTACCCAGTCTATTCGTAAAAAAAATTTCAATTTTATATCTCAAAGCGTTTGGGAGCTACGGGCCTCCAAATGATTTTGCGTACGTCGGTTGCCGTACGGCGCACAGTAGGGCGTTTGCCCGATCTAGCTGGCCAAAATTCGGTTTTCCAAACATGCAAATGCTAACCAGCATCTTATGTTCGAATTATCTTAACCAATTAGGGAGTTTCAAGAAGGTTTTTTTTTAAAGGAAAATTAAGAAATTTTGAAAAATGAATATTGAAGTAGCAGGTATGTACTTGATTTTTACCATTTGAGGTTTTTCAAGGATATATGGTTTTTAAACTAGATAGTTTTACATTTTGGTATTATTTGAGATCTATTTTTTGGAAAAGTTACATTTTCAAAATTGAAAAACTTATATAAGTCCGCACGCTTCCGTCAAAATTTATGTGGCAATATGAAGGTCAAATATTCATTCTTAAGTAGTAAACAAATTTCCTGCTTATATCTGCCCAAAAAATATAAATCAAATAGTATCTTACCCGGAAAACTATTATATAATAGTATTTTGAGTTAAAAATATGATGAGAAAACATTCACCAAAAAAATTATACTATATTCATTTTTCACAAAATTTTTTTTTTTTCCAGAAAATATATGTTCCAATATTATTGTTACTGAATAATAACTAAGTAAAACCTTATTTTAAGATGAATTGATAATATAAATAATTTTTGCCAGCTAGATCGTGCAAACGCCCCACTGTGCGGCGGACAGACGGACTGAAAATTGTTATTGCTTTTTTCGTGTCTACTAATAATAAAACGTGAAAATAAAAATTTTCAGGGTAGCAAATTTTTTTTTTAAAAAATCTTAATTATTTTAATTTTAATTACTTAATTATTAAAATAATAAAGTAAAATCAACTGAAGCAAAATGTTTTCGTCCACTCAAACAAGACTCAAAGATATTTCTGCTTGTACTTACTTGTGAGTTGTTACTGTCGACAGTTAACGTGAAGCTATATGAATGTTTGAAAATTACTAAAAATAACCACGTTTCTTAATTCGCAACGATACCTGCCTGATTTCATGCACTATTCGTTTTATTTGCATACAATAATCGCAATACTGGCAGCGCTTCCGGATTTTATTTACCACTCGGGCGCTGTAACAAATCAAAATCGATTTACCAACACTTTCGCGAAAGACTGATGATCGTCTCGTCTTCACAGTAAGAAAACTGATTCATGTCCAAGCTCTGTGGCGCTTATATACTGCATTTGTTGAGACTAGAGATTTCCAGCACATTCGGATCTACAGACACTAGATTGTTTGGGAAGTGTTAAGAAGAAGCGTCAAGGGGAAAAAGTGTTCAAGAGTTCAGAGTTTGCATTGAAGTTTTAATTGGAAGGTTGTTTTTTTCTCCGCTGTCATTGATAATGAGTACGGGCTACATGTAAGAATTTTGTATTTCCACAAAAAATGCAAATTGTTCAGCTTAAATCATTTTCCTTGATAAAATAATGAATAGGCCGCTTATAACTCCCGGGTAAATAATACAAGGTTGAACATGCACTGGAAATTACTAAGTGAAGCAAGCCTTTTGCTAGAATATTGGGAATACTATAATAGTATACTTGGAAATTTAATCGCCTTAATGAATAGAAATTCCGCTTAAAACTCTTATTCAAAATATCAAATTTCTTTTAACAGATTATTTGATTTTATTGATATACACACAACAGTTATTCGTCCAAATGTTTTCTAGTTACACTTTCTTAAATAATATTCTATTAATAAATTTTTTCTTTCAGGCTGACTTATCTTGCCGTAACACGAAACAATCTGTGGGTGCTATTTTCACACGAACGAATTTCGTAACTTTAAAATATGTAACAGACGGTTGGGGCACTGATACGAATGGCTTTAAATTAGTAATAACTGCTGTAAAAGATCCAAGTAAGTATATGAAAGTGCATTACAAACTACAAGCGAACTTGTATCTATTTATTAAGGCAAACTTTAAACTTTTTAAGACTTTATGGTTACACGAATGAGAGTCATGATTTTTCTTTTTCCATACCCGTACGTGCTAATAGATCCTTTGTACAGTTTCAAAATTTTTGTATTTAAATGACTCCGTATAGAGTGCTACGTAAACGTCATTTTTTCGATTAACAAGTCAAACATTGCGAAACATGTGCTACAAATTGATTCAAAAGATTTGTCCAAGAATTGTCCATTGAACACAGGATGAATGAACCAAAATTTTAAAGGAATTTATTTTATAGAGTCATTGGATTTCATGACTTTTATTACTTTAATTGCTAGGGGTGAAAAATTTACGAATTTAAAATTTTGCGTCGCTTTTCGGCTTTGAAGTTCTTGACTTATGCTATGTTCAGACTATGCGGTTTAAACACATGTAAGTAGGCAAAATAAACGTCTCAAAAAAGTAGTATTCACACTAGGCAACTGGTTTTGTTTTGATACCTGACAGCTTGACGTAAGTTTTTCTGACAAGTAGATATTCAGCTGTGTTTCATTACCAAATTTATGGTGTGTAAATTGGTTAAAACAAATGTGTTTGAATAGCAGTAATAAAAAGAGAATTTATTAGCTAATGCAGTCGTTGCACAAGCTCAAAATTGAATTTCTATCGCATTACAAAGTTTCTTCCAAAGTTTACTTTGATTTCCGCGAGAGTCGCAGTGCATATTTTCGGTTAAACACGTCGTAGCTACGTGTTTTCGTAAACGTCTTCGGAAAGTGATTTCAGCGCATTTAACTCGATTTAAACGCGTCAATCTCGTAGTCTGTACATAGCATTAGGGCTGCATTATTCATATCGGGTTATCTATAACCTCTGGTTTATTCCGGTTTTCCCAGGGATTTGTTATTATTCAACTCCGGTTATTTTTTTAACCGGTGATTCGCCGGTTTTGTAACCAGCGATTAAAGTTACCCATTAAAAATTTAACCGGTGGAAAAGTTCCGGTTTTCC
Source organism: Beris chalybata (assembly GCA_949128065.1). Lineage (NCBI taxonomy): Eukaryota > Metazoa > Arthropoda > Insecta > Diptera > Stratiomyidae > Beris > Beris chalybata. The sequence continues at coordinate 96,187,396 of OX421895.1, forward strand.
ACGATACCTGGAAATTTAACCGGTGATTTGACAAATTTTGTATTATTCACGAATGAAGCTATGGCAAGATATCTCATTTGTAGAATAATTGGAGATATTCTCATCAAGAAGGCGACTAGAGCGTCGCCAATACAAAATGACACAACGAATTGACATCGACATATGGGGCGACAAAGACTGTTCTGCCGATTCTAATTACAAAGCTAACAAATTTTTTCCTTTTTATCATTCTTCACCCTCACTCCTTACACCCACTCCATACAGCTTTCAACTAGGGCGGTGTATTAGGCCTAACACGAGTCTTAAGGACTTTTTGTGTGGCTTCATTTTCACTCAAACCTTATTTGATTAATAGTTTATTTATACGAGTACCTATATATAGTAAGCGATAATCTTTCACTAGCACTATTTGTTTCGCGGACGCAACTCTTTTTTGTAATATGTGGACCGACTATCTCCAAAAGTTTTAAATAAACTTGAGGAGTCATTTGCAAATAATTTCCGAAAAGCTGGGGACTATGTTCAGATTACGATATTAGCGCGTTTAAATAGAGTTAAACGCGTTGAAATGTCCGAAGGTGTTTACGAAAAACCGGAGTTACAACGCGTTTAACTGAAAAGTTGTACTGCGACCCTCGTGGAATTCGAAGTAAACTTTGGAAGAAACTATTTAATGCTGCAGAAACTCCATTTTGTGCTTGAGTAACGATTGCATTAGCTAATAAATTCGCTTGATTCATTACTGCTATACAAACTCATATGTTTCAAAAATTTAGAAGGCATAAAATTGCCAATGAAACACAGCTGAATATCCACTTGTCAAAACAAATCACGTCACGCTATCATGTATCAAAATAAAACGAATTGACTAGTCTGAACAGGCAGTAATTTTATTAATAAAATATTTGACGTTTGACTGGAAAAATAATGAAAAAATAAAAATCAGCCGATAAGATATCCCGACCTACTAAATCGCTAACCTGAGGTGAATAACACAATTTTTTACCCAGAGATCAAGGTTGATGTCCCGGATAAGTTAACAGCTGGTTAAGGCGAATATAACCCGAGGTGAATAATACGGCCCTTAGAGAATTTAAGGTCATTGAAGGATAGGAAGGACTTCTTCTGCTTCTATGCACCTTTAACGTCACTTCATTCTAATTTAGCTATCCTATCAAAAGCTTCGGAACACAGTTGATTTCTTGAAAAAGTTGGTTTGTCTATCATTTCAGACCCGAAAATACGTCACCTGGTTTCCGCCCTAAACCAAACTATGTCTCCATCGCTGTAGATTCAAGAGGAGATCCTGCCATTTGTAGCTAAGAAGTATGGGAGTTCGGCTGAACTACCAACTTTTGATTCCTATTTTTCTAACCTGAAAAAAACCTCTAAAGTACATTAGGGAATGTTTTGTGCTTCACTTTTATCGAACATCCTACCTGATTTGAAAGTAATAGAGGTCATTTTTTCTAGTAGCGAGCCTAAAGTAAGCTCAAAATTAACTATTACAAACTCACCTTCGCAAAAATTCTGCATTTCACTTGAACCCTTTTTGTGCAGTGTTTACTGGAGTCGTATGCCAAGGCCACTCTTATGCTGTTATGACACTGGTTATTTTTGCGACTTTAAAGCGGCTAGTAAATCCAAATGGAGAGGGATGGAAAATGTAACATACAATTTAGACTTTGGTGTGAGAGAGACAGATCTGTTCCAGACGCAAAAGAAATCTTCCACTGTCTAGACTCAGCAGCAAAGGAGGTCGGGCTAAGGGTCAATGAGAGTAAGACCAAGTTCATGACCCAAACAAGAAGAAACGCGCCAACTAGACAAAATATGACCTTGGGGGACTACAACCTGGAGAATGTGGATCATTTCTCATACTTGGGATCACACCTTGTAAGAGACGGCAACGAACGGGACGAAGTAAATCAACGGATCACACTAGCAAATAAGGCATATTTCACGGTTCTCCCGATCTTAAAATCGAAAAAAGTGCACAGGCTGAGCAAACTTCGCATATACAAGACCATAATTTAATTTAATTTAATTTAATTTAATTTAAAGCCATTGAACAAAATATACATTTCACTTACACAATAGCTTAGGGCTTAAAAGTAATATAAAATTACATGTATAAAGATTTACAAATAAAAGTTAATTGTTAAGAAAGGAAATCAATAGAAAAAATTTGAACTAGAGAAGTTGTTGTTTAAGTTTAAGGATAAAAGATGAATAGGAAGTGGAAAGAGAGCCGAGCTGGAGTGTATCGTGCGACCTTTGGAGCCTAACCAATGGAGAGTAATAGTAGACATCAAGTAGTGCGCGTGGAGGGCAGAAAATGTTACGATTTCGGGTACCAACTGAATCCGTTCTGAAAGAGAGCTCATCAAGTAAAAAACTACAACAAATGCTGTTACTAGAAATTTTAAATAAGAAGGTGGCGTCAAGGTACGTTCTACGTTGGCTTAGAAGAGGAAGTTGAAACTCTATGAGTCTAGTAGTATAATCCGCGTATGGTATGTTGAATCTGTAGAAGAGGGAGCGTGTAAACTTGCGCTGCACAGACTCGATCATTGCGATGTGACAGTTGTGATGAGGATTCCAAACAACAGCACAATACTCCAAGACACTGCGCACGAGTGACGTAAACAATAACAAAGAAGTATCAACACAGTTAAAGGATGACGAAACACGAAGGACAAAACCGGAGAGCCGATAGGCTTTATTAGCGATTTCCGCGATATGAGTATCAAATTTCAGCTTCGGATCAAATATAACACCTAGGTCCTTTATATTAGTGACAGCGGATAGGCTGGTACCATTAATAGAATAATGGAACACAGCAGGAGTCGTCTTGTAGGTGAAGTTCATGAAGAAACATTTCGATATGTTAAGTGACATGTCATTTAATTCACACCATCGAGACAAGTTGACTAGATCGCTTTGAAGGCAGATGCAATCTTCATTGGACTTAATTATTCTGAAAAGTTTGAGATCATCGGCGTACAGAAGAGGAGTGGAGGAAATGCCCTGAGGAAGATCATTTATAAAAAGGTTGAACAAAAGTGGCCCTAGTATGGAACCTTGTGGAACTCCTGAGGGCGCCGAGAAATTTTCCGACAGCTTACCTTTGAACGCGACACGCAATTTTCGACCAGAGAGGTATGATTTTAAAACGCTCAGTAACGAGCCCGATAAGCCATATTTCTCCAGTTTTGAAATGAGAATTTTGTGGTTTACAGTGTCAAACGCTTTTGAGAAGTCCGTAAATATAGTGTGCACTGATAGATGTTTTTCGAGGGCCTTGGCAACTGCATCCGTAAATACACACAAGTTAGTGACAGTAGAGCGCTTTTTAACAAAACCGTGTTGGTGAGGTGAGATCAGTACTCCAATTTTGTCATATATTAGGTTATGGATAAGTCGTTCAAAAATTTTACTAAAACAATTTAATATACATATGGGACGATAATTATTGACGTCAGTGGGGTCACCTTTCTTAAGTATAGGAATGACATTCGACAGCTTCCATATTTCAGGGAAAGAGCCTTCGTTAAGTAGCTTATTATATATAAGAAACAGAGGACGAGAAAATTCAGAAGCAAGCCGCTTCACGAAGTGATTTGGTAAACCATCAGACCCACCATTGACGTTCGGATCTAAAGAATTTATGCATAATAAAACATCATAGTAGGAGAAGTAGGCTGTACTCAGTGAGTCATGTGTAGGAACGACAAAATCATAGGTCAGATCCCGGTCCGATGAAGAAAATACAGAGGAAAAGAACTTGGCGAAGAGGTCGCATATGGATTGATGGTCCGTGATGTGGTTATCCAGGTGTTTTAAGACATTGGTTGTCTGAGAGCTTTTTCTGGTATTGTTCACATGAGACCAGAACGGCTTGGTTACATTTTGAGTCAAGCTAGCGTTGATTGTGTCAACATATACGGAGAAGGCAGACTTTATTACATTTCTGACCAATGTGCGCTGAGCCACAAATTGTAGGTAAGCAAAGTCAGATTTGGTTTGCTTGTATTTCTTGTGGAGATTTTTTTTTATGCGCAACTCCCTAAGAATGGTCCCGTTAAACCATACAGGATGACGGCGTTTAGTGGAGGTACTGAGCGGAACATGCAGCTCTATTTGCTCGTATAAGATACTATAAAGAACATTTAAGGATTCGTCAGAGGATTTACCGTCAAAGAGACTACTCCAGTCAAGTAGGCTGAGATCTGAACTTATAGCCGCGAAGTTACATTTACGAAAATTGAAATTTTCATTGTTATTATGGAGTAGTGTAAATTTTTTGGGTAGTTTTAATGATATAAGTAGTGGGGGATGATATTTATCTATCGGAACAAGCCCGAAGGAGGAGACTATTTGTAGGTGGGAAGAAGCGTCAGTGTTTGCAAAAATCAGATCAAGAAGTTTCCCTTTGTGGTTTACAACTCGGTTGTGTTGGGAGAAGGAACAGACGTTTAAGAAAGATGAGAGGCACATGGAAAGGGAGTCACTGGAGATCATAGGGTGAGAGTAGCAAGGGCTCCAAGCAATTGTAGGTAAGTTGAAATCTCCAAGGATCATGAAGCTGGAGTTTTGACAATGCGAGTTAACATAGCAAGCGAGACGATCAAAGAATTTATCCAGTGATGTAATATCACATCCACATGGAACATACACGCAACAGATGTATAAAGAGTGAACATTAGATATTTTAACCTTAACAAGCACACTTTCAATAGGATACGAATCCAGGTCATCACAACAAGTCGACGTAAGATCATCCCTGACCGCGATTAAAACACCACCACCGTCTTTTTTACTAGAACGCGTTAGGTCGCGATCGCGTCGGTGTACGGAGTATGAGTTTAGAAAGAGCTCAGAGTTCAAAACGGAGCAGTTTAGCCAGGATTCAGTAATGCAGAGAATATCATGGTTAGCCTCCAAAGCCGATAAACGGAAGTCAGCCAGCTTGGATCTGAGCCCACGCACATTTTGGTAAAATAAACTTAAGTCTGAAAACGATGTCAGTTTGCGTCGTGTTGTTATAATTACGGGGCTGGGGCCGGAGTGCGGACTGTCGGAAAATTTTGTTTTTCTTCGAAGCAAAATTCCGAATGTGTAATGCCAGTTGGCCAAAAGTCAGCTGATGTAATCTTTGGTGACAGCAGGGCGGGCACACGAACTTTGAATGAGACATAGTTCAGCCTGTCAATGTCAGCGAGTTTCTTCGTGAGTCGATGACATCGAAATTCCTTCATATCATCTATATTTAGTTTATTCTGGATGAATAGGATGATATCGTTTACCGATGTATATTTGTGACATTTAGAAATATACAGCCAGTGGAAATTAGGTGTAGCAGGAGCAGCCGTGAGTGCAGTAGGTCCACAGCGAAGATTATTACTGCCGTTCGCTGGATTGATAGAGCCAGGACCAGAAGTCACAGCGGCAGCTGATCGACGATCACTGCCAGCGCTAGTGTCTAAGTGAATCGTGTCGGCGATTACGTCATCCACAGAGACAGTACCAGCAGCCGTAACGGGAACATTGTTGGCGAAGTTCGTAGTGGCGATAGAATTTTTTACCGGTTGTCCAGATGTTGATTTCAACTTTGATGATCCCGTTTTCGCATGTTGTGAGTGCGATTGTGATTGCAGTCGGGTTATGCGGCGGAGCGGTGATGTAGAAGTATGCTTCGGTAGATTAGCTTTGCTAGATGACGATGAGTGGGAGAGTGAGAGAGATCTCCGCCTTTCGGTGTTGTTGTTGTTGCTGTTGTTGGTACTTGTTGAGGCGGATGGTAGTTTCTGAGAATTACAGTTCTCTGAGACGGACGTTGGCGGGCGGGTAATGTCACCCATGCTTCCAGGTTTGCCTAGAAGGGTGTTACGCAAGACAACTGCACTAAGTTCATTTAAGGTTGTCGCGAGAAAGTCTATTTTAGACTCCAGGGTCTTCAGCGAAGTACCGGAGCAGGCCGGGCAGTACCAGGCAAAGCCGCGCACTCTGAGAAAAGCGTTATAAAACTCCTCAGGAAGGCCCAAGCACTCGGCGTGAGAACCATATTTACAGCCAGCAGAGCAAGAAATTAAGTGTTTTTCGCTGGTTTTCTTGCAGATGTCGCACATAATTAATGTTGTGTTTAGGTAAATTTATAGACCGAAATTGAAGTAACGGGTGTTTGAAGTAAATAGCAAAAAACTGGGGAGCACTTGCACAACACGACCGACCGTTTCAACGTTTCCGACCGTTTCGGACTTGGGCTTGGGACTTGAATTAATAAATTTCACTAAAACCCTATGGTTTGAATGATTCAAAATTAGAGAATTGCAGTTCACTTTCATCAAAGCGTTCACACTGACGGCGTAATGAAAAAATTCATTAAACCGATGAACCTATAATGTATTCTTTCTTTGTCCCGTCCTATAGCTCTGGCGATCTTATGGTCACCAGATGCGAAAGGTATAGCTGCCTGGAACCATTCATTCTGACTTCTGCATACTTGTCCACGAGAAGGACGCACCACCGGAAGAATTGGTTAAACTGGTAGATATGGTTACCGAAAAGAAACTCGACCTCATAGTGGGATCTGATGCGAATGCGCATCACACCCAATGGGGTAGTAGTAATACAAACGAGAGAGGTGAGTCCCTTTTTCAATTTATTTTATTTTCCTCTCTGCTAATCTGTAATCAGGGTAATACCCCAACATTTATGAAAAGTATTAGAATTTCTTGACCTAACCCTGGTATCTGACTCAGAGCGACTAAGATTCGAGAATTGGAGGGTATCGGACAAGCCATCCCTTTCGGATCACTGTTTGATAACCTTCAACGTAGAATATCAAGTAACTCACCCTAAAACATTCAGAAACCCCAAGAAAACAGATTGGTGAAAATTTACGAATTTAGTTAATAGACAACTGAGCACACGAAGTATGAACACAGTCCAAGACAGAGCAGAACTAGACACTGCGGTGGAGGAACTGACCTCTGTGCTGCGTGATGCATTCCAGAAAACTTGTCCAATCAGCAGACCTTCTACGAAAAGACTCCCTGTCTGGTGGAATGCCGAGGTTAACACACGAAGCTAGAAAACTCTTCAACAGAGCTAAATTTAGCGATTCTGCAGAAGACTGGCAGCTCTACAAAAAGGGTCTTAAATGCCTCAAGAAGACTATTAGGCAAGCAAAGAAGTCGTCCTGGATGACCTTCTGCGAGTCAATAGAATCAACAAACGAATCGGCAAGATTGAGGAAGGTTCTTTCTAAAACTCCACCGATGAATACCTTCATCCAGGATGGCGGAGAGAACTGGACAGAATTTCACGAGGAAACTTTAGAGCTTCTGATGACCACTCATTTCCCTGACTGTTCACCAGCTAGCTACACTGACTCTGTGAGCTACGATCATAGTCAAGAAGAAGGAAACCAAGCCTTGTCCAACTCAATAATTGATACTGACAAAATAAGCTGGGCAATCGGATCCTTCTCTTTGTACAAATCGCCAGGACCCGACGGAATTATACCTGCAATGCTGCAACTCGCGGCAGAGTCGGTAATTCCTCGGCTACTGGTGATGTTCACAAGCTGCATTCGACTCAACTATGTTCCATCGCAATGGAACAGGGTTCGAGTAGTTTATACACCCAAGGTGGGTAAATCTAGTCACACGACTGCGAAAGACTTTAGACCGATAAGTCTCACGTCCTTCATCCTCAAAACCTTTGAAAGGATTCTGGATAACCACGTTCGCAACAAAATTCTGCGCAATCTACTGTCACATTCTCAACATGCCTATACAAAGGGCAAGTCTGTGGATACAGCCTTACATGAGGTAGTGCTAACAATCGAAAAATCACTCTCATACAAGGAATATACTCTCCCTACACTCCTTGATATAGAAGGCGCCTTCAAAAATGTTCGTCTTTCGACTATTAAAAGCGCACTACTAACGATGGAAGTGGAACCCGAGTTTTGCAATTGCCTTGACCAAATGCTACACAACAGGATCATTGAATCCAAACTGGGGCAATAACTTATTACAAAGTCAGTCTCCAGAGGCACTCCGCAAGGAGGACTGATCTTGCCCTTACTTTGGCTTCTTGTAGTCAACGAGATCCTAGTTGAACTTGAGAACCGCGGAATCAAGGCATGTGCATACGCCGAGGACGTGGTCATACTTGTCTCATGGAAACATTTGCCGACAATTAGTAATTTGATGGAGACAGCACTTAACAAACTACGAGAATGGGCTGGCAACTGCGGTTTAGGGGTTAATCCCTCTAAAACTGTGCTGGTCCTCTTCACGAAGAAGTACAAAATCTCAGTTTTTGCGTTACCAAAGATAGGAAGCAACGAGCTTCATCTTTCCGACAGCGCTAAATATCTTGGGGTTGTTCTAGACAAGAAACTCAGCTGGAAACTTAATCTGGAAGAACGCGTTAAAAAAGCGTATAACGCATTTTACGCCTGCAGAAAGTTGTTCGGTAACAGGTGGGGTCTACAACCAAAATTAGTACATTGGATGTACACAGCCATAGTAAGACCAATCTTAAGCTATGGCGCGATAGTCTGGTGGGAGGCGACTAGAAAGTCCACGTATCTTAGCAAGCTGCAAGCTGACAAAAGTACAGCGCTTGGCATGCATTGGGGTCACTAGCGCCCTCAGAACCACACCCACGGCAGCACTGGAAACTATGCTCCACCTGCTGCCAATGGACATGCACATCAAAAACATGGCTGCAAAGGCACTCATAGACTCAAAGAGTTGGGCTACTGTAGAACTAGACCTGCTGGTCACAGTACCATACGCAATGACTTCTCGGAGTGTGATATGAACAGGGAAACGGACTATATTATGCCAGAATTAGATTTCAGTAGGGAATTTTCTGTTAAAATCCCACACAGGGTCGACTGGAATGTATAACGCAACCTAGAGAACAGGACCATAATGGTATTTACCGACGGTTCGAAAATGATTTCTGGTACAGGCGCGAGGGACAGGAGCTCGATATTAATGAGTCCTTCAGGCTACCGGACCATACCAATGTATTTCAAGCAGAAGTCTTTACAATACTTCAAGCATGCAAAATTATTGAAGCAAAGGTGAATGCAACAGAAGACATCACTATTTGCATTGACAGCCAAGCAGCCATTAAGGCCCTTAGCTCGAACACAACACGATCAAAACTAGTTAGACAATGTCGTAATTTTCTTAACACCATCGGCACACGGCACAATATTACCCTCTGCAGGGTGCCAGGCCACTGTGGAATCCAGGGGAATGGGCAAGCTGATGAACTCGCTCGAGCAGGCTCCAGCCTAAGCTCATTAGTGTTGGACCAGCACATTGCTATTCCCATCGGATCCATAAATCAGTCTATCGACTCACTATGCTTGCAGCGGGCAGGCAATAGATGGTCAAACCTAACTACATGCTCAATATCAAGAACTCTTTGGCCTGAATATGATAACGGGAAAAGCAAGTATATCCTGTGCCTGAGCAGGAAAGATGCTAGCACACTAATCGGAGTGCTCACAGGGCACTGCCTGATCGGTAGATATGCTAAACGACTGAAAGCCGACGCAAATGATCTTTGTCGTAGCTGCGGTGACCCAGAAGTGGAGGAGTCAATCTTTCACGTCCAATGTGAGTGTCCGGGCCTATCGAAAACGAGAAGACGGAACCTTGGCGCTTATTTCCTCGATGACCTCGGTGATATCGATAAAGGAAAGCTATCTAACATAGCAAACTTTATAAAATCTACTAAATGGTTTTAGATTCCAGGAGTTCTTCAAACTCAAACGGGGAGCACAATGGACAAACAATAACGTCTAAGTGAAGTAGGATGATAGCATCACTACCCCTTATAGCATACCATACCATACCATAATATGTTAATAATTTATTAACACTAAATATTAATAAATATATTTACCTTTCCCACAGAGCACGCTTGTAAGGATTTCCGATGTAATCTTCGAGAATTTTGCATCCATCCAGATCTGATATGTGATGGAGTGAATCACTGTGGTGATGGCTCCGACGAAACGAAGAGCATGTTATGCCAAAGTACGTACTAATCTCAAAGTACACAAATAAATCCTTAAACAATTTTCAAATTTCAGATCAAAATCAGAGCACATTGCTTGGCATGGATCTGACGTGGTTTGTCTTAGTAGCAGTAAGCAGTCTTTTAATTGTATCCGCTTGTATAGTGGGCTTATCGATATGTTTATGTCGCCGCAACACTGCGCTTTCCTCAAATCAGAACGCATTTCAATGTAAGCATATTTGGAGTAATTTCTTTAAAAAATTGACGCAAAAATATTTATGACAAATATGGTATTCTTACAGTACGACAAGCCGAAACGAATGGTTCGTCAAAACATTTGCAAGGAACACTGCAACGTGAACACACAACACTGCCTCCATCGTCGGGAAACTGGCATCACCCTGCGGGACCATCAGGGTACCACCGCATTCAACACAAATTGAAGATGGCCACCAAAGTCCGTCCCATTTGGTGCCTGGCAAATTCAGACAATTAGGTCCTGATTTATCACAACAAACCACACAATCATCAGCAACTGCAAATTCGAATGCACAAAAGGATGAGTGGTTTGTTTAAAAGGATTTATGTTGGCAATAAAAATTTTTTTCAATTAATAATTAATACCAACAAGAAAATACATAGCTCCGCTGAATGAAAATAATCAGAATAAAAATCGCAATAAGAAAGAATAATAACTATCATATGAAAACAAGATAATTTTATTCCTGGATTGAGTTTCATTAAGAACGAACATTATCATAAGGGTTTTTAACATCACCTTAACGAAAGCCAACAAAACTAATCACGAAATAAACTGTGAAATTTATTCATGTGGCCGAAACAAAACCTGGAAAAAATTGCGGAAATTGTTAAAACAACTAAAACATTCAGATAATCTGTGAAAACAATTAACTGAAAAATTTACGTTCGCTACAGGGACGGGGGGAATTATTTTATAAAACTTGCAACATGGAAATTAATTAAATTAATTAGTTTTTATTGTTAATACGGATATTTGCTAGGCACTTTATGAAGTAAGTATAGAATCTAAGAATAGATTATTGTTTAAATATGTAGGTATAATGTTTTAGGAACCTTCTTTTATTATTTTATATATAACATAAACTACCAGATTTCATATATGGTCTATAATTTTAAGAACAATATAAAATAATTTGCTAAGTAAAAGTAGGTATCTGCTATAAAAATATAAACATTGGGAAAGGAATATACTGTACAGGGTGGGCCAAACACAACTTTCTTTTTAAAAATGCAATAAAGTGAACAAAATTAAATTTTTTTTCCATGTATTATGGCTTTATTAGTAAGAGTAAACATTTCGATTAATGATGGAACACAACTTCGTTCAAGTGGCTGCCTCGGGTGGCTTCGCGCACTCTGTCACTCTAATTTTCCAAGACCTTGTTGATGGTTTCGGGCTGTAGCCAGGGCCGGCCCTACCATATGTGCAAATGGCGCATTGAATCCGGGCGCCAAATTAAGGAAGGCGCTAGTTCATATTATCTCTCCAAATATTTTGCTATAAATTTAAAACATACTTAGAAATTAATAGAAAGGATTTCTTGAATACATTTGCCACACTTTTTCCGATGCATATTCTAGATTTTGCAGGGTTTTTCCATTTTTCCATTTTCTAAAAACACTCTTTCAATTCTTGTTCAAGAACCAAAACATTGAATCTCTTCTCTTAAAGATATTCTCACTCTACGATACCGACTAGTACAGCTTTTCGTTTGTGCGATCATCTGCTATTCCAATTTTGCATTCATACGTTCATCAGCTAGTACGATTTTGAGTTCGTACGAATTCATTTGGAGCCACCGCTCCATCGCGCCGCAGCGCTGGTGCTGATTTGATTGTGTGCTGAAAGAGCTCAGAACATGATTTCTATACAATAGAAAGAGATAGATATGGAGCGAATGCGCCTCGGTGAATTATGTGGGGAAATAGGAAACACGTCATTTTTGCTAGAGGGGAATGAATGTTTTGGATGAATGATAAAGAGAAGTAATGGTATAAACACAATTGAGACGAACTTCGCTAGCGGCGGTGAAGTTCCCTGTAAAAATTTTAAAATTGTACCGCAACACACCGATGGACACAGAATTACGACGGCGAGCGGTTGGGCAAAGTTTTCGGTGTGTTTCGGTACAATTTTAAAAATTTGACACCGACCTTCCGCCGCTACCGAACTTCGTCTGAATTTTATTTATACCATTAGTTGGTTTAAATCAAACGAGCAAATAGCATAATCTGATAAAAAATAGAGGAAAGTTTTGAAAACAGAACCAATGCCATCTGTGAGATTTGTATTAACAATATGTATATATAAAAAAATTCAATTTGGAGAGATTTTACTTTGCTTCTTTTCTCGAAACTGATAAGAGACATCAAGATGACTTTTTTTGGTTAAAAATAGAATAGTATTGGTATTTATATTGAATGAAGCAATTTTTAAAAAGTTGATTCTAAATACTTTTTTCAGGTTTGAAAAACATCAAAAATGTTGAAATTTTCAAACATTATATGTCAAGTTTTTAATATTTTTGAAGTTAATTCATTCATTAGCATTGGATTTACTAAAATAATAAGTGTACAAAGTTTGATTCAAAGCTGTTGAGCGGGTCCTGAGAAAAAGTTACATGAATTTGTATGAAAAATCGACAAGTGAATAAGTAAAATATTTTTGTTTTTTTTTTAGTGAAAAATTTGTTAAGTAAATTGATTAGGGCGACGAAGTGTATACTGCACCGGGCGCCGAAAAGTCTAGGGCCGGGCCTGGCTGTAGCTCACGGATTGCTTGGATGATATTGGCCTTAAGTGCTTGAATCAAATCTGGATTGTTGGCATAACATCGGTTCTTCACGGTTCCCCATAAAAAAAAAGTTCAAAGGGGTCAAATCGCAGCTCCGAGGCGGCCAATTGACATCGCTAAGACGGCTGAAAACACGATTTGGGAATTTGGTGCGTAAAAGATCGATTGTGGCATGAGCTGTGTGGCATGGCCCGCCATCCTGCATGAACCAGAGGTCGTCCAAATCCATGTCTTCAATTTCAGTAAAAAAAAAAGTCGGATAACATGGCTCTGTAACGTTCACCGTTGACCGAAACGTTGTTCCCAGCCTCATTTTCGAAGAAATGATGCCACCACTCCACAATCCGCAGAAAACTGTCACTCTCTGTGGATGCATTGGCTTCTCGACAATAACGTGTGGGTTTTTCGAACCCCAGATGAGGCAATTATGTTTGTTAACGTAGCCCCCGAGATGAAAATGCGCCTCGGCAGAAAAGATAATTTTTCGCCCAAAATCGTTGTCCAATTCAAGCTGCTCTAAGGCCCAAATTTTTTTAATTAATAATTGACTTAATCCCTTCATGCTACGGTGGGCAAGTAATCCCCATCTCAAGAGTACGAGACAATACAGCCTCTTAGCTGAAGCCAAACAGGACAGTACCGCCCCACAACCCAGTGAAATGAACAAGATTGCCCCGTTTCGGGTACACTTTCTCAGCTCAAGGAGCTGGAGACATTAATGCCACTCAGCTCAATGAGCTAGAAAAATTTCACCCATATCAACATACACATGCCTGTAGGCTCAATACCTAATAATATACCTTAACCCCTAGTACTCCTCAGACAGTGCAACGCACTGGTATAAGAGGTAATACAAAAATAAATTTAATAAAAGAGTAAAGTTTTATAGTAAATATTAGTAATTAAAGTAATAAAGTGATTAATAAGGAAAATTCAAAAGACCAAAATATTAAGAAATACAGGCAAATTAAAGAGAGTTTTTATTTAAGAAAAAAAAATTTAAAAAAAAAAAAAAATTATAATAAGATAAAGTACGTATACATGCGCTACAACAACACAAAACCATAACCGTTTCTTCAAGCGTCTTTCAGGACCGCTTCTCTAGGAAATATCCCTTCACTTGGGCTTTGAAGTCGGCAATACTGGTTGCATTTTTTATGGAGCTGGGTAAGGAATTGTACTCAATGATTGCTTCATATAGTGGGTCTCTTCTCAGACGATTCGTTCTTGGTCTACATAGATTTACAATATTGTTCGCATTACGTGTGTTAAATTGATGCAAGTCTTTAATGTGGCGTATGGTAAGCGGGGTTCTACTTTTTTTATTCAGAGATTTGTAAATGAATTTTACTCTCTCAAGCGCTATGAGTTCATATATTGTTAGCTTCTTGTAGTCAGAGTAGAGAGTCAACGAAGGCGTCAGTCGAGGGAGATTGTATACCGCCTTGATTCCATTGTTAATCAATCTTGCAATTTTTTCCAGATTATACAAAGCTGTTTGGCTCCAAGAGAGTAATCCATAGCTAATGTTGGAAAGGACGAAAGCATTGAATATGAGATCCTTCACTTGATATTCAATATGATGGCTGCGTCTTAATCATCCAATAATGGGTGCTATTTTTTGCGTTTTTCTGATATATGAGTTGTCCAGTTTAGGTTTTCGTCAATAATTAATCCTAGGTACTTAGTCTGGTTGACTCTAGAAATTTCCTTGCCACCAATTTCAAGATGAAGCCAGATAGGCTTGTTTTTCAATTAAAAAAGTATAAAATTTTTTTTTTTTTTTGTTTTTGTGGCATTTAGAGATAATCTATTCCCATTTAACCATCTATTGAACGTAGCAAGGTCATTATTGATTTCCTGTTCTAAGATTACCTGTCTGTCACTCTAATACAACAGCAGGTTGTCGTCCGCAAATGTAATGTATTTCCCCGAGAGTCCCGCATTTTGAAGGTTATGAATATATATCAGATACAAAGTCGGTCCCAGGATCGAACCTTGTGGAATTCCCAAGTTAATGAGTCTTTCTTCGCTGTAGATGTCCATGTTTCTTGTGATATAAGTCCAGTCAAGTAGATAGTCCTTAATTAAGGCGTTGGGCTTTCCAGGAATACCTAATTCCTCAAGAGTACTTAGTAATAGATCATGATTAACTGTATCAAAAGCCTTTCTAAGATCAATGAAAACTGAAGCTACGTAGTTGTCTTTGTCAAGTCCTTCATTAATTCATTTCATGGCATCTAGTAAAGCTGCGGATGTATTACTTTGTTTTTGGAATCCATATTGGCTAGGATCAAAACCACCGGTACTTCTGATGAACTTTACTAACCGTGTATTAATGACTTTTTCTATAATTTTGCTAATCGTGCTGGTAAGTGCTATAGGTCTGTAATTATTAGAATCTTTTTTTGAGCCACTTTTATGAATAGGAATAATAAGCGATTTCTTTAAACAGTTGGGAAATGTACCATGTGCCATAAGCTCATTGATTGCATTTGAAAGCGGATCTGCAATAATTGTTTGAATGGTCCTTAAGTCTGTAGATGTTATTCCAGCAGTACCCGGTGCAGTATTATTTTTGAGTTCAGAAATAATGGACTCGATTTCGTTCTTGTTTGTCGGAAATAAATACATTGATTTGGATTGATGTTGGCAGCTTATTCTACAAGAGTCAGGGGGTAAATCGTCTGCCAATGTTGTGCCTACTGAGACAAAATGATTGTTTAGGGAATTTGCTATTATGGTGGGATCACGCGTAGTTTCGGAAGGCGAATCTAACTCCTGTACTCCTATGTTATCTGAGTGCAGCTTCTTCCCAAGGCTTTCATTAATTATGTTCCATAATTTTCTTGAGTCACTATTAATAGTTGCTAATTTTTGATTGTAATCATTTTTTTTTTGCTTCTTTTATTCTATTATTTGTTTCATTCTTTAATTTATTATATACACATGACAGAGTCGGGTTATTAGGATGAAGTTTAAGTTTTTCGTATGTTTTTCTTGTGTTTTCAATCAGTCTTAATAAGTCATTAGTGATCCAAGTAGAATTCCGTGTTCTTCTTCGCACTGATTTCGTAGCTGCAGCCTTAGCAGAAATGATAGCTGCCATAATATGTTCAATTGATTCACTCTCCAGATTTTGAATATTTAATGCCGCTCGTTGAATGAAAGTCTTTTTATTTACAATATTTATGCGATTTGATGTCATTTTTGTTTTGATATTCTTATGTTTCTTATTGTCATAGTTATCGTTTTGTGATCGAGACCTGGCCAGTCCTGCAATTCTATTGAATGATGTATCTGTATTTGTGCTATATCAGTCGATACATGGTCAAGTAGAGTAGAAGATCTGTCGTTGAGTCTTGTAGGAGAACTGTCATTTAGGATCTTATGACCATTCATAGTCAACATTTCGAGATAGGTTTGTGCTGCATCGTTATTTGTCAGAATGTTTATATTAGTGTCCGCTATTGATAACATGCTGGGAAAGGTCGAATACAGTTCATCTATATATTCAATGAAGTCATTTTCAGATTCATTTGGTGGTTTGTAGAAGGTTCCAATCCTTGCCCGAGTATTATTAAAGGTAGTATCAATCAATATTGTATTATACTTGTTTTCCATACGCACAACATTAAATTCGATATCGTCTCTAATAAAGATCGCAGTCCCCCCTCCTCTACCAGTATCACGGCAATTATGTAAGGCAGTGAATCCTTTGATATTAAAATACTGTGCTTCTGTATTATACAGCCAAGTCTCATCAAAAATTAGCAAACCAATATCAGGATTCAATATACAATGCGCTTCAATGTCCGGCAGTTTATTTCGAATACTTCGTAGGTTTGCATAAAATATTTTAATATAATTTTTGGAGTACATAATTAATTTATAGTATAGGTTATTATAATTAAATATATTCCGTAAAGCTGTAATCGATTCGTCTCTGCGTGATACGGATTGCTTTCAAAACTTCCGGACATTCAATGCTGTCAGCCCTATGCTGGCAATGCTGAGGATTGCTCAATTTGCAGTGTGCGCATTCTATCTTATTGGAAGTGCAATCAGCTGTGCGGTGACAGCCTGCACACTTTACGCAGACTTCACTGGAATGATTGCAGTTTTTTGATAAGTGTCCCTATTTTTTTGTGACACTTAAAACACCGTAGGACGTTAAAGTCCTCTTTAACAAAATGTGAGCTGAATCCTATATTGGTGTAAGTATTAACTAGTCTTGTGTATAAATTCCCTGATACCTCCACATATGCTGTCCATGTATATGTTAAGAAAAAATTTACTCTGGCTTGAGTGATTTAAATTTTTGATTTCGCTTTCGAGCTCACTGGAGTCATATTTTCTGTGTAGTCCATGTATGACGAGCCTCGGTTTTTATACTCTAGATGAACATATAGAGTATTATAAGTTTAATCCAGCCCAAAAAGTTTGTAACGCATAGAACGGACAAAAAAAAGTTATATATTATTTTGTGTTTATTTTTGGCCAAAACCCCCAAATCCGTTTGCTGTCCGTCCGTCCGTTAGCACGATAACTCAAGAACGCGTTGACCTAGGAAGTTGAAATTTTGTCACAACTTGTAAAATGGAAAAAGTAAGGCTAAGTTCGTTAATGGGCGATATCCTTCCACTCCTTCGGGTACCTCCCATACAAGAGTCCCTAAAACACGTTTTCACAATTATTGCTCGAATGCTTCAAGTTAGGAACTTCAAATTTTGCATACTTAAGGTTTACAATGTTTGAATCAAAAGTTCAGAATATGATGCAAATCGAATGAGTCCTTCGTGTAACAGCCTAGAAAAGTCCTTCAAAAATGTATGCATGTTACTGAATCCACTATAAATCCAGAACGAATTAAACAGGAATTTAAAATTTTACAGGAATTAGTCTTATACCAAAACCAAAACGGAGGTCATTAATTAGCGCCATCTGTTGACTCCTTCGGGTAGCTGTCATACAAAAGTCCTTAATAAACATGTCGGTTTTGAATGTTCACCAATATTGAACGATAACTTTAGAACACTTTAAGTTACGACTTTGAAATTTTATACACATTAATTTTATAATAGTCGCAGCTGAAACTATTAATATGAAAAATATCCCATAAGTCTTTCATGTAGTTGCCATACAAAAATTCTGTAAAATGTCCTTTTACTTACTTTATGGAACTCACTATAAATCAAAAAAATCGAGTAGCCACTTTACAATAATTTCTACCTGTAAGTAAAAGGTCATGTAATAATTGCTTGTGCTCTCCTCATTCTTTTGATATATTTCCAACTAAAATATAAATCGGAGTTCAGTATTTCATCTAGAGTATCATACGATTGGCTTGCAGCCGATCGTGACTGCGTTATGTTTTTTGTTTTGTTTCGTCTATCGCGTAGCCAGTGCCAAGTTTAGTCTTAATTTCTGTTAATAATTTTTTATTGTTTTCCTCGGTGTCTGTTTTTAACAAAATCCCACCGTTTTATACATTTTTTCTCTAAATTATTGGCGTTTTCAATTTTCGCGGTACAATTTTTTCGGAAACTTCGCGCATTGTAACATCGGAATTTTATATTAATTTTAAACATCCTTGGGCTTTAAATTAAATTAAATTATTAAATTTATTGATATGATTTTGTTCTAATCTGGTAGTACCTCTTCCACCAGAAACGATATCGGCAAAAGTTGGTGCATTTGAAATAGATGAAGTTTCTTGCATTTCTTCAATCTTATTGTTGATTTTATCAATTTTTTTCGTGGTTGTTTCCAACGCTTTGATCAGTAAGCCTAAGTTATTAGTAGTTATCTTACCGAAAATCTGCCTGTCATCGTCACACATCCATAATATTTTGTCCCCTAGCGCTAGAATTTTACCATATTCCGTCTCGGATATTTTCGCACACTTAGTGTGCATCCATTGCTGGCAGAATCCATCACATTTTATTGCACTGTCACTGTTTTTCACTACTTTATTGCACTTTTTGCACTTGGAAGACTCGGACCCATCTATACCGTCCGCCACCATTTTTATACACATCAAATTGCGAAGCGAAAACGACTCGGATCATCGTGCGCCTTCAATTGCTGAGTCAATTGGACCTTGTAAGCGAATAATCCGAGATCTTTGTGCAGAATTCTCCTCAGGCTACAGTGCGTGAAATGTTGAGCTGTTGAGATCGACGTTGAGTTGATGTTCGTGGAGTGAGTCTTACACTCTCGGCTGCAGCAGCCACATTCTCGTCTGTGCGCACTGTACGACGACGGGGGCAATGAGTGTTGTCCACTAGCATGCCAGTCTCATGAACTTTTTGCACAAACTTGCGTACAGCAGGCGCGTTAGGTGCATCATTTCGGCCAAAACTTCTTTTAAAAAAACGCACTGTTTGAGCTACACAGCACTCATTTTGAAAATAAGTTTTCAATATTTCCCAACGTTGTTTAAGCGTAATGTGACTCATTTCGTTCCGCGGAGGTATGATACTGACTTTCTGTCAAGATTTCGTGAGGAAAACAGCTTTCAGTGTCAAAATAACCTATAATTTAAAAAGAAACCACTAGATGGCCCACCCTTTATAGACAAATGCAAAAATGTTCCAGCAGTGCAAGTAATTTTATTATTTTTCGGAACCATGTCTGAGATGAGTTTAAAGTTGTTGTACTCTAGGAGTGTCGGTAATAATGACACTCTTAAAACATTAATTACGATCATAGATCGTGAAATTAAATTATTGCTGCTGATAAAAAAGATATATACTCCATTCTATACATACTTCAAAGTGCCCACTTTGCCCCACTACTGGCATAACGTGAGTCCTTCCAAGGGATATACATAGTATAATTTCACATAAAAGTGGAGCGAAAGAATATGGCAATGGATCGATAAAGACAAACCATATGATTTTATGTTCTAGCCATGCTTAAAAATTTATTAAGTAAAATTGTATTGGTATTAGAGTAAAATACGGCCGAGCTCACTTTGCCCCGAATGAACATTAAACAGGAAGCATCTGCTAAAATCAATTAATTTAAACAATTCTCACTCACCAACAATTTTTTTAATGCAATTACTGAACACTGATATGTACAACAGATAGCGCCAAAATCGTAATATGAGAAAATTCAAAGAACTGTAATTAAAGAGGATTTTGTTTATAGTACATTGTGGTTAATTTATGAAGCTTTATCGTATAATTTATTTTGCTAGGAGATTGCGCTATTGCAAACTAGAAATTTTAAGGGGGATAACTTTGCCCCCCTCTCCCCTACATATCTTCTGAACGGTTCCTACCACAAGGTTGAAACTTGCTAATTAGTTGTATACCAGGATATGTAACAGAAAGAAAATTTGGCAAGTGGTTCGATGACGTGTGAGTGCGGTTCGGGGTGACAAACTTTTGATTACGATATCTCACGAACAAAGTTCACGAATTTGGTGTGTCGTAGAGGGAGGACGAAAATAGAAAATCCTGTTTTTCAAATATTGACAACTGCTAATGGGCGAAACATTGAAATTTATGTAGAGCCCTAGTGGTGGCATATTCTGGTACGAGGTTGTGGTGGCGTGACACTTTAGGCTGTTGACTGTTTTTTTATAAATCGACCACAAACTTTTATTACTAACATAGGTAGTAAAGTAAAATAGTGGCGTCTTTCGAATATTCAGGAACACCGGCAAAAATGCACGATGAAACTGGGAATTATTTTTGAGTATTCTCTATCATGAAATATTATCAAAATCTCAATTGATCAAAAAATATCCAGCGTTTAGCGCAAAACTATATTATGTTATTCAAAATAAAATTAATCAGATAGTGCGTAGGTATTTCCGAAGAAAGAAAATCAGCGATCAAGAACTAGAAGCATACATTCACAAAGATAAACGCAAATGCTCTCATTTGGTTGCTACTTGAAAGTAAAAGAGAATACTTTAAGTGTTCAATTTCATATTTGGAAGTTGTTAAATCAATGAAAGTAATATTTTCCTTTTTCAATGGCTTTCACATGTGAGATGTAGGAAGGACTCACTCCATTTTTAGTATACTTAGAACCGAATTCACAATCGAAATTGAAACCAAAAAATTAATTTAAACTTAGGATCTTACGAACAAGTTCCTAACCTTAAACCAAATTGTTGGTTTAAACTTCGACAGTTAATCCAGCCCTTAGCCTTTTACTTGTCATCATTTAAAAATGAATATGTGCAAAATTTTAAATTCCTAGCTTGAACCGTAAGTTATTGGAAAATATTGTTGAGCACGTGCGTTAGAGCTTTTTGTATGGGAGCTATGAGACGGAGTAGAAGGATTTCGCTGACTAATAAAGTCAAACTTCATTTTCCCTCAAAACTAATTTGTACAAAGTCTCAATTTCGTAGTAAAACGATTTCTTGAGTTATAATGAGCTCCGCACATTGAGTGAATATAATTTTAAAGGATTTTTGTGTGGCAGCAACGTAGTCATGGAGCACTCTTTCATATTCATTCATTTAACTGTAACTATTGGAAACGTATACAAAATTTCAAAGTTCTACCTTAAGGCGATTCGAAGTTATTGGTCAATGAAAATGTGTTCTCATGACTTTTTGTATGGCAACTACCCTAAGAAGTATGCCGATTTTTCCAGTTAACTGACCTATCCTTATAAATTTGAATCTGTATTTGCACCTGTGTGGCACCTGTTGACTCTAAAATCAAAGTAAATGATATGATGATGAGGTATAAGTGTTAATAATAGAAAAGTGTACAATTTCAGTTAAAATTTAAGTGAATATTAAGTCGTGATACAGTCAATCTTTTCCAAATGAATGGAAATTTAAAATCTCACTCTCTCGTAAAACAAAAACATAATTAATATTTAAGCATGTTTGAAAACTCCAAAGACAGCGACATTCAAATTAGAGCCTTCGAACCATCATACCATACATATATGCTGGCCATATTCATTCAATATGTTGATCAATTAGTTTATACAATCTGGGGCAATAATACGAATTAAGAAATGTATGTATGTATGTAGTTGATGAAGTTTAGTATACACTGCCCTGCATGCGTCACCTGACTTTTAAAAAGTTTTAGTTAGAGTGGTTAATTTGGTGGTCAGAACTATCGGCTATATTGACTGGTAGTATTCCAGGTAATTAGTTAAGTATTGGACGGTAATATTACAAGGAAAAGGTACAGAATCACACAACACCGATATGAAGTATATATGTATGTATATTTACCATAAATGAATTTTTTCCAGAACTGAATATGATTTAACTGAAAGATTAACCGTGAGCTAACAGGTAAAGTTATTACTGAGAACAACCATTCTATGGATTACTAGACAGCTACAGCTTATGGTCGTTTATATTTTATTCATTTCTAAACTTCTCAGCTCGATTATGTTACAATAATTTTCCTATTTTCTCCGTGCATTTTATTTTCATTTCCATTTGTATAATTAATAGAATATTTGGTTCAACATATCAATTTTAACATTTATTGTTGTTTTGTTTTAGGACTGCAGAAGTGGACATCACCACGCAGGGTGTATTAAACTGGGAGATTTCGTGTACCCAAATCTCTCATAGATGGTAATCGGATAACCATCTTGTGAATATTGAAATATAATTCAAACAAAGAAACTAACTAAAGAAATGAAAACAATTGTTTTATATATAAATATATATATATACAAATTAAGAAAATATAGAAAAAAAATAGTTATCATTAAAACTGTAACAAAAAATAATATAAAGATAATAATTGGATACTAGTATTATAAAAGAAATAACTGAAATAATAAATGAAACAACTGTAAGAACTATACGACCAAAACTTTAAATTAATTTTACACAAGTAAATACATAGATCATACCTTAATAAAAATAAAACAAACAAGAAAAACTACGTGTAAAAAAGCATATAATTTTGGGAATTATTAATTAAATGATTAGCGAAAATATTTAGGACGAATAATAGTGAATTGTATTTCTTATGCCTGCCCAGATAAACTAACCACTTCTTATTTATAAAATTATACGAAAGATGCACACAACTTATAGAGTCTGAGTCCTGAGATGTAAGATATGCCTAAAATCATAAGAAATATATAATCCAGAGTAAATCCAGTTTAATATGGAAGCTACTAACCAACACTATCCATATGTATATACATACATTTATATAAGCATATATTCATGTATATATTTATATAAATATATTATCAATAAATTGTAGACATATCTCGAAAAACATATTCAACGACTTTTACAACAGTATCAACAAACCCAATATCAAAAAGACGGACAAAAATTATTTTATTTTGAAATTATTTTGAAAAAATTGGTTTTGCTTTACACAGCCGATTTATTGTTTTCTTTTTTATATACATATAAATCATAAAGTCATGTAAGATAAAACACGATCATATCGTTATAATTATTCTAACAAGAATTCTCTGTATAAGCAACACCAAGACTCATCTCTATTAAAGAAAATATACAAATAACACTAAACGACAATATTTCCAATTTGTATCTATCGCAAAGTAACTATTTAATAATTGCAAATTATTACCAAATAAAATATCTTTACAAGAAGGAATGTGAATCAACGTAAATTGTGGAGAATTTGTTATTGTAATTAAAATTAAGGAAATTAATTAACTATTAAGCGAAATTAATAGAAATATTTTTAAAAAAAAACAAAAAAAAAATAAAATAACTAAAAATAAAAAAAATAGTTCTGAAATAACTAAAATTAATTTAAAAATAAGAAAAATGTAGGTTCTATACAAAAAAAACTTTATTCTGAATTTCATCACTTATGTCAACGCATCACATCATTTGAGAAATATGTAAAGATTTAATGTGACTTTTCAAAAACACAATTATTTCTGACAATTATTTTTCATTTACGATTCAAACACTCTTGTGTACTTTGTATTATGTAAAACAATTGACTTTTAACAATACCCTCTGGATAAAAGCCGCGCAACTGATATTTCGTCGAGCGAAAATGCCTCGATTTTTCCTCGATGAGTGACGATTTTGTATGGGAACCGCGCCATGACGTCACTAATCGAGGCAAAATCGAGGCATTTCTCACGACGAACTCTCATATGTGCGCGGCTTGAAATTGAGTTGGCGCTGCTTTTAATGTACACGCTCGGATCAGGGGGTAAGTCTAAAATCTGGGAGAGCGTGATTTATTACATGGTAAAGCTATACATGCAATTATAGGAAGTTTTGGTAGAATTGGTGGTTGACCTAGTCGAACACAGTTTTAAAAAGTGTATTCTGTGGAGGTTTTTCAACTGTCATATCCTCAATGGCAGTAGTCACTGCAGCGATCTATTCCAGGATACTAACGCAATTAACTCCTCTGACACCGAAAAACAAGGAAAAAATTTACGATTTTTATTCATTCAGATTAAGTTTCGGATACTTGCACTGTTGCCGCGATATTTAAGTGTATACTATCCAACTAGGAGCCTGAAAAACCGCTACAACGCGAGACTACTTAACGATGGTGTCAAATCTGTTTCGTGATATTAATTTTATTACAATTATTAACTGGAATCATGGAGATATATGTAGTGGAGATGGCGAGCAGCGACTGTGTTGAAGCCGGACGTTTTCTCTGAAAGGACCGGCGATATTCACTATGGTACTATCAGCATCTTACTCACATGCATGTTATACTCCGGTATTGAAAAGAAAAAGGGCCCAACCTTTGAGTACTAGGCTACTATTAGCCCTAACCAGAATTGACTTAGAGAGCATTAAGGCCCAACACCACTGTAAAAATTTTGAAAAATCAAATTTTTGTTTATTTGCTTAAAAAATTCTTTGAACCTTGGAGAATATGGGGAAAAAATTTTAAATCATAAAAATGAATTTTATTCTGGAATTTGGAGCTCTTTAGAGAGCGCGTCAGGCTGCTTCGAAACGACTACCTGTGTCGCATCAGGTATCCATCTGAAAAGATACTGCCTAATGATTTACCTGTTGGTTTCTAACTTCTGGATAATACTAATAGATATCGCTGAAAAGGTTTTTTGTTCCATTGGATGTATTTTCACACAGAATTTCGTTAGTATAGCGTCAGTTCATGTACAAAAAGGTAAAAATCCTATATATAGCAACGGATATCGCTGTATGCAATTTTAATGATGGACTGACTAACATACCACGGATTACGAAGGTTCTGGATGTGGATATTGGCGTCCAATGCTACACTTTTTGTGTCAAGTCCGATGCTAAGCGAATCCAGGACGCTGAGAATTCATTGACAGTTGCTGCAAAAAAAGCGCGCTCCACCATTAAATCGTCGAAAAAGGGATTGAAGAGGAATATTTCAACTTAGAAGGACAGCTTTATGGTCCTGGAATTGCAGACTAATGGTAAAAAATATTAAAACTAGAATTATTTATTTGTTCATGCCTGTAACACATTTCAAAACTTTGAACGCGTTTTTCTCGAAACACGATTTTCGAAATTGGCCTGCAACTTATCTCAAACAATTATCATTCTTTTCATTTGAATTTTTTACCATATCTTCAAAATAACATTCCTAAGAGAATGACGTACGGAATTTTTGATACGTTGATTTAAAAAATAGTTATTAGCAAATAACTGTCCTGTTTTTGGTCGAAAATTGAAAAAAATATTCAAATACTCGCCAACCGCACAAAACTGAATATTTCTAAATTCCCGTACGTCATTCTCTAGCTATACTCATGAAGGTTCAGTGATTTTTTTTTCGTAATGCTAGATTCAAATTTACGCAAGCAAAACTGCAGGCCGCAGAGCGCCTAAAATTTAACATGCCTCGGGAGAATGGCTGTAGTACCGCCATTTTGTAAATTTTTGAACTAATTTTTTTTTTTATTATATACTTAAATATATGGTTATTCAGTTCCCAAAATATTATTTATCTATTACCTTTCCTTCCATTTAAAAAAAATTGTCGAAAAAGAGCATTTTTTTAGACTGTTACAGTGGTGTTTTCCCTTAAGGCTCCTTAAGGGCGGGGTAAGGTTTTTAAACTTTTTTTTTTGGTATTTTTTTTAAATGAATGTATAACATTGCAGGAATGTTGTGTCAAAATTTCAAGTCGATCGGAGCAAACTTAACGGATTTATGAGCAGTTTAGATGTGTACGCAGTCGTATGTGGCGCTTAATGTGCAAAACTTTAAAGTGTTTTTCTGAAACTTGTCATTTTTGAAGTCGGTGTACGTTGTAACTCAAAATGTATTGCACCGATTCTTTTGAAATTTTTTTGCTATTTCTACACATAAATCAACAGGTAGTGACGTTGAGTTTTTTTTAATTTAACTGTTATTTTTTATTTTACAATAAGAAATTTAACGAATTTTTTAGCAAAAATCGCGTTTTTGAATTCCAAGTGCTACCAAAAATGGAAAAATCGGTTAAAAAAAAAAAATCGACGTCATTACCTCGAAAAACATCTCACCTAATAAACGCAATTAGATTTTTTTGTTTCGCATGACCTATCACGAGTTGTAGCGTACACCGCAAAACAACTTTTTTTTCGAGACGCCTGCAGAGATTTGGTGCGAACGCCTTATTTATAAATATTTTGAAATGAAAATTTTGAAAGATGTAGTTCAGATGTATTATTATTAGATAAAAATGAAATAAAAAAATCCAGCATTACCGGCATCGTCAAAAAAAATTCTTAAAAATATGCCTTATTTTCACCGAATTAACCTTACCCGCCCTTAAGTCTTTCTACGACTGTATAGAACCACGTTGACAGCCAGAATAGACTTAATTAGTCTGTTCTTTTTGTCGGTTTCAGTGTACACTTTCTACACTTTTTCCACTGGCTCTCGAGCTAGTGCAGGAAAGTGTAAAAGGGAGTGGCGGGGAAGGAACAAGAACACTATTTGAGGTTGAGTTTGTGTCATTGATTTGACGTCAAAGGCTGTTTAGAAAATCGAGTGCAAGAAAGTGCAGAAATTTCATGCAAAAAGAACAGACTAAATGCATCTTTCGTTGACTTTTTCAAACTTTCGTTAAAACTTATGTGTACGGTTCTGAACGTAGAAACTAATGCTGTTATGACACTGACTATTTTTTGGCTATTTCTTAAGTGCAATAAAAGTACAATAACTGCCCGATCGTGCGGCAAGGCGAACAACATTAAAAGAATGAGATACCACTCTTTCCGACGCTAGCGGCATCTAGTAAACGAAATTAACAACTGCATTGTTAAGAAAAAATACCGGTTTTAGCGCGTTTTATAACATAACTTGGCACTTTCCACAATTCATACGTACCGAGCTATTAAAAACAAGTCTGTAGCAGGTCAAAAATCCACTGGTAGAAAGATTTTCCTAGGATTAAGTGCTAGAATGTTGCAAAACACTGCTCGAATGTTGCGAAACACTGCTCGAATGCGCTATTTTGCGGCTATGTTGCCGGCTATGTTGTGGCTAGTTTTTAACAGTACTGGATTTATACTACTCGGACTGTCTCTCTCACACCAAAGTCTAAATTGTATGTTACATCTTCTATCCCTCTCCATTTGGATTTACTAGCCGCTTTAAAGCCGCAAAAATAGCAAAATGCAAAAATGCAAACTTATGCGCTTGACATTTATTCACAGATTTTCCAAAATTTTTGTACTTTGTGATTTCAGACTTGTGATTTATAGTCAACTCCATTTTAAAAAAGAAATATTTATTTTAATTATCACTCTCTTGATAGAGTATTTGACTCGAAGAAAGACACTACTTGACTTCAAAACTAATCACTTTCAAGCACAACAAAAGGGAGAACATTTTCACTTGATGGGTCAGTGGAAAACAGGGTCGCACTTAAATTAAATTTTCTCCTAAATACCCTTCGTTTTTTGATATGAATGCTAACTGAACCAATTATTTTTGATTAAAGTTGTAGCAAAATTTGCAATAGTGCGTTTTTTTGACTGTAAGTTGCTAGCAAGGAAAAATGCGCCCCTTGATGTGCTGTAATTGGTAACTTATTAAAGAAGTTAAAATTGAAAGAGAAGTTATTGGAGAAGTCTGGCTGGCTTAGTTGCTAGAGCACTTGCCTTCGGTGCACCTGGTATCAGGTTTGAATCTGCTTGGTGACAATATTAATTAGTAATTTTCGAGAATGGGATTGGGTGCCGGATTACCAGTTCACTGAGCTGTAAATAAGTACCTGAATTAAAAATCGGGGTAATAATCACGGACGAGTGTGTGGCTGACCACTTCTCCTCCTAGTGTTCCGTTGGTCTCGTAGTGAAGTAACTCTAGCATTACTTTAAGGCCTAGGCCCGGTTTGGGCTGTTGCGCCATTGATTATTATTATTATTGGAAAATTAAGACTTCGAGCGTAAGAAGTACCTATTTACTGGGCGCATCTTGAATCCATGTTCTGACGATTGCATAAACGGAACGAGAGAATGATTTTGATCGAGTTGGGATCCATAGGGACATGGTTTCTTCTTGAGAGTTTGACCACTCATTTAAGGACGTCGGGAAACAGAAGTAATCCTATTTGTGATATTAATTTCGTACACCATGACTACAAATTTATTTCCGGTTAGGACGAACGAGTATGAAAGGGTAAGTATGTATGGTATGGTATAGTACGGCTTAGTATGGTATATGGAGTAGTGATGCCATCATCCTCCTTCACTTAGAGTTTGAGTGTAAGAACTGCTGGAACCTAAAACCATTTTCTAGATTTTGAAAAGTTAGATATGAAACATAGCTTATAGCGTATCGATATCAGCTAGGTCATCGGGATAACAAGCGCCGAGGTTCCGTTTTCTCGCTCGCGATAGGAACGAACACTCGCATAGGACGAGAAAGATTCACTCTTTTAGGTCACCGCAGCTACGACAAAGATATCTACCGATAAGGCATCGCCCTGTAAGCACTTCGATTAGTGTGCTAGCATCCTTTCTACTCAGGCTTAGGATATAATTACCTTTCCCGTGATCATATTCAGGCGAGAGAGTT
This sequence comes from Beris chalybata, assembly GCA_949128065.1. NCBI lineage: Eukaryota > Metazoa > Arthropoda > Insecta > Diptera > Stratiomyidae > Beris > Beris chalybata. The sequence goes on from OX421895.1 coordinate 96,216,282, forward strand.
TTTGATATTGAGCGTGTAGTTAGGTTTGACCATTTATTACCTGCCCCCTGCCAGCATAGTGAGTCGATGGACTGATTTATGGATCCGATGGAAATAGCAATGTACACCGCTAGTGAGCATGCTCGAGCGAGTTCGTCAGCTAGTTCATTCCCCTGGATTCCACAGTGGCTGGGTGCCAGTAGAGGTTAAATTTGTGCCCCGTTTCGATAGTGTCATTGTCTAACTAGATATATAAGCGAGAGGTAATCTTTGATTGTTTACTTGGAGCAGTTAGTTTTCGGAGGTCCTACATACCTAGAACATAAAACATGTTTGGTTGCCAAAGTCCTTGCTTGGAGTAGGCTTACAGTCTGCACAGTTAGACATACATCCAATATACCTTCGTGTAGCTTTTCAGATTCGAGCTAATTTTTGTTTGTGTTTTTTTTAGATAATAGTATTCGCACGACACGAGTAGATCCACATTGTACAGATAAGCTAGTTGATCCGGATGTCACCAGGCGTCGGGATACTCCCTTCGTGATTGAGCTGTTCGACTCTCTGCCTAGTCTTTCTTCCCACCCAGATGAGTGGAATAAAAAGGATACCGATACATATGAGGGTAAGATAAAGGGAAGTTGACCATCTCTTTATTTCGCGCTATCCTGCTTAACCCTAACACAAGGTCGGACAAGTATGGAAGCAGAAATGAAAATATTTTTTCAAATTCTTCTTTTTGAAAAATTAGAAAATCATAGGGCTATATCATGAGTGAAAGTAGAACGCAAGACATCTGGGATGATAAACTGCAGGGCTCAAAGCTCACTCTGATTTACCGAAGTTGTTCTTAGTCCTAAATGTATATGCCTATTGAAGGCAAAGGTTTCTGGTCTCTTTTTGGACTACGCCACTGTTCTCGGATCTACACGTATCGCTTCGCAAAATATCTAATGCATTCGTTCGCGTGTCTCGATTTAGATTTTTGAATATTTTGGTAGATTTCTTTAAAAACTTCTACTTAACGGTTCAGCTTAGATTCTGCTTCTGGTTCCGTGTTGTTATATTCATTACTATCCGGACGGAAGTCGCACAGGTTCCGGGGAAAGAAATATAAAATTCAATCTTTTAATTTTTCATGTAAAATATTTTGCCAATAGAGGGGAAACAAATTAGCTCCAACTTATTTTCACACAAAAGCAATGGCTTCCCAGCAAACAAAAAGGTTCGGAATGATATTAAAAAGATATCTGTAGAAGATATCATCTATCGTGTGAGATATCTTTGTCTGATCGATTGCGATACGATAAAGTGCAAAATGTCCATTCGCTGCGATATCTTTCTAGAGATAAAAATGGGTGAAGGGGAAATTTTTGATTATGTACATCCGACAAAGTAGTTTTCATATAATAGTTATTTTTCGGAACCTAAAATACATAGGTTTCTCTTTAAAATATCGCAAAGATGACAATTTTAGAATTACTCGACCAAGCATCAATAATTATCTCCATCCAGATATCGCTATGATACCTTTTAATAATCTTGTGAAAGACTTTCGTTATAATCTCCTATTAGAGATAGAAGGCGATAACCGACGATATCATTACGATATTGTCATGAAGATTATCGTCAAAAATGTTTGCTGGGCTTGGACGTTATATTGATCGTATGATATAAGACCTGTGTGCAATCAACTCCTTAAACAGTTTCTTTTTTTTTTTGGAATATAAAATGTAGGCTGCAGAATTATATCCAGTTTCCTGCTTATTAATCGTAATAAGAAGAAATTATAAGAGAAATACATGTTTTTGAAATTTGACACTAACATTAAAACTATTACACGTCATAATTTCATTTAATCTTTAAAAATATATATATATATATATATATATATATATATATCAGTTAAATGATTAAGAAAAAAAATATTTGATTTATTGTAGGTACCAAAAAAAGAATTAAAATTAATATAAAAATATAGAGGAAAAATGTTTGTGACAATACATACTAAAAGTAAGGCATTTACTAAAATGATTAATTAAGCTAAACAAACTCGAATTATTTCATTGATAGAGAGAATTAAACATAAAAGCATGTTTGTTGATTATCGTGAGAAGACGATCTATTTTGCAGGTTCGAGTAGGTGCATAATGTGTAAATATTTAAGCTTAGTTTAACTTTCTGTCTTATCTCTATCATTAAAATCCCGTAAAAAAGAAAAAAGTATTTGTTTGTTTGCCCGGAACAGCAAAAACGCTCGATCGCTATGCTCAGCTTATATTCGTTTGGAATTTTTGGCTAAGAGCTCATAAGGTATTACCAGCAGTGAAGGTAAACCTGTCTTTATTCTTTAAATTACAATTGTTTACTTTCCAGAACATATCGTTTCACCATTTGACTCAGTTCTCAGTTGATGCTGGCGTCCTCAAGGCTGCGCTTAATTGCCGACTCTATTATTATACCTATTTATCTTGCCCCATTTCATCACACTTTGCATTTTTCCCGAGATTATTCATTTACACCTCCATGTAGCGGACATAAACCCCCAGCGAAAATACTTATGTACATCGATTGAATTGGAATATAGACTCCTTTGCTCTCAGTATCTAATACAAAGTCTTGCATGGAAATGTAGTGATAAATTTCCATATGATCCGAATTGGATTGAAACAGCCAGCAGTTGCGTTCAACATCCAGTTTAGTTTTCAGTATTTCAAAAGTAAAGTTTACCATCACATCCTGAGGAACCACACTTTGTCTTGCACATTACGACAATTATAACGGTTATAATTCATTCCAACAACAATGGACAAGCTTTGCCATTGTAGGTCACTGTTTAATTTATCCGAAATACCCCTCTATAAAAGCTATATGCTATAAGCATTGTGTCTTGCTATCATGGTTGTGCGAAAGCAATTCAAGTTTACACGATGGTACAATTATCACGACATGGTCAGTCATTGTGTCAACTATCGCATAATCTTTCACCGTGTAAACGAAGCTTTAGAACTGCCTGATAAAATCCCACAGAAAAGTTAAAAAAGATTATTTTAAAAAACAAAATTAATAAAATTTCCTTCGCTCTCATATTCAAAAGAAGCCTGAACGCATTTCGGCAATAATTATAACTTAATATCAGCTTAGTAAATTTCACAAATAGAATTAAAGTTTTAGAAAAAAAAAAAATTTCTATTCAACTTTTTTTTGAATCAAACTGATCTCCTACCTGCAAAATACTTAAAAGTAATAATTGCTGTATTGGTCAATTTATATTTCGTGTAGGTAAATGAGAATTATTATAAAGTCGTACCAAAAATTGCAATTAATAAAGATTAAATTTACGAATAAAATAAATGAATGAAAAACAGTAAATAATAGTTTTACACATATACTAAAAAATAAATTTTGGAATAAAAACAATTAAGAAATTTTCAAACAATACCTCCCGCCGTTTTCTATCGAATCAACAATAGTCTTCAAAAACAATATTGCAGTTAAAAGTAATCAGTAAAAAATGCATTTAAGGTCTTCAAAATCAATTTTTGTTAAAGAAGAAGCAAAAAAAAAAAACAAATATAAAAATAATAGGCAATAAAAGTTAACTCATTAAACTCCATATAGAACCAAATTCCATTTATCTACAAATTTATACCGAAGAGCTTCTGTTAAATTTTTTAGGTAAATCGAAATGTAAGAATATCATATTTTTAGTATTATCTATAAAAAAAAGAAAGAAAAACAGAAAAATATACCCTAAAACATAAGACTTTTGTATTATGAAAATATCTTATATTGAAATTAGCATCCTTCTTAGAAAAATCAAAAAACAATGAATTTAGTTCAGCATTTATTAAAAATAAAAGTATAAACTATGATTAGAATTCATTATAAAAAGAATAGAAATGAATGAAGCATCCTAATGAATTATTATTATTAACAGTATAACATTTATATACGAGTATACATAGAAAAATGAAAGTCATAAATTTAATTTATGAATTAATTAACAAAGGCTAAAAAATTATTTGAATTAAAATACCAAATGTATGCGTTGGTTTTGAACACCTTATAAAAAAAACTTACAAATGAAGTAGTTATCCTAAAAGTGTGTTTCAGGTCATGACAAGAAAATATTAACAACAATTTTTTAAATTTGTTTATCAAAATTTGTTCTGAACAAAGCAAGGTATAAAACTTCTTAGCGATTGAAAAAATTGTGTTTTATTTTTATTTATTTTTTAGAAAAGTCTAATCAGGCATTATTAGAAATTGAAACAATGAGAGTAATAATGGTATTGTATCAAGTGAATAAAAGGTCGTTTAAATATTATAACATTATATAAGATGAAAATATTACATGAAGTTTTCTTCAACGGCTTCATTGTAAAAAGTATGAAATCTGTGGGAAATATTATAAAACAATTAAAATTATTAAATGCTTAGCTTTGTGTTAATTGCTGTTAAATGTAATTACTAAAAAAACGAAAGAATTAAAATAATGAAATATGAAAATTGTAAGGAAACCACGACTTTTTTTTAATTTCTATTAAAATTTTCGTTCAACAGTATGAGCTAAACCTTATTAGTTTTCGTGAATATGAAGCTGTTGTGCAGCAGCAGCTATAACGCTCATCCTAATGAAAACATAGTAGGGGAGACCGGGGACAATAGAAACAAGGGACAATTGAAACAATGCACATAGGGGTATTTGAACGATCTACGCGGCCAAAATTATTTTAATGTATACATCGATTCTAAACGACATTACTAAATAAAAAACAGCTTTCTGTTATTGATCAAGACATATTTATTGACAAAAATTTTTGACAAATTAAGACTTGACAAATTAAGATTTGACAAATTAAGATTTGACAAATTAAGATTCTGCATACGGTCGAATAAGTATTTACAGTCACAATTTTTACTCCAGAGGTACCTCGTGAACCTAAATCAAAAAAATTTTTTTTTAAAAATGCTTTTAGCTTTAATTAGATTTTTTGGACATTTTAGTTAAAAAAAATTCAAAGTACCGAAATAATACTTATCCGCGCTTTTCCGCGGCTAATTTTTTTATGAATTACTACTGAAAGCTTAAAACCTTCGACTTTATTAAGAATTATTATAGCAGGATCTAACTTGGAAGTATAAGAAATACATAAATAAACAAAAAAAAAGCTAAAAAATTCTCCACAATACGTGTGATTTTCAAAACACTAAATCAAAACTGTAGAACGCTGAAAATAATGTTAATCCTAATATGGTTAGTGAGTTATTACCTGCTGTATCAGTATCCATCACTTTTACTTCCGAAATAAAGGTAGAATAATAAATATTGACTGTTAAAATTTGTTTTCACATGAACGCCGAGAACAGACACAGACCCCAAGTGGGTTGATCGAATTTCAACTAAACGTAAACACGCGACGCGTGGACAGAGGAAAGGCGGGAGGGGCTGAGTATTGTTCTTAGATTAGTCTACTAGCACATGTAGTATTTTGTTTTTAATCGTTTCACATTTTGGTAAATTGACTTTTGGCCGCGTAGATTGTTCAAATACCCCACTGTGCAATGGCTATAATTAACACAATCCTTGGTTTAAATTAAGCTTCAAAGTGTCAAACGAAGCGTCTCTAAATGCTCCTGGTAGCCAATATTAAACCGTTGATTAGAGTCAAAAGTGAAAGTTTATATATCAAAAAATATATTTTTCCACCATCAGCGTAAACAGTGTTAAAAGGAATAAAAACGCGACTATCAGGCTTCAACTATTATTATTTGCTTAGTTTAGTATATTTCCTTTAGTTGCAATGGTTTAAATTCATATGTTGGTACGAAGTTAAGAAAATAATCGGGTGTTCAGATCAAAATCTGCTGTGTCCCCACTTTTATTGAAACAATAAAAGTGGGAACAGTCGAAACCTGTTTCAATTCACAAATTAGCCTTCCAATTGTCCTTTAAATACTCCTTAAACATGCAACATATAGTACATAGCGAAGAACTTTTATGGCTGAAGGACATTGGTTTTCTGTATTCATGGAGGATAAATCCATAAATCATGAAGCATAGGTATATCAAGAACTTTCAATTCGCTGCCCTCAAACCACAAGTCTTTCACGAGGAACCAGTTCTAACATCACGAATGTTACACATTTTTGACAATCTGACTAATTATGACAATTTTGGATTACAATAAATACATATTATATTTAATCCAAATAATGTTTTAATTGTCCCAGGTATATGTTTCAACCATCCCAGTCCACGGGGACATTTGAAACATGTCGGCGACTTCAATATTTTTTAAAATATCTCTTTTATTTATCATTGTAGATCAACGAAACAGTCTAATATATAAAATAAAGTTAGTTTTTTGGTCGATTACGATTAAAGTCTACACCTGTGAACCGTTCCTTCCCAAATTTTGCATGGACATTCTCGAGACACTACCGGGCAGGTTCTGGACATAATTATATATTCCCGAAATTGGTGGTTCGCGAGTTATTTCAACATTTGAGTGTTTTTCATATGATTTAGCGGCAGTTTATTCGTTTTCGGTGTATTAATTTTGCGTTCCTATTGAGAATGGAGGATGGTGGATGGAGAAAAATGAAAAATGAAAAATGGCGTTAATGTCTCCAGTTCCTTGAGCTGAGAAAGTGTACCCAACAAGGGAGTGATGTATCAACGGGAGACACAGGACCAATGGATAAACGGGAGCAACAGGGGCGATGGAACAACGTGAGCATAGCAAGTGTAGCCGCGTTACGCGGCTAGTTAAAATATAAAGTAGAGTCTATGAACTCTCTATAACACTTTTAATATATTAGAAAATTGCGATAGCCGCTTGGGAAAAAAAATCATGAATCGAAAATTTTACTATTGTCCCCGGTCTCCCCTACCTACTTACTGAAAAGTATTTGGGTAGTGTAGCAAGAAGGAAACTCCACCTTCTGATCTGAGGAGTCTTTTGGCTGGTACATTTAGACCGGTTTGGTATCTTATAATAAATGTGCGCTTTACACAGGACTAGACAAGTTTGGTTTCAATTGGGTTAGTACCAAAATCAAAACCAAATGAACTGATTCGGTTTAGCTTTATCAGTACGACTAAACTATTTTTTGATCTAATTATACTTAACACGAAACACGACCATTGGAATACATATAAGCAACATTCAACTTTGTTAAAAGTGTGCAACCCCTTACAGCTTCTTGGTATGGTATGGTATCTCGTTTCCGGCAGGGTCGGGCACTTGCATTAGTACGTAAATCACTCTAGCCCCGATCACAATGCATCCGTCACGTCACGAAAAGTGAGGTTATGCCTGAAACACAATGCTCACGTTCCGTTCCGTCACGTTCAGCTGTCAAAGTAGACCTTATGGGCTGACCATGTAAATGCACGCAATGGTCGTAACGGAACGGATCGGACGAGTTCACCTAAATTCAACTTTTACGGATCACATAACCTCACTTTTCGTGACGGAACGGAACGGAACGTGTGCATTGTGTTTCGGGCTTAAAAGTTGAATTTAGGTGAACTCGTCCGCTCCGTTCCGTTACGACCATGGTGTGATTTACATGGCCAGCCCATAAGGTCTACTTTGACAGCTGAACGTGACGGAACGGAACGTTTGCATTGTGATCGGGGCTTAGCTCCTCTACTTCTGGGTCACCGCAGCTACGACAAAGCAGTGGTGGATACAGGTGGGGGGCGATCGCCCTCCATCCTTGAACTGTTCTCCGATTTTTTTTCTACACTGCAATATGGACTGTAACTAGCATTTACTGTAGTAAATAGAACCGTGAAAAAAATTGTACGAGACAACATATTGCGTAGGTTATAGGGTCATTTCATTAAAAGCCGCCAAAAAAGACGAAATTTGTAACCTTGGCATATCCGATACTTTTGAAAAATTTTGTACTTTAATAACTAGTGAAAAAAAATTGAAATTCAATTTTTTGGTTCTATCTCATTTGTACTATAGAGACTCTAGAATCTAGATGAAATAGATCAAATAGAGTATTATAAGTTTAATCCAGCCAAAAAGTGTGTACCACATAGAAACGAGCCTCGGACGAAAAAGTTATATATTATGTTTTGTTTATTTGTGGCCGAAAACTCCAAATCCACCTGAGGTTCGTCCGTCCGTCAGTCTGTCTGTTATCATGATAACTCAAGGATCTAGACCTAGAATTTTCAAATTTTGAATATGGATGTTTGGTTGAATTTGTAGGTTCGTTCGAGTAGCTGCCATACAAAATGTCCTTAAATAACATATTCAAGAATATTTATCAATAACTTCGGAACGCTTAAAGCTACGACTTTGAAATTTGGTGTACGTTTGTTCTTCAATAGTTGGAGCTAAATGTATGATTATGAAAATAATCCTATTAGTTCTTTGTGTAACTGCTATACAAATATCATGTGAATATATCTACACTCAATTTATGGAACTCACTATAATTCAAGTAATCCTTTAGCTACGAATTTGCAATTTTGTACAAATTAGTTTTGAGTGAAAACAAAGATTGAGTAGTGAACTAGTCAGCAAAATTCCTTTACCACTTCTGGTACCTTCCTTCCTTCCGACTGATTATTGTCTTTTCGTTTTGAGTAGCAATCATACAACATGAACACACGTAGTTCTACGTTATCCCCAACTACAATATTAATCTGAGTTAAGTATTTATCAAGACTATCATAGGATTGGCTTGCAGCTGATCGTGACTGTAGTATGTTTTTTGTTAGATATAGTATGTTAAAGTTGTAGTAAAAATGGTGTCCGAGTCCTCTTTGGAACAAGAGGCCAAGGTCCGATTTGGACTGTAGCGTGCGCTAAGTAAGTAAGTAAGTCCTCTTTGGAAATGCATATCTCTGGTAATTTTTATCCTAGAATAATAAAATATGGCTTATATTCAAGGGAAGGGTTGTCGCAATAAAAATTATCCTTGACATTTTTTTAAGGACAAATACTTTGTTCTTTATCCTTGAATATCTCAAAACGGTTTTTTTTTATTTTTATATTTTGTTGGTTATATTGTTTTTCGAAACAAACTAAAAAATTAACTTGGGATCTTAATGGGATCGGGGTCAAAAAAATCGAAGAGCTTATAGTGGTTCTCAATTATTTTAAAGAAAAAAGGTAATTTAACCAAGAATCGCTGAAAGTGTGACCTTATCGTCTCCGATTATTTTAAAATTTGTGTACTCGATGAATTAGTGAAAAATACATGATTTTTTTGTTAGTTATAGTAAAGATTTCGCATTTCTCTTTGAAAATTCATATCTCTGGTAATTTTTATCCTTGGATAATCATTATTTCAAAGATTGTTGTTGTTTTTGCTAGTTAAAAAATTAATAGAAACAAAAACTTGAATTTCCATTATTTTTTTTACTAGTTATTCCAGAACAAAAGCTTTCAAAAGAATCGGAGATTCACAACTTTAGCCATGAAAACGATATGAATCACACAGAACTTGATCAAACAAAAAACTCAAATAAAAAAAAACTAGCCCCCCCCCCCCCAACAGCAAAGTCTGGATCCGCCCCTGCGACAAAGATCGTTGTGTGTTCCGATCTTGCTGTGCTCTCGTACCACTCTAATAGCTCAGGTTGAAGACAAACCACTATAGCGTGTGCTTAGGCTGGAGCCAGATCAAGCAAATTCATCAACTATAGCTCAGCGTCTAAAGGCTGGTTTACATGACGAATGCAAAATTTGTTTACTGAGATTGTGATGGAGAAGGAAAATCTCTTACGAGAAACTGATCAGGAGTGAAACGAACAGATATATGTATTAGGTATATTCAGTAAAAAATATTGACGATATTTCTGTGCATTTTTTTTTTGTAGCAGTGGTGGCTTTCTACTCCATTGAAAATTTCGATAAGCTAGCTCCCTCACAATCTCAGTAAAAATTGTTTGCAGAGGTCATGTAAGCCAGCTTGATTAGTTTGGATCGTATTTGTTCGAACTAAGGGCGTTCATATGGTCGCTTGGCCGTGAACAGAAATAGTGATGTCTTTTATTTTATTCTCCCTTAATTCAATAATTTTACAAGCCTGAAGTATAGCAACAATCTATGACTGAAAACACAGCGCCATGATATGGAAGCCTGTAGGACTCATGAATTCAAACAGCATTTTCGAACCGTGGTTGTATTGTCTTTGTAGTGTTCTTCATTCCAGTCTCTATGTGGAATTTTAACAGAAAATTCCCTGTCGGAGTCCTATTTCTGCTATAATGCAGTCTACCTCGATTGATTTTGCAATACATATAACTATAGTTGATGCAATTTTAAACTGAAATCCAAGTATCTCATCATCATCAATAGCCCAAGTCGGGCCCTGAAGTCGTCGCCTCCAATCTCGTCCAATCTCGATCCAAAGACCGCGTCCTGCTCATTTTTAAGATGGCTTTGCTGTCTTCAGAAGCCGAGTCTTCACTTCGATTGCGTGGTTAGCCTACTGGCCTGTTACCACTCGTTTTGCCTTTAAGAACACGCTCGGGGATTCTTCTCTCTTCCATCCGGTCTACATGGCGAGCCCACTGCAGTTTACGTAGTTCGATGGACATTAAAGCTTGATCCTTAAAGATTTGATACAGCTCATGGTCGTATCTTATTAGCCAGTCCGTTCCTTCCTTTACTGGTCCCAAAATTACAGTTTCTGGACAGTGGTATTTTTTCTAGTGATGTGTTGTCGGCACCTCCCCCAACATCCGGCCTAGGAGGGCTAGTCCTACTTATTTATTACACCCCGGTAGAAAAAGAGTGGGAGTTTTCAGCTAATAATGATAATATCAGTTTTCAGCTAATAATGATATTACTGTATTAACTGTTGGAGTTCTCCCATCTATCTATGCTGTCCAACTAATCCAAGCATCTTCCACAATTTATTTTCAACAAATTATTGTACTGTATTTTTCTTCAGTCTTTTAACATTCATGAAAACTCGTTAGAATTTTATTTTATTCGCATTTGTGACTTTATCTAGAGCAAAAGAGGCGTAGACCGTGGTGGCCACGACTTTTTTGTGAACGTTTTCGTGACTTTGAAAGTGAAACATCTTTGAAAATGTCATGGAAGCGATAAGTTTTTTTTAAAATTATCTTCTAAAGCACAGCAATAATATAGTAAGTGTAAAAGAGTAATCAAATTTGGGTTTGATTTTTTCATTATTTTGTTTCTTGGACTGATAATATTTTATCACTTGTAGGTGATAATACTTTATCACCTGTAGCTGATAAAGTATTATTTTCCAATTTACGAGTACAAGTTTATTTTTAAATTTAATCAATTGTTTTTTAATTTTTAACAAAGACGAAAATGAATGATTGAAAATATATCATCCGCTTGACTCAAGGGCGATACCCAACTAACCATTTGCGTTGTATAAGAGTAAGCGTATGGTTCCAGTGCTAATTTATAAAACATTAGGTTATATATTATAGAAACGAAAACAGTACAGTCACTCTTAAATAACCTTTTAAGAGCTTAAATGGAGAATCATATAAGGGTTACCGTGACTATTTTATAGTAACGTTAAAGAACTTCAGGTTTTATAAAGATGATAACCAAAATATTATTAACACCCTTATATAAGTTTTTATATAACCCTATATGTAAGTTCTAAATGGTAATGACACTTGAGGTTGGTTACGGTTATAAAAACATTATGTTTGTAGTGGCTGTGGTAACGTTACTAGGACTATTTCTTCCTCTCTCATATGCTACTCATACTCAATTGTATTCATCTTTAAAATCGAATTCATTTTGCGTTCGATTTTAGTCATATTATGAATTAATTTGACTCGAAAAATTTGGTACATATTACGAAAATTTTTATTGCAATTGCTTTTCTATTGTAAATATAGCTAATGTAGCTTCAAAAACTGAGCGGGCTTCAAAAATTCACTGTATATGCAATAGTAAATTTCAATAAACATTTCAATTAAAAAAAAAAACTTTTTCATACAGCATACATTTTTTTTATTAACTACATAAGGAAATGTTTTCAGTTTAGTACTACTTGGTACTGGAAAACAAATTTCACAAAAAAAAAACTACAGTTCAGTGAAATTCTTAATTTTAATTGTGTAATTAATGTACATATAAATAAAAATATGGCTGATTCATGACAACGACTTTTAGTTCTTTATAACTACATGGGAAATTCTATATAACGAATAGTAACGCTATATAAACTAAAGAAGTCTTATACCTATAACTAAAAGTGGTGCTCTTAAAGACGTTTGGTAATTTCGTAATCCTTTGAGACCACAGATTACTATCAGTCAACTTAAAACTTGAAGTAACGCTCATTATGAACTCAGTCACACTATAAAACTTGATGTGACGTAACAACGCCTATGCAATATAAAAAACTACGATATTGTAATCCTTTGTAGTGTAAAAGGCAATCAATGCTTTTAATTGCACGATGTAATTCCGATAGCGTACAAGAATTACAGTTTAGTAAAAAATTTGAAATATTATTACTGTCTTTTGCAGACCACTTCATTCAAAAATTACGAAAAGAGCCATCTCTCCAACCTAGTAAGCGTCGTTTCATTATTCCTAAATCGATCAAATGTAGATAGGAAAAACATGAATCATATTAATTGGTAGATATTCCAGTCGTGTAAACCATTTATGATGAGACTCATACATTCTTGAACGAAAACCCTAATCAGTTCGTTGTGTGCAGCCGGTTCTTGGAAAAATGTTACAATGTGTAATACAGGAGTACTCTCCAACGGTGGTACATTTGAGACATGCCCATTAAAATTTGCAACACCTATTAAAATGGTAAATCTAATAAATCCATTCTAATAGAAAGAAAATACTATAGGGTCTTACCTTTAATAAATGCGCGAGCTGGAGAATCGCAAATAAAGCATCTTATTGTTACAGTCATATTACGGCCAATGATGTCCTTGGATCTTGTGGTAATATATTTTCTAAGCGATTATTACATATAACAAATAATTGTCGCAATGCGTAATGTTTTATATTGAACTTAATTGACCAGTCTTAAGTCACCACGAAACTTTTTGTACACTTTCCAATTGCATATCCTGCAACGGAGACGTTTGTTCACTCTCTTCGGATTCTTCCGACCAAGAACAATCATCTGTGTCGATTTCTTCGGTCACATTATTATGAATATTATGATCTTCTAATATTTGTCCTGAATTTAAAGTTCTCGGTGAAAAGAACTACTGTACTTTACAGATCAGTACCTACAGATCTGACATTTAGAAAATGGTTGTATAAACGTTATGTAAAAGTAGTAAAATGATCTAAATAGCTTAATGGTAGAGTTATTGTTAACATTAAATCACTTAAGTTCTATAGCAGTAATAAACTATTACTAAAAGTTTTGAAATTGTATAAGAGGCTTTCGTTATTACTAGATTTATATAATGGTATCTATTGATACCACTATAAAATGCAAGAACTAATCAGTTCTCTCACTTCGTAACGGAAACCCCTATATAACTTTCTATATACCAGCAGGTTATCACTAATCACAGTTTTATAGTCAGGTAATGAAAATGTTCCTATCACCGTTTTATAAAACTGTAAGTATTGGTAACCTTAAATAACTTTAATAAAACTTCGTAACTAAGCAGTAACCTTATAAAAATAATTTTTTACTTATACAACTTGATAACCCTTACAAACATTTTATATAACAAAATAATAGAAAACTGTTACTAGTAGTAACCGAGCGTGTTAGTTGGGTATGTATTACAGGGAACAGGGTTTGCTGATTGATGATGAAGGTGATTCTGACCCTGACCCCAGGGTAATCATATTCTCAATCGATTCACACGAAATGAGAGTGGGTTCTACTCGCGTTATAGTGCAAAAATAAATCGCAAAACAATATTTTAATTTGGTGTTCATTCTTTGCCTGATTCAGTCCACCTTCTCTTTCAGTGCTGTGGAGTTAATGTTTTATACATTTTTTTTTGTATTTGTTAGTTTTTAATATTCTTGATTAGATAATCGATGACGGCTTTGTATTTAAAATCATTCGTTCCTATTCCTACGGTCTCCATTTCCATTTAATTGCACGACTTTCAACCGCTGAAACGGCTGGACACGTGGAAGGTGGATCACAATTACAGAATTCCTCATCTATAGCTGTGAAACTTTCTACAAAAATTTCAGTTCAGCGCATTTAGTCAGCTGACATTGACAGTTCCTGTAACAGCTGAATTTTTTCATTGAAGCGGATTGTTTTTTTGTTAAATATTCCACTCCGCCGATAGTGCGCCTTCTAAACGATGGTGAAAAAGTGAATTTCTAGTTGTAAACAATTATTAACAAGCACCACGGATTGAATATTTGTGGCGTGGAATGGGCGACCGAGACTGGCGACCTTTCGTCTATGGCGGAGTTGCGTCAATTACCGCGGAATTCGGTTAGTATTCGGACCGACATAACCTCTACGCGGCGGGGGCTTATTTAATTATTTTTAAATAATTACATTTGTCTTCTTTAACGCAGAGCGCCGTCATAACGTCGCTCTGTTGCGTAACTCCTCGTATTTTATTTACTCCCTTATCTTGTTTTTCGCGTTGAGTTCAAGTAAACAGAGTGGACGCCGTGTGTTATTTACTTTTTGTTTTTCAGTTGTACGCTCTAATACTTTGTTTTATTTTAGGCACATTTCCCATCGATACTGCGAAAACTCGTCTTCAGATTCAAGGGCAGAAAATCGATAAAACCTTTTCAAAACTCCGGTACGATGGCATGGTCGATTGCTTCGTTAAAATCTCGAAAGAAGAAGGTGTAAAAGCGCTCTACTCGGGGTAAGTAAGAAAAGCACCGACCCGTAGAAGTCCACTGATTGCTTCCCGTCTAGAATATGGCCGGCAGTATTACGACAAGCGACATACGGAACAATAAAGTTCGGAACGTACTACACGCTGAAAAAGTTGGCCACCGAGAACGGTATTCTGGTTGACGCCGAAACAGGACGAGAACGAGTTTGGGGCAATGTGTTATGCGCTGTGATAGCCGGTGCCATATCGAGCGCAATTGCGAATCCGACAGATGTCCTTAAAGTTCGAATGCAGGTGCATGGGAAAGGGACCGAACATCTCGGCCTGGCCGGATGTTTTAAAGAAATTTATGCGTTCGAAGGAGTTCGAGGGTTGTGGCGTGGAGTTGGACCGACCGCACAACGAGCTGCTGTTATTGCTGCCGTCGAACTACCTGTTTACGATTTTTGCAAGCAGCAGCTGATGAATGTTTTTGGCGATCAAGTTGCGAACCACTTTATGTAAGTTACTTGGCTGTGGCGTTGAAATTAAATGAGCTGTAACTTCCTTTCTTTACAGATCTAGTTTTATCGCGAGCTTGGGCAGTGCTGTTGCTTCAACTCCCATTGATGTGATACGAGTGAGTATTTCAGCGGTCTTATCATTTCCAAGCTCCGAGTCTTTTCTGCACGCGTATTTCCAGTAAAGATTTTGTTAGGGTGCGAAATATTACCAAAAGAAATTTAAACTAATTGGTATAGCCCCAAAGCGGCCAAATCATTTAAGTTTGTGAAGTTATTTACTTGATTTGCCAGGCAGGGCAGAACCTATTTTTAGATTAATATAATGCAAAAAGCCTGTGTTTGCACTAGTGGAGATAAATTTCGAGCAACAAATCCTGACTGTTGTTCAAATTAAAATTATAACAGTCGCACAAAATCCGTTTGCACGTACTTTGTTCTTAATAGTTCCAGTCCACATATCCGATGTGGTTGTAGTCAAAACAATTGGAACAAATAAACAATTGGAAGTACAAAACTTTTTCAATGGACCACAGAATGAAAGCATTTTGCCATTCAATTTCCGAGTGACCTCCGATGAAAGTATAGGTAGTAACATTGCTTTACAAGATGTTATCCTGTGCAATGTCGTTTACGACAGGACCTAACTATATCCTTTTCCTCGTGTTTCTTGGACGTTCGACCCTATTTCTTCCTTGCGGATTCCAGTTCAGAGCCTGCTTCAAGACGTTTCTCATCGGTACCTTTCCATAGAAAGTGCTATAGGATGAGGTTGGTATTGGTGCCGGCCCTTAATATACTTTTTATACTCTAGATGAACATATAGAGTATTATAAGTTTAATCCAGCCCGAAAAGTTTGTAACGCATAGAACCGGCACTCGGACGAAAAAAAGTTATATATTATTTTGTGTTTATTTTTGGCCAAAACCCCCAAATCCGTTTGCTGTCCGTCCGTCCGTCCGTCCGTTAGCACGATAATTCAAGAACGCGTTGACCTAGGAAGTTGAAATTTTGTCACAATTTGTAAAATGGAAAAAGTAAGGCTAAGTTCGTTAATGGGCGATATCCTTTCACTCCTTCGGGTACCTCCCATACAAGAGTCCTTAAAACACGTTTTCACAATTATTGCTTGAATGCTTCATGTTAGGATCTTGAAATTTTGCATACTTAAGGCTTACAATGTTTGAATTGAAAGTTCTGAATATGATGCAAATCGAATGAGTCCTTCGTGTAGCAGCCTAGAAAAGTCCTTCAAAAATGTATGCATGTTACTGAATCCACTATAACTCCAGAACGAATTAAACAGGAATTTAAAATTTTACAGGAATTAGTTTTATACCAAAACCAAAACGGAGTTCACTAATTAGCGCCATCTGTTGACTCCTTCGGGTAGCTGTCATACAAAAGTCCGTAATAAACATGTTCACCAATATTGAACGATAACTTTAGAACACTTTAAGTTACGACTTTGAAATTTTATACACATTAATTTAATAATAGTCGCAGCTGAAACTATTAATATGAAAAATATCCCATAAGTCTTTCATGTAGTTGCCATACAAAAATTATGTAAAATGTCCTAACTTACATTATGGAACTCACTATAAATCAAAAAATCGAGTAGCCACTATACAATAATTTCTACCTGTAAGTAAAAGGTCATGTAATAATTGCTTGTGCTCTCATCATTCTTTTGATATATTTCCAACTAAAATATTAATCGGAGTTCAGTATTTCATCTAGAGTATCATCCAATTGGCTTGCAGCCGATCGTGACTGCGTTATGTTTTTAAACTGATAAAGTAGCACCTTTATTTTTTTGTCGCTCAGTGGTGCATTTATAAAAAATATGATTAAAAGCAAAATTCGATGAACACATTAAAGAGCGCAACAGAAAAGGTATGCACTTATAATCTGTGCAGACTATGCGTTTTAAACGCGTTTAAGGTAAATTACCGGTAAATTTAGCGTGTTAAAAAAGTAGTGTTCAGACTAGGCAACTCGTTTTATTTTGATGCATGACGGCTTGGCGTGATTTGTTTTGACAAGTAGCTGCATTTCATTAGCAAATGTATGCTTTTTAAATTGTTTGGGAGAAAAGTGTTTGTATAGCAGTAATGAAAAGTGACTTTATTAGCTAATGCAGTCGTTGCACAAGGCACAAAATTGAGTTTCTACAGCATTAAATAGTTTCTTCCAAAGTTTACTTCGATTTCCACGAGGGTCGCAGTAAATGTTTTTTTAAGCGCGTTGTAGCTACTTGTTTTCGTAAACGCATTCGAAAAGTGTTTTCAACACTCGATTTAACCACGTTAATATCGTAGTCTGAAAATAGTATTACTGCTTGCTTATTGTTCCAATGGAGCAAGCGTGAATTTAATTCAAGAAGAAGAGAAAGAGCTGATTTCATCTAAATAACAGGTGGTTGCAACTAGATTCTCTGAGCCAGCTGTAAGAAATTATGTTCGTAAACGCTGGAAATGACGAGCATCGACTGTTTTGAAGCCGGATGATTTTACGCGAAGGACGAAGGACACAATGTTGCTTTGATCATCTTACCCACATTTATAGTGGATCTGGGAAAAAAAAGCTCGGCGTTTTGCCCAATAGATGGCGTCAATTGCAAATAACTCAGAAAACACAGATCGCTGCTCACCGTATCGCTGCGTATGAAAAGGTTGTAGTTCGA
The DNA here is from genome assembly GCA_949128065.1 of Beris chalybata. Classification (NCBI taxonomy): domain Eukaryota; kingdom Metazoa; phylum Arthropoda; class Insecta; order Diptera; family Stratiomyidae; genus Beris; species Beris chalybata. Next base: position 96,234,248 of record OX421895.1, read on the forward strand.
GTGTTTCTGGGTGTGTATACACATCGAAATTGGTACAGTGGCTTTAAAGTTGTTTGTGTTTGAAAATTAAGAAAAGTATTGAAAAATTTAGCTATATTTTGCAATATTATTATAGCAAAGGGAGGAACGCTGCGCAAGCTTGTGAAAAAATTTGTGCTGTGTGCGGTTAAGGTACTTTATAAAAATCTGTTGCGCGGAAAAGGTTCCCTCACTTTCGTTCTGGTAATTTTGATGTGAAAGATAAGTCAATTCTTGAAAAAGTTCAGCAAGATATACATATCAGCATTGTCGATATTGCTATGGAGCCAGGCATTGAACAGAAAACGGTTTTGAACCATGTAAATAAAGCTGGCTGCAAAAAGGAGTTCGATGTGTGAGTTCCTCATGAGTTGAGCTCGAAAAACATGAAGGACCGAATTAACATCTGCGATGCGCTGCTGAAACGCCATAAAATCGCTTCTACAACATGTCATAACCGGTGATGAAAAATGGATAACGTCATCATCAATGGCGCGACAGGGCTAGGGCCTGCAGGATACATTGTCTGAAGTCATCTCGGTTCAGCGCCCGCGTGCTCCAATTTGTGCATCTAAGAAGCGATTGGCAATCTGCGTCAACTGAGTCCTCGTATCTTTTGGATGGATAACTTACGACAATCGAAAGCGTCTAAGATCATGGATAAGGGATGGTGAACCTGTGTGTATGCTGGGTCTGGTAGGGAATCGTTCACCATGAGCTACTTCCAACTAGTCGAATGATTCACAAGTCTACTGTAATCAACTAGAAATATTACGCCAGGCAATTGAAAGAAAACGTCCAGAAAGGTATTGTCTTCCATCATGACAACGACCGATCACACACCTTTTTGATAAACCGTCAAAAATTGCGAGAGCTTTGCTGGGAAGTTTCGATGCATCCATCGTGTAGTCCAGACATAGCACCCATATCACTTGTTCCGATCTTTGTAGAACTCTCTGAATGTAATGAAGCTGCTTTCAAAAGAATTCTGTGAAAATCACTTGATTCAGTTTTTCAACCAGAAACCACAGAAGTTCTTCACCGATGGCATCATGGCTCTACCCGGAAAATCACGAAACATTGTCGATAATAATGGAGCATATTTGGTTTAAATAAATTCATTTTCACCAAACCAGTTGAATTTTACTAAAAAAAATCGCACGAACTTTTTTTTTCCCAGACCCAATATTATACATAAAATAATTATTTGATGGTACTTATTAGCAGCGTTATATCGGAAACATGCCAGTGCATGTTTCCACTTCCTGTATGGTTTCGTTACTAAATTACCAACAGATTCAACGTCAACGCCATAAATTTGCTAATGACTTACCCGTTCGTCCACCAGACAATAACACCATACATAAGTATTGGTCTGATGACCGGCATGAAGAACCAGTGAAGTTGCATACAGCTTCAAACCCCATTTTTGACAATATTACACTAGTAAAGTGAACATCGGATGCTGTGCGTGAACTGATGTGACGTACCGTGAGATTGAGTCATTTCTGGGTACTAGTTCCACTCGCATACATTTAATATTGCATGAACATTTGGCTGTCAAAAAAATTTGTTCGCGTTGGATACCGCATAATTTAACAATCGCTCAAAGAAAGCTCGTGTCGATTTGTGCAAAGAAATATTGAAAAAATTCAATTGGAGTGCTTAAAAGACGTCTAAGAAGAGATCGTATGATCGTGACAGGCGACGAATCATGTACGCGAAACTAAACAACAATCGACTGTATGCCTGTATACTGTATGACTGTATTCAACAAAAGTTGTTCGCGCACGAAGCATTTCGAAGCAAATGGTCGCCTGTTTTTTCGGAGTAACTTATAAGTCGCCACCGTCCCGTCCCCTTAGAGCATCGTAGAACGGGGAATTCTGAATAGTGCACCAGCATTTGTTTGCCAGAAGTTTTCGGAAAAATCAGGGAAACCAATCGCCGAAGACGAATCATTTTCCACCACGACAATGCAAACTCTCATACATTAGCTCCAACAACAACGTTTTTGAGCATTCAAAACATCGAAATGATGGGTCATCCGCCGTACAGCCCTGATTTGCCACCAAATAAATTCTCCTTATTCCCGCAGAACAAAAATAAATTGTGAGGTCATCATTCGGCGCCTGAAGAAGCGGTTAAAGCGTTCCAATGACGTGTTTTAGAGGTATCTCAATTGGAGCGGAAAAACTGTTTCGCAAATTGGTTCAATCGCATGCAAAAATTTGTTGATCTTCATGGAGAATATTTTGAAAAACAATGAAGCCATTTTTTACTATGTTGTTATAAAATACTGTTCTGTATTCCATCTCAGCAACATGTTTGATTTTAGTCAATAATTTGTAAAATAAATACGACTTGTTTTTTCACTCGTGTCATAAACTTTAAACAGAACAGAGGTCTTTTAGTTTTTCTCTATTACAACAGGTTATGGGCCCAGATCCTAGAATTCCAGAATTGTACTGAAATATTGGAAATAGTCTTGGCTTTACGGAAAAAAAAGAAGGTATTTTTGGTTTTTTGGAAATTACGCCGGCGGATTTTGTGAAAAGAAAAATCACCGACCAGAAGTGCATTAAGTGTGAATGCAGAATGGCCGAAAAGGGCGAAGACAAAATACAGAAATTGACCGGAGCGTCGAATTATTCGACTTGGGCTCGGGAAATAAAAGTTCTGTTGGAATGGCACGATTTGGATGGTGCCATCACGACTCCAGTTGGGACAACGGATGCGCTGAAGCTCAAGAAGGCGCGAGCTAAAATTCTGATCAACATCGATCGTACACTTTACGACGATATTGGTGAATTGGAAACGGCACGCGAAGTTTGGGATAAGTGTCGAGAATTATACGATGATGTGAGCTGGATCAGACTGGCTCGTACAATCGGTGAATTGGTAACGACACGATTGGAGACGTCGTCTTCGATGGATGATTATTTGCGGAAAATCACGACTGCATCGCGTGTGTTGGCTGACTTGGGTCTCAAGATGCAGGATGAGGTGATTTGTGGAATCATTCTGTTCGGACTCACGTCTGAATATGAAGCATTTGTCACCGGATTGGATGGTGGGATGCTCATCAACAAGGAGAAAATGATGACCAGTTTAACTTCAAACATCTTGAAGCGAAGACTGATTGATACGGAACGCGCTAAGCGGGCGATCAACAGTGAAGGTGGAACTGGTAATTCTGGTAATGTGTTCAGAGCATCGGTAAATTACAAAGGAGCCAAATCAGGGAATCCATCTAGAAAGAATGGACCGAGGAATGGTTCGAAAAATAGTGAACTCCAGTTTAAGTGTTTTCGGTGTCACAAAACCGGTCATATGCGTCGAGATTGTCCAGAGTGACTGGAAGGTTCAGATGCAAAGTGCGCAGTGTCAAATCTCAAACCAAAGGCGTTTCTGGCAGTGACATCAAATAGTAAAGCGGCAAAATACTGTGTTTTAACCGGAAAATTGGAGCCAGTGGCACTTCATGCAATGGCGGCCTGTGATGTGAATCATTCGGATGGCATATGGTATGTCGACAGTGGTGCAAGTCAACACATGACTGGAAATCGAAATTTGTTGAAAAATTTTGTGGAAAATGCAGCATACACTGATATTTCGACGGCTGATAACACGCATTTGAAAGTACTCGGTACTGGTTCAGTTGATCTGCGTGTTGAAGACCAAACAATAAGTGCAAAGAACGTTCTGCTTGTATCCGGCTTATCAACAAATTTATTGTCAGTGCATAGAATGGTGAAATCCGGAAAAAGGGTTGAGCTTCATGAAAACGGTTGTGTTGTGAGTGATCGAAGTGACGGCAGTATGGTTGTATGTTTGAAACCAAGCAACGGTACCTATAAGTTGCAAAGCGATCCTGTCGCGTTGAAGACAACCACACACACCGGCGTGAATTTGATGACATGGCATCGTCGACTAGGCCATGTGGCATACGGAGACTTGATTAAGCTGAAGAATATTGTGGATGGATTCAACATCGATGGAGAGCAAAGTGATTTGTCAAAATGTGTGTCATGCTTGAAGGGGAAGCAGAGTCGTGAACCGTTTCACCGCTCGGACACAGTGATCAAATCGAAGCGTGTGTTGGAGCTAGTGCACACAGATGTTTGCGGTCCGATGGAGAATATGTCAGTCGGTGGCGCATTGTATTTCGTGACATTTGTTGATGATTTCTCGAGAAAAGTTTTTGTTTACTTTGCTAAGAGGAAAAGTGATATTCAGCAGTTGTTTGCAGAATGGAAGGCGATGGTCGAGACGCAGACCGAATTGAAACTGAAGGTGATACGTTCGGACAACGGTAAGGAGTATTTCGGTCAGTTTGACCGTATTTGCCGGGAAAGTGGAGTGATTCATCAAACCAGCTGCACGTACACGCCACAGCAGAACGGCGTTGCAGAAAGGATGAATCGGACATTGGTTGAACGGGCAAAATGCATGTTGTACGATGCTAATTTGGAAGTTTCAATGTGGGCCGAAGCGATCAATTGGGCTGCGTACGTGACGAATAGAACAATAAATCGGACATTGGGCAAACGAGTGCCAGAAGAGGTCTGGACTGGACGGAAAGTCAACATTTCCGATATGCGTATATTCGGAACCGAAGTGATGGTGCACATACCGAAAGAAAAACGTCGCAAATGGGACGCGAAGTCGGAATCGATGTTGTTCGTTGGAATCGCAGCGAATCAAAAGGGCTGGCGATGTTTCAACAAGGAAACGAACGATGTCTGCATTAGTCGTGATGTCAAATTCATGGATCCGCCTGGAGTGAAGGTAATTCAGTCTATTCCATCAACTAATACCTCGAATGATATCGTTCTAGTGGAGGAAGTTAAAACTGAACCTTGCACAGGAAACGGTGGAAGAACAACAGGGTTGACAAGCGATTTGAACAGTTCGGTTCAATTGGAGAATTCGATTCAGTTGGGGAATACATCAGATGATTCGAATGATGCAACAATGGTTCAATTGGAGAATTCGATTCAGTTGGGGAATATATCAGATGATTCGAATGATACAATGATTTCAGAAGGAAGTGAGGATTTTGAGGACGCAGAGTTTTCGTGTGTCGACGATCCTAACGACGAGGATTTGCACTCAAGACGAAGTTTGTGTTTAAAGTCAAAGTCGGAGCTGATGGGCGTGTGGCTCGTTATAAGGCCAGACTTGTAGCGAAGGGTTGCTCCCAGAAGTTCGGGATCGACTACGTGGAGACTTTCTCGCCGGTGGTGCGATATCAATCAATCCGAATTTTGATTGCATTTGCTGCCAGACATCGAATGGGAATTCATCAAATGGATGCTGTAACCGCATTCTTACAAGGTAACCTGGACGAAGAGATCTACACGGAACAACCGGAGCAATACGATGATGGCACTGGGCTTGTATGTAAGTTGGAGCGGGCCATGTATGCTCTTAAACAAGCCGGAAGACAGTGGAATCGTAAGCTAGATCGGGCCCTGATAGGATTCGGGTTGACCAAGTCAAAACTCGATCCGTGCGTTTACGTCTCATCCAAGGAGAAGGTAATTGTGGCTATTTATGTTGATGATGTCTTGATTTTTTGGAGGGATCAACATACCTTGAAGAAGATCAAATCTCAACTGTGTGCAGCATTCAAAATGAAGAATCTTGGACGAGCGGAGCAATGCATTGGGCTGAAGATTGAATATGACGATGAAGGCATAGCCATTCACCAAATTGGCTATATTGAGAAAGTGCTTGAGCGATTCGGGATGTCAAGTTGCAAGGCTGCACCAACGCCTAGCGACCCGAGTCAAAAGCTGTCAATTACGATGGTAAATTCCAGTGAAAGGATGTCGGGTATTCCGTACCAAGAAGCTGTGGGCAGTTTGCTTTATTTGGTCCAGGGGACCAGACCCGATATTGCTTTCGCAGTAAATGATGTGAGTAGATTCAACGCGAATTATGGTGAAGCTCACTGGACTGCGGTGAAAAGAATTTTGCGATATCTGCGTGGAACAACCGAGTTTCGCATTCTGTATCGCTATGGAGGTGGTCAATTGCGAGGTTTTTCGGACTCGGATTGGGCGTCGGACATTGACCAAAGACGTTCATGTACCGGGTATGTGTTCATGATAAGCGATGGTGCTGTGTCATGGAGCAGTTCGCGTCAACACACAATTGCTTTATCATCTACCGAAGCAGAGTACATGGCGCTTTCGGAGGCAACTAAAGAGGCAATCTGGTTGCGTCAATTTGTTGACTCGCTCAAAGATATTAATGGGCCAGTTGAGATCAAGTGCGATAACCAGGGTGCCATTTCATTGGCGATGGAGGATATGTTTCGCAAGAGGACGAAACATATTGATATCCGCCATCATCATGTTCGAGACAGGATCGGCGACGGAACGATCAACATCAACTTCGTCGCATCAGAAGCCAACGCAGCGGACGCGTTGACAAAAGCCGTGTCTCGCATCATCATCCAGCGTGGACTGGACATTATGGGCATTGGTTCAAAGTGATAGTTTAAATTGATCACTTGACCCAATGAGTTGGGGTGTTGTTATAAAATACTGTTCTGTATTCCATCTCAGCAACATGTTTGATTTTAGTCAATAATTTGTAAAATAAATACGACTTGTTTTTTCACTCGTGTCATAAACTTTAAACAGAACAGAGGTCTTTTAATTTTTCTCTATTACAACATACTATAAATATTTGTTTTTATTTGTCTATCTCAAAACTAAGTAGCAAAATAAATAAGACGTTGGCTATTGTCGTTGGTTATGCCATGGAGACTGTGCCTCCTGTTGTTTCTCTATGAGTTTCCGACTTTTCTATTAACCCTTATCGAGCCAAAGAAAAAAACATCTTAATCAGGCTGAAAAGGTTCCCGGGTACCTACTATAGCAATCACTTCATTTCCTCTTTTGAAAGACTACGTTTTACATATTATCTATATATATAAAAATAAGTGGTCTGTGTATGTACACGGATAACTCAGCAACCGTTCGACCGATTTGGCTCAAATTTATATGATGTCTTCGTTAGGGCCCAAATTAGATACTAACGGAGCCAAAAATTGCAAATTTACCCGGAAAATGGAAAATTTGAAAAATTTCATTTTCAGTACATTTTGTATGGAGAAATTTTTTCGTTCGTCCGATTTGGCTCAAATTTATATGATGTCTTCGTTAGGGCCCAACTTAGATACTAACGGAGCCAAAAATTTCAAATTTTTCCGGAAAATGGAAAATGGAAAGTGCACTTTATCGGGTTGCACTGTATATATGATGTTGACAAGTATGCTTACGAAATATTTTTACACATCCAATAATAATTAAAGTTTTCGCTTTTGTTAATCGAAAAGGGTAACATCTAGAAGAAAACCAATTTGTTCGCTATCATGTGATTTGTTTTTCTATTCTGTCAAGCTTCGAGTATACAGTGCCGAAAATAAATAGAAAAAAAATTTATTTTATGAAAATTATCTATTGTATTGATACAGCAACACATTATGTGATATGGTTGAAGCTGGTCCAAGTACACCTACTCGAACGTTACGGAGATTTAGGTATTTGTACACCTACTTTTGTTAGATTTTCATTGACTAAAATAAGAACTATGATAACTGATTCCGATTCAGGGGAAGAACCTTTTCTTCCATCAGAGGATAAGGAATATATTCCCGAAACTTTGGAAGACGAGTCTGAAGCAGAACTCGTCAAGCCCGAAGTAATTACGTATTATAATAAAACTAAAGGTAAAGTCGATACAGGATGTACTTGCAAACGCAGACAAATAGCTGGCCGTTGGCATTGTTTCATAATATGGTGGATATAGCTGCTGTAGCTGCCTATATCGTCTTTCTAGATAACAATCCCAATCTAAAAGGTAACGAAGAATATTATCGGCCAATCTTCCATAACGAACGCTATGGAGCTTTTAAGTATCTCTAATGCCCGCGTTTCCACTATCGCCTTCATATGCATTGGGCATGTGCGATGAGCGCAAATGTCTAGGCACATGTGGAAACGTTACGCATATGCTACAAGCATATCCCTTTGATGTGCGTCAAAAACCGCCATCAAAGCAAATGTTCAAGGCGAATGATATTTAGTATGAAAAGTATGGTAATTCTTTCATCCATTGAATAGGAATGTTTACGAAATGCATCCTTCCGAACCTTTTTTTTTCCCGCTGGGTAGTGTATTCATCCTTCTTCATGAAGGCATAAGTGCAAACGGCACATTCGTGCTGTAAGCATATCCCTTTGACACGCGTCCAAACAGTGCCATCGAATTTCATATGCATACTGACGCGAATGTGCCGTTTCCACATATGCATACGCGCTATTATGCATATGAAGGCACATGTGGAAACGCGGCATAAGCCTATAAACCCTGCGACATCAACCAATTGCCGGATTACAGAGCGCTCACCTCTTGTTGGTAGCTGTTATGTCTACAGTTATGTCTCAACAAAAAGCAACGAAAGTTCAAGAAATCATGCACTATTTGCAATAAGACCATTTGCACTGAACAAAGCTTCAACAACCCAACTTGCGTAGACTATGAAGAAACCTGCATGCTTTCATTCAATTTCAATAAATAATTTGGTATTTAACAAATGGTTATATTTGTTTTAGTAAAAATGCATCTACATTTCAAGCTTTCCATAGTAGGTACCCAGGTACCTCTTCGGCCTGATTAGGGTGTAGAAGAAAAAAGTCCCTTTTTCGCAAGGAAATAATTTTTTAAAAATAAATGAAATGTATAAAATAAGAAATAAAGTAAAAAGATTAGAGATGTCCAAAAATAGCAGGTACCTAAGTGCAGTAGAACAAAAATGGTAGTAGTTTAAAAAGTGAAAAGGTACCCGGGTACCTCTTCGGCCCGATAAGGGTTAATAATGCGCTGCATTATATCAAATACAATCACGTGATCTTTCAAAAACTCTGCACGTCTGTTTCACATGCAGAGATGAATGCACCGCTATTTGTATATATTTGGCACATGTATTTCTGGATTTAATCTTCATTAAGCCCATTAGCCAATCAGTCCAGTGCTGCATGCAGTAGCATTGCCCACATACGATTTGCTTGCTCCACGATCCAATCGATGCATTGCAGTAAATGTTCCATCATGCAATAACCCAAATTTTGCTCTCTGGTCTGTACAAATTTTGTATAGCGCTGCGTATGGCAAGCCAACAGTTATGAAACGTACTAAACTAATCGAATCTTTCTGGAGGGAAGAGAATTAAATTGTAATTTTCACAGTTTTCAATCAGAGTAACATTGACTAATATTTGAATTTGATGTGACATGCAGCGATGAATTGCTTGGATCCATATATGTATTAGTATCTATATTGCCAGCCGCACTTGTCAGAGTAAGTCTCGTCGTTAACAGCTGATTCTGAATTTTCCAATTCAATATAGTGGTAGTTTAAACGTTACTGGATTTTAATTTAATATTACAATGTTTTTGAAATCATGAACTGTACAATTTCTTATAAAACATAATTTGTCGCTCTGACCGTCGTCACTCCGCTTCGTCTCTGGTTTCCTTTACACGTTTGATGCTTCTCGCTCGACTCGACATCCTCCGCCTCCGTTCCTCTGTGTTGCCTCGACATCTCCTTTGTGTCGCCTGGCGTCTCCTGTGTTCTACGTCGTCTTGGTATCCTCTGCTTCGTTGCTCCTGGTGCATTGCGGTGGTTGCCTTCGTTCTGCGATGGGTCCCGTAGTACTGGCGTTGTTCGTCGTACTGACCGTGGCTGGTTGCCACTCGGTTCTTGGCATGCCTCTGCTTGCCTTCCTTCGGTCCCTGTGTGTCGTCTCGTGCTCTGTGTGTCGTCGTTGCGTTACGTTGCTCTGTGCGCTGCGTTGCGTTGCTTTGTGCGTCGTCGTTGCGTTGCATTGGTCTGTGCGTTGCGTTGCTCTGTGCGTTGTATTACTCTGTGTGTTCTTGCTGCGTTGCATTGCGTTGCTTCGTGCGTTGCGTTGCGTTGTTCTGTGCGTTGCGTTGCTTGTGCGTCGTACGTTACGTTGCTTGTTGCGTTGCTTCGTGCGTCGTCGTTGCGTTGCTCTGTGCGTTGTATTACTTTGTGTGTTCTTGCTGCGTTGCTTCGTGCGTTGTGTTGCGCTGCTTGTTGCGTTGTCCTGTGCGTTGCGTTGCTTCGTACGTTGCTTGCTTGTGCGTCGCGGCTGCGTGGCTTTGCGCGTCGTAGTGGCGTCGCTCTGTGCGTTGCTTTTGTGTGTTGCGTTGTCCTGTGCGTTGCGTTGCTTCGTGCGTTGCGTTGCTTGTGCGTCGTGGTGGCGTTGCTCTGAGCGTCTTCGTTGCGTTGCCCCGTGTGTCTTCGTTGCGTTGCTTAGAACTGCTCTGCTTGGCTCGTCCTGCATGGAAACGCTGGTCTTCTTACTGCTAGGCTCGTCTTCCGCTTGGCTCGGCTCTGCTCTGCTCGCTGTCGTCTTCGGCTTTAGGACGTCTGGGCACTTAGGTCGGGGCACGAACTGATAGCTATAAACCTTCGAAGAGGAACTGGTAAGTCCACAATACCTTCTCCAGTTTATTGGCTAATCAGAGGTGATACCCCTGCCGGCTTAGTAAACCAAGAGGAACTGGTAAGTCCACAATACCTTGGAACGCACTGCCAACTGACCTCCTGCTGCTTGTTCGGTGTTCCTTTTATAGGTGCTCGCCATAACCGGTTTCTCTGATAACTTTGGGAATTCATTATTGCATAATTCGCGGCTGGTGCATGTAGTCGTCAGTATATAGTCTTTTGTGGATTTCGTACCTTTGTCGGTGGGTTTACCCAGCCGTACTGTGTCACCTGAGGCATTGTTACGGTCCCACCGACTTTTCAGGTTATTCCGCCAATGTGCGACTTCTCCTTTACAGGTTTTATGTCTCCTTGTTGTGTTTTCCCATGTATGCCTTAATTGTTCCATGTTGTTGTTGTTTCTATGTTGTGATTCAATGTTACCGTGCCGTTTCTGTAGCTTTGCGTGCAGTGTTCCCGTGCTGTTTGTATGTCTTCTACCTGTTATTTGTTCTATTTTCCGTTCAGTGCTACCGTGTTTTTCCTACGCCTCCGTGTTTATTCCATGTTTTCTTCGCTTTATGTTCTAGCTCAGTGTTATTTTGTGTGTGGAAATTTCACTTAGAAATTTGCATCCTCACAACTTCGAACAGTGAAGTGAGAGGGTCCTATCTCATAATGTGAATTAATCATGATAATTTATGTTCTATTGGTAAATCTATGTGCACATTAGACGACAGACTTAAAAGAAAGCAGGACCGGTTTGTTACATACGATTGGGCATCTATGTTTGTCTATGGTAATATCTAACTTGGTACAATTTCCTAATCCTGGGTGTCCATTTAAGAGAGGTTTTATTTCAATGTGATTTTTTTTTATTTGTTACATCTCCCGCCCTTGTCAAATGATTTTCCAGGTATTTTGTTGACAGCACAAACGAATTTTTACTTGCTGCTTGCTCATGTTCAATTGTATGTAGGACTCCCTAGAGCTAGCACGAATTTTCATAGTATTCTGGACAACTTATTCGTTAAAGGGGCCAGACTGGAGGTGGATTGGTAGCTGCAGCGTGGTTGTGATATGAAATATCATTTTTTTAATTAACGCACCTATCTTTGTTCTGATTGTAACCTTTAACAAAATCTATATACATTGTCAATACTTTTAAATAAATTCTTTTCTTGCTAGACGAGGCTAATGAATCAAAGACGTGTCGCTGTTGCAAATAGTGTCACAACTGCCGCACAAAAAATTTATACCGGCAGTTTCGACTGTGGTGTTCAAGTAAGTAATATCCATATTTGAAAATTTTATTCGAATAAAACAAAACTCTAAAAATATTTGCGCAGACTGTACGGAATGAGGGAATGCTAGCATTGTACAAAGGTTTCATACCAACATGGTTCCGAATGGGACCTTGGAATATAATTTTCTTCATAACCTATGAGCAATTGAAACTATTTTACTAGTACAAAATATAAGCCTAGGCATGAACCGCTACCAGGAATGAACTATTTAGTGCAAGAGAAATTCGATAATATGACGAGGTAAATGTAATTAGGTAAAAATTTCATAAAATTAAAACAAATATCAAGTGATAGTATCAAACTTAGTTTTGACAAAGATTTACTTTAATTGAAAAGTTAAACTTTATTTTTAATGTTTTTTATTTACGTTATTTGACTTATTTTACTGCTTGCTATGTACATTGATTGAGTTATTATTGATTTTGTAAATGGAGCAACGGTTCATTTAGGGCAAAGTGTAGCATTTTGTCATTTCTAATTGCCATTTTATGTACCGGATACAAATGTGATTTTTTTTATTTCGGAATTGAATAGTATAATATAAATAAACAGTCAGTTTAGTAAGTATAACCCCGGGTAAATAAATATTAACATTGAAGTGCAAGTCAGATATGCCTGCTATCAAAATTTCTCATAGGTTTTTAAAATATTTAGATTTTATTTATTCATATTTCAAGGACGTGTGTGTCTGATTATGTTTTAAAGGATAAAGAACTAATTTATAATAACAAAGCCTTGTTTGCATTTATTTTTCTCCTTTTCTGGTAATCATAACGCGTGCATTTGTATATATAAATCGTTGTTAGAATCGCGATTTCAATTTTTGCATTTAATACATATTATATTTGATCTGTTTTACTCTGCAATTTTTACACTCCATTTCCGAATATTTCAATCGAACTCTTGCAGGTAATTTGATCTAAGCGACTAACTACTATTTATATAATAGAATAAGAGAAGCGAATTTGTTATTACATTGTAAATGAATGAATAAAATATGTTGATGTTATTTTTTTTAGTGTTCTTTAGATTTCAATATGAATCGTTTCTATAACTCCTTGTTGTTGTTGTTTGGTGTGGGGAAGACACACTAAAAGGCGAGTCTTGAGCATTCAGGCCACCAGGCCCATTATACTCGAATCCCCAGTCTCTACACGAACTTTTTCGTTCTCCTTACGTATTTTAAAAGTTCAGGTAGGGAGCGAGAACGGAGTTCCTTCATCCTCATAACATCGACGCCTCATCCTTATAACAACTCCTTTCATGAGCTTGACCAAAGCACAAAATTAAGCTAGCTCATTCTGATAATTTTAGTTACTATACTTTTTCTTAGACTTAAGTTTAACTCTTTTTATCCACATCGTATGTAGAACATTCACGGATTGCACCCATCCAGCCAAAAATATATCCAGGTTCTATTCTATCCGTATCATGATACCTCTGTAAAGTGAAAGCTACCCAAAAAATCAGCTATATTTTATACAAAGTAAATCTATGTATATCTATATCTATATCTATCTATCTATCTATCTATATATAAAAAAGATGATGTATGTATGGATGTGGGTATGAATGTTCCCGATGAACTGGTAAACCGCTGAACTGATTTTGATGAAATTTTCAGGGGACGTGTAGAGTAGTCCAGGGATGGTTCCTGTGAAGCTTGGTCCAGATCGAATAAAAAACAAAATTTTTTTTTTACCATTTTTAAATTTTTTCACGATTTTAGTACCCTGATGCTCTAAAGGTTTGCTTGTGCTTTCCTATACTATTCATCCGATTACAATAAAACTTCGCTGATATATTGAGCACATGCCCGCGAAGGTTTCTGCGTTAACAAAATCATGTTACAATTGGTGGTAGTTATTTCAACATTTGAGAGTTGTTGTGTTTAAGGCCTTGGAAGAATTATTTTGACTTGAGAAAGTCAAAATAATTGATAGGAGAAAGAAGGTTCGGGAGAGAAGGGCCAATTCCACCGAATTGGTGGCTGAGTTCAGCTGGTGCGACGCTCTTGCTGGCGGCCGGGACTAGCTACGGCAGTGTGGGGGGTACTTGCTCAAACTCAGGCCATTAAACCCTAGGCCTGTACAACAAAAATTGTAAGCGCCGACTTATCCAAGGGTAGGTAAAAATTGGGATTATTTTCCCAATTGGTCGTGAAAGACCAAGAAGCGGTTGGATGGCGCGGCTCCGCGATTTGTCAGGGCGCTCTGGTGTTAATAGCGCCCTGCTCTGCCCACCCTACCTCAGCCACGACTGTCCTTAAAACATTTTTCGCGTCGTGGCCCCTTGTTGAGGTTCGGGGCTAAAGGAGCTAAACGTTCGGGTTCACTTTAAATATGGCCAATTAGCCGTTAATCATTTTCACATAAAAAAAAAAGAAAATCTGAAAAAAACATAGCAACACCAAACGAAAATACGTGAGTCACAAAAAAAAAAAACCAATGAAAATATAGAAGAAAAAAAAAGGACTTACCCCATATATTTCTGCATTATGCGTCGCTGATGTCTCTAGTTCATTTCTCTTTTCGGGCTCTAACTATTTCCTATCTGATTGTATTTATTTTCTAACTCTAGTCTTATTTCCTAATTCATGGATATTTATTTCCTAATTCATTGTATTTATTTCCTTGTTCATTGTATTTATTTTCTAATTCATTTATATCTTTTTTCTAATTCATGGATATTTATTTCCTAATTCATTTATATCTTCATTTTCTAATTCTAGTTTTTATTTCCTAATTCATTTATATCTTCATTTTCTAATTCTAGTTTTTATTTCCTAATTCATTTATATCTTCATTTTCTAATTCTAGTTTTTTTTATTTCCTAATTCATTTATATCTTCATTTTCTAATTCTAGTTTTTTTATTTCCTAATTCATTTATATCTTCATTTTCTAATTCTAGTTTTTTTTTATTTCCTAATTCATGGATATTTATTTCCTTCCTAATTCTTTTTTTTTTCTTTTTACATATACATGTCTGATATATGACATCCGTTTTTAATTTGTTGTTCTCTTCTTTTTCTCTTCTTTCCTTCTTTATTTGGCAGATATTTGGAGGCCGTTAATTTCTCCTTTCTCGTTCATTTTCATTACTTCAATTCCTTTTTAATTTCCAACAATTTTTCTTTCCATTCTAATTATCTCCCGCCATTTCATTTTATACAATTCGAACCGCACGTTTCACGACATTCTCGCACTTTTCCGCCATTTTACAATTTAATTTTTTTTCTTCCAATTTTCGTTTCTTCCCGACATTCAAATTTCAAACTTCCACTTTCCGAACTTTAATTCACATTTTATACGCATGCATGAAGAACCAAACCCGAGCACGAAATATTTGACGCGGAAGGACCGAAACTCAGACAAAATTTCGATCCAGTGAATTCCCGAAACTCTTGTGCCGTCTTCCTTCCCTTTTCTTTGTTTTTTCGATCGTTTTCGCGTCGTAGGCGACAGTGGCACGGATTCTCGGCGAAATTTCGAGTCGGGTAAAACGTGACGAACGGATTTTTTTGCTTTCTTCCTTGTGTAACGCCACGGACTTTCCAAGAGCACTTTTTCCCCACAATTTGTTGCACTGTCGTTGCAATGCGCGGGCTGCACGAGATTTTCTGATCCAACTCCCGCACTGAATTTATTTTCGCGATCTAGTAAAAAAAATTCGCCAAACTCGTTCAAGAATAGACGCGCGATTTTCGTGTCAAAAAAAAACTTCTCCCCGTACTCGAGCCGGCATCTATCTCCTAGCGGTGCTTTTCCCGTCGCCAAGCCGGTTTCGTTTTGTTCGTTCCAGTGCTTACAAGTGCGCTCGGTACTTTATTAAGGCCGCGGTCCGAATTACGCTTTCTGCGCTTTTAGCGCGCTCACACTCGGTCCGAATTACGCTCACAACGCATACAATTTGCATGGAGGGGAAATTTTCTGGCGCTTACACTACTCACGGTTTCGAGCATATGCACTGTGTGTACGTCTTTGCAATCTGTCACATTGACGGTTAAAAAATTAAAAACATTCAAATTTATTTGTGATTTCAAGAAAAATGAGTGATAACAATACTATTGAAGTGGAAGTGCTAGTGGAGGATGAGGAACAGTTTTTTACCCTCAGATTGACGCCCAATGAAGTAAAAAGGGCGTCTCATGGTAAGTTCATAGGTTTTACTGGCAGATCCTTTGCCAAAACCTTCTTTAAAGTGAAATTTAACTGTATTTTGTAATTTATGTAGTAAAAGAGATTTATTTCTGATATTTGCAGATAATGATTATTTACAGCGATGTATAAGACAGCAGCAGTCGCAAGTTGAAACTCAAACAGGGAAGGAAAATTCACCACAAGAACAAGTTAGTGCATCTCAAAGTAGCGGTCAGTATCAGTACGTTACGGAGAAGCTATTTAGCAGCTAACTTCTACTGTCTCCTCTTACGCTTTTCAGAAAACTCGACTGCGTCTTTATTTATTTGGAGTACTCCATGTGTCCTGCTGCTCCTGACACTATATGAGGAGTATGCAGATGCTTTTAAAACTGGTATGAAGCGGCATAAAGCAATATGGGATGAGATTGCTACTAAATTGAGGGAAAAGGATTCAGGTTATGTTGTTAGCGGTTCTCAATGCCAAACAAAATTAAATGGCCTGAAAAGAACTTATAAAAAAATAATAGATCACAATAACATATCGGGAAATGATAGAGCCTCTTGGACCTTCTTTGAAGTAAATATGTCTATTAGTATAAAACTTGTTCATTATAGATTTTTTTCACAGAGAATGGATGAAATATTCGGTGCAACTGGATGGTCTCAACCGAGCTCATTGGCATCGGAGGCTGGACCTTCTTCAGCAATGAGCACAGTTAACACCAATTCAAATACGACCCCTCAAAAAAGGAAAATTGATGTAGTATTTCAAAACTGCATCAAAGACATGAAGGAGGACAGGCGAAAAAGAGATGAAGAAAAAGAGCGATACAGACTAGAAAAATCCAAAAAAAAGGGAAGAAAATTTTCAACGCTTATTGGAAATGAAAGAGCGGTTGCATAATGAAAAGATGGAGCTAATGAGGCAACTTTTAGATAAGTCCTAAGGATTTGTTGCAATATTATTTTAAGTTTTAGGCTGGCCGCACACAGAGCACAAAGAGCGAAAAACAGTTTTAGTCAAAAACTGGTTAGTGATCATTGAAATGCTATTGAAACAGCGACATAATCATGTTTAGTCATGGCCAGCCTCAGTTCCAAGAATTTTTGCAATGTTTAATTTTAAGTATTTTTTAATACGAACGAACTGATTTATGAAATGAATTTTGTGATATTGTTATGTGAATACCTTTTTTAATTTATAACCAAAACTTAATATTTAACCATTTTTGTTCAATGTATATACGTATATAACATTGATCTTTTTTATGTTAAAAATGCCTTTTTCTTTTTTATATTGAATTTATTTCAGACTGAATAAAAGAATAATAAAGTGAATAATATTATGTTATACATTTTTTTTTATAGATATATGTACATATCTCATAACGATTATTGATCCATAGCTGGACATGCATCAATTATTCCTCATCACCAAGTTGTTCATTATACGAAGTCTTTTGGCAGCACCTTCAATTTTCTGATTTGGGATAAGCGTTCCTCTGCTTCTTAGCCTTAAAGACTCTGTGAAAGGAACCATGTCTCCTCTAAGGATGCAAATATTGTGAAGTACAGCTGTAGCAACTAAGTACTCTGGTATTTTCTTAATGGTTATCATGGGTAGACATTCAAGAATGCTGCGCCATCGACCTTTCCACAGCCCAAAAGCCCTTTCAATGGATATTCTGGCAGATGACAAGCAAAAATTAAAATTTTTTTGCTTTTCACTTAAATGCCCATTGTCTTTAAAAGGCACCATTACTTTGGGATGGATTCCATATGCAGCATCTCCTACTATATGCGAGTCTTCTGGGAAAAACTCCTCTGCTTTTTCGATGTACTGCTGTACAGGCGATAGCCTGAAGACACGAGCATCATGTACGCATCCTGCATACCCGGCGAATATACTTGTGAATAACAAGTTATGTGTACATACAGCCTAATGGATATATATATAAAACACATAGTGTGATTAATTTGATTACTCTCAAATTTGAAATAACATATACTACGTGTTCTACCTGCACTTGAATGGAATGACTGCCTTTCCGATTAACATAAGACTGAGCATCACTTCGGGGAGCCTTAATCTTGATGTGTGTTCCGTCTATAGCTCCAATAATTCGCGGAAATCCACTATGTCGTTCAAATTCAGTCATTACTGTGTTTGCGTTGTCGCCTTTTTCCCACCGAATGAAGCGAGGAGCAAGAGAGTGAAGATAATACGACACTCTTCTCACTGTCCTTATGGCTGTGGCTTTCCCCACGTCAAATTTTTCGCAAACGGATCTGTTAGAAAACAATAATTATTTCTAGAGACATTTCTCACGCGAATATCATTTCTTTACAAACCTGTAAGAATCTGGAGTTGCCATTACCCACAGTGTTAAAAGGAGTTGTTTCTTGGCATTGATAGGTTTTCGTCCATGCACACACTTTGTTGTAGATATATTTGGTCCTATCAACCCAAGAATAAAATCGAATGTTTCTGGAGTTATTCTGTAAGGATGTACATATATTATCTACATATTCCACGAAATAAAGCTTTGTGTTACACAATTTAAAGCATACCTGTAGTGCGATTTAAACTCTTCACTTGAGTATCTGGGAACAGTTCTTTCAACGTAATTTTCTATACGTGTTTTTTTTTTCAATTTTCCTCGCTCATTTCCCAATAAAATAGCGTAAAGCTTCCTTGCATTATCTTCATCATCATCACTTGAAGAAGATGAAGATGAGGAGCCAGATATCATCTCCAAATCGCTATCACTGTCACTGTCACACATTTGCATTACTGTTTCTAAAAAAAACACTTTTTCAAAACTCATTTTCAAATAACTGACACAACTGACATTTCAAATAACCAACTGACATTTGTGTGCATACGATCGGTCCGAATTATATGCATTGTAAGCGCGCATACAATTCGGACCGACTGTAAGCACTGTTGGTAATGTAAGCACCGTAAGCGTAATTCGGACCGCGGCCTAAGTATCGAAAGCACTTGCAAGCACCGGAAACGAAATTCCGGCGGCACTCAACAGAGTATTTCATATCATATAGCGGCAGTTCTTTCGTTTTCGGTGTAGTAGTTATGCGATCCTATTACTAAATGGCCGGGTGTAGTCCAGTGGTAGCGTACTAGGCTTGTAAACGCGATGTCGTGGGTTCAATTCACACTCTACGCATAAATTATTTATAAGAACTTTTCAGTTGCTATTGGCTTTGAAATTATTAATATAAATAATGGACAGTGCGGAATGTTAAATAGGATCACTACTAAAGAATTTAACACTGAGCAGATGAGTTCTTTTTACATTCTTATCAGATACACCTACGCCATCAGAGATAACAGACAGTAGTTGATTTGTTATAGGCAACATTGCTGTTCTGGTAGATCACATCATAGCCTAACAGCACTCAAAAATTATTAACACCAACTAGTACACTGCCATACTCGGCCCGAATTCTGACCTCCCATCCCTAAGCGGACGATGGATGTTGGATAGTGGATGGTGGATTATGGATAGAAGATGGAGGATGGTGGATTATGGATAGAAGATGGAGGATGGTGGATAGAGAAGGGAGCAACGGAAGCAGCGGGAGAAATGGAAGCAACGGGAGAATTGGGAGTAACTATAGTAACGATAGTATAACACCAAAAAAACGTGAGCGTATCCGCAGTACGCGGCTGGTTAAATAATAAAATACCGTTAACTTCATTTGAAGTAAAACCTCTGCCCTTTTTCGAGTACCTGCCACAAAAGTTTTTAAAAATGGTTACACTAGCTGCACATTTAATAAACCAGAAAATTTAATAGATATAAAAGTTTATGACGTGTGGCATGGCTTAGATTGACTAGTTTTACGAAAGCTGACAAAGTGACCGACGACGTCTGAATCATAAAGTAATAAAATTGCTTTTTGGATGGGTTAGCTTTGATTTTTCGAAACTATGAAACAGCAATGTTCTACGTAGACTTATCTGACTATTGCAATTGGTAATAAATCTTGCATTTTCCGGAACACTTGGTAAATTAACAACTCGTTCTGAAGCGGACTAAGCAAAACGGTTATATTTCAATAAATTTCTATATAATCTTTAGTGAGTTGCACATTAGTTCCTCTAACTTAGAAAATAACGCTCAATAAGCCTGAGCCTTCTGTGTAGTCTTCTCATTGGCATAGAAGCTGCTCTACATAATATGCAAATATCGTTTGAAAACTAAATTCGATTTTTAACTTCTTGTAGGCAATTCCACGTTCAATCTGAGCAATTAGCTTGTAGAGCTATCAGAGAAAATGTAGATCTGAGTTTCTTGTATCCTCGCATTTTCCTAATCCATAGTTCAATTGCTTGAATCTTTGCTTGAAAGTTTTTGTTTGTATTGTCGAGGTGGCATGTATGTCGAGCAAGGGATATATTCTAATTGTCGCACTTGTTTTGGAGGACTCCAGTCAGATAAGTGCCGCTTTTTCAAATTGGCGCCTGTGAGCTTCCCAGTCCAATAATCGTGTCACAATTATGGGCTTATCACTTCATCCTTTTTTAAAAAAAAACACTGGGTTTAAGGATATAACAATATGTAAAACTTAATATTTTTATTTGTTCACTTCATTTACACATTATCGTGTAATACTAATGTTAGTCTTTTTCACAAATATCACACATGGACCATGTAGTTGAACTACTATTCAAGTATTACTTACAGATCTGTGGAATAGAACGACATTATAATTTTTATTTTCTATAATCTACGTCTTAATCGTTTAATCTTATCTAACCAACCACATAGTAACCTTTCAATTCGTCCTATTTTTTAACACAACGAACCTCGATGCTGTAAGCTTCTTAGTCTCTGAGATAATATACGATCGTGATACAAAGATTGCTGCGATGCTGATCGATGGATTGGTGGAATATCGTGAGATTTTAGCAAATTGCTTCGATTTACTTCACGGCATAAGTCAACTCGGCCACTTCGACCAGATCGTCGAATACTCGAGTTTACTGCAATTTGAAGCGATAGTCGTTTCTGGCTAAGCAGTTGCAATTGGTCAGGATTCAGTTCGATTACGTTCGGTTGACCGAAGGATATCGTCGAAGGCGTAGGAGCGTTATTACCACCGCCACAAGTGCATGTAGAGTTTACTGAGACGTTATCATCGTTATTCTCTGCTTCAGTCTTACTATTGCTTGATTCATCGAAGATTTTGATTACAGATGGTGGCTGTATGATTATTCCGTATTTGCGGAATTGATCGAGAGCGTCGTCATAGGTTGGTAGTCCTGAGCATATCGTGTAGCTTGGTAGTGATTCCAAATCGATATCGTATCGACGCGATAGTTCTGGCTGCTCGGGGCTATGCGTTTGATCTGGAAAAAGTTTAACAATTGAATTTTTAGATAATATTTTTTTGTAGAATATTTATTATTTGATATGAAAGAGATATGGATATTAGAATGTTTCAATATCAGCTTTTAATAATTTCGAATACATTGTTTTCCCTCCATTCGCACACCCTCAACCCTTATCGATAATTTTTTTGCAAATAAGTCCACTGTCATAGTAGTACTACATAAGTTCCTCCTATGCATAAGCGGTTCCTGAGATCCACAAACCAAAATATTTCATCTAAAACGCTCCTCCTGATCCGTACACTAAACCCCTCCAAAACCGAGATACTACCCATTTTACCCACCTTCGAATGATTTTGAGTACGGCGGATGGACGGATTTTTTTTTTTGTTTTTTTGGGTTCTACTAGTCCTAAAGCGTGAATATTATTAAAAAATAATAAAGTAAAATCAGGTCGACAAAGATATAAATTTGATGCTCCTTGGCGGAATTTGTGAATTCATTTTCAATCCATTTTCCAGGCTTATCCAAAAATGGGGAAATAGTGTATTGTATCATGTTTCCATCGCATTTGTAGATTTGTGATTTTGAGTTTTGTTGTGTCAAAATTTTTAACTTATTAAAATAAGACTTTACCACGATGTAAATTTGTTGTACATGAATAGAAATCAAAAAAATAAATTATTTAATTTCAAACTTTGCATTTCGAGCAAGTAATTCGAACAACTTAGTTTAGTTTAGTTTACTTATATACATATATAGTACTACAAGATTGTACATCTTATATAAAAGTAGTCCGGGTGGCTTAGTGACTAGAGCACTTGCCTTCGAGCACCTGGTACCAGGTTCGAATTTGCTTGGCGACAAGTAATTTTCGAGAATGGGTTGGGGTGCCGGAGTACCAGTTCACTTAGCTGAAAATGAGTACCTGATTTAAAATCGGGGTAATAATCACGGACGAGCGTGTGGCTGACCACTTCACCTCCTAGCAGGCGCGAACGCCTTTCGGGGGAGTTTTCAGAAAAAAAATTATTTTTGGGGGGGGGGGGGGCGGGGTGTTTTAAACAAATTTACGCTCCGAGTATAAGCTGCATTTAGTTAGTCTTAGTTTAGTCTAGCATTACTTCAAGACCTAGGCTCGATTTGGGCTGTTGCGCCATTGATTATTATTGATTATATAAAAGTACCAATAAACTTAAAATACAATATAATCCAATAAATTCCACAAAAATTTAACAAAAATTCAACAAAAATAGTACGAAGTAAGAACAATAAAATGAAGAAGAAAGAAAAGAAAAGAGAGTTACAAATCAAGAAATGATACTAAAGAGAAACTACAATATGTGAGAGATAGAGAGAAAAAAAAATTGATAAACTGGATGATATAATAATAATACAGAGTCAAACAACTATAATTAATTATTTAAAAAAGAATTGCATAATAGGTTCTTGAAAGCACTGGAACTGCCCGTGCGCTGAACATTGACCGGAAGATTATTCTACAGAACAAGGAAGGAGTTCTCACCAACTGACCTCGAATATCGAAGCCTTTGCCACTTTGATGTCTTTTCGAGTTTAAGGTATTAAGCAACCTGTAACAAGAATATTATACAGCACCAACAAGATTTTCCTTTTAAATTAATTGAGAGAGAGCAGCCCAGCAATTCACTCCTGTATGGAGAAATATGATCATAGCGTCTCAAGCGAAATAGAAAACGTATGCAATCATTGAAGGCGATATCTAGTTTTTGTTGGCAGTTTGAATCGAATTTGGGAAAAATAACACTACCATATGTAAAGAAAAGAATTATGACTGAACATTTTAACCTAATTTGCCATGGCGAAAATCCAGAGTCTACTTAAACCACCATAAACCTTCCTCAATACGGCAGATACATGGGACCAGCAACTCAGAGCTATTAAGACTTATCCCCAGATTTTTGACAGTGGAGTTAAAAGGCAGCGATGATTCATTCAAGACAACTCTTGGAAGGCACTCCTCAAGAAGGGGGCAATCTTTGTAAAAAACGATGCACTGTGACTTGATTTCATTTAGTTTTAAATTATTGCGAACAGACCAATTGAAAACTCGCTCCAAGTCATCATTGTTACGACTCGCGCAATCCTCAACAAGTCCGATTTGACGACTTAAGTAAAGTTGGACATCATCCGCATATAAGTGCACACTAGAGTCAACAAGTACCTCAGGCAAATCATTAATGTAAAGAGTAAAAAGTAGTGGACCTAATATTGATCCCTGAAGCATACCACGCACAATTGGAAGGAATGATGATAGAACATCATCCACCCGAACGTGCTGCCACCTATCACGAAGGAAACTATCGAGTAGCGAAACTGAGCCTAGACCAAAGTTGAAGATCGATGATGATTTAAGCAGTAGATTTTGTGGTCCACTGAATCAAAAGCTTTGGAGAAGTCTAATAAGGCAAGGTAGATGATCATATCTGAATCCAGGGCCATCGGAAATGACTTTCAATAATGCGGACTCAAAACTATGATGCAGACGGAAACCAGACAGCCAGCGGGATATTAATTTCAACTTATGTAAGTAATCATGGATTTGCATTGACATAACTCTCTCCAGTACTTTTGATAAAAAACAAAGAATACTGATATGACGGTAGTCACTAACTGTTGAGGGACAGTTGGTCTTCGCAATTGGCAGCACCGTTACAACTTTCCACTCAGAAGCGAAAATACTCATAGATAAGCATGATTTCAAGATGGGCAAAACATAGTTTCTTATACACAGAGAGAAATATTCAATGTAAAATCATCTAAATCGCCTTAGGTGTTTATATTTGTATGAAATTTTAGAATTACATAAATATTACAGTAGGAATTAGCTAAATTGCACCCTCCTAAGGGTTCTGCATTTAGTATAACATGCCTTAAAAAAATTTGTTGATTTAACATAAAACGGGTTATGCAGTTCACATAAGAGATTAGGCGTTTTATAATAGGTGTTTTGTATGTTTCATTTGAATAAATCGTCTTGCCTAAGAACTTCGGCAATTTAACAAAAAAATTGTTTTTAAATTCCAACAATATTTTTTTGTTCCACTTGCCTTAAGACTTAGGCAATTTAGCATAGACATAGAGATATACAAAACGTTAAACAAATGAAATGCGAATGAAATTTTTTCCATATTGTGTAGATTGCCTTAGGAATTAGGCATTTCAGCAAACATTTATGTAATTTGCAAATGCTACTTCTACCACGTGCGCACGCTTAGTGTGTCTCATTCAGTGGTTCTTGTGATAAAGATTGTGCGTGTCTAGTGAGAATTCAAAAACAAAATACAAATAAGTACTAAGTTGTAGAATATAACAAGTAATACATTGGAATCCAAGTAAGTAACTATCTTATTAACAATAATTGTAAGAAAGAAGTTATAGATTTGTCTCACGGAAAATAAATTGTAGAGTTTCAAAAGAGGTGGTCCAATGTGATAGCGCAGAAAATATACCAAAAGAAGATAATATGAATACAAGATCAGATCTTTCACAGGTGTTACTTCAGAAATACTTAATTTTCATTGATTCTGCATAATAACAATCATTGTACAAGTAAAGATGTGACTGATTCGCAATCTCTTATAAAAAAAATTGATTATCGCTCCTTTATTGAACAGCCTAAAATCGTTTTTTTCTCAATGCCCTAAAGAAGATGCGCTGAAATAGCATACGTTTTGTGAACAATACAAAAATCATTTTGAAGGAATGGAATCTGAGTTAAAGCTACTCAATTATTTAGAAAACATAAATTTATACTCAAAACCACATCAATTTAATATCAATCGAGAAATTAAAAACATAAATAAAGATGGTATTTGCGTATTGTCTGAAAAGGTGGATAAAGCAGTATTATTGGACTTAAAATT
The DNA here is from genome assembly GCA_949128065.1 of Beris chalybata. Classification (NCBI taxonomy): domain Eukaryota; kingdom Metazoa; phylum Arthropoda; class Insecta; order Diptera; family Stratiomyidae; genus Beris; species Beris chalybata. Next base: position 96,259,512 of record OX421895.1, read on the forward strand.
CCAAATTCAAAATATTTTCGAAAAAAAATAATATGGTAAATAAATGCCTTTCGAATGCAGAAAAATTTCAAAAAAGCAGCCTTCCCATAGAAAACTTTGTGCAAAGTAAGTTATGGAGAGAAAAGTTAAAACTATACATACATATGTATAAAAATAAAACTCTGATTCCATTTTTTCTATACGTAGACGAATTTGATAAAGTTATGATTTTTTTTTTATTAAATTTGATACCGTTAAAAATACCTACAGGGAGTCTTTAATTTAAGTCCTAAGACTGATCCACCTTCAGCACTTCCCGTTTCTGACTATGTATGTAACATTAACTTCCCAGCTGCAGCTAATGTAAGTTAAACCAGAATATAAATTTAATTCGCATTATATGAATTAGCACACTTATCTTATTTATTCATAGGCAACTGTAGCTGAAATTTTGGAAAAAACCGAGCAAGGGAAAAGTCTGTTCAGATTCTACGAAAATGCCTTGAAAGACTCAGCATCAAAAACATTATTTGCTAAATTTAGCAATGAAATTGCGAATCTCGACATATGTAGGTAAAATTTATTATCCTTACAGGTTTTAACTTTTTAACATTCACTATGAAAATATTTTTTACAGATAATATTAACATCTATAGTTTGAGACTACTGCATGAAATTATTGTGCCAACTACAAAAGTAGTACGAGGTCAGCACATTAGGCATACAATACAGGATTCGGAAAATTCATTTACTATTGAAGTCTGCAACAGTAATGAAATTGATGACATACTTGCAGTCAAAAGACAGGAATGCTTAGAAAAGCAAACTACATTGCAACCTATAATTTTTATACTAGGAGAGCAATTTAAGTTTATAAAATTTTATGTTAGCGTTGACGACATCAAATTTGAGTTTGAAACATATTTGAGCTCAGTTCAATTTTGCTTCAAACTGATATATGTATGTCCTCAATTTAAAATTTCCAGATGATTGTATTTCTGTATGGAAGCTTATAGAAAAATTTTTCTTTGCAATTGATGATGGTGTGAAGTATCCGGTGATAGAAACACTGATTAAAGATTTTCAGTTACTATGTAAAAAACTTTAAAATTAAAAAATTAAATAAAAATAAAAAACGAAACAATACTAATTTTTTATTTAAATTGAGTATAAAATTAGTAATTATTTATTGGTGCCCAAGACAATATTTTTCTGTTAGGCTTGAATTTTGGTAATATGCTCTATTTTTTATGATTATTTGTGTAAATAGGATTTCAACACTTATGTTATATGCAGTTTATTTCAGCCTAGGTAAATTTGTTAATTTATTGTACGAACTATGTAAAATTCCTAATAGGTGTTTGGTGAAATACCTAAGTGGTATATGGTGAAATACATTATTGATATTGGGTAAGTAGCCTAATTGAAATTAGGTAAAATACAAAATTAGTAATTACGTAAAAATGCTAATTTGTGTTAGGTGAAATACCTAATTGGTATACGGTAAAATACGTTATTGATATAAGGTAAATAACCTAATTCGAATTAGGTAAAATACAAAATTTGTGTTAGAATACCCTATTTGCTGTGGCAATTTATTGTATACAAATTAGGTAAAATGCCTAAAAATTGTACAAATGTAGATGGTTCGAAAATTGTAAGATTACCTAATTTATTTTAGGAATATTACCTAATGCCTTAGTTGACGGTTAAATGCCGAAGCACTTAGGCAAATTAATACCCGATCTAAGGCAATTTTACCTATGAATTTCTTTCTGTGTACATGGGAATTCGGCTTTTATAAATTTAGGATGTAAATCGTCAGGTAACATGGCATTCAATTCTGGAGTTAACAGCTGAAAATAACTCGGTTAAACTTATGCATCGAAAATTAAAACTTGTTTCCGACGTAACAGGTAACACCACTTTCAAAAGTACTTTGACATGGGATGGGACAACTGTTAATGAAGTGTTGGCTTAGTTCATCAGAATCTAACGTACAATTAGCGGGGCTCTTTTCTACATACACCCGCGTTTTTGAGGTTGCTCCAAATACGTTTCGAGGGTAACTTAGGTCGTTTCCCAATACTTTGCTTCGTCTACGTCTATTTTGAATTTTTTTACGTTCGAAGTAAAGCTTGCTATGATTATACAGCAATCTATTCGAATGCGAAGTAGTTAACGCACAAACCAACAAGGAATCAAGACACTACTTTGCTAGGTCTGACGTCATAAACCGTTCTAACTAGACGTAGACGAAGCAAGGTATCGGGAAACGACCTTAGAGTCAAATTTGAGATCGAAAAAATTAAGTTTGTACAAGCATTTCGCATATTCAGTTTTAACCCGTCGATATTGATTGTACAAGCATGTTTTTTTTAAAACCCAATATTACTGCTTTTCTATCGTATAATTGGAATTACTCATGTACATGTCACGAGTAATGTATGTAACTACTAGTACGTGTAGCTTTCGAAAGATTTTTTATTTCGTGTCGAAAACGTGCTCCGTCATAGATTCAGTTCTGTGTAACGCTTATTTGTTACTGTTATCAATTACACACAGCGCATTGCCGAATTATTTATTTGCAATGCAAAGCCACGAAAATAAACAAAGGTCCATCTAAACTCGAAATTTCAGTCACTAACCCTTTCACTCATTCCAATTAACAAAGTCAATCGAGATTAAGGCGATTAGAGGCTCCACAACACTTCGAACCCTTTTTTTATTTCGATGCACCCCTCTTGTTTTAAATTATAATTTAAAAAACACAAAAAGAAAAGTCCCATAAAATTCTCGAGTCATAAAACATCCCACCTCACTGAAACTATTCGAGCAAGAAATCATTTTTCATCCTGCCTCCACATACCACCACTCCCACATCGCAATCCTCGACACAATTTCCACCCTCTTGATGACTAGATTCGGCGAATAGTCTCACCAAAAACAAACAAAGGGTGTCAAACGATGCAGATACAATGAGTTGAGTCAAAAGATGTCCTGTACAACGTGGGGTGTACTACTAACATGCATAAAACTAGGGATGATGTCGGATTATTGCTAAAGAAAAATCCCAACACCACCCCATCGTTGGCAATGGCTAAAAATTGCAATTGCTAAAGTGCGTGTAATAAAGAACAACGGCTACCTACTATTGTCGTGGCTGATCTACAAAACGGTACCATCCTAGATCCCGTAAAAGTCCTTTATATTTTGTGCAGTTATTTATGAAATTGTAAATTCCCTTAAACTTACACCCATCAGTGGGGTGATTTAAGCCCCCTCTGTAATTTCGGCAACGACAATAACTACTACGTACACTCTCGCCTCGCGTTCAACCTTTCGAATATGGTGGGTGGAATAAGGGCGATGTAATCGCAGGGAATTGCTTTCACAATGATTAACCTGATTCCCCATGTGAATTTCGACCATCCCCCTCGATGCATTAATGGAACGCGTGCCTATATGCTTCCTTATACCACTATTCCGATTTAATGGCGTTCGGGGCTTCGAGCTCAAGCATTCGTTACAGGACACGAAATGATAGTGAAGCAATTTCAATGAGCGTTGCACATGTTGCAACCTCACGATGGCATTGTTCAAGGCAAAAGGATGATATAATTGATCGGCAGTAGCGCAGTCACACAGGATGTTGTTGTGGCCACAAGATACCAAACATTTTGTTTTAGATTAGGCAACATATGGATTTCAGTTTTATTCGCTGAATTGTGTGCATTTCAGAAACAAGATACGTTTATAGTTTCATTCGTTAATGTTGCTTGGTCACAATAATTTCATTTCGTAATTTATATATAAATCTATCAGTACAAAAGTATAGTAAAACCTAAGATCGAAATACGGTACTTACCCGCTGTTTGAATCAAAATGAAGTCCTTATACATATACTTACACAAGAATAGTTAATTTTTCAAATCACTAAGGAGGACTGACCTCCTCGGCACGAAATATTTCTTCCGAAATATTTCTTCCAAATGGAAAGTGATGTCGAACTGATAATAAAGAATAATGGTATTTAACGAAAAAAACACAATTTAGCTAAACCAGGCATATTCTTAGCTATTGGTGAACATTTTGCAAAGGGGGCTATTTACTGGTGAGGGGGCTCAGGACTTTACCCTATATTCTCCCTAGCAAATACTGTGTAGTCACTAAAATTTTTATTTCCCACATGTGCAAAGTCTATTTTGATGGAAAAAAATTACCGTCAAACTGTCTTAGTTAAATATTTGACAACATTTTTATATCTATAGTACGCCCAAAGTGAAAAAATTTAAATTTAAATTTAAATCAGGCTGTGCGCCGTACGCAAAACGTTTGAAAGCTTATAGCTCTCAAACTCTTTGAGCTATTAATTTGAATTTTTTTTGTTGGTAGACTGGGCAGACCCCATCCACCTTTGCGGTGGCGGAGGTGTAAGGGGTCAGGTTGGGGAAGCGTTTTAGTCGGAAAATTTTGGTTTCTCGATCTCAGTAACCGTTTAGGCTAGGAGGCTTAAACTTGGAATTTATATAGAGCATCGATTATGAACCCATTTCCAAATTATGTTATAGTTAAAGCGTGTGGGAGAGGGGGGGGGGAAATAATGCGTCCGAAACGCTCGAAAGCCGAGATCGAAACACTCTAAAATCCATATCTCCTAATCGGTTAATGTCACGAAATTAAAACTTAATGAATAGCTAGGAGAATAAATTGGAAACAAACTCTTAAGTAGTGGCAGTGGCGTACGAGGGTAGGGATTGAAAAACTTTAGACTTTGATATCTCACAAACCAATGGCACTAGAAAAATAAAATGCTCCACAAACAAAGATTTTTCAAAGTAAAATCTTTTAAGGGGCAGTGGAGCAAAGAAGTGGAGGGGATAAAATTTTTTCATAAAAATCACGTTTCATATCTCAAGAACAATGTAAGATAGATGCTTAAAACTTTTACCAGACGTAGCGCTAATAGAACCCGAGTCGGGAGTTTGGGTGTGTGGGTATACCGGGTGAGGGTAAAAAGGAAAAGATCCTATGCTTATATCTTAACAACCTAAAAGGATATAAAGCTGAAACTTGGTACATACTTAGATAGAGCTATAGTAGTGGCATGTTAGAAAAATATATTTTTTTTTTGGGTAAGTACGGTACGGGTGAAAATAGAATGCATATATTTTCACTATTTTCGTCCCTACTATGAATCAAAGAAAAAGAGATTGCGACAGCTAGCGAAGAAAATGGTTAAAGTTCTGTGCATCAAGTCATCAAGAGCGTTCATTTTCATATAAATTAATAAATAACAAACGGTTGCTAAGACGATACATCTAGTAGAGGCATATAGTAGAGAATGCGACCATAGTCAAACGCTCTTAGTGACGTCACAAAAGGTGCGTGTGTCGCAATCTATTATTCTTTGATTCATGATCTCCTAGGTCTTCCAAAATATTGTAATCATTTTTATTTTACGGATCCCTGCAAACATTTTAGCGAAGAACTCGCTTTCGCGAAGTAATTTCGAAATGGAGCAAGAAATGAGAATTTCGAGCTTCTCCCGAGATTCCTTCGTGTCTCTGATGCTGTTAAATATGAGAAGAAAAAAGAGAGCCCACCACTACAATTCCGCTTTGTGCCCGAGATTTCTCTGATTGCGGAATTACAAAGAAATGAGACTACGTGCAGCTATGCTTCGAATTTACTGCGAGATTCCTTCGTTTCTCTGAGTACAATTGAAATTACTCATCACTGTCCTGATCATAGTATAAATACTTACATAGTAAGCATACTCAGCTCGAATTCTCGATGTAAACACATCAATATGCGTACAATCTACACGTATTCAGAAGCTGCGTCTCTTTCAGTCATGGGCGATTACTCTGACACTCATTTCTTTCTTTTTTTGCACGATTTGGTATGTTTGGAATAGTAATTAGGGAAAATGACGTAAGGATATGGCAATACAGGAAATAAGCATAAAAACATCCAAAACAGACAAAAAAAGCGGTAAAGCTATATTACACGTACGTAATTGAAAGAGACGAAAGATTTGGCTCAGTCATCAGCTGTTTAAAATTTTGAGAGGTACATATGAGAGGCAAAATTTTTTTATGCGAAAAATTTTGTGGACAATGAGGAAGATACGGAGCTTGCTTCCTATGTAAGTATTTCTACTATGGTCCTGATAATGCTCGAAACAGAACGCATTGATCTGTTTACTGTTTAGTGGCACGCGCGCAGATACATATGTTCAGTTGAGTTAGAATTGATTAATTAAGTGTACGCAATTAAATTTATTTTATGTGAAAAACAATAAAAAGTGGAGTAAAAAATATTGAACTGTTAATATGGATGTCATACATTTAAGACAATAAATATTTTTCTACCCTATTTTTCTCTGCTTTCTATTTATTTCTACAACTCAGTCATAACAGATGCCATGTAGTGCCAATGACAATACTGTCCACGGACATTATTTCCCGCTTAACATTAATAAATGTCCAATTCCACGGCTCTATTGAAATGTCCGTACAACCTCGCTCTGCGCGAATCGCTTACGACACGAGAATAGCTCGCTTCTCTTAATATATAAGCAATATATACAACCACTACCACAACCGCATTGTGCACCTAACTTCGTTCTCACATCACTTTCGGTTCGTCTTCGAACCTACCGCCATTCGCTATCGAAAGAGAATCTCGGGTTAATAAGTCGAGAAAGGTCGAGAATCATGTTCCTTTTCCTTCGCTGGTCGTCTGTTTTCCGTTCGATATCGAAGTTTACGCCAGAGATTACGGTTTGCTAGCACATCGTTTTCGAATCATAATGTTTGCAGGGATTCTTCATATGAATATGTATGTTACACACTTCCACAGGCTTGTTTAATAATCACCTATTTTAAAGTTTTTTCCTTTTTCAACCCGTAGACCGCATCCCGGAATATGACTCAATTATGGTATTCATATATTACGCCCTATTCTAACCGCTTCCCAACGTTTTTTTTTAGGTTTTCACTCACATAGTAACCTACACCGCAACTCAGAATTGAACTCGTTCCGAACTTCTGCCGGAAAAATAATAAAGTTGCTCCCAGACTGTATGGGCATATTTTTTTTTTTTTTGTAAAGATCAATGCTGTAGTGTTTATTTCATAAACTTGAAAATGATACTTTGCTTATTTTATCGTAGATTATTTTACAAAACCTTTCAAAGGTTTTAAGGGCTCATATCACTTTGAAAATCGATTTTTTTTTTCTTACAAATTTTTATGTCTTATACTTTCAAGAATTATAAAAAAAATTTGAATTTATAAAATTCCACTCCATTACAACGTTATAGCACTAAACGTGACCATACATCGGTTTAAAGCGGCTTTCTGGCTATTTGCCGCGCCACTCTCAACAGCAGTGCTTAGTATATATTTTTTCGCAAAAGCCGAGTGTCAAATAAAACAAGGTCATTCATATGATCATCTGTGAAAACACGAAGGAAGAAGAGGAAAAAAGCGTACAGTACGAGGCTAGAATGGGAGACTAGCCGTAAGCTAACGTTTTACCTATCATAAACTTTAAACGCGTTTTTCTCGAAACTATGCTTATAGGCATGGATAACTCAGTCAGTTTTCAATATTTTTCAACTTTTTTTTTTTTAAATTTTGATAAATGAGCCGTTGTATTTGAAAGTGGAATAAGTCCATTTTGAAAAAAATATTTTTTGTGACATTGTAACATTATTCAATACAACACGAAGCAACTTTCTGAGAATCTGTTGATGCAATTGTTTCGTCACACTTTTAACAAATACCAGTAAATTTTTCTGAAAGATGGCATAAATATTTTTAAACATGTTAAAACGTAAACTGTTAAGCATGTCGATTTAAAAACGAAATGGACTTATTCCACTTTCAAAATCAACGGCTCAAATGTTTTCTCTATAGTTTATCGAGAGCTTTTTTTAATATTTTGTTTGGAACTTTTTTTTACAAATTATTAAACGCAAATTTTTCTTAAAAAAACTGGTTACCAAGGTTTAAAATACTGTAACTTACTTATTTTTGAAAAAAAAAAAAAATTTCCTCCGACAGACTATATATACTACATTCTTTTACAAGATTCTTTTACAAGATTCTTTTTCATTTTTGCAAATTGAATTATTTTTAGTGAAGTTATGATGCCGACCAGCAGGCGCCCTGGTTTTCATAAGTTGTCCATTTATACCAGTAAAAAACAATGTTAATATTAAAAACAAAAAATTTTTTTTTTCTGTCTATAGTCGAATATATAATAAGAAATGTGAACTCAACAATTACATTTTTTTTCACCATATAACCTTCATAATAATTTTTCAAATTTACTCGATTTTCAGGGTGTTCAGAGTTATATGAGCCCTTAAGTCTACTGATATGTTTGATATTCTAAATCATAATCATGTCATCAATCAACCTGAAACTCACGACGATTCAGAAAATTCACCCTTTAGAATTTATGCGCTTCTAAGAGACCCTCGATGTAATGTGTCACAGCGTGACCTAGGTATGTAGCTGCATATCCTGTTAATTTGTTTTCCCCATAATATACCTACGCGGTGATCCCCATAACAAACTGTGTGTAATACGTACATCTATGATTATAAATGTGTGGATAAGGGTAACCTCTAATGCACTTTCCTCCGCCATTCACAGACTTCAAAACCCTTTTAACCCGTTTTCATACTCAAGCATTGTTTCGTAAAACTCAACAGGTTGGTTGCAGTAAAGGCATTTATGTGGAATTTAAAGAAGACGTTCGAGCGTTTGTTTTTAAATTCACGGTAAGGAATTTATGAGTTAATGAGCAAATTTTTCTACAAAGAAAACATACGAATATAAAAGAAATATTTCTGTGTTTAAAATTTTTTGTATAAATTTAAAAAATAAAAAATTAATGAGACCTACATATTTACTTTAGGCAGATTTTGTCATTCACTTTTACAAGATCCGTCGAGTTCCGTTGGTGAATCTTCAAAATTTTCTAAGGTAGGTACCTATGTATGTTGGAATAGGTATTCGGATGAACAGCAGACGGATTTCCAGGCATTGGATGCTTTGAACGAAGAACTGTCATCAGTTTGGGCGCAAGTTTTTTATGTTTCTGGTTTAAGGATTAAAACTACGATGCGGTAAAAAGTTCTTATGCCTCTGACTCGCTAAATAAACAAAATATTATTTTTTATTATTAGTCTGAGCCTGCTTCCCATCCTGCAAATCCTTTTCTTTTCGCCGATGATTACTTCTGCTCGCAGAATGGAAAAATGCTTTAGACTTCTGGGCATCAATAAAAAGAATAAGTTAGTTCGTGTACCGTCATAAAGAAATGATACCTAATAATATACACATATGTAAGTACATTGGATGTGAACCTGTAAATTATAGTTGAATATACCCTCTTTTAACCGTTTTCCATTCATTACCCTTCCGTATTCTTAGATTCTAAGCTGTGATGTCAACATAGACGTAGACGAAGCAAAGTATACTATATATATACAATCAAATCAAGTCGCTTTTGCCGATTTACTGTAGATATAAACGGTTTCTTCCTTGCGGTTAGTCCATGATAGCCAGCAGATCGAAATGTTCTTCGCACAGATTCAGGATGTAAGACTTTACCGAAGTCATTCTGAATATATTTCGCCAACTCAGGTGCTGTTATCTTAGGATTTTTTCTCACTTTTTCTAATACTGATCGAGTATTACGCTCACTTAGCAATCTAGGTCGCCCAGATCTTGGCTTATTATCGATACTGCCAGTAAATTTAAATTTTTTTTACAATGATTTGGACGGTGGGACGACTCACTTTGACTATTCCGACGATTTCGCCCAAAGATTTTCCTTCCTGTCGCAATCTAACAACTAAAAGGCGTATATCCTTCGAAATTCCTTTTCTAGAGCTCATTTTTCCACTATTTCAATGCAATCGCTTATCGAAACTAACTCAAAACAAATATAGTGAAATACAAAAGAGCAATACAATCAACAGTTTTCAAATTTCGGAGAAATGACAGTTAAGAAAATGCAATTCGTTGAATTAATTTTGCTGTATGTAGACTTTTGTGGTGTGCTCATCGCTCCTTTTTTCGTTTTTCTAAAGAAATAACGGATTCTTTTGGTATTTTTTGTTACTTTATTGTTTGTTTCATATTATTGCATATTCTAGCTGTTTTGATTTGAATGTAGTGTTTGTTGTTTTCTTTATATAACATAATTAAGCGGTGTATGTAGACTTTTGTGACTGAGTGTACATACTTGGAGAAATTGAAGAAAAGCAAATCTTGATCCATAAATATGGACATATAATATATATTTTGAAAACGGTATAAATAGTATAAATAGGATTGATTTCACAGAAATATAATAGTAATTCAAATAAGTTATATGGTAATTGCACAGAAAAGTGGAGATTTATATCTTCTTGTTAGTACTCTTAAGCCATGAGCTCAAAAATAACTTATTAGACAATCTTTTGGTGGAAAAGATGTTCTAAGTAAAGGGGAGTATTTCCTTGTCACGTTGTAGAGTTTCGGGTAAACTGATTTCATTTCTTCCCAGGCATTAAATGGATTTTGTTGTAGGACTATTACTGGAGCATTTAAGTAAAATTCATCTTGAGGCAGGTTGGATGTTGATCCTCCCACAGGTCAAATTCGTCACCTGAAGCCGAGGTAGATGTTTCGCGCGTAGTGTCGATACTTTCTGCCATATTGACATTGTCGATTTTAGGCCGAAGGTTACTTAAGGCTTGTGAACAGCAACAGGGTTATTAAAATAAATTTTCTTAAACCTTGGATCCAATAAAGTATATGCTGGTAGTAGAAATATTTTCCCTGCCTGACCAAATCGTCGTTCATATTTCGATATAACCCTATCTTTAAATTTCCCTTTCTTCGTAGTGATAAATTATTTTTCCCAACTGTTAGCGCCCGTAGTAAATAACCGGAATGACTTGGATCAACGGGGAATCGGGGTAATATTCACGGACGAGCGTCTGGCTGACCACTTCACCTCCTAGTGTCCCGTTGGCAGTAATGAAGTAACTCTAGCATTACTTCAAGGCCTAGGCCCGATTTGGGCTGTTGAGCCATTGATTATTATTATTATCTGGCTCAACGTACCATACGTCTCACCACTGATTTGATTCGCCATGTCTTCCAATGGTCTCAAAATGGAAAGTATTTCCGTTGTTTCTTCTTTTTCTTTTGAAGTTATCATGGAAGGCACATCTATGTACATGGTTCAGCATGATCTGCATATGGTATCAGTTTTATCAAACGCTCCAACATATAAAAACAGGGGTTCCATCTAGTCTTCACGTCCAAGAGAAGCTTCACTGTTTTTCCCTCCGGTACTCCTGCGTTCGATTGCTTTTTACTAACCTCGTCATTAGCATAAACGTGACATTTCATCCCAATAACAATATTTCTACATTTTCCGATGAGCTCCTTCACCTCGGGAATTTTCACACACAAGATTTAGTGTATGCGCAAAACAAGGTACCTTCATGTTTCTGTTTAACAAATTGGCAACAATCAAAACAAATTAATCGATAAATCAAATGATTAATCGAATCAAGAGTATCAAATGATTAATCGAATAATCGAAAGATAATAATCGATTATTTGAATCATTTGATTAATCGTTGCCATCTCAGGTATAATAGTGTAGTGGAATGTTTCCACTGTAAATTATCCACTTTAAATCGATGATTTTGTCACTGGCAATGCAGTGAGAATTTCCGTTACTTTGATAAAATATATTTTTTATCCAAGTTATCGGGATTTCCATTTTTAAAAATTAATTGCTTTTTCTTGTCAGTCTTAAAAATATTTCTCAACAACCACATATGTATAAACCTAAAATAATTAAATAATTATCGAAATATTTAATTTAATTTAATGATATAATATTAAAAAGTATCAATTTATTTATTCTTCAATAAATAAAATTATTATGTAATAATTTATAAATAAAATATCAATGTTTAAATCGTGTTATTAAGCGAAGTGATAAATAAATATAATATTTAAATCTCTGTAAAAGATAATCTTACTACAAAAAGATAATTTAAGGATATCTAACAAAGAGACCCCCATAATAGGAACCATTTCGTAGAGCGATTCATGGAGTTGTGACATTGCGACTGCTCACTTGGGCGCAGGGAATATATCCTAGTCCTAGGTAAAGAGAAGTTATTTCTATGCCAAATGCATCCGCTTTCGTCGATTCAGTTCTTCCAAAAGCTCATGATCGTTTCGCCCTTTCACAGGTAACTAATGCGACTGATATCGGCACGCCTTGAAAAACTGTGGCGAGGACCTTGATAGCCCACCTTCGGCTTGGATTCACCAGGGGCATTATTCAGTCTTTGCTGCATTGTGGTGGATCTATGGTATGTTTCGTCCATGGTTACGAAACGGTACAAAAAGACCTTGTTATTAATTATTATTGCCATTGCGTTTAAACATCGCCAAACAATTCTTCGGAATGGTCACACAATCCAAAGTCGGATTGAGTTAGAAATGTCAAATCCTTAAAATAGTTGACAGTCGTGTTGTGTGGACTGTTGCCCTATTTTGATGAAATAAACTCAGCACTTTATATCCGTTATAATTTCTACTTCTTTTGATAACTAAATATGTAAAATGTAAATCCAACTCGCATTCATAGAAACTAATCGAATACTGTCACTTTATTATAAACTCGACGAAAATTCTACTCCAACTTTCGATACGAAAACATTATCGAATTTTTTTAATAGTTTATTATTTTTTTGCATTGAATTCTACACAAAATAAAACAAACACCAGATTTTTCCGATCGGTAAAAGTTTTGGGAAAAAAGTTAGTTAAAAGTGGAACAGTTCGGTAATATTTTGGTATTATACATTACATTTTCATATGTATTTTTTATTATATTTCAAATGAAAAACAACACGTAATCCAAAAAAAACCCTTTGCTGTATTTCCTTAATCTTAAATACTAATTACACTAACTCCAATTGTCTTACGACCAAATACGAAAAATATTAGTTGGAATGGGTACAGATACTTAATAGCTCTAAAGTAAGTATACTATATATAAGCAGCACTGAATTTTATACATACATATTAGGCAAAATAAAAAAGAATTTAAACTTGAATTTGAATTTGAAAATCCAATCAAAAACAGAAGAAGGTTTGAAAACAGAACCAATGCCATCTATGTGATTTGTATTAACAATATAAATAAAAAAAGGAAATTTGGAGAGAAAACCATTGAAAAGAGATTAAAAGTAACCGATTTTAGTTTTTTCGCTCTCCTGAAAGATTTTTTTTCCGTATTTTTATCCATAAATTTCCTTTTTCTCGAAACTGATAACAGATATCAAGATGATTTTTTTTTTTGTTGGATAGAAACATGGTACTGAACGAAGGAATTTTTAAAAAGTTGACTATAAATATTTTTTCTTAAGTTTAAAAAATATGAAAAAGTTTTTAACTTTCAAAGCTTATAAGTCAATTAGTTTTTAATATTTTTGAAATTCCTTCATTCAGTAGCATTAGACTTACTAACATAATAAGTGTAAGAAGTTTGATTAACATCGGTCGAGCGGTTCCTGAGAAAAAAGGTACAGGAATTTGTATGAAAGCTCGAGAAGTCACTAGCCCCCTTAACATTAATTGCACCATTGTAATTCATGACAAATATTGAGCACCCATTCAGTTAAGAATCCCGTATCCCTTTATGCCTTCTATTCTCATCACAGGAATTAATTGTTTTTAAACGTCTATCCAGACTTAAAAACCAGCCTCCTCTCATGGAAGAAATCTTCAAAAATTTCATCAATTAAACAAAAATAATATCACACGGGTCAGATAATTCTACCAATGCAAATATGACAACAATTAAAGAGGGGTTTCAAACAAAATAACCTTATATTCTTAAATGCTGCATACCAGTAGGACTTTTCTTGTAGTATTTTACTCAAAACTGATCGTTGATGTTTATAGCTAGCTTTAAGTGTTTCTGAATTATATAAATTAATAGGTCTTAATTCTTTCTGGACTTTTGATATCGCTCACTTAACTACCGCACCATCGAAGAGCGTATTTCTGTAATATTCCAAATATGGTATATCTTAAATCTACCTCAGAGTCACGGCCAAATTCAAAATTAACGAAATTGCATTTCATGTGTGAACTTACTAACTAAATAATACGCGTTCAAATAGCTTTGTCAGAAGTGTTCTAATCTCACCCCCAAACACTGCATCAGTGAGGTATTGATAATATGTATTTATGAAAACATTTCCACGGGTTCTTGGGATGTATGAGAACAAACGTTTGGGCACGGCGGACATCGGGAGAAAGTAGGTTGTGTTTGAAACGACCCACATTGGGCGCCGAATTGCACTATTGATAATTCAAATAATTTCAACTTTAAGAAGACGAACTATGGCTAACATTTAAGAAAACATAACCATCTTCCTTATTTAATATCCTAAGCCAACATCTTGTTATTTGGGAAGTAGAGCAGCATTTACATTTTCAAAAATTTAAAGATTTGTATGCAGGTCACCAAATATAGAACTATCGCCGAATAAAAAAGTTCAAGAAATAAAAAAAATCTTTATTGGCTTAATGATTCCTTCGGCTTGCTCGATATTGCTATATCTAAATTATATCCACTTTTACTTGATGTTCCGCAACATTGGATTAGTCAATCAAGTATTCTTTTGCAGACACAAATACAAAATATTCTAGATCACAATTAAATCGAGACGCAATAGTTTTAATATGTATTCGATTAGATTAGACCCGTTTCCGACTCAGTTCATGGAAACCTGCGATTCGTAAATAATACGACGAAAAATAGTTGCCAACCTACTTAGGGCAAATATTCTTGCAAAAATTGGTTACAGTTTAATATTTCTATTAGCCATCACACCTATGTAGCTCCTAACGAACTGCAAACATCAATTAATTTAAGCGCGAATAATATTTCAACAATGAACAATAAATACGAGCAGTTGCTCGTATCTATTGTTCATTTTTGAAATATTATTCAAATAACTACGTCAATATTCAGTCAACATTAAGTGATAATCCTTGTGCACAGTCTGAAGTCTGCATATAGTTACTTATTGTCTCGCCGTCATAAGTCATATCGTATCGCCTCTTATTACAAGTGCTAACTAATTATCACATGGGAAACAGTCAAAATTCACATACCTATTTCCTATAACATTTTTACAAAAAAGAACAAACGAGTGAAGCGTTAATTTATAGAGTCACAAAGTCCGAACTTTAACTAAAATCAGCTCAAGTGATTAGAGTGTGAACTTGAAAATCTATTAGCACATCAAAAATCATATTTATCGTTCAATTGGAAACAGCAAGAAGTTAAACTGGAAATAAGTCTTTTTTTTTTAAAAAAATGCGTATTCAAATATGTAAATGTAATATCAGGAATTACAGAATGTCCTACAAATAGAATTGAATTTGTTATGGCTAAGATGTTGGACCGCGTTTCAACTTTAAAGGACAAGGAAAAATTATTCTATCTAAAAACCAGAACTGTTTAGCTGTACCTCGGCGAAAAATGTGTTGTACTGTAATCATAGACTAAGGGGGGGGGGGGGGGGGGGGGTCATTTCATGTTGATAGAAAGTAAAGGACAATTACGAATTACAAATTATGTGCAATTCATACCAATTGCTTCGGCGTGCTTTTGTTGTGGAAAATGTCTCAAAACCCCAGATCAACTATGGGATGCATTTAGCCATTAATATTTTGGCATTTTGTACAGAGTTCGCGCCTCATATTGGGTGCCAATGTTTGCGTTGCAGACAACATGGTACTGATATTCAAATTGGCATGACCGACTTCTTGTTGTTTATTTATATTTCAGGCATAACACTTGAGTCCCTTAGGGTCATTATAACGATCTTCAGTTAAACTCTAACTGGGTGCTTAACCGGAAGTTTTGTATGAAAATCTGTCAGTTAAAGTTGCGGTTAGAACGTAAATGAACATCGTAAAAATAGCCCTTAAGGGAGCTAAAAAGAAAATGGTCCTTGAGGGAGCTAAAAAGGAAATGGCCCTTAAGGGGTTTGATTTTTCTTTCTTGAGAGGATTTTAATCGTTTGAAATCGTTTTTCGTTCATGTAATACGCCTGCATCATTCGCTGTGTATCAGCGAACTAATTTTGATTTTACAGAAAAAAATAGTGTTATATGTTTTCAAATTTTTTCAAAGGCATAACTATTAAAAATCAATAATTTTTTCATTGATTTATCTTCTAGAAATACCAATTAATTATACTATCTATGATACTTTTCAATGAAATGCGGTCTTCTTATGTAATTCTTGCCATGAAAATTGTCAAAAATGGCTTCAGTTGACTTCATATATTATTAACAAAAATGAAATTTTTTTTTATGGAAGTCCTTCTTTGAGATTTTTTCTAGCATTATATTAAAGAAAATGACATGTTAATTATTCAAGAAATATTTGTTCAAAAAATTCGAATTTACGCATTTTAAAAAAGGTTCAAGGGTTGTTGATCTAATAGCATTTTTTCCAATTTTTAAAATTTTTTTGAAATTTTTTTTTATGTAGGTATGTATTAGTTTACATACCAGCTAATAAAATGGTGTAATTTTATTTTGTTTTTTTTTGTTGCTATTAACGTGAAATATTTGTAAGAAAACAGTCAAAAATCATCAAAATTGGTTGTACCTGACCCACGGCCCCTTAAGGGAGCTGAAAAGAAAATGGTTTCAGATTCTACGCTGCTCAAAAATTTGTCCATTTTGCTAATTTTTCAGTGAGAAACAGTTTTTGTCACTAGTGAGTGTTATGTATAAACAAGGGTGTTGCCAGTTTGTCTGCTACTTATTTGATACAGTAAGAGTGTTTTTTTTCAATTAGATTAAGATCAAAATCATTCATTTTATATTGAAAAGAACAAGAAAGAGATGATCCAAAATCTCAATCTCAGAGATGATCCAAAATCTCAATCTCAGAGATGATCCAAAATCTCAATCTCAGAGATGATCCAAAATCTCAAAGTTAGATCAATTTTTCGCTCTAAAGCTTATTTAAATTGTCACTATTCCACCATTTTCACAAATGGCGCCCTGCGACTCAGCTGATAATGCACCATTCGTGGCAGGTATTTGCACCCAGCAGGCAGAGCAGGTTCGTTTGATGGTGGTAGGTGGTATTGACAAATATACCATGTGCTCTGGTGGCAAATTTCGGAACTATATATGCTACACAGAAAGTGGCAGTTTCATGTTATTTTCAGACAAAATTCAGATTGAGCTCAAATAAGAGGGTCCTACTAGAAAATATTACTTCAAGTGAACTTAAATTATTGTTATAATTGAATAAGAAGGACATATGTTTCATAACATATCAAAAACAAAAAAGAAATCAATTTAAAGTGCTAAAATAAAAGAAAAAAGTATTGAAAAACGGTCTACGCTCTTTTCAAATAATTTAATAATTATTTCATATTTCTTTTTCCTAGAACATTAAACATTTGAGAAGTTATTTCGAAGTTTAAATCTCCCATTCATATGGAAAAATTGTTTATTTTCTGACTTCGTTGTGCGAGAATGAGCCCATGATTTTCAAAATGTAGAACCGGAAATGAGCACCTTATTATCAACCAAACCGATCGCCATCAATCTTTATCATGTCTTTCATAATGAAATTAAGAGAGAATCGAAAATTCACCGAGCTCGGAATCGTAAAAATACACACGAACCGCCCTACAACAGTAGTCAGCTGACGAAAATGTGTATAGCATATCTGGTAGTTTTTTTTTCCCACCAGGTGGAGATTTCCAACTTTACCATTCGTCAATAGCAAGATAAGGGGTAGTTTTTCATATTTTGTTCCAAAACCACCGTAAACTACAAGCCTGCAACTAGGGAATCTCGCACGCACACTTTAAAATCAAAGGGGGCCGACGTTCGAGTTGTGAAATAGTTGTATTTCGCTGTGATTGCTGGCCATTTCAAACAATTTCTTTACAGTTTTCGTATTTATTAAACGAAATATAAAAAAAATAGGTTCTGATTTGAAATAAGCGGATAAAAAATTAAATATTTGAATATTCAGTATAATAAATATTGTCATTTATGTAGCTTCTCGGACATAAAATTGGGGCAAATTCACAGATTTCAGATTAGTTAAAAGCCTTCATCGGAACAAGAAACGAAAACAATGGTAATAAGAAACTATAACATAAAATAATTGATAACATATAACATCAATAAATAAATGAAGTAAAGTTCACTTCGCAAGGATATAAATAATACTCTAGATAATGTATAATAAAATATCACTTAATTCAAATTGTAAAACAAAAAAAAAAGATTTCATCGCAGATATTTACAGTTATAATAATTTTGTGTCGAGTGAGGTATTTACAGATTTGACATAATTATTTAATAATATATTGGCTTGGCAAGGAGATTAAAAATTTGTTCATAGAAATGCTAGGTATTCCACAGTGACAGTCAGCATAGATATTCACTAGCTGAAACCAAAGGCAAAAGATACTAGTATCTATTGTCTTTGCTGAATCGTATCAGATTTAAGGCTTTTAATAGTTAGATGACAAATGATTTTGTGTGATCTCTTCGCAAATCATGTAAATATTTTTCTTTCTTTACTCTATTTTTCATTAAATCGCAATGATTCTCTGCACTAAACCGCTAAAATTTATCATGATCAATTAGCAAAAACCTTTCTGTGAAAGACATTTCCGTTTATTTTTTAAAAAATACAATTTTTAATAGTTTAAGTACGTTTAAAACGTTCGTGAAACCTTAACCGCCATAGTATTTCACTTGTTGTGCAAAGAACTGACGACCCCCTACGCATACTTGCACACAACCTTGTTGCAGGCTTGTAGTTTACGGTGGTTTTTCTCGTTCCCAAAAACTGTACATGGGTGTTAAATGACTTTTATTCAGTTCTGTTTCGTCGTACAGTAAACGAAACTTTGCCTGCTGAGCAGCTGACAATTTATCCAAGGCATGTACCAAACAGGGTTGTTGCTAAACTAGCTTTTGAGTTAATCCACATTGTTTTTTTAATTGATCCTGTTGAAAAAAACACATTTAGTGATTTTCACTAAATTTATGTAAAAGCCTGTTTTGTGAATAATCGAATTTTTTATAACTTTAATTTATAACTAATTCCAGTAGTATTAATATGAAAAAAGTAATTTGAAAAGGTAATAAAATCATATTAAGAAATTTAAGTTCTTTATTCTCCATTTTGTGGAAAACTGCTCAGCGGTTTTTTATGGTATTCAATAATAATAATTTCTGTTACTTATTTTTTCTGTTTTTTATTATTCTCGTTTATACCTTGTAACATCAATAGGGTTATTCGTTTTAGATCTGCTACTTATCTTATAATGCAAATGATGTTTGACTGATATATCTGTACCTTTGAACTGTTAACCGTCGTAACTATCAAATTTTCGATCTTGGGATTATTAATGTAATTGTATTGTTGGGATGTATATTTTTAAGTGGTAAATCATCACATCCGCAGAGCTAAAGGAAGCCAAAATAATCAATGAGTATTTTATCGTATCTGCCTTATATTGATAGAGGAAATGTATAGTTATAAAATGGTCTCCTGAACATTTTACGAAATGTCACTTACGACAGTTTACCTCTGAGGTATAAATATTAAGATCCTTGTAATCTTGGGAAGAAAGTCCCTTTCATCGACGACATAAAGTATTATTGGTCCAAGATCTAAAGGTCCATTAAGGTGCACAATTCCGTTAAAAGTAACAGGGTTGAACCCTTTCTCAAACCTTATCCGAAAAACAATGGCAATGAAAAATTAGCGACCAGATATTCATATACAATATCGCGATTGACTTTATATGGAAATCATAGAAATTCATTCAATTTCCGGAACACCCAAAGACGTTTAATAATTTTTCGAAAAACAATTTCTTTTGAATAAAATCAAATAACATATTTTTATTGGCGTAACTAGCGCCCATTAAGGATTGGTTTAGCAAAAACAAACTGAAAAAACAGGAAAAATATTTAGAATTAAAAAAATTTGATACATTTTTGCAATGTTATTCAATTCATATCGCTGATCTCATTAATGCGGTAACACGTACGACATGCTGCTTTAAAAATTTAAATATAGGGCGGTTATACTCCACTGAAATTAAAGAGTTCCAGTATTAGTATTAGTAGCTCCATATCTAGAATGGACTGGGACCATATCCAATATTGTACGGAAAATTCTTAACATTATTGCTAAAATTTCATATTAATCACCAGAGACGATTTTAATAAACGTCATATGGCGCCCAACGTGGGACATATATTAAACATTACGAGGGGCGTTCAAAAAGTAACTTAGTCAAACACACACAGCACGCGTATATCAAAAAAAGTAAAGTTCAGTCTTTTGTAAGAGTGCTGTCAAAATTTTAGCCATTTTGGATGCTTAGCTTTGTTTTGGTGGTTGATTGAATACGACTTGTTTAGTGTTTTTTAAAAATGGGAAAAAAAAGAATTTCGTTTAGTGATAAAACATTTTTATTTGACTGGGAAGAAAGCGACCAAAATTCATCAGATTTTGCAAGAAGTTCATGGCACATCTACTCCTTTGTTACCAACTATCAGTTTCAGGGTAAACGAATTTAAGCGTGACCGTACTAGCATCGATGACGAACCCCGCCCTGGACGTTCTAAAACGGCCACAAACCAAGAAATGATCAATAAGGTACATGATATCGCATTAGCCGATTGACGACTGAAGGTGGTCGAGATACCAGAGGCTGTGGGCATCTCAGCCAAAAGCGTCTGGACAATCCTACATGAGCATTTGGGTATGTCAAAGCTATCGGCGAGATGGGTGCCGCGTTTGCTGACTCCGGACCAAACGCGAAATCGTGCCGTTACTTCAAAAATTATTGAATTACTCTACAAGTTGCTTCCGCATCCACCTTATTCTCCAAACCTGGCCCCCTGCGACTTTCTCTAGTTTCCGAATTTGAAAAAATCATTGGCAGGAAAAAGATATGGGTCATCGCTGCCCCAGAGGCCCATTTTGAGGAGTTATCAAAAACGTATTATACAGAAGGGTTAAAGAAGCTGGAGCATCGTTGGGAAAAGTGTATTGAGAGAGACTATGTTGAGAAATAAATAAAAACTTTTCCAAAAACCAAGTGTTTTCTTGCCGACTTAAGTTACTTTTCGAACGCCCCTCGTATGTCAGCAATCTTTCTTTGCCTGTGTCATTTTTGCTGTGATATTATATGATATTTGCTGCTGCTGATATTATACCTACCTATATGATATTTAACTGAAAGAATCTTTAACGCATTAACACTTTGACTGGCACATTTTTTGCCAAAATATATAACAAAATTTATAACAATGACCCTTTAGATGATCAAAAAGATAAAAGAAACTATGGATAGTGAACCATTGATGTAAACATGTATCAAGTCAATTTTCTTTGGACTAGTATAATTGCAAGCGGCTAGTATAATTTAAACTATTGTAGCAAATCATACGCTAACTTTCGGTTATTTGATATTTCGTTTAGTATGATCATCTAGCTACAACTACAGCGTCCATATTTCCTCAAATCGTCGAAATATTCGTGCAGCTCCCATTAATTATTGCAGAGTAAATTATAGCAATATTTCCAGATTAACAGAATTTCCAACTAACGAAGCAAATCTTATTTTTTCGCAAGTACTAATGTCAACTATCAAATGTGTAAGTTCGACACGACTAACAAGGTGCTAACTACTTAGCAAAACATTGAATGCGCCTATGAATTTCAGTACTTACATGTGTGTTTCCATTTCTGAAATTTGTGGTACAAGAAGCAGGAGCAAATAAAGAATACTATCGATAGAATCAACAGGGTCAGAACAATTCCAATCCAAATATCACTGATGACCCTTGAGTACTCCGCGTCGGAGAGCCCATGATGTCCTGAATTGCCACTTGGAATAGTCTGGCTAATGCTGATTTGTTCGCGATCGTTTTCACTGAATGCTGCCAACTTCTCCAATTTGCTCAGTAGCACGCTGTAATTATGTGCCAATCCTAAAGATCCTGGTTCAACGATAGGTGGCACTTCATACTGAAGATGCTGCGTTTCGAGCTTATCCATGACGAGCTATGCAGCCAACCAGGCAGATTCGTTTTTAAAATTGACTGTTTTTGAACTAGGAACAGGTCGAACTGAACTCGAAATTAGCGCAATCTACTGAACAGATCCACGCAGTAGCACCGAACGATTTAAACTGATTTTGACAGTGGATACGCAAAGCTTTTAGCGCTTCCATGCCAAAATTATCAAAACGCTAGCAAATCGTCTTTGTATTTTTTTTATTATATTCTGTATGTGGTGAGCATCTTGTCTGGAGAATTGTTGCCCGTGATAGGGGTGCATAGGAACCTGGTATTGCCACTTCCCAAGTGTCGTCGATACATGCTAATTCGAATCGTATTTGGAGTTTTTCCCATACTGTCTGTTGATATATGTAATTCTGTACTACGAATATGTGCCGATGGTAATTAGACAGTTAAATACAAATTTTAGTCCAGTACACATTAGTCGACACTGAACCAAATAATCGAAAATATTTGCGCGGCTTTTGTTCGATTGGCTGCAGAATATAAGCCTAGATCGCTAATGCAAATCGCAAACTGTTAAAAACTAATACTTTTGTGAATCTTTATTACATAGGTACCTAACGTTAAAAAAAGGTTAGAATTACTGAACAAGCTCGTTGTAATAGAGGAATAAACTAAAAGCATTGTGCCCTTTACTTCGCAAACACTAAATATACATATGTACAAAGGTACATAGTCACTTATAAAATCGTTTGAATACTAACTTATCAAATCTTTGAACATTTTAAATGTTTAACATTCATTCAAACTCGCAACTATCGTAGGTATATGGTACAGAAAATCGGGGATAATAAAAGAGTGCACTTTGGATAGGACTTGCAGGTCAAAATAGAGCCAAATATAGAACCAGAAAAGCGTCCACAATGGCTAAGCTCGCATATTTAGAAAACTAAGGTCGGGGATCGCACTTAACCACAAGCTTATCACCCATAGTCTAACCAATGTTATTTTAAACATCTATCATAATATCTCAAAAACACTATTTCTGCCCTGAGGGAGATAATGACCCTTTCCGGACATAGGGTAGACAGAGCTATTTTGACGCAAGATAGAAGCTAAAGAGCTTTAGCTATTATACTCATAGTATCTATTTCACTAGTTAAGAAACGGCTGCTCTAATCCGCTTGAATAGTTAGCTTCTTAATGATTCAGATATCTAAGTCAAACTGGAAATGTACACTGAAAGAAAAACTATGTTTATTCCAAGGTTGCATTGACTATATTAAGGTTCTTCTAACTATTGACATGCTTCCAGTGATCATGGCTATGATGGTACTAGCCATAGCATATAATTCGTAAAAACAAACTATGGTTGCATTAAACATATATCCCTACTGAAATTTAATATGGTTGTACCAATCATTCTCGTTACATGATGTAATTGTGTATTATAATCACGACAACAATATTCTATGATCAGTGGAACCATATAATTTCATAAAAAAATTCCCAGCCATACCACTCACAGTGCGAAAAGTGTCGTTCGCGGTGTAAGTTCGCTTCTTACAATTTCATGTGTGCTTTGTTCGAGAGTGTTTAATTGTTGTTCAAGTTATTTATTTATGGTCGAAAGTGTATAACAATGAAGAAATTGAATTAAAAAAACTTTTTAATTTAAGGCCAAAAAATATTAAATGTACAAAAATTAATATTGTATTATGTTTAATTTTTTAATAATTTTTTTTTTTGAAATCGTAAAATTTATACATGTTTTGTTTTGCGTTTATCCAAGAATTAATTATATAAAAAATAATTTTTTTATTTTTTAATATCTTATGATTGACCTAACCATTCTATGGAAAAAGAAGGTTACGTGAATCACACAAGGTTTCCACAACCATAATTTTGTTTGAGCTAAACATGTTACATTATTGTAACATAGTTGTGGCAACTATAACCTCAATCATAGTAAGGTTCTCCCAAAATAAGGTTGCCACAATCATATTTTTTCTTTGAGTGTAATAATACAAATTTTCGTACAGAAGAAGATTTGGCAACTATTGAGCATTCAAGTTGGCATGGAAATCCACTAGACAAAAAAAAAATGTTGTCATATTTTCAGAAGTAAAATTAAGATGTTGTTCTTTTTGTTTATTATTTCAATAATACAGTACGTCTGTCCGCCGTACGTCTACCAGTGTACGCAAAATTGTTGGAAGGTTCGTATCGTAGCATCCAAACTCATTGAGCTATTTAGTTTATTCGTGGGTAAACACCGTTAAGGTGCCACTTTTAAGGTGTTAGGTGTATGAGGAGGAAGTGGGAAAGCGCTTAAGACGGAAAATTTTGGTTTCTAGATCAGCAACTGCAAAAAAATTTTCAATCTAGTAGAAGAGGTGTGGGAGATGAAAAACAATTCGTTCGAAACACTCGAAAGCCGTGATTAGGACATTCTTAAATCTATATCTCCTAAACGGTTAATGTCACAAAATTAAAACTTAAAAACTACCTGCAGAAATACTAGGGAAAAAGATTAGAAATAAAATGTTGAGTGATGAGAGCGGCGTGATAGATCGTAAAAAAATGTGGTATGTATCTACATATGTATGTATATTGGTCAATAAATGGACCTTGATAAAATTTTGAAAGATGGCGCTTGAGCATAAAAGTGGAGGGATAATAATATTTCTTACAAATTCCGAATCTTATCTCTAGAATGGCATATGACAGATACTAAAAATTGTACGGAAAGTAGGCCGAATAAACACCTAGTAGGTACAATTTTTTTTTGTTTGTGTATAGGGAGTGAGGGTGGGGGAGGGTGAAAACAAATAATTTTCGATTTTTATATCTTAAGAGCTCATAATGATTGAAAATTATTATTTAGATAAGGATAAAGGCATGTTGGCATGTTGGCAAAATTTAATTTTTTATAGGGTAGTATGGCTTCGGGATTGGAGTGTTTTTCTTATTTATAGTACGATTTATGCTAGAAAGTTTAAACTTGGTAGATGTCTGTAGATTTACTAGCAAAGTAATTTAGTTTAAAAAAAAATTCAAATAGGTATCCATTGACGTATGAAAGATGGGCAACAAAATGATCAAAGTAAATGGAATGCATATATATATTTTTACGAATTTCGTCATATCTATTAGGTTTTTATAAATATTGAATTAATTTTTATTCTACGAATTCCTCACATAAATGCCTGGAATATTTTTTCAAGATTTTGCATATTCAACTTCTAAAGGGGTGTAAACAGGTTATATATATTTTAACGAATTCCGCCATTTCTCTCAGCTCCGATTATAAATCGAATACTTATTCACTTTCACAAACTTTTTTTAAGTTTTTTTGTTTTTCAACTCCTAAGAGGGTATAAATCGGTTGAACACGTTTTCATGAATTCCGTCATATCTTGTAGGAGTGATAAGAAATTGAGTTGGTTCTTACTTCCTCGCACCGTCTTTATTTTAATCTAGGAACTTCTTTCATAATTTTTGGATAACTAACCCCCCCAAGTGGGTGTAAGAAGGTTATATATTTTATCACCAATTTTTACATATTGTTTCGATCTGATGAGATATCGAATTCACTTTTAGTTCCTAAGGTTTTCCATATAATACCCAAAAAGTTATTTTCGGGAAGTTTTAGATATTCATATTATATTGTATACTTTTCCAGTTTCGACATATTTCTTAGGTGTGATGAGATATTAGATACATACATTTCTCCATTTTCTGACATTCAATACCCAAGGGCTTCCAAAGGTTTTCACAAAAAAAAAAATTCAAATTTGTTTCCTAAAACTTAAAAAAATTTACTGTTTCACTTTAAAAGGTAAATTTTCGATACGATTCCGTAAAGTAAACTTAAGCTCTGTTATATTCGTAATCTAACGTAACTACGTATGTATTAAACATCGAAGTCCTACAGAATTTCGATTGTAAAAACTTTTGTGCTGAATAGAAAATGAGTTTCACAACCAAATTTTTAAAGACCCTCCCTATTGATTTGAAGTAAAGGAAATATCTTCTACCAGATCCATCGAAAAAACTGAAGTTTCAAATAAGATTGTATCAACAGGTCCCAAATTAGTGCACCCTAAAAACATTCTAAAGATGAATGATCCTCAACAATATTTACAAAAGAAGACAGATGATGACATATTACTTTCGATATCAATTTCACATCCTAAAGAAAATACCATTAGACAAAAAAATGGTACCTACTTCTCATCACAACCGTCCGAGTGTCCTTTTTACATAATTGTGTTTACAGAAAGATTTGCAGCGAAAAGAAGCCGTTTGTACTTAAACATTTTGCTTATTTTATGTTCGAACGTATCACATTGACTCGAATCGCAACCGATTTGTTTATTTTACTACTGCATCAGGACGTAGAATCGCTTGAAGTGAAGTACTTTTGTTTGTCTGTAAAAACATGAGCTTGTAAGGGATTTTATGTGGTATTTTTATGGAATGCAATGGTTTGACCTATTTATGTTAGAGTATTTTTCGAGATTAAATTAAAGATTAATTTAAAAAACGTAATTTTTCTTGCTTATGCTGATTGGTTACGAAACTGAAAAAAACTCAACGCAAAACACACGATTGTGAGAAGAAGTCCGAACAGCTTAATTCTACTAAACTACCAAAAAATTAGTTACATAATGCAATTTTGCGGATATCGTCATATAGGTATATCACTTCTTTAAATTGACTGATACTTAATGTTACTTCACTTTCCGTATAATGAAAGACTAAAAAATCTGCTCTCCGGTGTAGCGAACTGGAAGTTACAATTGTGAAACTCTTTCATAAAAAGTACAGCATATTCCCGACTTTCTTTGGTTGCTATCATATTAATATTCCGAACTCAAAAGCAACCGCGGAATAAATTATGCAATAATCGCACTTTTATTATTAATATTACTAGCCGCATACCGCGGCTACGCTCACGTTGTTCCATTGCCCCTGTTACTCCCGTTTATCCATTCGTCCTGTTTCTCCCGTTGATATAAAACTCCCGTTTCGGGTACTCAGCTCAAAGAACTGGAGACATTAATGCCATTTTTCAACTTTCACTTTTCATTTTTCATTTTTCACTTTTCACTTTTAATATTTAATTTTTTCTTTTTCATTTTTCTTCATACCCCATCCTCCATCCACCATCCTCCATTCTCTATCTACCATCCTCCATACTTCATCCACCATCCCTAGTCCAACTTACCATTTAGCAATAGCAACGCGAAATTAATACACCGAAAATAAACAAACTGGAGCTAAATCATATGTAAAACATTCAAATGTTGAAATAACTAGCGATCCATCAATTTCGGGAATATATAATTACAGAAAAATTATATTTAAATTGAATTAAATAAACAAATTATATTAGAGGTATAACATTAAAGTTCATTCTTCATTCAGCCAAAATTGAAATCTCTATCTATACTTTGATTTTAAAATCCATCTCTTATGGCAGCGCATTCCGATTTAATTTAGTAGGTATTTGATCGCTGCTACCAATAAACATCTTATAAACAAAGACTTCCGTATAGAACTGACCGCCTCGCTCTCACAGTAGAAAACTGATCCTGTATAGAATCTCTGCGTTTATATACTAAATGTGAGGAGATGACAAATTTCCATCATATTTGATTGCCTGCGTGTGTAATGTTCGAGAAGTTAGAGTAACACAACGCTTAAGGCCTAAACACAATGCACTCGTTCCCTTCCGTTCACGAAAGGTGCGGTTATGTGATCCGTAAAAGTTGAATTTAGGTGAACTCGTCTGATCCGTTCCGTTACGACCATTGTGTGCATTAAATGGCCAGCCCATAAAATCTACTTTGACAGCTGAACGTGACGGAACGGAACGTGAGCATTGTGTTTCAGGCTTTAGGCGTTCAATATAATGACTACTGCAGAAGGTGGAGAAGTTTGTAAGTGTCCCAAACTAGCCAACTGTAGATTCAGAGCCATGGGCATGAGCAGATACTTCTTCTCCGGACTCGGGGACATGGCTGGAGCACAAATTGATGAACTAGTCAAGTTCATTCGCACCTCTCGCTGGTTCGACTATCTTTTGCCTGAAAGCTTTAAAGCTTCAACAACTCCCAATATGGGACTTCATTAAGGTGTCATGGGTGTGGTATCAAAATTGATCAGCCGAACGGTCTAAGTAAGTCAATCCATAGTTTGGATGGCTGCCACTATAACCTAACCTAGACCAACATGCGAGAAGGAATAAAGTGCTCTCCGCCATTGTATGGTGAAAGGTTAAAGTTTTCTCAGTAAAAATTTGTCGTTTGTGTTACTAGGGTACATGTACATACATAATAATTCATATTTAAATATCTTCATTTTTCTTCTCTTGCATGTAAGGGACCGTACACATACTATGTCACGCAAATTTTGACTATTTTGGAGCCCCCCTCCCCCGTTGTCACACTTTGTCGCAAAATGTCATCATCCCCCTCCCTCCGCAGTGACGTCACAAGGTTTAGTATGTTTCAAAAATAAACACACGAAGTAGAGCTAATATTCATGTTTTATATAAAATAAATGAAAAAAAAAAAATCATAAATAAAAGGTGAGTTTTTTTGTGAACTTATCTAGATCAGAGCAGGCTAGAAAATTTACCTTCAAAATAACAACAACATTGCAGTTTTTGTGCCTTTTTTGTAACTTTTTTCCATAGAAGTAGACTAGATTAGAGAATTTAACGCAAATAGCTACTTCGGGGTTCAGTTAACTGCAAAAGGATAGGTTAGGTTAGGTTAGGTTAGGTGGCAGCCATCCAAACCATGGATCGGCTCACTTAGACCATTCGGTTGGTTAATTGTGATACCACACCCGTGACACCTCGATGAGGTCCCATATTGGGAGTTGTCGTAGCATTGCTACAGGGGAGGAGCTAGTCGAACCAGCCACTGGTGCGAATGAACTTGCAAAAGGCTAAACCAAAAGCATATTGGTTTATCGTGACTCATGATTGAGATTTTGTTACATATAAATATGTGGTATATTTCAGGGTTGCCAGTATATTATTATGTTATTAATTTGAAATGTTCCGTTCCGGTTTTGTTACGTCACATATTTCAGATGCTTTCCTTCCCCTATGTCACACTTTGTCACATTTTTGCAGCCACCCCCTACCCCTTTTCGTGTGACGTAGTATGTGAACGGTCCCTAAAAGAGGCATTGAATGTATTTTAATTTTAACCATTTTATAGAAAATTTATCCATATAAAACTTTACTGCAATATTATGTCTTTCCATGCAACGGAAATGATCTATTTTTATCTTAAAATTTAAATAATTACAACTGGCATTTTTTATCCTTGTAGTGAATTGTTTGAAGTTTTCGCTATTTTATTCAAAATTGTGAAAAATTTGCGTAATATACTATTGTTGAGCATGTACACATACGAGTATATTAACTTTAAATATTTAGAGGACAGATGAGTCACATGGAGAGCCACATACTCTAGTGTTAAATTGTGCCTAGATTTCTGCAAATTTATTTTATACTTAATATCATTAATCTGTGCACAAGTACTAAGCTTGTTCAATCCAACGCTTTTACTGTATATATAGGCGTTTTTGTTGCAGGGTTGACTGCGAAGTGCGAATGAATGTGAACTGAATTTTAAATTTTTCAAGCTTCAACTAGTATTTTGTTTTTTTTGTTTTTATTTATTTTAAAACAGAGCAATCACAAAAGCAGAAGCTTGTGTGTGAGTGCTATATTAAACCATAATAATACATAAATTGTTCTATTGAGAAAAAAATATAAAAATAAAATTTTTAGTGAGTATGTCCGCATATAACATAGCAATATGATCTTAAAGTAAATATTTTAATTAGTACAGTATATGTACATATATCATTCAAACTTAACTACTCGTTACAAGCTAATTTTGAAAAAAAATTTCTTTCTTTCTTCTCAAATTTTACCGTACTAAAGCACATTTAAGTACAACACAAATATGAAAAAAGATTGCAGACCGAACAAATAAATGAAATAATGCGCTTGTGAATCGATACGTATTCGTTTTCAGTTCACTTACGAATCACCCTATTACTAAATTTTAATTGACCGCAAAGAATCAGTAAGCTCGGCAAAAATTCATCAATTTACTGGATGGAATAATTAAAAAGAACTATTATTATTGGAATGTTTTCATATGAAATTATGATAATAAAAAAAAGAGAATTCTTCAACCTTTTCTCCTTCTTCCGTTCTGTTTTGCTGTCTTCCCAATTCTCCCCGTTCTATTCTATTCAATTTTTAGTTAACAACGAAAATTTAAATAAGGTCAAATACATTAATTTCAAGCCATCAATATTTAAGACCAAAAAAATTAGCTTTATTTCAATTTTTGTATTTTCAAGTTTTATGACTGGTAGACACCAACAATCAAACAAAAAAAATCCGTCCGTCCGCCGAATACGCCGTATCGTATGCAAATGCTTTTGAAAGGACGTAGCCCACTAAACTTTTGAGATATTAAGTTAAATTATAATTTGTAGGTTGAATGAACCCCCTTATGTGTCGCTGTCCTCAAGGTAAAATATTTATTTTTCTCGGCTCAAAAATGCAAATTAAACAACAATATTAATAAGAGTAGAGTGTATATAATTCACGCCTTTTTAACACTTTTTAATACTGAAAGGGGTTTGATAAAATTTTCACGAATTTCGTTAAGTCTTCATTGACTTCTCTTTGAAAAATGATGAAGTTGCGCCGAGGCTGTTGGCAGATTTTTTCTTTACTCTTCTAAAAAAAAATATCAATTACTAATTAACTACTAATTAATTAAAAAATATCTTACTTCGAATTGGTCGTTTAGTTTTAAAATTTCGCGTAAAACTAAAAATAATAAGCAATTCTTGGAACCTGTAATTAAAATATTTTCAAAATAAATATAGTATATTAATCTACAGAAATATATAGTTTACTTCAGCTTTGGTCAATTGCTCTAACAATGGCTTTAACATCTAAGGTGATCTTCTTGCTGTCAATATATTTTAATGCATTTGTCGTTTCTACTAATGTTTCATTTTCTGAAATACACATTAATGTTAGAAAATTTTAAACACTTATTACCGTCCAAAAATTGTAATCCAGGCAAAGACAATGAGCTTAACATTAGTACAGGTGGTAGACCGACATTTAACTCATAAATTTAATCATAAACTACTATGTCACCACTTTCTGCCATCTCCCAAATAACAATGTTAATGTTTATGATAACGCAAAATACAATTTTAGAACTTGGAGAAAATATCCCTATACACATTAATATTGAATTGTTCTTCTTAATTTGAAACGCGACTTTCCATAACGCTGCGACTCAGGAACTACGGAAATTTCGGAGGAACTATGTATCTTCGATTCAGGAACAAGACAAACTAACAGAAAAAATATGTTGTTTTAACGATACGCACTTTAGTTCAAGTAGTTTTCATTGGTAAAATCTATAGGTTTAGTCTAATTAAATTTGCCTACTTTACAATATTGACAAGAAAAACATGTTAAATTAAAATTGTGACAGTAATAGCTAGTTATAGGAACCATAAACATGTTTCTAGAATCACATCGACTGTTTAATCTGATTCAATTTAATGACATGTTTTTCCATGTTTATTCAAAAAATTACTTTTATCCCTTTTACAGGGCTTAAATATTAAAACAATAATTATATAATTGGTTAAACATTTTTTTAATCAATACAAGTACAATTTAATCAATTTAATATGTTTTTAGTAGCTTGTTCAAATAACCAGTCAATCTATTTTAACAGACAACATTTATTTCTTTGGGTGTACGGAAAAAAAATTGACAGAATTTTTCGTTAAATTTATTTAGTCAAATATTTTTAAAAAAACAATTTATCGCCTTTCATATGAGCTGATAAATTTATTGCATTGGTTTAATTAAGAAGATACCAATATTTAAATTGATTTCATCACAAGTAAAAATATTGTTTCCACAGAGCTTCTCTTCAGTCCCTCCTTTTCTTTCACACAATTTAATAACAAGACGTATATACATAAGTTTATACATAATTATTTATTTTAGTTTAATATTTAATAATATTTAGTTTAATATTTAATAATATTTAGTTTAATATTTAATAATTTTAGTTGAAAATGAAAAAAGCACAACTAAGAGACGACGACGCACCGGCATCAATCTCAAACACCAAATGAACAGAAACGATTCTGTTCGTGAATTGCTGCGTATTTTTACTCAAAACATTGCGTAACTTCGATATATTGACGTAAAATTCAGTTAAAACTGGTCATATTTGCATAATCTGTAGTAAAATTATACAAAACATATGTAAATTTGCATAATATTTGTGTGAATACGAAAAATGCATCTTTTTCAAGTAAATATCAACTTAAGTTTAAATTTTGTGACGAAAAATGCGTTTTTTTACATTTTTCAAAGTTGAGTACTTACTTTCAGTTTTTAGAGTGTACGTAGTTACAAATATGGTCCGATTAACATTAACATCAGTTGATTATGAACAAGTAAAATAAGGTTTTTCGTCAAGTGCCTGTCTTTTGTAGGTTGTTAAGAATCGGTGACATGCACTTAAATCAATCCGAGAAATCGTTAGCTACGTAAACCCAACATTTAATAAGACTCAGTTATGGCTCGCTTTAATGAGCAAAATTGTAGGTACTTCTTAAAAATAATTCCATAATAATTTCAACACGCTATGAGAATGTCGAAAACCCGAAATTTCACATAATATAGTAAAATGATTCCAAGTATTCTAAAAAGGAAAATGTGAGCTTCTAAGGATCATGTTGTTTAAGGAGGAACATCCGAGTAGGAAAATTTTTTTTTTTTCTAAATTTTTGTTACGCTCATCTTAAAGTTTGTAGTCTTAAGAATGTTGTCCGTAAATTTCATATTTAAATTCCAATAATTGTGAATGTTCTGGGCAATTAACCGGAATGGGCCCTTTGTGAACTCTCTATATAGGTGTCATTCACACGCGATTATATCGAAATATACTTTTCAAAGACGGTTCCCAAAATCTTCGGAAAACGACCAATTGCTTTCAAAATTTCACACATTGTTTTTGAACAGGTTTTTTACTTCGCTACGTAGGATTTTTTTATAACTTTTTTACTATAGCCAGAAAGTTTGATAGTTGAGGTTAAAAACTGACCGCTATTTAATGAAAAATTATACTTTACATTTTCGCAATCTTTTTGAAATTTTTGTTTTGAATCAACCGACTGCATGTAATCTTAGGAATCGCAGGCCGTGTTAGCGACGGACCATTCTTTACGCCGACCATGACAGTAGCGCCCCCGGTTGATATACATATGAATATTTATAAAAAAATTATTAGCGTACCTCAACAAACCTGGATAAAATCGAGGAAATAGTTTTTGAGATAATAACTTCTAAAATTCACAAATTTTTTCTGCTTTCTACTCGGATGTTCCCCCTTAAAGCAACATTCGTCGAATCTATTCTGAATTGTTCAGTGTATGTGTATGACAACTGACCATGGAAGGTTATAGCGTTGAACAACGTGTAAAAATCATCGAATTTTATTTCCATTCGAAAAACGTTCCGCACATTGCGTGATTTTTGACCACAAGGACCATTTCTTGATGAATGTGTGAACAACCAAGATGGTTGGATTTGGGACGATACCAATCCACACGAGATTCATCAGCTCCAAATGCATCCCGAGAAAGTCACTGTTTGATGCGAATTTCAGTTTGGCGAAATCATCGGTGCACACTTTTTCCAAAACGAATTTCAAAACTGGTATTGCCAAAACCGTTAAATGGTCGATGATAAGAAACTTAATAATAATCAATGGTGCAACAGCCCAAATTGGGCCTAGGCCTTGAAGTAATGCTAAAGTTACTTCATTGTGAGACCAACGGAACATTAGGAGGTGAAGTGGTTAGCTACACGGTCGTCCGTGATTATTACCCCGATTTTAACTCAGGTACTCATTTACAGGTGAATGAACTGGTAGTCCGGCACCCAATCCCATTTTCGAAAACACTTGTCGCCAAGCAGATTCGAACCTGGTACCAGATGCACCGAAGCCAAGTGCTCTAGCCACTAAGCCACCCAGACTGCGATAAGAAACTTATTGTGGCCTAAATGATTTGGATACCAACAGGATGTGATTCCAACAGGATGGCGCTAAGTGCCTCACAGCGCATGTCACGACGGACATTCTGCAGAGCGAATTAAGAGCATCAATATCTCAGCGACGACGACGTCAATTGGCCAATGTGATCGTGCGATTTAACGCCTATAAACTTATTCCTTTGGGGCTATCTTAAATCGATGTCGATGCGCATAATCCAATGAATTTGTAATGAAAATTATACCCTTCTTTCAAAATATAGCTTTCTGGTTAATGCGTCGTAACTCCGTGACCTTTTTGTTTTGATCAATAAATATCGATATTGGTGCTACGCTATAAAAATTTCAATATATCCAATATAATATATAAATATCATTGTAAATGAGTAGCTGCGAAACTTTGCTTATAAAAAATACTCAAGAGCTGTTAGTCATGTGTTTGAGCAGATCAAAACCGGAAGAAGCACACATCTCGACTACGAAAACTACGAAGTTTTTTATTATGCTGTGGCGGAGATGGTCAGGTGCAACGAGTATCGTTAAGATGTGTAATAAGATTAACAACATAAAAACAATCATGTGACAAAAAAATTGAAGAATAGTCGAAGTTATTTGCATGTACTTACCAATTTGAACTGTGACGGAATCTCCATCGGGAGACGTCTGAGACTGAGCCGGATCACAATTAACAGCAGATCTTGTCGTAGCGTCTGGAGTTGTTGCTGCAGCTTCGCATAAGTTAAACCGGTTAAACCAACAACACGAATAGAAAAACAAGAGTAGCACGCAACCTATGAAAGTGAACGCAATCGCGTTGGTATTTTTCACTTGGATAAATATTCGTTGATCTTCGGTGATCAACAGGTGAAATTGATTACAGGTAATTGTTACGTTTTTGATTGCCTCCGCGATAATTTCGATTGTACTGTACGACGGTATCGCGATATTTTCGCTACAATTTGTTGTTATCATCGTTCCCGACGCGTATTGCACGGAGCGTTCCAAGCGGTTAACATCTCCGTCCTCATTCTTAAAGGCAACTAAACTGACAATGACTAACTGTTGTCTACACACTAGGGGCTTTTCTCACAACACTCGCGTGCTGTATATCATGTATAAATTAATTACTAACTTGTCCATTGAATTATTAAAACTAGATTGACTAACAGATCTACTACAATGTGGTGAACTGAGCACAAGGCATATATGCAGAGTTCAATCTGTTTATCTGCGATTTGTTTACTAAATTGTTTGATCGCCACGCATATTCCTAGCCTGCTCAACCCAAGATGTGCCTGTTAATTGTGAATCGCCACTGTACTCGTACGTAACATAAAATTATAATTTTATTACATCCACATACCAACCTAGTCATATTTGCGAAATTCTACGTCACGATGATATTAATAATAACAAAATCTATACTACGTATCGTTGATAGTACTACGAGGGCTGTCCCACAAGTACCGGACCTTACGTATAGATGGCGTATTTGAAAGAAAATGCTATGGTAGCGCCGTCTTTATAAGGACTAGGTTTGATGTTTGCAGACGCTACGCTGTTTAGTCAATGGCGAACCCTATACAAATATTCCGGTGGCAGAGTTTAAATAAGGCAGACCGAGCTGTTAATATGTATAACGGAACGCATTGGTCGTCGAAATGTGGTGGCCACCAAGTGCGCGAGCTGGCAGACATGTTTTGAAAACTTGTACCGAAGAAAACTGTACCAAAGATGGCGGCAGGGTTTGTTCACAATGAAACAAAACAGCGTCGTGACAATGTTTCAATCGAGGGTTTGGCGATGTTTCACAGCAATAAATTAAAAAAAATTCTGCATCGATTCACAACCATGGACGAAATATGTATGTGTCCATCACTTCACACCTGGGCTGGAACGAAAGAACAGTCAAAAAAATGTACTAAGAGGAGAGAATCGGCTTCAAAGATGGCGATGGAAAATCGAAATTACCGGTGAGAGTTATTTAAAGTTCGAAATACTGATTATTTTCAATTTTAGAACTTAGAAAAATAGCTCGTTGGTAAGAAATTTGGCAACAAAGAAGAGGTGTAGTCTGCGATTGACGGTTATTTTGATGAGCTCGACAGTTCTCACTATAAAGAGGATTCCCAAGGTATCCAACATCGCTGAAAAAAGAAATAAATTTTTTTTTGGTGTTTTCTTGGTTACCAATCGGTATCCAATACTTATGGCCTAGCCCTCGTACATCTGCGACCACTTCCGCTTAGGAATTTGGTGAAAAATTCATGAACGAGATGTTCAAGTTGGTCAAAAAGTCAGTCTTCAAGTTTCAACGAGAATATTTGGTAAAATATAGATCGGTTCGGCTCTGATCTCATGTCCTTGATTTCGTTACCAGGTCATTTCGTTTCTTGGAGCGCAGTTATATTGATGTTTTGCTTTGCCACTTCTTTGATGAACTCTTCTGCCCTAAATAAAGATCATTTCAAGATCCAAAAAGTAGTTCCTTTTTCGATTACGAGATCGTTGTTGTTTAGTCAATCCTTTCCGAGGTTTGTCATTAGGTTCCTAGACAGAATTTTTTCCTGTGATGCGTTGTCGGTGCCTCGTTGAAGACTCGACCTAAAAGACTAGTCATACTTATTTATCACACCCTGTAGAAAAAGGGTTGGAGTTTTCAGCTAAATATGACATGTTGGAGTTCTCACAGATGTTTCATAGTTTTCGCCTACTTCCTGAGACACACGAGTGCTACTGGCCTTTCAGATTAACTCCATCCTCCTTTCTCAACCGGGCTTGGGAACGGCTATGGCGGAGTTTAAGGAACACGCGTTTGTAAACCATTGTAAATCGAATAGTTTTAAGTTGAATATTTATATAATGTTATGATTCGTCGAAATGAATTCTATATGATTCGATCACAACACTAAATCTACAGGAGTGCAGGCTTATATGGTACTATCAGCTGTATTTGGGAGGTTTGTACAATACTCCTTCGGTAGGTTCAAACCAAAGTTGAATCTGACCACTTTCTAACTAAGTCCAACCAACTTTTAGAGCCTTTATACCTAGTGTACGTTAAGTGTTGCACTACCCCAGTTAGAGTAAACCTTAAAATGAATCTATCTAAAAAGGAACTGCTACAACACCGAAAAACAACCCTACCGCAAATGATATAATTGTACATACATATGGTACATACCTACTGTTCATCGTCAGCATTTCATCATAAATAATGATTAACTTATAAATTCCAATTGCATTCAATTTCGCTCGCCTCATGAAATTCGGTGTCGCAAGCATTCTTCTTGCGGAAACATGAGCACCAATCGTGTCCGGTTCCAGAGACAATCCGCAAGAGGAATGTTTGCAGACAGTCGAGGTGTCAGCATTTCTCACGGCATGTGTTGTTACCGTGAGATAGTGCTGACACCTCAAAATCAAAATAATTGTAAATCTAATTGTCTTAGTTTTTAAGTTGTAAATTATTATTGTTCAGTCTTGCTTTTGCCTCCGACGTGTATACTACTTTACTTATTAAATTGATGTGAATAAAATTCGTGAATAGAAAAAGTCGGTTTTTCTTACTAGCAAATACGAGTTCAGTTGTGTTACTTTCTTCTTGTGGTTTTGTGGAATCTTTCGATTCTTTCTTGATTGTGATTGTGCGTGACTGTGCGAATTACCATCATCATTCCCACTGGTGGATCGATTTTGAATCGATACACCACTTATAGAGACCGGATAGATTTTATATCTATACGACTTCTGCTTCGCGGGGAAATAAAGTAATTTCGTCGCGCAATAAAACACCTACATACATAAATCCACTGATGTAAATGGAGAAAAACTTTTATTATTAATATTTTCCTGAATTTCTAACATCTCGTTCAACTTCATAATTTAGTGAAGTAAGCCTTCTCGTAACGACCTGAATCTCCACATAACCACATAAACGCTTACTATGTCATGTTACAACAAAACGTTAACACAAAAGTGATTGTAAGCCCTCGAAATTACGCCTAAAGCAGGTGCTTTAATTAGACTACCCTCACCATAAGCCCAAACATACACACAGCACATGCATGTTCTAAAAGGGAAGGGAAAAAGAATCCCCGGAAAAACCTGTACATCATCTTCAGGGAATAATTAAAGTCAATTACTGAGAGACATGCTCACCCACATAAATAATCTGAGAACCTCATTAAGGCCTCGCCTTACACCGAAAAAAAGAATTGATTTCTTGTCACATGTTACATCCTTAGTTTAGGTAGACTCACAAAATATATACTACGCAAACAAGGCCATTTTTTCGTTAGTTTTACGTTGAAATGGAATCGGAAAGATTTTCTTATTAGATACACCTCCATACACACTACTTGAAGCTTAGTACGAGTTTTGTGCGCTTCATTCAACCTAGGCAAAACAGTGAAAGGGAAGTTTTGCTGTTTTCCTGAGTGTCTCCTCGTAGGGGGAAAATGTCTACTGGAACAAAGTTAACCGGGAAGATTTCTATCTGAAACGTTATTAAGAAATGATTTCGTGCACTTCGAACAAGATTAATCCTTAAATAGCGTTTAACGCATCATTTAGCAGATCCCTTTTTACGATAGCGATACGAATGGAAATTGAAGAGTGCACTTATGTGGTTGAGTAATAATATTCAGTAATTCTATACAAAACAAATAACTGGGGACATTTTCTACCATACTTCATTCGTCTCTTATTAGGAGGCTTATTTTTTTGTTTTTTACGTAGTATGTGTATTTATAGTCGGAGAGCTCGCGACAAAAAATCGCAACAGTTTTGAGAAAGCTAATATTTTGGTATTTGGTTACATTTAGGGTGTATGTAAATATACTAGAGTCAGCAGGTCTGACGTCGGGACACCTGGCTTTGGTGACTTGTCAAAGATTTCAAAAAAATCGAAAAATTTAACAGTTTTGAGAAAGCTGAAAATTTGCCAAAACTTGGTTTTTACAATGATAAACTGAAAACCAATGGTCAGACACCCCAACAGTGGGACCCACCCAGTCAGCACCTCCGCAAAGGTGTAAAGTCGGGTACGCGCAATTTCTGTTACTATGCGCGCAACAATCAAAACTAGTGTCATGAAAGAGTTCTTAAAAAGCTGAAAATTCACCACGGGGTAGTTTGTACAATGACAAACAAAAACACAATTGTCAGACACCCCAACAGTAGGACCCAGCTAATCAGCACCCCCGTAAAGGGGATTGCGCGTAAGAGTTTTAAGAAAGCTGAAATTTGGTACAAATCGACTAAATATAGTTTATGAAAATATCGGTTACATGCACATAATACCTATAAAAGATTCGTTTATGTCATAATATAATAAAGTACCTAGTATTACTTTAAGGTATTGTACATTTTCCATACGGAATTATATTTTCATATAAATATGTAAGTAAAACTTCAATGAACCAGAGCATTGAAACATAGGGAAAATCTACCTACATACGAGTATTTTATACCCATCCATGCAAATTGTTGTTCACGCGTAATCGTTTTTTGCGACACCTTTGCGGGGTGCTGACTGGGTGGGTCCTACTATAGGGGTGTGACTATTATTTTTCAGTTGTTCATTGTAAGAACTACGTCTTGGTAAATTTTTAGTTTTCTTAAAGCTCTTGCATGATTATTGCGCACATAGTAACAGAACGTACCCGATTTAGCACCTTTGCGGGGGGGGGGGGGGGGCTGACTGGGTGGGTCCCACTGTTGGGGTGTCTGACCATTGGTTTTCCATTTTTTGATTGTAAAAACAAAGTTTTGGCAAATTTTCAGCTTTCTCAAAACTCTTGCATGGTTATAACGCGCATAGTAAGAAAAATCGCACGTACTCGATTTAACACCTTTGCGGGGGGGGGGGGGGGGCTGACTGGGTGCGTCCCACTGTTGGGGTCTCTGACCATTGGTTTTCAGTTTTTCATTGTAAAAACCAAGTTTTGGCAAATTTTCAGCTTTCTCAAAACTGTTAAATTTTTAGATTTTTTTGACATCTTTCACAGGTCACCAAAGCCAGGTGTCCCGACGTCAGACCTGTTGACTCTAGTACCTATATTCACATACACCCTAAATGTAACCAAATACCAAAATATTAGCTTTCTCAAAACTGTTGCGATTTTTTGTCGCGAGCTCTTGGACTATTAGTTGTTAACAGTTTCAAATCTTGGAATTTTGAGTATTTAAACTCTAAATGAAATCATAGAGTTTAATGCTGAAGCATTCGTCCAATAATTGCCAGGATAATAAGAGGCAGAAAAATGAAATTGTACACATAAACTTTCCAATCTTTGAAGCGAAAATTCCGAATATAATGCTAATCGAATGCGTAATTCGTGTAACGTGTAAGTCCTTCAAAAATGTATGCAAGTTACAGAATCCACTAACCTTAACTCTAGTATGAGTTAAAGTAGGGATTACTTTTACAGGAATTAGTTTTATATCAAAAGCAAGACTAGGTGCATTAATTAGCACCATCCGTGCGTGCCGCTTGTGTGAATCTTACTTGTAGAATAAAGGATGTAATTAAGGAGAAGGGAGGAAGAATAGAAAAAAAATGATAAGAAAGAAATAAGTAAAGAATAAATAAAAGTTTAAAAAGGTTTTTTAGTTAAAGTTATAAGATTTGTTTAAGATTTTTATAAATAAAAGGGTGCGACAGTTATTATTTTACACGCTGTACAAACATAACGATAGAGTTTGCTTAGTAACGAGTAAAATTTATTTTAAATTATGGATTTTATTATTAGAGATTTATAATTTTTTTTTTATAAATACTTCACGATTTTGCAACAATGTATACAACTGTGATTTTCAAATTATTAGGATACATTTGAGCCGTTGTATTTGAAAGTGGAATAAGTCCATATTGAAAAAAATATTTTTTGTGACATTGTAACATTATTCTATACAACACTTTTAACAAATACAAGTAAATTTTTCTGAAAGATGGCATAAATATTTTTAAACATGTTAAAACGTAAGCATGTCGATTTAAAAACGAAATGGACTTATTCCACTTTCAAAATCAACGGCTCATTTAAAAGCGCAATACAGCGCAATTGACAAATAAAGTGTTTGCGGTTATTTTTCTGGAAGGGGCCAGAATTATTTCTCTTGGAGGGTCCAAGCAGGGATCTGGGGGGTCCCGGCCCCTCCTGGCAAATAACCTTCAAATTGTTAACTTCTGCTTATATTTGACGGACGGTTGCCATAACCTTAAAATTTTTAAGTAAATTCTAAATTTACTGTAATTGTTTCTGTTTGTTGAATTTATTTATTA
Organism: Beris chalybata; assembly: GCA_949128065.1. Classification (NCBI taxonomy): domain Eukaryota; kingdom Metazoa; phylum Arthropoda; class Insecta; order Diptera; family Stratiomyidae; genus Beris; species Beris chalybata. Next base: position 96,301,093 of record OX421895.1, read on the forward strand.
TCAACAAACTGCATACTCACTTATTTAAACTTTTTAGTATACTTACTGACATACAATTTACAAACTTGAAACAAAAAGATTTTGGAAATACGCTTAGGGCCGTATTATTCACCTCGGATTATTTATTACTTCTGATTAAAAACCGGTTTTTCCTCAGAAAAAATCGGAACTACCCAGCAGTTATAAATAATGCGAAGTGAATAATACGGCCCTTAACAAGTTAACTGCAAGTTAACACCCTATTAACTTTTTGACATTAGTTAAGTAAGTTGTTGAAGTAAGTGTTCTTGCGTGACGCGTTTAGTATCGCATATGGCAGCAATGACAGGCCTAGTTTGGCAGAACTCCTTTGCATTAGTCTACATGATAAGGTCGACTAAAAGCTGGACTAGTAAATCGAACTGTAGATTCAGTTTGGCGATCAAAAATTTTGCATTTTAACCGTTTTGCAATTTAATAGCAGAGCACCGTTCAAAATAATAATACCTACATTAGTGCTTTGTTTAACGTACACCATAGCTTACATAGAACTTATTCAACTCGAATGAAAGAGTGAAAAATGATATCTTTATTGATAGAAAATTGAGCCACGTCGCGCCGCTCCGTTTGTCACAAATCAGTAGAAAATCTGATAAAAGGCTTCCTAAGAGCACAATTCAAGAAAGAAGCAGCTTATCATCAATGAAGTGAACAACATACGAGTTTATCCAAAGTGTAAACAAAACTGAAAATCACTTAACTCCAGCCCCCCGAATTTGGAAGCTCGTGACTTAGGCATTCGGGGACCTCTTTAAAGCGCATATCCCCAAAGGAGCCATACAACGATAGTATGACAATCACGAAATGCTCGCAAAAACGTACCCGAGTACTAGAGACAATCACAAAATCAAATATTGGCCTCCCCTAACACTTTATTTACCCACTTACAAAATCATTTCAGTACTTGGATTGTAGCTTTCATCCCCAACATCATCACTCATTCACCCTTCAAAGCATCCCTAACCTAGGCACATTGCGAAATGAAAGCGACGAGACTGGTAGCAATGTTATACAGTCCGGGACGGGGTTTAAAGGTCCCATTTCTTCAAATGCAGCAGCATGTGCAAACGTTCGTTTCGGGATTTCAACCCCCGAAAATCGGGACTTATTCTTCGCTTTAAGGTCAGACCTATCCTGCATAGCAGTACAGTTTTATGGTATGCGTTTGTCAGGGTGTCATTATCCCAGTGGGAGTAGATGATGACTCTGACAGAATGCGAAAAAAATGTTTCATCCGAAGAAATGTAATATTCTCCGATCACCTCACACCCTATATCGAATATTACCATAACAAAGGCACTTGCTATGAATGCCAGAACTTTGTACGAGTAGCACCCTTGCTGCTACGCTGCAGCGCTTCTTCTCGTCCTTATTTATAAATTACTTTGGGCAACTAACAAGTGGGGTGGTTGAGCTGGGTTTGAGGGAATTTTACATTTTCATGAATAACTGTACATCGACGGGGGTAGTAAAAAGTGATCATAACACCACATGCTTGGAAGATTTACTTGATTGCATTCGGTTTTCCCTCTTTGGACAGTATCTAACCACCGACTCACCCCTTGTCTTCGTTTGCGAAAAGTTTCCCTTACAAATGCCCGTACCAAAGTCGGTCTTTAATGGTTTCTGGCGATGTTTATGAGAAACGGTGGCAAGAGTTTTATTACTTTGACGGATTTGCATCAATTTATGGTAAAATGTGAATATTGCAAAAAAAAAGGAAATGATTTTATGAAGCGATTTCTGTTTGTAGTGTGTTTGGTTTTTTTAGATGTCAAAGAAATTGTGTGTTTTCTCAATTTAAGTAGTACTATAAATGTAACCATTTTTAATATAAAATAACCTATGACCAGAATTTGCATATATACAAGGTGGCGCAAAATTAATCATCCAATTCTGATTTTAAATAACTTCTTTACTAAATAAACAAATTTTTTTTTGATTAGTACAAATCTTTAATTGGACCTTTATAATTTTTTCTGTTTAGTGGAGAATATGATATCCTTCAAGTGGCTGCCGCCAGTGCTGATACAAATTAGTGCTCGTTTTATCACCACTTAACAGAAAAAATTATAAAGGTCCAAATAAAGATTTCTATTACTCAAAAAAAAAAAAATTTTTATTTAATACAGTAGTTATTCAAAAACAAAATTGGATGACTAATTTTGCGCTACCTTGTACATACATAGGTACATATATGTATATCTTTTCAAATCAAAACTGTTGACTGCATTTAGTTGCCGGTGACATTTGAACTGATAATTACTGAAGTGGTTTATGATTCAATTTTATAGTTTTATTGGATGACTTATTACTTTTAGTGAACAATGCAGCGCGACGAAAGACCTTCTCTAAAATGAGTTCGAAGTTTTTCTTTCACAACGATAATGAGAATGGAACTGGAAACGTGCCTATTGATGGTGCATATTTTCCTGCTGTTGATCTTCACGTAGCAATTCCAAACGATTCTGATCAGGATGCTTCGAACGTGGATGATCCAAACTGCGAGCATGAACAAGTACAATACAGCTTCTCACAATACATCCCAAGCAAACCAGGAAAATATGAAAAAAAATGTTGCTTCGTTGATGCTGTCACCAGGTATTCTCTGCTTAGTGAAGTATATTTAGGTGCCCAAACAGGACAACAGCGTGCCAAAAATATTTCCTATGATCTATTACTTCATCTATGCCTATGTTATCTATGTATATACATAACAGTTATAACATCATGGGTAACTTTTTTAAAAGTTTCTAATTGGCATGAGATTTGTTCGGCAGAACTACTACCATTATTGACACAATTACATCCAATGAACCACAATTACTGAAACAGTTCACAGATTTAAATGAAGCCCAACTTAGAGAAGTTCATGCATAAATTTTTAGCTTCCCAGATTGTATGTGCATGTGCTCGTTATGTCTTCAATAAGAAGAAGGACGTTTCATTGTTGTCAAGGAAAATATTATATCAATCAATCAGAAATCCTGATATGACTACAAAATATAATGCGACCAATGGAAGTGTTGATACGTTTACCGAAATGGGCATACACTTGTAAGCTCAAGACCAACAAAATACTTAATAAAGTAATACATATAGGTATATACATATATATTTTTTAAAAAAATGGTTCTCTGAACAATTTTTTTTACGTTTCATAAATCCAAAAAACGTTTCATGCATCAAAAGAAGCCAAAAAAAATGTCAGTCCTTCTGAACTCACCGTAAGAAATATGATTTTAACACTCCTCCCAAAATCTTTACGCTATCAAGTTAAATTTTGTTTGTGGTTAGAATATTTTTTTATTTTATTTATTTGTTGGGTGCAAGTGAGGAGATGGAAAAGCTATCAAATGAATAATTTTAGTTTTTCTCAGAATTTTTAGGTTTTCAACCCCCAAATGAATGTAATGGCTTTAATACGTTTTTCCAATATCCTTAGCCTTTTCTCTTAGGTTTGATGAGATATCCAGGTACCTTTTCATCAATTTCAACATATTTCTTAGATCTGATGATATATGGAGTCGGCTAAAAATTTATATACTAAATTTTTTTATTTCTATTCCAATACCCTGTACAGACTATGCGTTTTAAACGAGTTAAAGTAGTTAACGTCTTAAAAAAGTAGTGTACACACTAGGCAACTAGTTTTTTTTTTATACCTGACAGCTTGACTTGATTTTTTCTGACAATTAGATTTTTAGCTGTGTGGTTAGCTTCCCGAGCTTTGCCCTGACAAATATTAAAGTTTCGCCCAGACTATTGGCAGATTATTTGCAATATGGTTGACAGCCTCTACTACTACAAATCGGATGGTATTATTAATCATATGTATATCCCACAAACTTCATCTTAGTTTAGCGGAAAACCCCGCAAAAATCAAAATCCATTCGTAATAAATTTGAGCTTTTTGTAAAAAATAGCATTAAACAATTGTGAAGGAATCAACCGATTCCGCCAAAAAGTGTCCGCTAAATTGAGGGACGTGAAAGATTATACCTAGGAAAGTATCTTTTGTGAATGAAATCCTATTAATGCTACAGCGATTGATCTAGGAAAAAATGCCAATAGAAATTGAAATTTCTTCGCTCCCATTAGGCCCACAATTGTTAGTACAGTAATTTCCACAAGTCACTCTTGATGATGATCTTGAAACATCTCTAATTTGTAACTCGTTCGACCTCATCACCTAATTCAATTAGCCGTGGTACTTCTCAAATCCCTTTTTCCGAAAATAGCTACACTAGCCACTTAGAACCGTTCCATTTTCCCGTCAATAATCGTATCTGCTCCTAGATCTGTTCTTGTCAGTAATTTCGTCGTCAATCACGTCTCAAAGAAAACCTCGAATGCATTTTTATCTCACGGATTCCGGTCTTGACGAGGCTCGCATAGCTCTTTGTCATCTATCAATAGACAGATTTATCCGAAATGATAAAGACATAAATTAATTGGTCTAAGCCTTACATTTCTTTGTGGTTCCTTGACGGATTAAAATGCTTCAAATAAATCGCCAAAATAGTTGCATCTACCTTTGAATTGAAGGAAACACGACGAACGTCTTTATTCAACCAAACAGACATGAGCAGATGTAACATGTTCCTCGTGTACAAAACATACATTGATCTTTCTGGTTTCTTAAATTTATCAGAAGATTGAAGTATTCTGAAACTTACATATGTTTGTCGATTTAACAAAAATCACAATTGGATAGGAAGCTGTCCTGCGAGGTGCTTCTTATCTAGCAGAAGTAATATTTCTGGCACTCATTGGGTCGTTATGACAATTTTTTTATTTTGCACAAAAAGTGTGTAATAACTGCATTCTCTGTGTAATAATTACTCTACCGAGGATTGTTTATTACACAGCTACCCAGGAGACCAAAAACACTGAAATCCGTCCGAATTCCGATGGAAAATTCCTTATAGAGTCGGAATTCCAGGCAAGAAATCCATGCGATAGCTGTCAGATTTCCATATGGCGAGGTTGACGCTGTTCCGTGGGATTTTTCTTACCGAAATCTTTGAGAAATGTCCGGAGCATTTCCCAAAGCTTTTTTCCCCTTTCGAGAGCGTACTAAAATTTAAATTGATAATTTTTATCAGGTTTGACGTAAAAAACAGAGTCTGTAAAATTTTCAGTAATCATAACCGATTATGCGAAAATTCTACTGATCCTGTATTTCTTAGGTCGGACCGGACAAGGCAGCGAATGTTTTTTATTTAAAATTTGTTTTAATTATGTTCTTCTTTGCATAAGGATTTTGGAATTTTTTGGAATTCTGACTGATAATTCCATGAAATTCTTATTGTTTTCGTCATGGAATGATCTTCCAATTTTCCGTACGAAATCCATTGGAAACTTCTGTCTCATGTTCCCCTATGTCAGAAATATCTCGGAACTTTTCGCGGCTATCAGAACTTTCCGTTTTATTGGTCTGCTGGGTATTGAGCTATGATAACATTACTAATGTGTATTCATGACGCAGATGTTATGTAATTATTACAGCTTGCTTGTGTAATTTCCCCTTTAACTACACAAGCATGTAACTTTACCATTACTATCGGTGAAAATTTACTCCAATATTTCCTGGAGTGTATCGGATGTTTGATTTATTTACTTACTTTTAAAAAAATTGCTCCAAATGGTAGTTTGGAATGAATAACTCTTCATTTAGCTTTTTTTAATTTCGTTATTTTTAGTCCAGTAATCAGAGACAAAATTTCAGTAAATAACGGAAAATAATGGTAGGCGAAATGTTTTGACATGGTTAGGTTCCAATGATGGAGTAGAGTAGGGAATCACAGTTTTACACTAAAATTTGATATGGCGTGTGCCTGAAATTTTGAATTTTCTGTTTTGTCGATTTGTAGCCGTATTTTGCATTTCTCGCAAAAAACGATATAAAATCAAATCAGTACGTTCGGTCGAATGTGCGTCGGGTTCAACCCCCAGCACCGACTACGTACTTTACTGTAAGGATTTCACACGGACACGGGCTCCTTATCTGTATTTTTGTGTACATGAGAGCTTTCTATAAGCTCGCCATAGATTTCATTAAAATACATGGAAAGAACTTGGAAGAAGAAGAAGAAGAAATTGGAAAAGCTAAATAAGTTTTATGAAAATTAGTTCTTCCGATTCTTCCGACTTTGAAACTTTTTTCAAAATCACAGTAGTCGAGACTTATATGTCAACGCCAATTCTAGCTATTCACAAAATATTTAAAAATGTCCACAATTTTTAAAGCAACAATATTATTGTTAAGAGTCATTCGAAATCTCAATGGATATTAATTTGTTTTAATTCGGAAAGAATTAAGCGATGTTTGCTTAAATAATACGTGCGAGGATGGTGGTCTACATTTGATGGTGGTCTACATTTGATGGTGGTCTACATTTGATTTGTTACTACATAAGTTGAAATGTTTGTTTCCCTATGCAGCATTTGATGTAATTTGGTTTTGAAAAACTATTTCCTCGATAGCTAAATCCAGGGAATGAATAATCGATGCTGATCAATGGTCACAATGGAATTCGAAACAAGTTTGCTGTTCTTTACAAAACTGTAAATATGTTACTCTTGGTATTTGTGGAATAGTGTTTTGAAAATAATTTCTGTTTTTGGTTTTTCCTCAAATTCAGCACTGGGATAGGGATTCAGAGCATATGGCACGAGGGTGTCTAAGACATTGTTCGATTGCCAAGGACAAATGTAATTTTATATGTACTTAAATTACTTTAATTTTGGTTTTAGTTAATTCATTTCAAAGCGGTTTCCTTTCGATGCAGACGATGAAACAATTACAGTCGCAATGACTTATTCCTTCAGTCCAAAGGATCCATTGAATCGGTTTGTTATATCGATTAAGAGATCATGGCTTTTAGAAATTAACGAAATCAGCACATTTGGGCAATTCCAAAAGTTTAAGTAATTTTGTTTAATTTTGAAATTTTCTAAATTTCATATATGCAAGTTTTCACTAAAATTTGTATATTTAGACCGGCAAATATGACTGTATTAAAATATCCCACTGTGTAATTCGTAGGGTGTGCTTCTGCCAAGTTAATATGAATACACATTTGAACTTTTTAATCGCAGTAGTTAAGAGGGCAACAAAAAGAAATGATATCAAAAAAAACACATTTTAAAAAATGTAAAAAGAGGTGTTGAGTCCAACAAAAAGTGATGATATTCACAGAGTCGGCATTCTTTCTATTAAATATTTCCACTTACGTTTGTATACAAATTTGTGATATTCATTTTCTCAAGAAACCCGACAATCGCTCGAAGAAATATCACCCTCCAAATTTTCCAGATTAAAAGCAACCAAAAAGTAAACTTTGCACATCATCATTTTGCTATACGACGAGCGATTGTCGCGTTTCTAGGGAAAATGAATATCACAAATTTGTATACAAACGTAAGTGGAAATATTTAATAGAAAGAAAGCCGACTCTGTGAATATCATCACTTTTTGTTGGATCCGACACCTCTTTTTACATTTTTTAAAATGTTTTTTTTTATATTTACCTGAACAACTTTTTTGAAAAATTATTATTTATTTGCTAATAATAAGCGTAAAGTGCAAAAAATTAAGAGATTGTACCAGTTTTTCAAACTTTTCGTCCATTTTTATTAAAAACTAGCCGCGTACCGCGGCTTCGTTTGCTACGCTCACGTTGTTCTATCGTCCCTGTTACTCCCGTCTTTCCCGTTGATCCCGTTTCTCCGGTTGATCCATTGGTCCTGTTCCTCCCGTTTCTCTCGTTGATCCATTGGTCCTGATTCTCCCTTTGCTCCTGTTTCTCCTGATGCTCCTGTTACTCCCGTTGCTCCCATTTCTCCCGTTGCTTCTGTTACTCCATCCTTTATCAACAATCTTCTATCCAACACCCTCCAACCCTACTTCATCCATTATCATCTATCCATCATCTACCATCCTATATCTACCATCCACCATCGCTTTTCCACCATCCTCTATCAACCATCGTCCATCCACCATTCATCATTCTCCATCCTCCATCTTCCACCCTCTATCCACCATTCACCATCCCATATCCAACATCCACCATCCTCCATCCTCCATCATTTATCTTCATCCACCATCCTCCATCTAAAATTCTCCATTCCCCATCCACGTTCGTTCTGCTCGAACTTGTGAAATATGTATGCGTCTGTGCTGAGCATCTCGTGCGCGCTCTTCAACAGTTTGACTCGCACGTATATTCGCAACTCTTTTTGCATTACGACTCCGTTGTGCAATGTTTGATCTCCTGATTGGCGGCATATTGCCAATCAATCAATCCGAAGACCGCTTGCTGGAAAAAATTGCGGAGAATTCTAAAAATCCACTTGGATTCACTGTTTCACTGTTGTTGTTTTCACTGTTTCAGAAATCACCGAAAAATTGAATTACAAACGAACTCGATCAACTCAACAATGGCGTGCTTCTCGCACGGACAATTGTACCTCGCCTGTAGGAAAACACATGGCCACATGGTCATACATATCCATATACATCCATATCTTTATACATAAAAAAAAATTCCGGACGAACGGAAATCAAAACACATGGACACATGGCATACATATTCATTTACATATTTTTTATATGTATGTATATGTATCACCATTTGGCCGAGTGTTTTGATTTGCGTTCGTCCGGAATTTGTTTTTTATGTGTAGAGATAGCAGAGACTATTCCGAAGAAAAAAAAATCCATGGAAACTGGTTGAATAGTTGCGAACAACAAACGAAAAAATTTCTCCATACAAAATGTACTGAAAATGAAATTTTCCAAATTTTCCATTTTTCGGGAAAATTTGCAATTTTTGGCTCCGTTAGGATCTAAGTTGGGCCCTAACGAACACATAAAATAAATTTGAGCAAAATCGGACGAACGGTTGCTGAGTTACACATGTACATACGTAGACCACTTATTTTTATATACCTATAAGATAGGTGACATATTTACATGGAAAAGTTGTAGTGGACTAAATTGCCTAAAAGTTTAGTTTAAACCAGTTTTTCGTAAGACGAACGGATCATGAGCGGGAGCACGGTAAGTTATCGGAAAATAATGTTAAACTCGTGTCTTAAGGATTTTTTGTATGGAAGGTACCAGAAGGAGTAAAAGGATTTCGCTGACTAGTAAACACGAACTTTGTTTTCACTCAAAACTAATTTGTATAAAATTCTGAATTCATAGCTAAACGATTACTTGAGTTATAGTGAGTTTCGTGAATTGAATGAAGATATTTTAACAGGATATTTGTATTTTTCATGCCCTTTTCCTTCTCAGTTGAAACTGCACCTTTATCCAGTGATTTTTTACATATGAAACAATCTGCCATGGTCAAAATGTTTGTTTTGAAGTAAATATGCAAAATATTTGCGATAATTAACAAATAAAAATAAAAGCATCTCGCACCTACTGTAGAATTTAACGAGAACTCTTGTCAGTCACTTGCACAAGAAAAGTTTCTCTAAAACGACGAAAAACTGGTTTATAGGAAACTTGTAGGAAATTTAGTCCTCTACAACTTTGCCATATAAATATGTCACCTATTTTTAATAAAAATGGTCGAAAAGTTAAAAAAACTGGTAAAATCTCTTAATTTTTTGAAGTTTATGCTTATTATTAGCAACAAATAATAATTTTTTAAAAAAGTTGTTCAGGTAAAAAAGATAAAGAATTTAAATCTCTATAAATTTGGTTTTAAACCATTTTTTGCGAGAACTGCAAAATACGGCTACAAATCGACAAAACAAAAAATTCAAAATTTCGGGTACACGCCATATTAAATTTTGGTGTAAAACTGTGATTCAATATTCTACTCCATCATTGGAACCTAACCACGTCAAAACATTTCGCCTTCCATTTTTTTCTGTAAGAATTCCTAGATTTACTGGACTATTTTTTTATAATATTATTTTTTCAAAAACTATAAGTAAGATGTGTTTTAATTAGGAGTAAATCTATTAAACATTTTATCGCATAGTCACCTACACTGCATCAGTATGAAACGCGTTCCACGTTTCCTACCTAAAATATAATAAAGTTGCGCCTTACCTACCTACAGTTATAATTATTTAGAAATGCATTCAATTATTATAATTATTATTATTCATTTATTATAATTATAAATTTAAGATAATCTTCACAAAGTGTAAATACTGCTAGTACCTAATGGTTTCTATTTGTATTTGGTTTGATAGCTGACATAAATAATTTGCAATTTTAGATTTAATGACCAAATTTATGAAAGTTTTAATCGAAATTTTAGTGATAAAAGAATAATAAAATCACTTACAATTTATTTTAAATATACTACATTTTCTGTTCGTAAACATTCACAGGTTTTCCAATGAGTTTTTTACTATCACTATATTTGCAATCAGAAAAAGTAAACAAAAATTCTATTAGGTTAAATCTGTTAGATATATCATTTTTTCTTTGTTATTATTTAGACTATTTTTAGTTTTAGTTCATTTATTAAATAAAAAGTGACAACTACCAATTTCGAATGTGCCAGATCAAAATAATAGTGAGAAAAAAATATTCTGAAATAAAAATAATTGAAATTACATATACAGAAACAATAAATTAGAGAATAAATTAAGTCAAATAATTAAAAGTAGTCTAGTCTGGGTGGCTTAGTGGCTAGAGCACTTGCCTTTGGAGCACCTGGTACCAGGTTCGAATCTGCTTGGTGACAAGTAGTTTTCGAGAATGGGTTTGGGTGCCAGACTACCTGAGTACCTGAGTTAAAATCGCTGTAATAATCACGGACAAGCTTTAAGTCCTAGGCCCGATTATTGCTGTTGACCATTGATTATTATTAAATAATTAAAAATAAAATAAAGTAATGTAAAAATTTAAATAACAAGAAAATAAATTAATTTATAAAGCAGAAAGGATAAAAATAACGAACAAATTAATATGTACTAAGAACTTTATTTACTAGCATATGCTAAACCAATGTAACCATAATAGTTGAAGAGGCGACAGCCTGACCACTTAAAGTAATGTTAACGTTTAAAATAAATTTACATTATTGGAAATAAATATGCATTTGAATAAAGAACAAAAAAACATAAAATACATACAGGAACGGATGCTCTAATAAATATCTCATATATCTGGAGCGAAGGTTCCAGCCTTTCAAGGTAACCATGGCAACCAAAAAATACAAACAAAAATATTCCTTTATAATTCCCTCGCGTATGTTAGAAAACTTCGCTGCAAACCGTCTATCCTTTTCCTATAGACACTATAGTATGGTAATCATTCAAGTATACACAGGATTCGATCGCATAAAAGCATAGAGCATAATATTCGTGAAGTAGGGGTAGTTGAAATTCTTATATGTATGTATAACCTTCTTACAAGCCCCAAGTACAGTTCATCTCGCTACATTATCGCCGACGTGATCATTGTAGTTAATTTTTTTTTTAAATAAAACATCTAAATACTGAACCCTTTCAGTTCTGCCATATTTACTGGACAGTAAAACTTGCCAATCAGTTTTTCATAAATTTGTTCCTCAATAATGTAGGGGTAGTATGGTATGGAGATGGCGGGTGTTTTTCCTAACTATAGAACGGCTTCTGCCAGAAAGTTGAAACTCGGAGTGTATATGAACAATAGATCGACTAGAAAAGTAATTCTGATTAGGAAGAAATTCGAATATCCATTGGCATTCGAAAGGGGGCAAAAAACATGATCAGTGAAAATAGAATGCATATATTTTCACGATTTTCGTCATATCTACGAGGTCTTCCGAAATATTTAACACATTTTTATTCTACTGATTCTCCATATGAATACCTAGATACTGTTTTCAAGATTTGTTGATACTCGACCCCTAAGGTGTCGTAAAGCGATTGTATACTTTTTATGAATTCTACCATATCTCTCAGGTCTGATCAGATATCGAATATCTTTTCACTTCCTCGTGGTTGTTTATTAATCATCTACTCACAAGTTTTTCTCATTTTTCAACCTCTAGACCGCATTTCGGAATATGACCTAATTAAGTAATTCATATGTTACGCCCTAATCTCTGAACTTTTTGCTAGGTTTTCAGTCACATAGTAACCTACATCGCATCTCAGAATTGAACGCGTTTCGAACTTCTGCCGGAAAAATAATAAAGTTTCGCCCAGACCATTGGTAGATTTTTTAATATTTAATTTGATCTATTTTAAAATATCTGCCATGGACGATTTACTGAACTGGCAAAAGATTCACATCAACAAGTAAAAATACGCCGAGAATTTGGAAGTTGGCATCATTCGTATATGCAACAATATCACGTTTTTTCAATTTTCTAAAACTTTATTTTTTTTGAAAAGCCGAATACAAACTCACTACGGTATATTTGTATACTTTTCAGTTTTTGGTAAGAACAAGTTATGAACAAAATCGGCGCATATAAGTTAGTTTTTGCCTTTTTCCTGTTCGATAAAAAATTTCGTGATATAGCCTATGACCGATGGTCATTTATAGATAAGTATATACATCTCCCACACTAGAGGCACAGCAGATGGTCCACCGAATCATCCTTAATCATGAATAGCACACATAAATGAAATAATTCGAACTTTAATATGAATAGACCCTCTTGATGGGAATCTTTTCAACTTGATAGGATGCGTGATTGTTAATACCACAAATATTTGGTTAGTGAAGATTTCCCTGGTGCCCTGAAGCCATTACTCAATATAAACCCAAACATATCCTACCCTAAGACCATCATCTGTTGAATGTCATTTTTGACGATAGCTCACTAACCGAAATACCAAGGTAAATTCCTATTGAGTTATTGCTTTGTGCTATGCTTAACCAAGTTATTCCCGGAATGAAACGTATGTAAACGCAGCCATTGTATGCTTTAAGGATATAAAGGAATCGTATTGGGGATTTCAAGGGCTACACTCTGAAAAATCCCTTTCTTCGAAAATAGGATTAACAAAATATGGAAAATACACAAACGAGCAGATCTTAATCATACCATCGGATCTGTGTTTTGGGTTTTCATTTTTTCGAGTCCTGATCCAATTTCGTTTTGAAGGCAAACCTAGCTTTCATCGATATCTCCACAGGGATAAGGAGTCCTAAACTATACATCGATATCAGGTGTCAATTATCGAATTTTCGGCAATGCCCTTAAACTCATCACAACCACGGGTTCGACTGGACAAGTAATACTTGGGCGTACCGCGATAATACCATAAGAATAGGACGCAACCTTTGTTTCTTAGAATTATAGGTAACCCACTGTGATTGAGGTATGAAGATGAATTTTGGTTTTTGTTTTGTGCCGCCTAGCAGAATTATTGTGATTTTGTTCAAGGATCGATTGTGTAGTGAAGTCCCAACCTGCCATTCCGAAGACAGGTGTTTGGAACATAGATCAGGAGATTTAATCGGTTTATAGCCGTCGACATACAACAGGTGTAATTATTATAGGAGTTATTATCTTCTCAATAGCAACAAAAGAACCCTGGCACTATCAGTTTGATTTGTTGGGTAACGTCAGAACAAAATTTTTAATAGGGAACAGGTATAACTTTGATATATACATTTTTTCAGCAGGGGTTGTGTTATTTGTAGAGAGTGTATTCGAGAAATAGACTTAACAAAACTGTGAACTGTACACATAGAGATATAACTAACGGAGATGGCAAGACGCCGTTTCTGTATAAAGCACTTTGAACTTTGAAGCATTTTGATGCAAAATTGAACATTTTTGTTGCTCGTTTCATGCCCGGTGGCAGTGAAATGCAAATAGTAGCGTAGTATTTAAAGGTTGGGCTTATTGTTTTTTCAAGACCGGAGTATAACATACATGTGAGTAAGATGCTGCTAGTGAATATCGCCGGTCCTTTGCGAGAAATCGTGCGGCTTCAAAACAGTCGCTGCACGCCATTTCCACTACATAATAGCTCTATGACTGTACACCATATCATAATTTCAGCTAACAAAGTTTTTAACAAGTTAAAAAAAAACTGCCTTCAGAATTGTAAGTGAACCTTTACTATTTTTTAGTAAAGAGCTATATTGTAACTTCAGATGAAATTGTAGATATATAGTTGTACGAACTCTTGTTAAAAATTAAAATAAATTATTGTTATGCTATGTTAATATAAACCATTCAAAGTTAATTCATAACTTGGGAGGCACGTAACAATGTGTTCAGACGGGAAGGTTAGTACAAAATGAGCCAACATTTTTTCATGAAATCAATAAAAAATACAACATTAAAACATAGTTTAACACGTTCAAACGTTTTTTGAAATTCGACCACCAATCTTTGAATGGGAAAAATAATAAAGAATAGAGTCTGGATACAAACTTATTTTAATATGGGCGGAAGACATTTTACTAGGGCGGAAGTCCGGAATGCGCTCAAAAAGCCTCTAGGGTTTGATATATGTAGGTCCCCAGAAAAAGAAAGTAGGTCACTCGAGATTAACGATTATCCAGTTGAATTCATATTTTATCGAACCTAAAAGACACTTTCTGAACTTTATCTTATCTTATCTTTATCTATCTAAATAAAAAATATCCTATATAGAAGTGGTGGGGACAAGAAATTTTTCTAAAAAATCATGTCTCATATCTCAAGAACAGTTTAAGATAGATGCTTAGAATTTTTACCAGAAGTAGTCTAAAATGACCCAGCAGGAAAAAATATTTGACGGTGAGGATTTGTGAATTAGAGTGGGGAAGGGTGAAAAGGTCAAAGTTCTGATTTTTATATCTCAAGAACCTGTAACGATATAAATCTCAAACTTGGTATTTGGATAGAACTATAGTAGTATCATGTTAAAAAAATATAATTTTTTATAAGGATAGTATGGTATGGGGGTGGACGTGTTTTTCCTAAGAATGGCTTATGCTAGGAAGTTGAAACTCGGTATGTATAGGTATATTAGTAAGTCAACTAGAAAAATAATTTTGATCAAATATACATTGGCGTACAGAAGAGGGGCAAACAAATTATTATTGAAAGTGGAATGCATATATGGTATATATCAACGATTTTCGACATCTATTAAATCTTTCTTCTGATGAGATATCGAATTTAGTTTTACTTCCCAAGGCTTCCTATATAATTGCAAAAAATTGATTTCATTATTTTTATATTTAACTCCAAGAGAGACGTTAGTCTTTCGACATATTTCTTAGGATTGATATGATACCAGATTGGTTTTCACTTCCACAGACATTTTATATAATTGCCTACAAAAGCATTTCCGATTTCATTTAAGGACCCAAAACCAAATCACGTAAAACCTCAAAATCACGTAACTATTGATATTATACTACGACTTAGACCTCGTCCCGGAGTATGATCCAATTATGTAATTCAGATGTTATATGTGGTAGCACGACCCCATTCTAACCGCTTTACGAACTTTTTTTAGGTCCCATAGTAACTTACACCGAGTCTCAGAGTTAATCGCGTTCCTAACTTTTACCCAAAGATAATAAAGTTGCACCCAAACTGTTGTCAGTTTTTATTCTCCTTATTTTATATGTTTCGATTTAGCATTTTTTTAATTTCTGGTCAATCACAATACGTACTTATTAACAATGTGCTTGCCTTCGGTGCACCTGTTACTAGGTTCGAATCTGCTTGGCGACAAGTAATTTTCGAGAATGGGATTGAGTGCCGTACTACTCAGCTGTAAATGAGTACCTGAGTTAAAATCGAGGTAATAATCACGGACGAGTGTGTGGGTGACCACTTCACCTCCTAGTTTTCCGTTGGTCTCGTAATGAAGTAACTCTAGCATTACTTCAAGCCTAATGCCCGACTTGTGCTGTTGCGCCATTGATTATTATTGATTATTAATAACATTGCTGTTCTGGTAGATCACATCAAAGCCAAATAGCACTCAAAATTATTAACACCAACTAGTACACTGCCATACCCGGCCCGATCTCTGACGTCCCATCCCTAAGCTGAGTGGATTGTACACTACAGTGTATTAAAGGCTAACCACCTAAATCCAGTTCAGTATCCTTAAAAAAAAAAAAAATCTATATTTGTTTATATTTAGTGTTAAGATACTATGTATATATAAGTTTGGTTAAGTAGGTTAATGTGTATGTTAGGTTTTTTTAGTTGATTCAATTTTTCCTTAATCAAATAATATTCCGAAACTTTAAAAAGATTCACATTATTTTCTTGTCATGTACTATGTTGTATAGTCCAGTAAATCTAGGAATTCTTAAAGAAAAAAATAAAAGTTGAAATGTTTTGACGTAGTTAGGTTCCAATGATGGAGTAGAATAGGGAACCACTGTTTTACACAAAAATTTGATATGGCGTGTGCCCGAAATATTGAATTTTCTCTTTTGTCGATTTTTGGCCGTATTATGCACACACCATATCAAATTTTGGTCTAAAACTGTGATTTCCTATTTTATTACATCGTTGGAACCTAACTACGTCAAAACATTTCACCTTCTATTTATTTCCGATATTTACTGAAATTTTGTCTCTGATTACTGGACTATGCCTGTGTGTTTACCGTGCTGCTGCTCGTGATTCGTTCGTCGTACGAAAAACTAGTTTATGCAAAACTTGTAGGAAATTTAATCCTCTACAACTTTGCCATGTAAATATGTCACCTATTTTTAATAAAAATGGTCGGAAAGTTTAAAAAACTGGGACGATCTCCTAATTTTTACATTTCACGCTTATTATTTGCAGTAAATAATGATTTTACAAAAAAGTTGTTGAGGTATAAAAGATAGAGAATTTAATTTTCTATAAATTTGGTTCATGCAATTTTTAGTGAGAAATACAAAATACGGCTACAAATCGACAAAACAGAAAACTCAAAATTTCGGGCACACGCCATATCAAATTTTGGTGTAAAACAGTGGTTCCATATTCTACTCCAACATTGGAATCTAACCACGTCAAAACATTTCAACTTTTATTTTTTTCTTCTATGTACTGAAATTTTGTCTCTGATTACTGGACTAGTAGGTGCAAAGGCCCACCTACTCTCGAAAATAAATACAAACTGTGTATATACATAGATACATATTATTGAAATAAATGAACTATGAACTATGAGAAAAAAAGGTAAAATAAAAGCTTACAAAATCTTATTAACTTTCTATAATTTAATACTAAAACATGTAAAAATTCTTTTTTCAGTTCCCTGCTACTATCAAATTGACCGAAAAATTAATTATCAGGGATCCCTTTCGTAGTCGTCTCCTTGACAAGACGTGATTGTCATATAAAGCATTCACTTAGTGACACCATCAAGAGGAGACAGCACCCCCAGGTATTGTATTGTATCGTCATCCCCAACTCTAAGACTTGAGTATACATCTGCTATGGCGATGACTGTAGAAACAATTGCAAATCAAAGGGTGTTTCCCTGCATTGCATAATCCAGTGAATAGAAAATACTATGTATAGCATTTATACACAAGCGTACTACTCCCCCAAAGGAAATTAATTTCCACGTGAGTCATGCACTGCTTTTTGATGACGGTTTCCCTGACTCAAAAGTTTCCGTGTGCCTTAATTGTTTAGAAGGGGGTCCTATTTTGTAGTATTTGATGGTTCGTACCAAAGCTTCTAGTTGGATTTTATTAACCATGAAATAACCTTTAACACAATCTGATACCCTTTTCTTGATATGTTCCAAAAATATTTTACGGAGAGCTATTCATTCAATTGCATGATTCCGTAGTGTCTAAATTGATAGTTACAATGACTAGAATTAACTAACTCAATGGGAAGTTCTATCTATTTTATGATACTTTCTGGGTGAGTAAGAATTTATAATAATAAGGGCTGAATTACTATTTTCACAGGATTCTAATACAATTTTCACAGGATTCTAATACAATTTTCACCATTATGTGCCGCCTACGATTCTAGAACCATCAAAATAATTATTATCGATTTACTTAATGCCGTCTACTTTTGCTTCCAAACGAAATACAAGCGGATTCTTTAAACAATGATAATAAAATAATAGGGTCTTAGAACCCAATAAATACTTGTGATGATTTTAACCGTATCCATACAAAAATTGCCACAAATTTTATTTGTCAGAGAATTTAATATGTAAAATCAATCAGACAAAGGATTCTTGGACTGTAGGCTGATACTCATCCAGAATATTATTTCGTAGGTTGTTTTTAGAATTTTGTTCAAGGACGACGGTATCACCCACAAGGCTGCTCCTCATAATGGCTGGTTCTTATTGTTTTATTCCTATCTCAGAACGACTTTTGCTAGAAAGTTGTATCTTGAATAATTTAGGTTTACTGTCGATGGGAATACAGGATAATACAATTATCAAACTCAAATTGCTTTATTGTCAACTACCTAAAATTTTTATGAATTATGTGTATACATACTTATACCTACATTGACTTTGAGATTTGACAAATATCTGGTGCAAAGGTTGCCAGTACTGGCTAATGTTCCGGGTCCAATATGTGGCCTAGACCAAATCATTGTCGAGCTAATGTCGATTTGATCACACCGGTCCTGCTCTTGGTGAAACTCTGGCCCCATACTGACTGTCAGTGAACCTTCTCCTCCCTACTCTCACATCTCTTCACTGACGTCATAACTTAATATAAATTCCAAGTTTCAGTTCCTGAGATATAAAGGGTTTTCCAATAAGGACTTGACAACTTTTTTTCAAAATAATATAATTTAATTTGCAGACGTTGTTCCTTCATGTACTTTACCATGATAAAAATGTTTAGTTTACTGAATAAATTGACAGTGACAGTTCGATGATTAGTGAAAGGGTGCGTTCACAAATTGAATTCAAAGTTGTCAAGTCCCTATTGGAAAACCCAGGGTTTTCCAATAAGGACTTGACAACTTTTTTTCAAAATAATATAATTTAATTTGCAGACGTTGTTCCTTCATGTACTTTACCATGATAAAAATGTTAAGTCTACTGAATAAATTGACAGTGACAGTTCGATGATTAGTGAAAGGGTGCGTTCACAAATTGAATTCAAAGTTGTCAAGTCCTTATTGGAAAACCCTTTACTATAGAAGCCAAATTTACCGGCTAAAAAGCTCATAACCTACCCATAAAAGTCGCCATTTGTATTTTAGATTGGTGGAGGACGATATAAAAATCCCGATTGCGGCCTGAGTGCGCCTGTTGTAATTTTCAACTCATTCAGGACAGTTATATCAATAAACTTTAATATGCTCTTGAGTGTTGGGAATTAATGTCCTAAAAGTCTGAGTCTTCTGTGTGCGATTTCTTCGCAAAGGCATAGAACGTGCTCTGCAGTTTCCTCCTTTTTTCTTCACACAATCTGTAAATATCGTCTGAAACCAGTCCAATCGTATGCAGATGCTTTTTAAGCTTACAGTGGTCACGTTTACTTGCGGACCAGACCGGTGTGAATATACCGAAACAACAGTTTTGTCGTACCCATAAACGTAAACCAATCCAGTCTATTTGGACTGATTTTGATCTTGATTTTAGTACGGACCAAATGTAACCAAATACCTAGTAAAGCGGAAATGCAAGACTGAAAAATACCACACTGGTTTATGTGGACTGGTCTGGTCTGCATATAAACGCAACCATTGTCCTGTAATTAGTGCCGAACCTGATTCCGGTTCAATTTAAGCAACTCGGAGGTTCGTTTCTTGTAGTGAACTTCTAAGAACAGGTTGGGCTCTGTACACCTTCACTTCACTTCACTTCATACGAACTAACACAAGCATCCATTATCTTGAGTACGGACAATGTGTGTTTCATTTGAAACCAGTACATTTGAAATACTTTTGCAGTTGGCTCGATTTTTCATTTTAAGGATCTCCACTAAAGTAGAAAAACGCTGTATTTAATTGACATTTCATGAGACATATCTCGATTCCGTGAAACGTCAATCAAAATCCATCTGCTACACGTATACACACTAAAAATATGCCATTTAAGAAACCCGCGATTTTTTAAATTCGCGGGTTTTTAGACTAGTAAATATGTACTAAAGTGGTGATTGTCCGTACTCATGATAATGGATGTTTGTGTTAGTTCTTATACAGTGACTCTATGTACACCCACCCCACCGTCCTTACTCCGGCTCAGTCAGATCGGCTGTTAATCCAATCCATCAATCTTTCTTTTGCCTCTGCAGTTGGCATTCCACAGAAAGGCACTGGTTTAAGTCAGCTCCTTGTTTTACTAACTGGTCAGCAGAGCAGTGTCCAGGATCCCTGGCCAGTATGAATTCTCCGTTGGTTTAAGTTCATTTAAGCAATCCCGCACGCTAAGTGGGATCAGAAGCAAAATGCTGGATGAGCAGCTCAGTAAAAAAGTTCACACAATCTAGCCACGAACCATTTTTTACACTACATTGCTGGTTTGTGAGGTAAAGACAAGTAAAGGTCTTCAAACGAGATTACGACAGACTGAAACTTTGCTCCGTTGTTGAGGTCATCTAAGATGTGACAATACAAAATTTATGGATAAAATATTTCCTATAAACTTCAGCTCGATCACAATATTTTATTATTAAAAAATTATAAAGTGAAATATTAAAAATAGTAGACAAAAGTGATGTGGTATGGTTAGTATCTTACTAGAAACGGAAAGGAAAATTAATTAACTAAATATACTAGTAAGTACGAGTACAATACCTACGATTTAAATAATATTCTAGTTGTTTGTTTCTCATTACACATATCGACTTAAATAAATATCGTACTGTTATTAACAACCATTTAGAATATTGTGCGGTTGTTATTTGCCTAGTTACAAAAGTGTAGCTTCCACTCCTAATTATTATACAAAGCACATCTCACAGTGAGTTCGTCGAAGATTACCAAATAAGAAATCTTCAATGCGCAATTGCAATAAATTCAATATTTAGTGTACCTACTGTTGTTGTAAATTTACATAGATTACGAGTCAAGGTAAGCCTTGTTAGCACTTTTCACAATTTAAAAGCAAATAGCCAACAACGACCTATACTTGACCAGATTGCGTTATCTAAACATAGAGTTCGAGTACCTACCTATCTAGTTCAATGTACCGGGAGCTGAATGAAAAATTGAGTAAGGACGAAAGAAATATTTCCTTTTAGTTTAATTATAGGTAATTTTAAAAAATCGTTTTAATTGGTTTTCGTTTATTTTCATTTGTAAAAAAAAATATTATAATAATTTCTGCAACTTTATATGAATGCTCATAATTAGTAAAGCATTAGAAAATGTTCTATAGATCTATGTGGCCGAAGTTTTATGTGAAAATGGAAAAAAATCTGCCAAGAGTTTGGGGACAAACTATTATTTTTAAGATAGAAGTCCGGAACGTGGTTAATGCTGAGATGAGGTATTGGTAAAAACTGTTCCAAAGTAGGTTCTGGTTATTCTTTAGGAAAATTTTGTTGGCCACCTCTCTCAAAAAAAAATTTATACTTTTTTTGCTTTAATTACCTTAGGCGCACATTTACATTAACGTACCAAGTTTCAACTTTGTATCATAAGTTGTTTCTGAGATAGTAAAAAACACCGCCAACCCTATACCTTGCTACCCTTATCACATACTATATGTACATACAAGAATTCCGCTGTAGCTGAGCCCCTATGCATTTTTAGATTTCTATTATTTTTTGAGAAATATAACGGCGCGGTTCTTGAGATATGAAAATTCAATATTCTAAAAAATGGTTATCCTACTTCCGCGTTCCACCTCTCCCCTGAAAACTTTCGAAAGACCACTGTTGTGAAGCTATGTATATACCGACAAAATTTTAGACCTTGTCTCATTTTCTAGTACCCCTTAAGACTCCTACAAAGTATCAATCACCGTTCAGGATATATGGATTTTATAATGTTTCAAGCTGCCAAGTACATCGGTCACATTTAAGTTTCAGGTCAATTTAAATTCTTTGTTATTAAAAATAATAAGTAAGAAAAAATTAACTATTTAATAATAACTTATTCAATTTATTATACCCTAGATGAAATCTGGAGAATATTATATTGTTTAGTCCATTTCAAAAGTTTGTAACGATCGGAGCTTTGGACTAAATAATAGCCAACAGTTACTGCCACTGTTACAATTGGACTGTGAATATGTCCCCGACTGTACTCAAAAATGAATTTCATGCCTTACGGTTAATAATGGTGTACTTTAACTGCTTCTATAACCACTAACCCAAAAATCACAAGATTTTTTAATTTTAAAGATATTGGATGATTCCAGTATGGATTCAATATCTATATATGTGGCCAGTTAAAGTAAAAAACAATTCGACATTTTTTTTTTTTTTTTATGGATACCGAACTAGACTTACGTGCTTAGCCTTTAATACACTGTAGTGTACAGTCCAGTCAGCTTAGGGATGGGAGGTCAGAAATCGGGCTGAGTATGCCAGCCAGTGTAGTGTACTAGTACGTGTCAATAATTTTTTTGTGCTATTCGTGGTTGTGATATGATCTACCAGAACGGCAATGTTGCCTATAAAAAATCAACTACTGCCTGGTATCTCTAATGGTGTTCGTGAATCTCATAAGAATTTAAACAGAACTCATCTCCTCAGTGTTGAATTCCTTTGTAGTGATCCTATTAAACATTTCGCACTGTTAACTATTTCTATTAATGCAACTGAAAAATTCTTATAAATAATTTATGCTTAGAGTGGGAATTGAACCCACGATATTGCCGAAGCAATGCTTACATGACCTACTACACTACCACTGGACTACTCCCGGCCTTATTTCAGCCAGAAGATAAAAGTCGGAGTTCATGAACACGCGTGTCTAACCACTATAATTGTCGGGATTTGTGAAAACTTTGTTAACGTTACATCCGTTTGGGGTTGAATACCAAAAAATGCAACGTTTTGTTTTGGCGATAATATTTGAAGCATTTAGAAGTGAAATCGGATTGGATTCTCATTAGACTTAAGTAATATGTCGGAATCCATGACACAACTACTTTATACATACTTCTTAGGGGTTAAATATCGTAACAGAATTTCTAGTAGACTTCTGTAGCTCGCGAACGAACTAGTTTGGAAGAGTACTTCGATAAGTGAAATGAGTGAACTAAACCGCGGCCAGTCCCGCTTCTAGTTCATTGCTGTTGGCGAGCTATCGACTGAGGATTGCATATGGTCAATATATCTGTCATTTAGTTTATAGTAGATAACAAATCGAATGCAATTAATCCATTTTCAGTAAATTCGGTAAAAAGAAGACGATGATAATATAAAAAAATATATATTTTCTAAAAACGTTTATGGAATAGTTTTCTATAACTCAATTCACAAAGCTTAGTACAGTAGGTATAATGCTAATCTTGATAATGTGAATCTTCGGATAATGTGTTTTTTTCCAGTAAAGTGAACAAACTTTTTTTCAAATGTCTCTTGTAGTGTGAACGTTGGTAGTTTTAGCGCCTCTATAATGTGAACATGGTTATCTATAAAGTAACACTCTGTTTATTTAGTTATGGGCGTTGATATATATTACGAACAAATGTACAAATTAGGTCTATAGTCGTCGAAAAAGCATTCAACACTATCATCATGTAGCTAGCTCACTTCAATCAGCTCTTAGCTCTAGTTACCTCTTGGCGTAATTTCTTCTGGGGTACAGACAATTAAATAAATTTTAAAAAATAAATTCTCGTTTCGTCCAAGCCATCAGATCGATAAGAACCTACATTTATTGTGTAAAATGAAAAGGTTATTACTTTCAGTATTTCATCATTATTAGAAGCTAACCACAGTGGTGATCGAGAGTGACACTAAATACAAAAAAAAAAGTTGATTGAATAGTTATATATCTAGCACAAGATAGGAAAAAAACTCATAAGTGTAAACAATTTCTAGCTTATTCATGAAAACCCGAAAACGAGTATTTTGTGGCTAGTTAAATTCGTCCTTATCCCCATAAAGCAGATGTCAAAAGAAACCCTTAATCTTAAATCAAATTTTCGCTCTAGTGAACATTAGAATACGTTTCTAATAATTATACGACATGATGCCGTTTCCCTAAAATATCACTCAGAATACATAATTCAACAGTCTCCCACCTAACGCAAAACTCATTTTCCAATTCTTTGCACATAAAAAGAAATCGTAGATGGGGGATGATGAATTGTCGTATAAAATAACCCTGTTGTCGAAGGGGGATGCATACGCACATATTAATCAAGGGAAGCCCCCATTCTTCGCAGTGATACATGGACCGTAATTAATCCGGTAAGCCTCATCACCAATATCCCCGCATAAACGAAAATATCTCGGGGGGTACGGGGATGATCAAATCCTTTTTGCACTTGCATTTATTAAAAGTACGAGTAACTCCAAAAACTGAGAGTAGCTCTACCTTGTGGAGTGGTCAGTTCCGTAATCGCAACCTTTGTCCTGCTTTAAATTCCGTATCTTGTCTTCGTGTAAAAACTTTTATTTTGAAGCGTGTAAGAAGGACTCACTCAATTTTCTGCATATTGATCCCTTCACCTGAACGCATTGGAAACTAATGTGCAAACAATTTTTAATTTCTATCTTGAAGGCTTCTGAAACAATAACCGTGGATACTTTTTTAGTAACATTTGCATTGAACTAAACACTAATTCCTAAACATATCAACTTCCTACCTGAACAATTACGAAAGAAAATTTCAACTTTGCAGTGAAGCCACTCGAAGAACTGAAAAATATAATATATATATAATATGTCTATATATCTATATAGGTATATAAAAATGGAAAAATGTTTGTCTGTCTCTTTGTTTGTCTGTTTGTCCGGTATAGCCTCCTAAGCCACTCATACTATTGCGATGAAATTTTGGTGATTTGTTGAGGGTACACCCGCGATGGTTTGTGCCTTAGAAAAATCATTTAACAGTTGGTGGTTCGCGAGTTATTTCAACATTTGAGTCTTTTTCATATGATTTAGCGGCATTTTGTTAGTTTTCGGTGTATTAGTTACGCGTTCCTAGTACTGAATGGTAAAGCGGGACTATGGATGGTGGATAGAGAGGAGTGGATGAAGTATGGTGGATGGTGGATGAACGATGGTGGATGGTGGATGGAGGATGGTAGATAGAGGATGCAGAATAGTAGATGGAGGATTGTGGATGGTAGATAGAGAATGGTGGACGGACGGTGGATGAAGGATGATAGATAGAGGATGGTGGACGGTGGATGAAGGATGGGGGATGGTGGGTGGAGGATGGTAGATAGGGGATGATAGACAGATGAAGGATAGAAGATTGAGAATGGTGGATGGTGGATCGTGGATAGAGAATGAAGGATGGGTGATGGAGAAAAACGAAAAATGAATAGTGAAAAATGAAAAATGAAAAGTGAAAAATTAAAAATTAAAAGTGAAAAACGAAAAATGAAAAACGAAAAATGAAAAATGAAAAATGAAAAACGAAAAATTAAAAATTACAAATTAAAAGTGAAAAATTAAAAATACAAGCAGTAAAGGGTCGGGTTCGATGGAAATCTACACCACTCATACGATTGTGATGAAATTTTGGTAATTTGCTAAGGGTACGCCAGCGATGGTATCTGCGTTAGCAAACTCATTTAACAGTTGGTGGTTCACGGATTTTTTCAACATTTCAGTGTTTTTCATATGATTTAGCGGCAGTTTGTTCGTTTTCGGTGTATTAGTTACACGTTCCTATTACTAAATGGTAAAGTGGAACTATAAAAGGTGGATAGAAGATAGTGGATGAAGTATGGAGGATGGTGGATAGAGAATGGAGGATGGTGGATGGGAGATGGAGATTGTAGAGGAGGATTTTAAATGATGGGGGATGGAAGATGTTGGATGGTAAATAGAGGTTGGTGGATAAAGGATGGTAGATAAAGAATGGAGGATGGTGGATGTAGGATGGAGAATGGGGGATGGGGATTGTAGATGGAGGGTGTTAGGATGGAAGATAGTGGATAGTGGATAGAGGTTGGTGGAGAGAAGATGGAGGATGGTGGATAGAGAATGGAGGATAGTGGATAAAGAATGGAGGATGGTGGATGTAGGATTGAGGATGGAGGACTGTAGATGGAGGATGTTAGATGATGGATAGAGGATGGGGGATGGTGGATAGCGGATGGAAAATGGAAGATCGAGGATGGGGGGGGGGTGGATAGAGGATAGAAAATAATAGTTGGAGGATAGGGGATGGTGGATATAGGATGGAGGATGAAGGATGGAGGATGGGAGATAGAGGATGGAGAAACAGGACTAATGGATCAACAGTAGAGACGAGAGTAACAGGGGCGATAGAACACCGTGAGCGTAGTCGCGGTACGTGGCTAGTTATATATATATAATATATTTTATATAATATATAATATATTTTATATAGTACATAATATATTTTATATAATATATTTTATGAGTTGTAGTCTGAAACGTGTTTAATACTGAAATGCGGTGTGGGTTACTATGCGACTGACAGCATAAAAAGTAACATTCCAAACAGCCTCCTGGTTATTCCTTAGGTTGTCAGTCCCATAGTCACCCACACCGTATTAAACACGTTTCGCACTTCAACCCATAAAATAATAAAGTTGCGCCCAGACTTTTCGCCATTTTTTTTTAGTTTTATTTACTCGAGTAGCACATGAAACACATGCGATATATCTTTATAGTATTTCTATACAGTTTTCAATATTTAGCTTTCTATCCGCGAATTTTTTAAATCTGCTTGCGAATTTAAAAAGAAGACACCTGGGGGTCAATTCTGGTTCCGTGAAGTGATAAAATGATAAAATGAAAAAATTTTGTCATTCCCGTTTGCATGAAAAAACGAAAAAAACTGTCAAAATGTTTTCATTTCATAAAAAGGCTAGCACTGGCAAATGCAAATTTGTTATTCAGCATTTGATTCAGCAAATTTTTTCATGCAAACATTAATAACAAACATTTTTTCAGTTTATCATTTTATCACTTCACGCAACCAGAATTGACCCCCTGCACCTTTAATTTAAGTGTTCATTTGTCAAAAACAGGAAGAATTGATATTGGATCGAAAATAGGGGAATGGTGGCCAAAAACATTTCTTTTGGCTCTCCTGGCCGCAACTTATTGATTTTTTTAAATCTGTTTGCGAGATTGAAAAGAAGACACCTGCGGTTACGAGAAATTATAATCAGCATTTTTTTTATTTCCACCCCGTTCCGCCAACACTCCCTACACCCACACCCTCAACATTTTTTTCTCTGCTAGAGGTCTACCAGTTCTTACTTCTATAAAATTTTAAAGATCATATCTGATACAGTTCTTGAGATATACAAATTTATTTTTTTGGACACACTTTCCACGCTGAAATATTTATCATTCAGTAGGACTCCACTGGTAATTCTATATACAGACACAAATTTGTATTTTTTTTGCACAATTGTGTTTTTGTGATATTGTCATTCAAAGTTTTTCACCCCTCACTCCCACATCTTACCACCTTCCATAACAATTTTAAACTATTTCTAATCCACTAGTATCCCTTAAGGCACCTACAAACAAAGTTTCAGCCATCTGACATCAATCGTTCAGTAGATATGGATTTTAGAATGTTTCAATCCCAGCTTTCAAGCGTTTTTGAAGCATTGTCCCCACCCCCTCACACACCTATCAACCTCTATAAACTATTTGCAAATGGGTCCACTATGCCTTACCCGCGTCTAAACTGACAATTTCTTTGGCAATGGCAATAGCAACGGCATTATTGCCATACACAAAGTGACAGTGTAGACGCATCAAACACATATGGCAATAATGCTCTTAGCATTGCCATGACAATCGTTGCCACAGCAATTTCGAGGATAGTATTGCCACAAAATGAATGGTTTGACAGAAGTTAGCGTCGCTTGTCAACAGGTAAACTTAGGTTTTATTGGTTTGATCGCTAAATGAGTGAAAATAATTGGATTAAAGAAAAAACTATTACGATTTGACATTAAACTCGATGGCAATATTGCCATTGCCATGGCTAGAGAGATGTGTCAGTGTAGACGCAGGGTTAGGAAAGTCCTTGAAAAGGTGGTTCCATATTTTTGATAAATAATTACGAGGTTTTCAGAGATGAGAATGCAAATGTTGTCAGTGCTAAAACTATAAACGGTCAATGAAAACCGATGTTATAATTCGAAACATTAATGGCAACCAATCAACATTTATCGCTCCCATTGAAAGAAAGATTTTTAGGTTAAGCCCTAGAATTAAATTCCAAACAGCCATAGACTTTTGAGAATAATCAAGTTAATGACAAACAACACAGAATATACCGGATGAACAAAAAAATTTCATAAAAACTTTGAAGCCCTGCATTATATTTTTCCCGCAACATTTTCCAAATCATTCACCCACGAAGGTGCTGGAATTATGAAATTGATATGTAGGCTACCTACCGCTCTATTAGCATTTCCGCCATAAAACCTTGCCGCGAACTACCATACTAGTTTCTTTCTCACACCATTTCACCCCGAAGTGGATTAAAAAGAGATTTGAAGCCCCAAAAGAATAACAGCAACATCAAAACTGTCACCACTCCAGATATGAAATCTGATCCAATTTCTAGATGGAGGTTGGAGGTATGTATACCTCATGTAATAATTTTAACTCCTTCGGGTGTAATCAGGAAATTGTGGACTGCACTACCCACGGATTAAGGATATTATTTTTGTCGTCGACCGCTTTGTCTGGTTGCATGTGGATTGAATTACACCCCCGCATGATTGATGTCTTTGTCGTTGGACAACGCTAAAAAAAAACACTTATTTTATCTCTTCGTAGTTTAGTCTGAAAAAAAACTGAAAGTATTTATGGACGAGACGGAGCAGGGAAAATCCAACATTAAAATTCCGATGAGTCCAATGTCGCCGTCTTTCCGATACCTTGTCAGACACAGCTGGATGTCGTTTCAGGAGGGTTTCTTTCTTTGTGTTTTTTTTTTCTTTTCTTGAAAGATAAGTTAAGGGCTCTAATGATTATCTGTAGTGCAACTCGATAGTTAGAATATAGAGGACCTGTTATAAAAATCGAGATTGTGCAATTTCGTGTCAGTTCAGTATGAATACGCGTTTTTTTTAATTTTCGTAATTGTATAGCAATTTTGTTTGTTGGGTTTTTATTGTCAGAGCAATCTGTAATGACAACGGCTCATAATCCCCAACAGAAATAGACCGTAACGCAAATAGAGCTAACAAAGCGACACTACACTAAGACCCGGTATTTCAATGTAGAGTTATCTTATAAGTTGTCAGTTAATCAAAACCACTCGTGTAAACTTTATATGGAAATACAGACCTACAAGTTAACTCTACATTGAAATACTGGGCCTTAGGCATTTAGGCTATGACCGGCGAAAAACTTGAACTGGAAAAGCGCCAGTTAAAATTGTATTACGGCACTAGTTGATATCGACTTATCAAAGAACGCATTATTTCTGTATAATTTTCAAAACACTCTTAAATCTAAAGATATTTTTTAAGATGTTAGCTATGGACGTAGTTTAAAGTGTATTTTAGTAATGTTATCTACTTAATTAATCATAATTAAAATGGTTAGTTGTTGCTGCAAAATTTATCAAAATAAAAATTATGGAAATCCTCTATGAAGCTACTATGAAGCAAATTTGTATATTCTTGTATGAGGTAGAATGAAGATAAGAGAAATATTGAAAAAATGTATTTAAAGCAAGTCTGGTACCCATTACATCCAAGCTATTCAGACTAATAAACTCTGATAAACCGAGTAAAGTATGTATTTCAATTTTCTTTAGGCTTTAGACTTAATTTTTTCTTCATTTGCACTAACGAGTGGGTGGTTATATTGCAGAAACGTTGCGCCACGTCTTACCACCAACATAAACTCAACTAATCAAATGGTAAAATTCCAAAAGTTTTCGACTTTTCTGTCGTGCCGCATTATATATTTTTCTTTTCAATACCGGAGTATAACATACATGTGAGTAAGATGCTGAGAGCAGCATAGAGAACACGGCCGGTCCTTTTCGAGAAATCGTCCGGCTTCAAAACAGTTGCTGCATGCCATCTCTTTGGTTTTAGGTAGGGTGCGTGATCGTTGTGATCCTACATGCACGTGAAAAAAGGATACCCGCTGTAAATCGCTATAAAATCAGACTACAGCTAATGAAAACCAGGTTGTGTTGGGTTGTTGGGAGTAAGGCACAGTCATATAATCGTATATACAGGTCTGAAAACTGCCGTGGAAGCCGTGAGGGATAGATACTTTTTTGAAGCATAAACTAGTACAACTTCTCGTTATTATCAACAGATCCCAGCGGGAAAAAATTCGAATTTACGAAAACGTAATGACAAAGTCTTTCTCGCAATGACGTGAAATGTTAAATTTATATGAACGGGGAGCGTCTTTGGAGCACCTCCTTGCTTCAAAAGAGCGCTCATTAATGCATTTTCAAGCTTTTCATTTCCCGCTGGGCAACCACAATTACGTGCATTGGTGTATATCCACCATCAATGTTCATATCAGCAAAAGATCGTCATTCGTCAGCTACATTTAGCACATTTTTGACATGGTCATTTTCAGGTATTGCTTTTGAAGGTGTACTACTTATACTTGTTAAACGTCCAATACAAACCCACTGACTTTTTGTTGTGAAATGAAATTTACATAATAAATAGTTTCTACGTATACATGGACAATTAAATCCAGATTCAATCCCTTAAATTCTCATGTATGTATGCACAGATCGGATTGTAATGAGATCGACTAGATCAGTTCGAACTTCTCGTTTTGGATCAAATCGAAATTTCTCATGTAAACGTACATTGAAAGATCGATATTTAAACATTTTGTTTTATACTCTAGATGAAATCATACATATTTAGTATTATAAGTTTAATTCAGCCCGAAAAGTTTGTAGCTCATAGACTCAGACGAGAAAAAGTTATATATTATTTTGTGTTTATTTGAGGCCAAAAACACTTCATTACGATACCAACGGAACACTAGCAGGTGAAGTGGTCCGCCACACGCTCGTCCGTGATTATTACCCCGAGTTTATCACAGGTACTTATTTACAGCTGAGTGAACTGGTAGTCCGGCACCCAATCACACTCTCAAAAATTACTTGTCGCCAAGCATATTCTAGCCACTAAGCCACCCAAACTACTCATTCATTTGATATATTTCCTGCTAATATATAAATCGGAGTTCAGTATTAGAGTATCATATCATCGTGACTCCGTTATGTTTTTCATTTATTTTTCGTGGCTAAGTCGCCAGCACCGTGATCCACAAAGAATGTATGAAATTGTATGACGGGTATCTAACTTGGTCATTGGTTGGCGACATGGCCGCATCATACATACAGTTTTTTTCATTATCAAAAATATATTTATAAAAAACAAAAACAAAATCTTTTCATAACACACTTAAAAAGGAATTCATAAAAACGGAAAAAAATGACGTGACAAAAGTTTACGTACAGTCAATGCCTGCTTACTTATAGACAAAATGTTAACAGAATTTTTCCAAATATTTTTCGTTTTAGTATTTTGTTGCAGTGGCGGCTCGCCACATGAAGCAAGTGAGGATGAGCCTCACCATAGATGGGATGAAATAGGAATTTCAAACTTAACTAAATTCTTTCTTTTACATCAAATGCTGATAGCAGTATACGTTTGGACATGGGTAGCATTGAAACTAAGCTTTCCCAACCTCTGCTAGGGTAACCTCTGCTTCACTCACGCCGCGTTGCAGCGATCGACAAACTGAAGGGCGCTTCCTACAGCCTCATCTGCAGTACACAAACCTTTTCAATTCCAAATCAAATGCTAATAGCAGCATACGTTTGGACTAGTGGTGTGCAAAAAGTAATTATTCGTTATTAAGTATTCGTTACTTGAAACGAGTACCGAATACTACTTTACGAAAGTATTCGTTAACTTAACAAATTCCCGCTTCTGAGCGGATGACCTTTTTTTTTTTTTGTTTAGCTTCTTACATTGTGTTTGGTACTCAATTGCTCACACGAATTACTCAATAAAGTAACGAATACTAGTAACGAATACTAGATTGAAAGTATTCAGTAATTATTCATTACTCCAAAATAATCGCTTTGCACATCACTACTTTGGACATGGGTAGGATTGAGGCTAAGCTTTTCCAGCCTCTGCACTCACGCCATGTTGCAGCAAAGCTATTTCGAAAAACTTGTGTTTTTCATCTGCAGAAATTAGCTTTAGTATGCGAATGAAAATGATCACTTGTACAGTGTTACCGTGAGGTGAATTTTTGGGGTAGCACAATCTACCACCATTTTCAAAAAAGAGGTAGTAGAAACCGAATTTTAAGAATAATACAATAAATAAGCTTAACATTAAACAAATAGTAATGTAAAATAATAATAGATTACATTCTTGTGCTGTTTTCAATTTGACTTTCGAGAATTATCGCAAAAACGTATTGTTTCATGACTTGAAATAGTAGTGCAGTAAATTTTAAAATTAAAAAAAATAGTAAATCTGCTACATATGTAGTAAAACTGTAACGCTGCTTCTAGGTGATACTCACAATTATATAGCCGTTTGCACCGTTTTCTCTTCATGCAGGTAATTTTTCTGTGTGTGGGACAGTACAAGTTGTGTCTTAGGTGTGACTTTATTAGTTCCGGATTTTGGTAAGTCATTTCGTTTAATAAAATGAATCCTGTTCATAATATAGTCATGTCACTTTTTGAAACGCCTTTTTCAAGACGAAAATCAAACGGAGCAGCGCCAGATTTTAGAACTTCATGTAGTACCGGCGATCAAAATTACAGGCGAAAGAAAAAAACATGCAGGACATTTTAATTGACCTGGTACGAGTCCTGTTAGTGGCTTTGTGGATGTACTGTGTGTACTTCTTAGTACAGCCAGAAATACTTGGTCAACCGGTAATGGTTACAGGGACTTGAAAATTTTTACAAGAACCACAAAATTATATGAGAGCTCCAAGGAGCATTTAAAAAATTATGTATATTGGTTTGAAGCGTTATATATAGACGATTGTTGATTCTTTAAAAGAAAATGCAAGCCTTAAAGCGATAAAAAAATAATTTTTTTTTTTAATTTCCTCCCTAACATATTGATAAATCGTGGACAAAAGGATATTTCGATATCGAATGTATTTCACGAATTACAGACCGATTTGCGGAACTGAAATTGAGGCATTTTTCGGGCCTTTTAACTGATGCTTTAATAAAATTATTTATAATGAAAATGTTAGGAAGAAAAATGCTATTGGTTTTGATACCACAGCTAGTTAAACCTGGTCGTTTAGGGCTACTAAAGTAGATACACATATAGTTAACAGAAACCTGGGGGTTGAATGGATTATCATCCGAAGCTGTTAAAGGAGGTACAAAAGTTCTCCAATCTCGTTTTACGAGATCGCATCAAGGCAATAAAAGAATGGTTTGCAGAGTGCGCGAAATCAGGCTCTATCTAGGGCCGGACACTCGCGAAGAAGGTGGATAGCACTTTCCCTTATATTCGCATCTCCACAATTGCGGCATTTGACGTTGACGTGACGACAGTTATAATACCTGTAGACGTTAACGTGACGATAGTTATAATTATTTGTCTTCATTCTCCAGCCTCACTGGTTTTGAATGGCACGAGCCGCCACTGCTTTGTTGGGTCCTTTGAGCATCAATTACTGCTTGCAGTCTTCGGGGCGTAAAGGCGACTAAATTACCGGTTTCTTCTGGCGCTATTCTCTCCCATTCAGCTATGAGTGCATCCTTCAGCGAATTCTTGTTTTTTACGGAGCACTTTCAAATTTTTCGTTCAAGGAGCTCCCATACATGCTCTGTCGGATTTAAATCCGGGCTTTGGGGTGGATGATTAAGCTGTCTGGGAGCGTAATTTATCAACCAATCCTTGACGATATGAGCTGGGTGCTTTGGATCGTTGACTTGTTGAAAAATCCAACTCCTTCCAAGGCACAACTTCTCCACTGATGGCTGCAAATGTTGTTCCAACAGGTTTTTATATACAAAGCGATCCATGGTGCATTCAATAAATGAGAATCTTCCGACCCCAGATGCTGTTATGGGCTCCCCAAGCCAGGGCACTGCCTCCACCACGCTTGACTGTAGGTACAAATTTTTTGGAATCTAAGGCAGTGTTGTTCTTCCTCCAGATTTTGGCGCGACAATCACATCCAAAAATGTTGAGTTTGGACTCATCAGTAAAAAGGACTCGCTTCCAAAAATCCATGTCCTTGTTAATATGAGCCTTTGCGAATTCTAGGCGTACAAGTCGGTTTTTAGCTGATATCAATGGTTTTTTACGTGGAGTTCTGTTCAACGCCCACGTAATAGTCCTTTGATGGACAATCTTGTTAATCACCGTAGCGATTTGTTCCGCCAAATCTGGAGCACTTGTTTTGAGATTTTTGTCCACTTCCTTCAAAATTAGACTGAGGTTTCTTCGCGAAAGTTTTTTCGGTCGACCAGTTCGTGGCTAGTTCTCAATAGAATCGGTGTTTTCAAAGTTTTTTTTATTATTGTTTGCACTGAACCTCGTTTTAATTTAAATAATTTCGCGATTTCACAAGACGACTTATTGTCTTTTCTGTATTGAACGACCAATTTTCGCACATCACTGCAAATTTCTTTTCCTGATGACATTTTTTAGTCCTTTGTAGTGTCATCTGTGGTTTATTTTGTGTGGATCGCATATGGTAAATATTGTATTATTGTGGATCCACACTAGATCCACACAAAACAGAAGTTCAATGGTGGTTTTCTTGTTTCAGGGGAGAGTGACAGCTCGAAGAAGATGGAGGGCTAGATTTTCGTGAAAAGAGGTTTAACTTTTAACATAGAAATAGGAAACTAGAGAAATATAAGTTAATTCGTTGTGTGCACGGAATAAAAAAATTGAAAAATGAAGGGCTAGTTTTGGAGTGATAAGTTTTTTTGGCGAGAGTTGGATAGTTTTTAGAAAATGAAGTTTTAGTGAATTGTATGAATCTAAGTGCAATCGGAAAAATTCCGTCGACGGGTGTCTGCTGCTCGACACCGAAACGCGAGTGTCATTTTGCTAGTACATATTATTAGTGTCCATAAAATATCGAACGAAAATTTGCGATATCGGGTTTGTCACAAGCGCGAAAAGGTGACGCATTCCCTGCCTCGAAGAAGCGGAAGATTGCGCACAGTCATTGTGTACCAGTGGCTCTAATAAGTCTTCGGCCACAAGGAAGAATTATAATGGATGAAAAAATGAAAAAGCACCAAAAATCTGAAACTTACGCGGAATAAATTATAAATAAAAGAAGAGCAATATTACGAATAAATATGAAACAAAATCAATAAAATAACCAAAAACATACATAAAGTAAACAAATAAACTTAAAATAAAGTAAATATAAATTGAAAAATCGTAAAAGATATAAAGTAAACGAATAACAAAATAACCTACAAATAACATAAATAAATTCATAGTACAATTGCAATAAATTAAAAATAAAAATATAAACCATGCATGACTTTAACGAGACAGAAACTGACACGGACTGAAATTGCTCAAAATTAGAAAGTTGTATAAAAAAAAAAAGAAAGTTGAGAATGAACTAAGCAGATAATAAGGTAATTTTTGTTTATATTATTTCTCTATCTTGCAAATTCTTGTTTTTTTCTGTATGATTTGTTTTGTTGTTTTTTTTTTTTGTTTCTTTTGCTTGAATTTTTTTTTTAAACATGGCTAACTAGAGAGCCGGAACGATGGATCTTCTCGTTTGAAGACCTTCCGCCCCACTCATACCTCTCTCTAGGGGCCATATTTTAAACATTTTCCTTCAGGACAGATATGGCTAAGGTAGGGTGGGCTAGACGGCGCACAACAACCGCGCCTGTCGAGTTGTTAGGAATTTTCTCGGTCTCTCATGACCGATTGGGAATCTTATCCCAATTTTATCACCCGGGTAAGTCGGCGTGAAATTTTTGTTGTACAGGCCAAGGGTTTTATGGCCTGAAACGTGAACAACGTACCCCCCCACAGCCGCAGCTAGCCCGGAAGCCAGCAAGCACGTCGCTCCAGTTAACGTTTCAGCCACCAATTCGGACGTAGGCGGAATTGGACCCCTCTTTCCCGATCCTCAACCTTCCCTTCGATTATTTTGACTTTTTCAAGTCAAAATAATCACTCCAAGGCCTCCGTTCACAACAAAAAGGCGCCCAACGTAGGGCTAGCCAAACCGGCGCGTAGTTCACAACGCGTGATGGAACAATATGCGAGAGTCGGAAAAATGCCGCATAAAAATTGTCACATCGAATGGACTTAAACTTTGTCTGATAGCGACACAAAATAACGCTTGCACGGCACCTACAAGTACAGTGAACAAGCTCTTTTGTTGCTTCACTTATTTCTAGTGTGATTCGAATTTTCAGCTGGACATTGTGAAACCTTTGTATTGACAGTTTTCTGTTGGCAACCTTCAGGCGCCATCAGAATTCCATATGGAGGGGAAGCCTTTTCTATCTGTGGGTTCGAGTTGGACTTGTTATGGGTTAAGTAGGGTCTTCAAGACCCATCAAACTGATGTATTGTAGGTACCCTTTTGAAAGCT
Organism: Beris chalybata; assembly: GCA_949128065.1. Classification (NCBI taxonomy): domain Eukaryota; kingdom Metazoa; phylum Arthropoda; class Insecta; order Diptera; family Stratiomyidae; genus Beris; species Beris chalybata. The sequence goes on from OX421895.1 coordinate 96,337,742, forward strand.
GGGCTTGCCTTGACTTAGCGGGCAAGTCGTCAGACGATTGGGCAGACTACCTGCAATACATGTTTTGGATTGGTGAGGAGAAGGCAATACTGAAGTCTTCAAAAGAGTTCCTTATTTCCTTATTCCATCCTTTTAGAGTTCCTATAACGTAAAATTAAATTAAATTATGTAGTATATTTTTCTTTAAATTTTAAGTCTTAGGACAAATTTTCTTATCTTATTATTTCATTTTTTTTTATAATTTTTGCTTTTGTTTTATCCCATTTTTTTTTTTTTTTTTCTTATATTTTTCTCACTTCCAATTTTCCCTTGAAGTTGAAGAGGCTGAGATTTGCCTTTCAACTCGACCTAGCAGGAGAGAGGATGAGGCTAGGGAGGTGGATAGCGAGAAGATCCATCACGTTTTGATTTTTGTTCCATTTTTGTAATGGAGTCTTTTTGCATTTGATTTTCAATTTTGGCTTTGATTTCGATTTTTTTTTATTGATTTCCTTCACATTCATTTATTGTTATTGTTTTTTTGCTATCAAATTTTGATTTTTGAGTTGCTTTGGTTTGGTTTGCTTCGATCGCAAAGTCGATTGCTTCGCGGTACTTGCACGAATCATTTTCTTCTTTTTCGTTAGTTTGATTAGCTTTATTTTGGCTACGTATTTCGATCCTTAGTTTTAGGAATATTTATTTTTTTTTTTGGTTAATATATTTACTTATGTAGTTAGAAGTTATTACAGACTTTATTATTTTGCATGTTAGGGTATATTTTTTTTTTATCTTCTTAGTTATTTATACAGTTTTTTTTCATGGTATTATTAGTTAGGACTTCTTTATATAGTATTATATTTTATTAGTTTTTTTCTTTTGAATGGTTTTGTAGGATTATATCAGCTATTTATTATCTATATTTATTAAAATTAGTAGTTGGAAAATTTGAGAATTACTTTACTTTTTGTATAGTAATTTTTCTGTTAAGTTTATAATAGTTTTCTTAGATTAATTGTTTTTAGATTTAGATGTTGAATTTATTTTTCTTATATTTAGTTGTTATTTTGTTAGATTAAATTTAATAGGCTTAGGTAGTATTAGATTTGTTTGTAGTTTTATTTTTTTTTGTATCTAATTTATGTTAGAACGTTTGGTATTATTATACATATATTTATATTTTGAAGTTTGATTATTTTATTTTATTAGTTTTCTATTCGTATTTAGTTGCATCTTTAATTTATAGTGTAAGTTATATATTAGATTTATTTTCTTGCTTTCGTTTTGGTTTTTTTTTCTCTTTTTGCACCATGCCACTATCACGAACGCCACAACTGAAGGAAAATATTCTGTGCCTGATATACCAGGAAGGGGTGGGTCCAGAATATGAGGTGGTCACTAAATGTGGACACCGATTCCATGAGCGGTGCATGGAATTGTGGTTCAAGGAAAAAGACAATTGTCCCACTTGTAGGAAAGATCTGGACAAGTCGGACTACTGGTCTGTCCGGGGAGTGGAGGGAGCGGCAGCCGCCACTGGACCGTTGACAAGAAGCAGGGCTCAGTTAACGGTCTCACAGCTTCAAAACGATGGGATTTCTCTCCTTAGGGAGTCAAATTTGGATTTTCCACAAGGGCTGGGTGGAGGTCAAGCCTTCTACACTCCGGACGGAGCAGTGGTCACTGACCAGGGGAGGGGTTTACCCCCTCGTTTAAATTTGCCAATACCACCTATGAATCGACCACTGCCACAGACACCTTCGAATCGACCATTGCCACAACCACCGATGACGACAGCGCAGGCACGTGTGAATCTTGGAGTTGATGAGATCACTCAACTGATTCGTACGTTGCTGAGGGAGGAGCGATCTCATCAATTTCGAGATTCGCACAGCGATCGTTCACGATCGACGGATCGCACCTCCAGAACAACAGGTACTGCTCGGGCATCTGAGGGGGCTCAGCAACCACATTATCCGGTTGCACAGCCACCACAAAATCCGGTGGCACAGCTTCCATATTATCCGGCAGCTCAGTTCGCTGATCGAAGGAGCACCGGACCGAATTATAGACGCCGCAACACTGCTAGTCCAATACGGACTTGGCATTTAAAATTTAATGGAAATGCTACTGTGTTGCGAGCGGAAGAACTGATTTATCGCGCCGAGGCTCTTGCGACCAGCGAGCTGAGCGCTGATATGGACTTGCTCGCACGAAGTTTTTACATGCTGTTAGATGGCCGTCCGAACAGTTGGTACTGGACCTGGCATAGGTCCAACCCAAGACCAACTTGGGCGGTTTTGAAACCTGCATTTTTGCAGACGTGGGGTGTGCGAGCAAGTGACTGGGATATTAGACGGCAAATGCTAGCCAGACGTCAGGTCCCAAGCGAGTCCTATCAGATGTTCGAGCAGGACTTGTGTGAGCTCCGGAATCTGCTGTCGAATCCGATGCACGACGGAGAGTTCGTGGAGCTGGTGCGGGGAAATTTGTTGCCAAACACGCAGCAGCAAATTTGCCTGCAACAGATTTGGTCTCTGGACCATTTGCGACAAATAGTGTCCAGAGTCGAAGATATAAGACGGTCGACTAGATATAATTATAGCTACTCGAGTCATACCCGAGTTGCTGAGGTCGTGGAGCCTCCTACAGAGGTTTGTGACGAGCGCGATGGTTCCGAAGCTATGGCGGGAATTACATCTGGGGCTCCACTAAAATGTTGGAGCTGTGAGCGTTTAGGTCACAGTTACCGACTATGTGCAGAAGCTCCGAGGGGTATTTTCTGCTATGGCTGCGGAACAAAAGACGTTTTGCGACCGCATTGTGCTCGTTGCAATCGGGAAAACTTCGTAACGGAACATTCTACTTCAGGAAATTCCCGTCCTTTTCGGAGCAACCCACAGCAGCCACCCAAAACGTAGGAGACTCTTCGATCTCCGCAACTTGTGGTGATGACAACACATCACCAGTCAGGTCAAATACACCGGACCTGACAAAACCATCGGATTCGACAACTGCCACGACTGAGTCTCATTCAGTCGTAATTCTTTCCCATCCCTTACCTTCTGTTCGCAAAGCACCTGTACCTCGGAAGCCTTACCATGTAAGACTGAAGGAGTACATGGAGGCACGCGACAGGATTTTTAACGATTCAAAATCCCCTCTTATTGCTATTTCTTCGTGTTCCACATTTCAACCTTCCCCTGTTCCAACTCCTAAAAAAGCAATTTTACGTTTACGCGCATTTTGGCGTAAAGTTCGTGAGAGAAAGAAGGCAGTAATGTCGACTATTATCTCTGAACCTTTTGACGTACGTCCCTATGCTATGGTCTCCCTTTTCAGTGTAAACGTTAAAGGTCTTTTAGACAGTGGTGCGAGCATTAGTTGCCTAGGAGCCAATGCATTAGAACGCCTTGAGCGTGCGCAAGTGCATTGGAAGCCGATTTTTCATGAGGTGAAGACAGCTGATGGGAAGTGTGACGACCGAAATTAAATTTCGTGGAGTTACGTGGGAAGGTGAAGACAGCTGATGGGAAGTGTGACGACCGAAATTAAATTTCGTGGAGTTACACAACCTATTACCCTTTACATCGTGCCAAGTTTGTCTCAGGAGTTATATCTTGGGGTAGATTTCTGGCGAGCTTTTAATCTTGCTCCATCCATCATCAGTTGTGTCAACACACAAACCACCTCTTCGCAACATAATGCTACTGCGATGCACTCTTTAACGAGTAAAGATGTTGAACGTCTAGAGAACGTTAAGTCCAAGTTCCCTTCTTTCGAACTTCATGGTTTGGGAAGGACAAACGTTCTCGAACACGAAATCGACGTAGGAGAAGCGCGCCCTATCAAACAACGACACTACCCAGTATCGCCTGCGATTCAAAACCTCATGTATGGCGAGGTCGATCGTATGCTGGCAATGGGAGTGATAGAGACGAGTTTGAGTGCGTGGAGTTCGCCGGTAGTACTCGTGAGGAAACCAGGAAAAGTCCGGTTATGTTTGGATTCTCGAAAGGTAAATGCTGTGACGAAAAAGGATGCATATCCACTTCCACACATCGACGGAATTCTTAGTCGATTACCACGAGCCAATTTCATAACCAGTATTGACCTGAAGGACGCCTTTTGGCAAATTCCTCTCGAAACTAAGTCCCGTGAAATGACGGCGTTTACCATTCCCGGACGACCTCTCTATCATTTTACCCGGATGCCATTTGGATTGTGCAATGCACCCCAACGCATGTGCCGTTTGATGGATCGTGTTATCCTACCCGAACTGAAGGACCAAGTATTTGTTTACTTGGACGATTTATTGTTGATCTCGGAAGATTTCAATTCCCATTTGGTTTTGTTGGCGGAAGTTGCCGAATGTCTGGTGAAGGCTGGACTTACAATCAATGTGGGAAAAAGTAAGTTTTGTCTGAGGGAGGTGAAGTATCTTGGATACATTGTTGGAGATGGAGGCCTGAAGACAGACCCAGAAAAAGTCTCGGCTATAGTCGGTTACCCTTCACCAAAATCCGCACGTCAGGTTCGACGCTTTCTTGGTATGGCTGGTTGGTATCGACGCTTCATACTCAACTTTGCAGCTGTGGTGTCACCGATCTCAGACACGCTGAAAAAGGCCGAACGATTTACTTGGACTTCTGAAGCAGAAACTGCATTTCAGTCTGTGAAGGCCAAGTTAACCGCAGCCCCTGTATTAGTAAATCCAGACTTCACTCGACCCTTCGTGATACAATGTGATGCTAGTAAATCTGGAGTGGGGAGTGTGATTTTCCAGGAGAATGATGATGGATCGGAATCTCCTATTGCGTTTATGTCCCAGAAGCTCAATTCCGCTCAACGCAATTACAGTGTTACCGAGCTTGAATGCTACGCCGCTGTGTTGAGCGTGAAAAAATTCAGAGCGTACGTGGAAGGGACAGCGTTTAAGATTATAACGGATCATGCGAGTCTCAAATGGCTAATGTCTCAGAAAGATCTCAATGGACGTTTGGCTCGCTGGAGTTTGAAGTTGCAAGGATTCGACTTCGTGATCGAACATCGTCGTGGGAGCCTGAATATTGTGCCCGACGCCCTCTCTCGCGTATACGAAGACGGATTAAATGCGCTGATCGACGTTGCACCCATGGTTGACTTGAACTCTTCAGAGTTTCAGAATCCAGAATATCAGGATCTGAAGTCAACTGTGGAGGCAAACGCCACTCGGCTTCCTGACGTATGCATTAGAGATGGCTTCGTGTACAAGCGTACAGAGGCCTATAATGGTGACCCAATCACAGAGGATCGTGCTTGGAAACTTTGGATTCCATCGAGCTTGGCGCCTACTGCGATTGCTCAGGCCCATGAAGCGGATACCATGGTTCACGGTGGGTTCGCCAAAACGCTAGAGCGCATTAGACGTTACTTGTATTGGCCCGGTATGTCTACACAAGTCCGCGATTTCGTTCTTTCGTGTCAGACTTGTAAAGAAACGAAGTCTCCGAATCGTCCGCTTAGAGCTGCAATGGGAGATGCCTTCAGAACACAGAAGCCCTTTCAACATCTATACATTGATGTATTAGGACCATACCCTAGGACCAAAAGTGGGAAAATTGCTATCCTTGTTATCCTTGACCATCTGTCAAAATTTCCTATCCTTCATCCCCTAAGAAGAATTACGGCGGGTGAGATTACGACGTTTTTGGAGAGGGATGTCTTCCATATGTTTGGTACACCCGAGACAATTCTCTCCGACAATGGGTCTCAGTTCAAGTCAGCGACATTTAACTCCATGCTTTCTAAGTATGGGGTTAAACACCTATATACCCCAAAATACTCGCCTCAAGCGAATGCTTCAGAGCGAGTCAACCGTTCTGTTTTAGCTGGACTCCGTGCGTTCATCGTGGAGGACCAGACTCGATGGGACGAAAACTTAAGCAAAATAGGATTTTCTCTTCGGAGTTCGATTCACCAAGCCACTAAGTTTTCGCCCTATCAGGTTTTGTTTGGATCCCACATGATGTCGCATGGAGATGACTACGCTCTGTTGCATCGTTTGAAAGCGCTAGGTGATGCAGACTTGCAATTGGGTCCCAGAGAAGGTACTCCTATCGTGAGGCAACTGGCACAGGCGAATATTCAGGTCGCACACGAGAACAGCAGTAGGCGTTATAATATGCGTACTGCTCAAACTCAATTTAGAGAAGGACAGGAAGTGTACAGAAGAAACTTTACCCTGTCCACAGCAGCACACAATTATAACGCCAAACTTGCAAAAAAGTTCTTGAAGTGCAGGATTCGTCGTGTGCTAGGCAACTCGCGATATGAGCTAGAAGATCTCGGAGGCAAACGTGTGGGAGTCTACCACTCCAAAGACCTTCGTCAGTGACTGGAGCGAGTGACAAACTCGGATAGTGCCCGGTCGCTGCAGTCGTGAGCATGAGTCACAGACCGAGCTCACAGCTGCCTTTTTTTTTAGTCTGCTCGGCGTTGTGGACAACGGCGATCAGTCTATGTTGTAGTGTCATCTGTGGTTTATTTTGTGTGGATCGCATATGGTAAATATTGTATTATTGTGGATCCACACTAGATCCACACAAAACAGAAGTTCAATGGTGGTTTTCTTGTTTCAGGGGAGAGTGACAGCTCGAAGAAGATGGAGGGCTAGATTTTCGTGAAAAGAGGTTTAACTTTTAACATAGAAATAGGAAACTAGAGAAATATAAGTTAATTCGTTGTGTGCACGGAATAAAAAAATTGAAAAATGAAGGGCTAGTTTTGGAGTGATAAGTTTTTTTGGCGAGAGTTGGATAGTTTTTAGAAAATGAAGTTTTAGTGAATTGTATGAATCTAAGTGCAATCGGAAAAATTCCGTCGACGGGTGTCTGCTGCTCGACACCGAAACGCGAGTGTCATTTTGCTAGTACATATTATTAGTGTCCATAAAATATCGAACGAAAATTTGCGATATCGGGTTTGTCACAAGCGCGAAAAGGTGACGCATTCCCTGCCTCGAAGAAGCGGAAGATTGCGCACAGTCATTGTGTACCAGTGGCTCTAATAAGTCTTCGGCCACAAGGAAGAATTATAATGGATGAAAAAATGAAAAAGCACCAAAAATCTGAAACTTACGCGGAATAAATTATAAATAAAAGAAGAGCAATATTACGAATAAATATGAAACAAAATCAATAAAATAACCAAAAACATACATAAAGTAAACAAATAAACTTAAAATAAAGTAAATATAAATTGAAAAATCGTAAAAGATATAAAGTAAACGAATAACAAAATAACCTACAAATAACATAAATAAATTCATAGTACAATTACAATAAATTAAAAATAAAAATGTAAACCATGCATGACTTTAACGAGACAGAAACTGACACGGACTGAAATTGCTCAAAATTAGAAAGTTGTATAAAAAAAAAAGAAAGTTGAAAATGAACTAAGCAGGTAATAAGGTAATTTTTGTTTATATTATTTCTCTATCTTGCAAATTCTTGTTTTTTTCTGTATGATTTGTTTTGTTGTTTTTTTTTTTTGTTTCTTTTGCTTGAATTTTTTTTTTAAACATGGCTAACTAGAGAGCCGGAACGATGGATCTTCTCGTTTGAAGACCTTCCGCCCCACTCATACCTCTCTCTAGGGGCCATATTTTAAACATTTTCCTTCAGGACAGATATGGCTAAGGTAGGGTGGGCTAGACGGCGCACAACAACCGCGCCTGTCGAGTTGTTAGGAATTTTCTCGGTCTCTCATGACCGATTGGGAATCTTATCCCAATTTTATCACCCGGGTAAGTCGGCGTGAAATTTTTGTTGTACAGGCCAAGGGTTTTATGGCCTGAAACGTGAACAACGTACCCCCCCACAGCCGCAGCTAGCCCGGAAGCCAGCAAGCACGTCGCTCCAGTTAACGTTTCAGCCACCAATTCGGACGTAGGCGGAATTGGACCCCTCTTTCCCGATCCTCAACCTTCCCTTCGATTATTTTGACTTTTTCAAGTCAAAATAATCACTCCAAGGCCTCCGTTCACAACACCTTACAGTTCAAAACTAGCAATAAAACTATAATAGCGTTGCAGCTGCTCATGCACAACAAATAAGCAAATAGGTTCTTTGAAAAATGCTGCATGTTTCGCAGAACATTTTGTCTATTAGTAAGCAAGCATTGACTGTACGTAGACTTTTGTCACGTCATTTTTTTTCGTTTTTATGAATTCCTTTTTAAGTGTGCTATGAAAAGATTTTGTTTTTGTTTTTTATAAATATATTTTCGATAATGAAAAAAAATGCATCAATGGTTTTTTGATTAAAGCTTCCAATCACCCCAGAAACTCAATATAAGGCGCTGTATGTAGACTTTTGTCCGCCACTGTACATACATTCTGTGTGCCATGCTGCTGGCGACGTAGCTGGCATAACGGTAGCTCTCTTTCCTGCGTTTATTTTTGAATCATACTAAACCCTGTGTCGCTACTTGGGAGAGGGGAGGGGGAAGGGGGTTTGGTGACATTTTGCGATAAAGTGAAACAATGGGGAAGGAGGGGGAGGGAGTTCAAAAATAGTCAAAAAAGTGGACTGTATTCAACTTTGAATACCAAGCCCGGTTAAGAAAGGAGGAGGGAACATGGAATTAACCTGAATGGCCAATAACACCTGTGAGTCTCAGGAAGTAGGCAAAAAGTAGTTGGACTCGCAGCATATCCTGGAGAACTGTAAAAAATTAAAGCTATCTGAAAACTTTCATCCTTTTCTTACCGGTAAAAAATAAGTACGACATGGCCTCCAAGTCGGGGGTTGGTTGAGGCACCGACAATGCATCATCGGAAAAAAAAGATCATTGTCCAAAAACCTGTTCAGGAGGCTAGTGCCCAATTTAAGCTGTCGCGCCATTGATGATGATCTAAGAGGAATTTTTAAAATTACTGCTGTTTTGGGAATGTGAATCAGAACAATCTGATCAGTCTTGAAAAAAAAAATTATATAGAGTGCAACCCGCTTATAAAGTGCACTTTTATAACGTACTTTCGGTTATAAAGTACTTTTTTTCAATCCCCATGCACAAATGTGAAAAGTTCTTATATTTTTGTACAGATATAACGTACCCTTTTATAACGTACATATTGGTTATAAAATACTCTTTCTCATAGCACGTGAGTTCTTTATAACGTACAAAATATTAATCCGATCTGCTTACGGTCGAATTGAAAACAATGTCAAGGATAATTTTCATTCGTATATTGCGACAGCCTCCTCCTTTAAAATAAGCCCTATTTCATTATTCTAAGATAAAAATTACATGAGATATGAATTTCCAAACGGGTCTTGGACGAAAACTTTGCGAAAACTTACTAACATACTATAACTAACAAAAAAAATTAAGATTGAAACAAAAAAATTAAATTACATTTTTTTTACTAATTCTTCAAGTATACAAAAATTTTCAAAAGAATAGACAATGGTAGGGGAAAGTGGGGCAGATTCGCACGATTTTTCCTTTTTTGCTGAAAAGTAAAAAACTAACAGCTCTTTCAAACTAACTAGTATGCAGTTCAATAGACACAATATTAGGCTTCTAAAATAATGTAGGTTAAAGTTGATACGATGTACCATATTTGTGTAATGGCAGATTTTGTAGAGGAACTGAAAATGTACGAATGTACCCCATATGGAGAGTACATTCGTACATAGTGTGGGCACATACATATAATGGAGAACCTCCGTACATGAGCAAAATAAAGAACAAATTTACTGACAATTATCATTTATTATAATTATTTTATAGTTTATTATAATATAATTTGAAGAGTTAAATTTTGAACACTTCCTTCTTTTTGATTTTGCTGCTGGTCCCCTTTCGCTTGTAATTTCGTACCATAGTTCTAAAATAATATAATTATTCAAGATAGATTAGAATGCATGTGTTTACAGAGATTTCAATAAAAATAACAAAAACCCCTAATGACTGCTTTGGGGCCCCTTTCGTACTGTACGAATGTACCCGACAACTGTATGTACGAATGTTCCCCAAAGCGACCAACAATAGTTTTTGTTATTTTTATTGAAATCTGTTAACAACATCACATAACTAGTACACACACAGTAAAATAACACATCACCTTATGAAAAAACGGAACTACTATAAACTTTTAGCAAAAATTCAATACCGTTAACCGAAGTTGAAGTCACATGAAAAAAATACTTCTGACTGAAAAAACACACAACGACTTGTCCAAGCAAAGTTAACAATCGCGCTGCTGCCTCAATTCACGTGCTAACTGCGTGCAAAAGCACGAGTCTTCCATGCAAGCGCGAACATGTCAACGTGTATAGTTTCCTTATTACAGCCACAGTACGAATGTGCCCCATGTACGAATGTACCCCACCTTCCCCTAAGGTACAAAATTTCGCCGAAATTTTTTTGCCGATTTTTGATGGAATGACCCAATAAGTAAGTAGTTGGTAAATAAACTAGAGAATCCTTTTTAAATTTGCTGAATATCTTCATCCTATCTCAGTTAAAAGTCTACATTTAATAAAGAAATTTTTTTTATAAATGGATCAACTTTTTTCCATATGTAGGCTATAAAGTACAATTGGTTATAACGTTCTACTTGTTGTGGTCCCCACGAGGTACGTTATAACCGGGTTGCACTGTATATATATTTATAATCATTAAACATTTGATATTTTATCGTTTGCGAACATAAGGTCTTAGGATAAGTTTAAGAGCATATAAAATAAAATACAATTTTTATTTCAAAAATATTTTGTCGTTATCGCTACTATTTTTATAACTGTATACTCTTTTCTTAGTTTATTTCTTAATTCGACCATTGCTAATTTAAGGGCTTATGCGGGTCTTGGCACTTCAAAAAGATCATTTTTTTGAAAAAAATGTGTAAAATAGTACATCATGTCAGAAATATTGTCTCAAAATTTCAAGTCGATCTGTCAAAACTGTAGGAGTGAGAGAGATTTAAAGCGCCTTGTACCTATTAAACATGTCTTTCCGGCAACCCGAACCCGGCCACCGAGCATCTCAGGTATGCCTACAAACAAGCGGAAGCTCAGACCCGAAATTCCCGAATTTGACTCAGAAAAGAACAAAAGGTTGAATTGGTCCTTGCAACTGCAGCAGAACCTTCACTTTATGGGCTTGGAATCGATGATTCCATGTATTCCATTTTCTCTGTTTTATTTCTCTTTAAGACTTTAAACGCGTTTTTCTCAAAACCACTTTTTTGAAGCCGGTAGTCAAAGTTTCTCAGAATCTAATATACCGATCGGCTTGAAATTTTGCACACTGCTTTTAGACATGATTGGCTTGTGATTGAACGAAGGATTTTTTTTACCTTCAACTGCAACTCATTTTATAAGCCAAATATGGCCAAAATTTGTGGAAAAAATGACATTTTTCGTAAAAAACGCAACCAAAAATTCAATTTTCAATTTAAAAAAAAATCCTTCGTTCAAGCACAAGCCATATTCACATACAATCAGGAAATTTTTTTTGATTTCTGATAAAAAATTACTCGATTTACGGTGACTACCGTATCCGTGAGGGCACTTTTTTGGCATGGTCAACTTCACGAGACTCTCAATGGCAGATTTGTTGATATTTTCGTTTGTAATTTTCACAGAATGTTGTTTAACTATAGTACTTTTATATACAATAAATTAAAATTGTACAATTCTTGTAGTACATATCTTTTAAAAAAATTCAAGAAAACATGCTTCTTTTTGGCCTTCTAGACCCGCATAAACCCTTAAAAGAATACACCATAGAAAGCACCCGTGAAAGTATGATATTCGAATTCGACCAAATATTCAGATTCAAAATTTTAGTTCTTGAGCTATCGAGCTTATTGGAAGACAGGACAGGCGTCCAGGCGGACAGGCGCGCGGAAGATCACAAGAAATGATTCGGAGGTTTTGGCCCTAAATAAACAGAAAATATTTTTTTTTGTTCGAAGCTCCGATCTATGCGTTACAAAGTTTTGGATTGGATTAAACTTATAATAACTATCTAGAGTATAAAAATAAGATTTCCAGTATTATGTGGACAAAGGAAAAGCAGAAGTAGTAAGGTAAAATATACCATTTCTACAGTATCATTTCAAGAATCAAATTTACGGAGTAGCTACGTGTAGTAGTTAGACTTTCGGGTTTGTAGCTTATTTGGTTAAAATTTTGGATACTGTAAAAGACTGAATGTTGAGACTTTAGCTTTTAGGAATCTTAAACACTATTTAGTTAATTAACATACCAAAAGATATTTTCAGTATTTGTGTGCTAAGTACAGTACCATTTTTGACGCATATTCACTCATTTGTCATTATTTAGGTTTTTGATGTCTGTTAACTACTTGTCTAACTAGGTGGCTACTCTACGTGGCAATAAAGAAGTAATGGTCGAGCTCCTTTGAAGAAAACACTGTATCGTACTCGAAATACACAAAAATACATCACATTTATAGCAATATGGCACTGTATCGGACATAAATAAATTCGCCAACATTAAATGCAGCATTCCGTACTTTAATACGTTTCCCAAGTGTTTTGCTCGCTTTTTATCATCATCGTAAAGTGTCGCTTATGACTCCGAATAACATTCACAGACCCACATCGCTTATAAACCATGAAAATTCGGAATATTTTTTTTATTGCCGAACAACATCTCTCTGCCGTAGTATCTTTTTACAAGCTTAGCATTTTTTCGCTGAGCTCCTTTCACTTCGTATTTCATATTTATCTTGAACGAGGAAGAAGCCACCCTCGCATAGCATACACAGAACGTACATTGAATTCAAAGAAAGCCTTAAAGATAAAAGCGGGGGAGTTGAAAAACTATGTACTTAGTACGTAACAGAAAAAAGAACCTGTCGAATTCTTAGTTGCGTGTCGAACAAAGAAAAAAGAAATTCAATTCGTAAGATTAAAAGTACCAAACGGAGATTTGAATCGAATTTGCAATTTAAATGAGCCCCGGCTATTATACGCCACCCTCTCGGCCTCGGTTTGCGCTATTGCAACTTTGGCAACCTTTACAATTAGAAAAGGCGCCATACGGTTAAGTTTCGTTCGGGCTTCTTATGCCTACCACCCCCAACTTTGCAATATATCGTTCCTTGGGGAGCCTGTGAATTGAGCAAGCCAATTGCTTCTGGTTAAATGTTAACAAAGACAGAGGCATGCCCACAGGCAGGGGGCTAAGGTGTTCTGATTAGAATGATTCACGCGGGTTCTGATCTATTTATCAGAATTAACTTAATTGGATTCGGGCGTAATGGAATGTTAAGAAGGTGTTTGCTGAAATGGTTGAAAATGGGATTCCGATGTACCTGAGAGCCTCGCTAAGTCACAAAGTATAATTAGGCAGCCACTTCAGTCGTTAAAAGCTTTTGATTTGTTACGCGTTAACATCTAATTAGCCTACATACTTGAATTTTTTTTTCGGCAGGTGAAAAATGAAATTCAGTTGGAAAATCGATCGATATATGGCGTATGTTCGATATTTTCCGCTTTATATGATACAGTCAAAACCGGATATAACGACATTGAAGGGACCCTCTAAACTCGTCGCTATATTCAATAGCTGTTATAAGCAATATGCAATTTAGATACATTCCTTTGTATGAGATTCGACCAGGACCATGCAATTTAGTCGTAATAACCGATCCGTCGTTAAAAGCGATGTCGTTATATCCGGTTTTGACTGTATATCGTTAAGAGTCTTCAATTTTACACGGAGACTGGTTATTTTACTTTACCAAGTTGAAATTATCAAATGATGGTGGAATTATAGAGGAAAAGAGATTGTTAGTTCCATTTTTCGTGGTGTTAACATATTTGTTACACCTTTTAAGGTACATACATGTCCATCGCATCGCAAAAATCCGCCTGCCATAGATTGTTATGGAAGTGCGACCACTAAAGGCGGGCTCCAACAGAACGAAATACAGTGCAACCCGGTTATAACGTACCAAGTAGGGACCACAACAAGAGAACGCTATAACCGATAGGACGTTATAACTCACATATCAAAAAAAAGTTGTTTCCATTTATAAGAATAATTTCTTTATTACAGAATAGAGTCCATAAATTTATAATACAAAATTGTAGACTTCTAACTCAGATAGGATGAAGACAATCAGCAAAATTGAAAGGGATTCTCCCGTTTATTTACCAACTACATATTGGGTCATTCCATCAAAAATCTATTCTTTTGAAAATTTTTGTATCTACACTTGTAGAATTAGTAAAATATAAATTCAATTTTTTGTTTCTATCTAATTTTGTTTGTTAATTATAGTATGTATGCTAAGAAGTTTTCGCAAACGTATCGTCCGAGTCCTCGTTGAAAATTAATATCTCTTGTAATTGTTATCCTAGAATAACATACTTCCAAACGCAGAGCTTATAAGCAGAATCTGTTTTTCTACTGCGAAAGCAAAACGACAATCCGTTCTACACGAAAGTGTTTGTAAATCGATTTTCATTGGATAACCGCGATGGAGCAGTATTAACAGATTATTTTTAAATTGTCCAAATGTTTCTAATTTGCATATATGTACATAGTTGAAATTTTCCGAATTAAGAAAACTAAATATCAAACACATCGTAGTCTTTACAAAATTTTATAACCACAAATTCAACGTCCGGAATAAACTTCTATGTGCATTCCTTTGACCTATTAAACCGACACTTCTTCAATCGACTAAAAACTTGCTCCAGAAAACTACCCGGAATTTCCGTTCATAGCAACTGGGTTGCATTTGTTCCGTTTACTTCTCAATTTCTGCTAAACTGATTGGATACGGAAAAGGAAGCCAATCAATTTCCAGAATACCTTCCGTTTATTAAAGGAACGTTTTCTTGTAGCGCTCATCCTAGAGAAAATCCGTTCACATACTTTCTTGCACGTATGAGTCTTAAAAGAGGTTACAGCATTCCTTGAAGCATAAGAAGTGACAGCTGCTGTATACTTGGTTGACTACTTTGCTACATTACCTTGTCGTGTAATGACGGCAGCAAAGCTAAACCTTCGCGCACTTCATCCTCTTCTTCGTAGACTTCTCAAGTTTTATATGCTCCCTGGTAATGTGTAAACAACCTGATTAGAGCTGATCCTCTTAGCTGTCGTTGTTGGCTCCTGAACACACCATTTCAATCCGAAGTTAAGTTAGAGTTAAGGAAATGCTATGTTTTGTTATGGCGAATTATGCCAAGAGTTTACCGATAAATCTTATCCGATTTAGAGTGGCTTAAAGCCTTTTCAGTTCACAAATTAGCGAAAACTGCTTATTGTATGGTTATGTCGGTGGGGGAAACCGAAAACCGGTATTTCATTCAGAAAGAGGCACTTTTAGTGTGACAAACATTGGCTTAAAGAAATATGGACAATTCTAGAAATATTGTTGTTCAATTTCAAAGCAAAAAGTCTACATTGACCGCGATTTTCGTACTACTCTATGTTTTGAATGTTCTCCAATCTCCAGAATAAAAACTTCTCGAGTTAATCAGAAAATTAAAAACAATCAATGAATGAATGAAAGTTGTTATGGTAGAACTTCTAGTATAACAGATAAATTCTTAATAAGTTTGGGTGGTCGTTTGGTGTTAGAGGAGCCAGTGGGTACCGTTACATAAACTTCCTCCCAGTAAACAATTGTGTGAATCTTCACGAAGTGATTAAAATATGAGTCCATATTCTCTAAAACTAATTCAATCTGATTTCATGTACGAAACTGGAAGTGAGTGAAAATTGTGAACTCATTATTGCCCCACAATATGATTAAAATCATTAAACACGTGTTCAGACTTGTTCCAATTGGTTCCTCGACCTTTTTATGTTTATATTGAATTTCATCAAAGCAATAAGTTTTCTAATGAGCACAGTTATGTTTCGAATTTCAGAAAGTGTTGTATTGTTTAATGATTATGCTGTTATTTGAAGTTCTAAAATTCTTAATATGGATAAATATTTTTCTAATAAGATATTTTGTAGTTCAAATATTTGAAATAAAGTTAATATTATATTTGATATGGCTATATTGTTTAGTGCGTCACATTATTCATGTACACATTTATATACATATCTCCTTACATTTATTATCTAAGGCTCCAATCCTTTTCGGTAAATAGTGAAAATCGCATAAGCTCGAGCTATGCATGATTAGATATGAGTTCACATTTTATTCACCACGTGAAAGTAATACATGCTTTCGAGGTGAGTACAAATGGAGCCTGAAATTCTGCATTCATTAGAAGCTCATGTTCTACATTCTATCTAACTGTCACTAATGATTATCACTTAAGGGTAAAACGTTTCGTAGAATGTTTGATCAAAATGTTAAGCTCTAATGAAAATCACATGAAGATAAAATGAATTCACAATCACATAGTGAGTCAAAAGTGATACTACATTGAATTCACGTTGTTTGCTGGGCTTCTGCTAGACCGTCAGACTTATCCCAAACCAAACTTGTAACTGCCTCTGCGTGCACTTAATGGGAGTAGGTAATCATAGATATATTTATACTGGAGAAGACAAGCAGCGATTGATTTAAAGGCGGTCATCATCGCATTCACTTAGACGCAAAACGACAACTGACTTAATGACCCTGTTTTATTTCACTCACTCACACGTTAAAACAACAGCGATGTGATATAACAATCCCCTTTTGTCTCACTTCTCACCGTGTTTTTGGCTTCAAACCGCTTTGTAGAAACCCGGTGGCTTATCCTGTCCAGTAGCTCCAACCCTACTAGACAAAACTCATCAGTTCACATCAGTTACTACCCTGGTAGAACATCATCAATGATCTCATCGATGAGCTCATCATGATACTCATCGCAACCAACCTAATGAGCCTTGTACGAGCGTGAGGCTTAAACTCATTTATATACCTTTAAAAAATTCTTCCCCTCCTAGTGAGTGTTTCGATGATTTTCATGATGAGCTCATGATGAGTTTTCAGTGATCTTAACGATGAGTTGGTGATGAGTGTTTCGATGAGTTTTTCAATGATTTTTATGATGAGCTCATGATGAGATTTTCAGCGATTTTAATGATGAGATGGTGATGAGTTTTTCAATGATTTTCATGATGAGTGTTTCATGAAATTTTCACCCTAAAATTTCATAAATACTGTAATTTCTACGCCTGTCAACATCGCCTCGATATGCTTTTAACTCCCTGGCCATTCCACTATAAATCGCCTTGCGTGACATTTCAGAAAAAAAATAAAAGATATAAAAAATAAAAAATATAACGGGGAATTAGACTGATCTAACTATAATAAAAAAAGAAAGTGGAAGTGAAATTGTAAAAAAGGTTAGAGGAACGTCACTTTTCTTATCTTAGGCAACGCTCTAAAATTAAAAATCCAATCAAATGAATCCAAACAAAGGAAATTTTACATAGTCCAGGTCCAGAACAAAAGTAATAGATGAGCACTCATTGCAAGTATAACCAGAAAACTCATCATATAATCGTCGACGGATTCATCGATAGAATCAGTATTTTCCATATAGTACTCGTACTTTGTGTGTAAGTGACAAACTCATCATATCATCATCGACAGACTCATCAATAGAAAAGATTTTCCAAATAGTATATTATTTATATTGAAGCACGGGGATTTTTGATTTGGTAGTATGCGCCTCTCGATTTATTAGTATATGTGAACTGATGAGTTTTGTCTAGTAGGGCGTAACCCCCGGAATACTAACACAAGCCGTGAAGCAGAAAGTTGTGAATGTGTGCTAGCCGTCCGAACGGTTGTATACATCTGTCAGATTTTGGTGGGAGATAATTATCGTCGGAGCAAAGTGTTCCAATTAGCATTGCTAAAATTCGGTTTCCTACTTAACTAAACATCAAAAGGTGAGTAAATTTTAATACGGTAAGTACAAGTTATACAAATTATGCACAAAATGTTTATTTTACAGGAATTTTGCGACTAGGAGGAAAGGAAATTCATGGCGATGAACATCACAGAAATTGATCTCGGCATGACAACAAACTCGGTAATTTAAAGTAAATTTTTTGTGAATGGATAAATTGCTTTTAATTTTAGGATAGTGGCCAGAATCCTCAGCGCTGAAAGAAACGACGTTGGACAATATTTCACCATCATTTTTCGTGAATAGAGCCAATGAAACAACGTTTTTCTCTCTTTGTAACCTGTCTGTCCCACCCCGTCACAGGACTCCGATCCCGAAGGAACCACCAAAGCCAGTCGTGGTGGATCCGATCGAAGATCCCGATCCCAGCACCGCGGTTAACACACGAGAACCTAATGACGGCCCTGGCACAAATCAATTGTATTTTTTTGGGTTTGCGGAAAGATGTTCCGATATCGGCGCCGCTGGTTAATTCGCCGGCTAAACAAGTGTTGGCGAGGAAAGTGATGTCGATGTTGGTGATGATGGTGTTACTGCTGCTTCGACCGGAAGACGGTAGCAAGCGATGGCCGCACAAGTTATACGCGGCGCGTTTCTTGATGCTGCCAATTCACGTTCGACCGGGGCTCTGTTCAAGATTTCTGCTATAGCTGCTTCGAAAGCATAGCATAGCAAGACTGTAGCAGCTGTCAAATTCAGCCATAGCATGAAATAGCTTCTTCGGTTTTTGAACAGCCAAAAGCAGCTTGTATAGCTTTCAACAGCTGTTCGACACATACATACGCAAGTAGCGTTCCATATGACATATATATTAATAAAAAAAAAGTGAAAATGAGCACTATCAGCAGTGTCCTTAAATTTTTCACTTTTTCTATTGTTAATAAAACATTATTTTCCATTTTAAACATTCAAAATTTCGTTGAGACGAAACTGACAGCTGCACACACATATGCATATTGCAATAGCCGCTTTCTAGCTACAGTCCGGAGTACAAGCAAGAAAAAGCAGCTATGGAAGCAGCTTTTTAAAAATCTTGAACAGATCTAGTGTCAAATATCAAGCACGAAAAAACAGCTTTTTGGTTACATTGAACACACAAAAGCATAAAAAAGCAGCTAATAGCAGCTATAGCAGAAATCTTGAACACACCCCGGTGTATCGCTAACCGATCGGAATCTAATCATGCCACAATTGGCCGCCAAATATCTACCGGAATGGCAACACAATCTTGTTAGCCGGGCCGCTAACGAGGTCGTCCGGCAAAGATCGCTGCTCAACGACGAGCCGGAACCGATCGATTCGTCCGGTGCTCCTGCTGCTACCGCTGGTGGTAGGAACGACGAGCCACCGGTAGTCAACTTAATTCCAACCGCCGATCTTGGTAACTATAGTACATTGAATTTACGTTCGACGATGGCAATGATATCGACGACGAGAAAATGTTGACCGACGGTGGTCAGGGGGCTGTTGCACGAAAACATCCAAAATAAGTTAACGAAGACTACGAATTTGTATATTTGTATTTTCAAGTTATTCCTTAAAATTGTTTTTTTTTGCCAATAAATTGAAGTATGTCTTGAGATGTTGTGTTTTTATTTGGCTAGGGTGTGGTGGACTAGGGGCACCGGATGGTGCGCTGTGATCTCTCCAGAGTGAAGCTGTAATCGCCTCCAGAGTGGAGGGCTGTAATCTCCAGAGTGGAGCTGTAATCTCCTCCAGAGTGGAGCTGTAATCTCCTCCAGAGTGGAGCATTGTGATCATATCCAAAGTGGTATGATTTATATCATACATGTCCAGCGAACGTCATAGCTTACGTTTTGGGCCTATCAGGTCTGATTTTCGTATTATTTAAATAAGCCTTCCACGAGGAACTGAAGAGATCGCAATGGGCCCGTATGGCGCCTAGTGAGCGCGGTGCCCTTCTTAAATCTAACTTAAATCAGGCCTTTTCCCGCAGAGATCCAGCAGAACAAACGACCGGACAGGCAAAAACATTTTTCGGGCAGCTTAAAAAGCACACAAAAAAGACACGAACACAAAATACGGTAATTGATGTTTTTTTCCGGTAACGCGGTTTACGATACCAATTCTAAAATATATAAATATCTTTAACTAAAATGCGCGAAGTGTTTACACCCAACACCAAAAAATGACAGCCATCGTCATTTTTCAATCAGCCGGACGGACGGCTAGTGGCTTTGTATGTATTGAGCACAAGTTCAGCTTCACGGCTTTTATAAGCATTCCGGGGGCTACAAGTAGGGTAATAAATCGAGAGACGCATACTACCACATCAAAAATCCCCCCTACTAGACAAAACTCATCAGTTCACATATACTATTAAACCGAAAGACGCAAACATCCACATCGAAAAATTATAAATAATATACCATACAGAAAATACTGTTCTATCGATGAGTCCGTCGATGAGTATATGATGAGTTTTCTGGTTACACTTGCAATGATCATCCCCCCTACTTTTGTTCTGGACTATGTAAAATTTCTTTTGTTTCCAACATGAACCATTTATTTCTCTTAGATTTTACATATCAGCGCGTTAGTTATAATTGAGTATCTTCTTTTAAAATACAGAAACATACATAAGTAGGTATATTCAGTTCATTGTTTTCAAATAAAACAGATAATATGATTTCTGCTTATTTGTTTACTTCGTAAAATGATACTTTTGTAGTTTTTTCGAAACACTCATTATTAAAATCATCGATAATCTCATCATGACCTCATCATGAAAATCATGAAAACACTTATCACAAACTCATCATTAAAATCATTGAAAAGCTCATCATGAGCTCAACATGAAAATCATCGAAACACTTATCACCAACTCATCATTAAAATCACTGGAAACTCATCATGAAAATCATCGAGACACTCATCGAAACACTCATTAGGAGGGGAAGGATTTTTTAAGGGTATATATATGAGTTTAAGCCTCACGCTCGTACAAGGCTCATTAGGTTGGTTGCGATGAGTATCATGATGAGCTCATCGATGAGCTCATTGATGATGTTCTACCAGGGTGTGAAAGCCGTGCAGGGGAAACGCGTACGTCCATCCATCCGTCTGTCTGTGAGTGTGCACGATAACTCAAGAACGCCTAGAACTGAGATCTTGAAATTTTGCGTCTGTTCGGTCAGTGAAAGTTCATTAACAAACAAAATCGTCGTACTCTTTCAGGTAGCTGTCATACAAAAATTACTTAAATTACTAAATTATTTTAAATGCTACTAAGATTTTTCTCTAAAAGTATATTAAGTTAATTTTACTGTATTATTTATAATACAGTATTGTTATCGATTTTTAAAAAAAAAAAATTTGCTGCCCTCAAAATTTTTTTTTTCACGTTTCATGACTAGTAGACGCGAAAAAAGCAATAACAATTTTCACTCCGTCTGTACGTCGTACCCCGTACGCCGTACGCCGTACGCCATACGCTGTACCCCGTACGCCGTACGTCGACCGCCCCAAAATCTTTGAAGGCTCGTAGCTCTCAAACCAGTGGAGCTATTAAATTAAATTTTTTTCTAAGAATAGACTTGGTGGACCCCTTGAATTGACATTATTTTCAGGGGAGGAGGTGTAAGGGGGAAGGCGGGGTAAGCGTTTTAGACGAAAAATTTAGGTTTCTAGATCTCAGGAACCGCTTGTGTTAGGAGACTGAAACTTAGAATTTCTATAGAGCTTTGATAATGGACCCATTTGCAAAAAAAACAGATATGGGTGAAGGGGTGTGGGAGTGGAGGGGGAAATAATGCGTCCGAAACGCAAAAATGCCGAGATCGACAAATTCTAAAATCCATATCTCCTAAACCATTAATAGCAACCAATTAAAACTTAACAAATATCTGTAGCTATACTAGGAGAGTAGATTGAAACAAAATTTTTGGGTGGTGGTAGTGGCGTACGAAGGTGGGGGGGTGAAAAACTTTAGATTACGATATCTCACAAAATAATTGGACCAGAAAAACAAAATTTGGTTTGAGTATAAAGCTTGATAAATAAAGATTGCTCAAAGTAAAATATTTGAAGGGGGTGGAGGAGCACGGAAGTGGGAGGGATTAGAATTTTTCAAAAATAACACGATTCATATCTCAATAACAGTGTAAGATGGATGTTTCAAATTTTTACCAGAAGTAGGCCTAATAAAACCCTAGTAGGGAAAAAAAGTTTGGTGATGTGGGTGTCGAGGGTGAGGGTGGGGAAGGGTGAGAAAGAAAAAGTTCCGATGCTTATATCTTAAGAATCTATAATGATAGGAAACTGAAACTTGGTATTTAGATAAAGCTATAGTAGTGGCATGGTGGAAAAATAAATTTTTTTTTAGGGGTAGTATGGTACGGTGGTGGGGGGTGTTTTCCCTAACTTCAGAACGGCTTATGCTAGGAAGTTGAAACTCGGTACGTATATGTAAATTAACTAGAAAAGTAATTCTGATAAAAAAATTCAAATATTCATTGGCGTTCAGAAGGGGGGGCAAAAAAAAATATCGGTTAATATAAAATACATATATATTCACGATTTTCGTCATATCTACTAGGTATTTCCAAATGTCGAATTCATTTGTATTCTACGGATTCTTCATGTGAATACCTAGAATGTGTTTTCAAAATTTTTTGAAATTCGACCCCTAAGAGGGTGTAAACTGGTTGTATACTTTTTCATGAATTCCACCATGTTTCTCAGGTCTGATCAGATATCGAATATCTTTTTACTTCCCCAGGTTTGTTTAATAATCACCTATTTTTAAGTTTTGTTTTTTCAACCTCTAGACCGCATCTCGGAATATGACCCAATTATTTAATACATATGTTACACCCTTTTCTGCCCGCTTCCCGAACTTTTTGTTAGGTTTTCAGTCACATAGTAACATACACCGCATCCCCGAATGCGTTCTGAACTTCTGCCGGAAAAATAATACAGTTGCGCCCAGACTGTTGGCAGATTTTTTTTGTTGGCTGCACCTCTTTAATAATAATAATAATCAATGGCGCAATGGTCCAAATCGGGCCTAGGCCTTGAAGTAATGCTAGAGTTACTTCATTTCGGGACCAACGGAACACTAGGAGATGAAGTAGTCAGCTACACGCTCGTCCGTGATTATTACCCCGATTTTAACTCAGGTACTCATTGACAGCTGAGTGAACTGGTAGTCCGGAACCCAATTCCATTTTCAAAAATTACTTGTCAGCAAGCAGATTCGAACCTGGTACCAGGTGCACCGAAGGGAAGTGCTCTAGCTACTAAGCCACCCAGACTACTACGTGCACCTCTTTAAGTAACCACTTTAAAGGAGGTCGTGTGAAAGAAGAGAAAATGTTGGTTTCTATATATCAGCAACCACTTATGTTACGAGGCTGAAACTTGGAATTTCTATAGAACTTAGATAGTGAATCCATTTATATAAAACTGTCAATTTTTGATGATGAATGTAGATGGTGGCGGGGGGGGGGGTATAACACGTCTCTTTTATCTCAAAAACCGTTTCATGTAGATGCTTAGAATTTTTACGGGAAGTAGACTTAATAGACCCCTAGCAGAGAGTGTGGGTGTAAGAAGTGAGGATGAAAAATAAAAAGTTGCGATTTCTATATCTCGAGAACCCAATGATGGATTCTGAAATTTGGTACTTCGATAGAACTTTAGTAGTGACATGTTGAAAAAATATAATTGTTTCTAGCGGTGGTATGGTACGGAGGTGTGGTGTTTTTCCTCTCTAAAGAATGACCTGTGCTAGAAAGTTGAAACTTGGTAAGCTTATGTATATCTTATAGAAAAGTAATTTAGGCATAACAAATTCCAAATATCCATTGTCTTACAGAAGGGGGCAAAACCATGATCAGTGAAAATGAAATTCATATATTTTCACGAATTTGGTCATATCTATTAGGTCCATTGATATATTGAATTAATTTGTATTCTATTAGATTCTTCATATGAATGCTTTTCAAGGCCTTTTGTAATTCGACCTATAAGAAGATGTAAAGGGGTTGTTTTTACTTCCTCGGGCTTTCTTTATATTTATCGAACAACTTATTTCACGACTTTTGGATACTCAATCCTTAAGTGAGGGTTGTTGAGATGTCTAATTGGGTTTAAGTTCAGCATACTTTTAAAATCGACTACAAACCGGTTTTAGGATTTTTTGATATCCAGCAGCCAGGGAAGTGAAAGAGGATTGCATATATTTTTACAAATTCATACCTACAGTTACTCACATAATTATTGGGTCGAGACCAAAAACAATGTTTGGGGCAAAATTATGACTGAAACGAGGAGGAAATAAAAAAAAAAAATTTCATTTGTTATTGTCTGTACTCACCGTCATGGAATACTCATGGAAATAAGTGTTTTTTCAAAATATATATTACACAAATATATGAAATAAATAAAAACAATTCAAAAAAATGAAATTTAACATCACATAATTATTGGGTCGAACGAATTTTTTGTAGTTTTTTCAATTTAAACTGCTAAATTAATATTTGGTGGGATCTCCTTTTTTATTCAGGATCCACTTGCATCTATTTCGCATTGATTCTATAAGTTTCCGGTTAGCTGATTCGAAGATTTCTGTCCAGTCATCTTATAGAATCCTTTTCACCTCCGGTGTACTGCTAATTGGGTGCATCCTGCTTCTTTCATCAAGCTCCTCCTGAAGATGTCTTCTGGGAGCAGATTGGTGGAAGGTGGAATAGTGGTGGTCGGTTTTTTCCACTTTGGGACACTTGTAGTGTAGGAATTCTCGAATGATATGTGCTGAATGTTTAGAATCTTATCTTGATAGAATTGAAATATTTCTAAAATTCACATTTCCTCTGAAGAAGTTTTCCATTTATTTCTTGAAAATGTGTAGCAACACATTTTCGGTCATAATTCAACAATAAAAACTATGGCCGCTATTCACAGTCGTCGTAAAGTTGGCTTTGGGTTAGAGCTGACTTTAGTGTCGTATAATTTATATGACACTAAAGTCAGCTCTAACTTAAAGCCATCTTTATGACGACTGTGAATAGCGGCCCATGTTTTCAACTGCTGAGAACGATATACAGCCCAAACCGTAACCTACTGATCTCGCAAAGAAAAAAATTGTAAGCGGCGTCAATAAAAAGACATGATGGAGTTTAGTGAACTTCATATAATAAAGGACCAAAATTTTTGGAATCAGGAGATTTTTACAGATGAGAGTAGTTTTAATGTTTTTGGGTCAGTTGGATGCACCATGGTGCTGCGCAAGACTAATGTTGAACTAAAAAAAGAAAATCCACTCATATGACTGTATAGCATAGCGTGGGATCAGTAATGGTTTGGGCTGTATATCGTTCTCAGCAGTTGAAAACATGGTTTTTATTGTTGTCATTATGACCAAAAATGTGTTGCTACACATTTTCAAGAAATAAATGGAAAACTTCTTCAGAGGAAATGTGAATTTTAGAAATATTTCAATTCTATCAAGATAAGATTCTTAACATTCAGCACATATCATTCGAGAATTCCTACACTACAAGTGTCCCAAAGTGGAAAAAACCGACCACCACTATTCCACCTTCCAACAATCTGCTCCCAGAAGACATCTTCAGGAGGAACTTGATGAAAGAAGCAGGATGCACCCAATTAGCAGTACACCGGAGGTGAAAAGGATTCTATAAGATGACTGGACAAAAATCTTCGAATCAGCTAACCGGAAACTTATAGAATCAATGCGAAATAGATGCAAGTGGATCCTGAATAAAAAAGGAGATCCCACCAAATATTAATTTAGCAGTTTAAATTGAAAAAACTACAAAAAATTCGTTCGACCCAATAATTATGTGATGTTAAATTTCATTTTTTTGAATTGTTTTTATTTATTTCATTTATTTGTGTAATATATATTTTGAAAAAACACTTATTTCCATGAGTATTCCATGACGGTGAGTACAGACAATAACAAATGAAATTTTTTTGTTTTTATTTCCTCCTCGTTTCAGTCATAACTTTGCCCCAAACATTGTTTATGGTCTCGACCCAATAATTATGTGAGTCTTCTATCTGATGAGATATCGAATCGATTTTAGGGTTCCTGTATAATCGCCAAAAAGTTCATTGAAAGACATTTCCGATATTACAAACCAATTTCACTATTCTTCGGAATTCATCCCCGAAGTAGGTGTAAAGCAGTTGCTCATGTTATGACAAATTCTCTAGTGTCGATGAAATATTATAAAATTGCTTTTCATGTTATCACCAAAAAACCTATTCCACAGTTTTTCAAAATTCAACCACCAAGTGAATGTAATGCGTTTTTAGTCGTTCTCTCAATTCGACTTCAATATACCTAGTTTGTTTTTTGTTTCCTATTCATTCCATCTAATTTGCTTGCATAAATACTCAAAAATTTTGAAAACAGAATATATTTTAAGATTATGGTGCTATTGATGTTGCGAAAATCCAAACAAATTTTCTTGAGACGATGTTAATTCTTTTCGAGATTTCCATAGTATCTTCGATTCAAAACGTTTTGTTCATTTGTTTGTTTTTCATAACGAAGTCGGTATTTATTACGTTCATTAAAATTCATTAAAACACTCAACATATCTTGCAACCATTTAAAACTTATGCTACTACTCTACCTTCTATTAACACTATTAGTTATGATTTTACTGCTTTCAGGTTAACAAAAGCCAAATTGTGCCTTTAAATCTAATTTGTCTTCGACCTTAAGACCCTTTTTTTGTTGTCACATCCTTCCGAAACCTGACAAAAGTACAATGCCCAGGATTAAGACCTTTCCGTGCATCACGATTATGACCAACTGTTAGGACTTGCAAGAATTTAACGGGCATGAAATGGCAGATGATTGTAGTTTCTAGTTAAGGGTCCTTCCATAGATTTGGTCTTAACTATTTGATAGTTAAAAAAAAAAACATGAAAGAAAAGGTAAAAGGTAACGTTCTAAAGCATAACGCATTGATTTTTGGCTTGTTACGGTCTCCTTTAAGAAGGACAATAGTGTCATTAGGTTTCCCTAATTTTCGATCTATGAAAAAATCTCTTTATGGATTTAAAGTGAGCATGAAAACGGCCTTCATCTTTGCAATTTTAAGAAGGTTACGCAGGGCTCCATTCCCAACTGGGACTATTTGTTTTACCTGTTTGCGACGAAAGGAAGATTTCGGTTGTATATCACGTACTAAATATTTTATTTTTGGGATTATATTGTAAAAGGAATTGAAAAAATAAATTAAAAAATCTGCCAACAGTCTGGGCGCAACTTTATTATTTTTCTGGTAGAAGTTTGGAACGTGTTCAATTCGGGGATGCGGTGTATGTTACTATGTGACTGAAAACCTAACAAAAAGTTCAGGAAGCGGTTAGAATATGGTGTAACATCTGAATTATATAATTGGGTCATATTCCGGAATGCGGTCTAGAGGTTGTAAAAGGAGAAAAACTTGTAAATAGGCGTTTATTAAACAAGCCTGTGGAAGTTAAAAGATATTCGATATCTGATCAGACCTGAGAGATATGAAACAATTCATGAAAAAGTATACAATAACTTTACACCCCCTTATGCTATGTTCAGACTATGCGGTTTAAACACATTTAAGTAGGCAAAATTAACGTCTCAAAAAAGTAGTGTTCACACTAGGCAACTGGTTTTATTTTGATACCTGACAGCTTGACGTAAGTTTTTCTGACAAGTAGATATTCAGCTGTGTTTCATTACCAAATTTATGATGTGTAAATTGTTTAAGACAAATGTGTTTGAATAGCAGTAATAAAAAAAGAATTTATTAGCTAATGCAGTCGTTGCACAAGCTCAAAATTGAATTTCTATCGCATTACAAAGTTTCTTCCAAAGTTTACTTCGATTTCCGCGCGAGTCGCAGTGCATATTTTCGGTTAAACACGTCGTAGCTACGTGTTTTCGTAAACGCCTTCGGGAAGTGATTTCAGCGCATTTAACTCGATTTAAACGCGTCAATCTCGTAGTCTGTACATAGCATTAGGGGTAAATTTTCAAAAAATCTTGAAAACACTTTCCAGGTATTCATATGGAGAATTTATAGAACAAAAATGAATTCAATATATTGGAAGATCTAGTAGATATCACGAAAATCATGGAAAAATATCAATGAAATGTGTTTTTGAAAAATTCTTATCCCCTCCACTTATATGCTCCACCTCCCACTTAAAAAATTTTACTTTGATCAGTTTTTATTTGTCGACCCTTATACCCAAACCGAATTTTTTTTGTCTAGAGCAATTGGTTCATGAGATAATATAATCTAAAGTTTTTCACCCCCCACCCCCGAACGCAACTGCCCCACCCATAAATTTTTTTTCAATCCTCCTAGTATAACCACAAATATTTCTTAAGTTTGAATAGTGTGCCTTAAACGGTTTAGGAGATATGAATTTTAGAATGTGTCTATTTCGGCTTTTTTGCGTTTCGGACCCATTATATATACCCCACTCCCACACCCATTGATCAATGACAACTTTTATGCAAATGGGTTAACTATTGGAGCTCTATAGAAATTCTAAGTTTCAGCTTCCCATCATAAGCGGTTGCTGAGATCTAGAAATCAAAATTTTCCGTCTAAAACGCTTCCCCCTCTCACCCGACCACTAAAATCTGGTCACTTCAAGGAGTCTACCGCGTCTATTCGTATAAAAAATTTCAATTTAATATCTCAATGCGTTTGGGAGCTACGAGCCTCCAAACGATTTTGCGTACGGCTTACGGCGGACAGACGGACTGAAAATTTGTATTGCTTTTTTCGTGTCTACTAGTTATGAAACGTGAAAATAAAAATTTTGAGGGTAGCAAATTTTTTTTAAGAAATCGATCACAATACTTAATTATTAATATAAATAATAAAGTAAAAAGAGTAAATTCAAAATAGAGAGAAAATAATCAGAGCAAACTTGTCAAACAGACCACCAACAACTTTTTTCGGATTCGAAAGGAGATTATTACGCAATTTTCTTGTACACCGGAAAAACCGGCATCGGAAAAACCGGCACCGGAACTAGGTCCAACGGCGAATTCGTTTTCAAATAGACCGCCCTGCTTCGATTGAATAACATTCAACCCGGTGCCGGTTTGGCCGCTGTATATGAAAACGTATTCTTAACGCGCAGTATATACACAAACGAATTATTGACACCGTTAACTTTATTCACGAAGTCAACCACGTTCAAGGGATCATATTCGTCGGATAATTTTATAGCAGTCCGCTAATGTTCACTGTTTCTTTTTATTTAAGGAGAAAAGAACACAAATTTCGATTTTATTTCTTAATTTTTATAACGCATCTTGAAAGACTGTCACGATGTAGGTATGCTATGTATGTATGTATGTTAAGTAGTCCGAGTACCATACCCTACCCTACTAGACAAAACTCATCAGTTCACATATACTAATAAATCGAGAGGCGCATACTACCAAATCAAAAATCCCCGTGCTTCAATATAAATAATATACTATTTGGAAAATCTTTTCTATTGATGAGTCTGTCGATGATGATATGATGAGTTTGTCACTTACACACAAAGTACGAGTACTATATGGAAAATACTGATTCTATCGATGAGTCCGTCGATGATTATAAGATGAGTTTTCTGGTAATACTTGCAATGAGTGCTCATCTATTGCTTTTGTTCTGGACCTGGACTATGTCAAATTTCTTTTGTTTGGATTCATTTGTTAGAATTTTTAATTTTAGAGCGTTGCCTAAGATAAGAAAAGTGACGTTCCTCTAACCTTCTTTACAATTTCACTTCCACTTTCTTTTTTTATTATAGTAAGATCAGTCTAATTCCCCGTTATTTGTTTTATTTTTTATATTTTCTATTTTTTTTCTGAAATGTCACGCAAGGCGATTTATAGTGGAATGGCCAGGGAGTTAAAAGCATATCGAGGCGATGTTGACAGGCGTAGAAATTACAGTATTTATGAAATTTTAGGGTGAAAATTTCATGAAACACTCATCATGAAAATCATTGAAAAACTCATCACCATCTCATCATTAAAATCACTGAAAATCTCATCATGAGCTCATCATGAAAATCATTGAAAAACTCATCGAAACACTCATCACCAACTCATCGTTAAAATCACTGAAAACTCATCATGAGCTCATCATGAAAATCATCGAGACACTCATCGAAACACTCACTAGGAGGGGAAGAATTTTTTAAAGGTATATAAATGAGTTTAAGCCTCACGCTCGTACAAGGCTCATTAGGTTGGATGCGATGAGTATCATGATGAGCTCATCGATGAGCTCATTGATGATGTTCTACCAGGGTAGCTTAAAGTCTCCAAAGTATTTCAGGACTGGAATCCGCGAGGAATACGTAGTTTTGGCTGGACAAAGAAATATGTGGAAGCAAACAATCGAGAAAGAAATTAAAAGACTCCGCTGAAACGGGCATGCCTATCGGGGTCACATACATAAAAACTGAAGATAAATATATGATCGTATGATCATTACAAAATCAAAGATTTTTTGGCTGAATATGCTTAAATAATTATATTTCTAAATTATTTAAATTAACACATGTATAAAATACTTACAGCGTAAACGAAAAAAAGCAAAACTACATATCTATTTGTTTACAAAGATGAAGTAATAGTGTAACATTTTCACATCTTATATCTAAATTTGGATACAATTATCTGTTTGTTTGTAGAAAAGATAATATTTGTCAGATGTTTGTAAAATTCAACCGTGGCAGTCCATAACAAATAATGAGGGTGAAAATAAACTTTACATTAAAAATTAAGAATAGAGTCTATTCTGAGGTTGTTCTACCTAATTTTCATCTATGGACAACATTATAAGCTGCAGGATAAAGTCCTTCAAAATGGAAAAAACAATTCAAAGGTAAATTTATCGAGCATAACCAGTGAGGAACTCATTTTTTAATAAAGTAAAGTGTAATTTAGACCGCTCATTGCTATTACCCTTAATTGGGACACTTTAGTATTTCTAATTGAAATTAAATCAAACACATAACTTTATTTAAATCTGTATAAAAAATATTTCACTTTTTAAAAATTTAAATTAAATTAAGTTGTAGAAAATTTAATTATAACTCAAAATCAGACGTCCAAATAAAATATAATTGGTGATGTAAGATTATTTGAAGATGGCTCAAAATAATTATTATCTATTTATTTTTCACATTTTGGATGTTTTCTTTGAAGAAATAGACAAAGTTTGACAGACTTAGGCAGAAAGCAGAGAAAGTGGAGCTTTAGTAGACTCCACGTTTCCGACGACTTCCTGGGAGAAAGGATTCATCCCCTCGATAGATCTACCATTTCAAGAATCTTGTCAGTGTCATTAAATGTGTAGGACGAATCTGAAAATATCAAGAACCGGAAGACATCAGTTGTATCGGTGTGGAACGTTTTGCGAGAAGTGATTTTTCTCCTCGGTTATATTTTATTTAAAAAGATAGAATTGGTGAAATTGTTCGCATTAGAGGCAGATTACTTCGAAAATCCTGGAGCTAGGTCAATAAATGTGTCCTCGTATAAAAGGTAAAAAGTTAGCTTATATAATTCCAGGAAATTACAATAACGTATATAATACCTACTATAGGATCGATAAGTAATAGACCGGGCACTGTAATCAATACTTATTTTACTTAGCTAACTTTTTTTTGTTTGTTACAAACCTGAGATATTGACAAAATTTTATGGAAATCTACTAGATTTCCCGTACATTTGAAAGACTTTAAAATCTCTTCGATTGACTTCCTTTTTGTTCCTTTTTTGGAGCTCCAACTCGAAGTCGACTGGTCTGGACAACCCTAATTCAGGCCCGTGCACATGGCGGGGGGGGTTAAAACCCCCCCCCCCCATGTGCACCCCCTCCACCCCTTCATAAAATCCTGCACACAGGCCTCCCCTAATTACATTTCATCCGAATATTTACCGTCACAAATTTTAAATATAATTTTCAAATGAATTCCTTTGCAAGTTTAGGAATTTAATCATTTTATTTTATTATTTTTAATTTGGCAATTTAGTTGGATTTGCATCAGATAAGGCATCTGTCATAATGGAAAAGAAGTCAGGAGTGAAAGCTCTGATTCAAAAGGACCATCGACAGTTATATGTAATGGGCTGCATTTGTCACTCATTACACTTGTGCTCCTCTGCAGCTTGAAACACTCATTTGGAATCGTTGGGTTGAAATATTTATTCGTTTTTTGCACAAAGTCCCAAAAGACAGTCCGAATTCAAGAAGTTTCAAGATATTTTTCGGTTAAAGTGCATAAAATTCTTAAGTTAGCTTCCAATAGGTGGGTATCATTGGGAATTGTTGTTGCACGGATACTAGAGCTGTGGGCTCCTTTGGAACATTTTTTTGTAGGATATCAACGTGAAAGTAATGCTAATTTAGCACATACAATATGCGTAGAAATGACGGAAAGAAATATAGAATATCATACTTTATGTTTTTGGTAAATTTTAACAAATAAAATAAATATCGAATTTCAGGCGGAGGCAGCAAGGATACATAACTTGCTTCCTACAATAAATTTTTTTTTTAATTTTAAATTATTTTGTTTAAAATTTTGTGAAACCGAATTACCAATCTAGTAGATGAAGAAATATTAGATGAGGAGGAATGGCGATCAGTTCTTAATCAAACAGTGGTAACTATAGATTTGCCTTTTGAAGTTTTCTATCAATATATTTTTAATCAGAAAAACGCATTAAACCAAACCATGTTTCCTAAAAAATGAGTATTAATTATCCGATACAAAACAGTACTGACAAATTTTTTGATAATTTTTAGCTTTCTTAGGTAGATACATAATTAGAATTTATGTAAAATGAGAAGACTGATTTTTTACGCCTTGACTTCATAGAATATGAAGAGTTTTGTTTGCTTTATTGTTATGTTTAGAAATTAACAATAGAACTAAGGCTGTTTTGAATGTAACTGGAGTTTTTTTTTATGATTTTGTAGGTCTTTTTATTTTTATAAGTATAAAAATGAAAACTGGTTTTTTCTGATTTAACCATAATTTGTATAAATAATATCATTTTATATTGCTTAGCTATAACGAAAATGAGTCTGTTTTTATATTCATTTTATTTAATAAATAATAATTTATTCACAAAAGATAAAAAAACACAAATAGTACCTACAAGCAAAATATTGTATGTGCTATGTATTTCAAAAGTTTTGACCAGTGCTACCCTTCGCATCCAAATACTACTCAAACGTCAGCACTGGTTGGGAACGGTAGACCTCTAGCGAAGAAAATTTGAGGGAATTGGTGTTAGGAGTGATGGTGAATTATTTGAATTTAATTGAAATGTTTGATATAAAATACCCACCAGTTCACTTGATTACATTACCAAATAAGAGTTTAGTGATTAAAATAAAACAGCTTTTATGTAAATGCGAATTATTAATAATATCTATATAAGATATATAATAGATTATTTTATTAAAAATGTATTACTATATGTAGGTATCTACCAATAAACAAAATATTATTTAAATGCAGTGTTTATTTTTTTAATCAAGTTGTGGAACTCATAAAAAAACAAAAAGATAATTAGGTGAACTACCGAATCAGCATTTTTTAAATAAATTAGGTGAAGATCCTATTTAAAATAATGAATATAATAGTTCAATTCAACTAAATAAAGCAGTATTTTACCTAGTTCACAATTACAATTGGTTGCTCTACCTAAACGCATTAGTAGGCTGAAAATCAATCATTTCCGTTAGGTGGTACTAAACATTTCTTTAGGTCATATGGCCAATCTTTTCGTTCAGTAAAGACTAACATTTTATAAGCATTGTGTATACAAAATTATAGAGCGCCATAAGTTCGATCCACCTCATGTTTATGAGGTATGGATTAAAGTCTTGGACTGAAAAAAAGGTTTTATGCGGTTTATTAAGTTACATATTTTTATTCGGTCATAGGATGGCCGACCAAACAATACTTTACGACCTTTAAGAAAGTTGTTGTCATTCTTGTATACCTTCAATACAAGAACGCTTGCAAAAATGGGGCCTCAATTTGCCTTAATATACTTTTTCAAGAAATCATTCAGCGTGAACTGCATATTATAAATGATTTCTGATGAGTAAAATTATGATTACTTAAACATTTTTTTTTAAACAATAAGGGGCTTATAAAAGTATCATGCACCACTGCGCGTAAAAGCGTTGTGTTCTATTGAATATTTAAATGCAGCGCTCCCTAAAATTGGAAACTCAATTTACTTCGGGGGATACGGTGTAACAGTCCATTCCCAGACACATCTCTCCAATTGTTTCTTCTGTTTGACCTTATCGAATTGCTCTATATAATTTGGTTATACTGACTCTGTAGCACCCAGTATAACTAAAAATTTATATGATTCAATTTAGGACAAAAAAGAAAATTTGAGTATTATTGATCAAAATTACTCTAATTATTCTTTGATTTCCGAAAGCCTGCCAGTAAATGGATCCTTTGTACAGAAATTAGCTTTAGAACATGGAACGAAGTTAATCCAAAATTCTTCATTCTGTGATTTTCAAAAGCTCCAAGTACAGAATTAAAAATGGGGTCTATTATATTCCTCTTCTACAATTCGAATAGCCGCCATACAATAGTTCTTACCACTCTGGTGAACATTATCATCTACTTACAAAAAGAAACACAAATTTTTGATTTAAATTTTTATATATTTTTTTAGTAAAAATTTGTTTTTGGTTTTGTTTATATAAAATTTTCAAAAGTATTCAAAACTACATCTAGTATAAATTAGGAACGATTCTAACTAATACCGAAGTCAATCGACTATATCGGAAAACGGTTAGCAAAGACCGCCATTTAACATTACAATTATTTTTAATTTAAACTAAAAATGATCACAGTCGGGCAAAATATACTTAGTACAAGATCACAGGTAAACTTACAAGAAAGACTTCTTTTTTTAAAAAAAAAAACTAAACGTAATATCATAACACATTCTATTAACTAACTGTTATTAGTAGCTAGAAGAGCTTGCTGATAGCTGGGAGCTTCGTCTTTAGTTTCACCTGTGTCTGAAATTGCCTCTTGATAGCTTGGCACCATTGTTAGTACTATTCGCTGTTCAGTCGATTGATTGCCTTCTAAGGCTTCCAGGGCGTCCTGTTTCTCATTAGTCGTAAATATTTTAAAAACCGATGGATACATTAGCAGGCAGCTATTACTTGTCGAAGATTTCTGCAGTTGTTCCAGAGCTGCGTCGTAAGAAGGTAGGCCGGAAACTAGTGTGTAGTTTGGTAGATCGTCGTCTTCAATGCTTAATTTAACGGATTCGATATCATTGCTCTGTTGTAGGTTACGGTGGTCTGGAAAAGAAATAAAAAGTTTCGTTAGTTTCATTCCGAAATAAATAAATAATAAAAACACAATAATTTCTACAAAAACACGAGTAGAGGGGTGAATTATACGAAAATATCCAGGATTGATTATAAGCACAGAGTCAAGTCATAGCTGAAAAGAGCCTGTACACATCAGTGCAGAAAATTATGAACTTTTTAATTTGTTTGATTTAGTAAATTCTTATAGAACCTCCATGCAGTGTAGTGAGGTGTAGGAGTCTTAAATTCCCAATTTACAATTAACATACAGGATGAATACTGATATTCGATGTTAAATAAATGTTTGATAACTGAATTCAGTCAGTATTAGAAATGTTCTGCTAGTGCTTTGCGCATAGCAGCAGTCAGCACTCGAAAGGGAAACTAGTTCCACTCGAATTCCGGCGGAGTATCGATGTGTTAGAATAAAGCGAGTTGACTGGACTTATCTACAATATACAAAATTTACTGAATAATCATGTTATCACGTAGTCCACAAATGCTGTAATGAATGATTCGTAATAATCATATATTTGAGAAAAGAGGAGGGAGCATGGTTAATCTGAATGGCTACATAGTTACACCACACTAGTGAATCTCTGGAAGTATGCAAAAAGTTTATAGTTCGACTTGTAGCATAGCTGGTAGAACTCCAATTCCCACCCTTTTCTCACGAGGATGTTTTAAATAAGTAGGACTAACTCTCCAAGTCGAGGGTTGGGCGAGACGCCGCCCGACAACGCATCTCCGAACGAAAAGGCCACCTGACATGAGGCAAGACCCCGATTTGGGTTGTCGCGTCATTGATGATGAGGATGAAAACTTTCCATTGTTGAATGTTTTGAATGACAACATTCGATTGCGTGTTGCGTCTTTGAAACTAGGCATTGCCCTCTAAATTGCCGTAACTTTATTATACTGATTAACTTGAAAAACATTCTGTGCAATACGTCTACAAGTACTCGAATATTTTCTCGATATCTCGCCACTTTGTATTAAATTTCACACATTATAATTCTCATATTTCAGTTTTTTACTCCATACTAAAAACCGCAATATCAAATTTATGTCGGTATTGCAATCGAACAAAACAAGCCGGCTTCTAGATCACATCAGTTAGTCGTCTCTATGCAAATTAGTTGCTCTAATCTACATAATTAAATCATCATCTTAACTGGGTAGAGGAGAAATTGATAAGTATGCATAATTGAATCTCAATTATGAAGAGCCATTAAATGACTAAAGTCAACACAAGTTCAATTGCTCGGGCTGAAGGTCAATTGGTTGAGCCAAACTCCCAATATTTTAGGAGGTGTGGTGCGCATTTCTTTCCGGACTTTTATTCTTCATGAAGTCATTATTTTAACATAAGAAGCCACCGAAAGATAAGACTGTAAAAATAAACCGAACAATTTCGTTGTTATCTGTCGGGGAAATTTAAAACACGACCTCAATTTGTATCACAACGCTCTCTGATATTTCATTTTTCCTCTTTCTTATTTGTTATTATTTACACAGAAGACGAGACATTGTTGGCGGCCGGCCAGTTTAAGAAAAACTGATACAATGTTTACTTCCTTACATACACTTCAATCTACATACAATCTACCTGGTGTGTACCTGGCCGCTATAGCTCTTTGAAGTGTGCTAGCAGGTCACTTAAATGCAATCTCCTTAAAAGACGTTTACATCTGTCGCAAACTCCATTTTATAGTCCGTAGCGGAGATAAAGGCTTAATGAATATATTCCGCGTTTGCAACTACAACAATCTACGAGAAGAGTAAGTACCTACCTAATCCAGTTGTAAAAAATAGCTTAATTCGAAATTGCTGTCAGCAAGACATGTACGGGCAATTAATGTTTATTTGAACGGAAGAGAAATACAATTTTTATTGTAAATGGAAATAAAAAGTTTTTTCAATGTCATTTAGTGAAATTAAATTTTATGGAGCTGTTTAGATGAATGAGACTAGAAATAAACAGGACGACATGTGAAATAAGAATTAAAACTTAATATGGCTTATTGAGGTTTATTACAGAGAAATACACTTGTTTTTTTATAAATTAATTTTTTTTGAACTTCGCTACTTTCTTTGAACGTTCAACACATTAAATTTTTCTTATGGTCGCTCGATATATGTGTCATGTTTCAACTTTCAAGTGCAAACTGTTCTTCAGAAACATGAAAAGGAAATTATATTTCTGTACCTACTCTTGTACTCTGTACCTCTTCTTGAGATATCTGTTTGACTTTTTTCTTATTAGTTTAGTTTAAATCGTGGAACACGGTCTAAATCTCGATTCAATGCAAATTGTCGCCAAGTATACCCATAGATATAATGTGACCCAAAAGAATTTCAGAATTTGAAGAAGCAAATCACTGAACATACGTGTAAGAGAATCGTTGGAGAATACGAAAATAGCCTGATTAGAACCTAAACCTGAATTGGGACCTCACGATCTACAATTTCTCTGTCAAGTAGATGCTCGAAAAATTCCGGGTCTTCAACATTAACGTGCAACAGATTTTCTGCAAAAGTTAAGCGGCAATGATCGAAATTTACTGCAATGAAAATGTTCAATGGACATTTTCTTTAAACACACTTTATGACGGGGAAAATTAAAGGTAGAGTTATAGTGAACATGACAAGCGTGAGTTATATAATCATATACACATAATACAATATAGTACATACATTGCACATCCCAAATATACATATTCCCAATATACTCCGATTACACACATTTTTCCACATCAACACTTTCCCAGCAATATACCCATGTCAATCACCTTCCCAGAAATAGTTAACGTTGCACCTACATTTTTCCCATGATCACCTTTGCACACCTGAAACCCAGACACCACCTCAGCACAATTTATAATATGGAATATTTCATTTTAATTAAAAAACATAATTGTAATCCAGTCCAATTTGATAACTAGACGAATAAACACCTATTGTTGAAATTTAAAAACTGTTTTTTTTTGTGTAAAGTCCGGTCCGTACACGTATTTGGCGCAGTCGGTAGGATCCACAAGGATCCCTGGTCCCGAATAATTTTTTTTTTCCTCCTCATTTTGTGTAAAATTAATCGAAGGATTATCGTTAATTATACTTACCGACGGTAAATCGGTAGAAGTGAAGAAAATTCAAAAAACTTTCGGTTCCATTAATGTCGTGCTAAAATATTCGAAGGAAAATCGAATATTTTGCTTGTCGAGTGAATATCGACAATTAGTGACAAACAAAAAAATTCTAAATTCCTTAGCACAAGTGAACATTGTTGCGTTTCAACGCTTAAGCTAGTGGAGTGAACCAACGCACGGATCGGAACTTATCATGAAGAAAGTACTAATTATAATCTGCACGTAAGTCAAACAATTTGAACGATTCCATTCTTACCAATTCCTAACAATTTCCTAACATTTGATTAACATTCCCTGAGAAATTACAATTGATTGATTAAAATTAAAACGAATAAAGTTATTCGCGAATTAATTAAAAAATAAGTATATTATTTCTATAAGTGATTGATTAAATAGATAAGAGAATTTTTTTTAACGTGATTACAAAAGCGAAGGCTAACGGTATTTAAATAAAGTGCATAAACATATATAAAGTTTAGTTACACATTCAATAACAATCCTTGAACTCGTGTTTAATAGTTTAAGAAAAAAAAAATAATAAATAATGGAAAACGCGAACGCGAATATAGACCCCATTGCGAACGCAAATGTGGCCGCAGATATCGTTAACATCGATGTTTTTAAATCCTTGCGCATTCCGGACGCAGTTAAGGACCTTCCTCGATTCGATGGGAATCCAAGACTACTAAACGAATTTTTAAGTAATGTGGAAGAAATTCTTTTTATAATGGCCAGTATAGACGGTACAACTCACGCTAAAATTTTGCTCCGAGCAATTCGAAATAAGATAGAAGGACCCGCCAATGAAGTCCTGAATATGTACGGAACTGAATTAAATTGGGGTGACATAAAACGTAACTTAATTTTACATTATTCTGATAAACGTAACGAAACTTCTCTCATTAGAGACTTACACAATATAAGACAAAATAATAATAGCATAGAAAAGTTCCACAGTGAAGTTATTGAAATTTTATCTACAATGTTAAACAATGTGAAAATTAACGAAACTGACGCTAACGTGATCAAAGCAAAGAAAGAGCTTTATTCAGAAATGTGTCTGAACGCCTTTCTAATAGGATTAAAAGAACCACTTGGGTCGACAGTACGGGCCATGAAACCTTATTCACTAGTTGAAGCATTCTCATACTGCATGCGTGAACAAAATATATTTTACGCGAAAATTGACAATTCAAATAAAAATTTTACAAACAAAAACCAAAACTCTAATAATCCTAATTATTATAGACCTAAGCAACCAGGTTTTCGCCAAACAAACAATATTACGCCCCAAAACAGACAAAACCAATTTCAGAATTTCCAAAGACCAAATCAGTTTATTCCACCCCAACAAATGCAAAATCAAAGTAATCCACCACAACAAAGACCCTACCAGTATCCTAGAGCCCCCAATAATCAGATTTTTCCCAGGCCTGAACCCATGGATACGAGTTCCGGCAACACCAATTTTAGGCAAACAACTCGATACCAAGCACCCAATCGACAACCTCAAAATTCATATTTTAGATCGACTGGTCCAGCTAGATTCGTAGGAGAAGAACTTAATTCTATGACGAACAAACCCGTCCCAACAATCGACGAGTACGATTCGGAAGATAATTATTATAATAATGAACATATGAACGATCAACAAGAAGAAAATAACTATTGGGAGCAATCAGACGAACCTCAGGAGCCTGCACAGTTCGAGAATGAAAATTTTCAGATCGCAGCCTCGACGAACCAACCGGCTACGTAGATCTTAACACTCATGGTTTTACCCTACCTTATATAAACATTTCAACCCCAACAGGTCAATATTTGAAATTCTTGATAGACACTGGAGCCTCTTCATCCTTTATTAACCCCGAATTGTGTTATTCTGAACACATTCGCGAAATTAAGCCCACTATTAT
Source organism: Beris chalybata (assembly GCA_949128065.1). Taxonomy (NCBI): domain Eukaryota; kingdom Metazoa; phylum Arthropoda; class Insecta; order Diptera; family Stratiomyidae; genus Beris; species Beris chalybata. The sequence goes on from OX421895.1 coordinate 96,378,081, forward strand.
TACTACAGCTTTAAACACTCATAAGATTGATAAAAAGGTAAATCTTCCAGCCTTCATCGAATTTAATCAAACCGGATACCTTGAGTTTCTCCTATTTCGGTTTCACGGATATTTCGACGGTTTAATCGGGTTCGACACACTAAGAGCTCTGGGTGCAAAAGTAGACGTAGTAAACCGCACCTTAATCACAAATTACTCAGTAATTCCGTTGCAATTTAAACCCAACTTTATGTCACAAAAATTTACAATCCCAGCAAACTCCAAATCAGTCATAAAATTACCGATAGACATCCGAAATGGGGATTTTTACTTAAACTTCACTAGGATCAAACCACAACTTTATATCCCTGAAGGAGTATATAAATCTTCAGAATGGTATGGCTTTGTTGAAGTTGTAAATGAATCAAATGACGATCAAAACTTGCTACTCGAACAGCCCCTCAAAGCCGAATCATTTACAAATTTTGTTGAACATCCTTGTGAATTAAACTTTTCAGAAAATAGTGACTACAATGCTCAAGAAACCCCAAACAAAGATGATATAGTTCAGTCTCTACGCTTGAACCATCTTAACGAAGAAGAACAAAAAAAAATAAGTAAGTTGTGTAAACAATATCAGGATATCTTTTACAAAGAAGGCCAAAAATTAACTTTCACTAACAAAATAAAACACCATATCTCAACAACTGACAATATTCCAATATATACGAAATCGTACCGTTATCCTTATGTGCACAAGGAAGAAGTCAGAAACCAAATAAGTCAAATGCTTGACCAAGGTATTATCAAACCAAGCTATTCCCCATGGAGTTCTCCTATATGGGTAGTACCCAAGAAGAAGGACGCTAGCGGAAGACAAAAGTGGCGATTAGTCATCGACTATCGCAAACTTAACGAAAAAACAATAAATGATAGATATCCTTTACCGAATATTAGTGAAATTCTTGACAAACTCGGCAAATGTATGTATTTCACTACACTTGATCTAGCAAATGGATTCCACCAAATTGAAATGAACACAAAGGACATGGAAAAGACTGCATTTACAGTCGAAGGCGGACACTACGAGTATGCCAGAATGCCCTTTGGTTTAAAGAACGCCCCCTCTACCTTCCAAAGAGTTATGGATAATATCCTGCAAGATCTTCAAGGTAAAATTTGTCTTGTCTACCTTGACGATATCATCATATTTTCTACCTCATTACAAGAACATTTAGAAAACATTCGAAAAGTATTTGATAGACTTCGAGACGCCAATTTTAAAATCCAAATGGACAAATCCGAATTTCTATGCAAGGAAATCTCATTCTTAGGTCACCTCATTACAAACCAAGGTGTAAAACCCAACCCAGATAAATTAAATGCAATTCAAAATTTTCCCATCCCTAGAAACCAAAAGGAAATTAAATCATTTTTGGGCCTTCTCGGCTATTATAGAAAATTCATCAAAGATTTTTCAAAATTAAGTAAACCCTTAACTCACTGCCTAAAGAAAGGTAAGTCAGTTGATTTAAATAACAGTAGCTACATAAAAGCTTTCAAAACTTGCAAAGACATTTTGATGAACGATCCTATTTTACAACATCCCGATTTTTCCAAGCCTTTTGTCCTGACTACCGACGCAAGCAACTTTGCGATTGGTGCCGTTTTGTCACAGGGTCCAATAGGAAGCGATAAACCAGTGTGCTACGCTAGCAGAACACTAACAGATACAGAAACAAATTATTCAACAATAGAAAAGGAACTTTTGGCGATAGTATGGGCCACCAAATATTTTCGCCCTTACCTTTTCGGGCGCAAATTCAAAATTGTTACAGACCACAAGCCACTACTTTGGTTAATGAACCTTAAAGACCCAAACTCCAAACTAGTACGTTGGCGTTTGAAATTAGAAGAGTACGATTACGAAGTAGTCTTTAAGAAAGGAACTCAAAACTCCAATGCCGACGCACTCAGCCGAATACGACTTCCTGAACAACCAAATAATGAAATAGAAATAAATGTAAATGACATAGTAACAGATCAGGCGGAGCAGGGAACTAGTTATTCAACCATACACTCTGCATCAGAAAACTTAAACACAGGGATCCCCATCTCTGAGCGTCCGTTGAACGAATTCAATCTTCAAATTATCTTGGAAAAAAGTAATAAAACACCCAAAATTTCTCGAAGTACCATATTTAGAAATAAAAAACGTACCACCTTCCGATCAATAAATTTTACAGAAAACGATATCACCAAAATCCTGAAAGAATACATAGCTCCAAAAAAACTAACAGCAATCTTTACTGACAATGACACCTTTAAAACAATCCAAACCGTATACTCTAACCATTTTGCTGGTAATAAAAATTTTAAGCTACTTAGATGTACTGAAATTTTAACAGACATTATAGACAACGACGAACAAGACCGATTAATTCAAGACTACCACATAAAAACCAATCATAGAGGTATAAATGAAACTCTACAACATTTAAAACGACGATATTTTTTCCCTTATATGTCAAGTAAAATTTCAGCTTCTATCAACAATTGCGAAACTTGTCAAACATTAAAGTACGACCGCAAACCCCAAAAACTCGCATACGAAAAACCCGAAACACCTTTAAAACCCCTCGATATCCTTCACCTGGATATATATACTATAAGTAGTAAACAAATTCTAACTATTATAGATAAATGTTCAAAATTCGCTTCCGCATATACCTTAACTGCAAGAAGCAGCTTAAACATAATTAAATCTCTCAAACACTACATAAGTCTGCACGGTATACCCCAAAAATTAGTTACAGATCAAGGAACAGAATTTACCGCAAATATTTTTAAAGATTTCTGTAAACAGTACGACATAAAGGTTCATACCACCTCTTTCCAGCAGACTAGCAGTAACTCCCCTGTAGAGAGACTTCACTCGACGTTAACAGAAATATACAGAATTATTTTTCAAAATTTAAAGGACAAGAACATTGACACTGACCACGACGACATCCTAAACGAATCAATAATAACATACAATAACGCCATTCATTCAACTACTAAATTGACTCCTTATGAACTCTTTTACGGCAAAACTTATAAATTCAATGAAAACATAAAATTTAACAACACCCATGAATACCTTAAAAAACTTAATCAATTCCAAGAAGAATTATATCCTGCAATTAAAATCCAAGTAGAAGAAGTAGTAAACAAATGTATTAACAAACGAAATGAAGAAAGAGAAGAACCAGCGGAATATAATGAAAACGAAATAGTTTTAAGAAAAGAATGTCGAAGAAATAAACTGACGCCAAGATTTTCTAAACATAGAGTAGGAATTAACAAAAAAATAACCATCCTTACTAAAGATAAAAGAAAAATACATAAAAGTAGACTCAAGAGAAAACATAAATTTCAGGCTAATGCTGACGTACGGACAGAAATTGGAGGTACAGGACCTGCGGGGAAGCCAAGGTGTACTACCACTGCGGCTAGGAACAGCGAGGACAATACAGACACATAACAACCTACTACATATTATCAGACTGGACAACTACGAAACCAACATAAACAAAATAGGAAACGCACTTTCGAAATTCGACAACATAAACGGACTTAACGACAGTTTAGCGATAACCAAATTTAAACTTCACGAGCTTAAACTCAAGCTCACCACCTTAACACCTAAATATAGACAAAAACGTGGACTTATCGATGGACTAGGAAGTGTCATAAAAGGAATAACAGGAAACATGGATGCTAACGATGCAATTCGTTTAAACAAAGAAATTGAAGCAATTGTCTTTAACCAATCCAACATAAAAGATAGAGTAAATAAACAAACTCGAATAAACAACGAGATGATAGAACGTTTTGATAATGTAACTAATCATATTAATAAACAACAGGATGCGATAGTAACTTACCTAAAACATACCCAGGAACTAGCAGTAAATTCAATCCGATCAGAATATAGCCTCTTAAAACATATGCAGTTTATAAATCAAATAAACTATAACATCGATTTACTTAGCGATCACTTAACCAATATTGCCGAAGCTGTCATGCTAGCAAAAATTAATATAATATCCAAACAAATACTAAGTCCCATTGAACTTAATGAAATTTACCTTATTCTAAAGAATCAATCAATTAACATAAAATCTGACGAACACATTTATGAGATGCTCGGACTCCAAGCATATTACAATCAATCAAATATAATTTTCAATATCCGCATACCTATCCTCACTAACGAAACCTATAACATGTTCCATGTAATACCCTTACCCATCCAAAATAACAAAAAGATCCACCTAAAACCCTTTGTTATCCTTAACCATAAAACCGTTCAAGTTTTTGACAAAAAATGCCCGAAGATCGAACAAGAATTCTACTGCGAAGAATCAATCATCCGTGAGGAAGTTAGCAGTTCGGATTGCATCGCCAAGATCATCACTGGACAGCCTGCGTACTGCAAACTCACCGAAGTTACCAAATACAGCGAGATCCTCCAACCAGAACCAAACCACATCCTATTAATAAACGTACCGGAAACAGTCATACGATCAACCTGCGGAATTAACAATCGAACGATAAATGGTACAGCTCTCATCCACTACGAGAACTGTAACATTGAAATAAATAACATCATCTACGAGGACTCGAGAAACATCTATTGGGACGAGATCCACATTTTTCCGTCAATTTTTAATAACACCATTAATTTTTCGTTAATATCAGAAAATCTCAACCTAGGAAAATTCAACGCCTACCATTTCGAGAAGGAAGAAAAAGTAAATCTGCTTGAAGTCGAAACAACGAACAAAATACTAAACTACAGCTTCGTGAGCATCATCAGCATCCTTACCTGCATCGTCGTATTCATCCTTATGCTGAAAAGAGGTATACTCACCAAAAAACAACATCGTAGTAACTTATCACCAGGAGATGTCATCCCTACAAGCTATGTCGTGACTCCTGCCAACGAAACTACAGGAGAGCAGTTCCTTTGGCGGTCACTCCACTCCAAGGGGGGAGGAGTTATATAATCATATACACATAATACAATATAGTACATACATTGCACATCCCAAATATACATATTCCCAATATACTCCGATTACACACATTTTTCCACATCAACACTTTCCCAGCAATATACCCATGTCAATCACCTTCCCAGAAATAGTTAACGTTGCACCTACATTTTTCCCATGATCACCTTTGCACACCTGAAACCCAGACACCACCTCAGCACAATTTATAATATGGAATATTTCATTTTAATTAAAAAACATAATTGTAATCCAGTCCAATTTGATAACTAGACGAATAAACACCTATTGTTGAAATTTAAAAACTGTTTTTTTTTGTGTAAAGTCCGGTCCGTACACGTATTTCGTGCGTGCAAGGTGATGCGACGTGATGACATCTGACGACATCTGACTGAAATGCATGTCATTAAGTGTAACCATTTACAGTGATTTCGCATCTCTTCAATTGCCAATTTTCTATTTTCTATTTCGTCGCGTGTTTAACGCGATTTTGATACTTGCGTAGGTTTCATTTCGTTTTTATTTTTGTAATGTTAGACGGCTACTGGTATACGAGTATGTACGTCGCCAAATGGTAATGCAATAAAAAAGGGGCGATTTTGCCATCGCGCAAGTCTCGCGCATCACCTTTACTATAATTCACTCCTTAGAGCAAAACTGTTTATGACGGACAGAAAATTGTGAACTGCGACTGTCCGCTTATGATTACAATGCAACTCGTTTGAATGACAACAAATAAAGCTTGTATTATAATTTTATAAAATATTTGACATCTAATCAAATTGTGTAAGCATCAAAATTGCCAAACTGTCAAATACAAAGGAATTATAATGTGCAGAGCTGGGGAAGTCTGATCAATGATGAATGATTTAAGTCTGATCAATGATCAGGGAAAGTTTAAAAACAATGCAACGAAGAATAGGTTCAGACTAAACCACACAAACTAGGACTTAGAAATGAAATCGCTGCATAGATTTTTCAACCAAAGGATCGACATGAACATCGGGTGCATTATGGACACAAGGCCCCTCTCGCGCCATGGTAGAATTTCTTAGATTTTCGTTCTATTTCTATGTAGAACGCTAGAAATGTTCTTCGATTTTCTGCATAACTCTTAAGCTTACTGTACTTTTATGAAATCTGTGAATTATTGTATGTTTTTTAAGATCACTAAAAGAGCACACACTGAAGGCCACAAAAATGATAACATTCAGTAGTTAAGCGGTTGAAATTGGGTATCTAGGTTATTTAAAGAAAATTATCTGGGCAATATCCACTTACTCATTCAGACAAACTAATCATATAGTTATATCAATTTTACACTACGTATTTGCGCTGTCTAAATGATACGAATAATCTATTCATGTCTCCCGATATTATTGAGAATGAAAGAATAAGAAGAAATGTTTACAAACTAATTATCAACATCATTTGGTTGTAGTTTACGAAGATCTTTTGGTCCGTCGATCTGGATTTGAGCTACAAAGTTCCACTTCCTGCAGATAATTTAATTTTCTACTTCTCTAACGTTGCTGTAATTGTTTCAATAAAACGGATAACATCAAAGTTCAAATTGCAACACTTAAAAATTGTAAAGGCAACTATTTATATGACAGCCAAGTATTTATTGTTTCAAAACTAGACTTAAAGTTATAGCTATTTTTTTATAGCTCCACTTTGATTGGCTAAAATTTACAAACAAATCGATCAAACAACTCTTCATCATTCGTGGTAAACGTGAATCGATTTGCCCACGTGATATCACTTTGATTGACAACGAAGAGCATGTGCTAGCCATTTAGTCAATTTAATATATCGACAACGCAACACTTAAACTTGGACCAGAAAAAAATATCACGAGTTTCTGGTTTTATTGCAATTCAAATTAACAGAAATAAGAAAATTGACTGATGAGTAAGAAATCTGCACGAGAATTCTAACATAAGAATAATATTCAAGACAATAATCTCTGTGGCATACTCGATAATATTTTATTTTACTTTATAATTACAAAATAATAAAATAAAAATTTAGAAATTATATAATTATACTATTTTGCGAAGACGTATTATAAGTTCTAGTTTTTTACAAATTTTTTTTATTATCTTTACGCACTCTGTCTGAAAAATCATCTTGTGAATCATTTTGTTAAGTCATAGATATTTTTGTATAAATTTGGTCAAAGTGTACCAAATTCTAAGCGATGGCTCAAAAAGAACACAAAATATAATGGAACACTTTGGGCTGCAAAATCTTTTGTCAAACATTTTTTGACAATGTTATTGTATTTGAAGCGGACAAATTTCAGTTGCACGTGCAGGCGTTGCTGGCATTAAACGTGATCAAGAAGTAAGTTAATTATACAAATAAGTTAAGAAAATAAAAATAAAAATAGGACTTTAATAAATATATTTTAATAGCTAACTTGATCAGAAATTTTATTTGAAACTTACATACTAAGCAAAATGAGAACGGAACTTGAATATTTAAAAATAACAAAATATTAATCTCGTTATTGAAATTACGAGGAGATTCTCATTGTTTGAAAATTTAATTTCAAGTTATATGTATATAACCGAATTTTATTCTGTTTCTTGAAATTAGTATGTATGTCATTATTTTGATAACATTTCAAAACATTTAATTTGTTCTAAAACACGAGCTAAGCACTTGATAACCTAAAGGCATGTTTGTCAATATCCCAACGAATATTGATACAAGTGACCACATTCTTCTAAAGATTATCAGCCTTAAGGTTTCGCTGACCTTCAAAATAATAAAATAAAAAATCTCAAAACAGACATTGCGATAGGTATCATAAGAAATCACGTGCTGAATACAAAATTTATAACACAAATATAAGTGAACTCTTTTGAGGCTCAAATTCCAGACGCGTTTGATTGAGCGTCAGGCACGTCGTCAGTAACTTTTATATCAGTTTATGAAACAAAATCGACGACACAAAAGTACTTAGTTGCATTGTTCTTATTTTTGTAATTTTATTACAGTCGGATTTACGTAATTATGAGATCAGAATCACGTCAAATAAACAAAAACACCTGACAAAACTCACATGTATGTAGTAATAATAATGTACAGCAAGTATAATCGGGAAATTATAGCTTCAGTGAGCAGCCAATACGAGAACGTGTCAATCACAAGTGCCCTTGGTACTGATTGAAACCGATGAGGGCTAATTGGAATGTTCTTATGACTATTCTGAGTTTCTTCAGCCTGGTTTTTGTTCGGGTATAGGTTGTAAGCCTCCAAATATCCAGGTGGAAACCGAAATCTATTCAATTTATGATTTCCTCTATTATACATACCTACTTTCAATTTCAACTCCCGTCATACTCTTGCAAAAACTAACAGCTTTGTATAAATTTCGATTATTTTCCTTGAAATTTAAATTACTTCCCTGCGAGAAATATTCAGAGTTTTTGCTTTCAAAAATGTTCCTTCCCAAAATATGAGGAATACCTATCTTGAGGAATACCTATCTTGAGAATCCAGGTATTCCGAAAAGCATATACATAACTACCATTTAAATAATCTAATATTTGCCTACCATACATTAACATTTGGAGGATTTGAAACATTCAGCAGCCACAGAATTATTTTTCACTACTGGCCTAGTCAATCGGTAGTTTAAGCTTGTAAAAGGTCACTTACCGCAATGAAAAAAAAAATTAAACTGGACTTAAAAAGATCAAGGAAAGACACTATATTTCGTTATATTTCAGAACAATGACTTGACCTTCCTCAAAAATTAATATTGAAGAAAATTCGGTTATGTTAGATATAAATTCCATTTACATGAATATTTCGCCCAGCGAGAGTATAGACGTGATGTAAAATTTGGTAGATTTGACGAAATTTCAAAATTTCGCCAAATTCCGTGTGAAATCTTACAACTTATATGAGATATAATAAACATATTGAGCCCATCACAGGAAAGTGTAAAATATTAAAATGGGATCAGAAAAAGTGAAAAGTGTTATATCGCACTTCAGCTGGAAGAAAGGTCACTACTGTGAAAAATCGGATTCAAAGATATTCAATAGATACTAATTGTCGAAAGTAGGTACTACTTAGAGTACATTTTCATAATTTATACAACTCGAACTAATTGTAAGCTTACTATTGCTACATGCTATTGTTGCCGATGACACGTTTAACTCAATGTGTGAAATGATGGCTTCAATACGTGATAGCAGTATATCGTTAGAATTACTTACGTAGAAACCATAGGCTATTGTCGATTTGAATAAATCAAATATGGCGAAACTTTCGCCGTCTTGTAATACAAATCCTTTTTGGGCACATCCAATAGGAATTTACGACATTATCCATTGTTAGAATTATTACATCGTGAGTGCTGTGAAATGCTGTTGAAATTTTTTATTAAACTGCCTGTCGACTTATTAACAAATTTTTGACAAACTTTTTGGCAAACATTTTGACAATGCTATTTAAAGGAGTCAAAATGTTCATGGAATGAACGATGATAATAAACAGGCTAGGTATGATCACAAACCCCTAGTACATAGTATGATTTACCCCTAGTACATAGTATGATTTCGATCCTAAGTTCTGACATAGAATATTTCACAGCTCAGATGAGGAACCACAGACTAAAACTTGTATTGTATGTCAAATTTTCTTTAATAAGAAATGCAATACATGGAATATCGAATATGGTCGGTCAAATTCCGCTAATTTGACAACTGGGATACAATTATATACAAGGAAATTCGAGATGAAACCTGGATTGGTGAAAGGACAAAACGCGGATAAAATAAGATACTAATACCGTCTCTCAACAACCGGTAAGAGCAGTGCCGGACACGGACGAAGCAGCGGATTCAATGTTATTGAACGAAAGTTTGACGGCGATGTTGCGATCTGTTCAATTTCCAAAAGTCGGCAAAGTTGCTATCTATTCAATTTCGAAAAGTGCCGACACCATAGGTTAGCTACATGCAAAATTTTAAGTAGTTAAAGTCGCCGTCGCAATTCTATTTTGATTAAGCCGCACAATCAGATTTTTGTAGTCCTGGTCGGATTTCTGTCTGCTTGGTTAGGCTCCACGTCGTAAAAGAAAAGGTTGGTAAGTTTCAACTTGCTGCAATAACATTAACATTGTTCCTTTGCACGTTTTTTAATCTCCGATGTGAACCTTTATACCATATTATGTGCTATGGTGTGGTTGATTGATGAAACCTCCACATTTCTTTTACCTGTATTGAAAGTGGAAAGTTTTTATGGACTAACCACAGATTTATTGGCAACAGCTGCTAAAAATATAAATAATTGAAATTTCTACCGAGAGTTATTTTTAGGTAGGTATACACTTTTTTTATAGCTTTAATTTCAAGAATGACAGTTGTTATAAATTCCATTTGTTATTTTTAAAATGTTATATTTTGAACACTTCAATAGAACTCCTCATGTACTACCTAAATTCAATTGCAACGCATATAAAATTAATTTTAGCAAAATTTTCGTCATATGCTATAACCGTCATATGCTATAACCGTCATATGCTATAACCGTCAATTAAGTGCATATTAAAAATTTTATGCTTAGGAGTTCATTCACGCTACATTCACTACCTGCAAAAAATCTTGAAACGCAAATTACGATACCGGCACAACTTACGAATTTGTCTTGCAGAACCGGTTAATATTTCTTTAAAGCCTGCATTACTTGAATCCAGTAACGATCTGCACTGTAATTGCTTTATAGTTGAGCGGAGAAGGAAAACAAAATCCAGTTAGACCGCATTTAGAGTTTGAATAAAAGTACATCAAGTACATAGGCAGGTACAACAATATTTTTCTTATAATCCACATGGAGAGCGCATTACCCCGCAATGGCTTAAGATGTAGAATTTTGAATGGCCAGTGATTGGAACAGTGTAAGCGAAGAGGAAGCTATTGAGTCGACTACCAGTTTTGGTGTTGTTTTCTTTATTAATTCATAGCTAAAGCACAAGAATAAATTTCAACGCTTATATGGTTTGGTTAGAAGTGTCCAAGGCAATACGTAGTTTTTGTTGAATAAATCAAAAAGGAAACTTCAAAAACCGACTGACTTATGAGATATAAAATCGAATACTTGATTCGGCTGAACACAAAACCAGAAGACAAGGCTGGAAGCATAATGGCACTTCTTTATAATTTACACTTTATTGTGAAAAAGTAAAATTTAATGTCATATTCCTTTGATGTCTTCAGCTCAGCCCCTCCACCTAAAGCGGTAGTGATTTATAGCCTTGACAAGAACGTAGAACTTCAATCGAATTATCAAGATAAATAAAGAAAGTGTTTTTCTAGAATTTTACGTTTAGTCTGATGAATATCAAGAAATTCTGTTCCGGTAGTAATTAAAAGCCAAGAAACCAGTCAATTGAGTAAGTCGTAGCTTCATATTGCGAGAAGATATCAATCGCACCTGTGTATATCGCTTGCGAGCTATAATTAAAAACTATTTTCAACTAAGCGCCTCTACTGAAGAATCTTAATTGCGAGCAATCAAGGAACAGCATCTGTGATTCGACTCGAAACATTTTCTGTTAAGTTAGGTAGAACCATAGAGCTATATATATAATGAAGATGGCGTGCAGCGACTTTTTTGAAGCCGGAGGTTTTCTCGCAAAGGACCGGCGATATTCACTATGCTACTATCATCATCTTACTCACATATATGTATGTTAAGCCCCGGTATTGAAAAGAAAAAAAGCCCAACCTTTAAATACTTCGCTAATATTTGCATTTCACTGCCACCGGGCATGAAACGCTCCATACAAAAACAGTCGCTTAAACTTCAAAATGCTTCACAGTGCTTTATACAGAAACGGAGTGTTGCCATCTCCGTTATATACCATATAGCTCCATGGGTACAACCAACATTAGATAATAATTATCGCAAATTAAGTACATAGATATTCTGCAGGTATACATATGACTCTTTTTTTTTTTAAATCGCTCAATGTGTCATTCAGCTAAACATCAGCAGCTATCGCCAAAAAAGTCAAGGCAATAAATTGAAATACCGGACCATAAAGCTGAACGAGTCATTGACGATTTTATAATTGTTTAATTTGAGACACTGTAAATCGTCATAGACTCGAATGGTTTCCTACGACAATTCGAAATAAACAAGAATGAAACTTCTCCATAACTACAATCTCTTTATAACGATTTTTTTTTTCTGCTCCTTTAATTTTTAAGCGATTTTACAACAAAGTAGGTTATCAATTTAACGACGTAGTCTTTGAATGAACAACATTCTTAACATTCTACGACAAAACGTGAAAAAACTCCAGGTCTATCATATAATAATAAGAGTGTTTTTTTATAGCATTTATCCAGAATAGAGCAGAGTAGAAAATAACAAAAATTTTGTTGTTTTCATGATTCTTTACAACTTTTTTCCATAGTCAGTCAACTTCGTCTTTGCCGACATCTATTCACCATTTGTAACATCGTGCATAGAAAATTTATATAACACTTCAATTTTGGTTGTTGCTTTGTCTTAGATTGACTTGTTTTTCGACAGCCGATGAATCAACGAAAGAGTAGGCTGCAGTTTTTATACATAATAAAAAAAAATGTCTGCTCTATATGACGAACAACAAATTTGCAGAGTCTGGTCAAGGCTTTTCATCTTAAATTTGTACATTGACGTCTAAATCATGAAGTAAGAAGCTGATTATTTAAGCAGCTTAGCTCAACTTCTCATAATCTATTATAATGGCGCGGTTATACTATCGCATTTATGTGCATTGGACGAGAATGCATAACCGATAGTGGAACAATACATTCGTGTTCAATGCCAATCCCTTTGATGTGTTACCAAAAACCGCCATCGACGTAAATCTACGCGATTTTCAACTAAATTTACAAAATAACGCAAATGTGATTTTTCCTCATACGCAAACGCACGATAATAGTAACGCGTCATAATACATGACTAAACATACGATCAGGCCCGTGCGCAGGATTTATGATGGGGGGGGGGGGGGGGGTTTATCAAGTTCCCCTATACTGAATGTGACGACCTCCCCCTGCGCACGGGCCTGCATACGATACTATTACACCTGGTCATTGGTAGTAATGTTTATTTGCGAATTTATCGAGGTGTGAAGAGATCAAAAAGCTCAATCGAATTGTCACTTTATGTCGAAATACACTAATAATGAAAAACCGCCCCTTGTAGGTTACATTGGCGCAGAAATTATTGTTATTATCATTGCTCTGCACTACCCAACCCTGCTCTGGATAAATTCGAAAAAAGCATATACACATAATTTATTTCAAAGCGGAAACAGTTACGTAAATATACAACGAGGCATTATCAAAAATATCACTGTATAATGTGATGGGAGTGGGGCATGGATACGTTTCGCATTATCGATTCGGTAACAATATTATTAAAAAATTGGTAAAAACCCAATCGAACATGTGCATTAATTCTCCATAGTTTTTCTCAAGAGACTCGATGGCGATAATTCGAAAAAATGATCTGAATGAAATTTTAATAGTGTTGGAGAGTTTAATAAGATAAATACGATTCGCTTCAGCGAACATTTGGCAATAATCTTCCATAGTAGGTAGACTTAGTTTTGATTTTAAATATTTAAAGTGCAAACTAAAGGGTAGTCCCCAATATAAGCTCTAAACGTTTTGATTATATCTTTCAATTAGTTCTAGTTCTTCGCAATACTGGTACACAAAATCATTGCTATAATAGCACTGAAAGGATATGCAGCGATCTTTTGAAATATAGAAATATAATAGAAACGCTCGTCGAAATGAGTCGAAGGCAACTCATCAGCGAATCATTTATTGTAAGTATTTATTATGGATTTAGTATTTGTTTCATTTTGATTGGTTAATTGTACACAGAAAAATGGTAGCAAATTCCTTACTTCTTTTTAATAAGTTGTTGTACGCCTGAATTGTTTAAAAACATTCTCAAGAAATACTATTTTATTCCTTCCTGCTTCTTTGCAGCAAATCTTGTTTACCATATCATCGCCCCGATTATACAACGGTTGTACTAATGAACTTTTAGATAACTGTCTGTAAGCTTCATCATATTATTTGCCGGTCTACGACGTCATAAGTCTATGCAAGGCAACTAATCTAAGAGACTAGGTATTCGAACTTAAAGCGTAGGTAAATTTTTATGAGTGTCGCAATTAAAGTGCATCATAAATGTAGTTGTAGTTTAATAAACACAATTGTGCATTGCGAAAAGTACGCGACAACATTATCACAAACACTCGAAAATGGCATTCACCATGAAATTCCTATCACAGTCGTGTGTCGCCTTCATTTCATAAATTTCGCAGTATTTTTAACTGTTTTGAAAACAAACGCTTTAATTGCAAATTACCAGAAAACCATATTTTATACAATCGCGATACCAAGGCGATAAGATATTAGGTCAACGGCGAAAATTATTCACAGAATTCAAGTGAATTGAAACGAACACGAATCACTAGCGATAAGAACACTAAGAATAAAAATAAATGTTATTATGATTTTCGGCGCAAATGCACTTACAATTATTTTTCCACTGGCGAAATTGATGATATAAGAAGCACGAACATATGCAAAAGACCATGGAGATGACGATCAGCGTTAGGACGATCCCGATCCATATCTCGTTCATAAATTTATCGTATTCGGCCTGTCTAATCCAGTCTTCACTATGATATTCGGCACTACCGTTCAGTATCACTTGATTCCGGATTAGTCCCAATTGGCTGCCACCTAAACCGCGACCGATCTTTTCACTTAACTTTCTTAAAAAATTCTCTGTTGCCGCTTCAGCTGTTGCGTTACGATTGTCGCTGACCGGTAACGGAAATGAGGAGAAACTTTCGAAATTCAAATTGGACGGTAGGTCGAATGAAATTTCGGGTTCGAAACGTTCCATTTTCGGGCAGATCAAAAACAAAAAGGGGAAAAACTAACTGATTTCGATCGATAACGTTATTAAACACTCAATTCACTTTTATTTGATTTTTTTAATTTCGAAGTTAGTTCAATTTTGGCACAAAAATTACATGAATTTCTCTCGAGCGATCGAACAGCATCCACACAACGAACCAACGTCTTCACTTAACGGAAGATCGACAAGTACTGAGTAACCAAGTGACTGACTTTCAAGTTAAAGACGTTCGAGCTGAGACGTTCCTTTTCCTTATCACATTTCTCGTACACTACATTGTTGAGACCGATCGCAGTAAGATCGCAAAAAAATTCATCATACCTGTGTGCTGCGTAATCACCAGGTATGAGGTATGCCGTATGCAGGTAAACATTAGTTTTCTATGTGAAACCGGTATTTAAGCTGCTGTAGCGATTAGCGATCACACTAATCGTGACGATCGTACCAAAACAGCTGATCGCTAGTTGATCTGGATAACTAGCATCGCATAGCGGGGCCAACTTTGCTTTGTTGACGAACTAAGAGTTTTTTTGCTAGCAAGTTTTTTCTGTCTCTAGAAATAATTACGCAAACTAAAATTTATATAATAACCAAAATTAATTTATAATAGACAAATTCTTGGTGTTTCTGCACCAACCTTGATGGTCCACAGGGCTACAATAGAGCTTTTTCTTAAAATTTCCTCGACCATTTCTAAAATGCACAATGTAATTTTTTACATCAACCCCATGATTAGATGGGAAGGGCTGTAACCTGTAACTTATCTGAAAAGTTTACCTAGCTGAGTCAGTCATACGTCAACTTAGGCCGTGTATTTGAAAGAATTAGAATTTTTCATGAATAATAAAATAAATTGCACGATCTTTTTACTTATGGGCACCAATTAATGACTCAGGTAGATGTTCTGGTATGTTCGTATGTACACATGTATCTAAGTATATGGAAAACCGTCACGTTAACCTCGATAAATTTATTCACAAATTATTATACTTAATAAAGTAAATTCATATTCGGGGGAAGGAAGTAATTTCAAGCCCGTTGCTAATATTAGAAGCAATATGCATGGAAATTAAAAAAAAAATAAGTTAATTAAAAGCCAAAGAAAGCAGGAAAACGTAGAAACGGAAATTATACAAGAGACTTTAAATAAATTAATTTATATGGAAATATGTTATTTGTTTATAATACCCGCACTGCAACTTGTCGTAAATTGTATTGCATAAAATAAGAAGAAGTGCTCACTTAGGAAAAAATCATACTGGCAGGTATACGATTACAGCAAAAGGTCAATCGTTAGTTTTTATAGACCAAGCAAAAGAACATTGGTTCAGAGCCGCAAGACACCTTCCCAGAAACCTTCTCAGTCTGTTCAGTTTCAAAATGTGACAGTATCTGGAAGGTATGTCAGGCTTTCTGATAGTTGATCAGCTTCAATGGCGCGACAGCCCAAATCGGTCCAAGGCCTGAAAGATTTCTGATAATCAGAGATCCCAATAAAAAATTAGCAGTCTGGACGCAACTTTACTACTAGAAGGACCCGTTCAGAACACGTTTATTGCTGAGATGGGTGTAGGTTACTATGCGACTGACAACCAGGATGTCAGGTGCACAGTAACCTACACCGCATCTCCGCATAAAATTTGCTTTGGACTTCTACCCAAAATAGAAATAATAACGTTGCGCCCAGACTAATGGTAGATTTTTTTTATTTATATAGATTTTTTTCAATTTCAATAAAAACATAGGGGATAAAAATCGACATAGCCCGCTAATTGTTGGGTTTTAAAAAAATTGTGAAACTAATATTTAGGCGATTATGGATAAAACCAGAAAAAGAATTCGATATCTTATAAGATCTGGGTGAAATGTCGGAATTCATAAAAACGAGAACAATTATTTTTGCACCCTTAAAAGGGTCAACAAATTTTGAAATTAATTTCTAGGTCATTATATATAAAAACCATAGAAATAAAGCGAATATCGATCTAATCGATCGATCTGATTAAACCTAAAAGTTCTATCGGAATTCGAGAAAACTTGAACTTAATATGGGAAAATGCTTAAATCGGGTTTCCCGATTATATCTTAAGCCTTTAGAATTAAAAACGATAGATATCTCATTAGACCTAAGAAGTTGATCGGAATTTGTGAAAATTTACAAAACACCCCTAAAAGGTTGGATTTTTAAAAATTTGGTAAATTTTTCTAGCCAATTATGTAAAGAACTCAGAGAAGTAAAATTAATGTGATTACTCGACATTTAATGTGATAACTCGACATGACTAACAGATATAATGAGATTCGTGAAAATGTGGACTCCACTGTATGACAGTGAAATTTTTTTTCACTTTAATTACTTTTGTACATACGTACATAATCGATGCCTTAGCTCACAGATGTGATAAGTGCAAATTTTTGCATAAATGGATTAAATACATCTTTAAGGCATTTCGATAGAGATTGTTACAGTGTACACATGTCGTAAGTGAAAGATTAATAATGACGTCACAAAACACTATTTTATTATGTGTTAGCTGCGTAAAAATACAATAAAATGTGACTTCAAAGTTTCAATTTTGAATCCAGTAAGATTTCGTTTTTTACACTTACCACATCTGTGAGCTAAGGCATCGAATGATATACCTATACTGAGTTTCAACTTTCTAGCATAAGCCGTTTTTGAGATACAGGAACCACCCCTCTCCCAGTACCTTGCTAACTCCAACACTTTTTTCTAGAATGCCTCTATAATGGTGAACTATATCATTTTTAGATCAAAAATTACACAACTAAGTTGTAATAATTACATAACATATACGTAAACATTACACATCAGTTATGTAATCATTGCACAATAGCAGCGTAATCAATAGACAAAAATGGCTTAATTATTACACAGGGAATGTAATTATTACACACTTTTTGTTTGAAATTCTCATTTTATTATAGGGAAAATCCTCAATTTTCAGATTTATAATTATTCTGAAAAATTATAAATTAAAAACGGAATTTCACAATACATGTACTGTATTAAATTGAATTGAGTCAACAATGATAAAAAACATATTACGGTTACTTTATTATGAAATAAGAACCTGATGTGGAGAATTATGAAATTATATATATTCTTTGCATATGATTATATATTACATACAATGATACAATTAAAAAAAAATTAAAGAAACTAACATAAAAAACGAATAGTATAATTCTATCAATGTTCACATGTATTATACATTCATAAGACATTAAATTCATAACAATTCCAGCGAGAGCGATAATATAAGCTAAGAAATTCATTGATACATATTTTGTTAATAATTAGATATTATATATGTAGGTATATTATTTATATGTCTTTTTCTTCCTCGTGTATTTTCGATGTTAAGTTCAAGGCAAAAGCGAAATACAAACTCCATCGTTTGAGATATTTTTGCGGATAAATAATAAAAAAAATTTACATTTTGGTATTTCGCTACCAATTTTATTTTCAATGAATATATATGCATAATTGATCTGATTTTCGGCATTTGGATGTAGTTCTGCTTCTAGAGAAAATTGAAAAAGCAAAGATTACTAAACTTATATTACGTATACACTTGATCTTTTTGTAATGCCCAACTATTGCAAGCAAACTGGAAATAAAATATTTATATTGCCGAGATTATTTTAAAGTGCATACCTATTTGTATAAACATTATTACCTCAAAACGTTTAAAGAAAAGAGCAGCTTCTTCTATTTCGCTCTGCATCTCGATCTACAATTTCCAGGAGCTCATCATAAATAGATTTTAAAGCTTAATCAGACACTCCAAATTTTAATTCAAGTTGTAATAATATTGAATTAAATGCATTTGATCGTTGTATACAGGGAACTACGTTACAGTCAAAAGAACTTGAACAAAATTTGTCAGCTATAATGCAATTTATTGGAAAAGTATATACATACCTATTATCTAATTTTTCTACAAATTCACGACTACATTTTTGTTGTGATTGCTTGTGGTTTCGATATAAATATGATTTAAATGACTATATTTATTTTTAAATTTCTTAGAGCACTTATTTACCGGAGAAGCAACTTCGTTATAGTCGCAAGAACCAAAATGTTTATATAGATGAGATTCCGTTTTCTTTAAACTTGTTGACGAAAAACCACAACTAGATACTTCACAATGATAATTGCAATACACATTTTCATAGTTTTCCCTATTGCTTGGTTAGTGGCACTGAAAGAAATGCACTTGAAAGGTTATGTATTTTACAAAACATTTGCCACATCCGGGACACAAAAACTTCAAAATAGATTGTTAATGCTCTTTGAGCGTACGTATGTTTATTATAAGCTAAAACTGTTTCAAAAACTAATTCACAATGACGCCAAAATTTACTCTTTTCATGGAGCAAAATAGGTGTAATTATCAACCGTATTGTGTAACATTAGCTATTTGTGCGCTAAAACGCGATTATACGAATTATTGACTTATAATTACATGTATTATGTATTTTTCTACTTATTTTCGCTTTAAATACAAAGTATTTTTACAAACTGTTTTTAGAGTGTACTTGATAAATAGAAATCAGAATTTTTTCCTTTAACCCTTTTCTTTTTTGAGAATGGCTATCAATTTCGTGCTCCACCCCGTCCCTTTTTACCCTCTTCATCTCTCTCCTTCAAAATTTTAGTTCGCCCTACTTCCACACCCCTCAAAGCGTATCGACCACTTTGAAAATGGGTCCACTATTATAGTTCTACATAAGTTCTAAGTTTCAGTCTCCTGGCATAAGCGATTCCTGAGATCTAGAAACCAAAATTGTTCGTCTAAAACGCTTTTAACAAAACTTAATGAGGTCGAACGAGGTTGTTTCAATTTATTGTTAGGCAGAATACGTATCAACCGCCTCGAATCATAAGTTCGATGTAACTCTTAGAATTTTGGGACAGTGTTTGTACTACTTTTCATTTCGTTTATCTTTTCTGTTATCTTTACATTGTTCTAAGAAATTTAAATAATTTTTTTTCTTAAAAATGTTCATCTTATAGAGTTGTATTTAAAACTTTAAAGTCAAGCGTAACAGCATGCAAAATCTCTGCTTTATCCGTCAACTACAAGATACTTTAATGCAACGCAAGGGAACCAATGGATGAGCGATATTTGAAGCATACTCATACTAGAATTTTGCGAAGAAACAGTGTTGCTAGCAAGATTTTAATTGATTTCAATTATTTTTCTAACCGTTAAACTTATAGTTATTTTCTTAAATTTCTTGAGAAGTTCTGCTTACATTCAATTGAACTTTACAATTTATATTTTGAATTCTTGTCCACCCGAATTTATTTGTATTATCATTACTTAGAATACATAGACATAATATGGTAAAAAGCAATAAGTGTATTTACTTGCAAGATTTTGAGAGTAGAAATATTTTTTTGCACTTAAGAGACTCACGTAGTATTTTTTTTTGTCCACTAATAACAATGTCAATAAAACCAGTCAATAGACATTAAGCCTAATCTTCTGATGTTATAGGTTGTGGATTTGGTGATACAAGGTGCTGATTGCATCCGCATAACTACGACTTAAGTCTCACTTACGTTTAAACTGCGTTACTTTGCTAGTCGTTAGTTTACCTTAAACTTGAGAAATTGAAATTTATGCATAGAAGGCAGCTTAGTAAATGATCAATTTGTTCGAAAGGTAAACACCTGGAAAAGCTTGGTTGTGGACATAAAATCGACATAATCGACTGAAAATTTAACTAATTTGACACGTAGCTTATGTTTACTGAATCAAAAACCGATCATGCTGATCATTTACAATTTAAATTTTAAATGCGTACGCCTAGGAGAAAACGAAGTAAACAAAGTTGTATTTTTTAGTCTACTACTCATGAACTGCATTTACTTTCAAAAAATCGACATAATACTTCTTCTTTGCGTAAAATTGCGTTTCAATTGGATTGAATACAAATCTGGGTCCTGTAAAGTGGCTAACATCCTGCAAATTACTTGTTACGGAACCAACAATAAGACCATGCGAATTGCTCGATGTCTCTATTATGAGCCCCCATTGATCGAAGGATTGTGTCGCCTAAGACTCTTGATGAGGTCTGCATTTTCTATTGTTCAGGAAACGAGACATTTTCGAAAAAGATCCACAGGACGACTACTAGTATCGCCATAAATCACACTGAGTTCCTTTCAAACTGGGGAAGATCTTACACTACCAGATATCAGTGAAAACTATGGGAGGTCCTTTGAAATCAAATCATGACCGTATCGTGCGCTCACATTTTCAGTGTCAGCTTGCAGGATCAGTTTCGTAGAAGGATGGTCTTAAATTTTTTTTTTTTTATAAAATATTATACCCGTGACTAAGTCATACTGCAGATCATTTTTCAAATATGCCCGGTTTCAGGTATCGACGTATCGCTAAGACCATGTAGAGTTGTTAACGATGTAGAAACAAACCGAAACAGAATTTTTTTCAGTTTCGTATCGTTAATCTTAATTAGATTTCTGATCGTTTGTTTGATTTTAGATTAGATCGATCATGTATATAACAATAGATAATAAGCATTTTTTAAGACACACTAATGTAAATTCTTATATTCAGAAAAAATTATTAAAACAATATGCAGCAATATTGAATATATTCTAAATCAAGAATAAGTAGGGGAAACCCGTCCAAACCCGTATTCCGGGGTAAAGTCGTATAGTATACATATGTATTTCATTCCATATTTCAAAAATGATCTATCATTTGTGGCTTCTGTATGGACGCCATTCCGATCTACATATATTTCAGCAAAAATACTTTGCGGTTCGACTGCGTGCAAACAATTTATTGCATATTTTCTGTTTTTCGGTGTTCTGATATTATATTCGAGTAACTAAAATAGTGATTTGTGAAGCTTGGATAAATAATACGTAAGTGAAATGTTTAATAATTAAAAGCATGTGCAAAATGTAAGTATATTTACATAAGTCTTGTTAACAAACTTTATATCCAGCTGCAGTTTTGCATCAAAGGGTTTGTCTCACGTTTCAGGGAAACACCGTACAGGGTAATATCGTACCATATACGGTTTTGACCCTTTTTGTAAGAACTATTATTATTATTATTTGCAGTATCAAACTTGACGTGTAACTACAAAAGGAAAACATCCTGGCAAGACTGGGGCCCAGAAAAAATGAGAAATGCAATCCTGCATGTATTTGAAGGAACTATGGGTTACTTAGCACCTTCAGAAACCCATGGAGTACCAAAGTCTACATTGCAAGATTGCGTCAACAAATTTAGAAAAAATCTGCCAACAGTCTGGGCGCAACTTTATTATTTTTCAGGCAGAAGTTCAGAACGCGTTCAATTCGGGGATGCGGTGTATGTTACTATGTGACTGAAAACCTAACAAAAAGTTCGGGAAGCGGTTAGAAAAGGGTGTAACATATGAATTAAATAATTGGGTCATATTCCGGGATGCGGTCTAGAGGTTGAAAAAACAAAACTTAAAAATAGGTGATTATTAAACAAACCTGGGGAAGTAAAAAGATATTCGATATCTGATCAGACCTGAGAAACATGGTGGAATTCATGAAAAAGTATACAACCAGTTTACACCCTCTTAGGGGTCGAATTTCAAAAAATTTTGAAAACACATTCTAGGTATTCACATGAAGAATCCGTAGAATACAAATGAATTCGACATTTGGAAATACCTAGTAGATATGACGAAAATCGTGAATATATATGTATTTTATATTAACCGATATTTTTTTTTGCCCCCCCTTCTGAACGCCAATGAATATTTGAATTTTTTTATCAGAATTACTTTTCTAGTTAATTTACATATACGTACCGAGTTTCAACTTCCTAGCATAAGCCGTTCTGAAGTTAGGGAAAACACCCCCCACCACCGTACCATACTACCCCTAAAAAAATTATATTTTTCCACCATGCCACTACTATAGCTCTATCTAAATACCAAGTTTCAGCTTCCTATCATTATAGATTCTTAAGATATAAGCATCGGAACTTTTTCTTTCTCACCCTTCCCCACCCTCACCCTCTACACCCACACCACCAAACTTTTTTCCCTACTAGGGTTCTATTAGGCCTACTTCTGGTAAAAATTTGAAGCATCCATCTTACACTGTTATTGAGATATGAAACGTGTTATTTTTGAAAAATTCTTATCCCCTTCACTTACGTACTCCTCCGCCCCATTCAAAGATTTTACTTTGAGCAATCTTTATTTATCAAGCTTTATATCCAAACCGAATTTTGTTTTTCTGGTGCCACTGGTTTGGGAGATATCGTAATGTTAAGTATTTCAAACCCCACCCCCGTACATCACTACCCCACCCAAAAATTTTGTTTCAATCTACTCTCCTAGTATACCTACAGATATTTGTTAAGTTGTAATTGCTTGCTATTAACGGTTTAGGAGATATAGAGTTTAGAATGTGTCGATCTCGACTTTTTTGCGTTTCGGATGCATTGCTTCTCCCTCCACCCCCACACCCCTTCACCCATATCATCAATTTTTTTGCAAATGGGTCCACTATCAAAGCTTTATAGAAATTCCAAGTTTCAGTCTCCTAACATAAGCGGTTGCTGAGATCTAGAAACCAAAATTTTTCGTCTAGAACGCTTCCCCCACCTTCCCTCTCACACCCCCACCCCTGAAAATAATGTCAATTCAAGGGGTCTACCCAGTCTATTAATAGCTCCACTGGTTTGAGAGCTACGAGCCTTCAAAGGATTTTGGCGGTCGACGTACGGCATACGGCGTACGGCGGACAGACGGAGTGAAAATTTTTATTGCTTTTTTCGTGTCTACTAGTCATGAAACGAGGACAAAAAAATTTTGAGGGCATCAAATTTTTTTTTTTTTTAAATCAATAACAATACTGTATTATTACTAATAAAGTAAAATGGAGACTTTGCGAAATAAACATACATAGGTATATCGAAAGGTTTTAGGCCTCCTTAAGCCGATATTTTCTGCTATTCAGGAACAAGGCTTAGTTGACCACGTTTTCAGAATGAAAAGGCACTTATTTGGTTTAACTCATAAAAAACTTCGTCGTTTAGATTTTCAACTTGCTGTATCTAGAGTCCGAGTACGGAATATGTGTGTTTCATTTGAAACCAGTACATTTGAAATTTTTTTTGCAGTTGTCTCGATTTTTTATTTTAAGGATCTCCACTAAAGTGGATAAACGCTGTATTTAGTTGACATTTCATGAGACATATCTCGATTCCGTGAAACGTCAATCAAAATCCATCTGCTACACGTATACACACTAAAACGCAGGTTTTTAGACTACTAAATATGTACCAAAAGTGGTCATTGTCCGTACTCATGATAATGGATGTTTGTGTTAAACAGTGACTCTAGCTGTATCTAATAAAGTTGTTCATGATTTTAATAAGACTAAAAAATTAGAGGGCGAAGATTGGTTAACTCGTTATACTCTAGATGAACATATAGAGTATTATAAGTTTAATCCAGCCCGAAAAGTTTGTAACGCATAGAACCGAGCCTCGGACGAAAAAAAGTTATATATTATTTTGTGTTTATTTTTGGCCAAAACCCCCAAATCCGTTTGCTGTCCGTCCGTCCGTCCGTCCGTCCGTTAGCACGATAACTCAAGAACGCGTTGACCTAGGAAGTTGAAATTTTGTCACAACTTGTAAAATGGAAAAAGTAAGGCTAAGTTCGTTAATGGGCGATATCCTTCCACTCCTTCGGGTACCTCCCATACAAGAGTCCTTGAAACACGTTTTCCCAGTTATTGCTCGAATGCTTCAAGTTAGGAACTTGAAATTTTGCATACGGATGGTTTAAAATGTTTAAATTGAATGTTCCGAATATGATGCAAATCGAATGAGTCCTTCGTGTAGCAGCCTAGAAAAGTCCTTCAAAAACGTATGCTTTTTACTGAATTCACTATAACTCCAGAACGAGTTAGAGCAGGAATTTAAAATTCACAGGAATTAGTTTTATACCAAAACCAAGACGGAGTTCAATTATTAGCGCCATCGGTTGACTCCTTCGGGTAGCTGTCATACAAAAGTCCTTAATAAACATATTCACCAATATTGCACGATAAGTTTAGAAAGCTTTCATTTACGACTTTGAAATTTTACAAACATTAATTTTATAATAGTCACAGCTGAAACTATTAATATGAAAAATATCCCATAAGTCCTTCATGTAGTTGCCATACAAAAATTCTGTAAAATGTCCTAACTTACTTTATGGAACTCACTATGAATCAAAAAATCGACCACTACACAAAAGTTACTACCTGTAAGTAAAAGGTCATGTAATAATTGCTTGTGCACTCCTCATTCTTTTGATATATTTCCAACTAAAATATAAATCGGAGTTCAGTATTTCATCTAGAGTATCATACGATTGGCTTGCAGCCGATCGTAACTGCGTTATGTTTTTTTTAGAGATTACTAGACGCTATCAACCTCTGCTGTGAGAGAAACTTCAACGCAGGATCATTTCGATTACCTACCATCGCATGTTGAACCGATACCATCAACCACCATAGCTTCGGTCTAACTTTCTCGACGAATTATACACTTGACTTGAGCACACTCATCTCAATTTTGAATTTGTGTCTCCAGCTAATATTATGCCAATTCATAAAATTAATATGGATAGAAAAAGAAAAACCAATCATCATAGGGGAAAACAGCAATAATCAATGAAGAACTACTGAAAATTTCTCTAAATACATAAGTCTAAAAATCGGCCTAGACTTAATTTAGATAAGCCACCTGAAAAAATTAAATTCGCAAGTAAAGCAGAACTAAGTAATGGTTATAATATTTGCTTGTAAATATTTACTATCTCGAAGATTATGGTAAAAGTATGTTGGAGGAATGCTGCATGCAATGCACTAAGTGTGGTGAATGGTCTCACGAAGGTTGTACTAGCTGGGAGACCAAGAACCTGGACGATTTTCATTGTTCACACATCGTATAGTTTTGAAATTTTGGAACGGATTTTATTTATTATTTTAGTAATAAAGTACTGTTATTGATTACAAAAAAATAAAAAATTTAGTCCGCCTGTATGTACAACGTTCGCCGTACGCCGCACAGTGGGGCGTTTGCCCGATCTAGTTGGCCAAAATTCCGTTTTCCAAACATGCAAATGTTAACCAGCATTTTATATCATAATTGTTTTAACCTATTAAGGAGTTTCAGGAAGGGGTTTTTTCTTATCTGAATTTACTATAAAAGCCGTGGGCTCAACTCAAAGTAGCCATTCATAAAAGATCAGTTCCAACGGAAAAATCTATATTAAAAACTAACTGTGTTCACATAATTTTTTCGTGATTCTAAAGGAAAATTAAGAAATTTTGAAAAATGGATATTGAAGTAGCAGGAATGTACTTGATTTTTACCATTTATGGTTTTTCTAGGATATACATATAGTTTTTGAACTAGATAGTTTTGAATTTTGGTATAATTTGAGATCTATTTTTTGGAAAAGTTACATTTTCAAAATTGAAAAAGTTATATAACTTCGCACGACTCCGTCAAAATTTATATGACAATATGAAAGTCAAATATTCATTCTTAAGTAATCACAAAAATTTTCTGCCTATATCTGCCCAGCGAGATTTTATAACAGTTTATGTTGATAACGGAAATTCGAATTATTTGTATTTTGAATATTCCTTTAGCAAGGATAAAAGACTCAATCCGTGGTAAAGGCCTTGCACAAATGTCACTTGAGTCCGAAACGTTACAAAAAAAATAAATCAAATGCTATCATACCCGGAAAACTATTATAAAATAGTATTTTCAGTTAAAAATGTGCTATGAAAATATTCCCCAAAAGAATTATATATTCATTTTTCACCAAATTTATTTTTCCGGAAAATATGTTCCAATATTATTATTACTGAATAATAACTAAATAATACCTTATTTTAAGATGAATTGATAATATAAATTATTTTGGCCAGCTAGATCGTGCAAACGCCCCACTGTGCGCCGTAACCAAAATCATTTGAAGGCTCGATGCTCCTGATAACCTAAAAAATAACAAAAAAGTGTTCTGAAGAATGCATTTCGTAAACATTCCTATTCAATGGATGGAAGAATTACCATACTTTTCATACTAACTTTATTCTGGAGTGTTGAAGGAATGATTCTCTATACATTTTTCAGTATGCGAAAAGACATATTGCAATAATCTTGCATAAAATACAATATTACATACAGTACATAATTCATTACTCATATTCCCGCTGGGACTGAACTGAACACTTCCCAGCAGACCAAAAACACAGAAATCCGACAGAATTCCGATGGAAAGTTCTTTATAGAGTCGGAATTCCAGACTAGAAATCCATGTGAATTCCGACAATTTCCATATAGCGAGATTGACGCTGTTCCATGGGATTTTTCTTACCGAAATCTTTGAGAAATGTTCTTAGAAATCCCTCAGAATTCCAATAGAAAGTTCTTTATATAATCGGAATTCAGGGCTAGAAATCCATGCGATTTCCGACAGATTTCCATATGGCGAGGTTAACGCTGTTCCATGGGATATTTCTTACCGAAATCTTTGGGAATGTCCGGAGCATTTCTCAACGCATTTTTTCCCCTTTCGAAAGCGTACTAACATTGAACTTCGATCATTTTTATCAGGTTTGAAACAAAGAATCATAGAATCTGTAGATTTTTCTACAATCATAACGATTGTCCGAAAGTTCTACTGATACTGCATTTTTTTGCATCATACCGGAAAATACACGTGAAATACAATTTAAAAAAAAAACACAACGACTTCTTAGAATATCTAATGCTTTCATTTATTTCAAAACTAATTAATGAGTATAAATACATGTAGGTAGGTGAAAAAACATATAAATAAAAAATTTTGAATAATAATGAAACTCTTAATTGAAATATTTTCATTTGCGTCCGTCCATCCAACAGCGTCATATACAGAACTGTTTGACTTACAAGCTGTAATTGCATTTCTTCATCATTTCGTAGTGTTGATTAAAATTCGATGATGTGAGTTTGGGTCAAGTTGACAATTACATTCCTCTTCAGACATTTCAACTTCGTTTATTTCAGTTTCGAGTTGATCGAACACAGTATTTTCTCTTGACGAACTTTCCACTTCGCCAAGAATTAACGTCAGTAAATTTTCAGCATGTTTTTTAAAAGCTCTATACATTTTTTGTCTGGACATTTTTAACTTTTTCTATTTAAAATTCATAAATGATACATATGTTTATACTGTTAGGAAAATATTACAAAAGTATTGCACCTCGGACTCCAATGAAAATTTTGAAAATGATCAAAACTTTTCACTAAACACATTTTCATTGAAATCAGTATTGCAACATATATACTATACTAAATATAGGTACATATATATACTTACCTCTTTAACCGTCGGAATAATATGAACTTTCACTCAACTCAAGAAATTAATTCAAATTAATTCAAACTAAATTTGACGGAACAATTAATATACATACATATGTCATTTTAAAATTAAAAGATTGATACTAAAGTCAAGTGTTTCCCTTTTACTATTTTTGTATAGAATTGAAATGGAATTTACACAGAGTTTTCCATGATATTTCCGGATTTCGGAAAATTCTTTTGGAGTTCTGTCCGACAATTCCATGAAATTCTTATTGTTTTTCCTTATGGAATTATCTTTAAATTTTCTGCCTGAAATCCAGCGGAAACTTCTCCCTATGTCAGAAACAGCTCGCAACTTTCCGAGAACATGAGAACATTCCGCTTTATTGGTCTGCTGGGTTGGTAGCCCCCAATACTGGCAAAAACATTCGCATTGAACATTTGCTTTGGTGGCGATTTGCTTGTAGCATGAGCGTCATGTGCGTACCATTTCCATATGTGCCTAGACATTCGCGATCATCGCTCATGCCCAATGCACATGAAGGCACATACCTAAATATCAACGAATTTGTCCAAATTAGTGGCAAAGCTCCTACTTAGTCTACGGTCTCACTATTTCGCCAATTTGGGTTATTCGAAAAAGCAAAAGGAAAATATGTATCTTATTCGCCATTTGGGTCTTTGCAGCTGTGGTGCAAATATGGTACGTTATGCAGTTATGACACTGGCTTTTCTTGTGGCTTTAAAGCGGCTAGTAAATCCAAATGGAGAGTCCGAGTAGTATAAAGTGAGTACTGTCAAAAACTAGCCGCAACATAGCCGCAAAATAGCCGCAACATAGCGCATTCGAGCAGTGTTTCGCAACATTCTAGCACTTAATCCTAAGAAAATCTTTCCACAAGTGGATTTTTGAGATGCTACAGATTTGTTTTTGTTCGGTACGTATAAATTGTGGAAAGTGCCATGTTATGTTATAAAACGCGCTAAAACCGGTATTTTTCTTAACAATGCAGTTGTTAATTTTATTTACTAAGAGTGTATTCTCTTTCTTTTAATGTTGTTCGCCTTGTCGCACAATGGGCAGGTATTGTACTTTTATTGCACTTAAGAAATAGCCGCTAAATAGCCAGTGTCATAACAGCATTAGTCTATCATACGCAGTTCAGGAGGCCACAACCCGAATTGTTTTGTCGCGCCATTGATGATGATGATTATATGCAGTGTACATATGTCAGAAGACGTAGCCTAGTTACAAATGGATATCTTTTCAGTATCCCCACAAAGTTACGTAGTGCACTTCTACCTTTTAGTTGAACGAACTTCTTTCTACTTATACTTACAACGAAACGATATGACTGTTACATCGATAGCATACCTTTTCTACTCACTGATAGAGTCTATGCCTGATTCAACGCTTAACCTCTCTTTACAACCTTATCTGCCGCCTCGTACCCCGACACCTCACTATAACCAGGAAACCAATATAATATATAATAGTTAAAGCAACTTATAAAACACTTCTATCGGGTTTTCAGATAAAATCGAAACAGTTATCACAAGGGGTTGTATAGATCCGATTAGATCCTAGAAAAGTTCTTATTTTCATTGTCTTTTTGTGTAGTTGCCTTGAAACCCTTTTACCGTTTTATGTTTTACCATTTTACCGTTTTTTACGATATTTTACTATTCAACATCTAAAAGCGTGGTATGTGTTTACGAATTCCGTCATATCTGAGAGGTTTGATAAGATATTAAATTAATTTTTACTTTCCCCGGCTTTTTATACAATCCAGTACAAACTAATTTTCGGACTATTTTTATATTCCCCATTAAGATATCAAATTGGTTGTCTCTTGTACGTAGCTTCTATATGAGCAATTATTTTAAGATTTTTGATTTTCAACCCCCAAGGGATGTAAAAGGATTGTTTTCAACGAAGAGGTGACATATCGAAAAGCAACGTTACAAGAATTTTCGCAATACTACAGGTTTGATGACATTCCGAGTTGGTAGGTACATGTTTTTTATGTATTCATCTAAAAATTAATTTCACGATTTTTCGAAATTCACGTTCCAAAGGAGTGTAAGGGGTAGTTTTGCCATATCTCTTTGGTGACGCGATATCGAATTGATTCATAGACTTCTCATTTAAATATCCTAAGAACCTCCAAATTATGTGGAAGGTTATTTTTATAAGGAACTATTCTAGTGACTTTTCTTTTAATTTTAAAGAAACGTCCTTGTTTTGAAACTACAATTCAAAATTCCGTTGTGGCGCAATAACAAGTCTTAATACTACCGAGGCGTAGCAATGCAAGTTGTATCGCAGTGATTTGAGAGTAGAAACCATATTATGGTCCATGAAAAGGGTGACTGGAGCGATTTCTTTGGAAAAGTATTTACAGATGAAGTTAAGCGCCATGGGCTTTATTTCATCTATGTTTTTCAAATAGAAAATTCTAAGCAGAAATAGCAATTGAAGTAATAGTGTTATTTTTGCAGTCACTATTTCATAACAACCGCCAGACCTATTTAATTTCTATGATGACTTCAGAATTTTTATTAAAAAAGTAAAAGTATTTTTAGTGTCTTACTACATCGCTAGATAGTGCTCTGAAACTCTAATGACTTTGAACAACAATTATTATAATAGCATATCAGAACACGATAAGCTTGGGAGCTGAAATTACAAGCCGGCTTGTGTAATTCTCTTGTAATTCCTCAATAAATTAGTCACTGTGTACCAAAGAGTAGTCATCATTTAAAAATTCTTAATTCTAAAAATAATTTGTTTAGCTATCAAAGTCTAACGTTATCACATCACATCAACTGTTTGAATGAGTCAAATACAATTGAAATTTCACAAAATTTTTATTTACATTTCAAACACTTGTGCGAGCCACTTAATGAGTGGCTCTGTAAAATTTACCTTTAGTGATAACGCGAGAAAAATGTCTTTAAGCGTTTCGAATCGAAATTCTGTGAAATTAGTGAAAGTTGGGGAAAATTGCATAACATTCTCGCATGCGAGATGAGCCACCTGCTAGTCATTATAAATTGCATAAAGATTTGTCTGGCAGAAAGATGCACCCACACTGGAAATATTAAATAGTTACATGCTTAGTATCGGATGTGTAAATTGTAATGCATAATATTTGTAATTAACATTTCGACAGGTTAACAAACTGACGGTGTTACATAAAAACACTAATTATTTAATGGACTTTCAATTTGGGTCTTAAATTGTCGAGATCTGTCCTCTAAATGGAAATTAAAAATTACTATTACCCAATTTTTTGATGCATGACCAAATGACATTGTGTACATTAATATTACATTACCTGTAATAAATAATTACGTGTACATGTAAGTAGATTAACTTTATTTGCATTTGGAGCATAAGGACGCAGTTTGAATATGTTTCGAGGTCTATTCCAAAAATTGAAGATTTCATAACTAAACATTCCAATATAATAATTCCATTATAAATAAAATTATACCAGGTTTAATTCCAAAATCTTGGAAAAAAATCCTACAAGTGCTGCCCAGCGGAAATCCGGGAAGCGGTTAAGTTAAGGTGCGATAAAAATGCTAACGCCCCACTTAAATCATGAATTACGGTTTTGGGTCATAGTCCGGCACGTGGTCGAAATGTTACACTGGACAGTCTTAAAAAGATAATCAGAACGATATTTTTAACATTACTTTTATCACTAGAAGAGTTTGTCGTCAGAAATACATTTTGAAATTTATTACTGACTCTCCACAGAAAAATTTCAGTAAGACTAAAAAACCCATGGATACAACAACGAATTCGATATCTTATCAAATTTAAAAGAGAACATTTTCGCATCTCACGTCCACCCTCTTAGGGGTTGGTATGGTATGGTATGGTATAAGGGGTGGTGATGCTATCATCCTCCTTCACTTAGACGTTATTGTTCGTCCATTGTGCTTCCCGTTTGAGTTGAAGAACTCCTGGAACCTAAAACCATTTAGTAGATTTTATAAAGTTTGCTATGTTACATAGCTTTCCTTTGTCGATATCACCGAGGTCATCGAGGAAATAAGCGCCGAGGTTCCGTCTTCACGTTTCTGATGAGGGTCGGACACTCGCATAGTACGTGAAAGATTGACTCCTCCACTTCTGGGTCACCGCAGCTACGACAAAGATCATTTGCGTCGGCTCCCAGTCGCCTATCATGTCTACCGATCAGGCAGTGCCCTGTGAGCACTCCGATTAGTGTGCTAGCATCTTTCCTGCTCAGGCTCAGGATATACTTGCTTTTCCCGTTACGATATTCAGGCCAAAGAGTTCTTGATATTGAGCATGTAGTTAGGTTTGACCATCTATTGCCTGCCCGCTGCAAGCATAGTGAGTCGATAGACTGATTTATGGATCCGATGGGAATAGCAATGTGCTGGTCCATCACTAATGAGCTTAGGCTGGAGCCTGCTCGAGCGAGTTCATCAGCTTGCTCATTCCCCTGGATTCCACAGTGGCCTGGCACCCAGCAGAGGGTAATATTGTGCCGTGTGCCGATGGTGTTAAGAAAATTACGACATTGTCTAACTAGTTTTGATCGTGTTGTGTTCGAGCTAAGGGCCTTAATGGCTGCTTGGCTGTCAATGCAAATAGTGATGTCTTCTGTTGCATTCACCTTTGCTTCAATAATTTTGCATGCTTGAAGTATTGCAAAGACTTCTGCTTGAAATACATTGGTATGGTCCGGTAGACTGAAGGACTCATTAATGAGTTCCTGTGAGAACACTCCCGCGCCTGTACCAGAAATCATTTTCGAACCGTCGGTAAATACCATTATGGTCCTGTTGTCTAGGTTGCGTTCTACATTCCAGTCGACCCTGTGTGGGATTTTAACAGAAAATTCCCTACTGAAATCTAATTCTGGCATAATATAGTCCGTTTCCCTGTTCATATCACACTCCGAGAAGTCATTGAGTATGGTACTCTGACCAGCAGGTCTGGTTCTTCAGTAACCTAACTCTTTAAGTCTAAGAGCGCCTTTTGCAGCCATGTTTTTATGTGCATGTCCATTGGCAGCAGGTTGAGGATAGTTTCCAGTGCTGCCGTGGGTGTGGTTCTGAGGGCGCTAGTGACCCCAATGCATGCCAAGCGCTGTACTTTTGTCAGCTTGCAGCTTGCTAAGATACGTGGACTTTCTAGTTGCCTCCCACCAGACTATCGCGCCATAGCTTAAGATTGGTCTTACTATGGCTGTGTACATCCAATGTACTAATTTTGGTTGTAGACCCCACCTGTTACCGAACAACTTTCTGCAGGCGTAAAATGCGTTATACGCTTTTTTAACGCGTTCTTCCAGATTAAGTTTCCAGCTGAGTTTCTTGTCTAGAACAACCCCAAGATATTTAGCGCTGTCGGAAAGATGAAGCTCGTCGCTTCCCATCTTTGGTAACGCAAAAACTGGGATTTTGTACTTCTTCGTGAAGAGGACCAGCACAGTTTTAGAGGGATTAACCCCTAAACCGCAGTTGCCAGCCCATTCTCGTAGTTTGTTAAGTGCTGTCTCCATCAAACTACTGATTGTCGGAAAATGTTTCCCTGAGACAAGTATGACCACGTCATCGGCGTATGCACATGCCTTGATTCCGCGGTTCTCAAATTCAACTAGGATCTCGTTGACTACAAGAAGCCAAAGTAAGGGCAAGATCACTCCTCCTTGCGGAGTGCCTCTGGAGACTGACTTTGTAATAAGACATTGCCCCAGTTCGGATTCAATGATCCTGTTGTGTAGCATTTGGTCAAGCCAATTGCAAATCTCGGGTTCCACTTCCATCGTTAGTAGTGCGCTTTTAATAGTCGAAAGACAAACATTATTGAAGGCGCCTTCTATATCAAGGAATGCGGCGAGAGTATATTCCTTGTATGAGAGCGATTTTTCGATTGTTAGCACTAACTCATGTAAGGCTGTATCCACAGACTTGCCCTTTGTATAGTTATGTTGTGACTGTGACAGTAGATTGCGCGGAACTTTGTTGCAAACGTGGTTATCCAGAATCCTTTTAAAGGTTTTGAGGATGAAGGACGTAAGACTTATCGGTCTAAAGTCTTTCGCAGTCGTGTGACTAGGTTTACCCACCTTGGGTATATAAACTACTCGTACCCTGTTCCATTGCGATGGGACATGGTTGAGTCGAATGCAGCTTGTGAAAATCACCAGTAGCCGAGGAATTACTGAATCTACCGCGTGTTGCAGCATTGCAGGTATAATTCCGTCGGGTCCTGGCGATTTGTACAAAGAAAAGGATCCGATTGCCCAGCTTATTTTGTCAGTATCAATTATTGAGTTGGACAAGGCTTGGTTTCCTTCTTCTTGACTATGATCGTAGCTCACAGAGTCAGTGTAGCTAGCTGGTAAACAGTCAGGGAAATGAGGGGTCATCAGAAGCTCTAAAGTTTCCTCGGGAGATTCTGTCCAGTTCCCTCCGCCATCCTGGATGAAGGTATTCATCGGAGTTTTAGAAAGAACCTTCCTCAATCTTGCCGATTCGTTTGTTGATTCTATCGACTCGCAGAAGTTCATCCAGGACGACTTTTTTGCTTGCCTAATAGTCTTCTTGAGGCATTTATGACCCTGTTTTTAGAGCTGTCAGTCTTCTGCTGAATCGCTAAATTTAGCTCTGTTGAAGAGTTTTCTAGCTTCTGCACGTCGGGTCTTAACCTCGGCATTCCACCAGACAGGGAGGGAGTCTTTTCGTAGAAGGTCTGCTGATTGGACAAGTTTTCTGGAATGCGTCACGCAGCACAGAGGTCAGTTCCTCCACCGCAGTGTCGAGTTCTGCTCTATTTTGGACTGTGTCCATACTTCGTGTGCTCAGTTGTCCATTAACTAAATTTGTAAACTTTTTCCAATCTGTTTTCTAGGGGTTTCTGAATGGTTTAGGGGGAGTTACTTGATATTCTACGTTGAACGTTATCAAACAGTGATCCGAAAGGGATGGCTTGTCCGATACCCTCCAATTCTCGACCCTTAGTCGCTCTGAGTCAGATACCAGGGTTAGGACAAGAACTTCTCTTCTAATACAATTCATAAATGTTGGGGTATTACCCCGATTACAGATTAGCAGAGAGGAAAATAAAATAAATTGAAAAAATGACTCACCTCTCTCGTTTGTATTACTACTACCCCATTGGGTGTGATGCGCATTCGCATCCGATCCCACTATGAGGTCGAGTTTCTTTTCGGTGACCATATCTACCAGTTTAACCAATTCTTCCGGTGGTGCGTCCTTGTCGTGGGACAAGTATGCAGAAGTCAGAATAAATGGTTCCAGGCAGCTATACCTTTCGCATCTGGTGACCGTAAGATATTCATGAGCAAGCTCATTATTCAACCTTAACCACCAGAGCTAAAGAAGCTATCCGTGGCCGTTCCCCTATCCGCCACCTGGGGATGCGCTCGATAGGGATCCACCCCACGAGGGGTTCAATATCAAAAAAATTGAAATCAACTTTTGGCTAATACACAAAAATTGCGTAAAAGTAACAATTAGGGCCGTATTATTCACCTCGGATTATTTTCGCCTTATCTAGCTGATAACTTATCTGGGGTATTAAATTTAATCACTGATTAATTTCTCTGGTTGCAAAATTGTATTATTCACCTCTAGTTAGCAATTTAGTAGGCCGGTTAATTTTATCGGCTGGTTTTCCATTTTTCCATTATTTTTCCAATCAAACGTCAAAAATTGTATTAATTATTTACAGAATGTGACAAATTTCTTTTTTTGAATATAAAAATTTGTGTATTTCAGGAAAAATATCAATTATTGGCTGCAATTTTTTCGTGGTTGCGGACCTGGGAGCAGTACAAACGTTTTGTGTGGTGCACGATTTACACGTTCAACGAGAACCATCCCATTTGATCCTGATAGTTTTCTGATTGTGTGCTACCGAGTGATTGGATTTCGGCAGTGCGAGCAGTCGATTGAAGGCTTGCATCTCCCAAATCCTTAGAGCTATTGCATTTAAGTTTATTGGTATGGTAGATTAAGTGGATCCCTTCAACTGATAAGTTTCTAATGAAGGGGTGAAGGGGGTGGGTGGAATGTTAGAAAAAAGACTTTGGTTTTAATATTTCAAGAACCACTTATGCTGGGTACCTGAAATTCGGAACTTACATAGATCTATGATAATGTATCCACTTGCTCGCTTAAATTTTATACAAGTGAAATGATTTGGAAGTTCTGAGAAAAACAATGTGTTCGAAACGCTTGAAAGCTTAGGTCGAAAAATTCTAAAATCCATATCTCCTGAACGGGTAATATCACAAAGTCGAAACTTGAAACATGCTAGACTAGGAACTAGGCTAAAAGATTGAAAATAATTTTGTTATAACGGTCAGTGGCGTGGGCGGTAAAAAACTTTGCATTGCAATGTCTCACAAACCAATTGAACCAGAAACAGGAAATGTGTCTTATGTTTAAAGATGGACAATAGGACTTGACTGAAAGTATTTTTCAGCAAGACGATGGATAACTATTTTTCTCCTAAAAATCATATCTCATATCTCAAGAACTGTATAACATAGGATCTTACAATTAATACATGAGTTTGACCTAGCTGAAAATTGTAGGGAGTGTGTGTAAGGGGTGAGGGTGTAAAACGGTGTAAAGGAAACAATTCAATTGGCTTTTTAAGTTGGAAACAGCAGCAACTGTATTTGTCGTCCCATATGTCGCTGTCGATTCGTTGTTCCATTTTCTATTTTGTCGTCATCTTCCTCAGAATCACTCCAATTTTCCCACAAATGAGTTTTTGTCATAACTTCAATCGTGAATAATACAAAATTTGTCAAATCGTCGTTTAAATCCCTGGATATTGTAGAAAACTGGAAGTTGTTGACAAGTTAAATTTTTCCCTGGGTAACTCTGATCACTTGATTATAAACTCAGCGAAAAACTATAACCCGACGTGAATAATACCAAATCTCGGGGAAAACTGGAATTACCCAGACTTTAAAAATAACCCGACGTGAATAATACGGCCCTTAATTTGATATTTACTTAGATCTAATAGATATGATGAAAGTAATGTAAGGGTTGAAAAAAAAAAATCTGAAATTAGTTTTTAGGCGATTATATAAAAAGTGAAACTAACAACAAATCGAAACCCGATCAGACCTAAAAGATGTCTGGGATTTCTTGAAAACATATGCATCGCTCTTACTCCCTTTTCAGGGTTCAACATTATTGGTAAGCTATGGTATGCTATAAGGGGTGGTGATGCTCACGCTTTCATCCTCCTTCATTTAGACGTCATTGTTCGTCCATTGTGCTCCCCGTTTGAGTGTGAAAATTTCCTGGAACCTGAATTCATTTACTGGATTTTGTTATGTTGCAAAGCTTTCCCTTATCGATATCACCGAGGTCATCGAGAAAATAAGCGCCTAGGTTCCGTTCTTTCGACCTCGATAGGGCCGGACAGGAAGTAAAATTAATTCGATATCTCGGCAAATCTATGAGATATAACTAAAAATTTTTTTTGTCGTATAACGTTTCTAGTTTATATTAATGCATAACCCAAGTTTTAATTTTCTAGCTTAAGCTGTTCTAATGCGGGGTCCTCTCCCCCTCTGCACTGTAATTCATATATCGCAAATTATATTTTAGATCGTTCAGATCCTTGAACGGATGATGCCATTTATTTTGTGTGTATTATAACCGTTTTCTTTTTAATTTCCGTAAAATGGCACTCAAATTTATGTGCATTCGCCAAATACCAAAAGCGTAAAATAATAATGTACAATCACTTGCATATAAATTGAAACTCATTTCGTTAATTATTTTGACAGGCCTCTTCTTAGGTTTCTTGCTCAATCAATGCAAAGAAAGAACCTTAGCTTTCTCTCATATCTTGAGACATAAAATTAGAATGTTTCGTTATTCACTTTCCTTCACTTTACTAACTCCAATCTGCTGTATAAATTTGTTCTGTGCTCGAGGAACATTAAGGGCTCATATCACCCTATAATAGCCCTTAAGTCTTGGCAAATATTCTACAAACCAAAACTCAGGTTTTTTCCAATTTCAATATTAAGCTGGTTTTGAACTTGGTTTCAGGTTTGTTGGGATTTCAAGTATAACACAATTCAATTAAAAGTAAAAAAATAACAAAGCACTAATTACTTTATTTTACAAGCACTTTCGCGTAGAACTGACCATCGTCTCGCTCTCATAGTACACAAGATTATCCTATGTATAAGCCCAGCGGTGCTTATACACTGCATGTTCCGACACGAGAGATTTGATCCAGCATAATCGGTTGTCTGTGTGTGATATTCGGCAAATGTGTGAAATACATCTGAGAAGTGGAACTTTAGAAGAACATTTTGACGGAAGTTTCTACACATATTTTAGGAATCGCTTATGATAAGAAGTTAAACCTTGAACGTACAAAGATAAAATATTAGAGCGGTTTGAAACATCCTTTCGAATTGTGTTGAATGTACGGCAGTAAGTTTAATTAGAATAAATTTGATGAGGGGCGATGAGTTTAAAACCTTTCCATTAATTGCAATGCATTGATAGGCACTCTAGAGTTATACTGGCGTTATATTCGGCTAATGCAACAAGGTTTAAATTCCATTTAGGTTTTCGTCATAGTTCCAAGTGATTTCCTTAATATCTTGTATTAATTCCTTAAAAGCAAACAGTGAAATAGGCACATTAAAATATATAATTTTAATTTTTATTATTTATCTTAAACATTTTAATTAATTCATAAAATAAATATAAATATGTTTTATCACTTCTTATCGGAAACAGATGGTCAATCATTTAACTCACTAGTTATGACTCAATCTTCAATAATCTCAATATGTACAAAAGTTGCAAACAAATGTGTAAATTCGGAAAAATAAAAACGAATGCAAACATAAACACACTTCTCTCGCATAAATCCAAAATACTTGATACTCGCAAGTCCGGTCTGAATGACAAAACCGATTAAATTACAAAAATTCAGTCTGTGTACAAAATTAACTATAGCCTAGGCGCGATATCAGGACAAGACTACCACATCCGTCAGATTGCTAACTACTAAACTTTGACTAGAATCTGTATGAATGGCGGTACATTCGTTATCACTGCCGCTAGTTGTTGTGCCTTTAAGGACCGCATTTGAACAGTTCACGCTGCCAGCTGCTTCAGACATCGACTCCTTCTCCTGGGAAAAATTCCGTGACGGAAGCCAAAGATAACCCATTTCACATTCACGCCCATAGTGTGCATAGAGGAGCGCTTCGCTATACGTCGGGAGTCCTGTCGCTATTGTATAACACGGTGGTGACTCTATCTTACAATAAACATCCTCGGGCCCGTACGGTCGCTGTAAATCATTCGGGATTTGTGATTGAATATCCTTATCTGCAAGAAGAAGAAGAAAAAAGGAAATTTATAAGACAAACAATAACAAGGCGCAAGCAAAAAACAATTTTTTGATAAGAAAATTGAACTCCGTCAAAAGGAAAATTGAATACGACAGATAAGGGACCAGGACTGTTTGAAATCAATTCATCATGTGAGTCGATGTCGACAGATAGCTG
Organism: Beris chalybata; assembly: GCA_949128065.1. Taxonomy (NCBI): domain Eukaryota; kingdom Metazoa; phylum Arthropoda; class Insecta; order Diptera; family Stratiomyidae; genus Beris; species Beris chalybata. Next base: position 96,418,095 of record OX421895.1, read on the forward strand.
CACGCCCGGCAAGTGCAAGAAAACCCAGTACCGTCCTTCGATTTCCATAAACTAAAGTTCGAACCATTCTTTCAAGGATCCGTTCTTTTCCCAAATTAAACAGCACTTTATGTCCCAATTGCTCACCTCAAGATCAAATCGATACTTGAGATACTACAAAAAAAATCGATTTTTCCTTTGCCGTTCACAGACAAAATATTTTTTTCCCAGGGAAGTAATTTTTCAAAATTAGATTATTGACTGGCACTCGGCCATGATGAGGATTTCAAGGGGACTTTGTCGTTGACTGCAAGCAAGAAGGGAAAATATTCACTAGAACCCTAAACGTAATGGATAAGGATCATAGGTACTTCTCTTCGTCCTTTTCTGCTATCACAACTGAATCCATCAAAATTTCTTCCGACCGATTTCGTATGCATAATAAAACGTTTAGCTGGGAAAGCTTTGGATATAATTACGAATGAGAAGACATTCCTGGGAGGAATTATAAATGGGGGTGTGCTCTGTTCAACCTTTAAGCCCTCGGTTAATAGAGTCCTTATTTTCATTAAAGTCTATATTGTTCGATAATTGTTCGTCATTTTTAACTCCTGGGAAAAAAACTGCTCCACAAAACACGAACTCCTTGATTTTAAGTAAATATGAGCCAAATTGAATGAAACTACGAGCGGTTCAAAAAATCAGTCAGTTGGAATGGATTAATATTCAAAGTTACTTTTATAAGGAAAGATTATTCCAGCTTCTTTAAATGATCACCAGAACATCAAAAATTAATCTGTCTTTTAGCCTAATGTGAAATTAGTTTTCCAAATCCATTTGAAATGATTTTGTAAAGTCCAAATTCCATACCTCTTTGATTATCTTAAAAAACTGGGCTTAATCTATTAACTTAACCGTTGAAAGTAGTGAACTGTCGAGGCGATACGTGAATAAAGTAACAAAACCGACAATGGTTACCATACAAAAGCTAATGTAAAACAGAGTTTCAATCGGTTAAATTCACAATAAATCCAAAAATGTGGTTAACTAAGATTCTTAAATGTAAACGCGATGTCGTGGGTTCAATTCCCACTCTACGCATAAATTATTTATAAGATTTTTTTTAGTTACTATTGGCTTTGAAATTATTAATATAAATAGTGAACAGTGCGGAATGTTTAATTGGATGACTACTAAAGGATTTAACACTAAGCAGATGAGTCCTGTTAACATTCTTATCAGATTCACTAACATCATCAGAGATACCAGACAGTAGTTGATTTGTTATAGGCAGCATTGCTGTTCTGGTAGCTCACATCATAGCCTAACAGCACTCAAAAATTATTAACACCAATTAGTAGACTGCCATACCCAGGCCAATTTCTGACCTCCCATCCTCAAGCTGACTGGATTGTACACTCTACAGTGTATTAAAGGCTAACCACCTAAGTCCAGTTCAGTATCCTTAAAAAAAAAAAAATTACTTCTTCATGTAGATCCCATAGAAACAACATACATACAACATGCTTACACACAAATAAGAAATCGGTTAGCAACGAAAGAATTAGCTATGACTTAAAAGTTAGGTTGGGTTCTCCCACTACTTTTGGTAGCCGGCATACGAAACTCCTTAAATAACGGAATTTTACTTATTGTACGATTAAAACAGAACCTGGATAGTTATTAACAATTTTTCATCATGATTTTTCACTATTTGAAAGAATATAGGTAAATTTGAGAGGTATTCCAGTGCCAAACAAAGTATATTAAAAACATACAGTCACGATCAAACCAATCGTATGATACTCTAGATGAAATACAGAACTCCGATTTATATTGTAGTTGTAGAAGAAGTAGAATTATGTGTGTTCATTAAGGAGTATGTCCTTTATTAAGGAGTCCTATTTGTTTACTACTCAAACCTAAAAGACAATATTTAGCGTTTAATTTCATATTTTGAGCTGTGTGAGTCAATGAAAAAAAAATTATTTTTGAAAGATTTTTACATGGAAGGTGCAGGAAGGACTCACTTGATTTCTTATATATTTATCCTTTTCCTTGGAAGCATTCCAAAATGAATGTGTACAAAATTTCAAATTCGTAGCTTGAAGCCTTCAAAAGTTATCGGACAATATTGTTGAACACGTGTCTTAAGGATTTTTTGTATGGCAGCTACTGGAAGGAAAAGAGTAGGACGATTTTACCCGTTATCGAACTTAGCCCTACAAATTCAACCAAACATCCAAATTCAAAATTTCGTGATCCTAGGTGAAGGCGTTCTTGAGCTATCGGGTACACGGACAGACGGACGGACGAACGTCAAGCGGATTTGAAGTTTTTGGCCACAAATAAATAAAAAATAATGTATACTTTTTTTTCGTCCGAGGCTCGGTTTTATGTATTACAAACTTTTGGGCTGGATTAAACTTATAATTCTCTATGGCCGCTATTCACAGTCGTCATAAAGTTGGCTTTAGGTTAGAGCTGACTTTAGTGTCATATTAATAATACGACACTAAAGTCAGCTGTGAATAGCGGCCTATGATTTCATTTAGAGTATAAAAAGGCGTGCTCGCAATCGTCCATATGTAAATCTAGAGTAATTTCAGACCGACTGCGGACTAATTGTTTATATTTTTTACTGCACAAGTACGTAATATAATTTGTATTAATCTATTTGTTTTTCTTTAAAAAAACATATGTTTTTACGAATTTCATATTATCCCTTTACCCCTTCCCGGACTTTGCACCAAAAAATAATAGAGCTGTTTAAGACTGTTTGCACGTTTTTTATAAAAAGGCACACTTTTTAAAACATTTCTATTTGTTTCCTGACGATCAAATTTTTTCGAGTTATGACATACCTTTGTTGAAAAAGAAAACATATCTATTTTAATTTCTTCTTTTAATACCTATGAACCATGTATTATGATTCACCACTATCCGCTACTAAAAGTAAGCTATTTATGAAATGACGCACATGGGGATAGGAAAGTTTTTACTTGTTTCATAAATAAAAGGGCATTGTATTATTTTATTGCTTCAGAGCCTTACTTAGCAACAAAAATATATATCAAAATATATTATTGTTATTTTTATACTCTCGTTATGAATTGTTTTGTATATTAACTTTATGACGTCTTGAACAAATAACTGACGATACCAATTATGAAACAAGACACACTAATATGACTCTGAATACTGAGGTGAATTTTGTTATTACTTCATAACAGTTTAGTTGTAATAAAGTTACTCAGTTTGAAAAGCGAATAAAAGTAATGATGTAGTTACTACAAGATTTCGCTGAAAAGCTATCCAAAGCATTGTAAAATATTAGCCTGAGAAGTGTATATTTCATGACTAGTAGACACGAAAAAAGCAATAAAAATTTTCACTCCGTCTGTCCGCCGTACGTCGATCGCCAAAATCCTTTGAAGGCTCGTAGCTCTCAAACCAGTAGAGCTATTAAATTAAAATTTTTTCTAGGAATAGACTGGGTAGACCCCTTGAATTGACATTATTTTCAGGGGTGGGGGTGTGAGAGGGAAGGTTGGGGAAAATGGGGGAAGGTGGGGGAAAATGGGGGAAGGTGGGGGAAAATGGGGGAAGGTGGGGGGACCGTTTTAGACGAAAAATTTTGGTTTCTAGATCTCAGCAACCGCTTATGTTAGGAGGCTGAAACTTTAAATTTCTATAAAGCTTTGATAGTAGACCCATTTGCAAAAAAATTGATGATTTGGGTGAAGGGGTGTGGGTGTAGAGGGGAAAGCAAAGCGTCCGAAACGCAAAAAAGTCGAGATCGACACATTCTAAAATTCATATCTCCTAAACCAATAATAGCAAGCAATTAAAACTTAACAAATATTTGTAGTTATACTAGGTAGTTATATTAAAAATATAAAATTTTGGGTGGGGGTAGTGGCGTACGGGAGTAGGGTTTGAAATACTTAACATTACGATATCTCCCAAACCAGTGCCACCAGAAAAACAAAATTCGGTTTGGATATAAAGCTTGATAAATAAAGATTGCTCAAAGTAAAATCTTTGAAGGGGGCGGGGAAGTACGTAAGTGGAGGGGATAAGAATTTTTCAATGATAACACGTTTCATATCTCAATAACAGTGTAAGATGGATGCTTCAAATTTTTACCAGAAGTAGGCCTAATAGAACCCTAGTAGGGAAAAAAAGTTTGGTGGTGTGGGTGTATAGGGTGAGGGTGGGGAAGGGTGAGAAAGAAAAAGTTCTGATGCTTATATCTTATGAATCTATAATGATAAGAAGCTGAAACTTGGTATTTAGATAGAGCTATAGTAGTGGCATGGTGGAAAAATGAAATTTTTTTTAGGGGTAGTATGGTACGGTGGTGGGGGGTGTTTTTCCTAACTTTAGAACGGCTTATGCTACAAAGTTGAAACTCGGTACGTATATGTAAATTAACTAGAAAAGTAACTCTGATAAAAAAAAATTTGAATATTCATTGGCGTTCAGAAGGGGGGGCAAAAACAAATATCAGTTAATATAAAATGCACATATTTTCACGATTTTCGTCATATCTATTAGGTCTTTCCAAATATTGAATTCATTTTTATTCTACGGATTCTTCATGTGAATACCTAGAATGTGTTTTCAAGATTTTTTGAAATTCGACCCCTAAGAGGGTCTCAGCTCTGATCAGAGATCGAATATCTTTTCACTTACACGTGCTTATTTGATAATCACCTATTTTTAAGTTTTGTTTTTTTCAACCTCTAGACCGCATCCCGGAATATGACCCAATTATTTAATTCATATGTTACACCCTTTTCTAACCGCTTCCCGAACTTTTTGTTAGGTTTTCAGTCACATAGTAACATACACCGCATCCCCGAATTCTGAACTTCTGCCTGAAAAATAATAAAGTTGCGCCCAGACTGTTGGCAGATTTTTCTAAAACATCGATGTTTTGCAAAGGACTTCGAGGTAGTACTTCTACATGTCGCTGATGTTTTCTTTGCAGACAAGTTCAAATAGAGTAAGGACTTACCAAAATATTACCCCTTATGCAACTGATAAGCGCTCATATCAATATGGAATGATCTTTTCGTAACTTGAGACGCAGTGGAATTTTTCGAATTGCTTCAGTTCTAGAAACGTGATCAATGACAAAAGAAAATTAATTGTGAAATATTTGTTGAACTTGGAGTTTACAAGTTTAGTTGTATAGTCAATTTTTATTATATTAATATGTTACAGCTATCGACCCAAAATTATAATTATGCTCCCCCAAATTAAGGAAGTATTCGAATACCTTCCTTTGTCTACGTCTACGTATACGTCGCTACGTCTAGTTATAACAGTTAATAATGGAAATGTCAATTTCAGTCGAATTACCAATTGTGTTAATTCATTGAAAGTTCGAACTTAAAGTATGACATCGAAACAAAATAACATTAGGATTTATCTTCGTGATGATCAATTTTACAGACAGCTTATATAAACAGAAATGTTTATCCTCCAGTCTATAGAATCTGATAGAAAAAAATCTGTTCTGCTGTCAAAATTAGTTTACCCAGATTGTATAACTTAAGGGCTCATATAACTCTGAACGCCCTGAAAATCGGTGAAAAAAAAATTTAATTGTTGAGTTCACATTTCTTATTATATATTCGACTATAGAAAGAAAAAAAATTTTTGTTTTTAATATTAACATTGTTTTTTACTGGTATAAATGGACTACTTATGAAAACCATGGCGCCTGCTGGTCGGCATCATAACTTCACTAAAAATAATTCAATTTGCAAAATTGAAAAAGAATCTTGTAAAAGAATGTAGTACTTATAGTCTGTCGGAGGGAATTTTTTTTTTTTGAATAAGTAAGTTACAGTATTTCAAACCTTAGTAACCAGTTTTTTTAAGAAAAATTTGCGTTCAACACCGAAAACGCGTTTAAAGTTTTTGATAGGTAAAACGTTAACTTACGGCTAGTCTCTCATTCTAGCCTCGTACTGTACGCTTTCTTCCTGTTTTTCCTTCGTATTTTCACAGATGATCATATGAATGACCTTGTTTTATATGATACTCGGCTTTTGCGAAAAAATATATGCTAAACGCTGCTGTTGAGAGTGGCGCGGCAAATAGCCAGGAAGCCGCTTTAAACCGATGTATGGTCACATTTAGTGCTATAACTTTGTAATGAAGTGAAATTTTATAAATTCAAATTTTTTTTTATAATTCTTGAAAGTATAAGATATAAAAAATTGTAAGAAAAAAAAAAAAACGATTTTCAAAGTGATATGAGCCCTTAACTCAAATGTAAATACGCTCAATTGGCTTGAACATGTGTGGCCCTGACCGAAAAATAATCATATTTACTATTATCATCTGGATTAATTAGAAATTGAATAATTGCGAGATAATACCAAATTTTCGAATTGAAGCAAAAACAATGTGAAAAGCAATCTGCTGGTTTTACGTATTGTAGTCGATACACACATCTGCCAGCATTTAACCATAAATATTTTCAAGGAATCAAATTTATAGGCAATAACAATAAAATAGATTAATTTTGGATATAAACAAGGACATTGTTCTGCAGGTTATTCAAAGAAGTGGATGGTAAGCCTGTGTTTTCATCGCCTCATAACTTATGAATCATATGTGATATGATCTACTTATTTGGGGTTTGCTTTATCCCCAAGAGGGAGATAAGAAACTAGGTAAACCAATTTGAATCTTTCCCTCCAAGTGCATATTGAGCCAGTGAAGGCCGACGCGAAGTCGAACAAATGTAGGTCAACATGCACATGTTGGTCGTAGCTCTAGCTCGTGAGCAGCTGTTGTCAATTGTCAGCTGTTCCCACATGTTGGCGCTTGTCTACATTAGCATTGGTTGGCCCAACATTTATTCGGTGCGTGGCATATCGCTAACGGAACATGCGAAAAAGTTGAAACTTGAATGTATTTACACTAGGTTACTAGGGATGAGTCATTGCTGAAATTTTGGAGATGTGACTGGGAATAGTGTCTTGAGAGAACAGAAATGTTCATGATTGGGTCCAAAAAAATATATTTTTCTGATCTTTATTCCAATCAGAAAGCAATGGTGGTTACCGATAAAATCAGAAGAGTGTAAAATATACGAACTATTTGATGGGTTTCACTTTCATAAAAAACTTTCATCAGTAAGATCTCGACATTTGCTAAATCTCAATAATTCTCTCACTTAACAGATCTTGAGTGAACGTATTTCGGAGGCGTGAACTTATGGGTATAAGGTTTGGGAGAACTTTGACATTTTACTTCTTGCATGTCACTGGTGTGTAATTTATTTTGAATATCGAGAATCAAAAACTGAAATTTATTAATTCGTATTACAGTGTTTTCAGAAATTTGACGAAAAGTTCATTCCAATTTTGCGTAGAGCAAAAAATAGTGCGGCAAACAAAACTTTGACGATTACACTATCGGACTATATTTGGCGACGAGAATAGTACAATTTTTGTAATAATGTTATAAATTTTAATACAAGCTTAACGAGCGCATTCAATTTCTAAAACTTAATAATAGGGAAATTGAAGTTTGCAAACTTTTAGACAAGTAGAGTAACTAAAGCCTATACGCGTCTTATTTCAAAATTTTTGTATGTGAGCGACAAGCATGTATTCAGTGGTTTTCCGCTATAACAAATTAACCATTCCAAGTTACATGAAATAAAATGAGTGCCTCAATGTCGTCAAGGATCTACACGAAAAAGCTTACTGGCATGTTTTCATTTCCTCATTTCACTGTCCTGTTCTGTGTGTCCCAAAAATTTTGGGTCCTATCCTAATTAGGCTTCTATGTAGCTACTTTATAAATTTAGAGACTAAGATACCGCAATAGTTGATTGTGTATTGAACAAAAATTTAAAATAAATATTTTTTTTTAGATACTCATACCTATATCTTTAAGAGTCCATTTTAATGGACGTTTCAAGGCAAAAATCTTGTAGGTAAACTACGGAAGAAATGGGACATGTCATGATCGATCTCGACACTATGCTGCTCACATGTCCAAATCCGAAGAATATCCTCTTATCTTAGTGCAAGTAGAACGCATTTCATCCTTATTTCAATATGATATTTTTTTAAGGATACTGGACTGAACTTTTCACGTTAGCCTTTATTCATACGTTTACTTCGATTAGTTTATGAATAGGTGTGCAAATATACTGACAGGTGTTACAAATTAGCTAACTGTCTGATAGATCTAATAGTATTTGTCATACGAATGTAAAAACCTGTTCGGTGCTAAATCCTTCACTAGTGATCCTATTCAACATTCCGCACTCCTCGCTATTTATACTAATATTCCCCAGCGAAAAGTTGATATTCATAACTATCGTTGAAATCCCTCCTTCTATGCTCAAGAGTTGTGCAATAGGCTAACATCCGATACACAGGAAAAATCTATCGGACAATAAAAATAAATCGGAAAATAAATCGGACGATATATGACACCTTAATGTGCAAAATTTGATTTGGGAAATATGTTCGAAGACTCGACATGGATTTTTTTTAATACTAGAATGAACTTAAGTATACATCTTGAATTCATTCAAATACACTGTACTAAGGGAGGAAACACATTAAAAAAAAAAATAGATATTACTGAAATTAGTTGGTGGATGTTATAGTTAAAGGACTGCAGATAAGTTATACTCGCTAAGAACCACAATCGGAGATAGTGCATTTCACCTTCTAATTACTCGATATGGACTATTTACATTTATATTTTATTATTTATTTGTTTAATGTGACCTTCTGATACATCTTGAATTTAACTTCTTCTTCAAGCTCAATAATAAGTCTATAGGCTACCAGGGTTCCCCATTCGAACCCATAACGACCTTTGTAGGCTAGTGTCTACCGTCCTATCCGTAGCTTTAGAAACATTACAACAACTGACATTGTGTATTCTTTTGTAATTATATCATTATTAACTGAAAACTCAACAGCACGTTTAAAGTCCAGTATAAGTGGTCTATACCCCAACCTTATACTTCGTTTGGTTGACAAATAAATGCCTTTAAAACAAATGTTTGATGATTCATTAAAACCAACCCTTTATGCAGTCCAAAATTAAAATGTAAATGTACACTCATTTATATAAATGTCCTTCAAAATTTAATTTATAGTATCATTTCAGAAACTTGGAGAGTTACCTCATTAATTTAATTACTTAATCAAAAACCTTCAATAATGGGAAAAAAGTCAACTTTTCATAGCAGCAGGAGTGGGTGGGGGTTCGCAAGACCTTAAACAAAATTTTAGCAATTCTTTAAAAATCTACTCACTGCATTTTTTCCATTCCGTAAACTTGCGATAAAAGTAGAACGAGAACAATATGAAAACCACAGAGAGAGCTATCAAAGCCACCACAGCACCAATCCACAGGTAATTCAATATCAAATGGTAGTCGTCACCGCTGCTGGACAACTGTACAAAAAGACTTTGCAAATTGCCATCACTATCACTGCCCGCACTTAGCCCAATTCCGTTCGAATCCCTGCCGCCGTGTCCGCTCCATAACGACGTGAAATTCTTAAATCCTGTTATCTTTTCAAAGTCTGAGCTCGATGGCACTACAAAGGTAATCCGTTCGTCTAAAACGTCCTGCGAAGGACTCACTTGATCGTCCATCTCGTCAAAGTTCTCACGCCTCGTATGTGTTTCGATTCACGTTCCCAACTCACGGAGCTCACATAGTCTTGTCCGACTCACACGGTGTCTTGTTGAATACTGACTGAACTGAAGTTTGTCGAGTCGATTCCTTTCCGTACTATGGGCCCCTAGTTCCCGTCTGGATTCCCATGTTCTGGTTCTCGTTCTGGTTCTCGTTCTGGTTCTATTCCAACTCGGTCACGGGTTCGAATTCGACATCGGTACTGGGATGACGATTGCTCGCTTCGCGTTCACAAACGTTCCCCTCGGAACAATGACGTCACCACCACACAGTAGCTACGCCACTCCAGCACGCTGTGAGGAAATGGTTCTTGAAGGGTAGTCGAGCCAGAAATCAGCTGTTTTCCACCCTTAACAGAAATGAGGTGGACGAGCCAACCCCATTCCTTAAATAGCTAAGAGTTCTGAAGCGATGTCTTGTTAAAGCGGTGCGGATGGAAAGGATCTGGATGGTGTAATTATTGCAAGGTGCCCAAGTTTCCCGGCGTTTTTTATGTTCCGTATCTGGATCAATCCCTTGCGGGATTTTCTTGCCAATGATTTTCATCCCTTTGCATGATATTTGCTAGCGTTGCATATGGACGGATTTTTTCCAGCACATTTTTTTTTACAAAAATATTATTTGGGGTGTGAATGGTTTTGGCTTCTCCTGGCTTCTCCTGGCATTTCCCTTTCAGAAATGACAACATTGCTCTGCATGTCCGTTATTTATGCTAGGTTTATGTCAAAATTTAGGATATATAAATTGCGAACGGAAATTAAAGCGAAAATTATTCCGGAGTTATTTTTGAAATTTTGTTACCTGTTTGAATTGCAGCGATCAATATATCAATTCTGTAAGATGTTTCGACTCACCTTTCTTTACGGCATCAGTATCGGTTCGAAGAATTTGTCACGCTAGAATATTATAAATAATCCAGGTGTCCCAAATACATGCATATCCCAAAATTAACTTTAAGAAGTGCAAAAAAAAATCTACAAACAACAACAAAAATAACGTTTCGAAAAGCCTCCTGGTTAGTTAGTTTCAGTTTTACTTGTACCCAAAAAAAAGTTAAGTTGCGCCCAGACTGTTGGCAGATGATTTTATTAATTTACCTAAACAAATTTTGTAATTCGTGAAAACTTGAACAATATATTATACCACCAGCTGTTTAATATCTAAAAATGCTTAAATCTGTTTTTTCTGTATATTTAAAACCTTTCGAAGTGAAAGTGATTTCGATATCTCATTATCTAAGAAAAATTTCGGGATTCGTGAAAATGTTCACAACCATTTTACCCAGTAGTTTATAGTCTGAGTGGCTTAGTGGTTAGAGCACTTGCCTTCGGTGCACCTGGTACCAGATTTGGATCTGCTTGGCAACAAGTAATTTTCGAGAATAGGATTGGGTTCCGGACTACCAGTTCACTCAGCTGTAAATGAGTTCCTGAGAGTTAAAATTGGGGTAATAATCACGGATCACTTCACCTCCTTGTGTTCCGAAGTAACTCTAGCATTACTTCAAGGCATAGGCCCAATTTGGACTGTCGCGCCATTGATTATTATTATTTTACACTATTTTATATTGAACCTATATTGAACCTTATATTGAAAAATTTGGATATTAAAACCCTTAGAAGTAAAATTACTTTCATAACTCTTCATGTCTAAAAGATATAAATAAAGACATGAAAATATGGAAAGCACTGTTTTTACAGTAATTTTTGTTAGTCCACCTCTGTGTGCAAATGGAAATCTAACATTTTTTTATTAAATTATTTCAGTACACAGTAAAAAAATTTGCCAAAATATCCGTAAAACAATAGAATTTGCTGCATTAATGTAATAAATTTATTAACTTTCGTTAAATTTAATACAATTTAGAGTAGTTAGGTACTTCTTAAAACCTTGTATTTTACACATTTAATTCATAAATGAGAGAATAGTAATAGTAGTAATTTGTTGGGACTTGAAGGCTAAGAAATAACCAAGAGACTATTTGGAAAGTAGTAGTCTGGGTGGCTTAGTGACTAGAGCACTTGTCTTCGGTGCAGCTGGTACCAGGTTCGAATCTGCTTGGTGACAAGTAATTTTCGAAAATGGACTACCAGTTCACTCAACTGTAAATGAGTACCTGAGTTAAAATCCGGGAAATAATAACGGACGAGCGTGTAGCTGACCACTTCACCTCCTAATGTTCCGTTTGTCTCGTAATGAAGTAACTCTAGCATTACTTTAAGGCCTAGGCCCGATTTGGGCTGTTGCGCCGTTGATTATTATTACTTGGAAAGTTATTTTGTAGGTCTTCGCATAGTAGCCTAAACTACATCTCAGCATTAAAGACGTTTCGAACTTCTACCCATAAAATAATAAAGTTGCGCCCAGACTATTGGCAGAATTTTTTACTATGTAGTACATCTACATACATACATATACGTAGTGTCTTAGCTTTCTAGCATAAACCGTCTGATATACAAAAACCTGCTCTGTGCCTTATTATCACTATCGAAAGCACAATTTTTCCAGAATACCACTATACCTAGTTTTTTAATATTTGGCGGTTTCAATAAATAAAAATTAGGATTTTTTCTTTTTTTCACCCATTGCCAGCTATACTCGCGCCATAATTTTTTTCTTTTTTTTTCCCAACTCACGAATTGATTTTTTTTTGTTAAAAAATGGCTGCAATTCCAAGCCTCTCCTTCAACAGACTCCATTTCAAATTTTTTTTTTCTGGTATAATTTGTTCGAACGATATTGTAAAGATACTAACCCTACGTCCTACTTAATGATTTTAGCCCAAACTAAATTTTTTCCATTTTGGGGTTGGGACCATTTTACGTTTTCGATTCTATTGTAAGAAATTATTTAAATTAATTTTTTTCTGAGAAAAATGATCTCAGATTCTCTAATTCTGCATCTAAGGTTGCATTTAAATAAAACAACCAAAATCATGTCAAGGCGACTTTGCATGCTAACGTTGGTATAACTGAACCTTCTTACGATTTTCGAGCTGACTCAGAACTTTCTCTTTGGCCACAATAAAGTGAAGAGTTCTGCAGTAAAGACGTTACTGTTCCATTCATTCGTATTCGATTCTCTGTTCTATTCGAATAAATCAGTTACTTATTTAGCGCAAGAGGACATCTGCCATTTTATGATCCATACTGCCTAGAACTTTCGGTGGGTGAAATCTTCCCTTAGTTGTCAAAATGATACATTTAAACAAATTAATAATTCGCATAAACCAATTGATTTGCCACATTGCTACAGCCCCACAACCATCCAAGCAGCCCTGGCACACCTGATAGTTTTCATTGTGAGTGTTTTTAATATTTAAACGCATTTTTTCCGGATAAAAATTGCTCAATCAACCCCTGTTTAATAATGCAAACCCTCCACCAGTTGGCGTACACATCAATTTATTGCAGCAGCGTTTCAAACTCAACGAGGCCTTTGTTCAATGGGTAAACCGAACCCCACAACACAAATTCGAGAAGTCAAAGTGTAATTCAAAAATAATTTCCAAAATTTTCATAATTATTTATGGTACAAGGATGTTTACCGTTAAATCAATGTGCCCATAGAGCGGAACGTCCCATCCGAATTATTCGATGAGAAAACTGTAACGAGGAGGAGAGCTGTAGTCTTATTAGGGGCGGAGGACCCTTAGAAATGAAACCAGTTCAACCGTAAAATGTCACCATCAAAGTTCTGATAACTAGGAAGGACACGATACGATTTTCACTATGAGAAAATTGCATTTTCAATTTTGGTGACTCGTCATGCAGAACGTTCTGAACTGCTCAAGTAGAGATTGCAGGATGTGGACAGGTGAATGGTCAGCTTGAAATAATTATGTGTACGGTCGGCCTTTTAGGTTTGAAGGGGCAGACACCCCTTCAGTGTCCTGTCTATCTATTGGACACGTTCCAGACATGCTTCCCAGAAAACCTTTTAAAAAATATCCCGAAAAACTACTTCATCAGAAACGTACCTTGCTATCACGTAAGAAGCGCTACCCGAAAGGATAAATAAATCATCGCACTGGATCATAAACCTGTCATAAGGCGCTCCATCTACAAATTGGAAAACAATTGCGCCAACTCTTGACTAGTTTTGAAAACAAGCGAACCGATGAAGGTTTTACGATCGAAATGGCTTTCCACAGTTTTTTTCCGTAGCTCACGTGAGTTTTTCCGAGAATATCGGGACAAACGGGGGAAAACTACCCGATAAAATGGTTCTTTTTTGTTTCTTCTCACCGAAATTTTAGTGCTCGTTGGTGGCTATAAAAATGCGGTTCATGACTGTTATAACTTGATTTCGAGATAACCTGGGAAAGCCGGGTAGGTGGGTAGCAAGATAACCGAAGGGAAATGGGTTCTGGCACAAATGGCCTGAAAGCGCCATCCATCATAACTCACCTGTTGCGGCCAGGTAACTTGGAAACGTGATGTTTCGAAGTTATGGCTCTCGAGGGGGCTTCCCGAATCCCGATGCCACAAATTCAACGATGAAAAGAACTACGGTGCGCGTAGTGTGCATAGTTTCCTGTTTTCTCTTCGAATTTTCCTTTTCATTGCGTTTTAGCTTCGAGCAAATGGGGTGGAATAAATTTTGATAGTACTTGGAAGGATTCGTACTAGTTAGTTTCTAGAACGGTTGCGAAAAATTGCTTCTCTCTGACCTAAAATTAGTAGTTTACCGTCCTTTGGTGAAGTCGAAAAATGCTTCCAACATTGTTCCAATTTAAAACAATTTGTTTCAAGTGCAGACTTTTATTTAGTAGAATGCACAAATGTTGGAACGTGAATTTTTGTATGAATTCATATGTATAGTGCAGTCCATGAAGCTGACCTAAGTATTCCACGACTGGATACAAGAGTAAAATTTTTCAACACTAAACATAAATGTACTATACTATATTACAACTTGCGATATTGGTAACAAAAAGTTCGGGAAGCGCTAAAAATAGGGTCGCGCCACTGCCACAAATAACATTCAAACATTCCAGTATGCGGTCTAGATGTTGAAAAAGAAAAACAACTTTAAGCCCATGAAAGTGAAAAGATATTCGATATCAGCCCTGAGAGGTAAGACAGAATTCATGAAAAAGTATACAATCACTTTACACCCCCCCCCCCCCATAGTGGTCGAATTTCAAAAAATCTTGAAAACACTTTCTAGGTATTTATATGAAGAATCCGTAGAATAAGAATGAATTCAGTATTTGAGAAGACCTAGGAGATATGACGAAAATCGTGAAAATATATGCAGAATATATTTTTGTCCCCCTTTTTACTTTATTAGTAATAATACAGTATTGTTATTGATTTAAAAAAAAACAAATTTGCTGCCCTCAAAATTTTTTTGTGTACATTTCATGACTAGTAGACACGAAAAAAGCAATAAAAATTTTCACTCCTTCTGTCCGCCGTACGCCGTACCGCCAAAATCCTTTGAAGGCTCGTAGCTCTCAAACCAGTAGAGCTACTAATTTTAAATTTTTTCTAGGAATAGACTGGGTAGACCTTTTGAATTGGCACTATTTTCAGGGGTGAGGGTGTGAGGGGGAAGGTGGGGGAAGCGTTTTAGACGAAAAATTTTGGTTTCTAGATCTCAGCAACCGCTTATGTTAGGAAACTGAAACTTGGAATTTCTATAAAGCTTTGATAGTGGACTCATTTGCAAAAAAATTGATGATATGGGTGAAGGGGTGTGGGAGTGGAGGGGGAAGCAATGCGTCCGAAACGCAAAAAAGTGGAGATCTACACATTCTAAAATCTATATCTCCTAAACCGTTAATAGCAAGCAATTAAAACTTAACAAATATCTGTAGTTATACTAGGAGAGTAGATTGAAATAAAATTTTTGGGTAGGGGTAGTGGCGTACGGGGGTGGGAGGTGAAATACTTATTATTACGATATCTCCCAAACCAAAGACACCAGAAAAACAAAATTCGGTTTGGATATAAAACTTGATAAATGAAGATTGTTAAAAGTAAAATCTTTGAAGGGGGCGGGGGAGTACGTAAGTGGAGGGGATAAGAATTTTTCAAAAATAACACGTTTCATATCTCAATAACAGTGTAAGATGGATGCTTCAAATTTTTACCAGAAGTAGACCTAATAGAACCTTAGTAGGGAAGAAAAATTGGGGGTGTGGGTGTAGAGGGTGAGGGTGGGGAAGGGTGAGAAAGAAAAAGTTCCGATGCTTATATCTTAAGAATCTATAATGGTAGGAAGCTGAAACTTGGTATTTAGATAGAACTATAGTAGTGGCATGGTGGAAAAATGAAATTTTTTTTTAGGGGTAGTATGGTACGGTGGTGGGGGGTGTTTTTCCTAACTTTAGAACGGCTTATGCTAGAAAGTTGAAACTCGTTACGTATATGTAAATTAACTAGAAAAGTAATTCTGATAAAAAAAAAATTTGAATATTCATTGGCGTTCAGAAGGGGGGGGGGGGCAAAAAAAAATATCAGTTAATATAAAATGCATATATTTTCACGATTTTCGTCATATCTACTAGGTCTTTCCAAATATTGAGTTCATTTTTATTCTACGGATTCTTCATATGAATACCTAGAATGAGTTTTCAAGATTTTTTGAAATTCGACCCCTAAGAGGGTGTAAACTGGCTGTATACTTTTTCATGAATTTTACCATGTTTCTCAGGTCTGATCAGATATCGAATATCTTTTCATTTCCCCAGGCTTGTTTAATAATCACCTATTTTTTTTTCATGAATCCACCATATCTCTCAGGTCTGATCAGATATCGAATATCTTTTCCCTTCTCCAGGCTTGTTTAATAATCACATTTTTTTTTAATTTTTATCATTTTTAACCTCTGAAACGCATCCCGGAATGTGACTCAATTATATAATTCATATGTTACACCATATTCTAATCGCTTCTTAAGCTTTTTGTTAGGTTTTCAGTCACATAGTAACATACACCGCATCCCCGAATTGAACACGTTCCAAACTTCTGCCGGAAAAATAATAAAGTTGCGCCCAGACTGTTGGCAGATTTTTTCCATTAGAATTTCTTCTCTAGTTAATTTGCATACTAACAATGAGTTTCAGCTTCCTAGCATAAGCCGTTCTATAGTTAGGAAAAACACCCCCCCCCCCCCCGCCACCATTTTAAGAATTTATCACACACTTTTCTTGAGATATGAGACGTGAATTTTTAAAAAAATTCTTATCCTTTCCACTTTCGTGCTCCACCCCCCTTAAAATTTGCTTTCAGCAGACTCCATTTCTCAACCTTTACTCAAAAACCAAATTTTATTTTTCTAGCGCAATTGGTTCGTGAGATATCGTAACCTAAAAATTTTCACCCACCACCCCCGTACGTCACTGTCCCCACTCAAAAATTGGATTTCAATCTGTTCACCTAGTGTACCTACAGATCCTCATTAAGTTTCAATTTTGTGGAATTAGGAGATATGGATTTTAGAATGTATCGATCTCGGCTTTATAATTAAAATAATAAAGTAAATTTGCACCATTCACTAATATTAGTGAAAAAATATTAGTTCACACTGGCTTATGTTCGTTGAAACTAACCAAAAATTGAGTAGTGCAATTGAGCCGGATATGATAGTATACAAATATATACACTCTGCTAGAACAGCAATATTTCGTACATTAAATCACGTACTAACTTCTATCACTGCTAATATTATCAGCTCTTGAGATAAATATCTTGTCCATCTTCCAGTTCTTTATCCGTCAGTTTTTACATATAATCATTGTTTTCTCTCCGTTTCAATATTCGTAGTTTGGAACTGATAAAAAATTAAAAATTAATTATTAATAAATGGATGAATGGGATGTAGGTACATATGTATATTCCGTCAGATTTTAAATTGTCCTTATGTACAGAAAAAAAGAAATTGCTGTTACTGAATACTAAGAGGAACCATTATGCAATATGATATCCTTATATCCTCCAAGTATCCGGAATGGAGTTCCAGAAAACCACAAGCTATTTAATATTTACCGCTCATTAACTTTAATTCGAGAAAATCTACAAACAAGAAAACAGAACAGTATACCTGTAATATTAAAGCACGAAGGATTTTCTTTATCATTTTCTCTAAACATTCGGCATTTTATGGGAAAAAGCGATCGGATCACGTCTATTAAATTATACACGGTTCTTTTTATGACATCATTTCTCTTTTTTTCCGTTTACCTTTTCTTGAACATACCAAAAAAAGAAAGCGAGTACAACACAGACAATTTAATTAATCGCTTAGATAAATCTTTAGACATGTAAGAGAACTGAATGCGAGCATTAAGCAACTTTTCTTACTTTAAAAGAAAGAAGTTTAGTATGTTATGCATAGGTAGACTCCAGATTTTTTTTGGTTGAAAGAAAATCCTCGGTAGACGGTTTATAATTGAAAGCACCTTTAATTTTCGACGCTGCCGACAACGCACTATACCAGATGATGCGTTAACTGATTTGTACCGAGCATACGACATTCAAGACGGGCCATAAGATCAAGTCCATAAGTCTTGAAGCAAGGTTAGTATCGGTGCCTCCTGCATCGGAAAGGGATAAGAAGCTGTGGTACTTAGGAGGTGTAATTATTTCTTCTTTAACATGTGCTTGACTCAATGTAAACGGACGACCTGGATCCGAGGCTTCTGTTTTCTGTTGTCCCATCCACAACTATCTCTCCTGTTTTATGTTGAAACTTGAAATCGAAAATAGACTGACTCCACTATAGGCACTGTGTTTTGGTTATAAAATTTGTTATGGTTTTGTCTAGCACATTGCTGATGTGAAAGTCGTGTTTTAAATCTTTTTATAATCATGTTAGACCTTCTTATCATTGACAACCCTTTGATAATATCATGTAGAATGGACTATGTAACCTAGAGTTTAGTTTCGTCCAGCACTAAAAGACATAGCTGGCGATACTTGCTAATTGTATATAATAGCATATTCCACCAAACCGGGTGTAGTAAGTGTAGTAAGTATTATATAAATTGAAACGTTGTGTAGGTCAGTATTCTCAGTATACGTTCTTTTTGTCCAATCTCTGAACACTACTTTGAATATATAACAATATTTTTTTCTTACGGTGAAAATCTGTATATCGAAAAGAAAATATAAGGTTTTCCGGTAAATAGTGTTAAATTTATTTTGTGTCACTCCACTGAGTCCTTTATCAAACTGGAACTCAGTCGAGTCCGATACATCACGACGCTATCACACTACAGAGTTAAAGATGTGGCGTTATTAACTACTAGTCTCGGTTTGATCACATCTGTCCAATATGCACCCAGCAGCTAAACTCACCACTGTATTAAACGTATATAATACCTTTAAACTTCTTTACGGGTTAAGTATAAAAAAAACAAATTTAATTTGCTTTTAAGCGATTAAATTTTTGCGAGCGTTATTTTACGTAAAATACAACTCGACTAATAAAAATAACAAGGTTTTTTTCCTATTTGCATTCAAATATTGCACTCCGATTTCTTTTACAACTCAATCGCTGTTACCAATCAAAATCGCTTAACAAACGCTTTTGTGCAGATCTGATAGACGACTCACTTTCACAGTGGGAGCACTCATGCCGTATACTGGCTATTCTGCATTTGATGAGACGAAAGATTTCCAGCATATATGGTTGTATGAGTGAAATGTTCAGTAAATGTGAATAACTCGCGATTGGTGTTCGAGAAGTGTATACCTACAAGCCTAAAGAGGTGTGCAAAGTTTCCTACGCTTTTCTTGTTGGATATACAGGCCTATTCCGCACCAGAGTCACAAGTCACAAAGTAGGTGGGTCACAATTTTGTATTAATTTTAAATTGGTTGTGACTTTCCACCTACTTTGTGACTTGTGACTCTGGTGCTGAATAGGCCTGATAGTCTTCATCTGGTGCTATTGAGCGAATGAGGTCGGATTTACCAGGAGACACATAATTTCAATTAAGTTCTTGGAGAAATGAAGAAATTCGTAAAATCCCTATACACTCACCTTTGGAGCTGAATATCGAAACATCCTAAGTTTTTGGATGTTTCGATATTCAACTAAAAAAAGGATTATTCTTTCAACCAAACAAAAACGTACGTACTTCAATTTGATATACCGCCCATAGTTTCCAGTTATCATTTGTGGAACACAAACACCCAAGAGACGGCCTTTTTCTTCATGGAGAATGAAATTATATCTATCATCCGCAAAGATATGTAGATCAGAAATTAAATCAATAGATAAGGAAAAATCAAATCTCTTCACTGCGAAGTGTTAATTATACTGTTGACACAGGAAACCCCATTCTAAGTAAATCAACCCCATATTGAGATAATTGTTTGAAATGCGGACCAAAACATAATACAGTCCTCCCTAATTACCCCGACGTCATTGGGTAACGACACTTATGGTTTTCCTACTTATAAAGCTCCAGTCCAATGTGCTCTGTTCATACATAATTAATGAGATCTATTCAAGTCATTAAGTTTCTGCCTAGCCGGCATTTATTTGAATGGTGAGATTTAATTTCAGTGGCACAAATCGAAGATTCTTGATTGTCATGTGTAAACAGGAGCCATATGGATCGTTAGTTCTTAATATGCAGAATAACATGGACCATATCATTGAAAAGATTATTGCCAGCGAAGGATTAATAAAATCAACCTATCAACGACCCATGAAATACAGTCCTTGTGACAACATAGTCGAAGCAAAATCGTTCGGCCTTCATGGAAATCCACTGGCTGGTGATTAAAACTATTCTCAAAATGTGGGCATGTGGTATTTCACAGGATTATTTTACGTTATTTATTTGATATTCGAAAGTATTCATTTTCATAAAGAGTGCGTATATGTCATATGCATAGCTTCAACCAGTATACATTTGGATTAGATATGGTCGCCTTTATTGTTATGTTTGGGATAATTCAGGGATTGGAATAGTGGGTTTTACGTGCTTTCCTCTGATGTTTAAATTTAAAATAACAACAAGAATGAAAATCTTTCTTTTAACTTGTTATCTGAGATCAAATGATACCGTACCGTACGAGTACGATAAAACTTAAAGCTTGAAACATATGTAACATGCCCTTTTCAGGAAAATAGCGTCCATAATAGATACTTGTATGCTGGTATCTTTTTAGTAAATAAGACTCCTCAATGTTGTAAGTAGAGCAACATATAAATTATTTTGCAACTTGTTTTACTTTATTGTTTTAATAATATAGTATTGTTATCGATTTAAAAAAAAAAAAAAATATGCTACCCTGAAAATTTTTTTAAACACGTTTTATGACTAATAAACACCAAAAAAACCAACAAAAAAAACAGTCCGTCTGTGCGCTGCACAGTGGGGCGTTTGCTCGATCTAGCTGGCCAAAATTCGGTTTTTCAAACATGCAAATATTAACCAGCATTTTATGTCCTCATTGTCTTAACCAATTAGGGAGTTTCAAGAAGGGTTTTTTTTACCAGTATTTACTATAAAAGCCGTGGGCTCAGCTCAAAGTAGCCATTTGTAAAAGATCATTTGTAACGGAAAAATTTATCTTGAAAACTATTTGTGATCACATAACTTTTTCGTGATTTTAAAGGAAAATTAAGAAATTTTGAAAAATGGATATTGAAGTAGCAGGTATGTATTTGATTTTTACCATTTATGGTTTTTCAAGGATATATTGTTTTTGAACTAGATAGTTTTAAATTTTGGTATAATTTGAGATCTATTTTTTGGAAAAGTTACATTTTCAAAATTGAAAAAGTTATAAATTTCCGCACGACTCCGTCAAAATTTATGTGACAATATGAAGGTCAAATATTCATTCTTAAGTAGTCACAAAAATTTTCTGCCAATATCTGCCCAGCGAGATTTTATAACAGTTTATGTTGATAACAAAAATTCGAAATATTTCTATTTTGAATATTCCTTTAGCAAGGATAAAGGACTCAATCCTTGGTAAAGGCCTTGAACAGGTGTCACTCGAGTCCAAAACGTTACAAAAAAAATAACACAAATGGTACTTACCCGGAAAACTATGATATAATAGTATTTTCAGTTAAAAATGTGATATGAAAACATTCACCAATAAAATTATATATTCATTTTTCACCAAATTTTTTTTTTCGAGAAAATATGTCCCAATATTATTATTACTTAATAATAACTAAATAATACCTTATTTTAAGATGAGTGGATAAAATAAATAATTTTGGCCAGCTAGATCATGCAAACGCCCCACTGTGCGCCGCGCCGTACGCAAATTCGTTTGAGGAATTATAGTTCCCAAGCCCTATGAGCTATTATATTGACTTTTTTTCTGAATAGACATGGAAGACTCCTTCAAGTGACATTTTTTGTGGAGTGAGGGTGTGAGGGGGAAGCGTTTCAGAAGAAAAATTTTGGTTTCTATTATAGATCTCAGCAACTGCTCATGTTAGTAGGCTGAAACTTGGAATTTCTATAGAGCTTTTGCAAAATTGGTGATATGGGTGAAGGGGTGTGGAAGTGGAGGGAGAAATAATGCGTCCGATCGAAACATTCTAAAATCCATATCTCCTAAACCGTTAATGGCAAACTATTAAAACTTAACAAATATCTGTAGTTATACTAGGAGAGTAGATTGAAACCAAATTTTTTTGTGGGGTGAATGGCGTACGGGGGTGGGGGTGAAAAACTTTTTAAAATAATAAAGAAAATATCTACCAATAGTCTAAGCGAAACTTAATTATTTTTCAGAATAAAAAAGAGGGAAGTAGTTAAAGTCGAGTTAAAGAATTTGGATCACAGCCTGAAACACTCAGTAGATATCAATATATGAGCCGTTGTATTTGAAAGTGGAATAAGTCCATTTTGAAAAAAAATATTTTTTGTGACATTGTAACATTATTCTATACAACACGAAGCAATTTTCTGAGAATCTGTTGATGCAATTGTTTCATCACACTTTTAAGAAATACCAGTAAATTTCTGAAAAATAGCATAAATATTTTTAAACATGTTAAAACGTAAACCGTTAAGCATGTCGATTTAAAAACGAAATGGACTTATTCCACTTTCAAAATCAACGGCTCATATATTGAATCAAACCTCGTGAAATTCTTTGCAAAAACTTTAAACCCCTAGCTGAATGCAAAAAAATGTCTCTTCAATAGATCTTCGAGCATGACACTCAATTTTCATCAAAAATACTAAGCATCTTACTTTTGTGCTACACTACCGATTGCTATGAAACTTTGGTGATTTGTTGAGCATTCCCGTACGAAGATTTCTGAATTAGCTTAACCATTCTACAACGCAATAGGTGGGCCGCGGATCATTTCAACAAATATGCTAAGATTGAATATACTTACATAATAATCTTGAATTATTTTGGTTAATAGCCGAGTCCGCGGCTCTGCTCACGGTTGTATGGTGCGATACTACCTAAATTGTACTAAAAAACGTTCTTTTATGATCTGTATTATTGTAGTGAGTTTCCCTATAAAACATTATGGGTTTCGTTTCAAGAGATTAATAAAAAAATAGCCCGACATGCGTTGCAATGCAAATGATTTCTAGTTCAACTCCCGTTGCGTCCATTGTTCCCTTTACTTCTGTGCACCCGTTGCTCCTGTTATTGCCATTTCTTCTGTTGATTCCCTTTGCTCACTTCAGTAAATCCGTGTGGTTTCCAGTGTTGATCTCGATGCCCAAAAAATTACCAAAGTTTCGTCCCAATCGGATAAATAGTATAGGAACGAGGGACAAACAAACCAACATTTGTATAGAAAAATTAACCATTTTTGAGCGCCTAATCAAAACATTATACACGAACTATCATACAACTCTCAGCTGTCAAAAACTTGTATGGCTTGGAGGGTCGTTTTAATTTACACCAGTTACAAATTTCCAACTATACTATTTGACACTATTAGACACCGACATATTTCTTACACAGTAAAAAATCACATTAAAATCTGTTACGTTAAGCATGTAAATTCAAATCAGACTGTGATGTACTTTATACTTTTATAATTTTTAAATGCGAGATAAGCAAACTTCTTAGGAAAAACTGCTCGAAATGCATCGGAGGGCTTGAGTGTGTGCGTGTGGATTAGCAATTGAAATGTACAATTAAATTCGTTTTTAATTTTATACTTTTTTGATTGGCCAAAAATCGCCAGTGATAAATGTTGTAAAATTTTTTTACTGTGTAGGTCTAATGAAAATGTCGCACGGTAATCTGCAACACATGCCAATGCGTTCCGGACTTATACACAAAAAAAGCAATGTTGTGCCCAGATTTTTCAATTCAAATATTCTATATCTATATTCTGTGAAATCCATACAATATTGTAAAAGTAGTATTACTCTGTTTTCTGTCAAAAGTGACAATTACACTATCGGATTGCATTTTCCAGTCAAAAATGTTTGGTGCCAAACAGTGTAATGCAAACGTAAGCATAGTATGGAGACGTAAACTATTTCCACTGTATTAAGGATAAACAAACATTATTTTCTTTTAGTTGAAAGCCTGTTCTGATCCTGTCTCTACAACAATTTTTGTAATTTAATTAAGTTCTAATAAATCCGTAACCGTGAAATCAAATAAATTCAATATTCGGTCGGTTTTACATGGGAACAAATAATATTAGTGTAAAACTTCTATTATTTGACCGATGGGATTTTTCAAAATACTGCATTCCTTTTCTGAATGGCCGGCCACATAAATCCGCCTCATCTTACCGACATGAACGAAAAGGGAGGACCCCGTACCCGTCATAAAAGACTAAACACGAGCTTCGTTTTGTTAGGCAATTCCATGGTTTTATCACCGTGAAATGCATTCAACTGGTACACAAAAAGTCCACCAACACAAATGGTGCCGACACATTAGCCAAGGATCAAAATGATAAAAGTATTGTCGCTGTGAACAGACGGAACGAGATAAACGACAAAAGGAAGTTTCCGCCGACATTCGGTCATAATGGCTCTGGCATGTCAGGAATTTCCTTTTAGAGTCACCCAAAATGCAGGTCGGGGAAAAAAGGGAATAGTTCCGACTATTGCATGACAGTTGTCCTTAATATCTCTCGGACAGCGTTAACTGCTAATTGAAATTAATTTTGAATGAAACTGGAGTGAGAATGGGGACGAACGCAAAAAAAAAGGAAAAAACTAAATCCGTTCACAAGAACCTGACGAAAGCAGAGGAATCAGGGACAGCGAAGGGACACTTAAGTGACTTTTTACAACTTCCGGATATGGTTGCCCTGCTTTTCTGCCTTTCATCCCTTCGGAAAGATAATCTCGAGGAAGTGATTATGTTGCCGACTCTGTCATCGCAGTAAAACTTGTGGCTTTGATATGGGCTCTGGTATTTCAAGACGTTTTTGGTTTCTGGTATCACGAGATAAGGCCTGGGCACGTTGAGGCTCACTCTTCGTTTTCCCTTTTTCCGATCCAGTTTATTTGTCCCAGGGGTGGTCTGCTGGTGGTAATTGGTTACAAATTATTTTATTTACGTCGTAATTTATTGTCAAGTTCTTATTAATTAATTATTCCTTAAAGTTTTTGGGCGTTTCTTGTGAATTCGTTCCGCCTAATTCCCTTTTATCGACGTCAATGGAAATCAAACAAATTTCATCTCATTACCGTCGAATAGGGGCACATTCTATGAAAATTACGAATCAAAATTTTTATTTTGAAATGAAATAGTTTGAGAGAATTTTAAAGTCGTCAGCTGCCAATTAGACTGCCATAAAATCCAATTATTGTCGGGATTGAAGAAGTCGTTTTAAATTAGTTTTTCTGTTCGTTTTGATTGCAATCCCCTCGTATTATGATTGGAATCAAAATTACTCATCTCTAAAAAGCCATTATAGTCGTGGCCATTCGTTTTTCTCGAAACCTTAAGACATTGGCATTGTGGGAGAGTGGGAGAATGTCCCTTGGAGCCCTGTTAAGTGTCTGTTGATTTTGGAAGCAAATACGGAAATGTATGCGCTTTTAAGGACTGTTTGCGTGTTCAAACAAGGGTGGCGATTCTGTTTAGTTTGCCTCGTAAATGTAGTGCCGCCGTCAATATTAAACTTTCTCGAATGAGGGTGCCGAAAAAATTTAACTTTTTGTTTTTGGAAAACGTTTTCAAGTTAAATACAGGAGATGATTTTTTCGTACTACATTATTAAACTTCTGTAACACTCTTTAGAATTATGATGTAATACATACCTGCTTCGAATGTCAATGTACTACATACATAAGTATGGATAGGTACGTAGACAGGTACATATCAGTTTCTCTAGCACGTTACCAACTGAACTGGTTCTTATTTGAATGCAAAGCTATTTCATATCCGCACTAGTCCTGAAAACTATGTAAGGTGTGATCTCATTACTAGCTGGTAACGATTGATGAAATGGATAGGTTTCTCAAGAAAACCGTCTTGAAAAAAACGAATCCACTAACTAGAGACGCATTACATTAAACTTTGAGATGCGTTTGCAGAAAAACCCAGTTAAAGTAAAAACCACCCTTATTGATTGATTGTCACAAAAAGATACGGCTTTTATCTAGGCTAAAAAGTTCCAATTGCTAATATTTTTGAACATTCCATTCCATTCTTCCATTTTTACCTACATCATGCTGCCCCATCGCACTACGGTCGACAAGTCAAAGATTAGTTAGAGTCTTAGTTAGTAGAAAACATTTGCATTTCGAAAATTAAAGTAAATTAAACTAAATTAAATTAAGCCACACTGTATTAAATTAGATTAATCTGAATTAATGATGAATTTGCAAATATCTTGTTTGGTAAATAAATAAATAAAATTCCTCAAGATTGGATACAGCTACAATATCGACACTCACAATAAATCGAAAATAAAACGCAAAAAACAATATCAAACCAAAATGGAACGCATATAAATATTTTCCTGAATTTCGTCTTACCTCCTAGCCCTTCTAAGATAATGAATTAATTTTTATTCTATGAGTTTTTCACACAAATGCCCAGAAAGTCTTTCTCCCTTTACTTACAGCATGTCTAGATGTAAAATTTAATTGAAGAAGGTACTGACTGTAATTTCGGACATTAATCTTATGTTTTACATGGAATAATGTTTTTTATCCATGTTTGAAAATGTAATTTTCCGTTCGAGTTATTGTAATTTTCATCTTTATGTAATTTTACATAGTATTTTAAGCCAAAAAAGTAAATTACATAATAGTAATAGCGGAGTTCGTGAAAACGTGTTCAATCCTTTAAAATGCTTTTAGAGGTTGAAAAGAGAAAAACCTTAAAAGCGTGTTTTCCGCCCGGAGTAGGGAAAATTTCTTCGATATCTAATCAGTCCGAAAGATAGGTCAGATTTCGTGAAAATGTACACAACCCTATTACACGCTTTTAACTCTAGTTTCAAAAAATCATGAAGAGGTTGCATACTATATATGGTATGTATTTCAGAATTTTTTTCTATTCCTTAGTTCTGGTGAGATATACAATTGATTATTACTTTTACAGGCATTTCAAGTAATGATCAAAATCAATTTTCCGATTTTTCGAAATTCAAGGGGTTACCTATATTTTCACAAAAACAACTGATGTTATTATATTTCGGGGCAAAGTCTGGGTAGCAATTAATTTCGGAGTGCGACACAACGGTTTTCGCTACTGCCAATCGTAATACAAAAACTTTGTTTTTGCATCATAGTCGGGCACGAGAAACAAGGAAGGCATTTGAAACTGAAAACTTTGTCCAGAATTATAAAAACGTAATCAGCCCCCTTACACCACCTTGAGAGTTAAATATTCGAAAATCCTGGAATTGATTTAGGATATAGGTGACTATATCGAAAGCCCAACGAAGTTAAAACCATCGATTCTCATCAGATTTAAGAAGTACGTCGGAATATGTGAAAACATCCGCAATCATTTACTCTCGCTTTAGGATTGAATATCAAAACATCCTGAAATCATTCTATAGGCGTATATATCAGAAGTGAGAGGAAAACCAATTAGATATTTTATCAAACCTAAGAAAAATAGCGAAAATTGTGAACATCTATGCAACCCCTTACACCCGTTGGGTATAGAATATCGATTACATAAAAGTACTATGAAATGTTTCGATATCTTATCAGACCCAGGAAATAGGATGAAAATCGTACAACCCTTTCACACCGTCGTAGTGGTTGCAATACGAAAATACGGAATCCAGTTTTTAAGCAACTATATTATAAGCCTGTCGAAGTAAAAAGTTATTCGATTTTAGTCAGACCTAAGGTATGGTGGATTCTGAATATGTTTAAAACTCCCTTACATTAGAAAAACTGTTGAAATACAATTAATTCAATATTTAAGAAGACCAAAGAGATGTGACGAAATTCGTGAAAATGCATAGGTAGGTACTCTCCACGCGCATATTCAAAGTCCCGTTCCACTCCAACAGTATTTCAGTATCTGAAATATAACAACCAGCATTTTTCCTTAAACCGCTCATACCCCAAAACACCAAAAAGTCAAAACTTCGTGCATTCAGTTTTGAAACGGAATGGTTTGTATAAAGGTCGGTATACGCTTGTTGCATTTCTGCGTATCGTATCACCATTTAGATCATTCACTTAACAGATACAATGAGGATGCTAAACTATTTTTTTGTATCAACAGTTCGTTGTATTTCAAAATTCACGATACGCGACTACAAGGTTCTTTGTAGTACATTTTGATACAGAATGAAGATCCGTTTGTCGTGTCCACTGATACGCAACGAGAATACGATACGCAGAAATGTAATAAATGGATACCGGCCTTAAGGGTAGCAGACAATTGTTTTTTTGAGTTGTTGACCAACTTCATTATATTTAAATGAGAAAACAAGATACGCTTTCGAAATCTAGTGCACTAAATTCAATCACTAGTCTTGCCTTCGATTGGATGTCAGACTACCAGTTCACTCAGCTGTAAGTGAGTACCTGAGTTAAAATCGGGGTAATAATCACGGACGAGCGTGTGGCTGACCAGTACACCTCATAGTGTTCCGTTTGTCTAGTAATGAAGTAACTCCGGCATTATTTCAAGGCCTAGGCCCAATTAGGGCTGTTGTGCAATTGATTATTTATTATTAAATTCAAATTAGTCTGGAATTCGTCATACGCACCTAAATTCCTAGCTAGCTTTAAAGTAAGTTCAATAGTTACGACCCAATATTTTAACAAACACTCGAAAGAATATGCGATCAAACCTAAAATTTTCTGCTCCGCGTTCTTGAGCTATCGTGTACTGGTGGACTGGATCCAAAGTTGAGATTTTCAACTTCGTGAACGCGTTTTTTAATATTTATATAAAGCGAAAATTAATATTTTATAAATGACAAAGAAGATTAGTATTTGTAGACCCCAAATTTCATTCGATATACCAAAGTTATTAATACAATTATTGTTTTGTTTATTACTGCTTATCGAACATGTTGTCTTAATACGTTTGTTTTTAATTTGTTGTTTTTTTGTTTTAATACGGAAAATCTATCTATTTATAACTTCTACTAGATAAACAGATCAATCAATCGGTTTTAATTTCAATTAGCATAAATCAACATTTTAATGATTCTTGCATAGATGATTATCTGTACTTACTGTGCGATGTATGCACATTTCGCATTATATTAATATTTGGCGAAATAATAAAATCGAAAATACATAAACAACAGAAAAATAATCTATCATCGCAATAAATAGGCACGATTAAGTAGTAGTATTTTCATATAAAGTTAGTAGTAAACAACCTCAAGTTTTCAATTGCGGCTTACATACTGAATAAGGAGCCATGTTATCCAAAGAATGAAGAACCAGTTGCTTATTAAAAAGATTAGATTCTTGTTATTGATATTTAAAAATAATTGACGATTGGATTCTTTTACTGGATTGAAGTTGTTTATTGAAGCTTAATGTGTCATTCATAAAATAAAGATAACTTTCATTGTTTTGATTTGCATTTGTGGTAGGTTGAGGTAAATACATAACATGAATTCAACTTGGTACTATTAAAAATGTTTGCAAGATTAATTCGCTAGCAATCATTATACAACACAATAATGTTCTGCAGTTATAAAGCTCGATAAGAAATATTTAAAAAGGCCTATTCAAACTTGTAGCCTAATTCGATTATCAAATCGTATTCAACTTAATTTCGGTGATAAAGATATAAAAAGCATAAAATCAAAAGATATCGACGTATTGTAAACGTGCAACTCACATTTATTTGAATCTTAGCTCTGTTTACGAATTTTTTATAGCATGAAATTGGCAGCATGTTTATTAGCATCATTAAGATGTTCGAGAGTTTAATAGATCAATAAACGAGCACTCATAAGAAACTTCGTCGATTTATCCCAAAAAATTTCTTAAAATATGTAGGTAAATCTTATAAATAACGATAAAAATGTCCAAAATATTTTTATACTCAAACTTTTGATTTTCATGTTTTGAGAGTAGTAAGTGGAAAAATTATACGCCATATCAAAATCGGTTCAAAATCGTAAAAACCTGGCTAAAGTATGGAAACGTTCTTCAGTTTAGGGACCGTTCACATACTACGTCACACGAAAAGGGGTAGGGGAGTGGTTGCAAAAATGTGACAAAGTGTGACATAGGGGAAGGGGGGCATCTGAAAGATGTGACGTAACAAAATCAGAACGGAACTTTTCAAATTAATATCATAATAATTTACTGGCAACCCTGCAATATACCATATATTTATATGTAATAAAATCTCAATCATGAGTCACGACAAACCAATATTCTTTTGTTTTATCCTTCTGTAGTTAACTGAACCCTGAAGTAGCTATTTGCGTTAAATTCTCTAATCTAGTCTACTATCTTTGGAAAAAAGTTACAAAAAAAGGCATAAAAACTGCAATATTGTTGTTATTTTGTATGTAAATTTTCTAACCTGCTCTGATCTAGATAAGTGCGCAAAAAAACTCACCTACTATTTATAATTTTTTTTTTTCAATTATTTAAAATAAAACATGAATATTAGCTCTAATTCGTGTGTTTATTTTTGAAACATGCTAAACCTTGTGACGTCACAGCGGAGGGGGGAGGATGACATTTTGCGACAAAGTGTGACAACGGGGGAGTGGGGGCTCCGAAATAGTCAAAATTTGCGTGACGTAGTATGTATACGGCCCCTTAGGTGACAATTTATACAAAAGTGTTTTTAAGGTTTCTGGTTAAGAATCTAAAAACAAAATTGCTCAAAAAAAAGGCGAATCCAATAATATGGGTACGTGAGTCATTCCATCAAATTTGTGATCATATCACCTCCGATTCATGATGGAATAACCGCCGTATGATTAAAATTTCCTTTTTATTTTGTGGTTCATAGTTTATACGAGGTTTAAGGCTATGAATCTAATATCATATTAAAACTACTAAAAACAAAAAAAAATATCCAGTATGGTGTATAATAATAATTATTTACGAAAAAAGTATAAATATGATATATGTATGTATGTATGTACCTTAAACGTTGAATATTTTTAGTTATTAAAAAAACCGGAGGATATCGTATTTAATTTATAAGTATCAAGCCAACGCCGAATATTATCAGACAATAATCGGCTTTTAAAATAAAAAAATCGGCCAACAGTCTGAGCGCTACTTTCTATTTTTCCGGAAGAAGTCCGGAACGCGTTTAATTCTGAGATGCGGTGTAGATTACTATGCGATTGACAACATAAAAAAAACCTTCCAAATAGCCAAATAGTTCCATAGCCAGCCACACCACATCTTAGCATTAGCATCCGGAGGGTGTAAGAAGATTTTATGCGTTTTCGTGAACTACACTGTCCCTATAGCACATTTTACTCTACCGGTAAATTGAGGTGTTTTCCTTTCCAGTACTGAAACATGCAAAGTTATATTTGTTTTTCTTCACGTATAATATACATCAACAAATTACCGTTGTATTTGAAAGTGATATAAGCCCATTTTTCATACATTACAATATTTAAGATTTTACATTTGAAAAAATTTAAAAATTTTGGTATACGTTAATATAATTCGGGTAATATTTTAACACTATAAAACTGTTAAATTTGATTATTATCAAAATTGTTAAAGAACATAAACGATTTTATAGCTCCAAATGAACTATACTACTTTCAAAAATAACATATTATAAAAAATAAAAACAAAAGAAAATTTAAATCCATATTTTTGTTGATATTGGCTTTTTTAAAATGGAATTTTTAATGTAATAAATAATGATTAAAATATAGCTTTTTTTCGTCCGGTACACTTATACCACTTTCAAAAAAGACGGCTCAAATGTTTTGCGTAACAAGTATTAAGGACCTCGTTGCAAAAAATATAAAAAAATCGATGTTTTTTTTTTATTTCATATTATTTTTCTACACTCGTTTCTGCACATCACACAAAAGACCGCACCTTTGTGGGATACCGGTAAGTGCATCAAATTTTGCTCTGAAGTGGTGGGAGTCGAATAAGTCACTGCGAGATATGTTTTCTTTTTGGCTCTTCTGAAAAGTACAAAATGTATGGTAGCTCGAAATTTGCAACGAGCCCCTTAATAAATAAACATACCAAAATTTGAACAGAGGACCGTATCATTCTGAATATTCTACCACCGAGGGTAGTGATCGTTGTACTTCTTGTAGAGCCTAACACTCGTAACAATACTTTTTTCCTACTTTTCCTACATTATTTATTGATGCAGAGCTGATACAGTACAAATTTGTAAGATTGGGAATCATCACAAACTAAACAAATTCCAGGGTTTTCCAAAGATTCACTCAATTTTCCGGTTTATATATTTTATTTCTTAATATATGTAGGTACATTGCAAAAAAGTGTAATTAACTACAAAAGTGTGATTAACTTCGAACCTAAAAACCAATTTTAGAAGAGGTGTTGGAAACGTGTTTTTTTAACATATGACATATCAAACTGGTTTTTACATTCACTGGTTTCTTTTGAAAATGCAAAGACAATTATAGCTCCTTTTGACGAAATTTGTGCATTAATAATAATATATTAATTAATTTTTGATGACTTTACACAGATTATTTGAATTAAAAAAGTAAAGTCGTTTGAGATGAAGTTTGGTCACAATAACCCCAAAAAGTCTCATAAAGATAGGTCTTTCTTAGATGGAAACCTTAACAGGAAAATCAAGAAACTCCTTACTAAAGTCTTTAAAAAATTCGTAATTCGTCTCGAAAAGAAAAGAATGTGCTGTGCGAAGACTGAAAAAAGTTAGGTTACGTGAAAGAGCAGCTGCAATATAAGACGAATATGACTACATCATGATCTTATTATATATTTTCTTCATATCCTTTCACTTCAATATAGCAATCAAACTGTATGTATGAGCAGTGATTTCGGTTATATCGCTGTAAAAATTAAACAAACAACTTTATGTTATTGTTTTTCTTCGGTCGAATATCACCAAATGAATGGAAAGAGCAAAGGGTTTTCGACTTTCTATAGAAGTCTAATGACTCGTACAATCCCTTTGGGTACTTACAGATGAACGCGTTCGCAATTGATTTGATTTTGTCGAGGGAATTTCTCACCCACCGAGACGCGCCCAAACAACAATAAAAGTCGGACAATCCCTTTAAAAATACCCTTAAGTAAAGTAGAGAAATAACAACAGTATGGAAGCTGGAAACGGACTAAATCCTTTTTCTTATTTTTTCAGCGTTTCGTCGAGTAGAAATAAAAGGGTTTACGATATTTTCAGGCTTTATAAAAGAGTATGGAGTTTAATTTAATCAGTGATGAAATTGAATTGGTAGAAGACCGATATCTTATGAAATTCAATCCGTATATACGAGTATGTAGTACATGTACTCTGATGAAATCTCCCACATGAATACCAAGCGTTCATTGTAGTGGAAATGCGTTTTTTCAGCCTATATTAAATATTACACTGTATGCCACTATGTCAAATATTTTACTATTCTCGTTGGCAAATGCAATCGGATAGGTAGTGTAATCGTCAAAGTTTTGTTTGGCAAATTATTTTATTTGCTTTACAGAAGACCTACTTTACAGGAAAAAACTTGTCTAAACTATTCGTCAAATGTTTTAGTCAAATATTTAGTATGGTAATTCTTCCAACCATTGAACAGGAATGTTCACGGAATGCATTCTTCAGAAGCCTTTTGTCTTTATGCAATGCACATGAAGACGCATGTGGAAATGGCACATTCGTGCTGTAAGCACATCCCTTTGAAACGCGTCCAAACATGTCCAGCGAGACAAATGTACTCGCATCTCGATTTCATGCGCGCGAATGTGTCCTTCCCACATGCGCATGCGCGCTAATGTGCCTCGGCCAATGCACATGATGCCGCATATGGAAATGCGGCACAAGATTAAAAACATTTATAGAATATACCAACTTTATAAGGTTACTATGCTACACATAACCTAAAAAATAACGATCCAAATAGCTTCAGATTACATCGCTTCTTAGTATTAAAAGTGTTCCGGACGGTTACCTAGAACATAATAAAACTGCGACCAGAATATTGAAAGATTTTTCGTTTATTTATTTAATTAGGGTCTGAAATAATTACCCCTAAGGGGTTAATAATATTAAAAAATGATGTAATCGATTTTTAAGCGATAATATTTTATATGTAACCCGTTGAAATAGAAGTGCATTCGATACCTCATTAGACCTTATGATTTGTCTGAATTCGTGAAAACTTCAATACCTTATACCTACTCCCTAGGGACTTGATAACAACAAATGCTTAAATCCGTTTTTACCGATTGTATTTTAGGCTTTACCCTTGTTCTAGAAATGATGGGGAATTCAATATTTCATTGCTCTAAAAAATATGTCGGAATTCGTGAAAACGTACACAACAAGAACTTGCTAATGAATTTATAGGCACTTATATAAGGAGCTCGCGAAAGTGTAATTTATGTGATTCAACAAAAAACAACAAAACTCGTAAAAATAAGCCACTAACAACATTTTACAGAATTGGTACATTGTATCGTCATATTAAATCCTCAGACTTTTGATCTCGGACTGAAATTCATTGCAATTGTGGTCAAGCTCAATTCATTGGTACGTGAGTAGAAAACAATCCTATTGTATATTTTCACATTTAGCTGAGAATCGCCTTATTGATACCCAGAACAGTCTTGAAAGAAATTTACAGGTATGCCTAGGTATAATTGGACTGTCCCATTTCAAAACCTAATACGTGCTTTTCAACTTATTTTAAATAAGTGTCCAAAAATATCCTTTTCGTCAGCCCTCATAAATATGTTGTCATCCCGATATGTTTTCCCAGGTTATGTGAGAGGTCATCAATATAAGGGATTATTCACATTATTTTTGATTGCTGAATTAAAATAGGTTTTCAAACTTTTCTTTGAACTGTTCTGAAGAACACTTACTAGGTTTTGAGCTGGGATAGCCGTGTAGTTCATCAACAAATAAATGAATGCCGTATTCATGTAATATTTAAAGTAAAACATTAATGTAGATACTAAATAGAAATGGACCTAAGATGGACCGTTGTGGGATACACCGAATAAGGGACATGTCAGAGGATTGACAACTATTTTAACCCGCTATCTAACTAAGATCTGAGCTTCTCTAGAAGATGCCATTGATGACTTATTTATGAATCTTTTGATTTGTTTAAAATATTTGATGTAGACGGAAAAAAAAGAGGAATTTCGAGATGCTTTTTTCTGAGTTATACTGTGTTCAGACTACGAGATTAATGTGTTTAAACGGAAATCGAAGTAAAGTTTGGAAGAAACTTTTTAATAATGTAGAAACTCTCGTGTTTCAAAGGAAGAATAAATTTGTTAATGAAACACAACTTTTTGTCAAAACAAGTCAAGCTGTCATGCATCAAAATTAAACGAGTTGCCTAGTTTGAACACTACCTTTTTGAACACGTTCATTTTGCCTATTTAAACGGGTTTTAAACAAAGTCTTTGCATCGTCAAGTTTTTGTTTTAAAAGTTTCATTGGTTATTTGTCAAGGTAGGACATGGTCGACGCATTGTTTTGATTGTGCTGTAAATTTCAAACCTGATTCATATTATCTGCCACACCGACTTAAACCACATCTCAAATTTTTGTGTGAAATGTAATAAAGTTACACCCATACTGTTTGCAGTTTTTTTTTTTTTATAAATTTGGGAACAGTTCCGATTTTCCATGCAGTAAAAATATCCATTTAGTTCGCGCTCATTTCCTTTTCAAACGAAAATAAGACGTTAAACTGACAGTTATGCGACCAATATCTCAATCAGCAACCAGTAGTTATTGCATTCGCCGAAGGTCGTTAGTGTCCGCTATCATCGTCTCGTTCCTAACAAGATGCCAACAATTTTGTGGTATGACTTTTACCATTAATTAGGCACCATCTAAGATCTTCTAAACATCTGGAACGGGATGCTATGGTACTTTACTATCGGGCCCTGATGCATGAAGCCAGGAGAGCTCGTAGGTGGCACAAAAACAAGCGCTTTGCTGAACCGACAAAGCTGTCACTTTCGTGAAATATGAACGTCACTCATATGCAGTATGCACATACTGGCACATACGAATAATATTTATGACATTTAATAGTGCAGTAGCGTCTTAAATCGACTCTGTCGACCTGTCTATTTACCGCAGTATTTGACTACTTCTGCTCCGGTTTAGTAGTTCCGAGGCTATAAATACGTACACTCCGCCCTGTGACATCCAATTTAGCTGGAAGATATATTTGTCGTATATTTTCTGTTGTTTTTAATTAAAATTGTCACCCATTACCAGACGAGTTAATATTTTATCTTGTTTTCGACGTGGTCACGCCTCTCTTGGGTTCGAGATGTTTCTTCGCATGTACACGGAAACCTTAGAAAGATCCTTAAGACTCTTGGGATTCTTATCTTATTATGCTGCATGCTTAATAAATGTTTGCCGATCAATTAATTGTCAACGTGGCGTGAAATCTCTACGCAGAATTTTTGAAAGCTGCTTAGGAAAGGCGAAAATACAAAATATATTTATTCATCCTGTTCGGATCGCGCCAGTAATATTTCGGCCAAAGCAATGTTCACTAAATAAAGAAAAAGTAGAATGATTAATTCCGCACAATTTTTCTACTCTAGGTGAAAACTGAGAACAAAATAAATTTAATTCAGCCCCAAAGTTTGTAACGCATTGTACGAAACCTCGGATGAAAAAAAATGTATATTATATTGTGTTTATTTAAACTGAATAGTCAAAATACGCAAAATATCCGTGAAAAAGATTTTTTCAATATTTTCACGAGTTTCGTCATATCTTTTAAAAATATCGAAATTAATTTTGCTTCCGCGTCCTTTTACTTTATTATTTTAATAATTAAGTATTGTGATTGATTTTTTAAAAAAAAAAATTTGCTACCCTCAAAATTTTTATTTTTACGTTTCATAACTAGTAGACGCGAAAAAAGCAATAAAAATTTTCAGTCCGTCTGTCCGCCGTACGCCGTACGCCGTACGCAAGATCGTTTGGAGGCTCGTAGCTGCCAAACGCTTTGAGATATTAAATTGAAATTTTTTTAACGAATAGACGGGGTAGGCGCCTTGAAGTGACCAAATTTTGAAGGGTGGGGGTGTGAGGGGGAAGGAGGGGGAAGTGATTTAGACCGAAAATTTTGCTTTCCAGATCTCAGTAACCCCTTATGTTAGGAAGCTGAAACTTGGAATTTCTATAGAGCTCTGATAGTAGACCCATTTGCAGAAAAATTGTCAATATTGATCAAGGGGTGTGGGAGTGGGGGGAAATGTAATGCGTCCGAAACCCAAAAAAGGTGAGAAAGACACATTCTAAAATCCATATCTCCTAAACCGTTAATGGCACACCATTCAAACTTAAAACATATTTGTAGTTATACTAGGAGAACAGAATCAAGAAAAATTTTGGGTGGGGGAATTTGTGTATGGGGGTGGGGAGTGAAAAACTTAAGATAACGATATCTCATGAACCAATTGCTCTAGAAAAATAAAATTTGATTTGGGTGTAAAGGTTGACAAATAAAGATTGATCAAAGTAAAATTTTTTAAGTGGGAGGTGGAGCATAGAAGTGGAGGCGATGAGAATTTTTCAAATCAAATACATTTCATATCTCAAGAACAGTTTAAGATAGATGCTTAGAATTTTTACCAGAAGTAGCGCTAATTAGACCCTAGTAGGGAAAAAAGTTTTGGGGTTGAGGGGGAGGGTGGGGGAGGGTGAAAAGGAAAAAGTTCCGATGCTTATATCTTGAGAACCTGTAATGATATAAGCCTTAAACTTGGTATTTAGATAGAGCTATAGTAGCGAAATGTTGGAAAAATAAAAATTTTTTGAGGGGTAGTATGCTACGGGGGTTGGGGGTGTTTTTCCTAACTATTAAACGGTTTATGCTAGAAAGTTGAAACTCGGTGTGTATATGTAAATCAACTAGAAAAGTAATTGTGATAAAAAAAATTTGAATATTCATTGGCGTTTAGTAAGGGGGGGGGGGAAAAATATTTGAACATATAATATATATAAAATGCAAATATTTTCACGATTTTCGTCATATCTACTAGGTCTTTCCAAATATTGAATTCATTTTTATTCTACGGACTCTTCGTATGAATACCTAGAAAGCGTTTTCAAGGTTTTTTGAAATTCGACCCCTAAGGGTACAAGTGGGGGTGTTTTTCCTATATATGGAACGGCTTAAGCTACAATGTTGAAACTCGGTGTGTATATGTAAATCAACTAGAAAAGTAATAGTGATAAAAAAAAATTTGAATATTCATTGGCGTTCAGAAGGGGGGGGAGGCAAAAAAAAATATTTGGAAATATAATTTCCTATATATGGAACGGCTTAAGCTACAATGTTGAAACTCGGTGTGTATATGTAAATCAACTAGAAAAGTAATAGTGATAAAAAAAAATTTGAATATTCATTGGCGTTCAGAAGGGGGGGGAGGCAAAAAAAAATATTTGGAAATATAATAAATATAAAATGCATATATTTTCACGATTTTCGTCATATCTACTAGGTCTTTCCAAATATTGAATTCATTTTTATTCTACGGATTCTTCGTATGAATACCTAGAAAGTGTTTTCAAGGTTTTTTGAAATTCGACCCCTAAGGGTAGTGTGGTACAAGTGGTAGGTGTTTTTTCTACATATAGAACGGCTTAAGCTACAATGTTGAAACTCGGTGTGTATATCTAAATCAACTAAAAAAATAATTTTGAATAAAAAAAACGAATATCTATTGGCGTTCAGAAGGGGGGCAAAAAAAATTATCTGTGAAAATAGAATGCATATTTTCCCACGATTTTCGACATATCTACTACCTCGTCCCAAATAATGAATTTAATTTTATTCTATGTATTCTCCATATGAATACCAAGACAGTGTTTTCAAGATTTTCTGAAAATTGACCCCTAAGGGGGTGTAAAGTGATTGTGTACTTTTTCATAAACTATTCCATATCTCTCAGATCCAATCAGATTTTCACTTCCATGATCTTGTTCTTTTTGATAAGTTTTCAGTCACATAGTAGCCTACACCGCATTTCAGAATTGAACGCGTTCCTTACTTCTGCCGGAAAAATAATAAAGTTACGCCCAGATTGTTGGCAGATTTTTATATAAGTGCTTAAAAACTGTTTTAAATATTTTTCGATATCGAACCTCTAAGGGGGTTTTCAGTACATTTTTACGAACTCCGAATTATTTATTACATTTAATACAAAAATGGAGAAATGGGCTTACAGGCGATTATATAAAATTTCTGTAAAAAGTGAAACCCAATCTAATATCTCATCAAATATAAGATATATAACAAAGCTGTAAAAAGTATAGAACCCCCTTACACAACCTTTTTGGCATTATACAGGGTGTTTGGCACTCCGTGTGCCACCTTGTAAGGGGTTATTCCTTGATATATTAGGAGAAAAAAATTGTTTTACAGGGTGGGTCTATTTTCAATATTAGTGGAAATACAGGGTGTTTAAGAAAAGTGTTTGTGACCAGTACCCTCATGCACTTAAAACGTTATATCTTCAAAACGAATAATTATAAGGCAAAGAGATAAAGCTCGTTTTTTAGCAATCGAATTACCTTTCATTTGATGGAACAGTATAAATTGTAACTGCACCCAATCTTGAGATATTTACTCCAAAACACAGATTTTTGCTTCTTCAATCCTAAAAATTCAGTGATCAATGTAGTTTTTCTCAGAAAAATTCATTATAAAAGTGTCATTTTAATTTAATTTTTTTATTAACCCTGTTATTACCTACAAAAGCTGCATACATATGTATGAGCTACGATTAATATTTTGGAAGTACATAATAGGTACAAATACATACATTAAATGTTTAAAGTGGACCACATTTAAAAACCTGTTTAAATTGTCGGTAGTACTGAAGTATTTTTATGTCCATTTATTATTATTTGAAGTATAGAAGAAATCAATGAAATGTAAGTGAGTTTCAACATAATTGATGCTAGATATGGTAGGCAATACAGGGTACAGTACTTTACCTTTTTTAATGGGGTACCTTAAAAAATCAAAAGCTATAAAAGCAAAACCACCTTCATATTTTTACCAGTTTTACTTACGTTTCCAAAAGAAGAAGGTATCAGTAGAATTTAGAAAATAATTTAAAAATGCCTGAGTACTCTAATGAAGAATATAGGGACATTGTGTTCATTTATGGAGAGTGTCACGAAAATGAACGAGCCGCGCGAGCGCTTTACCATCATATTCTTCATTGGAGTACTCAGGCGTTTTTAAATTCTACTGATACAAAATCCGGCTTATAACATTATCCGCGATTAAAATAAGCGGTATTCACTGTATTAAGTTTCAGATATCACTCATTCTGGGTTCCCAAGATTTATAAATCGGAAATCTTTCTTTTCCATCCTTAAAAATCCAAATTTTTTTTCTAGTCCTTTCTCATAATATATTTTAGATAGTCTTGGTCCACTATCAATTTATATAAATTCCAAGTTTCAGTCACCTACTGTAAACGGTTGCCGAGATCTGGAACACTTGTCGCACCTCCTTCCTCACATCCACACGTCCTTTAAAGTAGCCACTTAAATGAATGCATCCAATCAACCAAAAAAAATATCGACTAAATAGCTCCAAGGGCTTGGGAGCTATAAGCCTTCAAACATTTTTGCGTACAGCGGCCGACGTACGGCGGACAGACGGACGGAAATTTTTTCTTTTTTTGTATTGACTACTCATGAAACGTAAAAAAAAATTCAGGGTGGGAAATTTTTATTTTTAAAATCACAATACTGTATTATCGAAATAATAAAGTTTAAGTTATTGTCAACCTATATAATAGCCGGGGTGCCATTTGGAACGAAACAATAACTGTGCCCAGACTGTTTGCAGATTATTTCTGTATTTCAGCTCTAAGAAAATTTTAAAATTTTTGGTAGATTTCATTATAAAATATTATATAATAATAAAGTAAATCAAAATGTAATATAGTAGGTATCTATATAAAATTAAAATGAAAATTTTAAAGTAATAATTACCTTCGGTACTGAATTAAAAAAAAAAATTGTTTCTCGAATATTCAGTAATCGGCTTTGGTGTTTCCCATTAGTCCTGAACTAAACTACTTTACTAAAAATAGACCTCGAAACGACAAGATATAATACTCCACGGACGAACACGACCACGGATATAACTCATTTTAAACCCGAAGTAATAAATGACAGAAATAATTTAATGTCAGATGGTTTATGCTATTCGGTGCGTTACACCAAAACAAACATTACAAAATGATGATAAAACATTCTTCGTTTAGACTTTACAGTATCCTTCCTCTACGCGAAGGCGAAGAGATAGAGTAGGTAGTGTCCGTCACAGTAAATCAGTTAAATTTGAGGCTCAGTTAATTTAATTTAAATTGGTTTTTGATTTCAAGACAAATTTTAATGGGGGTATGCAGAGAAAGTGAGAGCCCATAAAAATGATTGTAACCCGATATATTTTACTATATAATTTAGTTAATGTATACTCGCGGTGTAATGCTGACTGTAATGCGAATTATGTACTAGAATCTTTATTTCGGGTCTATTAATAGGGTCACTTTTACCCTCTAGCTGACAAATCCAAATTATATATTCTATATATTTAAGAATCTCCAACAACCGACACATGTGAATTCAAAGACAATCGGTCAATCAAAAGATCGACTATGGAACTTGATGGTGATTTGATTGCCATGTGTGACTAAATAGAATTAAGACCAAATCATTGATAAGATTATCGACTTCGGAACTCCGAAACCAAACTCCATAATCTCGCACTGATCTGTAACATAAAAAAAACTGGTACAAATCCCGATGCTCTGATTGCAATCAAATTGAATTTTCCTTGGATTTCAAAATACATTCTAATAGCTGATCCGGTAGAGGGTCCTTAGGGATTAATTTATGTCCAGTACCAGTGATGGTCTCTCCAGAACGATGATAAAAACACATGTGCACGGAAATCCCATTCTGTAATATAGGGGTGAAAAATTTAGTTTTCGAGAAGCCTTGCCGGAACTTCTTGAAATTGTGAGAAAATTTTCGAAGGTACGTAAGTTTTCTTGTTTGTAGATTTGAAATTTATATCCATTTATGTCGAACCTCTGTCAACAAAACATGATTTATATGTATCTCGACTAAAACGTTCCTCTGTGTCCATCGTGCCGCAAATACTCTTCATTAAATACTGAATTACCCTTGAATTTGTTAAGTTTGAAATATTGAAAAGGCTGCAATTTGCAGAAAAGAGGCAGTTAAGGCAAGTAATTCATTATTTTGTTTTCTCATGATAACACTCTCGCTAATATATGCATCAAAAATAGAAATACTCTATTATTACAAACAATAAAGTAATTGTTTTTGGTTGCATTTCATTTCTGTCACTAGTGAGTGGGGCAAGACGTGGAACTTATCCTCAATGTGGCAAGGGTACTTTAAACATTCTGATTTAAAAGAGGCTCCGATTCTTGTTGGTTGTGCGAAAATTCTATTCTTATGTCTGCGTTGTACGTATAGTGAAATATGTGATTTTATAATCTAGATGAATTCATATAGAATTTAATCCAGCCTGAAAAGTACACTCAAATACGTTTGCTGTCCGTCCGTTTGCACGATAACTCAAAAACACGTTATCCTAGGACGTTAAAATTTGGTCAGCACCTGTAAAATGGAAAAAGTAAGGCTAAATTCGTTAATGGGCGATATCCTGTCACTCCTTCGGGTACCTCCCATAAAATTCACAATTATTGCTCGAATGCTTCAAGTTAGGAACTTGAAATTTTGCATACGTGAAGTTTGCAATGTTTGAAGCGAAAGTGTTTGAAGCGAAAGTCTAAAGAATCTGATGCAAATCACATGAGTCCTTCGTGTAGTAGCCAAGAAAAGTCCGTCAAAAATGTAAGCAAGTAACAGAATAAACTATAACTCCAGTACCAGTTAAAGCAGGGATTCAAAATTTTGCAGGATTTAGTTTCATATCAAAACCAAGACTGTGTTCTTTAATTGTTGCCATCCGTCGACTCCTTCGAGTAGCTGTCTTACAAAAGTCCTTAAAGCACGTATTCACCAATATTGAACGTTAACTTTAGAACGCTTTAAGTTACGACTTTGAAATTTTGTATACGTCGATTTTGTAATAGTCGCAGCTGAAACTATTAACATGAAAAATATCACATAAATCCTTCATGTAGTTGCCAGACAAAAATTATGTAAAATGCCCTAACTTAATTTATGGAAATCACTATAACTCAAGAAATCGAGTAGCTTCTATGCAATAGTTTCTACCTATAAGTAAAAGGTCATGTAATAATTGTTTGTGCACTCCTCATTCTTTTGATATATTTCCAACTAAAATATAAATCGGAGTTCAGTATTTCATTTTTAGGTTTTAAATGTGCTTTATTTGCCTTATATACTTAATAATAACGGTTTTCTATCTTAATTCTAAAACTAAAATTAATCTACATAAATTGGTACGTAGTCGGAGTCTAAAATGTAGCCGTTTTCGTCAAGGTAGATAAAGACTTCATGTGGGATAAAACCAGTAGACATGATTTTCTCAAAATATTGTGGGTTTGGGAAGAAGGGTTGGTGGATCCAGGGGCTAAGGTCTTGATTTGAGGTGGTTCTAGCTATATGGTTCCTAATTGATTTTATGATTGTGGTATCAACCCGGGAGATTTCTGCCGTTTCATATATTTCTCCGATCGAATCTGTCTCTGCCTTTCTATAGATGGCAGTACACGCGCGTAGACATTTTCTTACGAAAAGTTTAAATTTTTCCATATAAGATGGACTAATATTGAACCAGATAGGGCAGCCATAAGTGAGAATAGGTCTCACCAAAGCTTGGTAACAAATGATTTTAACGCGAGGGTATAAATGTTTCGGGTAAAAAAACCGTTTTAGAGACATGAATCCGTTACGCGCTTTTATAATCTGAGTAATAGAGTGTTGGTTGAAGTACAAGTATTGG
Organism: Beris chalybata; assembly: GCA_949128065.1. NCBI lineage: Eukaryota > Metazoa > Arthropoda > Insecta > Diptera > Stratiomyidae > Beris > Beris chalybata. Next base: position 96,462,312 of record OX421895.1, read on the forward strand.
TCTAAGTTTACTCCTAGATATTTAGCACAAGTTTTGTGCGGAATTTTGTCGTGGCTTCCCACCCCAGCTACAATATAGAATTTCTTCCAATTGCGCTTCAAATCTCTATTGGCATGGGTTAAAGTGGTGCAGAATAGGATAGTCTCACATTTCTGTGAATTAATTTTCATCTTCCAAGAGTTCGTGTAGAATTGGACTTCGTTAAACATTTTCTGTAGTTCCTCTTGGGCTTTGGTCGCTTTAAAATGGGGTGTGTATATTATTAGGTCGCCTGTGAAGGCTACAATAGATATCTGGGGTGATTTATTAAAATCAAATGTTTCCAAGAGACCGCTAAGTAAAGATCGCAAATAAAGTGGTTGCGGTTACAGCTCCCTGTTCCGATTTGCATTTTTTTTTTTTATATATTTTCTTTTAGTTAGTATTTAAGCTAGTATATAAGTGAATAGTAATAGAGTTTTATCTGAATTTTCCTATCACACCGGTACACCAATTTGAAAAGAATTCGAAATACTTATATGTATATGCATAATAAAAATACACCTCAAATCAAAGACTATTGTCTGATCTTTGGTTATTTATAACACAAGCTTATAATCAAAATTATCAATGAATAAATATTATTATTATTATTATTATTGTCAATATGTACCACCTTGCAGGATGATGTTTCCGTTCCACACCTGATCAATTCCACCCTAAGATCTCCTTGTTGTACTAATTTTCACTTTAAATATTTGCTTTGGTATGAACCGAATTACCGCGAATCCTACACTGCCAGTTAGTAACCAAACCTTAAAGAAAACAATCACTATCAGTCATTGGATTTTTAAAGTTGTGACTTACAGTCTATTTCTGAGACAAGCAAGAAATTAAATCTTATCATGTATCCACTCTCAAGAAAACATTCCAGCATTAAACGATATGCTCTCTATATTAGAAGTATGACACAAAAATAATATAATTTTATCATCCAACCAAAACTATCAAGTTTCTTTCCAGTTACACTAACATTAAGCCGTATATCGTATCCCGGAAGATTTGACAATTCATTAAAGACAATAAATTCTCGAAATGTATTGCAATCTTTACTCCAATGTACTTAGACTTTATTGTCCCTAAGAAGAAAAATGTGACCAAGCCAAGAAGATAGTCCAGTCGGTCAGTAAACATACTTGAGTATTGGGCCGGAACACAATGGTCACTATGTGGGAGAAATAAAGTCTACGAAGTTTGCGAAACAAATTACCGGATACGTCCTGACCTATTCCGTAGTCTGAGCGAACCACTTAAGTCCTAATGATAAATTATGTGCAATTGAAAAGACATTTTGGGGTTTTCGTGAATTTTATTTATAGGGGAGTATTTGCGCCCCGAGTTGCATTGAGGACGACAGCAATTCATTAAAGCCGTTAAAGCTTTGTCCCCCAGGCTGATATCAGAATGCAGTTCCATTGTGTCAGGAAATCATTTCTTTTTAATTTCGAAAAAATCTTGAGAATTGAAAGGACGAAAGAATGGGCATCAATAAGAAGTGGAAGGTGAACGGAAGTGGGTACTGTAGGAACTAATAGATTTTATTTGAATTCTCTATTGAAATAAAGAAATGGATGTTAAAGAAAATTAGATTTAATCGAACTTCAAGGGTTTGTCATGCAAGAAACGATGGCTATCAGAATCCTTTTCACAGAAGAATTCTTAGGACTTTTTACAGTTGTTTTCATTCGGTACTAATATGTCATCTATGTATATCTAAGTCTCGTCAAATCAAGAGACAGACCACTATCAATTAAAACTCCGGCAATGACTAATGTAAAATCCTTGAGTTAAGTATGGTACAAATCAAGGTACAAATATGGGCATTGGCACATATATTAATTCTTCCACGTACCGATGGTATTCGTCAAATGTATAACCGACGTAAATAGAGTACCATTAATATGAGAACGGAACAAGACCAACATTTGATTTAATTTTGTTAAGTTTTCTTTACCATGCAAGTAAGTTACGTAAGCACGACATGTGTCATACGTACGTAGGGGTGTACTCTCGCCATACATCCACGCTAAGTAAAAGCAATGGGGTACGTTCATAACTTAAACAGCCATCGTACGTACACAGCCTTGTGTACCCATCCTACGTACCTATCCAATGAAACTACTTTACGTAAACACCAATGCAATATGTTCATCCGCCTACCCACTATACGTAGCTGGTTTCATGTTTCCCCTACTTGAATACCTATGGTACCTTGAGTACCTATAAGTGGGTTTTGCTGATAAGGTACCGAAAATAAAATTCAGTAATTAATCAATATTTGAAGCTGAGAGAACGGAATCGTGTAGCGATAACAGTTGTGAAAACAATGCTCTTAATCTACGTGTCTTACTTTATAAACTATGTGTGTTTTATTAGAAAATAGCAAAAAAATCAAATCTGTGAGAATTTCAAAGATATTTCGGCTTGTTTGCGTAATATTTTGTGCCTACTTCTACAAAAAAGTAACATATCGTAAAATGCATCCCGAATTTCAAAGACATGTCGCGATAGGAAAAGAGTTTTTTGAGCAGCGCCATTTGTTATTTTAAAGGTTGAACATTTTATAGCTTTTTTCTACTCATTGCAATAAGAAAAAAAATTATTATAACTTTATTTCAAAAAAATCATGCACACACCTATAATAACAATAAATGTATCCGAAAAAAACCCCTTTCTTCAATCAATGGAATCTTGTTCTTGCTCCGTTCTTTGTCATCTGAAAAAATAAAAACTCAAATAAAACTTAAAAAAAAAAACTAGGAGATTATGAAACTTAAGCTGATAAATATTTGACTAATACAATTTGACGAAAAGTTCTGTCAAATTTCAAATAGACTTTGTGTATTAGATCTAATTAAATTATGTGACAAACAAAAAATTTACTGCTACATTATCTGACAGCATTTCTCAGTGAAAAAAGTTAAATATTTGACACCGTTGCATACTTTGTAATATTAGCTTTACTTAAACGACGGTTCTGCCGCTCTGGTCTGCACTGGAGTAGTGCCGACCTCTAACCGCTTTCGGAGGAAATTCAGCTGATGCAGTCTACTGCTAAACCCCTGAACCGATTTTGATAAAATTTTCAGGGAATGTGTAGAATAGTCCAGGGATGCTTGTTGTGAAGTTTGGTCCCGATCAAATGAAAAATATTTTTTTTACAATTGGTGGTACGAGAGTTATTTTAACATTTGAGTATACTTCATATGATTTAGCAGCAATTCGTTCGTTTTCGCTGTATTAGCTATGCGTTCTTATTACTAAATGCTAAGGTTAGATGATGGATGTTGAATAGAGACTAGAGGATAGTGAATGGAGAATGGAGAATGGTGGAAGATGGAGGATGAAGAATAGAAGATGGCGGATGGATGGAGGATAGTGAATGGAGAATGGTGAAAGATGGAGGATGGAGAATAGAAGAAGGCGTAACGGGAGCAGCGGAAGTAACGCGAGAAATGGAAGCAACGGGAGCAACGGGAGCCACGAATGAAATGGAAGAAACTGGAGAAATGGAAGCAACGGGAGCAACGGAAGCAATGGGAGAAATGGGAGCAACGGGAGAAATGGTAGCAACGGGAGCAACGGGAGCAATAGAAGCACCGGGACAACAGAAGTAACGGGAAAAATAGAGCCAACGGGAGAAACAACGGGGCTCAACGGAAGGAACGGGAACAACGAAAGAAATGGGAGCAACGGGAGAAATGGAAGTAATGGGACTAACGATAGTATAACACTAAACAAACGCCAGCGTCAGTGCTCGCGTAGCCGCGGTACGCAAACGGCAATTTCAATAAAACCAAAAAAATCCAAAAAAATAATTTTAGTCCAATAAGGCTTTAGTTGACCCCTTGTTCCACCAAGGGCTTCAATTGTAGATTACGAGTATTTGATAACGTGGCGTCTGGTCCAATTCCACTTTCAAGTTCACTATCTACAACCTGGACAACAGTTCTGGGATCTTGAAGAAGTATAATATTAAGGGATCAATTCACATAGGCCTACTTCTACTCAGATTAAACCACAACACGGACTGTCCGAGTAAGACGCTGCCTTGGTTTATGCAAACTAACAGATGGAAAATATTAAGTTGGACCAGTTTCAAAACAGTGTAGGAGTTTTCTTTTCTCCCTGATGACGAAATCACTTACAGTAATTTCTGTACCACTTATTACTTTAATTAAATTTTGGTATAAGTATGTCACTAATTGATATAGCGTTCAACCTACTACTATTTTACTTAGATGTAAATTGAATGCGTGTGTCCTCATGAGAAATCCATTAGCATACACGGCAGCCTGAATTCTTTCAGGCTTCACAAATTCCACGAATTACGTCTTTCATCCTATTGCGGAAGGAAGGTGGCTTTTCGTGAAAATAATGACATAAAAAGGTTATGAAGCTTAACAGGACTCTTTACTGCCTGCCAAAAAGCTGTATCACTAGCTTTAAACGGCCGTAAAAGTCAATTCATGTTTTACGACATAATTCCAAGTCATTCCTCGGAGGAGTCTACCTTAAAAGGTTTTTAGTGCTCTATAGAAAACCACAGTCTTGATGTTCCACAACCACCCTGTATCCTGCTAACAGCCGTCGTATATTGTTGCAATACGTAACATATTCCGTGACACAAGAAAATTAGTTGCCTAATATAAGCTTATGTAAGTCAGTACATTGTCCACCCTCTACAGTATCCAGTGAAATTTTTTCCGAAGAGCACTGTACTTATAGGACGAGCCTTTTGTCCTTTTCAAGTTCACTTAATGCTGCGATTGCATGCGAAGTGTTTGAAGGAAGAAGGCGATGAAGCCGAAAAAAATTACTCGTCTCCCATAGCTTTTTTTCTGGCAGTCAGATGTATGTTAGCCCCAACTAGCATTTTGATTTCTAATAAGTCGTACGGAAGCCCATAAGCCTCGCCCCTTCAGCTTTTGTACAGCCTCAGAAAGACTTCGGTTAGGCTAAAAAGGAGAACCTTTTTATCTTTACCGAAGCTGGTTGGCTCCCATTAAGGTTCGGAAAACTGTTTTGTTAAGACTATTAGAAGTTACTGGAACCACTCGTAAAGACCTCAACGAAGCTTAGCTTAGAAAGCTTATTGCTTGTTTAGTGGGATTCGTATAGGACGTTCGGAAGTAATAAATAAAAGCTTTACCGAGGTAAAAATTTGAAAAAATTTATTTCATATTTTACAAAGTCTCTTTTTTATTAGTAAAAAGTTTTTTATTATGTACTTTGCTTTGAATTTTGTCTGGTGGCCACATCAATTTTTCTTCGCTCTCCCATTTCGATGGCACCGCAGCAATTCTCTTCTCACCTCTTTCTACTGTTTGGACAATTTTAAAATTGTCTTGCGTTAAGTTCATTTTGTATAAGACGCTGAATCCAGTCAAGTTCCGACCAACTGCCGTCAGTTCACTAGAACCTGCAAAATATTTCAAAAATGAAACTTATATTCAAAATGGGAAAAAATAGATCTTACCGTTAACAAAATCACTGAAATGCATGAATTTCTAAATACCGAAGCTCCTTTACTTTCCATCACGAAGCCTACATGGCCAGGATGAGCCGCTGAGTCGCACTTAAATCCAGTCAAGTTCCGACCAACTGCCGTCAGTTCACTATAACCTGCAAAATATTTCAAACATGAAAATTACATTCAAAATGGGAAAAAATAGATCTTACCGTTAACAAAATCACTGAATATAAGAATTTCGATTTATCCAAGCTCCTTTATTGTTCGTCACGAAGCCTACTTGGTCGGGATGAGCCGCTGAGTTGCACGTTTCGATAAGTTGGCATTTGAATTTAAACCTTCCGTAGAGACACGGGAGATAAATTTTCGCAAGCTCAACCGAAACTTTTCAAAATAGCTTCGACTAAGCTTGTAAATAGTTTTTACTGCAACTGTTCGGGAAGCTCAGTGACAGGTTTTCTCCAATCTTTCGATACTACATCTTTTAGTAGGTTCTTTGGAAGCTGCAACTTCTCACACTTGTTATAAGTCTAGATTTCGAGACTTATTGGAGGTTGAAAGCCGAACACTCTATACAGCTGGTGGCTTTTACTTCCTAAAGATTTTTTGGAAGCAATTACAACAGTCATGGCTTCGATAACAAGTGAGCTTCTACTAAAAAGCTTTTTGGAAACTCTATCGAAGCCAAGACTGTCTGAAACTCAAATTTTTAGCCGTACCGAAGATAAAATGTTAGTTGGGAGATCCTCGTATGGATGGAATTATGTAAATATGAGATTTGTTTTATATTATAATACATTACGCACATTATACCGAAAATTCCGCAGTGCTATGAGTTTGCAAAACTTTCATTTGTCTTACTACTAGAAGGAAATTTACATAATTCCGGATAAACTTACTTGCGAGGGATCTTCCTATCAATTGCGCTCATTTCAATGTAATTAATTAATATTGTCCGGAAGAGTTCAACAAAATGAGTAAAGGTCAACCACATAATTATTAAAGATTATTAAGCCATTATCCAAGTTTAATACCACTCAATAATCTAACAAAGCAGTATAAATTATTTAAAAATTTGGGATTATACTCAAATTTCACCCTAAATTAATGGGGGGTTTGTCCTTCATCTGTCTAAACGAACACATAATACGCGTTGTTAAAAAAAATTATTTCATAGAATTTCTAAGACTGACAGCGAGGCATTGGCAACCTTGTGTGTGCCTATCAACCTACAGGACGCAATCCTTCACATTTCTCTATATTCAGTTTCCCTTACTGTTCAACGATATCCATTCAAAAACATTTTCTCTTCTTATACCCACTTCCTCGCCTCACGCGGTAGTGGGTTGGGAATTTACCAATCTATTTCCGGAAAAGAAGCAACGTAAGAAGATTCGAGAGAAAACTCAACCCAGACTATAAGATGTGACCGTACTGTCGATACAATTCGATCGACAAAGAGGTTAAGACTGATCGGCGTTAACCGGCGAAATAGTCCCACTCGTAATGTAGGTACGTTAGTTTTCCAATAGCTTCAATATCTAGAAAGTATTCGTATAGGATAAAAATCAATGTGTCGTAGCTTCCATACAAAAGTTCTTGAATATGTTGTGCTCCAACCGCCAGTACGTACGATGGGAAATCAGTTAAATTGTAATTGTAAAAACTCGTTTAAAGTAAAGGTCTCAACTGGACCCATATCCATAAAAAAAGACCCGTGTTGATTCACATGCGTCTCAGGAAGTAGGCAAAATATATACATAGATGGACTCGCAGTTTAGCCGGGAGAACTCGAACATGTCATAGTTACCCGAAAACACCCATTCCTTTCCTACAGGAGTGTAATTAATATGTACGATACGACAAACCCTCCAAGTTGGACGAGACGCTGACAACGTATCACCAGACAAAAATACCACTGCTCAGAAATCTGACAGAAGGCAGGGCCCGATTTCGGGTGTCGCGCCATTGATGATAATGATGAACTCCACCGACTCTTTAGTTAGACGCTTCCCCCCTGTTTCACCTACCTAAATCCCCTACCACACCATCTTATCCCCACCCTATGTCGTTATAGCTGTGCAATCGCATTAAAGGGTGACCCCCTAAGTTATAACGACGGCCGTAAAACAAAAAAAAAAAATCTGCCAACAGTCTAGGCGCAACTTTATTATTTTTCAGGCAGAAGTTCAGGACACGTTCAATTTGGGGATGCGATGTATGTTACTATGTGACTGAAAACCTAGCAAAAAGTTCGGGAAGCGGTTAGAATATGGTGTAACATATGAATTAAATAATTGGGTCATATTCCGGGATGTGGTCTAGAGGTTGAAAAAAAAACAAAACTTAAAAATAGGTGATTATTAAACAAGCCTGGGGAAGTGAAAAGATATTCGATATCTGATCAGACCTAAGAAACATGGTGGAATTCATGAAAAAGTTTACAACCAGTTTACACCCTCTTAGGGGTCGAATTTCAAAAAATCTTGAAAACTCATTTTAGGTATTCATATGAAGAATCCGTAGAATAAAAATCAATTCAATATTTCGAAAGACCTAATAGATATGACGAAAATCGTGAAAATATATGCATTTTATATTAACCGATATTTTTTTTGCCCCCCCTTCTGAACGCCAATGAATATTCAAATTTTTTTTTATCAGAGTTACTTTTCTAGTTAATTTACATATACGTAACGAGTTTCAACTTTCTAGCATAAGCCGTTCTAAAGTTAGGAAAAACACCCCCCACCACCGTACCATACTACCCCTAAAAAAAAATTTATTTTTCCACCATGCCACTACTATAGCTCTATCTAAATACCAAGTTTCAGCTTCTTATCATTATAGATTCATAAGATATAAGCATCGGAACTTTTTCTTTCTCACCCTTCCTCACCCTCACCCTCTACACCTACACCCCCAAACTTTTTTTCCCTACTAGAGTTCTATTAGGTCTACTTCTGGTAAAAATTTGAAGCATCCATCTTACACTGTTATTGAGATATGAAACGTGTTATTTTTGAAAAATTCTTATCCCCTTCACTTACGTACTCCCCCGCCCCTTCAAAGATTTTACTTTGAGCAATCTTTATTTATTAAGCTGTATATCCAAACCGAATTTTGTTTTTCTGGTATCATTGGTTTGGAAGATATCGTAATGTTAAGTATTTCAACCCCCACTCCCGTACGTCACTACCCCACCCAAAAATTTTGTTTCAATCTACTCTCCTAGTATACCTACAGATATTTGTTAAGTTTTAATTGCTTGCTATTAACGGTTTAGGAGATATAGAGCTTAGAATGTGTCGATCTCGATTGCTTCCCCCTCCACTCCCACACCCCTTCACTCATATCATCAATTTTTTTGCAAATGGGTCCACTATCAAAGCTTTATAGAAATTCCAAGTTTCAGTCTCCTAACATGAGCGGTTGCTGAGATCTAGAAACCAAAATTTTTCGTCTAAAACGCTTCCCCCACCTTCCCCCTCACACCCCCGCCCCTAAAAATAAAGTCAATTCAAGGGGTCTACCCAGTCTATTCCTAGAAAAAATTTTAATTTAATAGCTCCACTGGCTTGAGAGCTACGAGCCTTCAAAGGATTTTGGCGGTCGACGTATGGCGTACGGCGGACAGACGGAGTGAAAATTTTTATTGCTTTTTTCATGTCTACTAGTCATTTTTTTTAAATCAATAACAATACTGTATTATAAATAATAAAGTAAAACTCATCCATGAAGCTCACAGCCTTCTACAAAATTAAATTTAAAAAAAAAAATTCGTGAATCTACTCTTGAGAAAGGTAAAGGAAGTTCGGTATTTCCATTCATTACCATATTCTTTTTATTGTGATAAGCCTTATATTTATTATTTTTTGGATGAAGTTCGGGAAACGGGAAGCAGTTAATGTGGGGGTGTGATAGTTGGCTCACGTTACTGCCACATTTAGTACTTGAATGACGTAATTAGTTCAAACTCCGGGACGCAGTCGAAGTAGAAATGTAACGTTGGTTCATTCGAGACAAGCAGGTTTTTTGGAATGTTATTTTGATCACTAGAATAACTCCTTGTACGATTGAACCCTTAACATTTATTGGTTAAATGAATAAACTTCGGGTTGATAGCAAAAGATTCTAACATTATATTTTGCGATTATGTAAATACTTAAAAAGACCATGGCAGATATTTGCTACCTCATCAGACCTAAGTGATATGCCAAAAATTGTGACATCCCAGTAGATGTGATGGGTTAAATTTCGAAAAATCGAGAATTAAGTTCTTATGTGATTGCCTGAAAGGCGCAGAAAAGATAAAACTATCCCAAGAAAAAATAAATTTGATATCTCATCAGTTTCTAGAGATATTGCAAAATTTGTCAAGATGTATGCAAACCCCTTACCCTCCCCCTTAGGGATTGTATTTAAAAAAAGGTAAAATCGGTTTTAGGTGAAACCAATTCTTCGTAAAAATTGTTAAAAGATCCTCACACTCCTTGAAAATCTAAAAATCTTGAAAATGTCTTTTAGGAGATTATATAAAAAACCCGAGGAAAAAAATATCAATTTGATATCTTATCATGTCAAAGAGTTAAGTCGGAAGTCGTTAAAACGTATTGAACCTCTCTTAGGCCCGTTCCTACGACCGTCAGTAACGTTCTAACTGAAACTTTAACTGACAGATGCTCATACGAAACTTACAGTCAAAGTACTGTTTAAATTTTAACTGAAGGTCGTAATAACGGCCCTTAGGGGTTGAATATAAATATATATTTAAAATTGTTTTAGATGATTGCATGAAAATTCCGACGAACGGAAAACGATATCTTACCAACCTTGAGATGAAATCGTGAAATGTATACATAGGTATAGTACTCCTACAAGGTTGTATTAACCAAAATCCTGAAAATGATTTCAAGTCTTTTATGTGAAGAACCTGTAGAAATAAAATTAGTTCTTTTTTTCAAAAACCTTAGAGATAATTATATTCATTATCAAAATTCTTAAAGCACTATTTTCATTTTATTACCTTTCTTATATTAAAATAAATTTCGTTCTTTGAATTGTAATGCACACTTAGGAGTTGGGGCAAAAAATAATTCCCAGTGAAAAGAAGGTAGTATGTACATTTTTACGAATTTCGTCATTTTGATATTCTATCATAAGTGGATCTAAAGTGGTAGCATACTTTTACCAATTCAGACATTATTTTTTAAACCTGATAAGATATTTAATTGTGTGTTATTTCATAGAGCTTTCCATATAATCTCCAAAAAAATTAGACGCACACATAAACTGCAACTTGTTTAGAGTTCAAAAAAACGTGTGTCGGACTATTATTCACAAATAATAAAGTTGCGCTCAGACTTTTGGCAGATTTTTCTGTGTTATGTAATCGTCAAATGTACATATTGTTCGCATATAGGCATACCCACTGAATTAATTCCAAGGAATTGCGGATGACATTAGGCTTGTGTAGTTCGCGAACGAACTAGTTCAGAAGACCGTTCCCAGAAGTGAAATGAACGAACTAGTTCGCAGTGCGTCCCACTCCTAGTTCGTTTCTATTCAGTGCTACACTGAGGTTTTTTTTCACATTCCTTTTGACTACAAATGGCGACTTCAATCTTTATCTTTTCTTTTTTTGCTCATTACATTATACCGTAATGATGATTATACCTCGTTTAAAACTTCAGCCTTTCTCATCAATGAAATCACGCGTCCTAAAAGATCTAAAAATCGAGCCCGTTCGCGAGGGATCGGTGATCAGAACGTATAACATTTTGAATAGGTAAATATTTTTCCAGGAACGTTATCTACCTGCTGAAGACGGGTTCCAAATTTCAATCAACATTTATTGTTTGAAATAGAATTTGTTGTAGTAAAAGTCACTTTATCATTATGGTTCATATGATTGGTAAGCGAGACAAAGTTGATAACTATGAATCTGGAACTGAGAAAGAAACAAAATTCTTGTTCTTTATACGAAATATGATGCTTTTCGGTTTTAAACGTTTTCCTATTGACTTAAAGAAAACTTTTCCTATCATCCTCTATCCACAATTCTCCATGTTTCATCTTCCATCTTGCATCCTTGATCTCCGATCCTCCATCCTCTATCCTCTATCCTCCATCCTCTATCCTCCATCCATCATTCTTCATTATTCATCTTCATCCACTTTCCGATATTCTTCACCCACCATCCTCTATGCTCAATCCTCTCCATCATCTTCTATCCTCCATCCTCAATCCATTATCCACTATCCGCAATCTTCTATCCATCCATCCGTCATCCTCAATCTCAATACTCCATTAACCATCCTTTATCCTATATCCCCTATTCTAAACTCTCTATTCTTCATTTCCATCCCCAATCCCTCGTTCTTCATTCAAAATCCTCTATCCGTAATCCTTAATCCTCAATCCTCAATCCTCAATCATCAATCCTCAATCCTCAATCTTTATCATTTTTTTAACCATTTTTTATAATTTTTTGTAATTTTCTATAATTTTTTATCATTTGCTATCTTTTGTTATCATTTTTTTTATAATTTTTTTATCATTTTTTATAATTTTTTTATAATTTTTTATAATTTTTTTTAATTTTCTATTATTTTTTATTATTTTTTATAATTTTTTATCAGTTTTTTCATTTTTTTACAATTTTTTATTATTTTTTATCATTACTTTTATCATTTTTTATCATTTCTTATCATTTCTTATTTTTTATCATTTTTTAAATTTTTTTATCATTTTTTATCATTTTTTTTAATTTTCTATTATTTTTTATTATTATTTATAATTTTTTATCATTTTTTAACAATTTTTATCATTTTTTATCAATTTTTATCATTTTTCATCAATTTTTATCATATTTTTATTTTTTTTTATATTTTTTATCATTTTTTTATCATTTTTTATCATTTTTTATAATTTTTTTTTCAGTTCTTACAATTTTTTATTATTTTTTATCATTTTTTATCATTACTTATCAATTTTTATAATTTTTTATAATTATTTATAATTTTTTATAATTTTTATAATTTTTTATAATTTTTTATCATTTTTCATCATTTTTTATCTTTTATCTTTTATCTTTTGTCTTTTGTCTTTAATCTGCAATCTTCAATCTTAATTTGACAAGTCCTCCATCCACCATCACATTTACTAAACGAACTAAAGGAACTAAACGAACTAAAGGAACTAAACGAACTAAAGGAACTAAACGAACTAAAGGAACTAAACGAACTAAAGGAGCTAAACGAACTAAAGGAACTAAACGAACTAAAGGAACTAAACGAACTAAAGGAACTAAACGAACTAAAGGAACTAAACGAACTAAAGGAACTAAACGAACTAAAGGAACTAAACGAACTAAAGGAACTAAACGAACTAAAGGAACTAAACGAACTAAAGGAACTAAACGAACTAAAGGAACTAAACGAACTAAAGGAACTAAACGAACTAAAGGAACTAAACGAACTAAAGGAACTAAACGAACTAAAGGAACTAAACGAACTAAAGGAACTAAACGAACTAAAGGAACTAAACGAACTAAAGGAACTAAACGAACTAAAGGAACTAAACGAACTAAAGGAACTAAAGGAACTAAACGAACTAAGAGGAACTATATTTCCTCATAGTTCGTTCATATTAGTTCGCGAACTGGGAGGAACTATAGTTGGACGACGGAGAATGGTGGATGGATAATGGTGGATGGATAATGGTGGATGGAGGATGGAGGATGGAGGATGGAGGATGGAGAATGGAGAATGGAGGTGGGAGGATGGATGATGGACGCTGGAGGATGGTGAACGGAGGATGGAGGATGGAGATTGGAGAATGGAAAATGGAGGATGGAGGATGGAGGTGGGAGGATGGATGATGGAGGATGGTGAATGGAGAATGGAGGAGGATTTGGAAAATTTAGATTGAAGATTGCAGAATAAAGACAAAAGATGAAAGATAAAAGATAAAAAATGATAAAAAATGATAAAAAAAGATAAAAGAAATGAAAAAAAAATTACTAAAAATTATAAAAAAAAAAAAATATAATAAAAAAATTGTGAAAAATTATAAAAAATTATAAAAAAATTATAAAAATTGATAAAAAAATTATAAAAAATGATAAAAAAAATATGATTAAAAATGATAAAAAATTGTAAAAAATTATAAAAAAATGATAAAAAATAATAAAAAAATTAAAAAAAAATTATAAAAAATGATAACAAATGATAAGAAAATATAAAAAATGATAATAAATAATAAAAAATTATTAAAAATGATAAAGAATTATAAAAAATGATAAATTATGATAAAAATTGATAAAAATGATAAAAAATTATAAAAAATAATAAAAAATAATTGAAAATGAAAAAAAATTATAAAAAAATGAAAAAAATGATAAAAAATTATAAAAATTATAAAAAATAATAAAAAATAATAGAAAATGAAAAAAAATTGATAAAAAAAATAATAAAAAGTGATAAAAAATGATAAAAAATGATAAAAAATAATAAAAAATTATAAAAAATGATAACAAATGATAAAAAAATATAAAAAATGATAAAAAATAATAAAAAATTATTAAAAATGATAAAGAATTATAAAAAATGATAAATTATGATAAGGAATTATAAAAAATTATTAAAAAAGATAAAAAATGATAAAAAATTATAAAAAATGATAAAAAATAATAAAAAGTTATAAAAAATAATAAAAAATTATGAAAACTTATAAAAAATTATAAATAATGATAAAGAATGATAAAAAATTATAAAGTATGACGACAAATGATAAAAACGGATAAAAATGATAAAGAATGATGAAAACTGATAAAGAATGATAACAAATGATAATAAATGATAAAAATGCTAAAGAATGATAACAAATGATAAAAAAATGATAAAAAATGATAAAGTATGATAGCAAATGATAAAAAATAATAAATGATAAATATTAAATGATAAATTTTTAAAGATTAAAGATTAATAATTGAAAATAGGAGATAGAAGATAGATTTAAGAAAGGCCCGACATTTTTCATTTTCGTATTTTGCATTTCTCGCGGTGGTGATCTGCTGATAGGAGTTGGAATTGATTGTAACTATCGGTCGATGGTTTTAGTATTGTGCGCACGGGTATAGGCAAAATATTTTAGTCCGGGAAAATAATAGTTTACGCGGCTCGATGTGATTATCAAATTGCCGAACTATTTAGGGCCGGTTTCACAGTGGAAGCTTAAACTTGCCATTTGGATTAAGTGAAAAAAGTGTTTCACAGTGATGAGTTAAACTCAAACCTAGGTTTAAACCTGAGAAAAACTTAAACGGTGGATGGCTTGGGTTTAAACTAAAGTTTATATCGTTTTGACAGTTATGTGAGCAGACTCGTAAGTCATAACGTTATGTATTTAAGTGAAGATTCCAGTGATGAGGAAATCAGTGATGTGGTAATGATGACCAGGCGCGCTAGAATAATTAGAAATCAACCAAATCATTTCAATGAATGGGACGATATCGATTTCCGGACGCGCTTCCGTGTTACAAAACAGTCTGCTTCATAGGGCTAAATTACTCACAATTTCTGGTTTTCTTCTTGGATTTTATTTCTGAATGAAATTTGCGATTTTATGGTTATAGAATTCTTTGAATTTCATGATCGTGTTACTGCACTAGAGCTACGAAGTTTCGCCCCTTGCTTATTACTTGCCATAAAACCCCGCCATATCGGCACTTAGACAGGTACGGGTGGATCGACGCAGACGAAAAATCCTTTGATGTATCGATTTTCTGCGTACCTAGTTTTTATTACCCACATCCTTGTATTACCCAAATTCATTTATTGCCTAAATACTTACAGTTTCACTTCGACTTATTACCAACCAAGAACCAAGAACCTTCGCAACGATACGGAAGCAAAACTATGCAGAATTTTCTTGTCACTTCCTAGAATTTACGAAATAAAATTTTATTTCTAAATGAGAATTACGTGTTTATGATTACATAATTCGTGGAATTTCACGATCGTGTTATTTTGTTAGCTCTACGAAGTTACTTTCATTCTTCTGCTATGTAAAAGTAATAACAGTTAATATAATAACGGATAATATTCAAATGGGAACACAAAACATCACAATGGTGACAGAAAAATTCACAATGATAGCAATGTTCTCAACTTAAAAACGTAAGCGTCAGTTTAGTTAATCCAAACAAAAATTGGACTGTGAAATCGGAATAGGTTTAAACTCAAGTTTATACTGAAGTTTAAGTTTAACAAATCCGAAGTTTAAACCTTCACTGTGAAACCGGTCCTTAGTCTCCAGTATGCAGGGCAATATTGCCATGTCAATTTTGAGAGTGTTATTGCCAGAAGAAAAAAAATAATAAGTGAGTTTACACGCATGGTGCGTTTTCATGGTGCGCTTACACTCACCCATGAGGCTCTCCTCGAGGCGAGAATCTACCCCTGGTGCATTTACACTCAGCGTTTGCGACGAGCCTCAATCCCCACCAAAAAATCAATCAATGAAATAGCTCGTGCAGTCGCAAGAGTCTTACATTCAGAACCGGTTTTCAATGGCCTGATGGGGGCAGAGGCTCGCCTCTCAAGGGTGAGTGTAAGCCCACCATCACCCTTGAGAGGCGAGCCTCTGCCCATATCAGGCCATTGCAAAACGGTTCTCGTTGGTAGTGTTCTTTGCCTCATGGTGCATTTACACTCAGCGTTTGCGACGAGCCTCTATCCCCACCAAAAAATCAATCAATCAAATACCTCGTGCAGTCGCAAAAGTCTTACATTCAGAACCGGTTTGCAATGGCCTGATGGGGGTAGCTTCTCGCCTCGAGGCGAGCCTCATGGGTGAGTGTAAGCGCACCATAATTCATATTCACCAACTCCATATTCACCAACTTTGTCCCTCTCACTCCCTCATTCAAAAGTATCAATAATGATAAAATGGCACTCGCTCGTACTCCTCGTTCACATCAGTCTTGCATTTGCCACTTCCAACAATTTTTCGACAAACGGTTAAGAAACTACCCCCGCCACCAATGATCGAAGTTTCTGCAACACCATCCTTAATGAGACCTCAAAATTTGCGTGGTACCTCATTCCAATGTGGTCCATGTCATGTTTTATCGGTTTTTTTAAGTATTCAGTGATCCGATTTTCAACATCGTTCCGGATTTTTATTAATGCTTGCTGGTGCCCGCATATATCTAAGTGTATTGAAAAAGTGTAATAGACAATTGTGAAAGACCCTTAGTTTAAAAAGGAGAAGAACGGTGGAAGATACAAGTAAGTACTGTACGCAAGCATACCAAAAAAATAAAGTTATGTTATGTTAAGTTCACCTAACAGCCCTAAACTTCTAAGCACTTTTTTCACCTGCTCTTAAGAAGTAAAGTTTTGACAAAGTGAATAAACCTTATAGTAAAAGTTTTCGGCCCATTCATGTAAGTTCTCTCTCTTTAAGATCTTTCATTCCAGTTTCAAAAAATCTTAAACAAACAACTACCTATAGTCTTAAAAATTGAAAATAGGAACTGTTCGGGAAAACGATCCATTCAACATTCATGCCAATATTCTTAAATACATCCCATTCAAAAAACATATTTGCAATACGCCGGTACCGGTACCTCTCCGGTTTTACTCTTCGCTTGCTTACGCATCCTGTAATTAATGCTCGCAATGAAACAACCCAGAACATACCCAAGAAGATCTTAAATATCTTCAAGGCACTCCCACTGGTATGAACTATGAAGAAAGACCGTAAATCTACCTGAACACACTACACCTCTTGCCAGTATACAACACCAACCCATAGTGAAAATTTATTCAGGTCATAAATCGACAGAAATAAACAAAAGGATGAGGACCTATCCCTCGTACTATTTGCTTATGAATCTGCAGTTTTTAAGAAAAATTTACGAAATAAATATGCAGATTTGAAAAAAATTCATATCAATGGTTTTTAAGAAAATTAAAAAAAAAATATTGGAACATTAGTTTCCAATATTTTTTTTTAATTGTTGAATGTTTTCTAGTGAGTAAAAAAACCTATCTAAATATATTGGTAATTTTAAGAGTTTAAATGTAATCATATTATATACGAGTATAACATATTTTACACTTATTTCTTGAAATCAAAAAGTGGTATTTCCAATGAAGTTAATAAATATAACTAACACTCAATTAGTTTGCACATGCATTTTTTAATACTTTTCAAGCGCTAATACTAACTTAGTAAACGTACTCAGTCGAAACCGTCTGTTTCTATCTAGCTGAGATTCGCCTAATATTCGGAAATGTATTTACGTATTGTTTTTAATGAAGTTTACGAACTAGTTGAAATAAACACCATATAAAGAAAAATATTTTTCCAGTCTTATTTTAGTGCGAGTGAAATTGCAGTATACCTACTATCTCCACACGCTTTAAGGATGTCAACTTCAAAAAGAAAACATAGTGATATATGGGCTCATTTTAACGAAGAAAATAAGAAGGCTAAATGTAAATACTGTCCGTCAAAAATAAGTACCGCAGGAGGATCATTAGGAAATCTAAATCGTCATATGAGAGCAAAACATCCATTTATTCCGATGACTATTGAACGAGAACAAACTGATGCCTCGGATGCCTCACCTGAACCAAATGCGATCCCGTCGGTCAATCTACCTTCAACATCGTCAGTTCCGGCACGCGCGCAGCCAACTATAGCTCAGTTTATGCATAGGCCTCCATCTAGTCATAAAGTTGAAGAAATTGATAGGCAAGTTGTCAAGATGGTTGCCAAAGGACATCATGCTCTGAGAATTGTTGAAGAACCAGAGATGAGGAAATTAATTGAGATGGTGTCGAATTGTCCGGGTTATAAACTCCCTTCAAGAAAATCTTTCTCGGAAAGTTTAATAACATCCGTTCATAATGAACTGCTGGAGAAAATTAAATCGGAAATAAAAGCAGCTCCTGCATTATGTATTACAACTGATGGTTGGACATCTCGTAATAACGTGAGTTACATAGCTATAACAGCTCATTTTATTAATGATACAACTACACTTCGCTCTGCCTTGCTTTGCTGTAAAGAGTATAGTGATAGGCATACTAGCCAAAACTTGTGTGATTTTTTAAAGGAAATCATGGAAGAGTGGCAAATATCTCATAAGATTACCGCTGTCGTTAGTGACAATACAGCTAATATTATAAATGCTGTGAGGATAGGTGAGTGGCGGTCAATCGGGTGCTATGCTCACCTTCTAAATCTCGTTGTGCAAAAGGCGACAACATCCATATCAGATGCTTTAGTAAAAATTAAGAGTATTGTCGAGTACTTCAAACGGAGCCCAAAAGCTCTTCACAGATTAAACGAAACACAAAAGCAAATGAACATTCCGACCTTAAAGCTGAAACAAGACGTCCCAACACGTTGGAATTCAACCTATGATATGCTGAATCGTATCGTAAAGATGAAGGACGCTATTATTGCTACAGTTGCATTTTTACGCCCTGATCTTAAAATAAATCGAAACGATTGGGAAGTGATAGAGGGAGTTTTGCCACTATTAAAACCATTTTACGACGTTACAGTTGAAATTAGCGCAGAAAATAATATTACCTTATCAAAAGTTATAGTTTTTAATAAATTAATTCAAAATTTTCTCGCAAAATATTCTTCTCAAAATGAAAAATTAATGACTTTACATTCATCATTAAAGACTGGCATGGAGAGTCGTTTTAAAGATTTCGAGAACAATGTCTTATATGCTGAATGCACAATTTTAGACCCTCGATTTAAGGACAAGGGGTTCAAAAATCGGAGAGCCTACGAATTGGCAATACGGGGACTCAGGAATGAAATTGATGTGATGACTTTACCCGATATTGTTGAGCGAGTTGTAGACACCGCTGTTCCTTCTACGTCTACGGAAAATGAAACGAAAGAAACATGCGTTTGGGATGAATTTGATGTAGAGCAAAGTGAAACTGTAACACCAACAAATAATACTTCGGCTGGTATACGAGAACTGGATAAATATTTGATGGAAGAACTTTTGGATAGAAAGGCAGATCCGTTACAGTGGTGGAATGAACGGAGGAAAATATACCCTCACCTTCACAAACATGTTTTGAAGAGGTTTTGTATTGTTGCGACTTCTGTGCCGTGCGAACGTATTTTCTCGGGAACAGGACAAATTATTAATGAGCGCCGGACATTACTAAAATCCAGCAAAGTGTCAAAACTAATATTTTTACATAGCAATATGTGATATTGTAATAAGATTAATTGTTTTCAAGTTGTTTGTATGAGTATGAGTATGAGTTATGTTTTGAATTATTTTGTTGAATTTTTATTTGAAATGCTGTTCTATCGAAATGTATAAGGATGAATGTATGAATTTATATTAAATAGCAATATGTAATGAAATAATTTGTAAGTTGTGTTCTGCCGAAATGTATAAGAATAAATTTATAATAAATGCAGAAGAAAAATGATATGACATCTCTTGGCTTTTTTAATAATCTGAATTTGTCGTTATTTCTTATTATTATTAGAATTTTTTTTGTTTTGTTTTTTTTTTTTTTTTTTTTTTTTGTTTTTTACCAATGAACTAGTGAACTAAACGAACGAACTAGTTCGCGATGGATCAGGACCTAGTTCGTTCCCGGTCACTATGGTGAACTATAATGCGCAAGCCTAGATGACATATGTTTATATTTTAAAAATAGTGCAAGCAATTTGCCTCCTCCACCGGGAAACCGTTGGGAACCTGCATTATTTTCGTATTCTTAAGTCAGTGTATTTTTCCAAAGAAAACGTTATAGGTATGAAATTTAATTACATTATTGTTTTTCGAAGGTCAGGGCGTTTCATACAGTCTGTACTGTAGAGAAACGAGTGATTGAAGGGTTCCTTTGACTTCTATGTTCAGGATTTACAGTGGTTTTAAGGACGAGGGACTTCATTATACTTTGCAGCATTTTTCGTCTGATAGCATTCACGCCACTTGTTTAAGGTCTATAATTTTCATCTTGTTGAAAAAAATATTAGCTCTTCTTGCCATATTTTTGCCAACCTTTTCGTGTGTTATATACTCTCGGAGATAACTTCTATCTAACAACGATTTTGACCTCGACAGTTTACTAAAACTAACAAAAAGCAGTCAATAAATAAAAAGATATTATAAATACTTTCAATGTAAATTATGACTATGAAATGAATTTTGAATTTTCTATTGTAATCGAAGAAAATCATGGTTTCGTATGCCTTAATTTTATTTTACCAAATTTAATAACCAGCTTTAATGTATCATAATATGTATTTCGGAAAACCCTATACGTATGAGTCACGATAGAATATCATCAAAGTCCTAACTTTAATATCATATTTCATCACGAAGAAAACTGGTTCCGGACACAATAATTGTCACTTCGGTTCGGTCATTTTCACAAACAAGTAATTTTGGTCACTTCAATTATTTCTGGTCAACACTCTGTTCGGATCATATTTCAGTCCTTGCACTGCTCCTCAAATATCCTTTTCAGTAATGAGTAACATATTTTCGTTTTTGGGAAGTGCTTCCAGGAATTTCAGATTTTGGGCAATAAAGACCAGAAAACCAAACGGTACGAATTGGGAGCAAATGTTCATTTAAGAACGCATTTCTGACATATTGTTGACTGTCAGGATAATAGGGATGTCGACTCATTGGCCATTGTTCAATGTCCGATTGATGCAAAGATACACAGTTCTATGAAAGGGTCACGGTTGAATACAATAGAGTTTCAGGGCATTAAGTTAATTGGAGGAAAATGTGTCAGATGTCGAACTGAGTGATAAGAAGGATATACTCATACCTATTTTGGCCCTTGTGTAGTATAAGAGGTCACCAAGAATTAAGCCGCATGAATATTCGCTGACAGATTGAACATGTGTGCTCGAGTACGTGTACGTTTTGTTGTCGAAAGGGATTATCAACGATACATCCTTTTCGGCGAGTATTTCGCATTTTGCATAGTAAAATCAAGTAAACTGGTGGAATTGATGCTAGTGCCAGATCTGCATTTTACTTTATTGTTGTATTTTAATAAACTTTTATGATGAAACTAATAAATCATAGCAATTTTTTAAACATATTATTTTCAGAGACTTACCCAATAGTGGAAACCCATTTACAAAAAATTATGAATATTTGGGCGGGAGGAATACATGTATGTTTTTACCTCCCGAACGCCTTATGCTACAAAGTGCAAACTCAGTTACTATATGCAGATATACTAGGCATTTATTAGCAATACATATTGGTACTATCAAAATAGATAATTTTAGGAGAGCAGTTTCATGGAATCATTGATTTTAGCTACACTCTGAGTTTAACCGTACTTAACTTTTTTAAACTTTATTATTAATTTTACAGATTATTGCACTGAGAGAAATGCAATTGTTTATTTTAAAGATCTATAATTTTGAAAACAATATTCTGCATGTTTCACTATAAAATATTTGAATGAAAAATTTTGCACTATAAATCAAAAATAAAATCTTTCATTCAAAAGCGGTGATCGAAATGTGTAAATATGAGCATTGTTGAAAAGTATGTTTGAATGAAATATTTCCTATATCTTTAAGCCAAACAAATTTTTTTATTCCTACAAATATCATAATTTTTAATTGAACAAAACTAAACGTTCGATATGCACAAATTATGTTTGAATACATTTTAAACGTCTAAGCCGGTGTCTCGAATATCTAATATTTAATTTAAAAGTTTAATTGCTGCGATCAAAAATTCAAACGCTTTCATTCAAACATAAAATATTTTGTTCTGAACATGAATATTCTTGCTCTAATGGTTTTCGCCCGAATAGTGACATTTCTTCATATTCGTTTCATGCAAAACATCGCGCGTGGTGTAAGTGAAGTGATTTAATAGTTTCTTGTTTTGTACTGTAGTGCAGTGGCGACTAATAAAGGATAAAGGATAAGCGATATGAGTGACGATCTTATTGAAACCTTGTTAGAGGAATTAAGTTCGGAAAATTAACAGGGAAGTAATTCCATAATTGTTTTGAACGACAATGACAGAAAGTTATTTGAACTACTGTCATCATGGAATCTGGAAGCAGTTTTCAATAAATAATTTCATGAAGGGGAAGGTGTAGAATTGGATAGGTTGAGGTATTTAGATCGAGGCGACATCGAAAAAATATTTGGAGATTTCTCCCTTTTGGGTATCGCAGCAAAGTTCAGAGAAAAATTGCGACAGTGGAGAAAGGAAAATGTAAGTTTTATAAAAATTATCCCTATTTACTTGTTTAGATTTATCAAAACATCAATGTAAAATTTATGCATTTGCTGGTATAGTATAACGATGATGAGAGCACGTTGTCGATCAATACATCTGTATCCATGTGGATTAAAGAAAATTGCAAATCTTTACCGTCTCCAAGTTCATCCTTAAGTTCAATAAGCAGTGGTTTAGGGTTAGACGTGAGTATTGATAAAATAAAAGAACTGCTAAATTTCTCCATATTTCGATTTTTACCATAGATTGACATTGATCGAATCCTAGAGCAAAGAGCTGATGGAAAGAACGTTCTAAGTTTTTTTGAAACAAATAAAGCGCTCAGTCCATTACACCAACAAAACCTTGTAAATTGTTTAATAGACGCCGGGATAGTCTTGAAGGAAAAACTGTCAGTGGACGATTTAAAGGGTCTGAGCAAAAAACGGTTGAACGGTTTCCTAGTAAAAATATTGTGTGTAAAGAATTATGTACACTAAGGCCCGTTCCTACGATCGTCAGTTACGTTCTAACTGGAACTTTAACTAACAGATTTTCATACAAAACTACCAGTTAAAGTTCCGGTAAGAATTTAATTGACGGTCGTATGAACAGGCCTCAATAATGCTCAGAGTTTTTAAATAATTAAAAAACTTTTCGCAGGAAACTTATTATAGCCCGAGATCGAAGGACGCTAAGTATCCTCGCGGCAAACTTCATGATAGGTATTTTAAAGTACGACAGAAACAAAAAAAAAATTGGCAAGGAAAACCAACAAGATAATAACAAACAACTGGAATTAGTGCAAAATGTGCTTCCGGAAGCCGATTCGACATTAGGCGAAAGAATGCGATGTTGGCTTGCACATTTTAACAAAGACTGCCATATTTCTGAACTGATTGATAACTGGAGACAGACTTATATTTATCGAAGAACGACTATTATCAGTGAGAAGGATTATGAAAAAATTTATGTGGACTGGCCTCTTTTAACACATCCGGAATTCGGTGTAAGGCTGGTAACCTCAATTTTTTCGCTTAGAACATATAATTTTAAATTTTCTGATATATTTCTTGTATCCCTATTATTCAGATAAACTCAGATTTCGATCAAATTTATCCTGTCGAGGGATCAAGGCTCCTAGAGTGCTGGAATGACTTTAGAACTACAGTACTACCATAATATAAACAGGCAATAAGCGATAAATTATGCAGGGAAATTCTAATGAAGGTGGACACAGCTCAAAATGAGTGTAAGTTATGTCATCATTGATGATCATATTATATTATAATCGCTTTAATTACAGGTAGTAAGGACTGCATAATTGCAACACTTATAAATGCTGTGATATCACCTAGCGAGCGGACTGAGCAGTTATATTCAACTACAAAACGGAGAAAAATTTCTATTAAGGAGGCCATCGATACTTTTATTATTGTTCTTTCATCATTAAGTAACCTGCAATTATCTATACGTGAGTTGAGTAACCAATGTGAGACATTACAGCCTTTTATAATTGTTGTCGGCAACGACATTACTCAGTTAAGAGAATTTTATTTACATGTCGATTCTAAACTACTGAAATTCTCATCATTTTTGACATGTATGGACACTTGCTTTAAGCTGTATCAAATTTTGAACTTAAAATATCTTGCATTTTGCTGTGGATCTTGGCTTTTCATACAGTAATATTTTTTTGAAATTAATACTTCGAACGATAAAAAGATCCCAAAGGTGTCTGGGCTAATAAGCTACTTGAAAACCATTAATATTAATTAAGTTTAATCCCAATAGAGGCATTTTCGAGCCCTCCTCTACACATATATAATTTATGCAATGGGGTATCATTTATAAGAAATAAACATATATAATTTTAAACCAATTGCAAATGTTTACCAATTCCATAGAATTACTCAAATACACTCAATATGTGTTCTTTAAATGGCTATTTCCAATATATAACATTAACCATTTTATATATATGAATACTCTTAAAAATAAACGAATTTATTTAAGTTGAACATAATCTTGTTTTGGCAAATTACGAATATAGGAAAACTGGAATTAATAGAAAGAGATCTATTACTACGCTAATAATGAAGTAAGAGGCAAGTATGGAAAGGTAATTTGAAATCAATTTCGAAAATCGGCGATTCTTGTGTCATTTTGAAATGCCAGAATACGTACTTACAAAACCAACCAATAAAAAATAAATCAAACATTTCATATATTTAAGAATAATGAAAGTTGTGAAGGAAAACATTTTTGTTGATTAAACTATCTAGGTGGTTTAATTTGAAATACTGGAACATTCGAGTCAAAACCTAGAAAAGTTTAAACTAAATTTACAATTGCGTTTAAGCTAAATAAATTACTATTTGGTTTGAAAATATTAATTTGTGCTATTAAGTACGAAAAATGTTTGACTTAAACATTATGGCCGCTATTCACAGTCGTCATAAAGTTGGCTTTAAGTTAGAGCTGACTTTAGTGTCATATAAATTATACGAAACTAAAGTCAGCTCTAACAGTTTTTCATTGTTAATGTTGAACATTTTAATCAACAAGGTAGTAATATTCCATACAAACATAATTATGTTTGGCGCAAAATTGAATATAAAAATTGTTAATCTAATACGTGTTTTGTTTAAAATCAACATGATTTTTTTCTCATGAATGTGGTCCGTGTCCCCTTGAAAATATTCTGCTCCCCGATCGAGCTTATAACGATGAGGGCCTTGGAGTTTATACCAGGGCTGGACCTAGCCATAGGTGAAGTCAAAACAAAGCAAGATTGTCGTCTGTACATACAGGTCTGAAAACTCAATGTAATTTTTTGAGGTGGGAGCTGAAATTGAAAGAAAAGATACACACTATACCATACACTATCTATACTATACACTGAGCGTGTTTTTCTGCTCATCAGAGCAGGTTAGAAATTTATATGAAACACAACAACATTGCGGTTTTTAGGACTTCTTAATAACTTTTTCCATAGATACCTAATCCTGTGAGCTCACTGGGGTAACTATTCGCGTTAAATTCTTTAATTTAGCCAACTATCTTCGGACAAAAGTTATAAAAACGTCATAAAAACATAACGCAGTCACGATCGGCTGCAAGCCAATCGTATGATACTCTAGATGAAATACTGAACTCCGATTTATATTTTAGTTGGAAATATATCAAAAGAATGAGGAGAGCACAAGCAATTATTACATGACCTTTTACTTACAGGTAGAAACTTTTGTATAGTGGTCGATTTTTTGATTTATAGTGAGTTCCATAAAGTACGTTAGGACATTTTACAGAATTTTTGTATGGCAACTACATGAAGGACTCATGGGATATTTTTCATATTGATAGTTTCAGCTGCGACTATTATAAAATTAATGTTTGTAAAATTTCAGAGTCGTAAATGAAAGCTTTCTAAACTTATCGTGCAATATTGGTGAATATGTTTATTAAGGACTTTTGTATGACAGCTACCCGAAGGAGTCAACCGATGGCGCTAATAATTGAACTCCGTCTTGATTTTGGTATAAAACTAATTCCTGTAAAATTTTAAATTCCTGCTCTAACTCGTTCTGGAGTTATAGTGAATTCAGTAAAAAGCATACATTTTTGAAGGACTTTTCTAGGCTGCTACACGAAGAACTCATTCGATTTGCATCATATTCAGAACATTCAATTCAAACATTTTAAACCATCCGTATGCAAAATTTCAAGTTCCTAACTTGAAGCATTCGAGCAATAACTGGGAAAACGTGTTTCAAGGACTCTTGTATGGGAGGTACCCGAAGGAGTGGAAGGATATCGCCCATTAACGAACTTAGCCTTACTTTTTCCATTTTACAAGTTGTGACAAAATTTCAACTTCCTAGGTCAACGCGTTCTTGAGTTATCGTGCTAACGGACGGACGGACGGACGGCCGGACGGACGGACGGACGGACGGACAGCAAACGGATTTGGGGGTTTTGGCCAAAAATAAACACAAAATAATATATAACTTTTTTTCGTCCGAGGCTCGGTTCTATGCGTTACAAACTTTTCGGGCTGGATTAAACTTATAATACTCTATATGTTCATCTAGAGTATAAACAGCAATGCTGTTGTTGTTTTGCATATGAATATATTTTCTAATCTGCCCTGATCTGGAAAAGTGCACAAAAAACACAGCTACTATCGTTATGCTCTTGTAACTTTCTGTCAAATCGAATCAAACTTAAACAAATAAAAAATTATCAAAACTACAATTGTAAAGGTAACTTACGTACGTCACCCATTTTTTGAAAAATTGATTTCCAGACGACTATAGTCCTTTAGTTTTGGCATTAGTTAGCTACTATCGTTATGCTCTTGTAACTTTCTGTCAAATCGGTTGAAAGAAAAATTGTTTGAAAAATTGATTTCCAGACGACTATAGTCCTTTAGTTTTGGCATTAGTTGTCGGCAGAGCAATATCATACGTCATTGTAATAGATGTTTTATTGCTGGTTTTGCTGGCTCTATAGTTGCTGTATTTCCACTGAACATGAAAAATGTCGAGCAATTGTCTTCGTTCGGTGAATACAATTATTCTGTCGTACACTGTTTTAAAAAAATTTAATTTCCAATCCAATTTTGACTTGAAATTTTCAGTCCTATACATATTTCAATATTTCAAGTAAAAGTAGGTACAAGAACTTTTACTCCAAATTACGGGTATTGGTAAATTAGTCATGTAATTTAACCACACCTCGTTCTATTTTGTTTTCTACTGAATCGAAAATGAAACGCCTTCAATGGCACGATTGGATCAAAAACAAGTTAGAACACATTGAATTGCGATTATTAGTTTTGAAGATGAGGTAACATGTTGGGAAGACTTTTCTTTACAACCGATCCACCTTGTGGAACATTTATTTTCTCAAAACATATCAAAGCAACACCCCTGAAAAGTAGCCATCCAATTAAACGACACCCTATGGCTGAAAGAGCAAAAACAGTTTTAGGTAACAGACTAACAGCGACATACCATATTCATGTTTAGTCCAAAATGTTTTTGACTTAAACTGTTTTTGCTCTTTCAGTGTGCGGCCAGCCTAAGTTACAAATTTCTAGCATAAGCCGTTACAAAAATATAAAAGACACTATTATTTTAGGGTGCACCTTTAATTTCTTAGTTTTATACAGACGTCAACATTTTGTGTTTTTTTTTATTAAAACATATTCGACCGTATGTCCCTAATGTCACGAAATTTCGAAGATCAGGAAATCCTTACCTAATATTGAACTATACAATTAAAAACATCACCAGAAGCGAATATTCCCCTGCCCTGTTGTTTCTTTTTATTAAGTCTACCTATACAATATCTGAAAATAATCTCGAAAAACTCTTAATAAAACATGGTTCCCAAAATAATTTCCATTCGAACAACCAAGTAAAATTATTTTGGGGATTTTCTACATCTTCACACTTTAAAAAATGTTTACGACATATCAGGTGAATATACTTTGCTAATTTTCCAACTTGATTTTTTTCCAGACATAGTCAAGCTATAAAATGTCACTCAAATAAAATGATTAATTATGTTGTCGTGACCTAAAATATCTTCATATAAAATTTCGTATTTGATTAAAAACAAAAAAAAATTCAAATCTGTCTAAATATTATAATTGATTGATTGACATTAATAGCAGCATCTAATTTCATGGGGGTGGAAAAGAATTTTCATTGAAAGCCTCACTTTAAAACCTTTCTGGTCGGTGCGCAATTAATCATTCGATTCGATTTATATTTCTGTTATCTTGATGTTGTCACTTTGTCCAAACTATGCAAAGGGCAATTTAAAATATTCCCTTCTATTACCTATCGATATTGGGTTCCTTTTCTATCGGTTCAGGGTATAAGTACGAGTACATGAGGGTATGATAATAAGGAATATACAATTTATGGCAGGTTGACTATTTCCGTGGTTAAATTTTGGAATAATTTTACTTTATGCTTCATTGCAAAAAGTAATCGGATTGCATACTAAATAATTTTCTGCTTTTAAATTTGTTTAACTAAAAGATTGAGTCATGGGAATGTTAAAAGCGTAACATGCCTCACTAGAGCTCTTATCCGAGGAAGACATTGTTAAGCTATTGTAGTTTTCTTAGCTTTAATCGTTCACAATGGATTTTGCCTGGAACTGGCTGAGTGTTCCCCGTCGTCGAACCTGAATTGAAATAATCTTCAGCATTCATCGAATCACACGCAACTAACTGAAACCGTGTTTATCTAACACCAATCACAATAATGTTGAATCACATAAAAATTCCCTGCACCATTTCTTATCATAACATTCCCAGCAATCATCACGCCATTATACGAGTATAGCTTACAGTTACAATACATCACGGAATAGAATACCCTCATATTCGTAGACAATACAAGTACCTATTCGATCCAATGGGTTTTTCATTAATTCCATTAACCTGCTAGAAGCTAGACAATTGATATTCCCAGAGCAATGATCAAAAGTCATTGTTCCCATTCAATCCAATCATATGAGTAACATTACAAGGGATCTGGAGGAGTAGACTAACCACTACCGATAAATGCAGCGAAAATTTTAATTAATGGCCAACAGTCACGCAAAGTCTCATCGAAAATAACTTCGGTAACTTTACTCTCGATAGCTGACAAGCCCTGAAATAGGAACGGAAGGAGGCGGACGTGAAGGTAGCAAACAACTAAAAGAAAATTTCGTTCACTTCAGAAATAATTGGAAGGCCGAACCAGCACGCCAAAGTTCCTAAAGGAATTGCCATATCTCATACCTTGACACGTAATAGGCTCTTCGTCCTCTTGATAGCGGAATAGAAATCATCGGCCGATTGTTAGATTCGAATAAAAGCAACAGAGTGGCCAGTCACCACCATTGCCATCACCATCGCCACTATCATCGTCAAAACCATCGGGCTCGGCACGAATTCTCATCCGTGGGATCTATCCTTTTCGAACGTGACTAATACGAAATGCTGTTCCTTATCAAATCCTTCAAGTTTTATTGTTAGTGCCGGTAGCCCAGCGGAAACTACCCCTTAGTTCACACAGAAGAGCTCTTGTATGTTGAACATATGTCGAACAGCGGAAAAGAGGGTGTTAATGTGGTGTTTCTTTTGCCAGCGCCAGATCCTTTTTAAAGCCTTGCAAAAATCTCCAATTAAGATGCACGGTGGTGTTCGAGGAGTCATCGACTGTAGTGCACTATTAATAGCGAGATTTATGTCCCAAGTACCACACGAAACTAAGGACATTAAAAAGTTTTAAGTGGACGATATCATATTAAAGTTGTAATACGGAGTAAGAGCTATTAATGCTTTTTTTTCATGTGTACGAACGTGACTTTTGATACGGTACAAGGGCTCGATATGGAGATGAAGGTGTATTTTACATTATAGCACGATATCGTCTGCTGTAGTTTTTTTTAAAGTACATAATTCTGCATTTTCTATAATACTTGCGGAGAGTAGCCATATTTTTGTACTCACTTTTATTATTTCTTAAAATACTCCTGAAAGGAATTACTCGTATGGCGAGATCCTTGATTGTGAATAATTATTCACATTATTCACATCGTGTTTTGAAATTGCAGTATTTATAAGTTTAAAAGTTTTGTACTTGTGGTTACCAGGCAATGCAAGTAGAAAGAGAAATCCGAAACCCCAAGTTTCAAATGTAGAGGATTAACTGTCTTAGCAATATGAAAAACGGACAACAGTATTTTTTGGGTACAAGTTCGGAACGCGTTTAATGCTCAGATGCGGTGTAGATTTCTACGCGACTTTATCTTTAAAAATACCGTTCCGAATAGCCTCCTGGCGCAATAAGCTGAGCTGCATCTCAGCATAAAACACATTCCGGAGCTCTAACCAAAAAAATAGTAAAGTTTCAGCCAGATTGTTGACGTAGTATTTTAAATTTTTTTATTGATTATGTTATATATAAAGCCCGTTAATGTAAAAAAAAATAATTCGATATCTCATCAGACCTAAAAAGTATGTCGGAATTCGTAAAAACTGTACACAATCATTTTACACCCGTTTAGAGAATGAATCGCGAAATTGTGATCACATGAAATTAGACCTGAATGACATTTCTGAATTCATTTAAACTTGCACTACATCTTACATTCCCTGATTATAAGCAGGTCTTTAAAAGTCAAACCATATTCGATATATCATTAGACCTAAGACCTAAGAAAACGTACACAACCACTTTACACCTACCCTAGTCGTTGAATACAGAAAATTAAAAAAAAAAGTTTCTAGGCGCTTATGTAAGTTTCTCAGTTTCAACTTTCAAGAATAAGCTCTTCCAGTGATTCAATAAAGAGCCCCTACCTCGTAACCCTGCTTCACATAAAAAAATTATTCTAGCGCTTCTCAATGCCATCCACCTTCAGTGGGTAGGTCTAGATGGCGCCTATTTGTCTAGTGTCAAATTCGTGAAAATGAAATTTGGATCTGGATATCGCTATATAGAATTTTCCTCAGCAATTCTACCCAGTGTCAGGGTGTTTCGGATAGTAGGCTAGAATACACTC
The DNA here is from genome assembly GCA_949128065.1 of Beris chalybata. Taxonomy (NCBI): domain Eukaryota; kingdom Metazoa; phylum Arthropoda; class Insecta; order Diptera; family Stratiomyidae; genus Beris; species Beris chalybata. Next base: position 96,493,682 of record OX421895.1, read on the forward strand.
TCTGAAGAATCTGCCTCCGATGACGAAACAGCTCCTTCGGACCTTGTCCAACACACTATTATAAAAACTGGCCTCTCAAGTGAAATTTGTTCAATTGTCATGTCCTCACGGACTGCGATTAGTCAACAGTCGGGGATTTCGTGTTGGAGTTTCACTCCACTGACACCAGAAAAACAACTAACATTTAATCTTATTCTAGAGAACTTCTATCCTGGCTTTATCTATATATATAAAAGAGGATGTATGTATGTAGGTATGTATATTTGTCCCTATGAACTCATAAACCGCTCCACCGATTTTGATCAAATTTTGAAAACGTGTAGAATAGTCCCGTTATGGTTCCTGTGAAGTTTGGTACCGATTGAATCAAAAACAAATGTTTTTTGGACCTTGGTGGTCTAATTATTTATTTGTTTGTCCCGTACGCTTATCTATATCATTCATCCCATAACAATGAAACTTAAAATTTTCAACTTTCATTTTCTGTTTTTGTTTTTAGACATCTTACACAGCTCTCCAGAGCGAGGTATCCCCACATTAGACTTGCTGACTTTAGTATATTTACATAGTACATCCTAGATGTAACCAAATACTCAAATATTAACTTTCTTAAAACTCTTGCGATTTTTTGTCGCGAGCAATTAGTTATGCATAAGCATACCAACTCTGAGCTAGGAAAAAAGTACATTTGCCTGAAATCAAAATTGTTAAAAATAAGTACAAATAAGTACGATTTTGAGATATGGTTTTTAAATCGAAAAATCTTTATTGGAAATGAAAAAATAACATCTTCAGTAAAGAAAGGATTATTGTTCGATGTCGTTCTGTGTACTATCAGTCGACATTTTATTGGATGAGGCAGCGTCTGTGCGCTGTGACTCTTTGAAAGTGTACTTCTCTTGCGATGTAATATTTCTCAATATCTGCGGCTGCGTTTTTAAGAAATTATAAAAATTCACGCTACCACGCATTTGTATTCCAAATTGTTTTTGACAAGCAAAATCGCTTTGAGAGTATTCACATGAAGCTGAGTGGACTCATTTTTCCAGCCGTTTTTTGCTGATGAAAACACGCGCTCAACTGGTGCGCTCGTTCCAGGTGAGCACAGAAAAAATTCGATGAAACGAGAAAATTCCAAATAAGGCACATGTGCAACTTTCATGTGTTTAAAGACTTCAACCCAACGTTCATCAGATGGTAATTTTTTCTCTTTCCATTCGTCAAATTTTTCGGCAGTGCAATACTTAAGTAGCAGTATTAAGTGAAAACTTTTGCATCATTTCCGTCCACATCAAATGCAGCAATCGCATCCATCATTTTTTCAACTTGTGCCCAGGAAAACATAGCTCGGAATGCCCAATCGAACTTTTTAATACGATCGAATTGTTCATATAATATTATTTTGAAAAACACAGAAAATCAGTACAAAATAAGTACGATTTGAAAAATAAGTACGACAAACTGAAAGTAAGTACTGTACTTACTAAATAAGTACTGTTGGTATGCTTAGTTATGCATATGCTTTCCTATTATCTACTAAATGGTAAAATTGGACTATAGATGTTGGATAGTGGCTGGAGGATGGAAGAAGATGGAGGATGGATAGAAGATGGAGGATGGAGGATGGAGGATGGAGGATGGAGGATAATGGATAGATAATGGAGAATAGAGTAAAGTAACGGGAGAAATGGGATCAACGGAAGGAGGAAGGAAGGAGTTACGATAGTACGAGTATAGCACCAAACAATAGTGAGCGTAGCGAGCGTTGCCGCTGTACGCGGATAGTATGGCCGTAAATTTTAAAGTTTCTATCCTTTGCGGTTTTCGAGAAAAAATCAGAATCAAGTGTTTTCAGGACTATTTTTTTTTTAAAGTCAATCCCTATGGTGATGTAAATGAGTTGAATATATTTTTATAAATTACTATAAGACTGATAAGTTAAGGGTTTCTATATAAGGTTTTCTATACAAACACCGACAAAACCATTTCATGTTTTTGGGATATTCAACTCACAAATGAGTCTATGAAGGGGGTTTGCTTTTGCCACAATTTTCGCAAGGTTTCATCAGATATGAATTTTGGGTTTACTTCCAAGGAATTTTTATATAGCTGTGTACAAACTCAGTTCAGACGGTTTTTCGAAATTCAATCCCCAAGTGAATATAATGGGGTTGTATACGTTTCCACAAATTTCGTTATACCTGTCTATTATGTTTGAATTTTGAAAAGGTTCTTATTGTTGTAGGCTTTTTGTGTGATCGCCTAAAAAATAATTTCAGAATTGTTTGATATTCAACTTCGAATGGAGTGTAAAGGAGTTTTACGTCAGTGGTTTTTATTGAATATATATAATCGGCTAAAAATCGATATTTTCGTTTGCGTTTCGAACTATGACCAAAGGAATTTAAATCGCTTGTTTTCGCCATGGGTGATTGGGTTGGCCTATGTATACTGCTGATTAGTTTTGTATAAAAGATTTTAGTAATGGAAAAATAATCGTAATATGATTGATATTTCGAAAAAAAGGACCGATGAGAATCTGTAACTATACCGCCCGCAAACTACAATATAATCCCAATTCACGAACATACTCATAATAGTAATTGGTAACTGCAAAACTCAACCAAGTGGAAATCCTGTAACCAATCCATCACATTTTAAATAACCGCCAGGCGAAATGACTCACAAAAATCTCACCTTTAATCCACGTGGAATCGCAATCGAGTTCCCTAATGGGCGTAGAAAAGGGGGAAAATAATTCTGCATATTCCTGTACATAAGTAATCGAAGTATTGGTTTCGTCCTGTTACGGATCCTTTGGCAGGCGACACTCGAAGCCGAAGGTATGGGGTCAGTCAGGATTATGATTAACGCGATCAATAAATGCAATAAATGGTGAGGTCGCATATTGCACATTCTTTACCGCAGAGTCGTGGGGGTGCGATAGAAACGTGAGTAGGGCGGGAATATAAACGAAACGAGAATTTTATTTTCGCTTTTCCCATATTTTCCGCAAAAAAAGGAAAACGGATCGGTACTTGATTCCCATATGGAAGGTGATATTCCCTAATATGGTTGGGTGAAGTGAATCGAAAATCCACCGTATGTAATGATATGTGGAGCTGCCGCTATCAATCATCAGATTCTTAGATTAATGGCACTCCGTGTGCACTTCTTGCAGATGGTGCAGTCGTAAAAGACGTTTCATTGATGTTCGAGATTATAGCGGAGGTGGAGTGGAATATTGAGTTTGGCTACATATCGGAGATTTGTGATTGTACGTGGCGGAGGTGTTCTTGAAATTGGTGTAGTTACTGGATTACATTAGAAACGGTAATGTAGATGAAGACCACTTGAATTTGATTATTCATGCAGGTATCATTTGTAAAATATATTTTTTAGAAAAAATCAGAAAAGTTATTCCTTTGATCGTCCAGACTCATCTATAGTAAACCGTAATCCAAAGTAACCCCAACATTTGTAAACAAATTTTCTTGGGAAGAGAAAACAGGCAGTTTTATTAAGTATACTTAACTAACTAACTATAGTTACCTACATCAAATTGTCATATACTCGTATGTTTTTAAGATCTTGGGATATGAACTAAGTGGTTGCGAAAGAGATGAAATTAAAAAAAAAGATTCGCTCGTTTACCAACTTTCAGATTTCAATTATTGGAACTTAATAAAGGTATTGTAGGTAGATAGGTAGGCAGGCTGCCCGTGCGAACACGAATACACTTAGAGCTAAGTTAGTCCATTGTGTTACCACAGGATCATCGGATCCGGTCGTACTTATCAAACCGTTTAAAGTTTGCAATGAAGCGTTTGATTCTTGTGAATAAGAAGTAAGGTTACTAAGGCTGTTGAAAAAGTAAGGTCAAAGATGAGGTTTCCTTCTAGCGTATAGAGCTGGCAGGTTCAGAGAAAATGAAGGACTGTCTCCTATTCATCCAGACAGTCTCCTACTCATCCAGTCAGCTCGAGCCTTTGAGAATGTCGACCTATAAAGCTTGTAGCACACTATACCGACACGACACGTCACAGCACGACACGACACGTCACAGCACGACACGACACTGGCCGGCGTCATACGGCGCTTGATGGTGTCACCGCACATTATACCGACGGCCACCAGCACGATACATCTTAGGAACGTACCGGCCATTCTATCAGTACATCTTTAAATTAAAGCAAAAATTAAAAAATGGAGCTACCAAAGAATTTAATTTTTTTTCATCCATTGCACTTCACTATACAGCATCCAACGACAAACGAACGACGATTTTTTGTATGCTGAAAATAGATTCTCGTACAGTCCGACACGATACAGCACGGCACAGAACGACACAGTGTGGGATTTGCCGGATAGGATTGTTGCCCGAAGACCCCGACCGACAATTGCTGTACAGCGCCGTGTCGTATCGTGCCGGTGCTGTATAAATGTGCGGACTTCCTTACAAGTGTAAGCATTTGATTCTCACTGAAATTTGTCGGTCCGTGCCGTGTCGTGCTGTGACGTGTCGTGTCGGTATAGTGTGCTACAAGCTTAACACAGTATCCGGTCAGAACACCGCCCTTTTGAACAAAGTCAGCCCTTTATTTTAGAGTGTTTATACTCTAGATGAAATCATATGTATGTATATGCCCGATTTCACAGTGGTAGCTTAAGCTAAGGTTTAGTTAAGCTAGAATAGGTAGCTTAAACTATGGATTCGTTTCGACTGATTTCACAGTTTTTTATATCGTGCGGCTTAGCTAAAGTAAGCATAGTGCATAGCTTTTCATTTAGCAACCTACTGTAAGCTTTTGTAACGGATTTGCGTATATTCGATATTACATATGTAGTGGAGTAGCTACTCGGCTATATTTTCTTAATTACACAGTCTTGAATACTGAAAAAATCACAATTGTGACAGTTTGTAGGCTTATTCTATAAACGGAGCTCTCAAATTTGATGGCTTAAGCTAAGCTAGCTCTTAACTTAGCTTAAGACTTTTGCCATTACTGTGAAATCGAAGATGTTCCTAAACCCAAGCTTAAGCTCCACTCAGAGCTTAAGCAACCACTGTGAAATCGGGCAATAGAGTATTATAAGTTTGATCCAGCCGAAAAATATGTAACGCATAGAACAAGCACCGGAGGAAAAAACTTACATATTATTTTTGTTTATTTCTGGCCAAAAACCTCAAATCCGTTTGACGTCCGTCCGTCCGTTTGTCTGTCCGTTAGCACGATAACTCAAGAACGCCTTGACCTAGGATCTTGAAATTTTGAATCCGAGTGTTTGGTTGAATTTGTAAGGCTAAGTTCGTTAACGGGCAAAATTGTCACACTCCTTCGGGTAGTTGCCATACAAAATATACTTAAAACACTACTATTTTGGTTATTTTTTCAATTTGTTTTTTTCTGTTTTACCATTTTGGGTGACAAACCTGTTAGAGGGGGCCATGGCTCCTATGGCACCCCGTATGACCGCCACTGGCACCGAACGTTTCGTACTAAAACGTTCAATTTTGCTTCAAAATGCTTCATACAAAAACGGAGCTTGTGGTCTCCAGAATTTATATCTCCATGGACGTACGCTTCAGTTCCTGTATCACCATTTTCGGGGGCATATGGCAGAAACATCGCGCTGTAACTGTTTCAGAAATTCCGCGTGATAAGAACATGATAAGATTCGAACCCACGACTTTAGTGCTTGTCTCTCATACAAGAACTGATTTTTATATCCCTTATCTTAATATCATTTTGCAGGACTCAAGGGCGTCAAAATTATCTGGTTTAGTTCAAAGTCTTGTATCATTTTAACTTTAGTTTGCAATACCAAATATCACGTCGCGCTAAATGAATACAATATTGTACAACGACTCACTTAGCAAGTTCCGTATGTCTTTTATTTGGACAAACATTTTCTGGTGCATCGTACGACATTGTGTTCGGCATGAATGCTTCCTTTGAATACGTCGGATTATTTGCAAAGGATCAAAAACGATTCTTATAAAGGATCGTATTAATCAGACAGCAGCCAGAAGCAGCAAAGTGAACAGGACAGAAGGCAGATGTCCGACCATGCAGGGCCTCACATCAATAAAAACCTATCAACAAATAAAGATCTTGCCTCAGGCAGCTTAAGACGTCCGTCGAGATTACCCATTGTCCATCAGTACTAAATCCTATTTTGTACCTGGATACCTACCCTAGAAAATGTATGGCATCCTGTGTCCTGTCTTACTTCAAGTAAATTAATTTTGCATTCACTCCCTTTCTAATTTTTCAATGAGATGTGCAACCGAAAATGGCCACGATGGAGATGCCCTTTTACGGTTCACTTTCAAGCAGTTTTTTTAGTTGAAAATCCATAAATGGTAGGTAAGATACTCGAATTTTTTTAAACGAACTTTTGTTCTCAAATTTGACCGGGAGGTATTGTATAGCATAATGCAAGTTAAAGATCTAAATTTGCGGCCCATGTGATTGCTTCTTTTGAGTTTTGCTGTAAAAAGGACAAAAGCGGATTTTCGACGGGTGCAGCCCTTAGTAATTTTCGCATCCATTGTACGTCGGATCGGTAAACCGAAAACCACTTTAGATAGTTCAGTTCGTATATATACAGTAACGGACAAAAGTCTACGGCAACACTTTATATCGAGGTTCTGGTTAAATAAATCCATTGATGCGGATTTTTTCAGTAACTTAAATATATTTATAAAAAAACAAAAACAAAAACTTTTCATAACAAACTTAAAGGTAAATTCATAAAAACATAAAAAATGAATGGACAAAAGTCTACGACAGTCAGTCCTGGCTGGCTTATACACAAGAAATTTCCAACTAAACGTATTGAAATTTTTAAAATTATTTGCTGACTTAATACTTGACTGGAACCCCTTTTAGTAGCATCAATTACTTTTTCCAGACTTCGGGACTTAAAGACGACTAAATTACCAGTTTCTGCGGATGTAATTTTCTCCCATTCTGTAATGAGCGTTTCCTTAAACAAATTTTTGTTTTGTATGTAACATTTCCGAATTTTCCACTCCAGTAGCTCCCATACATGTTCTATTGGGTTTAAATCTGGGTTTTGGGGAGTATTAAGCAGCCTTGGAGCGTAGGACAACAACCAGTTCTTTACGAAAATGGCTGTTTGCTTTGGATCATTGCCTTGTTGGAAAATCCAACTCCCTCCAAGGCACAACTTCTCAACTGATGGGGTCAAATGTTGTTCCGTCAGGTTCTCCTAAACATAGCGGTCCATAGTAGTTTCAACAAAAGCCAATATACCACCCAAAATGTAGCGGTGGCTCTCCGAACCATAACATTACCTCCACCGTGTTTGAGAGTATGAATCAAATTTATGGTCTCTCTTCTTTTTCCTCCATATTTTACCGCAAATATTACTTCCGAAAATGTTAAATTTCGACTCATCGGTAAAACGGACTCGATTCCAAAAATCAATGTCCTTGTAAACATGGATAAGATATGGAAGAAAAAGAATACGGCTTTAGAGACCATAAATTTGATTCATACTCTCAAACACGGTGGAGGTAATGTTATGGTTTGGCGAGCCATAGCTGCATTTGGGGTGGTAGATTGGCTTTTGTTGAAACTACTATGGACCGCTATGTTTAGGAGAACCTGTCGGAACAACATTTGACCCCATCAGTTGAGAAGTTGTGCTTTAGAGGGAGTTGGATTTTCCAACAAGGCAATGATCCAAAGCAAACAGCCATTTTCGTCAAGAACTGGTTGTTGTCCTACGCTCCAAGGCTGCTTAATACTCCCCAAAACCCAGATTTAAACCCAATAGAACATGTATGGGAGCTACTGGAGTGAAAAATTCGGAAATTTTGCATACAAAACAAAAATTTGTTTAAGGAAACGCTCATTACAGAATGGGAGAAAATTACATCCGCAGAAACTGGTAATTTAGTCGTCTTTAAGTCCCGAAGTCTGGAAAAAGTAATTGATGCTACTAAAAGGGGTTCCAGTCAAGTATTAAGTCAGCAAATAATTTTAAAAATTTCAATACGTTTAGTTGGAAATTTCTTGTGTATAAGCCAGCCAGGACTGACTGTCGTAGACTTTTGTCCATTCATTTTTTATGTTTTTATGAATTTACCTTTAAGTTTGTTATGAAAAGTTTTTGTTTTTGTTTTTTTATAAATATATTTAAGTTACTGAAAAAATCCGCATCAATGGATTTTTGATTAAGGCTTCCAATTAACCAGAACCTCAATATAAAGTGTTGCCGTAGACTTTTGTCCGTCACTGTACATATAGTTACGTAACCGATAACGAAAGATTTATTGTCCTTATGTTTTTGACTTAATTTACTAAATGATTGAGGCGTAGAAAGTCTTTTCAACAACAAAATAACCGACTCTTGAAAAATTAGGTGCATCCTGTTTTCAGACTTTTGTATGGTGGTGATGAAGCGTACCTAACAGTTTTACGTAACGGCCCATTAGTCAGACAGGGTACAATAGTGCATTACGCCGATTAGTAACCACAACTCGATTAACCTGGAGGCCGATGATGTACATAAATCGTTTCGAAGCTATACAAACAATTTAGAGTAAGATCTATCCCATATTATTTTTTGGGATTTCGTTAAGGTTATTGGAGAAAACTTTACCCATAGCAAGAAGTCATACCTTGGCTTAAGTCATTCGCAAATCGATATCCAGTTGGTCTCTAAGGCCCGGTATTTCAATGTAGAGTTAACTTGTTTGGGGATAAACCCCCCCCCCCCCCCCCCCAATGATTTGCTCACCTAGTAAGTTATATTTTTTTTAATTTAGCAGTACGAAAAAGTTAGAATGTAGTAGAGTTGCACGAAAGTCTGTGAAGACATTTCAATACTGCTTGATTATTGTTGGTCTCTAATTTCCAACTTCATTAGTTTTCCAGTTACAAAGCGTGCGCAAGTGTATACAAAATATTGTCATATAATGATTTTATGAATATGACTTCAAAAGAAAGGATATTATCGACCGATCACTAGCAATTATGGACTGGTGGTCGATAAAAAAAAGTTGAATCTCTCTACTAACAATGATATTTCTTCAATGTGAACGATATACAAGTAGGTTGTAGCTATCAACGCTTATGAATTCAAGCATTTGGGTCATTCCATCAAGAATTGTCAAAAATGATAAAATTTGTGACTTACCATCACCGATTCTTTTGAAAAATTATGTAGGTACTAGAAGAATTAGTGAGGAAACAAATACCATATATGTAATTGAATTTTTTTTTTTTTTTCTCATTTTTTTGTGTTAGTTATAGTATGTTAAAGACTACGCAAAAATGGTATCTGAGTCCTCTGCGAAAATTCATATCGCTGGTACTTAGTTTTTATAGTAGAATAATAAAATAAGGCTTATTTGAAAACGCAACTTTGTCGCAATATAAAAAAATACGAATAAAAATTATCCTTGGAAGTTTTTTCTCAAGGATAACTATTTTGTCCTTTAACCTTGAATAAATCAATCACGATTAACTTGGGATCTCAAGAGAATCGGGGTCAAAAAATCTAAGAAAATTGGTGGTTCTCAATTAAGGCTAATAATAATAATTCTTAATAACAATATTAGACTTTTTTGACTCCGATCCCCTTGAGATCCCAAGTTAATTTTTTGGTGTGTTTTGAAAAACAGTATAACCGAGAAAATATACAAAAGAAAAGAGTTAAAGATACACATTTTGAGATATTCAAGGATAAAGGACAAAATCGTTATCCTTGAAAAGGAAATTGTATTTCAATTATTTTTCTCACTAGTTCTTCAAGTACACAAATTTTCAAAAGAATCCGAGATGGTAAGATGGCAAGATGGCGATTCTTAGTGGAATGATCTATTGTACTTTATTATTTTAATATAACAAAGTGTAGTTATCGAAATAAAAAAAAAATTACAAGCAGACACCAAAAACGCAAAAAAACATTTTTAATCTGTCTTGCGCCAAATCGTTTGAAGAGTAGAGTACATATAATACGTTTTATTTACTATCGACAGATCATCGTCGATTGATTTCGTCCGTTTCGTTGCCGTCTTTTTCCAGATTAGCCTGAAGATATACATATGTACCTATGGAGTTGTGTATACTTTTCAAATTATACTCCGTAATTGGTATTCTGTCTGATTGGCGTTCTCTTTCTTGTGTACATTATGGCAGAGTCAAGATTGACAAATACCTCCTCAGCACTAGGGAAGGATCTTGCGAAGATGTTTACATATATCGTCAGCGTATCCCACTAGGAAATTTGTGGAGAACTCGGTGAGGGAGCAAATATAGAGGTATCTACTATCCCTCACAATGGAGGAAAAAAGGAGATTAATAACAAAATTATGCAGAAAAACGTCATTTCTCTTGTTTTGCTCCGTGTGGATGAAAATGGGACTATATGAAGACCATTTTTGAGTTTTACTGCAGAACTAGTCCCATTAGAGATCTCGTTTTAAGGGGAGAAATACCTTTACAAAATTTAAAAAAATCGATTTTTTTTTTTGCATATTTCGAAAGTATGATTTTTTAAGAATATACTGTCCAAAGGATAACTCGAAATATTGAATATTTTCGAAATAATCGCATATAGTTTAGAGCGCGGCGACAGCATGCGGTATTAGAAACGACAAAATGTTGAAACTTTAAACGCGATTATCTCGAAACTACTTTTTCAAAAACTGCTGCAGTTGTAGCTCAAAAAGATATCGACCGATTTGGATGAAATTTGGAGAGGTTTCTCTCAGTAGTATTACCGGAAGGATATACCTAAAATTTGGAAGGTAGCGTGTAAATAAATAATTTTTTGGGGGTCAAATATGTCGAAAAAATGGTCGAAAATTCGACCTTCCAAGTAAAATGGCTCCCAAATTTTCAATTTTGCACTTTTTCATCATTTTTTTGGTATATCCTTCCTCTTAATATGTCAGTAAACGAAAGAAACTTATTTCATCCTTTTTAGATCAAAAGAAAAAAAATGGCAGCTGCAGCACTTTTTGATGTCGCGAGAAACAAGCGTCCGAAGACTCTCCATAAAGCAGCCATTTTGTTGGACATCCGAAATTTTTTTTTTTTTTTGTTAAGTTCAAAGTTATAATAAACTCATATCCAAATTTCACAATGATCCAATTATTTTATCCCTTCTAAAAAAAATCCCGAAAAATGCCTATTTTTCACGTTCCTAAAGGTATTTCTCCCCTTAAGCTCCCTTACAAGTATTTTTGAATGCTTTCTTTGAAGGTATATTGGAGATCTGATTTTAGCGGACATGCTCTTGCAAAAAGGAGGTCAAATGGAGGAGAAAACGAGGTCTCCAAACCTCCCTAAGTAGTCCGGGGTTAATCATTGGATGCTTCCATTTCCTACTGTAGTAGTAGTAGTGTCCCATTGGTGTCGACCAGAGTTTTTCGGATGACACACTCTAGTGCCAAGTTGAAAAGTATGTTCTAGCGACCATCTCCCTGCTTTAAGCCACATTCAGTTCGAAAGCTGCTTGTGGAATCGTTTTGTATTCTTTGTAAGTTGAAATTTGTTCAGTGGGTAAACCGGATGAATCCTTTAGTGACTTCTTTTTTACGGTCAGTTGAGATTTTAGATATTCTCAAACGTTTATACTGGAAAGCTGAGACTTGAAATTTATATAAAACTTGAATAGTTCTTAAAATGTGGTCGATATTGATGAAGAGTGTGGGTGTTAGAAAAAACAATATCTCCGAAATGCTCGAAAGCTGAGACCGATAAAGAGATATTCCAGAGTCTTTTTCGTAAACGGTCAATGCCGACAGTGAAGCAAGGAAGTGGGGGAATTTTTCTAAAGAATCACGTCTCATATTTCAAGAACTGTTCGATAAAAGCTTAGAATTTATACGGGAAAAAAATTGTAGCGTTTCCGAGTTTCATATCTCGAGAATCGCTTATGGTATACAACTAAAACTTGGTAGGTAGAGCTATATTTGTGGCAAGTTCGAAAAATAAGACTTTTATTAGGGGCATTATGGTGGTACAAAGAGAGTTATGATAATTTTTGCACAATAGGAAATTGGCTTTGTAGAGCTCCATTACTTAAACATTTTCCCAATTCTAATATGAATCTTCTTTTTCTTTTATTGTAATATATTGTTGTAAACTTATTTTGATTATAGAATCAAACAACTAATTTCAATTTTGTTCGCCTTCGTTTATTTTAATTCGCTCAAATAATATCTCCTTTTTATGCAAAAACCACATGAACATGAACTTAAGAACAGTACATTACCTCCTCCAACGATCTAGTCGTTTATTCCTAACGCCTTTTTCTTCACGCTAGTGTTTTCTTCTTATTGCGCTCATCGACATCTTTTGAAAAGGGTCGTAACAATATAATATCAACTGCTACTATTATTAATAACTACTTGTAGATAATATCGAACTTAACTGGTCAATTTAAAGTTCAAATTGGTCAATATTAAAATTTTGGTTTCTGGTGTGACCACTGCATCAAAATAGCAGAAAATAGCTCATCGGATTGGGACGTATCTTTCTGGAAAAGCTGTGGGAGAAAGTGATATAGCCAAATTAAAGGGAAACAGCCAGGGCTCTTAACCCACTAGGACATGAAAACGATAATGTGGACCACCTTTGCCAAGAACTCGTTTCATGTTCCCTATACCACGAAAGTTTCAAAATACCCATAAAGAGGAATGCCATAGTCGATGGTGGCTGCAATCAAAAACAACACTTTTTTAGTTAGCGCAAATGTGCTCTATCCAGGTATCGAATCGACTTTTATTTCAATAAGGTATTATACTTCGTCCTTAATACTGAAGGACTCCAATTCTGTTTCAACCAACCCACAACCTTATAGCAACACGTAACCTACCATTAGTGCCAAAGGTCGGGAAAATTTTAAAGTAGACTTTAGTAAAGAAGCTGTAAATGAACACAATATGAATGAAGGCGTAAAGGATTAGACCAAGAAAGCCAGTCGACATTGTCCTGCTGACTCAATCCCTTTACAGTCGACATGATCGTTGAAATTAAACTTATCGCTAAAAATATATAGCCAATTATATGGACCCAATCGTCAATACAATGCGTTGGGCTAGCAAAGGGAGGTCAATTTATTTTAATGTACGGATAAATTATCACATAATTTGTCTACAAGTTTAGCTAAGATTGGAGAAATCTCGGCTCAACCTATCCATGTTCAGAAAATCCCGTATATCAAAGGGTTAGGATCTGTGTGGTAGCGACGGTTATAGCACTTACTATTTCAGGGATATAAATCCAAAATCCGAAGATGTTAATCCAGGACTGAAACGCAAGGCGAAATTATTTAATAACCAAGTCAATGGGCATTTGTAAGAAAAGTGTTATTATGGCGATCGACTTTTACACAGCAATTAATTGCCGTTGTGAGTTTACTGGGAAATGGGAATTTTTGTTGTTATTAATTAAAATTCTTTACGTTATCTTCAAACTTTGACATGTTTGGCCGATCAATTCTCAAAACTTTTCACACTGAAGCTCCAAGAGTTTTTCGGGTTTTTTTTATTGTCACAATAATGTGTGTACGAACTGGGACCGATCGCTGTTTCATATATGTATATTTATTTTATTTGATTTATATAGACTTTTAAATATTCGATCAAATCTCCCGACTCAAAGTTTCAAGTAAACTAAACAGATTCTCGAGAAGTCGCGGTTGTTTGTCCACGACCGACAGACAGAAATTAAATTTGGTATTTCTGACCATCACTGAATAAAACAACTACCATCCGAGGCTCGTGTAAAATCACATTCTATGCGGAAGCACGTCATATCTTTCTAAGAATCAGCCATTCTTAATCGGTGGTTCGTTCCCAGAAAAAACATCAGTAAAATTAATTTCTTTAGTGAAAGATCTTAACGCAATGAATATTGTGTGATTTCGCAGTTTTTCAGAAAGTCGTCAGTTTCTGCGATCATTCTTTGAACAACTGATTTGGAGAAAGACATACATATAATTTAGACTAGCATAACAATATTTTGATCAGGCTTGAAAATTATGTGATATCATTGAATCTTATGCCATGTTTCCACTGCCACGAAATCTCGAGATCTCAAATCTACTAGATGAACCATAGAAGAAGACGACGATTGTTACTAAGCAATTCTAAAATATCCGCTTTATTTGTCCATATGTTTTTGTAATATTATGTTGTATTTCTTAAAACTTTATTTTTATTCATATGTTACATGTTTTATCCTTTTTCAAATTTTTTAACTATAGACACATATTCACACAAAATTGAACAATTTTTTTATCAACGATTTCTTTTCAATGTTTCTAATATTTTAATGTTTATCTTAAGAACTAATTTGCAGAGCTCACTGGTATGATCAATTAATGAACATATTTGGTTGAGTTACAGACTTTACTTTATTTACTTTTAAACGCAATTATTTATATCGGGCTAATAAAAATTGACACCTCATTTATTTAATTGTTTATTTAAATCATTTTTATCAATTAATGACTTGATAAATAATATTGTTTATTTACTGGAAGTTTAGATTTAATGAGAGATAAGTACTTGCAAATGATATTTAGAACGATTATATAATGATCTATACAATTTTGTGTTTCAATATTGAACTAGCCTAAATTTTCTAGTTATTTTATGTGCTTGAAATTGTTCTAGACTACAGTACGAGTATGTATGAACATGATGCTGCATGCTGGTTGAAATTTAACAATTTCCAAATTTGGATGCGAGTCTACAATGTATTACGCGTGTGTTTTAGGAACTTTTCGTCTATCAAACTATTCATCCAGTAAACAAACGTTACTAAATTTAAACTGAGAGCTGTAAAAGAAATAAAAACGAAAGAATATTGAAGGAAGCATATAATCACAAGTAGTACAATTTTCACATAATTAACATGTCCTATTTGCTATCTTACATACTTAATTATGGGAACGTATAGAAGTTTATGAGTCCTGAATACACTGTTCAATAAAACATAGGCAATATAATAAGACATACATAAATCAATATCGAGCTACCAAAAAAAAAAAATGTATATTTACTTTAATAACGTTTAGTCTCTCTTTAGGTGGATGATATAGAAGGAGAAAAATCGAAAACAAAGACTACATAGTCGTAGTTATAAATTACATTGTATTGTATAAATTAATTAACTTAAATTCTATTAAATATAATAACATATGCACTGATAAGTAAAATAATAAAAAGAAGTTGTCTCAGAACTCCAAGTTTCGATAAAATGTTCTCTTTTTCAATTTATAAATACACAACATTTTTAGTTTTAAATCGTTCCTCTGAAATATATTAATGTTGTTATCCATTGTTACCGATAGTATGAACAAATTTAATATGTTGTTTATTATTTTAAATAAAGTTTCTCACTAAAAAATGACGATGGCATCCATTAATATATTTTGTTTTCCTTTAAATCTCTTTAGTTTCGTTTAATTTTAATATAATATAGATTTATGTTATTTATATAATAATCTAGACTTTCAACCACTACTGTAGTTACATCCCTAAGTGTGTGTTTTTTTTTCTTTCTTTTTATATTTTTACTTTAAGTATTTCAGTATCTTATGTTGTTTCCAAAATCAAAGTAATCAAATAAAGGAAGTTTAAAGGGAGGAGGATTCATATTTTATACACACAAATGTCTTTTTGTTTCTTTTTGTAAAATTGTTATCATGTTCGTACTTTTCATATATAAATATCACACATTACTATCGGTGGCTACAGCGCCAGTAAATGAAAATGGTTGCGCATTATTTACAATGCCGGCTCGATCACTAGTTGTTGTTCCCGATAAACCTGATTGAACGGCTGCATTACGCATCTCCTCGGCTGTAGCTCTATTAGGAAATAAGAAAAATATTTATATAATTATAGGATTAGCGATATGAGTAGATGATCATGCTAAATTCGTGTGGATATGTAAAATATTAAGCGGTAGTGGTGTCAGTTCTAATAAAGTCTACATTATTTAAAAACAAACCAAAACGAAAGAAAACTAAATAATAGTCAGTGTTGCATATTTTTGTGGTATGTGATACCTAAAATTAAAATACAGTCCTGAGCACCGCATTTATTGAACAAAAAAAAACTAGTCCTGTCTGTGGATCCCTTTTTGTTTCCAGGCAAAAATGGATCAAAAAAACGCCAAATGATGATTGTGAACTGAGTATGATGAGATGATCACATCAACAAATTTTGATATCTTTTCAAAGAAATATATAATTTTCTTTTATGTGAGATAGCGCCTGACTCTTCTGGGCGACAGTTCTTTACAGTGGCAAAGCATGTACTCTGCGTTTTTTTTATGTTCAACGCATAGTGTGATCCCGCGTAGAGATTATCCATTAATAAATTTTCATTGACCACTGTCAATTTAACCGAATACATACTTGGAAATTTTTGTAATAACTAATAACAAAAACATTTCTATACTCTAGATGAACATATAGAGTATTAAAAGTTTAATCCAGCCCGAAAAGTTTGTAACGCATAGAACCGAGCCTCGGACGAAAAAAAGTAATAAAGTATTTTGTGTTTATTTTTGGCCAAAACCCCCAAATCCGTTTGCTGTCCGTCCGTCCGTTAGCACGATAACTCAAGAACGCGTTGACCTAGGAAGTTGAAATTTTGTCATAGCTTGTAAAATAGAAAAAGTAAGACTAAGTTCGTTAATAAGCGATATCCTTCCACTCCTTCGGGTACCTCCCATACAAGAGTCCTTAAAACACTTTTTCACAATTATTGCTCGAATGCTTTAAGTTAGGAACTTGAAATTGCATACTTAAGGTTTACAATGTTTAAATCGAAAGTTCCGAATATGATGCAAATCGAATGAGTCCTTCGTGTAGCAGCCTAGAAAAGTCCTTCAAAAATGTATGCTTGTTACTGAATCCACTATAACTCCAGAACGAGTCAAAGCAGGAATTTTAAATTTTACAGGAACTAGTTTTATACCAAAACCAAGACGGAGTTCATTAATTAGAGCCGTCCGTTGACTCCTTCGGGTAGCTATCATACAAAAGTCCTTAATAAACATGTTCACCAATATTGAACGATAACTTTAGAACGCTACGACTTTGAAATTTTATACACATTAATTTTGTAATAGTAGCTGCTGTAACTATTAATATGAAAAATATCCCATAAGTCCTTCATGTAGTTGTCATACAAAAATTCTGTAAAATGTCCTAGCTTACTTTATGAAACTCATAAAATGAAAAATCGAGTAGCCACTATACAATAGTTTGTACCTGTAAGTAAGTCATGTAATAATTGCTTTTGTACTCCTCATTGTTTTGATATATTTCGAACTAAAATATAAATCGGAGTTCAGTATTTCATCTAGAGTATCATACGATTGGCTTGCAGCCGATCGTGACTGCGTTATGTTTATGAATTGAATACTTTAAATTGGACTCACTTGCTGAGATTTGTACTAGTTTAGTAATGTATTTTTTTACTTTATATAAAGATGACCGACATCGTAACATACGTCGCCACTTTATAGTAATATAACATCGACTTGCGCTCGTCTTTTCAATTGACAACCTTCTAATTTCGCCCAAATCGCATGCCTTCACTAAAGGGCATTGTACACACGGACCGACTGGTTTGCAAATCTAATTGCAAAATAATTTCAAACTAGTCACACAACAACTAGTTTGCAACCAAAATTGAATCCCACACGAGTGCCACTGATTTTGGATCAAGCTCTTTAAAACAATTGTTTCCTTTAATTTTTGGTGTAGGATGTGCAACCATGCAACTAAACCATTTTACGATTAAAAATACAACTACATAGTTGCAAACTGATTTCAAATCGACTCGTCTGCGGACTCTCATTGCCATATCATATATCCATTGCCTTACGCAGCAGGGCAAGAAAGTAGTTTTAGGCATTCTGAAAAATTGAATTAATCTTACTTCTACAAGTTCTTGAAATAAATCCATAAAAACCGGTTCCAGGACTTTGAGAAATTAAACAGCTGAGGGTGTGTAAAGGGTTGTATGCATTTCACGAGATTATTTATCATTTAGGTCTGATTAGATGTCGAATGTTCTTACTTTCACGCGGTTTTTATATTATTCCCCAAAAAAATTTTTTGCATATCAACCTCTAAAAGGATTGTAAGTACATGTTTTCACGAATTTCGTCATATCTCTTAGATCCGATAAGAAATAGAAGTGAATCTTATTCCTCAGGCTTTCTATGTAATGGTCTAAGAAAAATTTCAGAAGTTTTAAATATTAAACCCCCAAGGGTATATAAAGGTGTCACGTTTTCAGAACTCTCTTAGGTCTGAGTTTTTACTTCTACGGCCATTTTATATGATCGCCTAAGAACCAATTTCACGATTTTTCAAAATTCATTAAAAGTGTTGGTTCGAACATCAATGAAAAACAACTGAATAGAATAATGTATTGTGCCGCAGTCTAGTCTTTTTTTAGTGTCAAGAGGTTTACATAAAGAAAAAAAGAACAAATTAATGAATTCTTTAACTGGAGTTTAAACGAAAAATTTAATATTAAAAAAACTGAAGAAAATGTGATTTCAAACACTTCATGTTTTATATGATTTCCTAAGGTGAACAGTAATGCAGATATTTACGATCTATATCCATCCAACTCTTTGTTAATTGATAGGCCGGGTGTAGTGCAGTAGTATTGTACTAGGCTTGTGTAGTTCGTAAACGAACTACACCTTTTCAACATGTATTTCAGATTATGTAAATTGTATTTCAGAATAGTGAGTTGTATTTCAGATTAGGTAAATTGTATTTCAGAATAGTGAGATGTATTTCAGATTAGGTAAATTGTATTTCAGAATAGTGAGTTGTATTTCAGATTAGGTAAATTGTATTTGAGAATAGTGAGTTGTATTTCAGATTAGGTAAATTGTATTTCAGAATAGTGAGTTGTATTTCAGATTATATAAATTGTATTTCAGATAGTGAGTTGTATTTCAGATTAGGTAAATTGTATTTCAGAATAGTGAGTTGTATTTCAGATTAGGTAAATTGTATTTCAGAATAGTGAGTTGTATTTCAGATTAGGTAAATTGTATTTGAGAATAGTGAGTTGTATTTCAGATTAGGTAAATTGTATTTCAGAATAGTGAGTTGTATTTCAGAATACGTAAATTGTATTTCAGAATAGTGAGTTGTATTTCAGAATACGTAAGTTTGAATTCAGAAAACGTAAATTGTATTTCAGAGTATATCAATTGAAATTCAGAACACATATTACTTAACATTTAAGTTGATAATCGAAATAATAAGACTTAATTTCCCACTTGCATACTTCATAGTGTATGTGATTAATCGATTCAACTTTTGTGTTACAAATAGCCACATTACCTGACTACTATTTTCATTCTTAACCTTTACAATAAATTATCAGACGGAAGCACCAAAATGTTTTTTTATTAAAATCAGATTTGGCTCATGTCTCCCCAAGGGCAGGGAGACATGATCCACCTTGCCGGGAGATTTGATCATTCGAGGACAATTCGTGAACAAATAAGTAAAATAACAATTCACACAAGTATATTTGCATTTTATACTAAATTACAACAAATTAAAAAAAATCCATACATTATATTGATATTATATGCTCTTTTCAATGAATTATAAAATAAGAAAATAACAAAAAAAAAGAAAAAATAATAAACTTGCGCTTTCATTGTAAAGAAGCAATGCAAAATGAAACTAATATTTCAAAATTTTCTTTAATCTTTGACCTCTGATCTTCTTTATCATTTTTTAGTATTTTTTGCTATCCTGGTTGTTCAAAGAACCCTATGTAGTAGTGGTTCAAATCTACCGCCCAGCACTTTCCCGACTTCGATGCAGTTTCCCAAAAAAATATAAACAATAGAATAATAAAACTTCGATTGTCTCAAACAGCGATAATTTATGGTGCAATTAAGATCGAATGTCTGTACAAATCTTTATATGTAGATAAAGGAATGGCGATGATATAAACAAGAAATTTTATTTTTGCCTCTGAAGCAATAATTCACGTTTGCTTCACTGACGGCAAAAACAAATTGCCGATTATCATCTTTTTCTGTGACATGCAAGTAACCAATGATCCGTATCGCGTGAACCTTAACCCCCCATCCTGAAGGGAAAATTGAAAGAGATATTTCAGGTGGTTCATCTCTCCCATATGGTCAAGTCTCCCGGACTCCCCCTATACTTAATGCGACCTCAATACAATAATTACGTTAAATGTCAACATTCTGATAAAGACTGCAAGGGTACCTATCTGATATACAATTTACGTTTTCTGAATTCAAACTTACGTATTCTGAAATACAGCTTACGTTTTCTGAATTAAAACTTACGTACTCTGAAATACAACTCACTATTCTGAAATACAATTTACCTTATCTGAAATACAACTCACTATTCTGAAATACAATTTACCTAATCTGAAATACAACTCACTATTCTGAAATACAATTTACCTAGTCTGAAATACAACTCGCTATTCTGAAATACAATTTACCTAATCTGAAATACAACTCACTATCTGAAATACAATTTATATAATCTGAAATACAACTCACTATTCTGAAATACAATTTACCTAATCTGAAATACAACTCACTATTCTGAAATACAATTTACCTAATCTGAAATACAACTCACTATTCTGAAATACAATTTACATAATCTGAAATACAACTCACTATTCTGAAATACAATTTACCTAATCTGAAATACAACTCACTATTCTGAAATACAATTTACCTAATCTGAAATTAATATTATATAATCTGAAATACATGTTGAAAAGGTGTAGTTGGGAAGAGCGTTGCCATAAGTGAAATGAACGAACTAGAAAAGTCGAGAGCTGATAGACAATTAACACCTACTAGTACACTGCCATACCCGGCACGATTTCTGACCTCCTATCCCTAAACTGACTAAACTGTACTTTACAGTGTATTAGAGGCTAGCTTCCGAAGTCCAGTTTGGTATGTGTAAAAAACATACTGCAGTCACGATCGAATCGTATAATACTCTAGATGATACAGAACTATTACGTGTGTGCATGTTGTATGTCCTTCATTAAGGAGTTTCACTGTTTAATTTTATATCTTGAACTGGAAAAAAATATCCTTTTTTAAGGACTTTCATATGGGAGGCGGAGCAAGGACTCACTCGATTTCTTACATATTCATCCTTTTCCTTGGAACCATTCAAAAATTAATGTGTACAAAATTTCAAATTTGTAGTTTGAAGCGTTCAAAAGTTATCGAAAAATATTGTTGAACACGTGTCTTAAGGATTTTTTGTATGGAAAGTTCCAGAAGGAGTAAAAGGATTTAGCTGACTAGTAAACTCGAACTTTGTTTTCACTCAAAGCAAAAATCTGTACAAAATTCTGAATTCATAGCTAAACGATTACTTGAGTTATAGTGAGTTTCGATATTTTTATGGCAGCCCCTCGAAGGACTATTAGGATTTTCTTCATAATCATACAGTTAGCTCCAACTTTTGGAAAAATAACACATGCGAATTTTCAAAGACCTAGGTTAAGCCCTTCTCGACCAATATTCTTGAACACGTGTTTTAATGACACTTTGTATGGCAGCTACCCGAAGGAGTAGGACGATTTTGACCGTTACCGAACTTAGCCTTACAAATTCAACCAAACACCCAGATTCAAAATTTCAAGATCCTAGGTTAAGGCGTTCTTGAGTTAGCGTGTTCACGGACAGACAGACGGACGGACGGGCGGACGGACGTCAAGCGGATTTGAGGTTTTTCGCCACAAATAAACAAAAAATAATATATAACTTTTTTTCGTCCGAGGCTTGGTTCTATGCGTTACATAATTTTCGGCTGGATCAAACTTATAATACTCTATATGATTTCATCTAGAGTCTAAAAATAATTTCATTCGCCTGGTATCGCGAATGAAATCATTTTTTTTATTATTATATAAATGAAATTAAAAATTATTTGTCTATGGATCTTTTCGAATATGACCAGAAAACGGCTCCATAGCGGTTCATAAATTTTACTACATAAGTAAAGAGCTCCATGCATATGCGATAGCTCAGGCTGTCTTCGGCAACTGTTAGCACTTCTAATTTCAGAAATGATAGATTTAGGTTATAAAGTCGTAAGGCTATTTCAAGTGGAAAGAATACTGTTTTACCACAGGCGATTTGGAATCAAGACTAACATGTGTACTGCAACTTTTATCATTAAAAAAAATTAAACAAGGTGTTTAAGAAGGGAGCACCTTTATTAGAGCCACACAAACCAAAAATTGTATAAACCAATTCAAAATGAAGAGCTTGTTCTCACAAGCTTCAGTAAATTTCTACATACATACTAACTTTGTAACAAACAATTTCTACAATTTTATTTTGGAGACGTGCTGTTTTTTAGGAATGATAAATTTCTACAGAAGTTTTATTCGTCAGGCTTCATCTTTGTAACTAATTTTAGATAGTTCCCTAAAGGCAGCAAAACCTTTAGGA
Organism: Beris chalybata; assembly: GCA_949128065.1. Classification (NCBI taxonomy): domain Eukaryota; kingdom Metazoa; phylum Arthropoda; class Insecta; order Diptera; family Stratiomyidae; genus Beris; species Beris chalybata. The sequence goes on from OX421895.1 coordinate 96,516,214, forward strand.
TGGAATGAGGAAAGCTTCCAAACTTTGCGAAAAAGTATCTGGTTAACGCCATAATCTTTCTGCATCAGCAAAGCATTCCCTGATGGTTGGGAGCATTCGCTGATGGTTGGGAACAACATTACGAGTAAAACGTCTTGGTAAGTCTTGGCTGCTGAGAACCTTCCGAGAAAAAAGCAAAGGCTACTATTCAGACGTAAGAGCTTTATTCAAGTTAATTGATGTGACAACGGTTTTTCACTGCTTGGATGTGCAGTTCTTACCGAAAAATTCGGAATCCATATCCCGAGATAACTGGAACTTTCACTTAGATTAATCATTTAAACCATAGAGCTATATGTATAATGGAGATAGCGTGCAGCGATTTTTTTGAAGCCGGAGGTTTTCTCGCAAAGGACAGGCGATATTCACTATGCTACTATCAGCATCTTACTCACATGTATGTTATACTACGGTATTGAAAAGAAAAAAAACCCAACCTTTAAATACTTCGCTACTATTTGCATTTCACTGCCACCGGGCATGAAACGCTCCATACAAAAATGTTAAATTTTGCATCAAAATGCTTCAAAGTGCTTTATACAGAAACGGCGCTTTGCGATCTCCGTTAGTTATAGCTCTATGATTCAAGCATACAGCTCATATTATTATTGATTATTTTAAATGTATAGAATTCAGTAAACACTTCATTGATTACACTGTTTTCTCAACGCAACCTAACCACAGTCATAAATACAAAAGATCTACCCTTCCATTACCAGTATTTTTTGTCGTTTTTTCTCTACTTTTTTAATGCAAACCAGAGAGTTTTAATGTAACAATCTCTAATTAAAATTCTATAATTGTTAAATTTAACCAAACTTATTTCGAGCTCAGTTTAACTTAGCACCTATCTACGGTGAATAATCAAAAACAATATTTTACGTGCTTAAAATTCCATGCAATCTAACAAGGTATAAGAAAATCTGATAGTTAATGAACTGATATAAGGTCGAAAGGCGCTTACACGATTTTACGTAGAATATGTAGTAATTTTTTTTTACAGGTGAAGAGATCTTATTATTGGTAGATGTTAAATATCAACACATACGAATGGTAAGACGATGGATGTCCTTTCTCGAAGACATTTGATTGAGGTATAAGTCTTGCACATAAAATGATATTTAATATTGTTGAAATTTTACGATATGGTGTGACGACAAACAACTTTTAAAAACTAATCATGAGCAAAAATTGATGTTTGTTACATTGGAAGAGTGGTTACGAAATGAAATAAATAGCTGACTGGCGAAAAACGCGAGTGAAGATGATGCCCAAAAAATCTAATTTACGTTGGACGCCATACATCAGGGTCTTCCATTAGTGTTGTATGTTGATCAGTCGATGGAGGACCTTGTCCAGGGGACATTGCTGTTGGTGACGCTACGGCTGCCATGTCTTCACGCGATCCTCTATTTTACGTGTTCGATTTGATTTGATTTTTTTTTTTGTATTTATTGTTAGTGAAAGCATGAGTGAAAAGAAATTTATATATTGGTTTTATTAGTTATTAAATTGTTATTTAAGTATGAAAAGTCACACTTGAAAACTTGTTAAATCGTGGAATATTTTCCAGTCGAATTAATTCCATTGCTTGTTACAAAACAACTGGAAAATTTTCCGTTTAAAAATCAATCTCAATTTCACAAAAGATTCCGAATGAAAATAAATAGGTTACCAAAAAATTTATCATAAGGAACTCAAAACTCACTTTTTGCCAAGTGCCATCATTCCATAAATTATACCCGTTCCAAATATTAATCCGGATCCAAAAAGACTTCCAAGACCGAAGCAGAGCAAAATTGGTGGTATAGCAATTCTGAAAAGGATCCGAAATCAATAATAAACATTAAGCGCAAAATATTAAAAAAAAAAAAATCTTAGCAAATACGTACCCGCAATAAAGAGCTGCTCTGTTCCAGTATGGCCTTTGGTCGGCCTTCTCAGCTATCTGTTGCACATAATCGATGAACATACAGCAACATGGAGCCTCGATGGCCATCACAAGAAAGCCCGCTAGCATTTGTACAATTCCCGATATAAGGCATGATATATTCAATGTAATTATGGATAAGCAATTGTAGAGGCCGAATAAAATTGCAACTGTAAAGAAAATATTCGTGAAAGTAAAAATTTTTTGGAGTATTTTTCTTAAGATACTTGGAGGCCAACCTTTAATACTGTACACTCACATGCAACATATCAACTAAACAGCCAACATACGAAGTGAGTCCTTATTTGATTTCGTTATTGACACTAACACTCTCTAATTGAAACCAAAAAATGCAGACATTTTTCATGGCTGGGATGAAGTTCTTAATCTCGAAAAGGGAAGAGTACCCGACATGACACCCGTCTAGGATCTCAATTGGTTCGTAAATATAAATGTAAAAATGTAAATCTTATTTCCGAGACTGAGACGACAGGGCCTCTCTCTCTCCTCTCGGCCAACGACGAACGACGGACGACGACTCGTATATTTTTATTATATTTTTTATTATATTTTTATATTCTTACATTGTTATATTATACTTCTATTTCTTAAACGGAAGGTTTTTTGATTATTAAGGTACCCGCAAATCCCATGTATATTATACATTAAAGCATTACTGTCTTCTCCCTTATTCTGGAGTATTGCACAACAACTGCACATGTCATTGCCAACAACTCAGAATAATATTGAGGCTTGAGATCATCAGTACCAACCTATGGTCGGCACAAACATACTGGTGTAATAGAAATCGTAAAAGTTCAGTATTTAGAAGTTGTGTGCTGTCATACTGCACTCGCCATCTAAACTTCGTGCAACCGATAAAATAAAAAATATATAAGATTCTTTGATGTGTTCTTCCTATTAACATCTTTGTAGCTAGGTGGAACGCTTTTGTGTGAAGCGCCTTGAAGCCAGTTGGTAATGAAAATAATAATAGTAGCCTAGTGCCAAATTGTTATTGTTTAGCGTGTTCAAGCCCTGGATATAATATGAATTTTAGTGAGATAGTAGCCTAGTGTTAACTGTTATATTAAACCGTCCGGCTGCAAAGCAGTCGCTGTTTGTCATCTCCAGTGCATATAATGCACGTTTAACGCTTGTATCTATAAGCTCGGAGAGAGTCAAGTTCTCGCACATGTCATAGCTAAAACATTTGATACAGTTTGGCAAAATGCCTTGGCGTTTCTAAGCTGGATGCATTTATTATAAATGTTTCTTGTATTCGATGCATTAAGATCTTTGTTTCGGGACATACTATATAGGTTCCATTAGATGGCGTTTCATCATCTCCATTCCCTCTCAATTAAATGGGACAGGGTAAATCGAGTAGAGTTCATTACTCGAAAAACACAAGCCTCTCATCTTTCCCTTAAACTCGACACATTGGAGCCAGATCTTATTTTCGATGGTGTCACATTGAACACTTCGGCGCATATCCACCTTCTGTGATTGAATATTAGTGAAAAAAAAACATAACGTAGTCACGATCGGCTCGAAGCCAATCGTATGATACTCTAGATGAAATACTGAACTCCGATTTATACTTTAGTTGGGAATATGTGAAAAGAATTAGGAGTGCACAAACAATTATTACATGACCTTTTACTTACAGGTTGAAACTATTGTATAGTAGCTACTCAATTTCTTGAGTTATAGTGAGTTCCGTAAATTAAGTTAGATTATTTTACAGAATTCTTGTATGGCAAATACATGAAGGACTTATAGGATATTTTTCATTTTAATAGTTTTAGCTGCGACTACTAAAAAATCAACGTATACAAAATTTCAAAGTCGTAACGTAACGAGTTTTAAATTTATCGTTCAATATTGATGAATACGTGTTTTAAGGACTTTTGTATGACAGCTACTTGAAGGAGTCAACGGATGGCGCCAATTAATGAACACAGTCTTGCTTTTGATATAAAACTAATTCCTGTAAAATTTTGAATCCCTGCTGTAACTCGTACTGGAGTTATAGTGGATTCTGTAACTTGCATACATTTTTGAAGGGCTTTTGTAGGCTGCCAGGACTCATTCGATTTGCCCCATATTCGGAAATTTCGCTTTAAACATTGTAAACTTTAAGTATACAAAATTTCAAGTTCCTAACTTGAAGCATTCGATCAATAACTGTGAGAACGTGTTTTAAGGACTCTTGTATGGGAGGAACCCAAAGGAGTGGAAGGATATCGCCCACGAACTTAGCCTTACCTTTTCCATTTTACATGTTCTAACAAAATTTCAACTTCCTAGCTCTACGCGTTCTTGAGTTATCGTGCAAACGGACAGACGGACTGAAAGACAGACGCACTGATAGCAAACGGATTTGGGATATTTGACCTCAAATAAACGCAAAATAATATATAACTTTTTTTCGACCGAAGCTCGGTTCTATGCGTTACAAACTTTTCGGGCTGGATTTAACTTAAAATACTCTTTATGATTTCATCTAGAGTATAAAAATGGGCAGGCGAATACGTTGCACCGCTCGTAGAAAGGGAGTGAATTTTGTACGCATAAAGAACGTACGTATGTTACATATAGGCCCGTAGAATATTATACGTAGAATCGCAGTAAATATTCTACGTCTAGTGCTCTTCCAAACTATACGTACAGACTTACAGAGCGGCCGCGGACATCGTAACCCAGAATTCTACGGTGTTTATTTATCCGGCTTTTATTCGGCCATTATTTTCGTATACCTAGTATAATATGTAACTTTGCCCAGCAGGCAAAGTTGTAGATAAGTTATAGAGAGTCGCTATCATGAATCAAAGAAAACTAGATTGCGACAGTTAGCGAAAAAAATAGTAAAAGTTCTGCGCATTACGACATCAAGAGCCTTCAGTTTCATTGCACATTAGATGTTTAGCTGAGAAAGTGGGAAATCTATTCAAAAGGCTGCTAGCTTTTTTAGCCAAAAATGATAAGGAGTAACAAAAATAAAGGAAATAAAATGTTTTAATTTACAGAAACGTTAAATACATATTTATTACAATTATGTGACAGTTTTCCTCTTCGAACGCTCTTAGTGACTTCACAAAAGGTGCGTATGTCGCAATCTATTTTTCTTTGATTCATGAGTCGCTATCACTGTTGCCGATGAGGTGTAGAGAGTAGGCTTGCGCATATTAGTTCACTATAGTGACCGATCATTTTCGGTTCCCGATCTGTCGCGAACTAGTTCATTCTTTTAGTTCAGTAGTTCGCGTGAGTTCAGTGTAAAATCGTGTAAGAAAATGTGACGACCAAAAAAAACCCTCGTAAGGAAGTATACGGCAATTCATGAACAAAAACCAAACAGGGGCGGGAATGACTGCGAACAAGTTTGTTCATTTCACTTAAGGAAAGGCTCTTCTGAACTTGTTCGGTCGCGAATTACACAAGACTAGTAGGGAGTCGCTATTTCTGTTGACTATAAGGGTGTTGAAAATCGCAAATTATTTATTATAACGCTCTTCGGACGTGTGGACTTTTAAACAGCTGGCTACAATCACAACAAATTAACCAATAAATTAAATGATTAATCGAAACCAAGAGTATAAAATGATCAATCGAATAATCGAACGATAATAATCGATTATTTCAATCATTTGATTAATCGTTGCCATCTCCAATCATTTAGTGATGGTAAGGCAGTAATTAGTACAATTTCATGGAATGGCCTTTCATTACGATTTGCAATGTACCACCCAAGAAACAGCAACAAGGAAGGCATTGCTACTGCTCTATGTCGCAGATACAGGAGTAAGAAAAACTGTATAAATAGCTGTTATGACCACCGATAAGGCATCCACAGTTTTCCTTAACAATACGCAATAAAAGTACCGATCAAGTAGTCATAATATTTCGATTGTACTATCTTTGAATTAATCAGAACACAAAATCGAGTTTTATTTGAGATGAGATTGAGCGCACTACTACAAAGAAAGGAAAGTGGCAGGATGTTTAATGCTCTCACGGAATCTTAAATAGTACGATGCTGCACTTCATTGTTCGAGACGGTGGTAGCAGAAAATAACTGACCCTGCCCTACTTGTCCTAAAAACTACAAATAGACTCTAGGTCATGGCCTGGCCTCGAAGGGTTTCAACGGTAAAAGGCCTTCTGGAAGATCTCCATCCAAGCGCCATGAACCCAGCGGAGTGATGCAGAATCTGAGAAATGTTTTAGAATGGGAATCACGCAGTAAGTTCATTGGTGAAATTAAAAGAAATGTATGTGCAATCAAAAGTTAGTAGGCAATACGGCACCCAGTTACAAGAGCAAACGAAGGTTCGGTTGCGATACGTAACGCAACATTGTTGTCTCAAAATTCAATGAAAAAAAACTAATTTTTACTTTAACACGTCAACAACAAACTGAAGAAAAGTAAGTTACACATCGATGAGGAAAGAAGTTGTGGGCGGATAGAATCTACCGAAAACAATGAAAAATCGATCGATGTAAGGAGAATGGCGAGTGGTTGCTGGAGCGCGTTAAATGTCACGTAAGACGGTTGAAATTCTAACTTACAGAAGGCAGCAATAATACCGAGCCCTCGGCCAGCGTACTTCAGGTACCACGGAACATCGTCTCGGGGGATCGCATCCTGTCCCGGTCGGGCCATAAGCCCGGCAATTTTTTCAGCGAACGACTGCAACAGAAAAAATCCATTTCAATAACAAAACGCAATTTTGCACGGCTTATCGCGTTCCCCAATGCACCGTGACTCATTTGCTTACCATTTTATCGGACTAGTTCCTTCCTAATCGCAACAATTCAAAGCACAATGAATTCGGCAATTGCCACAGAAATTTTTCTAATTTTCTCGTCGTCAGATGAAAAACTTTTGACACTTTTGATATGTGTACATTGCGCACACAAGCGCACATAATCGATTGGTGTGGGTAAAAAGTGACAACTCAATTTTTGTGTTGTCTGCCTATGGCAGTACCTTTTACTGTATGAAGTGAGCAGCCAAAAGGTGGCAGCAGGATAGTTTGAGTGAAATCGGTAAACTGCTGTCACTGGGCCGGATGTAGAAATGTAACAGAAACAAAGATTGGTTTTTAAAAATCGTTGGAGAATGCTCTCTGTAAACTCTCTAAGGCCCGGTGTTTCAATGTAGAGTTAACTTGTAAGTTGTCAGTTAATCAAAACCACTCGAGTTAACTTTATATGGAAATACCAGACCTACAAGTTAACTCTACATTGAAATACCGGGTGTTGTGCCCAGCCAAATTATACCATCCGACGTTTGCATTCCCTCTCGATATTATCGTTTAAGTCAGACAAGTCGTTCTTCCCCTGACGCATCAAAATTATTCGTCATCCATTCAGTAAAAATTGCTACAATAACAACAACTTAACAACTCGACCGTAAACATATCGAATTGCGATTCTCGCCCTGAGGTACGGAATTGTGACGTCACAGCTGGGAGTTCCGCACCGGAATAACCTTTTCTGCTGAGTCATAACATGTCGCGTGCCACAGGTACTGGGTCACAGGTACCGGGTACCGGGTCGAGCCACAGGTACCGGGTCGAGTTGATACTTTGTTCGCTTTGTTTCTCGTTTTTTTAATTGCATTATATTTTTTCCTCTGCGCGATCAAATTACAAATATCGGAAAAAAACGCGACCCCCAAATGAGCGCATTGCACTTTCAGTTGGTTGCATCATTTGTGGGTCACTAAAAATTGCCGATTGTCTTGATCGGCAAATTCTAATCGATCGGGCTTTTGCCATGGGTTGAACGACTGGCCCACTTACAATTAGTATAGTTAGCGATAATTTAGTATATAAGATTTTCCATGTTAGTATTAAGTATCCAGTATTCTTTAATCAACCAAGAGGAAACGCGCACTTTGCTCAAAAACATGTTCCAACTTCCAATTACTTGGAGATGAAACCGTTTCAGCTTCGTCAATGGTTTTGACACAAAGACAAATTTTGCGCTTCTTTACATCTACTCAAAGTCACTCACGGTGTACAATTTACACCGGCGATGTCATCGGACCTAATTCTTACGAGAACACCGTGGGTAACGTGGTTACTGTGAGTGGTGAGCGATACAGAACCATAGTTACTTACAATGACGCTACAGTCCAAAACGAACCTTGGCCTCCTGAATGTGCTGCCTCCAGCCTTCTCACTTTTCCCTTTAGTTTGTGTTTGGGAATTCTTCCGTCATCTATCCGCTCCAGATGACCAGCCCATTGTCATCACCATCATCAATGGCGCGACAGCCCAAATCGGGCCAGGGCCTGCAGGGTACATTGTCGAAAGTCATCTCGGTTCAGTACCCGCGTCCACCAACGGATGCATCTAAGAAGCGATCTGCAATCTTGAGTCAAATGAGTCCTCGTATCTTTTTCGCGGTTTTCCCACCGGTCGCTTGCCATGAGCTCTACCTTTCATTGTGCGATTGGGAACTCTTCCGTCGTCCATTTGCTCCACATGACCTGCCCATTGTAGCTTACGGAATTTTATAAGAGTCGATGCGGCTGGGTCGTCATAGATGTTATACAACTCGTTGTTGTACCGAATACGCCATTCAGTGCCTTCTCTTACTGGTCCCAAAATTCTTCGAAGAATTCGTCGTTCAAAAGCGTCTATTGATTTTTCAGACGCTTGGGTGAGAGTCCACGTTTCACTTGCATATAGTAGCACAGGTCTTATTATGGTTTTGTATATGCGAAGTTTGCTCAGCCTGTGCACTTTTTCCGATTTTAAGATCGGGAGAACCGTGAAATATGCCTTATTTGCTAGTGTGATCCGTTGATTTACTTCGTCCCGTTCGTTGCCGTCTCTTACAAGGTGTGATCCCAAGTATGAGAAATGATCCACATTCTCCAGGTTGTAGTCCCCCACGGTCATATTTTGTCTAGTTGGCGCGTTTCTTCTTGTTTGGGTCATGAACTTGGTCTTACTCTCATTGACCCTTAGCCCGACATCCTTTGCTGCTGAGTCTAGACAGTGGAAGACTTCCTTCGCGTCTGGAACGGATCTGGCCATGATGTTTACGTCCACCAGCCCATTGTAGCTTTTTAAATTTCATGAAGATCGATACTTTTGGATTATCGAAAATGGCGTTCAGTTCTCTATTGTATCATGTTCTCCAGATCGAGTCTTCCCTCACAGATCCCAGCATTCGTCTAAGGACTTTTCTTTCAAAGGCGTTAATTAATTTTTCGGACACCTGGGTCAATGTCAACGTTTCACTGCCATAGCATAGCACAGGTTTTATTCTTGTTTTGTATAGTTTAAGCTTTGTTTTTCTGTGCACATTTTTGTTTTTTATTAGACGGTCCTAAGCCCGGTTGAGGAAGAAGGAGTGGTGTAGGACTAAAGGTCTTATAGAATTATTTTTCCAAATTAAAACTAATGTAAAAAAATCGCAAAGTATATTTTTCACAAGAAGAAGCACCAAATATCTGCCACAGAAACCTATGTATGTATGTATATACCTTCATGGCAAGGACATCATCCGAACCGATAAAGTTAAATACATACTTAGGATTAACATAAGTTCCAAAATTAACCATAACTTAAAAAAAGGTCTGAAGATAGTATTAAAACTAATGCTCCGCACTCCGTTGGTATTCGACTTTTCGATTATACTTAAAATCAGCAATAAAACTTATACTTTTACAAACAAAATTACGAAAATTATCAGAAAAATTCAAAACCTCATGTGAATTGTCTGTAAATCCACTATTAAAAGAATTGATCTAGTTAAAAGTTATTGTGTACATATTAAAGTTAAGTTAGTTGGTATGTTAGTTATAATTTAGGACAGTTACCTAATAATCACCCGTATTGTGAATGTCGCGCTCACGTCACTTCGATGTCGATGCGAAGTGTCACGTCGATCGAAAAAAGCGATTGTGTAACTCCATCGACGTGACTCAATGGCATTGCCATATTGATATGAGTGTATCAGCTGTAAATTGCGAATTTAAGGTTTTGTATGTCTTCGTTTACAACTATGACGTTATTTTTATGCAATATCAAATCCTACATTCAAATTTAAGATGCGGATAATGCTTTTTTCTAAAGTGGAAAAGCTATACATCTTGTTCGGCCCATTTTTGGCTCTCACTTCTGCTTGCATCTCGTGACGGTAGTCCCAAAGAATTTTACAGTGACGAAAATTGGAGCCGTATTTCTTTAATGTGTGTCGATCTACACCACTTTTAATGACGATTACTTGTTGCGAATCCATCAAAATAAGGAAAGAAACATCTTTTTGTCAAATCTATACTTGCATTTTTGCATCAACGTTAATTTTCTTCAGGCGTCACGGACTCGGAATGTAATCGACGAAAAATGACGATCAAAGTGACAACGCTCGATGACAATCGACACTCACAATCGCCTTTTCATGCGCCGATATCGAATCGTCATCGAAGTGACGCGACGTGACAATCACAATACGGTCGAATGACTATTTTTTTTTTACAATGGTTTTTAACTTTCCCTTCATATTAAATAGAAAAAATCGATAGTTTTACAAACAATAGAATGTATCTAAAGGTCTGTCAATGTCGTAATACAAAATCCTAAGAACACACATAAGACGTTGTTACGAATAGAAGAACAATCACACGAATACCCATGACGCGGCATTAAACCCATCAACAATGCAAATAAATAAATTGAAAACCTACGCCCCAACGAACGGAAGGATGATAAAAACCATAATAGTGTGATTGAAAATTCTCAACATCGATATCGCATGACACAGCATTATAAAAACATTTTTTCTACAATAATTTATTAAATTTAAACTTAGTCTGGTATATCAAGCGAGTCTGTATAACTAAGAAGTCGCATTTTTTGTCCATCACTTGTAACTAACTGAACTCCGTTATTTTCGTCGCTCTGAAAAAGTTCGGTTTGATCAAGTCGCATATCAACTTGATTCTGTATGTTCAGCAAAACTGTTTGAATATCATTCGAATTATTATCGTCATTTGTCAGGAATACATTGGTATTTGTTAACTAAAAATTTAATAAAGAAATCAGATCGATATAAAAATTAATTGAAACAAAAAGAGAAATGAATTCTTACCTCCTGATCTCCGCTATAGCTCTCGCCAAGAACCATCGACGTTGTAAGATCATTCTGTGCAACGGAATCAGCTTTTATATTGTCAATGATTCGGGTAGAGTTCTAAAAGAAAAAACATTACTCTCCTTTCATAGAGTTTGGCAACCAAGTTTTACCGTATCGTTAACAACAAATAACGTTGTTTTATTGCCTATAGGATTGTTCGGATCCTGATATGTGACATACACCAATTGATTCGAACCCATGTTATTCTGAGGTAATGCAGTTGTATTATTTGAATCCAAGCACGAATCGCTATCTACCAGACTCCACAAAGTGCTATCACAAACAGGATTCGAATTCGATTCGCTAGGGATTAAGCTTTGCGGTCCAACCAATTCATCGAGTGCCTTAGTTTCATTAGCTATCCACTCATTCAACCTTTTCTTGTTCTCGTGGACTTTCAAATGCTTCTTTAAATTCGACCGATCTGCAAATCGGCGAGGACATTCTGTACAAGAATACGGCCTTTCTCCGGTATGAAGACGAAGATGTTTTCGCAGCGCGCCTAGCTCAATAAAACTTTTCGAACATACCTTACAACTGTACGGTTTAATGTTGTTATGGCGGCGTTGATGATTTTTAAATTCTTGTAATTGTATGAACGATTTATCGCACATTGTGCATTTTAGTGGCTTATCAGTTTCGTGCCGCTTTACATGCATTCGACACTGCGAACTTGTTTTGAATTTTCGTCCGCAAATCTGACAAGCAAAAGGACACTCGCCGGTGTGAATACGCATATGTTCTTGCATGTTACCGTATTGACTAAAGGCTTTTGCGCATACCTTGAAATAATAATAATAAAAATCGTTATTTTGGCTGAGTCGCTAATAGAACTTACATAAATACTGTTATAAAACTAATGCATTCATGGCAAGTGAACCACTGATGGAATCTACGTTTTGAGTGTTATTGCAGTCGACATTTATTCGATATTATAGCGAACCAATATTTTGGAGTCAATTTTTTTGAAAAAACGCGGCGTTGAAGTACGAACTACATTTTGGAACCTCCGACCGTACGGAGTCAGTCGACATTTTGTGCGATTGATGTGTTCGAAGACCATCGAAGACGTTACGCCAGGTAAAATAGAAGTCACGAGATTATTTTGTTCAGTCCATTTCGTGGAGAACAGTAAAATTTAGGCAGACTTTCATCACCTGAACTACGGCAAATTGGAACGCTTAGCCATCCAACTTATTTTTTTCTTGTAAGAAATATAAACTTCACCAATTACAATGGCCATCATAGTCTTAGCTGTGTGACTGCATTAAAGAATAACCCCCTTTTCTTCAAAAAATGAGTCAAAACATCAGCCAAAGGTTACCAATCGACAGTTTTAAAGACATTCAAAAGCCTCTTAGCTGATCAATATTTCAAACATTGTTGGGTCGTCGCGAGTCGCTGGCAACACAATTTCGTTCGGACACATACGGAACAGAGGAACTGCCATTGAACGCAGCCCAAAACACTTGCACCAATCGAGCCACACGAAAATTGAGAAAAAGAGTTTGACAGCTATTGGGAGATGCCGGAAGGAGGGTCGAAAAATAGGTCACGAGGGAAAAGAAAGAAAAATTGAAACGATCCCAAGCTCAATTACAATTGCGTGCAATTAAAAATTCAAAGTATTGTTCGAAACAATTGCAAACAAATTTTGGCGATTCGGTGTGAAGTGTTTCAAAAGTTCGCGCTGAAAGTCTGTGGCGATACATATGCAACAAAAGAATCATATGTAATCACCGAACGTTTCGTGTGGCTTTTCAATCGCAACGGCGAAAATGGAATTGTGCTAGTGAGTGCCGGTGAGGAGCTCCAAGTGTCGTGTCGTGCGAAATTGAGTGAGCGCGTCGTGCGGAGGGTGCTGAAAAGTTCTTTTAATTTACTAATTTCGGGGGCGTTAACGCCACTCTTCGCGAAAATCGTGCGTTTAATTGCGATTGGGTTTTTTTTTACATCGAATTCATCGCGCACGGCCCAACGATTACAGAAAAAAATTTCCGTGCAGTTACGGCTTTGGAGGGCTTTATGGCGCGCAAATACTTTCCAATTATGGACAAAAGAATGCAGCCAATCGTTTGAAAAGAAAAAAAGATTTCCCGCTTAAAAGAATGACAACGAACATATATAGAATTGTCGCGAACATATATAGCAAAATTTACCACGTGTAAATGAATTCAAAAAGAATGAAAAAAAAAACAGAAAAAAAAATAAAATACAGTTGGAAACGAACGAATAAGAATGAGTTAAGGGATCGAGAAGGATTTTTTTTGAGGAGGTCGAATAGGAAAATAATGAAATATGCAAAGTAGAATAGGAAAATGATGAAATATACAGGGTAGAATAGGAAAATAATGAAATATACAAGGTGGAATAGGAAAATAATGAAATATACAAAGTAGAATAGGAAAATAATGAAATATACAAGATAGAATAGGTGAAAGATGGCATGTATGAAATAGAGTAGAAAAAAAACAATGGAATTTACGAAATGAATTAAGTTAAAATACGTGTACACAAATTAGGATTAGGGTACAGAGATAGGTAAAGGTAGGACAGACTGGAACAAGAAAGGATGAGACAACGCAAATGAAGGGGGAGTTCATATTTTTTTTCTTATATATTTTTTTTTTCTTATATATTTTCTTAAATATTGTTCGGCTCGATTTGTTTTCGTCCTTTGAGTTTTTTTCTGCTTTTGTTTTTGGTTTTCAGCATGTTTTTTTTTCGGTTCCTTTGCTGTCTTAATAAGAAAATGATTAAAGGCTAGAAGGCCGATTCTAAAGTGAACCCGAGCGTGTAAGCTCTTAGCCCCAAACCTCTAAAAGGGGCCACGACGCGAAATGTTTTAGAGGACAGTCGTGGCTGAGGTAGGGTGGGCAGAGCAGGGCGCTATTAACACCAGAGCGCCCTGACAAATCGCGGAGCTGCGCCATCCAACCCCTTCTTGGTCTTTCACGACCAATTGGGAAAATAATCCCAATTTTTTTATTTCCTTGGATAAGTCGGCGCTGATAATTCTTTTGTTGTACAGGCCAAGGGTTTATGGTCGGAGTTCAAGCAAGCACCCCCCCCCCCACACTGCCGTAGCTAGTCCCGGCCGCCAGCAAGAGCGTCGCACCAGCTGAACTCAGCCACCAATTCGGACTTAGGTGGAATTGGCCCTTCTGTCCCGAACCTTCCTTTTCCTTTCGACTATTTTGACTTTTTCAAGTCGAAATAGTCCTTCCAAGGCCTTAAACACAACAAATGGCGCCCAACGTGGGGCTAGCCTAAGCTACGCTACGTGCACAGAGCGTAGCCCATCAACACGCGCGAGCTCTGAAAAATTCCGTGCAAAAAGTCGATGGGCAAAAAGGTCTTAAATTTCGTCGTTCTGCGACAGTATTTTCGCCTGAACGGCTACAAAAAGCCTAAGTGTACAAACTTTTCTCAGTTTTATCAGCAAACCATCTTATTGATCTTGGATGGAGACAATGTGGAACGATCCTATTGACGAACCGTTTTGGCAACCTTTAGGCGCCAACTCGGTTCCATAGGAAAGGGAAACATTGTCTGTATGCAAGACTGATTTGATGTAAGTTGGGTCAGACTTTATTTTTTTTTTTGCCATTCCACTTTTGGTTCGTGAGTACCCAACTGAGTGCTGGGCATGCCCTGACTTAGCGGGCGTGTCGTCAGACAGTTGGGAATCATGCTTGCGAAAAATTGGTGAGTTTGGTTGGAAAAGGTATCGTCGAAAATTTGCTAAGTACCTTACTTCCTTATCCTTCCTTGTAGAGTTCCTTTGTAACGTAGAGTATTTTCTTTTTGAAATAACGTAGAGTTTTTTTTGTATATAAAATTTTTCTAAGTCTTTTGTTGACAGATTTTAACGTAGTTTTTTTATTGCTGATTTTGATTTTTGCTTGCTAAAATTTCCCACTTTTTTTTTTTTGCATTTTCTCATCGCGTTCCAGATTTTCCCGAGAGGTCGGAAAAGATCAAGTTCGGCTTCGCGATTTGTTCTGCATAGAGGGGAGGGGAAAGGTTGCGAAAGCGTGAGGGTTCATTTTTTTTAAATTCAAATACGCTCACATACATATAACAATTCTTTTAAAATATCGTTCAGAGGAAAAGAAAAAGAAAAGGAAAAGAAATTTCAAGCTACGCATACAATTGTTCTTTCATTCGGTTTTTTTTTGCATTCATGCGCATCGATCATTCACAATCGTTTGACCATACAATCAGTGGTTCGGTATAATTTTTATAGTCATAAAGTAACACATGCATACAGCAAGGTGTAACAATCGCACGTACCCACCAAAACTCATACATTCATTCAACATTCGTACAGCGTTCGTTTTTTTTTCTCTTTCAATCATTTGGATTTAACGATGCACACATACAAACGTTCATTATAGAATTACACAATTATTCAGTCGTTCACCGTTTTTTTTGTACATCCAATCGTTCATTCGTTTTTTTGTGGTTCGAACTTTCACACAACGATTTGATCTTGCATTTATTCATTAAAAATTGCGTATTTATTCATCACTCAATCGTATTCATGCGCTAAAAATTTATTCAATCGCTCAGTAATAGGATATACAACAAGGATTCACTCAGTTTTTTTTTCTGCATTTACTCGTTCATTAGTTCAAACAGGCAAGTGTTTGAACTCAGTCTACACACACATACAATCAGTCGCTTTTCATTTTCGATATACAATATACAATCCATCGTACATTCTAATTGATTGTAACCAGTCACACTCAATCAGTCGCATTCGCTCTTTCGATTTGACTCACTTCGTAGTACCCACATAGTCTCTGAGTCATGCCACTGTCACGATCGCCGTTGGGGCGAAATGACGAAATGTGCACGATGTGCCAACATGTCGTGGGGGGCGAAGACGAAGCGCGGACGAAATGTGGGCACACTTTCCACCTGCATTGTGTGGAGGAGTGGGTGCTGCGCCACAAAACGTGTCCCAATTGTCGCCAGGCACTGGAGCCGCAGGACTATTGGACCGTTAGGGGCGTGGAGGGCGCCACAGCGAGAACCGGAGCCGTGACACGCAGCAGAGCGAAGTCAGCGGCCGGCGGACTTTCACCAAGGCGGTTAAATCTTGATTTTCCGCTGGAAACGGTCGGCGGTGGGGTCTTTTACGCCCCTGACGGTTCAATTGGCCAAGAACAGGGGGTGAACCAGCTTGTACATCCAATCCCACAATCACCGGAAAGGGTAGTAGGCGAACGACCACGTTGGTCCGATATACGTGACACAGGTATCCCAGCTACGACGAATCCAGTGCCAGGGCGTACACGTTCGCCAGTGGTACGAACTGAGCTGGGAGTAGATCAACTAATAGAGTTGATGAGACGGGTTTTTCGGGAAGAGCAGGCGTCTCAGAGACCGGTGGGGGCCCATTATTCGGCAGCAGAGGGAGGCTCGCGTGCTGGGAGGGCAGATCAGCGGACCGGAGCGGCCGCGTCGGTCAGCGATCGCGTTAGCCACGGCCCAAATCATCGAATAAGAAATTCCTACAGCCCATTAAGGCATTGGCGTCTGCGTTTTAACGGGGATAGCCAACTCCTGCGCGCAGAGGAGCTGATTTTTCGGGCCGAGACTCTCGCGATGAGCGACTTGCGCGGCAATTTAGATCTGCTGACGCAGGGCTTCCATCTGCTGCTGGATGGTAGGCCCAACAAGTGGTATTGGTTGTGGCGTCGGTCCAACAACAATTCATCATGGGATACCCTGAAGGTATCATTCTTGCAGGTCTGGGGAGAGCGAAGTACGGATTGGGAGTTGCGGAAGCAGATGCTGGGCAGACGACAAGCGCCACACGAGCCCTTCATGTCGTTCGAACAAGACATGACGGAGCTTCGGTCACTGCTGAGCGCTCCCATGATTGAGTCCGAATTCGTGGCTCTGGTGCGCGGAAATCTGGTGGGCAGCACACAGCAACAGTTGTGCTTCCACTCTGTACTCACTATGGACGAGTTACGTCGGCTTGTAGTGCAGGTGGAAGACACGCGAAAAGCCACCAGACCATCCCCTTGGAACCAGGCCAGAGTCCACGAGATACATGAGCCAATCGTGGAAGAACATCAGGATACGACTTCTTCCGTCGATTTGGCCGGACTATCGAACCCCTGGATCTGCTGGAATTGCAGGAAAGAAGGACATGGTTATCGGGAGTGTGCGGAACCTGCGAAAGGCATCTTCTGCTATGGATGTGGTCGGGCTGACGTTCTAAAGCCCAACTGCGTCCATTGCAAGGCGGGAAACGGCCGAAGGGACGGAAGGACAGCGGGTCCCTCCCGTCCGAACACTGCATCCCGACAGCAGTAGGAAAATTTGTTCACAACCCCAATTCCACGTCCCAATTTCATCTAGACCTCCCAAATAAAACAACTTTACTCAATTTTTCAATCCCTACAAATACCCCTCCAAATTTTAATACCTTACCTACAACATTTTCTGAACCCAATTCCCATCCTTTTAACGTAAAATCATCCCAACCCAATTCCTCAAAATTAAATACTCCGCACGTCAAAGTCTTAAAACGAGGAAGCGATAAGACGGAGCCGGCTGTTTCCCGGCCTGGAGATGACCTTATCGCAGAAGAACATCCAAGACGACATTCCCACCATCCTCACAAGCCTTACCATCAACGGCTAAAGGAATATATGGAGGCTCGAGAACGAATTTTTTCATCTACTCCAGTCGCAAGTGTTGATCAAGTATCAGCACTAACGAGTGGATCTGGTCGCAGAAAATCAATCTTGCGCCTTCGTACATTCTGGAGGATGGTGCGTGAAAAAAAGAAAGCGATTATATCCACCATCATTACCAATCCGTTGGATATACGTCCGTACGCTATGGTATCCTTGTACGGAGTGGACGTTGAAGGACTCCTAGATAGTGGGGCGAGCATCAGTTGCCTGGGGGCAGACTCCCTACAACGCCTCCATGATGCACAGGTGAAGTATCGACCGGTCTGTCAAGAAGTGAAGACCGCTGATGGTGCTGCACAGAAAGTTTTGGGCACGGTAAGTACAGATATCACTTTTCGTGGTATCACCAAACCCATTACCTTGTATATAGTGCCGAGTTTGTCGCAGAAATTGTACCTGGGGGTAGATTTCTGGCGATCATTCCAGCTAGCTCCTAGCATCATCAGCGCGGTCGATGCTCCCGATACTGCATCGCAACTGATCGCTCCGGATGCCCACCATTTAACGCCCACAGATGTGAAGAGGTTGGAAATGGTAAAGTCCAAATTTCCATCATACGAAGTATACGGACTCGGTGTGACCAACGTCGAACAACATAGTATAGACGTTGGTGATGCAAGTCCCATCAAACAACGACATTATCCTGTATCTCCTGCGATCCAAAAACTCCTGTATGACGAGATCGATCGCATGAGAGCACTTGGCGTGATAGAGACCAGTCAGAGTGCATGGAGCTCGCCTGTGGTTCTCGTGAGGAAGCCAGGTAAGGTCAGGTTATGTTTGGACTCGCGCAAAGTCAATAGTGTGACGTAGAAGGATGCATATCCATTACCACACATTGACGGTATCTTAAGCCGTTTGCCGCGAGCCAACTTTATCACCAGCCTGGACCTTAAAGACGCCTTTTGGCAGATTCCTCTCGAGAACAAATCGAGAGAGTACACAGCGTTCACCATTCCTGGTCGGCCTCTATATCACTACACTCGCATGCCTTTTGGGTTATGCAACGCGCCGCAAAGGATGTGTCGTTTGATGGACAAAGTCATCCTACCCGAGCTGAAGGAGCAGGTTTTCGTATATTTGGACGATCTGCTGTTGATTTCTGAGGATTTCAGAGGCACAAACTTCATTCCTATTAGTGAAAGACTTGTTGACGAAAGCCCCCTTATTAATCAATCCAGATTTTAAGAGGTCTTTCGTAATACAATGCGATGCCAGTAAGTCAGGGGTGGGTAGCGTTCTCTTTCAGGAAAACGACGACGGATCGGAATCTCCAGTAGCGTATATGTCGCAGAAGCTCACTTCCGCTCAACGTAACTACAGCGTAACCGAACTCGAGTGTTATGCAGCTGTGTTGAGCGTGAAAAAATTTCGAGCCTATGTAGAAGGGACTGCGTTCAAAGTCATTACGGACCACGCTAGTCTCAAATGGCTCATGTCGCAGAAAGACCTACAAGGACGGTTGGCAAGATGGAGTTTAAAACTCCAAGGTTACGACTTCACAATCGAGCACCGACGAGGGAGCCTGAACGTTGTACCCGACGCTCTCTCTCGTGTATACGAAGAGGGATTAAATGCGCTGATCGACGTGGCACCGATGGTGGACATGGATTCTACAGAATTCTCTGCTAAAGAGTATAAAGAATTAGTGTCCACTGTCGATGCGAACGCCGATCGGCTTCCTGACGTATGCGTGAGAGAGGGCTTCGTGTATAAGCGCACAGAGCCTCACAAAGGTGATCCGATTGCTGAAGACAGAGCCTGGAAATTATGGATTCCATCAAGTCTTACGTCAGCTGCGATGGCTCAGGCGCACGAGGCAGACACCACGGTCCATGGTGGTTATGCCAAAACGCTAGAGCGAGTCAGGCGATTTTTGTACTGGCCCGGGATGGCTACACAAGTGCGCACCTACGTTCTGGCGTGCGACACTTGTAAAGAGACAAAGTCCCCGAACAGACCTCTACGAGCGCCTATGGGAGAACCGTTCCAGACTGATCAGCCATTCCAACACCTTTACATTGACGTACTTGGACCATATCCGCGTACCAAACGGGGTAAAATCGCGATTTTGATCGTCTTGGATCATTTCACTAAATTTCCCATGTTACATCCTTTGGGGCGGATCACTGCTGAAGAGATCACCAACTACTTGGAGGGGCAGGTCTTCCATACGTTTGGAACACCAGAGACGATCCTCTCCGATAACGGCTCTCAATTTAGGTCGAATGTGTTTAACGCCATGCTTAACAAATACGGAGTTAAACACCTGTACACCCCGAGCTACTCACCGCAAGCGAATGCTTCGGAACGTGTCAATCAGTCCATCCTGGCCGGACTTCGAGCGTTCATCACTGATGACCAAACACGATGGGATGAGAGTCTAAGCAAAATTGGATGCGCTCTTCGTAGCTCACTCCACCAAGCCACTGGATTTTCTCCTTATCAGGTTTTGTTTGGAAATCATATGATGTTGCACGGGAAGGACTACGAACTGCTGAAGCGTTTGCGAGCGTTGGGAGAGTCAGATGTACAGCTTCGACCTCGCGAGGGAATTCCTATCGTGAGACAGCTGGCGCAGACGAAAATAAGGGTCGCACATGAGGACAGTAGCAGGCGATATAATCTGCGTGCTGCTAAAACACAATTTTGTGTAGGACAAGAAGTATTCCGAAGAAACTTTTCCTTGTCCACAGCCGCGCAGAATTATAACGCCAAGCTGGCAAAGAAGTTCCTCAAGTGCAGGATTCGTCGTGTGCTAGGCAACTCACGATACGAATTGGAGGATCTAGGAGGCAAACGTTTGGGGATTTACCACTCCAAGGATCTTAGGCAGTGATCCGAGGGGGTATAACACCTATTGCCCGGCACTCAGTCGTGCGCACGAGACTCTGAAGCGACAACCTTTTTTTAGTCTGTTCGGCGCTGGGAAACCAACGGCGAACCGACTAATGGTGTTGGGTCGTCGCGAGTCGCTGGCAACACAATTTCGTTCGGACACATACGGAACAGAGGAACTGCCATTGAACGCAGCCCAAAACACTTGCACCAATCGAGCCACACGAAAATTGAGAAAAAGAGTTTGACAGCTATTGGGAGATGCCGGAAGGAGGGTCGAAAAATAGGTCACGAGGGAAAAGAAAGAAAAATTGAAACGATCCCAAGCTCAATTACAATTGCGTGCAATTAAAAATTCAAAGTATTGTTCGAAACAATTGCAAACAAATTTTGGCGATTCGGTGTGAAGTGTTTCAAAAGTTCGCGCTGAAAGTCTGTGGCGATACATATGCAACAAAAGAATCATATGTAATCACCGAACGTTTCGTGTGGCTTTTCAATCGCAACGGCGAAAATGGAATTGTGCTAGTGAGTGCCGGTGAGGAGCTCCAAGTGTCGTGTCGTGCGAAATTGAGTGAGCGCGTCGTGCGGAGGGTGCTGAAAAGTTCTTTTAATTTACTAATTTCGGGGGCGTTAACGCCACTCTTCGCGAAAATCGTGCGTTTAATTGCGATTGGGTTTTTTTTTACATCGAATTCATCGCGCACGGCCCAACGATTACAGAAAAAAATTTCCGTGCAGTTACGGCTTTGGAGGGCTTTGTGGCGCGCAAATACTTTCCAATTATGGACAAAAGAATGCAGCCAATCGTTTGAAAAGAAAAAAAGATTTCCCGCTTAAAAGAATGACAACGAACATATATAGAATTGTCGCGAACATATATAGCAAAATTTACCACGTGTAAATGAATTCAAAAAGAATAAAAAAAAAAAAACAGAAAAAAAAATAAAATACAGTTGGAAACGAACGAATAAGAATGAGTTAAGGGATCGAGAAGGATTTTTTTTGAGGAGGTCGAATAGGAAAATAATGAAATATGCAAAGTAGAATAGGAAAATGATGAAATATACAGGGTAGAATAGGAAAATAATGAAATATACAAGGTGGAATAGGAAAATAATGAAATATACAAAGTAGAATAGGAAAATAATGAAATATACAAGATAGAATAGGTGAAAGATGGCATGTATGAAATAGAGTAGAAAAAAAACAATGGAATTTACGAAATGAATTAAGTTAAAATACGTGTACACAAATTAGGATTAGGGTACAGAGATAGGTAAAGGTAGGACAGACTGGAACAAGAAAGGATGAGACAACGCAAATGAAGGGGGAGTTCATATTTTTTTTCTTATATATTTTTTTTTTCTTATATATTTTCTTAAATATTGTTCGGCTCGATTTCTTTTCGTCCTTTGAGTTTTTTTCTGCTTTTGTTTTTGGTTTTCAGCATGTTTTTTTTCGGTTCCTTTGCTGTCTTAATAAGAAAATGATTAAAGGCTAGAAGGCCGATTCTAAAGTGAACCCGAGCGTGTAAGCTCTTAGCCCCAAACCTCTAAAAGGGGCCACGACGCGAAATGTTTTAGAGGACAGTCGTGGCTGAGGTAGGGTGGGCAGAGCAGGGCGCTATTAACACCAGAGCGCCCTGACAAATCGCGGAGCCACGCCATCCAACCGCTTCTTGGTCTTTCACGACCAATTGGGAAAATAATCCCAATTTTTTTATTTCCTTGGATAAGTCGGCGCTGATAATTCTTTTGTTGTACAGGCCAAGGGTTTATGGTCGGAGTTCAAGCAAGCACCCCCCCCCCCACACTGCCGTAGCTAGTCCCGGCCGCCAGCAAGAGCGTCGCACCAGCTGAACTCAGCCACCAATTCGGACTTAGGTGGAATTGGCCCTTCTGTCCCGAACCTTCCTTTTCCTTTCGACTATTTTGACTTTTTCAAGTCGAAATAGTCCTTCCAAGGCCTTAAACACAACAACATTACGTGGATATTTTAACAAGATTGCACCAGGTCATACGGTAAACACGACTTCACATCAGAGGATTATTAGCCATCTGATAATTCAGATCTTAACTCACTGAATTTCAAATTATGGCACCATCTAGAGCAGGGGTGGCCACCCGCGGCCCGCCTAGATTATTTTTCCGCAAAGATTTCTTGCGACACCATATTTTGACGAAAAGTTTATTGTTTGCAATGTTACCGCGAAGCGATGTTTTGGAGTAGGAAAATCTAATATGGGGATATATAATGATATGTGGCCCGCAGAGCTATGATGCATTTCCAATGCGGCCCACGAGATCATTTTGGTTGGCCACCACTGATCTAGAGGCTATGGGTTGCCCCATTCGACAACCTAACATTTAGCTTTAAAATAGCGCCCTATTTATCCTCTACTGAAAATGATAGGCAGAGAGGTTCCAAAAAAAACAGGTGTTATCCACCTTCTGCTTTGGAACGGAGCAATCTTCAACCAATTCTTAGTCTACAGCTACCGACAAATTAATGTCGTTCGATAATGAAAGTGTTTGTGAATGCGTAGACCTTCCACGCGAGCATAATCTTGATCAATCAAAAGAAAAGACGTGGCCATGCAAAACACTAGTTCCAAATATTTTAAAAATAAGATTGAAATTAGAAAAAAGACCGTTTGCTCTGATTGAGCTTTATGACCAACCCTTCCCTCTTGAAGAAAATTATTCATCGTAGCAACTTAACCCTAAGGCCAATAAGCTTGCAGAACTTTCGCATGGTCTGTTTGTTTACGTATTGAAAGGCTGAAACTTACCGAACATTTAAACGGTTTCTGTCCCGTATGACATCTTAAATGCAGCGTTAAACTATTCTTATGTGCGAAAAATTGTTCACAGATATTGCACTGATATTTCCTCTCTCCCGTATGCGATCTCTCGTGATAAAACAGATTCGTTTTTGTCTAAAATAAAATACAAGACTACAAATTTAATCTGATCATGGAAAATCGAACCTACCTTAAAGGTAGCCTTGCAAGAAGTACAAGCAAATGGTCTAAGCGTTGAATGTACCAGTTGATGTCGCTGCAACAGTGTTTTATTTTTGAAAGATTTTTTACATTTACTGCACACAAATCGTCGGCCGTCGTTATGTTCAGATTCTTTGTGATAAATATACGACTGCACACGCTTAAAATGCCTATCGCATATACTACAGTAATAGTTCTTTCGTTTTACTGAATCATCGTCCGCAACATCGTCAGTTTGCCTTTGATTTTCTGCCAAATGTTCGGCTTCAGAATCTAAAAGTTCTCCATAATTTCCCTCCTTTTTAATGTTATCGTCTACCGAAAAGTCCTTCAGATCGATAAAGTTCGGTTCCATTTCAAACGATGTATCATCTGGCTGAGCAGACTTGTTGTCTTGGAGTTGGTGTAAGACGTGCTCGGCCTCCGCCATTTCATCGATCTTTTTGAAAACATCTTCAAATTGATTTTCATAATCGTCAATTTGATCTATTTGACTGCTATCTAAATCATTATTCCTCAGTGAATCCTCCTTGGAGGAGCTATTTTGCAGGTCAGAGTGCTGTGTAGAATTCGCTACATCTATTGACGAAGACTCTACAGTAGCAGCGCTTTCATTGCAAGTTTGGCTATTATTTACGTGTAAAGGGGACAGCTGAAACAAAATTAACTGCAATTAAATTTCTCTACGTATTATTCAGTATACCTACCGAGAAACCTTCAATTATTCCTTCACCTTTATGACCGGTTTCTGCCTGATGCGCTGTAAGTACGGATCTTTCCAAAAAGCTTTGCAAACAAAAAGTACACTCAAAACGAACGTTTTGATGCGAAAATCGATGTTGCAGAAACTTTTGCTCATAGCAGAAACAAATCTTACAAATGTCGCACATGAAGCGAGTTCGTTTCTTTGTCTTCGGATATACCTTTTGCTTATCGTTTATTACAACCAAATCGCCCAAATTCACGCCTTCGTTATCTTGTAAATGACCAATTACTTCTTCCGAATAGATCGCATCAAATCCACCCCTTATCATTTCGATACTGTCTTCAATGTCTGAGCCGATATCGCTGCGTTCAATAACACCCGATTCCATGTAAACCTTTTCCAGCTCTTTACCTTGCACAGCTTCTTGGAATCGTGATGGCACCTTTATTCGCCTTTTCCGACGGCCATTTGATTCTTCAACGATAGGTTCGTCTACGAGTTGCACTTCGTTCATAGCGAACACTTCTTCAGCGAGTTTTTTCTGTGCCACTTGAAACTCTGGTGCCGGTTTTGGTGGGCGACCTCTTTTACGCTTGGGCTTTTCAGGATTTCCGCCCATTTTTTGAACAATTTCATGATCAGACGAGAATAACATTCCATTGAAATTTTGCTCAAATATAACTTCATTATCTGTAGGTTGGTCAGTGGCGCCACTATTGATTCCATCTGTATCAGCTTTTTGTTGTTCGTGACACTGCGAAATGAAGATTTTTCGAAGACTTTCTTGACCAGCAACAACAAGATTGAAAAATTGCACAGTTGAATCCACTTGAAGGTGACAGCCTGGACATATCCAACGAGGATATTTACCATCATCTGTTATCTGAAGAAAAAAAATCATTTTCTTAAATTAGGTGAATTTGAATGCAGACTGATTGTGGGCTGGAATCCACACGAGAGACATGTTGCGGGCGATGGAGACCCAAAAGTAAACAAAATGAATGGAGTCTCTCTATCAATACGAGGCGTACCAGCCGATAGTTCTAAGGGAAACGGTTCCCAATATAAACGAACGATAGACCCACTATTGGAGGAGTTAAACGGACACTATTCTTAGAACTGGATCTGAAAAATGATACCATCAGGTCAAATTAAACGAAGGGAGATTACGACATTCTACATTTAAGAGAAAATTTTCATAATAATGTTTGTGATAAGTTGAACCAGAAATGTATCATTGAATAATGATTCAAGCTTTGCAAGGATGCCAGTGGGATTCATGATATGGCAAGTACATAGATGAACACAGCAAAACACTCAGAAAAGTTCTATAAAGATTTCGTGACAATGGATTTACTTTGAACAAGAAAAATATAAATTCGGTCAAGCTCTAAACTCTAAGCACCATGATTATATAGTTTGCTCAATCTAAATATATCGAAGATGTAATAACTTTTGAAGGATTTGTATGGTATGGTGATGCTGTCATCCTCCTTCACATAGACGTTATTGTTCGTCCATTGTGCTCCCCGTTTAAGTGTGAAGAACTCCTGGAACCTATAAAGTTTGCTATGTTACATAGCTTCCCCTTATCGATATCACCGAGGATAAGTCAAGGAAATAAGCGCCGAGGTCCCGTCTTATCGTTCTCGATAGGGCCGTACACTCACATAGGACGAAAAAAATTGACTTCTCCACTTCTGGGTCACCGCAGCTACGACAGAATTTATTTGCATCGGCTCCCAGACGTCTAACCGACCAAGCAGTGCCCTGTAGGCACTCCGATTAGTTTGCTAGCATCTTTCCTGCTCAGGCTCAGGATATACTTGGTTTTCCCGTGATATTCAGGCCAAAGAGTTCTTGATATTGATCTTTAAGTTAGGTTTGACCATCTATTGCCTGCCCACTGCAAGCATAGTGAGTCGATAGACTGATTTATGGATCCGGTGGGAATAGCAATTCGCTGGTCCATCACTACTGAGCTTAGGCTGGAGCATGCTCGAGCGAGTTCATCAGCTTGTTCATTCCCCTGGATTCCACAGTGGCCTGGCACCCAACAGAGGGTAATATTGTGCCTTGTGTCGATAGTGTTAAGAAAAACCACGACATTATCTAACTAGCTTTGATCGTGTTGTGTTCGAGCTGTCAATGCAAATAGTGATACCTTCTGTTGCATTCACCTTTGCTTCAAAAATTTTGCATGCTTGAAGTATTGCAAAGATTTCCGCTTGAAATACACTGGCATGATCCGGCAGCCTGAATGACTCATTAATATAGAGTTCCTGTGAGAATACCCCCGCGCCTATACCGGAAATCATTTTCAAACCGTCGGTAAATACCATGGTGGTCCTGTTGTCTAGGTTGCGTTCTACATTTAAGTCGTCCCTGAGTGGATTTTAACATAAAACTCCCTACTGAAATCTAATTCTGGCATAATATAGTCCGTTTCTCTGTTCATATCACACTCCAAGAAGTCATTGAGTATGGTACTGTGACCATCAGGTCTAGCTTTCCAGTAACCTAATTTTTTGAGTCTAAGAGCGCCTTCTGCAGCTATGCTTTTGATGTGCATTTCCATTGGCAGCAGGTGGAGGATAGTTTCGAGTGGTGCCGTGGGTGTGGTTCTGAGGGCGCTTGTGATCCCAATGCATGCCAACCACTGTACTTTTGTGAGCTTGCTTAGATACGTGGACTTTCGTAACTTTCAGAACGATTTATTCCGGACTCAACAACGAAAAGCGACCCCTTAAGCCAGCTCCCAAAGACGGAAGCTAATTTGGTTTTACGACAACCATGCTGAGACTACGTCAAGAAAGTGAGACTAGGGCCGTATTAATTCTGGTGCAAAAAAGAGGTCTTCACGCGATTTGTTATGAATGATGTAGGTACTCTGAGTGGCGAGAAAAAGAGGCAAGAGAGTAAATTTGAGATATGGCGATTTAGAGAAACCATAGTTTCAAAAACATGTTCAAGGTGGGACACAGAAGAAGCGACGCGAGGCAACCTAGAACTGAAGAAATTCATATATGCAAAGAAATTCGGGTATTGTTACCACAAAACAACGACTTTTTTCAAATGTATAATAATAATAATCTATGGCGCAACAGCCCAAAATCGGGCCTAGGCCTTGAAGTAGTGCTAGAGTTACTTCACTACTAGGCCAACGGGACACTAGGAGGTGAAGTGGTCAGTTACACGCTCTTCCGTGATTATTATCCCGATTTTAACTCAGGTACTCATTTACAGCTGAGTGAACTGTTAGTCCGGCACCCAATCCTATTCTCGAAAATTACTTGTCGCTAAGCAGATTCGAACCTGGTGCTAGGTGCATCGAAGGCAAGTGCTCTAGCCCCTAAGCCATCCAGATTACTTTTTCAAATGTATGGTGCAGAACAATGGACAAGGACGTCGAGAAGTGAGTAAGCACATATATCTCTCGGTCCATCAGAGCCGATGTCGAGAAGTGGTTTGCCAGTGAAATCCTGTGAACAAATGTGTAACGAATAACTGTTTCCGCTACCAATAGAACACTACTTTAGTCATAGTAGGATATTACAGCTATTATATAGATCGAGCAGCTCTATCCTGCCCAGCTCTATCCAAAGCGAACACTACGAAGTTCGTCCTACTAGAGATAGAAATACTCTACGTATCCTCAATCCTCATTGATGTGCTGTTGGGCCACTACATGATCTGATACACATGACTGTGACAGATCTGTGCCGAAAATGCAATGACTTTGATTCCGAAGAAATTATGTTTCACGTGCTTTGCGAATACCTTCGTGTGAATCGGAGGAGGGAACTTACGCCTCACCGTAGACTTGGTCGAATTCGCCAACATAAAGTTAGAAAAGCTAGTGAAGTTCGTCCGGCTGGCGGGTTAATTGAGTTGTTGACACTGGTATTTCTTCACGCAAATGTGGAATCACATGGGCTACGTATTCGGCTGTTTGCGGGAACCCACCCTACCTAGCCTAACCTCATGTTAGGACTGCGAGTAATTTTCGCTCATTATGGGATCCTAATCATTTTTAATGTTTCCCAAAGTAATATGGACTATGGAGTGCAGCACGGTTTCACGACACCACTATGACTACAATTCAATAAAGAAGTTGAACGTGAAAATTATTATCTTCTGTAAGGACTTCGAATAGTATAAATCAACAAATGTTTGTCAGGAAAATTCGTTCAAGACTGCCATCGATAAGTAACACAGGAAAGCAATACCATGATGAAGAACTGAGTGACGGGAAGAAGTATGCAGATTGTATGGCACGTAAAAAAGAGTACGACCAACACGGGCGATTTAGTGGTATCAACCAAATCATAATAAACTCCCAACACCATTCAATGTCCGTGCGTGTTGTCAAAAGGAACGGGAGACTAGTTCAACAGCAATACAACATTTCTGAAGAAATATGCTTCAAAGAGCCCGAATCTCGATCGACAGCTGTTAATGCAACTCAGTGTGATGTGGTCGGGAATTCGCTAATACGAAAGGATGACACTAGCAGAAACGGTGGAAGCATATTGGAACTCACTTAGAAATTTCTGACTTTCTTCAGAAAAAGTCATATAATATTTCTCAAGACATTATTTCCTCAATTATAATCTTTTTAGTCTTAGGAAGGAGCGCCACACTGAGCCGCAGGGCACACTAGGCACTAAAAGAGGGCCCATATCGGTCTCTTCTGATAAAAATCGTGGAACTAACTAGTGTATCACCCGAAGAAGAGACCTCCGAACCACTTTAAGCGCCTTCTTGCAACCGCCTGACATTCGCACTAAATGTGGGTAATGTCCTCCTCAGCATATAGGTCAAAACAGTACCTAGAGACGTCAGAGTCAGCTATCTCCATCCGCATGGCATGCTTCCCTAGCAAACAGTACTCCGTCAGTATTCCGAAGAGTAACCGCAATCTTTTCCTACTCCATGTTAATATTTTTCTGGACTTTAGTCTGTCCAACCTTGGCCAGAACGCCCTAGAGATCCTACAGCCCGTCAGCTGCTCCTACCTTGAGTTCGCTGCGTCTGTGGCCCAAAGTGGAGACGAAACTTGTAAGCCAAGACCATAAATCAACATTCGTAAGATTTATTTGGCCCTAGAAAGAAACTTCAGTTGTTTTCTTCCATACTTTTCTTCACCTACACAGCCTACGAAGCATTTTTCAAGACGGTGATTCAGAACTGAAGCCGTACGGTCGAAATGCTGGGCAAACCGGTTACCCGCATGTTGGTCAAAAGAAAAGCCATGCGATCAAGGGACAGAAGTACCACCGTCGAAAGTTGCAAAACATGTCCAAGAACATGCTGCGATGGGTCAAAGAAACCGAACAGTCCGAAAACAGAGTCGAGAAGGAATTTCGACTCCGTGAAAACCTGGCTGCTATTGGCAGTTTAAGCGGATATAGCCAAAGCCATCGTGCAAACGGCAAAAAAGTGGGCATGTTGCGGGAGTAACAGATGAACTGAGAGATTCACCCTTAATCCATAGACATTTTAGTCGGAACAGTTGAACTTTTCAAGGTTTTTTACTCGAGCACGAACAGCCGAATTAAAACTGAGCTGCACGTGACTCGATTTCAATTGCCGGCCTCGCCTTCAAGCCGTCCAAAAATTGATTATACGAACTTAATGAGCATAAGGGAATAAAGCCGTTAACGTGGACTTGCACAAACTCAAATTAAGCCGGAAACGTTGAAGTAACGACCGTTTTTCATCTAAACTACTTGAGGGTCAAAGAAATAGTCAAACCATCGACACGACTTGGATCAAAGTCAAGTGTTTCCCGAATTGAATTTTACTCACTTTTAGCGGGAGGTATGCGTTGATCAGGAGGCTTAAGTCAGCCTCGTTGTTATCGGTGCGGAACAGAGGATAGCCGTTCGGGTTTTCTTCGCCACACAGGCGACAAATTCGTGAACTGTACAGTAAAAATAATTCTTCTGTGTATCCCTCTGCCATTTTCCATTTTATGTTACGTCAATGCCTGACAGTTGACAGCTGGTGGCAAATGTCAGCCAGATATCAGGCCTTTGGTTGTAAGGGGAAATAAATACGACCATTTCACTTTAGGTATAAATTTGTTAGTAAACAATTTTATTTTGGCTGCCTTCAATAGTTCACTGGCCCCGTCTTCGGCTATTGTTTATTTATTTTTAAAGCACTACTTTTAGAAATAAATAGGGATGTATTAAAGTAGCAACTTAAAACTACCTAGAAATTGTCATCAAAGCAACTTCTTTTCATTCAGAAAACATTCATGCTCTGTCCCGATGGTGTCTCTCAGAACCAAGTCGACCATCTGAAAAAAGGAGGACCTCGTGAACAAACAAAATTTATGCTCCTAGGCACTGAGAACCTACGTTCACTCACGAAAAGCCATTACATCTACTCAAAGTCAACTGCTTGGTGCGCCCTTTAGGTGTCATCGTTCGAGGAGGCGTGTGTAATGTGGCGATACAGAACCATGATCAATGAGATTTTATTACCGGAAATTGATGAATTGAGCCTGGAGGACATTTGGTTCGAACAAGACGGTGCAACCGCACACACAGCTCACGCGACAATAGACATTTCGAAGGATGTATTTCTCGGTCTCGTTTTTGCGATTTGCATTGACCGGCAAAATCGCCAGATTCGACCGCTTTAGACTTCTTGCTTTTGGGTTTCTTTAAAGTCTCGTGTCTATCGTGTCTACAAAAAGCCACAGACTCTTGAGAATATCCGACAAGATTACTTATCGTCCGAAGCTCTTGCCAAAACGATTAAAAATGAATAGTGACTGTGAAGCAAGAGATCATTGGAACTGGAATTAGATCACTGGCTGTTTCTAAAATTATATTTGTTCTACAATAAAAATTTCATGGGATAAAAATCGTACTGGAGACACTACAATTCTGGAACTGGCAGAATTTTGTCCATGTCGTTGCCGATTGCAAGGGTATTTACAGATGAGTAAAATACAAAAATTATAACTCTCCCGAGTTGTGTTAATTGTGGATCAGATTAAGATCCAGTGAATTTCGGTTGCTGCCCAGGATTTTTAAAGTTTAGTAAAATGAAAGAAAATGTTATTAGCGATGCTAAATTCCGTATAGAACAAGAAAAAAGTAGATCATTTGTAAACGCAGCCGTTCCTGCCGTTTTTATAAGAAAACTATTGTTACACCTATCTATAAAAGTGGTAATAGAAATACTATTGAAAACTATAGACCCATTTCCGTAATATCAAATGTAGCAAAGTTCTTTGAACGAGTAGTCAAATCGATCATTATGAAGTTGAAAATCGGCCTCTACTTTATAAACACCAGTATGGGTTTCGTTCAGGACATAGTACGCACAACACGATTGCTTACCTTTGCAAGAAAATTGCCATATCTATGGACGAAGGTGAGAAACAATGCGCTATATTCTTAGATCTACGTAGGCGTTTGATTCCAAACCGCATAAAAATATCCTGTATAAATCAAACAAAATAAATATGAGCAAATGTTGGATTGCTAGTTATCTAAAGAATAGTAAGCAAATGGTTAAGCTAAATCAGGTTCGTAGTACTGAATTGACCTTTGAATATGGAATATCCCAAGGTACTGTACTTGGTACATTATTGTTCCTTCTATGTATATATGTATATATATATATATATTTATATGAGATGGATATAAATGATGAAATTATTTTCTATGCGGAGGATACAGTTCTCTTAAGAAGGAAACGATCGGATGAATGTTGAAAATCAGAGTTTACTACAGATGAAAACCTGGTTAGACCGTAACTCTATGAAACTATACAAGACAAGAGTTCGTATATATACATAGCTTTTGCACATTCCGACCGTAGCCTTCTGCTACGATGACTCGCAGTCAAATTGTAATTGTGTATGTTTTGCAGTTAGATAATTTTTAACAATAAAAGATTCTAGGACATTCTACTTTGTACTTATTCATTCAATATTACAATACGGAGTCATCGCATGGGGAGCAGCGACAAAGACGACTTTGAATACAATCTTAGTACATTACTGTAATCACTTTGGGACCAGCCAAAAACAATAACATTAACCGGTTTATAACAATAGACGAACGAAGAAAATTCTCATATATTTTCCTACGCTTGAATAAAGATTGCCCGAAGCATCTAAGTTTAGGTTTAGGTTTAAGAAGGGGCGCAGTGCTAGGACCGCCGCGCTCACTAGGCGCTATATTGGCCCATTGCGATCCCTTCAGGTTCTCGTGGGCTATTTTACCATCTCAAAAACATTTCAATTTCTTGCATCGGAGCATCTAAATATGTACATACATTTTTTATTCAATAAGTGTTATATACAACCCAAGCTCTAACCTTTTACAAAATTCTCTGATATATTGTACCTTTGAATTAAAACGTGAAAACTTGTAATTTCCGTCATGTAAAATAATATAAATTACAGGCAAGTTGCACCGCAGAGGCATGTTCACTGTAAATCACTATTAACACAGCAAAGAATACAGCCGACGAAAAACGGACTGAAATAGCCTCATGGGGGTAGAAGCTCGTCTCAAGTGTGAATGTAAATCCCCTATCAGCCTTCTTTCTCTTCTTTTTTGATATCCTTCCGTGTCCGCGTTTTTGATTTCATAAACTCGAAGAAAAACCGAAATGATCAAGTCACAAAACTTGTTTTGTACTATGGGAATCTATATCGAATGATAACATAAACCGAATTCTCATTCCAATAAGCGATAAATTTTGTTTGTGGAGAATGGGACCCAACTGTTTTGATAACAAAATCCGGATTTTAACATTATCCGGGATTACAATAAGCGTTATCCACTGTATGTCAAAAAGAACTGCTTAAAATCTTATGCTGTTAGTGTTATGACACTGGCTCTTTTTGCAGTTTTGAAACCGAAAACTTTCCCAAGCCAGGGTTTATTTTCATTAATAGACGTTCTGTGTGCTGATGTTAAAGAATATAAAAATAGGGAGATTCCGAGGAATTCAAATAAAAGCATCTGAACTATGAACTATGTTTACCATTAAGGAAAATGAATTTAGGACAAACTCATTATACTTATGCCGGAATAAAAATATATAACAATTTACCGGAATTCAAGAACTGTAGTACACACGCTTTAAGGTCAACATCAAAACGTTTTTTATATAATCAACCATTGAGGTTAAATTTACTATTCCTAAGTGGAAATATGAGAAATTATTGAAGTGAAGGAAGTTTTGTTTGAATTATTTTTATGTTTGTAGCTACACATATACGTATATGTAAGAAGGAAAAGAGAAGGTAGAAGGTAGAAGAAGAAACGAAAAAATGGTTTGTAGTTTTTTGTTTAACAAGGATAACAGAGTACCATATATAACAACATATTTTACTTTATTTTTTTATTAAACGTGTGTATGTTGAATTTTAATAAAAACCAATAAGTTGCGTTAATCTGAATTTTGCCCGTCTTTAATAATCAATAATTCGCAATCCCGCTAATTCGAAAGTCTCGTTAATTCGTAATAAACCTTAGGTCCCTTGACACTACGAATTATCGGGATTATACTGTATTTAAATATATAATAAAAAAAAAATTAGTTCAAAAATTTACAAAATGGCGGCACTACAGCCATTCGCCCGAGCCATGTTAAATTTTAGGCGCTCTGCGGCCTGCAGTTTTGCTTGCGTAAATTTGAATCTAGCATAACGAAAAAAAAAATCACTAAATCTTCATGAGTATAGCTAGAGAATGACGTACGGGAATTTAGAAATATTGAGTTTTGTGCGGTTGGCGAGTATTTAAATAATTTTTTTCAATTTTCGACCAAAAACAGGACAGTTATTTGCTAATAACTATTCTTTAAATCAATGTATCAAAAATTCCGTACGTCATTCTCTTAGGAATGTTATTTTGAAGATATGGTATAAAATTCAAATGAAAAGAATGATAATGGTTCAAAATAAGTTGCAGGCCAATTTCGAAAATCGTGTTTCGAGAAAAACGCGTTCAAAGTTTTGAAATGTGTTACAGACATGAACAAGTAAATAGTTCTAAATTTTTTTTACCATTAATCTGCAATTCCAGGACCATAAAGCTGTCCTTCTAAATTGAAATATTCCTCTTCAATCCCTTCTCTCGACGATTTAATGGTGGAGCGCGCCTTTTTTGCAGCAACTGTCAATGAATTCTCAGCGTACTGGATTCGCTTAGCATCGGACTTGACACAAAAAGTGTAGCATTGGACGCCAATATCCACATCCAGAACCTTCGTAATCCGTGGTATGTTAGTCAGTCCATCATTAAAATTGCATACAGCGATATCCGTTGCTATATATAGGATTTTTACCTTTTTTTACATGAACTGACGCTATACTAACGAAATTCTGTGTGAAAATACATCCAATGGAACAAAAACCTTTTTAGCGATATCTTTTAGTATTATCCAGAAGTTAGAAACCAACAGGTAAATCATTAGGCAGTATCTTTTCAGATGGATACCTGATGCGACACAGGTAGTCGTTTCGAAGCAGCCTGACGCGCTCTCTAAAGAGCTCCAAATTCCAGAATAAAATTCATTTTCATGATTTAAAATTTTTTTCCCATATTCTTCAAGGTTCAAAGAATTTTTTAAGCAAATAAAAAAAAATTTGATTTTTCCAAATTTTTACAGTGGTGTTAAACTTTCTTGCCTTAAACTTTCTTGCACAACAACAAAACGAATCTTCTTAGCCTTTTTTTCATGTCACATGGATTGATAATTTTGGACAGTTTTTTGCCAACTGAATATTGATAGACAACGCGTTGAATTTTATAATAGCTTCAAAAATCGGACCTCTCCTTATTCGGGCAGTCTCTGGTCGATATTCCTTTCTAATGGCATTTTTAAATGGTGATAATTATTTTTTCAGCTAAACGTCGTGCATTTAAGTGGAAAACAAAAACTCACGTTTAATGTAATTATATTTTTTTTTTATTAGCATAATATTTTAGTTAAGTGTACTACACTAATATTCTTATAACATGCGTTCAAATGAATCGATAATATTGAAATTAGTTTGGAATTGAACGGTTAAATAATAATAAAAATAGACAACAAAATGCAATTGCTAACCAATTTAATTAAATTCATTGTTGCGAAAAATTGTATTTCTTAATTTTTTTGTAACAAAATTATTCAGTCGTGTAAATTTTTTTTATATTAGCTGAACTAATTGCTAGTGTGTAAGCTCCCAAAAAACTCAATAATATAGGACGTTCCCTTCACCCTTGCCAACTATTCACTTTTGCTTCAATTTCCAAAGAGGATCGAGATCATTTAAGGGATCTTTGATTTCCTCTTTTTCGATCGATGTTACAGTTTGAATATTTTTCATTTGATATGATGTCATAATACCACCTAAGAGATATTTTTCATTAATAGCATTACGGCATTGGGCTTATTACTTCTGTACTTACGTTTGTTTAGTTGATCATGACCGTGGCTTAAGACAATTTGCATGGACAATTCCAGATTGTTGGTGTCGCGGAGGGCGCTTTTTCGTTGCGAACAAATCCGATACCAGACGTCTACTATATCTGTAAAAATATGAACCGAATTAGAGGCTACACTTTTAAAGTAGTTGAAAGTAATACTTACTAATTAGAATTGGTCGCCTGGTCTGTGTTGCCAAAATAGCACAAATAGCCAATGATATCAATCCAGATCGCTCGGATCCAGTCAAACAGTTCATAATAAGCGGAGCAGTTGATTTAAACTCTTGACTTCGTTGCTTGTATGCTACGAGAACATTCTGAGCTATTCCCAATACCTGAACCGGTGAGCTAAATCAAAACCTTTAAGTAAAAAATTACGATACTAAAAATATGAAAGTCGAACCTTTTCGTCCATGCCTTGATCTGAATAAGTGATAAGTCTAAAATAGCGTCGGCTCCATTCATCGTTAATTTTAAATTTAGTTCAACGCAATGTGACAGATCAAACTGTTTAATTAATGTTACTGAAAAATCGTCGAAATGCATTTCTTTGTTAAACTCTTGAGGCCAAAACGGATCTAGAATCTGCAAAACAACAAAATGAAATCAATTTAAGCTGCAGGATGTGATGTGATAGATTTAAATTTACTTCATTCGGAGTGTGTAAGCAAACCACAGTTCTGGTTTTGTGAGCCCAAATCATAGACCAGAAATCATTTACAGTATTTGGCAGAGGAGTTTGTGCCAAGATAAACGACGGACATCCGGGTCCCAGATCCTGAAAAGCATAGTATTAGTTGAATTTTATATTTAATACAGTTTCGGTGCATAACCTAGGCAAACGATATGAAAAGGAAACTAAAATATTTTTTTTAAGTTCAAGTTTTGCTCTTAGATTCAGTGCTAAGCGAAGCCCATGAATTCCGATTTGAGTATAATCGCACTAGAGCTAAGCAATAAAATATAAATGTAAAAATTTCCTAGATTTAACGCAATTAATGCTTTAAATACGGAGCTTAAGACAAAGTGCTCACTCATTAACGAGAACTGATTGCGGAGCACTTCAGCCTAACCACAAATGGCGGTTTCCATTTGCTATCAGACGGACTACGACAACGGTAAAAATTAATGTGCGTGTAGAGATAAAGTTGCCAAAACCTGACAATATTCACATCAAATGGAGACAGATGGAGATAAGAGAAAAATATAATGGCATATTGAGTTAGCACGAGTGCAGAGGCAACCTGATTAGGATGCTCGACGGCCAAGAATCAATATTCCAATTCAGTCAGAAGTAGAGATGAGACGAATATATTAGTATTCGCTATGGTATTACTAATATTTGGATATATTAGGTATTAGTAATATGCCGATATCAGATATTCGAATATCATGATATTCATTTCCCATCGACCCCTTCTCACTTTTTTCCTTTTTCAATAAATTGAATACATTGTTATTCATATCTTCAAAGCAGACTTTTTCCAATCGTCTCTTTTTCTATGGATTCATGGGATGTACATACATATGTGTGGCTTCTGCCGGCTCCATAAATTACATTTTTCCTTTTCCAGAATCGAAATTCCGTTAAAGTTAACCCGGTATGGCATGCAAACGTGAAAAATCCGATTAATTTTTCGACGTCTGGTCCATACAAAATATACCCACCGTGGCACATATCAAAACAACGCGAACAAAAGAGGAGCTTACCTAGACCCCTAATCCAACCAATCACGTAGCGCTCATTGAAAAAAACATCCGAATCCCGTCACGTATCCAAGTACTGCGCTGCTTTCTTAACTGCTTGACTTAGCTCTTTGATAATCAGCCGGTTATCACATTGAGCAACGTTTTGTATGAAAACATTCCGTCGGCGGATGAAAAAAAACATTCGAATCCCGGCCCCCATCCAAGTACTGCGCTGCGTTCTTAACTGCTTGACTTAGCTCTTTGATAATCAGCCGGTTATCACATTGAGCTACGTTTTGTATGAAAACATTCCGTCGACGGATGATTTGCGCCGAAGACGGTAGTTCAAATAAAAACACACACCCAACCAATACAATGAGAATGGAGGGTGTAGGGCGAGTGTGGAGGGTGTGTGTGAAGAGCGAGTGTGGAGGGTGTGTGTGAAGAGCATGTGTGGCGGGTGTAGGGAGAGAATAGACATGAAGTGGAATAGTTCTCTGAGGTAATTAAATGTTTACAATGTGTCGTAGTAAGGGTAAAAGAATAGACATGAAGTGGAATAGTTCTCTGAGGTAATTAAATGTTTACAATGTGTCGTAGTAAGGGTAAAAAGGGAGAGGGGGGAGTGTGTGGGGTAGTTATAGAGAGGGTAGATGAAGGGGGTGATTATGTAGGGTGAGGGGTGCAGCGGAGAGGGTGCGTAGAGACAGGGTAAGTAGTGAGGGGGTGAGGGGAGGGGTTGAGGGGAAGGGGTGTATGAGGGAAAGGAAGGTCTGGGAGAGGGGTGGTGGAGATCTGTTGTTGTGATGGGGATGGGAGGTGAGGGAGAGGAAAATTGGAAGTGAAAGGAGTTTCACGACTTACGTGGCTACGGGGGGGGGGGGGGGCGGGTTAATAATCGGGCCTATTACGGAACTCACTCGACCAAAAAATTGACATTCTGCGACTATGAACACGTCTATATATTCACTAAGATATTATATTCGTTAAGATATTATATTAGTTAAGATATTATATTAGTTAAGATATTATATTAGTTAAGATATTATATTAGTTAAGATATTATATTCGTTAAGATATTATATTAGTTAAGATATTATATTAGTTAAGATATTATATTAGTTAAGGTATTAGATTAGTTAAGATATTATATTAGTTAAGATATTATATTCGTTAAGATATTATATTA
This sequence comes from Beris chalybata, assembly GCA_949128065.1. Lineage (NCBI taxonomy): Eukaryota > Metazoa > Arthropoda > Insecta > Diptera > Stratiomyidae > Beris > Beris chalybata. The sequence goes on from OX421895.1 coordinate 96,554,952, forward strand.
GTTAAGGTATTAGATTAGTTAAGATATTATATTAGTTAAGATATTATATTCGTTAAGATATTATATTAGTTAAGGTATTAGATTAGTTAAGATATTATATTAGTTAAGATATTATATTAGTTAAGGTATTAGATTAGTTAAGGTATTAGATTAGTTAAGATATTATATTAGTTAAGATATTATATTCGTTAAGATATTATATTCGTTAAGATATTATATTAGTTAAGGTATTAGATTAGTTAAGATATTATATTCACTAAGATATTATATTAGTTAGGATATTATATTCGCTAAGATATTATATTCGCTAAGATATTATATTCGCTAATATTTGATATTCACTAATATTTATTAATATCATGGAGAATGGAGAATAGAGAATGGACGAAGGACGATGGACGACGGACGATGGTGGATGGAGGATGGATGATGAAGGATGGAAAATGGAAAATGAAGAATGGAGAATGTACGATGTAGATGGACGATGGAAAATGAAGAATGGAGAATGGACGATGGACGAGGGAATATGAAATATTAGGGAATATCAAATATTAGTGAATATCAAATATTAGTGAATATGAAATATTAGTGAACATGAAATATTAAGGAATATAAAATATTAGGGAATTTAAAATATTAGGGAATATCAAATATTAGTGATTATGAAATAATAGTGAATATGAAATATTAGGGAATATGAATTATTAGGGAATTTAAAATATTAGTGAATATGAAATACTAGGGAATATGTATAAAATATTAATGAATATGAAATATTAGGGAATTTAAAATATTAGTGAAAATGAAATATTAGGGAATATGAAATATTAGGGAATATGAAATAGTAGGGAATATGAAATATTAGGGAAAATGAAATATTAGGGAATATGAAGTTTTAGTGAATATGAAATATTAGGGAATACGAAATATTAGTGAATATGAAATATTAGGGAATTTAAAATATTAGTGAATATGAAATATTAGGGAATATGAAGTATTAGTGAATATGAAATATTAGGGAATTTAAAATATTAGTGAAAATGAAATATTAAGGAATATGAAATATTAGGGAAAATGAAATATTAGGGAATATGAAGTATTAGTGAGTATGAAATATTAGGGAATTTAAAATATTAGTGAATATGAAATATTAGGGAATATCAAATATTAGTGAATATGAAATATTTTCGCGACAAGCATGAATGACACTCATGCATGAGCGTCTATGAGCCCTTTAGGTAAACATCCTGGTTGATTTTTTGTTTTTGATTTTAATGCATTCTAGGTTTTGTATTCATAGTGTCTATGCCGTGCTACGGAAATGTTATATTAAAGTACCAAACAGAACACGGACTTCGACTTCGACTTCCATTTTGTCATTTGCCCACTATACCGAAGTCGAAGTCGGTGTTTTGGGCATCACCATATAATCCTGTGTGTTCTAATGGTGCATTTACACTCAGCGTTTGCGACGAGCCTCTATTCCCGCCAAAAAATCAAACAATCAGATGGCTCGTGCAGTCGCACAAGTGCATCAACTCTCAACTTTTCTTCGACGCACGCTTCCATATGTGTACGCTCATACAATAGAGCTGTGGTACCACACAATTCGTAACCCATTGTATTTCTGTCGTTTCGCACCTTTCGCACTTATAGGCAAGTTGCACCGCAGAGGCATGTTCAGTGTAAATTGCTTTTAACACAGCAAAGAATACGGTCGACGAAAACTGGTTTGCAATGGCCTGATGGGGGTAGCTTCTCGCCTCGAGGTGAGCCTCAAGGGTGAGTGTAAGCGCACCATAAAAGACAGGAGCTTCGAAGTCGAAGTCCGTGTTCTGTTTGGGCCATAAGGCCGCGGTCCGAATTACGCTCACGGTGCTTACATGAAGGCTAATACCATTGATACACTGGTGGTATACTTTCCAGTGTAGTATGATCATAATATAGGAAACTAGATACGGTGATACATCAACAATAGGTAGTATGCATTGACATCAGCTGTTTATGTGTCATTCTGGCGGTTATGTTCATCAAATGTCATTTCATTTGTTGGAAGTTTTATTTAGCAGAACATCCACAGGCTGGAAAGTGGCGCTGCTTACGTGGTATACCAGATAAAATTATCGCATCTGTATACTAGGAAGTGACGTCAAAACCACGATTAAACTAGGTTAGTTATCTAGTAAAAGCGTGATATTGTGCGATACATTTATGGTATTCACGATACCATGGTACGTATACCAGCAATGTATCCATGGTTTAACATACACTATCATTCTTGCATGAATATTTGAATTTTTCATGCCATAATGCCATCATGCAGCCCCATACACGAGAGATTTTCGAGAAAAATTCAAATATTCATGCCAGAATGACATGCAAGAATGATAGTGTATGTTGGCCTTTACCAACAGAACTTATGCCTCAAGTACACACGCGCATTCACTCGCATTGACCGATGGGCGTTAGCGCGAGGCGCGTGTGTACAGGGCCCATTCGCGTTAGCTCGCGCATGAAATTCTCTCAATTTTCTCAATTTTACTCTCAATTCTATTTAGTATTTACGCATACAGCGCATATAATTCGGACCGATCGTGTGCACACACACACTACTCACAGTGCCTTTCCTCGAAACCGTGAACAGTGTAAGCCCCAAAAATTTCTCCTCCATGCGTATTGTTTTCATTGTGAACGCAATTCTGACCGGTTGTAGCGTACCATAAGCGCAGAAAGTGTAATTCGGACCGCGGCCTAAGTGTTACAATTTCATCAGCAATTAAATATTCTGCAATAAATAGTGCATTCTCGCGGTAGTTCCTTTGTTGTTATAGTATTTGAAAAAAGGATGAATTGTACATAACGATGATCGGCTGCTTAAGCTTGTATTACACTGTATGACTACGCTCAGCAGACCAATAAAACGGAAAGTTCTGATAGCCGCGGAAAGTTCCGAGATATTTCTGACATAGGGGAACATGAGACAGACGTTTTCGATGGATTTCGTACGGAAAATTGAAAGATCATTCCATGAAAACAAAAACAATAAGAATTTCATGGAATTATCAGTCAGAATTCCAAAAGTACTTTTCGGCATCCAGATATATCACGGCAAACTTTTAAATTCCAAAATCCAAAATGCAAAGAAGAACATAATTAAAACAAATTCTAAATAAAAAACATTCGCTGCCGTGTCCGGTCCGACCTAAAAAATACAGGATCAGTAGAATTTTCGCAAAATCGGTTATGATTACTAAACATTTTACAGACTCTGTTTTTTACGTCAAACCTGATAAAAATTATCAATTTAAATTTTAGTACGTTTTGAAAGGGGGAAAAAAAGCTTTGGGAAATGCTTCGGACATTTCTCAAAGATTTCGGTAAGAAAAATCACACGGAACAGCGTCAACCTCGCCATATGGAAATCTGACGGCAATCGCATGGATTTCTTGCCTGGAATTCCGACTCTATAAGGAATTTTTTCTTTTCGGTCTGCTGGGCGCTGTCAGATTGCAGTAATATGCAATGCGAAGTAGGCGCATACAAAAAAATCTCAGTGAGAATTATTTGTATTCGCCTACTTCGCATTGCATATTACTGCAATTTGACAGCGTGGTCATACAGTGTAATACAAGCTTTATACTTGACTTCGTATCCGACTTTTTTTCCAAAACTATTAAATATAAATAAATATGGTATTGCCATAAGTTTTAAGAAAATATAATTGAAATTTGAATTTAAAATTTTCTTGAAATGGAAATTCTTTCGTTTGTTCTTTGTTTATCGCTATATAAATTTTTTCCTTAAACCTTTTCATATGTTATATGATACACTATAGGAGCAGCTGATCATCGACAAGTAGGGTAGAATGGGTAGCCCTGCACCATAGATAGAAATGCACCACTCGCCATTGGCGCTCGCCCGTAAGTAAAATCTACAAAGCAGAAGTAGTATTCTCTTTCTCTTTCCTATCCATACGATTGTGTTCAGGAATCGTTAAAATACCGAGTAATACCGAACAGTTATTCGGAGTAAAAGAAAAGGAAAGTAACTTTTCGTATATATGCAACATTTTTGTTTAAAGACAAATTATTGATCGTGAACCTTTCTAGGTAGGCATAAATATAGCTTGTAGTCTAAGGTGTGTTTTAGTAAAGTGCTAGTTTTTTATTTGCTAATATTTATTTAAAAAATAATAAAAATGTTCATCTGGTCAGAATCGGTAGAATTGCACCACGAGCTTATAGGGAGAAATGCACCAGATTCTTATACCTAAGTAGCATGAATTTATGGTCACAAATCATAAAGAAATTCAAATTATTTTGCTGGAATCAGAACGAGCTCGTGCTGCAAGCATACAGCAAACATATCAAATTTGAAATCGATTTTTAAAATTTTAATATCCGTTAACTTATAAAAACTTATATAAAACCATTAAATTACTATTATTTGGTATTTTCTATTATTTTTTATTAGTATAAAACTCGAAAAATATTTAATAGATTTACTGTTTAGTTTGTTATTGTTTGTTACTTTTGTAAATATATTTAATTTTTTGTTTCAACTAATTTGGTTGGGATTTGCTACATATTTAAAATGTGGTGCATTTATACCTTGCAAGTGGTTCATTTCTCCCGTACGATGGGAGAAATGCACCATTTGGACCTGCCTGTGCTCTTCTTCATTATGCTCTCGATCTGTTTATATTTTGCTCTTTATTACGAATACAATATTTGCGCAAGGTATTTGATCAAACAGAGAAAAAAAAATTAATCAAGTTCCACAATTTTCTACGGAGATATGGAGTAATTAATGAAAAATGGTGCATTTCTACCTAGTCTACCCTACTTTTCTGTCTGTTCCTATTCAGTAAATAAATTCTTATGTGTATTTAGACAATATAAGGTGATCATATAATACATACACTACCGTGCAAAAGTATAAGGACATCATTCAAAAAACAGACTTTTTGAGTTTGTGATTATTTTTTATTGTGTTCAACAGAATTTTATGATTAAATCTTGTATATAAACTAGAAAATACGCTTTTTTGTTATGATTTATGTTCATTACACGCAAATTTTGTACAAAAATATTTAAAAATACCGAAAATATCACGACAAGTCAAATCAGGTATTTTTCAACCTCGTGCTTTGATTATTGCAGCGCAAATTCTGGGAAGCCTTTCGACCAATTTTTGAAGTGTTTCAATTGCGAGATTGTCCCAAGTCATTTTTAGACTGTTGAACAAATGTTTTTCACTGGTCACGTGCAGTTCTTCACCTGCCAGTCGAGCTCATCCCATAATAATTCGATCGGGCTGACGTCAGGGGATTGCGGCGGCCAATCAATGATTTTGAGCACACCTTTCTCTTCCTTGGACCGTAGATAGCTCATGCACAGATAGGAGATGTGTTTGGGATCATTATCTTGTTGAAAGATAAATCCGTTGCCGATCAAACCAATGCCAGATGGAATGGCACTTCGTTGAAGAATATTGTGATAGTGTTCCTTCCGCATTATTCCGTCGATTTTGACCAGCTTTCCAACACCATCGTAGCTGAAACACTCCCAGGCCATCACGGATCCTCCGCCATGTTTAACTGTTGGCGCAATACATTGGGGATTATACCGCTCATCTTTATTTTGACGAACATACTGGCACCGCCTGGATCAAAAAATTTCGAACTTTGATTCGTCGGCCCATAACACAGATTTCCACTGATCTAATGACCAATCTTTATGTTTTCGGGCAAACAATAATCTTTTCCACTTGTTTTGTGGTCGTCGAAGTGGTTTTATCACAGCAACACGACCAAAATATCCCTTCTCTCGCAAACGACGTTTGAAAGTATCAACCGAAATGGGGTTCGTCAGGGTTTCGTCCATTTCGGCGAGAATGTCTGGTACTGTTTTGAACCGATTTTGCTTGTTCATCAATAAAATGTGTCGATCATCAGCTTGAGTTATTTTTTTTGGTCGGCCAGAGCGTTTTCGATTAACATTTGAGTTGGTTTGGGCGAACCGCTTCAACGTGGTTTCAACTCCACACTTTGAAACACCACCAATATTAGCGATTTCATGAATTGTTTTACCCACTTTTCTCAGAATAAGTATTTGTGAACGTTTTTCAAATGAAATTTCCTTTTTTCGAACCATTTTCAGCGATCACAATCGGTTTTGCGAGTGTAAACAATGACGAGAGTGAATTTAACAGTCCTAGTGCACACAGAACACATCAGAGGGCGCAAAGGACCGTTATTTTGTTGACACGCACTCAAATGATCCTGCATGACTGTTCAAGACATTAGTGCCCATATGAATGAATAGTTTAAAATAAAATAATAGTAATTATATTTGAAATTACAGCGCAAAAATGATGCTACTTAAAAATAAGAATTCTTGGTTCCTTCACAATTCCATCATTTTGACTCATAATAATTAGTTAGTTTAATGCAAATGTATGTAAATCATAACAAGATAGTCTATTTTCTAGTTTATATACAAGATTTTATCATAAAATGCTGTTGAACACAATAAAAAACAATCACAAACTCAAAAAATCGGTTTTTTGGATGATGTCCTTAAACTTTTGCACGGTAGTGTATATAGACATGAAGCGTTCCAATAGAAATGATGTGTGGAACTATTTTAAAATTTACTCCGCTGAACAAAAACTTGCAAAGTGTACTATTTGTCACACGGAATTAAGTTTTAAGGCCACTCTTTCCAATTTAAATAAACATACAGCTGATGGTCTTAGCTACTAATGCTTTATAATAATCATGTATATTTATATACTTCTTATTAATAAATAATAATAATAATAATAAATAAACATTTGAAAACTAAACATTTAGTGCATATTAAGCCAAGGCCCTTATCAGACATTGGACCAAGTTCATCAGCACATAGTGATACAATAGTGATAGATAGTGATCCACAAGTACGTCCGCCAAGTGAACTGCCGACACGTGCACCATCCGTCCAAGAAGCTGAACCATCTACTTCAACTTCGAGAAGTTTATTTCAGCCGGCGTTGGCAAAGTATGATTGTACTAATAAATTTACTACTGCTCAACGGAAGGAAATTGATGACGCGCTTATGCTGATGTTCATAAAAGACTTTCAGCCATTTTCAATAGTAGAAGACACAGGCTTTAAAAAATTTGTAGCCACATTGAATCCTGCCTATAAGCTCCCAAGCAGAAAACATATTTCCGGTGTAATGTTGAATGCTGAATACCAAAAATGCGAAACTGAGGTAAGAGAAAGATTTTCAGAAGTTAAAGCCGCATGCCTTACTGTGGATACCTGGACGTCTCGGGCTCAAGAAGGATACTTTGCAGTGACCGCTCATTATATAAATGATAGTTACGACTTGCAATGCGTTCTTTTACAATGTCGCGTCTTAGCCGGACCACATACATCCTTAAATATAAGCCAAGATTTGAAGACAGTAATAAACGATTGGGGCTTGGATAAAAAAGTTCGTTTAGTAGTGGCTGATAATGCCAGAAACGTCCAAAACTCAATCAAGGATCTAAACTTGAAAGGCTTTGGCTGTTTCGCCCATATCCTAAATTTAATTGCAAAAAATGCTATTGCATTACATGAAGTTGAACCATTCATTACAAAATTAAAAACTATTGTAAATCACTTCAAGCGAAGCACCACAGCAACAGAAAAACTTTTGAGGTATCAAAATCAGGTAGGCATACCTCAACCTAAAAAATTGATAACGGACGTACCTACAAGGTGGAATTCAACGTTCTATATGCTCGAAAGAGCATTATTATTAAAGGAGGCGCTAACGAGCACATTAGCTATCTTAGATAGTTCTAGAGGTGTTTCTCTGCCGAGCATCAGTTCTGATGAATGGAAATTGTGCATGGATCTATGCACAGTTCTAAAACCGTTGGAAGAAGTTACGGAACAAATAAGCGGAGATCGTTATTTAACGGGAAGCTTAATTCTTATATTTAATAGAACATTAACAAATATTTATGAGAATAAAATTCCTAATATTGTGACGTTACATGCCTCCGCAAAAGCAGTTGGTAATGAAATCAAAAGTGGAATCCAGAAGAGACTGCAAAATATTGAATACAATGAAATATTTGGTGTCTGCACATTTCTTGATCCGCGATTTAAGACACATCTTGTTAAAGAAAAGTCAGCAGCTGATGCTGCCAAAAGAATGGTCATTGATTATACTGTCATCGAAATAAATAGAGATACAACACCAGCAGTACTGGCACCAATATTGGAAGGAACAGCAGAGTCACCAGAAATTTCTGAAGCAGCACCAGCACCAACTGTCAATGTTACAAGCCTAATCTCCATTTGGGATGACGTTGAAGAGGCAATTGCGGATATTCAGTCAATACAATCGCCAACAGCAACAGCAATTGCAGAGGTACAAAGATATATTAATGATAAAATTTTACCAAGGCAAGAATGCCCAAATAAATGGTGGCGGAATCATCGCTATGTATATCCGTACCTAAGCAAAGTTTTCCAGCAACAATGCTGTGTTATCGGCAGTTCTGTACCTTGTGAGAGAATATTTTTCAAGTCTGGACAACTAATATCTGACCGCCGCACTCAGCTAAAGCCAGATAAAGTAATGAAACTCATGTTTCTAAATGTCAATAAAAAAAACTAATTTATATTGTCTTTTTTTAAATGTTTTGTGGAATAGTAATAATTAGGTATGTACATATATTAGAATTATATGAAATACTGGAAAAATTAAGAAAACTTTATGAGGATAATAACAAGGTAAGTTAACAAGATCCTTACAGAAGAAATATTACCCTAAAAAAGATCTACAATTATAATGGCATTCGAAATTCCAATATCGTAATCTTTTCCTTAGGTTAACTTCACCCAAAATAGTTATAAATGTCTATTTGATAATCATTTCATCAAGATTCTTTTTTAACAAGCACCAACTCATCATGATGCAGTAGATATTAGTAATATAGATATTATAATACCGTGTAATGAATATATTAGTATTAGATGATATCACCAAATATTAGTATTAACCCATCTCTAGTCAGAAGGTGGTAAGAAACGAGACTGATGAGGCTTCTATAAATGGTAAAGTTCGCGCGCTAACAAAACTCGGTACCTTCAGGGAAAACAAATCAAACCTATGATTTGTATTCTATAACTGGCAATCGTTCATCGTATCCGTAATAAAGTCGGAGCCAAAGAAACTCTGCACTAGGAGTGGGTAATTTTATACAGCAGCGACATAATTTAGATCCTACAGTGATAGACCTAGCTAGTCATACAATAAGTTCATCATCAATGGCGCGACAGCCCAAGTCGGGCCCTGGCCTCCTGAAGTACTCGACTCTAATCGTCTCGAGCTAGAGGACACTGCTAATTTTTAAGATGGCTTTGCAGCCTTTATCAACCGAGTCTTCCCATCGCTTGCGTGGTTTGCCTACTAGACTGCTACTACTCCTTTGCCTTTAAGAGGGGATTCTTCTGTCTACCATCCGCTCTGCAGTTTACGTAGTTTGATGAATGTTGAAGCTTCTGGCTCCTTGAAGAGTTGATACAGCTAGATTATGGTTGTATCTTATCCGCCAGACCGATCCTGTCTTCACGGGTCCAAACAATTTTCTAAGGACCTTTCTTTCGAATATGCGAACTGTTTTTTCGGAGATTCGCGTTAATGTCCACGTTTCGCTTCCATAACAGAGCACAGGTCGTATAATAGTTTTATATATTCTCAGCTTATTATTTCTGTGTACTTTCTTAAAAATAATAATAATAAGTTATCTTACACAAAATCGAAGGGGTTAATGAAAGAGTTGCAAAAAAGATAATACACCTACTCAAAATGTCAACCCTTTACCTTCAGGCACTTGCTAGAACAGTTTGGTCACTCGTTTATCACGGCACGCAGGTCTTCCAGAAGTCAGTCTTTAGTGATTCCATATTTCGGTGTGACTTAAAACATACTTTCAAACACTAGTTCAGAAGCGGTAGTCTCAGAAATTGTAATTACGACTAGAGATGTTACTGAGGCTGGTATCCGAAGCCGGAGCCTGAGTTTTTAAATCTGATTTATTGGAGTCGGAGCCGGAAACGGAGTAGATGACTTGTTGATGTGTTAAGTGTTAACTTAAGGGCAGGTTGTTTTTATAAAGAAACAAGACATGATTCACAAAGCGAGCTATGTATGTATACCTTATCAAGTAAGATATGCATCTCAAAGCAATTAACACTTAATGGATAGATCCTTTCCTATAAGAGGATTGACCACCTGAAGAGGACCAAACCGGATACCTGTATTACCACCTTTTGGAAATCAGGATTGTTCACAAAACCAAAAACCAATATAATTTTCAAAACTCACCTTTTGGTAGCCCAGACGCGTTTCGATTCCTACGGATGTTGCTCATATAGTCTTGATGGCAGTCTTTCCGACCACCAGACGACTGCCTAAAATAGATCAGGTAGAGATGAACCACTTAAGGGCTAAGTCTATAGGTTTTGCATAAGGTCCTAATTTCAATGGCTGTCCAGACCCTAGAGTCCAGATGTGGTTTGAACATAGCCTTCGGGTCCAAGATCACGACCAAATACTTATTCTTAGATGGGGGATATAACTGCGTATCAGAATGTTAATTTTCTGGTCATTTTCTGCTTCTAGTGAGCCGCACCATTTATTGTGTATTTTGGCGAATTGGATTGAATTAGAAAGTGCGCAGTCTAGAGAGCTTTTTAAGAAGCGTATATTACGCTCGATTGTCTTATTGGAACGGGAAGGAAGAAGGAACAGACTTGCGAATCAAAAAAAAAAAAAATAGGTTCCTAATTTCTGGTAGATTGTGTACAATTGCGTTCTTTTGTTTCAGTTCCTACCAACATTTTTCGTGGATCATAAAACTTTGACTAGATTTCTATCGGAATTTTTTCACATTCTTTAAAACTAATTGCAGTGTTAAGTCAACAAGGAGATTTAGTGCAATTCTAAGTTTCCATCATTTTACTTATGCGCTAACTAAATTTACATGAAATGAAAATTCGGCATGTAACTATTTACGACCTAGCAACTAACCCACAACGTACCCGATATTTAACATAATTCTCATTATTAAAACTAATTACTACATTACTTACCAAGTTTTTAGCCTTGTCAAACTTTTGATAGGATAAATATAAAAAAAAATTAAAATAAATTAACAAATATTTTAAATTAAAGTCTTATCTCGATTAAACTTATGAATAAAAAAGCACAACAAACAAATCGTATAGTCAGATATCAACTTACCTTTACATAAGCTGCATTTATATAATCATCAGTACTTCTTTTGAGAACAACACGGGCATGATCGAATGGAATGCAGTCAGTGGAACGATTCTTTTCGGGAAACAATCTTCCTATCGATGTTGTTCGTTTACTTTCGTCGCGCACAAGCAAATCTTGAAGATCCTTCCATTTATTTACGAGCGGTGTATTTCCATTAAGCATTTTAATATTCAGACTTTCAATCATTTTCTCATAGCGTTCGACTTCTTTGTGAAAGTATTTCAGAGTTTTGGGATCTTCGAACGGCTCTCTTCGTTTCGATTGAAAACTGTCTGCTGAACTTTCAACTTGTGTCGGCTGTACTTGCTCGTTTCGTATAGAAATACTGTCCCAATCGAAACTGTGATCCAGCGAACTTAAGTCGGAACAGAGTGAGATATTATCACAGCTGAGCTTTCGATCGAATGATGTTAGCATGATGGGTACCGTTTCTGTAACAGGTTGTTCTTGAACTTTTGCAACTGGCACTGGTAGAATGGGTTCCGGTTGAAATTGTTCCGGAATCGGTTGTGGACTTTCAGCTTTTGGTGTTGCTGCTTGCGGTTGTAGTGGAGGAGTTGAAATGATTGCAGCACTTGTGGAAAAATCAATACCAGACAATAGATCAATATTGGATGACGTCTTTTTTACTGCCTTCGGTTTGGGTTTAGGCGCGCTCTCGATTTTCTGTGGTTTCAATTCGGAAGTTTCTGGTTTAGCTGTGTCGTATGTTGGGTTGGAATCGGCTAGTTTTCGTTCGTAAATTTGTTTATTAAATAAAAGCGAATATTGTGGTAATCAGCAATTACCGTAAGATCCACTAACTGTTGTCTGTGTCGTTGGATTATTGTTGCTTTGCATGTATGTCAATGCGCTTGGAGGCGGTACATTGTTGTAGTTTTGTTGCGGAATGACAGTATTGGTTCCATCAGACGGTGGCATTCCATAAGGTACATTTGGTGATTGATAACCATACGGCACATTGTAGTAGCTCGAATTATCTTGAGCTGCGTTATCGTATTGATGCTGTTGTATATTTTGGATAGTCGATTGGTCCACATTCGTCGAGTACTTTTATTATTTAATCAAATGTTTGAAATTAACATCTTTCATCTACTGAAAATTTTACTCACTTGGTTAGCAAATGATTGTCCAACGGAGCTGAGATTTGAACTATCCGTAGTAGAGCTCTTCTGGTTTGCAATAGCGTTGGTATATTGGGAGTACATGTTCGGTTGAGCATTGGGATCCTATCAAATGAAAAACATAATGCTAGTTATTTTTTTAATGGGCTTTACATACTCCAAAAACTGGCAACTAGGCTCAGACCTCTTCTACAGATTCCTTTGAAATTGATGTTTTCCAATTTGATAGGAATCGGTAGAAAAGCAGGAGCATAGTCAGAAAATCGCAAAATATCTACCAAACCACTCGCTCTTCTATTTCTACAGAAACAGAGATGGAAAGACTTTAGCTTAGTTCGATTACATTTTAGGTTTGATTTCCCCTATTACTGAAGTCTAATTTGGTCGTAACAAGAAATCGCAGAAGTACGGATCGGTTCTATATTAGTTCTGTTGATGAGATGTAGGATATACACCGCCACTGGGAAGAACACCGCCACTGGGAAGAACACCGCGTGTAGAGAGCCCGGATTGTTTTCAACACTTGCAAACGGACCTTCAGAGTTCAGGAATGGGGACATAAACCAATGATGGTATTGTACACTGCCGTAATACGTTCAATTTTGAACTTCAGGACGACAGTCTGGTGGCCCGCTACAAAATATAGGCTAGACCGGAAAGGTTTCGCTGTTCGTTTCTGAACCAAGTCCGGATTGAAGAACAATGCGGTAGAAATGGATTTCAACACAATAATATATACCGATGGTTCAAAAATGAACTGCGGGGTTGGAGCGGACATTTTGGGAGATACACGCAATGTAGATAAGTCGTACCGCATACGGGACCACGCTGACGTTTTCTAGTCGGGGACACTTGGGAATCGAGAGGTATATTGGACGGACATTGAAACATCCCTTAACCGCAAAGCCGCAATTAAATCATTGCATTGGGCTCCGTGTCCCCCTTAGACTGGGCTTAAGATAAAAATTCACTTTCGGAAAAAAAACTATACCATATTATTTAATTTCGCGTGAAAGCCCAGATTAGTTTCTTTCAACTTCGAAATCTACAGTTGATCCAGGTATTTTGAACCTGTTCTGACAAAAAAACCGAGCTCGGAAATAATTTTCTGGACCGGAAAGCTGAACCGAGTAATTCAAGCCTGTTTTATAGGGAATTTGTTTAAATATTTGCAATTGATTCAAATCTGTCGGTTTTACACCTGCTAATAGGTACACAAATTCCAGACGTGAAGAAAGTCTTCCACTGTCTGGAATCAGCGGCAAAGGATTCCGGGTTAAGGGTCAATGCGAGTAAGACCAAGTTCATGACCTAAACAAGACGAAAACCCGAAAACTAAAGAAAATATGACCGTAGGGGACTACAACCTGGAGAATGTGAATCATTTCTCATACTTGGGATCACATCTTGTAATAGACGGCAACGAACGGGACGAAGTAAATCAAAGGATCACACTAGCAAATATGGCGTATTTTAGGTTTCTCCCGATCTTAAAATCGAAAAAAGTGCGCAGGCTGATCAAACTTCGCATATACAAAACCATAATAAGACCTGCAGTACTATATGCAAGCGAAACGTGGACTCTCACCCAAGCGACTGAAAAATCTATAGACGCTTTTGAACGACGATTTCTTCGCGAAGAGTTTTGGGACCAGTAAGAGAGTATAACAACTATGACGACCCAGCCGCCACGACTCTTATAAAATTCTGTAAGCTGCAATGGGCAGGTCATGTGGAGCGAATGGATGACGGAAGAATTCCCGAACGCGCACTGAAAGGTAGAGCTCATGGCAAGGGACCCGTGGGAAACCCGCGGAAAAGATACGAGAATTCAGTTGACTCAAGATTGCAGATCGCTTCTTATATGCACCCATTGGAGAACGCGGGTGCTGAACCGAGATGACTTCAGACAATGTGCCCTGCAGGCCCTGGTCCGATTTGGGCTGTTGCGCCATTGATGATGAATACACAAAATCAATCGACAATTTCGTCAGAATTTCATCAATTTGTAGAAGGAAAAGGAGTTAGAGAAAAAGTGGCTATACCCTCTTACCTGATATCCGCTTCCGTATTGATACTCTCCAGTCATGTTGTTCAAAACATAGCCCGGATGTGATAAATATGACGACTGCATATTGTACGAATTATTAATATCAAGCTGTGATTGACTAGCCTCGGCAGGTTGCTGATAAACGTACTGTGAATCCGATGGCTGTACTTGGCCACTATGCTGGTACGAATAATACGGAGTCGATGATTGCTGAATGGTTTGGTTTGTCGAGCTATCGATTGTATTCCAATTGTTAGCAGCTGATACTGAGCTGAGCATTTGTTGCGAATTATTCTGTTGTGGAGGATTTTCCACTCCATTTGCGATCCAAGCTGTTGCTAGTTGCGGATTATTTTGAATCGAGAGATTTTCGATTGCATTTACAACTCCAGATGGATTCCAAGTGTTTGCAGCTATTTGACTCGGTTGCGATGGTGATTGCTGAGGCTGTTGTTGTTGTTGTAGGTATATCTGTTGGACCTGATAAGCGGATTGCATATCGACGGATTGAGTCGGATATTGATAGCTCGCATTTGTTTGATATGAGAGACTGTTGGATTGATCTGATGATCCTGGATACTGATATTGCGCAGGGGCTTGTGAGGAATTTGTCTGGGTAATGGAATGATTTGATTGCGATGGTGCAGCTGTTGACTGTAGATTTTGGTAGGACTGCATTTGGTTTTGATATTGAAGCTGTTGTTCGTATCCTACGTAGTTGTAATCGACTTTCATGTTTGGATCAGCGATTTGATTGTTTTGGTAGGTTGGATTTGTATATCCGTTCGCTTCGTAATATTGTTGAGTTGGTGGCGAGTATGGCGGCGGATATTCGTTCGATATCTGATGCTGCTGGGATTGGCTACTGTAATATGTTGTAGTTGTGCAAGTCGATGATGGAGTTGCTTCCGAACCGAGAGGATTTGGGCGGATTGTTGGAATATACGCACCTTCTGGATTAGTTATGGGTTTACCCGACTTTAAGTAGTCCTTCAATTTTGGTGTATTCGATTTAGCAGAAGATGATATCACTGTGAGGTTAGTTTTAGCTGGTTTCGTTAAATTCATTCGTTGCTGACGTTCTTCGTCTTGGACATCACAAGCTGCTCGTACTCGAGCTAATAACTTCTGAACGTTGCCTTGAAGCTTCTTATAAAATTCCAAGCCTTTTGCACTTTTTGCCAGCAAATCTTCGTAAACATCATACGAGGCGGCTAAAGATGAGAAAAAATTGTCTTTCTTATGCTTCACGTCATTCACAGTTTTAAGAATCGGCGCACATTTTGCATAGTTTTCTGTTAATGCTGCGAGAATGTTATTCTGAGCAGTTAAATTTTTTTCGATAAGAGTTGTAATTTTATCATGCTTGGACATTTCTTTTTTAAAGAGCTCTTTTATGTCCTTATCGTCACCATTGGCTATGATTTGTGAAGTTATGTCGTCATTGTTAATTGCGATGCGCAGATCTGCACAAAACTGAGCTCGCTGCGCTTTCATTTCATTGACTTTATTCAAAATCAATTTCAAATCGTGAAACACGTTTTCATTTATGTCACCACTTAACTTTGGCACACTGGATTGAATTTCTTGTAGGGGCTTAGCCAAAATCCGTAAGTTATTGACGTGCAGCTCCATGGCGCGTCGCAACGTGTCGTTGCTGTCGCCCGCCTTTTGATGTGCTTCTAAATACTTTTGAAACTCTCTGGAAAGTTCGGTAAAGTGAGCATTGGATCGATGGACACCTGACTCCTGCTGGTATTGTTTCTCATTAATTTCTTCTTTGCTCAGAAGCTCCTTCATTTCTTTGAGATTCGTTTCCACGTCTGCGCATATTTCCGCTAAGCTCGACATGGACCTTATTAAGTCGGGGATCGCATTCGTTTTGGCATTCAATGAAGCGCAACGATCAACAATACCCTGAGGAATTTTGTTAGCTCGTTCTTCGCCTACATTCAGTTGGTCGACGTTCAACGAGCTCATAAATGTGTTTAATTCATTGTCTTTATCAGTGACCTTAGTTCCAATGAGTCTTAGCAGTTGAGCCTTCTCTTCGCTGTACATGGAACTAGCTTCATGGGCTTTCATTGGAATCAGACGTGAAAAAATATCTTCTCCGGCAACTTCAGGATCTGTTACACTGAAATTGATGCCGTTGACGAGATTGGCTCCTTGTACGGCAGCGATGTCGCTTAATTCAGGCACAGTCTCGTGGTAGATGAATTCATTTTCATTCTTAGCAGCTTTTCGCTTTGCTTCAACAACATCAGCTGTAAATATGAGCGATTCCATAATCTCTTTTTGTTCAGCCATTCCTTTACTCTCCTTTTTTGCTTCCTCTAAGTTGTCCCAAGCAGCTTGAAAAAGTACAACCCTTTCACCCATTTTTTGTTGCTCCTCCGACTGTTGACCTTGGTATAAAAACAGAATACTATTTAGGTATGAGATTTTAAACCGGACGTATTTCTTCCAATCCTTAAAGACGCTATTTCCGATGACATCAGCGATTGTCCCATCATCTCCACCGGATAACATGGCAGCCAAAGCAGCTCCGTAGTAGCTAACAATTTGAGCCGTTACTTTGGCTACAATTGCTGGCTTCCTATTGTCAATCAATGATTTCTCCAGTATGCACTCTTGCGCTTGAGCTAATGATACCTGCTGCATGAATAGAAGCAACTCAGGCGTCATAAAATCCATGTTTCCGTTTATACCAATATATTTTTCTCTAAGTTCACCATACGACCAAGCTGCTATTTGATAGTGAGTACATGCCAGTTTCATACCATCGGCATCATCGCGTGACACTGCTCCTCCTAACTGCGTATGATGAGCGGCAATGTTGAAAAGCACGGCGCCCGTTTCATAGCGGAAGTCTGTCACTTCAGTCACGTTACTCACGTATAAATCCTTCCAGGTAAAAGTAAATAAATTTTTCTCCAAAACTTGCGGGAAACGGTTCGCTAACGAATGAAGTTGACAATAGTAACGCTTCAATGTTGCACATCCTGTGACGTCTTTCGTTGGATGCATCGCGGCATTTCGGAGCGTTTCCAAGGAATAGACTTCTTTGGAATAAGTGTCAGGATTCTCTTGATAACACTCTGCGATATACTGAAATAAAAAACCAAACAATGGCATATTAATAATTGATTATTTCGAAATGGTTACAATAGAAATTGCTGTCAGTACGAAAGAAATTACATGGAACTACCATTTCAGAGGATTCGGTAGTCTTGTTTACTATGGCAAATTAAAGAGAGCTATTGAGTCAAGGTATTTCTTCCAGCTATGTTTTTTTAGAAAGCGTCGTCTCTTATGAATTTCGTAGAAACTTACGAAGCTGTAACTAAACGATGTGACGAAAAGCGATATGGATTCTGCATAGTGTAATGTATGTAACTAGTTTACATCGCCAGGTTTAAGTACTTAACTATAATAGATTTCGGAATCCGGACAAGCATTAACATCGCTCAGAACACAAACCGTTGAATTTTGTTTAATTTATCAGTTGACTACATAGTGCCAAAATTTTTAATCTGTATTGTATTATTGTAAGTCTTTAAGCAATGGAAAATTGAATAGCATAAGCAGGAACTAAGAAATAAATTTATTTCACTCCAAAGCTTGGTGAAACACAATTTCGCTCTCAGTAGAATTCGATTTTTTTTTCGACAAAATTTTTAAGTCCAAAAATACTTTAATTTCCCCGCAATTCATCACAAAACAATTATATTCTCAAGTCTACAATGTATAATAAAAAAATATTTTATTACTATAAAACCAAAATTAAAATGCGCTCAACGATTAATAAGACCCGATTAAAAATACATTTAAAAAAAAAAAAAATTGTATGCATTTTAAATGCCATACTTCTATCATAATTGAGTCACAATTTTGTATGAATTTTGTATGAATTTTGAATAAATAGTGACTTTTTTGAGTTGTGACTGTAGTCCTGAATAGGTCTGTAATTATGTATGAATGTACTTTAACGAAAAATGTCACAGTTGATTATTTGAAGGCAATGCTGTAAAATAATGGGAAACTAGCTAAAAAATGGTAGCTTTAGTCTCAGATTTTACGACTTCACAATTGAAGGTTGGTAAAAAGAGACTTTTTAGACCTAATTATTCTTAGCATTTTGAAGAGTAACATATTTCCGTAATATCTATCGTTGGAAAATTAATTGAACACGTCGCAAACTAAAAATTAAGATAGATTTTTATTCAAACACATGAAGTATTGTACGAAAATAATTTCGGTTTTCGTACAGTACGCAGCACACATGACGAAATAGCTCCGTTCAATAAATTAATTAGTTCCTCGCTTGAAGGGAACAAATCCCGCGCAATTTTCTTAAACTTGGTAAAAGCAGTCGACTCAATTACACATGTAAAAGTAATGTTTATTGTATCTGTTATTAGCATTGGGTTAAATAGATCACCGGCTAGAGAATAGATCTCAATATTTTATAATTACATACCAATACTCGGAGCAATAAAGCAACTTTTCATTACGATGTACTTGGATGATACTTTCCTATTCTTCCCGGTATATATGTATATGTACATATGTATGTTTTTTATCTGTTTTTCTATCAAAGATCTGCGATTCATAGAGAGGTTTGTGAGTCTATCATCCATTTTCAATTTTCAACCTTTACTTTTTAATCTTTGATGTTCAATCTTTAGTTTTTAATCTTTGATGTTCAATCTTTAGTTTTTAATCTTTGATCTTTAATGTTTAATCTTCCTTCCTTCCACTATCTCTTATCCTTCATTTGCCATCCTTCATACTATATCCTGCATCGTCCATTCTTCCTGCCCCTTCCTCCATCATCCACCGTCCATTCTCATCCTCAAACCCCATTCTTAATGCTACATCTTCCATCCTCTATCACCCATTATCCATCCCACATCCTCCATCCACCACCCTTCATCGCCCATCCTCCATATTCTATCGTCCATCCTATATCCTCATTCCTCTTCCATGCTCTATCTTCCATCCTCCATACCCCATCGTTCTTCCTTGCCCCATCGTCCATCCTCAATCCTCTATTCTCTATTATCCATCATCCATCCTCCAAACTCCACCCTCCATCACCTATCGTCCATAATTTATCCTTCATCCTCTATCTTCCATTTTCCATCTTCTATTCTCCATCATTTTCACCTCAAAGATCGGCGAATCTTAAAGACCCACGAGCTGTGATGATCTGCGATCCGTCAAGATCTGTGTGTCGTAAAGAATCGGGAACCGCAAAGATCTGCTGAACTGTCGAGATCTGCGAACGGTAAAGATCTGGCCCAGTTGGATCTTCTGCTTGAGCCAGCTCAGTTCTGAGTTACCCATCTACGTGAACATGATTTCTATAAAAAGACTGTCTGTCCACAGGGTGTAGATTAGGACTGAGACAGGAATCCCGGGCACGTCAGGAAAGGTAAAAGCAAATATGGTTCCACTTAAGGTACAATCTGGCTGGCACTGCCGACCGTCGTGGTCAGCAGTAACTGCCGGTAGTAGACTACTGCTTCAGGGAAAACGAAGCTGTTATGTCCGTTTGCGACTGCTCGGCAGTTGACGGTTGTGAGTGCAAAGCAAAGTTGAAGTTGGCATTTACTGCTGACCACGACGGTCGGTAGTACAAGCCAGATTGTAGTACATACCTTAGAATAAACGCGGTGTGATCAGCGATTGGCCATTCGGTAGAAAGGTGGAGTAGCGTTTCATAATCATAGTGGAAAACTCTTCATATTGCTTTACGGCGCGACAATTTTTAAAACTTATGCCGGTTTTCCACCAAACGGACAAAACAAAAACGTTTGGTGGGTCATAAAAATCAACTTCGATTTAAGTGCTTAGTGTTGAGTCCAATTTGTTGACCAGGAACTTTTCGAGCATCGCTGCTGCATTCACACAACGTTTTTCTAGTTCATTTATTTTGTCCGCAATTTCTACATTTAATTCGGCCAGTTGTTCCGTGGCTTCTGATGGCATTTACTTGGCCAAACTTATGTTTTCCCTGAACGGACAAGTCTTATTCTTCCGTAACGGAATGTAAGCCCAAGCTCTACATCGAGGCCGGAGCAAGAAACAAACGATTCAAAATTGAATGCAGTCGAGTCTTTACTCATAAATTTTTCATAGGCTGTTTGCTGGACTATTCGACTACCCGGTGAACTGTAAGCCGAGTAAGTGCATAAATAAATAATTGAAATGACTCACTTCTGGCCGCAATCTCAATCGTATGAAAAATCTAATTACGACGGGAAAAGCAGCCGCACAAAACAAAGAGACGGCTTCTTTCTATTATTCCCGCTCGCACAAACGCTTCGGAACAATTGCGTAAAGCGTCCAAGTAGATAACGAAGACGTTAAAACAAAACAAACTAAAATAGACGACAAATAGAAACAATTTCACACCTTTTTCAAGTTGATGAACGACGTTCCCTCCGGGCTGAATTTCAAGGGAAAGCACAGCATCGGAAGCCGCGGGACAGCCTCCATTTTTTCTAGAATTTACACTTCCACTTGTTTTTGATCGAACTGAATTTGCGATAAGACTATTAACGGGGATTTGCAAAGAAATTTGTCGGAAACAAAATCAAATTTTCACTACTGCACAACTCGTCTACGAACTTCTTCTTACTTTGCTACTGTCAATTAAACGCTAAGCGAAATGTCGTAAACGTTCAGTGCTGCCATGAGAAAATATCGCGAGAATTATCGTGTTTTCAAATTCTGATTGCACTGGCAAGGCTTTAACTTTTGGTCAGGTTTTGATGACGTATTTGAGCGATTCGTGAAGTGTTGCTATTCAGCCTAGTGTTGTGATCCGAACAAAGTAAAATGACCGAAGAAGTATCAATATAAATGGAATACTCCAATTATATGTTTTCATACAGTATCCGAGACAACGATGGGCCAAAAAACATTGCACTCTCTGACCGGCACAAGAACACGACTGTGTTCGAATTTTCGAAAAGTTTCGAAACTTCAATCAGTTGAGAACTGTCACAAAAAAACGGAGATAGATATTTTACTTTATTATTTCAATAATACAGTATTGTGAACGATTTTTTAAAAACAAAATTTTCTACTTGAAATTTTTTTTTACGTTTCATAACTAGTAGACACGAAAAAAGCAATAAAAATTTTCAGTCCGTCTGTCCGCTATACGCCGTACGCAAAATCGTTCGAAGGCTCGTAGCTCCCAAACGCTTTGAGATATTATATTGAATTTTTTTTACGAATAGACGGGGTAGGCTCCGTGACCAAATTTTTATGGGTGGTAGTGTGAGGGGGAAGGAGGAGGAAGCGTTTTAGACGGAAAATTTTGGTTTCTAGATCTCAGTAATCGCTTATGATAGGAAGCTACAACTTGGAATTTTTATAGAACTTCGATAGTATACCCATTTGCATAAAAATTATCAATATTGATCAAGGGGATGTGGGAGTGGGGGAAAAATAATGCGTCCCAAGCGCAAAAAAGCCGAGATAGGGACATTCTAAAATCCATATCTCCTAAAGCCTAGTACGGACCTCGATCAAAATTTTGATTCCCATACAAAATGCATGTAAAAAAAACCGATGAAAATTTTGAATGAAAATTTTTGCGTTGGGTTTCTGTTTGCGGTACGGAGTTCGAATCAAAATTTTCATTCGTTCTGACAGTTGACGTGGTGAACCACCAGATGGCGCTGAAACCATGGAGACCTCATTTTTGTCGTCCATTTAAATGTGCCGCTATTTAATTTTCATTGCCGGGATGAAAATTTTGACATCTCATGTCATTCATTTGAATTTATTTGTCAGTTTCTTTTTTCAAACCGACTGAAGTGTGTGTTTTGTCGGAAGTGGATATTTTTGAAGTCGGAAGTGGATATTTTGAGTTGTGCTTTTATTTTAAAAATTCTCTTGTGACTTCAATTTAATTTTTATGTTAAAAAAGTGCCCATATATTAATGTCCATGAACCTACATTTACAAAAAATCGTCACTTTGACCATTGAAAAAGTCACACAGCAGATCAGCTGTTTACTTCTTCACAATATTCTACACAACGATTTTTTCATTTGTGGAGATGGGAGAGATATATAGTAAATTTGCGAATCAAAATTTTGATCGAGGTCCGTACTGAGCTTAAACCGTTAATGGCACACTATTCAAACTTAAGAAATATTTGTAGTTGTACTAGGAGGAAAGATTGAAAACAAATTTTTGAGTAGGGGCAGTGGTGTACAGGGGTGAGGGGTGAAAAACTTTATATTACGATATCTCATGAACCCATTGGTCTAGAAAAATAAAATTCGGTTTGGGTATAAAGGTCGACAAATAAAAACTGATCGAAAGTAAAATTTTTTAAGTGGGAGGTGGAGCATAGAAGTGGAGGGGATAAGAATTTTTGAAAAAAGCACATTTCATATCTCAACAACAGTATAAGATAAATGCTTAAAGTTTTTACCAGAACTAGCGCTAATTGAAACCTAATAGGGGAACAAAATTTGGGGATGAGAGTTAAAGTAGCGGCATGTTGGAAAAATAATTTTTTTTTAGGAGCAGTATGGTACGGGACTGGGGGGTGTTTTTCCTAACTATAGAATGGCTTATGCTAGAAAGTTGAAAAAAATGAAAAAAAAATTCGAATATCCATTGGCGTTCAGAAGGGGGCAAAAATTATGATCAGTGAAAATAGAATGCATATTTTTCCATGATTTTCGTCATATCTACTAGGTCTTCCAACATTTTGAATTCATTCTTATTCTATGGATTCTCCATATGAATACCTAGATAGATAGATTGGAGATAGGGGTCGGTGTGGTTAACCTCTGTCACTGAAGCCACAGTTGGGCTTATTGTAACGTCCCCCGAATTGGTTATGATTCCTCTTCAATCCCTGCGCTTTCAATGAAGCTTAGTATTTTGCGAAGAGAAATGGACAGGAATTCCGATGGTTCCATGAAACCCTGACCGAAGTGACGAAGTCTTTTGTGAGCTAAACCCTCACATTCACAGAGGATATGCTCCGGTGTTTCGTCTTCGTCATTGCATATTCTGCAGATTTTGGTCTCAGAGAGACCAATCCTATTGAGATGTTTCCTCATGTGACAATGCCCAGTCAGAGCTCCCACTAGGGTTCGGGTCTGATATCTGCTTAGTTTTAGATAGTCAGATGTTCTTTTTTCCGAATGCTTTGGCATAAAGAGCTTTGAGTGCCTGTTGCCCGGTGCCGAGTCCATATGAATACCTAGAAAGTGGTTTCAAGATTTTTTGAAAATTGACCCCTAAGGGGGTGTAAAGTTATTATATACTTTTTCATGAATTCTTTCATATCTCTCAGGTCTGATCAGACATCGAATATCTTTTAACTTCCACGGACTTGTTTAATAAACACCTATTTACAAGTTTTTCTCCTTTTTCAACCCCTAGACTGCATCCCGGAATATGACACAATTATGTTATTCATATGTTACGCCCTTTTCTAACCACTTCCCGAACTTTTTGTTAGGTTTTCAGCAGAGACGTTATTTCAGTTTTTTCCAGGAGGGGGGCAAGATGTTATGAATGCATATATTTTTATATGTAAATATACATATGTTATATATAATGTATGAAAATACAAAAGTCAGGGGGGAGGGCAAATGCCCTCCCTGCCCCCTCCCCACAAATGACGTCCTTGCTTGTCATGCTTCCTTGTGCTTCACCACTATGAACTATTTTGGAACAAAGATGACGCAAACTAAGACAAAACACAGCATTCTGATTAATGGAGTATTCAATCCATGTAAATTGTTCAAAATAACTGCATTGAAATCGGCGCTTCACTATCTGGGGGTATTCCTTCTGTATTGGCTGAACGAGGTCATTGTGATAAAAACGTGAAATATCAATAATTGACACATCATTTTCTGGTAATGCTTCTGAATGAACTTTTTTTTTACATTTTCAATTGTAGATGGTATTGCATCAACTGATTGCGCAGATTGGAGGGAGTCTAGCTTCTTACTACCATCAATGGTTTGCTCGGAACCAAGAATTTGTTTTTACAGTCAAAACCAGTTATAGCGACATTGAAGAGACCCTCTAAACTCGTCGCTCGTTGTTATAAGCAATATGCACAAATAGATACATACATACATGTAATTTGAGCTTGTAATATGTATGTATGCATATGTACATACAGAACCACCTATATAAGAAAGCCGTCGCATAGAAATATTTACGACCACATGCATGTGGCAAAGACGGCTCAGGGTTGTATGGCATGTATGCCGATCGAAGAAATAAATACCTTAACTGTTTGCTGAAAAGCATACAATTTTAGTCTTGAATCGTATTTCCGGTATTATTATTGTTTATAATTACTGTTAATGAGTGAAAATAAATGAGCTTTGTAAAGTAACTGGAGGTAGAGTGAATATGGCAGAAAATTTAGAGCGGTTCACTCCGTTTTTTTAAGGCCAAGGAACAATTTGGAAATATAGATTTATTGGACTTATTAGACTAGATTTCTTACTTTGTTATAAACTTTTAGAGTTTCTGGTAATTCAATTCGAAAAGAAAATCAACATAAATCTTCTTTTGGCTAAGGTAGTCGAAAACGAACCGGAGGAAATGATTTTTATGTTTAAAATCTCGTAACATGAATTTTTTCATAATTTAAAGATCATTGCGTATGAAATCGTTCTTTTAATAAAAATAATAGATTTTTTATATGTTTTAATCATTACGGCATTTTATTAAAAAAATAATTTTGCTTATGTTTTGCTTCATATTAAATAAAAAAAAACTTATTTGAAATTATATACTAAATAAATATAAATTTCCAGTCTAGCAATATTAATTTTTTATCAAAGCCGCTCAAAAGATCTTCAAAGTTTGAAATACGATAGGATGAAAGTGTTTCGGAGTTTTCATGTTCCAATCTCGCAAAATAGGCCTCACGTCTTTCCTGCGGAGGTTTTCTTTTGGGCACTTCCACCGTCGACAAGTAGGAGGTCAGATTCGGAAAAATTCTCGGAACAGCGCCCTCGTGCAGTCTGAAAAATTTCAACGGGAGACCGAGGTCTCGACCGTTGACATGACGCGCAAAATGCAAAATGCAAAATGCAAAATGCAAAACGCAAAATGCAAAATGCAAAATGCATACGTACGTGAATTTGGTCGGACTCCAATTCTCACGTGGTATCGATCTGATCCATGCAACCTTTTCAGCACCATTGCTGGGAAAAGAAAATGTTACTACACAAGGCAACAAGAAGGCAACGAGCATAAAATAACTAAAAGCAATTTTACTTACATTCTGCTTTATTGGTTTACAATAAAGTAATCAGTTTGCACAAAACTGCTACCGTTGTTATAAACTAATAAGATGATTTTTAAAAAAAATTGGAGGATAACTAAATTTATTTTTAAGCGTCAATTTAAAATTATTTTTCTGAACCGAGGATTGAGCTTAGGAACATAATTTTCCGTCCTTTGATCAAATAGAAATCACTTAATTTTAACTTGTCACACCCGAACACCTTCCCGTTGCATTTTTTTTCATTACAAAAATCAATAGATTTTTCGTAAAATTTAGATTTACAACTAAAACTATTTTAAAATACATAATGAAAAAATATTTGTACACAAAATAAATATTCGGAATGGTCCATAACCAAACTTCTTGGCTTTGATTTTTTCCTCTTTGATTTACACCAAATTATTTGCGCAATTGTAAATATTTTGGTTCTAAACCAAAACGAAAATTCCAAATATTGATTATGGACTAAGTATTTGTAGAAAAACAACACAAATTATCAATATTTTTAGCTAAATAACTCACACGAAAATTTTACGCGCTCGATTCCCGGCAAAAAACACACGAAACTGACAGACGGCCACAGTAAACACACGCAGATCATCGTCGTACGTAGGCCGTCCTCGCAAACTTGCTCAACACTTATGCGACGGCTTTCATATATAGGTGGTTCTGGTACATAGCAGGGGCATCGCGTGGATATTTGATAAGTGTGTGCACTGTGAATTAAACAGTCATACGACCTTTCAGTTGTTTCTAGAGACACAAATTATTAAATTTCTACAAAACAAAAACAATTGTTCTGAGTATGCAACTGATACATTCATCAAACTTAATCGAGTCCAAACGTCACACAAACACACCAGTGGCGGCTCGCCGCATAAAGCTAGTGAGGATTAGAGTCAGTGAGGATGAGCTTAGCTCGTGTTATACTGCTGTGAGTTTTATTTGTATTCACCTACTTCGCATTGCATTTTACTGAAATTTGACAGCGTGGTCATACAGTGTAACACAAGCTTAAAGCTAGCTTTATGAGGCGAGCCGCCACTGAAACACATACACCCAAATAAAAATTTACCCGGGTAATTTGAAAACATACTGTGAAAACATTTACCGAACTGTTTTCACAAGTAAACAATTGTTAAGGAACATAAAAACAAAAGGCATATTATACCTATTAATTCCAGTGTAGATTAATTGAAAAAGTACCTATGTAGGCAAATAAAATTTTATAATTTTTAATACATTAAATCTATTCTTCTGTTCTTGAAATTGACTGCTCATGCTTCGTAATCTTTTCATGGATTTAGCTCAGTACGGACCTCGATAAAAATTTTCATTCGCAAATTTACTATATATCTCTCCCATCTCCACAATGAAAAAATCGTTGTGTAGAATAATGTGGAGAAGTAAACAGCTGATCTTCTCTTTGACTTTTATAATTGTCAAAGTGACGGTTTTTAGAAAATGTAGTACCTTGGACATTAATATATGGGCCCTTTTTTAACATAAAAATTAAATTGAAATCACAAGACAAATTTTAAAATAAAAGCACAACTCAAAATATCCACTTCCGACTTCCAAAATATCCACTTCCGACAAAACACACTCTTTAGTCGGTTTGAAAAAAGAAACTGACAAATAAATTCAAACGAATGACAAAGATGTTAAAATTTTCATCCCGGCAATGAAAAATTAAATAGATGCACATTTAATTGGACGGAAAAATATGGTCTCCATGATTTCAGTGTCATCTGGTGGTAAACACCCGAACTGTCGAAACGAATGAAAATTTTCATTCGAACTCCGTACCGCAAACAGAAACCCAACGCAAAAATTTGCGATGAAAATTTTCGTTCGTTTTTTTTACATGCATTTGGTATGGGAATGAAAATTTTCATCGAGGTCCGTACTAGGCTTATGATTCAAATTAGTGGCTCAGTTCTGTCACTTATGAATGAGAAATTGCTCACCAAAAAGTCAAAATTAGGACGAATTAATGCAGTTTTCTCTCTGTATTCTCACCAAATGAGAAATGAAAGATTTCCAAATGCGTAGTCAATTACGGTGCTTTCTCATTTGGTGAGAATACAGAGAGAAAACTGCATTAATTCGTCAGTATTTTGACTTTTTGGTGAGAAATTTCTGATTCATAAGTTACAGAACTGAGCTATAGAATAGCCTGTCAAACCCCACACTTTTTCCTTATCATTATTATTGCCGTGAAAAATTAGACACGGCCAACCAAATAGTTCATTTAATTCTTCAGATCCTGTCAACCATTTGTGTTGTTTATATAAGTCAGAATTAAAATTTCGCTCATAAACTTTACCACTTCTTTCATAGTTTGTTTTTAAATTACTCAAGATCGGTGTTGGCCGACCATCATCAATATTTGTTTTTTTAACCTCGTAAGAATAACAACTAAACTTTTTTTTATTAAATTACTAACTACATCCTCATCTTCACTCATTTTATTTACTTTAAAAATTAATTAATCTTTCGATTGCAAATAATTTAAGTACTTTTTCGCTTGACACAGAGTAAAAGAAAATCTAATGGCAATTTTTTTCTCAGAATGTTCATACCTCATAAAATCTTCTTTTTCTTTTTTGTAAAGCTCCCTCCCTACATTATTAATGAATCTTCAATAATGCCCGTATAAGGTCACATTTTACAGCGTTACCGTTTTACTACATACATACATACATAGATGTATGTAGCAGATTTACTACCTTTTTTAATTTTAAAATTTACTGCACTTCTATTTCAAGTCATGAAACAATACGTTTTTGCGTTAATTTTCGATGGTCAAATTGAACACAGTACATTATTATTTTACATTACATGTTTAATGTTAAGCTTATTTGTTCTATTATTATTAAAATTCGGTTTCTACTACCTCTTTTTTGAAAAAGGTAGCAGATTCTGCTACCCCGAAAATCGCATCGTAGTAACACTGTCCGCGAGCCATAAAACTAGGCGAAGAAATCGCCGAGCTCGTGCACGAAAGACATTTGCACCGATAACGTTTTTTTCAGAGTAAATTTTAACATTTTGCAAGGGCACCGTGCCGATCGGTGCGAACTCTCGACTTCGCACTTGACGTATGATTGGTGCGCCGTCCATCTGCTAGCGGGATATCGTATAGATTTTTATTTCTTTTTTGCGGTCGCCACTCCCGACCCGACTATGAGCTAGGTGGTTTTTTGTGTGTATGAAATCCTTGCGTGCACATTGAAGTTTCGCACGGAAATAGTATTTTTCATATAAAATTTCAAAAAAATAGTCCTAGCAAGGAGCGAAATATATTTTTCCTCATTTGTGAATTGCTTACAATGCATAACATAAACTATACATATGTATTATACTTTTATGATAGATTGTAATTTAATATCGTAGGGTGTGCAATGCACACCTTGCACACCCTGACGAGACGCCACTGGCACATGGGTATATTTAAGTTACATATGTACATATGTAAATAGTTTATAATGTGTAGGTATTCGGCGTATGATATTGTATTTATTGAATGGAAAATTGGAAACTATACTTATTTTGTCAAATAATGCAAAAGTAACTATGAACATAAAAATATACAACCATACTGAGTGTTTATGACTTGAACAAAAATGATAAATTCAATACTCCCACTTTTTGTTATAAGTCGATGCCAACATTTACTGAATAATGAAAACATACTTATTTTTTTTTTTAAAAAAAAATTACGTTAATTCTTTGGCATAACACTCATCAACGAACAAAAAAATTGATGTTTTGGCTTCGACAATGCCTTCGTCATGATATCGGCTGCTTGTTGCAACGGCCAAATACATCAAACTTCCAATTTGCCTCACGATATGGAAAGTCAATCTTTCCGCCTGCCTTAAAATCGCCAATATTTTGTGAATTGTCCAATGGCGTTGACACTGCATTGCAATTCATCATGTTAAAACGATCAAGTACTTTTCTGGCATAACCTTGTTGATGCAGGTGAATCGAACCGTCCGCTCGCTGATCAATTTCGAGTCCCAAAAAACATTCCAGCTCGAAAACCTTGATCTCAAATTCTTTTTGCAAGTATTTGATGACTGATTCGATAGACTTGCGCTTCTCCGCTACAATTAATCCGTCATCGACATAAATTGCCAAAATCAACATTCCATCTTTACCACTGCAAACGAAAGCGCACGGATCCGATTCGCACGCTTTGAAACCGAATTTGTTCACAAAAGAAGTAAACTTCTTATTCCAACAACGTGACGCTTGTTTCAAACCATACAAACTCTTCATCAGCTTGCACACTTGCCCGCTTTTATCATCGTATCCTATTGGCTGGTTCATGTAAATATTCTCCTCCAAATCGCCGTTTAGAAAAGCAGTTTTCACGTCGAATTGCTTCAGTTTCATTCGTTTTGCTGTCGCCAATGCCAGGATCGCTCTGATCGACGTGAACTTTACCACCGGACTGAAAGTTTCATGGTAATCGATGCCGTATTGTTGTGTGAAACCTCGCACTACTAATCGCGCCTTGTAGCGATCAATGCTTCCATCTGGATTTTGCTTCACCTTGTAAACCCATCGATTGTAGATCACTCTTTGGTCAGCTGGTACCTCGACCAAAATCCACGTACAATTTTGTATGAGTGAATCGTATTCATCATCCATTGCTTTTTTCCACTGCTTGTGATCATCAGATTGAACTGCCTGTTCATACGTCCTTGGTTCCTCGCTGATTGTCAACAAAGCATAATAATTATCTAATGAAAAATTCGCCGCTGTAATGACGCTTCGATCGCGTAGTCGCTGACTGATAACATTTCTGTCATCAAGATCACATATTGCGCCACGATGCTCTTGTCGTTCCGGCACGATCAAAACTTCCGCATTTTCATTATCTTTATCTCTCGCATCTTTGTTTACTTTTTCTTCAGCCCTGATATCGAGTGTGGCCATGGATTCCTCTAACAAAAATACAGCATCTCGGGAGATTTCAATTTTCCCTATCTTCGGATTCCAAACTCGACATCCTTTCGAAAAACTATCGTAGCCAACAAAAATGCATTTGATTGCCTTTGGATCAAATTTCTTACGTTTCTCTTTAGGAATGTGAATGAAAACTTCCGTGCCAAAAGTACGTAGATAATCCAGCTTTACCTCTTTTCTGTGCCACAATTCATACGGTGACTTGTCTGCCACTGTGCTCGTTCCGCTTCGGTTTAGCACATGAACTGCTAAATTTACCGCCTCAGCCCAAAACTTCTTCTCAATTTGTTTTGATTGAAGCATTGTTCTTGCAGATTCAACAATAGTTCGCATTTCCCGCTCCGCACAGCCGTTTTGCTCTGGCGTATATGGCACAGTTCGCTGGTGATGAATACCAAAATCCTCGAAAAAGATTTTTAATTCTCCGTTGAAAAACTCCGTACCATTATCAGACCGAACAATACGAACGTTGTGACCGTGCTCCTTCTGAATTAGCCTCACACATTTTTTAATGATGTCTGCTACTTCGGACTTTTGCTTCATGAAGTAGACAAAACGAAAATGTGAAAAGTCATCTTTCAATAATAAGAAATATCTTGAGCCTCCTATCGAAACGTCTGAAAACGGTACGCACACATCCGTATGAATTATTTCACCGCATGACTTCGATCTTTCTTCTCGACTCTTAAAGCTACTTCGATGATGTTTACCATACACGCAAGCTTCGCATGTAAAACTTTCGTCGATAAAATCGATGTTACGGCCTCGCAAAAACTTCTTCACATGCACTAGATTGTGATGACCAAGTCGTTCATGCCATGAACGAAGCGATTCCTTTTTTACTGCTATATTTGCCGCAGCCTCGACCTGTGATGGTTCAATCACTCTGAATAGCATTTGGAATAATCCTTTTCGGCGAACTCCCACTGCAACAACATTTCCGTCCTTCAGCAGTTCGCAGCGCTTGCTATTCATACACAAATCATATCCTTGATCCGCTACCTTTCCTGATGAAAATAAATTCATCTGAAGATCTGGTACGTACAAAACTCCTATGACTCGCTTGCGAAACCAATCACTGCCATTGAATGCGTGAATGCTGATATCGCCTTTACCTTGAGCCAAAATTTGTTTACCATTTCCGATCTTCACTGGTTCTGATATTTCGATAAAATTTTCAAACCAATCACGATTGTGACTCATATGATTTGTTGCACCCGAATCCAAAATCCATGTGTCTTTGTCCTCGCTTGCTGCTGTATGACAAACGAAAACCTCGACCGAGCTATCTTCACACTTTACGTTGAAATTATTTTTCTTTTCGGGGCAGTCCCGCTTCCAATGACCATTTTCCCCACATTTAAAACATTTACCTTTAAGTTTGTCGCTTTTACTCGTTGCTTTGTGGTTGTTATTCGACAAATTTTCCTTTTTGTTATTATTGTTTTTCTTGGGAAAAGTTCGTTTGGCCATCAGCGCTTTCACCTCCTCGACTTGTCCCTGCGATTTCAGACGAAGCTCCTCCGCCATAAGTCGCGCTCGAAGATTCGCCAAAGTTTGACTTTCAGGACATGCAGATTCCCATGCACTATGAAAATGATTATATTCGGCAGGTAATGTCATTAAAATTTTTGAAATTACCATGGAATCAGATATGGTTTCTTTCTGATCTCGCAGCTGCTGCACAATTTCCATTAACTTCGATAAAAAAATGGAAATATCATACCCTGTCTCTTTTGCATATCCATAATATTTTTGTTGCAAAAATAAAATGTTTGCCTTCGATGTTTGCTCATAGGTGCTCTTGAGCATAAACCACATCTCACTAGCCAACTCACAATTCATGATTTGCAAAAGCGCCTGTTTTCTGCATGCCGTCGAAATAATTCGTCTTGCCTTGGTGTCCTTTTTCTTCCAAGCTGAATATTTCGATGCATAATTTTCGTCCGCAAACTTTGGTTTCGACCACATCGAACAATTCGCTGTCCTCTAAGATCATGCGAATTTGGAATTTCCATGTCAGCCAATTGCTGCCACCTTCCAACCTTTCGATGTTCATTCGATCGCCTTCCATTTGTTACTTTCGAGAAGAAAAAAATTATTATTATTGAGGAGAAAGGATTATGCTTTGAAAATCAAAAAATTCAAAGTTTTTTTTTAAAAAAATTTTTCTGGGCCCATAACCTATTGAATGGAAAATTGGAAACTATACTTATTTATGTCAAATAATACAAAAGTAACTATGAACATAAAAATATACAACCATACTGAGTGTTTATGACTTGAACAAAAATGATAAATTCAATAGTATTCAAATAAAATGTCGAAATACCAAACAAAAAGTTTATTTTGAAAAAAATTGCAGTACAGTAGTGGGATTTTGTACAAAGCGATTCGCCCAAAATATCGTCCAAAAACAGAAATTGACGACAAATTAATAGGCGAGAGACCAGTGCTCAAAATCCCAGAGTTGTCAATTTCGGTTTTTGGACGATATTTTGGGCGACTCGCCTTGTACAAAATCCCACTAAAGTACAACTTAAAAGACTACATTTAGTTTTAAAGTAGTCGGTCATTTTGGTCTGTTTTTTTTAAGCTGAGTCTCAAATTTATCCGACACGTCAGATGTAAAAGAGCGCGCGAAATGTACAATTCAGGGGAAAAATGCGTAGCTGACTTTAGATTATAATACATTAATAAATGTTTTGTTTTTTTTGCTGGAACAATTGTGACGATTGGTCGTTATAGCCAGGTGAATTTCGAGAAATTCTCGTCGTTTTAAGCGATATGTCGTTTTATCCAATGTGTCAGAATATGCGCGAGCTTTCTAGGGTTAGATAGAGAATGTGAAAATATTTCTTACCTTGAAGCAAAGAATAGCGAACAGCACTTAGGTATAATGTATGACAAAATTGCCAGCTACTGCTTATAATAATATAGGAAGCGAGAAAAATTAAAACACTTTTTTATTGAATTAAAAACTGATGAAAACCAAATCTCAGATCAGAACATGCGTTAGAGCTAAGTACACCTTACACGAGTTTGTGTTCTTCTTTATGATTCCGCTTTTTTTTTGTTTTGCTTTTCGGAGTTTTGCAGAACCTACAATCAACCGAACGAACAGGACCACCAACACAGCCGCGAAATACCAGTGAAATTCTTTATGATTCCGCTTTTTTTGTTTTGCTTTTCCGAGTTTTCCGGAACCTACGATCAACCGATCGAAGAGCACCACCAACACAGCCGCAAAATTACAGAGAATTTTTCGTCTCTAGTCCAATTCATTTACTTGGTTGTCATTATAGTTTTATACAGGGTTATCCAAGTCGATAGGATTAATAGTTTTCTCAGATTTATACCCTTAAACATTTTTCATTGGTGTCATAATCAATTAAAATATTTCTGAGGTTTCAAATTCAGGGGGGGGGGGAGGCAAATGCCCCCCTGCCCCCCTGAAATGACGTCCCTGGTTTTCAGTCACATAGTAACCTACGCCGCATCTCAGAACTGAGCGCGTTCCGAACTTCTGCCGGAAAAATAATAAAGTTGCGCCCAGACTGTTGGCAGATTTTTTTCGGTAGGTTCTACGGCAAAGCTGGAGTTAAGAAGACAGGGGAAACCGGTTAGACGGGTTCTACTCTCTCGATAAATCTGGTTTCTTCTTAACTTTATCAATTTTATGTGTAATTCGATGGCTTAAAGCACACATATACATACATAGTATGTCCACTCTTGGAAAACGTGTGTTATGTCGTGATAACGTGATACTATTACTCAAGTCAAGTAAAGCTATCAAAATAGCACCTGGACGCGGTTTTAAAATCGATCTGCTTTTAATTCCTTTTTATTTCGATCACTATACTTTGTTATACCTATGAAAATAATAAAGTAAAATGGATCATTTCACCAAGAATCGCCAAAGGTGTGACTTTACCATCTCCGATTCTTTTGAAAAGTTTTGTACTTGAAGAACTAGTGAGAAACATAATTGAAATTCAATTTTTTTCAAGGATTTCGATTTTTTCCTGTATCCTTGAATATTTCATAATGCGTTGGGGAGACTAGATAGAAATGCACCATTTTTCATTAATTACTGCACATCTCCGTAGAAAATTGTGAAACTTGTTTCATTTTTTTTTCTTTGTTTGATGAAATACCTTGTGCAAATATTGTATTCATAATAAAGAGCAAAATATAATCAGATCGTGAGCATAATGAGGAAGCGCACAGTCAGTCCAAATGGTGCATTTCGCCCATCATGCTGGAGAAATGAACCACTTTCAAGGTATAAATGCGCCACAATTTAAATATGTAGCAAATCCCAACCAAATTAGTTGAAACAAAAAAATTAAATATATATACAAAAGTAACAAACAACGAACTAAACAGTAAAGACAGAAAATATTTTTCGAGTCTTATATTAATAAAAAACAATAGAAAACCAAATAATAGTAATTCAATGGTTTTATACAAGTTTTGATAAGTCAACGGATATTAAAATTTTAAAAATCGTTTGAAAATTTTATAAGAGTCGATGCGGCTGGGTCGTCATAGATGTTATACAACTCGTTGTTGTACCGAATACGCCATTCAGTGCCTTCTCTTACTGGTCCCAAAATTCTTCGAAGAATTCGTCGTTCAAAAGCGTCTATTGATTTTTCAGACGCTTGGGTGAGAGTCCACGTTTCACTTGCATAGCACAGGTCTATAGCACAGGTCTATAGCACAGGTCTTATTATGGTCTTGTATATGCGAAGTTTGCTCAGCCTGTGCACTTTTTTCGATTTTAAGATCGGGAGAACCGTGAAATATGCCTTATTTGCTAGTGTGATCCGTTGATTTACTTCGTCCCGTTCGTTGCCGTCTCTTACAAGGTGTGATCCTAAGTATGAGAAATGATCCACATTCTCCAGGTTGTAGTCCCCCAAGGTCATATTTTGTCTAGTTGGCGCGTTTCTTCTTGTTTGGGTCATGAACTTGGTCTTACTCTCATTGACCCTTAGCCCGACCTCCTTTGCTGCTGAGTCTAGACAGTGGAAGATTTCCTTTGCGTCTGGAACAGATCTGGCCATGATATTTACGTCATCCGCGTACACCACTAGTTGAGTGGACTTGATTAGTAGGGTACTTCTGGTATCAACGGGTACCTTTCTGATGACATATTCCAGGGCAAGGTTGAAGAGCATGGGAGCGAGTCCATCTCCCTGCTTCAGGCCGGATTCTGTTCGGAAGCTTTGGGTTAGCTCGTTTTGTATCCTTACTTGGGATTCATTGTCAGTCATGGTCATTTTTGTTAATCGGACGAGTTTTGATGGGACTCCAAAGTCGAGCATTATTTTATATAGTACATTACGATCTATACTATCGTATGCCTGTTTGAAGTCCACGAAGATCTGGTGCACGTCAATGTTGTACTCCCAGCATTTTTCTAGCACTTGTTTGACTGAGAATATCTGGTCAATAGTAGATCGTCCGGTTCTGAAACCACCTTGGTATTTGCCGATAATACTTTCTGTATAAGGCTTTAATCGATTATGAATTACTTTCGTCAGTATTTTGTAGGACGTACACAACAATGATATGTCTCTGTAATTTTCACATCGCAGTTTATCTCCTTTCTTGTAGATTGGACATATAATGCTCTGGCGCCAGTCGTCGGGTATTTTTTCTTCAATCCAAATTTTTGTCACGATTTTGTGTAGGAGATTGGCGAGGTATGGACCGCCTCCCTTTAGGAGCTCTGCTGGTATTGCATCAACTCCGGGTGATTTATGTATTTTTTGGTCGCGCAGGGCTGCTTCCACTTCTCCGATAGTTGGTACCGTAGTTGATGTCTGCTCATCCGATGGTGCACTTGGTGTTATAATTGGGTCGGTGGTCGTCACTCTGTTAGGGTTTAGCAGATTTTTAAAGTATTCAACCCATCTTTGTTTAATTTGTTCTACGTCACTAAGGATATTTCCTTCCTTGTCTTTACAGAGGTTTGTTCGTGGCTTATAGCCTTGTCTTATTTGTTTGACGGCAGTATA
This sequence comes from Beris chalybata, assembly GCA_949128065.1. Classification (NCBI taxonomy): domain Eukaryota; kingdom Metazoa; phylum Arthropoda; class Insecta; order Diptera; family Stratiomyidae; genus Beris; species Beris chalybata. The sequence continues at coordinate 96,591,776 of OX421895.1, forward strand.
TGCGGATCGTAGATTATGTGACTTCATGTCAGTATTTAGGTTTATAATTATGTCATTGTTGTGTTTTCGTTTCTTTCGTCTGCAGATTTTGTTTGATAATCGCCTAAGCTCGTCGTATCCTTCCTTTTTCCCTTCCCTTCCTTCCCGTTCTGATTGCAGCAAAAGAATTCGAATGTTATTAAGATTTGTGACCATAAATTCAAGCTACGGACGCATAAGAATCTGGTGAATCTCTCCCTATAAGCTCGTGGTTCAATTCTACCGATTCTGACCAGATGAACATTTTAATTTTTTTTAAAATAAATAATAGCAAATAAAAAACTAGCACTTTACTAAAACACACCTTAGACTACATGCTATTCTTATGCCTACCTAGAAAAGTTCACGATTGATAATATGTCTTTAAGGAAAAATGTTGCATATACGTTCGAAAAGTAACTTAAGGGGAGAAACACCTTTAGAAATTTCAAAAAATCGATTATTTTTTTTGCATATTTCGAAACAATGATATCTTATGAATATACTGTCCAAAGGATAACTCGAAATATTGAATATTTTCAAAACTATCGCATATAGTTTAGAGCGCGGCGACAGCATGTGGTACTAGAAATGATCAAATGTTGAAACTTTAAACGCGATTATCTCGAAACTACTTTTTCAAAAACTGCTCGTGTTGTAGCTCAGAAAGTTATCGACCAATTTGGATGAAATTTGGAGAGGTTTCTCTCAGTAGTATTACCGGAAGGATATACCTAAAATTTGGAAGGTAGCGTTTGGGAGTCAAATATGTTGAAAAAATGGTCGAAAATTTGACCTTCCAAGTAAAATGGCTTCCAAATTTTCAATTTTGCACTTTTTCATCATTTTTTAGGTATATCCTTCCCCTTAATATGTCAGTAAACGAAAAAAACTAATTTCATCCTTTTTATATCAAAAGAAAGAAAATAGCAGCTGCAGCACTTTTTGATGTCGCGAGAAACAGGCCTTCGGACTCTCCATAACGCCGCCATTTTATTAGACCTCCAAAAACCTTTTTTATTTTTGTTAAGTTCAAAGTTATAATAAACTCATATCCAAATTTCACAATGATCCGATTATTTTATCCCTTTTAAAAAAAATCCCGAAAAATGCCTATTTTTCACGATCCTAAAGGTATTTCTCCCCTTAAGTCGAGCACACAGAGCACGCGTATTTCAAAAAATTTATGATGGCTGTAAAGTTCAGTCTTTTGTATGAGTGCTGTCAAAATTTTAGCCATTTTGGATGCTTAGTTTTGTTTTGGTGGTGGATTAAATACGACGTGTTTAGTGTTTTTTAAAAATGGAAAAAAAAGAATTTCGTTCAGTGATAAAACATTTTTATTTGGCGGGGAAGAAAGCGACCGAAATTCAGCAGATTTTGCAAGAAGTTCATGGCACATCTACTCCTTTGTTACCAACTATCAGTTTCAGGGTAAACGAACTTAAACGTAGCCGTACTAGCATCGATGATGAACCCCACCCTGGACGTCCAAAAACTGCCACAAACCAAAAAATGATCAATAAGGTACATGATATCGTATTAGCCGATTGACGAGTGAAGGTGTTCGAGATAGTAGAGGCTGTGGGCATCTCAGCTAATAGCGTCTGGACAATCCTACATGAGCATTCGGGTATGTCAAAACTATCGGCGAGATGGGTGCCGCGTTTGCTGACTCCGGAACAACGCGAAATCGTGCCGTTACTTCAAAAATTAATTGAATTACGCTACGAGTTGCTTCCACACCCACCTTATTCTCCAGACCTGGCCCCCTGCGACTTTTTCTTGTTTCCCAATTTGAAAAAATCATTGACAGGAAAAAGATATGGGTCATCGCTGCCACAGAGGCCCATTTTGAGGAGTTGTCAAAAACGTATTACACGGAAGGGTTAAAGAAGCTGGAGCATCGTTGGGAAAAGTGTACTGAGTTACAATGAGACTATGTTGAAAAATAAATAAAAACTTTTCCAAAAATCAAGTGTTTTCTCGCCGACTTAAGTTACTTTTCGAACGCCCCTCGTACAAGAAAAATTAGTTTCCTTTGCGTTTTTCTTTTTCTTCGAATAACTGTTCGGTATTACTTGGTATCTTAACGATTCCTGAACACGATCGTATGGATAGTAAAGAGAAAGAGAATACTACTTCTGCTTTGCAGATTTTACTTACGGGCAAGCGCCAATGGCGAGTGGTGCATTTCTACCTATGGTGCAGGGCTACCCATTCTACCCTATCTTTAATTTTTTTTTCTTGTTTCATTTTCATCATCATACTGTTTTTCAAAATATTCCAAAAAATTAACCTGGGATCTCTAGGGGATCGGGGTAAAAAAAAAATGTACGAGTTCCTATATTATTATTAAGAACTAAACTAGCCTTGAGAATTACTGTTTTACTTACTTTTTTTGACCCCGATCACATTGAGATCCCAAGTTAGTTGAGATTGAAATAATCAAGGATAAAAGACAAAATCGTTATCATTAAAAAAAACTTTCAAGGATAATTTCTTTTCGAATTATTTTTATATTGCGATGCGACTACCTTGCACTTTAAAATAAGCCCTACTTTATTATTCTATGACAAAGGCTAAGTACCAGAGATATGAATTTTCGGACACCATTTTTGCGAAATCTTTAACATGTTATACCTATGAAAAATTCTCCCCACCGTTACTACGCAGTGGTTTTGATATTGAACAACATAGCATGACCTGGCATTGAAATTGTTATCAAAGTGTTGAACTGCTTTATCGATTTTTGGGATTTGAAATTTCGGCGTGTTCCATGCTAAAAGGAAATTTTGAATTCAAGGTGTAGGCCATATGTTAGCTGTAACTCAAAGTGAGTTCTCTGATTTTCTTTTGCCGATGGTTATAACTGTGTATGGCACGAATGGAAATTGGTTTAGTTCCAGGAATCGATTTATGTAATAAATTTCAGCTCAAGGTCCGTTTCCATCTCCACCGTTTTGCGTCGCCGACTCGGGTGTCCCGCCACACTTTTGATACTGTCGTTTCCATCTGCGACGAAACGATCGACGCGACGCTGAAAAGTTTTCAGTCAGTTTCCTAGGTGTTGCTGCTCGTCGTGCAGTTTTGACTTTAAATTGACTTTATTATTTTTTAATAATAAATTATTTTGGCCGTCACCATAGGAACGTAGTTTGGATACAAACCAACCTTTATCCAAGGCACATTAGTATCGGCTCTCGGCGAGAAAGTTGAAGTTGAGTCAACTCTCGACGATTGCCTCGGCGCGTCACAGGCCTAGTTTTTTATGTATGGAGAATCTAGTCGGCGCCGCAAAACGGCGGAGATGGAAACGAACCTTTAAGGTGCGTTTCCATCTCCGCCGTTTTTCGTCGCCGACTCGGGTGTCCCGTCCCACTTTTGAGATCATCGTTTACATCTGCGCCGAAACGGTCGACACGACGCTAAAAAGTTTTCAGTCAGTTTCCTAGGTAGTTTGCTGCTCGTCGTCCAGTTTTGACTTTTAATTGACTTTATTATTTTTTAATAATAAAGTATTTTGGCCGTCACCATAGGAACGTAGTTTGGATACAAACCAACCTATATTAGTATCGGCTCTCGGCGAGAAAGTTGAAGTCAAGTCAATTCCCGACGATTGCTGGTACATTTACACTCAGCGTTTGCGACGAGCCTCTATCCCCACCAAAAAATCAATCAATGAAATAGCTCGTGCAGTCGCAAGAGTCATTGGTCGCGTTTACGTGCAGACCAGACCAGTCTAAAAATCTGCCAACAATCTGGGCGTAACTTTATTATTTTTCCATTAAAAGTTAAGAACGCGTTCAATTCTGAAATGCGGTGGAGGCTACTATGTGACTGAAAACCTATCAAAAAGAATAAGATCGTGGAAGTGAAAATCTGATTGGATCTGAGAGATATGGAATAATTTATGAAAAAGTACACAATCACTTTACACCCCCTTAGGGGTCAATTATGGAGAATACATAAAATAAAATTAAATTCAATATTTGGGACGAGGTAGTAGATATGTCGAAAATCGTGGGAAAATATACATTCTATTTTCACAGATATTTTTTTTGCCCCTCTTCTACCCTTAGGGGTCGAATTTCAAAAAACCTTGAAAACACTTTCTAGGTATTCATACGAAGAATCCGCAGAATAAAAATGAATTTAATATTTGGAAAGACCTAGTAGATATGACGAAAATCGTGAAAATATATGCATTTTATATTTATTATATTTACAAATAATTTTTTTTGCCCCCCTTTCTGAACGCCAATGAATATTCAAATTTTTTTTATCACAATTACTTTTCCGTTTTATTTACATATACACACAGAGTTTCAACTTTGTAGCATGAACCGTTTAATAGTTAGGAAAAACACCCCGCACCCCCGTAGCATACTACCCCTAAAAAAATACATTTTTCCAACATTCCGCTACTATAGCTCTATCTAAATACCAAGTTTAAGGCTTATATCCAACAGGTTCTCAAGATATAAGCATCGGAACTTTTACCTTTTCACCCTCCCCCACCCTCCCCCTCTACAACCACAACCCCAAAACTTTTTTGCCTACTAGAGTTTAATTAGCGCTACTTCTGGTAAAAATTCTAAGCATCTATCTTACACTGTTCTTGAGATATGAAATGTGTTTGATTTGAAAAATTCTCATCCCCTCCACTTCTATGCTACACCTCCCACTTAAAAATTTTTACTTTGATCAATCTTTATTTGTCAACCTTCATACCCAAACCGAATTTTATTTTTCTAGAGCAATTGGTTCATGAGATATCGTAATCTAAAGTTTTTTACTCCCCACCCTCATACACAACTTCCCCCACCCAAAATTTTTCTTGATTCTGTTCTCCTAGTATAACTACAAATATTTGTCAAGTTTGAATGGTGTGCCATTAACGGTTTAGGAGATATGAATTTTAGAATGTGTCTATCTCGCCTTTTTTGGGTTTCGGACGCATTACATTTCCCCCCACTCCCACACCCCTTGATCAATATTGACAATTTTTCTGCAAATGGGTCTACTATCAGAGCTCTATAGAAATTCCAAGTTTCAGCTTCCTATCATTAGGGGCTACTGAGATCTAGAAACCAAAATTTTCGGTCTAAAACACTTCCCCCTCCCTCCCCCTCACACCCCCACCCCTAAAAATTTGGTCACTTCAAGCAGCCTACCCCGTCTATTCATTAAAAAAATTTAAATTTAATATCTCAAATCGTTTGGCAGCTACGAGCCTCCAAACGATCTTGCGTACGGCGTACGGCGGACGGCGGACAGACGGACTGAAAATTTTTATTGCTTTTTTCGCGTCTACTAGTTATGAAACGTGAAAATAAAAATTTTGAGGGTAGCAAATTTTTTTTTTTTAAAAATCAATCACAATACTTAATTATTAAAATAATAAAGTAAAAGACCAAAAAAACCAGTTCGGTCGCACGCATAAATGTAAACCGGACCAGTCCATTTGGACTTATTTTGGTTTTGATTTTGGTACGAACCAAACGAAATCGAACCAGTCTAGTACTGGCACATAATCGGTCTTATACCGAAACATAACCTACAATAGTGCTGGCCAAACAAAATTAAAACGTCAAAGCATACATCTGTGAAAATAAAAATGACTGAACGGTGGACATTTGACGAAGTGTCCACTTTGCGCAAACTTAGCGATGTGCAGTTTCAAAATTGCATCCATGATTGAAAATAATATTTAAAATGACAGCTTCAAATTGGTTATGTTGAAAAGCACACATACATAAATGCAAGACCGAAAAAGACCAAACCGGTCCTTTTAGACTGGTCCGGTCTGCACGTAAACGCGACCATTGAGAACCGGTTTGCTCGCCTCGAGGCGAGCCTCATGGGTGAGTGTAAGCGCACCATGCCTCGGCGCGTCACAGAGCTAGTTTTTTATGTATGTAGAATCTAGTCGACGCGCAAAACGGCGGAGATGGAAACGCACCTTAACTCAGCTCAAGAAATTAACATGTAAAAAAATGTACGTGTCGTGTATAAGTTACATTAGTTGCGATTTTTTAGTCATTTGGGGGTTGGGGGGGGGGGTGATTTAAACCCATTTCGTTCGTGCCAGCGCAATGGTGAGACGATAAGCAGAAATGAAACAAATGGAACCGGGGCTAGAGAGCGCTTAAATTCCGAAGGGGGGGGGGAAGGGGTTGTTGTGGGATATATACATAACTTTAGATTTAAATATGTTCCGAACCAAGTACTCGTATACCAGAAAGATAACATTTGCTTTCTCTATATAGAATTTTAAGCGCAGTCTATTGAATGCAACTGTTTTGTGAGAGAGGGGGAGCGGTGAAACACGAAAGAGGAGACAACAATTTTTTAAAAACTTACTTTTTTATATCTCAAGAACCGTACCGGATATGATCTCATATAAGTATTTGACAGGAGTTAGGACCAGTAGACCTCTAGCAACTATCTTCCGTTTTAAATTTTGTATTTGGAGCTTAAGAACTTTCACATGAGACCTTCACGAAGGAATCACTCGATTTCAAGCAAAATTTATCTATAACCATTTAAAAGTTAATGTCCATGAAATCCGAAATTTCTAATTTGACGAGTTTTGACAAACACTCGTTGATACGGGTTCTTGTATAGGTGTTGCTTGAAGTGCAGTATTTTTGCTGAGAACATTTTTTGACAAAGTTACTTCTTTGTGGCTAAACGATTTCTTGTGAGTTCCGTTAAGTGCAGACATTTTTAATTACTTTTGTATGGCAGCTACACGAAGGACTTAACTGCAACTATTTGAAAATCGAAGTATACAATACTTCGAAGCTATAGCTTAAAGCGGTCTGTAATAATTAGCCAATATCCTTGAACCCCTGTATTAAGAACTTTTGAATAGCAGCTACCCGGAGGAGTAGGACGACGTCGCCCGTTAACAATCTTAGCTTTACAAATTCGCCGAAGGCTTTATTCTATGCGCTAAGCATTGTTTGGCTGCATCCTGCATCTAACTTATAATACTACGATATATAGAATATAAGAATTTTAAAGTTGGACGCTTAATTAGTTTAACTTTTACACAATGAAACTGTTGTTCTTCGCTAATTATATTATTGTAAGCTGCACCACTTATCTCTTCCCGAAGCACAGATGGTGAAATGTCCCACGTAAACATCTTAAGAAATTCGAGAATTGTAAGCTTCTGATTGATGTCTTTCCATCAAAAGTGTAAATTATTTCTGTCTCAGCACAGAACAACACAAAAAACCAAGAAGCTCCGTCTTGTAGTAAAGGTGGGCAAAAAGAAAAATGTCGCGATTTTCCGCTTTTTATTCGTTCCTGACACGACAGTATTTTCCATCTATCTGATGGTAAGCGACTTGAGGTCTTGGGGATCACACGTCAATTTATTTAAGAGTTTCTCACTCGACTCACCCACCTAGTACATGAAAGAAATTAAGGTAGAAACGGAGATAAAATAAGGGAAGTATGTGTATCAAACAGTGGGAAGCAATGCCACAATTCACATTGCCAGGTTTGGTAGTACTCAATATTTCGTAATGATGCCATTATTAATGGGGAGCTCTTTCCAACCGAAATATATTATCGTTGTGATTAAGGGGCCCGTTAATGACCCAATTCACCTTTTTTCGATCCCATTTTATCGTACCGCTTAAGATTAAATTCAATTCAAGAATTATAAATGTGATTGCAATCTAAGTATATCGTTTGTTGCTGCTCTTAATGTCAGTTTTTTTAGACATCTATTTTATTGCCTTCGATAAATTGCTATCACCTTACGTTTAATTACCAATAATCAATTTTGTTTTAATGTTAATAATCGAGTCATTACAGAGTTTACAGATATCATACGTATAAATAAATGCGTACTTAATAATTCGCAATGTATATATATACACACGTCGTCTACAGTTCGGATATAATGCCAGCAAGTTGTATTTGTTGACTTCTGGTTTGACCCGTTATAGGGATGTAAAATAGGGATGTAATATTTTTACTGAGATACCGACAAATGTATAAAAAATCGGCCAACAGTCTGGGCGCAAGTTTTATTATTTTATGGGTTGAAGTCCGAAACATATTTAATGCTGGGATCGCGTAGGGTACTATGCGACTTAGAGAATAACGTTCCAAATAGACTTCTGGTTAACTCTTAGGCTGTCAGTCCCATAGTCACCCACACACCGCATCTCAGAATTAAGCACGTTTCGAACTTAAACCCATAAAATAATAAAGTTTCGCTCAGACTTTTTGGCGATTCTATTTTAGTCTAAATTACTCTTGTGGGACATCTACAATTCCACATATAGATACATACTAAGTTTCAACATTTTAGCATAAGCCGTTTCTAAGATATAAAAACCACCCCCACCCCCGTACTCTGAAAATGAAAAAATTCTGATTTTAATTTCTCGAAAGCCGCAAAGGATAGAAAGCTAAAATATGAAAACTGTATAGAGCTACTATGGAGGCATGACAGAAAAGTAAATTGTTGATAGGGGTAGCAAGGTACAGGGGTGGGGAGCGGTTTTTAATATCTCAGAAACGTCTTATGCTTCAAAGTTGAAACTACCTATATACCTATATGTAAATGTGTTACTATAATAATTAAAACTATAAAAAATACTTTATTATTAAAATAATAAAGTAAAATCGGCTAAGAGTCTTGGCCCAAGTTTATTATATTATGGGTGATACGGTGTAGGCGACTATGGAACTGATAACCTGTGGTAAGGGATACCCAGAAGGCTATTTGGACTTGTATCCATAATATAATAAATTTGCGCCCGGACTTCTGGCTGATTTTTTAATAATACTCCTTTGTTTTGGCAGGTGGACTCTGTGAACCTCTTTAGGGAGGGGAGGGGAGGGGAGGGGAGGGGAGGGGAGGGGAGGGGAGGGAATTAGTGCAAAGAAAAAGATCAAGTTTGGAGCAAAAAAATTATCCATACAATTTTTTCACCAATTTCGTTATATCTTGTAGGTATATCGAGGTTATAAAATTAATTTTAATTCTGCGTGCTCTTTTTTGAAAATGATGACGTATCTCGCCATATAACTCGTCTCCAAGACATCATTTTGAATAAAAAAAAATTGTTTGTTGTATATTGTAATACTTAATAAATATGTTGCAAAAAATTCCGAGCAATCTATTTGTACCTTTCTTTGAAAAACAAATCCTGTAAATTGTCTTATTTTTTTGTTAGCTTGGTGTAAGTACCGCCTTAAAGTAGCATTTATATCTATGAACTTGATAGATAATTATCTAAAAATCTTTATCAGGATTTTGCTACATTCAACCACTAAAATGATAGTTTTACAAATTGTGACATAAATACTATATGTATCTCTAAGAACTGTTTTTACTACTTTTTCTATCTAAAAACGCCTAAAAAATGGTTTCAGGTATTTTTGATACTCAACCCCTAAAGTGATACGTCGATATTTTATACTCCATGTTTTTAGATAAAGTTCTTTTTGCGTTCACAAGACACTAGAGACACCTCTTAATCAGTATTTCATTTTAGTTAAATATGGGTGATATGCAAATTATCGCACTAATTCAAATTAAAGTTGTTTATCAGTACAGTGCGATTCCATTTTACAGAGTTTCGAGAAATCTTCTTAACATTTCCATTTTCGGTTTCTGCTAATTTGAATATTGTTCTGAACATAGCAATCCTCCACCTCGAACGAAATCCCTGAACCCGTAAAACCATTCCAAGTATTGTAATCTTAAGATGCTGGCAAATGGTTGTTTCATTCGACTATACATGACACCAGCCTTATGCAAATCACTATCCTTCCCCTTCCCTAAATCCGAAACTTTACTTTAACATTCGTTTTCAGTTATAGCTCTGTTTCGGTCGGACATATCTATTTTTGTATAAATTGGTTTTAATTAACTTCAAAGTTGACAATGACGAGAAAGGATCCGGTCTTCACAGCCATTTTAGATTATTGTCACTCATTTTTTTTTTGTCAAGTTCGTTGATGCGAAAGGACACTGCGAACGTTTTTCACACTGTACACAATCCTGTAAAAAAGATTCACTGGACCAACATCGTGAACATTTGCATTTAAATGAATTTTTCTTCTTTTTTGGTGTCTATGTCTTTCCCTTTTCGTCCTATCAATGGAAGACATTGCCGAAACCCTTTATCCTTCAAGATGATTTTTTTACATTAAATTCTCTGTCGCTCTTTATTTAGGTCCTTTATTATTGAGGCGCACTTGTTAGTCTCTTGATTGAAGATAAGTTGAGATGTAAAATAGGCGAGGACATTTTCACATTAAGACTAGTCAAATTTTTTTTTTATTGTTTAAGTACTCGGGGAAATTGTATATTCCCTTAAACGGAAACTTGTTGGCAATCTGAGCATTGCTTAATTAATTCAGGACGACGTAATTAATTTGGTGAAAATTACCCCATCGAGGTTAAAGATTTTCAGTGAGCTGATATAAATTTAGTGATAACAGGAAAGCACTGTGTCGTTTACTCGCACCCTAGGGCTAAGCTAGTTTTGTTTTGTTTGGCTGAAAGCTACTGGATCGGGAATGGAGGCGGTATGCAGGTATTAAGAAATGCATGTGGGAAGTGCAAACTCCACCAAATTACTTAAATGAGAAATGGACCAGCTATGGACCATCCGTTTGTGTACTAATACGGACTAGTGTAGAAATTAGAAAGCTATTTACCACCTTCGTTGAAATACTAGGGAATGGATGAATCCAGCCAACTGCTTTCTAGGTTGGTTTAGGTTAGGTTAGGTGGGTAGCTATTGGCAGAGATAGATAGAACATATACCGCTATACCTTTGTACGATCCCATTGCACAATGGCAATCCGAGTTATTCTGGCCACGGTTTTTTGTCAACGGCGAACACGGTTGACGGCTGTTTTTGGCTAATTTTCAAGAACAAACTGAGCCGAATTGGCAGCGAATTGTTTTGTCAAATATTTTTCTGTGATTTTTGTGGGAAGGAGAGGAGAGTAGAAAGGAATTGTGGACAAGAAAGGGGATGACGAACTTAATTATAGTTCTAGGGATGGGAAGAAAGATCAGAAGTGGGTACGATTATATGTATTAGTGTACTAGCAGGTGTTAATAATAATAATTTTTCAGTACTATTGGGTGTGAGACGATCTTACAGAACAGCAAAGCTGCTTATTCGGGTCATTCCATCAAGAATCGCAATGACTGTGATTTTATTTTTTACTTTTTATGTACCGTTATATGTATATTCTGTTTTTATTAATTACAATTGGGATCTCAATGGGATCAAATAAATCGAAGAACGTCAGGTGTCCTTAGTTTATAGGAAAAAGGTCATTTCATCAAGAATCGTGAAAAGAGTATATTTATTTTACTTTATGATTTTAGTAATAAAGTTGAAAGATTTAAAAAAAAAACGATGTTTTTTTACACGTTTCATGACTAATAGACACCAAAATAGAAAAAAAAATTGCATCCCTTTGTCACGTCGGCCGTACGCAAAACATTTGAAAGCTCATAGCTCTCAAAGTCTTTGAGCAATTTTTTTTCGTTGGGGAATTTTTTTGTTTCTAGATCTCAGTAACCGCTTAGGCTAGGAGAATGAAATTAGAATTTATATACTAGAACATCGATTGCGGACTCATTTGCAAAAAATTGTTTATATGGGTGTAGGAGTGTGGGTGTGGGGGGAATAATAATGCGTCCGAAGCGCTCGAAAGCCGAATGATCGAGACATTGTAAAATCTTGCATCTCCTGAACGGTTAATGTCACGAAATTAAAATGAAATGAACATCTGTAGGTATACTAGGGCCGCGGTTCGAATTACACTTACGGTGCTTACATTACCAACAGTCGTTACAGTCGGTTCGAATTGTATACACGCTTACGACGCATATAAAAATAAATTTTCAAAAGAATCAGCGATGGTATGGTTACACTTTTGGCGATTCTTGATGGAATGACCCTTTTGCTATAAAGTAAATTGAGAAACACTGATGTTCTTCGATTTTTTTACCCCGATCCCATTGAGGTCCCCAGTTGATTTTTTGATATATTTTGAAAAACAGTATAATACACAAAGTAAAAAAAAAAAAAATAGGCGAAAAAAAATTTGCCTTTTTTGATATTCAAGGATAAAGGACAAAATCGTTATGCTTGGAAAAAAAATTTGAGGATAAATTTGATTTATATTTTTCTTATTTTGCGATAACCTTCCCCTTTAAAATAAGTCCTATTTTAGTTTCTATGATAAAAACTAACAGAGATATGAGTTTTCAAAGAGGACTGGGACACCATTTTTGCAAAAACTTTAACATATGTACTACCTACATATACCTAACAAAAAAAATGAGATAGAAAAAAAATTGAAATTATATTTATTTTTCACTAGTTCTTCAAGCGAAAAATTTTTCAAAAGAATCGGCGATGGTAAGGTCAAAAACTTGGCCTTTTTTTGCGATTTTTGATGGAATGACCCATATCCCAAGTCTTAAGCCTCAGTTACAATGGATCCGATCCGATCCGGCAACTTCGGATGAGAAAATTTTCTAGTCACAATGATTCCGTTCCGACATCCATCAAAGTGACATTATCGAGGTGTAATTGTGATTTTTAGTGCGGCGAAGAAGGTGGTGAAATTGAATAATTCACCTCTTGCCGTCGGAACGGATAGAAGTTGAAAGTTGGTCAACTTTACCTATCCGTTTTGTGTCTCGGCTAATTACCGGAATGATTGTGACTGGGCTTTCCGAAATTTCCTTTAGATGTGTGTCGGATGGAGAAACTCAACACTCTCCGTTTTCCGGATCGGATCGGATCGGAACCATTGTAACTGAGGCTTTAACCCTCTGAATAAGTCGACGTGATTCATTTTTGTTTTACAGGCCTAGTATACGGTTTATGGTCTGATAGTTCGTGAACACACTGCCGTAGCTAGTCACGGCCGCCAGTAAGCGCGTCGCTGCAGCTCGAAGGTTAACCACCAATTCGGACGTAGGCGGAATTGGCCCATTGTTTCCCGTACCTTACCTTTCCCTTCGAATATTTCGATTTTTTCAAGTAGAAATATTCACTCCAAGGCCACCGTTCACAACAAGTTGGTGCTTCAAGACCAGCAAACTTTAAATGTTATGCGATTGGTGATTTGCAGTATATTATATTATATTATATTTTTTCCGACGTTATTGTAATTAGGTATACTGCAATAAATTAATTGCGCAAACGTATGCATGACAGAGACGCCGTAATATCAGGTCACCTAAATGGAGAGTAAATAGAGTAAAGTATGGCAAAAATTCACAGAAGCTTTCGTTTGTACATTGTTCATAAACTAAATTTAGTCCTTCATATCCAAAGCATGTGTAGTTTCCCTTTCTTGCATGTAGCGATGAAACCCTGTAGAAAATGCTCAGAAATACAAAAACGTAATAATTTTGACCATGATCTGTCTATATTACACATAGACTTAAATTTCCGTACAAATGTATTGATTTCCCACGACTATTCTAGACTAATGGGTGCAAATTTCTGCTACAAACTGAGCGTGTAGATGAATTGCAGCTTTAATAGCGAAAAACTGAACCAACTTTGATCCCATTATGATTTTGGATCATCTTTTTTTTTCAATATAAATCGAATGATGAAAAAAACACCTATTGTACTCCAAAGTTTTGGTAACCTCATACCCGCTCTTAAAAACTTTAGGTCTTGTATAACCTGGAAATATCCCTAAAGACAACCACCAATGTTTTAATTTCTGCCATCAGTAGATATGGATTTTAGAATGTTACAATGCCAACTTTCAAGCGTTTCGAACTAAGTTGTTTCACCCACTTTCAACCCTCCCCCACACCCTTATCAAATTTTTACATAAATTCCAGCCTCTTGCGACGAGCCGCTTTGGCAACGTTACGCATCGGAAGTACCTAAAACAGCACCGCCGTAACCAAAGCAGGACGAACCGAACAACACGAAAAACCCGAAAAGGAAGGCTGATCCACGATCGAGCACTTCCTCTCGCCCCAATCAGTGAAGTATCGCAGAAGAGACTAGACGTTACCCAACGAAATTATTCCTCGTGTATTCGCATTTAACGCATGGTAGTTATTTTTTTTATTTTGTGCATTCTTGAAAGAACAAAAAGTGAAGCAGAAACCGCAGAACAGCACCCCACTTACGCCAACGCACAATTAACATTCAGGTGAGTGCCTCATGGCATCTTGCATTTCTTTTTTTTTTTCGGCCTCATTGGCGTCGCCATAAAGATAACGGTGTCAACGTTCCGTTAGTTTTTCTTTTATTCTCGTCCACCTATTCCTTTCTTTGGTTATTAACGCTGTACGAAAGCAACAATTATAGTACGAAAACCGCTCGGACTGACATAATTTGTGCGCCCCGGCTTATGGTAGTCCGGAAAATTATTAAATTGTGAGTTTCCTTGTTTTTCGGCGCTGCGGTGAGGTAGGTTATTTCTTTGGAAAGGGTTGTTAGTCGCGGTCACTGTCGGAATTATCACGTGATTAAATACAGTAACGAAATATTCAAGGAGAATGGAGTGCAGGTGATCGATGTCGACTTGATAGCTCAGTTAGCTGTCGAAACCAATGAACCAGCTTATCGTGAAATCGTAAAAGTATTTGGCAACGACGTTGTAAGGGACAATGGTGAGATAAATCGTAAAGTTCTTGGCAAAATGACCTTCGACATTAGTGAACTACGTCGCAAAGTAAAGCAAACTACCCATCCGTAAATCCGTCGAACAATTTTGCTACAAGTCTCACAGAATTGCGTTTCGGGTAGAAATTACGTTGCACTCGATCTGCCTTTATTGTTCGAGACCGGAATTCTTATCGTCCTCTTACACAACGATAACACGGTGACATGTTCCGACGGATCGACAAATGGAACGTCTTATGAAACGCAGCGGCTTGCTTAAAGACAAATGACGGAAGAAGCGTGCCGACCCACTAGGGAGTTGGAAGACTGTTCTCACTAGTATCGGGCCCCCCTTTCGTATCCTTACGGTTCATGTTATTAAAGTCAAACTCCAAGTAATCGCAAACGGATCCTTCGTTTGTGAACCATCGTCAGGTCAGTAAATTTATCTCGATAACCTGTTCTATCATCCTTCTGTAAAAACGATCATCCATACGCCTTTAACATAAGCGGAATTTCAACCAGCACACACAGTTATGGAAGCACCGTTAAGCCATGATGTTATTCAACCGCCGTACTCCAGACAGCCTCCGCGTTGAAATCTTCGACTGCTGCAAGGACCTTAAACACCTTAAAACGTAGGCAACGTCATCAACCACCAACCCGATTACAGTAACAGCATCAACGATAGCAATATCAGCTGCACCCGATTGTCTCCACGACGGCAGCAACATCGTCAGCCACGCCGACGGCCACCTCTTCAACAACATTAATATCATTAAGGTCGCCATTTACATCAACATTGCACTCACCTTTGCTTCTTACAGCAGCAATTGCAAGTGAATACGCAGCCGGGCGGCGCTTCAGAAGATGTCATCCGGCAGAGATCAAAATCAACACCAACTATTCCGGCTCAGAGTCAAGCCCTGACGACATTAATAGTGTACATGCCACCTAGATAGGATATAATCTATTTTGTCCAACTGGAAGCGAACCCTGACATTGTAGAAGAAGACCGTCAAGAACAAACACAATTATAAACTTATTATTTAATCAGTTATCATTGGTATTATTTATTTTTTTTTCTTATGGGGCTTGTTGAAGGTTTGCATCGCGGGGTGTCGTTGAACGATGTAGCTCCTCCAAGATGAGGACAGCTGTCCTAAGTACTTCACTGTTTTGTTTGAGATCGGAGCGGTGAATGGTTTTGGAGTTTGATGCCGACATTTTTACGTTCCTTCTTTTGGGTCACAACGTTTCTGCAAGGTGGGCACGCGCTGTACCTTAGCTGGCTATTCGTTAATTTCGCTTAGATAATCAAATTTCTTCAGGTTGTTAACACTCTCAACGGACTATATTTTTTTTTCTGCTGTAATGTGGCAAGGAAAATTCTCAGACGGAATCACTGTCGCGCCTAATCCAATTGAATACCAAGCAAGGACTTCGACACTGATCTTCGGAGTTGTCCCTCGTTGACAAATGGACAGTAGGAACTCCCTTACGGTAGTAAAACCTTTCGCTACCAATGACGTCAGTTATATAATGGCGGACATATTATTCGATCCAGGCCTTGTGCGAGGAACTCATAGTTTCCATCGGCACTTCCCGGACGTGGTAAAATACCTGAAACCACTTTAGTCAGACCGTGGCCGTTAGGAAAATGTGTAAGGACTCTAAACCATAATCTACTGCATACATAGATATGCATGAATTAGGGCTGCTGTTCCGATCGGACCAAGCCCAATGAGATTGCCAAATGGTCTCTCTCTGAGAGAATCATTGGCAGTGGCATGGCCTTGGTCCGGCCGCAACAGCACTGTATCCGTCCGCTGTCGGCCTGACTGGGCCAAAAGGTATCCGTTTCTAAACGAAACATTCCTATCTCTATATTTTTTTTCCCTCTGACAATGCAATAACTATACAGAAGAGTCATCATGTTCGGTCATCCGTCGGATGATTTCCCCCGGATGTTTCTTCCCCACACCTACTTCCTTTTCCCCTCTTCTCCGCACCCTTTATTTCGTGCATCTGACCCCTTCACCTATCATCCTGGTCCAGCCCGCCGACCGTAAGAATGGGACTCTCCAAACCCATTTGTCGGCCCACAACGAGCAGAAATAACATTCGTCCACGAGTAGAAGTGACAAACTCACCCCATCCGACGAGCTATGCACGTGCTTTACGCTAGCTGCTCAGTCAGTTCAGTAGCCGCTCGTGGGACAAGTGTCGTCTAATGACGACATAAGCCCTGACCAGAATAGACTTAAGGAATCTTAACAACTTTTCGTCAAACGCCTTAAGGCACGTAAAGTTTGTGGCAAAACTTAATGAATCTTATACCCAACCACAATAGCCCTGACCAGAATAGACTTAAGGAATCTTAACAACTTTTCGTCAAACGCCTTAAGGCACGTAAAGTTTGTGGCAAAACTTAATGAATCTTATACCCAACCACAATAGCCTTAAGGTAAGAGAAGTTTGACAGCTAAAAAAGTCAAAAATCGGCCGTCAAATACTTATCAAGAGAGTGTAAATTAAAATAAATTTTTCTTTTTTAAAGTGGAGTTAACTATAAATCACAAGTCTGAAGTCACAAAGTACAAAAATATCGAAAAATCTGTGAATAAATGTCAAACGCATAAGTTTGCTTAAGTTTCTACGCTCAGAACCGTACACTTAAGTCTTAACGAAAGTTTGGAAAAGTCAACGAAAGATGCCTTAAGTCCATTCTGGCTGTCTACGTGCATTTCTATACAGTCGTAGAAAAACTTAAGCTGCCTTAAGGTGCCTTAAGTCTATTCTGGTCAGGGCTAATAGCCTTAAGGTAAGAGAAGTTTGACAGCTAAAAAAGTCAAATATCGACCGTCAAATACTCATCAAGAGAGTGTAAATTAAAATAAATTTTTCTTTTTTAAAGTGGAGTTAACTATAAATCACAAGTTTGAAGTCACAAAGTACAAAAATTTCGGAAAATCTGTGAATAAATGTCAAACGCATAAGTTTGCTTAAGTTTCTACGCTCAGAACCGTACACTTAAGTTTTAACGAAAGTTTGGAAAAGTCAACGAAAGATGCCTTAAGTCCATTCTGGCTGTCTACGTGCATTTCTATACAGTCGTAGAAAAACTTAAGCTGCCTTAAGGTGCCTTAAGTCTATTCTGGTCAGGGCTAATGTCAACGAAAAAACATAGGAAAGTTATTCTCCATTTCGGTGAAGAAATGACGATTTCTTCCGACAAATGGAGGATGACTTTCCGTCCGCCAGGCTTGCGTCCAAATCCAAGACAAAGGCCTAGTCTTCCGGACGTTCTGCGGATCTCTTCGTTACATAAGCCATAAGCATTTGTTGAGATCTAGAAATTAAAGTTTTTCGTCTAAAATGTTTTAACGCTTTGTTTTGACACTAAGCGGTTTTCAGTAGATTTAATTATTAGTATGGCGGATTTGTAAGTACATATATTTTTATAAGACTATACCTCACAGGATCATTTCTGTAGTATGTCTTCATTAACTTTCAAATTAAATTGAAAGATTTATTTACGATTTATGATAAATTCAAATAACGAACTTTTAATACGACATCAATGCCATCTAGGTTTGGTTGAAAATTTCCCTTGATTCCAAGATTTCTCCTGAAATTGTGGAAAGAATTCCCAAAATACTGTTTATGAATGAAGAGCTCATGCTCCCCAACTACGTGAGAATTGTTTTGCGCAAAAACAGCTCTCGTTAAGGACAAACGGAGTTGGTATTCCGGTGCTCACGTGCTCACAATGTTTAGTATATTCTGAGATATCAAGGAATCACGTACACTTTCGTCCCGTGCTTAAATTTAATAAACGGACAGCTTAATTAGGCTTAAAAAATCATCTAGAACAGAAGAGGGAATTTGTTTTCTGATTGTCAGTAAGGCACCACACTATTGTCGTGTTGTGTCTGAGATTTTGTGATGGCGAAGCAATTACAGTCCTGTCCACTTTTCGGATATGGTTGGGGATTATGGGAATTCAAAGTGTGGCTACTTGTATCCAAGACTATGAGGGCTTCAGTCGAAGCGAGGCTCATCATTAATCGTCTTTGTATAAAATAGACACCAGACAAGGGTCTTCTATAGCTGCATATGGATAAAAGGATTTACACTTTGATAAGGACAAATGCGCTCTTGTCCACGTGATTAATGTGTGGATATTCGTTTAATCTGAAAGTTTTGTTTCTTATTGCTGGCTATGTGAGGTGTGCATTTGTGTGCTTTGAAAGATGACAATGTTTGCCTTTCTCTCTCCTTTCATTTTTATGTCGATATGCCTCTCTTGGCAGTTGGCAATGTTTATTTGTCTCGTATTAGGTTTGATAAATTGAAGTTGTAAGAAACAGACTTTATTGATGGTATGTGAATGAGTATATTGAATGACAGTCGTACTTCGACATTAATTTTTGTCGTTGAATAATGTATCTTCGAAGTTTCGCTTCAGTAAATTCTTTCTTCGAAATAGTTCTGGATTATATTTTAGAATAAGACATACTGAAGCCACGTTAGGATGCAGCCAATGATACTCTTCAAAAATGCTGAACTCCGCACATATGTACATATGTATATTGTAGCTTTACAGCAAAACAAAGAGTATTCACGACTCTAAGAACTATTGTTTGTTTGCTATTCGCGAAAGAAGAACAATATGTTTAATTTGATACCACAAGTTTTTCAAACGATGACTTACAATTTGAAAATTTCGGATTATTTTCGTATTCTTCTGAAGGATTTTTTAGAGGGGGCGACGTGACAATCAAAATAAATTCCTGTAAAATTCCTGTTTGCTGCTGGCACAGAAATTTTTGAGTAATATTGCGTCCTGGGAGATGATTTAAAATTGTTCAGACACTTTTACTTTATTATTTTAATAATACAGTATTGTGATCGATTTAAAAAAAAAAAAAATTTGTTACCCTGAATTTTTTTTTCACGTTTCATAACTGGTAGACAAGAAAAAAGCAATAAAAATTTTCATTCCGTCTGTCCGCCGTACGCCGAACGGCGACCACCGTACGCAAAATCGTTTGAAGGCTCATAGTTCCCAAACGCTTTGAGATATTAAATTTAAATTTTTTTCATGAATAGACGGGGTAGGCTCCTTGAAGTGACCAAATTTTTGGAGGTGGGAAAGAGGGGGAAGCGTTAAAGACGGAAAATTTTGGTTTCCAGATCTCAGCAACCGCTTATGATAGGAAGGTGAAAATTGGAATTTCTATAGAGGCCTATTACGTAGGTTGCCTTTTATATTTCGGGATTAGAGAAGAAAAACAAATATTAATCATCGAAAACCACTTTATTGTTTTTCAAAATATTCCCCATGACAATCTATACACTTTTGCATGCGTTTGAACCAATTGTCGAAGCACTTTTGCCACTCTGATTGAGGTATCTCCAAAACATGCATTCTGAATGCGGCAACCGCTTCTTCAGGTGTCGAAAAACGTTGACCTCTCAGTTTGTTTTTTACGTACGGGAATAAAAAGAAGTCATTCGGTGCCAAGTCAGGACTATACGGTGGATGACTCATCAAATCGATGTTTTTGAGCATTTCTTTGGACCAATTGACACGAGCATCTTTTTGAGCTTTTGTCAAATTATGCGGGATACAACGCGAACAAATTTTTTTGACAATCAAATGATCATGCAATATTGAATGTATGCTGGTCCCACTAATGCCTAAGGTTGTCTCAACTCACGATAGGTCAAATGACGATCTTCCAATATCAGTTTGCGCACAGCATCAATGGTTTCCGGAACAACAACTGATTTTGGACGACCTTCACGAAATTCGTCTTGAAGTGAACTACGACCACGATTGAATTCACCATTTCATCGATAAACACTGGTCCTTGATGGAGCTTCATCGCCCAAAATTGAATTAAGTTCATCTATACACTGTTGCTGAGTTAATCCACGCCGAAAGTTGTAAAAAATAATCGCACGAAAATGTTCACGATTTAATTCCATTTTTGAGCTGAGATAAATCTTTTAACTTACTGCAAACAACACAAATAGCGCTCGTATGTCAAAACGTTCTGAGTACGTATAACCTCAAAAATGTCCAACTTTACGATAGAGCTGTCAGTTACCAGATTGCACCACCAGGGTTGCCAAATCCCGAAACATAAAAGGCAGCCTACGTATAACTTTATCTTGTTCGAGGCTCCGATCTATGCGTTTCTAACTTTTGGATAGAATTATAGTAAACTTAAACTTAAACCCTCAGATTTCATCTAGAGTCTAAAAACCAAAGAAATACTTTTTTGACTCCAAGCGGTCAATTTCATCCATTTGCAAATGAAGAAATTAAATTAAAATATATACTAAGGGCTCGTGGACACTAGTAAGTAAATGAACATGCTTGCGTGAAGATCGAATCTCGCAAGAAAGTGGGGATCGATGTTCTGACGATATTTTTTGAGTCAGATTTGACTTTGACGTAGGAGGTGCATTTGTCGCAACGTTTAATTGTTTATTTATATTCATAAACATACAATAGAACTACAAGATTTTTGAAGTGAAAAACGCAAAAACCACTTAAAAACTATTTATTTTATTTAAGTTTATTTAACTATTTATTTTATTTTCGATCAGTTTTAGTGGCAAAATTTTGTATGTTATTTTTAATAAATTTTGATAAATTAAGCAATATTGAACATTAAAATTTCTGTTGGTAATAGACGTAGGGAGAGTTTAACTGCGACACACGAGAACATTTAAGAACATGCGCGAGCTCTGAAGGGTCAGATAGAGAATGTGAAAATATTTCTTACCTTGAAGCAAAGAATAACGAACAGCACTTACATAGGTATAATGTATAACAAAATTGCCAGCTACTGCTTATAATAATATGAGAAGCGAGAAAAGTTAAAACACTTTTTTATTAAATTAAAAACTGATGAAAACCAAATCTCAGATCTTTGATCAGAACATGCGTTAGAGCTAAGTACCTACACCTTACACGAGTTTGTGTTCTTCTTTGTGATTCCGTTTTTGTTTTTTTGTTTTGCTTTTCCGAGTTTTGCAGAACCTACAATCAACCGAACGAACAACGAACGAATATTGTCCTTTTGTATAGTTCTCCCTAAAATGCTTTACTTGTTAATTTCACTTTATTATTTTTTAATATAAAAGTATTATTTTTTAATATAAAATAATTCTCATTCAAGTACTGTGATCGACCTGTAATTTAAAAAAAATTTGCTACCCTAAAATTTTGCATTTACACGTTTTAGATCTAGTAAACACCAAAAAAGCAAAAAAAAATGTCGATCTGTCCGCCGTAGACGCCACCAGCCGTCCACCGT
Source organism: Beris chalybata (assembly GCA_949128065.1). Classification (NCBI taxonomy): domain Eukaryota; kingdom Metazoa; phylum Arthropoda; class Insecta; order Diptera; family Stratiomyidae; genus Beris; species Beris chalybata. The sequence continues at coordinate 96,613,785 of OX421895.1, forward strand.
ACGCCGTACGCAAAATCATTTGAAGGCGCGTAGCTCACAAAACCGTTTATATATTAAGTTAAAACTTTTCTGGTAGGTAGATTGGTTGAACCCCTACGAGTGGTATCTGTTTGAGGGATGGGGATGGAGGGAGCGTTTTAGTTAAAAAAATTTCGTTTCTAGATCTGAGGAACCACTAACACTAGGAAGCTGAAACTTGGAACTTATGTAGAACTATAATAGTAGACCCGTTTGCAATTGTAGGTAGAGGTGGAGTGATGTGCGAGTAGGGCGGAAAGCAATGAGTCCGAAACGCTTGAAAGCTGAGATTAAAACATTCTAAAATCCATATATCCTGAACGATTAATGTCAGAAGGTTAAAACTTCCTGGATGTCTTTAGGGATACTTCAAGTTTAGACAAGAGCTAAGATCGTTATGGTGAGTGGTGAAGTGAAGTGAAAAACTTTAGATGAGAATATCTTCCAAACCAGCTACACCTGAAAAATAAATTTCGCTTTATGTATATGGGATCATAAGTTAAGTCTACTGAATGTAAACTTTTTAAGGGGGGAGGTAGGGCACGAAAATGGTGATATTTTAAAAAAAAAATATTTTTATGTCTCAAAAACCGTACCAGATATGATCTCGAGAATTTTACAGCAGTTGGAGTAAGTAGACTTTAGTGGAGGAAAACAATTTTGGGAGTGTGGCTGGTGAGGGTGATAGTGAAAAGAGGTTGAAAGGAAAACATTTCAATTTTTATTTCTCGAAAACCATAATGAATAGAAAGCTAAGAATAAAACTACTATAGAGACAACCTAGAAGATTTTGTTTAGAGATTTTTTATAGGGGTAGCAAGATGCAGTGGCAAAGGGTGAGTCTAGTAGCGACTAGAGCAATAAAGTCTGGAACGCAATAAATGCTGAGAAGCAATGCAGGTTACTATGCAACTGGCAATCTAAAGAATATCTTTTCAATAGTCTCATGGTTATTCTTTAGGTTGTCAGTTGCATAGTAACCTAAACCGCATCTCAGCATTTAACACGTTTCGAACTTCTACCCAAAAAATAATAAAGTTGCACCCAGACTGTTGGCCGATTTTGGTACTTATGTTCAGTGGATAATAATGATAATTGACTGGTAATTGACACAATTTTGAATTTTGTTATAAAGCAAGTAAAGAGGTGTCTAATAAGTATACAGGTAAGGAGATAAGCCTAAAAGTAAGTAGATGTAGGTACTTACTTCTAGCTAGAGTTGGCAATTCAGTTCCGATTTTGAGACCGAAACAACAGCAGTAGTAAAATAATTTTAATAATTTAACATAGCAAGCGACGTTCTCAACAAAATTTTGCTACCTGGGTTGTAGTACCAAACGTGTGCTGCTCGATCTACTTAACTCTTTATGAATGTATAATTACTGTATTATTTATAATACAGTATTGTTATCGATTTTAAAAAAAAAAAAATTTGCTGCCCTCAAAATTTTTTTTTCCATGTTTCATGACTAGTAGACGCTAAAAAAGCAATAAAAATTTTCACTCCGTCTGTACGCCGTACGCCGTACTTCGACCGCCCCACACCCCAAGCAAAATCCTTTGAAGGCTCGTAGTTCTCAAACCAGTGGACCTATTAAATTAAAATTTTTTCTAAGAATAGACTTGGTGGACCCCTTGAATTGACATTATTTTCAGGGGAGGAGGTGTAAGGGACAAGGCGGGGTAAGCGTTTTAGACGAAAAATTTAGGTTTCTAGATATCAGGAACCGCTTGTGTTAGGAGGCTGAAACTTAGAATTTCTATAGAGCTTTGATAATGGACCCATTTGCAAAAAAAAAAACAGATATGGGTGAAGGGGTGTGGGAGTGGAGGGGGAAATAATGCGTCCGAAACGCAAAAATGACGAGATCGACAAATTCTAAAATCCATATCTCCTAAACCATTAATAGCAAGCAATTAAAACTTAACAAATATCTGTAGTTATACTAGGAGAGTAGATTGAAACAAAATTTTTGGGCGGGGGTAGTGGCATACGGGGGTGGGGGTGAAAAACTTTAGATTACGATATCTCACAAACTAATTGGACCAGAAAAACAAAATTCGGTTTTATTATAAAGATTAATAAATAAAGATTGCTCAAAGTAAAATATTTGAAGTGGGTGGAGGAGCACGGAAGTGGGAGGGATTAGAATTTTTCAAAAATAACACGATTCATATCTCAATAACAGTGTAAGATGGATGTTTCAAATTTTTACCAGAAGTAGGCCTAATAGAACTTAAGTAGGGGAAAAAAGGTTGGGGGTGTGGGTGTAGAGGGTGAGGGTGGGGAAGGGTGAGAAAGAAAAAGTTCCGATGCTTATATCTTAAGAATCTTTAGTGATAGGAAGCTGAAACTTGGTATTTAGATAGAGCTATAGTAGTGGCATGGTGGAAAAATACATTTTTTTTTAGGGGTAGTATGGTACGGTGGTGGGGGGTAATTTCCCTAACTTCAGAACGGCTTATGCTAGGAAGTTGAAACTCGGTACGTATATGTAAATTAACCAGAAAAGTAATTCTGATAAAATTCGAATAATCATTGGTGTTCAGAAGGGGGGGGCAAAAAAAAATATCGGTTAATATAAAATGCATATATTTTCACGATTTTCGTCATATCTACTAGGTCTTTCGAAATATGGAATTCATTTTTATTCTACGGATTCTTCAAGTGAATACCTAGAATGTGTTTTCAAGATTTTTTGAATTTCGACCCCAAAGAGGGTGTAAACTGGTTGTATACTTTTTCATTAATTCCACCATGTTTCTCAGGTCTGATCAGATATCGAATATCTTTTCACTTCCCCAGGTTTGTTTAATAATCACCTATTTTTAAGTTTTGTTTTTTTCAACCTCTAGACCGCATCCCGGAATATGACCCAATTATTGAATTCATATGTTACACCCTTTTTTAACCGCTTCCCGAACTTTTTGTAAGGTTTTCAGTCACATAGTAACATACACCGCATCCCCGAATTGAACGCGTTCTGAACTTCTGCCGGAAAAATAATACAGTTGCGCCCAGAGTGTTGGCAGATTTTTTTTTTCTGTTGCAACAAATTTCGTTACAGTTAAATATTGTCAAAACGGTCGAACATTGAATCTTTTTACTGTTGAAATTTGTTCGATTAATTAACGTTTACTAATCGATTATGTTGATTAGCCAACATCACTCATATCGATTGATAAAATCGATTTTTTTGAAAAAATTAATCGATTAGTCAATTAATCGAATCGAAATCGAACATCCCTAGTATGAACTGTGGTAGCACACAATTCGCAGCTTATCGTACTTCTGTCGTTTCGCACTTATAGGCAAGCCGCAGAGGCATGTTCACTGTAAAATGGCTATCGCTACGGCAAGGACTACTGCCGAAAAAACGGTTTGCAATGATTTCATGGAGGTAGAGGCTCGCCTCATATGTTCATTGTAAATCCACTTTGAATGATAACGGTATGTAAGCGTGCACCGTTTGTAAGCATACGTCAGAAAAAAAGTCGATAACTATTGAACTTTTACGACTTCACGAATGTTTGGCGTATACTTCTACGGTATTTAAGGTCTTTGTGTTCTAAATGCGATAGCTGCACCCTGTGAGTTTTCACTCTAGTATCAATTGGGTTGATGATCTCTGCCGCTCCACTCTTATAATCATCAACATACCAGGACTTTGAATTACCGATTGCTCCAGCAGTAGCTCAATACGGTCAATGTCACAGACTGTCACTTCCGCCTTGACTCAAACTTTACATGGATGGGTAGGTTTTTGATGGGGTTAGAGTTGCGCCTAAAAGGTTCTGCGGAAATCCACCGTCGCTGCGGGCTTCTTCCTTTTAACCGTTTATTACGATATTTGCCCCTTCCGAGTACTTGCTGTATATTGGTATTGTCTTTCGTCAAATTCCTTAAAAGGACTTTTAGGTTATCGTTGTATGATGATAAAGTGAATCTATTAACTACTAATAACAACATGTACCAACTTCCAACAACTGCTTAATACTAGTCTTGGGTGAAATTTGCCACGTTCCGTAAATTTTAAATGAAAATTAATTAAAACGCCTAACTATTCAAATTAATAGCTCTCAAAACGTTCCTTTATATAATCAAATTATCGCGCCAGGAAATTCACTAAAATAGTTGAAGCATAAATCTGATGTCACAAAAAACTTGTCATAACACTATTAAAGTTCGTAGAGTCCCTTTTCCGCTTAGTTGCCCACTTTTGAACTACTTTCAAACTCTAATTGCATCCAAGAACGGGACCAGGACCGCTTCAATGAGTCTCAAGCGGAATTTTCTGACATTCTAGTTTGATCCTTAGAATAGATTTCGACCGTGTCCGTATTATTATTAAGTTCTCAATGTCCAGATAGTCGTATCCTCATATCTGATTATTCGATTTGGTATCCTTCCAAATTGTAGCTCAATGGAATTTGAACTATTACTGCACTCGACTAAATGACCGAATTTTTGTTTGAATGTGCAAATCGGGAGCATCAGATATTCAGTGTTGCAGAAAAAAAATTTCCATGTCCCGTTGGCTTTTCCTTTTGTTTGTGAGCTTCATTTGGGGCAACAGTTTAGGAAGTATTGCTTCTTTGAAGCAAAGATGCTTCGCTTAAAGGCGTAAAAGGATAAGAGGAATGGAAAAGAAATCACCAAAACTTGACACGATTCCGACCGGGAAACTTTTATCCTCGGCTTTGGTTAAGCTTTCGGTTACCAGAGTGAGTATTTTCCGGCAATGAATTTTCCGAAAGGAGCTTTCAACTGTTTTAAGACGGATTCACGCGAAAAGTATCCTCTCGAAAGAAGCAGTTTTTAGACCAAGTACTCGAGGAGTTCCATTTTGGATTATAGCAAGCAGCTAAAATAAAGTTTCCGAGGAGATACTTTATAATAATGGTATGATCCGATTATAACTACCATCTACTACTACTAGGATGTAAAACCAGCTGACTGCTCATTACTTTATTTCTGAACTTTTCGCAATTTCGGGCACAGTAGGTACTTATAAACATTTAAGCCATTAAACAATAAAATAAGCCAAAGGTTTAATTAATTTCAAGATAATACAAATCGGCATCATAAAAACAAGACACAAGCACCTTGAAATCATAATAAAAAGTTTTTCGAAGGACAATAATATTTGAAATACAGCAAAGGGTCACAAGGAATTGTTTGAAGAACGTTTACGACTGTAATAAAGCATTCGGGCGTTAATCTGCCATTGAGTAATATTCCGAAATTAAAATGTTTTGATATACCTAATTACGATGTTTAAATTTTTGACTGTAATCTGATTACGGATAAGTGTCAATAACAGGTAAATTGTAACCCAAACATTTTTAATTGAAGTAAAACATTACTTGACATTTGTATATATGTACATACATATATTTGTTATCAGATTAAAATTCTTTCTAGGTACATTTGAAAAAGAGAAGAAAAACTGAACTTCAATTTAAATTTAACTAACGTGACTTACAACGGTAGAAGTCCGAAACGCGTTTAATGCTGAGATGCGGTGTTCACCTTTGCCAACCTAAGAAATAACGTTGTAACTAGCTTCTGGTTATTATTCAGGAATTTAGTAGCCTTCACCACACATGATGATAGTTTTTTTATTTATACCTACATATATTTATGGATTTTTTCCGCCTTTTATGCCGTATTATATTTAAAGCCTTTAAAAGTAAAAGTCAATTCGATATATGTATGTATGTATAATTAGACCTAGGAAATATATCGAATATCGTAAAATGTATGTGCGTACACTGCCACTTGGATATAAACAAATTTGTAAGAAAGTTATATAAAGAGTCTGCGGAAGTAAACTTAATTTTTTTTTTCGTTTTCAAGTCACTAACCCCCTCCCCTGTCTGACAATTTTAAGAAGTCAGTCAAGATTAGCATTTTTATCATATTATTCACGAACGAACAACGTTTGGAAACTATGTTTTATTTAAATACAAAATTGTTAGATATGTCTCTATTGAATAGTCCTTTATAAGAGTCGGTAGTTTTTAGGCCAAGGAGATCGGGCGGAATTCGTAAAATGTAAAAAAAAATCCTTAAAAGGGTTTCAGGGGACAATATATAGGTATTATATTAAGTTCGTGGAAGTTAAAACTAATTCAATATCAAATCAGACCTGAAGGTTATGACAAAATTTGAAATAGATCCAAAAGTTATGTCGTAATAACATACAACTCTGTACAACCCTCTTAGTATTATCCGTATCTTTTTGAAGCAATATATAAGTTTCAAAACATTAAATATTTTTACAGTGTATTTCGTTCGAATCTGCTTGGCAACAAGTAATTTTTGAGAATGGGATTGGGTACCATTCTACCAGTTCACTCAGCTGTAAATGAGTATCTGAGTTAAAATCGGGGTAATAATCACGGACGAGCGTGTAGCTGACCACTTCACCTCCTAGTGTTCCGTTGGTCTCGTAATGAAGTAACTCTAGCATTACTTCAAGCCGTAGGCGATTTGGGTTGTTGCGCCATTGATTATTATTGTTTCGTAATATGCTTTCGAAATTTTTTATGATTAGAATTTTTGTATATTTCGTCTTTCTCCCTAACGTTCTGGATACGTTCCGTTCCATACAAGTGGATTGAATTGTACAAAACTTAATAAATTAGAATAGCTTGAGCCACTCTAAACTAAGATTACACTATAATGCACTATGCTGTAATTCAGGATGAGTCGGAATTTCACAGTTCAAAATTTATCCTTATTTGAAAGTTTTGGACTAAGAATAAATTAAATTGCAGTAAATCCTTCAAATCATTTAAAAGCCCTTAAAAATGCGTTTAAAATGAATTTGACATTCAAAATGGCGTGGTTTAGTTTCCAGACAAAAGTATAATACTTAAATATTAATCACATAATAATTAGGACTAGGCGGGGATGGTGGGTGTAATTAACCTAAGTTTCAAATTCAGAAATGGGAGGCGTTTTATATCTCCTTTAAGCGAAAGCGCGGGTTTTGGCCCTAATTACCGCAGCAGAGTTGTTCAGTTACTCTGTACCAAAGTAAGAATGTATTATATTTAGTACCCAATAGCTCGTAAATTAATATCTCACTTAAGACTCGCAGGTTCTCATGAAAGCATTATTTAATTCTTTGAAAGACAAATAATAATTGTTCATGTTCATGTATATTTTTGAAAAGAAGAGGGCGGGGGACGTCTTATTTCCTTCATTCGTAAAACTAGACTGGTTCTTACTTGTTTTTTAAAAATCAGTGGTCTTCTTCATTTTAATAATAACCACGAATATTGTTTGTTTTTACATACAGTTACTCCCATAATTATTGGGTCGAGACCAAAAACAATGTTTGGGGCAAAATTGTGACTGAAACGAGGAGGAAATAAAAAAAAATATATTTCATTTGTTATTGTATGTACTATATACTGACGGAAATAAGTGTTTTTTCCAAAATATATATTACGCAAATATATGAAATAAACAAAACAATTCAAAAAAATGAAATTTTACATCACATAATTATTGGGTCGAACGAATTTTTTGTACTTTTTTCAATTTAAACTGCTAAATTATTATTGGGTGGGATCTCCTTTCTTATTCAGGATCCACTTACATCTATTTCGCATTAATTCAATAAGTTTCCGGTTAGCTGATTCGAAGATTTCTGTCCATTCATCTTATGGAACCCTTTTGAACTCCGGTGTACTGCTAATTGGGTGAATCCTGCTTTTATCATCAAGCTCCTCCTGAAGATGTCTTCTGGGAGCAGATTGGTGGAAGGTGGAAGAGTGGTGGTCGGTTTTTTCCACTTTGTGACACTTGTAGTGGAGGAATTCTCGAATGATCTGTATCGAATGTTTAGAATCTTATCTTGATAGAATTGAAATGTTTCTAGAATTCACATTTCCCCTGAAAAAGTTTTCCATTTATTTCTTGAAAATGTGTAGCAATACATTTTTGGTCATAATGCCATCAATAAAAACCATGTTTTCAACTGCTGAGAACGATATACAGCCCAAACCATAACCTACTGATCTCACAAAGAAAAAAATTGTAAGCGGCGTCAATAAAAAGACATGATGGAGTTTAGTGAACTCCATCTAAAAGAGGACCAAAACTTTTGGAATCAGGAGATTTTTACAGATGAGAGTAGTTTTAATGTTTTTGGGTCAGTTGGATGCACCATGGTGCTGCGCAAGACTAATGTTGAACTAAATAAAGAAAATCCACTCATATGACTGTATAGCATAGCATGGGATCAGTAATGGTTTGGGCTGTATATCATTCTCAGCAGTTGAAAACATGGTTTTTATTGATGGCACTATGGCCAATAATGTATTGCTACCCATTTTCAAGAAATAAATGGAAAGCTTCTTCAGGGGAAATGTGAATTCTAGAAACATTTCAATTCTATCAAGATAAGATTCTAAACATTCGATACAGATCATTCGAGAATTCCTCCACTACAAGTGTCACAAAGTGGAAAAAACCGACCACCACTCTTCCACCTTCCACCAATCTGCTCCCAGAAGACATCTTCAGGAGGAGCTTGATGATAAAAGCAGGATTCACCCAATTAGCAGTACACCGAAATTCAAAAGGGTTCCATAAGATGAATGGACAGAAATCTTCGAATCAGCTAACCGGAAACTTATTGAATTAATGCGAAATAGATGTAAGTGGATCCTGAATAAGAAAGGAGATCCCACCCAATAATAATTTAGCAGTTTAAATTGAAAAAAGTACAAAAAATTCGTTCGACCCAATAATTATGTGATGTAAAATTTCATTTTTTTGAATTGTTTTGTTTATTTCATATATTTGCGTAATATATATTTTGAAAAAAACACTTATTTCCGTCAGTATATAGTACATACAATAACAAATGAAATATATTTTTTTTTATTTCCTCCTCGTTTCAGTCACAATTTTGCCCCAAACATTGTTTTTGGTCTCGACCCAATAATTATGGGAGTAACTGTATATAGTACATAAGTATGTACAAGGCCTACTTCCAAAACTCTCATTGAATATAAAAATCTCATTTAGTCCGTGGATCCAACATCAAAGTCAACTGACCACTTCAATATCGAAAGTCCCTTGAGCCTTGAAATTATTTTCGGTCCCGTCAGTTTTCTTGGTCCTATAGAATACATCCACCGATTCAATGATTTGTTGTCGAGAAACGTGTTGTCAAGTAAACACAGTAGAGCCCGATGGAAAGGCATTCAAACAAAAAACGAGGTAATACAATGCCAGCAGCCATCTTAAGTCCAGACCTCCTAGCTCCTGGAGCACGAGAGACACGTAAATCAAACTAAAGGGATATAAACGTACATTCGTACATATCCACATGTATGGTAACCGTAAGGACATGGAAAATTGATACTTCGTACTACTTCATGTTGTCGTCAACGTAAAGGAAATATTTATCTTACCAAAAGGTATATCCACCCGGTAGCAACATACCTTTCTCACGAAGTGCTAGTTTTGTCCCTGGAGACGGTATACATCCCAACTGACGGTGGTAGTAACCTTCCTTAAGAAAACTCAAATATGAGCACCATCGAAAGATTGGAAAACTCTGAAATTGTATGTAAGGACGGAAAAGAAGCGGAAAAGGTCATGTCGCTAGGACATATATGGGATATTAAGGTTTGAGGGGGCTGTTAGGCAAATATTTGTCATGTTGTCCTTGCTTCACATTTCCATTGGGGGCAAGTCCACTTCCAGAATGAAAGGATAACATCATTTTGTCACCCAAGGCATATCGGTTTGCTTTGGTCTTCTTTAGTTAGGTCCAACCCATTTTACGTCTATTGGAAACTATTTTCAGACTATTGATGTACTTTTGGTAGGTGTAGTCTGGATCAACATTGTCCTGAAGTGGCAATTTACATGTTCGTGAAAATGAGCATCGGAATCCTTATTGTTCTAAGGTGCTTAAATATTGATAAGACGTGTCGTGTCCTGTTGCAAGATAATGGCAAGCATGTGTCATGGAAATAGAATACAAATGAAGATATTAATCTAAACATAAGTGGTACTGCAGTAGACCTTTGTAAACAGCCCTTTTCATATCTGTTTTGCTACCGTTACTGCAGTTCATCATATTGGCTATCTATAGAATCAACTATGTATTTTAAACTCAATTAAACTTCAAGTAAAGGAAGGTACCTTAGTTATGTGATGTGTTGATGATTTAATAAGATTTGGTGTATTGCTTTAAAGATAATAATAATATGTCTGTCAGTCTGTCCGAACGCACGATTACTAAAGAACGTATCGACCTATACTATGTAGAAACTACGTGTCTGGATATTTAGCCAACCATAAACTCTAATTTCGTTAATGAACAAAATCGTCCAACTCCTTCGGTTAGTTGGAGCTCAAGAAAATCAGACAAATTTTCAAGAAAATATGACAAATAAAAAAATAAAATTAAACTGACATTTTTATAATGGGGTTTTCTGAGAAAAACTACATTGATTACGGAATTTTTAGAGTTGAAAAAGCAAAAATTTGTGTTCTGAAATAAATATCTCACGATCGGGTGCAGGTATAATTGGACTTGTTCACACACAAATCACATCAAATGGAAGGTAATTTAGTTCCCTAAAAACAACACTTTAAATTCCGAAACACTTTTCTTGACCACTCTGTATCTCCACGGATATTGAAAATTGACCCTCAGTGTAGAACAATTTTAGTCTCAGCATGTATCAAGGAATAACAACTCCTTACAAGGTTGTGCTCGAAATACCGGGCATCCTGTTTATCTCAAAACTGACACGAACTTGATTAGTATGAAAAATCTATTAAAAACTCATTATTCACAGCATAAAGTTGAATAAATTATGTTAAATTAATATAAAACTTATTGAAATTGAAATATAAAGTAAGTTTATTGTTGACAAAAATAACAATCACCTTCAGCTGAATGTTTGTGGGTGTAAAGATCGTCAGTTCATTTGTCAAAGAAACTATATACATATATATGGTATATGGTATAAGCATACATTGTCTGAAGTCATTTCGCTTTAGCGCTCGAGTCCTCCTATTTGTACATCTAAAGATAAGTTCGGCAATCTGCGTCAACTGAGCCCTCGTATCTCTTCCGCAGTTTTTGCACCGGTCGTTTGCCCTAAACTCCACCTTTCAATGTCTGTTTGGGAATACTTCCGTCGTCCATTCGTTACACATGGCATGTACATTTTAGCTTTCTAAATTTTATAATAGTTGAATAGGCTGGGTCATCAAAGACGTTATGTCCCAATCCGCAATTGTTCATATCTATAGAACGGAGTAGTCTGGGTGGCTTAGTGGCTAGAGCACTTGCCTTCGGTGCACCTGGTACCAGGTTCAAATCTGCTTGGCGACAAGTAATTTTCGAAAATGGGAATGGGTACCGGACTACTAGTTCACTCAGCTGTAAATGAATACCTGAGTTAAAATCGGAGTAATAATCACGGACGAGCGTGTAGTTGACCACTTCACCTCCTAGTGTTCCGTTGGTCTCGCAATGAAGTAACTCTAGCATTACTTCAAGGCCTAGGCCCGATTTGAGCTGTCGCGCCATTGATTATTATAGAACGGAATAAGCTACAAAATTAAAACTTGGTTGGGTGTATTTAGATCTACTAGGAAAGTGATTTAGATTGAAAAATTTATTAGGGTACTAAAGGGAGCTGTCGCGAACCTAACAACCACATAATCCACAATATTTCCATTTCATATATTTTGATTTATGGTATGGTATCACACGTTCTCTTTTTTCGGACTTGAGATCGATCAAACCATTGGAGCTTATGACGCCTTTTGTTTCTAACGAGTACCAAACTCGGAAACTAAGACCTAACAGGGGCAAAAACATGAGTAAAGAAAATAGTATGAATATATTTTCACGAATATTGTCAAATCTCTCAGGTTTTCGTAACAATGAATTAATTTGTATTACTAGGATTCCTTATATAAACGCCTTGAATGTGTTAACAATTTTTTGTAATTCGATCCCTAAGGAGATGTAAAGGGGTTGTGTACATTTTCACGAAATCTCTCAGGTCTGATTAGATATCGAATACCTTTTCAGTTCCACGTGCTTGTGTAATAATCGCCTATAACTTGTTTTTAACCTTTTCAACCCCTAAGAGGATATAGAAAGGGTTGAACACCTTTCACGAATTCCATCATATCTCTTAGGAGTAATAAGGAATAGAATTAGTTTTTTATTCCTGTCTTCATATTTATATACAAGCTCCTTTCAGGATCTTTGGATATTAAACCTCCAAGTTTGTGTACGTAGGTTGCGTATGTTTTCTCAGATAGTGCACTTATCAGGACTCAATGATAAAATTAATTCCTTGTCACTTGTAATTGTAGCTTTCTTCCAGTGTCAGTTTTTCCGAATAGTTTAGGGCTATATTAAACTTATAATTCTCTTAGGTTTCATCAAGAGTATAATTAAACTTCATCTAAACTATAATAATACCGAAAAATGCAAATGATTCCACCATAATTTATTATTTATGAGTGCCAAAAACCTCTACCTTTGTCAATTTAGTTTTCTAACTTTTCATCTATTTACGTATTTGGCTCAGATTCAACTGAAGCTTTTTCGAAAATTCCATATTTTCCACACAATAAAATTTTTTTTTTTATTTTTCACATCGCCAGTAATTTTGAACGGGCTCTTCACTATACAAAACTCCATAGATATAATGAAATGACTAAAAATCCGTGTGAAATGGGGGATTTACCAAGCACACATTTATGTGTGTGAAAAAAAGTTTACCGAATTTAATCCTCAAGGATCATACGCTTCATAGCGTTTATAGCATACAGGAATCGATTCAATACCATAACATTCGTGAATATATTTGAACAGATAACCCTATTGTATAGTAAATAATTGGAAATTGTCACACGGAACATATGTAAAGAGAATAGTGTGAGGATTTGAAATTGTTAATATCGGTCTTCGGATATACACTAATGTCGGGGTAATGTTCGTTTTCCGTATTAGTTCGGAATTAGGTTTGCAAAGTTATTTATATGTACGAGGACGTAGTTGAAATTCGGATAGAATAGCTTACCCGTAAAATGTAATTAATTAGTCGTACTGTGGAGAGATTGAAACTCATTTTCTAAACAACTTGTTCGATTCGGAATTGCATTGTGAACGGAAATTTGAAATTCATAGACAAGCTCTCTGGATTGTTGTTTAAATTTTATTGAAAATATGCACTAAGTAGAGTAATTAGTTTTCAGAGTAACTCACATGACTTTTCATTATACAAATCACAGCAGTTGAAAATTGTGCTTTTTGTTCGATGTATTTGCACCGTGAATCGAATGCACCGTGAATCGAATTTATAAACTATTTGATGTTTGTTGTCTACCGAGGAATATCATTGTTGAAGTTGTTGATATTTTGCGTGTAAGTGGATGCGATGACGTCCGCCTTCAACTAAGTCCCTGGCTGTAATCCCCAGTATATTATATATCTCGGTGTGTGTTCGTAGATTTCAAACAAGCATAAGACAGTATCGACAGGATGGTACTGTTCTAAATCATGCTTGATTTTGGAATTTCACCAAAATTAGTCCGACTAACCAAACTCACAATGACGAACACTGCATCCCAAGTAGGAATACAAACCGATTTCACAAAAGTAGGGAGATGGTCTAACCCCAATCTTTTCAACTTTGGGCTAGAGTTATGATGTCCCGAAAACCGGACACTACTATTTAAGTTGACTCAAGTAGTTGCATACGCGGATGACATAAACAACTTCTCAGGATGCTTTCCTAGTGCTAATGAGGTATTTTTCAATCTTGACTCCCCCGCAAAAGAAGTCGGGTCACGCATTAACGAAAGCAAAACAAAAGTAATGACGAAAATAAGAAAGAGAACGTCAATGAGACAGAATCTAATGCCGCATTTCCACCTATGACTTCACATGCATAGGGCATATGCGATGAGCGCGAATGTCTAGGCATACATACAGTGCTGAAAAATAAAATAGCACCACCCCGATATTTTTTCTATTTGTTTAAAAAAAAACGTTTCGTGTCGAAAATTGTTTGTAGATTGCTGATAAATATATCACACAACATGTTCACTTTCCGCAGAAAACAATTTTTTGTTCATAATGATAACGGTTCTTTTCAATTTAAACGATTTCCAGAGAAAAATGCAAAATAGAAGGAAAAAAACATAACGCAGTCACGATCGGCTGCAAGCCAATCGTATGATACTCTAGATGAAATACTGAACTCCGATTTATATTTTAGTTGGAAATATATCAAAAGAATGAGGAGTGCACAAGCAATTATTACATGACCTTTTACTTACAGGTAGTAACTTTTGTGTAGTGGTCGATTTTTTGATTTATAGTGAGTTCCATAAAGTAAGTTAGGACATTTTACAGAATTTTTGTATGGCAACTACATGAAGGACTTATGGGATATTTTTCATATTAATAGTTTCAGCTGCGACTATTATAAAATTAATGTTTGTAAAATTTCAAAGTCGTAAATGAAAGCTTTCTAAACTTATCGTGCAATATTGGTGAATGTGTTTATTAAGGACTTTTGTATGACAGCTACCCGAAGGAGTCAACCGATGGCGCTAATAATTGAACTCCGTCTTGGTTTTGGTATAAAACTAATTCCTGTAAAATTTTAAATTCCTGCTCTAACTCGTTCTGGAGTTATAGTGAATTCAGTAAAAAGCATACGTTTTTGAAGGACTTTTCTAGGCTGCTACACGAAGGACTCATTCGATTTGCATCATATTCAAAACATTCAATTCAAACATTTTAAACCATCCGTATGCAAAATTTCAAGTTCCTAACTTGAAGCATTCGAGCAATAACTGGGAAAACGTGTTTCAAGGACTCTTGTATGGGAGGTACCCGAAGGAGTGGAAGGATATCGCCCATTAACGAACTTAGCCTTACTTTTTCCATTTTACAAGTTGTGACAAAATTTCAACTTCCTAGGTCAACGCGTTCTTGAGTTATCGTGCTAACGGACGGACGGACGGACGGACGGACGGACGGACGGACGGACGGACGGACGGACGGACAGCAAACGGATTTGGGGGTTTTGGCCAAAAATAAACACAAGATAATATATAACTTTTTTTCGTCCAAGGCTCGGTTCTATGCGTTACAAACTTTTCGGGCTGGATTAAACTTATAATACTCTATATGTTCATCTAGAGTATAAATAATAGCACCGCTGACAATTTTGTTGAAGAGCACATTAGTTGAGTTTATTAATTTGACCCCTATACAAGTTAAAGTGTTCTTGTTTGGTTTTCTTTAGTTTTTACACAAATTTAATAGTAAATGTCGTGTCAAAAAAATTAATGTGCAAAGTTTACTTTTTGGTTGCTTTTAATCTGGAAAATTTGGGGGGAGGGGGTGATATTTCTCCGAGCGATTGTTGAGTCTCTTGGAAAAATGAATATCACAAATTTGTATACCAGTGTAAGTGCAAATATTAGTAGAAAGGAAACCGACTCTGTGAATATCATCACTATTTGTTGGACCCAACACCTTTTTTTACATATGTTTTTTTTTTTTTGATATCATTTCTTTTTGTTGCCCTCTTAACTTCTGCGATTAAAAAGTTCAACTATACATATTTACTTGGCAGAAGCACATCCTACGAATTGCGCAGCGGAATATGTTAATACAGTCATATTTGCCGGTCTAAATATACAAATTTTAATGAAAACTTGCATACATATACGAAATTTAGATAATTTCAAAATTATCAAAATTATTTTAACTGTTGGAATTGCCCAAATGTGCTGATTTCTTTAATTTCTAAAAACAATGATCTCATAATCGATATAACAAACCGATTTAATGGAAATTTTGGACTGAAGGAGTCATTGCGACTGTAATTGTTTCATTGTTTGCTTTGAAAAGAAACCGCTTTGAAATGAATTAACTAAAACCAAATTTAGATTAATTTACATATAAATTACATTTGTCCTTGGCAATCGAACAATGTCTTAGATACCCTCGTGCCATATGCTCTAAATCCCTATCCCAGTTGAGGAAAATTATATTCCACAAATAACAAAAGTAACATATTTTCAATCTTGTAACGAAAAGCAAACTTGTTTTGAATTCCGTTGTGACCATTGATCAGCTTCGATTTTCTTCGATTATTCATTCTCATGCGCGTGTACCTACTTGAGACAATTTTCTGTTCCTGGATTTAGCTATCGAGGAAATACTTTTTCAAAACAAAATTACATCAAATGCTGCATAGAGAAACATTCATTTCAACTTACATAGTAACAAATCGAACGTAGACCACCATCGCACGTATTATTTAAGCTCAGATTGCTTAATTTCTTAATTTGATTTCGAATGTATACTATATATATATGTATGTATATTTTCGCGAAATGTATGGCGAGCTTGTAGGAAGCTCTCATGTACATAGCATACAGATAAAGCCCCCGTGTTCGTGTAATCGTACGTACGTAGTCGGTGCTAGGGGTTTTGAACCCGACAAGCACATTCGACCGAACGTCCTGATTTGCTATCGATATTTCAATGGTAATTGTAGTAAGGTACTAAAAAATCTCATACCTCCACTTTTAGTCGCCGATCTTAACATTTGCAAAGGTTCACGCGCACACGAGTATACTGTTCACCCCCTTTTTGTGGAGAACATTGAAATTTATTCTGTTTCTTATCACCCGAACATCAGTAATGTGGAGCACATTGCCAGCCGATCTGTTACCTGATAAGTACAACCTTCAGCAGTTAAAAAACAACGTTCACCTGCACTTCAGACGCTTCCCTCTCGTTCCACCATGTTAAAATATGTGATTCTACCTGAACAATCGCATTAAAGGGTGATCCCCTTAATCATTACGATGGTCGTAAAAAAGATAGACTGAACAAATGTCCTTAAAATGGAGTTTTTTCCAACAATTTCACGAATTACGATATATCTTTTAGAGATTTCTAGTTATCAAATTAATTTTAGTTCCAAGTTCTGCTGGCTCTTTTAAGCGCACAGAAACGTTTTTCAAAATTTTTTAAAATCTAAGCCTTAGCCAAGCTTTTCTTTAAACGGGGCTTTCTTGACATGTCGGCAAAGTCGTCATCATTGCTCTTCAGCATAAAAGCCGCTAAAATCGCAATATCCAAATGATTTCGTTTTGCTATTGTCTTTAAAAAATTCATTATATGGCAGAATTTTCCAAAAAATCCTGAAAAGCCTTTCTAGGTATTTATATGAAAAAGTCGTAGAATAAAAATGAAATCAATATTTGGGAAGATCCTATATGTACATTCAAATTTTACTTTCAGCAAACTGTATTTGTCTTGATCTTTATACACAAATCGAATTTTATTTGCCTAGTGCTATTTGTTCGTCAGATATCGTAATCTAAAGTTTTTCACCCCTCACATCCTCTCACCACGGTACGCCCCTGGCCCACTAAACATTTTTTTTCTTCAGATCTATTTCCCTAGTACATCTAGAGATGTTTCTTAAGGGCCGTTCCTACGATTTTCAGTTAAGTTCTAACTGCAACTTTAACTGACAGCTTTTCATATAAAACTTCCGGTTAAAGTTCCAGTTAAAATTTAACTGATGATCGTAATAATGGCCCTAAGTCTTGACTTCGTGACATTGACTGTTTAAAAGATGTGGATTTTAGAATGACTCAATTTTTGTCCTTAAAACATGTTTTCAAGAATATTGGCCGATAACTTCAGAAGCTTAAGCTACGACTATAAAATTTTGTGTGTGCTAATTTTTCAATAGTTGGAGCGAAATGTATGATTATGAAAAAAATCCTTCGAGTGGCTGCCATACAGATATCCTGTTAAAATATCTTCATTCAATTCACGAAACTCATTATATCTCAAGTAATCGTTTAGCTATGAATTCAGAATTTTGTACAAATTAGTTTTGAATGAAAACAAAGTTCGAGTTTACTAATCAGTGAAATCCTTCTACTCCTTTTTTTGTATGGAAGGTACTCCATACAAAAAATCCTTAAAACATGTGTTCAAGAATGTTGACCAATAACTTCGGAACGCCTAAAGCCACGACTTTGAAATCTTGTATACGTTGGTTTTTCAATAGTTGGCTAAATGCATGATTACGAAAAAAATCCTTGTAGTCCTTCGCGTAACCGCCATACAAATGTCCCGCCAAAATGACTTCACATAATTTACGAAACTCAGTATAACTCTAGTAATCTTTTCGATACGAATTCGAAATTTTGCACAAATTAGTTTTAAGTGAAAATAAAGTTCGAGTTTACTAGGCAGATAATTCTTTTACTCCTTCTGATACCTGCCATGTAAAATGTCCTTAAAACATGTGGTCAAGAATATTGGCCGATAACTTCAGAAAGGTTTAAGCTACGATTTTAAAATTTTGTATGTGCTAATTTGGCAACAGTTGGAGCTAAATGTATGATTATGAAGAAAATCCTATTAGTCCTTCGAGTGGCTGCCATGGAAATATCTTCATTTAATTCACGAAACTCACTATAGCTCAAGAAATCATTCAGCCACGAAGTTTAAATTTTGTTCAAATAAAATTTAAGCGAAAAGGAAATTAGACTGCGTTTCTCAGTAAAATTTCTTGACTCCTTCAAGTAGCTTCCATAAATAAAAATCCTTGAAAAGACGTGTTCCAGAAAATTTGTAGATGGCTTCACAACCATTTTAGCTACTTCTTTCAAATTTTGTATACGTTTGTTTTTCAATAGTTGAAGCTAAATGTATGTTTATGGAAAAAAATCCTATTAGTCCTTCGCGTAGCCGCCATACAAATATCCTTTCAAAATTTCTTCACTTAATTTACGGAACTCAATATAACTCAAGTAATCGTTTAGCTATGAATTCAGAATTTTGTACAAATTAGTTTTGAGTGAAAACGAATTTCGAGTTTACTAGTCAGCGAAACCTTTTTACTCCTTCTGGTACCTTCCATACAAAAAATCCTTAAGACACGTATTTAAAAATATTATCCCATAACTTTTGAACGCGTCAAGCTACGAATTTGAAATTTTGTAAACATTAATTTGTGAATGGTCTCAAGGAAAAGGATAATTATACAGGGTGTTTGGTACTCCGTTCACGACCTTGTAAGGGGTTATTCCTTGATATATTATGTGAAAAAAATCGTTCTACAGGGTGGGTCTATTTTCAATATTAGTGGAAATACAGGGTGGTTAAGAAAAGTGTTTTTGACCGGTACCCTCATGCACTTAAAACGATATGTCTTCAAAACGAATAATCATAAGGCAAAGAGTTAAACCTCGTTGCTTAGGCAATCGAATTACCTTTCATTTGATGTAAAAGTATAAATTGTAACTGCACCCAATCTTGAAATATTTAATCAAAAACACAGATTTTTTCTTCGTGGATCCTAAAAATTCAATGATCAATGTAGTTTTTCTCAGAAAAACCTATTATAAAAATGTCATTTTAATTTAATTTTTTTATTAACCTTATTATTACCTACAAAAGCTGCATACATATGTATGAGCTACGAATAACATTTTGGAAGTAATAGGTAAAAATACATACAGTAAATGTTTAAAAAATCAGTGTCATAAAGTGAACCACGTTTAAAAAACTGTTTAAATTGTCGGTAGTACTGAAGTATTTTTATGTCCATTTATTATTATTTGAAGTATGGAAGAAATCAATGAAATGTAAGTGAGTTTCAACACAATTGATGCTAGATGTGGTAGGTAATACAGGGTGCGGTACTTTGCCTTTTTTTAATTTGGTACCTTCAAAAATCAAAAGCTGTAAAAGCAAAACTTCCTGCACATTTTTATCAGTTTTACTCACGTTTCCAAAAGAAAAAGGTATCAATAGAATTTAAAAAATAATTTCAGAATGCCTGAGTACTCCAATAAAGAATATGATGGTAAAGCGCTCGCGCGGCTCGTTCATTTTCGTGTCACTCTCCATAAATGAACACAATGTCCCCATATTCTTCATTGGAGTACTGAGGCATTCTGAATTTTAAATTCTACTGATACCTTCTTCTTTTGGAAACGTAAGTAAAACTGATAAAAATATTAAAGTAGTTTTGCTTTTACAGCTTTTGATTTTTTAAGGTACCAAATTAAAAAAGGCAAAGTACCGCACCCTGTATTACCTACCACATCTAGCATCAATTATGTTGAAACTCACTTACATTTCATTGATTTCTTTCATACTTCAAATAATAATAAATGGACATAAAAATACTTCAGTACAACCGACAATTTAAACAGTTTTTTAAATGGTGTCCACTTTATGACACTGATTTTTTAAACATTTAATGTATGTATTTTTGCCTATTACTTCCAAAATGTTATTCGTAGCTCATACATATGTATGCAGCTTTTGTAGGTAATAATAAGGTTAAAAAAAAAACAAAATTAAAATGACATTTTTATCATTATATGAAAAACCCATTGGTTTTTCTGAGAAAAACTACATTGATCACTGAATTTTTAGGATCCACGAAGCAAAAATCTGTGTTTTCGAATATAGATTTCAAGATTGGGTGTAATTACTATTTATACTGTTACACCAAATGAAAGGTAGTTCGATTGCCTAAGCAACGAGCTTTAACTCTTTGCCTTTTGATTATTCGTTTTGAAGATATAACGTCTTAAGTGCATGAGGGTACCGGTCAAAAACACTTTTCTTAAACACCCTGTATTTCCACTAATATTGAAAATAGCCCCACCCTGTAGAACGATTTTTTTCTCATAATATATCAAGGAATAACCCCTTACAAGGTCGTGAACGGAGTACCAAACACCCTGTATAAGAAAACGAGTGAGCACCTCCCATATGAATGTCCTTCAAAAATTGAATTCACAGTACTGTATTACTGAAATAATAAAGTAAAGATAAAAATAAAGCTCTCAGGCTATATGCATATTTTGCAGAAATTAAAAGAAAATTAATAAAAATAAATAGTACAAAAAATTGTATATAATAAAATGTTTTCTAATTTCAATAACAATGAAGTCCTACCACATAACATCTAATATTAAAAAAAATTCTATACTTCAAATGTTAATTTCATTAGCTCCTAACCTCTTCAGCTGTATTTTATTAAGCTATCAAACATTTGCTTCCATGCTACAAAAGGATATTCTGCTAACGAAATTTTTATCTTATCGCTTTGTGTACTCTTTCCAATTATTAATTCATTTTCTTTGCCCCAATAGAAAAGACGGGGACGAAGAATTATTTTCTTCCCAGAACACTAGTATACCAGTTCAGTCAGCAGTATTTTTTTTAAGTAGTACAGATCCTTTTGTTCAGAACTCCTTCTATCCATTACGTAAAAGATTTTTTTTTTTAAGTTTTAATTTTTGTCGCTCTTTTATCTTATATCCCAACGGATCGGGGAGGAGTTCACCCCGACTATATATTTCCTGAACAATTTCTATCTTCGCTGTAATTTTTGTGTCCTGTGCCCTTACAACTTTTTTCCATTATCTCGAGCCAGACAACTATGACACCATTTCCCGAAAGCTTTTCACAATATTCCTTTGGGTACTGTTGGGCTTTTTAAACACAAAAACTTTGTTTTCATTATTTTTGCAAATATTTTTAATTAGTTAGGACTTCTTAGGAAACCGGAAGATAGGAGAAGCAACCGAGCCGCTCGGATTAATTTTTGAGTAGGAAACTCGAAACGGTCACGGACTTGCGAACAATTGTTTTGTCGTAGTCGCTATGTAGCTTTGATTTGATTGTGTAATCTAAATTAGACAAGGTAGAAATTATATTCTACGCTTCTTAGGGATGTTCGTTTTCAATATGAAAAGTTTTAATTGATGAATGGTACCGTAAACACAATTTCATAATTTGAAGTACCTCTAACACAAATTAACATCAAACTATCAACGTTCTTTTCAGTTGAAATAGATAAGTTAAGCCCCAGCTTAGTTATGTAACTAAATTCTATAATTCAATGACACACTTAGTGAGATCACCATTATCGAAAAAAAAATGTGTAGACTTCCGATGTCGTACTTCCTATATTGTTTTTGCATGGTATGAGTTCGTCGAAAATGGAAGTAAGACTGAGTTCGGTTAAAATCAATAGAAACAACAACACTAGGTATATTAATTCGCTTTGAACTTACAATCTTTTGGGCTGGATTAAACTTATAGAACTCTTAGGGCCGGTTTCACAGTGGTTGTTTAAACTTCAGATTTAGCTTAAGCTCTGGTTTAATTATAAAACGTGTTTCACAATCGTAATCAATCTCAAGTTTTGTAATAAACTTCGGATTAAGTAAAACGGTGGATGCTCTTCGGATTAAACTTGAGATCTAATTCTTTTTGACAGCTCTTCTTATTCTTCTCATGTATATTTTTGTTATTATAAGAACGGAACTATTATAAAATGTATTCAAGTGACGAAGATTTGAGTGATGAAGAGGTTTCTAATGTCTTAAATAGAACAAGGCGGATTCGAGTATTAAGAACTCGCCCAAATCATTTTGACGAATGGGATGATTTCGACTTTCGGACTCGTTTTAGGTTGTCAAAACAAGCCGCATATTTTTTGTTAGAACTAATTGGATCGCATATACAGCATCCAACAAATTGGTAAATTGGTTCGTTAAAATAAAAGCATTTATTACAGAATACATTTTTTAGGAATAATGCTGTATCTCCAGAAACCATGCTTTTATTAACATTGCGGCTTTATGCAACTGGAAGCATGCTTATCACTGTTGGCGACTTTGCCGGGGTTTCAAAATCGACCGCATGTAGAGTTGTGGAGAAAGTGTCTCATTCTATTGCAGTTTTGAGGCCATATTTCATTAATTTACCAGTAAATGACTATGAAATGAAAATTGCTAAATCAGGTTTTTTTGCAATTGCTAAATTTCTTAATGTTATCGCAGCAATTGACTGTACCCATGTCAGAATTTTATCATCAGGTAAAAACACGACACGAATTTAAAAAATTGAATTTTTATATATTATTCTTAAAATATCCTTTTTTAGGGGGTAACTCAGCAGAGATTTTTCGCAATAGAAAAGGTTTTTTTTCCTACAACGTGCAAACTATGTGTGATGCAAACTTAAAAATTATGGATATTGTTGCTCGTTGGCCTGGCTCCACCCATGATTCGACAATTTTCGATAATTCCAAAGCATGTTCTCGATTTGAGAGGAATGAGTTTCCTAATAGCTATATTGTGGCTGATAGCGGATATGCGAACCGCAATTACATGCTTACGTGCCTGGCAAATGTGTACAGACCAGAGGAAAACCGATATAATGAATCGCTTATTCGAACTAGAAATTGTGTCGAAAGGAGCTACGGAGTGTGGAAAAGAAGATTTCCTGTTTTGTCAACTGGTCTTAAATATAGGGCGGAAAAAGCCCCAAGCGTGATTGTTGCAACTGTAGTCCTGCATAATATATGTATCATGGAAAACGATCATGAGCCCCTGCATTGGATGAAGAGCTAGAAAATGCAGTTAACTTCGTTTCGCAAGTACCTTCGCAGAATGATCCTCGAACTAATAATAATAATTTAAACAGAATGCTTCTGATTAATGATTACTTCCGAAATATGTAATATACGCACATAACTTAATTATGAAATAAGATTATATTTATTTATTTTCAAATAATTTCACAGAAATAAATAGTCTTCATGTACTATACTAAATAATAAAATAAAATAAAAATCATTTCATTTCTGTGTAACAAATTCAGAAAACCATCACAGAATGAAGCTCGTAATTATTATATTAATTTGAAAAGAATGTAATAACGTTTATAATCTATAGTCTATTTTTTTTATTTAATAGCTCTGCTCGTAAAATTTCCATCTTTATGTCATGTTCTGCCTCATCAAAACGCATCTTTTTCTCTGCAAAACGCATTCTCTGCTCGTGTTCTGCAGCCAAAAAATCACATTCCAGTTTGTGTTTGGCATCTTCATTCATCTTTTTGGAGTTTGCTAGATCGATTTTCGCTTTGGCCACCAATTCCCATTGCGACCCGTTTAAATTATTTGGGCATTTCTTTGGTAACACCTTTTTACACCTCAAACGAGACGAAATCTGAGTTCTTAACATCGAGGGACAGTATTTGTCCCACTTTTCTGAGCTTCCACCTAGACAATACCGATCACATTAATCAAGTTTATCTAAAACTAATGTACTAACCTTGACTTTCATCCTGTTTTTCAGGAGCATTCGGTGCTGCTACAGTTTCTGGGAAACAAAGTTCTATCGTACACTCACTTCTTCACTGTTAAAATTGATGGTTCGAAAGACTTTGTTTTCCATTTTGAAATTTTTAACAACAATTGAAATGACAGATAAAAGCAAGGCTTACCAACGTAAAAAAAATTCAACTACAGTTCAATTAGTTCACAATGATTGCGAACTTGCGTTTAGTTAATCTTAGGATATTTATTTACTGTGAAATCGGGTTAGGTTTATAGTGCAGTTTATTCTTAAGTTTAAGTTTAACTAAACTTCAGATCAAATTTCAACTGTGAAACCGGCCCTTAGACTTGAAGAGTATAAAAATAAAATTGTCAGAAAAAATTCCTTTTGAAAAATAATTACGTTACTTCAACAGTGGTGATTTCACTGTAATAACTGATTGGAGTTCAACAATATATAATAGTTTTATGCGGATGTTCATGAAATTAATCAATAATTAGTTGGTAGACCTGCACACTACATTTAATAGAATAATATTCATCGATTTGCCTCTCATGCACTGAATGAAATTATTAGCTAAAAACTTAAAGGCAATAAAGTTTACTTCTTATCGAAGCACCAATTTCTTTTTGTTACCAGATCTGGTCTGATTTGTTCGCTTCCAAGTGACCTCACCCATTCATATGTAGATATCATATTTTCCAGATATCGATGGTGCTGCGCAAAGAGCAAATCTACAGTATTAGACGCAAGTGTCCTACCTGTTTTTTGAATGTTTCTAAGTTTCTAAGATTTATCCATCACATCGCACTTTTTTATTTACATTTTTGCATAGGAATGACATTATGTTATAACGAAATGTTTTATTTCAGGAAGAAGAAGAATAAATAATTAAAATAAATGTAGCTTACAAAATTAAAGACTCCAACAGATCCGACAGGCACGAATCGTTCTGGGTAAACTTGTCATCAAGGAGAAAATTCAAGTGAAGGATGATAGCATCACTATCACATATACCATACCATGCCACAAAAATTTACATAAAAGGTTAGAAAAATAATCTATAGTAAAACCTTCGAAAGACGGAACCTTAAGGGACTAAATTTTTTTTCGGCTTTCGCAAGTTTTTCGCCTTACAGAGAACCGAATATAAAATATACTAAGGAAATCCCCCAAAATTGATTCCTTATGATTAGAAAGAAAAAATAGTATGATTTACATTATGTTTATTGAAATTATCTTTTTACAAGTTCAGTTACTTAAAAAAAATTTAATCTCAACATGAGAAAAACCACTACCGACTTGTTGGAAATCCAATTTAAGAAATACTGTCAGGCCTTCACATTTACTTTGCTTACTTGAGTGGCATAAAGAACAACAGAAATTTCTTGTATGCAGTGCAATTCGCGATTCAAATTTCCATGTCCATGAATATGTACGTACACTATGATTCTTGGAATATATTCTGGCTTTCTTCCGTCCGCGTTTCGCCGTTTTTCGGCTTTCACAGAATACTTAAAGGGGTATTTGCCTCTAGCTGTCCAAAAATAGGGCAATTCCCATGATTTTTTTTTTTTAGAAAATGTAAATACCTAGAATGCTGGGTTTTTTTTCGCAAGATATTTAATAAGTACGGTGCAACCCACTTATAAATTGCACTTTTAAAACGTACTTTGGGTTATAACGTACCTTTTTTCAATCCCGATTCACAAAAGTGAAAGGTTCTTATCTTGGTTATAACGTACTATCGGTTATAACGTTCTACTTTTGTGGTCCCCATAAGGTACGTTATAACCGGGTTGCACTGTATTTAAGTACAAAAAAATTTTTTTTTTTTCAAAACGATATCATGGTGGCCAGTTATATGGCGAGCGCCGTCATCACTTTCAAAAAAGATGTCCACTTAGCGTAGTCTGTACAAGTCGTAAATCTTATCCGAATTCAAAAATTGCAGAAATATATTCTGTAGTTGGAGCTTATACCTATAAAATAAATTAAACCTCAAAGAAACAAAAAACGGCGAGCATACGAAGTTTTACTTTCGATTTTTCAGGGTTTTTTTTTAGCTTGAAGGTGTTAAAAAAATTAAAACAATTTTTTTAAAATAGAAACAATTTTTTTTCACTATTTTGTTGGTATAAGCTCCAATGACTTTAGTTTACTTTAACGCAAATTTCCCCTTAATAAGCTGTAAAATGGTTCTGCCGGGAACATTTTTGCTTTTGGAAGGTTTTCGCCTTATACAGGTTCCGGTTTTTGGAGGTTTTATTGTACTTAAAGTCTGGGCTAAACTTCAATATTTTCTATAGCAAAGTTCGGGAAACGGTTTAAGTGGGAGTGCAAATATGAACTACATTTTTGGTCATAGTCCGGTACGTGATAAAATTCAAAATGTAACATCGGTTCTTTCGATCCACAAAAGTTTCTTGGAAAATTAATTTTAGCACTAAAATAGCTCCTTGTAAGAACTTTTAGCATTTATCCGTGGTTCTATCTTCGCAAACCTTGAAATTAAAAATTTATTTTCAACCGATTATTCATAAAAAAGCCTGTGTAAAAATTTCGGATTTTATATCCACATCTTCGAAAAAAATCTGCCAACAGTCTGGGCGCAACTTTATTATTTTTCCGGCAGAAGTTCAGAACGCGTTCAATTCGGGGATGCGGTGTATGTTACTATGTGACTGAAAACCTAACAAAAAGTTCGGGAAGCGGCTAGAAAAAGGTGTAACATATGAATTATATAATTGGGTCATATTCCGGGATGCGGTCTAGAGGTTGAAAAAACAAAACTTAAAAATAGGTGATTATTAAACAAGCCTGGGGAAGTCAAAAGATATTCGATATCAGATCAGACCCGAGAAACATGGTGGAATTCATGAAAAAGTATACAACCAGCTTACACCCTCTTAGGAATCGTATTTCAAAAAATCTTGAAAACGCATTCTAGGTATTTATATGAAGAATCCGTAGAATAAAAATGAATTCAATATTTGGAAGGACTTAGTAGATATGACACATTTATATGACGCATTTTATATTAACTGATATTTTTTTTGCCCCCCCCCCTTCTGAACACCAATGAATATTCGAATTTTTTTTTATCAGAATTACTTTTCTAGTTAATTTACATATACGTACCGAGTTTCAACTTCCTAGCATAAGTCGTTCTAAAGTTAGGAAAAACACCCCCCACCACCGCACCATACTACCCCTAAAAAAAATTTTATTTTTCCATCATGCCAATACTATATAGCTCTATCTGCATACCAAGTTTCAGCTTCCTATCATTATAGATTCTTAAGATATAAGCATCGGAACTTTTTCTTTCTCACCCTTCCCCACCCTCACCCTCTACACCCACACCCCCAAAATTTTTTTCCCTACTAGGGTTCTATTAGGCCTACTTCTGGTAAAAATTTGAAGCATCCATCTTACACTGTTATTTAGATATGAAACGTATTATTTTTGAAAAATTCTTATCCCCTCCACTTACGTACTCCCCCGCCCCATTCAAAGATTTTACTTTGAGCAATCTTTATTTATCAAGCTTTATATCCAAACCGAATTTTGTTTTTCTGGTGCCACTGGTTTGGGAGATATTGTAATGTTAAGTATTTCAACCCCCACCACCGTACGCCACTACCCCCACCCAAAAATTTTGTTTCAATCTACTGTCCTAGTATAACTACAGATATTTGTTAAGTTTTAATTGCTTGCCATTAACGGTTTAGGAGATATGGATTTTAGAATGTGTCGATCTCGACTCTTTTGCATTTCGGACGCATTGCTTCCCCTTCCACTCCCACACCTCTTCACCCATATCATCAATTTTTTTGCAGATGGGTCCACTATCAAAGCTTTATAGAAATTCTACGTTTCAGTCTCCTAACATAAGCGGTTGCTGAGATCTAGAAACCAAAATTTTTCGTCTAAAACGCTTCTCCCACCTTCCTCCTCACACCCTCACCCATCAAAAAAAATTTCACTTCAAGGGGTCTACCACGTCTATTCATAAATTTTTTTTTAATTTAAGAGCTCTACTGGTTTGAGAGCAACGAGCCTTCACACCCCCACCCCTGAAAATGATGTCAATTCAAGGGGCTTACCCAGTCTATTCCTAGAAAATTTTTTAATTTAATAGCTCTACTGGTTTGAGAGCTACGAGCCTTCAAAGGATTTTGGCGGTCGACGTACGGCGTACGGCGGACAGACGGAGTGAAAATTTTTATTGCTTTTTTCGTCTCTACTAGTCATGAAATGTACACAAAAAAATTTTGAGGGCATCAAATTTCTTTTTTTTGAAAATCAATAACAATACTGTATTATAAATAATAAAGTAAAAGTATCACATGGGTGTTGAATATTGAAAAAAATCTGAAATTATTTTTAAATTAGTTAAAAAGACCAATACAGCCACCGATACTATTAGTTCAATCGTGTTCAGGGACCTATTCGCCTCTACGTCCAATCTGATATTATTTCTCGAAATTACTCATTGTTGTATGTGTATGTAGCTTATTACTGTAAATAGATAATTAATTGTATCTATACATTTTTCATTTTAATTAATTTGAATTAATTATTTCCATAAATTGTTAATAGCAATGGCACGTGATTCAGAATGTATGAAGTTGTTCCGTACTTGCGAACGAAGCGTTCTTTATTTCATTTAAAATTACAAATTACGCTCCAGACTCTCAGAAGTGTCATGAACAATTTTTCATCCTTTTCAGTAAATCGACAAAAGAATTATATTAATCATGCCAATTTTGAATTTATGAAGAACTTTACAATATTAAGTTGTCAGTTACCTAGTTCAAATGAGATCCTCTTCATGACTTTTATTACGTTAACCACTTTTGAACAGAATATATAGCTTCATTATTCTCACCTTTTTCATCATTTTTGGTGCTCGTTTGCCTGTCAGTCTTTCACTAAAACAAAAAATGCCTGGCGTAAGTCCTCTATCAACTTACCTGAAGGAGTCTTTTTCCGATGAAAAAAATAAAAATAAAATACATACCAAGATACAGGTATACGCTTTTGGGCAAGGTGGAACGCGTTGAATGAATATTCGTTTGAGTTGTGAAGTGTTTTGATAAATAAACAGTGAAGTTTTGATTGACCGTTCATATCGCATACACGATTCATCATTTCTGTTAGCTTCTACTTTGAACGTTTCCTTCAGGAATTTGGTTTATGAATTTTTTACTTGTACCATTTTTGATATTCAATTATGTTTTGATAAACAAGATTCACTTATCCAAAAGACGATGACAGTACTGTCCGCGGAAGGATTCATTATCGTGATTAATTTGTTATATGATGAACAGAGTTACTTTATACATATATGTATGTTATTATTTTTTAAATAGATAGTCGTTCATATACCCAGTTTTCTTACTTTTTAACAATATCCGTTCTCAAAAACTACAATTAGCCTTTTGTTGGATGATAGGCATACTTGTAATGTTAATTAAATTTTTAAAATACAATATAGTCTGGACTCTGGGTGGCTTAGTGGCTAGAGCACTTGCCTTCGGTGCACCTGATACCAGGTTCGAATCTGCCTGGCGACAAGTAATTTTTGAGAATGGGATTGAGTGTCTGACTACCAGTTCACTCTATAAATGAGTACCTGAGTTAAAATCAGGGCAATAATCATGGATGAGCGTGTGGCTGATCACTTCACCTCCTAGTGTTCCGTTGCTTTAGTAATGAAGTAATTCTAGCATTACTTTAAGGCCTAGGCACGATTTGGGCTGTTGCGCTATTGATAATTATTATTAAAATACAATCTGTAAGTAATGTTTTTGAAATCCGACTATATTAATTAAGGAAGATAGACAAGAATAAAAATTAAGAAGAAAAGGTAATGGTTAAAATTGTCAACTTCTTGACGCCGAAGGAAAGTGTTAGAGGTGCAGGTGAAAAGAAAATTTTAATTTCTATATCCCAGCTATGGCTTAAGCTAAGAAATTGTGGTACGCCAATGAAAATATGAATTTTTTAAGATATGAGCTTAAAACTAACTTAAAACTTATTTAGCCAGCTACGAAAATACTCTATATTTTAATTAATACTTAAAAGTCAGAATCAAGGTATCTTTTGCGAAAATGTTCATTTCTTTTATTTCTTTCTTTATATTTTTATATTATTTCTTTTTGTGTTGTTTTCCATCCTATTCTGACTGGACTGTATATAACAGTATTTAAGTTAGACCCCTAAGTTCAGTTCGGTGCTATAAAGAAAAAAAAATTTCGAGTTTATCACTATCTTAAAAATATTAAAAAAATAAATTATTTGGAAAAAAATTAGGTGCAAATTAGAGGTAAAATTATAATTGGAAGTAATTTGTAATTTTCATTAATCAACAAAAAAGTCTTTATGCAAAATGTTAACACTTCTTAAACACCTTCGCCTATGCAATCAGATCCTGAGTCTAAAGAATATCAAACCTCCTCTCGCTTAGCGTCACACATTATTGCATACAAGCGGTTCAACAAAACACAGTTCGATTTCTTATACTACTTGATCGTTGTTATCGATGAAATTTACTTTCTTGCTTATATATTACATGTGTTGAGTCGAGAGATTTCCATCATATTAGGTTGCCTATGTGGAACGCACAAGAAGTAACTATTAAATGCGAAAAATATATAGAGCTCTCAATCCCCCCCCCCCCCCCCCCCGAAATAATTTTCTGCGTTCGCGCCTGGCAGTAATAACTGGATAATGTATCTTTGGCAGTCATGCACACCGCCTAGGCGTTCAGTATAATCTACTTTGTGAGTGTCCTCAGCAAGCCAGCTGTAAGCTCAGAACCTTGATGTGTAGGATAGCTACTTCTTCTCCAGTTTCAGGACATGACTGAAGCACAAATTGTTGAACTAGCCAAGTTTATCCGCACCTGTAACTGGTTCGATTGTCTATTCCCCTCTAGTAGTACTGCGATAACTTCCTATATGGGACTTCATTAAGTTAACTTAATGAACCCGTGACTCACGGGTTTGATATCACAATGAACCAACCGGATGGTTTAAGCGAGTCGATACATAGTTTGAATGACTGCCACCATAACCTTACAGTCATCAAATTTGGTAAATCTATTATTTCTTGTCTATATATATAAAAATGGAAAAATGTTTGTCTGTCTGTTTGTATGTTTGTCCGGTATAGCCTCCTAAACCAGTCATATGATTGCGATGAAATTTTGGTGGTTTGTTGAGGGTACGCCCACGATGGTTTAAGCTTGTATTACACTGTATGACCACGCTGTCAAATTGCAGTAATATGCAATGCGAAGTAGGCGAGTACAAATAAATCTCACTGTGATATTAATTTGTATTCGCCTACTTCGCATTGCATATTACTGCAATTTGACAGCATAGTCATACAGTGTAATACAAGCTTTAGACGTTAGAAAAATCATTTAACAGTTGGTGGTTCGCGAGTTATTTCAAAATTTGTTTTTTTTTGCATATGATTTAGCGGCAGTTTGTTCGTTTTCGGTGTATTAGTTACTATGGATGGTGGATAGAGGATATTGGATGAAGTATGGAGGATGGTGGATATAGAATGGAGGATGGTTTGTGCGTTAGAAAAATCATTTAGCAGTTGGTGGTTCGCGAGTTATTTCAAAATTTCAGTCTTTTCCGTATGATTTAGAGGCAGATTGTTCGTTTTCGGTGTATTAGTTACGCGTTCCTATTACTAAATGGTAAAGTTGAACTATGGAAGGTGGATAGAAGATAGTGGATGAAGAATGGAAGATGGTGGATAGAGAATGGAAGATTGAGGATGGTGGATGGGGGGTGGAGATTGTAGATGGAGGATGTTAGATGACGGTGGATAGAAGATGGTGGATGGTAGATAGAGGTTGGTGGATAGAGGATGGTGGATAAAGAATGGAGGATGGTGGATGTATGATGGAGAATGGGGGATGGGGATTGTAGGTGGAGGGTGTTAGGATAGAGGGTGTTAGGATGGAGGATGGAAGATGGAGGATGGAAGAAAGAGGATGGAAGATGGAGGATGGAAGAAGGAGGATGGAAGATGGAGGATGGTGGATGGTGGATAGAAGATGGAAGATGGTGGATAGAGAATGGAGAATGGTGGATGTAAGATTGAGGATGGAGGATTGTAGATGAAGGATTTTAGATGATGGATAGAGGATGGAGTATGGGGGATGGTGGATAGAGGATGGAAAATGGAAGATGGAAAATGGTGGATAGAAGATGAAAAATGGAAGATGGGGGATAGGAGATGGTAGATATAGGATGGAAGATGGAGGATAGAGGATGAGAGAGGATGGGGATAGAGGATGGATAAACAGGACTAATCAACCACCATTAGAGACGGGAGTAACAGGGGCGATAGTACACCGTGAGCGTAGCGAGCGTAGTCGCGGTACGCTGCTGGTATGTTATATTTCTATATCATTATGAATTTAAGTTTGCAAATACCAGATAGATATTGTGTGATTTTCATTAGAAAGAACCGAAAATATAGTCACAAGAAGATCTGTGATGAGCACTTTGTATTTGAGCCTGGAACACCAGCAGATTTTATCCAAGGGACGATTGAAATTCTGTATTCTAATTGTAATATTTTAATTTTTTCTAACTTCTATTATCTATTTTTTTCCTCGTAAATCGGTACTGTTGTAAACTAGCAAAAAAACACAATTTTCGATGGTCGAACAGCCGTCAAGTATCGGCTCTAATCTAAATCAAATCGTTGCTTTGTGTTTTTATTAGAAAAAGGAAAAAATGAAGTATGAAGATGTCTTTTAGTCAGCCTGAACGATAAACAGTGGATTTCATGTACATAGTTTGAGTGAGACTTTGAATTTTAATCAGCGGCACATCAATCTTCCATAACAATTTGAAGTTGAAGTTCTTGAAATCCCGACGTCGGTTACCTTTAAGTATAACTATAAAATCAAAAAAGGAACTTATCGTGCAGACAAGAGTCGTACTCGGGTACTAGGTATTGAATATTCATTCTCTTCATCTACCCAGGACTGCTTAATCGAACGTTCGCTGGTTGCATATTTGCTCGTTGAGGTTCCCAAGTATACGATACACTCCTTGCACTATGAAGAGGAAACCACACGGATACTCCGATAATGCGGTGTAATAAAAGTTTTATACTTTGATTTACAGAGGCACTGCAGATCCTTCGAAATCCACCTGGGTAGTAGCTTCTTCGTAGTATAAACTTAGGTCGTGAGTGGTTGGTAAAGTTGTTTCGAAAGTTAAAAAAAGTGGTGAATTAAGTAAACGAGACTATTTGTAAGCAGGAGAGGTGTATACAATCAATTTTAAAGTTTTCCCTCACATGAAACTCTTATAGCCAGGATACTATTAAATGCATTTAGTTTCCTCTAGCAAAATATATAATAAACTTCCTGCAATCCTTTCTACACCAATATTGTTTTTAGTAAATTGTTCTTTCAACACAAAATAAAAAATTATTTAAAATTTTCAGATAATTTGAAAGTAATGATTTCCATACACTCGGCAAGTAATCTGTACAGATTATAGGTGTACTTGGTCTGAAACTGTAGCAATGTCAATTAATGTTAGTCTATAAACTTAAAGAAAGTGTCATAGGTTGTCGAAATTTAAATGTGTATCGGTTTGTAAGTAATAAGCAGACTTTCGTGAACGAATATCCGACTCTCCTTAAACACATACATATGTAGATCTCCTGGCAAGAGTTAAGCTCTACTGATGATCATTAAAGGTCGAATCTTGCGTCAAGTATCTTCTAGGCATCTATGTTCTGCCTACACGCGCAATGAAACATGACATTCTGAACTGCGATTTATAGTATTGTTAGTCCTTTTTCTAAGGGACTCTCGTGTGGTTACTACTGAAAAGAGATAAAGAATGTCTTCCGTTTGAATTAGAGAAAATATCAGACGGGGCTACGAAAGTCAACAAATATATATTCTCTCTGACAGTAAGGCTGCAATACTGCAACTTCAGTCCGTTCAAATCTAATCCAAACATGTTTGCAATTGCCTCCAATGATTAAACTCGGAAATAAGAACGAAGTTAACCTCATTTGGACTCCGGGACACAGCGGCTTTGAAGGTAATGAAATGGCCGCCTTAATGGCTAGGAAAGGTTCCGAAGCTGTGTTCATGGGACCATATCCATTCTGTGCGATGCCATTAAGCACAGCTAAAACCAACATCCAAATGTGGCAAAAATAGCAAAGTGCCATTTACTGGGAGTTGGCACCGGGCAACAGCCACTCAAAGCTTTCTTCTGACTGTCTGAAATTAAGCAGATATCAGAGAAGAACACTCGGACTGGATATTGTCACATGACGAAGCATCTCAATAGGAATGGTCTCTCTGAGACTAAAATTTGAAGAATATGCAATAACGATGAGGAAACACCAGATCATATTCTCTGTGAATGTGAGGAGAGATTTTGAAAACATATCGATATATCAAGGTATTTATATTTTTTAAACGGTATATCGATAACATTAGCCGATATATTTGGAGATATATGTAGTTCGGAGTATCGGACCCGATATTTTTTGTAAAGTATACACATAGCATATTTTAGAACTCGAATGGCGTTCTTAATTTCTGCTTATTTTTTTTATGTAGGTACCTAATCATACTTTGGCTGAAAATTTAGCTATTTCTATAGTTGATATTTTACGTGAGAATCTAATAAGTCACTTATGCCGAAGCATTCGGAAAACAGAACATTTGCATAGCTATAACTAAGCAAAAATCTGACCCGAACTCTAATGCTAGCTCTGACTGGTTATATTGTTAAATGAGGCAGAATCATAGGATTAGTCTCTCTGAGAGCAAAATATGCAGAATTTACAATGCTGGTAACGAAACACCAGAGCACATTCTCCGGAGGTGTGAGGAACTTGTTCATGAAATACTCCATCACTTCGGTCAGGGTTTCATGGAACCACCGGAATTCCTGGCTATTCCTCTTCGAAAAATACTACGCTTCATTTAAAGCGCAGAAATCGAAGAGGAACCGTAGATTATCCAGATGGATGACGAAAAAGGCCGAATTGGGGCTTCAATGACGTATACGACTAAGCCAACCCCAATACGAAAATCTAATATGATATTATAAATGAGGGATGTCAGAATGGTTGAATCTGGAAAACTGTTTTTCGATCACGCAAAGTCTATTTCTATCGAAGCAAAAAGATGCAAGACGCGTGGTTTGTAACTATCAACTATCCTGTGTCCAGGGATCTATCCGCTCAGTACCTTGTACCTACCTCTTTCTAGTAGAAGAAATTTATAAAACCTGGAGAAAAGTAATATGTTTGTATTAAAGAGTCACATATTACCATAACTATATCCATTGCTGCGCCACATCCTTTTTTCGTATATTTTTATTATCACTTCGAAAATGTATTTAGCCTTGTTTTTGTTATGAACATTTAGTAAAGTGAAGAACAATTATACATTTTGAAATATTATTTCTTGACTTTGGGTTTGCTTAAAAAGACGCGTACCGCTGTACTTCTTATTTGGGAGATATCGATTTTGGGGTAAAAAGATTTTTTTTATTTTGAATTCTTACTATAGACTCAATTCCGTTTAAACCGCAAGACTCCACAAGATAAAGAAGTGTCTCTCCTGAAAAGTTGTATTTTTTTACGTTTGATCCATGTTCTCAAAAACAACTCTACTCTGCTACCTGTGCTGTCAGATAGAGTAGAAGGAATAATAAAATTTTTAATTATTTAATAATTTAATATAGTGTGTGTGTGTGACGTGAAGCATTCTGTTCGCCAAATTAGATGTGCAATAAATTCAACCTTTATAAAAATACTTTGTAGAAGTTTACTCCACTCTATTTGCTCGTTTTGCAAAAATTTAGCAAAAATTGAACAAAAGTTCATTCGTGTTGTGAGTTCTGAGAAAATAGGTCATGAAATTTACACTATGAAACCTTTACGATATGCTACCCGTAAAGTTAAATTTGATAAACGGGAAAGGAGATAAGAATTTATTATTCATTGGAAAAAATATTCGGTATATCTATCAATACTTTTTTTCGACGAGCCGTTTATTTTAAAAGTGGAATAAGTCACTCTCGTTTTTAAATCGACATGCTGAAGGGTTTGCGTTTTAACATGTTTAAAAATATTCGTGCCAACTTTCGGCAAAATTTACATGTGTTTGTTAAAAGTGTGATGCAACAATTGCATCAATAGATTCTCAAAAATTTGCTTAGTGTTGTGTAAAGCAGCATTAATAAGTGCTGCCATACGTCTACTTCCGCAACACAGTCGTTCGAATGGCAACCCGCCTTTTTGTTTCATCCGATCTCGTCCACTTTGTTCCCGACGATCACCGTGGCCGCACTTAAGCGGAATCTGATTTAATCTTTGTAATCACCTATTATATAACTTTTGTGAATTAAACCATTTTTGTGAACGAACGTTTCTAAAAGTTTCAATTTTAATCCTGACAGAATCAGAAGTGGGATACGACCGATTTAAACATAAATCTTCCCGTGCCTAAAACGCGTCAAATAGTATTACACGCGGGCGAAGGCTAAAAACCACTAAACGTAAAAACGCGGAAACCGAAACGTGTGACGAACTCTTGGAACTCGAAAGTGCGCGTGGTTAACGAGTATTCGTTAGCTTCGGGTGAAAACGTGCGATCATTCGTGAACAACCTGTACCATGAACGAAACAACAGGTGCAGAAACCAACGACCTCATCGATTTCGGATTTCAGTGTTTGGCTAATTCAACGAGACGAGCGAGTAATATGGAAAATCAAACGACAACGTCAACGAGCAGCAACACGAAATGTTGTGGCGACGTCGTAAGAAATCCTGCAGCACCGGCTAAAAACGTCGAAGAAGATATGCGCATCCTCGACAGGAAAAAGGAAATTCTGCAACTAGAATTGGAGGTCGTAAAGGCGAAATTGCTTCTCGCCACGGTTCCATTGAACTCCACATGCTCAGCAAACATAACCTCAATGGATATAACCCCAACTAACATGTCCGCAACGAACATAACCTCAACGAACATAGATTCAGCGAACGCAATGAATTCGTCAGCACACCTGGAACAACGAACGTTTCCCACTATCAACAACGCAAGGAATTTGACAGCCGACACTGACGTTGCTAACATGCAGTTCAACATACTCGAGCTTATATCCGTAGCACCGAGTTTTGATCCATCCGACAAAACTGCAGCTAGTATAGTAGTATACAATGGATACGAAAAATAGAGGACCTAAGAGAAGTTTATGGACTCAACGAAAAAGCTACATTGCTTTTAGCCTCATCCAAGCTTGTCGGAGCCGCGAAATTCTGGCTCCAAGGCTGTCAAGCGAGAATTAAAACGTGGACCGAAATGAAAGCGTCCTTGACGCTCGCATTTGCTTCCACACAAGACGAGGCCGAGGTACATATGTTGCTCAGTATGCGACGCCGAGTGCCGAGCGAAACATTCGAACAATACTTTTTCGAAATGCTGTCTATAGCAAGCAGGGCATCTCTAAAACAGCAAGACATCATCAAGTATGTCATAAACGGAATACCGGAACGTGACTTAAAAATGACTTTGTCGATGCAACGCTTCGAAGACCCTCACGATTTACTACGCCAGTACAAACGTTGGGAAGAACTTTCCAGGTTCAACAGGGAATCCCGAAATCAAGGGCAGATTTTAACGAAAAACGAAGATAGTGCCAAAAACGAAGGTAATAAAAACGACAAAAAGTGCTTCAACTGCAACGAAACGGGACACATCGCGGTAAACTGTCCCAAACCGCAGAAACGACAACGCTGCTCGAAGTGCCAAAGACCAGGGCATAACGAAAAGGACTGCAAGACGACGAACGACACGAGCAAAACGGTTGCGCTCATAAAACGAGATGAGTATCACAAGGAGGTGCTAGTAAATGAAAAGTTTACGGTTAACGCATTCATCGATATGGGTAGTGACGCCAGCGTAATAAAGTACTCTCTGGTTAGTATGTGGAACTTATCAATCCAGCCTTGCTGCATAACGCTAAATGTTTTTGGAAACGGAAAATGTTACACTGCTGGTAAGACAAGCGTAAAAATGACCGTTAACTCTGTATCAGCCAATATGGAAATTTTCATTGTCAAAGATGAATTGATGTTTATTGATCTTATTATAGGCAGAGATTTTACCGACCAGGCTCATGTTAAGATCGTGAAAACGTACAAGCAGCTATCCTTATACAACGTCAGTAATAACGAGTCGGAAGAGCTTGAAAACGAAGGCTTCACTGGCAAGCAAGAAGCTAACATTTTAGCTAAACGAAACGACGACAACGAAATGTCATCTTCAACCGTCGAAACACAAGCAGCCGCGAACGAGAGCGCAGTTGTGTTGTGCACGAAAGTCTGTACGCCTAACGAGGAAGGTGGTATAGCAACGCAGAGCTCAGGCTCATCTGAAGACATTGTCGAAAGCGAAATCAACTGTGAAATTCTCAACGAGGAACAACGAAAGCAACTGCTGACTATGCTTCAACATTTTAGAAGATGTTTTGCGAAAAACATTTTTGAACTCGGATGTTCGAAGAGTGCAGAGTTTAAAATAGCTTTAACTGCTGAAAAAATTGTCAGCAATGGTCCGTATCACTTAGCATATTCGGAACGAGATACGATGCGTGAAATAGTGACAGAATTATTGGAGGCAGAAATTATACGTCCGTCTAATTCGCAATATTCGTCTGCAGCTCTCCTAGTTAAAAAGAAGGACATCGGTTAGCAATTGACTATCGGCGAATTAATGAGATTACAGTCAAAGACAGATATCCACTACCAATCATCGAGGATCTGTTGCAACGGCTAAATGGAAGTACTTACTTCATCGTTTTGGACTTCGCATCTGGATATTACCAAATACCGGTAGAAGAGAAATCGCGTAAGTACACGACATTCGTAACCTCAGACGGAGAATTCGAATTTCTTCGAATGCCGTTCGGAGTAAGTAATTGTCCGTCCGAATTCCAACGTTTGATGAATAATATCTGCCGACGAATAAAGAATGGTACGATTGTTGTATACATGGATGACATCTTAATACCGTGCCAAACGTTTGAACATGGAATGGAAATGTTAAAAGAATTTTTACACATTTTAGAACACGAGGGACTGACGTTGAAGTTAAAGAAGTCATACTTCTTCCAGTCTTCAATAGAGTTCTTGGGTTACGAAATCTCGGATGAAGGCTTAAGACCAGGTCAACGGAAAATATCCGCAGTTAGCGATTTCGGCCAACCCAAAAGTATTCATGACCTGAGACGGTTCTTGGGATTGACAAGCTATTTTCGGAAATTTGTTTCAGAACACGCACTCATAGCTGCTCCTCTAACGAACCTCTTGAGGAAAGATGTAGAGTTCATTTGGGCCAACGATCAAGATCAAGCGCTTGAAACATTGAAGAATATCTTGTCAACCCGTCCTCTTCTGACATTATACGACCCTAAAAAGGAACATGAGGTTCATACGGATGCTTGCTCAGTTGGTTTAGCTGGCATCCTACTACAACGAAACGACGACAACCAATTGCATCCTGTAAGCTACTTTAGTCGAAAGACTAGCGCGCAAGAAGCTATCTACCACAGTTACGAGCTGGAAGTACTAGCTATTGTCGAGTCACTTAAACGTTTTCGTAGCTTCGTTTTAGGAAAACAGTTTAAAGTCGTAACAGACTGTGAGGCTATTAAAGCAACGGCAAAGAAGAAAATGTTGTCTACACGAATAGCCAGGTGGTGGTTATTGCTGTCTGAATTTGAATTCGACGTTGAGTACAGAAGAGCAGGACTTATAAGGCACGCCGACGCTTTAAGCAGGCAACCCCACGAAGAAGCTCCGGTCGACGATGATGAAGATGGAATGCGAATTCTTATGGCGAATATTTGTGATAGTGACTGGCTCCTCACAATCCAAATACAGGATCCAAAACTGCAGAACGTATTACGAATTTTACGTGCAACTCCAGTAACCAACGAAGAAAAACAAGTACACCACGACTACGTGCTTGAACGTGGAAGATTACATCGGAAGGTGAAGGAAACGCTAAAGTGGGTAGTCCCGAAAGACGCCATTTGGAGGATCATAAGAACGTGTCATGATGATCTTGGACATCCCGGTGTGGAACGAACCTTAGAACACCTTAAACGCAATTATTGGTTTCAACGAATGCGAAACAAAGTGAAACGATATTTTTCGTCGTGTGTTAACTGCGCTTACTACAAACGACCAACTGGCAAGATTGAAGCCCAACTACATAGCATTGAGCGAATTCCTATTCCCTTTCATACCATACATGTGGATAACTTGGGTCCATTCCCGAAAAGCAGCCGCGGAAACAGTCATATCGTAGGTATTATTGATGGTATTGAACGATAGCCGACGGCTCAAAAACTTGGGACAAAGAGTTGAAGGCCATACAATGGGGTCTTAATTCCAGCAAGAACGATTCCACGAAGAAAACGCCTCATGAACTTCTTTTCGGATTTCAACCAAGAGATCCTTTGGGGAACGAGGTTCTATTGGCACTACATAACGAAGAAGATTTTCAAAAGGACCTCGACTTGAATGCCACGAGAGAAAGAGCACCTCAAAACATTACTCTCGCGCAACGAACTCAAAAACGACACTTCGATAAACGACATAAACGACCGACGATATATTCCGAAGGAGATCTAGTCCTCATCGAGAGACCCTTAATCTCGACGGGAGATACACGAAAACTCGACGCGAAATTCAAAGGACCGTATATCATCGCATCTACCCTGGATAACGATCGATATGTGATTCAAGACATTCCTGGTGCACCTCGAACGCAGCGACCCTTCGAGTCTGTATATTCTTCGGATAAGATGAAGCCTTGGTGTGCGAATCCTGATGATGGACTCTCAGATAGTGATGAAGAAATCGAGGACGATTCCAGTTCTCAGGATGGCCGAGTGTAAAGCAGCATTAATAAGTGCTGATATACGCCTACTTCCGCAACACAGTCGTTCGAATGGCAACCCGCCTTTTTGCTTCATCCGATCTCGTCCACTTTGTTCCCGACGATCACCGTGGCCGCACTTAAGCGGAATCTGATTTAATCTTTGTAATCACCTATTATATAACTTTTGGGAATTAAACCATTTTTGTGAACGAACGTTTCTAAAAGTTTCAATTTTAATCCTGATATAAAACATCGTTACAATGTCACAAAAAAGTGACTTATTCCACTTTCAAAATCAACGGCTCATATCATCAGCCGATATTGATATTTTTTAAATATCAAGAAAACCAATAAAAAAAACGACGCAGTTTTTATAAGTAAATCGGAGAATGATCCATATAAATCTTAACTAAGCTTCATAATAATGAAAGCAGGTCTCTAAACTGTAATCGAAATTCAGTGTGCATTCACGCGGAAACCGAAACGTGTGACGAACTCTTGGAACTCGAAAGTGCGCGTGGCTAACGAGTATTCGTTAGCTTCGGGTGAAAACGTGCGATCATTCGTGAACAACCTGTACCATGAACGAAACAACAGGTGCAGAAACCAACGACCTCATCGATTTCGGATTTCAGTGTTTGGCTAATTCAACGAGACGAGCGAGTAATATGGAAAATCAAACGACAACGTCAACGAGCAGCAACACGAAATGTTGTGGCGACGTCGTAAGAAATCCTGCAGCACCGGCTAAAAACGTCGAAGAAGATATGCGCATCCTCGACAGGAAAAAGGAAATTCTGCAACTAGAATTGGAGGTCGTAAAGGCGAAATTGCTTCTCGCCACGGTTCCATTGAACTCCACATGCTCAGCAAACATAACCTCAATGGATATAACCCCAACTAACATGTCCGCAACGAACATAACCTCAACGAACATAGATTCAGCGAACGCAATGAATTCGTCAGCACACCTGGAACAACGAACGTTTCCCACTGTCAACAACGCAAGGAATTTGACAGCCGACACTGACGTTGCTAACATGCAGTTCAACATACTCGAGCTTATATCCGTAGCACCGAGTTTTGATCCATCCGACAAAACTGCAGCTAGTATAGTAGTATACAATGGATACGAAAAATAGAGGACCTAAGAGAAGTTTATGGACTCAACGAAAAAGCTACATTGCTTTTAGCCTCATCCAAGCTTGTCGGAGCCGCGAAATTCTGGCTCCAAGGCTGTCAAGCGAGAATT
Source organism: Beris chalybata (assembly GCA_949128065.1). Taxonomy (NCBI): domain Eukaryota; kingdom Metazoa; phylum Arthropoda; class Insecta; order Diptera; family Stratiomyidae; genus Beris; species Beris chalybata. Next base: position 96,656,254 of record OX421895.1, read on the forward strand.
AAAACGTGGACCGAAATGAAAGCGTCCTTGACGCTCGCATTTGCTTCCACACAAGACGAGGCCGAGGTACATATGTTGCTCAGTATGCGACGCCGAGTGCCGAGCGAAACATTCGAACAATACTTTTTCGAAATGCTGTCTATAGCAAGCAGGGCATCTCTAAAACAGCAAGACATCATCAAGTATGTCATAAACGGAATACCGGAACGTGACTTAAAAATGACTTTGTCGATGCAACGCTTCGAAGACCCTCACGATTTACTACGCCAGTACAAACGTTGGGAAGAACTTTCCAGGTTCAACAGGGAATCCCGAAATCAAGGGCAGATTTTAACGAAAAACGAAGATAGTGCCAAAAACGAAGGTAATAAAAACGACAAAAAGTGCTTCAACTGCAACGAAACGGGACACATCGCGGTAAACTGTCCCAAACCGCAGAAACGACAACGCTGCTCGAAGTGCCAAAGACCAGGGCATAACGAAAAGGACTGCAAGACGACGAACGACACGAGCAAAACGGTTGCGCTCATAAAACGAGATGAGTATCACAAGGAGGTGCTAGTAAATGAAAAGTTTACGGTTAACGCATTCATCGATATGGGTAGTGACGCCAGCGTAATAAAGTACTCTCTGGTTAGTATGTGGAACTTATCAATCCAGCCTTGCTGCATAACGCTAAATGTTTTTGGAAACGGAAAATGTTACACTGCTGGTAAGACAAGCGTAAAAATGACCGTTAACTCTGTATCAGCCAATGTGGAAATTTTCATTGTCAAAGATGAATTGATGTTTATTGATCTTATTATAGGCAGAGATTTTACCGACCAGGCTCATGTTAAGATCGTGAAAACGTACAAGCAGCTATCCTTATACAACGTCAGTAATAACGAGTCGGAAGAGCTTGAAAACGAAGGCTTCACTGGCAAGCAAGAAGCTAACATTTTAGCTAAACGAAACGACGACAACGAAATGTCATCTTCAACCGTCGAAACACAAGCAGCCGCGAACGAGAGCGCAGTTGTGTTGTGCACGAAAGTCTGTACGCCTAACGAGGAAGGTGGTATAGCAACGCAGAGCTCAGGCTCATCTGAAGACATTGTCGAAAGCGAAATCAACTGTGAAATTCTCAACGAGGAACAACGAAAGCAACTGCTGACTATGCTTCAACATTTTAGAAGATGTTTTGCGAAAAACATTTTTGAACTCGGATGTTCGAAGAGTGCAGAGTTTAAAATAGCTTTAACTGCTGAAAAAATTGTCAGCAATGGTCCGTATCACTTAGCATATTCGGAACGAGATACGATGCGTGAAATAGTGACAGAATTATTGGAGGCAGAAATTATACGTCCGTCTAATTCGCAATATTCGTCTGCAGCTCTCCTAGTTAAAAAGAAGGACATCGGTTAGCAATTGACTATCGGCGAATTAATGAGATTACAGTCAAAGACAGATATCCACTACCAATCATCGAGGATCTGTTGCAACGGCTAAATGGAAGTACTTACTTCATCGTTTTGGACTTCGCATCTGGATATTACCAAATACCGGTAGAAGAGAAATCGCGTAAGTACACGGCATTCGTAACCTCAGACGGAGAATTCGAATTTCTTCGAATGCCGTTCGGAGTAAGTAATTGTCCGTCCGAATTCCAACGTTTGATGAATAATATCTGCCGACGAATAAAGAATGGTACGATTGTTGTATACATGGATGACATCTTAATACCGTGCCAAACGTTTGAACATGGAATGGAAATGTTAAAAGAATTTTTACACATTTTAGAACACGAGGGACTGACGTTGAAGTTAAAGAAGTCATACTTCTTCCAGTCTTCAATAGAGTTCTTGGGTTACGAAATCTCGGATGAAGGCTTAAGACCAGGTCAACGGAAAATATCCGCAGTTAGCGATTTCGGCCAACCCAAAAGTATTCATGACCTGAGACGGTTCTTGGGATTGACAAGCTATTTTCGGAAATTTGTTTCAGAACACGCACTCATAGCTGCTCCTCTAACGAACCTCTTGAGGAAAGATGTAGAGTTCATTTGGGCCAACGATCAAGATCAAGCGCTTGAAACATTGAAGAATATCTTGTCAACCCGTCCTCTTCTGACATTATACGACCCTAAAAAGGAACATGAGGTTCATACGGATGCTTGCTCAGTTGGTTTAGCTGGCATCCTACTACAACGAAACGACGACAACCAATTGCATCCTGTAAGCTACTTTAGTCGAAAGACTAGCGCGCAAGAAGCTATCTACCACAGTTACGAGCTAGAAGTACTAGCTATTGTCGAGTCACTTAAACGTTTTCGTAGCTTCGTTTTAGGAAAACAGTTTAAAGTCGTAACAGACTGTGAGGCTATTAAAGCAACGGCAAAGAAGAAAATGTTGTCTACACGAATAGCCAGGTGGTGGTTATTGCTGTCTGAATTTGAATTCGACGTTGAGTACAGAAGAGCAGGACTTATAAGGCACGCCGACGCTTTAAGCAGGCAACCCCACGAAGAAGCTCCGGTCGACGATGATGAAGATGGAATGCGAATTCTTATGGCGAATATTTGTGATAGTGACTGGCTCCTCACAATCCAAATACAGGATCCAAAACTGCAGAACGTATTACGAATTTTACGTGCAACTCCAGTAACCAACGAAGAAAAACAAGTACACCACGACTACGTGCTTGAACGTGGAAGATTACATCGGAAGGTGAAGGAAACGCTAAAGTGGGTAGTCCCGAAAGACGCCATTTGGAGGATCATAAGAACGTGTCATGATGATCTTGGACATCCCGGTGTGGAACGAACCTTAGAACACCTTAAACGCAATTATTGGTTTCAACGAATGCGAAACAAAGTGAAACGATATTTTTCGTCGTGTGTTAACTGCGCTTACTACAAACGACCAACTGGCAAGATTGAAGCCCAACTACATAGCATTGAGCGAATTCCTATTCCCTTTCATACCATACATGTGGATAACTTGGGTCCATTCCCGAAAAGCAGCAGCGGAAACACTCATATCGTAGGTATTATTGATGGTATTGAACGATAGCCGACGGATCAAAAACTTGGGACAAAGAGTTGAAGGCCATACAATGGGGTCTTAATTCCAGCAAGAACGATTCCACGAAGAAAACGCCTCATGAACTTCTTTTCGGATTTCAACCAAGAGATCCTTTGGGGAACAAGGTTCTATTGGCACTACATAACGAAGAAGATTCTCAAAAGGACCTCGACTTGAATGCCACGAGAGAAAGAGCACCTCAAAACATTACTCTCGCGCAACGAACTCAAAAACAACACTTCGATAAACGACATAAACGACCGACGATATATTCCGAAGGAGATCTAGTCCTCATCGAGAGACCCTTAATCTCGACGGGAGATACACGAAAACTCGACGCGAAATTCAAAGGACCGTATATCATCGCATCTACCCTGGATAACGATCGATATGTGATTCAAGACATTCCTGGTGCACCTCGAACGCAGCGACCCTTCGAGTCTGTATATTCTTCGGATAAGATGAAGCCTTGGTGTGCGAATCCTGATGATGGACTCTCAGATAGTGATGAAGAAATCGAGGACGATTCCAGTTCTCAGGATGGCCGAGTGTAAAGCAGCATTAATAAGTGCTGATATACGCCTACTTCCGCAACACAGTCGTTCGAATGGCAACCCGCCTTTTTGTTTCATCCGATCTCGTCCACTTTGTTCCCGACGATCACCGTGGCCGCACTTAAGCGGAATCTGATTTAATCTTTGTAATCACCTATTATATAACTTTTGGGAATTAAACCATTTTTGTGAACGAACGTTTCTAAAAGTTTCAATTTTAATCCTGATATAAAACATCGTTACAATGTCACAAAAAAGTGACTTATTCCACTTTCAAAATCAACGGCTCATATCATCAGCCGATATTGATATTTTTTAAATATCAAGAAAACCAATAAAAAAAACGACGCAGTTTTTATAAGTAAATCGGAGAATGATCCATATAAATCTTAACTAAGCTTCATAATAATGAAAGCAGGTCTCTAAACTGTAATCGAAATTCAGTGTGCATTCACGCGGAAACCGAAACGTGTGACGAACTCTTGGAACTCGAAAGTGCGCGTGGCTAACGAGTATTCGTTAGCTTCGGGTGAAAACGTGCGATCATTCGTGAACAACCTGTACCATGAACGAAACAACAGGTGCAGAAACCAACGACCTCATCGATTTCGGATTTCAGTGTTTGGCTAATTCAACGAGACGAGCGAGTAATATGGAAAATCAAACGACAACGTCAACGAGCAGCAACACGAAATGTTGTGGCGACGTCGTAAGAAATCCTGCAGCACCGGCTAAAAACGTCGAAGAAGATATGCGCATCCTCGACAGGAAAAAGGAAATTCTGCAACTAGAATTGGAGGTCGTAAAGGCGAAATTGCTTCTCGCCACGGTTCCATTGAACTCCACATGCTCAGCAAACATAACCTCAATGGATATAACCCCAACTAACATGTCCGCAACGAACATAACCTCAACGAACATAGATTCAGCGAACGCAATGAATTCGTCAGCACACCTGGAACAACGAACGTTTCCCACTGTCAACAACGCAAGGAATTTGACAGCCGACACTGACGTTGCTAACATGCAGTTCAACATACTCGAGCTTATATCCGTAGCACCGAGTTTTGATCCATCCGACAAAACTGCAGCTAGTATAGTAGTATACAATGGATACGAAAAATAGAGGACCTAAGAGAAGTTTATGGACTCAACGAAAAAGCTACATTGCTTTTAGCCTCATCCAAGCTTGTCGGAGCCGCGAAATTCTGGCTCCAAGGCTGTCAAGCGAGAATTAAAACGTGGACCGAAATGAAAGCGTCCTTGACGCTCGCATTTGCTTCCACACAAGACGAGGCCGAGGTACATATGTTGTTCAGTATGCGACGCCGAGTGCCGAGCGAAAGCAGGGCATCTCTAAAACAGCAAGACATCATCAAGTATGTCATAAACGGAATACCGGAACGTGACTTAAAAATGACTTTGTCGATGCAACGCTTCGAAGACCCTCACGATTTACTACGCCAGTACAAACGTTGGGAAGAACTTTCCAGGTTCAACAGGGAATCCCGAAATCAAGGGCAGATTTTAACGAAAAACGAAGATAGTGCCAAAAACGAAGGTAATAAAAACGACAAAAAGTGCTTCAACTGCAACGAAACGGGACACATCGCGGTAAACTGTCCCAAACCGCAGAAACGACAACGCTGCTCGAAGTGCCAAAGACCAGGGCATAACGAAAAGGACTGCAAGACGACGAACGACACGAGCAAAACGGTTGCGCTCATAAAACGAGATGAGTATCACAAGGAGGTGCTAGTAAATGAAAAGTTTACGGTTAACGCATTCATCGATATGGGTAGTGACGCCAGCGTAATAAAGTACTCTCTGGTTAGTATGTGGAACTTATCAATCCAGCCTTGCTGCATAACGCTAAATGTTTTTGGAAACGGAAAATGTTACACTGCTGGTAAGACAAGCGTAAAAATGACCGTTAACTCTGTATCAGCCAATGTGGAAATTTTCATTGTCAAAGATGAATTGATGTTTATTGATCTTATTATAGGCAGAGATTTTACCGACCAGGCTCATGTTAAGATCGTGAAAACGTACAAGCAGCTATCCTTATACAACGTCAGTAATAACGAGTCGGAAGAGCTTGAAAACGAAGGCTTCACTGGCAAGCAAGAAGCTAACATTTTAGCTAAACGAAACGACGACAACGAAATGTCATCTTCAACCGTCGAAACACAAGCAGCCGCGAACGAGAGCGCAGTTGTGTTGTGCACGAAAGTCTGTACGCCTAACGAGGAAGGTGGTATAGCAACGCAGAGCTCAGGCTCATCTGAAGACATTGTCGAAAGCGAAATCAACTGTGAAATTCTCAACGAGGAACAACGAAAGCAACTGCTGACTATGCTTCAACATTTTAGAAGATGTTTTGCGAAAAACATTTTTGAACTCGGATGTTCGAAGAGTGCAGAGTTTAAAATAGCTTTAACTGCTGAAAAAATTGTCAGCAATGGTCCGTATCACTTAGCATATTCGGAACGAGATACGATGCGTGAAATAGTGACAGAATTATTGGAGGCAGAAATTATACGTCCGTCTAATTCGCAATATTCGTCTGCAGCTCTCCTAGTTAAAAAGAAGGACATCGGTTAGCAATTGACTATCGGCGAATTAATGAGATTACAGTCAAAGACAGATATCCACTACCAATCATCGAGGATCTGTTGCAACGGCTAAATGGAAGTACTTACTTCATCGTTTTGGACTTCGCATCTGGATATTACCAAATACCGGTAGAAGAGAAATCGCGTAAGTACACGGCATTCGTAACCTCAGACGGAGAATTCGAATTTCTTCGAATGCCGTTCGGAGTAAGTAATTGTCCGTCCGAATTCCAACGTTTGATGAATAATATCTGCCGACGAATAAAGAATGGTACGATTGTTGTATACATGGATGACATCTTAATACCGTGCCAAACGTTTGAACATGGAATGGAAATGTTAAAAGAATTTTTACACATTTTAGAACACGAGGGACTGACGTTGAAGTTAAAGAAGTCATACTTCTTCCAGTCTTCAATAGAGTTCTTGGGTTACGAAATCTCGGATGAAGGCTTAAGACCAGGTCAACGGAAAATATCCGCAGTTAGCGATTTCGGCCAACCCAAAAGTATTCATGACCTGAGACGGTTCTTGGGATTGACAAGCTATTTTCGGAAATTTGTTTCAGAACACGCACTCATAGCTGCTCCTCTAACGAACCTCTTGAGGAAAGATGTAGAGTTCATTTGGGCCAACGATCAAGATCAAGCGCTTGAAACATTGAAGAATATCTTGTCAACCCGTCCTCTTCTGACATTATACGACCCTAAAAAGGAACATGAGGTTCATACGGATGCTTGCTCAGTTGGTTTAGCTGGCATCCTACTACAACGAAACGACGACAACCAATTGCATCCTGTAAGCTACTTTAGTCGAAAGACTAGCGCGCAAGAAGCTATCTACCACAGTTACGAGCTGGAAGTACTAGCTATTGTCGAGTCACTTAAACGTTTTCGTAGCTTCGTTTTAGGAAAACAGTTTAAAGTCGTAACAGACTGTGAGGCTATTAAAGCAACGGCAAAGAAGAAAATGTTGTCTACACGAATAGCCAGGTGGTGGTTATTGCTGTCTGAATTTGAATTCGACGTTGAGTACAGAAGAGCAGGACTTATAAGGCACGCCGACGCTTTAAGCAGGCAACCCCACGAAGAAGCTCCGGTCGACGATGATGAAGATGGAATGCGAATTCTTATGGCGAATATTTGTGATAGTGACTGGCTCCTCACAATCCAAATACAGGATCCAAAACTGCAGAACGTATTACGAATTTTACGTGCAACTCCAGTAACCAACGAAGAAAAACAAGTACACCACGACTACGTGCTTGAACGTGGAAGATTACATCGGAAGGTGAAGGAAACGCTAAAGTGGGTAGTCCCGAAAGACGCCATTTGGAGGATCATAAGAACGTGTCATGATGATCTTGGACATCCCGGTGTGGAACGAACCTTAGAACACCTTAAACGCAATTATTGGTTTCAACGAATGCGAAACAAAGTGAAACGATATTTTTCGTCGTGTGTTAACTGCGCTTACTACAAACGACCAACTGGCAAGATTGAAGCCCAACTACATAGCATTGAGCGAACTCCTATTCCCTTTCATACCATACATGTGGATAACTTGGGTCCATTCCCGAAAAGCAGCAGCGGAAACAGTCATATCGTAGGTATTATTGATGGTATTGAACGATAGCCGACGGATCAAAAACTTGGGACAAAGAGTTGAAGGCCATACAATGGGGTCTTAATTCCAGCAAGAACGATTCCACGAAGAAAACGCCTCATGAACTTCTTTTCGGATTTCAACCAAGAGATCCTTTGGGGAACAAGGTTCTATTGGCACTACATAACGAAGAAGATTTTCAAAAGGACCTCGACTTGAATGCCACGAGAGAAAGAGCACCTCAAAACATTACTCTCGCGCAACGAACTCAAAAACGACACTTCGATAAACGACATAAACGACCGACGATATATTCCGAAGGAGATCTAGTCCTCATCGAGAGACCCTTAATCTCGACGGGAGATACACGAAAACTCGACGCGAAATTCAAAGGACCGTATATCATCGCATCTACCCTGGATAACGATCGATATGTGATTCAAGACATTCCTGGTGCACCTCGAACGCAGCGACCCTTCGAGTCTGTATATTCTTCGGATAAGATGAAGCCTTGGTGTGCGAATCCTGATGATGGACTCTCAGATAGTGATGAAGAAATCGAGGACGATTCCAGTTCTCAGGATGGCCGAGTGTAAAGCAGCATTAATAAGTGCTGATATACGCCTACTTCCGCAACACAGTCGTTCGAATGGCAACCCGCCTTTTTGTTTCATCCGATCTCGTCCACTTTGTTCCCGACGATCACCGTGGCCGCACTTAAGCGGAATCTGATTTAATCTTTGTAATCACCTATTATATAACTTTTGGGAATTAAACCATTTTTGTGAACGAACGTTTCTAAAAGTTCCAATTTTAATCCTGATATAAAACATCGTTACAATGTCACAAAAAAGTGACTTATTCCACTTTCAAAATCAACGGCTCATATCATCAGCCGATATTGATATTTTTTAAATATCAAGAAAACCAATAAAAAAAACGACGCAGTTTTTATAAGTAAATCGGAGAATGATCCATATAAATCTTAACTAAGCTTCATAATAATGAAAGCAGGTCTCTAAACTGTAATCGAAATTCAGTGTGCATTCACGCGGAAACCGAAACGTGTGACGAACTCTTGGAACTCGAAAGTGCGCGTGGCTAACGAGTATTCGTTAGCTTCGGGTGAAAACGTGCGATCATTCGTGATCAACCTGTACCATGAACGAAACAACAGGTGCAGAAACCAACGACCTCATCGATTTCGGATTTCAGTGTTTGGCTAATTCAACGAGACGAGCGAGTAATATGGAAAATCAAACGACAACGTCAACGAGCAGCAACACGAAATGTTGTGGCGACGTCGTAAGAAATCCTGCAGCACCGGCTAAAAACGTCGAAGAAGATATGCGCATCCTCGACAGGAAAAAGGAAATTCTGCAACTAGAATTGGAGGTCGTAAAGGCGAAATTGCTTCTCGCCACGGTTCCATTGAACTCCACATGCTCAGCAAACATAACCTCAATGGATATAACCCCAACTAACATGTCCGCAACGAACATAACCTCAACGAACATAGATTCAGCGAACGCAATGAATTCGTCAGCACACCTGGAACAACGAACGTTTCCCACTGTCAACAACGCAAGGAATTTGACAGCCGACACTGACGTTGCTAACATGCAGTTCAACATACTCGAGCTTATATCCGTAGCACCGAGTTTTGATCCATCCGACAAAACTGCAGCTAGTATAGTAGTATACAATGGATACGAAAAATAGAGGACCTAAGAGAAGTTTATGGACTCAACGAAAAAGCTACATTGCTTTTAGCCTCATCCAAGCTTGTCGGAGCCGCGAAATTCTGGCTCCAAGGCTGTCAAGCGAGAATTAAAACGTGGACCGAAATGAAAGCGTCCTTGACGCTCGCATTTGCTTCCACACAAGACGAGGCCGAGGTACATATGTTGCTCAGTATGCGACGCCGAGTGCCGAGCGAAACATTCGAACAATACTTTTTCGAAATGCTGTCTATAGCAAGCAGGGCATCTCTAAAACAGCAAGACATCATCAAGTATGTCATAAACGGAATACCGGAACGTGACTTAAAAATGACTTTGTCGATGCAACGCTTCGAAGACCCTCACGATTTACTACGCCAGTACAAACGTTGGGAAGAACTTTCCAGGTTCAACAGGGAATCCCGAAATCAAGGGCAGATTTTAACGAAAAACGAAGATAGTGCCAAAAACGAAGGTAATAAAAACGACAAAAAGTGCTTCAACTGCAACGAAACGGGACACATCGCGGTAAACTGTCCCAAACCGCAGAAACGACAACGCTGCTCGAAGTGCCAAAGACCAGGGCATAACGAAAAGGACTGCAAGACGACGAACGACACGAGCAAAACGGTTGCGCTCATAAAACGAGATGAGTATCACAAGGAGGTGCTAGTAAATGAAAAGTTTACGGTTAACGCATTCATCGATATGGGTAGTGACGCCAGCGTAATAAAGTACTCTCTGGTTAGTATGTGGAACTTATCAATCCAGCCTTGCTGCATAACGCTAAATGTTTTTGGAAACGGAAAATGTTACACTGCTGGTAAGACAAGCGTAAAAATGACCGTTAACTCTGTATCAGCCAATGTGGAAATTTTCATTGTCAAAGATGAATTGATGTTTATTGATCTTATTATAGGCAGAGATTTTACCGACCAGGCTCATGTTAAGATCGTGAAAACGTACAAGCAGCTATCCTTATACAACGTCAGTAATAACGAGTCGGAAGAGCTTGAAAACGAAGGCTTCACTGGCAAGCAAGAAGCTAACATTTTAGCTAAACGAAACGACGACAACGAAATGTCATCTTCAACCGTCGAAACACAAGCAGCCGCGAACGAGAGCGCAGTTGTGTTGTGCACGAAAGTCTGTACGCCTAACGAGGAAGGTGGTATAGCAACGCAGAGCTCAGGCTCATCTGAAGACATTGTCGAAAGCGAAATCAACTGTGAAATTCTCAACGAGGAACAACGAAAGCAACTGCTGACTATGCTTCAACATTTTAGAAGATGTTTTGCGAAAAACATTTTTGAACTCGGATGTTCGAAGAGTGCAGAGTTTAAAATAGCTTTAACTGCTGAAAAAATTGTCAGCAATGGTCCGTATCACTTAGCATATTCGGAACGAGATACGATGCGTGAAATAGTGACAGAATTATTGGAGGCAGAAATTATACGTCCGTCTAATTCGCAATATTCGTCTGCAGCTCTCCTAGTTAAAAAGAAGGACATCGGTTAGCAATTGACTATCGGCGAATTAATGAGATTACAGTCAAAGACAGATATCCACTACCAATCATCGAGGATCTGTTGCAACGGCTAAATGGAAGTACTTACTTCATCGTTTTGGACTTCGCATCTGGATATTACCAAATACCGGTAGAAGAGAAATCGCGTAAGTACACGGCATTCGTAACCTCAGACGGAGAATTCGAATTTCTTCGAATGCCGTTCGGAGTAAGTAATTGTCCGTCCGAATTCCAACGTTTGATGAATAATATCTGCCGACGAATAAAGAATGGTACGATTGTTGTATACATGGATGACATCTTAATACCGTGTCAAACGTTTGAACATGGAATGGAAATGTTAAAAGAATTTTTACACATTTTAGAACACGAGGGACTGACGTTGAAGTTAAAGAAGTCATACTTCTTCCAGTCTTCAATAGAGTTCTTGGGTTACGAAATCTCGGATGAAGGCTTAAGACCAGGTCAACGGAAAATATCCGCAGTTAGCGATTTCGGCCAACCCAAAAGTATTCATGACCTGAGACGGTTCTTGGGATTGACAAGCTATTTTCGGAAATTTGTTTCAGAACACGCACTCATAGCTGCTCCTCTAACGAACCTCTTGAGGAAAGATGTAGAGTTCATTTGGGCCAACGATCAAGATCAAGCGCTTGAAACATTGAAGAATATCTTGTCAACCCGTCCTCTTCTGACATTATACGACCCTAAAAAGGAACATGAGGTTCATACGGATGCTTGCTCAGTTGGTTTAGCTGGCATCCTACTACAACGAAACGACGACAACCAATTGCATCCTGTAAGCTACTTTAGTCGAAAGACTAGCGCGCAAGAAGCTATCTACCACAGTTACGAGCTGGAAGTACTAGCTATTGTCGAGTCACTTAAACGTTTTCGTAGCTTCGTTTTAGGAAAACAGTTTAAAGTCGTAACAGACTGTGAGGCTATTAAAGCAACGGCAAAGAAGAAAATGTTGTCTACACGAATAGCCAGGTGGTGGTTATTGCTGTCTGAATTTGAATTCGACGTTGAGTACAGAAGAGCAGGACTTATAAGGCACGCCGACGCTTTAAGCAGGCAACCCCACGAAGAAGCTCCGGTCGACGATGATGAAGATGGAATGCGAATTCTTATGGCGAATATTTGTGATAGTGACTGGCTCCTCACAATCCAAATACAGGATCCAAAACTGCAGAACGTATTACGAATTTTACGTGCAACTCCAGTAACCAACGAAGAAAAACAAGTACACCACGACTACGTGCTTGAACGTGGAAGATTACATCGGAAGGTGAAGGAAACGCTAAAGTGGGTAGTCCCGAAAGACGCCATTTGGAGGATCATAAGAACGTGTCATGATGATCTTGGACATCCCGGTGTGGAACGAACCTTAGAACACCTTAAACGCAATTATTGGTTTCAACGAATGCGAAACAAAGTGAAACGATATTTTTCGTCGTGTGTTAACTGCGCTTACTACAAACGACCAACTGGCAAGATTGAAGCCCAACTACATAGCATTGAGCGAATTCCTATTCCCTTTCATACCATACATGTGGATAACTTGGGTCCATTCCCGAAAAGCAGCAGCGGAAACAGTCATATCGTAGGTATTATTGATGGTATTGAACGATAGCCGACGGATCAAAAACTTGGGACAAAGAGTTGAAGGCCATACAATGGGGTCTTAATTCCAGCAAGAACGATTCCACGAAGAAAACGCCTCATGAACTTCTTTTCGGATTTCAACCAAGAGATCCTTTGGGGAACAAGGTTCTATTGGCACTACATAACGAAGAAGATTTTCAAAAGGACCTCGACTTGAATGCCACGAGAGAAAGAGCACCTCAAAACATTACTCTCGCGCAACGAACTCAAAAACGACACTTCGATAAACGACATAAACGACCGACGATATATTCCGAAGGAGATCTAGTCCTCATCGAGAGACCCTTAATCTCGACGGGAGATACACGAAAACTCGACGCGAAATTCAAAGGACCGTATATCATCGCATCTACCCTGGATAACGATCGATATGTGATTCAAGACATTCCTGGTGCACCTCGAACGCAGCGACCCTTCGAGTCTGTATATTCTTCGGATAAGATGAAGCCTTGGTGTGCGAATCCTGATGATGGACTCTCAGATAGTGATGAAGAAATCGAGGACGATTCCAGTTCTCAGGATGGCCGAGTGTAAAGCAGCATTAATAAGTGCTGATATACGCCTACTTCCGCAACGCAGTCGTTCGAATGGCAACCCGCCTTTTTGTTTCATCCGATCTCGTCCACTTTGTTCCCGACGATCACCGTGGCCGCACTTAAGCGGAATCTGATTTAATCTTTGTAATCACCTATTATATAACTTTTGGGAATTAAACCATTTTTGTGAACGAACGTTTCTAAAAGTTTCAATTTTAATCCTGATATAAAACATCGTTACAATGTCACAAAAAAGTGACTTATTCCACTTTCAAAATCAACGGCTCATATCATCAGCCGATATTGATATTTTTTAAATATCAAGAAAACCAATAAAAAAAACGACGCAGTTTTTATAAGTAAATCGGAGAATGATCCATATAAATCTTAACTAAGCTTCATAATAATGAAAGCAGGTCTCTAAACTGTAATCGAAATTCAGTGTGCATTCATCTGCGCCACAAATATCACAAAGTATTGTACCATTCCCTCTACATCGTAGTTGTCGAAAGAATAGCTCGAAGCTACCTTTTATCCTTCCAAGAAAATATTAATCCCACTGCTAATAAATACTAAACTAACCTCATAAATCAAAATCCTTTTTCGAAAGGAAGCCCCTCAGACAATCTCGGCTCTAACAAAGGGCAGCGTTTAATATACATGACAGAAGTTTATTTATGATAGGGACTACAACAAGAGGCATATACTCCAGGAAAGTGGACGGAGGTTCCTTGTTGAGTTTCAGGAAGCGAGACCAAAAATTGATATTGTACATTGGGCTATGAGACGAGCGTGGATAGGAATAATATCCTTCTCTTGGCCTTAATACGATATTTTGTGGAAGGAAACCATAGTAGAAGCATGTACCAGTAACAAGACAAATATTTATTGGCCTTAGTTGAATTAGTTAGACGCTCAGTGAACTGTAATAAGACGTTTTCCACGTAGTCATTGAGAGATGGGAACAATTTTCAAAAATCGGAAGGATTATTTTGGAACTTTTCAATATTCCAACGAGATGGGCGTAGAAGTTTTTTGAAAGTTTGAAGACAATTTACCACGTTCAGTATGTTCCTTAAAACGTTACCATTGGAACTTTAGTAGTTAATCATACGATTGTGGTGAGGTTTGAGTTATTTCGGTAAGTATTTCAAAAGAATTACAAATAAGGAACAAGTCTTCGGGATATCACACAATAAAATGCTTTCATTGCAAGGTTGGTACTTAAAAGCGTAAATCTAGGAAAAAAACTTGTTGTTTGGATATCAGAGAAATAGTGAGAACAGTGAAATCATACAGGTGAATAAGTGAAACTAATTACTCACCGTCTGAAAAGGAGTTGTATCTTGTTCTTCAAGTTGAGTTTGCAACCCACATTTTTTTTCAGGTGGTCCTTTGACATGATTTACGTAACATATAATGAGGTACGTGACTCAAAGCTGCTTTTTGTTTTCTTTGAGTAGTCTAAGAGATAACTGTTTAGGTCGAATGGTGCGTTTAGATGCTAAAAGGAAACTAACTACTTATGGTTGCACATAAAAAATTTATTAGGAAGTGACTAAACTATGGTGAAGCTACGAAAATTTTTTGGTCTGACGATCCAGATTTTAAATGGCAACCTATGGACGATAGAAGAAATGACTAAACATTTTTTGGGTTATTTGAATTAAAAAACATAGCTGCAAGCCAATCGTATGATACCTACTCTAGATGAAATACTGAGCGCCGATTAAGATTTTAGTTGGAAATATATCAAAAGAATGGGGTTCCACAAACAATGAGAAACTATTGTTTTATAGCCACTATATTATGGCTGCTCGATTTCTAGAGTTATAGTGAGTTCCATGAATTAAGCTAGGACATTTTACAGGAATTTATGTATGGCAACTTCATGTAGTTATGTAGTTATAGACTTATTGCATATTTTTCATACTAATAGTTTCAGCTGCGACTATTATAAAATCAACGTATACAAAATTTCAAAGTCGTAACTTAAAGCATTCTAAAGTTATCGTGCAATATGGATGTACACTTTTGTATGACAGCTTCCCGAAGGTGTCGACGGAAGGTGCCAATTAATGAACTCAGTCTTGGTTTGGACATAAAACTCATCCCTGTTTTAACTCGTACTGGAGTTATAGTGGATTCTGTAACTTGCATACATTTTAGAAGAACTTTTCTAGGCTGCTACACGAAGGACTCACTTCACTTGCATCATATTCAGAGCTTTCGCTTCAAACATTGTAAAATTTAAGTATGCAAAATTTCAAGTTCCTAACTTGAAGGATTCAAGCAATAACTGTGAATACGTGTTTTAAGGACTCTTGTATGGGCGGTACCCGAAGGAGTGGAAGGATATCGCCCGCTAACGAACTTTTTTCCATTTTACAGGTGGTGTCCAATTTTCAACTTCCTAGGTCAACGCGCTTTTGAGTTATCGTGCAAACGGACGGACAGCAAACTGATTTGGGGGTTTTGGCACCAAATAAACACAAAGTAAGATATAACTTTTTTTTGTCCGAGGCTCGGTTTTATGTGTTTCAAAATTTTCGGGCTGCAATAAACTTATAATACTCTACATAATTTCAACTAGAGTATAAATAGTTGTAATTATAATTTTGCTTTAATATTAAATTGCTTTGAATTACAATATCTTCTTAACTAATTGGACAAGGAAGACACAATGTTCTGTTCATATTTGATTAAGCCACTGAATGTAAAATTTTTAATGGGAATGTGAACCTTTAGCAGAGAAAAAACATAATAAAGTTGTACCCGAACTGTTGACAAATTTCTTATCTTTACATACAATAAATGGGTGAGGAAAAATTTTGCAATAATTTCCGAATTTTTACGAAGTATTTTACAGGTGGATGGATGGATTACACGAGGCAGTGAACGGAAGTGAATACAATCTGGGGTCTTTTAATAAGGACGTTCCATTTTGAAATGTCAATAAAACAATTGTCGTGTGTGAGATACCCATTTTATTTTTTTATTTTAGAGAGTATTTTATGGCATTAAGTATGGAATATAACGTCGTTCAAATGTCCGTTCTGTTCCGTTCTGGTTTTGCTTGGTAGTGCGTATTTAAGAGGTCTCCTTATGGGCTGATTTGGGCTGTAGCGCCATTGATGATGACAGCTGGACAATTATATTGTTTAAATTTGCGGTAACGAGACATTTCACCTGAATAACGAATGGATGACATGTAAACAGTTCCAACGTAAGAAGAGCAGTTCCTTTTATTATTTTTTGGAAAGTTATATTTTACCATCACAGATGAAATTGTAGGAGTAGATACATATTAATGTTTGTATTAATTGGTAATTGTTCGTATACAGCTAAAATTTCGTAACTTCAATCATAAATAAAATATAATTGAATCTGGTAAACCTATTATGCCGTAATTCTGTGGTTAACATAACCGAAATTTCATTCGATGGATATTTTCAGTTTTTGCCTCACATCATCGTATTATTTACAGGGATAAAACTCAACGGACGAACATTTTGACTGGGATCTACGGTGAAAAAAAACACAAAAACATCGATGGTGAACGCTAAAATGCGCGAACTTAGCGACCAATTACTGAATCAGTTTATTACACATTCTACCAACATACATGGTTCCCGATTGGTAGCCGCGCTGTGTTCATCCTTGGTGCAGTCCAATTAATTTAATTTAAAAGAACAATTACTCCACACAGAAAATAATTTTATTTACTTCAGTAAATACGAATTGAATTTTAGCTATTCGTTCGGGTGGTTTTGTTAAATTGACAAGCTTTTAATTTTGTATCGAAATTTGTTGAGTACTATCTGCCATCAGACAGAGCGGCCTACATTGCACACACACTCATACGAAAATTGACATGCCGCCGAAATTTACAAACGTTTATTTATTGATACAGAACATACACATGTTGCTGAAAACACGAAATTCAAAATAGCAGCGAGATTTAATTCTGCGAGTATTTTGTGACCAGTCGATATGGAAACACTAGAATTTCCCAAGCTTGTTAAAATTTAATGTTAGTGGTTTGGAACGGATTATGTTGGCACAGAGTCGACTGGCGAATTACACCCGCAACATATTATGTCTCATCACGATGGCAATTATCACCAAGTGCTGGAAATAAAGAATAATTGGGAGTTTTCAGACCACCATCAAATATCGCACTGTACTGTACTGTACACAGTACTGGAGAAGTTTTAAAGTTATTTCTGTATTTTTTTAAGATTTTGATATTTTACTCATTGCATCCCACTTACCGTCGTCAAATATTATATTTCTAAAATCGCTGAACCAATCTATGTACTTACATTTCGTATCATTCCAGTCAAGTCATAATTTCTTCCAAATGACTCAAGTCGTATTACGGAATACTGTTTATAATTTCCAATTTTAAACTTCATAGCATAGCTTCTAAATTCTTTTCCTATCGTCACGTCTCAATGTACGTACGTAAAATATAAATGTTCCACTCATGGGGTGTCTGATCACTATTTTTCAGTTTTTCATTGTATAAACTACCTATGTCTTGGCAAATTTTCAGCTTTCTTAAAACTCTTAAATTTTTCGATTTTTTTTACATCTTTGGGCTGACTGGGTTGGTCCCACTGTTGGGGTGTTTTTTTCTTCAGTTTTTCACTGTTCCGAGTACGTCTTGGTAAGTTTTAAGCTTTCTTCAAACTATTAGATTTTTAGATTTTACTTTATTATTTTAATAAAACAGTATTGTGATCGATTTTTAAAAAAAAACTTTGCTACTCTGAACATTTTTTTTAAACGTTTCATAACTACTAGACACAAAAGAAGCAATAAAAATTTTCAGTTCGTCTGTCCGCCGTATGCAAAATCGTTTGAAGGATCGTAGCTCCCAAACGCTTAAAGATATTATAGAATAGACGGGGTAGGCTCCTTGGAGTAACCAAATTTTTAGGGGTGGGAGTGTGATGGGGAAGGAGGAGGGGAGCGTTTTAGACGAAAATTTTTGGTTTCTAGATCTCAGCATTCGCTTATGATAGGAAGCTGAAAATTGGAATTTCTATAGAAGTCTGATAGTAGACCTATTTGCATAAAAATTGTCAATATTGATCAAGGGGTGTGGGAGAGGGGAGGCAAATAATGCGTCCGAAACGCTAAATAGCCGAGATAGACACATTCTAAAAAATTCTGCCAACAGTCTGAGCGCAACTTTGTTATTTTTCCGGCAGAAGTTCGTAACGCGTTCAATTCGGGGATGCAGTGTATGTTATCATGTGACAGAAAACCTAACAAAAAGTTCGGGAAGCGTCGTGTAACATATGAATTATATAATTGGGTCATATTCCGGAATGCGGTGCTTATGTTAAGAGACTGAAACTTGGAATTTCGATAAAGCTTTGATAGTGGACCCATTTGCAAAAAAAATTATGATGTGGGTGAAGGGGTGTGGGAGTGGAGGAGGAAATAATGCGTCCGAAACGCAAAAAAGTCGAGATCGACACATTCTAAAATCCATATCTCCTAAGCCGTTAATGGCAAGCAATTAAAACTTAACAAATATCTGTAGTTATACTAGGAGAGTAGATTGAAACAAAATTTTTGGGTGGGGGTAGTGGCGTACGGGGGTGGGGGTTGAAATACTTAACATTACGATATCTTCCAAAAAAATGGCACCAGAAAAACAAAATTCGGTTTGGATATAAAGCTTCATAAATAAAGATTGCTCAATGTAAAATCTTTAAAGGGGGTGGGGGAGTACGTAAGTGGAGGGGATAAGAACTTTTCAAAAATAACACGTTTCATATCTCAATAACAGTGTAAGATGGATGCTTCAAATTTTTACCAGAAGTAGGCCTAATAGAAAGTTTGGGGGTGTGAGTGTAGAGGGTGAGGGTGGGGAAGGGTGAGAAAGAAAGAGTTCCGATGCTTATATCTTAAGAATCTATAATGATAGGAAGCTGAAACTTGGTATTTAGATAGAGCTATAGTAGTGGCATGGTGGAAAAATAAATTTTTTTTAGGGGTAGCATGGTACGGTGGTGGGGGGTGTTTTTCGTATATGTAAATTAACTAGAAAAGTAATTCTGATAAAAAAAAATTCGAATATTCATTGGTGTTCAGAAGGGGGGGGGGGCAAAAAAATATATCAGTTAATATAAAATGCATATATTTTCACGATTTTCGTCATATCTACTAGGTCTTTCGAAATATTGAATTCATTTTTATTCTACGG
Source organism: Beris chalybata (assembly GCA_949128065.1). Taxonomy (NCBI): domain Eukaryota; kingdom Metazoa; phylum Arthropoda; class Insecta; order Diptera; family Stratiomyidae; genus Beris; species Beris chalybata. The sequence goes on from OX421895.1 coordinate 96,675,769, forward strand.
ATTCTTCATATGAAAACCTAGAATGTGTTTTCAAGATTTTTTGAAATTCGACCCCTAAGAGGGTGTAAACTGGTTGTATACTTTTTCATGAATTCCACCATGTTTCTCAGGTCTGATCAGTAGCTCAGTTCTATAACTTATGAGTGAGAAATTTCTCACCAAAATGTCGAAATGAGGACGAATTAATGCAGTTTTCTCTCTGTATTCTCACCAAATGAGAAATGAAAGATTGCCAAATGCGTAGTCAAGTACGGTGCTTTCTCATTTGGTGAGAATACAGGGAGAAAAGTGCATTAATTCGTCCTCATTTTGACTATTTGGTGAGAAATTTCTCACTCATAAGTTACAGAACTGAGCTACAGATATCGAATATCTTTTCACTTCCCCAGGCTTGTTTAATAATCACATATTTTTAAGTTTTGTTTTTTTCAACCTCTAGACCGCATCCCGGAATATAACCCAATTATATAATTCATATGTTACACTCTTTTCTAACCGCTTCCCGAACTTTCTGTTAGGTTTTCAGTCACATAGTAACATACACCGCATCTCCGAATTGAACGCGTTCTGAACTTCTGCCGGAAAAATAATAAAGTTGCGCCCAGACTGTTGGCAGATTTTTTTATTTGGAACCAATTTTATGGATATTCTTCCATTAAGAATTCTAATAGTGATTTTTCAAACTTAAGAAATATTTGTAGTTATACTAGGAGCAAAGACTGAAAACAAATTTTGGTATTTAGATAGAGCTATAGTAGCGGCATATTGGAAAAATATAATTTTTTTTAATATGCATCAACTAGAAAAGCAGCTCTGATGAAGAAAAATTTGAATATCTATTGGCGTTAAGAAGGGGGGCAAAAACTTTGATCAGAGGAAATAGAATGCATATTTTTCCATGATTTTCGTCATATCTACAAGGTCCTCCAAAATATTGAATTCATTCTTATTCTACGGATTCTCCATATGACTACATATAAAGTGTTTTCAAGATTTTTGAAATTCGACCCTTAAGTTATATTATATACTTTCTCATGAATATTTTCATATCTCTCAGGTCTGATCAGATATCGAATATCTTTTAACTTCCACGGGCTTGTTTAATAAAGACCTATTTACAGGTTTTTCTCCTTTTTCAATCCCTAGACTGCATCCCAGAATATGATCCAATTATGTAATTCATATGTTACGCCCTACTCTAACCGCGTCCCAAACTTTTTGTTTGGAAATTCAATAAATGAAACCGGGGCATAATTATTAAATTTCACTACCTCATTCGCCTCACTAAAAATTAAAATTACACCTCGTTATTGTCACATTCATTGATGTCGGAACGGAATCATTGTGCCTAGAAATTTTTCTTCTCCGACGTTGCCAGATCGGATCGGAACTATTATAACTGTGGCTTAATTCTCGTACCCCTACATCAAAGTCGACCATTTTTTTGACAGACAACTCCATTATTTTTCATGATCAACTTCCTAGCATAATCGGTTGTAATGAACCAATAATATTCATCTAAAACGCTCTTCCTACCCTCCCCTAACACTTTAACCCACTACGAAGTAAGCAAGCATTTACGTGTGGCGGACAAGCCATCAACCACCTTGGGCAGTTTTTTCTTCACAAATTTGGAAGATCTGAGGTTGATAGGGTATGAAAAGTTTTCCACATTATTACCGAAGGGATCGCTATGGGCTCTCTTTTGGTGCCTAGTGTCAGCTGTGTCTCAGCATGGTGCCCCTTCTTAAAACTATATATGGCGGACTCAATTTTGTGTCTTACTAGTCCCAGAACGTTAAACAAATATTTTTCAGGACATTTTTTTGAATTGTTGGAATAATAAATAAAAGAGATAACATAGCGGTATTTAAAATATAGTAAAATAAAAACATCGTTCTACATATACATTATTTCCCCCACATCCTTCCTCTAGTGTCTAGTGAACAAATTTAATTGTTAATCGTTTTAAGTTTTTCTAAAGAGAGATACAAAATAAAAATTTTCTGCTTTAAACGCGAGCACACTTCACCATTACACTACTTTTAAACAGTTCGCCGGAATTGATAGTACCATCATAGTATGCTTCACTTGACAATTAATTAAATAATAAAAACACACTCTGCCTGATTCGCCAGATAGTAAACGTTAAACTTAAGGTAAGATTCCACCCATAAAAAAATATAAAAGCTGAACATTTTCATCTATCTAAAGGCCGGTTTACATGACGGATGCAAACACTTTTAATTGTGATTGTGAGGGAGCTAGCTTATCGAATTTTTAATGGATTAGAAGCATCCACTGCGACGACATTCACGTACACTCCCCACCAGTTTATGGGAAATTATTTTTGTTAGAGTGAGACAACTATCAGAAATGTAATGGAACTGAAGCAAGAAGCACTGTAAGAATTTTCAGTGTTCAACGATTTTTATGGTTTTCAATCGTGTAGATTTGCGTTAAAATCAAAAAATGAATCCCGAAGAAGATATTAAATTTTTAGTTAATATTATCTTTGAAGACTTTGTGTTTGAACACGAAAAAAGAGATGAACCTTTAAAAAAAAAATTAATAAAAGTACAATGTGCAAGTCAAATGTGAACGTCAAATTAACCATAAGATAATTAAGAAATTTCGCGTTGCTAGCACCTATTGAATTTATGGCGAACTAGGACACCACAATAGAAAATTACGAACAGTAACCATAAAAATATCTCAGTTCGAGCACTTTTTATGCCAACAAAAAATATTGTCACCCACACATTTACAGAAATATCGTCAATATTTTTAGCTGAACATAATATCTGTTCGTTTCACTCATGATCAGTTTCTTATAAGAAATTTTCCTTCTTCCTCATAATCTTAATAAAACATGTTTGCATCCGTCATGTAAACCGGCCTTAACTCAATAACTTAGCAGCCGTTTTTCTTTTTATATGGAAGATTTTCGAGCAATGCTTTGTCATCAATTAAAAACAATTCCAGAGCTTAAAATAATTGCGATGAATAAAAATATCTCCCAGTATTTTCCAAGAATTTCCTTCTGCACCAGACATATTTCTCAAATAAGCCTTCCATTCTTTTCCTCGTCATTATCCTAGTCCTAGTCGTATTCGGATTGCAGATAGTATAAACTTGTTGTGTATGTTAGGCTTTTGTAAATTCTAGGACTATCCGCAATTAAATGCTTTGTATGTGAACTTAAGGGGAGCACAGCAAAATATCTACGGTGCAGTAAAGTTTTATGGTACGAGCAAGTTTTCTTTTATAGTCGGAGAGTTTATCCTAACTTTTGAGTGGATATTTGCGACAACATTTTTATTTTGGCTTAATCGCAAAATTAAAATGTATTTAAAATGTTGTTACATTTTGTTAAAAAAAATCCAAAGGAAACATAACTGATGCTCTAGAGGGGATCTATTGGTTTTGAAGGAATTCTAAAATTTTGCACAAGAATGCAACTTAAGATGATTCTTTGAATAATTACCACACAAACTAGTAGTACATTTATTAAGCACATTAAGTCCATTTCATAAGATTGACCATTAAATAACTTTATTCGTTTAACAATTGAAAGACTTATACTATAGAATTCTTAGTGAAATGCGAAGGAACGGGTTTAAACATAAATTTCGACCCAATTTAGGTGTTGAAGTGATGAAACTCTACTACAATAAAATATTTTATGTTTTTTATTTTATTATTTTCATAGCAAAAAATTGTTATCAATTTAAATAAAAAAAACCCTGCATTTTTTTTGCCACGATTCATGGCTTATAGAGACCAAAAAAACAAAAGCAAGCCTACTCTAGAATCTAGATGATACAGAACTTCAATTTATATTGTAGTTGGGGATGAAGTAGTATTACGTGTGTGCACGTTATGTCCTTCATTAAGGAGTAACATTAGCTTGCTACTCAAAACTAAAAGACAGTATTCAGTGTTTAATTTCATATCTAGAACTGAAAAAAATATCGTTTTTGAAGGACGTCATATGGGAGGTGAAGCAAGGACTTACTCGATTACTAACATATTCAAACATTCAAAAATTAATGGGTACACAATTTCAAATTCGTAGCTTGAAGCGTTCAAAAGTTATCGGAAAATATTGTTGAACACTTGTCTTAAGAATTTTTTGTATGGAAGGTACCAGAAGGAGTAAAAGGTTTTATCTGATTAGTAAACTCGAACTTTGTTTTCACTCAAAACTAATTTGTACAAAATTCTGAATTCATAGCTAAACGAGTACTTGAACTATAGTAAGTTTCGTTAAGGCCGGGGACATTGCATGCGAGAGTGCGATGCGCGACTAGTGCGAGACTCGCAAACTTCATCGCAATCCAAAGTACATTAACTGAGCGGCGTTTTGTTTTCATCAATTAAAAATATGTCTTTAATTTCCAAAAAAATCGTTGCAATGAATTATAAAAAAAAATAAAACAAAAACTTAATTCATTTAAAAAATTTTACCCGAACCGCTCAAATCACAAACTGTAAATGACAGCTCTACCACACGTACGCACCTCGAATGCGAGATTTTTCAATTTTCCGAAATTGTCTCGCATCGCATCGCATCGCACTCTCGCATAACGCAGCAATGTACATTGCCGAATGGAGGTATTTGCTACGAAAACGATTTGACAACTTATGCGAGTCTCGCAACAGTCACGCAACGTACTCTCGCATGCAATGTACCCCGGCCTTAAATTAAATGAAGATATTTTAACAGGATATTCATACTCTAGACGAAATCATATCGACTGTTGTCGTTTTTGAGTTATCATGCTAACGGACATACAAACGGACGGACATACGGACAAACAAACGGACGGACGAACGTCAAGCGGGTTTGAGATTTTTGGCCACAATTATACAAAAAATAATGTATAACTTTTTTTCGTCCGTTACAAACTTTTGGGCTGGATCAAACTTATAATACTCTATATGATTTCATCTAGAGTATACAAATTAACTCCGTCTGTACACCGCCGTCTTCCGCCATACGCAAAACGTTTTATGAGTTATAGCTCTCAAACCCTTTGTGGTGTTAAGTTAAATTTTTGTATTGGTAGACTGTTTATATAGAGCGACAGTTATATATTATTATATTATTGAAATGGGTGCAGGGTGTGGCAGTGGAGATGAAAACAAGTGTAAGGATGGAAGGGGCGGTGTGAAAAACTTTAAGGCCACCATACACTATCATTAGGTGTGTTCTTTTGCGATTTATCCAGATCGAGAGTAGTGATTCAAAATTCGTATTGAAAACACCAAAAATACTGTTTTTTTTTTACTATTGCTTTTTCCTGTAGATAGTAGGCTAAAATATAGATTTTAACCGGAGTAGTTGCCCCAGTAAGCATTACGCGACAAACTCTCTAATTATACTATATTGCCAGCGGCACTTGTCAGAGTCAGTATCGTTGTTAGCAGCTGATTCTGAATTTGAATATTCAATATAGTGGTAGTATAACAAAAACGTCGATTTTAATTTATAATCTATACATGTATCTATATGTAAAAGAGGATGTATGTATATATGATCCCTATACTCCTAAGCAGCTGAACGTGTAGAGTAGTCCAGGAATGGTTCCTGTGAAGTTTGGTCCAAATCGAATGAAAAACAAAAGTTTTTTTTAACAATTTTCAAATTTTTTCACGATTTTAGTACCCTGATGCTCTAATGGTTTGTCTGCGCTTTCCTATACCATTCATCCGATCACAATAAAACTTCGATCATATATTGAGCACACGCCCGCCAAAATTTCTGCATTAACAAAATCATTTTACAATTGGTGGTACTTGAGTTATGCCAACTTTTGAGTGTATTTCATATGATTTATCGGTAGTTCGTTCGTGTTTGGTGTAGTAGTTATTCATTCCTATTAGTAAATGGTAAAGTTGGACGATGGATGATGGATAGTGGATGGTGGATGGGAAATGTATGATGGATAGAAGATGGAGCATTGTGGATAGAGGATGTAGTAACGGGAGCAACGGGAGCAACGGGAGCAACGGAAGTAACGGGAGAAATGGAAGCAATGGGCAGCAACGGGAGAAATGGGAGCAACGGGATCAACGGGATCAACGGGAGAAGTGGGAGCTACGGGAGAAACAGGACCAATGGATCAACCAGAGAAACAGAATCAACCAAAAAGACGGGAGTAACAGGGGCGATATAACAAGGTGAGCGTAGCGAGCGTAGCCGCGGTACGCGGCTAGTAATATTATAGAGCATTAATTTGTTACAATGGTTTATTGTCGGAATACTGCTAGTTTAAAACAATTCCATATAAAATATATTTATCGTTATTAAATATTTGTATTCAAATTTTGCCGCCCTCGACTCTTCACATTTTTCAGACAGAACATGAACAAAAACAATAGCTGATTCTGAATTTCCAACTCAACTCGTACTTATCGATTGACTGCTAGCAATATAGATACTAATATATACTATATGGTCTGATAGCCTAAGGAGTTATTGGGATGCTATTTGGAACATTATATTCTAGGTTGTCAGTCACATAGTCTACGCCGCATATCAGTACTAAACACGCTTCGGACTTCGAACCATAAAATAATGAAGCTTCGTCTAGACTGCTGGCCGATTTTTATTTAGGGTAGTATGGTACGAGGGTGTTGGTAATTTTCATATCTACGGAAAGAAAATGCTAGAAAATTGAAACTTGATGAGTATGAGCAGATCTATAAGAAAAGTAATATGCATAAAAAAAAATCTGCCAACAGTCTGGGCACAACTTTATTATTTTTCCGGCAGAAGCTCAGAACGCGTTCAATTCGGGGATGCGGTGTATGTTACTATGTGACTGAAAACCTAACAAAAAGTTCGGGAAGCGGTTAGAAAAGGGTGTAACATGTGAATTAAATAATTGGGTCATATTCCGGGATGTGGTCTAGAGGTTGAAAAAAACACAACTTAAAAATAGGTGATTAATAAACAAGCCTGGGGAAGTAAAAAGATGTTCGATATCTGATCAGACCTGAGAAACATGGTGGAATTCATGAAAAGTATACAACCAGTCTACACCCTCTTAGGGGTCGAATTTCAAAAAATCTTGAAAAAACATTCTAGGTTTTCATATGAAGAATCCGTAGAATAAAAATGAATTCAATATTTCGAAAGACCTAGTAGATATGACGAAAATCGTGAAAATGTAAACATTTTATATTAACTGATATTTTTTTTTGCCCCCCCTTCTGAACGCCAATGAATATTTGAATTTTTTTTTATAAGAATTACTTTTCTAGTTAATTTACATATACGTACCAAGTTTCAACTTCCTAGCATAAGCCGTTCTGAAGTTAGGAAAAACACCCTCCACCCTCGCACCATGCTACCCCTAAAAAAAATTCTATTTTTCCACCATGCCACTACTATAGCTCTATCTAAATACCAAGTTTCAGCTTCCTATCATTATAGATTCTTAGGATATAAGCATCGAAACTTTTTCTTTCTCACCCTTCCCCACCCTCACCCTCTACACCCACACCCCCAAATTTTTTTTCCCTACTAGGATTCTATTAGGCCTACTTCTGGTAAATATTTGAAGCATCCATCTTACACTGTTATTGAGATATAAAACGTGTTATTTTTGAAAAATTCTTATCCCCTCCGCTTACGTACTCCCCCGCCCCCTTCAAAGATTTAACTTTGAGCAATCTTTATTTATGAAGCTTTATATCCAAGCCGAATTTTGTTTTTCTGGTGCCACTGGTTTGGGAGATATCATAATGTTAAGTATTTCAACCCCCACCCCCGTACGCCACTACCCCCACCCAAAAATTTTGTTTCAATCTACTCTCCTAGTATAACTACAGATATTTGTTAAGTTTTAATTGCTTGCTATTAACGGTTTAGGAGATATGGATTTTAGAATGTGTAGATCACCGCTTTTTTGCGTTTCGGACGCATTGCTTCCTCCTCCACTGCCACACCCCTTCACCCATATCATAAATTTTTTTTGCAAATGGGTCCACTGTCAAAGCTTTATAGAAATTTTAAGTTTCAGTCTCCTAATTCAAGGGGTCTACCCAGTCTATTCCTAGAAAAATTTTTAATTGAATAGCTCCACTGGTTTGAGAGCTACGAACCTTCAAAGGACTTTGGCGGTCGACGTACGGCGTACGGCGGACAGACGGAGTGAAAATTTTTATTTTTTTTTTCGTGTCTACTAGTCATGAAATGTACACAAAAAAATTTTGAGGGCAGCAACATTTTTTTTTGAAAATCAATAACAATACTGTATTATTACTAATAAAGTAAAAATTGAAGAGAGAAGAGGCTAAAAAAATGATCAATAGAAACGAAATGCATATATTTTCACGAATTTCGTCATATATCTTAAGTCTTCTAAAATCATGAATTGATTCTACGGACTCAAAACTCCAATACCTAGAAAGCATTTTGAGTATTTTTTAATATTCCACCCTTACTGGGTTAAAAAGGGGTTGTATACATTTGAGTGAATTCGGTCGTATATTTCAGGTTTCATTAGATATTGAATATCTTTTCACTTCGACGGACTTGTTTTATAATTTCCTAAAAAGGGTTTTCAAGTTATATTATTTTTCAACCCCTTAGAGGTTAATCTTATTTTCACGATCTTTTAGGAATAGTAAAAAGCTTTTCATTTCCTCGGGCTTTTTTATTTATATATCTAAAAACTACTTTCAGTATTTTTTAATATTCAACCCTAAAGTGGGTTTAAGAAGGTTGCATATGTTTTCCTAAATTCTTACTTATTTCTAAGTTCTAATAAGATTTCAAATTTTGAACTCTACTATAAGGTTTTCTACATAATCGTCAAAAATTTGATTTCAGGATTCTTAGATATTCAACTCCAATAGGACGTAAGGCTTTCGACATACTCGTATTTCTTAGGATTGCTGTGATATAGGATTGGTTTTCACTCCCACAGCGATCTCCGTTTTAGTTCATTTCTTTTTACACTCAATAGTGTGTAGGAAGAAGGTGCGAAGCAGCTTATCCTCTGAATACAACCTATTCTTATTTCAAGCAGTGACAGTATCTCCGAACAATACTGTTTGTGTCCTATTCCTTAGAAGGGGTCATACAGAAACTACAAGAAGTACATTTTCTGTAGAAAACTACACATTTCTTGTAAGCGAAGTAAGTACCTACATGTACAAGCTCAAAAGAGGTTACATGTTGCATAGATTCAGATGCTTTGACAAAAACCATAGAGATATAAATAACGGAGACGGCAAGACACCGTTTCTGTATAAAGCACTTTGAAGCATTTTGATGCAAAAGAGAACATTTTTGTATCGAGGATTCATGCCAGATGGCAGTGAAATGTAAATAGTAGCCTAGTATTCAAAGGTTGGGCTCTTTTACTGTATTATTAATAATACAGTATTGTTATCGATTTTTAAAAAAAAAAAATTTGCTGCCCTCAAAATTTTTTTTTCCACGTTTCATGACTAGTAGACGCGAAAAAAGCAATAAAAATTTTCACTCCGTCTGTACGCCGTACCCCGTACGCCGTACGTCGACCGCCCCAAAATCTTTGAAGGCTCGTAGCTCTCAAGCCAGTGGAGCTATTAAATTAAAATTTTTTCTAAGAATAGACTTGGTGGACCCCTTGAATTGACATTATTTTCAGGGGAGGAGGTGTAAGGGGGAAGGCGGGGTAAGCGTTTTAGACGAAAAATTTAGGTTTCTAGATCTCAGGAACCGCTTGTGTTAGGAGGCTGAAACTTAGAATTTCTATAGAGCTTTGATAATGGACCCATTTGCAAAAAAAAAACAGATATGGGTGAAGGGGTGTGGGAGTGGAGGGGGAAATAATGCGTCCGAAACGCAAAAATGCCGAGATCGACAAATTCTAAAATCCATATCTCCTAAGCCATTAATACCAAGCAATTAAAACTTAACAAATATCTGTAGTTATACTAGGAGAGTAGATTGAAACAAAATTTTTGGGTGGGTGTAGTGTCGTACGGGGTGGGGGGTGAAAAACCTTAGATTACGATATCTCACAAACTAATTGGACCAGAAAAACAAAATTCGGTTTTAATATAAAGATTGATAAATAAAGGTTGTTTAAAGTAAAATATTTGAGGGGGGTGAAGGAGCACGGAAGTGGGAGGGATTAGAATTTTTCAAAAATAACACGATTCATATCTCAATAACAGTGTAAGATGGATGTTTCAAATTTTTACCAGAAGTAGGCCTAATAAAACCCTAGTAGGGAAAAAAAGTTTGGGGGTGTGGGTGTAAAGGGTGAGGGTAGGGAAGGGTGAGAAAGAAAAAGTTCCGATGTTTATATCTTAAGAATCTTTAATGATAGGAAGCTGAAACTTGGTATTAAGCTAGAGCTATAGTAGTGGCATGGTGGAAAAATACATTTTTTTTTAGGGGTAGTATGGTACGGTGGTGGGGGGTGTTTTCCCTAACTTCAGAACGGCTTATGCTAGGAAGTTGAAATTCGGTACATATATGTAAATTAACTAGAAAAGTAATTCTAATAAAAAAAAAATTCAAATACTCATTGGCGTTCAGAAGGGGGGGCAAAAAAAAATACCGGTTAATATAAAATGCATATATTTTCACGATTTTCGTCATATCTACTAGGTCTTTCGATATATTGAATTCATTTTTATTCTATGAATTCTTCATGTGAATACCTAGAATGTATTTTCAAGATTTTTCGAAATTCGACCCCTTAGAGGGTGTAAGTTGGTTGTATACTTTTTCATGAATTTCACCATGTTTCTCAGGTCTGATCAGATATCGAATATCTTTTCACTTCCCCAGGTTTGTTTAATAATCACCTATTTTCAAGTTTTGTTTTTTTCAACCTCTAGACCGCATCCCGGAATATGACCCAATTATTTAATTCATATGTTACACCCTTTTCTAACCGCTTCCCGAACTTTTTGTTAGGTTTTCAGTCACATAGTTACATACACCGCATCCCCGAATTGAACGCGTTCTGAACTTCTGCCGGAAAAATAATACAGTTGCGCCCAGACTGTTGGCAGATTTTTTCTTTTCAAGATCGTAACTAAAGACTATCCATAAGAAGACTGGACACTACGCAGTATCTTTCTCATAAAAGTTTGACCTTAGTTTCTTGATTAAATTAGGTGAGGGAAGTAATAGAAATAGCATAATGTATGATTAAAAAAGAGACAAAAAGTGATAGCGATAGCACTATCGATATATCGATATTTTTCCATAAATGATATTTTATCGATTGCGGCCACTCATATCGATATATTTCGATATTGCAAGCGAAACCAACTTCATCTCAATTTTGTCTCTATTATCTCCTTTCTTTCTTTAAGTGTCTACTGCAATTCGTACATGCATTTTTTCATATTTGTCAATGCCAATACACTACATTGGTTGAAATATGTACTATTCAATTTTTATTTTGCAACATTTCGAACTCGACTGAGTCCTTTATCAAACTGGTTGATAAAAGGCTCAGTCTAGTCCGGAATGGCACACAAAAATAAAAATTTGACAACAGTCTGGGCGCAACTTTATTATTTTTCCGGTAGAAGTTCGGAACGCGTTCAATTCTGAGGTGTGGAGCAGGTTACTATGTGACTGAAAACCTAACAAAAAGTCCGGGAAGTGCTTAGAATAGGTTGTAACATATGAATTATATAATTGCGTCATATTTCGGGATGCGGTCTAGAAGTTGAAAAAGAAAATAACTTAAAAATAGGTGACTGTTAAAAAAGCCCGTGGAAGTGAAAAGATATTCAATATCTGATCAGACCTGAGAGAAATTGCGGAATTCATAAAAATGTATACAACGACTTTACACCCTCTTAGGAGTCTAATTTCAAAAAATCTTGAAAACACTTTCTAGGTATTCATATGAAGAATCCGTACAATAAATTTGAATTCAATATTTGGAAAGACCTAGTAAATATGACGAAAATCGTGAAAATATATGCATTTTATTTTCACTGATCTTTTTTTTTGTACCGAGTTTCAACTTTCTAGCATAAGCCGTTCTAAAGTTAGGAAAAACACCCCCACCCCCGTACCATACTTCCCCTAAAAAAAAATTATTTTTCCACCATGCCACTACTACAGCTCTATCTAAATACTAAGTTTCAGCTTTCTAGCATTATAGGTTCTTAAGATATAAACATCGAAACTTTTTGCTTCTCACTCTTCCCCTCCTTCACCCTCGATGTACGGCGGACTGAAAATTTTGTTTGCTTTTTTCGTGTCTACTAGTCATGACACGTGGAACTAACATGAACAACTTATGGGATATTGTTATTATATTAATAGTTTTAGCTACGACTGTTATAAAATCAACGTATACAAAATTTTAAAGTCGTAACGTAAAGCGTTCTAAAGTTATCGTTCAATAATGGTGAACACGTGTTTTAAGGACTTTTGTATGACAGCTACCCGAAGGAGTCGACGGATGGCGCCAACTAATGAACTCAGTTTTGCTTTTGATATAAAACTAATTCCTGTAAAATTTTGAATCCCTGCTTCAACTCGCACTGGATAATGCATTATGTAACTTGAAAACATTTTTTCAGGACTTTTCTTGACTGCTACACGAAGAACTCATTCGGTTTGCATCATATTCAGAACTTTCCCTTCAAACATTGTAAACTTTAAGTGTGCAAAATTTCAAGTTCCTAACTTGAAGCATTCGAGCAATAATTGTGAAAACGTGTTTTAAGGACTCTAGTATGGGAGGTACTCGAAGGAGTGGAAGGATATCGCTCATTAACGAACTTAGCCTTACCTTTTCTATTTTACAAGTTAAGACAAAATTTCTACTTCCTAGGTCAACGCGCTCTTGAGTTATCGTGCAGACAGACGGACGGACAGCACGCGGATTTGGCGGTTTTGGCCCCAATTAAACACAAAATAATATACGTATAACTTTTTTTCGTCCGAGGCTCGGTTTTATGCGTTACAAACTTTTCGGGCTGGATTAAACTTATAATACTCTATATGATTTCATCTAGAGTATAAAAATAAATCAATCTTCCAAATTTGTAAAAAAAATTAGTTTTTTATTAAGTACTGCAATTTATTCATGAATTTTTCCATATTCGTCAATGCCAATACACATAGGCGCGCCATGGGGGGGCAGGGGGCCAGGGGGTAGCCGGGACCCTCCCAGACCCCAGCTTGGACCCCCCCCCCCCCCCAGAAAAATAATTCTGGCCCCTTCCAGAAAAATAATTCTTTCCTTTCTTTCCCAGAAAGCGTTTTCAAGATTTTTCGAAATTCGACCCGTAAGTGGATGTGAAGTGGTTTTATATTTTTTCATGAATTCTGGAATAGTTCCACACTCATACCTCGATATACTGCCTAGATATGCCGTATAAAGAGCGGCCACATAGCGAGCGTTTTCTTATGTGTACACGATGCCTTACATTGCAAAGTACACTCATGCCTCGCTATACGAACGCTCTTTATAAGGCATATCTAGGCCGTATATCGAGGTATGAGTGTACTTTGGAATAATGGAAGGCCATCGTGCACACATAAGAAAACATACTTATGTGCTTATGATTTACTCTGAAAGAGGGAGTGTGTGTGTATGTATCTGCACCTGTTGCACATTCGGTTAAAAAAGTTAGAAGTTGTGTCTGGAATGAACTTATTACAGCTTTGGTCGGTTAGAAAAGAAATGAAATGAAAATCAGCTGTTTTTACGATTTCATAGAAGGAACAAGAAAGATTTTTTGTGATTTTTAATCGAAGCAAATAAATATTTAAAGAAATTATTCACAATAATCAAGGAAGATCAAGAACATACGGAAAGGAAGGAATATCTACACCGTAGATCATAGGAATTAAATTCTAAAATTCTGAAATTGGAATATTCGTTCTATTATAATATATAACGTAAGTATCTACATATTTTTCAAACTAATAAGATATTGTATCATATTAAATTGTGTAGGTTTGGCGGAAAAAATATTCTCGACGGCAACAAGTGCAAAACAGATATTGCAAAAGTGACAATTGCGATGAAAATCGAGAAAATTCTCTATAGATACCGCTTATTTTAATCCGGGATAATGATATAACCCGGATTTTGTTATCAAAACAGTTGGGTACCATTCTCCACAAACGTTCGTTTTTCGTTCGTCTATTGTTATAAACCGAGTAATGTTATTGTTTTTGGCTGGTCCCAAAGTGATTACAATGAGCGGTACCTACTGTATTATCAATCTCATAAAATATTGCAGTACAAGACTTTGTTAAGCCGCCATGAGTCCGGTAAGACCAATTTTGATGATTTATGACTGTTTTCTTACAAATATTTCACGTTAATGGCAAAAAAATGCGTAAATTCGAATTTTTTAAACAGATATTTCCTATTTCTTGAATAATTAACATGTCACTTTCATTAATATAATGCTAGAAAAAATCTTAAAAAAGACCTTCCATAAAGAAAATTTAAAAAAAAAATTTCATTTCTGTTAATAGTATATGAATTCAAACTGAAGCAATTTTTCACGATTTTCTTGGCAAGAATTACATATGAAGACCACATTTCATTGAAAAGTATCATAGATAGTATAATTAATTGGTATAATTGGTAGAAGATAAATCAATGAAGAAATTATTGATTTTTAATAGTTATGCCTTTCAAATAATTTGAGAACATATAACACCATTTTTTTCTCTAAAATCAAAATTAGTTCGCTGATAGACAGCGAAAGATGCAGGCGTATTGTCCACGCCAAATTACACGAACGAAAAACGATTTCAAACGATTAAAATCCTCTCAAGAAAGAAAAATCAAAAAGGGACAAAAAATGGTCGTACCGGATAGAGAATATAGTCCGATGACGGAACAGCTCCTTCGGACCTAGTCCAAAACAATCTTATGATGAACTGGCTTCTCCAGTGAAGTTTCTTTCCAAATTTGTCATATCCTCAGGGATAGCGGTTAGTCCACAGTCGGGACTCCGTGTTGGAGTTTCACTCCACTGACACCGGAAAGAATAACTAACTCCTAATCATAATAGCTTCTTTGGTAGCTTACCACGAAAAATCTAATAACAACAAATATTGGTTAAAAAAATAAGTTGCGGCGGACGGGACTTGTTTCTTGATAGATCAGATCCAAGGTTACAGCCATTGTAAATTTCACAGCCATGAAGCGCTGACCATATCCAGGGTTACAACCAGAGAATAGCCGAAAAAAATCAAGAGAAAAAAGCTTCTCAAAATACACGCCTTTAGCCCAAGGTAGAGGACGCCTTTCTTGACCATTAAATTCTTCTCGGTAATAAATTTGGAATGGGATGTGGCTATATAGAATTTACCTCAGCGATCCCACCAGCTGTCAAGGTGTTTCGGTTAGTAGGCAAGAATACACCTTCTGAAGAGTCTATGCCCTCCGATGACGAAACAGCTCCTTCGGACCTAGTCCAAAACAATCTTATGATGAACTGGCTTCTCCAGTGAAGTTTCTTTCCAAATTTGTCATATCCTCAGGGATAGCGGTTAGTCCACAGTCGGGGACTCCGTGTTGGAGTTTCACTCCACTGACAACGGAAAGAATAACTAACTCCTAATCATAATAGCTTCTTTGGTAGCTTACCACGAAAAATCTAATAACAACGAGAATATAGTTATCAAAATTAAAAAAAAAGCTAAAAATATTGACTTTTCCCCTTTTAACTTCGTGTTTTTCGCAGATGATCACATAAATTACCTAGTTTTCATTTCATTGGTTTAAATTTGTAAAATCTGAATTAAATTAAATGGCAAAAAACTTGGAGATAAATTATATTTTTCGTCAAGACTCCAATTTAACAATATCATATAATGTGTTGGTAATATGGTCCCCTAGGGGCCATAATAAAAGTAAGATGTCAAACATTTTTTCAACTACTTCGCTATTAAATCCATGGTTACAAGCATACGGGTATGATGTTCCCATCGGTTTTCTTAAAGACAATTTATCCTTGTACCAGTTAAGAAAAACATCAAATCAAATCATCATTGGAAAACCATCGTTTTAATAATAATAATAATAATAATAGATTTAGTCCCTTCATACAAAATGGGCGGCTCCTTCCCAACTCGAGAGTTGTAGAAGAAATTCCCATTTGGGCGCACTTTCTCAGCTGAGAGAACTGGTGAAAATGCTGTCACTCAGCTCAACGAACTGGAAAAATTTTCAACGTATCAACATCCTCATGCATGTATGCTGACATTAGGCTCAGAGTCCAATCAAATTACCGTAACCCAAAGGTACTCCCCAGTCAGTGCAACTCACTGGTATACGGGGTCGTACCGAGACACTACAAACATTTCAAAGTCGTAGCCTAAGACTAATTATTCGTACGATTACCCAATCTGTAAACACAAAAAGGACGAAAAGCATGTGTGCCTTTCGGAAAAAGTAGTATGTTCTGAGCCATTCGGCCCCTGGCCCCTGCCAGATTTTAGGCCACGGCGCGCCTATGCCAATACACTACATCGACATCAGCCGATCTGACTCTGGTTGTCATGATAGCTATAACGTTGTATCCATGAAAGTTTCTGGGCTAGTTAAGATGAAAACTTCTGAACCTGAATATAACTATATAACTATATAACTGAATATAACTATCGATAGCTATCGATAAATTGTGGGAAAATATCGCCTCATATCGATTGAGACGAATATCGATATTTTCCAGCTGACCTTGTGTGATTTCATTTCTCATATTGTTCCTATAGATTCCTATGCTGGAACACTGGAGACTGGAACAGCGTTCTGTTACGTGCATTTGCAAAACGATGCACAGATGCGAATGTGTAATCATTCATTTTTGCATCTTTGCGTACTCTTTTCTTCGCACGGGAATTTGAATAGGAACATGGAAGTGAAACTGTTCAATCGGATTTCTTTGTTCCGCTTTTGCAATGATTTTTTGTTTTTCTACTCAAAAAATGCATATATAGTAGGTGTCCAGTGCCAGTCTTGTTATGGATAGTCTTTACCGTAACATGTGTGTAAGATGCTGATAGTAGCATAGTGAATATCGCCGGTCCTTTGCGAGAAATCGTCTTGCTTCAAAACAGTCGCTGCTCGCCATCTCCACTACATACCTATACATATCTCTTTGACAAAAACGTATATGTCTTTTGTTCTATTCCATCAAACATTATTTTCATATCGTGAAATATTTACTTAATGATAAGTATGATCTAGGTATACGTATAATAACTTATAGCTGTGCACCTGTTTCTTTACAACTATTTTAAATATCTCTAAATAAAAAGAAAGTCTCTAATTTACTTTAACAGCTAGCGATGACAAAGGGATCAGTAATACTTACACGAAGTTTTGAAACGGACGATTTAGATTTTAAAACTAAAAATATGATTTAGATTTCGATATCGATTTCGAGGACAATACATATAGTACATATTCAAAGCAAAGTGGTTGCCGGTACGAATAAAACCGAATACGAATGTACCTTCGTCTTTGATCAAATTATTATCAATCCCAATATAACTCAAGAAAATGTCGAGCTAGGAAGTCGTGATCTTACACGATATAATTTTGAGATAGAAGTAGGATTTGGTACTCCATTCAGTTAAATTCCCTCACTAGCTGCCATATAAAAGTTGATAAAACACGAATCCACCAGGGTTGACCAATAAATTTAGAACGATTACAAGAAGCTCAAATTTCAGAGCTGAACTAATCAATGCTAGTATGTAAGCGCTATTAAAGTCAGGCCAAAACTTTCCCGAGCTATCAAAGTCGTGGAACGATAGATGCGAGAATGCTGACTAAGCAAATTAGACGGAACTTATGGTTAGTCTTGGATAATTTTATTTAGGCTACTTTTTTCTATACAGCAAATGGGTAAATCTCTGTTTAAGTCCGGCAATTTAAGTAGCCATTTTAATCGCCATTCCAAAACTTCAACAATTAATCTTCTTTCTAGCTCATAGATTCCAATCAATACCAAAATCAACGATAATAAATCTTGTTATGATCCTGAAAACCACAATCCTTTGTAAATTCCGTTGTCCCGAATTATCTTTTAAGCTTCTCGAAATTTCAAGTCATGTAATTTATGGGAAACTTTCATGTCGCGAGCCATTAACCTGAAAATAATTTCACCGAAAAACCTTCTCTAAAGGATCCGCCGTGTCATAGAAGTTCCTGTCAACTTATTTTGAATTGTGTACACGATTCTGCTGGGATTGCGCACGTTTCACCGACCAGCTATAATTAAACACCAATTTGCATCCTAATGATTCCCTTAATTGCGTTGTTTACGAACTTGAAAACCTGTCGGGTTTATTCCGGAAAGCGCATCACCTTGGATGCCCACGAGGGCTCTCACGTTAAAGTATGCAAGGTGGAATACCATAATTCCATGAAAAATGCAAATAAAAGTCGTCATATCCTTCGCATTAAATTTTTATTGATTTTTTCCTCATTTTTTTCCGCTTCTGGAGAAGAAAAATGGGAATTATGTGCCAGGCAATATCCTTGTGGTTACTTCTAATGTGCGCTCATATCATCGAGGATGTGGATTTTTTTTCTTATGCTGCTTTTTTTTTGAATTTTTTATGGCGGTAACCGTGTTGTAGACTATCCTGTCTTTCATATTGTCCTTTGTGCGTTGAAATTTTATCCTTAATCACGTGGATAATCACCTTGTTATCCTTTAGGGAGTAGGAAACTTGCGACTGATATTCGCTTTGTTAGCTCTATTGAATCTTTGTTTGGGTAGTTTAGAAAACCTTTACTTCGTAAATGAATCTGTGAACATGCGGGTGTAGAATGTCTTATACACAGTTAAATAGGAAGTATTCCAACATCTTTTATAATATGTTATGTTTGATTAACGTTTGAGATGTAGGTTTGTGTATTTAAACCAAGAAAACCTGCAGTTTAACGCAATCGTAACTAAATCTTGAAACACGAAAACTCAAATATCGAAAAGTACAAAATTTCGACAAAAATAGATCTCGAAACATTCAAGCGTCGTAGTCAAAAAATTTTGATTTCTAGATCTCAGGTAGTACCGCTTATGATAGGAGGTCAGCGTTGTATATGTGGAGCGATAATAGTGGACACATTTGCGAAAATATGGTTAATTTAGGGTGTAAGTCTGTGCGGATCGCTGGAAAGCTGGGATCGAAACACTAAACAATTCATGTTTCCTGAAAGGCTTTCCCACACACCACCATGTTGTCTACTGTAGGGTATGTGACTATATGAGACTAACAACCTAACGAACAACCGAGAGGCTATTTTTAACGTTATTCTTTAGGTTGTGAGTTCCAGTTCTCCTTGACAAGCAAGGGTGCAGTGATGTAGGACGAAGATCCTTGGTAGTAAGATCAGATGACGAAGAGTTGGATCTCTTATGGATGGGCACTTGAACAGCCCTCTTCCACATATATGGAAAAGAGTCCGGCGCTAGAACCAGGTTATAGTGCTCAACCAGCCTGAATTTTAGACTGTTGGTGCACCGAACTTAGTTCCGCAAAGAAGATAGGGTAACCAACAACTCTAGATCGGGTGAATGGACTGTAATGTTGACTGTTTGTCAACGAGTTATATGGAAGAAAAGTTAGAGTCCAAAGAATAGTTAGTCTGGGATAGAGCCAGGTGTGCCGCGATAAGCAGAGAATTCGTAATAGTGTCAGTTGTTAAATTGAGGACTAGCCTGGAAGATCTACCCCCAAAACAGACTTAACCTTTCTCCATGCATCGGCTAGATTTGAGCTGGGATCGATTTAACGAGAAAAAGAGTTTCCATTCACTCTTTTTGCAGCTTTAATCTTTTTCTTAGTGATAGCCGTCTCACGACTATACACGACTAGGTTTGTATCTTTCGAGTGCCTAAAGAAAAGTTTCTAGGCCCTGTTCTTGGTCTTGATGGAGTTTAGGATATCGCGGTTGAGAACTTAGGTTGGGAGAAGAGACGGGAAGTGATGTAGCAGTGTGAAGGATCCTAGCAAGATGGGGCGCTTTCTGGTTAACATTAAAATCTGGTGACTCTCTGCCGTTACGTTCATGGTAGCTCGGTACTTATCCCAGTCGGCACGTGATGTGACGTACCTGGTGGTTGGTCTATTGTTAGCCAAATCTCGAGTTGATCTAATGAAAACTGGCAGATGGTCACTGTCTTCCGGGTTAGTGTGCAGTTCCCATGATAGAAAAGTGGCAAGCCTGTAGGGGGCGAGTGTCAAGTCAATGGTCGTC
This sequence comes from Beris chalybata, assembly GCA_949128065.1. Taxonomy (NCBI): domain Eukaryota; kingdom Metazoa; phylum Arthropoda; class Insecta; order Diptera; family Stratiomyidae; genus Beris; species Beris chalybata. Next base: position 96,696,000 of record OX421895.1, read on the forward strand.
AGGGTTGATCTGGTCGAGACGATCGTGTGCGAGCCATTTTCACAAAAAACATAACGCAGTCACGATCGGCTGCAAGCCAATCGTATGATACTCTAGATGAAATACTGAACTCCGATTTATATTTTAGTTGGAAATGTATCAAGACAATGAGGAGTGCACAAGCAATTATTACATGACCTTTTACTTACAGGTACAAGCTATTGTATAGTGGCTATTCGATTTTTTGATTTATAGTGAGTTCTATTAAGTAAGTTTGGACATTTTACGGAATTTTTGAATAGCAACTACACGAAGGACTTATGGGATATTTTTTATATTAATAGTTTCAGGTGCGACTATTATAAAATCAAAGTATACAAAATTTCAAAGTCGTAACGTAAAGCGTTCTAAAGTTATCGTTCAATATTGGTGAACACGTGTTTTAAACACTTTTGTATGACAGCTACCCGAAGGAGTCAACGGATGGCGCTGATTAATGAACTCCGTCTTAGTTTTGGTATAAAATTCCCCTAATTTTAAATTCCTGCTTTAACTCGTTCTGGAGTTATAGTGGATTCAGTAACAACCATACATTTTTGAAGGACTTTTCGAGGCTGCTACACGAAGGGCTCATTCGGTTTGCATCATATTCGGAACTTTCCCTTCAAACATTGTAAACCTTAAGTATGCAAAATTGCAAGTTCCTAACTTGAAGCATTCGAGCAATAATTGTGAAAACGTATTTTAAGGACTCTTGTATGGGAGGTACCCGAAGGAATGGAAGGATATCGCCCATTAACGAACTTAGCCTTACTTTTTCCATTTTACAAGTTGTGACAAAATTTCAACTTCCTAGGTCAACGAGTTCTAGAGTTATCGTGCAAACGGACGGACGAACTGACGGACGGACGGACAGCAAACGGATTTGGGGATTTTGGCCAAAAATAAACGCAAAATATTATATAACTTTTTTTCGTCCGAGGCTCGGTTCTATGCGTTACAAACTTTTTGGGCTGGATTAAACTTATAACACTCTATATGTTCATCTAGATTATAAAAATTTCTGTGTACTTACGGTCAATTTCTTGGTATCACTTGGTATTAAGAGTAAAGCCGTATTAACAAGCCGTGTAAACGTGCGGTATTAAGTTAGTCCAGTTCCACATGTGGACTAGAACTAGAGTAAATTAAACCGAGCACAGTTGCAATGGCATTATGGCAATACCCAGCTTCCATGTTCTCAGATGGCGCCCTTTAATTTGTAGCACCCATTAGTCACCCATTAGTCAGAGAAATCAATATATTTTTAATATACATACATCATGTTAAAAACCATTGAAACAGCCTTGGTATTCCTGTGTGTGTAGAGTTTCATCGCTACATGCAATGAAGGGGAACTACGCGTATCCGAGACATTTACCTGCATGTCAACTTCACATCTGACGTTTAAAGCAAGTGGGTTAAGTTAGTACGTTCCGGCGGTATAAACGGCAATCGTATTAACTTAATACCGAGAACAGTTTAAACCGTATTAAAGATTGCGGTTTATACGCGGCCACTGTTAAACTATGTACAGTCGTAGATTTTAATGACGACTTTGACACAGAGAAAACAAAATTGAGCTATAGCATACTTGAGATAAGTTTCCCTTTTATACGACTACGTAAGAAGGTGTAATATATTTTATTGTTCTTTCTTCGAATACCTTCTGAACCAGAGTAACGATAAATTTAAAATTCTCGTATTTCTTAAGTACATGAGCAGTACCCACGAGTTGATTATGAGGATATGGTATGCAAACATACGACAAACACATTTAGATATGATTTCTAGTTCACTCTCTCTATATGCAAATTTTATCTCAAGCTCGTGATTTGCATAAAAATATTCCAATTTACTGGATTACATAGTTGATATCACAGTCGTTGATTTTCCACTTTTGGTTCTTGATTCAAATCTTCGATATCAAAACGCTTTTTTTGCTCTTAAATTTTATGTAGAATAGAATCTGCTGCTGTTTTTACCACTGTTAAATTTTATACTCTCCATAATTGTTCGTGCTATTACGATTATTGTCGAAGTTATTGTTTGTCATGAGCTCGTTTCCCATGCATTTTATATGGATGAGATTAAAATTTGTTGAATATCATGTGCATGCAGTACAATTTTCATGTCATACGTGCCCCGAATTTGATGCAGGAAAATAATGTTGCGATGATCGTGAAAATGAATACATATTTAATTCAATTAAAGTGAGAAAATGTGTGGCAAAGTTCTGGTTGGATTGTATTAAAATCAACAGAAAGCCAGGGCAAGATGGTTACTTTTGATTTTGTTGATTTTAAAGCTACGTGATGAGATACTAATTTCAAGGACAAGATTCCGAAATGAACGCCAAGAAGGGACTGTTGGGTCGTTGGTTATTAATTAAAGAAAATACGTCCCAACTAGTGGGTAGCTCCAATTCAACTAGTCATTTATTCAACTAAAACTTGCTTATTTATTGTAAATTCTTTGGTATATAATGTACATTGTTTTTTGGTATATAGGTCTGGTACCTTATCCATGCGATACAATGCAATGCATTTTGTTGTTGTCTTTCGAGCGACATGAAATTTTAGGTTTGGAAATTTGTTTTTAAAATGCTAGCGGGACTTATACGCTGCCTATAAACAAATGCTGGACACCAGCAGCAATATGTTGTAAATTTGAACTACACCTTTTCAACATGTATTTCAGATTATGTAAATTGTATTTCAGAATAGTGAGTTGTATTTCAGATTAGGTAAATTGTATTTCAGAATAGTGAGTTGTATTTCAGATTATGTAAATTGTATTTCAGAATAGTGAGTTGTATTTCAGATTAGGTAAATTGTATTTCAGAATAGTGAGTTGTATTTCAGATTATGTAAATTGTATTTCAGAATAGTGAGTTGTATTTCATATTAGGTAAATTGTATTTCAGAATAGTGAGTTGTATTTCAGATTAGGTAAATTGTATTTCAGAATAGTGAGTTGTGTTTCAGAGTACGTAAGTTTGAATTCAGAAAACGTAAGTTGTATTTCAGAATACGTATGTTTGAATTCAGAAAACGTAAATTGTATATCAGATAGGTACCCTTGCATTCTTTATCAGAATGTTGACATTTAACGTAATTATTGTATTGAGATAACCTTTCTAACAATAAGTTTAAGCTATAGTTAATTCATTTCTGAAAAATATTCAGAATTGGAACACGAATAAATTCAAATTGAACGTTCATGCCTTTGACGTGATACGATATAAACGAAGAAATTCTCACTGTGACCGTGGAATGCATGAAGCCGTGCTTGTGTGCAAATCTGTTTAGTTATTGTTCTACGGACAAGCACTAATGACACGTCTAAAATCTACGTAGGTTCACTAGAGCTGCCGATAATAATGGAATACTAGAAATGATGCATTGATTATCACGACTTCAGTTCCAAATCGATATTCCTCATAATACGTGTGTCCTGCATTACAATCCCTTCCCCTTCTTCTACCTTATTCATCATCAAAAGGTATCCTAAACATATCCTTGTTTCGAAATAGTATCGTCCTCTGCTCTACAAGGACGACTTCTTCTCCAACGAACTTTATTAAATCCGAACACGTTTCGGTTATAAGAGAACGTGATACACACTCCTCGCACTATGGCTGCTATACTTATGCCAGAGAGAATCTCAATATTTAATCTACAGCTCGTAGCCTATAAGATAGGACCTGGGCTCACCTGTTTTCGTTTTCACTATACTTCTTTAATGCCTGGCCACTTCTTTTCGTTTGGATCTACCAAATGAATATTCATGAAGTTCCAGTAACAGTTTGTGCCAGTCAATTCCGTGGATTATCCACCTGAGCCAAGATTACACAGAACTTGAGAGTGTCGTTTAATGAATGATATACATAATATAACAATTCCAGGATAGGTGGAAACTGGGAATGTGAGATACCCAAAAACGTGTCCTGTACGAAGAAAGGCAATTATTTTCATCAACTAAGCGACCACGCTAGGCTGCAGTGTTTTGTAGTAAGGCCAATTATTTGCACAATGCTGAGATTTCAGAGCGGCCAAGGATGCTCCAAATCGATCGTATGGAAATGATAATTCGTCCTTGTAGCGCATTGAATGGGATGGCTTCATTGTTGCTTGTTTCATTTCAATGGTATACAGTCTGTCTACAGGAATCTCAGCCACTCTCGTAATGGGGTTGCTGATTGACTTCTGGGAATTGACTTCCTGTTCCTGTTATCAATTCTAAAATGGCATGTTCTATGCACCAGAGGTATGATTTTGTCGGGATATGCAAAAGTGCATGCAACCATTGCAAAAAGCTGTAAATCTGCCCTGCAAAATGTGTCTACATGAAATTGAAAATCCAAACCTGAGGAAATGAATCTATTCAATTAGTGATAGCAAATTGTTGCTCGTTGAATATCCATGTGTATGTTCGGTATGGTGCAATTGTGCTGTACTGTCAGTAAGTAAAGGAAAAATATCTAACTACATTTTATTACATTTAAGGCCATTGGCTATAAAACACAATCAGGAATATTTTTGTTCGATCCAAGGGTTATGTTTGCATATTTTCGATCCATTCATATGTAGGAATCAGTATTCATATGTAGGAATCATTTCAATTATTAGCATGTTCATTTGATGGATTCTTTGAATTAACTTTGAACTTCAGGCTATATGTGGGCATACTCCATATTAGATTCTAATGATTTTTGAGTTGAGATTTCCGAGAAAATATAGGATAGCATTTGTACTCCCCACAAGACACGAACCTCAAATCATCGAAGCGACTGTTCGTATCAATGCGTTTCGTGGAACTTCTACTATACGGTTGAAAATTTAGGAATGAATTTAAATTTTTTTTGGATTGTATATAGGTCCACACCAGAAATGTATTGAAATTTAATACTTCACAATTACTGAAATGACAATCAATATAAAATATTTATTGAATTTCAATATAATTATATTATGCCGATTCATTCTAAAAAGAATTAATTGTATTCCCGTCAATCATGAAATGAAATCTCAATAATATTAAAGTGTATAACAAAAGTAATAAACATTTGAATCTAAAAATAGTAATTTGTCTTCAATATTCTATATTGAATTCAATTATTGAAATATTAAAAGGTATTCTTGAAACTGGGATTAAAATTAGTATTACACTGTTTGGCCATGTGGTCAAATTGCAGTAATAAGCAATGCGAAATAGCGAATTCCAATTATGTAAATAAAATATGTATGGTATTGAAAAATATTCTTGTATTTACGAGATTAAAATTATACATAACCCTTACCAAATACTTTAGCATCCCATTTGTTCTTTCAGTACTGAGGATAGGAAACTTATTTGAAAATGCTCCAATGGTTAGGACGATGACCTGCATGATATTACAATAAATAAAACAATAATAGGTATATGATATTATATTAATGTATTTAATTGCTGTACGTATTTATACAGTCAAAATCAGGTTTTCAAAAATGTAGGATACAATGTTTTTCCTTTACAAAATATGATTTAAAGCTTTGCTTTATAGTTAAATTATGAAATGCTAGAATATTAATACATTAAATATTAAATTTCATCGAAATGTAATGTTTCAAAATATTTTTTTTTAAAATAAACTTTATCTTCATGTAAAAATATCATTGTTATCTGCGCATACTTAGGTTTATCATTTTCGTACTCCACGCAGAGTAAAAGGTTAGGTCGATAATAATACCCATATATTGGTTCAGTACTTTCATGATAGTTACCGCCTACGCTTCTTAAAAAGGAAATCGTACGACATGTCTCCGAGAAGAATCTGTCAACGAACCATTCTCAGCATGCTCTTTTATTTTTATCGTATCTACTTCACTATTATTTGTGATAAAATATTTCAGAATCTGAAAAATACCATTTAAAATAAGTGAATACGAGTACAAAATACGGGCATAGCAATATGTATAATACACTCATACCTCGCTACTTTGGACAATGCTACAAGACATCCGGTTGATTTATTACTTAAAATAATTGATTCGTTATAGTTACGGTGTTTCGCTTTACGGCCTACTTTCCCGAAACGTATCTAGGCCGTAAAGCGAGGTATGAGTGTATATGATTATCAGCTTCATGTCTTCAACCAAAATAAAGTCATTGTAATTAATTAAATGAGCTTACCTCACAATTAATAATAAGCTCGGAACCTACGACTGCATTGCATCGCTCAGCTAAAGCAATTTTTTCTTGTTTTTCCGGAACTGAAATGCCATCTAAACTGGTCACAAACATAATTTTTGTACTAACCTTCAAACACTAAAAAGAAGCACCCGCAGCAACCAAATTGTGCAATTATTTTAGGGAGTAATTCCAATTCCACAATTGCTCCGGTGTCGCACTTGAACAAAATATATCCTCGGCACTCGTTTTCCACACTTTTTTTTAATACTATAAACCGACAGACCTCACTGTTAAATTTAACTTTAACCAAAAACTCGTCACGTATGCTCTCCATTTTAACTTTCAACTTTACGACGCACAAGAACACACAAGCACGAGAAATTAAACAGAAATCCTAATTTCTAATACATTTGGAATTTCTTCTAATATATTTGGGATTTCTTCTAATATTTCAGGCTTAGAAGCTGAAACTCGCAAAATACAAGTAATACATTTAGATTGCATTTTATTTCAGTGGAAGGAATGAAAAATAGCAGGATATTGTTACAAAACCGGTGAATTCTTAGTTGTTATTCGATTTTTCGTGGTAAGCTATCAAAGAAGCTATTATGATTAGGAGTTAGTTATTCTTTCCGGTGTCAGTGGAGTGAAACTCCAACACGGAGTCCCCGACTGTGGACTAACCGCTATCCCTGAGGATATGACAAATTTGGAAAGAAACTTCACTGGAGAAGCCAGTTCATCATAAGATTGTGTTGGACTAGGTCCGAAGGAGCTGTTTCGTCATCGGAGGGCATAGACTCTTCAGAAGGTGTATTCTTGCCTACTAACCGAAACACCTTGACAGCTGGTGGAATCGCTGAGGTAAATTCTATATAGCCACATCCCATTCCAAATTTATTACCGAGAAGAATTTAATGGTCAAGAAAGGCGTCCTCTACCTTGGGCTAAAGGCGTGTATTTTGAGAAGCTTTTTTCTCTTGATTTCGGCTATTCTCTGGTTGTAACCCTGGATATGGTCAGCGCTTCATGGCTGTGAAATTTACAAATGGTTGTAACCTTGGATCTGATCTACGAAGAAACAAATCCCGTCCGCCGCAACTTATTTTTTTAACCAATATTTGTTGTTATTCGATTTTTCCTTTCCTTTCTTGACCATTAAATTCTTCTCGGTAATAAATTTGGAATGGGATGTGGCTATATAGAATTTACCTCAGCGATCCCACCAGCTGTCAAGGTGTTTCGGTTAGTAGGCAAGAATACACCTTCTGAAGAGTCTATGCCCTCCGATGACGAAACAGCTCCTTCGGACCTAGTCCAACACAATCTTATGATGAACTGGCTTCTCCAGTGAAGTTTCTTTCCAAATTTGTCATATCCTCAGGAATAGCGGTTAGTCCACAATCGGGGACTCCGTGTTGGAGAATTCTCAGTTGTTTATTAAAAATTATTTCAAAATTTTCAACCGTGTACAGTTTTCGTGACTGTTTCCAATCTGAAGCCAGTTTTTCTGGTTCTTCCTTAAGCCTAGTACTGTGTTCGGAGCGAAACGAAATAAAAAATATATAATATACAGTCGAACTTCGATAAGTCAAACTTCGATAACTCGAATTTTTGATAAGTCGAACCATGTTGGTTGGCAGCGTTAAAAGTAGGGAATGTGTGTTAATTTGTCTTGCTTACTCGAACTTCGACTACTCGAATATCTTGATAACTCGAATGAAATATTTGGCCCCAACTTCGATAAGTTTAATTTTTTTCGGAGAATCCCCTAATTACGGTCGATTTTAACCTATCTTTTTTGACGTGTGCAGGCAGTTCAGTTTCTGCGCTTGCTAAGTTCACTTGCATGACATATTAGTTAGTTCCTTGTAAGTAATACATACTGTGCCTATTTCATTTATTACATTGAAGACATTTTTACGTGTGTTAATAAGTCATCAAAACGTACATTAAAAACTTTGTCTGTTGATCAAAAATTTAAGCTTATACCATAAAGCAAGTGGAAAGTGGCTCAAGAAATAAAGTGGTAGCATGCAGAACTTACCTATATCCGGGGGGATCATTAAAGAAAAGGCATTGGAGTTTAATAGATGACACGCGCACTTTTCGAAGAATGGCTATTAAAATTAGATAAACAGTTTAAAAACCAGGGAAGGAAAATTATTCTTTTTATTGACAACTGTCCGGCCCATCCTAAAAACATTCAGGAAAAATTAAAATGTATTAAACTTGATTTTTCCCAGCCGAATATGACATCTAAGTTACAACCACTTGATCAGGGAGTCATACAATGTTTAAAATGCCATTATCGCCGAAGAATTTAAAAAAAAAAACTATCAAACGTTTTCAAGCAAACGAAAACAATAACATTACATTAATGGATTGTGTTGACAATATAAGTAACGCATGGAATATCGACGTCAAACCTGAAAAAATTTCTAACTGTTTTAAAAATGCCGGTTTTGGTCAGTATTCCGAATGGGAAGAAGAGGATGAAATTCCCTTGATTTCATAAGTGAACGCCTGAAAGAAAAGAGCGAAGACGAAATCCAACTGCAAACCGAGTACGAAGCTTGGACGAATATTAAAAGTATAGAAGAAGGTAGCACCATTAACGATTTTATACATGTGTATGACGATATTGTTACATCGGAGATTCCCACCGATGAATACATTATCGAGTTCTGCAGATCCGTACCGGTACAGTTGAACAACGGAGATGACTACCAAAGTGACACAACGGATTAGGAATTGGAAGACGATTTTCAGCAACCACCTTCAAACGAATTGGTTGAAAATTCGTTGAGTGGCTTGCGTTCCTATTTAAAAGCCAGTGCATATACAACGGATTCCCTGTATAGTGGGTTAAATAAAAAACAAAAAACTCACTTTTTTACAGTAAAATAGTAAAGACATAAATACATATGCATATAGGTACATTATGTACATATGTACTTACATGTACATACATATAGGAATGTAGAATGTACTGTTTCATAATTTTGTTATTTTTTTTTTAACTAAGATATTAAGGCACTTATGTAACATATATTTACTGAAATAAATACATAAATGTTCATTCACAAAAAAAGTACACTCATATGTGCAGTTATTTTTGATAAGTCGAAGTCTTGATAGCTCGAAATTTTTATGCGTCTCATAGCAGTTCGAGTTATCGAAGTTCGACTGTATAATATAAAAAAAAGAAAATTTCGTTCATTTTTCACGACGAAATATTTTGTTCGTTTTTCAGTGCAGTGTTCACGGACGGAATGGACATTTGCCGTAGTCACTAATAGATGGCGCTCGGCTCAGTGAATTTTTTTCCAATGGTTTGAAACCATTGGAACGCGAGCGAAATATTTGACAACTCAAAATTTTCAATAGTTCGCTGTCAATTGAGTTAGTTTGTGCTCTGCTAGAATGATAAAATGAGTAATCAAATAATATAACTGTAATTATTGAATAATACATAGTTACAATAGTCACATCAATATGAGCATTAGCATTGCATGCCTCTTAAAAGTTTGGTTAAATCTGACTCATAACTTCTTGTTTTCAGTTTCAAGCACACCTCTAGATTTTTATTTCTTATACCATAATACACAGTATGTATACAAATCATAAAATCGTCAGTGTATCACCCAATAATGTGCATATAGTACGTCAACGAGCTGATACCAACGTAATGTCCAACTTGTTTCCTTGTATATAAATTCGATAATTAAGGCTGATATAGCCTTTTACTTTATTAGTAATAATACAGTATTGTTATTGATTTTCAAAAAAAAAAAAAATTTGCTGCCCTCAAAATTTTTTTTTCGACGTTTCATGACTAGTAGACACGAAAAAAGCAATAAAAATTTTCACTCCGTCTGTCCGCCGAACGCCGTACGCCGTACGTCGACCGCCAAAATCCTTTGAAGGCTCGTAGCTCTCAAACCAGTGGAGCTATTAAATTTAAATTTTTTCTAGGAATAGACTGGGTAGACCCCTTGAATTGACATTATTTTCAGGGGTGGGGGTGTGAGGGGGAAGGTGGGGGAAGCGTTTTAGACGAAAAATTTTGGTTTCTAGAACTCAGCAACCGCTTATGTTAGGAGACTGAAACTTAGAATTTCTATAGAGCTTTGATAATGGACCCATTTGCAAAAAAATTTATGATATGGGTGAAGGGGTGTGGGAGTGGAGGGGGAAATAATGCGTCCGTAACGCAAAACAGTGGAGGTCTACACATTCTAAAATCTATATCTCCTAAACCGTTAATAGCAAGCAATTAAAACTTAACAAATATCTGTAGTTATACTAGGAGAGTAGATTGAAACAAAACTTTTGGGTGGGGGAAGTTGCGTACGGGGGTGGGGGAAGTTGCGTACGGGGGTGGGGGGGGGGGTGAAATACTTAACATTACGATATCTCCCAAACCAGAGGCACCAGAAAAACAAAATTCGGTTTGGATATAAAGTTTAATAAATAAAGATTGCTCAAAGTAAAATCTTTGAAGGGGGCGGGGGAGTACGTAAGTGGAGGGGATAAGTGTTTTTCAAAAATAACACGTTTCATATCTCAATAACAGTGCAAGATGGATGCTTCAAATTTTTACCAAAAGTAGGCCTAATAGAACCTTAGTAGGGAAAAAAAGTTTGGGGGTGAGGGTGAGGGTGGGGAAGGGTGAGAAAGAAAAAGTTCCGATGCTTATATCTTAAGAATCTATAATGATAGGAAGCTGAAACTTGGTATTTAGATAGAGCTATAGTAGTGGCATAGTGGAAAAATAATTTTTTTTTAGGGGTAGTATGGTACGGTGGTGCAGGGTGTTTTTCCTAACTTTAGAACGGCTTATGCTAGGAAGTTGAAACTCGGTACGTATTTGTAAATTAACCAGAAAAGTAATTCTGATAAAAAAAAATTTGAATATTCATTGGCGTTCAGAAGGGGGGGGCAAAAAAAATTATCAGTATATATAAAATGCATATATTTTCACGATTTTCGTCATATCTACTAGGTCTTTCAAAATATTGAATTCATTTTTATTCTACGGATTCTTCATATGAATACCTAGAATGTGTTTTCAAGATTTTTTGAAATTCGACCCCTAAGAGGGTTAAACTGGTTGTATACTTTTTCATGAATTCCACCATGTTTCTCAGGTCAGATCAGATATCGAATATCTTTTCATTTCCCCAGGCTTGTTTAATAATTGTTTATTGTTTATTGTTTAGGAAAGTATGTATACAATGAGACGGTAAGTCTCTACAATTTGTTTACATAGAAAATTTCAAGTAAGTATGAATGAATAATGAAAGAATGAATTGGATTAGAATGAATTGAAATAAATAAAAAGAATATATAAAAAAAAGGAAAAGAAAAAAGTTATGTTCAAGAAAAGAATGAAAAAAATGAAAAATGGTAACAAGCAATTAATGAAGTAGGTAAAGTGTAGCTAGTAATATGAGAAAATTAAAGTATTAAAAGAAAGAAAATACTTACATATGTATGTATATAAGAATTCGAATTTTCGATAGTTACATACGTATACACAAAAAGAGAAACAACAAAAGAGTTAAGCCTCAGTCCAATCTCGCAAAATGCTCAAAACAATGCTCACAGAAATTGGCGTACGCAGTAATACGCCTAAGAGAGGACGGAAGCGAATTCCATAGCGAAACTATCCTAACGAAGAATGATAGATGACGAAGTCTACTACAGTGTCGGGGTACAACTAACGCAAGTGCTCTTGATGATTTGCAAAGTACAATTTTTTCGAACAGGTATCGCGGACAACCAGTGAACATTAACTTCCATAAAAAGGAAATACATCTAAAATTCAAGTAATTCTGGAAGGTGCAGTTTAGGATGGATTTCTTGACGTCACGGATACTATCAAACTTACGGCGATTGAATACGTATCGGGTACAGTTATTGAAAATAACATTAAGTTTGTTTTCCTCACCCAAGCTCATTGACGAGTAAACTGGACTGCAATACAGGAAATGAGGAAGAATCAAAGAATTGATTAGCTTTATTTTTGATGGGATTGACATCACCGCAGATAATTTCCAAAGCTTACGCAGAATAATATACACCTTCTTGGCAATCAGATTGATGTGGTCAGACCAATTGAAACATTTATTAAAGATCATTCCTAGATTCTTTACCGAGCTTAGGTAGGCGATCGCTTCACCACCTAGACGCAATTTTGGAAGATTCCGAGTATCAATTTCTTTCGAATAAATTACAATGGCTTGAGTTTTACTACAATTAAGTTTTAGACCATTTATATTCGCCCAATGGGAAACTGCATCAAGCTCATCATTCATTTTACATATAGATTCAGTTAATTTCGAAATAGGGCAGTTTAAAAAGATCTGGGCATCATCCGCATATAAGCGACAGTTTGCTTCAGTGAAACATTCAGGGAGGTCGTTAATGAAAAGACAAAACAGTAGAGGACCCAGAACAGATCCTTGAGGAACTCCGCACTTAACTGAAAGGTGGTCTGACTGCGATCCATTTAAAAATACAAATTGAGATCGATCTGTTAAGTAATTCCTGATAAGGTTAACGGCACACTGCTGGAGATGAAAACAATGCTTCAGCTTATCACAAAGCAGATTGTGGTCAATAGAATCAAATGCTTTGCTAAAGTCAAGTAGTAATAGGATTGTGATCATCTTTTGGTCGATACTGCAATGAATGTTATCAGAAATTTCAAGTAACGCTGTATTGGTACTATGGCCAGCTCGGAAACCAGATTGAAATTGATTTAGCAATTTATTGTTATTCAAAAATATACCTAATTGTGAATGTAGAATATATTCAAAAGCTTTAGATAGGCTAGAGAGAATGCTGATGGGCCGGAAATCATTTATATCAGGATTAGCGACTTTGGGAACGGGAATAATTTTAGCCACTTTCCAAGCCGAAGGATAGACAGACGAAGTTAATATGGTATTAAATATACACGTAATGTAGGGGAGAATGATGGGGAGCAATAATTTAACAAATTTTATGGACACATAATCAGGACCGATTGAATTGGATTTTACATGGAAGATAGCTTTCAAAACTTCATCTTGGGTAACATTTCGAAAAGAAAAACTAGCAGAGGGGTCACACCCAGTGTAATTGAAATTTGAGGATAATACACTGTTCGCAGTAGTGCTGGGAGAAATTATGAATTTTTTGTTTAATTCATTAACATCAAAGCCGTTTTGCACTGTAGACTTAGCAACCCCATGCAAACCAAGCTTTGAAACATTAGACCAAAAAAGGTCAGAGGGCAGGCAGGGATTAAGCATTTGATTGACGTATTTTTTGTGGGCCTGCTTACACAATAGACTTACCCGATTTCGCAAACTAGTAAATTTTAGCCTCGACTCTGAAGTTTTAAGTGTCTTCCATTGCCCATATGCAGCATCACGTTTAGCAGAGAGGATAGCAATTTCTGGATTATAATATGGTATATAATTATCTTTGGGTGTTACTGTACGCACAGGTACGTGTAAATTGAATAATTCCATAAGCATATGACTGAAACAGGAAAGCTGATCATTAATATCTGAAAAGGTGCAAACATTACTCCATGGCATTACAGATGCATTACTCAACAGAAGGTCAATATTACAGTTTTTGAAATCTCGAAAAGAAATAGGATCAGTAGGTGGAACTTCTGTATGGATCTTATAAGCCAAGTAAATCAAGTCGTGGTCAGTTATACCAGGAAGTGATACTTGGCCGAAACAAGAAACTTTATCTTCATCATTGGAGTCAATAACAAAAAGGTCCAGTAACGATGAACAGGTATCGCTGAATCTAGTTGGAACGGCACTGTTGACAATTTGCAAAGTGCAACTGTTTAGCTTTCTTAAGAAGGCTGAAAAAACCGGATCTTTGTAGTTTAAAATATTAATATTGAAATCACCACCAATAATGATGTTTTGATACTTAGGTACGAGATTTTTTAAAGCATCTATCAATGGTGAAAGTCGAGCAGCTGATGGTTGAGGAAAATATACACATCCAAGAAGTATACTCTGTTTTCCAGTTTTAACTTCGGCGATTATAAATTCAATTTCATCACTGGCTGTTGACTTTAGCAGAATTTTGACCGGTATGCCGCATCGAACAAGTAAAGCAACACCACCTCCTCTAATTTTTTGGCCAGCTTGGTTAGTTTTAGCTCTATCATTCCGATAAATTTTAAAACCCGGAATTTTAACCATCTCAGAGGGAGTGTCAGGATCCAGCCAACTTTCCGAAATCATAATGGCGTGTAAATTCGTCTTATTAAAGGTGGATCTTAGTACTTCAACTTTAGGGAAAATACTCCGAATATTTAGGTGACAAACATTAAAATTTTGACTAGATTTGAGAGCAGAAGTTAAAATAATATTGGGAATGGAATAGTAACCAGTGGAACTCGCTTCGCGTAGATCATCACTACAATTATCCATTATCAAAGTTAAATAAATTTAAGTGAACAAAGCGATGAGCATCATAAACAACGAAATACGGGCAGCTGTAACACGGAAACATAACTATGACTATCGAAAAAACAATAATTCTATAAAAGAAATGGAAAATTTTAACTGAAATTGTTACCTTCTTTAATTGCGGGTTGACCATAATAAATAAAAGAAAAGAAGAGAAAAAAAAATAATAACAAATATAAAAAAGAATAGAAAGAAAACAAAGAATATAAATAAAATTCAATGATAATATAAATGGCGCTGCAAGTCTCCCCCGTCAGCTGGTCAATTCAAATCTGCTGGTACTCGTTTAGATGTTCTGTTGACAAAATTAAAACTGGATCACTTGTAGCATTTCTCTTTATGAAAACATTCCCGCGCTTGATGTAGCAAGCAGCAATTTTTTGGTTTCGTAGCAGAGCAAGCGCAGCGGTATGAATTGCACGATTGGAAGGTGTCAAGCTATCGTTTACATAGATTTTGTTGCTGGTAAGCATGCCAATGTTAGCGCAGGTAGGTTGTTTGGCGCGCATCAGTTTAATGAACCTTACTTTTATGATTTTTTAGATTTGGTGCGGAATACCGTCGGTGTTACAGTAGACTTAAATCCGATGCAGTCCGATAGCTTTGTGAGTATTTGTAATACATTCTCATTACTGTTGTGAGGTATCCCAGAAATAATGACGTCACACTTCAGTTTGTTTTGTTCAACTCTGTCTAGACGATGAGAAAGGTCATTGCACTTTGACTCGAGGTTCTTTATTATAGTCTGCTGTTCCTGGATAGTGTCCATTAGGGTGAGCTTCAGGTCCCCAATCTGCTTTTCGACCATATTTTTTATTTTTCCGAAGTGTATGTCCAGAAGAGCTTCCACACCTTTTAAACTGAGATTCTCACCTTCATCCGATGCTGATTGTAAAGCCTTCCTTGTCAATATTGGAGCCATTTTGCTGACTCTGCTAAATTTGCTCACAGCGATTTAAAATTATGATTTTAAGGAAGTTAAAACACTGTCGGATACGCGGGAATTATGAGCACGATAACTGCTAAACTTTATAGTTTTTATTTAGGCACTATATTAGGTTTTACTTAATTAACTACAACGAGTATTTTAATTTAATCGGGAGAGATATTGTGCACGATCACTCACAGTTCGCCATTGTTTTTAGATTGTGATTGTAATCACCTATTTTTAAGTTTTTTATTTTTCAACCTCTAGACCGCATTCCGGAATATGACCCAATTATTTAATTCATATGTTACACCCTTTTCTAACCGCTTTTTGTTAGGTTTTCAGTCACATAGTAACATATGCCGCATCCCCGAATAAACCACGTTCCGAACTTCTGCCGGAAAAATAATAAAGTTGCGCCCAGACTGTTGGCAGATTTTTTTTAACTGCCACCAGCGCCATCTGTTACTAAAATCAACTGAAATTTGAAAGAGTGGCAGTTGCGGATTCTTATATTCCTCAGTCAGTTAACATTTGCTTATCGTGTTTTACTATTTGTGTGTGATGTGATGGTTCACTTTGTACATTTCTTGATTAGCAACAAAAGTGCTTTTCGCCGGGACATCGTAGGCACGAAGAGCTATCAAAGATACGATTGATAGTCACTTGAAATTTTGTGCTAAATGTATAACAAGTATGTGCTGTGCTATGTTGTATCGCATATCATGATTTCAATAAAATAATTTGCTTACAAGCAGTGTATCCATGGTATTACTCTACTTTTTATTATATTCGTGCAAGAGAATGCTTGCTCACACAAATATGTTGATCCGAAGATCGTCAGCACTCCAAATGCCAACTTCTTAATCTAACTGTAGCATTCTGGAAGACTATTCCATGCGTCAAATATTGTGTCTGGGAAAATAAAGTTCGTGGCCTTTTTTTAGTACAATTCAACTGGTTTTCTTATAGTGTGTAAATGAATTTATTTAAACCAAATATGTCTCATTATGATGCTATCGGCGAAGAACTCATGTGGTTTCTGGTTGAAAAACTGAATCAAGTGGTTTTCACTAGAGTCACTGTATAAGAACTAACTCAAACATCCACTATCATTAGTACGGACAATCACCACTTTTGGTACATATTTAGTACTAAAAACCCGCGAATTTAAAAAATCGCAGGTTTCTTAAATGGCATAGTTTTAGTGTGTATACGTGTAGCAGATGGATTTTGATGGACGTTTCACGGAATCGAGATATGTCTCATGAAATGTCAACTAAATACAGCGTTTATCCACTTTAGTGGAGATCCTTAAAATGAAAAATCGAGACAACTGCAAAAAAATTTCAAATGTACTGGTTTCAAATGAAACACACATTGTCCGTACTCAAGATAATGGATGCTTGTGTTAGTTCGTATGAAGTGACTCTAGTTTTCACAGGCTTCTTTTGAAAGCAGCTTCACTCCATTCAGTGAGTTCCGCAGAGATCGGAACAAATTATAATCTGAGGGTGCTATGTCTGGACTATACGGTGGATGCATCAAAACTTCACAACCAAGTTCCCGCAATTTTTGACGGGTCATCAAAGAAATGTGTGGTCGGGCGTTGTCATGATGGAAGACAGCACCTTTCCTATTATTCAACTCAGGTTGTTTTCTTTCAATTGCCTGGCGTAACTAGTTGGAAATGGCTCATGGTGAACGATTCCCACCATACACACAGCATCATCTTATTCGGTGTCAACGCTGGCTTTGCAATGGCTTGTAACGGCTCACCATCCCTTATCCACGATTTTAGACGCTTCTGATTGTCGTACGTGATCCATTATTCAGTGTACATTTGGTTATTACACGTTTCACAAATGGCTTGATTTCATGGCGTTTCAGCAGCGCATCGCAGATGTTAATTCGGTCAACTCATAAGGAACCCACACATCAAGCTTCTTTTTGCAGCCAGCCTTGTTTAAACGGTTAAAACCGTTTTGTGGAGTTTTTTTATGAGATTAAAAAAAACAAAAAAATATAATTATTAATATTGGCGAATGGAACTGGAGACCCGCATCTTGACATCGAAAGAGTCGCAGGTTGCCGACCCCTGGTCTAGGCGCATGTGGAAACGGTACGCACATGATACAAGCACATCTATTTGTTTTGTAAGCTCATTTCTTTGAAAGGCGTCCAAACAGTGCCAGCGAGACAAATGTACGCGCTTCTCGACTTCATGCGCACATGAAGGCGCATGTGGAAATGCGGCATTAGGGATATAACAAAAATTAGAAAAATATTTCCAGGCACTTAAATAAAACACTTGCAGAAGTAAAATTAGTTAAATAGCTCGATATGTTTCAAAAATATACCGATATTCGTGAAAATGTGGGAGAAACGGGGGCAATGAAGCAACGGGAGTAGCTAAGCAACGTGAGTAACGGGACATCGGGAGCAATGCAAGTGTATAATCATTCATTTTTGAATATTATTGTGTGCTATTTCCTTCCCATGTGAATTCGCATAAGAATATGGAATTGAATTGAATCAATCGGATTTCATTGTTACGCTTATACAACGATTTCACAAGAAAAGTGACATAACTGAGAGACCTCACCTATCTTTACCTGGTAGCGCCAAATATTCCAGAAGAACTAATTTGCAGATTCATAGTATTATTCTATAGAATAAATGATAAGATTTATTGTCAAAAATGCTGATCTGAAATTGAAAGGATGCATTGTACTATTTCGAAATAAGTTTCATTGATTTTTTTAATGTGTTATTTCCAAATTACTCCATTTTTGAGATATAGGGTAGAATGGGTAGCCCTGCACCATAGGTAGAAATGCACCACTCGCCATTGGGTCTCGCCCGTAAGTAAAATCTACAAAGCAGAAGTAGTATTCTCTTTCTCTTTCCTATCCATACGATTGTGTTCAGGAATCGTTAAAATACCGAGTAATACCGAACAGTTATTCGGAGTAAAAGAAAAACGATAAGGAAAGTAACTTTTCGTATATATGCAACATTTTTGTTCAAAGACAAATTATTGATCGTGAACCTTTCTAGGTAGGCATAAATATAGCTTGTAGTCTAAGGTGTGTTTTAGTAAAGTGCTAGTTATTTATTTGCTAATATTTATTTAAAAAAAAATAAAAATGTTCATCTGGTCAGAATCGGTAGAATTGCACCACGAGCTTATAGGGAGAAATGCACCAGATTCTTATACCTAAGTAGCATGAATTTATGGTCACAAATCATAAAGAAATTCAAATTATTTTGCTGGAATCAGAACGAGCTCGTGCTGCAAGCATACAGCAAACATATCAAATTTGAAATCGATTTTTAAAATTTTAATATCCGTTAACTTATAAAAACTTATATAAAACCATTAAATTACTATTATTTGGTATTTTCTATTATTTTTTATTAGTATAAAACTCGAAAAATATTTAATAGATTTACTGTTTAGTTCGTTATTGTTTGTTACTTTTGTATATATATTTAATTTTTTTGTTTCAACTAATTTGGTTGGAATTTGCTACATATTTAAAATGTGCTGCATTTATGCCTTGCAAGTGGTTCATTTCTCCCGTACGATGGGAGAAATGCACCATTTGGACCTGCCTGTGCTCTTCTTCATTATGCTCTCGATCTGATTATATTTTGCTCTTTATTACGAATACAATATTTGCGCAAGGTATTTGATCAAACAGAGAAAAAAAAATTAATCAAGTTCCACAATTTTCTACGGAGATATGGAGTAATTAATGGAAAATGGTGCATTTCTACCCAGTCTACCCAGTCTACCCTACCACTTTTCTTGCCGTTGCTGGGGTGCGATCGGTGCGATATACTCATCAAGTTTCAATAAGTTGATATCTCCATCCCCGTACCATACTACCCGGAATAGAAATTATATTTTTGTAAAATTATTAGCGATCCATTATTACGGGTTCGCGAGATCTAAGAAATTGAAACGTTTTTTTTTCACCCATACACATACCCTTAATTTTTTTCTGTGCTAGGGTTCTATTAGGCCCTCTTCCCGTAAGCCATCTAAGCCCCTCTAATCCCCACTAAGCTTAAACTGTTTTCGAAATACGAGACGTTATTTTTAACAATAATTCTTGTGATCCCCACTTGCTTGCAACTTAAATTTTATATCCAGCAAATTGTATTTAAGGACTTGAACACAATCTGAATTTTCGTTTTTTGGCAGTAATGTGCCTTTTTTAATTTTTTTTTAATAAAAGAAAATTCGATTACCTTCAACATGGCTTATAAAAACAGTATTAAAGAATTTTCTCAGACCTAACAGCGCTGGCGTAGTAACGGATGATTTGCTCACCTTGTAAGTTATGTTTTTTTTTAATTCAGCAGCACGAAAAAGTTAGAATGTAGTAGCGTTGACGGAAAGTCTGTGAAGGCATTTCAATACTGCTTGATTGTTGTTGGTCTTTAATCTCCAACTTCATTTGTTTTCCAGTTTCAAAGCGCTAGTGTATACAAAATATTGTCGTATAGTGATTTTTTGAATATGACTTCATAAGAAAGGATATTATCGACCGATCACCAGCAATTATAAACCGCTGATCGATAAAAAAAAGGTGAATCTCTCTACTGTCAATGACAATGATAATTCGTCAATGTAAACGATACAAGTAGGTTGTAGCCATAGAGCTACATATATGTAGTGGAGATGGCATGCAGCGGGAATTTTTCTAAAGAATCACGTCTCATATTTCAAGAACTGTTCGATAAAAGCTTAGCATTTATACGGGAATAAAATTGTAGCGTTTCCGAGTTTCATAGCTCGAGAATCGCTTATGATATACAACTAAAACTTGGTTGGTAGAGCTATAGTTGTGGCAAGTTCTGAAAATAAAACTTTTATCAGGGTCATTATCGTACAGAAAGAGTGATGATAATTTTTGCACAATAGGAAATTGGCTTTGTAGAGCTCCATTACTTAAAAGTTTTCCCAACTCTAATATGAATCTTCTTTTTCTTTTATTGTAGTATATTATTGTAAACTTATTTTGATTATAGAATCAAACAACTAATTTCAATTATGTTCGCCTTTGTTTATTCAAAACCCACATGAACATGAACTAGAGAAAAGTACATTACCTCCTCCAACGATCGGATCTAATCGTCTTTTCTTACGCCTTTTTCTTCATGTCAGTGTTTTCTTCTTATTGCGCCCAACGACATCTTTTGAAAAGGGTCGTAACAATATAATATTCACTGCTACTACTATTAATCACTACTTGTAGATAAAAACGAACTTGATTGGTCAATTTGAAGTTCAAATTGGTCAATATTAAAATTTTGGTGCTGTTCCCCCCCGCCCCGTCCCCCAAAACAGGTCTAGCTACGCCACTGCCTAACAGCCCCAACAGTTGCAGCTACTGCAAGCAAGGGCAATCCCTCTTCGTAAAACATTCAATCTACCTAACCTCCAAATATGAATTTCAATTCAGTAGTGGATTACAGGATCAAACCTATCGCAATTCAAACATTAAATCTTACTAACTTCTTCGCAATACTTCATTACGTATTTGAATAATAACGTAATAAATAGTCCGCGTTTGGTGCAAAAGTTGAAACCATATTCAACGCGAACTAAACATGCAAATTTTGGCAGAGATTTATTATTTTCACAGCAGTGAATATGATTTCAATATTCGAGCCCGCAAGCCAAAAGTGTCCATAAAATGCTGCAGAGTCCACCTGTTGGTTCTGGTGCAGTGCACAATCGATTAACGTCCGTACGATTCCACGTAAATTTATGGATTTGTCTTCTCTGCTTACACTCAATATATCACCGCGGTGGATTCACAACACCTCAGGCCATCAATTTCAAAGGTAAATGGAAGCAGGCTATCGAGTTCTCCCGATCCTTCCCAGCTATTTTAAGTCGAATACCAGATTTTGGTACTTAGCGAGTAGGGGATTTATCTAACATAAAAGGAGCGGTGTCCTTAAATCCATTCCATTTACGGGCGAAATAAAAAAAATTCTCTCGAACGATAGGAAGAGGCTTAAGGTGTGGCATGTAAAATCCTTTTTTTTTCCACGATTTCCCTTTTTTGATGGTGTAGGTTTCGGTCCTGTCGATTGAGTTTCTTATCCGCTGGCAACTTCTCAAAGTGGTTTCGGCATTGAGGTGAATTTATCGAAAATGTTCGATACACCCGTAAGGGATGAAGTGATTGATTAGCTTCAAATCGACTGAATTCTGTTGCCACATGTTTATTAGACAAGAAGAAGAAAATTGTTTGTAACGTCCGCAGTCTAGAGAGTCCTTGTTACTGACATAACGTAGTATCGAATATCACTGGATATTTTCTGACTTTACAGAATTCGAGCTCGCTAAATATTGACTGATGTAGATCTAAGGGATGATAATGAACATTGAATGATTGGCTCCCGTTTTCCTTCTAACTGGGGGTAGCCTGAGCCGAATTGGTGGATATGGCGCGTTAGACAAGAAGGTACCAATAAATTATTGTAATTAGGTTAGCTCTTGCGAAACCATTTCTGAGGTATCGAACGTAATCAATATCTTGGAGAATCTGTGACACTTCTGTTGAAACCACGCAGCACTCAGTCTATAATTTTACTTGATTGTTATGAGCTTTTGATGTGATTATATAGAAAGCTTAAGATTTACGGAATATGGCGGAATTCGTGAAAATGTATTCAACCCGTTTTCACTGCTCAGAGGATGAAATTCTGAAAACATTTCAAAGAACCCGTAGACCCATAGAAATAAGAGTAAAAAGTATATTAAAGAAGACCTAAGAGATATTAAAGAATTCGTAAAAATATATGTACTTATATTTAATAGTAATAATCAATGGCACAACGACCCAAATTGGGCCTAGGCCTTGAAGAAATACTAGGGTTACTTCATTACGAGAACACTAGGAGGTGAAGTGGTGAGCCACACACTCGTCCGTGAGTACTATCCTGATTTTAACTCAGGTACTTTTTTTAAGGATACTGAACTGGACTTAGGTGGTTAGCCCTTAATACACTGTATTGTACAATCCAGTCAGCTTAGGGATGGGAGGTCAGAAATCGGGCCGGGTATGGCAGTGTACTAGTTAGTGTTAATAATTTTAAGCACTGTTAGGCTATGATGTGATCTACCAGACCAGCAATGTTGCCTATACAAATCAATTACTGCCTGGTATCTCTGATGGTGCTAGTGAATCTGATAAGAATGTAAACAGAACTCATCTGCTCAGTGTTAAATACTTTAGTAGTGGTCCTATTAAACATTCCGCACTGTTCACTATTTATGTTAATAATTTCAAAGCCAATAGCAACTGAAAAATTCTTATAAGTAACTTATGCGTAAAGTGGGAATTGAACCTACTACATCGCGTTTACAAGCCTAGTACGCTACCACTGGACTACACCCGCCCAGCAGAGTGAACTGGTAGTCCGGCACCTAATCCCATTCTCGAAAATTACTTGTTGCCAAGCAGATTTAAACCTGGTACTAGGTGCACCGAAGTGCCTACTAATATACTGACCATTTTTTTGCCAACTTCCTCCGCACGCCAATGGGTACATCAAATTGCTTAGGTCCGGTTTCACAGTTGAAATTTGATCTGAAGTTTAGTTAAACTTAAACTTAAGAATAAACTGCACTTTAAACTTGACTCGATTTCACGGTAAATAAATATCCTATAATTAACTACATAAAATGTTGTTAATGTTGAAAATTTTGGTTTTTTGATTTCTGATAAAAATTACTTGATTAGGAACTTCTTTTTGGGTTGGTCAACTTCACGAGACTCTCAATGGCAGATTTGTTGATATTTTCGTTTGAAATTTTCAGAGAATGTTGTTTAACTATAGTACTTTTATATGCAATAAAATAAAATTGTACAATTCTTGTAGTATCTTTTAAAAAAATTCAAGAAAACATGCTTCTTTTTGGCCTTCTAGACCCGCATAAGCCCTTAATGCAGCTGGCATTATTGTGGATCCACACCCTTTTCACCCAAAAAGAGTTCGATAGTGGTTTTTCGAACAGCTGGGGTCTGAAAGCTGGGCAAGAGAAAATGGAGGAGTAGACAATTTTTAGCGAAAATGATAAAGAGAAATAGTTTTAGAATTTAAATGGGAAGGTGAATAAAAGGAATGTCTAGTTTAAGTGCGCACGGAAGGAAAAAAATAAAATAAATTAAGTTTCGAGTTTCTAGCGCCACGCAAAAATAAAAATTAGAGTTAAAATCATAATGAATTAGCGAAAAGTGCTCATCCAGTGCGGCCGATAATCACAAAATCCCTTATAATGGTCAATTGATGCGTTCCGAGAGAATTTCGATCGCTTTTACTGGATTATTTATACTACAGTAGGTATTGTTATCGATTTTTAAAAAAAAAAAATTTGCTGCCCTCAAAATTTTTTTGTCCACGTTTCATGACTAGTAGACGCGAAAAAAGCAATAAAAATTTTCACTCCGTCTGTACGCCGTACCCCGTACGCCGTACGTCGACCGCCCCAAAATCTTTGAAGGCTCGTAGCTCTCAAGCCAGTGGAGCTATTAAATTAAAATTTTTTCTAAGAATAGACTTGGTGGACCCCTTGAATTGACATTATTTTCAGGGGAGGAGGTGTAAGGGGGAAGGCGGGGTAAGCGTTTTAGACGAAAAATTTAGGTTTCTAGATCTCAGGAACCGCTTGTGTTAGGAAGCTAAAACTTAGAATTTCTATAGAGCTTTGATAATGGACCCATTTGCAAAAAAAAAAAAAACAGATATGGGTGAAGGGGTGTGGGAGTGGAGGGGGAAGCATTGCGTCCGAAACGCAAAAAAGTCGAGATCGACACATTCTAAAATCCATATCTCCTAAACCGTTAATAGCAAGCAATTAAAACTTAACAAATATCTGTAGTTATACTAGGAGAGTAGATTGAAACAAATTTTTTGGGTGGGGTAGTGACGTACGGGGGTGGGGTTGAAATACCTAACATTACGATATCTCCCAAACCAGTGGCATAAGAAAAACAAAATTCGGTTCGGATACAAAGCTTGATAAATAAAGATTGCTTAAAGAAAAATCTTTGAAGGGGGTGGGGGAGTACGTAAGTGGAGGGGATAAGAATTTTTCAAAAATAACTCGTTTCATATCTCAATAACAGTGTAAGACGGTTGCTTCAAATTTTTACCAGAAGTAGGCCTAATAGAACCCTAGTAGGGAAAAAAAGTTTGGGGGTGTGGGTGTAGAGGGTGAGGGTGGGGAAGGGTGAGAAAGAAAAAGTTCCGATGCTTATATCTTAAGAATCTATAATGATAGGAAGCTGAAACTTGATATTTAGATAGAGCTATAGTAGTGGCATGGTGGAAAAATAATTTTTTTTTTAGGGGTAGTATGGTACGGTGGTGGGGGGTGTTTTTCCTAACTTTAGAACGGCTTATGCTGTTAAGTTGAAACTTGGTACGTATATGTAAATTAACTAGAAAAGTAATTCTGATAAAAAAAAGTTTGAATATTCATTGGCGTTCAGAAGGGGGGGCAAAAAAAAATATCGGTTAGTATAAAATGCATATATTTTCACGATTTTCGTCATATCTACTAGGTCTTTCGAAATATTGAGTTCATTTTTTTTCTGCGGATTCTTCATATGAATACCTAGAATGCGTTTTCAAGATTTTTTGAATTTCGACCCCTAAGAGGGTGTAAGCTGGTTGTATACTTTTTCATGAATTCCACCATGTTTCTCTGGTCTGATCAGATATCGAATATCTTTTCACTTCCCCAGGTTTGGTGATTATTAAATTCATTATTTTTCTATTTTTGACCATTAATGGCCATTTATTGAACTAAAAAGTATAAATCAGAAATGAACAGACGTTGTACCGAGTCTTTTATACTGTTTGGGATCTGTTTCACGCATTAGGGTCAAACAGTATTCGCTCATCATGCCTTCGTCCCAAAATCCTTGGTATCGCCTTTCGATTTTAGCTATATCTTGATGTAGCCGCAGAAAATGTATCTTGAGAGACATTCGAGCTCCAATGTTGTGGTAATTTTGCAAAAAATTGTCGATTACTTGTTTGTAATTCAGTGATTTGTGGTTACAGGAAAAGTTGTGAACAACACTTCTAAACGATGCCCATACTGCTGCTTCATCAGGCGTTAAACATTTTGTAAACTTTGCATCAGCCATTAGTTTTCGAATATCAGGTCCGACAAATATTTGTTCTTTGATTTTTGCGTACAGTATACAGTTTTGGAAACAACTTGATTAAGTACTGGAAAGCCGATCCTTCGCGATAGAGCGCTTTGATTTGTCAAATAATAAGGCCGAGTTTAATATGAAGAGGTGGCAATAAAACATCCTGTGAATTCACATGTGGTATATTAATATTTATTTCTCAACGTTTAGATCGCCACAAATTTTCCATTGATGCTCATTGTATTTCATCTTGGCCAAAATTGTACGCATTGTGTCGTAGCATTCCTTACTAACAAGTTCCAAAAGATGTTCGATGCAACGTGGTCAGCTGATAGCCGTTATAAGAGCACAGTGCTGCCTCCATGGGCGAACTCGAAAAATATAACTAATCTTGACACACGGTTTAAAGATCTGAGTTCAGGGCATCAAATAACGTTAAGAATCGATCTCACCTGCTCGGGTCCAAAAGTAGAGCGGAATTTGTAAACTTGTGTTATTATAAGCTCAATCACAAATAAATGAAATTGAAAATAAAAACATAACGCAGTCACGATCGACTCCAAGCCAATCGTATGATACTCTAGCTGAAATACTGTACTCTTATTTATATTTTTGTTCAAAATATATCAAAAGAATGAGGAGTGCACAAACATTTATTACATGACTTTTTACTTTTACAGGTAGAAACAAGTGTATAGTGGCTACTCGATTTCTTGATTCATAGTGAGTTCCATAAATTAAGTTCGGACACTTTACAGAATTTTTGTATGGCGACTACAAGAAGAACTTATGGGATATTTTTTGTATTAATAGTTTTAGCTGCGACTATTCTAAAATCAACGCATAATATTCGTGAACACTTGTCTTAAGGACTTTTGTATGACAGCTACCCGAAGGAGTCGACGGATGGTGCCAACTAATGAACTCAGTCCTGCTTTTGATGTAAAACTAATTCCTGTAAAATCTGAATCCCTGCTTGAACTCGTACTGGAGCTATAGTGTCTTCTATAACTTGCATACATTTTTGAAGGACTTTTTTAGGCTGATGCACGTAGGACTCATTCGATTTGTATCACATTCGAAACTTTCGCTTCGAACATTGTAAACTTTAAGTATGCAAAATTGCAAGTTCCTAACTTAAAGCATTCGAGCAATAATTGTGAAAACGTGTTTCAAGGACTTTTGTATGTTAGGTACCCGATGGAGTGGAAGGATATCGCCCATTAACGAAATTAGTCTTACTTTTTCCATTTTACAAGCTGTGACAAAATTTCAACTTCCTAGGTCAACGCGTTCTTGAGTTATCGTGCAAACGGACGGACAGACGGACGGACAGACGGACAGACGGACAGACGGACAGCAAACGGATTTGAGGGTTTTGGCCCCAAATAAACATAAAATAATATATAACTTTTTTTTGTCCGAGGTTTGGTTCTATGCGTTACATACTTTTCGGGCTGGATTAAACTTATAATACTCTATATGATTTCATCTAGAGTACAAACAGTTGACAGGACTTATACGGGACAGAAACTGACTCGGACAGATAATAAATAGTATTAAAAATTAAAATTAAAGTAAAGTTGTGCAGAAAAAGAATGCAGTAAATGGAATAACGAACGTAATTTTTTTTGTTAATATATGATTTTTTTATTTCTTTGGTTTGAATGACTTTTGTCTATAAATATGGCTGAATAGAGAGCCAATAAGGTAGAACTTCTCGGTTGGAGACCTTCTGCCCCCTCATTCCTTTCTCTAGGAGCCATACCATTTAAATTCTTCCGATAACAAATCTGGCTATGACAGGGTGGGCTAGATGGCGCATAACATCAGCGCCTTTCGAGTTGAAAGGAGGTTTTTGGTCTCTCATGACCGATTCTGTACCTTATCCCAATTTTATCACCCGGGTAAGTCGGCGTGAAATTTTTGTTCTACAGGCCATGGGTTTTATTGTCTGAAACGCAAACAACGTACCACCACAGCCGCATCTAGCCCGGAAGCCAGCAAGCACGTCGCTCCAGTTTGTGTTTCAGCCACCAATTCGGACGTAGGTGGAATTGGACCCCTGTTCCCCGACCATCAACCTTTCCTTCGGTTATTTTGACTTTTTTGAAGTCGAAAAATCCACTCCAAAGCCTCCGTTCACAACAAGTATGTGTATTTTAGTTAATTCAATAGTTAAGTTCAAGTTAAAGCGGTAGATCCACTTAGTCTCCCAGCTAAGATCCTACATACATATGTGTTTATTATTTATTATTAATTCTGTATTTATACTCTAGATGAAATCATGTAGAGTATTAGATATAAGTTTGATCCAGCCCAAAAGCTTGTAACGCATTGAATCAATCCTCGGCCAAAAAAAAGTTATATTATTTATTTATATCATTTTCTGTTTATTTGTGACCGAAAACCTCAAATCCGCTTGACGTCCGTCCGCCTGTCTGTCCGTTAGCACGATAAAACCTTCACCTTGCCAATTGACATACTAGCGTCTGAGCTTCAGCGACTCTACGTAGCAGGAGATCAAGCATCGAAAGTGCACGAGCGACGGCGCAGCATTCAGGAATGGCAAGGACGCTGGGACAGCGCGAACAAAGGAAGATGGACATTTACATTGATTTCAAACAACGATAGCTGGATAAGCCGCAAGCACGGAGAAGTTGATTTTTATGTGACCCAGCTGTTGAGCGGACACGGTTGTTTTAAGCAGTATCTTCATCGCTTCAAGCATGAGGAAGACCTGTTCTGTCCCAACTGCCCCCACGAGATCGAGGACGCGCGACATATCTTACTGCATTGCTCGCGCTTTGACATCGACCGAACCGAGATTGCGGAGGCTTTTGGAGAAGCCCCGACCACAGAAAACTTTGTAAGAAACATTTGTGACACAGCCTTAAAATGGCAAGCTTTCCAGTCTGCAGCAGCGCGAATTATGTCGACACTTCGCCACTTTGAACGATTAAGAAACATCCAACGCGACGTACCACAGGAGACGACTGACTAAACTATACAGACAATAACTAACGATTTCAGCAGTATTGCTATGACGGCCTCCCGGCGCAATACGTTAGCGGGTTAAAGTCCCGCACTGACTTAGGCTTTCGACGCTTCCCTCCTCGTTAAAAAAAAAAAAAACCTAGGATATTTAAATTTTAAATCAGGATGCTTGGTTGAATTGTTAAGGCTAAACTCGTTATCGGTCTATATCGTCTTACTCCTTCGAGTAGCTGCCATACAAAATGTCCTTAAAATATGTGTTCAAGGATAATGACCAATAACTTCGGAACGCCTAAAGCTACAACTTTGATATTTTGTATACTTGGTTTTTCAATAGTTGGAACTAACTATATGATTGTGAAGAAACGCCTATTAGTCGTTCGTGTAGCTACCATACAAATATCCTGTCAAAATGTCTTTACTTAAGGGGGTCGTCTAGTGTGAAGGCAGTTTTTGTATTGCTTTTTTGGGGAATTTTTTTTTTACAACCCATTAAAATAAAATAATTTATAAATTGTATATCATTTTTAGTAACATTTAAACAAACTTTGTGAATTTTTTGAAGTCATTATATACCTAGTCATATCATAAATACTGACACATGGTTTTTTGGAAATTCAAAAATAGCGGCTTGAGATATTTTCATAATTTTTTGTCAGTTTATTCAAATAACGGTAACAAATAAAAAAAAAATACATTTATTCAAAATTGCCGCCATTGGCCTTCACACACGCACGAATTCACCTTGGCCAGTCATCAATCGCAGCACGCACCTCAGATAGGGGAAAATGGGCCACTGCATCCTCTAGATCCTTTTTCAAGGACTCAATATTGGGTGACGTTTGTAGCAGACCATGCTCTCCAAAACGGACCATAGCTTGTAATCCAAAGGATTAAGGTCTGGGCTGGCGGATGGCCATTCTTCAGTGCTAATAAACTTGGGTAAATTGTTTTTCAACCAGGCCTCGGTGGTTTTGGCCTTATGAATCGGTGCAAAGTCCTGCTGGAACACCCAATGCTGGTTTTTAAATAAGGACTCGTTGAGAGGCTTTACAACACGTTCTAAAATATCTGATTGGCAGTTTCTGGCCGCAGTTTTTACACCTTTTTCGCAAAAATTAAGCTTAGTGACGCCATCATAGGACATCCCCCACCAAACCATCACTGAGGCCGGGTGGTGCCCTTTTTGAACTCGTGAAACTACCTCGGACGCTTCCTTGGAAGAGCGATCATACACTCTATCATTCTGTTTATTGAACTTTTCCTGCGGGGTAAAAATTTTCTCGTCGGTAAACAGAATTTTTTTTGAAATTCCCACCTGCGTGCTGGGCTAGTAGCACTTCCTATTTCCTTTCAACTTCAGATTGAGCAATTGTCCGGTTTGCCGTTTGTAAACCCCGAGCCTCAAGTCCATTTTTTGTGATGAGACTCATAGATATCGGTTTGATGTTCATCTCTTGAGCCAAGATTTTTTGTTTGCGGAGAGGGTTTCGTCGAAATCGTTCATGCACTGCTTTGACGGCCTGCAGCGTACGAACGGTGCGAGAACGGCCGGATCGCTGGCGGTCATTTATGTCACCGGTCTCTATGGACAATTTGCTGGCACGATACACAAAACTTCGTGAAAGATTAAGCGGTCGGAGCGTTCGAAAAATGTCAACTTTTTTCATTTCACTCTTGTATAGCCCTACGATAACGATACGATTTTCTTTATCTGTCCACTCCATGATGAATCACGAGCCAAAACTAAATTCTTTTGGCATATAAACAACACACATACCAACTGTCAAAAATGACATATTAATATTTTGGTGCGTTACGGTATTGAAGAAATACCGTTGAGTTTACAGTTGTGTCAGTATTTATGATATGACTAGGTAGAATATAGTCACCGCCCAACAGGAACACATATTTAAAAAGAGGTGCTCCATTGCAGCCATGATTCCGACCGTTCTGCTTATCTCAAATTAAAAAACCAAACGCAATTTTAAGGCTCTACGTGGAACTAAAATAAAGTAAGAATTCCAAAAAAAATTATTTTTTTTTACGCTTTACAAAAAAATTCAATTTTTCGTGTTTTTTTGAGGTCTATAGAGCTGATAAAAAGAAAACGAACGAAGCAATATTAATTATTTTAGTTCAACGTGTAGTTATATATGTATTAAAGATGCTGTGTAAATTTGAGCAGAATCAATCAAATAGTTTTTGAGATATCATGGCAGCAGTTTGAAAAAATCGTGTTTTGAGAAAAACGCGTTTGAAAGTTGTTACATATAATTTATAACAAGAAAATGACCGATTGACCTGATCGACCGACGGCTGTAACTCCTGAACGGCTTCAAATTTCGAAAAATTCTTTTACTCTCGTCTTCTATAAATGTTTTAGATGTGATTTATGAAAAAAAAATTTTTAGATCTGACACACTAGACGACCGCCTTAATTTACGAAACTCACTATAACTTTACAACTATAACTAAATAAGTTTTGAGTGAAAACAAAGTTCGAGTTTACTAGTCAGCGAAATCGTTTTGCTCCTTCTGGTACCTTCCATACAAAAAATCCTTAAGACACGTGTTCAACAATATTTTCCGATAACATTTTGAACGCTTCAAGCTACGAATTTGAAATTTTGTACACATTAATTTTTGAATGTTTTCACGGAAAAGGATGAACATGTAAGTCAGTCCTTCCTCCACCTCCCATATAAAAGTCCTTCAAAAAGTATATTTTTTTTTCCAATTCAAGATATGAAAGTAAGCACTGAATACTGTCTTTTAGTTTTGAGTAGCAATCTAATGTGACTCCATAATGGAGGACATACAACATGCACACACTTAATACTGCTTCATCCCCAGCTACAATATAAATCGGGGTTCAGTATCATCTAGAGCAGAGGTGTCCAAACTACGGCCCGCGGGCCAAACCCGGCCCGGCAGATGATTTTATCCGGCCCGCCAAAGAATGAACGCCAAGGTACCTTATACAAACTTGGGAAGAAAATTCCCCAACAGGAAGTGAAAGAATTGCGTTTCGAAACGAGAAAGGAGCACTTCTTTTCTTTTTTATTCAAGCCTATGAAATTAAATTAAGCAGAATTTATTTTATTAGGAGTTAGTTGTTTTTTCTGGTGTCAGTGAAGTGAAACTCCAACACGAAATCCCCGACTGTTGATTAATCGCCGTCCCTGAGGACATGACAATTTGGAAAGAACTTCACTGGAGAGGCCAGTTTTCATAAGATTGTGTTGGACTAGGTCCGAATTAGCTGTTTCGTCATCGGAAGGTATAGACTCGTCAGAGGGTGTATTCTAGCCAACTATCCGAAACACCCTGACAGCTGGTGGAATTGCTGAGGAAATTTCTATATAGCGACATCCCCAACCAAATTCATTATCACGAATAATGTACTTGCTAAATAGGTGCCGTGACACCTTATACTAAAACAAGGGGTTCTTGACTTCACCGGCCGGCGTCAACTCCATTTACTTACCTGCTCAAAGGGTAAATGCGCAAAAGCAGCAAAATATCTTTGAGTGAGTCTACTAATTCATGTAATTTACTGAGACTACATAGATAGAGCAGTTGATATCGGGTTTTTTTCTATTGTGTTCTGTTGCGCGTGACTCATTTGTAAATTGGTATATTTAAATTCGTATTTAATATATTACAAGTTGAAGTTGAACATGGAAGGAAAAAAAAGAAAAGTGGATGACGAGTGCCGCGTTTTTAAAGAAGAATGGGGAATCAAATACTTCTTTGTGCAATCGCAGTCAAAGAATGGCAAAGCTGTATGTATAATTTGCAATGACACTGTTGCTGTAATGAAGGAGTATAATTTACGTCGACATTATGACACAAAACATGCTTCAGTTTACTCACAATTTAAGGATGAGCAGCGTTTTGAAAAATTTGAAAAAATTAGTCGTAGTTTATCTTAGCAAAATTTATTTAGGAAGGCAAACTCAGAAAACGAAAAGTTGACATTAGCTAGCATGAAAGTTGTTTATTTGTTGGGGAAGAAATGAAAACCCTTTATGGATGGAAATATCGTTAAAGAATGCATGATGGAAGCTGATAGTGAATTATGTCCAGAAAAGTTGAAACTTTTCAAAATGATCAGTCTTTCACGTAATACTGTTTCCGTCGAATTGACGATATTGGAAATAATATTCTCCACCAGGTTACTGGGAACGCACAGAGTTTCACTAATTATTCTCTCGCGATGGATGAATCAACTGATATTAGTGACACCTCACAACTTTTAGTTTTTGTTCGTGGAGTTGACGAAGTTAATGTCACACAAGAATTAGTATCTGTTATGTTTGGCACTACCTATGTATGTGAACAAACTTTTTCGAGGATGAAGTATCTGAAAACTAAACACCAGGCAAATTTATCGGATGATCATTTGCAATCATTGCTAATAATCGGTGTTTCAGATATTAATTTTGATTAAATTTGATGAAACTCGCCAGGAAAAAAAACACGGGTCCATCATTCCCACTAATGTTTATTGTTGTATCTGTAATTTACTGTAAAAAAAAAATCAATGCTGCTTTACTTATATAATAAGGTTTTTAATTAACATATTTACTTGGCTCCCGCAAGTGGATTTAAATCCCAAAACTGGCCCTCACAGCAAAAAGATTGGACACCCCTGATCTAGAGTATTATACGATTGGCTTCAAGCCGATCGTGACTGCTTTATGTTTGTTAATACGATTTTTTTGGTAGGAAAAACAAAAACAGTGTTCCAATAAAGGTTAAATTGAAGTGTAAAGTAAAGGATAATTACATTTTTCTACGGTAACAGAAACCTCAGTTGTGCAATAAATATTTGGCCTCAACTTAGTTACATAGGTAAACCATTCTCCTGAGGTCTGTATAACAGGCGGTTGTCACAATAAATATTTAGTTGAACTACTCGTACTACTCGTAATTGTACGTGTGGACTTAATTCGATTGGCAAATAATTCTATTGCAGCAATTGATTTGTTCTCTCATTGTAGGCCGCGGTCCGAATTACGCTTTCTACACTTTTAGCGCGCTTACACTCTGTTCAAATTGTGCTCGCAACGTATACAATTTGCATGGTGGTGTAATTTTCTGGCTTACACCGCTCTCGGTTTCGATTGGTCCGAATTGAGAGTGACATAAGCGTAAAAAATATTCGAATCAAACGTAACCACGCCATTCTTTGCATTAACTAAAAAAAAATACTATTATTTTTTAATAATGACGTATTGCTATCGACCTGAAATTGAAAAAAAATTTGGTACCCTGAAATTTTGTATTTTCATGTTTTACGACTAGTACCACCAAAAAAGCAATAAAAAAAAAAATGTCCATCTGTCCGCCGTACGCAAAACCGATTGAAGGTGCGTAGCTCACAAATCCCTAAAGATATTACCTTGAAATTTTTATGAAAGATAGAAAGGGTGGGGGAGGCTATTTGGAACGTTATACACCGCACCTCAGCATTGAACACGTTTCGGACTTCAACCCCTAAAATATAAATAAACTGTTGGCCGTTTTGTATTAACTCCTTAAGCTGATGGTCTTTGTAACTAGTGCTTAAGTATAACTGTGTATATTTATTTGCCTTTTATTAAAATATAATAATAACAATATTAACTCTAATGGTGAGCAAGTTGGGCTCATTCCAACTCTCTCTCTTTCTCATGTAAATATGTATATTTGAAACGATCAAATTAAAAAGTTATTTTCATTTTGACTAGCTAAATATGACCCTAATTTGTCCTAAAAATGGTGCGGAGTTGCTGGTTTCCCATAGAAACAAAGGTTGGAGTGCAAAGGGTTAAGTTATAATAGTTCCGATCCTATCCGCCAACGTCGATGTGTGTCGGATGTACAAACTCAACACTCTCCGTTTTCCGGATCGGATCGGATCGGAACCATTATAACTGAGGCTAATTTAAAGTTAAACTTTTCGATTTGAGCTTCAATCATAAAATATGGCACCACTTCTTTAGTGGAAATATACGGACACATCTAGTCCCTATCATCGACAAGTGATTGGCATCACGGGGAGAATTGAGACTTTTGGATTAGAAAATTTGTTTCCACTCCCACGTACAATAAATTTGAATTGAGTAGTCATTTGAGAGCATTGAACTGCATTCGATGGCCGAAATTCGTGAAACGTTTCGAAATTCGAACCAAGAGTTCCTCTTGAGTCTCGAGTGTCCCTTCAATCGTGTTGTTTATCTGTTCATGCATGTCATCATAAACTTACAATGGCGACTATAAATAGTTTCGTAGGGATCAATAAATAACGAGATGTTACAACTGATGAAATCGCTTCTGTTAGTTTTCCTGTTGAATTAGTGGAAAGACTGGAAATTCGGAAAATATTCGCAAAATCTAAATTTGTTGCGTACGCATACGTAGCGCCATATTTCTTAGTGGTTACGTGCACTAGGACCTGTATGCGACCATTAAAACGTTTATCATCAAATCATGAACCATTTAGAGTCGAAGGTTTCATAGAACCTGTGAGCACACTCGACTTATAGAGCAGTAACGAAGCGCTATTGTAATGATAAGTGATGTCCTTAGGTGAAGCAGTCGGAACATGTTTACTAAGTACTAGGGATTCCTGTGAGCTACTACAATCAGAGCCCATTAAATCAAATGCTTGGTTTGACCAAAGTGTGCTCCTATGTACTCATGATTCATGTTTGGTTTGCACAACAACTAACAGTAAGAAAATAATACGACAGCAGGTAATTGCGAGTATGCGATGCTAAATAAATAAACGCCTAATTGCTTTTATTGTATTCAGAACATTTTGTTAGAAGTACTCGTATCTAGAGCTGAAATAATATTAATTGTAGTATCTTCAACCATTTAAGGGTGGAGCTTTAGGGTAAGAAACAACAAAAACAAATTTTACTTTATTATTTTAATAATAAAGTATTGTTATCGATTTTTTTTAAAAAAAATTTGCTACCCTGAAATTTTTTTTTACACGTTTTATTACTAATAAACACCAAAAAAGCAAAAAAAAAATTTTTCAGCCCGTCTGTGCGCCGTACGCCCGCGTCGTACGGTGGGGCGTTTGCACGATCTAGCTGGCCAAAATTATTTATATTATCAATTCATCTTAAAATAAGGTATTATTTAGTTATTATTCAGTAATAATAATATTGGAACATATTTTCCGGAAAAATAAATTTGGTGAAAAATGAATATATATTATAATTTTTTTTGTGAATGTTTTCACATCACATTTTTAACTGAAAATACTATTATATAATAGTTTTCCAGGTAAGATACCATTCGATATTTATTTTTTATAACGTTTTGGACTCGAGTGACATTTGTTCAAGGCCTTTACCAAGGATTGAGTCCTTTATCCTTGCTAAAGGAATATTCAAAATACAAACATTTCGAATTTCCGTTATCAATATAAACTGTTATAAAATCTCGCTTGGCAGATATTGGCAGAAAATTTTTGTGACTACTTAAGAATGAATATTTGACCTTCATATTGTCATATAAATTTTGACGGAGTCGTGCGGAGTTATATAACTTTTTCAATTTTGAAAATGTAACTTTTCCAAAAAATAGATCTCAAATAATACCAAAATTTAAAACTCTCTAGTTCAAAAACCATATATTCTTCAAAAACCATAAATGGTAAAAATCAAGTACATACCTGCTACTTAAATACCCATTTTTAAAAATTTCTTAATTTTCCTTTAAAATCACGAAAAAGTTATGTGATCACAGTTAGTTTTTAAGATAGATTTTTCCGTTACAAATGATCATTTACGAATGGCTTTTTTGAGCTGAGCCTATGGCTTTTATAGTAAATTCAGGTAAAAAAAACCTTCCTGAAACTCCCTAATTGGTTAAGATAATTCGGCTATAAAATGCTGGTTAACATTTGCATGTTTGAAAAACCGAATTTTGGCCAGCTAGATCGGGCAAACGCCCACTGTGCGCGCCGTACGCCACCCGACCGCCGTACGCCGCCCGTACGCTGTAAGCAAACTCATTTGAGGAATTATAGTTCCCAAGCCCTATGAGCTATTAAATTGATTTTGTTTTTATGAATAGACATGGTAGACCCTTGAAGCTAGAATTTTTTGAGGGGTGAGAGGGAAGGTGGAGGAAGTGTTTCAGACGAAAAATTTTTGTTTCTAGATCTCAACAACCGCTCGTGGTAGAAGGCTGGAACTTGGAATTTCTATAGAGCTTTGATAGTGGACTCATTTGCAAAAAAATTGATGATATGGATGAAGAGGTGTGGAAGTGGAGGTGGAAATAATGCGTCCGAAAGGCGTGGAGATCGACATATTCTAAAATCCATATCTCCTAAGCCGTTAAAGGGAAGTAATTAAAACTTAACAAATATCTGTAGTTATACTCGGAGAGTAGATTGAAAAAAAAACTTTGGGTGGGGTAGAGGCGCACGGGGGTGGGGGGTGAAAAACTTAACATAACGATATCTCACAAACCAATTGCACCAGAAAAACAAAATTTGGTTCGAGTATAAGGCTTAATAACAGATTATCCAAAGTAAAATTTTTGAAGGGGGAAGGGGAGCATAGAAGTGGAGGGGATAAATTTTCTTCAAAAATAACACGTTTCATATCTCAATAACAGTGTAAGATAGATGCTTAAAATTTTTACCAGAAGTAGCGCTAATTGAACCCTAATAGAGCAAAAAAATTGTGGATGAGGGTGTAGAGGGTGAGAGTTGAGATGCTTATATTTTAAGAACCTGTAATGATAGAAAGCTGAAACTTGGTATTTAGATAGAGCTATAGTAATGGCATGTTGAAAAAATAATTTTTTTTTAGGGTTAGTATGGTACGGAGGTGGGGGTGTTTTTCCTAACTTTTAAACGGCTTATGCTAGAAAGTTGAAACTCGGTACGTATATATAAAGCAACTTGAAAAGTAAATATGATAAAAAAAAAATCGGAAGGGAGGGCAAAAAACATTATCAGTAAAAATAAAATGCATATATTTTCACGATTTTCGTCATATTTACTAGGTCTTTCGAAATATTGAATTCAGTTTTATTCTACGGATTCTTCATATGAATACGTAGAAAGTGTTTTCAAGATTTTTTGAAAGCCGACCCCTAAGGGGGTGTAAAGTGGTTGTATACTTTTTCATAAATTCCACCATATCTCTTAGGTCTGATCAGATATCGAATATCTTTTCACTTTTACAGGTTTGCTTAATAATCACCTATTTTTAAGTTTTTTTCTTTTTCAACCTCTAGACCGCATCCCGGAATATGACCCAATTATATAATTCATATATTACACTCTATTCTAATCGTTTCCCAAACTTTTTGTTAGGTTTTCAGTCAAAATTTATTTTTTCCCTGATAATACAAGACCGAAATATTGACTTATTGTTAGACTGAGTCAAATTTTAAGTGCCGTGGTATGATTGGGGAGGTGTAGAGGTTGAGGGTGGACGAGGGCCAAAAGGAAAAAGTTTCGATGTTTATATCTTAAGAACCTATTATAACGACATAAAGCTGAAACTTAATATTTAGATTGATCTATACCGCCGTCCTAAGCTAAAAAGCAGTAACTGTAATTTTTGGCTACTTGGAGTTGATGGACCTTACTTTTGAACAAATTCATTGAATAGTTTTATAAAAAGTACATCATGACCTATGAATAACTATGAAAGTATTAGTCTAGCATTGAATAGTGGCACAGCCCAAAGAAGATAAAGAGTGTTTTTCTCAATATCGTAGTTAAGTGACTTACACTTGTAGTGGCATCCCATTCGGAAAATAGGCAAGCGCTTCTCTAGTTAGCAAGTATGAAGCGTTCCCTTCGCGTTGCCCTAGGTAGCGTTATTGAAGCAGTTTAAGAGACTTTGTAGGACAAGTATAAGATGCTCCTTTGGCGCTGGCTGGAAGCACGTTCGAAAAAAAACGATCCTAATTTGTTTAAGTACAATAGAATTTCCATGCTGTGGATATTTTTACAAAGTGAACACGTGCATTTTAAAGTGAAGCCGAAAATTTAAAAGTGTTGTAAAGAAAGCGCAGCGGCAGATTTTGAAAAGGCCATGCGAGCTGGTTTTCGGATTGCGAAAAACCGCCAGTACAAATAAAACTACAAACTAAAAAAAAGGAACTTATTAATGTAATTTTTTATATATTTTACTGTATTATTTATAATACAGTATTGTTATCGATTTTTAAAAAAAAAAAATTTGCTGCCCTCAAATTTTTTTTGTCCACGTTTCATGACTATTAAACGCGAAAAAAGCAATAAAAATTTTCACTCCGTCTGTACGCCGTACCCCGTACGCCGTACCCCGTACGCCGTACGCCGTACGTCGACCGCCCCAAAATCTTTGAAGGCTCGTAGCTCTCAAACCAGTGGAGCAATTAAATTAAATCTAAGAATAGACTTGGTGGACCCCTTGAATTGACATTATTTTCAGGGGAGGAGGTGTAAGGGGGAATGCGGGGTAAGCGTTTTAGACGAAAAATTTAGGTTTCTAGATCTCAGGAACCGCTTGTGTTAGGAGGCTGAAACTTAGAATTTCTATAGAGCTTTGATAATGGACCCATTTGCAAAAAAAAACAGATATGGGTGAAGGGGTGTGGGAGTGGAGGGGGAAGCAATGCGTTCTAAACGCAAAAAATTCGAGATCGACACATTCTAAAATCCATATCTCCTAAACCGTTAATAGCAAGCAATTAAAACTTAACAAATATCTGTAGTTATACTAGGAGAGTAGATTGAAACAAAATTTTTTGGTAGGGGTAGTGACGTACGGGGGTGGGGGTGGAAATACTTAACATTACAATTCAGTTTGGATACA
Organism: Beris chalybata; assembly: GCA_949128065.1. NCBI lineage: Eukaryota > Metazoa > Arthropoda > Insecta > Diptera > Stratiomyidae > Beris > Beris chalybata. The sequence goes on from OX421895.1 coordinate 96,735,646, forward strand.
AAGCTTGATAAATAAAGATTGCTCAAAGTAAAATCTTTGAAGGGGGCGGGGGAGTACGTAAGTGAAGGGGATAAATTTTTTTCAAAAATAACACGTTTCATATCTCAATAACAGTGTGAGATGGTTGCTTCAAATTTTTACCAGAAGTAGGCCTAATAGAACCCTAGTAGGGAATAAAAGTTTGGGGGTGTGGGTGTAGAGGGTGAGGGTGGGGAAGGGTGAGAAAGAAAAAGTTCCGATGCCTATATCTTAAGAATCTATAATGATAGGAAGCTGAAACTTGGTATTTAGATAGAGCTATAGTAGTGGCATGGTTGAAAAATAAAATTTTTTTTAGGGGTAGTATGGTACGGTGGTGGGGGGTGTTTTTCCTAACTTCAGAACGGCTTATGCTAAGAAGTTGAAATTCGGTACGTATATGTAAATTAACTAGAATAGTAATTCTGATAAAAAAAAATTTGAATATTCATTGGCGTTCAGAAGGGGGGGGGCAAAAAAAAATATCGGTTAGTATAAAATGCATATATTTTCACGATTTTCGTCATATCTACTAGGTCTTTCGAAATATTGAGTTCATTTTTTTTCTGCGGATTCTTCATGTGAATACCTAGAAAGTGTTTTCAAGATTTTTTGAAATTCGACCCTTAGAAGGTGTAAACTGGTTGTATACTTTTTCATGAATTCCACCATGTTTCTCAGGTCTGATCAGATATCGAATATCTTTTCACTTCCTCAGGTTTGTTTAATAATCACCTATTTTTAAGTTTTGTTTTTTTCAACCTCTAGACCGCATCCCGGAATATGACCCAATTATTTAATTCATATGTTACACCCTTTCCTAACCGCTTCCCGAACTTTTTGTTAGGTTTTCAGTCACATAGTAACATACACCGCATCCCCGAATTGAACGCTTTCTGAACTTCTGGCGGAAAAATAATACAGTTGCGCCCAGACTGTTGGCAGATTTTTTTCAACAGATTGGTTTGTTTTTATATTGAATAAATATATTATTTTAGAATTATTTTAAATATTTTTTTAACTTACCTACGCAGAATGAAAATTCTATTGTACCTACTTAAACAATAGAAAATATAATTCCAAACGTGCTTCCATAGTGCTACTAAGGCCAGCGCCAAGGAAGCCTTACAAACTAATACTTAGTATGCTTCAATAACGCTACCTAGGGTAAAGTTAAGCGAGCGCTTCACAATTGCAACCTAGGGAGCGTTTTAATATTTCCCGAATGGAACAAAACTTTCATAGAGCTCATTTGGATTGATAAATTGCCGGAGCTCAAATATGAACTTGCTTCCGGTAAGCTGCCCGAAAAACAGGAACGAAGCGCTGGCCGCTAATGACACAGAATAGGCATGGCAACAGAAGGGATCCAAGCTTCCAAAGAAGCGCACTAGTAGTGTAATGGAAGCGCTCCATTTCCTAATGGGATTTTGGAAAAATATAAAGGAATTTGTTGGTAGTATGGTACGTTCTAACTTTAGAACGGCTTATGCTAGAAAGTTGAAACTCCGTATGTACCTTTATGTAAATGAACTAGAAAAAAAAATTCTAATTTCACGACATTTGAATATTCATTGGCATTCGGAAGGGGACAAAAAAAAAATGATTAGCGAAAATAGAGTGCACATATTTTCACGATTTTCGTCATATCTACTAGGTCTTCCCAAATATTGGACTGGTTTTTATATTACGGATTCTTCATATGAATACCTAAAAAGTGTTTTCAAGTTTTTTTTGAAATTGGATCCCTAAGCCCCTTAGGACAAGTGGTTGTATACTTTTTCATGAATTCTGCCATATCTCTGAGGTCTGATCAGTAGCCCGTTTCTGTAACTCTCGCTTCAACAAATTTCTCGATAATGTGCGAGAAAAAGAATTTCTCACGGCAGACTGTTTCTGTAAAACAATAAAAATGAGACACTTGTCAAAATAACATTTGAATGGAAAACGACTGGAAATGTGAGAGAAACTGTTTCTGTATGATAGACAAATGAGAAATGTTTCATTATTCGGAGAGAAGCCTTTCGCCACAAAAGTGAGCGGTGACAAAACAAAAACTATGTAAAAAACGAAAAATATAAAAAAAAAATAAAAATATAATGGCAGGAAATAAGGAGAATGTGAACAAGGTAAGGGGATAAAATTGAAGTGTGAGAAATATATTAATTTTTGTAACATTTCAGCGCGTTATTTCGGGACGAATAACGAAACAACAGAAGAACATTTTGGTGGACTTTATGAAGGAAAATATGATATTCGCAAGAGGGCAGTTCGCCGGTATGAATTCGAATGCTGACGCTATTGAAAAGTGGAAAGATTTATCAGTGCTACTGAATTCATCTGGTGGTGGCACTAAAACTGTAGAGCAGTGGAAAAAGGTAATTTTTTTAAGAACCATATTAAGGACTTTGTGTTTTCTAACATTTCGATAATATTTGCAGACTTGGCAAGATATAAGGACAACAACGAAAAAGGCCTACCTCGCTAGAAAAAAATTTGCGGAAAGAACTGGCGGAGGTAGTTGGGCCGATAAAGACGCACCGCGAGCGCTTTCGGCAATCGAAGAAATTGTATGTGCCATAATGACGCACGACTCCTTGGATGGAGATGGAATAACTCCAAAAGGCGGAGTTTCAGATATGGTAAAGATTTCGCATTTTTTTAAACAAATAGTATGACCACGTTATTGTATGTATGTATGTTGCATTTTTCAGAATAACGAAATAGTTATCCCCCCGCCGGAAGGAGAAATCAGTGAAGTGGTGAACTTAGTTTCACCTTCACCCTTACCACAAAATCGCCGTTCAAACCAGTTGAGGAATCGTGCAGAAAGATATAGAGGAACCCGCCTATCATCATTATATGTAAATGCACAGCAAAATGCGGAAAAAATGCAAAAAGAAAGTTTAGCACTGTTCAAGAAGCTTCAGTCGACTTCTGAAGAAAATGGAAGTAAGCTCGACAAGTTATTGGATGCTTTCGCAGTAACGAACAGATTGCTGTCAGAAATTAATGACAATATAAAGCAACTTGTGAAGAAGTGACTTGATGTTAAAAATTTATATTAGTATGCATAGGATGCAAGTTAATTTTTAATTTTATTTACAATTTTTTATTTTATTCTTACACGGCCTGAATGAATAACTGTAATTTAGTTAATGAATCAATTATTTAAATAAAGTTGTTCTTTGATCCCTCAGGCGTTCCGCTGTTCTTAAATGGCTTGAGCTTGCTGATAGCTCGCTGGGTTCGCCAGTATTAAAAATCTCCGTCAAGCCCGGTTCTTCCATTTCTTCGTCAATAATGCCATGATGACGCCTGAAGTTATGTAGAACACAACATGCATTAATAATGCTTCCAGCAGATTGTGGTGATGTGTTCAATCCAACTTTTAAGCACCGGAACACGTTTTTTAAGACCCCATTTAATCGTTCCACGGGGTTTCTTGCTTTAGCAAATGAATGAATGAAGTTGAACTTTCTCTCAGCTTCAGTACCGGACCTATTAAATGGAGTCATAATCCATGGTCTCAATGGGTAACCAGAGTCGCCCAGCAGCCAGGACTCTTCTCTGGTATCTTCATAACGAGCTTGTAGTACTCCACTAATTTTCGAGGCTTCAAATATATACGAATCATGAGTGGCTCCGGCGAATCGTGCCAAGACCCCAAAGATGCGAAGATTATAATCACATATCTGAAATGAGAAAGAATGGTTTTGAATTTTTGTCATAAAGTGGCGTTAAGGCTCATCCAATGTAGACAACATTGATATTACCAATTGAACATTTTTGGAGTGGTAATGCTTTCTGTTTTGATAGCAATGCTCAATTTCTGGGCTTGGTCGTTTGATTTTAACGTGAGTGCAATCTATTGCACCAATAACGCCCGGAAATCCTGTTTCTTCGAAAAACCTGTAATCAGCGATTATTGGTGAGAGTGATTCAGTTTCATCGCAGCCTCATTTGTTATACTTACACCCTTTTAATTGCATTATATTCACTAATGCCGGGAAACCTAATCCACTTGGACATCAGCTTGTCCTGTAAGATTGCGGCAACTTCGTTTACTGCCCGGCATATCATGGATTTACTCAAGGCAACTACAAAATCTTGCCCTATGTCCCTATAATAGGAACCAGTGGCAAAATAGTGTAGAGCAGCGCAAACTCTTAGTGAAACACTAACATGAGTTCCTCTTATGCCTTGCGACATGTAAGGGTTGAGTTCTTCAATTAAAAGCAACGCCGTGGACCGATTAAACCGATAGAGCTCATTAAAACGCACTTCCGGAATATCAAACGGATATGTATTGTCCCGCAAGTTCCTGCGATGAACTCGGAGCATATTTCTGCGGTCACTTTCATCAGCCAAAATTAAAAAATTATACGAAAACATTCTCAAATATCAACACAAAACAATTTTCATTTTATCTACAATATTTTTTGATAGCTGACAACAGCGAGCAGCTGATTTTTTCCATTCGCATTCCAGTGGAAAATGAGTCGCGAATGTTCTCTTCTCACATTGTGTTACAGAAACGCGATACATTCCAATGTGAGACGAGAACGTTTAATTCTCATATTTTTCTCATTTGATAATTTTCTCATTAAAAATACAGAAACGGGCTACAGATATCGAAAATCTTTTCACTTCCACGGGCTTGTTTAATAATCACATATTTTCAAGCCTTTCCTTTTTTCAACCCCTAGACCGCATCCCGGAATATGACCCAATTAACTAATTCATATGTTATTTGCAGCGGCGAAGTATTCTAGCACGACCCTATTCCTACTGCTTTCCAACCTTTTTGTCAAGTTTTCAGTCACTTATAGCAACCTACTCCGCATCTCAGAATTGAACGTGGTCCGAACTTCTATTTGTATTTGCTATTTGGATGAAAATGGTATCTTTGCTTGTCCTTTGCATAGCCACAAAGAATGTGGAAACGCGACTCTTCTATGGTTAGTATAATAATTTAATTAAGACAATGTCTGAGATAAGTGCACCGAAATTCACGTTTGTAGTGATTTCAGAAATACGACTAAGACTTTACAGGAATTTACTGTACACATCCTGGTAAATCCTTGAACACACGACAACTTATAGAATTTGTGGTCGACTAATTAGTTTACATTTTCGAATTTAATGCTCATCTTAATATATCGCCTGCAGAAGGGTCTGACATGTTAGTCCATGAAGCATGTCATTAAGATGTATGAACATTATACTAGACACGTATGTACTATGTGTATAAAGCTCGAAACCTTGCGGCTTTTATTGAATTATCTAATCCTTTAGGTACACATCAGAGTGTTGGTGGCCACATAAATTGTGTTATCCTCAAGGCAATCGGAAGATTTATAGAGCTCGGTCACTGAAAGCTAATTAAATGCCAAATTATTTTGATTTACTTAGTATCTGCGATGGAAGCCACTCCATTACTTTTAGAGCGTGAAAGAATGTAAATCATTTTACTTGTTAAAAGATGAAAATGGAGGGTGAAGGACATGCGACGACATCGCAGGGTCCTCGCTAAGGGAATTTATTGATAAAAAAGTTTTAAATTTCAAAATGTGTTTTGTATTTTCGTACGTTTGTTGCAATACTGGTGACAGCGCAGTTGTCGCGATGGCCTGCTCTTAGGCAGCTACATACATATATCGCCTAGTTATGAAGAGCTGTAGTGCACCCTACAATATCGAACATGCAATATAAATTGCATTTATAAAAATATATAAAAATGTATTAAAACAATTTTTGATACGACCTGTACAATATCACGCACACTAACAAAACAAATGAATTGTATACAGCACTGAATTATATCATATTGGCAGGTACATAACATTTCACTAGAGAGTGATCCCTACTCTTATTTTTCCTTGTATTAGCAAAATTGTGTATATATGAATTTATGTATTTAGTATATTTAGAGTAAATGTAGTTTTAATAAAATTTGTACTCGGTCACTTGGTCGAGAACTTCAGCAGAGACAACGTCGTTCAATTATCTACCTGGCTAACAATTAGAGTCCTAATACTTTGGGACTCCTACAGTGGTGATCCCCGCACGAGCAGAAGCAACCGAACGGTAATTTTTATTCAAAACTAAGCACAAGTTCAGTACTTGCCAACAAAATATAACAATCACGAAATTGATCGGAAATTTTTTTTCGGTGTTGACGAACGGTTACACGGAACATCACAAAAAAACGACGACGATCGACCACCAAGCAAATAAGAAAAAAGACATCCCAGCGCCGGCCAAAATATCAAAAAAAATTGATCAACGGAAGCAGCATCACTAACCTTCAATATATTAAGCCATTCTTTTGCGGCACATCAAGGATTTCGAAGCGAGCTACAAAATCGATCAACCGAAGCAGCATCACGATGCAGCAACATTTTTCGAGCAATTTTTGCCGGCCGACCTTCAACAAAAATTTACACAACATTACGGCGATTACTCTGCAACAAAGCTACTAATTACAACAGAATCTTCGATTCGCAGCATCGATAACTACCAGGAAAACTACGAAATCAACGTAAATACACGCTACTACTCAACGAATAGAAAAATCATTTGATTCCGATAAAAAAACTCATGTAAGTACCTCCAATTTTTTATAATCAGTGCATATAAATATTTAACATATTCAATTTTCAAAATTACAACATAATATTGTGCGTCAAAACATTTTTATATCTTTTGTGATTTTTCCACAAAATAGTTTAGTTTGCGAATTTTGTTACTATAAAATGAATATCATAACACGCGCCACAAGATAATCAAAATTACCGTAACTCTAATGCTTGCGGTAAACAAATTTTATACCGAAAACCGTACAGCCAAAGCATAACGGATAATTCAGTTCGCCGTTAATAACGGCTCATATTTTTCTTTTCTTTTTGTTCAATTTCACCAAATATAACAGTGTATTAAAAATTCACAGTGTTCTACTCGTTCCTTTTATTTAAAAGTTCCGAATATCTGTATAGTAATACACGATCGCAGCATATTTTGCTTGTTTTTAAAAAAAAGTTTTCGAAATCTCAGAATACTCCTTCTTATTATTATTTTCATCTTAATCTCATACTATGGGAAACCAGGATGAAGAGGATACACAGCCAAAAAATAACGAGTTAAGTCCTATGCACGTTCGCCTACCCACCTTCTGGCCTAATAGCCTTACGACATGGTTCATCCAAGTCGAATCACAGTTTGCGATCAGCAGAATAAGCGTCGACGCTTCTAAATATAATTACGTCGTATCAGCCTTACCACAGGACGTGGCAGAATCGCTCACTGACATCCTAGAAAAACCCCCATAGGAGGATATGTATCTTTACTTAAAAAAAAACAATCATAGATCGCCACTCACTCAGCATAGAATCAAGAATAAAAAAATTGATCTCTGTTGAAGAAATTGGCGATAAAAAACCATCCGAATTTTTCCGTACCATGAAATCACTCGCGGGAAATTCAGGGACAGTTGGCGATGAATTGTTAAAATAAAGTTCAGCATAACCACAGACGCATCTGACAACGCCGTCGGTGCTGTACTACAACAATATCACAACAAACAATGTCAGCCCTTAGCATTTTTTTCGCGGAAACTTTCGCCCGCTGAAAAGAATTATTCAACTTTCGTGATCTTCTGGCTATATTCCTAGCTATAAAACATTTCAAATACTTCGTTGAAGGAAGATCATTTGTTGTATACTCAGATCATAAGCCACTAGTATACGCTATCAAATCAAAAACCGATAGAAGTCCTAGACAGACGAGACATCTGGAATATATCGCTCAATTTACAACGGATATATGTCATGTTAAAGGAAAGGACAATATCGTTGCCGATTGTCTTTCGAGAATAAACACAGATATTTCTTCGATAAACCTGCAGTTAGATCATTCCACTTTCGTCAAACACCAATCATCTGACACAGATCTGCAGAGATTGCTCAAAGATCCGAAACGACAAGACTTGCTAGTCAAAATGGAACAAGTGCCTACCCCACTATCTGATGATAAACTCTGGTGCGAAACGAGTACTGGTAAGCCACGACCATTCGTTCCACAAGCACTTAGAAAACATGTTTTTCATAAACTTCATTCCCTGTCACACCCAGGCATAAAGGCCACAAGAAAGCTAATTACAACTCGCTATTTTTGGACAAACATGTCCAAAGATATCAACCATTGGACACAGTCATGCATTCCATGCCAAAAAGCGAAAATTATCAGACATACAAAATCAGTACCCGGAAAATTCGAAACTCCTGCTGGTAGATTTGACCACATTCATATGGACCTAGTCGGTCCGCTTCCCCCATCGGATGGAAATTCCTACATCCTAACTATCATTGATCGCTTCACCCGATGGCCTGAAGCATTTCCTATACCGAATATGTCAGCCGAAACTGTCGCGAAAACCTTCGTAACGCAGTACATTTCACGGTTCGGTGTCCCTGTTACACTCACAACTGATCAAGGTTCGCAATTTGAATCTAAGATATTCCGTGAACTATCAAATCTAATCGGAACAAATAAAATGAGAACCACTGCTTACCACCCACAGTCCAACGGGATGGTAGAACGTCTGCACAGACAAATCAAAGCATCACTCATGGCAAGGTGTAACACTATACACTGGAGTAGTGAACTACCAATGGTAATGCTTGGCTTAAGAGTAGCCGTCAAAGAAGACCTAAAATGCTCCCCATCCGAATTGGTATATGGGCAAGCTCTTAGAATCCCTGGCGAATTTTTTGCAAATTCCAATTCAACAATCGACACGGAAAATTTCATAGAAAGACTACGAAACCATATGAGAAATATCAAAACAACGGAGCCACGATCGTGCAGCAGCCCCAATGAATTTACCCCAAAGTCACTAGATACGTGCACTCACGTATTCATTAGGGTTGATAAAGTTAAACCACCTCTCCACCCACCTTACGAAGGACCTTTCCCAGTAATCAGAAGATTTCGAAAACATTTCGTGATAAACATTAACGGTCGTAATAAGTCAATTTCAATTGACCGATTGAAACCTACATTCGGAATAGCAACAGCTAGTACGATCAAAACAGAAGAACATAAAGATAAAGAAATAAAAAAAGTAAAATTTCAAAATCAACCTGTCAATACAACGTTTCAAAAATAATTATTTTTATTTTTATTTTTTTTTTTCCTTTTGAATTATATAATAATAACATAATCCGTAACCGTTTCACTAGAAAGGGGGTACTGTAGTGCACCCTACAATATCGAACATGCAATATAAATTGCATTTATAAAAATATATAAAAATGTATTAAAACAATTTTTGATACGACCTGTACAATATCACGCACACTAACAAAACAAATGAATTGTATACAGCACTGAATTATATCATATTGGCAGGTACATAACATTTCACTAGAGAGTGATCCCTACTCTTATTTTTCCTTGTATTAGCAAAATTGTGTATATATGAATTTATGTATTTAGTATATTTAGAGTAAATGTAGTTTTAATAAAATTTGTACTCGGTCACTTGGTCGAGAACTTCAGCAGAGACAACGTCGTTTAAATTATCTACCTGGCTAACAATTAGAGTCCTAATACTTTGGGACTCCTACAGAGCCAACTAAGGATCATATATTTTTTTTAAATTTACCAGTAGCCACAGTACAGTGTGGCCCGAGAACTCTAACTTGATGTTTTTGCTATATCTTAAAATGGAACGACATAATTTCATAATTTTTGTTAAATGTTTATTTGGACTTTAAAGATTTTTTAATTTCTTTTTGGAGATGATAGCGCTCAACTAAGAGCCGCCACTGGTGATGACCGTTGGAGCTCTTTTACCGCATTTTTAATCGTTTTGGCGAAGTTCTCCCACTAATTGTTTTCACAATTTTGTGATGTTCAAGGAGAGTGTACAATTTTTGTGGAAGTTTTTACGAATTACTTAGGTCTGATGAGATGCTGAATTGTTTTTTACATTAACGGGTTTTTATTTTTCAGAATTTGTTCTCAGGCTCAGGGCAAAGAAAGTGTATAGATTTTGAATAAACGGAAATATTTTGTTTTTTGTATGCAGCATTCTGCTGCCGACTCTCCAATAAAATTTAAAGAATGTGCTGTACAGACTACGTCAATGGCAAGACTGTTTTTAGATTTAATGCGCGCTTTGAGGCCACTGAATATAAACAACATATTAGTGGTATTACCATAAGATTGTTCTCTACAATCCTCAAAATTAATATCTAAATCAGAGAATAGCTTTTAAATACAATCTTCCATTTCATTGTTCTTGTGGCTAGTATTTTCTAAAAATTTTAAAACATTACATCAATAAAAATTATCGCCCCAGAATAGCGTGTGCCCCAGGGCTATTGCCTATTTAGCCCTGTGGTTAGTGTGGCCCTGAACAGGCTATTACAATATTTGAGCCCTTATGTTTTATTGTAATTTTAAAAAAAAGGTAAATAAATCAAAAATCAATCTGGACGCAAATTTATTTCTGGGTAAACGGTGCGTTTCATGCTGAGATACTGTGTAAGTTATTATACGACTAACGAGTAACCAGGAAGCAATTTGGAATGGTTTTTTTTTGGGGCTTTTTCGCATAGTGTGATCACGGACCCATTGGCGAAACGACCACCTACCTTATCTTAAATCATATAGTAACCTAAACTACGTTCCAGCATAAATCGCGTACTGGACTTCTATCCAAAAAATAGTAAAGTTGCTACTAAGCCACCCAGACTACTGAGAAGATTGGTACAACAATAGTACGGATATATGTTTAATGCAACCATACAATATTTTTACGAATTATACAACACGATTCCATTTGAATCACTGTTGTATTGAAACTGGAGAAGAAAATTTTGAAAAAAATGATTCCACGGCCAGTCTTGAAACTTATTTGTCGCACTGTGTACCTATATAACTTCTATGCGCAGTTCTCTATTTTGTTATACGCCACGCACCTCGGCGGTAGGTGCGGACGTCCCTAGTGGGGATTCTGTACTTTTACAGGATCTTAGAAGTTATTTTTAAATGAAAAAAACAAGAGATCGTTTTGTTTGTTTCTTTTCGGGGGCTGGCTACGCGCGAATCGACTATTTAATTCAACTGGCTAATTTCAACTGCCGATTGATGGTTCGATTCATTCCATCGAACCTCGCATCCGGCTGCTGACCGATTTGGATTTTCTCACGACATTGCACTTTTGCTGAAATTTCCATGCCGATTCCACACGCGCGGTCAATTGACCTCATAGGTCATTATGCTACATGTGTGGTATCGGCATTTCACTCGGTTCAATAAATTGTCGCACGCGCGATCAAAGTATATTGCCAAGCAACGTGTTGTTGTTGTTGCAAACTTATGTGGGATCGCGTTACGTTCCATATGGGCCCAGTATGACCGTCGGCGAGAACGAATACGATCCCCTATTCACTTGAGGTAGGTCGTGATATTTGTTATTGGACTCCCTTGCTTGTGATGCATAGGAATTGGTCCAACAACAAAAGTTGTGTTTACAACATTCCTTCCCCCTTAAAAAAAAAATTTCTAATGTTAGAAATTTTGTAACGATGTCAGATTAATTTTGGAAAATAGAAATTTTTTTGCAATGTCGTGAGAATACGAATGCGGTTTACAATATGCATACATATTTCTGTATAGTTTTGATTGCAATTTTTGATTTTTGGCGTGAGTAGGAAGCCCCGTTTTGTTTTATTATTCAACCCAAATTTTTTTTTTTTTTTTTTTATATATATATAGGCATTATTACATATTTTGTTTTTCTTATTAATAATTGTATTGTATGGTTAGTGTAGCATAATATATGTAAGTGTTTAATATTAAATTACAGTTTATGTAGTCCTATATTTATATATCTTGTATTTTAAGTTTGCTAGGTATGTATATAAAATGAATATGGGTGTAGTTATATATATATATATAGTTTGCTAGGTATGTATATAAAATGAATATGGGTGTAGTTATATCTTATAATCTTATCTAATTTTATTCAATATAAATATTTTTGATGAAATATATTTAAAAAAATAATTTGTTATTAATTTTTCAAAGATAGTATTACGTGTAGTCTATATAATGTATGAATTTACTTTGTCCAAGACTTTTCAAATTAATTTATTTTAGTTTCTCCCTTTTAAATATTGATATGAGTATCTTCACTTATTTCTAGTAGTAATTTCATATTTTTAGTATTTTTGTGTGTATTTTAGTGATTTGGGCTCTTGGATAATTGTTTGTGGGTGACCGGTTTTTTCTTGTGGTAACCTATACGCTAAACGCCTAAACGGATTGGGAGCTAATGAATTCAATTCCTCTGAAAATGTTAGGTTTCTGGGGTCCATCTATGTTATGTATGTTTTCTATAATCAAACATTAAGTAATATTTGGATTATCACATATCTAATGAATTGAGAAATCGTCTGATAGCTCTAGAGAGTTTTGACCATAATTGTGGCTAGTTACGTGAGTGCGATAATGCAAGAATGTGCTATAAAGGTTATTATATTGTTTATTGATTATCCCAGGTTGATAAGGAGGTCTTTGATACCTTCCATATCCACTCTGTTTCGAAAGAGTGCTCCCGATGGGTTCAATATTTATTTTTATTAGTTAACTTTATAAGGTCATTACTACCTACTTGCCTTTTTTTCAGTGGGTCTGGGTGATAAGGAGGTCTTTCTAACCAATCTTATCCGCCTATTCCGTAGAAGGCGTCCCATTGAATATAGAATTTATCTATGTATGTTTAATATTTGTTTCATATTGTCTTTAGTCAATGGATAATTTAAGGTTATCATTGTAACTCCTTCTTTGTTTTTGAGGAGGACTTGGTCGTCCAATACGAAAATATTTTCTTTCGCACGTTTATCAAAGTAACTTTTTGATTTCTATTTTCTGTCGATTAAATTTTGTTTCGAGATGAGTTTTGGAGTCTAGCTTTGAGTTTGTTTACATATTAGTCGTAATTGTAACATATTTCTGGTAGTTTCTTCAAAGTCGACGGGATTTTAGACTTAAATTTGTAGAGGAATTTATGAGAAGCGAAGCTGGTACTTGAATGTGAACAGTGTTTATGGGTTTATGAAACAGTGTTTATGGGCCACGTATCCCAGAATAATTTACCTACTGTTCGGTGACTTCTTCCAAGTGTAGCGTTTGTTTGGGGATAATAGGAACACATTCGATGTTATTCGGTTCTGGCGAATAATGGTTTGAGCAAGCCATGCGCTCATCTTCTTTAAGGGCGAAAATAATGGCCTCTTTCACAGTACCTTTTGAAGCAGCCTTCACTAGAAGTCGCAGTTGTTCATTTTTCAAACCGTCCTCGAATGAACGTTTAGCTTGCGCTTCGTTTTCGACCACGAGGAAATTTTGAATAATCTTCTCATCAATGGATTGTTTTGTGACATCATTTAATAGGGACAGAATTTTGTTTATTCTGTTAGAATAGTCTCTAACACACTCATCACGTCTCTGTTTCACGTCATTGAGTTCCCCTTGAAGAGATATTCTGGACCGACTATCCAGGAAATTTTTGTGCGGTAGGTCTAGGAGTACTTCCCATGATTCTACTGAGTTGTATTTAACAAGCTCATAAGCTTTTCCAGTAAGCTTGGCCTTAATAAGCGTTAAGAACACAGTCCTTTTGGCTGCGGTAATGCTGTCCGCTTGAAAGAGGGAGCAGCATGTTATAAACCTATGAAGACTGTCAGAGCTCCCGTCGTATTCGGGAATAATCGTGATGGCGTCCGCTATCGTCAAGGAGTCTGCCATATCTAATGCAGGGGAATCTTCAGATTCGCTATCACTATCAGAAAGGGCGATTGCGTCCGACGAACTAGTTCTGAGTGGAGTAGTAACCGAGCTATACTCGGTACCGTTCCTAGTGGGCATAAAACCGAATGGAAGAATGAATTAACTCTACTACGACGTTTTATCTTCTTTTTTTTTAAAAGAAAACCCTCCTTTTCTTTTTTTTTTGCAAAATGTGGCACTATTGCGCTCACCAAAAAGAGTTTAAAGAAAATAGTTATTGGTCTGGACCATTTAGATTTAATTACGGGACGTATAGTCGGATGGAGTGAGAGCCAAAGCACATTCATTTATCGGAATCGAGTAGAGAAAACACCCGCGAACAATTATATTTATGTAATGCACGTTATTCATATTACGAAGAAACACAAAACCAAAAACACTTTATTTTTACGCGGGGTTGCACGAGTAGAGAGAAAAATAAAAATAAAAAAATTAACTTGGAGTTACATGTCGTTAAAACTATTTAAGTTCGTTTGCCGGTTCCACTGTTCCGGGAAGCGGTCTTCTCGTAGTCCGATGCTGTGTTGTGTCGCCGCTGTCAGGCGGATAAAGTCCCTGAGGAGCTGTTGGTATCATCATTCAACTTTCGATGAGTTATGATCGCACCACCTACCGCGGCCAACTTCACAGGCACGAGGGAGTGACTGGCGATAGTGCGCGAGACGCGGCTGGGTTTTCGATCAAGTGCGCATGACGCATGGCTACACAATCTACGACGGTTTTTTTTTGTTAGCTAATTTACACGTGATTTCGGACATATAACTTGGAACGATACGTTTCTACTTTATATGATTGCTATGTGCTGCATAGTGTGAGATTCGGTTTTCGGTACGAGACAACGACACTGCAGTTCCGACTACAAAGTTAAGGGCGCTCGGACTCGGGCACATCAATTTGTGTGTCTGGATTCAGGATCATTCTTCCAAGTGTGCCGGCGGGGCGGAGCGGGTTCAAGCAAAGGCCAGTCTTCTGGTTCGATCCGATATTGCTGAGGCCTCTTAAAAGAAAAAGAACCGTGACAACTGTCTACGACTACGACTAGGGATCGCGCATCAATTAACACCAGCAAACCTATAAAAAAAAAAAAACCGTTACGGACGCCTTCTATGCCAGCATCTAAGTTACGATAACAAGAACAATAAATTGGAACGCAAAAAATCGGATCTTTGATCAACGGCGACAAGGTCGAGTTTGGGTTTTTTTTATCGAAAACAAAAGAAAAAAAAAAAGAAAAAGAAGTCGAGAGTGCATTTTTTGTTTTCGGTCTCATATCACCGCTATCCGGTCCGTTTTCGCGTTAAATTGATCGCAAGAAGTTCCCGTTTCGGTTTTTTCGATCGGAGTTGTCGAGTGCTGAAACGAAAACGAATTCACCTCGTTGCTAATGTCGCGCGGTTCAGTCAAATTTTAATTTGCGTTTTCCCCATATTCGTCAGTGGAAGAGGATAAGGGAAAAGGGACGAGACGAACGTCTGCAGGCCAGGTAAAATTTCATGCAACAAGGCCTAGAGTGGTGGTCTAATTTTAAGAATTTTGACAGGTTGAAATCACACCCGAAAACGTCGAGTGGACCTAAAAGACTTTGACCTTTAACATGTGTGTTCGGCTCCACGTAAAGTGGGCATTTTAAGGAGTACACGACGGCCGCTAGTGCTTCGCACGACGAATTCCGAATTTTCCGTTTTTACGACTGGCTGTGAAAAACTGGCGCAAGTTTTCGTCATTTCCTGATTGCGCGTCGTTTAGTGTGTGCAGTGTCCGAACGTCGGCCCGTTAACGCCGGTCTGCCTGTAGTGGTGCATGGCAGCGCTCCTGTCAAGAAGGGGAGCTGTTAACCGAAAAGCAAGTGCAAGTGGGTGATAGTTGTTCGATCGATTCGATCTGCTAGTGCTTTGTTTACGGTTTTCCGCTCTCTGCGAACTATTTTGTTTTTAAAAAAAAAAATTCGATTGATTTCGCGCATTACTTCCATAGTCTAAAGAAATTTGTCGGTTCGCACGAGAATTGAGAAACTTTCAAACAGAAGGCCCTGCAACCAGCCGCCGGATCTCCATTAAAATCAGGAAGTTTGGTTAAAAAAATGTGGGCCGGAATCTAATCAAATAATTGAGGAAAAATAGTGAAAAAGATCCGGAAAAGTACAACCGATCGAATCCTGATGGAACTGCCTGGAGAACGGTGAAAACGTGACCATAAAACTGATTTCTTTCCGAAGCGCCATAGTGAAAAATATTGTTGACAACTTTTCCGTCATTTCGGGGTTGGTTTTCTGGGATTTTGCAAATATTTCGGACCGCGAACAAACGTGTAATTTCAATAGCGGTTCGATTCGGTTGGGAAAAAAAAATCGGAATTTTGATTTGGGGAGCGTTGGAAAGGCGGGCATTTCGGTTTTTCTTGTTGCCGATATAGAGTCGGGGGAGGACTACTCTGGAACGCGTTTTGATTTTGGGGGCGCCCGTTTTCGCGTTATTCCGCGGATCCCAGTCAGTGGTAAACGGTACGGAAAATCGAAAAGCAACGATAAAATAAATCAGCGGGGGTGCGAGCGGATGTAAAGGAGAAAGACGTCGTCGTCAGTAAAGAGGACGGGGGGGGGGGGGGGGAAGAAACGTTTCCGTGCGTTTTTTTCCCGACTGTTCGGTGTTTACATCTCGCGCGTCAGAGACAAGAGTGAATCCAAATTCTACGGAAATTTTGGTGATTTTCGATCCAGATCAGATCAATTTCTACAACAATCCACGCCGTAATCTGCACTGAAAAGTCGATACGAAAACGTTGCCATCATAACGGATCGCCAAACGACCTGATATTCTTTTATTTTCCATTATTCTTTGTTTATTCAAAACGTAATGGTATCAAATGTGATGGCTAATGATTTAGTATGTAATAAGAGAAGAGATTATTGCAATATTTGCCCGCATGATTTCGGGGGCCCGCCATCAAAAAAAGTCGATGATAACAGCTGTTGAGTCGTCGCATGTTCCATAAATCTAGAATTGCGTGTGTAGTGCAGCGGAGTGTCGAGTCGATCTTGAAGGTGGAATTTTAAACGAGTATGGAAATTAGCGCGCGCGAGGACTAAGTGAGTGCGATCGAAACCGCGAAAAACCCGAAAAGAATTTGTACGGGAAAAATTCAATTTTCAAACTTAAATTTTCAAATGTCTGACGTTTCGTAAAAGGAAAATGGTGGGCGCGTGACATTTTTCATTTATTTTGTCAACAACGCTTTGTGCGGGCACAATTATTTATGAATGAGAAATCGGCCACACTACAATAAACAAACCAAATTAGAAAAATAAAATGAATTAAACGACACAATAAAATAAATATACAAAACAAATTAGAAAAAAATAAAATGAATTAAACGACACAATAAAATAAATATACAAAACAAATTGGAAAAAATAAAATGAATTATACAGCACAATAAAATAAATATACAAAACAAATTAGAAAAAAATAAAATGAATTATACGACACAATAAAATAAATATACAAAACAAATTAGAAAAAAATAAAATGAATTATACGACACAATAAAATAAATATACAAAACAAATTAGAAAAAATAAAATGAATTAAACGACACAATAAAATAAATATACAAAACAAATTAGAAAAAATAAAATGAATTAAACGACACAATAAAATAAATATACAAAACAAATTAGAAAAAAATAAAATGAATTATACAGCACAATAAAATAAATATACAAAACAAATTAGAAAAATAAAATGAATTAAACGGCACAATAAAATAAATATACAAAACCAATTATAAAATAAAACGGGAATAAAATCAATATTAAATGACAAGACTGACTAGGACGGGACGAATTAGATATAAACAAATAAAATAACAAATTAAATAATAAAAATAAACAAAATAAAATTAAATAATATAAATAAAATTTGAAGGCGAAGCAGAATTAAATGGGGTGAGTCGATTTATTTTATTTCTATTGGATTTTTTTTGCATTATATTTTTTTTGTTGTTTTCTGGGTTACTGTTTTGCAGATTTTTTTTTTAAATTTCTTCAAGAAGATGTTTAAAGGCTAAAGGCCACATTAAAGTGAACCCGAGCGACTAGCTCCTTCGCCCCGAACCTCTAAAAGGGGCCATATCGTGAGAATTGTTTTAGGACAGATATGGCTGAGGTAGGGTGGGCAGAGCAGGGCGCTATTAACACCAGAGCGCCCTGACAAATCGCGGAGCCGCGCCATCCAACCGCTTCTTGGTCTTTCACGACCAATTGGGAAAATAATCCCAATTTTTACCTACCCTTGGATAAGTCGGCGCTTACAATTTTTGTTGTACAGGCCTAGGGTTTAATGGCCTGAGTTCAAGCAAGTACCCCCCCCCCCCACACTGCCGTAGCTAGTCCCGGCCGCCAGCAAGAGCGTCGCACCAGCTGAACTCAGACACCAATTCGGACTTAGGTGGAATTGGCCCTTCTGTCCCGAACCTTCTTTTTCCTTTCGACTATTTTGACTTTTTCAAGTCGAAATAGTCCTTCCAAGGCCTTAAACACAACAGCTGACGTAATTTCCTGATGTTGAGCCGATCTCGCTGTTCCGGAGAACGGTCTTCTAGTAGGTTGGTTCAAGTAGGCAATTGTCCTTGGTTGTCCTTGATGCTCTGGAGACCCTCCTTTTGGAGTCGGTGTTGCGTATCTCTTCGCGAGATTTGTGTTGAACTGCCCGGTTGATGTGAAGGCAGCCCTGAGTGCACAACTCTAAGGACCTACAGCTGCGGTAGCCTTCTTTTCTGCTTCCGTGGTAATTTTTTTTTTATTTGCCTTTTATAAAGGACTTTTGTATCCGCCAATGGGGATACCCGACTGGTTTAATGTAACCATTATCGTGGATATCCCACCGCTGCCACCAAAATGTTATACGCCACGCACCTCGGCGGTAGGTGCGGACGTCCCTAGTGGGGATTCTGTACTTTTACAGGATCTTAGAAGTTATTTTTAAATGAAAAAAACAAGAGATCGTTTTGTTTGTTTCTTTTCGGGGGCTGGCTACTCGCGAATCGACTATTTAATTCAACTGGCTAATTTCAACTGCCGATTGATGGTTCGATTCATTCCATCGAACCTCGCATCCGGCTGCTGACCGATTTGGATTTTCTCACGACATTGCACTTTTGCTGAAATTTCCATGCCGATTCCACACGCGCGGTCAATTGACCTCATAGGTCATTATGCTACATGTGTGGTATCGGCATTTCACTCGGTTCAATAAATTGTCGCACGCGCGATCAAAGTATATTGCCAAGCAACGTGTTGTTGTTGTTGCAAACTTATGTGGGATCGCGTTACGTTCCATATGGGCCCAGTATGACCGTCGGCGAGAACGAATACGATCCCCTATTCACTTGAGGTAGGTCGTGATATTTGTTATTGGACTCCCTTGCTTGTGATGCATAGGAATTGGTCCAACAACAAAAGTTGTGTTTACAACATTCCTTCCCCCTTAAAAAAAAAATTTCTAATGTTAGAAATTTTGTAACGATGTCAGATTAATTTTGGAAAATAGAAATTTTTTTGCAATGTCGTGAGAATACGAATGCGGTTTACAATATGCATACATATTTCTGTATAGTTTTGATTGCAATTTTTGATTTTCGGCGTGAGTAGGAAGCCCCGTTTTGTTTTATTATTCAACCCAAATTTTTTTTTTTTTTTTTTTTATATATATATAGGCATTATTACATATTTTGTTTTTCTTATTAATAACTGTATTGTATGGTTAGTGTAGCATAATATATGTAAGTGTTTAATATTAAATTACAGTTTATGTAGTCCTATATTTATATATCTTGTATTTTAAGTTTGCTAGGTATGTATATAAAATGAATATGGGTGTAGTTATATATATATAGTTTGCTAGGTATGTATATAAAATGAATATGGGTGTAGTTATATCTTATAATCTTATCTAATTTTATTCAATATAAATATTTTTGATGAAATATATTTAAAAAAATAATTTGTTATTAATTTTTCAAAGATAGTATTACGTGTAGTCTATATAATGTATGAATTTACTTTGTCCAAGACTTTTCAAATTAATTTATTTTAGTTTCTCCCTTTTAAATATTGATAGGAGTATCTTCACTTATTTCTAGTAGTAATTTCATATTTTTAGTATTTTTGTGTGTATTTTAGTGATTTGGGCTCTTGGATAATTGTTTGTGGGTGACCGGTTTTTTCTTGTGGTAACCTATACGCTAAACGCCTAAACGGATTGGGGGCTAATGAATTCAATTCCTCTGAAAATGTTAGGTTTCTGGGTCCATCTATGTTATGTATGTTTTCTATAATCAAACATTAAGTAATATTTGGATTATCACGTCTGATAGCTCTAGAGAGTTTTGACCATAATTGTGGCTAGTTACGTGAGTGCGATAATGCAAGAATGTGCTATAAAGGTTATTATATTGTTTATTGATTATCCCAGGTTGATAAGGAGGTCTTTGATACCTTCCATATCCACTCTGTTTCGAAAGAGTGCTCCCGATGGGTTCAATATTTATTTTTATTAGTTAACTTTATAAGGTCATTACTACCTACTTGCCTTTTTTTCAGTGGGTCTGGGTGATAAGGAGGTCTTTCTAACCAATCTTATCCGCCTATTCCGTAGAAGGCGTCCCATTGAATATAGAATTTATCTATGTATGTTTAATATTTGTTTCATATTGTCTTTAGTCAATGGATAATTTAAGGTTATCATTGTAACTCCTTCTTTGTTTTTGAGGAGGACTTGGTCGTCCAATACGAAAATATTTTCTTTCGCACGTTTATCAAAGTAACTTTTTGATTTCTATTTTCTGTCGATTAAATTTTGTTTCGAGATGAGTTTTGGAGTCTAGCTTTGAGTTTGTTTACATATTAATCGTAATTGTAACATATTTCTGGTAGTTTCTTCAAAGTCGACGGGATTTTAGACTTAAATTTGTAGAGGAATTTATGAGAAGCGAAGCTGGTACTTGAATGTGAACAGTGTTTATGGGTTTATGAAACAGTGTTTATGGGCCACGTATCCCAGAATAATTTACCTACTGTTCGGTGACTTCTTCCAAGTGTAGCGTTTGCTTGGGGATAATAGGAACACATTCGATGTTATTCGGTTCTGGCGAATAATGGTTTGAGCAAGCCATGCGCTCATCTTCTTTAAGGGCGAAAATAATGGCCTCTTTCACAGTACCTTTTGAAGCAGCCTTCACTAGAAGTCGCAGTTGTTCATTTTTCAAACCGTCCTCGAATGAACGTTTAGCTTGCGCTTCGTTTTCGACCACGAGGAAATTTTGAATAATCTTCTCATCAATGGATTGTTTTGTGACATCATTTAATAGGGACAGAATTTTGTTTATTCTGTTAGAATAGTCTCTAACACACGTCATTGAGTTCCCCTTGAAGAGATATTCTGGACCGACTATCCAGGAAATTTTTGTGCAGTAGGTCTAGGAGTACTTCCCATGATTCTACTGAGTTGTATATAACAAGCTCATAAGCTTTTCCAGTAAGCTTGGCCTTAATAAGCGTTAAGAACACAGTCCTTTTGGCTGCGGTAATGCTGTCCGCTTGAAAGAGGGAGCAGCATGTTATAAACCTATGAAGACTGTCAGAGCTCCCGTCGTATTCGGGAATAATCGTGATGGCGTCCGCTATCGTCAAGGAGTCTGCCATATCTAATGCAGGGGAATCTTCAGATTCGCTATCACTATCAGAAAGGGCGATTGCGTCCGACGAACTAGTTCTGAGTGGAGTAGTAACCGAGCTATACTCGGTACCGTTCCTAGTGGGCATAAAACCGAATGGAAGAATGAATTAACTCTACTACGACGTTTTATCTTCTTTTTTTTTAAAAAGAAAACCCTCCTTTTCTTTTTTTTTTGCAAAATGTGGCACTATTGCGCTCACCAAAAAGAGTTTAAAGAAAATAGTTATTGGTCTGGACCATTTAGATTTAATTACGGGACGTATAGTCGGATGGAGTGAGAGCCAAAGCACATTCATTTATCGGAATCGAGTAGAGAAAACACCCGCGAACAATTATATTTATGTAATGCACGTTATTCATATTACGAAGAAACACAAAACCAAAAACACTTTATTTTTACGCGGGGTTGCACGAGTAGAGAGAAAAATAAAAATAAAAAAATTAACTTGGACTTACATGTCGTTAAAACTATTTAAGTTCGTTTGCCGGTTCCACTGTTCCGGGAAGCGGTCTTCTCGTAGTCCGATGCTGACGTAATTTCCTGATGTTGAGCCGATCTCGCTGTTCCGGAGAACGGTCTTCTAGTAGGTTGGTTCAAGTAGGCAATTGTCCTTGGTTGTCCTTGATGCTCTGGAGACCCTCCTTTTGGAGTCGGTGGGGCGTATCTCTTCGTGAGATTTGTGTTGAACTGCCCGGTTGATGTGAAGGCAGCCCTGAGTGCACAACTCTAAGGACCTACAGCTGCGGTAGCCTTCTTTTCTGCTTCCGTGGTAATTTTTTTTTTATTTGCCTTTTATAAAGGACTTTTGTATCCGCCAATGGGGATACCCGACTGGTTTAATGTAACCATTATCGTGGATATCCCACCGCTGCCACCAAAATGTTATACGCCACGCACCTCGGCGGTAGGTGCGGACGTCCCTAGTGGGGATTCTGTACTTTTACAGGATCTTAGAAGTTATTTTTAAATGAAAAAAACAAGAGATCGTTTTGTTTGTTTCTTTTCGGGGGCTGGCTACTCGCGAATCGACTATTTAATTTAACTGGATAATTTCAACTGCCGATTGATGGTTCGATTCATTCCATCGAACCTCGCATCCGGCTGCTGACCGAGTTGGATTTTCTCACGACATTGCACTTTTGCTGAAATTTCCATGCCGATTCCACACGCGCGGTCAATTGACCTCATAGGTCATTATGCTACATGTGTGGTATCGGCATTTCACTCGGTTCAATAAATTGTCGCACGCGCGATCAAAGTATATTGCCAAGCAACGTGTTGTTGTTGTTGCAAACTTATGTGGGATCGCGTTACGTTCCATATGGGCCCAGTATGACCGTCGGCGAGAACGAATACGATCCCCTATTCACTTGAGGTAGGTCGTGATATTTGTTATTGGACTCCCTTGCTTGTGATGCATAGGAATTGGTCCAACAACAAAAGTTGAGTTTACAACAATTTTTAGGTTTGTATAACGAACCACAGATAAATATTGAAAGTTATATCTTACAAAGATCTATTTTACAGCCAAAACTATTTTTCCTAAAAACCTTTTTGTCCCGAAAAAATAGATTTTATATTTTGTCGGTATGAATATAATTCATGTGTTATGGGCCACATGACGTGTATCGTACCAGCACTTTATTTTAGTATTCACAGATAAATCCTAACAAATGGAAAAATGTCATATAATTGAAGATGGCTGTTTACAACAAGATCCATGAATTTATTCGGATTCGGATGTGGCGCCCTTAGCGTTGCGCTTCATATATCCTAGCGAACAACCAAAAAAACCGCCTAATTGGTTGAAACATTGAGTGATCTTCAGTGCCACCTTTAGTATAAGGATCCGGTGGCAAAAATTTCGCTCCTATATAATTCGCTATAATAAAATTTATTTTAGCATCGCCTATATATAATATTTCTAAGCAATGACACCAGCGCTAAGGTTGTATCGGATAGTAGGCATGATACACCCTCTGACGAGTCTCTGCCAACAGATAACGAAACAGCTCCTTCGGACATAATCCAACACAGTCTTATAAACTGGCCTATCCAGTGAAAGTTTTCCAATTGATATGTCCTCAAGGACAGCGATTAATCAACAGTGGGGGATCACGTGTTGAGGTTTCACTGACGCCGGAAACAATAAACATTTCTTCAATATTAAATAAAGATTTAAAGGGGAACATCCCCATCATACGGGAGAAATGCACCGAATTAAATATATATCCAACCCAAACCAAACTAGTTGAAACAAAAATAAATAAATGTATTTACAAAAGTAGCAAACAATAATGAACTAAACACTACCTAAATATGTAAGAGTATATTAAACATTTTCCGATTTTTATACTATGTAATAGAAAATCTAATATATAAAATAAAGTCAGTTTTTATGGAAATTACGATGGAAATCTACACCTGTGAACCGTTCCTTCCCAAATTTTGTATGGACATTCTCGAGACTACCGGGCAGGTACCGGACATAGTTTTATATTCCCGAAATTAGTGGTTCGCGAGTTATTTCAACATTTGAGCTCTTTAGTAAGTTAAATCAGATGAAGTAGACATAAAAATGAGAATTTACAACTGCAGTCGTAGCCGAGCGGGTAAGGCGTCTGACTAGAAATCAGATGACGATCGGTTCGAATCCTGCCGACCGCGAACATGTCTGATTTTTATTTTTTTATTTATGTATTTCGATTTTACTACCGGCTGCGAACACGTAACGTGAGTAACAGGGGCGATGAAACATATAATCTATGCGAGCTATTTCAACATTTGAGTGGATGAAGGATGGTGGATAGAGATTGGAGGATGAATGGAGGATCGTGGATGGGGGATGGAGAAAAATGAAAAGTGAAAAATGAAAAATGAAAAGTGAAAAATGAAAAATAAAAAATGAAAAATGAAAAATGAATAATGAGAAATGAAAAATGAAAAGTGGAAAATGAAAAATGAAAAATGAGAAATGAGAAATGAGAAATGAAAAATAAAAAATTAAAACTTAAAAATTGAAAATTAATAGTAAAAAGTGAAAAATGAAAAATGGCTTTAATGTCTCCAGTTTCTTGAGCTGAAAAAGTGTATTCGAAACGGGAGTAATGTATCAACGGGAGAAACAGGACCAATGGATAAACGGGAGTAACAGGGGCGATGGAACAACGTGAGCGTAGCCGCGGTACGTGGCATATTACAGGGGGCGATGAAACAACGTGAGCATAGCGAGCGTAGCCGCGGTACGCGGCTAGTACCAAATAATAATAATTCTATGGTTTTCTATAAGTTTTGATAAGTTAACGAGTATTAAAATGTATGAAATCGATTGGAAATTTGATATGTTACTTGGTGTCTACTTGTAGCACGAAAGTGTGCTGGTTGCAGCAATATAATTTGAATATCTACCATTAAGTTTTTTGGCCATGAATTCAAGCAAAGGAGGCATAACTATCTAGTGCATATCTCCCTATAAGCTCGTGGTGCAATTATATCGATTCCGACCGGATGAATACTTTTTTTTGTTAACAAGAGAAATGATAAACTAGCTCTTTACTAAAACACAGAAAGAAAGGTTCACGATCGATAATTTGTTCGTAAACAAAATTTTTGTATATATATATCTACATATAATACAATATAACAAATGTTAGTTTCCTTTGAGTTTTTCTTTTTCTCCGAATAACTGTTCGGCATTAGTCGGATACCTGAACGCGATTGTATACTTTCTTATCCAATAGAATACTACTTCTGTTTTGTAGATTTTTTAGTGGTGCATTTTCTCCTATCCACTTATAGGAGCACATTATGGTATCAAAATAAAAATCCCGATGAAGACTGCACCAGCTATATGTAAGTCAGTCTCTGTAGTTTTGTGATGTAAATTCAACCAAATTTTTATTTTACCATTTTAGTGAATGTACATATTCTATTCGGTTAGCTAGATAAAAGTTGTTCGAGTAACGTCTTTCTCCAGTTGAATGGACACAGCCACAGGCTGCCCTGAAACCAAAAAACAAGGCTCCTAAAAAAGCTTCAGATCTCCGATGAGCCAATGGTACTTACCTATAACAAAAGACAACTTTGTCAAATTAACATTAATTAAATTATTATTGTCAAAGACAATTATGGTACAGATCGTATAAAATTCATATTCATGATTATTAGAAAATGTCAGTCACAGTCACAGACTGCCCTGAAACCAAAAAACAAGCCTCTAAAAAAGCTTCAGATCCGATGAACCAATGGTACTTACCTATAACAAAGGACAACTTTGTCAAATTAACATTAATTGAATTATTATTGTCAAAGACAACTATGATACAGATCGTATAAAATTCATATTCATGATTATTTGGAAATGTCTTCGGTTTCAATCAGCAGAACGGAGACATACAATTTGCAATAAAAAAGTTCAATTCAACTGCTTAAAAATTAATTTCAATTTAAAAGGGTCGAAATAACAAGAATTTGATCCATCCAATATCAGAAAAGTTTATTGTCTACGCATAATTTGCTTTGCTATTGCGAATGAACTGGAAACGGGCTCGAAACTTTTTTCATATTGTGTCGGCATCCCGTCCACTTTAAAGGCCGATTTTCCGAAGACCTTAACCTACTTTTGTCGAGCAAACATCATTTTCCAGATAGATTGGTGTTATAATTGACAAACTTTTCCGGCTTCCAATTGCGAAACCCTTTCGCCAAGCCTGTTCTCACGGACCTCTGTACTAACTTTCAGCTAAGTCCCTAAGCTCCGGCAAGTTTTCTACTTCAATGAAGACGACGGCAAAAAATCCAATTTCGATTATGGCCAAACTTTTCTCCTATTTTGGCTGAAATAAGAGTCGATAATCATGTCAAAGTTGTTAAGTACAAAGTCTTTGAAACCAAAACGATATTTTACCCTGTGTAATTGCGAAAGGTCGTAGTGCGTTGGGTTCAGCGTTAAATCAAGTTTTATTAAAAAATAGGTCCAAGTGGGATATTTATGGTATGGATTTTCGTGTAATTTATGGTAATACCGCAGAGAAAAATCCATTAAAAATCAATTTTAGTGAAATGTATTACGTGCAAGTACGTACAATCAACATTTTTTTGGTCAAGTGTCGGAATAAATATTACGGTTTTTTATACATTTATTTTCGAAAAAGAAAAACCAACAAACAGGACTACGATCAGGTAATGGTATGTAGCGGAAATAATTAACGGAGATAAACCAGACGTTTTAATTAGTAAAACATAAAGGGGGTTGTTTGCTCGACATCATAAACATTTTTTCAAATAAACGCATGTTTGCAATTTAAACAAAGGTAATTCATGAAATAACGCATTTCATGTTGATGTCTCTCGGAAATTAAAATTATAATTCATTAATAAAAACTGAATTTAAGTATGCAAGTGAATGTCCACTTTACATTTAAAGCACCGCGAAAAATATTGATGTTAAGTTCTTATAATAAATTAATCCCTAATTTCATATCGTATACGCAACAATATTTAAATAGAAAAATGAGGGATAAAAATAAATATTTTGTGGACATCCATTCTTCTCGAAAATAAATGTGAACCGATGAAAATCCAACAAGAGAAATTATAGACTTAACTATTAGATTTGGAGTGCAAAACTAATATGGATCCGTGAGCGACTGGTATTGCAGGATAACATTTTATCGATAACATCGAAGTTTCCAGAGAAAACTACAACCTTTCAATATCTTATTAGAATAGCATAGGAAGCTCTACACACTTCTCGCATGTTTTACGCATTTCTTACATGTTCCACAGATATGCTGACAATCTATCGACTCAGCGCAAAGGACTTATACACTACTTGAGTTTGTGTACAGAAAATGCGAGAGGACGCTAAGTTTTACTGGAAAATAAACGTGTAAAACTAATTTCATTGAGAACGGCTATCGTGCGGGATATCCGTTACAAAGTTAGAAGTTTAGAATGTGAAAAAGATTTGCCTATGATGCGAACGTTTTCAATTCCTTTGAGATATCAACAACTTTGGCCGCTATTTACAGTCGTCATAAAGGTGGCTTTAAGTTAAAGCTGACTTTAGTGTCTTATTAATAATACGACACTAAAGTCAGCTTTAACTTAAAGCCAACATTATGACGACTGTGAATAGCGGCTATAGTTTTTATCTTATCCAAAAGTGAATTATAAGTTTTTGGATTTTGTGTCGTCATTAAATTTCTAACAAAGCAAATAAGAAATTTTCCAAATTTTTTGAGAATATACATGACAGTTGTTTCCGATTAGCATAATTTACACATGACATAGTTCTTTTGAAGCTTAAAAAACAAAGTAAACTAATGCGATCCGCGCTCTAAAAATAATGAAGTTTCACTAGATTGTTGGGAGGATTTTTTGTTTAGTTATCCTCGCATTTTTTCAATTTCAATAAAAAATCATGTTTTAAAATAGTTATTAGCTATTTAGGCGTTGAACATAAAAAATTCTGAAACCGATGTGTACGCGATTGAACCTACCCGTTCAGTACCAGGCGTAGCAATCAACGGGTTCTTCAAGATAAATGCCTCGAAATTGCTTTTCACAATTCCGCACAAATTTCGCAAAATCCCATAGGCCTGTTTAGATATCCAATACGTTTTTACTTGAACATTATTTTATATAATCGCTTAAAAAAGTTTTCAGAACTGTTTGTTGTTCAACACCTACGAGGGTATTAAAGAGCTGAATAATGTATATTTCGTCATATCCCTTAGGTCTATTAAGGAAGTGAACTGGTTTTTGCTAACTTATTACAGTATATTTTGGTATTCAACCCTCAAGAGGGTGCATACCAATTTCACTATAACTCTCTGCTCTGATGTTATATAAAAATTATTTTTTTCTAAAGGCTTTTCATACAATTGACTAAAGACTAATTCCAAGATTTACCGATATCCCACCACTGCGGCTTATTTAATTTTTTTATAGCGTTATTATATCGCATCCCGGCTAGAAAAGTGACGTAACTCAACAAGTGATTATTTTAAGGTGTTAGTGTGTCAGTTATAAAAATCAATACATCTCTAACTCGCAAATTAATCAACAAAAAAATAATAATAATAGAGAAGCAAGAAAAGTGATATAACTGAGAGACCTCACCTAGTTTTACCTGGTAGCGCCAAATATTCTAATAGAACTAATTTGCAGATGCATAGTAGAATATGATAAAATTTATTTGTCAAAAATACTTATCTAAAGTTTAAAAGAATGGATTTTACTATTTTAATATAGGTTTATGGCTTTCTTTAATGTGCTATTTCTCAAATACTTATTTTTTGGGTTATGATACTGTTCTTTTCCGGGTGCGGTATGATCTTTGAAACTCGTATATGGATTTTTTGATAATTTTTTCTTCAAGCTACCACAATTTTTACATAAAACTACGGAAGAATGTTGAGAATTGTATCTTACAAGGAGCTGTTCTACTGATAAAGTTAACTTTTTTGATTGTCAATGAAAACTAATTATGGTATTTATCAAAATATCCGCCCAATGGAAAAAACTCATTAGCTTATAAGGTTGTAAAGATTTTTATTTCTGATCTCCTGGCCATGTATTTAGAATTTAAATGACACATGTAACAAATTTTGATCAATAAAGTATGTATGTATGTATGTAACTTTTTTGAAAACACATTTTTTTCGAAACAATCTTAATTTTATATCGACCGTTGCCGCTACAATTGGTTTTCAGGGCTCTTTGTAACGTCAATATTACTGTAGCATCCTAACTTTAATTTCATCTTTAACCTTGTCACGAAAAATAATAAAGTTTCGCCCAGACTTTGTGGATATTTTTATTTTAAATTGATAAGAAAATTTAAAATTATTGTAAAGAACTGATTCCTTGTTAATACTAGTGGGTAAATGTAATTGCTTTTAGTTTCTTATCAGTCATGGTTTTTTCATTAGTTGGAGGATAGTGTTGATCCTTATCAATTATTGTAAAGAGCATTGTAAATAAATATATATAAAAAAAAACATTTTAAAAAATGTAAAAAAAAGGTGTCGGGTTCAACAAAAAGGTATGATATTCAGTGAGTCGGTTTTCTTTCTATTGAATATTTCCACTTACGCTTGTATACAAATTTGTGATATTTTAATTTTTCCAAGAAACTCGACAATCGCTCGGAGAAATATCAACCTTCCCCCCCCCCCCCCCCAAAATTTTCCACATTAAAAGCAACCAAAATGTAAACTTTGCACTTCATCTTCTTTGCCACGACGGGATCGGATCATTTCGTGCTAAGTACTAGAAGGAAGAATCTATCGATCTAGCTAGACAATAAGATCACCTGTAGGTGTAAATTTGTATACAAGCGTAAGTGGAAATATTCAATAGAAAGAAAACCGACTCACTGAATATCATACCTTTTTGTTGAACCCGACACCTTTTTTTTAAATTTTTTAAAAGTTTTTTTTTTATATATATTTATTTACAATGCTCTTTACAATAATTGATAAGGATCAACATGTGAATTTTCATGTGACTCCGGGCCAGTAATGAAACCGCCGTAAAGCGGACCACCGTACATGGAATAGCTTCGCGTCACGGGACCGCTCTGCAGTTCAGTTTCTTTGACCTTTTGAAATTGAAACAGCTTACCGGTCAGATACTCGTAAATTGAGTGTAAATCTCTGTAAATTGTGCCGTGGATATCACTGCCATGATACTCCAATTGTTCGGTTCCATCGCGCACTTTAGTTTCGCAGAGCACATTTAGCGTCTGCGGACGATCAAAAAGGAGAATTGGAACGAAAGGAAACCCTTTCCCAAGCTTACCATGACCATCCAGAAATCTTTCTCCGACTGATAGAAGATTTGAGACGTCTTTTGCGTTTTCAGCGCTTGGCAGCTATCGCTCGATGTGAACGTACTGTGAAAAGTAGTGAGCGACGCGTTTTTTTAATGTTCAAAATACGAAACATGTAAAATGTATAAAAAGAAGAAGAGTAATTACCTACTTGTAGTTTTGGTATTGACTGTGGTCGTAGTCCGTGGACAGAGAGTATCCACTCGAAGCCGTCGTCCCGTAGCCGGTCTGGCACTGTGTGTTGGTAGCGAACGTGTCAGCCCCTAAGAATATCCGCCGCGACCTTGTATGGGGATCGTGACCGAGTCCGCTGCCATTTGTGTTCGGGATGTATGGGCCACGTCCGCGGGATGGAGGTCCACCATGCCCGCGTGATAGTCCTCGAACCGGTGGCGTTGTCGATTGTGTTGATGTTGTCGTTGTTGCTGTCAACGGTTCCGTACTCGTGGTGGCCGGCGTCGAAGACTCAGCGGGCGGTAGAGGTTGTGATGGAGCTGAAACATATCCACCGTACGCTTTATTTTGGGGAAGGGAAGAAAGTGAATTAGTATTGAAATAATTTAAGCGAACCCTTTAAACTTACGTTGTGAATGAACGGCAGGTTGGCAAAACTTGCATTGGCGGTCCACCACCACATGGAGGTCCTTAGGCGGCGGCGGGGCCTGATGTGATGGTGACGGAGCGCCCTCCATATCATCCTCCACGCTTTCGGTCAAACCTTAAACACACAAAAACGATCGGAGAGCTTTCAATTTCAATTCGGCCGCGTTCGTTTCACAAAAGCCGGCCGCTGTACTTTTCTCGCTCTCGCTATTACTCTGATGATGCCGACGTTTTTTTCCTTCTTCGCGGGAGACTTTCGTGGCCGCCAATCAACGATAAATAAAACGCACACAAAACAGAAACAATTCACGAAGAAACGATCACTTTGTAACTTAAGATAACTTAAGACTAGTTGCGAACGGTTCGAGGTTTGACATAATGTCAGTATGTACGAACCAGCTGATTCCAGCTAAGTACCGGAATGCTCCTGGCGGGATTAGTTGAAACATCTGACTTTCTCAAAACTGACTTGAAAAATTCATCGAGCTTTCACGCATACACATTTGATACACATTTGAAAATCGTATGGGAAGCTCTTATGTACACAGCAACACAGATAAAGACGCCGCGCCCATGTGAGTTGTGCCCAGTAAAAGAACATAGCAAGTGCTTGGGGGTGAATACGACAAGAACTTACGACCGTAAGTTCTGATCACGTGAAGTTGAAGGAGCTAGTAGTAGTCTATGAAACTTTGTGGTGCTTAAGGGGGAACATCCGAGTAGAAAATTTCTTGTTTTTTAAATTTTTTTTTAGCTCATCTTAAAGTTTGTTGTCTGTAAATTTCATATTGAAATTCCAATAATTGTGAAAGTAATGGACAATTAAGCGGAATAGGCCCTTCGTGAATTCTTTATATAGAGCGGTATTCAAACGTGATTATCTCGAAATATACAATTCAAAGACGGTTCTCAAAATCTTCGGAAAACGGCTGAACCGATTGCTTCCATAATTTCACACATTATTTTTGGATAGGTTTCCTACTTCAGGATTTTTTTTTACTTTTTTTCTTTTTTTTATCAAGCCATGAAGGTCGATAATTGAGGTTAAAAACTGAAAATAAAATTCAATCGGCCGCCATTTCATGAGAAAAATTTCTTTGTTTCAAAAAACCCTACGGTGCGAAGGGCATCATACTTTACACTTTTAGAATCTTTTTGAAACTTTTGTTTTGAATTAATCGACTGCATGTAATCTTGGGAGCCGCAGGCAATCCAAGCGACGGACATTATTTACGACGACCATGACAGCAGCGCTCACGGTTGATATATGTATATTTATAAAAAAAATAAAGCGTACCTCAACATATATACTTTCGAATTAAACCATCTTGAATAAAATCGAGTTTTTGAGATAATAGTTTCTAAAATTCACCTATTTTTCCTGCTTTCTACTCGGATACTCCCCTTAAGAAAGGTTTATAATAGCTACAGGTACACCGTAAAAAAACATTGAATTTACATCTTTTGAATAGTAGATAAATGTGCCACATCTTTTAAAAAAAAATTATATATTGGAATGTAATAGTTAATTTGATTGTAATTTTCAATTTGAGGTCAGTCAATTTCAATTTGCAATCAGCGAATTACAACTTCGAAAGCAGCAACTTCACTGGATATTCACTTGAATTTGCATTCTTAGAAAAGTGTATAGTTGGTTTTTAATGAAGGTTTTGATGCGTAGGTTTGGAGCGCGAAGCCACTGTGCCACCAAAGGCGTTTTATTTCGGCTTCAGTAGAAAAAAACACGTAGCGTGGTTTCATATATTTCATGTTTTTCGTTGTAAAATTAAAATTGATAAATAGAATTTCACGAAAATTAACGATATTTTCAATTCATTCATAACTATCGTTAATTTTACATTAAATGTTGCATTTAGTAGAAAAGTATATGAATAACTTCGCTATAGTGGGTCCCAAGCCCGGTTGAGAAAGGAGGAGGGGCATGGAGTTATCCTGAATGGCCAGGAACACCAGTAAGTCCCAGTAAGTAGGTAGTATGATATACATAGTTGGACTCGCAGTATAGCTGCGAGAACTCCAGCATATCATATCCAGCTGAAAACTCCCACCCTTTTCCTGCCAGGGTGTAATAAAGAAGTAGGACCGGCCCTCGAGGCTAGAGGGATGAGTGATGTATTAACTACTCATCCTCGGAAAATCAACCTAGTTTGGAAACTTGATCCACCGTCTCGGACTGAATTGTTTCGACCACGCAAATGAAAAATTGACTATTCCTTCGGAACTCTGAACGGGCGTTCCATGAACAGAACAGGAGCAGTAAGTGCACGAACAGGCGAATAAATACAAAATAAACATCATCGCAGTTCAAGAAACTAAATTGTTAAGAAGCGATTTAGGAATTTAAATCACACAACACTAGAGCCACATACTTGTAATGTACTCGCGTCGTTTTTCAAATTACTTTGCTGTAATCGAAGTAATTATCGTCGCCACGAGTGTATATTAACTGGTGTTCCGCCTTGAAACAAATAGAGGGAGTTAGTCTCCATCACTACTTGCTCAAGACGGTCCAAGTCATATAGACCGGCTACGACAATTGTCGATAAGTGACAAAGTCACAATTGGGTGACTTATGCCCTATGGATTGCCTGAAGGTAGCGTGCATCTAGCATATAGCACGTGCGTAGCTCGTCGGAAGGGGCGTGGGGTGCTACCTGTATCCATAGACATCGTATTTTTATTATGCACGATATGGGCTGAGAAGTACGGTTTGAGAAGTCCGTACTCTATCCTCAGCGGGCTTGGTAGGTGTAGGAAGAAGGAAAGTAGGAAGTCAGACTAGGAA
This sequence comes from Beris chalybata, assembly GCA_949128065.1. NCBI lineage: Eukaryota > Metazoa > Arthropoda > Insecta > Diptera > Stratiomyidae > Beris > Beris chalybata. Next base: position 96,769,509 of record OX421895.1, read on the forward strand.
AAGGATTGGAAAAGATTGTAAAGGAAATGAAGGAGGAAAGTACAAAGATTAAGACTTTCGGCGGGAAGACCAAGGCAGTAACCATATAGATGTTATTTTGGTTTTTGTAGGTTTGCATATATGCATATATATATATATATGTACACGCTTTTATGATTCTTTCGTGGTAGAAAGGCAGACGAGGTGCGATCTCCACTAATATGCCTATTAGCATACTGAACACGCATGTATGAAAGGGGTTGGTGGTATTTCATCGTCAAGGGATGATTATAGACCCGTAACCACGCGAGTACCGCAAAAAGGAACTAAATTCTCTTGAAGACGAAGTTCGACCCAAAAGTACATACGCAATAAAGTTCAAGCATTTCTCAAACTCGGTGAAATCGCGCGGTATTAAGTTTGTATTGGTCTGAGGAGAAGAAAACTAATTGGTTCCAATGACATAGAATAGGACGCCCCTCTTATAGGACTACCTATTCGTCTATAACGAGCACCTATTATATTTTCCATGCAAAGGAAAAAGGAAATAACCGAAGAAAAGCCAGACTTCTCCATCTCGAATTTTTTTCTTGTAAACGAACAATTACAGTATTTTTGGCTTCGCCTCGTGGCACAAGCGTATATTTTGAGGACGATTCTGCGACGTAGGCGGATTTTCGACAATTTATTCCTGTTTTTACACGGTCTACCAAACCACACATTTCCGATAACACGAGAGTTTAGCGTTAGATGACTCGGAAAATAGGGAACCCCTCTAATAGGACTACCTATTAGTAATAAAAAAAAAGGAAACGAGCCCTGATTTTATTTTCCTACGCAAAATTTAACCGAAGCAGAGCAAAACTTCTCGATCTCGAATTTTCTGGAAATCGAAAATTACTGTGTTCGATAAACGTCCGCTAAGAGAAAATTTGACCAGACAGAATCAAATATAAAAGGGGCAACTGGTCGGAAAAGTTGTTCCCACGCGGTTACGCGTCACCCACGCGGTTACGAGTCACCCACGCCGCGTGGAAAATCAAACGGTACCTGTGGGTCAGAACCCGTTTCTTCTCATACCGAATACCGCTAATGTAACGGTACGATCACTTTCCGATACCGCGTGTTCTTCGAATTCCGATTCGAAAATGTCGTTAAATGTCGAACATTTTTGCGCACAAACTCGAAACTTCACCGAAAAGGGGACTTCTTATAATTTACCTAGCCACTAGATTTCACTTTCTCTTGGATACAATAAGGCATTTGGGGCTCCGTGGTCTAAGCACGGAACACATACATGCTTCGCATGCGAAAATGGAACGCACTTTATCCTACCAAAATTCACTTGGGGCACACCAAATTGACCGCGAAGAGGGGGGTTTTAGAATCTATCACTCACTGAAAACAAGCAGGAATCTTTCTCGGGCGATTCGTTCCCACACAAACCACGCATGTTTCCCTGTGGTTACAAGAAGGGGGCTCTCGGACGCCACCGAACTTTTAACACTTGACACGCGCTAACACTGACCGAAAAAAAACAAAAAGGGGCCTTAGGGGCGCCGTGGACGAAGCACGGACACGATAATGCCAAAACTGCCGGGGCTGTCGTAGCCATTTTACCAAAACAGAATGCCCTTACACAAAAATAAAATAGGACGGCACACCACAAAAAAAACTACATTCAAGTGCTAGGTAACGTTATAATCTTCATATTTTTGTATTCATCGCTTTACTTAATTCAATTTAAGAGGAGGTTAAATATAATAAAAAGTTCTGAGCTTAGCTCTCATACCGTGTTATTTCCTCCTTACATTTTTTCTGTGTTGGGATCGCTAACCACCTGTCGTAACCAGCTTGTTCCGGGTTCTCCTCCTTTCCTTACACGATCCGGCGTAGGGATCTCGATCCAGTGGTCGTAGCCAGTGCCCTTCCGTGTTTTTTTTTTGTTCGATCCGGCGAAGGGAACTTCTAGTTTTCTTTTTCGAAATGCACCGACACTAATTTTAGGTTAAAACAAGACTTTTTCTTTTTTTGTGACCGTTCCGGTCTGAAGACTAAAACACACTCTTCGATTTCTGCTTGTCACTCTCCTTGTCACCTATCCTCCACGGATATCCACCTCTTGATCTTCGATTTCGTGGTGAGTATCGATATCAGTCTGGTGGTGGCGTAATGACAATCTGTGCAGAAGGTATTTACCAGCAGGTAAATCGTTGTTATTTGTTGGGCCTTCCATTACATACTCCCTAGTTAAAAGGATGAAAGAGGGATAACAACCGAAGACGAGCCTCTGTAATGCGTAAGAGATAACACTTAGATGGGCACAATATTTTGAACATCTTCTCAACCCTATAATATTCACGAACAGCAGCATCAGCCATAACAACAATCGAGGCAACAGCTAAGGAAGGATCCTCTTCGAGTCCTCCTACACTCGAAGAAGTAAAAAAAGCCCTGAGGAACCACCTAAACAACAAAGCGCCGAGCACTGATCAAATCCCAGCTGAACTGCTGAAAACCGGCGACACATGCATAGCACAACTCCTACACAGATTGATCTCGGACATATGGATGAAGATTGCCGCAGGAGTATCTTATATCCAATTTATAAAAAAGGTGACAAACTTTGCTGTGAAAACTACCGAGGAATGTCCCTGTTGTGTACGTCTTATAAGATCTTGACGATATTCTAGAAAAGAGAATTAAGCCCTTTGCTGACAAAGTATTTGGTAAATACTACTGCGATTGGTCACGGACCAAATATTCTCAGTTAGACAGCTGCTTGAAAAGTGCTGGAAATTTAAAATTGATGTACACCAGATATTTATTACTGGCGAATATTTCTTGGGTTCAGCAAGCAAGGTTACTAATTGAGTCGAGCAAGGAAGGTTTTACTACTTCGGTACAGCAGTGATAATCTAAATGTGAATCTTGAAATGAATTCAATGCTCTGGCTACAGCCCGGAGTGAGAACGGTAAGTGCTCACAAGTTGTAGTGTATTTTAAACGGTAATTTCTATTTGAAAGAATTGTTTTTTTTCTGTACGCCTAGCCCCTTAAGTACTCCAATCTTTACGAGCTTAGATTGCTTCTGAACAACTCTACAACGTTTCTTTTTTCGATAGTTCTTATGACAACTAGGATATGATAAGAAATTTCCTTCACAATCACAAATTAATGACAAATTTCATGTAAAAAGCTTCCATTTTTCGATCAACAGTAAAAATCTGAATTTTACGAACACCTATAAGAGTTGAAGTCCGTTCAAATTTTATCATCCTCTTACCATTAACCAGTTGTATCGGAAATCCAACGAAAGTGGTTAACAATTTCTTTCCTCCCCGTTTTATAGACCATTATGTCATCTGATGCGGAATAATAACCGGCGAGTGACAGTCATAAAATTTTCCGGATAGGAAGCAACTGCCATGGCAAAATCACTTTCACTTTCAACGTTGATCCAACAAACAACAACAATGGCATCGCAAACAACCAAAATTTCACATTCATCGAATATCGAATAAAAGTTATGTGCTGAGGGCATTTGGCCACCCTTTCGACGTATGGGCTCGCTCCCTGAGGCGACTGATTTCTGACGACAGAGGCGTATTCGGGAATTGTAACACTAAAATAACTTTCGATCGGATCATTAAAGTTTATATGCGATGCTTCTGATAATTTAATGGTGACCTGAATTTATTTTATCGTTCCTGGTAATTAATGTCATTGGCTTTTTTCTTGCTGCTCCTTGGGAGCGTATATAAAGCTAGCATTTCGGAGACGCTAAGACACCTACTCAATCGCCGGTGTAGTTTCCTGCACTACAATCGAAATTTTATAACCACCCATTGCGTCATAGCCATAAGGTCCTTTTTATGTTTGTGGCATCGAAAAGGTTTGAATTTGTTTGTTTGCATTAGTTTTTCAGCTTGTGAAGATATCGGGCAATTAATTTCCTAAAAATGTCGTTGCTAACAAACGAACACAAAACAAAGTTCATTTCAGTTTGTTTGATCTTATTTGATAACTGCAATGCCTCCATAGAGCGTACAAATACCCTAAACATTTCATCTAGAGTACACAAATTTTAACTAAGATCAACTTAAGAGGTACTAACTTCCAACTCGATTGTTCCAGGAAGATAAAATTTGGTTTATATACTTATATGTATATTTATTTCTATATACCCATGTACGAAAAGTAGAACGGCACAAAACAGGCTTAGCACTTGTGGCAAAATTGCCAGTACTGGCTTATGTTTCGGGTCCAGTATGTGCTCTAGATCAAATAATTGCCGAGCCAATGTCGATTTTATCACACCGGTCCCACTCTTGGTGAAACTCTGGCCCGAAACTAGGGCGGAGTTTCACCTTTTAATACTCTAGATGAAATCATATAGAGTATTATAAGTTTGATCCAGCCGAAAAATATGTAACGCATAGAACCAAGCCTCGGACGAAAAAAAGTTATATAGTATTTTTTGTTTATTTGTGACCAAAAACCTCAAATCCGCTTGACGTCCGTCCGTCCGTCCGTTAGCACGATAACTCAAGAACGCCTTCACCTAGTGTCTTGAAATTTTGAATCTGAGTGTTTGGTTGAATTTGTAAGGCTAGGTTCGTTAACGGGCAAAATCGTTCTACTCCTTCGGGTAGCTGCCATACAAAGTGTCCTTAAAACACGTGTTCAAGAATATTGGTCGATAGCTTCAGAAGGGCTTAACCTAGGTCTTTGAAATTTTGTATGTGTTATTTTTTCAAGAGTTGGAGCTAACTGTACGATTATGAAAAAAATCCTAATAGTCCTTTGAGGGGCTGCCATACAAATATCCTGTAGAAATGACTTCACTTAATTTATGAAACTCACTATAACTCAAGTAATCTTTTAGCTACGAATTTGGAATTTTGTACAAATTAGTTTCGAGTGAAGACAAAGTTCAAGTTTACTAGTCAGCGAAATCCTTTAACTCCTTCTGGTACCTTCCATACAAGAAATCCTTAAAACACTAGTTCAAGAATATTGATCGATACCTTCATAAGTATTTAAGCTACGACTTTGAAATTTTGTATGTGTTAATTTTCCAAGAATTGGAACTAACTGTATGATTATGAAGAAAATCCTAATAGTCCTTCGAGGGGCTGCCATACAAATATCCTGTACAAATGACTTCACTTAATTTACGAAACTCACTATAACTCAAGTAATTGTTTAGCTATGAATTCAGAATTTTGTACAATTTAGTTTTGATTGAAAACAAAGTTCGAGTTTACTAGTGAGCGAAATCCTTTTACTCCTTCTGGTACCTTCCTTACAAAAAATTTTTAAGACACGTGTTCAACAATATTTTTCGATAGCTTTTGAACGCTTCAAACAACAAATTTGAAATTTTGTACACAGTAATTTTTTAATGGTTCTAAGGAAAAGGATGAATATGTAAGAAATCGAGTGAGTCCTTGCTCTGTTTCCCATATGAAAGTCCTTCAAAAAGGATATTTTTTTTCCAGTTCAAAATATGAAACTAAACAGTTAATATTGTCTTTTAGTTTTGAGTAGCAATTTAATGGGACTCTGTAATGTACTCGAGTCGTTTTTCATTTACATTTCTGTAATCGAAATAATTATCATCGCCATGTGTGTATAACCACTGGCCAAGTTCGTATAAACCGGCTAAGATAATTGTCGACCAGTGACAAAGTCACAATTGGGTGACTTATGCCCTATGGATTGCCTGAAGGTAGCGTGCATCTAGCATATAGCACGTGCGTAGCTCGTCGGAAGGGGCGTGGGGTGCTACCTGTATCCATAGACATCGTATTTTTATTATGCACGTGAGGGGGCTGAGAAGTACGGTTTGAGAAGTCCGTACTCTATCCTCAGCGGGCTGGGTAGGTTTAGGAAGAAGGAAAGTAGGAAGTCAGACTAGGAAAAGGATTGGTAGAGATGGTAAAGGAAATGAAGGCGGAGAGTACAAAGAATAAGACTTTCGGCGGGAAGGCCGAGGCAGTAACCATATAGGTGTTAATTGGTCCTTATAGATTTGTATATATGTATATATATATATAACTATACACATCGAAATATATAGATATATACAAGTTTTCCTATTCAATCGTGGTAGAACGACAGACGAATTGCGATCTCCACTTGTTGTGCATATTAGCATACTGCACATGCATGTATGAATGGGGTTGATGATATTTCATTGTCGAAGAATGATATTAGACCCCGTAGTCACGCGAGTACCACAAAAAGGAACTAAATTTCCACGAAGACGAAGTTCGACCCAAAAGTATTTACGCAATATATACGCCTATGCAATAATTTCGCAAACTTGATTTATGCACTAGGTGTTAAGGTAGATTATCTACAAACCAAAAAAAACATGGTTTCGGTGTTAAAAATCGCGGGAGATCGGACGCTCCTCCTATAGGACTTCCCATTTGTCTGAACCGAGCACCGAATATATTTTCCACACAAAGAAAAGAAGAAATAACCGAAGTAAAGCAAAACGTCTCCATCTCGAATTTTTCTTGTAAACGAAAATTTACAATATTTTTGGCTTCGCCCCGTAACACAAGCGTTTAATTTTCGGATAATCAGCGGCGTAGGCGAATTTCAGACAACTTATTCCTGTTATTATACGGCCCACCAAATCTCACATGTCCGATAGCAAGAGAGTTAAACATTCGAGAAATCTGGAAATAGTGAGCCCCTCTAATAGGACTACGTATTCATATCACAAGACGAGCACGGATTATGACCTCTACGCCAACCTTGCAATAACCGAGGAAAGAAGAAAAAAAAAAAAAAAAACAAAGCTTCCCTATCTCGAATTTCCTGGAAACCGAAAAGTTCTGCGTTCGATATGTCCATTCTTCAAAGTTCATGAACGCTGAGAAGTGTACCCAGACATCGAGAAAACAAATAGAAATTTGTCGAAGAAGTTTTCACCCACGCGGTTACGCGTCACCCACGCCGCGTTGAAAACTTAACGGTACCAACCGAAAAGAACCCGTTTCTTTTCACAACAAATTACCGCTAACGCAGCGGTAAGAACACTTTTCGACACCGCGTGTTCGTAAAATTTTCCGTCTGAAAATGTCGTTAAATGTCGAACATTTTTTCCGCACAAACTCGAAATTTCACCGAAAAAGGGGACTTCGTATAATTTACCTAGCCACTAGATTTCACTTTCTGCCCAAATAAAAGGCTTTGGGGGCTCCGTGGTCGAAGCACGGAGCTCATACATGCAACGCACGCGAAAATGGATATTATTTTTATCCGACCAAAAATTCATTTGGGGCACACCAAATTAATCGCGAAAAGGATTTTATGAACTACCACTCACGGAAACAAGCAAGAATCTTTCTCGGGCGATTCGTTCCCACACAAACCACGCATGTTTCCCTGTGGTTACAAGAAGGGGGCCCTCGGACGCCACCGATCTTTTAACACTTGACACGCGCTAACACTGACCGAACAAAACCAAAAGGGGCCTTAGGGGGCACCGTGGACGAAGCACGGACACGATACTGCCAAAACTGCCGGGGCTCTCTTAGCCATTTCACCAAAACAAAATGCACTTACACAAAAATTAAAATAGGACGGCACACAAGAAAAACTACATTCAGGTGCTAGGTAACGTTATAATCTTCAAAAAAAAAAATTCTTTTTTCATTTCTTTGCTTAACTCAATTTAAAAGGAGTGAAATATAATAAAAAGTTCTGAGCTCAGCTCTCATACCGTGTTATTTTACTCCTTTTCCTACACGATCCGGCGAAGGGATCTCGATCCAGCGATCGCAATCGGGGTCCTTCCGTGTGTTTCCTTTTTTTTTTTTTTTCTCCCACGATCCGGCGAAGGGATCTCCAGCTTACTTTTTCCTCACAATTGCACTAATTTTAAAGCCAAAACAAGACTTTTAATTTTTTTAGTGACCATTCCGGTCTGAAGACAAAAGCACCCTCCTTGATTTTTTGCTTGTCACTTGCCTTCACACTTTTGCTCTACGGATATTCACCTTTCGATCTTCGATTCCGTGGTGAGTATCGTTATCAGTCTGGTGATGGCGTAATGACAGTCTGTGCAAAAAGTATTTACCAGCAGGTAAATCATTGTCAATTATTTGGCCTTCCATTACAAGGCAGGTAGCTGGTCCAGGGCTTCCCGCAGCACCAGAAAGCTGAGAGAGGAAGTGCCAGAACTAAGTGGTTTGCTTACTGAAGAACGTTGAAAAAAAAATAGTGCGCCTACAACGGGTGGCTCGACCCATGACCTTGAAGATGAGTCTCAATAAATTCAGCTACGCCGGGCATTAGTGGATAACCGCTCCTGCTGGGAGGATTTTAATGTTCTGCCGCAGATGGGTTTTTGAAATCAGTAATTTTTAGTGGTATTTTATTAGAGTTCTGCATCCGTAGAGTTATAATTCATTTTTTCTATTATATTATACGTTGTTCAATTGCTAGTATTATTATAAGTGCTGCTTTCGTAGATTTATAATCGGAAGTTTAAAATTCATACTATTAGCGTTTTCTTTTAGCCATACAAAATAATTCCTTAAGGCTAACAATATTTCTTTACATATAAATACTTCATTTCGATAAGCATTTTCTATGAATGCTTTACACTTATAAGTTACTATTATTAATACAATTTATTTTAATTGATCAATAAACAATATTCATTTGTTTAGTTCGAAATCAATATAAGTTAGTTTAACTATAATTAATTTACTATCAATTATCGTTTGTTATCCTTCAGTATCTTAGGTGAATTTAGTAATTTACTTCTTACTTTACTATAAATCAATTCGTCAAAATGTAACAAGTAAAAAAAAATTTCCAATTAATTTTTTTTTCATAATTTAAATTGTAAATTTCTTAATTCAAATTTGCTTACAAATATTTTAATAGGATTATCTAGATATAAGTAGATATATTATTATTAGACGTAGATATTCTAGTTCTTCAAAATACTACTAAACATGAAACAAAAAAAACAAAAGGATCACATTTAATGAAATTTTTATAGTGTGTTTGGTTGGCGTATTCGAGCAAGCAAAGTGTGTAAGTAAGCATACTACTTTATTAGCGAAATGGCAATAAAAGGTATTTCGTTCATTTATGGGTTATTTACGTCACTTTAATAGTGCTTTTTTATTTAATACTCTTCGATTTACGTTAATTATTATTAAAGTTTGGCCATTGTATATTCAATTGAATACCAGAACTCAATTGTTCATACTTGCTTCGTTACATTAAGTATTATTCGACCCGTTTTGCCATTCTATGTTTAAAAAAAAAATAATCGCGATAGCAAGATCCAAAAAGAAAAATTATTTGCCTCATAATAAGAAACTTTCGTCACCTCCATTTCATTTTATACTCTCAGGTCACTAATGATCGTGGTGTATATAACATGAACCGTCACAGTGACTTTTGTTTGACAATTAACCAAAACAATAAACAACCAATTCGCATCTTGCCTGTTTATTGTTTATTCCTTCCGTTTACATCTCTTTTACCACCAATTGTGCGGTTTCTAAGGAAAGTGTCGAGCTTCCAACCAAATTTGCTTAGCTTTCTATCGGATTTATCCGACTTTTATAGCCGATTTGGTTGAAAGTCCGCATTACTTCTTGCAATTTATTTCCGTCGCGAAAGTTAAAGTCCGAGTGCGCGTTAATGTTACAACCGTGTCCAAGGCGGCCTGGACGGAACGGATGACGGTCCCGACGACTGACGGACCATTCCGAAAAGGGGAATTCAGAACATCCGGTACGTGTAATTTGTATTACTTTTAGGAACAATCTTCTTTGCAAATAAACTTCTTTTACAGATCAGCGGCACGAGCCTCTTCAGGATACGACGAGGGTATCGGACAGTATATTTTAAATAGTTTCCGGTTTTCCTTTAGATTTTTAAGATTAGCATGGTATGATATATTAACTCCTTGATAGTTTTAATATGTATATTTTCGTAACGATTATGTGATAATAAAGTGATTTTCGTTAGATATATCCTCGAATTCGTTTGTTATGCTTGCAGGAGCCGCGCGCGGTTATTTATTATTGTTGTTTAGTGTATAAAGTTAAGACCGACACAATTCTGGACTTGGTTATCGTCAATTTATTGACGGAGATCTTTTGCGTGAAAGTTCCCGAGGAATTTACCCGAAGGATCCTCTATGGCATACATAGAGTTGCCTAATTTCCGGATAACACGGCATTTTAAGAATTTCTTCGCTAGTTTCGCGTTGAAATTTTTCGATGCATCGCACTGGGCAAAGTTTCGTCGAAAGATTTCTTGTCCGGGTACGAAATTAGTTTCGCGAGACTTCAAATTATAGCGCGACGCGTAATTCCGATGCGTTTCGACTAATTTATTACGAACATCCTCCCTCACTAACTGTAAATGATCTGGCATGGACAAACAATGGGCATGTTCAGCTTGGAGGCTTTGTAACTTCTCCAAGAGTGGATATGCTGATCCGTGCTGGATCATATTCTCGCCAAAATTTAAATAATAAGGCGAGTGACCGGTTGCTTCGTGAGTCGTAGTCCGAAGGGCACAAGCGATTTCACTGATATATACATCCCATTCATTGTGTTTGTTTCCCAAATATGACCGGATTGCTGCCAAGATGGAGCGATTCACTCGTTCTGAGGCATTTGCCTGAGGAGAATATACTGCCGTAGTGGTATGTATTACTCCGTACGTCGACATTAGGGATGCAAAATCACGTGAAGTAAATTGTACACCATTGTCGGTGAAAATGTGTTCGGGTACTCCGTAAACGTGAAATACTTCCGATTTCAAATAATTTATAATGGGACGGGTGGTTGCATTACGGATGGGTTTTAGTAGGACGTATTTTGTAAATTGGTCCAATACGATCAGCAAATTAGTATTACCTAGTTTCGAACGTGGGTATGGACCCATCAGATCCATGTAAATCCTTTGCCAAGGTCTACAAGGAGTTATTTGAGATTTCATTGGTGATCGTAATACAATATTAGGAGCTTTGGACTGTTTACAGACATCGCATTTTCCAATGTATTCTTTAACTTGTATGGCCATGCGTGGCCAGTAATATTTTGAGCGTAATCTATCCAAAATTTTCTTAATTCCACCATGAGCGGCTACAGGCGGATCGTGTGCATTGACAATGAGATTAGCGGTCAATTCTTCTGGTACCCATAATTTCCAGGAAGAAGTGAGAAGATTATTTGCATTTTGAACCGTAATCTGTTTGAAAATATACCCATCGACACACTTTACGTCAGGTAAATTACTCAAATTATCGTTTACAACTTCTTTTAACTGGTTGTATTTTTCCGAGCTAAACCAAGATGAAGGGAGATCAATTTCTTAGTAGATATCAACTATACGGGCGTATGTAATTATGCGACTTATCGCGGTAAAGTTTAAGAGGTGTATTTTTTCCTTAATAATTTTTTATTTTTTTTTTTACTAGCTGCAGTAATAATAGATGTTGACAGGCGAGAGATATCTAAGCATTCTGCAAAATTCACGAAACTCGCAAAATGAAATTTTGCACCTAAACTTCTTTTTGGCTATGGAGTATATAACTTAAGCGAGATAAGATAATGAAGTAAAAACTTAAACTTTTTCATCTTTCTCATTAGGGTCAAGACTCAATATATCGAAAAGACATTTACCCTTTGTTTAAAATTTGAAATAGAGTCGAACTTGAGAAGTAGTATACCAGAGTTTCGTAAGCTTCGTGATTTGAGGAGAATCGTCGTGAAAATAAAGGACCAACCTGTGGACAAGAATTAATTTTTTTCCAGACTTGACATCATCAATAATTATTGGATAGATCTGGTGGATGAGTATAATATGCATCGCTCAAAGATTTTTGGAGAAGTGGGTGGCCATGTAGTGTTTGGCTGTGCCGATACGGATTCCTGGATGTAGGTGGTTTATCACCTTCGTTTCGATTAGTCTCTGATACGAGCTTACAGCTGCACGTTAAGGTCACACTCCTTCCATAGCTGAGTGTAAACATGTACAATGCTTCATTCGGTCTCCATCTGAAATGAAATAAACAACCCTTCCGATCTTCTTTTGCACACCGATTCAAAATAAAAAATACCAGTAATGTCTCGGTTGCTTGATCTAACTTTGAACATCATTACTCTGCCACCATTAAATTAACCCACAATTTACCTTCAACATGCCTTTCGCAATACCACAATCATTCTCGCTATCTTATATCAATGTTTCCATTGTATAAGTGAAAACAAACATAATATTTAATTATACATTGAAATCTACTCGAAAGAAAAGAAATTCAATGAGTAAATATCATATTAATGATTCTTTCGACCAACCAACCACGATTTAAAATTTTACAAACTATAAGATTTATTAGTTCAACATTTAATACAAACATACAACAAAAACAAAACTAATTCCGTGAGTGGTGTGGAACAAGAATTTGTACAAATAACATAACCTGCTACAACCTTGTTCAGAACACAATCGCGATTTCGTTGGATTGAATTTTTGGTATGCCACCTATTTTGGTAATCGCTAATTACATCTGCATCATTTCTAAGTTTCACAAAAGAATATATATTAAGATATATGGTTATTATAGAGTAAATATTTTACCAGTTACTCTATTAACAAATAATGACTCACATCATTATTTTAGGTGATCGCTTTAGCAAAACGATCGTCTGGCCAATTACTTGACGAGACCTGTAGATCGAGATTCTGACAAGGTCAGATTGTATCACCCTCCCGATATGTGTGTCCCTAACCCGTACACTCACATCAAGAGTGACCCTTATCTCTAACCGTAAGTATCCCGATCGTCCAGTGACTTCCTTGGATAAAATAAGGTTGTGATGCCAATTCGGAGTATACTATATACATCGGAACCATCTCTACATTTTACAAAAAGAAAGTGATCGCTTTAGCATAACGATCGTCTGGCCATTTACTTGACGAGACCTGTAGATCGAGATTCTGACAAGGTCAGATTGTATCACCCTCCCGATATGTGTGTCCCTAACCCGTACACTCACATCGGGACTGACCCTTATCTCTAACCGTAAGTATCCCGATCGTCCAGTGACTGCAAGCTCCCGGATCGAAAGGTTAGTTTACGGAGGGGTTTTAATCGGACACGACTACGCTATTGACACGATTCGCTTAACGAAGCTCGCAAGTCTTGTTAATCAGGGGAGCCAGGGGTTGAACTTGCACCAAGTGCTCAAGCTCGCCCAGTCAAATGTCAATCCGTCTGATTAACAAAACCATCGTACCTCTAGCGCATGCCTCGAAATCGTGCACGCCCCCAGCTGAAATAACCCGCACCTGGGGCAACGGTAAAGACCGCTGGTCGCAGACGTACTCATTATTTCCCGTACTATATCTACCCCGAAGAGACTTTAGAGGATGAGCCATGAGAGTCCGTGCAATATGGTTCTCTTTTTCCTTAGCATGCACTCATCATATGCTTCAACGGTGGCATCTCATCTTGGTACTTGGAAAGGAACTAACAAATAATTGAACTTAATGCCTTAAAAAACCATTAAGGCTGGGAAGTGGACAAATTTTAGAGCTAAAAATATCTAAGGACTTTTTTTTTCAAGTATTGCTCGATAGCAATAGAACCAAAGTGAGTATATCAGACTAATATACCAAACACGAATTTCGGGCTATAACAAATTCCTGCCATCCTTCATCCGTTAAGGAGCGATGTGCTGATGATCATGAAATCATCAGCTAGAACTTGCTTACCCGTTGGGCGCCATGTAATGTACTCGCGTCGTTTTTCAAATTACATTGCTGTAATCGAAGTAATTATCGTCGCCACGAGTGTATATGAACTGGTATTCCGTCCTGAGACAAATTTAGGGAGTTCGTCTCCATCACCATTTGCTCAAGACGGTCCAATTCATATAGACCGGCTAGGACAATTGTCGACCAGTGACAAAGTCACAATTGGGTGACTTATGCCCTATGGATTGCCTGAAGGTAGCGTGCATCTAGCATATAGCACGTGCGTAGCTCGTCGGAAGGGGCGTGGGGTGCTACCTGTATCCATAGACATCGTATTTTTATTATGCACGTGAGGGGGCTGAGAAGTACGGTTTGAGAAGTCCGTACTCTATCCTCAGCGGGCTGGGTAGGTTTAGGAAGAAGGAAAGTAGGAAGTCAGACTAGGAAAAGGATTGGTAGAGATGGTAAAGGAAATGAAGGCGGAGAGTACAAAGAATAAGACTTTCGGCGGGAAGGCCGAGGCAGTAACCATATAGGTGTTAATTGGTCCTTATAGATTTGTATATATGTATATATATATATAACTATACACATCGAAATATATAGATATATACAAGTTTTCCTATTCAATCGTGGTAGAACGACAGACGAATTGCGATCTCCACTTGTTGTGCATATTAGCATACTGCACATGCATGTATGAATGGGGTTGATGATATTTCATTGTCGAAGAATGATATTAGACCCCGTAGTCACGCGAGTACCACAAAAAGGAACTAAATTTCCACGAAGACGAAGTTCGACCCAAAAGTATTTACGCAATATATACGCCTATGCAATAATTTCGCAAACTTGATTTATGCACTAGGTGTTAAGGTAGATTATCTACAAACCAAAAAAAACATGGTTTCGGTGTTAAAAATCGCGGGAGATCGGACGCTCCTCCTATAGGACTTCCCATTTGTCTGAACCGAGCACCGAATATATTTTCCACACAAAGAAAAGAAGAAATAACCGAAGTAAAGCAAAACGTCTCCATCTCGAATTTTTCTTGTAAACGAAAATTTACAATATTTTTGGCTTCGCCCCGTAACACAAGCGTTTAATTTTCGGATAATCAGCGGCGTAGGCGAATTTCAGACAACTTATTCCTGTTATTATACGGCCCACCAAATCTCACATGTCCGATAGCAAGAGAGTTAAACATTCGAGAAATCTGGAAATAGTGAGCCCCTCTAATAGGACTACGTATTCATATCACAAGACGAGCACGGATTATGACCTCTACGCCAACCTTGCAATAACCGAGGAAAGAAGAAGAAAAAAAAAAAAAAACAAAGCTTCCCTATCTCGAATTTCCTGGAAACCGAAAAGTTCTGCGTTCGATATGTCCATTCTTCAAAGTTCATGAACGCTGAGAAGTGTACCCAGACATCGAGAAAACAAATAGAAATTTGTCGAAGAAGTTTTCACCCACGCGGTTACGCGTCACCCACGCCGCGTTGAAAACTTAACGGTACCAACCGAAAAGAACCCGTTTCTTTTCACAACAAATTACCGCTAACGCAGCGGTAAGAACACTTTTCGACACCGCGTGTTCGTAAAATTTTCCGTCTGAAAATGTCGTTAAATGTCGAACATTTTTTCCGCACAAACTCGAAATTTCACCGAAAAAGGGGACTTCGTATAATTTACCTAGCCACTAGATTTCACTTTCTGCCCAAATAAAAGGCTTTGGGGGCTCCGTGGTCGAAGCACGGAGCTCATACATGCAACGCACGCGAAAATGGATATTATTTTTATCCGACCAAAAATTCATTTGGGGCACACCAAATTAATCGCGAAAAGGATTTTATGAACTACCACTCACGGAAACAAGCAAGAATCTTTCTCGGGCGATTCGTTCCCACACAAACCACGCATGTTTCCCTGTGGTTACAAGAAGGGGGCCCTCGGACGCCACCGATCTTTTAACACTTGACACGCGCTAACACTGACCGAACAAAACCAAAAGGGGCCTTAGGGGGCACCGTGGACGAAGCACGGACACGATACTGCCAAAACTGCCGGGGCTCTCTTAGCCATTTCACCAAAACAAAATGCACTTACACAAAAATTAAAATAGGACGGCACACAAGAAAAACTACATTCAGGTGCTAGGTAACGTTATAATCTTCAAAAAAAAAAATTCTTTTTTCATTTCTTTGCTTAACTCAATTTAAAAGGAGTGAAATATAATAAAAAGTTCTGAGCTCAGCTCTCATACCGTGTTATTTTACTCCTTTTCCTACACGATCCGGCGAAGGGATCTCGATCCAGCGATCGCAATCGGGGTCCTTCCGTGTGTTTCCTTTTTTTTTTTTTTTTCTCCCACGATCCGGCGAAGGGATCTCCAGCTTACTTTTTCCTCACAATTGCACTAATTTTAAAGCCAAAACAAGACTTTTAATTTTTTTAGTGACCATTCCGGTCTGAAGACAAAAGCACCCTCCTTGATTTTTTGCTTGTCACTTGCCTTCACACTTTTGCTCTACGGATATTCACCTTTCGATCTTCGATTCCGTGGTGAGTATCGTTATCAGTCTGGTGATGGCGTAATGACAGTCTGTGCAAAAAGTATTTACCAGCAGGTAAATCATTGTCAATTATTTGGCCTTCCATTACAAGGCAGGTAGCTGGTCCAGGGCTTCCCGCAGCACCAGAAAGCTGAGAGAGGAAGTGCCAGAACTAAGTGGTTTGCTTACTGAAGAACGTTGAAAAAAAAATAGTGCGCCTACAACGGGTGGCTCGACCCATGACCTTGAAGATGAGTCTCAATAAATTCAGCTACGCCGGGCATTAGTGGATAACCGCTCCTGCTGGGAGGATTTTAATGTTCTGCCGCAGATGGGTTTTTGAAATCAGTAATTTTTAGTGGTATTTTATTAGAGTTCTGCATCCGTAGAGTTATAATTCATTTTTTCTATTATATTATACGTTGTTCAATTGCTAGTATTATTATAAGTGCTGCTTTCGTAGATTTATAATCGGAAGTTTAAAATTCATACTATTAGCGTTTTCTTTTAGCCATACAAAATAATTCCTTAAGGCTAACAATATTTCTTTACATATAAATACTTCATTTCGATAAGCATTTTCTATGAATGCTTTACACTTATAAGTTACTATTATTAATACAATTTATTTTAATTGATCAATAAACAATATTCATTTGTTTAGTTCGAAATCAATATAAGTTAGTTTAACTATAATTAATTTACTATCAATTATCGTTTGTTATCCTTCAGTATCTTAGGTGAATTTAGTAATTTACTTCTTACTTTACTATAAATCAATTCGTCAAAATGTAACAAGTAAAAAAAAATTTCCAATTAATTTTTTTTTCATAATTTAAATTGTAAATTTCTTAATTCAAATTTGCTTACAAATATTTTAATAGGATTATCTAGATATAAGTAGATATATTATTATTAGACGTAGATATTCTAGTTCTTCAAAATACTACTAAACATGAAACAAAAAAAACAAAAGGATCACATTTAATGAAATTTTTATAGTGTGTTTGGTTGGCGTATTCGAGCAAGCAAAGTGTGTAAGTAAGCATACTACTTTATTAGCGAAATGGCAATAAAAGGTATTTCGTTCATTTATGGGTTATTTACGTCACTTTAATAGTGCTTTTTTATTTAATACTCTTCGATTTACGTTAATTATTATTAAAGTTTGGCCATTGTATATTCAATTGAATACCAGAACTCAATTGTTCATACTTGCTTCGTTACATTAAGTATTATTCGACCCGTTTTGCCATTCTATGTTTAAAAAAAAAATAATCGCGATAGCAAGATCCAAAAAGAAAAATTATTTGCCTCATAATAAGAAACTTTCGTCACCTCCATTTCATTTTATACTCTCAGGTCACTAATGATCGTGGTGTATATAACATGAACCGTCACAGTGACTTTTGTTTGACAATTAACCAAAACAATAAACAACCAATTCGCATCTTGCCTGTTTATTGTTTATTCCTTCCGTTTACATCTCTTTTACCACCAATTGTGCGGTTTCTAAGGAAAGTGTCGAGCTTCCAACCAAATTTGCTTAGCTTTCTATCGGATTTATCCGACTTTTATAGCCGATTTGGTTGAAAGTCCGCATTACTTCTTGCAATTTATTTCCGTCGCGAAAGTTAAAGTCCGAGTGCGCGTTAATGTTACAACCGTGTCCAAGGCGGCCTGGACGGAACGGATGACGGTCCCGACGACTGACGGACCATTCCGAAAAGGGGAATTCAGAACATCCGGTACGTGTAATTTGTATTACTTTTAGGAACAATCTTCTTTGCAAATAAACTTCTTTTACAGATCAGCGGCACGAGCCTCTTCAGGATACGACGAGGGTATCGGACAGTATATTTTAAATAGTTTCCGGTTTTCCTTTAGATTTTTAAGATTAGCATGGTATGATATATTAACTCCTTGATAGTTTTAATATGTATATTTTCGTAACGATTATGTGATAATAAAGTGATTTTCGTTAGATATATCCTCGAATTCGTTTGTTATGCTTGCAGGAGCCGCGCGCGGTTATTTATTATTGTTGTTTAGTGTATAAAGTTAAGACCGACACAATTCTGGACTTGGTTATCGTCAATTTATTGACGGAGATCTTTTGCGTGAAAGTTCCCGAGGAATTTACCCGAAGGATCCTCTATGGCATACATAGAGTTGCCTAATTTCCGGATAACACGGCATTTTAAGAATTTCTTCGCTAGTTTCGCGTTGAAATTTTTCGATGCATCGCACTGGGCAAAGTTTCGTCGAAAGATTTCTTGTCCGGGTACGAAATTAGTTTCGCGAGACTTCAAATTATAGCGCGACGCGTAATTCCGATGCGTTTCGACTAATTTATTACGAACATCCTCCCTCACTAACTGTAAATGATCTGGCATGGACAAACAATGGGCATGTTCAGCTTGGAGGCTTTGTAACTTCTCCAAGAGTGGATATGCTGATCCGTGCTGGATCATATTCTCGCCAAAATTTAAATAATAAGGCGAGTGACCGGTTGCTTCGTGAGTCGTAGTCCGAAGGGCACAAGCGATTTCACTGATATATACATCCCATTCATTGTGTTTGTTTCCCAAATATGACCGGATTGCTGCCAAGATGGAGCGATTCACTCGTTCTGAGGCATTTGCCTGAGGAGAATATACTGCCGTAGTGGTATGTATTACTCCGTACGTCGACATTAGGGATGCAAAATCACGTGAAGTAAATTGTACACCATTGTCGGTGAAAATGTGTTCGGGTACTCCGTAAACGTGAAATACTTCCGATTTCAAATAATTTATAATGGGACGGGTGGTTGCATTACGGATGGGTTTTAGTAGGACGTATTTTGTAAATTGGTCCAATACGATCAGCAAATTAGTATTACCTAGTTTCGAACGTGGGTATGGACCCATCAGATCCATGTAAATCCTTTGCCAAGGTCTACAAGGAGTTATTTGAGATTTCATTGGTGATCGTAATACAATATTAGGAGCTTTGGACTGTTTACAGACATCGCATTTTCCAATGTATTCTTTAACTTGTATGGCCATGCGTGGCCAGTAATATTTTGAGCGTAATCTATCCAAAATTTTCTTAATTCCACCATGAGCGGCTACAGGCGGATCGTGTGCATTGACAATGAGATTAGCGGTCAATTCTTCTGGTACCCATAATTTCCAGGAAGAAGTGAGAAGATTATTTGCATTTTGAACCGTAATCTGTTTGAAAATATACCCATCGACACACTTTACGTCAGGTAAATTACTCAAATTATCGTTTACAACTTCTTTTAACTGGTTGTATTTTTCCGAGCTAAACCAAGATGAAGGGAGATCAATTTCTTAGTAGATATCAACTATACGGGCGTATGTAATTATGCGACTTATCGCGGTAAAGTTTAAGAGGTGTATTTTTTCCTTAATAATTTTTTATTTTTTTTTTTACTAGCTGCAGTAATAATAGATGTTGACAGGCGAGAGATATCTAAGCATTCTGCAAAATTCACGAAACTCGCAAAATGAAATTTTGCACCTAAACTTCTTTTTGGCTATGGAGTATATAACTTAAGCGAGATAAGATAATGAAGTAAAAACTTAAACTTTTTCATCTTTCTCATTAGGGTCAAGACTCAATATATCGAAAAGACATTTACCCTTTGTTTAAAATTTGAAATAGAGTCGAACTTGAGAAGTAGTATACCAGAGTTTCGTAAGCTTCGTGATTTGAGGAGAATCGTCGTGAAAATAAAGGACCAACCTGTGGACAAGAATTAATTTTTTTCCAGACTTGACATCATCAATAATTATTGGATAGATCTGGTGGATGAGTATAATATGCATCGCTCAAAGATTTTTGGAGAAGTGGGTGGCCATGTAGTGTTTGGCTGTGCCGATACGGATTCCTGGATGTAGGTGGTTTATCACCTTCGTTTCGATTAGTCTCTGATACGAGCTTACAGCTGCACGTTAAGGTCACACTCCTTCCATAGCTGAGTGTAAACATGTACAATGCTTCATTCGGTCTCCATCTGAAATGAAATAAACAACCCTTCCGATCTTCTTTTGCACACCGATTCAAAATAAAAAATACCAGTAATGTCTCGGTTGCTTGATCTAACTTTGAACATCATTACTCTGCCACCATTAAATTAACCCACAATTTACCTTCAACATGCCTTTCGCAATACCACAATCATTCTCGCTATCTTATATCAATGTTTCCATTGTATAAGTGAAAACAAACATAATATTTAATTATACATTGAAATCTACTCGAAAGAAAAGAAATTCAATGAGTAAATATCATATTAATGATTCTTTCGACCAACCAACCACGATTTAAAATTTTACAAACTATAAGATTTATTAGTTCAACATTTAATACAAACATACAACAAAAACAAAACTAATTCCGTGAGTGGTGTGGAACAAGAATTTGTACAAATAACATAACCTGCTACAACCTTGTTCAGAACACAATCGCGATTTCGTTGGATTGAATTTTTGGTATGCCACCTATTTTGGTAATCGCTAATTACATCTGCATCATTTCTAAGTTTCACAAAAGAATATATATTAAGATATATGGTTATTATAGAGTAAATATTTTACCAGTTACTCTATTAACAAATAATGACTCACATCATTATTTTAGGTGATCGCTTTAGCAAAACGATCGTCTGGCCAATTACTTGACGAGACCTGTAGATCGAGATTCTGACAAGGTCAGATTGTATCACCCTCCCGATATGTGTGTCCCTAACCCGTACACTCACATCAAGAGTGACCCTTATCTCTAACCGTAAGTATCCCGATCGTCCAGTGACTTCCTTGGATAAAATAAGGTTGTGATGCCAATTCGGAGTATACTATATACATCGGAACCATCTCTACATTTTACAAAAAGAAAGTGATCGCTTTAGCATAACGATCGTCTGGCCATTTACTTGACGAGACCTGTAGATCGAGATTCTGACAAGGTCAGATTGTATCACCCTCCCGATATGTGTGTCCCTAACCCGTACACTCACATCGGGACTGACCCTTATCTCTAACCGTAAGTATCCCGATCGTCCAGTGACTGCAAGCTCCCGGATCGAAAGGTTAGTTTACGGAGGGGTTTTAATCGGACACGACTACGCTATTGACACGATTCGCTTAACGAAGCTCGCAAGTCTTGTTAATCAGGGGAGCCAGGGGTTGAACTTGCACCAAGTGCTCAAGCTCGCCCAGTCAAATGTCAATCCGTCTGATTAACAAAACCATCGTACCTCTAGCGCATGCCTCGAAATCGTGCACGCCCCCAGCTGAAATAACCCGCACCTGGGGCAACGGTAAAGACCGCTGGTCGCAGACGTACTCATTATTTCCCGTACTATATCTACCCCGAAGAGACTTTAGAGGATGAGCCATGAGAGTCCGTGCAATAGGGTTCTCTTTTTCCTTAGCATGCACTCATCATATGCTTCAACGGTGGCATCTCATCTTGGTACTTGGAAAGGAACTAACAAATAATTGAACTTAATGCCTTAAAAAACCATTAAGGCTGGGAAGTGGACAAATTTTAGAGCTAAAAATATCTAAGGACTTTTTTTTTCAAGTATTGCTCGATAGCAATAGAACCAAATTGAGTATATCAGACTAATATACCAAACACGAATTTCGGGCTATAACAAATTCCTGCCATCCTTCATCCGTTAAGGAGCGATGTGCTGATGATCATGAAATCATCAGCTAGAACTTGCTTACCCGTTGGGCGCCATGTAATGTACTCGCGTCGTTTTTCAAATTACATTGCTGTAATCGAAGTAATTATCGTCGCCACGAGTGTATATGAACTGGTATTCCGTCCTGAGACAAATTTAGGGAGTTCGTCTCCATCACCATTTGCTCAAGACGGTCCAATTCATATAGACCGGCTAGGACAATTGTCGACCAGTGACAAAGTCACAATTGGGTGACTTATGCCCTATGGATTGCCTGAAGGTAGCGTGCATCTAGCATATAGCACGTGCGTAGCTCGTCGGAAGGGGCGTGGGGTGCTACCTGTATCCATAGACATCGTATTTTTATTATGCACGTGAGGGGGCTGAGAAGTACGGTTTGAGAAGTCCGTACTCTATCCTCAGCGGGCTGGGTAGGTTTAGGAAGAAGGAAAGTAGGAAGTCAGACTAGGAAAAGGATTGGTAGAGATGGTAAAGGAAATGAAGGCGGAGAGTACAAAGAATAAGACTTTCGGCGGGAAGGCCGAGGCAGTAACCATATAGGTGTTAATTGGTCCTTATAGATTTGTATATATGTATATATATATATAACTATACACATCGAAATATATAGATATATACAAGTTTTCCTATTCAATCGTGGTAGAACGACAGACGAATTGCGATCTCCACTTGTTGTGCATATTAGCATACTGCACATGCATGTATGAATGGGGTTGATGATATTTCATTGTCGAAGAATGATATTAGACCCCGTAGTCACGCGAGTACCACAAAAAGGAACTAAATTTCCACGAAGACGAAGTTCGACCCAAAAGTATTTACGCAATATATACGCCTATGCAATAATTTCGCAAACTTGATTTATGCACTAGGTGTTAAGGTAGATTATCTACAAACCAAAAAAAACATGGTTTCGGTGTTAAAAATCGCGGGAGATCGGACGCTCCTCCTATAGGACTTCCCATTTGTCTGAACCGAGCACCGAATATATTTTCCACACAAAGAAAAGAAGAAATAACCGAAGTAAAGCAAAACGTCTCCATCTCGAATTTTTCTTGTAAACGAAAATTTACAATATTTTTGGCTTCGCCCCGTAACACAAGCGTTTAATTTTCGGATAATCAGCGGCGTAGGCGAATTTCAGACAACTTATTCCTGTTATTATACGGCCCACCAAATCTCACATGTCCGATAGCAAGAGAGTTAAACATTCGAGAAATCTGGAAATAGTGAGCCCCTCTAATAGGACTACGTATTCATATCACAAGACGAGCACGGATTATGACCTCTACGCCAACCTTGCAATAACCGAGGAAAGAAGAAAAAAAAAAAAAAAACAAAGCTTCCCTATCTCGAATTTCCTGGAAACCGAAAAGTTCTGCGTTCGATATGTCCATTCTTCAAAGTTCATGAACGCTGAGAAGTGTACCCAGACATCGAGAAAACAAATAGAAATTTGTCGAAGAAGTTTTCACCCACGCGGTTACGCGTCACCCACGCCGCGTTGAAAACTTAACGGTACCAACCGAAAAGAACCCGTTTCTTTTCACAACAAATTACCGCTAACGCAGCGGTAAGAACACTTTTCGACACCGCGTGTTCGTAAAATTTTCCGTCTGAAAATATCGTTAAATGTCGAACATTTTTTCCGCACAAACTCGAAATTTCACCGAAAAAGGGGACTTCGTATAATTTACCTAGCCACTAGATTTCACTTTCTGCCCAAATAAAAGGCTTTGGGGGCTCCGTGGTCGAAGCACGGAGCTCATACATGCAACGCACGCGAAAATGGATATTATTTTTATCCGACCAAAAATTCATTTGGGGCACACCAAATTAATCGCGAAAAGGATTTTATGAACTACCACTCACGGAAACAAGCAAGAATCTTTCTCGGGCGATTCGTTCCCACACAAACCACGCATGTTTCCCTGTGGTTACAAGAAGGGGGCCCTCGGACGCCACCGATCTTTTAACACTTGACACGCGCTAACACTGACCGAACAAAACCAAAAGGGGCCTTAGGGGGCGCCGTGGACGAAGCACGGACACGATACTGCCAAAACTGCCGGGGCTCTCTTAGCCATTTCACCAAAACAAAATGCACTTACACAAAAATTAAAATAGGACGGCACACAAGAAAAACTACATTCAGGTGCTAGGTAACGTTATAATCTTCAAAAAAAAAAATTCTTTTTTCATTTCTTTGCTTAACTCAATTTAAAAGGAGTGAAATATAATAAAAAGTTCTGAGCTCAGCTCTCATACCGTGTTATTTTACTCCTTTTCCTACACGATCCGGCGAAGGGATCTCGATCCAGCGATCGCAATCGGGGTCCTTCCGTGTGTTTCCTTTTTTTTTTTTTTTCTCCCACGATCCGGCGAAGGGATCTCCAGCTTACTTTTTCCTCACAATTGCACTAATTTTAAAGCCAAAACAAGACTTTTAATTTTTTTAGTGACCATTCCGGTCTGAAGACAAAAGCACCCTCCTTGATTTTTTGCTTGTCACTTGCCTTCACACTTTTGCTCTACGGATATTCACCTTTCGATCTTCGATTCCGTGGTGAGTATCGTTATCAGTCTGGTGATGGCGTAATGACAGTCTGTGCAAAAAGTATTTACCAGCAGGTAAATCGTTGTCAATTATTTGGCCTTCCATTACAACTCCTTAATGAAGGACATACAACATGTACACACGTAATACTTCTTCATCCCCAACTTCAATATCCATCGGAGTTCTGTATCATCTAGAGTATAATACGATTGGCTTGCAGCCGATCGTGACTGCAGTATGTTTTTAATACATTTTTTTTTTCAATTTTACTTTATTATTAATAATACAGTATTGTTATTAATTTAAAAAAAAAAAAAATTTGCTGCCCTCAAAATTTTTTTGAGTACATTTCATGACTAGTAGACGCGAAAAAAGCAAGAAGAATTTTCACTCCGTCTGTCCGCCGTACGCCGTACGCCGTACGTCGACCGCCCCAAAGTCTTTTGAAGGCTCGTAGCTCTCAAACCAGTGGAGCTATTAAATTAAATTTTTTTCTAGGAATAGACTGGGTAGACCCCTTGAATTGACATTATTTTCAGGGGTTGGAGTGTGAGGGGAAAGGTCCCACAAAGCATTTTAGAGGAAAAATTTTGGTTTCTAGATCTCAGCAACCGCTTATGTTAGGAGACTGAAACTTAGAATTTCTATAAAGCTTTGATAGTGGACCCATTTGCAAAAAAATTGATGATATGGATGAAGGGGTGTGGGAGTGGAGGGGGAAGCAATGCGTCCGAAACGCTAAAAAGTCTAGATCGACACATTCTGAAATCCATATCTCCTAAACCGTTAATGGCAAGCAATTAAAACTTAACAAATATCTGTAGTTATACTAGGAGAGTAGATTGAAACAAAATTTTTGGGTGGAGGTGGTAGCGTACGGGGGTGGGGTTGAAATACTTAACATTACGATATCTCCTAAACCAGTGGCACCAAAAAAAACAAAATTCGGTTTGGATATAAAGCTTGATAAATAAAGATTGCTCAAAGTAAAATTTTTGAAGGGGGTGGGGGAGTACGTAAGTGGAGGGGATAAGAATTTTTCAAAAATAACACGTTTCATATCTCAATAACAGTGTAAGATGGATGCTTCAAATTTTTACCAGAAGTAGGCCTAATAGATCCCTAGTAGGAAAACAAAGTTTGGGGGTGTGGGTGTAGAGGGTGAAGGTGGGGAAGGGTGAGAAAGAAAAAGTTCCGATGCTAATCTTAAGAATCTATAATGATAGGAAGCTGAAACTTGGTATGCAGATAGAGCTATGGTAGTGGCATGGTGGAAAAATAAGTTTTTTTTTAGTGGTAGTATGGTACGGTGGTGGGGGGTGTTTTTCCTAACTTTAGAACGGCTTATGCTAGGAAGTTGAAACTCGATACGTATATGTAAATTAAATAGAAAAGTAATTTTGATAAAAAAAAATTTGAATATCCATTGGCGTTCAGAAGGGGGGGGGGCAAAAAAAATATCAGTTAATATAAAATGCATATATTTTCACGATTTTCGTCATATCTACTAGGTCTTTCGAAATATTGAATTCATTTTTATTCTACGGATTCTTCATATGAATACCTAGAATGTGTTTTCAAGATTTTTTGAAATTCGACGCCTAAGAGGGTGTAAAGTGGTTGTATACTTTTTCATGAATACCACCATGTTTCTCAGGTCTGATCAGATATCGAATATCTTTTCACTTCCCCAGGCTTGTTTAATAATCACCTATTTTTAAGTTTTGTTTTTTTCAACCTCTAGACCGCATCCCGGAATATGACCCAGTTATTGAATTCATATGTTACACCCTTTTTTAACCGCTTCCCGAACTTTTTTTTAGGTTTTCAATCACATAGTAACATACACCGCATCCCCGAATTGAACGCGTTCTGAACTTCTGCCGGAAAAATAATACAGTTGCGCCCAGACTGTTGGCAGACTTTTTTTCTTCTTTTAACTACGAATTTAATTTCCTGTAAACTATAATATTTTTTTTTTAAATGCGAATTGATTTTGTTTACACTTTGCACGCACTCGGATTGGAACCATGGTCCCGTCAACCATAAGTCCGCTATGCTACCCTCTAGGATAATCTGCAACCTGTCTCGTGACAGGGTTAAAGCCTGAATTCAAATTGATTTAGAGAAGCAAAAAATATTTTTGCCATGATGTGCCCAATACCGAACCGACAGTCGAGCTAATACCGAAAGAGCTTAGAAACCAATAATGAGCCAATTCTTGGCCCAACACTGGTCTGGGGGTTTGTCAGCACCAAAACAAGACCGATCAACAAGTCTTGGTAGACAATGCCATGCCAATTCCGGGCAGTATACGGTACTCTGGTTAGAGTCCGGCATTTCGCACATCGGTAAGTACCAGTGAAGTCTACTGAATGTAAAATTTTTGACGGGGGAACGTGAAGCGTGGAAGTACGGGGACAGTAATTTTTCAAAAAATGTAATTGGTATATTTCAAGAACCGTATCATATATGATCTTGAAAATTTTATAGGAGGCAGGATCAGTAGACCTCTAGCGGAAAATAATATTTTGAGGGTGTAGGTGTAGGGAGTGATGGTGGAAGGAAGTGGAAATGAAAAAAATCTGATTTTAATTTCTCTAAAGCCGCAAAAGATAGACAACTAAAAATTTATAACTGTATAGACCTACTATAAAAATTTTTGGTTGTGGAGCAAGATGAATTAAGGAGAGTTTTTCATTAGAAACGCCAGAAAGTTAAAACTTTTTACATACTTATATATCGATGTGGTACTAAAGTAATTAGAGATAAAAAAATAATAGTTGCATTTGTGTACAAATTGGATTAAAAAATATTCCGATAAATCATTTAGACATCTTCGAGCTTTCAAATCAATTTTAGTTCCGCTGGCTCTAAATATAAGCACCTAGAAACATTTTTTCAAATTTTACAATATCTAACCCCTAAGGGAGTGTATGTACTTTTTGACGAATTCCGATACATTTCTTAGGTCTATTGAGATAAAGAATTCAGTTTCACTTCTAAATTATTTGAATGTAGTCGGAAAAAACCCGATTTAATTACATTTTTATATTAAACTCCCTGGGTAGGGAAACATTGGTAGAGTTCTGACAAATTTCTATTTTTTTATGTTTTAGTGAGATTAAATTCACTTTCACTTCTATTGAATCATCTATTAAGAAAATAATTACGTAAACAAATAAAAAAAATCTGACAACAGGCGCAACTTTATTATTTTGCGGTTAGAAGTCAGAGTTAGGTTAGGTTAGGTTAGTATGTAACTGCAAGGAATAACTAGAAGTTTTGGACTTCTACCCATAAAATAAAAATGTTGCGCCCTAAATGTTGGCAATTTTTTTTTATGTTTTTATTAGATGATTCAATAGAAGTTCGATGTTGGCAGATTTTTCAATCCAATCTAAATAAGGTCCAATCTCCCATCATCGCCTATCTTACCTATTGCAATTAGTAATGTTAGTATTACACAGTACGTCACATAAAATAACTCAATACTTAAGTTTTCCACATGGTTTTCATTGCTCTCCACAAAATTCATTTTGACGGACAATTTTTGACACAATTTTCGTCAAATATTTGAAAGCATGGCATACAGTGTAAAACCAGTAAAACAAAATTATCCATCAGAAATCTTTATTCATTTTGTTCAAAACTTTTTCTGTATTGGAACATTCTCTAGGCACGGAATAGTTGTCCGAATATGTAAGCTGCATTCAATGCATTTTATGTATGTAAATCGAACTAAACACAAACAAATTTATTATTACAGCGAAGCAGAAAAATTCTCTGTCAGCGAACCATAGTCCTTCGGTACAGAAGTTGAAGGATTCAACGACTCACCCCCAATGAAATCAAATCGCAATGTCCAGAACTGTGTAGTTTACATTATTGTAGCTACCTTCAATGGATGTAATGAGGGTCGTATCGTCTAAATGTAATATTAAATCATGTTCTCGATTGTATTATGTGAAATATCACTAAATTTTCGTGAATCAGATATGGCGAGCTAGGCACAAAACACTGCGATCATTTTGCAAGGGTCGTAAATTTAGTTTATGCTCCATAAAATCCGACAGAATTCTCCGTACGTGCAAAATGTTAAGATTTCAAATGGCTGCCCCACGCTTAGTTCACCTCTTTAATAATACTTTTTCGTAGCATGCATACGAGTACCTTTTTTGCTGATGACTGATGAGTGAGGGATTGGTGAAAGTATAAACTTCTTGTTGTTCGTTGAAATTTGACGAAGTGGTAATAATGTTTTCAAAGAGTACCACCTTTTTGAATTTCAAGCACATGGCTATTATACGGTACTTGGAAATAACATTTCTGAATAATAATTTTGATTTTTTCTTTAAATTACTGAATACGTTACGTTAAAATAGTTACGAGGTGAGCAGTAAATAAACTTTTTTAAGATTTGTACCCAGCATCTATTATGAAAATAAATACTCTGCGTGTCACGTAACTTCATATTCGAATAAATTGTTTTACGAAAATTGTAGCGTTCCTAGTCAACATGGGCCCTTTGAAACACTTTTTTCTTTAAGGGGTCTTCCTACCATGACCGCTCGAAAAATGCGTGTTTTTTAAAAAATTCATAACTTCGAAAGTATAAAAGTCGTTTTTTTAATTTTTGGACACAAGATATATTACAACTTGAGGAACGTTTGACATAATTTTCAATAAAAAGTAAAAAAAAATGGCGGCGCTGTGCATATTTTCCCGGAGGCCCTCCGCACAAGAGGAGGGATATGATGTCATCCTTTTTCTCCATTAATATGCATCACAAAAGAAAAAAGAAAAAATGGGCTTGTTCGTGGGTAGTGTAGCTAGAATGTAGCGTAGCGATTTTTTTTAAAATTTTGGTGAGCTGAAGAAAAAAAAAATTGCATTTTTTCCTAAGAAAAACGTTGAAAAACGATTATAAGCAAACCAAATACGGTTGATTTTAGACGCTTCTTTTGAAAATAGATTGTTCACTATGCCTCAGAACCATTCTTCACATTTTTAGAGATAGTATGTTTTTTGAATTATGTGACTGTGGTTCAATTTCATTTATTTTCACATCATTCTTAAAATAAACTTTTAATACATCATTCGGAAGAATGCTCTAATTGATTACCGTTCAAAACCCACTGTCGAGTAGCCGAAGTTCAACTCATTAAGTGCTATGGAGGTATCTTTTGGGTCCGAATGAATTCGATTGCTCGGGATTTCTTGATGGTGTGCTTACACTCACCCTTGAGGCTCGCCTCGAGGCGAGAAGCTACCCCCATCAGGCCATTGCAAACCGGTTCTGAATGTAAGACTCTTGAGACTGCACGAGCTATTTCTTTGATTGATTTTTAGGTGGTGATAGAGGCTCGTTGCAAATGTTGAGTGTAAATGCACCATGAAGCTTTAAATTTTCGGTTTCAAATCATGCGTCACGCTCTACTGACAGTTTTTATGTCACACACCACCAGTTACGCTAACCAGTTACGCCAACAATAGTCCGGCCACTCGCTTGATGAGAACTGCTAGCAACCATTCAGCTATGTTGGACATATTTTCTACAAATATTGATTGCCTAAAAGCAATACAATTATTATGATTTTTCTTTGTTATTTAGTTTTTAGTTTTTACTTTATTGTTTTAATAATTAAGTATTGTGATTGATTTTTAAAAAAAAAAAATTTGCTACCCTCAAAATTTTTATTTTCACGTTTCATAACTAGTAGACGCGAAAAAAGCAATAAAAATTTTCAGTCCGTCTGTCCGCCGTACGCCGTACGCAAGATCGTTTGGAGACTCGTAGCTGCCAAACGATTTGAGATATTAAATTAAAATTTTTTTAACGAATAGACGGGGTAGGCTCCTTGAAGTGACCAAATTTTTAGGGGTGGGGGTGTGAGGGGGAAGGAGGAGGAAGTGTTTTAGACCGAAAACTTTGGTTTCTAGATCTCAGTAACCCCTAATGATAGGAAGTTGAAACTTGGAATTTCTATAGAGCTCTGATAGTAGACCCATTTGCAGAAAAATTGTCAATATTGATCAAGGGGTGTGGGAGTGGGGGGAAATGTAATGCGTCCGAAACCCAAAAAAGCCGAGAAAGACACATTCTAAAATCCATATCTCTTAAACCGTTAATGGCACACCATTCAAACTTAACAAGTATTTGTAGTTATACTAGGAGAACAGAATGAAGAAAAATTTTGGGTGGGGGAAGTTGTGTATGGGAGGGGGGTGAAAAACTTTAGAATACGATATCTCATGAACCAATAGCTCTAGAAAAATAAAATTCGGTTTGGGTATAAAGGTCGACAAATAAAGATTGATCAAAGTAAAATTTTTTAAGTGGGAGGTGGAGCATAGAAGTGGAGGGGATGAGAATTTTTCAAATCAAACACATTTCACATCTCAAGAACAGTGTAAGATAGATGCTTAGAATTTTTACCAGAAGTAGCGCTAACTAAGCTCTAGTAGGGAAAAAATTTTGGGGTTGTGGGTGTAGAGGGGAGGGTGAAAAGGAAAAAGTTCCGATGCTTATAGCTTGAGAACCTGTAATGATATTAGCCTTAAACTTGGTATTGAGATAGAGCTATAGTAGCGGAATGTTGGAAAAATATAATTTTTTTAGGGGTAGTGTGCTACGGAGGTAGGGGGTGTTTTTCCTAACTATTAAACGGTTCATGCTAGAAAGTTGAAACTCGGTGTGTATATGTAAATCAACTAGAAAAGTAATTGTGATAAAAAAAAATTTGAATATTCATTGGCGTTCAGAAAGGGGGGCAAACAAAATTATTTGTAAATATAATAAATATAAAATGCATATATTTTCCCGATTTTTGTCATATCTACTAGGTCTTTCCAAATATTGAATTCATTTTTTTTCTACGGATTCTACGTATGAATACCTAGAAAGAGTTTTCAAGGTTTTTTGAAATTCGACTCCTAAGGGTAGTGTGGTGTGTTTTTCCTATATATAGAACGGCTTAAGCTACAATGTTGAAACTCGGTGTGTACATGTAAGTCAACTAGAAAAACAATTTTGATTAAAAAAAAAATCAAATATGTATTGGCGTTCAGAAGGGGGGCAAAAAAAATTATCTGTGAAAATAGAATGCATATTTTTTCACGACTTTCGTCATATCTACTAGCTCGTCCCAAATATTGAATTAAATTTTATTCTTCGGATTTTTCGTATGAATACCTAGAAAGTGTTTTCAAGGTTTTTTGAAATTCGACCCCTAAGGGTAGTGTGGTACAAGTGGGGGGTGCTTTTCCTATATATAGAACGGCTTAAGTTACGATGTTAAAACTCGGTGTGTATATCTAAATCAACTGGAAAAATTATTTTGAATAAAAAAAAAAACGAATATCTATTGGCATTCAGAAGGGGGGCAAAAAAAATATCTGTGAAAATAGAATGCATATTTTCCCACGATTTTCGACATATCTACTACCTCGTCCCAAATATTGAATTTAATTTTATTCTATGTATTCTCCATAATTGACCCCTAAGGGGGTGGAAAGTGATTGTGTACTTTTTCATAAATTATTCCATATCTCTCAGATCGAATCAGATTTTCACTTCCACGATCTTGTTCTTTTTGATAGGTTTTCAGTCACATAGTAGCCTCCACCGCATTTCAGAATTGAACGCGTTCCTAACTTCTACCGGAAAAATAATAAAGTTACGCCCAGATTGTTGGCAGATTTTTTAAATTATTATTTACTTTTAATCTTATTTTTCTCTTCTGTTTTTACTCTTTTTTTTAAAACATTTATGTTATTAGCTTTATTATACTCTAGATGAAATCAAATAGAGTATTATAAGTTTGATCCAGCCGAAAAATATGTAACACATAGAACCAAGCCTCGGACTAAAACAAGTTATATATTATTTTTAGTTTATTTGTGGCCAAAAACCTCAAATCCGCGTGACGTCCGTCCGTCCGTGAACACGATAACTCAAGAACGCCTTCCCCTAGGCCCTTGGAATTTTGAATGTGGGTGTTTGGTTGAATTTGTAAGTAAGGCTAAGTTCGTTAACGGGCAAAATCGTTTTACTCCTTCGGGTAGCTGCTATACAAAGTGTCCTTAAAATACGTGTTCAAGAATATTGGTCGATAACTTCAGAAGGGCTTAACCTAGCTCTTTAAAATTTCGCGTGTGTTATTTTTCCAAGAGTTGGAGCTAACTGCATGATTATGAAGAAAATCCTAATAGTCCTTCGAGGGACTGCCATACAAGTATCCTGTAAAAATGACTTCACTTAATTTACGAAACTCACTATAACTCAAGTAATCGTTTAGCTACGAATTCGAAATTTTATACAAATTAGTTTCGAGTGAAGACAAAGTTCAAGTTTACTAGTCAGCGAAATCCTTTAACTCCTTCTGGTACCTTCCATACAAGAAATCCTTAAAACACTAGTTCAAGAATATTGGCCGATACCTTCATAAGTATTTAAGCTACTACTTTGAAATTTTGTATGTGTTATTTTTCCAAGAGTTGGAGTTAACTGTATGATTATGAAGAAAAACATAATAGTTCTTCGAGGGGCTGCCATACAAATATCCTGTAAAAATGACTTCACTTAATTTACGAAACTCACTATAACTCAAGTAATCGTTTAGCTATGAATTCAGAATTTTGTACAAATTAGTTTTAAGTGAAAACAAAGTTCGAGTTTACTAGTGAGCGAAATCCTTTTACTCCTTCTGGTACCTTCTTTACAAAAAATTCTTAAGACACGTGTTCAACAATATTTTTCCATAACTTTTGAACGCTTCAAACTACAAATTTGAAATTTTGTACACATTAATTTTTGAATGGTTCCAAGGAAAAGCATGTATATTTAAGACATCGAGTGAGTCCTTGCTCCGCCTCCCATATGAAAGTCCTTCAAAAAGGATATTTTTTTCAGTTCAAAATATGAAACTAAACAGTGAATATTGTCTTTTAGTTTTGAGTAGCAATTTAATGGGACTCCTTAATGAAGGACATACAACATGCACACACGTAATACTTCTTCATCCCCAAATTAAATAACCATCGGAGTTCTGTATCATCTAGAGTATTATACGATTGGCTTGCAGCCGATCGTGACTTCAGTATGTTCTTATTACCATGTTCTCTTTTGCATTTATATTTATAAGTTTGTAAATTTCATTAGAGAGTTTGGTACCCGTAAATAAATATATAAATAAATAAATTTAGCTCATAGTTCATAGTTTTTATACTCTAGATGAAATCATATAGAGTATTATAAGTTTGATATAGCCGAAAATTATGTAACGCATAGAACCAAGCCTCGGCCGAAAAAAAGCCAAATATTATTTTTTGTTTGCCAAAAACCTCAAATCCGCTTGACGTCCGTCCGTCGGTCTGTCCGTGAACACGATAACTCAAGAACGCCTTCACCTAGGATCTTGAAATTTTGAATCTGAGTGTTTGGTTGAATTTTTAAGGCTAAGTTCGTTAACGGGCAAAATCGCCCCACTTCTTCAGGTAGCTGCCACACAAAATGTCCTTAAAACACGTGGTCAAGAATATTGGCCGATAACTTCAGACAGGTTTAAGCTATGGTTTTAAAATTTTGTATGTGCTAATTTTGCAATAGTTGGAGCTAAATGTATGATTATGAAGAAAATTCTATTAGTTCTTCGAGTGGCTGCCATGCAAATATCTTGTTTAAATATCTTCATTTAATTCACGAAACTCACTTTAACTCAAGAAATTGTTTAGCCACGAAGTTTAAATTTCGTAAAACAAAAGATTAAAGCAAAAAAGAAGTTATTATAATTTTTGAATGTGTTAATTTTCCAATATTTGGAGCTAGATGTATGATTATGAAAAAATTCCTATTAGTCTTTCGAGTGGCTGCCATACAAAAATCCTGTTACTATAACTCAAGTAACCGTTAAGCAATGAATTCAGAATTTTGTACAAATTAGTTTTGGGTGAATACAAAGTTCGAGTTTACTAATAAGCGAAAACATTTTACTCCTTCTGGTACCTTCCATATAAAATGTCCTCAAAACACTAGTTCAAGAATATTGACCAATAACTTCGGAATGCCTAAAGCTACGACTTTGAAATCTTGTATACGTTGGTTTTTCAATGGTTTGAGCTAAGTCTTTGATTATGAAAAAAGTCCTTTTAGCCTTTCGTGTAGCCGCCGTACAAATATCCTACCAAAATGTCTTCACATAATTTACGAAACTCACTATAACTCTAGTTATCTTTTAGATACGAATTCGAAATTGTGCACAAATAAGTTTTGAGTGAAAACAAAGTTTGAGTTTACTAGGTAGATAAATCCTTTTGCTCCTTCTGGTACCTGCCATATAAAATGTCCTTAAAACATGTGTTCAAGAATATTGGCCGATAACTTCAGACAGGTTTAAGCTATGGTTTTAAAATTTTGTATGTGCTAATTTTGCAATAGTTGGAGCTAAATGTATGATTATGAAGAAAATTCTATTAGTTCTTCGAGTGGCTGCCATGCAAATATCTTGTTTAAATATCTTCATTTAATTCACGAAACTCACTTTAACTCAAGAAATTGTTTAGCCACGAAGTTTAAATTTTGTAAAACAAAAGATTAAAGCAAAAAAGAAGTTAGACTGCGTTTGTC
Source organism: Beris chalybata (assembly GCA_949128065.1). Lineage (NCBI taxonomy): Eukaryota > Metazoa > Arthropoda > Insecta > Diptera > Stratiomyidae > Beris > Beris chalybata. Next base: position 96,804,713 of record OX421895.1, read on the forward strand.
AGTGAAATTTCTTGACTCCTTCGAGTAGCTTCCATACAAAAAAAAACTTGAAAAAACAGTGTTCTAGAAAATTTGTCGATGGCTTCACAACCATTTCAGCTGTTTGTTTAAAATTTTGTATACGTTTGTTTTCCAATAGTTGAAGTTAAATGTATATCTTTGAAAAAAATCCTATTAGTCCTTCACGTAACAGTCATACAAATATCCTTTCAAAATGTCTTCACTTAATTTATGGAACTCACTATAACTCAAGTAATCGTTTAGCTGTAAATTTAGAATTTTGTACAAATTAGTTTTGAGTGAAAATGGGTTAGCGAAACCCTTTCACTCTTTCTGGTACCTTTCATACAAAAAATCCTTAAGATACGTATTTAACAATATTTTCCCATAACTTTTGAACGCGTCAAAATACGAATTTGAAATTTTTTACACATTAATTTGTGGATGGTTCCAAGGAAAGGGATAAATATATAAAAAATCGAGTGAGTCCTTCCTGCACCTCACATGTGAATGTCCTTCAAAAATGACATTTTATTCTCGATGGCACACCCAGTTCAAGAAATGATTTTAAACATTGATGATATTGTTTTTAAGTTTCAAGTAGCAACTGAATGGAGGTCCTTAAGAAAGGACATACAACATGTACATACGTAATTCTACTTTAGCCCCAACTACAATATAAATCGGAGTTCAGTATCATCTAGAGTATTATACGATTGGCTTGCAGCCGATCGTGACTGCAGTATGTTTGTTTTTATAATGGATACATACATTGCTGACATATAAATATCTACATATTTAGAGATTAGGGTGATCCAAAGCCTTAACAACTGTTGTTCACTAGACAGTAAGATTTTGAAGAAACTGATTATTTGTGAATTCAGGAAAAATGAATGTACGAGGTGCGTTCGAAAAGTAACTTAAGTCGGCAAGAAAACACTTGATTTTCGGAAAAGTTTTTATTTATTTTTCAAATAGTCTCGTTGTAATTCAATACACTTTTCCAACGATGCTCCAGCTTCGTTAACCCTTCCGTATAATACGTTTTTGACAACTCCTCAAAATGGGCCTCTGTGGCAGCGATGACTTCTTCATTTGACCCATATCTTTTTCCTGCCAATGATTTTTTTTAAATGGGAAACAAGAAAAAGCCGCAGGGGGAAAGGTCTGGAGAATAAGGTGGGTGCGGAATCGACTCGTAGCGAAATTCAATTAATTTTTGAGTTGCGAGAAGGCTGGAATGAGCTGGTGCATTATGGTGATGAAATAGGATTTTCTTCCTTCTCAAATGGGGTCGTTTGTCCTTCAATGCAGCATCAAATTTATCCAATAAAGCACAATAATACTGCCCTGTTATCGTCCTTCTTTTTTCCAAATAGTCAATTAAAATTATGCCACGAGCGTCCCAAAAAATGGTCGCCATAACCTTTCCGGCCGATGTGTTGCCTTCTTCGGAGCACGTTCGTTACGATAAATCCAATGTTTTGACTGCTGCTTGGTTTCCGTATAGTATAGTGATGAATCCAGGTTTCATCGACGGTCACAAATCGCCGCAAAAAATTCTACGGATACCGCTGATACATTTTCAAACTGGTCTCCGAAGTAACGGCACGATTTCGCTTTTGGTCCGGAGCAAACGCTGCACCCATCTCTCCAATAGGTTTGACATACTCAAATGCTCATGTAGGATTGTCCAGACGCTGTTAGCTGTGATGCTCACAGCCTCTTCTATCTCGACAAAAATTCACTCGTCGATCGGCTAATACGATATCATGACCCTTATTGATCATTTCTTGGTTTGTGGCCGTTTTCGGACGTCCAGGGTGGGGTTCATCATCGAAGCTAGTACAGCCACGTTTAAATTCGTTTACCCAGAAACTAATAGTGGGTGACGAAGTAGCAGATGTGCAATGAACTTTTTGCAAAATCTGCTGAATTTCGGTTGGAAAAAAGACGGAAAAATTTCGAAGAAATGTCTTCACAGCGATGTTGTTCTGAAATCTTAACAGACCGCAGAGACAATTTTCATCCTTGCTGCATTAGCTGCTGACCACTACACCTACTCTCTGAACTGAACGTCAGTGACCCGTAATGGAAATGCAGTATCGCTGCCACTTTTTGCCTTTCAATCATAAACTAAACACAAAATTTCAGGCTAGTAACTTTTATTGAAATTTCATGTCAAACACATTATTTTATTACTAAAATAAGAATATGTATAATAAAATAAATGGAACATTATACTTTGTGAGGACGGTAACTTCGGGTAAGTTTCACGACGCACCAATCGCCCGAATAAATTACAAAAACATGAAAGAAGAAAACATACAAAAACATATGGAATAAAACATAAAACAGAAACAACATAAAACAGAAACAACATAAAACACATAACACAATCCTGAAAAACAACACAACAAAGGCTGACGCACACCACAAGAATTCAGAATATAGGATTCGAAATTTCGCATTATAGGCGAAATCTAGACGAATATTGTTCGCCTTGTCGTATGTTATTCGCATTTCCTACATCCTCTTAAAGACAAAAAATGTGTATTCGCGTTGTTTTACGGACACGGTAAAAAATTTCAGACTTTTTCTTAACCTCAGCTAAGGTTACGTCCATATTTTTAATAACATTATATCTGTTTTCAATAACGAGAGAATATGACATTAAAATCCAATATTTTTTGGGTTAAAATGTAACAAATTATAATTGAAAATAACCATTTAATTCGCACAAGTTAGAATGTAGTCCCATTTGTTTTAGAGATGAATATCAGAATGATTAGAATTTAATTTCATGAGGTTAAAAATGGTAATTTCGTCTCAAAAAGAAAATTGTTGGAGCTTGATCGAAGTTTTTAATTGTGAAAGGTCTGCTTTTAACCTCAGAAGATTGATACTTTGACCAGATCGGTATTCGATTGTCACTTGTTATCCATTTCGAGATTACCAATGGCTGATATCGAGCACTTAAAAGTGTTGTACTGCGACATTATTGGAGAAAATAAATTATTGACATAAGGAATAAGTGATTTTCAGATGAACTTTTTAGTGCAAGTACGTTGTGCGTATATTTAAAATATATTTTAGTTTTATATTTGTTTTAAGTTTAAGATTATAAATAGTTTTAAGTATTTAATGTAATTTATTTCAAATTCATATATAAATTCAAGTTCAATTTCTTTTTATTTTGCCTAATATTTATGTATAAAACTCAGTACTTTAGAGCTATTGAGTATCTGTACCCATTTCAACTAATGTTTTTCATATTTGGTCGTAAGACGTTGGAGTTAGTGTAATTAGTATAAAAGATTAAGGAAATACAGCAAAGTGAAAAATCTTATAGGTTTATACAACTTAAGACTATTCTTAAAACTAGAACTAACCTAAGACTTAAATATGAACTGATTAGCTAAATCCTGAGATTAGTGGATTTTGCGATATCGAGCTTCGATCAACAAATTTTTGATGAATGATGTCCATGTTGTCCTTTATTTTTGAAACATTTGCAATTTCATGAAGTTTCCGCGTGGAGAAATACCAGGGTCGGTTTAGCAATAATTTGAGGACTTTATGAATGTAATTTATTATCCAAACTATTACCAAATAAAAAAAATCTGCCAACAGTCTGGGCGCAACTTTATTATTTTTCCGGCAGAAGTTCGGAACGTGTTCAATTTGGGTTTGCGGTGTATGTTACTGTGTAACTGAAAACCTAGCAAAAAGTTCGGGAAGCGGTTAGAATATGGTGTAACATATAAATTATATAATTGGGTCATATTCCGGGATGCGGTCTAGAGGTTGAAAAAGAAAAAACTTAGAAATATGTGATTATTAAACAAGCCCGTGGAAGTGAAAAGATATGCGATATCTGATCAGACCTGAGAGATATGATGGAATTCATGAAAAAATATACAACCACTTTAGGACTCGAATTTAAAAAAATCTTGAAAACGCTTTCTAAGTATTCATATGAAGAATCCGTAGAATAAAAATGAATTCAATATTTGGAAAGACCTAGTAAATAGTCACTAAAATCGTGAAAATATATGTATATTATTTTTAATGATAATTTTTTTTGCTCTCTCTCCTTCCGAACGCCAATGAATATTCAATTTCTTTTTTTAAATATTTGCTTATTAAACACGCCCGTGGAAGTGAAAAGATATTCGTTATCTGATCAGACCTGAGAGATATGATGGAATTAATGAAAAAGTATACAACCAAAGTATACTCACAGTTTTTTTTTCTAGTGCAATTGGTTTGTGAGATATCGTAATCTTAAGTATTTTACCCCCACTACCCCCACCCAAAAATTTTGTTTCAATCTACTCTCCTAGTATAACTACAAATATTTGTTAAGTCTTAATTGCTTGCCATTAACGGTTTAGGAGATATGGATTTTAGAATGTGTCGATCTCGTAATTTTTGCGTTTCGGACGCATTATTTCCCCCTTCACCCATATCAGCAATTTTTTTGCAAATGGGTTCACTATCAAAGCTCTATAGAAATTCCAAGTTTCAGCCTCCTACCATAAGCGGTTGCTGAGATCTAGAAACCAAAATTTTTCGTCTAAAACACTTCCCCCACCTTCCCCCTCACACCCTTACCGCTCAAAAAAATCTCACTTCTAGGGGTCCACCATGTCTATTCATAAAAAAAAAATCGATTTAATTGCTCATACGGTTTGGCAACTATAATTCCTCAAAGGAGTTTGCGTACGGCGGACGCGCACGGCGCACAGACGGACTGATATTTTTTTTTGCTTTTTTGCTGTTTATTAGTCATAAAACGTTTAAAAAAAAAAATTTCAGGGTAGCAAATTTTTTTTTTTTTTAAGTCGATAACAATATCTACTTTAATTTTTGATGAATGTTTTCACAGTACATTTTGAATTGAAAATACAAGGTTTTCCGGTAAATACTGTTAAATTTATTTTGTGTGACGTTTCGGACTCGACTGAGTCCTTTATCAAACCAATCAGTTTGATAAAGGACTCACACAAAATAAATTTAACAGTATTTACCGGAAAACCTTGTATTTTCAATATCTACTTTATTATTAAAATAATAAAGTAATTTATTGATTATCGCATTTTCCTATATCTTGTTTTATTTTTTTTTTCGTCTATTTTACATAACATATCCTTCATTTGGTAGCATAAATGTTAAAATGTAACACATTTAATATTAAAGCGTTAGCAATAAAATGCAATTATAACATATCCCTGACAAATTACATTGTAATAATAAAATCAGGGTTAAGTTTTATATATGAAAAATTAGAAAAAATGTAACACAAAGCATGTTAAATAATAACACCTGATTAATTAGGTGCTCGGTTTTTATCTTTTGAAGAAATTAAAAATTAACCTAAAGTTGGGCTGGTCTATTATGTAACCCATTTTTTGTTGAAATTTAGTATACAATTTTTTGCCGTGGAGAAATGGTAATGGCACAACAACGTTTTTTTCTAAAATCGCGATCAGTAAGTCTGTAATACTCGTGGTGCAAAGTGCACATGCGAAGTTTTGACGCAGTGCCACAGTCTCGTAGTTTATCCATACCGTACATTTTAGTTCACGCATAAGGATTTCTATGCAAAGTCGAAAATCGTGTCGTGTTTAGATTTTTAATCCTCCCGACGACGACACCCTTCCTTCATTTTGTCGTATTAACGGTGATGTCGCCTATTCATCGATGGAAGATTTCCTGATGTTGCGTACAGAAGATTCTAATTAGTCTAAACGTTTTTTTTGCCAACGCTACCGCCAGGGAATCATTGGCGATTTCCCCGCGATGTTTCGACAACAATTCCCGGGGAAATCATTTTGCTTGGTATTTTCGAAAAAGAAGAAGATTCGCAGAGGAACAAAAGTAATAATTAGTAAATTACTAACTAAATTACTTTCATTGTTAATAATGTTGTTCTAAGTCCCTCTACCGATTTCTCTATTCAAGCCGAAATGATATAATACAAATATTATAACAAGATGTTAACATAATTACAGGGGATATTATCCATATGACTATTGCGTTAGCTTCCGCACAATCCCACGGGATACCCTTGAAACCGGATATCATTGATGTCGATATTGCTTATCAAAATGCTTCTCGCACGAGATAAAGTGATAATTAATTAATAATCAACTCAATTTTGGAGAACAACCTGTCGCCTAACATATGTGATTTGATTATCTGCACTATATCCAATTACAAAATCATTAGCCATGGCTCAGCGATGCAGATTGCTTATAATACCGCACTAATATCAGTTCAGTTAATTTACTATAGGTACGATGGAATCGAGATTAATTTCGAATTACAATTAAATACATCACCATCGAGATTTGAAATAACTGGATGATTGGAAATGGACAAAATTCGTGCGCTATGAAAGTAAACGTACTGAAATTGCTTTGGATCTATTAATTTAGTTTTAAGACTCAAATCTAAAATTCTGTAGACCGAATACAAACTCTGTAGCAGAACTGAAGTGTACTGTAAATATTTAAAACTTCGTCCGGCATGGAACTTCTGGGAAAACTGTCACTGGTTCCATTCAAGGAATTCGGTGTGCTTCCATACATGAGGGTATAACTTATTCCCCAAACTGTCGTACATTATTTTGAGTATGTGAATATAGAACATTCCTCAAGTGAGACAAAATCTTATCTATGATACAATATTAAGAGACTATGCTACCTACCTTAATATTATTTTCAAGATGAAATATTTGCAGTACGTTCATATAGTAAATGTAAATTTAATCTAGCACCGAAAGTGAATAGTATTGCATAGAGCGGGACATGAGAAAATGATTGAATTTGTTACTTAATGAGTATCAAATATCGCAAATCTACTCTCTTTGTCTCTTCGAACCATAGAGCTATAACTAACGAAGATCGCAAAGCGCCGTTTCTGTATAAAGCACTTTGAAGCATTTTGATGCAAAATTGAACATTTTTGTATGGAGCGTTTCATGCCCGGTGGCAGTGAAATCCAAATAGTAGCGAAGTATTTAAAGGTTGGGCTTTTTTTCTTTTCAGTACCGGAGTATAACATACATGTGAGTAAGATGCTGATAGTAGCATAGTGAATATCGCCGACCCTTTGCTAGAAAACCTCCGACTTCAAAAAAGTCGCTGCACGCTATCTCCATTATACATATACCTAGCTCTATGCTTCGAACGCACAATAACTCCAAAAATGTTGATCTAAGAAGTTGAAGTTAAGTTGGTATGCGTTCGATTAATAAGGTTAAGTTCTTAAATAAGCGGAATGGTTAGAGTACCTTACATACAGTTCGTTACAGCATCCTGCCCATATAAAAAACTTACCAAAAAATCTCTCAAACAGCCAATTAAATGTAATTATGGTCATTCCATCAAGAATCGGCAGAAATGACCAAATTTGTGCCCTTATCATCGCCGATTGTGAAAATGTTTGTACTTAAAGAATTAGAGCAAAAAAAATTAAAACTCAATTTGTTGTCACTATCTCATTTTACTTTAGTATTTAAATAGTACAGTATTGTAATCGATTTAAAAAAAAAGGATTCCCTCAAAATTTTTTCTTTTCCTCTTCATGACTAGTAGACACGATAACACCAAAAACAATTTTCAGCCCGTCTGTCCGCCGTAGGTCTATTGTTGTATGCAAATTTGTCATATTTTTTCACGATTTTCGTCATATCTACTAGGTCTTCCAAAATATAGAATTCATTTTTATTCTACGGGTTTTCCATAAATATCTAGAAAAAGTTTTCAGAATTTTTTTGAAATTCTACGCCTAAGGGTAGAATGGGGTTGTACTTATACTTTTTCACGAATTCTGTCATATCCCCCAGGCTCGAAACGTCTCGAATATCTCTTAACTTTCACGGGCTTGCGTAATAATAGCCTGCAACCTTTTTCTAAGGGGAAAACCCTTAGAAAAAGGTTGCAGGCTTTTTCAGCCCTTAAAAGGGTAAAAAAGGATTGAACACTTTTTCACGAATTACCTATTTTCTTTTAGAATTGGTCAGAAATTGAATTGGTTTTTACTTTCTCGTGCTGTCTTCAATATTCACCCCGAATGTGGCTTTAAGAATGTTACATATGTTTTCTGCTCAATTTAAGAAGAAAAAAAAACGACGGTTCATCAAAGAAGAAGCCGCCATCTCTCAATGTGATTTACTCATCCATTCAGCAATGACAGCCCTAACAGAGGCAATAGGCACACCGAAAACTGGTTCTGGTTCAACCATGACCGACTCCAATTCAGCCTTTTGTCGTTAGCCGTTTCATATATTGGAAAAACAGTTTCCACCTTGCCATACTCCACCTATTAAACATCTTATTTTTAGAAAGTGTCACCACAATTAGCTCTACTTATATTCTAAATTTTAGGCCTATATCCTCCATAAATTTAAAGATCTTATTTTAAACACTTCTTGAGATATGAGATTTGAATTTTCAGAAAAATGCTTATCATCTCAACATCCATGCTCCCGCATTTTATATTTAGTCGACTTTTCTCACTCATCTATATAAACATAAACATAAAGCAAATTTCATCTTGCTTGCTTAAATCGTGAGATATCGTAATCTGAAGTTCTCACAACCCATTCCTGCACTCCACTGACACCGCTCAAAATTGTATTTCCAATCTATTCATTTAGTATATATACAAAAAACCGCAAAGTTTCAACTTTTCGGCAAACCGTTTAAGAGATATGGTTCTTATAACGTTTTTTTGTTTTTGTTTGCAACTCTCAATTGATTTTACTATCAAAGCTTGTGACGAATTTTATATATATTTTTTTTCTTTTCTATTTTTTTTATTATTTTTCTATCATTTATTTATATGAGTCTATAAATATGTAAATAAATATATTTTACTTTATTATTTATAATACAGTATTAATATCGATTTTTAAAAAAAAAATTTCCTATCCTCAAAATTTTGTTTACGTTTCATGACTAGTAGACACGAAAAAAGCAATAAAAATTTTCACTCCGTCTGTCCGCCGTACGCCGCACAGTGGGGCGTTTGCCCGATCTAGCTGGCCAAAATTATTTTCATTGTCGATTCAATTGAAAATAAGGTATTATAATGTTATTATGAAGTAATAACATTATTGAAACCTATTTATTGAAAAAAATTGTTTTGAATACTAAATAGATGTAAAATTTATTTTGGTGTATCTTTTCAGAGCACATTTTTAACGGAAATTACTAGTTTTCCGAGCAAAATACTGTTAATTTCCATAATAAATATAGTTTATTGTACATAATTGATTAATTTTTACTCTATTATTTTAATAATAAAGTATTGTTATCGACTTTTAAAAAAAAAAAATTTGCTACCCCGAAATTTTTTTTTACTCGTTTTATGACTAATAAACACCAAAAAAGCAAAAAAAATTTTCAGTCCGTCTGTGCGCCGTCCGCCGTCCGCAGTCCACCGTACGCCGTCCGCCGTACGCAAACTCGTTTGAGGAATTATAGCTGCCAAACCGTATGAGCAATTAAATCGATTTTTTTTTTCTAAATAGACATGGTGAACCCCTAGAAGTTGAATTTTTTTGAGGGGTGAGGATGTGAGGGAGAAGGTTTTAGACGAAAAATTTTGGTTTCTAAATCTCAGAAACCACTTACGGTAGGAGACTGAAACTTGAAATTTCTATAGAGCTTTGATAGTGGACCTATCTGCAGAAAAATTGATGATATGGGTGAAGGGGGAAATAATGTGTCCAAAACGCAAAAATGACGAGATCGACACATTCTAAAATCCATATCTCCTAAACCGTTAATGGCTAGCAATTAAAACTTAACAAATATTTGTAGTTATACTAGGAGAGTAGATTAAAACAAAATTTGGGGGGGGGGGGGGGGTAGTGGCGTACGAGGGTGGGGGGTAAAATACTTAAGATTACGTTATCTCACAAACCAATTGCACTAGAAAAAAAAAATTTGGTTTGAGTATAAAGCTTGATAAATAAAGATTGCTCAAAGTAAAATCCTTGAAGGGAGCAGGGGAGCATAGAAGTGGGGGGGGGGGATAAGAATTTTTCAAAAATAACACCTTTTCATAGTCCGATATCCTTACACTCCTTCGGGTACCTCCCATACAAAAGTCCTTAAAACACGTTTTCACAATTATTGCTCGAATGCTTCAAGGTTTACAATGTTTGAATTAAAGGTTCCGAATATGACGCAAACCAGAAGAGTCCTTCGTGTAGCAGTCAAGAAAAGTGCTTCCAAAATGTATGCTTGTTACTGAATCCACTATAACTCCAGAACGAGTTAAAGCAGGAATTTAAAATTTTACAGGAATTAGTTTTATACCAAAACCAAGACGGAGTTCATTAATTGGGGCTATCCGCTGATTTTTTTGGGTAGCTGTCATACAAAAGTCCTTAATAAACATGTTCACCAATATTGAACGATAACTTTAGAACGCCTTAAGTCACGACTTTGAAATTTTATGCACATTAATTATATAATAGTCGCAGCTGAAACTATTAATATGAAAAATATCCCATAAGTCCTTCATGTAGCTGCCATACAAAAATTCTGTAAGATGTCCTAACTTTCTTTATGGAACTCAATAGCTTCTACCTGTAAGTAAAAGGTCATGTAATAATTACTTGTGCACTCCTCATTCTTTTGATATATTTCCAACTAAAAATATAAATTGGAGTTCAGTATTTCATCTAGAGTATCATACGATTCGCTTGCAGCCGATCGTGATTGCGTTATGTTTTAAACATGCAAATGTTAACCAGTATTTTATGTCCTAATTGTCTTAACCAATTAGGGAGTTTCAAAAAGGTTTTTTTTACCTGTATTTAGTATAAAAGCCGTGGGCTTAGCTCAAAGTTGCCATTTGTAAAAGATAATTTCTAACGGAAAACCCTATGTTCAAAACTAACTGTGATCACATAACTTTTTCGTGAGTTTAAAGTAAAATTAAGAAATTTTGAAAAATGGATATTGAAGTAGCAGGTATGTACATATTTCATTTTTACCATTTATGGTTTTTCAAGGATATATAGTTTTTGAACCAGATAGTTTTAAATTTTAGTATAATTTGAGATCTATTTCTTGGAAAAGTAACATTCAAAATTGAAAAAGTTATGTAACTTCGCACGACTCCGCCAAAATTTATGTGGAAATATGAAGGTCAAATATTCATTCTTAAGTAGTAAAAAAAATTTCCTGCCTTTATCTGACCAGCGAGATTTTATAACAGTTTATGTTGATAACGGAAATTCGAAATATTCGTACTTTAAATTGTAGTCCTGCTAAATTTTTTCTCGTTTCTTGTAGGATCATCTGGAGTTACACTACTGACAATGAATTATTTATACGATGTGATGGAAGGAAGCGGATACCGCGATTTTAACAAAAAGTTGGAGTTTTTGGAAAACTACTTATTTGAACGTGCGAGCTTAGCAGAGAATTTTCTGGATGCATTTAAAAAAAAAGTGCACAACTTAAAGACGAAGTTCAAGAGTAAATGGGTAGCTGCAAACAGGACGGATAGTACGTTCAGGAAAAACAACGAAGATTGTCTGAAAGCAACCTTCGAAATACCCATGAGCACTTTTCATGCAGGACGACCTGTTAAAATCTTCAAGGAATCAAGCGATCGAACAAAACGAAGGAAAACGAAAACAGTGCGTGAAAAGATGAGCACGGATGAATTGACGTTTGCTGCCCGGATGAAACTACGATCTTCCGGAAAGAGGGATGCGTCAAAAGTCTTACAGGATATTACGTCGAGTCCAACTCGAGCAACTAAGTACAAGAAAGCCTACCGCACCAGCTTGGAAAAAAAGGACAAACCACTGCACCCTGTACATGGCCTTGCAATATTCGTTGAAGCAGATTTGAGCAGAAACCAGTATGAAATAATTAGAAGTGGTGCTCCAAAGGCTTACCCCTGCTACAAAATCTTACAAAAGCTCAAGAAAGATTGTTACCCTAGGCCAGAATCATACCAAGTATCAGCTACTTCTGCAGAAACTAATCTGCAAGTGCAAGATTAATTGAATACCTCAGTGAAGTAGTAAGTTCCTTGAACGAAGAAGAAGCTCAATCAATGCAGCTGATAACAAAGTGAGGATGCGATGGATCACAACAGACAGTATATAAACAAAGATTCGAAAATAATTCGGACATTGATAGTAACGTTTTCCAAAGTTCCATTGTGCCGCTACAATTGAACTGTAAAATAAATAACGGGATTAAAATTCTTTGGCAAAATCCTACAACGTCTTCTCCTCGATACTGTCGTCCGATAAGAATAGTTTTTACAAAAGAATCTACGGAAATTATTAATAAGGAAATTAAATACATACAGGATCAAATTGACAATTTGAAAAATCCATAATTGAAGGAAACAGAACGCTCACAGTAAAGCACGAACTAACATTCACTATGGTAGACGGTAAAGTATGTAATGCTGCTACTATCATTGAAACCCAACTACGTTACAACCTTTCGCCTTCCATTTAATTCCGATATTTACTGAAATTTTGTCTCTGCTTATCGAACTATTTACCGCACTCCTACTCGTGATTTGCTGGTCGTAAGAAAAACTGGTTTATGGGAAACTTGTAGGGAATTTAGTCCTCTACAACTTTGCCATGAAAATATGTCACCTATTTTTAATAAAAATGGTCGAAAAGTTTAAAAAACTGGGACAATCTTCTAATTTTTTACACTTTTCGCTTATTATTAGCAATAAATAATGATTTTTAAAAAAAGTTATGCAGGTGGAAAAGATATAGAATTTAGTTCTCTTTAAATTTGGTTCCTACTATTTTTTGCGTGAAATGCAAAATGTGGCTACAAATCGACAAAACAGAAAAGTCAATATTTCGGGCACACGCCATATCAAATTTTAGTGTAAAACTGTGATTCTCTATTCTACTCCATCATTGGAACCTAACAACGTCAAAACATTTCGCCTTCCATTTTTTTCCGTTATTTACTGAAATTTTGTCTCTGATTACTGGACTAATAACAAGCATGAGGCCAGCTCCCAAATAACAAGCAAACCATTTTCGCTAATAACCTTGGAAATGTTGTTACCTGGTGACTATGGATACAGCTGATGATATGGATGAAACTGAAGAATCAGACGAGGAACCGATATCTTCAGAATAATTTTTAATGTTTTGAAATAAAAAAATCTGCCAACAGTCTGGGCGTAACTTTATTATTTTTCCGGCAGAAGTTCAGAACGTCTTCAATTCGGGGTTGCGGTGTATGTTACTATGTGACTGAAAACCTAACAAAAAGTTCGGGAAGCGGTTAGAATAGGGTGTAACATATGAAATATTTAATTGGGTCATATTCCGGGATGCGGTCTAGAGGTTGAAAAAGAAAAAACTTAGAAATATGTGAATATTAAACAAGCCCGTGGAAGTGAAAAGATATGCGATATATGCTAAAAAATATACAACCACCTTACACCCTCTTAGGAGTCGAATTTCAAAAAATCTTCAAAACACTTTCTAAATATTCATATGAAGAATCCGTAGAATAAAAATGAATTCAATATTTGGAAAGACCTAGTAAATATGACGAAAATCGTGAAAATGTATGTATTTTATTTTTAATAATATTTTTTTTTGCTCACCCTCCTTCCGAACGCCAATGAATATTAAATTTTTTTTTAACGGAATTACTTTTCTAGTTGATTTACATATACACACCGAGCTTAAACTTTCTAGCATAAGCCGTTCTAAGGTTAAAAAAAACCCCCTCCCCGTACCATTCCACCCCTAAAAAAAAATTATTTTTCCACCATGCCACTACTATAGCTCTATCTATATTCCAAGTCTCAGCCTTATATCGTTATAGGTTCTTAAGATATAAACATCGGAACTTTTTCCTTCTCACTCTTCCCCACCCTTACCCTCTACACCCCCACCTCCAAATTTTTTTTCCCTACTAGGGTTCTAGTACGTTTCATTACGGACTTAGCCTTACTTTTTCCATTTTACAAGTTGAGACAAAATTTCAACTTCCTAGGTCAACGCGTTCTTAAATTATCGTGCAAACGGACGGACGGATGGACGGACAGCAAACGGATTTGGGGGTTTTGGCCAAAAACAAAAACAAAATAATATAACTTTTTTTCGTCCGAGGCTCCGTTCTATGCGTTACAAACTTTTCGGGCTGGATTAAACTTATAATACTCTATATGTTCGTCTAGAGTATAAAAACCGAATTTTGGCCAGCTAGATCGGGAAAACGCCCCACTGTGCGCCGTACGCTGTACGTCGACCGCCCCAAACAGTTTGAAGGCTCGTAGCTCTCAAACAAGTGGAGCTATTAAATTAAAATTTTTTTTATGAATAGACGTGGTAGACTCCTTGAAGTGAAATTTTTTTGAGGGGTGAGGGTGTGAGGGGGAAGATGGGAGAAGCGTTTTAGACGAAAAATTTTGGTTTCTAGATCTAAGCAACCGCTAATGTTAGGAGACTGAAACTTGGAATTCCTCTAGAACTTTGATAGTGGACCCATTTGCAAAAAAAATTTATGATATGGGTGAAGGGGTGTGGGAGTGGAGGGGGAAATAATGTGACCGAAACGCAAAAAAGTGGAGATTGACACATTCTAAAATCCATATATCCTAAACCGATAATGACAAGTAATTAAAACTTAACAAATATCTGTAGTTATACTAGGAGAGTTGACTGAAATAAAATTTTTGGGTGGGGGTAGTGGCGTGTGGAAGTGGGGGGTTAAAAACTTCAGATTGCGATATCTCATAAACCAATTGCACCAGAAAAATAAAATTTGATTTGAGTATAAAGCTTGATAAATAAAGATTGCTCAAATTAAATTTTTTTAAGGGGGTAGGGGAGCATTCAAGTGGAGGGGATAAGAATTTTTCAAATCTCAATTTTTCATATCTCAATAACAGTGTAAGATAGATGATTCAAATTCTAAACAGTAGTAGGCCCAAAAGAACCCTTGTACGGAAAAAAATTTGGAGGGGTGGGTGTAGAGGGTGAGGGTGGGGAAGGGTGAGAAGGAAAAAGCTCCGATGTTTATATCTTAAGAACCTATAATGGTATAAAGCTGAGACTATAGAAGAATATAGATAGAGCTATAGTTGTTGCATGGTGGAAAAATATAATTTTTTTTACGGGTAGAATGGTCCGGGGGGACCACTTATGCTAGAAAGTTGAAACTCGGTACGTATATGTAAATCAACTAGAAAAGTAAATCTGATAAAAAAAAAATTGAAAATTCATTGGCGTTCGAAAGGGGGGGGGGGGCAAAAAAAAACATCAGTAAAAATAAAATGCACATATTTTCACAATTTTCGCCATATTTACTAGGTCTTTCCAAATATTGAATTCATTCTTATTCTACGGATTCTTCATAAGAATAACTAGAAAGTGTTTTCAAGAATTTTTGAAATTCGACCCCTAAGAACGGTGTAAAGTGGTTGTATTCTTTTTCATAAATACCACCATATCAGATATCGAATATAACGGCTTATGCTAGAAAGTTGAAACTCAGTACGTATATGTAAATTAACTTGAAAAGTAATCCTGATAAAAAAAAATTGAATATTCATTGGCGTTCGGAAGAGGGGCCAAAAAAATTGTCAGTAAAAATAAAATGAAAATATTTTCACGATTTTCGTCATATTTACTAGGTCTTTCCAAATATTGAATTCAGTTTTATTCTCCGGATTCTTCATATGAATACCTAGAATGTGTTTTCAAGATTTTTTGAAATTCAACCTCTAAGGGGGTGTAAAGTGGTTGTATACTTTTTCAGAAATTCCACCATATCTCTCAGGTCTGATCAGATATCGAATATCTTGTCTCTTCTACGGGCTTGTTTACTATTCACCTATTTTTAAGTTTTTTTCTTTTTCAGCCTCTAGACCGCATCCCGGAATATGACCCAATTATATAATTCATATATTACACTCTATTCTAACCGTGTCCCGAACTTTTTGTTAGGTTTTCAGTTACATAGTAACATACACCGCATCCCCGAATTGAACACGTTCCGAACTTCTCCCGGAAAAATAATAAAGTTGCGCCCAGACTGTTGGCAGATTTTTTTTTTCTATTAGCCATAAATTTTTTATTACAACTTCCATCCTTCGCTTTGTTATTTTAAGGTAATTTTTATATTCATAGCTTTGTATTTTTTTTCCTCAAACCAGAACGCCCTGAAAATTTTTTTTATACATTTTTCAGTGTAAGTTCAAGAATTTTTTTTTTTAAATAATACAACAAACCGCTGGCATACAAATTAGTGCCCTCTGTGAGGCAATTAAATAAAAATAGTAGTAGATTAGAGAGTAGAATTGCGCGCCAAAACATTGGAGGTGAATAGAACATCAAATGAGGAGAGAAAAAGAAAAATCGTTTTTTGGAGATTTTTGCGTTTTTTTGGGGGAGAAGGATTTGGAAAGTTGAGCTGGGAGGACTAAAATAAGAGAAGAACAAAAAAAAAAAAAAAACCACAAGTTGAAAAAAAAAGTAAAACGTTGAACAAAGAATATTCGAACAAGTTAAATTAAGAAAAAAAGAAAAACAGTGAACAAAGTGGTTACGAACAAGTGAATAAAGAATAAAGAAGATGAATTGAAAAAAAGATAGTGAACAAAGTGCTTACGAACAAGTGAATTAAAAATAAAGAAGACGAATTGAAAAAAAAGAACATTGTGCGTGAGAACAAAACGCGAAGAAAAAGTGATCAGTCACACCGAATCAGAATTAATTAAGAATTCGGGAAAAGTAAGGTAATCGAAAAACTTGAAGAAAGCAGCAAGGGCCCCAACGTTATAAAGGTACCATAGTTTTAAGTCAGAACATATATAATCCTCCTAAATAATACCACACGAATTGGTTTTCTTAAAAGACATTTGAATTTTTTTTATATATATATCATAGTTTTTTTAATACACATTTATCAAAAAGAACAAAAATAAGTTTTGCTATTTTATTTAATGTATGTGAAGATATGTGTTAATTTTCAGGGGGTTTTAGTTTGAGCGCGGTGTTTTCTTTTCAGTTTTTTTATTTATCTAGAGAAATAAGGGAAATCCTGGAGGATCGGTCATCTCAGGACTAAGGATGGCCTCATTTTTTACTTTATTAGTAATAATACAGTATTGTTATTGATTTTCAAAAAAAAAAAAATTTGCTGCCCTCAAAATTTATTTGTCCACCTTTCATGACTAGTAGACACGAAAAAAGCAATACAAATTTTCACTCCGTCTGTCTGCCGTACGCCGTCCGCCGTACGTCGACCGCCAAAATCCTTTGAAGGCTCGTAGCTCTAAAACCAATAGAGCTATTAAATTAACATTTTTTCTAGAAATAGACTGGGTAGACCCCTTGAATTGACATTATTTTCAAGGGTGGGGGTGAGAGGGGGAAGGTGGGGGAAGCGTTTTAGACGAAAAATTTTGGTTTCTAGATCTCAGCAACCACTCATGTCAGGAGACTGAAACTTAGAATTTCTATAGAGCTTTGATAATGGACCCATTCGCAAAAAAAAAATAGATATGGGTGAAGGGGTGTGGGAGTGGAGGGGGAAATAATGCGTCCGAAACGCTAAAAAGTCGAGATCGACACATTCTAAAATCTATATCTCCTAAACCGTTAATAGCAAGCAATTAAAACTTAACAAATTTCTGTAGTTATACTAGGAGAGTAGATTGAAACAAAATTTTTGGGTAGGGGTAGTGACGTACGGGGGTGGGGTTGAAATACTTAACATTACCATATCTCCCAAACCAGTGGCACCAGAAAAACAAAATTCGGTTTGGATATAAAGCTTAATAAATAAAGATTGCTCAAAGTGAAATCTTTGAAGGGGGCGGGAAGTACGTAAGTGGAGGGGATAAGAATTTTTCAAAAATAATACGTTTCATATCTAAATAACAGTGTAAGATGGATGCTTCAAACTTTTACCAGAAGTAGGACTAATAGAACCCTAGTAGGGGTTTGGGGGTGTGGGTGTAGAGGGTGAGCGTGGGGAAGGGTGAGAAAGAAAAAGTTCCGATGCTTATATCTTAAGAATCTATAGTGATAGGAAGCTGAAACTTGGTATTTTTTCCTAACTTTAGAACGGCTTATGCTAAGAAGTTGAAACTCGGTACGTATATGTAAATTAACTAGAAAAGTAACTCTGATAAAAAAAAATTCGAATATTCATTGTCGTTCAGAAGGGGGGGGCAAAAAAAATGATCAGTATTTATAAACTATATATATTTTCACGATTTTCGTCATATCTACTAGTTTTTTCGAAATATTGAATTTATTTTTATTCTACGGATTCTTCATATGAATACCTAGAATGTGTTATCAAGATTTTTTGAAATTAGACCCCTAAGAGGGTGTAGACTGGTTGTATACTTTTTTATGAATTCCACCATGTTTCTCAGGTCTGATCAGATATCGAATATCTTTTCACTTCCACAGGCTTGTTTAATAATCACCTCATTTTAATTTTTGTTTTTTTCATCCCGGAATATGATCCCGGAATATGACCCAATTATTTAATTCATATGTTACACCCTTTTCTAACCGCTTCCCGAACTTTTTGTTAGGTTTTCAGTCACATAGTAACATACACCGCATCCCCGAATTGAACGCGTTCCGAACTTCTGCCGGAAAAATAATAAAGTTTCGCCCAGACTGTTGGCAGATTTTTTCTCTAACCCATTTTCAGGTGTTTTTGGTGATCCCGTAGATTAGCGGCATGACGAGCGGGAAATCCGCTTGACGCAGTGGTTTAGCGAGCGCTGTAGGATCATTCCCGGTCATTTCTTTTTTTTTCCATCCCAATGTTTTTTTTTCTAATTTAGGTTTTTTTTTCTAATTTAGGTTTTTTTGTATACAGCAATAGCAAGGCCGGACTATCCCTTTGGGTCGTTACTCGCTCCCATGTTCCTGACTAGCCGGCGAAACGTGCTGTCAAGATCCAGAGGGACCCGTTAAATCTGACTAGTCAATATTTGCCTTATTCCAAGTTTCAGCCACCTAGTGTAAGCGGTTCAAAATGTTTCGTCTAAAACGTTCCCTGCATCTCTAACTCACAACCCACGCTCAATAAAGCTAGTATTACACTGTATGCCAGGCGGTCAAATATTTGACCATTTTCCCTGTCAAATGCTGTCAGATGGTGTCAGATAGTGTAGTGGTCAAATGCTGTTTGACAAAATGTTTCATTTGACCACATTTGACCGTTTGCGATTTCAGAAAAAACAATTGTGTCAAATGGGTCAAATAGGAAATGTGACTCGTGAAATTTTTTTGTGGCAATCAGTTAAACAAATAGCAATAATTATATAATTAATTATTTTAAGTACTGTAGTTCGGTTTTTTGTTTGTGTGATGTCTGCCAACACGTTGATTTGGATTTGAACAATCTAGTCAGAATTTCGTTCCGGCCTGATAGCGTTTGACCGTTTGACACGAAGAGAAAATTTTACGATTTTGTCAAATATGTCAGATAGTGTAATATCGCAATCGGGCAGCGTGCCAAGTGGATATTTGACACGAAATTCGGTGAAATTTTTATGGTCAATTATTTGACCGCCTGGCCCACAGTGTAATACTAGCTTAAGTTTGCAACGTTAAAAATATACTACAGCCAACCAAATGATGACCAAAAGGTCGTTGCAAGTGGAATCGGCCGCTATATAAGAGTTCTACTGCAGTTTTTTTAGAAGAGACTGCAAGACGGTCGAAGCAACAGTTTAATGGCGACTGTTCTCTCCACCCTCAAAACTCGAATTGGATAACGTGCAGTTCAAATATTTTCGAAGATTTTTTATCCATTGAACTATCCCCTAAAGTATAACTAGATTAACCACTGACTTACGTTCCACCACGTCCTACTTACATAGTAGTTTTCTCAATGCAAGGGAATTTTCGCAAGAAATACAACCCTGAAACATATTTTCCGTTGTGGAATCCAATTATGTCGGATCCTAAATCTATTAAAAGTCCTACTAAGCCCTTAAAGCTGTTCCTTGTCGTGGCATATGTTAAAGGTGTTTTGCTTTTACTTACTTCCGTAATAGCAAATTGGTATAACGACGAACTAATTACATTAAACAGACTACTTGAAGGATAATTCAGCTTAAAACCGTGTACGGATTTGTATTTGCTTTGCTACTCTGGCTTGCAAATAAGCTTCACCAACAAGACAGATTGTGAGAGAACTTCTTGAAGACGACAACAACGACGATAACGTCGACGACGGTAGAGTCTTGTTGAAATTCTGTGTGAAGAGTTTTGCTCAAATTTACCAAGTTTAGTCTACAGTACGAAAGGGTCGCATTTCGAGCAGAATCGCCTTGTTAAGGACAAAGTTTTTTCCTTACTGAAAAAAGGAACATGAAATGTCCTTAACCCTTATTTCAATTTTACACCTCAGTTGGATCATTTTATTTCTTTTATGTATTAGGAATTTAATGCTTCATTGCTTCTGGTAATTGTAGGGAGAATTCGTGCCATGAGTTCCGATCAGAAACTAGTGCAATTACTGAATTATTGTAGGATTCTTGAAAACAGTCTGTGAGAAATTTTACTTATTTTCGGTCAAATTAGGTTCAGGCGTGAACTAATCTCGAAATAATATGGAAATTAACTTCGTTTAGGTTAATTAGCTACGACACTCCAATGGCTATGTAAGTGCATGTAAATATTCAGCACATTGGGATAATCTAGCGTAAATGGATCCTGATACACGGTGGTAAACATATATGGATTTTTGCGTACGATATTACCCGACAAAAATTATAGACTGATTTTTAATGTAAACTGGGCTAAAAAATACAATAGAATACAATCAATAACAATACAATATAATCGAAGCGCTATTATCTATTCCCTTTCAATTTTAAAAATTTGAAGAGAACTGCATTAATGAGTTCTTGAGACATGTTGCATAATTCCCGATGCACTGGTTTCCTCTCAAATGCCGTACTCCTTTTTACTTAATTATTTTTTTAAATAAAGTGATCGTTATGAAATATGGGAACAATTTTCAACACAACAACCTGGATTTCAACCAGGAAAATACCACCTAGCACCACCAAAACTTAGTTGGGTGTAACATTAGAGGGTCGTTTCAACGCCATCTGCCT
Organism: Beris chalybata; assembly: GCA_949128065.1. Classification (NCBI taxonomy): domain Eukaryota; kingdom Metazoa; phylum Arthropoda; class Insecta; order Diptera; family Stratiomyidae; genus Beris; species Beris chalybata. The sequence continues at coordinate 96,825,857 of OX421895.1, forward strand.
TAGGTTGAGGTTGCATGACTAGAGCTTTTCGCAATGTTATAATTCACAATAGTGAAATTAGACCCCAATATCGCTATATAGAATTTTCCCCAGCAATTCCACCAGCTGTCAAGGTGTTTCGGATAGTAGGCAAGAATACACCTTCTGAAGAGTCTATGCCTTCCGATGACGAAACAGCTCCTTCGGACCTAGTCCAACACAATTCTTATAGAAAACTGGCCTCTCCAGTGAAGGTTTTCCAATTTGTCATGTCCTCTAGGACAGCGAGTTATCAACAGTCGGGGATTTCGTGATGGAGTTCACTCCACTGACACCGGAAAACTACAAACATTAATCATAATGGCTTCTATGGTAGCTTACCATGAAAACACCAATTTATTTCATAATTTTCAACACTTCTGATTTTTTTTTTTCGACAATGTATAGCTACTGAACAATAAGAATACATTTTTGATAAAACATAATATGGTGCGAAGTTGAGGGGAATGTATCATCATGGAATAATCTCGATGTTTGTCGAGGTATCAAATTAAATTGACTAAACAGATTTTTTATAAAAGCATCTAGAAATAGTTTTCAAATTTTTGATTTTCAAACCCAAAAGGAGTGTAAGATGTTTTCACGAATTCGCACATATTTCTTGAGTCTAATGAGATATTGATTTCGCTTTCACTACTTGTTGACTAATTGGTTAGCCGCTTCGTCGCCTTCAGGCGAGCTTCAGCTCGAGTCTGTTGATTCCGTTAAAAATCCGTGCGAAAGAAAAAAAAATTGCCAACAGTCTGGGCGCAACTGTATTATTTTTCCGGCAGAAGTTCAGAACGCGTTCAATTCGGGGATGCGGTGTATGTTACTATGTGACTGAAAACCTAACAAAAAGTTCGGGAAGCGGTTAGAAAAGGGTGTAACATATGAATTAAATAATTGGGTCATATTCCGAGATGCGGTCTAAAGGTTGAAAAAACAAAACTTAAAAAAAGGTGATTATTAAACAAACCTGGGGAAGTAAAAAGATATTCGATATCTGATCAGACCTGAGAAACATGGTGGAATTCATGAAAAAGTATACAACCAGTTTACACCCTCTTAGGGGTCGAATTTCAAAAAATCTTGAAAACACATTCTAGGTATTCACATGAAGAATATGTAGAATAAAAATGAATTCAATATTTCGAAAGACCTAGTAGATATGACGAAAATCGTGAAAATATATGCATTTTATATTAACCGATATTTTTTTTTGCCCCCCCCCCTTCTGAACGCCAATGAATATTTGAATTTTTTACTTTTCTAGTTAATTTACATATACGTACCGAGTTTCAATTTCCTAGCATAAGCCGTTCTGAAGTTAGGGAAAACACCCCCCACCACCGTACCATACTACCCCTAAAAAAAAATTTTATTTTTCCACCATGCCACTACTATAGCTTTATCTCACCCTCTACACCCACACCCCCTACTAGGGTTCTATTACGCCTACTTCTGGTAAAAATTTGAAACATCCATCTTACACTGTTATTGAGATATGAATCGTGTTATTTTTGAAAAATTCTAATCCCTCCCACTTCCGTGCTCCTCCACTCCCTTCAAAGATTTTACTTTGAGCAATCTTTATTTATCAAGCTTTATACTCAAACCAAATTTTGTTTTTCTGGTACCATTGGTTTGTGAGATATCGTAATCTAAAGTTTTTCACCCCCCACCCCCGTACGCCACTACTCCCACCCAAAAATTTTGTTTCAATCTACTCTCCTAGTATAACTACAGATATTTGTTAGGTTTTAATTGCTTGCTATTATTGGTTTAGGAGATATGGATTTTAGAATTTGTCGATCTCGGCATTTTTGCGTTTCGGACGCATTATTTCCCCCTCCACTCCCACACCCCTTCACCCATATCTGTTTTTTTTGCAAATGGGTCCATTACCAAAGCTCTATAGAAATTCTAAGTTTCAGCCTCCTAACACAAGCGGTTCCTTAGATCTAGAAACCTAAATTTTTCGTCTAAAACGCTTAATAAAATAATGTCAATTCAATGGGTCTACCAAGTCTAGTCTTAGAAAAAATTTTAATTTAATAGCTCCACTGGTTTGAGAGCTACGAGCCTTCAAAGATTTTGGGGCGGTCGACGTACGGCGTACGGCGTACGGGGTACGGCGTACAGACGGAGTGAAAATTTGTATTGCTTTTTTCGCGTCTAATAGTCATGAAACGTGGACAAAAAAATTTTGAGGGCAGCAAATTTTTTTTAAAAAATCGATAACAATACTGTATTATAAATAATACAGTAAAAGAACAAACTAAATTGTATAATTATTTCTTTTTTATTTCCGTGTTTCGCCGTATTTTGTTTTAAATGTCGTTTGTGACTCGATCTTCCTTTAAATATTAAATAATACATAAGTTCAAATAATAATTAAACTAATTCAATTAACTTACATTAAATTTCTTTCGTTTTCTCCAAATTTTTACTTCAAATACCAACATAACTTTATTAAAAAATACTAATTTATTTATAAAAAAATATTAATTTCACTTGGAGCGCTCTCCTTTGTTAGAAGTTCGTTCCGCTTGCGGTTTCTTATCATTCCCGGTGAAGTTGGTTGCTAAACAGGATTGTCAACATTACTAATTATGTATAACCAGGAAAACCCGATTTAATTTTTTTTATATTCATCCTGGTAGGAGTAAAAGATTTCTTCAAGTTTTCACGAATTCCTGTGAATCTACTAGGTCTAGGTTTAGGTTTACGTAAGGTTAGGTTTTTCAACCTAAGCCTACTTGGTCTATGGTCTATAGAATTTGGTTATACTTCACAGAGCTTTAAATATATCTGTTAGTTCTGCTAGTACCTACATTGATTTCATATTTTTTTTAAGATGACTAGAAAACTTTTTTAGGATTCTTTTAAATTCGAACCACTTGGGGTTGTCAAGTGCATTTTAGCGGAATTATCCATATCCCTCGAGTCCATGGGCTTTTCATATATGTATGTATGTATACGTTTGAAAAAAACGTTCAGGATTTTATCCCCCTTCAGCCACTAAGAGGGTATAGACGGCTGTAAAAGTTTGTACGAATTCCGTCACATCTCTTAAAAGTCATAAGATATCAAATTGGTGTTAACTTTTTCGGTTTTTCTTTGTATGAAATGATATAAAAACGGATATTTCTAAGGTCTGATAAAATATGGAATAGATTTTTACTTCCTAATAAAATTATCGCCTAAAAGTTAAGAGAAGGATTTTCGAATATTGAACCCCTAGAGTGTGTAGGGAGGTTGTATTCGTTTTCAAAGTTGTTCACTTATAGTATTTCTTCGACTTCATGCGTATAGAAATCGAAAATAAAATTGGTTATTATTTTTACAAGCATTTCATGTACTTTTTTAAGAACCGAAATTCAATCCCAAGGTGATGTAATAGGTTTTTATACGCTTTCGATCATATCTCTATAATGTCTAAGATCTGAAGAGGCATTAAATCTCTTTTGTGTAATCGCCAGAAAACTAATTTTATTCTATGTTCAGACTATGAGATTTACTCGTTTAAACCGAGTTAATCGCACTGTCAGTCGTGTATGCTGTTATCAACATCCTATTAAAAATATAATTCATAGAATAGCTTTTCATAACTAGCAAGTTTCAACGTTCTTTAATTAGCATTTATTGTAATAGAGCAATCAGAATATTTGTCTTCACACTCTGCCAAACTCAGCCTCATGAGTAACCAGTTTTCTAATTTGTGGCCGCATAATACTCAATATTATTCTTCCATTGACTTGCAGCATAGACATTTAATGGTTTGAATTTGATAAGGCGAGGTAATATACATATAAGAACACACATCCTCATCAGTGGAATTTGCATAAACAAACCAAAATTCTGCATTAATTCATTTAGTGCTTGTGTACTAACAAAGTGAAATAGTATCATCTTGTGTTCCGCAATCCCATGGGAATTCTTCCTCATTTGTTTTGGTAACCAAGATGTGAAATACAATTGAAATATTACTATGAATAAAAGCAAACTATCTTGTTACGCTACACACGCTACACGCTATCAAGGAGTACTTTACTCCATCGTGACTCGTATTGGCTCTAGAGAAAGAAACTTTCTTAATGCTTAACCAATGTAAAGGAATTTTAAAACATATTATTTATTTTTATAATATCAGCTATTACGAGATTAGGAGGATTTTCGTGATTTAGTTTTGGGCCATAACATGAAAACGGAAATGTAGGCGATTATATAAAAAGTTTGTGGATTTGAAAACCAATCTAATATCTCATAAGTCCTACGAAATATTTCGAAAAACTTGTGTCGAATTACTAAAAATAAGTAAAAATAATGAAATCAACTTTTTAACGTTATGTAGGAAGCATTCTTTCATCTCTTTCTTATTTCAACTTTGTTCAATCAAATTACTTTTCTAGTTGTGTTACATATACATACCGAGTTCCAACTTTGTATCATAAACCGTTGCAAAGTTTGGAAAAACATCTCGTACTATACTAAATTATATATTTTAAACATGCTTCTTCTAAAGCTCTGTCTGAATAATTTCAGCTTCATATTGTTATAGGTTCTCGGGATATGTGGAACTTTTTTCTTTTCACTCTCCTTCATTCTCACCCTCTACACCAACATCTTTTTCTGCTAGGTCTGGTAAAAATTCTAAGCACCCACATGTCTTATACTGTTCTTGAGATATAAGACGTGATTTTTATTGTAATTCTTATCCTATCCACATCCATGATCCTACGTTCGCTCTAAAAATTTTACTTTCAACATTTTATTTTTCTAGTACAATTAATTGGTTCATGAAATATCCTAATCTTAAGTTTTCAATTCACTCTTTTTTTACGATCATTCATTCATTTTCAATTTCCTGACATTAACAGTTTAGTAGATATGGAGATTATAATAGAATGTCTTGATATCAGATTCATACATTCACATATGTACATGACTCGACACAAACTATAATACAACATTTTGTATGGAGGGTTTGGATTTTAAAAACCAACTATTAACGTACAATATTTTGTTAAGCGAAGCAGTTTATAAAAATCTGCCAACGGTGTGCACACAGCTTTATTTATTTTGATTAGAAGTCAAAAACGCTTTTAATACTGATAGGCAGTGTAAATTACTATGTGACTCATATCCTAAATAATAACGAGGCTATTTGAAATGTTATTGTTTAAGTGTGCCACATTTAAGTGTGCCACATTTAAGTGTGGCACATTTTTTATTTTATTTATTTACTTATTTTTTCAATAGAAGATACATTCGTGAAAAAGTGGAAAAAACATTCTCACGGACATGTTTTAACTTCATATTTGTACGCAAATCAAATTTTTTACTTATTTTTTTTTAATTACTCCTGTAGAGCTTCCATAACTATAGATTTATTTTTCTTGGATACCATACGCTATAATAGTCGTATATTTTTATACTCTAGATGAACATATAGAGTATTATAAGTTTAATCCAGCCCGAAAAGTTTGTAACGCATAGAACCGAGCCTCGGACAAAAAAAATTATACAGTATTTTGTGTTTATTTTTGGCCAAAACCCCCAAATCCGTTTGCTGTCCGTCCGTCCGTCCGTTAGCACGATAACTCAAGAACGGGTTGACCTAGAAAGTTGAAATTTTGTCACAACTTGTAAAATGGAAAAAGTAAGACTAAATTCGTTAATGGGCGATATCCTTCCACTCCTTCGGGTACCTCCCATACAAAAGTCCTTAAAACACGTTTTCACAATTATTGCTCGAATGCTTCAAGTTAGGAACTTGAAATTTTGCATACTTAAGGTTTACAATGTTTGAATCAAAAGTTCCGATTATGATGCAAATCGAATGAGTCCTTCGTGTATCAGCCTAGAAAAGTCCTTTAAAAATGTGTCCTTGTTACTGAATCTACTATAACTCCAGAACGAGTTAAAGCAGGAATTTAAAATTTTACAGGAATTAGTTTTATACCAAAACCAAGACGTAGTTCATTAATCAGCGCCATCCGTTAATTCCTTCGGGTAGCTGCCATACAAATCTCTTGAATAAACATGTTCACCAATATTGAACTATAACTTTAGAACGCTTTAAGTTACGACTTTGAAATTTTATACACTTTCATTTTATGATAGTCGCAGCTGAAACTATTAATATGAAAAATATCCCATAAGTCCTTCATGTAGTTGCCATACAAAAATTCTATAAAATATCCTAATCAAAAAATCGAGTAGCCACTATCCAATAGTTTTTACCTGTAAGTAAAAGGTCATGTAATAATTGCTTGTGCACTCCTTATTCTTTTGATATATTTCCAGCTAAAACATAAATCGGAGTTCAGTATTTCATCTAGAGTATCATACGATTGGCTTGCAGCCGATCGTGACTGCGTTATGTTTTCTGTTCTTTTCGCTTTTAGAGAATGATAATCTGAATTCATTCCTTTCCTCCCCTCCCACCATCAACCCCTTCACCAACAACTCGTTCGCCAACACCACAAATTTATTCCCCTGCTAAAAGTATACTGGGAATAACTACTGTAAGAATTTTAAACGAATTTAAATCGAGAATATGGGAGTATTATATGTCCGGAACGAGTAATGCTTGAAATTTAAAGCTTTTTATACTTTGTATATTTGCCTATAGGCACAAACAATATTTAACTTTTGGAAGTGTAGCTTTTTTACTATAGGGAGGAGGTATTCGCAACATGTTTCAAAAGCAAAACGTGGATACACTTCCTAAAGTTTATATCCTCGATACACATATAAACTGAATATTTAGGCGGAAGGAATAATAAATTCTTTAAAAGGAGGTAATACCTTTTCCTGTCTATATATCGGGATTGGCCATTTTCATTTCAGCGATTAAATGGAAACCTAAAAAGCAAACTATGTACTAAAACTACGAGTTTGAAACATACTCTCCGTTTTCGCGGAGAAGTAATATTTAGTTAGTAGTATAGCGAGACCACAGGTACAGATCCATGGTGTGAAAGTTAAACAGTGCGCTAGTCTCTAGTATACTTATAGAGGGCGTGATAGCTCAGCAATGTGATAATAGGCTGTCTTACGTCAACTCGATATCCGTTTGGCAAGTCGATGTCAAAAAAATATGTCGCGAAATCTAAAAGAAATCGTGACAGTTCGGTTTATATAGCGATACCTGGTGTAATAGTTTTATAAACTTTGCGATAGTGACTAGCGATAATGGGAAACCAACTATCGTGCAATTTATACGATTGGAATCATCACGACAGTATATCTATCATGATATCAACTATCGCAAAAACTCTCACCCTGTAAATCACAAGGAGAGTGAACCAAATAGGAGTAGCGTGATAGCGCGATAGTGCTATCATGATAGTGCGAAAATTAGTCTCGAAAAGTTAACACGATGATAGTAATGACAATAGTAATTATCATGACATCAACTATCGCAAAAACTATCACCGTGTAAACGGGGCTTTTGTACTTGTATGTTCCTGTATATGAAGTGAATTTGAGGACTGTTCTTCAAATAAAATAGAAACTATTTGGGAAATCAAAGGGGTCTTGCCGCTACGTATCACAAGAATTTTCTACTAAAAAACAAAAGAATACTCCAGTAGCTCTGTTCAGCAAATTTATCTGGTTATCAATTTTTCAAATTTAAAACATTTTTACAATTGAATGCAATAATAAAAATTGTAGCGGCTGAAATTGAATTTTTCCTTTTGAAGTTTCCTTTGTAAAATTTATTTCACACATCCGTGCCACACTTGAAATTTATTTGACAAAAAAAAAAAAAAAACCTAAACTTTATTCTTGCTAGTCGAGAAAATGATGGGCTCCATAATACATACCTCGTGTGCACATATTCCAGTAACTCATTTTCTTCTATTCTAAAGCTTCCTATTTGTTATTCCGCCAACAATTTCCATTTTTTTTTGACACAACACATAGCTACTTCAGATTACAGTATGTATTATGTGTGCTAAAGAAGTACTCAGAGGTTTACTTTTAGTTACGTTTTCAAGTTTTGTTTTCTAGTGAAAATCCACGAAATTTTCACGGTTCCCATGTGATGAGTATGTGTTTGTGTATATGTTGGCCGGGCAAAGGAAGTTTTGAATCGGATAACGAAAGGATTTGACGGAATTTCATTTAACGCTTATCCTCTTAAAAGTTAAAAGTAAACAAAAAGAAAACTCAAGACGCGAAGTGGTTTGTATTTATCTTGAGTTTTTCGAAAGGACTTAAATAATACAGTACAAAACGTACTATACTACAAATTAATGTTAAGGTAGTGATACTTATTTGCGATAATAAGCAGAATAATAAGGTGAAATAAGTTCAGGTGGCGGTACGACCTTGCTGCTTTTACGTGTGACGGTCGGGATCGAAACATAAATTTCTTTAGTACTTGGGGTAAAACGCCATTATTTTTGACGCACACTGAACGAGCAAAAACAGTTTAAATCAAAAACATTTTTGTTTTTGCTCTTTCAGTGTGCGTCCAGCCAACAGTTTTAGTAAAAAACTGATTAGTCTCGTGCCTTGGAGGCACACCACTAATAAGTGTGCTCTGATCATTGAATTGCTATTGAAACAGCGGCATATGTATAATTGATTAGTCAAAAAAATGTTTTTGACTAATACTGTTTTTGCTCTTTCAGTGTGCGGCCAGCTTAATATTGTTGAACAAGTATTTTAAGAACGTTTTGTATGGCATCTACACAAAGGAGAAGGACGATTTTGGCCGTTATCGAACTCAGCCTTAAAAAGTTGATCAAAAATTCAGATTCAAAAATTCAAAACTCTAGGTCAAGGTGTTGTTGACTAATCGTGTGCTCGGACAGTTAAACGGATAGATAGTCGGACGCCAAGCCAATTTGGAATTTTTGGCCACAACTGAACACAAAATAATATAGACCTTTTTTTCGTTCGAGGGTTGGTTCTAGGCACTATAAACTTCTGGACTGAATTAAACTTATATTTGTTTTAAGGATACCGAACTATGAACTTAGGAACCTAGCCTTTACGGATGGGAGGCGGTAAGAAAATGGGCCGGGTATGGCAGTGTACTCGTAGGTGTCAATAATATTTAGTGTTGTTTGGCTGTGAAATGATCTACCAGAACAGCAATAGCCTATAACAAATCAACTACTGTCTGGTAGTTCTGATGGTGTTTGGGAATCCAATAAGATTATAAACTAAACTGCTCAGTGTTAAATCAACTTTTGTAGTGATCCTATTAAACATTCCGCACTGTTCTCTATTTATATTAATACTAATCACGTACCGCGGTTTGTTTGGTGTTATACTACCGTTACTCCCGTTGCTTCCATTTCTCCATTATCCACCATCCAACATCATCCATCCACTATCCAACATTCATCATCCAACTTTACCATTTAGTAACAGGAACGCATAACTACTACACCAAAAACGAATGAACTACCGCTAAATCATTTGAAATACTCTCAAATGTGGAAATAACTCTTGTAACACCAATTGTAAAATGATTTTGTTAACGCAGAAACTTTCGCGGGTATATTCTCAATATATCAGCGAATTTTCATAGTAATCGGATGAATAGTTTAGGAATGCGCAAACAAACAATTAGAGCACCTACATAGGTACTAAAATCATGAAAAAATTTAAAAATGTCAAAAAGACAATAGTGTTTCATTTGGTAGGGTCCAAACTTCACAGAAACCATCCCGGAACTACTCTACACGTTCCCTGAAAATTTCAACAAAATCGGTTCAGCTGTTTAGCAGTTCATACGGAATACCTACTCTTAAATGTTGAAGTAACTCTAGTACCACCAATTGTAAAATGATTTTGTTAACGCAGAAACCTTTGCGGGCGTGTGCTCAATATATCAGCGAAGTTTCATCGTAATCGGAGGCATGGTATAGGAAATCCAAAGCAAACCACTAGAGCACCAGAGTACTAAGATCATGAAAAAAAATTGAAAAAGGTTAAAAAAAAAATTTTTGTTTTTTATTTGATCTGGACCAAACTTCACAGGAATCATCCTGAAACTACTCTACACGTTCCCTGAAAATTTAATCAAAATCGGTTCAGCGGCTTAATAGTCTATAGGTATCATACATACAGACATCCTCTTTTATATACATATATAGATATGGTACATAGTTTCGAAGCAAATAGCAACTCAAAAATTCTTATAAATATTTTAGGCGTTAAGTGGGATTTGAGCCAATGACAACGCAGAAACAATGTTTTCAAGACCTAGTACACTACCACTGGACTACACCCGGTCCTAATACTCACAGATTTCATCTAGAGGTCGATATCAGTGGCAAACGTCCGTTCAAAGCAATATGTTTATGTTAGCTTTAACTACATTCTCGTTTTATTAATTAATCGAAAATGGTCCACCAACCTGTTCACGAAGCAAATGTAGTATCAGTAACAAGAGTGTAATCTTTCCGTAAATCTCACAAAGTAAAACCATATTAATTTTAACCAACAACACTCTGTTGTTAACCATCATTTCGTAAAACTGAAGAAACGATAATGCTTTATGATATTTGGTTCACATTACACCGAAAGACACATTTTAGTGGTCGGAAGCAGTAGTCTGTTGAGTTAATTTGCTTCGTTCTGGTACACTATTATTTGGTACTCAAAGTCGGTTCCAAAGAAGTAACAAAGACATTCCTGATGCAGACCTTTTTTGTGGTTAAAAGCCTTTGATAGTCCCCGAATATCCTGCAGAGACAATGTGGTGATAAGAAGCTTCGCTTGCATTGTGAATGAGAAATTAGGGTACGAAATACATCTGAAACTGTTTTTTTTTTACCCTCTTTTGATCCATTATTAATTAAAGGATGTCTTTGGTATCCCAAAGTCCAAGAAAGCTAGTTTAGCTGTCCTGATCCCTGGTCTTATTTCCCTTTCGAGTTCAAACGTTGAAAGCCCATGCCTCCGAATATAGCTAGCTACCTTCACCTTTGCCGTTCGCATGGCTTCAAGGTTATCGTGAAAGGGTTGAATATAAACTTCAACTCCCAGACAAGATTTTACTTTCATACTAAGATGCTATCTGTGTTCAGGACTAAATTAATTTACGAGTTGGTAACTGTTTTAGCACTCTGCGTGGTGTACCCATTAACTAATTAGGATATGATTAGCTCGGATGTCGCATGGGTCTGTACAAAGCACGTTATATCGACGATATGGCACTACTAAATAGCTATAGCTGAGTTATAAGCGTATATTGAATCGGCAATGAGTTATTCTGCGGTAGAGGACCAATTCAATTCCGCTAACGAAAATTTCAATGGTCCCAAACCGATATCATTCCACAACATTTTATTTCACGGCAAAGTGCCATCAGAAAAGGCGGCGACAACCGCGCTAGTTTGGCAGGATATCAAAAATTTAACGCCGCCAAAAACGACTAAATATACCAGCTCTCAATCGTAATGAGTACGAGGAGTGTTTTCGGTGGTTTTCATAATGGACGTGAGGGTGAAAAGTCGATGTCCTAGATTAGGGGCTCTTTATGTGCTGATTTTTCGTACCCACTTCAATTCACAGACAAAAAGCTTTTCGATCTAATTTAATTGGTGTAAAGTTCGAAATGGGACCCGAATGGCTTTTTAAGGCCGACATGAATTAAACAGGGCGGAATTAAGTGTCTAACCGAAGAATTATATCTACATGATTTTATTATGCGGTAGAGAAATTTTCACGATTTAAAGATTAAGAAAAATGTGATTGCAGTATGGACAATGTATAAGTGGGAAACTTTAGCAACAGCTATAATTTCCTTTCTTATGGATGGCACACTTTCATAGAGAACGTGCTTCAATTAATAGAACTGATTAACTTATAGCTATTAAAAATTTATACTTCATGATAATGGCGTGGGGTGATAATTCGACTAGAGGAAGCAATTGGAAAATATCAAAAGTTTATTATAATTATTGTGCTTTATACAAATTTATTGCGTATTGATTGAACCGCTCCCATTAGCTAATCGAACTTAATTTTTCTGGTATAATTAGTTCAGAATTTCGGATGTTCAAATCCAAATGTCTTGACCACCACCCCTACAGCCCACCACCCGATTCAAAAATGTTATTTTTTATCTAATCTTCTATATGAAATTTTAAACTTTGTTCAGAAATATTACTTGAGTTAAAGTGAGTTTCGGAAATTAAGTGAAGATATTTTAACAGGGTATTTGTATGACAGCTGCTCGAAGGACTAACAGGATTTTTTGGACACCAAGAACCTTCACCCGTCTTCTAGTAAGAGTGGGCAGTTGCACAGGAGGTGTTCTAGCCGTTCCTCGGGTAGTTTACAGTTCCTGCAGAGATCATTCGTAATTAGACCCATTATGTGTGCATTCGCCCCAATCGAAAAAATCTGCCAACAGTCTGCAACTTTACTATTTTTCCGGCAGAAGCTCAGAACGTGTTCAATGCGGGGCGCATTTTACTACATATGTAACTGAAAACCTAACTAAAAGTTCGGGAAGCGGTTAGGAAAGTGTGTAACATATGAATTATATAATTGGGTCATATTCCGGGGTGCGGTCTAGAGGCTGAAAAAGGAAAAATTTAAAAATAAGTGATTATTAAACAAGCCCGTGGAAGTGAAAAGATATTCGATATCTGATCAGACCTGAGAGATATGGCGGAATTCATGAAAATCGAATTTCGAATTTAAAAAAATCTTGAAAACACTTTTTAGGTGCACATATGAAGAATCAGTAGAATGAAAATGAATTCAATATTTGAAAAGTCCTAGTAAATATTCTATTTATATTGAAATTTTTTCCCCCCTCCCTTCCGAACGCCAATGAATATTCGAATATTTTTTTATCAAAATTACTTTTCTAGTTGATTTACATATACGAACCGAGTTTCAACTTTCTAGCATAAGCCGTTTTAAAGTTATGAAAACCACCCCCACCACCACCTTAAAAAAATGTTTCCGCCATGCCAATACTATAGCTGTATCTAAATACCAAGTTTTAGTTTTATGTCATCATCGGTTCTTAAGATATTAACGTCGGAACTTTTTCGTTCTTACCCTTCCCCTCCATCACCTACAAATTTGTTCCCCCTACTAGGGTTCTATTGGATCTACTTCTGATAAAAATTTGAAGCATCTATCTTACACTGTTATTAAGATACTCGTATATTATTTTTAAAAAATTCCATCCATCGTCCCCTTAACGAAATTTACTTTGAGCAATCTTTATATGTCAACCTTTATACTCAAACCAAATTTCATTTTTTAAGAGCATTTGGTTAGTGATTTTCTACTTAACTCATACTCGATGTATCAGTTAACTTCTATTTTTATTTTACTGACAGTTGTCTGTTAATAACCTAAAAAATTTTAAATGATTTCTAAATTGACTGTAATTGTTTCTGTTTATTGAATTTATGTAGTGCTTATTTACGAGTGTAGCTAATGAAGATATAAAAGTAGACGTTCTTAAGAAACCTCGGTTTCCATTGCAAACGGGAAACCGTTATTTTGATATTATTTACATAGGGAATTACTTATCCACGAATGCATTCGATCCTTTTATCTTTATTTATTCAAGAATGCATTCGGGCAGTTTGCTGATGTAGCAAAGTAATTAATTTGCCATATGGGCTCACACTAATAGTCCTGTAGCCAAATGGGCCTCTTTAGTCGTGTGACTGGCTTGATGGCCAAATGGGCCTCTTTAGTCGTGTGAATGGCTTGATGGCCAAATGGGCTTTTACAGGGTGTTTGGCACTCCATCCGCCACCTTGTAAGGGGTTATTCCTTGACATATTTGGAGAAAAAAATTGTTCTAGTGGGTGGATCAATTTTCAACATTAGTGGAAATACAGGGTGGTTAAGAAAAGTGTTTTTAACCGATACCCTCACTACTAGTACTCATTGCTTGACATTTTTATGGCGAACTTCCTGTTAAACTAGAGCTTAGGATCTGCGTAAGTCCGTAGTCCACGTTGTAAGCATTTTTAATTGAACCTAACTTGTAAGTTTCGTGTTTACTGATATAGTGTAAGAGAAAACATTACCAACTCTTCGTCTATTTGGGCTGAATTAAACTTACAAATTATGGTATATTCGGTAGCATTTTTTTGGTTTAGGGGTTATGTTTATGAAATACTGGAATATTACACGAACGTCTTATGACCAACCGAAAAACCAACCAGATGTACCGGATCTCTCAAATCCCGGATCTCAAATTGTTGATACCTTCATATTATTTACATCCTACTTCCTTATTAAAGTTTTCCATATCTTTAATATCTGAAAAGATTCCTTGTGAATTTTCAGACATACCCCCTACAGAGGTTTTCATAAATTGCCTTCAGTAATGTAACTTACCTATTGGTGGAACCACTTCCAACTTCCATCGTTTTGAAATGTCCTCTGAAACCCAAAAGATTCGTCTGAGCCATTAAATTGATGTTTATTCAATGGGGGACCTTCATAAATTGCTCGAAACAGCAGCCATTCCTTGTCAAGGGTTAAATGCTTGTATTTATGCTTGTCTATAGAATAGCTAGTGGTGGTTGCCACCCATGGGAAACAATTCGGTCCCTAATCGGGCTGTCTTCTTATTTGATGGTTTCACCAGCAAGATAGAGCTCTTTTCTTCCAAAGTGCCCTATTTCCTCCGGTTCGTTATTGGTTTCCCCGAATCTGATCCACTAGTAGATTCTGAAGTGAATAACACAAACAACAGGTGTTTGTGTTCACTGAATGACGATAACAAGAAAAAGGATAGACGCTATTAAATTCGATAGTACAAATCAACTACATACTCACACATTAGGCTTCCTTTATCATTGCGGCTATTTTTTTTTATCGCCCTTATCACCTATAACTAACAGAGCGCTGGAATGGCTTATCATATTTTGCAACTTGTAAAATTACATCTGACGTGCATATGCGATAAATATGAAATTTTCACACTTACGTACTGCATATCCATACGTATCTTTCCCTCGGTAAAATGTTGACATAAATTTTAGTGGCTCATACAATAAGTGTCCAACAATGAAAAATATGTTAGCCTGGTTAGGACCGTATTCCGACGATGGCGATGGCGGAAGTTAAAATTGTGTAAAAAGCTCGGAAATTTGCCAAAATATGAAATGAAAACAGTTTGCGGGTACACATTTAAGGAGTATTGTCTCCATGAGTTCTAGCCCTCGTGTATTATTCATTGCTCCACACATGCGATCGTATAATAAACTATGAATATGACACTGCCATATAAAAGTTTCGACGGTAGAAAATTTCGAGTTTGGTAATAATTTTCAAATACTTTGTCTACAGTAGTGTCAGATTTATTTTATTCAATTACGTAATGGCTACAGTTTTAAAAATTCGAAATATTTAAAAAAAAATTCTGATGACATTTTTTTAGATCTATACGATGAGCTCAAAAAATATCAAACCGGGAAAAGAATATCCGAGTTTCTAGGACTATGAATGCATTCACTACTTAGTTACTAAAGACTTTAATGCAAAATAGTGCCGTTACGGGTTGGGCTAGTTGTACTCAAGTTTGGAGAGTATACTAAATGAACCCTGGCACATGTCTACTTGTCTTCTACACAAAAAAACAAAATTAAAATTAATAAATCTAATTAGTAATTATTTAATTATCACGGATATAGTAAACGAAAATTTAAAATTGATGTGATAATTTCGACATCAAGTTAAGTTTTTAGTTTAAATAAACTTGGAAGTTTTTAGTCAATCAATGTTTTTTTTTAATAACTTTTCCCTAAAAATTATGCATTGATGTATTCTTAAAATTGTATGTAGGTACATAATATTTTCTCTGGTCAGTGCTTACTGTCTGTACCAAAGTTGTAAAGAGATTAAATTTAAACACTAAATGAAAATTAACTGAAATATCGGATTGTATCTATATTTAAGAAGGTAGATACATAGGTAGGTGCGCGTGGCTCTCCGTGACATCACAGACACACCTAGACCAAAAAAGTCCGTTGTGATACCACAGGATCATCGAATCCGGTCGTACTCGTCAAACCATTTAGAGCTTCTAATGAAGCGTTGGACTCTCGCGACCTCCATTGTGGCAAGGTCACCAACACAGTTGAAGAAGTAAGCTCCGAGATGAGCTTTCCTTCTGGCTGATAGAGCTGGATAAGTACAGAGAAAGTGAAGGACTGTCTCTTCCTCCTCCTCATCCTGGCAGCTTCTACAGAACTCGTTTGAGAAGAGGCCGATCCTTTCAGCATGTCGACCTATAAGACAGTGTCCGGTTAGGACACTGACTGTTTTACTGATGTCCCCCTTTTGAACAGAGTCAGCCTTTTAGAGCGGTTTAGATCCAGCTATGGCCAGATATGTTTTGCAGTGTGACATGTAGTACCATCTGCCCATCTTGACTTGGTTTTCTCAATTGAGTTCAGTCTCAGTAGCAGTTTACATGTAGAGAGAGGCACACACAGATTTTGATATACCGGCAAAGTCTGAAGGGTGGTACGGTGCTAAGCGAGTTCGTCAGCCATGCAGTTCCCTGGAATATCCCTATGTCCTGGCAACCAGCACAGAAGAATAATGAACTGTTCGGCCATCTCTTTAAGAGATGATCTACATTCTACGGTGTTGTCGAGGTCGATTCCATCTCAGCCAGGACAGGGCCTCCTTGATCACCATGAGCTCCGCCTGAAAGACACTAAAGTGATCCGGAAGGCGGAAAGAGCTGCTAATATTAAGCTTTTCAGAGAAAACACCCCCGCCCACCCCGTCTTTAGTTTTGGAGCCGTCTGTATATATGTGGGCGAACTCCTCCGTTGGAAACAAATCCCTTCCCCACACAAGACGGGTTGGGATGGCTGTTAAGAAATTTTTGTCGAAGTCATAGCTGGGAGGTGTGTAGTCGGTGTTTTCAGGAATGTTGAAGTGACTCAAGATTGTTGAGTGGCGTGCACATATGTCAGTCCACTGTGTGGAGGCCCTAAGTCGAATGGCTGCCATTTGATAGCCAAAAATGTCTAAGGGTGGTAGACTGAACAGCATGTCCAGTGCTGCAGAGCGAGTTGTTCTCAGAGCTCCGCTGATGCATATGCATGCTGTTCTTTGTACCTTTCCCGGTGTGGTGCGGTTAACTGCTTTGTCTAAGGCGTCAGACAACAGCACCATACATACTTAAGTATCGGTCTGATGACGGACACGTAGAGCCAATGAACTATCCGGGGTTGCATACCCCATTTAATGCCTATGGCCTTTTTGCATGAGTAAAGCGCAACTGTTGCTTTCCTTACCCGCTCCTGAATGTTAGGTTTCCAGTGAAGTTTCGTATCCAAAATAAGACTTAGGTATTTTGCACTATCGGTGAAAACTAGACTAGTACCATTCAGAGAAGAAGGGTCTACGTAAGGAATTTTGTATTTCCTGGTGAAGAGGGCTAATTCTGTTTTGCGTGGGTTTACGCCCTGCCTGCATTCAGAAGCCCAATTGAAAAGAATAGAGAGAGCATTCTGGAATATCTCAATCAGTCCGTTGAGGTGCTTGCTTGAGACAGCAATTGCAACATCACCGGCATAAGCAATCACTCTACAGCCCGCCCCTTCCAGTCTCAATAGTAGTTTGTTGACCACTACATTCCAAAGAAGAGGGGAAAGCACACTACCTTGTGGTGTACCTCTGCTGACAAACCTTCGAGAGTGTAAGGACGGAAATTCCAACGTCCAAATTTCCGACCACACCGAACTGTTAAAACAGAAGACCAGGCCACGGAGGTTAAATACTTGTACAAATAGCAATAAATAAATTTAAAATTCCAAGCATAAAACCAAGAATAGAATTTTCTTGACATAAAACACACACGCCAGTGGCTTACAAATGGAGCAACATACATAGAACGTAAGAATAAACATAAATTACACATACATAGAATAACATAGCGAAGAACCGGAAATTTCGCAATTATATAATTCGCAGACAAGCGATGTTCTCTCCGATATATAACCAGTAGTTGAGGGTGGATTTGAAATTCCCCAAAGCAAACACTGAGAGTTGGAATCGATCGAACCGCTCTTCGGCTGTGGCTTTGAAAGTCCATCTGAACCATATTTTCGAGGAAAACGAGCGACTGCTAGGTATAGGCAACCCCTGTTCATGTCAATCGAGATGAGGGTCTGGGCTTTGAAAGTCCACTGAATTTAGAGAGGCCAGACAGTTACACGTGATTAGATGCACGCAGCCGAAACCTACGGAGAGCGATAGAGAGAAGCGACGCGAGAGGCAACGAGCAATAGGACGACGAGCAGACGCGAGAGGCAACGAGTAGCAGCACGACGAGCAGAGGCATGAGGCAACGAGTAGCAGCACGACGAGGAGAGGCCAGAGGCAGCGAGTAGCAGCGCGACAGCGACGAGCGGCAGCACGACGAGCAGAGGCGAGAGGCAACGAGCAGCAGCACGACAAGGTACGACGAATAGAGACGAGAGGCAACGTGCAGCCGTTCCATAAGGAGAACAACGAGCCGAGTTACGACGACGAACGTTACGAAGCGGCGAGAAATATCTACGAACAAACCGAAGTGAAGAATGAAGTAAATGAAATTTGGGATTATTGAACATTAAATTAAGTGAAGTCAATTAAAAATATAAATGTTTGTAACGAACCCTGGCTCCGACGAGTATACCCTCGAAAATAAGTCGTTACAAGAGGAGGATTCGTCCAGCTTTGTGTTCATAATCCTGGATGTTAACTTCAAATTGATCAGCACGCCAAGCGAGGACTCCACCTTCAGGATAGAAAGTGCGTCAGTGATGGCCTCTGGTCTGACGTTGTTGAAAGCACCCTCGATATCGAGAAAGGCAACCAGGGTGTATTCTTTAATACTAAGAGATATTTTAATGGAGCGCACGAGTGAATGTAAGGCCATTTCGACCGACCTCCCCTTCCAGTACGCGTGTTGGAATGTGGACAGCAATCGCTTGTCAATATTGTCGCGGATGTACACATCCATTAGTCTCTCCAGTGTTTTCAGAAGAAAGGATGATAGACTGATAGGTCTGAGTTCCTTAGGTCAGACATGAGAGTTCTTTCGTTCTTTAAGTATGAAGACCATCCTAACTTCCATCCATGTTATAGAAATGTAGGTTTGATCCAGACAGCCTTTCAAGATAACCTTCAGCTATGGCAGAATTAAATCCGAGGTCTGCTGTATTTCAGCAGAAATTATTCTTAAATGGTTTGAAGCCTTACTTAAATGGTTTGAAGCCTTTTATTGCCCAGAGGAGCTTGGTCTCTGTTATAAGAGCGTCAGAGTTGAACGGTGCATGGTTTTTTGTAATGCCTACCCGTTCCGATTCAACGTACGAGCTACCAGGAAAGTGCGTGTCTAGGAGAAGATTAGTGGCTTCGACTTGAGGAAGTTCAAGATCCGTCCGGTCTCCTCAGGTCGTATTTCGAAAAACCTTCGCCTCATCTCTAAATCTAACTCTAACGAGCTGTAAAGCATTTGCATCCACATGTCCCTTGATGTGATTGTGGTTCTGCAATGGAATTGCATCCAGAAATTTTGCAATATCTCTAAAGTTTGATGGAGCTCATTTACATATATCATGAATATTGTGAACTACCTATTACCAACGAATTATTGTACTATTTTGCAATTAGCGTTTTAAAAAGGATTGATTCGTTTAAAGGGATAAATGGAAAAGAACAAGCCTCAACAGTATATTGTTAAGCTCCGAACAAAACTCCACCCACCCCTTACCAAAAGTTCACGCTTCTTCAGTGCGACCAATCTCGAATTTTTGAAGCAACGATAAAATTATTCTGAAATTCTACGCAACACATTGCTATATATGGTTATGTGTCAGTTCAGTAGCCTAGCCTGGCATCCCTTCGAGAACTCACTGGTTTCTTCTCTAACTTAATAATCCGAATTCTGTTTCTCTCCACATAAATCTATTCAACGAAAATTTATTATATCGAAATACTGGTAGCAGCAGTAACCGAATTTACGATAGACCTATTCATTCGTCGCTTCAAAGAATCCCCTTGAAGTAATTTTTTATTCCATTTAAATGCATTTCCGATTCGGTAGATCTAAAATAAAAAATCTTCCCGAGACTTGACAGGCTGCGTATACACCAAGATCCTACGGAAAAATGTAATTTTGGTGTGGAATCAATGAAATCAATCAGAAGAGAATCTCTATGGGACTGGAAATCAAACAGTTGATCCAGAAAGGTTCAATAAATAACTGAGGGAAAAAGTGAAACAACAACAGATTTCTGGCTTAAATAATCTACGTGACGTGAATCATTGGACACATTTTGAAGTATAATCCCTTGATGTGATTGTGCCTACTCGAATTCGAATTTTTACCTTCAATTATTTGATTGGAAAATGATAAAAGCAAACTTTATCACAGGCTTAAACTGTGATGTGATAAAAGTGATGAAGTCAATATACCGACATAAATGTTTGTAACGCTTGAACTGGAGCACGAAGCTTCACACAAATTATTTTAATATATTTCATTGGTTGTCTGCTCGTTTAATATCTATTTAACCTATTTTCTGTTCGCCTTTTAGTCGATCTGTCTGTCTGTCCATCTGCTGGAACGTTCGACATAGTTCACAATAGAATCATATAAAATAGCTCAAAATTTACATTCAAGGATTATTAGAATAAGTTTTTCATTATTATGGTTTGTAATTTTTTCCATTGATGCTATTGGTAAAATTATGCTTGTGGAATTAAAAATTAAAATAAAACAAAATAGTTGTAATAACCACACAGTATATGCATAATAAATACACATCAGTGATGTAATCATTGCACAACTGCTTCCTAGTCAATAATCATCTGTGGCGTAATTTTTACACAGAGTATAGAACTACTACACACTTTTCGTGTAAGATTCCCATTTGATTATAGGAAAGATATCTCCTTAGTTATTCTGGCGTAATTTACACTTGATTTAAAGTTAAATTACACTCAAATTAAATTACGCTCAGCGTGAATTTTGATTATTAATGGTGTAATCAGGGACGTCATTTCAGTTTTTTCGGGGGAGGGGGGCAAGATGTTATGAATGTATATATTTTTATATGTTAATATACATATGCTATATATAATATATGAAAATACAAAATTCAGGGGGGGGGGGAGGGAAAATGCCCTCCCTGCCCCCTCCGCACAAATGACGTCCTTGCTTGTCAACAAACGTAATGCTTCCTTGTGCTTCACCACTATGAACTATTTTGGAACAAAAATGACGACAACTAAAACAAAACACAGCATTCTGATTATTCAATCCATGTAAATTGTTCGAAATAACTGCATTGAAATCGGCGCTTCGCTATCTGGGGGTATTCCTTCAGTATTGGCTGAACGAGGTCATTGTGATAAAAACGTGATATATCAATAATAGACACATAATTTTCTAATAATGCTTCTGAATGAGCTTTATCTTTTACATTTTTACTTGTAGATGGTTTTGCACCAACTAATTGCGCAGATTGGAGGGAATCTAGCTTCTTACTACCATCAATGTTCGCTCGGAATCAAGAATTTGTTTTTATTTGTTTCATCTGTGTTTGGTACCCTCCTTCCTTTTAAAAAGTTATACCATACATCGACGACTTTATTGATTTTTTTGACAATATCAGTCTGAAATAAAGAAAAGTAAATACCCGAAATCTTGTTTTATTTTATTTTTAATTTCTTCGTAATATAAACACAAAAATATCTCATTTCTTTATATTAAATTTTTTTTTTTAATTTCTCATGCATGGAGGAAACAATATATAACTTTATCTTGTTCGAGGTCCGATCTATGCGTTTCTAATTTTTGGGTAGAATTAAACTTAAACCCTCAGATTTCATCTAGAGTCTAAAAACCTTAAAGAAATACATTTTTGACTCCAAGCGGTCAATTTCATCTATTTGCAAATGTTACATTATAAAAAGAAGAAATTAAATTTAAATATTTACTAAGGGCTCGTGGACACTAGTAAGTAAATGAACAAGCTTGCGTGAAGATCGAATCTCGCAAGAAAGTTGGGATCGATGGTCTGACGATATTTTTTTGAGTCGGATTTGACTTTGACGTAGAAGGTGCATTTGTCGCAACGTTTAATTGTTTAGTTTAATTGTTTATTTATATTCATAAACATACAACAGTACTATAAGATTTTTGAAGAAAAAAAACACTTGTTACAGCAGATTCCTAGAGCAATTTTGATGCAATTTGCTAATGTAAACGTTATGGAAAGAAATATCGCAAGTGCTAGTGTACACGAAACTTTAGAAACTTTAAGATTTAGAATTACTAAGTTAGCAGAATTCGAAGACATTCAAGAATAGATAAAATTATTTACAGGGCCTTATATTCACAAACCTCCTATGTTGTTTCGAATATAATGAAAAGTTTAGTCGCGTTTTTCTCAAAACCATGTTTTTCAAATCGATAGACACGATATCTCAAAATCTATCGAACGAATATCTTTGAAATTTAGTAAACTTATTCACTACTAATGTATAGTCTCCAAACTAGGATAATTGTGATTTATCAAGCCGTTTTTTTTGTCGACCTGAAGAAGTCGTAAAAATACACTAAAATTGACGACACAAAGAAATAAGCTGCCAAAAATTCACTGTTCAGTATTTTTTGATAATCCTAGTTCCAAGACTAGTTCAAACTTCACAGATTAAAATGCTGTTTGATTTTTTTATTTGAGATAAACAGAACGCCCGCAATCGTGTCTGCCAAAAACAAGGTTTTTTGAAAATGTGTGGCTAAGTTGCCACGTATCTCAGGAATGACCGACAATTTGGAGTTGAAAAAATTCTTAAGTTTGCTCAACATGTGCATAAATATATGGTAAAAATTTCACAGTTCTATCATTATTAAGTTCGTCAGAACAAATAAATATTTCTTACCTTAAAGCAAGGAATAACTACTGCTTATAATAATATAGGAAGCGGAAAAAATTAAAACACTTTTTTATTAAATTAAAAACTGATGAAAACCAAATCTCAGATCTTTGATCAGTACATGCGTTAGAGCCAAGTACACCTTACACGAATTTGTGTTCTTCTTTATAATTCAGTTTTTCTTGTTTTGCTTTTCGCAGTTTTGCAGAACCTACAATCAACCGAACGAACAAGACCACCAACACAGCCGCGAAATACCAGCGAAATTCTTTATGATTCCGCTTTTTTTGTTTTGCTTTTCCGAGTTTTCCGGAACCTACGATCAACCGATCGAAGAACACCACCAACACAACGGCGAAATTAAAGAGAATTTTTCGTCTCTAGTCCAATTCATTTACTTGGTTGTTATCATAGTTTTATACAGGGTGATCCAAGTCGATAGAATTAATAGTTTTCTCACATTTATACCCTTAAAAAATTGTCGTTGGTGTCATAATCAATTAAAATATTTCTAAGGTTTCAAATTCAGGCGGGGGGGGGGGGTGCAAATTCCCCTCTGCCCCTCCCTGAAATGACGTCCCTGGGTGTAATATAATCATAGCACCTAAATTTACTCATTTTATAGTGCAAAATAGCTGCAATTGTTCACCTTGTTGTGAATTATTACCTATTTATTCGCTAAAAAACGATTATACGTCAATAAGATGTAAAATTTCATTATTCGTTTTTGCACATAATTTTTTCTTTTAAAACAGATATTTTTACATTCTGTTTTAAGAGTTTGTTGTAAACCATATTCGTAAATCCCATTTGCGCTAATCTGAAGAGCTATTAGTTAAATAAGATTATATGCTATTATATTTTATGGAAACAGACAACAAAACCAAATTACCATAATCATCTTAAAATTTTCTTAAAAACGTTTGCTTTATGTCCCATTTGTTGCACTCTTTCGTGTAAAAGCTCTAAATTCGTAATAAATCTTGTGTCCAGAATATATTACTGCAGAAATTTTATGTTTCAGCGACATCCTTGCGGATTTATTTTTTTCTTGACAAAGGCAACATTTTGAGCGAATTGCGGTTTTTCAATTCCGCTGCACAGTACACATGCAATGCAAAAGTTGTTTGTGATGGTTTTTCACCAACTGAATATGGTTTAAGTTTGTGACAAGGGCTTTGCTTTCGTTTCACTAAAAGAGAGGTTACGCTTTTATAAATAAACCCTTTATATTGAAACCAGAATAGAATAAAATTGTGATTAGCCTTAAAAGCTATGTTTGCAACATTTCGTTCATTGATAATAAACTTTAGCTATTTCTCTATGTCGACCGCTGGAGGTAGAGGATATCAATGTTCAAAAATAAAATAGTAGAACGGAAAACAATGATTTTTTTAATGCATCTAGGTACTATAAGTTCAATCAAGTCATTGAAAAAAAAACCACCGAACATTTTCAGCACGCACCAATTTAAGGCAGGTACTATGCGAGTGGCAATCTTAAAACATGATCAAAACATATTCAATACATAATTAATAAATAATCAATACTCGGGTCGGAATGTTATTACTTTTCGGCTAAGTGAAAATTCAAAGTCAAAGTCGAAATGTAACATCGGTTGTTTCGAGATTTAGGCTTAGTTTTAGTTAAAAATGTTTTTGACTAAAACTGTTTAGTTACTTCTTTACGAGACTAACGGAACACTAGGAGGAGAAGTAGTCAGCTACACGCTTGTCCGTGATTACTATCTCGATTTCAACTCAGGTACTCATTTACAGGTGAGTGAACTGGTAGAATGGTACCCAATCCCATTCTCGAAAATAACTTTTCGCTAAGCAGATTCGAACCTGGTAACAGGTACACCGAAGGCAACTGCTCTAGCCACTAATAATGGTCATAAAAGGTGCGTTTCTTTCAACTGGATCAGATCAAATTGAAAAAAACGATGTGGATCATCCCAAAAGCTAATTTAGCAGGGTTAACAATCCTGTTTTTAAATGCCTCGGATAAACTGTCAGCTGTCCTGACGGCAAAGGTTTGCATACTATACGAAACGGCACTGTAGAAAAGTCATATAAAAAAAGACTTTTTCAATAATTTTGTACATTCTGTTTTTCTTACACATGGACTTGCATTTCCGTATAAAATGTATTGAGTTACCACGACTTTTCGATGTGCACATTCTGCCTGTTGGGTGTAAATACCTGCTACAAATTGAATTTAGTGCTGAATCGCGTGGCGCCATCTTGAATATGCTAAAATAGTTGACATTTAAATGAGCTTTAAAGGCACACAATTGATCCATCAATGATCCCATTTCGATTTTGGATCAAATCTTTGTTGTTGTTTTCAATGTAAACGAATGATCTTGATCCTCCCATGTGCGAAATTCCGGAGTCCAACGGAGTTGTGCACACTACCCAGAATTGGCATCGTACTTGGCCGTCAAGACTTGGAGATCGATATTCTTTTGGTACTAACAAACTACCAGACCAGAGTCAGTGGCGGTCACACGGGGGGGCCATGGGGGCCATGGCCCCCCCTAACAGATCCGTCACACATGATTATTTTATCATGTCTTCTTTAAAGAAAAATTATATGAGACTATTACATTAATGGATACACTTAATAAAGTATGATGCAATTAAATCTGATTTTCTCTTATGTCTTTCTTGAATCTTCTTTTGTCTTTCGTCTCCTGATTGAAAAGAACGTTATAAAATTTCGAATATAAATATGTAATCAATCTTATGGTTATGTTAAGGATTGAGTTTTACTTTATAATTTTTTAATAATAAAGTATTTATGTACTGTGTCAAACTAATTTTGAAAAATTTGGATTTGGATTATTCTAGGACAGTTTTCATTAGGTAATCTATTAATTTTCCCGTATCTGGATGAATTTGAAACCTACTCAGGGAAAAAGGATACTTCAAATTCTAGTTAAAGCTAATAACTCCATTTAAAAATTTTTAATTTTTTCATAGTACCCATCAAAAAGAAAAACACGTTTTAAGTTTCATCTCGACAATAGGTATTACGTGCCTCAAGAACCTGAAAGAACCAAAATTGTATACATATGTGTAAGATTCCGTAAACTCACAAGATAGCGACAAAAAGCCTATATAGTATCATTCTGTGGGTGATATAACTCTAAATATATAGGTGGTCGAAAATGCCATCTATGCTTAAATTTAGAAATTGAAGTTTTTCTTAAAAAATAAATTTTTGAGCGTAACTTTGTAACGGTAAACGACACGAAGTTAGTGACATAAGTAGGTGCTCAATGTTGTGAAAAAAATTCCTTTAGCAAGGTTGAAAACGATGATTTCTAACATTTAATCACTAATCCATTATAGCTTTTATGTAGTACTTAGTGAAGGACTTTCTGAACCATTTTTTCTGTCTATAACATAATATTGAGTATTAGAAAACAGATATTTTTGTCCACTATACTAGCTTCGTATTATTAACCATTATCAAAATACAGTCGAAACCGATTGAATATGAAAAACTCCACTTTCTCATTACGACCATTAGATGGTATTTCCGATGGTACATAACCCACATACGAGTGTTTAACATTACAATCATCCCCAGATTTATATTATTTGGCCGTTTTATCAATACATCGGGGCTAATTTTTCGGAATCTCAAATTTTTATTTTTATTTTTTCTGTTCGGGATGAAACTTAAAACCTACATTTTTTACATTAATTAGAACCATAATAAGAAGTACTACGGAAAAAATCTCTTGAGGAAAAAAATTTCAATACAAATAATAGTCACTAAACAGTTCTAAAATTATCTGTCACCACAACTGCCTGTATAAAATATTACAAAATTTCTAATTGCATGATAATGCAAGCTTTCGACTCCTGTTCATTCAATTTAAATGTCCTCCTTTGCAAAAGTTAACTCTTACAAAAGAAATTAGTAATTTTGTTGTAAACGCTTTTCGAGATTTCAAAATCTACTTGCCAAAATTATGCGATTGAAATCAGTAGCTCAGTTCTGTAACTTATGAGTGAGAAATGTCTCACCAAAAAGTCAAAATGAGGACGAATTAATGCAGTTTTCTCTATGTATTCTCATCAAATGAGAAAGCACAGTACTACGGACCGCACCGTACTACGGACTACGCATTTGGCAATCTTTCATTTCTCGTTTGGTGAGAATACAGAGAGAAAACTGCATTAATTCGTTCTCATTTTGACTTTTTGGTGAGAAATTTCTCACTCATAAGTTACAGAACTGAGCTACAGGTATAAGATACTGCTATTATGAAGTTATAATAATTGAAAATAGTTTTAGAGAATTTCTAACTTTTTAAAATTATTAAATTAAGAGAGTAGGTTAGGTTGGGTTATGGTGGTAGTCATCTAAACTATAGATCTAATCAGTAAGGAGACTATAGGTTTGTTTCTTTTGCCCGGTATAAGTTACACTTTAGTGTACCTTGCACCTTAACTGCACGTCAAAATACACTCAAAGTGTAGAGTGCAGGTCGCGCAAAAAGAACGGGTTAGTGTATGAAGGTGACAGCTAAAATTCACAACTTTTTTATTTGCTTTATTATTTCACTTTTATCAATAAAAATGTATTGCCATTCAATATTCTTGCATGTTTTCAGTCAAAACAGCGATTTCTTAAATTCAAAAAGTCAATGTTATCAGCATACAGCTTTCAAATTTGACAGATTGCAAAGAAGAAGAACTTACACTAGGTGCCAACCGAGTGCAGCAAAGTGTACACTTTTGCACTACACTCGGCAAAAAAAACAGCCACCGGTGACGTTACACCGGCAAAAAGAACGAAAAAGGTGTAAAAGGTGTAAAAGGTGTAGATAGTGCAGGCAAATAGAACAAACCTTATGTGAATATGTAGGGGAAGGTGGGGCAAAGTGGGCCAGCAAGGTAAAGTGGGCCCCTGTTGTATAAAAAAAGTATCAACATAGTAACCTCTGTAAAATGATGTAAGAAAAATAATATTAGAAATAAACAATTGTATTCTGACTGTCATAAAGAAAAGATCGTTTTCCTTACAATAGCCCCCTTATAATTTCTAGTTTGCAATAGCGCAAAATCTTCGGAAAAAAATTATTTGATAAAGCTTCAAGCATTGATTACAATGCACTATAAAAGAAATCCATTTTAATTACAGTTCCTCGAATTTTCTCATATTACGATTTTGGCACTATTTCATGTAAATATCAGTGTTTAATAATTGGATTAAAAAAACTAGTTAGCGATTGAGGATTTTTTTGGAACAGTATCCTTGAGATCGGGGTACGGATTGTGAAACTTGCAAAGTAAGATTTGATGATTATTTAAAAAGTATATAAATTTCAGCAGATGCTTACTATTTAGTGTTCATTCGGGGTAAAGTGAACCCCGGGCAAATTTTACCGCATGCCAATATAATTTTATTTGATATTTAAAATAACAATTTCAACATGGCTAGAACATACAACAAATGCAATGCAACAACAGTGGACTCAAGTCGCGATGAAAAATGCAATAGCTTCTGTTGCTGAAAAAAATTGACCTAAAGAAGGCCAGTAAATATTTTGGTGTTCTCAGGGCTACTCCTCAAAGCAGAGCACGCTCTCAACACACTTAATTTCATATCAATTTATTAAAATCATATTGTTTGTCTTAATTGATCCATTGCCATATTTCTTTGCTCCAGTTTTGGATGAAATTATACTATACCCCTTGGAAAGGCTCACTTTGCCCCAGTAGTGGGGCAAAGTGGGCCCTTTGAAGTTTGTATAGCAAGAAGTAGATAACTTTCTTATCAGCATCAACAATTTAATTTCACGAATACATGACTAAGCTAACATCCTAAGCTATCGAGTTTGCACGAAAAGGATTTTATAACTATTACCCATTTCACAGAATCTCGGTACAAACTTTAGGGGGCTCACTTTGCCCCACCTTCCCCTATACATACCTAATAAATTATTATGAGATGTAGAGTTCGGATCATAATGCGCAATATTCAGTTTTACCAAATATGTATGATAGTAGAACTAATAAAAATTAAATATACTACTTTTCTGATGGTCTCAAAAAACAGCTAATTTACATCCAAAGATTTCAAATTGGATTTGGCGAAATCTCGAAATTTTTATGGAAACTCTTAAAATCTACTAGATTTTTCACACATACGAGAGATCTCTGTCTGTTTGGGCTTCTAAATTTTGTAGAAATCAAGACCAGCATCGACTTCTACTAAAATCAAAAATTATTTTCACTAAGCTTTGGAATCAATTAATATTATTTTCTAGTTCCTGCTATTAAATTTCCTATTACTTAAAGACTTACAATCATAAAAAACAGGTTTAAATTTTTAATATCATACTATACAATCAGCTAATAAATTGAACGATTTTCAAGAAATGCCTTCAGAGCTATGTTAATGCTTTTTAATATTCTGAATTCGGTTGCCGAAATCTTGCGATTTAGATGCGAAAATGAAAAGTTGATATTTTTAAGCAGTAGGTACCAGCCAAAGCTACCATAGGATTTGCATATTTTCCATCCACGCTGCTAAGGGATACTGCATCAATTTTCTATACAGTAGCCACTGAACTTCAATGGCCCCCCCTTGGAAGAGCAATATGACCGCCACTGCAGAGTCGGACCAAAAATTGGTGTCTAAGCTCTTTCGTCATTGGCTCGACTGTCGGCTCTATATTGGGCACATCTTGCCAAAAATTTTTTTGTTTCCCAAAATCGATTTTGATTCGGCTTTAACACTATCATGAGAATGTTGCAGTTTAGCCTAATGGGTAACGTAGCGGACTTATGTGCGACCACTGTTCGAATCCAACAGTATGCAAAGTGTAAGTCAAACCAATTCGCATTTAAAAAATAATACTAAATATTTACGGGGAAATAAAATCGTATTTAAGTAAAAAAAAATATTTTAAAAACTAATTTGTTCCAAAAAAAATTTTACTGACTGAGTATCAGGCCAGAGTTTCATCAAGAGTAGGACCGGCGTAGTCTAATCGGCATTGGCTCGGGAATGATTTTGCCTAGGGCACATACTGAACCTGAAACATTAGGCAGTACTGGCAACTCTGGCACTAGTACTAAGTGCTGTGCCGTTCTGCTTTTCGAGCATGGGCTAAAGTCAATTTTAGAATTTTTAGATACAACGCGGTAGAAACATTCCTAGAAAATGCCGCGTTGTAGGAGATATGAAAATATAAGAACTGCAGTTCGGTTCTAAAAGAGGAATTTACTTTTTTTGTTTATTAAATTCTTTAATAAAAATAAGCGTTTTTGAAGATTTCTTTTAAAAATGATGACTCTCTCTGTTAAAGGATTATTCTCAACTACTTCGCTATATCTAAGCCTCTTTCAATACCTTTTAGGGTAAAATTTTTTTTTGTGCCAAATAATCCTTATGGATTATTTTTGCAAGCTTTGCTGGATGTTCATTCACTGCTGCAGCATCCTTCTAACAACCATTGCTGTCAAGGAGTTGATGACTGGTTTCATCAGTTGAACACTGACCCATTTAAATATTTTAAGTGCCTTTTGCTTAATTTTACGTTTATCTAAAGGTAACCGTTTTGTGCTCATATCCCACACTGCAACTGTAGGCGCTTGTTCCATTTTACTTTATTATTTTAATAATAAGATTATTTAAAAAATATCACTTTTCATATCTCAATAACAGTGTGAGATAGCTGCTTCAAATTTTTACCAGAAGTAGGCCCAATAGAGCCCTAGTGTGGAAATTTGGAAGGTGGGGTGTACAGAGTGAGGGTGGGAGAAGGGTGAGATAGAAAATGTTCCGATGCTTATATCTTAAGAACCTGAAATAATATAAAGCTGAAACTTGGTATTTAGATAGAGTTATAGTAGTGGTGGAAAAATATTTTTTTGGAGTAGCAAGGTAAGAGGGTGGGGGGTGTATATTTTCATGATTTTCGTTATATCTACTAGGTCTTTCTAAATATTGAATTAATTTTTATTCTACGGATTCTTCATATGAATACCTAGAAAGTGTTTTTAAGATTTTTTGCAATTCGACGGCTAAGAGGGTGTAAAGTGGTTGCATACTTTTTCATGAATTCCACCATATCTCTCAGGTCTGATTAGATATCGAATATCTTTTCACTTCCACAGGCTTGTTTAAAAATAACCTATTTTTAAGTTTTGTCTTTTTCAACCACTAAACCGCATCCCGGAATATGACCCAATTATATAATTTATATGTTACACTATATTCTAACAGCTTCCCGAACTTTTTGAACACGTTCAAAACTTCTGCCGGAAAAATAATAAAGTTGCGCCCAGACTGTTGGCAAATTTTTTTCCATTGTGTTAGGTCTTGGAAAAGCAGTAATTTTGCCAAGTACAGACAATGCGGATACGACAAACGTCTAATGTTGTCTTCAGCTTGAACCGCGTTGTAGTGAAACCGCACTATAGACGTACCGCGTTGTAGAAAAGTTTACGCATTACCTGAACCGCGCTGTAGTGAAACCGCGTTGGAAAAGTACAGCATTGTAGAAGGCTTACCTGTATTTCATTTTAAGGGGGTTTCATAACTATTTTTCACAGTTTTCGACATATTTCTTAGCCAAGACTGTTGCCAGATTTTTTTAATGTGCTTTCTATTTTACATTCTAGAAATTTCACCGTCGACTGCAAGTTTATTTTGTCGCCTTATATTTTCTGCTTATACTCTAGATGAACATATAAAGTATTATAAGAAATAAAAAAATATACATTATTTTCTGTTTATTTTTGGCCAAAACCCCCAAATCCGTTTGCTGTCCGTCCGTCCGTCCGTCCATCCGTCCGTCCGTCCGTCCGTTAGCACGATAACTCAAGAACGCGTTGACCTAGAAAGTTGAAATTTAGTCACAACTTGTAAAATGGAAAAAGTAAGACTAAATTCGTTAATGGGCGATATCCTTCCACTCCTTCGGGTACCTCCCATACAAGAGTCCTTAAAACACGTTTTCACAATTATTGCTCGAATGCTTCAAGTTAGGAACTTGAAATTTTGCATACTTAAGGTTTACAATGTTTGAATCAAAAGTTCCGAATATGATGCAAATCGAATGAGTCCTTCGTGTATCAGCCTAGAAAAGTCCTTCAAAAATGTATGCTTGTTACTGAATCCAAATGCCGAGATCGACACATTCTAAAATCCATAACTCTTAAGCCGTTAACGGCAAGCAATTAAAACTTAACAAATATCTGTAGTTATACTAGGAGAGTAGATTGAAACAAAATTTTTTGGTTGGGGTGGTGGCGTGCGGGGGTGGGGGTTGAAATACTTAAGATTACGATATCTCACAAACCAAATGCACCAGAAAAACAAAATTCGGTTTGGGTATAAAGCTTGATAAGTAAAGATTGCTCAAAGTAAAATCTTTGAAGGGGGCGGGGGAGCATATAAGTGGAGGGGATAAGAAATTTTCAAAATTATTACTTTTCATATCTCAATAACAGTGTAAGATAGATGATCCAAATTTTAACTAGAAGTAGGCCCAATAAAACCCTAGTAGGGAAAAATAAATTTTAAGATGGGCTTGTAGAGGATGAGGGTGGGGAAGGGTGAGAAGGAAAAAACTCCGATGCTTATATCTCAAGAACTTGTAATGATATAAACCTTAAACTTCGTATTTAGATTGGTGGCATAGTGAAGAAATAACATTTTTTTCAGGGGTAACATGGTGCGAGGGTGGGGGTGTTTTTCCTAACTTTAGAACGGCTTATGCTAGAAAGTTGAAACTCGGTACGTATATGTAAATGAACTAGAAAAGAAATTCTGACAAAAAAAAATGTCTATATTCATTGGGATTCAGAAAGGGGGACAGAAAAAAATTTCAGTTAATATAAAATGCATATATTTTCTCGATTTTCGTCATATCCACTAGGTCTTTCGAAATATTGAATTCATTTTTATTCTACGGATTCTTCATATGAATAGCAAGAATGTGTTTTCAAGATTTTTTGAAATTCGACCCCTAAGGGGGTGTAAAGTGGTTGTATATTTTTTCATAAATTCCACCATATCTCTTAGGTCTGATCAAATATCGAATATCTTTTCACTTCCACGGGCTTGTTTAATAATCACCTATTTTAAGTTTTTTTGTTTTCCAACCTCTAGACCGCATCCCGGAGTATGACCCAATTATATAATTCATATATTACACTCTATTCTAACCGTTTCCCGAACTTTTTGTTAGATTTTCATTCGCTTCCCAGAATTTAACACGTTCCGAACTTCTGCCGGAAAAATAATAAAGTTGCGCCCAGACTGTTGGCAGATTTTTTTGAATGGTTCCAAAGAAAAGGATGAATATGTAAGAAATCGAGTGAGTCCTTGCTCCGCCTCTCATATGAAAGTCCTTCAAAAAGGATATTTTTTTTCCAGTTCAAGATATGACATTAAACAGTGAATATTGTCTTTTAGGTTTGAGTAGCAATTTAATGGGACTCCTTAATGAAGGACATACAACATGCACACACGTAATACTTCTTTATCCCAAACTTCAATATACATCGGAGCTCTGTATCATCTAGAGTATTATACGATTGGCTTGCAGCCGATCGTGACTGCAGTATGTTTATACTCTAGATGAAATCATATAGAGTATTATAAGTTTGATCCAGCCGAAAAATATGTAACGCATAGAACCAAGCCTCGGCTGAAAAAAAGATATATAGTATTTTTTGTTTATTTGTGGCCAAAAACCTCAAATCCGGTTGACGTCCGTCCGTCCGACTGTCTGTCCGTGATCACGATAACTCAACAACGCCTTGACCTAGGATCTTGAAATTTTGAATCTGGGTGTTTGGTTGAATTTGTAAGGCTATATTCGTTAACGGGGAAAATCGTCCTACTCCTTCGGGTAGCTGCCATACAAAGTGTCCTTAAAACACGTGTTGAAGAATATTGGTTGATAGCTTCAGAAGGGCTTTACCTACGTTTTTGAAATTTTGTTTGTATTATTTTTCCAAGAGTTGGAGCTAAATGTATGATTATGAAGAAAATCCAATTAGTCCTTCGTGTACCTGCCATACAAATATCCTGTAAAAATGACTTCACTTTATTTGAGGAACTCACTATAACTCAAATAATGTTCTAGCTACGAATTCGGAATTTTGTACAAATTAGTTTTGAGTGAAGACAAAGTTTAGGTTTACTAGTCAGCGAAATCACTTAACTCCTTCTGGTAGTTGCCACACAAAATATCCTTAAAACACTAGTACAAAAATATTGGCCGGTAACTTCATAAGGATTTAAGCTACGACTTTGAAATTTTGTGTATCTTAATTTTCTAATAGTTTGAGCTAAATGTATGATTATGAAGAAAATTTTATTAGTCCTTCGAGTGGCTGCCATACAAATATCCTGTTAAAATATCTTCATTCAATTCACGAAACTCACTATAACTCAAGTAATCGTTTAGCTACGAGTTCAGAATTTTGTACAAATTAGTTTTGAGTAAAAACAAAGTTCGTGTTTACTAGTCAGCGAAATCCTTTTACTCTTTCTGGTACCTTCCATACAAAAAATCCTTAAGACACGTGTTAAACAATATTTTCGATAACTTTTGAACGCTTCAAGCTACGAATTTGAAATTTTGTACACATTAATTTTTGAATGGTTCCATGGAAAAGGATGAGTATGTAAGTAATTGAGTGAATCCCTGCTCCACCTCCCATATGGAAGTCCTTCAGAAAGGATATTTTTTTCCAGTTCAAGATATGAACTTGAACACTGTATATTGTCTTTTAGTTTTGAGTAGCAATCTAATGGGACTCCTTAATGAAGGACATACAACATGCACACACGTAATACTATTTACTTCATCTCCAGCTACAATATAAGTCGGAGCTCTGAATCAACTAGAGTATTATACGATTGGCTTGTAGCCGATCGAGACTGCAGTATGTTTTTATTTTATTTTCAATTATTTTCAGCAACATCAAAAATGCTAGTCAACTTCGAGTTTTCCCTAACATTCAGAAAATGCTCATAATAACTAAAATTCTTTAGGTAGGTATAATGTGATGGCTCTGCCAAGTATCCAGGTTGCTATGCTATTAAAATCTGCTGAAAGCCTTTCGGCAATAGAACTTTATACTTACATGAATAGGTATAAAGTAACATTGCGTATACCATACCGTCACTTTATTTGAAGCTCATTTGCATAGTTTGAAAATATTTTCAGCCGATTAAGCATTTTTACATGAATGCATAATGCTAATGTCTTCATAATAAAGTGCTTTACTTAATAAAGGAGATTTTTTACTAAGAGGTAAATTCCTGAAATTTATAGAGCTTAACCTAACCATATAATTGTTGTATATGGCGAGCCTTTCATTATTTAATATTAGGTACTTTTTACAACATTCAAATTAATTCGACAAAGCCCAACGATCCTAGTTATGACAACGGAATGTGTGAGAAGGTAGCTTCACAGAAAGAAATCATAGGTAAAAATGCCTAAGTGCTTCGGCATTTAACCGTCAACTAAGGCTTTTAGGTAATATACCTAAAATAAATTAGGTAATATTACATTTTTTGTTCGAATTTACCTAATTTATTACGTAATATTACATTTATTTTAGGTATATTACCTAAAAGACTTAGTTCACGGTTAAATGCCGAAGCCCTTAGGCATTTTTAGCTATGAATTTCTTTCTGTGTTATCTCAGTTCTGCACAAAATCAGTCTAGAAAAAAGTTACAATTGAAGTTACTAAAAAAAAAAAAAAAATAAGTCTATTGAAGTCATAAAAATGATGATTGCAAATTAAAATTAAATCAAAAATATTAAATTATTAAAAATAAATTCCTGATAAAGCAAAATATACTCCAACTCCGCATGTAATGCTTAAACGTTAAAGTTTACAGACGTCGCGAGATGTCACACGCCTTAAAACTAGCGAAAGTGAGTTACGCAGCGTAACCGCTCGGATGAAGAAAGAGAAATAACGACGTATACCACAAACGCAATGTCGCGGTACAGCAAGTGCCAGCGCTCTCGATGACTTGCCAAAAATAACTAATCTCTGTAAGGAGGACAGGTATTTTATGACATTCAAGAAAATGCACCTATTTTAATGTATCCTTTTCCTAACCGCAATCATATTGTCATTCGTTCTCTTGCTGCAAAAATATCTAGTGTATGAGTTGAAACTAACTGTGACGTGGTGTGTTCTTCCCCAACGCTCACAGATAAGGAAACAGTCGTTCTATAAGGAAAATGAGGCAGAATCAGAAGACTTATTAGTTTCATTTTCGTTTTCGGAACCACATATAGACTCTTATTCCGAACCCTTCTTTCTTGGTGGATTGGGAAAGGAATTAAAAAATGAAAAGTGACGGTTTTTAATTTGTGATTTGTTTTGTATTTGATCTTTCTTTTTTTTTGATTTTCGGGTAGTTCGTTTTTTTTGATTTAAGACGTTCTTGTCTTTAGCAGGCTCCTTAAATCCAGAACCCGAATTGAGTGGAGCTACCATTGGAGATTTTATTTCAAATCTGTTGTTCCTTTGTAGAATTCTTTCGTCGAAACTTCGATCGAATTCTACAAAGGGAAAACAGTGTGGGTCGAAAATCGGTGTCTTGTGTCTTGTGTCTTGTGTCGAGGCAAAATTTACTTGTCTCGATAAGTAATAATTCGCGAGCCGTGGTCCGTCACGACTTATATAGCCGATCGAAGCTTTTACAATGCCATTTTCCGGGATGACACAGGCTGCGTTGTACATAGTGAACCGCCCATTTTCACAGTTGCTAAAATCAATATCGGCTATATTCAGTGGAAGTCTGAACATAGATTGATTGCAGAATTGAAGCTTTAAGAATTTTTATATCTTCCTTTTACTACCTATCTTTTACGTGGAGCTAGGTGTTTTTGTAGGGTTATGAAAACCCATTTTTGCAATTTGCGGATGAATGGGAAAAGTTCAAGATATTAAATACAAAATTACATAAGATTACAAAAGCACACTGAAAGAGCAAAAACAGTTTTAGTCAAAAACACTTTTGTTTTTGCTCTTTCAGTGTGCGTCCAGCCAACAGGGGCACGCGACTACTCAGTGTGCTCTGACAATTGAATTGCTATTGAAGCAGCGATATATTCTTGATTAGTCAAAAATGTTTTTGACTAAAACTGTTTTTGCTTTTTCAGTGTGCAGCCAGCCTTAAATAAAACTTGAAATATTTGAATTCCAAGTCAAGTTTCGTGTGATAATGAAACTTGACAAATAAATCCAAAACTCAAAACAAAACTTGACAACTGAATCATCGAACGAGGACAATTGCTCAGAATTTTCCAAGCTAGTGGAAATACAGCAACTACATGGCGAACAATCAATCTGTGAAAACATTGCCAAATTGCCAAAATATTGCCGCAACTAGCATGATATTGCCCGGTATTGTTCCATTAATTGCTGCACTAGTTTTGTCCATAGTCGCCTGGCAATTAATTGCTTGAAAAATTACTCGTATGCAAGCTCCATAATCGCTACACAAGTTTCGGTAAAAGCCGTCGGGCAATTAATTGTTTAAAAAATTGATCGCGTATGAGCACCTTAAGGCCTACTTTTTGTAAGAATTCTAAGCATCTAACACATCACTCTATTAGTCCGTAGGACGACATATACTTAAAACGTTATGTGTTAAAATTGTATAATAATATGACTTTTAGTTCACAAATTAATGTTTCATCCATTCATTTTTATTTAAATCGATCCCAAACTTGATTATTAAAATAATAAATATTAATTTTGGTGGCTGATTAAAAATACTTATTCAGAGCTCAGACCCTTCATCAAAATTCTCTAATAAAACACTTACTAGGTTTAGAAATGGGGCAGCCGATTGCCTTATGCAAATTATGTTTTTGTTTTAAAATAAATATTTAATATTTTAATAGATATGTAAGATTTATTGCTAATTGCTTTGAGCAACGAGGTATTATTATTATTATTATTATTATAATGATTTATGTTTTAGAGCAAAATTTAAAGTATGCTGACCGATGTCCATCGACATAGTAATTATCATAATACCTACCGTATCTGTAACAGTATGTTGACCAATGACTGTTGACATAGCTCGAATCAAGTGCCACATCATATTCATTGTCTTGAAATCTAGTAGGTATCAGGTAGATGCAATTGATTTTTTGTTTTATGCACTTTATGACTGTACTCAATTAAGTAAAGCGTGTCTACATGGGTATATATTGGGTATAACTTTATTAGCTCTTAAAAACATTCACCACGCTCAACGTACTAATTAAAAAAATGTTTGCTACAATACGTTTTAGTGCTGCAACACAAGTAAACGGTACCAACTTCATACTTCAACGTGACATTTTAAATATTTGAAGCTTCCGTAATGATATGTCAACAAGGAAAGTTTCAGCTCATTAAGCTGCTCTGTATTCGGTTATTAGTCGGAAGTGTTAGGACGAGTTTGAAATTCTACGGTGAATAATGTGAAGAACAAGAACCTACCCAAATATTTACGTTTTAAATTTCATTTCAATTATTTCAAAGGTTTCCCGATTTTACGTCCTATATCAAGAGATATGCCTTTTTTGGTGTTACATAGTAGTTTACACAGGGTTTAGTTTCTGGTTTCGTAAAGAAACTTTTTGAGTGTGGTCTAATCAAATAATTCCCTGAAATAACTTGACTGACTGTTATAATTAATTGCTAGAACAGGCTTTAGATGAAAACGTTGCAAAGTTTCCTCATCTATGAGTTTACTAACTTGGTATACTAGACATGTTAATACTAAAGACTATCCATATAAGGACAGGACACTACGCAGTACCTATCTTATCAAAATTTGCTCTTGGTTTCTTTATGTAATTATAAGAGGGCAAGTAGTGATGTTACAAACAATGCTTTGATTCCGAATCAGAAAGGTCGAAATTCCGACTTCGCCTAAGATAATTTTGAATCGCTTATAACGAAGATCGAAATGGAGCGAGTGATCGCGGCCAGATCCCAAAAGGTGTTCGATTTTGTCTATTGTTTTATGTATAATGCCGCGTTTCCACATGTACCCTCATGTGCATTGGGTGAGGCATATTAGCGCGTATGCTCATGGGGAAACTGCACATCCCTTTTTTATTACTATAATCCCTTTTTTTCTGTATTTATAATCCTAGCAGAGAGGAAACTAATTTATGTAAAACAGTTCTTCGCCAGCAAGCGACCAGAGAAGGTCTACAAATTAAAACTAGATATTATAAACATAAATTGTTGTCTATCTTCATAAATCAAATTGAACCGATTTAGCGAAAACTCTTTATCGGTAGGTTAAAAAGAAATAAGGCACTCACATACGCCGTACTAAGCCTTACAACCTTAGTAAAACTTTTCCGTGCGCGGCTAAGTTATTATTTCGGACGAACCCCATCATTTAATGGTCCGTCGAGCCGGATTGAAACAACAGTCCTTAGTGAAAACAGTGCTTACTATAATAACAGTGAAATAGTTTGAGAGTGTTAGTCAAAAGTGACTCAACAAGCAATCAGTGACTCGAGTATTATAATCATACAAATTTAGTGACCGTAAGACTTCGTCGTGGACATCACAGCAGCCATCAGACGAAGCCAGTTCAATTTCTTCATCAAAAAGTAAACACATACCACATACTACAATGACAGAACGCAGAGATCACCTCATCCGTAAACGCGGTCAAGCCAAGGCAGCGCTCACAAGACTAAGTGCGTTTCTTAATAAATATGAAATAAATAAATAAATATGAAGACACGCCAATTTATAATGCGAAAATAGACGAAAGAATAACATTAATAAAAGACTACATTTCTAGCCTTCGTGAATAGAGTGCAGAACTTGAGGGACTCGAGCCTGAAGCCGGCCACGAAGATGAAGGAGAGCAGATCGTCGATGATATTTTTGACATCATCGCTAGAGCGAAGATCATGAAACCGCAACCAACCCACCAACACAAGCGCATGTTCAACAACAAATAGAAAGAACTCAATCAGCAACAACCACCGCGGTTTCGACAGATATCTCGCAATCAAAGATACCACAGATAGGACTGCGTACATTCGACGGCAGTATCGAAAAGTGGCGAGCTTTCTCAGATTGGTTTGTGGCAACAAAACGGTAACGTTAACGGTAACCGCACTGTTGTTGTTTTGCCATGCAATTTTTCGAGCTTTATGGTTAACCGGGAATAAAAAACACAGCTAATACACAACCGAGAAGGTCTCACAGATAGCATCAGGTTATCATATCTACACGCTTCGTTAATCGGAGACGCAGCAAAGACAATCGAAGGATTCGAATCAACAGACGAAAATTATAAGGAAGCCTGGGATTTGTTAAAACTCACATGCGACAATCCACGGGTCATTATTTTCCGCCATTACGAATTACTTTGCAACATCCAGAAACTACCAAACAACAATGCAGAAACCATTCGGCAGTTCGTCAATGAATTCCAAGTTCACACCAGAGGAATGAAAGTATTGGGTCAACCTGTTGATCAATGGGATATGCCACTACTTCACATAGCGCTATCAAAACTAGACATCAACACCAAAAGAGAGTGGAATCGGAAGCTCTCTGGTACCGAAATACCTAAGTTCGAAACATTAATGACTTTCCTAAGAGAAGAGGCGCTGAAAATGCAAACAACATCAATAAATGACTCGAACCAAACATCTTCGAGTAAATACAACAAAAAGTCAAGTGGACCAATCGTGGATAAACAAAATTCGAAACGAAGTTTTGCCACCACCAGCAGCCCAACTTGTCCCATTTGCTTCAATGAAGGACATGCTATAAACAGATGCGAAAAATTACTTAATCTCTCGGTAGCCAATCGTATCACTGCAGTAAAAAAGGATAATTTATGTATCAACTGTCTACGATCTAATCACAAGGCCAACGAGTGCAGATCAAGGAACTGTTTCAAATGCGGAAAAGCTCACAACTCACTTTTACATATCGTTCAACAGGAGCAGAAACCCGAACAAGAAGATCAAAGTAGTTGACTAGTGCAAACGCCGATCAACAAAGAATCAAAGAGTGTCGTTCTACTTAACAAGGGAGAACTAGAAGAGCTTATGGTTACCGCAGTAGTAAATGCTGTAAATTATGAGAAACAGCCATTTCGATGTCGCGCCTTACTCGACACAGCATCAACATCAAATTTTAGCCGCAGAGGCAGCCTGGATAGCAGCATCACCGACGCCTTTATTCTCCGACTCCAAATCGGCAGTCAATGCGGTGCTGAGTCCCAGCCCCACAGAGCCGATAATTAAACTAATTCAAGACCTCATCGCAGCAAATCCGTCCAAAACAACATTATCTTGGGTGCCAGGACACGTCGGCATTCCGGGAAACGAGATGGCGGACCGGCTGGCTAGTCGGCCAATACCAGAACATGTGGAGGAGATAGTCCCACCATTCATAAGCTTCCCACGTCGAACGGCCAGAAAAGAGATAATTACCAAACGCGAGATAGACTGGGCGAGCAACGCCACCTTTCTGGCCAAACATTGGACTACAACAAAGCCACCAACGTACTACCACAAACAGGAAAGGAGAGATTCGGTTGTCCTGACCAGAATTCGGATAGGTCACTCTAGAATGACACATCAACACCACGTTGCCCGAACACCACAACCAGGATGCCTTCCTTGCCAAAAACCGCTAACCATCACGCACGTCTTAACGGAATGCTTTTTAACCAGGCGCTACTTTAACTATTCCATCCCTCCACTAAGCTCCCTTTTATCCACTTCCGACCCAGAACCCCTCTTGAGACTCCTGTATCACCTACACTTCCTTCACAGAATTTAATCCACTCCATTTCCCCCACACTATCATTCCCACTACAACAATCCTTCAACCCTCTACACTATACTAACAACTTATTTGAATTATATAAAACATTACCATTTCAACCGTACATTTCTATAGAACTATCTTTCTTAGTGTCAACCTTAACGTTCTATCAGAATTACATATTCAATTATACAACTTAATTAATTACCAACCATAATCAGACGAGTGGAATTGCCCGCACTATGAATTTCTTTATAATTTTAATGTCTTTTAACTACTTCAATACCGAATTTTTTAGATCCTAATACCCGTCTTATTATGGACTGAACCATGTCAAATTTCAATCTTATTTTTCACCTTATACTATTGCTTAACTAATTTTACTTCATTATAATATTACTTAAATGCCATCGCCTAATGAAAAGGCCTAATATAGAAAGAACTATTTTGCTATTAAATGCTAAAAGGTATGGAAAACATCTCAAAAGATGTACAAAGTGCCATATGCCCTCTGGGCCTGGCCGTAAATTTGATGGGGACCGGATTTTTAACCGGAATCCATACTCAATAAATAAATAAAAAAAATAATCAAATTTTATCACGGAAAATCTTGCAAAGAAACTACGTCTCCCACTACAACGATACGCTATTCCTATTGAAGGACTCGGCCAAACACAAACATCATCATCATATCTTGTAACTGTAACGATACAGTCACGATACAACAAATTCGAAAAAACATTCACCTTCCTAACAGTGCCAGTGATCTCCAGCCTGCATCCTTCACAACAAATCATTGGAGCAATATCTCAATACCTTCAAACGTACAACTGGCGGATCCAACATTTCATCTACCAGCAAATATCGAAATGCTGATAGGAGCTGGACCAACGCTATCAATGTTATGCGTCGGTCAATTAAATCTTTCATCTACAAAAGGAAATGATCTGTTCGTGCAAAAAACCCGTCTAGGTTGGGTAATCGGAGGAGCCGTTTCCATTCCAATCAAACAAGGATCCAAAACAAATAATAAACGAATACCTACATGTCATATTAGTACAACGCAAGCACTTAATCAACTTTCGAAGATGTGGGAAATAGATGAAGGATCGAAAATAAAACACTTTACGCAAGAAGAACGAGGATGTGAAGCACATTTCACACAACACGTCAAACGACATGAAGACGGCCGCTACATCGTTGCGCTCCCATTCAATGAGAAAAAAGGACTTCTTCGAG
Organism: Beris chalybata; assembly: GCA_949128065.1. Lineage (NCBI taxonomy): Eukaryota > Metazoa > Arthropoda > Insecta > Diptera > Stratiomyidae > Beris > Beris chalybata. Next base: position 96,868,866 of record OX421895.1, read on the forward strand.
AATAGAGAAGATGTGCCGAAACTCGATTTCTTGCACTAGAGAAGAAATTCAACAGAGAACCGGAATTCAAGAGGGATTATACCGCAGTGATTAAAGAGTATTTGGAACTCAAGCATTTAGAAAAGGTTCCTAACAACATGAATCACAAAGATGGTTTTTATCTCCCTCACCATGCCGTCATCAAAGACACGAGCTTAACAACGAAACTACGAGTAGTATTCGATGGCTCAGCTAAATCAACAAGCGGGATATCACTCAACGATACTCTGATGACTGGACCAACCATCCAAGATGATCTCTTAAATCATCTCATAAGGTTTCGACTGCATGTCTTTGTTCTCACCGGAGATATCGAAAAGATGTACCGTCAGATATGGGTACGTCCAGCAGATCAAGTATATCAGCGAATACTCTGGAGAGATGATAGAGGAGAAATCAACACATATCAACTAAAAACAGTAACGTTCGGTCTCACATCAGCGCCATATCTCGCGATTCGTAGCCTTCAACAATTGGCTGACGACGAGAAAGAAAAATATCCATTGGCAGCATCAATCATACAAAGAGACCTTTATGTCGATGACTTACTCACCGGCACGAGGACTTTCGAGGAAGCTTTAGAAGCAAGGAATCAAATCATCAACTTACTTCAAAAGAGCAGTCTCAATCTTCGACAGTGGGCTTCAAATGATTCACGTCTCCTTGAAGGCCTACCTATCTCAACGCAAAATTACAACTTGACAGAAACTCAACTCTCAAAACATTGGGCATCCACTGGCAATCACAGAGGGATGTCATCATTTACACAACACAGGAAATACCGATAAAGGTATCAATGAGAATAATTCTCTCAGAGGTTGCAAAAATTTTCGACCCACTCGGACTTCTTGGCCCAGTCACGATCGTAGGAAGGTTAGTCCTACAAAATTGCTGGCAACATCAGATTACTTGAGATGAAACATTACCCATCAGCATTCAAACCGACTGGATCAATTTCGCTAAGCAATTTAACAAGATGAGCAAAGTATTTTATGATCATAGCGTATGTCCACCAAACGCAGAAAGCATACAATTACACGGATCTTGCGACGCAAGTGAAAAGGCATATGGTGCAAGTATATATCTGAGATGCGTTTCATCAGGGAAAATTCAATCTCATTTATTGTGCTCAAGAATGAAAGTGGCACCCCTAAAGACAGTATCGCTCCCTCGGTTGGAACTTTGCGCTGCACTGATGTTGGCAAAATTATTCGAATCTATTCGGGATCATATCGATTTCAAGATCACGAAAACCATTTTCTGGTCTGATTCTACAATCACTTTACATTGGATCAACACAGCCCCACATTTATTAAAAACTTTCGTGGCCAACAGAGTAGCTGAGATTCAGCTCAAAACTTGTGCCGGAGACTGACGCCATGTCCGCTCAGAAGACAACCCAGCTGATTCAGTATCAAGAGGTCAGCTTCCAGAGGAATTTCTACGTAATTCGCTATGGAAATTAGGACCAACATGGCTGACGAAAGAGGAAAAAACTTGGCCAAAGCTTACGATCACGATACCCTACGAAGACAATGAAAAACGAAAATTGACTTGTCTCGTTTCGTGCCTCGGAACGACAACAAAAAATGTAAATATTTTAGACAAATATTCTTCTATCACTCGACTGCGACGAATTATTGCTTACTGTTTGCGATTTATACGAGACAATCACACGAAAGGTGCACTGATTATACAAGAAATAAATGAAGCAAACATTCGCATCATTAAATTGGTACAAGAAAAAACCTTCTCAGAGGAAATTCACGATTTACGTCACGGAGAAAATATCCCAGAAACGAGCAAACTAAAATGCTTAAATCCTTTCTTAGATTTTATTCAAAAAGGATTACTAAGAGTTCAGGGACGGCTTCTACACGCAGCCATCCCGACCAGCGAGCAACAGCCAATAATTCTTCCCAAATCTCATTATATTACTTAGTTAATAATCAAGGACGAACATGAAAAGTATTACCATGCCGGGATACAAACAACATTATACGCCGTGAGAAAGATATATTGGCCTATAAACGGAAAAAATGAAGTACGTCGAGTAATTCGCCAATGCACAAGATGCAGCAGAGTAAATCCTCAAACTGCAACTTACATCATGGGTAATCTACCTAAAGAACGAGTTACTGCAGCGCCACGTCCATTCTTCAACGTGGGAGTTGATTACTGTGGACCATTTTACATCAAAGAAAAAAGGCATCGCAATCGAATTAAAATTAAAGTTTATGTCGCGGTGTTCGTGTGTCTTGCCAGCAAAGCAGTACATCTTGAAGTTGTTAGTGATCTCACCACCGAAGGGTTCATTGCAGCACTCAGACGATTTGTTGCACGACGAGGGCGATGTAACACTATCCACTCCGATAATGGAACAAATTTCGTTGGATGCAATAACGAAATGAAAGAAATATACACACAGATCAACTCATGATCCCACCAGGAAACCGTTCAAGGATATCTCACAAAGGAAGGTATCATCTGGAAATTCATTCCTCCAAGATCTCCTCACTTTGGAGATCTATGGGAGGCAGCCGTGAAATCGTACAAATATCATATGCGACGGGTAATCGGCGAAACACTTATTTCTTTCGAAGACTTCAACACTTTTGTGATCGAGATCGAAGCAATCCTAAATTCACGGCCACTGACTGCAATTTCCGCCGATATTAATGATCCCATGGCTCTCACGCCAGGACATTTTCTAATCGGCAAAACCCTAACAATCTTACCAGAAAGAGATTTCTCAAACACACTGAACAATCGACTGTCATCGTGGGAACTGGTCCCGAAGATCAAACAAGATTTCTGGAAAAGATGGCAAAAGGAGTATATAAACGGACTGAACATCAGGAGCAAATGGAACAAAGACTTCCATGCTATCACTGAAGGCACAATTGTTGTAATCAAGGACAACGACACACGTCCGCTTCACTGGAAACTGGGCCGTGTCATCAAAGTTCACGCTGGGGTAGATGGCATCATCAGAACGGTTTCACTCAAAACCGAAGCCGGAATTGTCAACCGAAATGTGAGAAGACTGGCTCCATTGCTTCCAGATGCAGAATATCATTAAAATATTTATTATACATTGACATTATCAAAATTTTATCCTTTCCACTTCCTAATCATTTTAATTATTAGTTTGTATCCTTTTTTCAATTAATTCATTCAATTCTTCCTGGTATACCTAATTTTCATTTATTTCAACATATTGATCAGCAGGGCCTCTCAAGGGGTCCTATGTTCCGTACCAAGACGGAAAAACCGATACCGTAATAAAACTACGATGTATCGGAGCCTATGCAGGTACGGGCGGATCGTCGTAGGCAAAGATCCTTTGAATTCCCGCCTGTAAGGTTTTTATTTTCATTCTTTTAATTACTTTATTTCCTACACAAATCCCTTTTCTTTTAAAACTTGAATATTTTCCAACATCCCTTTTACTTCATTATTTTAATAATTAAATATTGTGATAGATTTTTTAAAAAAAAAAATTTGCTACCCTCAAAATTTTTATTTTCACGTTTCATAACTAGTAGACGCGAAAAAAGCAATAAAAATTTTCAGTCCGTCTGTCCGCCGTACGCAAGATCGTTTGGAGGCTCGTAGCTGCCAAACGATTTGAGATATTAAATTGAAATTTTTTAAACGAACAGACGGGGTAGGCTCCTTGAAGTGACCAAATTTTTAGGGGTGGGGGTGTGAGTGGGAAGGAGGGGGAAGGAGGGGGAAGTGTTTTAGACCAAAAATTTTGGTTTCTAGATCTCAGTAACCCCTAATGATGGGAAGCTGAAACTTGGAATTTCTATAGAGCTCTGCAAGTAGACCCATTTGCCGAAAAATTGTCAATATTGATTAAGGGGTGTGGGAGTGGGGGGAAATGTATTGCGTCCAAAACACAAAAAGGCGAGATAGACACATTCTAAAATCCATATCTCCTACACCGTTAATGACACACTATTCAAACTTGAAAAATATTTGTAGTTATACTAGGAGAACAGAATCAAAAAAAATTTTGGGTGGGGGAAGTTGTGTATGGGGGTGGGGGGTGAAAAACTTTAGATTACGATATCTCATGAACCAATTGCTCTAGAAAAATAAAATGCGGTTTGGGTATAAAGCTCGACAAATAAAGATTGATCAAAGTAAAATTTTTTAAGTGGGAGGTGAAGCATAGAAGGGGATGAGAATTTTTCAAATCAAACACATTTCATAACTCAAGAACAGTGTAAGATAGATGCTTAGAATTTTTACCAGAAGTAGCGCTAATTAAACTCCAGTAGGGAAAAAGGGGTTGAGAAAAAAAGGTTGAGAGTGTAGAGGGGGAGGGTGAGGGAGGGTGAAAAGGAAAAAGTTCCGGTGCTTATATCTTAAGAACCTGTAATGATATTAGCCTTAAACTTGGTATTTAGATAGAGCTATAGTAGCGGAATGTTGGAAAAATAAATTTTTTTTTAGGGGTGGTATGCTACGGGGGTAGGGGGTGTTTTTCCTAGCTATTAAATGGTTCATGCTAGAAAGTTAAAACTCGGTGTGTATATGTAAATCAACTAACAAAATAATTGTGATAAAAAAAATTGGAATATTCATTGGCGTTCAGAAAGGGGGGCAAAAAAAATTATTTGTAAATATAATAAATATAAAATGCATATATTTCCACGATTTTCGTCATATCTACTAGGTCTTTTCAAATATTAAATTAATTTTTATTCTACGGATTCTTCGTATGAATACCTAGAAAGCGTTTTTAAGGTTTTTTGAAATTCGACCCCTAAGGGTAGTGTGGTACAAGTGGGGGTGTTTTTCCTATATATAGAACGGCTTAAGCTACAATGTTGAAACTCGGTGTGTATAACTCAACTAGAAAAATAATGTTGAATAAAAAAGAAAAACGAATATCTATTGGCGTTCAGAAGGGGGGCAAAAAAAATATCTGTGAAAATAGAATGCATATTTTCCCACGATTTTCGACATATCTACTACCTCGTCCCAAATATTGAATTTAATTGTATTCTATGTATTCCCCATAATTGACCCCTAAGGGGGTGTAAAGTGATTGTGTACTTTTTCATAAATTATTCCATATCTCTCAGATCCAATCAGATTTTCACTTCCACGATCTTGTTCTTTTTGATAGGTTTTCAGTCACATAGTAGCCTCCACCGCATTTCAGAATTGAACGCGTTCCTAACTTCTACCGGAAAAATAATAAAGTTACGCCCAGATTGTTGTCAGATTTTTTACTTTTTTATTTTAATAATAAGGTATTGTTATCGACTTTTAAAAAAAAAAATTTGCTACCCTCAAAATTTTTTTTATACGTTTTATGACTAATAAACGCCAAAAAAAGCAATAAAATTTTCAGTCCGTCTGTGCTCCGTACGCCGTACGCCGTACGCCACACGCAAACTCGTTTGAGGAATTATAGTTCCCAAACCATATGAATTATTAAATTGATTTTTTTTTCTGAATAGACATGGTAGACCTCTTGAAGTGAGAATTTTTTCAGGGGTGAGGGTGCGAGTGGGAAGGTGGGGGAAGCGTTTTAGACGAAAAATTTTGGTTTCTAGATCTTAGCAACCGCTTATGGTAGGAGGCTTAACCTTAGAATTTCTATAGAGCTTTGATAGTGGACCCATTTGCAAAAAATTGCTGATATGGGTGAAGGGGGAAATAATGCGTCCGAAACGCAAAAATGCCGATATCGACACATTCTAAAATCCATATCTCTTAAACCATTAACGGCAAGCAATTAAAACTTAACAAATATCTGTAGTTATACTAGGAGAGTAGACTGAATTAAAATTTTTGGGTGTGAGTAGTGGAATATGGGGGGGGGGGAGGTGAAAGGCTTCAGATTACTATATCTCACAAACCAATTGCACCAGAAAAATAAAATTTGGTTTGAATATAAAGCTTGATAAATAAAGATTGCTCAAAGTAAAATTTTTTAAGGGGGTGGGGGAGCATTCAAGTGGAGGGGATAAGAATTTTTCAAAAATATCACTTTTCATATCTCAATAACAGTGTAAGATAGGTGGTTCAAATTTGAACTTGAACTAGGCCCAATAGAACCCTAGTAGGGAAAAATAAATTAAAAGGTGGGGGTGTAGAGGGTGAGGGTGGGGAAGGGTGAGAAGGAAAAAGTTCCGATGCTTATATCTTAAGAACTTGTAATGATATAAACCTTAAACTTCGTATATATATAGAACTATATTAGCGGCATAGTGGAAAAATAAATTTTTTCTTAGTTGTACCTTAGTGCGAGGGTGGGGGGTGTTTTTCCTAACTTTAGAACGGCTTCTGCTAGAAAGTTGAAACTCGGTACGTTTTTTGAAATGAACTAGAAAAGTAATTATTATAAAAAAAAACTTCAATATTCATTGGGGTTCAGAAGGGGGGCTGAAAAAATTTCAGTAAATATGAAATGCATATATTTTTACGATTTTCGTCATATCTACTAGGTCTTTTGAAATATTGAATTCAATTTCATTCTACGGATTCTTCATATGAATACCTAGAATGTGTTTTCAAGATTTTTTGAAATTCGACCCCTAAGGGGGTGTAAAGTGGTTGTATACTTTTTCATAAATTCCACCATATCTCTCAGGTCTGTAGCTCAGTTCTGTAACTTATGAGTGAGAAATTTCTTACCAAAAAGTCAAAATGAGGACGAATAAATGCAGTTTTCTCTCTGTATTCTCACCAAATGAGAAAAGAAAGATTGTCAAATGCGTAGTCAAGTACGGTGCTTTCACATTTGGTGAGAATACAGAGAGAAAACTGAATTAATTCGTCCTCATTTTGACTTTTTGCTGAGAAATTTTTCACTCATAAAGCCTTGTTTCCATCTACGTGTTTTGTTTTCAAAAGCACGATCTGTTTCCATCTACATTTGAGTTTCATTTCGTGTTTTGAATGTCCCAGCGGAAAAATTCCAAGCGCTTCAATTTCAAGCACTTAAGGAAGACTTAAAATGAAGGACTACGTATCGAAGCAGTTTAGGAGCCCTTATCACATATAAGATATGAACGAGGAGCGTCTTTGGAGCGCTCGTTAATAAAAAATCTGCCAACAGTCTGGGCGCAACTGTATTATTTTTCCGGCAGAAGTTCAGAACGCGTTCAATTCGGGGATGCGGTGTATGTTACTATGTGACTGAAAACCTAACAAAAAGTTCGGGAAGCGATTAGAAAAGGGTGTAACATATGAATTAAATAATTGGGTCATATTCCGGGATGTGGTCTCGAGGTTGAAAAAAACAAAACTTAAAAATAGGTGATTATTAAACAAACCTGGGGAAGTGAAAAGATATTCGATATCTGATCAGACCTAAGAAACATGGTGGAATTCATGAAAAAGTATACAACCAGTTTACACCCTCTTAGGGGTCGAATTTCAAAAAATCTTGAAAACACATTCTAGGTATTCATATGAAGAATCCGTAGAATAAAAATGAATTCAATGTTTCGAAAGACCTAGTAGATATGACGAAAATCGTGAAAATATATGCATATTATATTAACCGATATTTTTTTTGCCCCCCCTTCTAAACGCCAATAAATATTTGAATTTTTTTTTATCAGAATTACTTTTCTAGTTGATTTACATATACGTACTGAGTTTCAACTTCCTAGCATAAGCCGTTCTGAAGTTAGGGAAAACACCCCCCTCCACCGTACCATACTACCCTTAAAAAAAATGTATTTTTCCACCATGCCACTACTATAGCTTTATCTAAATACCAAGTTTCAACTTTCTATCATTATAGATTCTTAACATATAAGCATCGGAACTTTTTCTTTCTCACCCTTTCCCACCCTCACCCTCTACACCCACACCCCCAAACTTTTTTTGCCTACTAGGGTTATATTAGGCCTACTTCTGGTAAGAATTTGAAACATCTATCTTACACTGTTATTGAGATATGAATCGTGTTATTTTTGAAAAATTCTAATCCCTCCCACGCTTACCCCGCCTCCCCCTTACACCTCTTCCCCTGAAAATAATGTCAATTCAAGGGGTCCACCAAGTCTATTCTTAGAAAAAATTTTAATTTAATAGCTCCACTGGTTTGAGAGCTACGAGCCTTCAAAGATTTCGGGGCGGTCGACGTACGGCGTACAGACGGAGTGAAAACTTTTATTGCTTTTTTCGCGTCTACTAGTCATGAAACGTGGAAAAAAAAATTTGAGGGCAGCAAATTTTTTTTTTTTTAAAAATCGATAACAATACTGTATTATAAATAATACAGTAAAAGAGCGCTCGTTAATGCATTTTCAAGCGCTTCATTTCCCGCTGGGTGACAGTTTAATCAGCTGGTGCGTTTGTTGATATTCATTTCACTGAAGTTTTCAGGGCATACTCTGACAAGTTTTCCTGTTTAGTATCGTAATTGAAACTAAAACTTGTCATTTTGTAATTACAAATTTGTATGAGAAATCGTGGGCTGTTTTCAAAAGTACGTCATTAAAGGTAGATGGAAACAAGGCTTAAGTTACAGAACTGAGCTACAGATCAGATATCGAATATCTTTTCAATTCCACGGGCTTGTTTAATAATCAGTTTTTTTGTTTTCCAACCTCTAGACCGCATCCCGGAATATGACCCAATTATATAAAACATATATTACACTCTATTCTAACCGTTTCCCGAACTTTTTGTTAGATTTTCAGTCACATAGTAACATACACCGCATCCCCGAATTAAACACGTTCCGAACTTCTGCCGGAAAAATAATAAAGTTGCGCCCAGACTGTTGGCAGATTTTTGATTACTATAATCCCCTTTTTTCTGTATTTATAATCCTAGCAGAGAGGAAACTAATTTATGTAAAACAGTTCTTCGCCAGCAAGCGACCAGAGAAGGTCTACAAATTAAAACTAGATATTATAAACATAAATTGTTGTCTATCTTCATAAATCAAATTGAACCGATATAGCGAAAACTCTTTATCGGTAGGTTAAAAAGAAATAAGGCACTCACATACGCCGTACTAAGCCTTACAACCTTAGTAAAACTTTTCCATGCGCGGCTAAATTATTACTTCGGACCAACCCCAACAATAGTGAAATAGATTACAAACATATTCAAAAATAAGAATTAGACCACTTTCCTCCCCTGGAATTAGGATGAAAAAAATATCGCAATTTTAATTAAAGTCGGCCTTCCGCCATTTAGAAAAATGTGCAGTTAAATTACTTATTTTTTAAATAGATATAATTCTTATTATGAGAAACACATCGCATATTACTATGATTCTGAACATTTATTTTCTAGAGGATTCGTCAATTCTTAAGTGTTGTATTAAAACATCGCGTTTTGAGATAATAAAATATTGTTACGCATCTGTTCCAAAAAAGGCTCTCCCATGAACTGAAATATTTTATCGTTCCGATCCATGACGTGCCTCATCGAGTCAAAATCGAGCCACTTCTCATGACGAACTGTCATATGTGCGCGGCTTGAGTAAGTCGGAATTGATTTTACGCATATTCTTTTACAGGTGGCAGTAATGGCGGAGTTGGAGGTAGGGGTTATAGTGAAAAATTTAAAATTGTATTTCTCAAGAACAGAAATTTATAAAATACATACATAGATGTGGATAAGTATAATACAAAAATATATTTGTTGGAAGATGTAATAGCCGTGTTTTTTTGGGAATTTATCCAGAGCAGAGTATAAGCTTAAAGCTTTGAGCTTTGAACTTGTCATGATCCAGAATAGCTGCTTCGCTGTTTGAGGTGGTGTAGTTACTCTTCTCGCTTTGCGTTTTGTTGTTGTTTCACATTTCGCTACCCTGGTCTGTACTGGATAGGGAGCAAAAAAACACGCCTACTATTGTGAAGTAGTGCGATATAAAATGTCTTTATAACTTCTAGGACCGGAGTTGAGATTTATCCGATATGCGTTAGTTTTGTTTAGTTCCTTTGACAAGTCCACTGGGGCATTTTGTGTTGTCAATGTCATACTAACATATACCGTACTCAAACCGCACGAACGCACCGAACGCACTGGGGATAAAAAAAGAATAATAATTTTTTTTAAACTATTTTTTTATGTAATATTCGGGAAATAGACTTCAGCGCCTATGTTGACTACGACTTATCTTCTATTTGTTATTAGACGTCACACACCGATTGATTAATAAGAAAACAACATCATCGGTCATGTCTGAGAAAGCCATTGTTCATCGAAAGGCTCGAGGACACTATTAATCATAAAATTAAACGTCCCTTTTCCGTGACAATACTGGCCGAGGCGAGCTCCAACAAAAGGTTTGTTTATTTCCCGATCCGTCTCGAAGATACAACGGTCTTTTTATGTTATTCAATTCAACTTTATCCTATCTGAGTCGCGTTGATCTCTTTATATTTGCTGTTTAATCAAAAATCTCTCGCTTTTATCAATGTTAATTGAATTTTCGATTTTCCTTTCTTCGTTTTCCTTTTGACTATCTCGTACTTGCGAATATACTAAAACGGCAATCCAGTCCCTCGATATAAGAAAGCGAACAACTTAATCAAGATGGTCTTGAAATGGTCTCATAAAAATGACATAAAGGAAAAGTGAGTTAAGATAAACTAGGTTCAATCGCTTGCATTTGAAAATGTTATTTAGATGGAAATATGTTTCCACCTACTTTACTCCTAATTTTACCCAATGAAAGGGAAAATGCTAAGTAGCTGTGATTTGTGAGCTTTTAATTAAAATCTACCGAAGCATTTTGAGTGATTTCGTTCAGCTCATAAATTTTACTTTATTATTTATTAATAATAAAGTGTGTCGATCGGCTGGAAAGTAAAAAAGAAATTTGTTGGAACCTACTAGACCTAAGAAAAAAATGCAAAGTACGTTTACGGGGGCTGTTTTTTGTATCTAACTAGTTATAACACATATTAGCCGCGTACCGTGGCTACGCTCGCTGCGCTCTCATTTTTCTATCGTCCCTGTTACTTCCGTTTTTCCCCTTTCTCCGGTTGATCCATTGGTCCTGTTCCTCCTGTTGCTCCCGTTTCTCTCGTTGATCCATTGGTCCTGATTCTCCCGTTGATCCATTGGTCCTGATTCTCCCGTTGCTCCTGTTTCTCCCGATGCTCCTGTTACTCCCGTTGCTCCCATTTCTCCCGTTGCTTCTGTTACTCCATCCTTTATCAACAATCTTCTATCCAACACCCTCCATCCTTCATCCTCCATCTCCCATCCTCTATCCGCCATCCACCATACACCATCCACCATCCTCTTTTCGCCATCCACCATCCTCTATCCACCATCCTCTATCTTCTATCTTCCATCCTCCATCATTAATCCACCATCCTCCATTTTCCATCCTCCATCCTCTATCCACCATCCTCCAATCTTCATCCATCCATACTTCATCCATTATCATCTATCCATCATCTACCATCCTATATCTACCATCCCCCATCTTCTTTCCATCATCCTCTAACTAATCTTTCTCTTGTCATTCTGAAACTTTCTAAGCCATTGTATTAATGAAATGTAATATTTTGTCTCAATTGGCTAATAAATAAATAAATAAATAAAAACCATCCTCCATCCACCATTAATCATTCTTCATCCTCCATCTTCCACCCTCTATCCACTATTCACCACCCCCTATCCAACATTCACCATCCTCCATTCATCTTCATCCACCAATTCTCCATCTAAAATCCTCCATTCCCCATCCACTATCCTCCATCCATCCATCCTCCATCCATCATCCTCTATTCATTTTCTACCATCCTATATCCACCATCTCCATACCCTATCCACCATCCTCTATGAACCATCCACTATCCTCCAATTTCCATCCTCCATCCTCTATTTACCATCCTCCATCCATCCTCCATCCATCCATCCTCTATCCATCATCCTATATCCATCATCTACTATCCTATATCCTCCGTCCCCATCCTCTATCTACCATCCTCTATTCACCATCCACCATCCTTCATCTACCATCTACCGTCCACCAACCTTCATCCTCTATCCAGCATCCTTCATCTTCCAGCCACTATCCTCTATCCACCATCCATTTTCAACTTTACCATTTAGCAATAGGAATGAAACTAATGCACCGAAAACAAACGAACTGCCACTAAATCATTTGAAATACTCTTAAACGTTGAAATAACTCTCGTACCACCAATTGTAAAATGATTTTGTTAACGCAGAAACCTTCGCGGGCGTGTGCTCAATATATCAGCGAAGTTTCATCGTAATCGGATGAATAGTATAAGAAAGCGCAAAGAAACCATTAGAGCACCAGGGTACTAAAATCGTGGAAAAATTTCAAAAATGTTAAAAAAAAATTTGAAAAATGTTAAAAAAAATTTTTTGTTTTTCATTCGATCTGGACCAAACTTCACAGTAACTATCCCGGGACTACTCTACACGTTCCCTGAAAATTTCCTCAAAATCGGTTCAGCGGATTAGGAGTCTATAGGGAAGTGAAAAGATATTCGATATCTGATCAGACCTGAGAGATATGGTGGTATTTATGAAAAAGAATACAACCACTTTACACCCCTCTTGGGTGTCAAATTTCAAAAAATCTTGAAAACACTTTCTAGGTATTCTTATGAAGAATCCATAGAATAAAAATGAATTCAATATTTGGAAAGACCTAGTAATTATGACGTAAATTGTGAAAATATGTGCATTTTATTTTTTCTGATAATTTTTTTTGGCCCCCCCCCCCTTCTGAACGCCAATGAATATTCAATTTTTTTTTATCAGATCTTCTTTTCTAGTTGATTTACATATAGGGTAGAATGGGTAGCCCTGCACCATAGGTAGAAATGCACCACTCGCCATTGGCGCTCGTCCGTAAGTAAAATCTACAAAGCAGAAGTAGTATTCTCTTTCTCTTTCCTATCCATACGATTGTGTTCAGGAATCGTTAAAATACCGAGTAATACCGAACAGTTATTCGGAGTAAAAGAAAAACGCTAAGGAAAGTAACTTTTCGTATATATGCAACATTTTTGTTTAAAGACAAATTATTGATCGTGAACCTTTCTAGGTAGGCATAAATATAGCTTGTAGTCTAAGGTGTGTTTTAGTAAAGTGCTAGTTTTTTATTTGCTAATATTTATTTAAAAAAAAATAAAAATGTTCATCTGGTCAGAATCGGTAGAATTGCACCACGAGCTTATAGGGAGAAATGCACCAGATTCTTATACCTAAGTAGCATGAATTTATGGTCACAAATCATAAAGAAATTCAAATTATTTTGCTGGAATCAGAACGAGCTCGTGCTGCAAGCATACAGCAAACATATCAAATTTGAAATCGATTTTTAAAATTTTAATATCCGTTAACTTATAAAAACTTATAAAACCATTAAATTACTATTATTTGGTATTTTCTATTATTTTTTATTAGTATAAAACTCGAAAAATATTTAATAGATTTACTGTTTAGTTCGTTATTGTTTGTTACTTTTGTAAATATATTTAATTTTTTTGTTTCAACTAATTTGGTTGGGATTTGCTACATATTTAAAATGTGGTGCATTTATACCTTACAAGTGGTTCATTTCTCCCGTACGATGGGAGAAATGCACCATTTGGACCTGCCTGTGCTCTTCTTCATTATGCTCTCGATCTGATTATATTTTGCTCTTTATTACGAATACAATATTTGCGCAAGGTATTTGATCAAACAGAGAAAAAAAATTAATCAAGTTCCATAATTTTCTACGGAGATATGGAGTGATTAATAAAAAATGGTGCATTTCTACCTAGTCTACCCTACGTACCGAGTTTCAATTTTCTAGCATAAGCGATTCTTAAGTTAGAAAAAACGCCCCCCACCCCGTACTATTCTACCGCTATATTGAGATATGAAAAATTGAGATTTGAAAAATTCTTATCCCCTCCACTTGAATGCTCCCCTACCCCCTTAAAAAATTTTACTTTGAGCAATATTTATTTATCAAGCTTTATACTCAAACCAAATTTTATTTTTCTGGTGCAATTGGTTTGTGAGATATCGTAATCTGAAGTCTTTCACCTCCCACCCCCATATTCCACTACCCACACCCAAAAATTTTAATTCAGTCTACTCTCCTAGTATAACTACAGATATTTGTTAAGTTTTAATTACTTGTCATTATCGGTTTAGGATATATGGATTTTAGAATGTGTCGATCTCCACTTTTTTGCGTTTCGGTAACATTATTTCCCCCTCCACTCCCACACCTTTTCACCCATATCATAAATTTTTTTGCAAATGGGTCCACTATCAAAGTAGGAATTCCAAGTTTCAGCCTCCTAACATAAGCGGTTGCTGAGATCTAGGAACCAAAATTTTTCGTCCAAAACGCTTCTCCCACCTTCCCCCTCACACCCTCACCCCTCAAAAAAATTTCACTTCAAGGGGTCTACCACGTCTATTCATTAAATTTTTTTTATTTTAATAGCTAAACTGGTTTGAGAGCTACGAGCTTTCAAACGATTTGGGCGGTCGACGTATGGCGTACGGCGGACAGCCGGAGTGAAAATTTTTATTGCTTTTTTCGTGTCTACTAGTCATGAAACGTGGAAAAAAAATTTTGAGGGTAGCAAATTTTTTTTTTTTAAATTCGATAACAATACTGTATTATAAATAATAAAGTAATACCTGAATAAATATCTCTTAGAAGACATCTTCACTAAAGTTATTCAAAGTTTATCACGCTTGCCATTGACAATTTGCTTCAATAGTCACGAAACGCTACGGGCAAACTGTCCCTCTAATAGAAGTGCAGTGTAAAATTCCTGCTTCCTATAAAGACGTCGAAGGGTTTCGAGTCGCAAAACATCGTGAACATTTCCTTCAATGACTGAAATAGCAGGAATACCGTAGACAAGGAGCCGTATGATTTCATTATCGAGAAACTTCATTTCGACGTTAAAGCGATAGATTCTCGTCGGATAATTCGTTACACAGACTGCCTCCATCCCCTGAAAATACCTTTACGTTGCTCGGTAAGTCAAGGATATTTCAATTTATCTGAATGCTTTGCTGGATGAATTTTGCTAGTTACTATTATACTATAATTGTATTTCATAATACTTCTGAGGAATTTAAGTACTAACAGAGCACTCCTTTGAGAATTCATCGTGTTCCTGACAGAACATTTTGATATTTTAATGATATTGTAAAGTCCTTTTGTTGAAATGAAAATGGTGCAATCAGATTTATGATTATGAAGTTATATTATAGGTATTCCTTACATATGTATCTTGGCTAACCCATTTCTAAAACCAGTAAGTGCTATCTAGAAAAACATCGTTGCTAAAGCGCGGATTTTCCAATACGAATTTTCGTTTTTAAGCTTTTCGTCAAATTTTCAGTTATTAGAAAATTTGTTGAAATCGTTAATTATAAAATTTTTCAGAATATCATAAGAGAAAATTTCTAGGGATTTGAATTTTGATTAATAATATTAAAAGAAGTCCGTCTATCGGTACGAATATTTTTAGTCGTACGACGGATTCATTTTTCTTCTTATTATCAATTAAAACTACAAATTTCTTGTAGATATTCTTTCATGATTTGCTCCAAAATGATATAATTTACGACCGTAACCAATTTTTCAATAACTAAAGATTTCACAATAGGTCGAAAAACGAAAAACCGTATTGGGAAATTCGTTCGGCCGTACACAATGTGTACATCGTCTTATACCCTTATTAAGGGGCAACACCACTGTAACAGTCTAAAAAAATGCTCTTTTTCGACAATTTTTTTTAAATGGAAGAAAAGGAAATAGATAAATAATATTTTGGGAACTGAATAACCATATATTTATATATATGTATAATAGAAAAAAAATTAGGTCAAAAATTTACAAAATGGCGGTACTAAAATCATTCTCCCGAGGCATGTTAAATTTTAGGTGCTCTGCGGCCTGCAGTTTTGCTTGCGTAAATTTGAATCTAGCATAACGAAAAAAAAATCACTGAATCTTCATGAGTCTAAAGAATGACGTACGGGAATTTAGAAATATTGAGTTTTGTGCGGTTGGCGAGTACTTGAATAATTTTTTTCAATTTTCGTCCA
The DNA here is from genome assembly GCA_949128065.1 of Beris chalybata. Lineage (NCBI taxonomy): Eukaryota > Metazoa > Arthropoda > Insecta > Diptera > Stratiomyidae > Beris > Beris chalybata. Next base: position 96,884,970 of record OX421895.1, read on the forward strand.
AAAACAGGACAGTTATTTGCTAATAAATATTTTTCAAATCAACGTATCAAAAATTCAGTACGTCATTCTCTTAGGAATATTATTTTAAAGATATGGTAAAAAATTCAAATGAAAAGAATGATAATGGTTCAAAATAAGTTGCAGGCCAATTTCGAAAATCGTGTTTCGAGAAAAACGCGTTCAAAGTTTTGAAATGTGTTACAGACATGAACAAGTAAATAATTCTTAAATTTTTTTACCATTAATCTGCAATTCCAGGACCATAAAGCTGTCCTTCTAAATTGAAATATTCCTCTTCAATCCCTTCTCTCGACGATTTAATGGTGGAGCGCGCCTTTTTTGCAGCAACTGTCAATGAATTCTCAGCGTACTGGATTCGCTTAGCATCGGACTTGACACAAAAAGTGTAGCATTAGACGCCAATATCCACATCCAGAACCTTCGTACTCCGTGGTATGTTAGTCAGTCCATCATTATAATTGCATACAGCGATATCCGTTGCTATACATATATAGGATTTTTACCTTTTTGTACATGAACTGACGCTATACTAACGAAATTCTGTGTGAAAATACATCCAATGGAACAAAAACCTTTTTAGCGATATCTATTAGTATTATCCAGAAGTTAGAAACCAACAGGTTAATCATTAGGCAGTATCTTCTCAGATGGATACCTGATGCGACACAGGTAGACGTTTCGAAGCAGCCTGACGCGCTCTCTAAAGAGCTCCAAATTCCAGAATAAAATTCATTTTTATGATTTAAAATTTTTTCCCCATATTCTCCAAGGTTCAAAGAATTTTTTAAGCAATTAAAAAAAAATTGATTTTTCCAAATTTTTACAGTGGGTCTTAAGTATTGCTACCTGTATATGTTTTAAATTCATCAAGGTTATCTTGGAATTTGTACCGCAATATATGAGGGTTTTCAGACTATTTTTTAAAACTTTCTAAAAGTACTTACTAAGTTTTGAAATGGTGTGATCTTTTGAAACTAACAATTCTTGTAGACATACCTCTGTAACAGCAACATCGATAAAATACATCCAAATTTTAGCACTGGGAAACTTTTTATAATACGTTGTAATCGTTTCAAAACGTCTAGTATCCCGAGATAAAGACAAATTTTTTTTTTGGGTAAAGCCTTTCTCTACTCAAAACATGGTAGGAAGGTACCAGCCAGTCCACCAATTGTCAAAACTAGAAACTCCAATGCCCTCTGGATAATAGCCGCGCAACTGATATTTCGTCGTGCGAAAATGCCTCGATTTTGCATCGATGAGTGACGATTTTGTATGGGAACCGATCCATGACGTCACTAATCGGGGCAAAATCGAAGCATTTTTCACGACGAACTGTCATATGTGCGCGGCTTGATTAAGTTGGCGCTGAAAACTCTCATCTCTGTGAGAACTTTGGTTCTGTTGCGAAGTAGTTTGCATTCTAAGTACGACGTCTACGCCGTACGGTTTTGTTGTGAAAATCACTCTTAAACATAAAATGTTGTCCTTTTAACCGCTGTACGTAAATTTGATGGCTCCACAGAGAAAAATGTGTAAATTTACAATGAAGAGTAATCAAATTAACAAATCGCAGAAAAGCAGAAAAGTTAACATTCAAATTCCATTACAGGTACAATAAGATTGATGTAAATTATAACGATTTTCACAGACATGTAGTTAATTTTAAAGTAATGCAATAAATTGCAAAGTAATAACACATATTAACTACATAAATAGGTAGTAATATTTACTACTTTGGAACCGTATTTTGTAGACTTGTAATGAATTTGGTTACAGACTTGTGATTTTCACTACTATTGCAATAACAACTTTTGCACCGTAGCCATTTCACCACACGTGTAATAACACTGCAATACAATTTATTGCAAAATAGACATTTTATTTAACGCGCCATAGCTTGTTGAGGAGTAAATGAACAACAACATTTGTGAGAGTCATTTATTTAAAAAATCGAAAAAAAATAAGTGATTAAAAACTAAAAAGTTGCATTTTTAGTAGTAAAAATTTTAAGAAGTGATTTTGATTAAAGTTTAAATATAGCTAGTAAGTGTGGGCTATGGAATCTGTAATAACAATCTGCATATAACAACAAATTAAAATATGAGCGAAAAAAAGGAAAATCACATCTTTCGTGCAACTCCAATGAAAGTTCTGACAGATCTCCATTATCTCTATTGTCATTGTCATCGAATACTAATTTATTTATTTATTTATTTAGATATAAACAGTGGCAAGATTTATAATAAATATTGAAATATATAGTAATTAATATAAATTATTTCTATAACAGTTTCACAAAATAAAGTGCGGTTTAAATATAACTCCGAACCTTGGCCAGTTGTTGAAGCGAAATGGAAGGCGACTTTCAATATAAGAAAAAATTATATTCTGTCAAGTCCACCAAATGAGATATTTATTGAGTGGCCGTTATTAACTCAAGAAGGCTTACAACTGGTAATAAAATGTTCCAACTTAACGTATAAATTTTTTGATAACACGCTTATCTCTCTTACAGGTTGATTTAGATTTTATTTCTTTATATGGATAAGAAAAATCCCTGAAACTTCATTTGAAGGGGGAAGATTTTGTAATTAGATTCACCGAAGTTTTAAGAGATGATAAACCAACACAAAAGTCTTCAGATGATCTTTTAGATATACTAGAAAATGATCAGACTGAATTAACAGTCTTTTTCAGACATCGATGCTTTAAAAAAACCTCTAAGATTTGTCCACAAATATCCAATAAAAAAAACACTGCACAAAATATTGAAACTAGACTTAACTCTAACATTTTTAATAACAATTCAAATTTCATTCATGCTCAAAACGAATCAGAACGAAATTCAAAAAATTCGGAAACCCTAGAACATATTGCGACATTAATAATCAATTCTGAATATTCTGAACTAATAGATATTTTATATAGTAACGTCCTAAAATTTGTTTTGAATTTAATAAATGAAGATGCATGACCAAGAAAAAAGTTTTTTATGTTATTCAGAATATTCTACTATTTCTCTATATTTTACTGTACATTCTTATTATTTTGAAGTAAATATTTTAAGTTACAAAACTACAATTTTAGAGACTCAAATATGTTAATAAAGAAATAATAAAAAAATATCCCATTATTATTTATTTTCCACTGCTCTTCTAAAACAGGATATATAGCATTTCGTAATACATATTATATTTTCCTTTACAATATATTGGTATTTAACATCAGAACATACAGTCGTAAGTTCTTGTCGGGTTCACCCCCAAGCACTTGCTATGTTCTTTTACTGGGCACAACTCACATGGACACGGCGTCTTTATCTGTGTTGCTGTGTACATGAGAGCTTCCCATACGATTTTCAAATGTGTATCAAATGTGTATGCGTGAAAGCTCGATAGATTTTTCAAGTCAGTTTTGAGAGAGTCAGATCAGTTTTGAGAGAGTCAGATGTTCCAACTGTTTCCGCCAGAGGCATTCCGATACTTAGTGAGACACAATAGCAGGAATCAGCTGACTCCAAATGTCAGTATGTCATTGGGCCGCAAAAGTTAACTCGAACTGTGATCGTTTCTTAGTGAATTGTTTCTGTTTTGTGTGCGATTGTTTTGTAAACGATAAAACGTTGATTGGTGGCCACGAAAGTCTCCCGTGAAGAAGGAAAAAACTTCGGCATCATCAGAGTAATAGCGAGAGCGAAGAAAAGTACAGCGGCCGGCTTCCGAATTGAAATTGAAAGTTCTCCGCTCGTTTTTGTGTGTTTCAGGTTTGACCAAAAGCGTGGAAGTTGATATGAAAGACGCTCCGCTACCATCACATGAGGGCCCGCCAATGCCGCCTTTGGCAAGGGAACTCAATCACCTACTCAACAAAAAAAACCAAATCAAAATCCGATCGAAAGTACCGCTGTACGGCATGCAACTGTGCAAAATCGGCATCAATTTTCACATTTTATTCCGATTTTATGTGAAAAAAAACCGTTTCCTGAAGAGACATATCCTCAGATTTTCACGTGTCGCATGTGAGACTACCACCTACTCAGCAAAATTAACAGAATCGAAATTCCGTTAAAATTGACTCGGCACGGCATGCAAACGTGAAAAATCCGACTCATTTTTTGACGTCTGCTCCATACATACATACAAAATATACCCGCCGTGGCACATATCAAAACGAGAGTGCATTAAAGTGCTTGGGGTTGGGCGGGTGCTTATCTCCACCCCTAATCCAACCAATCACGTAGCGCTCATTGAAAAAAGCATCCGAATCCGGTCCCGCATCCAAGTACTGCGCTGCTTTTTTAGCTGCTTCACTTAGCTCTTCGATAATCAGCCGGAATACGCGCCGTTCACTACTTTTCCACAGTACGTTCACATCGAGCGATAGCTGCCAAGCGCTGAAAACGCAAAAGACGTTTCAAATCTTCTATCAGCCGGAGAAAAATTTCTGGATGGTCATGGTAAGCTTGGGAAAAGGTGTCCTTTCGTTCTAATTATCCTTTTTGATCGTCCGCAGACGCTGGATGTGCCCTGCGAAACTAAAGTGCGCGATGGAACCGAACAATTGGAGTATCATGGCGGTGATATCCAGGGCACAATTTACAGAGATTTACACTCCATTTACGAATATCTGACCGGTAAGCTGTTTCAAAAGGCAAAGAAACTGAACTGCAAGGCGGTTCCTTGACGCGAAGCTATTCTATGGACGGTGTTCCGCTTTACGGCGTTTCATCACTGGCCCGGAATCACATGAAAATTCAACCAAGGCTCCGAAGGTTTTCATATACAACGGAATGGAGATGCTGTCTTATGTTATAGTAGTTTATAGGGCGTTGACTGCATCCATCTGCTTACGGTAAGTTCATTGAAATTTTGTATATGTAGGTGAGAGCCAGTCGACAGAGGACTTTTATGGCGAACTGCACTCCTTCATGGGTCCGCAATTATCGAGTTACGCCTCGAAAATTGGCGAATCTGTTACGGAATCGTTGAGGACGAATAATGGTGCTTTTACACGAGCGATTAAAATTGCTTAATTTGCAGCAATTCCAGAAAATTTTGACGTCACGAAAACATACAAGAACATTCATTCGGTGTTAACTCGTTGATCAACTGTGACTAGCGATATGGAGCAATACTACGCAATTTGGCAATGACACACCCGGACAACTCAGTATATTATACAACAAAAAGAAGTGATATATATAAAAAAAACATTTTCAAAAATGTAAAAAAAATGTGTCGGGTTCAACAAAAAGGTATGATATTCACAGAGTCGGCTTTCTTTCGATTGAATATATCCACTTACGCTATACAAATTTGAGATATTTTCATTGTTCAAAAAAATTGCTCGCCACACCGCTGCGATGCGGCCCGCCTCAAGTGCACGCCTAGCTTTAAGGTACGCGTTCACTAGGGCGGACGGGCCGATCCGGGTCGCATCGCAAAAATTCGCCTGCCATATTTCTTCATAGTGGACTCAGCGAAACAGATGGGCTCGGCATTTCCCGTCTCTCGTGTTCCGTCCCAAGTGGGCGCAGAAACAAAAATTCGTCCAGCACCCTTGCGATGCGGCCCGCTTCTAGTAGACGCCTACCTTAAAACGTTCACCCTGCTCTTGTTCTTATTATTAAAAATAATGAAGTATGATTTTAATCAGGTATTTCACCCAAAAACAAAACAATTAACGGTAGCATACAATTAGTTACGTGCTTCTTATATTTTTCTTGAATGCCTCTAGGAGCTACCGACCTCATTTAATGACAGCCCGAAGTGTCAACAATGTCCTTGCATGCCATTCGGAAACCAATCACACCTTTGCCAGTAATCTTTGCAAACATATTACCGCCAGGAAAGCGTTTTCCTTACCAGGACCTACCGGAATCTGTAGCCATAAATTTATCAGCTGTACTGGTTACGGAATTACACAATCTGCCGACTGTACGGAAGTCAACTATAAAGCCAACATTTAGCCACCGTATTTTCCTGTAGGAAATTGTGTACATAGGGCAAAAAAAGCGATTTCCTCTGTATAATTTCCATCCAATATACGACTGAAATGAGGTGGGCCTTTATATAAAAAATATCTTTTTAAGGACTGGGGTAGATGCATCTGGACTACGATTGTGATATTGCGTGACCCATACTTGAAACCATTCGTTGTGCAGATTTGAGCTCCACTAAACGACTATAAAAAACTCCAAACCAGACATAGCGAGTAGCAATAAATTAGCGAGTAAAAGCTCAGAGGAATTTATTTTCAAACAATAAACAATATACGTCCTGCTTCTAGGGTAGCCAGTCTACTATTACATTCGGGCAAAACCAGGACATAATTCTAACCGCTTCATGTTCTCTGGTTGTTTCCATCTTTCTGTCACATTCCTGTTGGGTATGGTTCGCCATCTTGCATGATGAGTGTCGTTTGAAAGAGGTCGGATGAACTATGAGACCTGGGATCCTTGAACGAGATTGGAGCTAGCTCACCTTTAAGTACAGCAGTAAACTAATGGTACATTCCAATTTCCTGTAATCAACTAATACTGATGTGCGCAGAAAGAATAGGTGTCAAAAGTTTGAACGACGTATATTTATGTTAGTTTTTACGTTCTTCTGACGTTGACTGATAATTTGTGAACCTGTAACTGTCTGTAATTACTGCTTATTTAAATCGACAAGATGGATTAGAAGGAATTAAAATTAAAATTAAAGCAAAAGTTAAAGTGTAGAAGGCATGTGACATCTAGGCACTGCTACGGTATTCCTCAAGCTCAGCTAATACGTGTATGATACCAATCGTTAATTTCATCAAAGGCATTGTAATGAAAGGCCAAACAATTAGCAATGATTTACCTGCTGGTAAATACTTTCGTCACGGACTGTCGTTACCACCAGACTGATAACGATACTCACCACGGAATCGAAGATCCAAAGGTGAATATCCGTGGAGAAAATGTGAGAAGACAAGTGACAAGCCAAAAATCTGCGAGTCGGGTTCCAACTGCAGACCACTCCGGTCAGAAAGGGTCGTGCTTTAACCCCGGACCGTGACGGTCAAAAACAGCCCAAATTAAGTCTTGTTTTGAAACTGCGGCAAAGGAACGTTTCTGATTCTCTTGGTGTGCGCGCTGGCCCGCAAGGCGGTAGAAGAACAACGGATTAGGAGCCAACACGAATGCCTACCGACCTTTTTTCTTTCGTCGAAATCCCTTCGCCGGATTAACCAAGATTAGGAGTAAGACGAATGCCTGGTGAGATTGACAAAATTCCTACCAGGCATCAAAAAAGGACAAACACGGTATGAGAACTAGGCTCGTAAGTTTTATTTATTAGAATCTTAACATAATATAGTAATTGAAATGAGGGACATGAGCCCAAGAAAAAAGAAAGGAGAAAAAAAAAACTTATTGGAAATTATAACGAATCTTAGCAACTAAATGTCGTCCTGAGTTTTTTTCTTGTGCCGCGTTGTTTTTTATTGTTGTGAGTGCATTTGTGTTGATTGCTTGGCTAAGAGTGCCCCGGCCGTGGTACCCTGCAGCGATTTCCGTGCCTAGTCCCATGGAGCCCCGAAGGGCCCCCTTATGGTTCTAATTGTGATATTTTCCTTGCGCGTGTCGAAGGACAAAAGATCGGTGGCGTCCGAGGGCCCCCTTTTTGGAGCCGCATGGAAAATGCGCGGTGTGTGTGGGAACGAATCGCCCGAAAAGGATTCATGTGTTTTTTTTTGGTTTGTCGTGAGTGATATACGTTAAGACCCTTTCCGCGATTAATTTGGAGTGTCCCAAATGAATTTTGGGCCAGATAAAAGTTTTTTTTTCACTTTCGCATGCGATGCATGTATGAGCTCCGTTCTTCGACCACGGAGCCCCAAAAGCCTTTTATTTGGTTTGAAAGTACAATCTAGGGGCTAGGTTAATTTAAAAAGTCCCCCTTTTCGGTGAAATTTTGAGTTTGTGCACAAAAATGTATGGCAGTTAAAGGCATTTTCGAATAGGAAATTCTATGAAACACGCGGTGTCGAAAAGTGTTCTTACCGTTACGTTAGCGGTAATTTTTATGAAAAGAAACGGGTTCTTTTCTGTTGGTACCGTTGAGTTTTCAACGCGGCGTGGGTGACGCGTAACCGCGTGGGTGAAAACTTCTTCGACAAATTTCTATTTGTTTTCTCGATGTCTGGGTATATTTCTAGCGTTCATGAAATTTGAAGAATGGTCACATCGAACGCAAAACTTTCCGGTTTCCCGGAAATTCGAGATAGGGAAATTTTGGTTTCCTTCGCTTATTGTAAGGTTGACGTAGAGGTTATAATCCGTGCTCGTTTTTTGATAGGAATAAGTGATCCTAGAGTAGTGAGCCCTATTTCCAGCTTTCTCGAATGTTCAACTCTCTTGCTATCGGACATGTGTGGATTGGTAGACCGTATAATAAAGGGAATAAATTATCGGAAATTCGCCCACGCCGCGGATTATCCGAAAATAAACGCTGGTGCCACGAGGCGAAGCCAAAAATACCGTAATTTTTCGTTTACAAGAAAATTCGATATGGAGAAGTTTTGCTTTTCTTCTGTTTTTTTTTCTCTCGCATGGAAAATATATTCGGTGTACGTTTCAGACGAATAGGAAGTCCTATAAGAGGGGCGTCCTATCTCCGGTTATTTTTGACTCTGAAACCATTTTTTTTTGCGTGGTAAATATACCTCAAGGAAAGTGATTAAATCGATGTTGCGAAATTCTCGCCTATATATTACGTAAATACGTTTGGGTCGAACTTCTTCTTCGAGAAGACTTAGTTTTTTTTTGTCTTTCTGTGGTACTCGAGTGGCGACGGGGTTTAGTATCATCCTTCGACGATGAAATACCACCAACCCCATTCATTCATGCATATTCAGCATGCATATAAGCATATTAGTGGAGATCGCACCTCGTCTGTCTTTCTACAACGAATGAATATGCAAACATGTACAATACTATATACATATCGATGTGTATAGTTATATATATATATATATATATACAGATATACAAATCTATAACAACCAAATAACACCTATATGGTTACTGCCTCGGCCTTCCCGCCGAAAGTCTCCATCTTTTCTCCGCCTTCATTTCCTTTACCATCTTTTCCAATCCTTTTCCTAGTTTGACTTCTTACTTTCCTTCTTCCTATACCTATCCAGCCTGTTGAGGATAGAGTACGGACTTCTCAAACCGTACTTCTCAGCCCCTAACGTGCATAATAAAAATACGATGTCTATGGATACAGGTAGCACCCCACGCCCCTTCCGACGAGCTACGCACGTGCTATATGCTAGATGCATGCTACCTTCGGGCAATCCATAGGGCATAAGTCACCCAATTGTGACTTTGTCACCAGTCGACAATTGTTTTCGCCGGTCTATATGATCCTGGCCGTCTTGAATAAATGGTATGGAGACCAACTCCCTCTATTTGTTTCAAGACGGAGCACCAGTTAATATATAATATAATCCGACAATTATTTTGGATTACAGCAAGGTAATTCAAAGAACGCACTGAGTACATTACAGCATGTTTGCGAGAGGTGAGATGAAGGCGTGCGTACAATCTCTTAACCATCCGGTGTCCTAAGCCTTATTAACATAAAGTTCGCATGATGATTGGGCTGACGTGTCAATCGCGTTGAGAGTTCTTTGTTAAGCTCAAAAGTCGCAGTTGCTACCAGAAACTTTAGCAAGCTCTGCAAGCCTTGTTTTGAAACTTTTTTGAAATCTGAACAGGACAAAAAGAGCCTTCAAGCCTTTAATTACACTAGATGTGCTTTAGTGTTTACGTTTTCCTGGTTGTTTGCGGAGATCATTTGTAATCAAGCCCTGTCTGTTCGCGTGAACTCTTGTGATGGTGCATTATCATGGTGCATTTACACTCAGCGTTTGCGACGAGCCTCTATCCCCACCAAAAAATCAATCAACCAAATTGCTCGTGCAGTCGCAAGAGTCTTACATTCAGAACCGGTTTGCAATGGCCTGATGGGGGTAGCTTCTCGCCTCGAGGCGAGCCTCATAGGTGAGTGAAAGCGCACCATCACTCAACTCAACAGGCGAGTCTCTATCCCCACCATAAAATAAACCAATCAGATGACTGCAGTCGCAAGAGTCTAACACTCTTCAACTATTTCTCCGACGCACGCTTTACAGTGTCTGACTCTGTGGCGCAGCTTGCGTATAAGTGCGAAATTACAGAAATATGATGAGCTGTGTGTAGCCTCAGTGGCAGAAAAACTTGAAGAATGTTAGACTTTTGGGACTCCACGAGTTGATTTTATGGTGAGGATAGAGGCGTGCCTCGAAGGTTGAGAGTTGGTGGATTTAAGGGTCATATGCACACAGATCAAAATTTTTTTATCGTTAGTAGAATACTTATTATAAATTTCAATTTGTATTTGACCTCATTTTTGCAAGAGTATTCTAGTACTTCTAGGCTAGAGCTTAAAAGGAGGTCTCTCATGGGACTAATTCTGGAGTACTCGCCCAACTATTAAAATTCCGTGGCTGACCCTGGAGTACTCTCCAGGGAGATGCGAGGACCTCGTTTTCTCGTCCATTTGACTTCCCTTTTTTAAGAACGTGTCCATTGAAATCTGATCTCAACTGTAACTCACAAGGAATCACTTAAAGCAAAGACAATAGACTCTATAAGATGTCTCAAGGCATTAAAAACGAATAAAAGAGCTTTCAGACCAGTTACACAATCAGTGATTATTGAAAAAAACTTTCGCAAACTACCTAGCTACCCTGTTCACAAAACTGCCAAATGCGGTTTCCTTGGAGACCGTAAAAGGGGAAGTTTGTTTGCATTGTTGCCTTTTTCCACGTATTTTCATTTTAATTTGCTGTTCTAGATTGCATTGGAATTGAATATTTTGCGACTTTAGAAAATATTTAGGATTTTTTTTTTTAGTTTTCTGATAATTGAAGTAAAAAAAAATGGATTTTGTCAATCAAGTCGGTAGTATCGCAAACTAAATTACTCGGAGGTCGCTAATATAACACAGAAGACAAAAATCTACCAGTGGTCGTGTTGGACGATGGATGGACGATAGAAAATAGTGGATGAAAGATGGAGGATGGAAGATGGTGGAAAGAGAATGGATGATGGTGGTTGGAGGATGGTGGATGGACGAAGGTGGATAGAGGATGGTGGATGGAGGCTGGAGAATGGAGGGTCGGGGATGGTAGACAGAGGATGGAAGATGATGGATAGAGGATGATGGATGGAGGATGATTGGATGGAGGATGGGAGAAGGAGAATGGTGAACGAAAACACGATATTATATTCGCTGTCCGAATATCGGATTACAATAAAATTTTGAAACTCAAAAAAAAAGATAAGATCTTGAAAAAAAAATCTGCCAACAGTCTGGGCGCAACTGTATTATTTTTCCGGCAGAAGTTCAGAACGCTTTCAATTCGGGGATGCGGTGTGACTGAAAACCTAACAAAAAGTTCGGGAAGCGGTTGGAAAAGGGTGTAACATATGAATTAAATAATTGGGTCATATTCCGGCATGCGGTCTAGAGGTTGAAAAAAACAAAACTTAAAAATAGGTGATTATTAAACAAGCCTGGGGAAATGAAAAGATATTCGATATCTGATCAGACCTGAGAAACATGGTGGAATTCATGAAAAAGTATACAACCAGTTTACACCCTCTTAGGGGTCGAATTTCAAAAAATCTTGAAAACACATTCTAGGTATTCACATGAAGAATCCGTAGAATAAAAATGAATTCAATATTTCGAAAGACCTAGTAGATATGACGAAAATCGTGAAAATATATGCATTTTACATTAACCGATATTTTTTTTTGCCCCCCCCCCCTTCTGAACGCCAATGAATATTTGAATTTTTTTTATCAGAATTACTTTTCTAGTTGATTTACATATACGTACTGAGTTTCAATTTCCTAGCATAAGCCGTTCTGAAGTTAGGAAAAACACCCCCCACCACCGTACCATACTACCCCTAAAAAAAATGTATTTTCCCACCATGCCACTACTATAGCTTTATCTAAATACCAAGTTTCAGCTTCCTATCATTATAGATTCTTAAGATATAAGCATCGGAACTTTTTCTTTCTCACCCTTCCCCACCCTCACCCTCTACACCCACACCCCCAAACTTTTTTTCCCTACTAGGGTTCTATTAGGCCCACTTCTGGTAAGAATTTGAAACATCCATCTTACACTGTTATTGAGATATGAATCGTGTTATTTTTAAAAAATTCTAATCCCTCCCACTTCTACTCTCCTAGTATAACTACAGATATTTGTTAAGTTTTAATTGCTTGCTATTAATGGTTTAGGAGATATGGATTTTAAAATTTAACGATCTCGGCATTTTTGAGTTTCGGACGCATTATTTCCCCCTCCACTCCCACACCCCTTCACCCATATCTATTTTTTTTTTTGCAAATGGGTCCATTATCAAAGCTCTATAGAAATTCTAAGTTTCAGCCTCCTAACACAAGCGGTTCCTGAGATCTAGAAACCTAAATTTTTCGTCTAAAACGCTTACCCCGCCTTCCCCCTTACACCTCCTCCCCTGAAAATAATGTCAATTTAAGGGGTCCACCAAGTCTATTCTAAGAAAAAATTTTAATTTAATAGCTCCACTGGTTTGAGAGCTACGAGCCTTCAAAGATTTTGGGGCGGTCGACGTACGGCGTACGGCGTACAGACGGAGTGAAAATTTTTATTGCTTTTTTCGCGTCTACTAGTCATGAAACGTGGAAAAAAAAATTTTGAGGGCAGCAAATTTTTTTTTTTTAAAAAATCGATAACAATACTGTATTATAAATAATACAGTAAAATTAAGAAACACAAAGTGCCGAAAAGACTGAATACGACGAGAGTGAAACAAACATTTTATTGTGAGTCTTTTATTGTAGGTGTACTAGGCGAATAGATAGGAAACAAATTTTTGAATGTGTCAGTGGCGTACGGAGGTTGGGACTTAACAATTTTAGATTACGATTTTTCATGAAGTGATTGCATTAGCCAAATAAAATTCGGTTTGTGTATAAGGGTTGACTAATGAAGTTTGCTGAAGGTAACATTTTTTATGTGGGCAGTGGAGCGTAAAAGTGGAGGGATAAGAATTTTTCTAAAAAAATCACGTCTCATTTTTCAAGAACAGTGTGAGATAGAATTTTAAATGGGTACGAAAGCGGGTATTGAAGTTGATCTCAGATCGGGTATCTCTCGCCGGCACTTACTACTGTCGTCCGCTGACTTGAGTGGATCCTTTGGACGAGTACTCCTTCGAAGTCAAATCTTGAGGTCCTCCGTACCCAGGTTCTCACGAGTTTCCGTATGTGAATCCGGAAGCTCGGGACCAGCTCAAGCATCCAAGGAAAAAGAATAGCGAGTTCCCTTTTCTGTTCCCTTCAAAGTTTAAAACTTTGGAAGAAATTTCTCATTAGAGACGTGTTGAAGCGGAATCGCCGACGATAGCCGAGGAAGTTCGAAACAACTGGTAGAGTCTGCCCACTCGAACTCTTTATTTATGCAAACTAGACGAGAATTAAGAAACGTCACTCGAAGATAGCTCATAAACCTTGCGCCTGTCTCAAGCTTTGGACATGTTTTTTCAACACAAGATCTGTCCTATGTCTCAAAAACGCCGGACGTATTTTTTCAAGAAAAGAGGAAGTGGTCACGGCGAAGCCAAGACTAGCCGAACGTACGGCGAAAATCTATAAAGGAGACGAACCGCGATTGCGCGGGTCTCATTGTTGTCGGAGCCTGGAGTTGAAGTAAGAAAGAAAAAGTTGAAAACGAAGTGGGATCGTTACAATGTTGTGAGAAGCTGAAAACGAAGTGGTATCGGAACACGGAGTGAATGAAAGGAGGGAAAACTGAAAACTAAGGTGGCGTAGTCGCGGAATTCTTGAGATTACGAACGGCAGCGGCATCTCGTTAAAGTCGCAGGTAAGACTGGACCCCATTTTCTTTGCTTTTCCTTACAGGTAGAAGAGAGCAAGAAGGTTCGTTATGCGAGAAGTTGAAGATCGGTAGCGCCGGAAAACAATCATTTCCATACTTGTTCCATGTTCATTGAATGAAGAATTTCATAATTTAAAACCGTTTATAGAGTGTCTCAATTTATGGTACCTCGATAAAGCTTCGATAAGGTCTTACCGAACTAATCTGGCGCACATTTTCCTATTTTTCAATAGTAACAGAACAGCCAAGCACCAACAGTTGGTATAAAGCCTTATCGAAGCTATTCTTGCTTTGGAAGTACGGAAGCAAAAAAACCGAAAAATTATATTCACAATTTTTTTACTTTTATAAATTCTTTTTTTTTAAAATGCGAATTAACATTGTACACTCTCGGATTTGAGCCAAGGTCCCGTCACACATAAATCCGATGCGCTGCACAATGGGCCAATCTGAAACATTCTCGTAATAGGGTTGAAGCCGAATCACTTGGAATTAAACATGTCGAGCGAAGCTCGCTTGGAAACCTCCCCTCGCAAGTATTGCGGAAGCTTTAAGTCAAAAGTCCACAATCCTCCATAATACTGTTGTTATTTCCATAAGGCCTTACAGAGGGTTTTACTTAAGCTATTGATAGTTTAAACTCCGCTCGCAAGTCTTACGGAAGCCTTAAAGAATTTAAAACTTTACAACCTGCGCTCAACAGTCTTACCGAAGTCTTATCCTTATAGCCTCCGGAAAATAAAAATGCAAATTTTGTGTGCTAGTTCAGCCTTTACACCATCGTCTTAAAAAAAAAATTCTGGTCTATTAGGCATACTACTGGTAAAAATTTAAAAATCTATCTCACACTGTTCTTGAAATATGAGACGGATTGCTTAGAAAACTTCTTATCCCCTCATAAAAAATGCTACTTTCCGCAAACTTTATTAGTCAACCCTAATACACAAACCGAATTTTATTTGTCTAATGCAATCACTTCGTGAAAAACCGTAATCTAAAATTGTTAGCCCCCAACCTCCGTACGCCACTGCCACATTCAAAAATTTGTTTCCTATCTATTCGCCTAGTACACCGACAATAAAAGTCTCACAATAAAATGTCTGTTTCACTCTCGTCGTATTCAGTCTTTTCAGCACTTTGTGTTTCGAGAATAATTTCCAGTTCTTAATTTTTTTCAACAATAAACCATTCCACATACATACCTATATGTATGCTCACAAATTACTAAGATACACATTTTTTGAACAAGCAAGGATCAAATATTAAGAATTCCTATACTTTCTTGCTTTCATTTTCTTCAGCGGTTATGTAAGCCGAGGAAACAATAATAGTGCAATGTAAAAATGAAAGAAATATGTGAATACGCTTCACATTTGTCCGATGGCAATTTTAAGTTTTAAGATAAAGCGTTCTCGAATTATCGTGCAATGGGCTGAATCACGAGTTCTGTTGACTTTCGTATGTAGAGTCCGAATGAATGAGATATTTTTGCCACTAATAAACTACCGACGAGCAATAATGATTTCCAAGCATTGCAAATTTCTCGGCTTGAATTAAACTTATAATAGTGATTCACTTCGGAGTACAAGTACATAAATGTATATATTGTTTAAACTCTATTATCCGAATAGACCAAGATATGTAGGTATTATTTTCCGATCGGTCATTTCTGGATCAAAACCTCTCAAAATTCAAAAGGAAGGCGTAGACTGGGTCGTCCAAGAAACATGCAGATGAACAATCCAGAAGAAAATACGAGGAGTACATAAGTCCGGCGAGAGGTAATGGCTATCATAATCGCCCATAACACGACTTTCGGAAGAGAACTGTTGCTGCCCTATGACCCATCGTCATACTGAAACTGAACATACATAGGTACATATAACATACAAAACGGATAAGAAGTCATACTGAGAAATGTTTGTAAATTGCGGTTATTTGAATAACATATCTATTTTTGTGAAACCATCGGGTTGATTTACAATATCAGTCGAAAAACCATTTTTTTAATTCGATTGTTCTATTAACGAAATATTAAAAAAAAAATTCCTAAGTATTTTCTAAAGTCGCAAAATATTCATTGGAATTATCAATCTAAAACAGGAATGTGTGAAAAAAGGCAACAACGCAAATAAACTTCCCCTTATACCGACTCCAAGCAAATTGCGTTCGGCATTTTGTTGATTTTTGCGAACAGTGTAGCTATGCAGTTTGCGAAAGTTTTTTTCAATAACCGCACATCGTGTCACTGACCTGAAAGCTCTTTTGATAGTTTTTAATGCCTTGAGACATCTTATAGAGTCTATTGTCTTTGCTCAAAGGCTTACATACACCTAAAATTTAAAAAAAAAATTTGTTTCCTACATACAGATTTTCATTTGTTATCGACTTTTTTTTAAAAAAAAAAAAATTTTCACCATATAACCTTTATAATAATTTTCCAAATTTGGTCGGTTCTCAGCGCCTCGCCTTCCCCTTTTTTGATCCTCTTTTTTTTCGTTGCAATCTGATCTTAAATCTAAGTACAGTGGAATTATTTAAAAATCATACTGCAGTCACGATCGTTGCAAGCCAATACTCTAGATGAAATGCTGAACTGATACTGGAAATGAAGTAGAATCAGAACTGCATTGTCTTTTATTAATTATTTAACTCATTTGGTTGCAACTAG
This sequence comes from Beris chalybata, assembly GCA_949128065.1. NCBI lineage: Eukaryota > Metazoa > Arthropoda > Insecta > Diptera > Stratiomyidae > Beris > Beris chalybata. The sequence goes on from OX421895.1 coordinate 96,901,644, forward strand.
GAACTAAAAGACCATTTCATAAACATTTTAAATTTCAAGGATTTTCACATGGCATGTGCAAGAAGGACTACTCACTCGATCTCTAGCATACTTGTCCTCTTACCTGCATCCATTTAATTAATTCGTACAAAATTTCAAATTCCTAGTTTAGACTAGTGAAATTTCACTCAAAACTAATTTATACAAAACTCCGAAATTGTGACTGAACGATTTCTTGAGATATAGTGAGTTCCGTAATTTAAGTGAAGACATTTTTACAGGATGTTGGTATGGCAGCTACATATACAAAGTACTAAGTAGTGATTTCTCTATGATCATTTTTTGACAGGATTTTTGTATACCAGCCACTCGAAGGTCTGGTGGGATCTTGCATATTCATTTATTTAAATACAAAGTTTGAAAATTCAATGTATTCAAAATTAAGAATTCATAGTTCCCAAAGTTATTGGCCAATATTCTTGAACACGTAATGATTTTTTGTGTGGCAGCTACCCGAAATAGTAAGATGATTTAGCCTTACGAATTCGACCAAACAAATTTTTTATTTCCGTGGAGCTTAGGTCTCGCTACACTGGAAACATTTCGCAAGCTAAATTCAGAATATTTCCGAAACTAACTATTAATTAAAATAAATAAATAAATAAAATATAAATAATAAATATTTTATTTAAACTTCCCTCTTATTTTAACTTCACTCTGCTGCACAGGGTGTTATAGTTAATAGACTTCCTTAAAGCCCCATAAGCATGTTATATGCGATTTTGTTGATTTATGACTGTTTTCATGCCAATTTTTCACGTTAATGGCAACAAAAAAAACAAATAAAATTACACCACTTTATTAGCTGGTATGTAAACTAAGTCGTCCATAGAGAAAAAATTCAAAACTGTATTTGGAAAATTTGCTATTAGAACAACAACCCTCGAACATTTTTTAAAATGCGTAAATTCTATTTTTATAATCGCACATTTCCTATTTCTTGAATAATTAACACACCATTTTCATTAATATAATGCTAGAAAAAATCTTAAAGAATGGCTACATACATAGATCAAAAAAAAAAATTTTTGTTAATAATATATGAAGTCTAACTGGAGCAATATATCACGATTTTCAAGGCAGGAATTACATAAAAAATCTGCCAACAATCTGGGCGTAACTTTATTATTTTTCCGGCAGAAGTTAGGAACGCGTTCAATTCTGAAATGCGGTGTAGGCTACTATGTGACTGAAAACCTATCAAAAAGAACAAGATCATGGAAGTGAAAATCTGATTGGATCTGAGAGATATGGAATAGTTTATGAAAAAGTACACAATCACTTTACACCCCCTTATGGGTCAATTTTCAGAAAATCTTGAAAACACTTTCTTGGTATTCATATGGAGAATACATAGAATAAAATTAAATTCATTATTTGGGACGAGGTAGTAGATATGTCGAAAATCGTGGGAAAATATGCATTCTATTTTCACAGATAATTTTTTTTGCCCCCCTTGTGAACGCCAATAGATATTCGTTTTTCTTATTCAAAATTATTTTTCTAGTTGATTTAGATATACACACCGAGTTTCAACATTGTAGCTTAAGCCGTTCTATATATAGGAAAAACACCCCCCCACTTGTACCACACTACCCTTAGGGGTCGAATTTCAATAAACCTTGAAAACACTTTCTAGGTATTCATACGAAGAATCTGTAAAATAAAAATGAATTCAATATTTGGAAAGACCTAGTAGATATGATGAAAATCGTGAAAATCTATGCATTTTATATTTATTATATTTACAAATAATTTTTTTTGCCCCCCTTTCTAAACGCCAATGAATATTCAAATTTTTTTTTATCACAATTACTTTTTTAGTTGATTTACATATACAAACCGAGTTTCAACTTTCTAGCATGAACCGTTTAATAGTTAGGAAAAACACCCCCTACCCCCGTAGCATACTACCCCTAAGAAAAATTGTATTTTTCCAACATTCCGCTACTATAGCTCTATCTAAATACCAAGTTTAAGGCTTATATCATTACAGGTTCTCAAGATATAAGCATCGGAACTTTTTCCTTTTCACCCTCCCCCTCAACACCCTCAACCCCAAAACTTTTTTCCCTACTAGAGTTTAATTAGCGCTACTTCTGGTAAAAATTCTAAGCATCTATCTTAAACTGTTCTTGAGATATGAAATGTGTTTGATTTGAAAAATTCTCATTCCCTCCACTTCTATGCTCCACCTCCCACTTAAAAAATTTAACTTTAACTTTATTTGTCAACCTTTATACCCAAACAAAATTTTATTTTTCTAGAGCAATTGGTTCATGAGATATCGTAATCTTAAGTTTTTCACCCCCCACTCCCATACACAACTTCCCCCACCCAAAATTTTTCTTGATTCTGTTCTCCTAGTATAACTACAAATATTTTTCAAGTTTGAATAGTGTGCCATTAACGGTTTAGGAGATATGGATTTTAGAATGTGTCTATCTCGCCTTTTTTGGGTTTCGGACGCATTACATTTCCCCCCACTCCCACACCCCTTGATCAATATTGACAATTTTTCTGCAAATGGGTCTACTATCAAAGCTCTATAGAAATTCCAAGTTTCAGCTTCCTAACATTAGGGGTTACTGAGATCTGGAAACCAAAATTTTCGGTCTAAAACACTTCCCCCTCCTTCCCCCTCACACCCCCACCCCTAAAAATTTGATCACTTCAAGGCGCCTACCACGTCTATTCGTTAAAAAAATTTCAATTTAATATCTCAAAGCGTTTGGCAGCTACGAGCCTCCAAACGATCTTGCGTACGGCGTACGGCGGACAGAAGGACTGAAAATTTGTATTGCTTTTTTCGCGTCTACTAGTTATGAAACGTGAAAATAAAAATTTTGAAGGTAGCAAATTTTTTTTTTTAAAAAATCAATCACAATACTTAATTATTAAAATAATAAAGTAAAAGACCACATTTCATTTAAAAGTATCATAGATAGTATAATTAATTGGTATATCTAGAAGATAAATCAATAAGAAAAGATATTTTAGACGCATTGTCCACGCCAAATTGCACGAACGAAAAACGATTTCAATCGACTTAAATCTTATCAAGAAAGAAAAAGTCAAAATGGGATAAACAAATTTCACACGCTCATGGGGGCTGAATGTGAAATTTGACACAATTTTTTACATTTTAGTGAAAAAAATCCCTAAAAGTGTTTTGCCATAAAGTGACTATATATCAACAACCAGGACGATAATGCTAAAACACGCGTAACCCATAAACACCAAAAACACTGAAAGAGCTAAAACCAAACAAAATTTTATTAGTTCAAATCAGATATTTTTAAATTACGACTGCGTAATAGAATCGACACTTTCGATAGAAATTCTCAAACCGAATGGCGACTTGAAACATTAACATTCCTGGAAAAAATGAAACTCAGAAATGTTCTTCGTAATCCCATTTTCATCCATTTGGAGCGAAAAAATAGAAGTGGTGTTTTTCTCCATAAATTTGTTAAAAACCTCCTTTTTTGCTCCATTGATAGCAATATTAAACTATTAGATACCTCAATATTTACCCTTTCATTGAGTTTTCCACGAACTTTCTATTAGGTAACTATCATATCACTACATTACATGGCGAGTTAGTTTTCATAAAATTGAGTTGAGTTGATATTCGTATGAAAACCACAACATAACTCAGCTCAAGTAATTAGCATGTAAAAAATGTATATCTAGAGTTAGATGTGATTTTTTAAATATTTCATTTTGGGGGGGGGGGGACCAACAAACCCCCCCCCCCCCCTGCGTTCGCGCCTGTCTTGGACTATGAGAAAACTGACCACGGTTTAGTAGCAGCAGGGACGTCATTTCAGTTTTTTCCAAGGGGGGCAAGATGTTATGAATGTATATATTTTATAGATATGTTTTATATAATATATGAGAAAACAAAATTCAGGGGAGGGGGGCAATGCCCTCCCTGCCCCCACAAATAACGTCCCTGCTCGGAATCAAGAATTTTTTTTTATTTGTTTCATCTGGGTTTGGTACACTCTTAATTTTCAAAAAGTTATACATCGACAACTGTATTGTTTTTTTTTACTTTATCAGTCTAAAATAGACAAAAGTAAATCCCCAAAAATTTTTTTTATATTATTTTTAATTTCTTCGTAATATAAACACAGAAATTTCTAATTTCTTTAAATTAAATTTTTTTTTTTTTATTTCTCGCGTATGGAGAAAACAATATATAACTTTATCTTGCCCGAGGCTCCGATCTATGTGTTTCTAACTTTTGGGTGGAGTTCAACTATTTAAACTCTCAGATTTCTTCTAGAGTATAAAAACCTTAAAGAAATACATTTTTGACTCCAAAGCGGTCAATTTCAGCCATTTGCAAATGTTACAGCATAAAACTAAGAAATTAAATTTAAAGACATCCTAAGGGCTCGTGGACACTAGTAAGTAAATGAACATGTATGTATGCTTGCGTGAAGACGATATTTTTTTGAGTCAGATTTGACTTCGACGTAGGCATGCAATTGTCGAAACGTTTAATAGTTCAATTTAATTGTTTATTTATTACATATATGGTACATACAATAGTAATACAAGTTTTTTGAAGTGAAAAACACAAAAACCACTTGCAAGATACTTGTTACAGCAGATTTTTAGAGCAATTTTGTTGCAATTTGCTAATGTAAACGTTGTGGAAAGAAATGTCGAAAGAGTTTGCTAGTGTACACGAGACTTTAGTAACTTTAAGATTTAAAATTATTAAGTTAGAAAGAAGAAAAAGAAAGAAATTCAAGAATAGATAAAATTATTTATTTTATTTTCGATTAGTTTCTGTGGACAAATTTTGTATGATATTTTTAATAAATTTTGATAACTTAAGAGACATTGAATATTAAAATCTCTATAGGTGATGTAGGGAATATTTAACTGAGACACACGAGAATGTTCGTTAGGACATGCGCGAGTAGAGTATGTGAAAATATTTCTTACCTTGAAGCACAGGATAACGAAGAGCACTTAGGTAATAATGTATGACAAAATTGTCAGCCAGTGCTTATAATGTATGTTATAAGCGAGAAAAATTGGATCACTTTTTTATTAAATTACAAACTGATGAAAACCAAATCTCAGATCTTCGATCAGAACATGCGTTAGGGCTAAGTACACCTTACACAAGCTTGTGATTTTCTTCACGATTGCTTTATGATTTTTCTTGTTTTGCTTTTCCGAGTTTTGCTGAACCTACAATAAACCAAACGAACAAGACCACCAATACAGCCGCGAAATAACAGCATATATTCTTTATGATTGCGCTTTTTTTTGTTTTGTTTTTCCGAGTTTTCCAGAACCTACGATCAACCGATCGAAGAACACCACCAACACAGCCGCGAAATAACATCGATTTTTTCGTCTCTAGTCCATTTATATTAGAGATGGGAAATTCGGATCTTTTCAATGAACCGGTTCACCGGATCTCGCTCTTTTTATTGAACCGGCTCTTTGAGCCGGTGCAAAAGATCCAGGTGGATCTTTTGCACTGCCGTACAAGGGAACTGCAGATTAATATTGAAAAACCGAAAACTAATCTTTAAAAAAAAATTTGAGTACATTATGTGCTTGAAAATTCTCAATGCCAAATATAGCGGGAAATAATAAGAAAGTAGTTTTAAAAAAATATTGGCTCTAGTCCTGGTTTTGACGGCATAACTATTGAATGTCTAAGAATATTAAAAGATTTTATTTCAAAGCCTCTTACACACTTAATTGTTTTTAACCTTTCGAAGAGTGTATTCTCTAACCTCAACAATTATTAACTTATTTCCTTAATATATTATGTAGGTATAACGTTGGAAAAATAATTGAAAAGGTTGCAAAAAAGAAATTAATGAGTTTCTATTAAACACATAAAATATTAAACGAAAATGAAAATATGTATTTCTATCGCAAGAACGAAGATATCTTCCTTTCTCCTATACCTAAATATTTAATTTTATATCTAGAATAAAAATAACATATATACAAAAATGTTTAAAGTGAACAAATCAAAGCTGATATAAACACTTTACTCATTGATACACAGAAAATAATTCTCTTGATACATATACATACGTATCCCTACGTCCTACGTGTACAGGACAAAGAAATATTATTTCTTAGTATATAAGTATGTATAAAAAGAGGAAACGGTCTTAATTATTTCGAAACAAATTTATTTTTTTTATAATATTGGAACAAGTAGTATCAATAATAATAATAAACAAAAATTACCAATAATTAGTAAAATAAGAATACTACGCTAATACGTATAATATATTCGTATACATTAGATTATCTTATTGCAACTAGCCTTAAGCTTGCGAATAATTTTGCATAGGTAACTATATGTATTATTATAATTATTTAGATGAGTGAACACTTTTTATTAGAATGACTCACATCTAAAATAATTTTATATATTTTATATTGTACAAGATTTCAAACCACTAACACAAGGATATATCCACAGAAAGACAAGGGCAAGTAGTACCATTGGAGCCGTTGGTGAAAAGGGGTCAACTCGTTTTTGAAAAACTTGAAAGGGCTTGACTTTTCCATTTTTATAATTTTTTATCATTTTTTTCCGTTTTTAATCATTTTTTACCATTTTTTATCATTTTTTACCATTTTTTATAATTTTTTATAATTTGTTATCATTTTTTATCATTTTTACCATTTTCTACAATTTTTTATCATTTTTTACAATTTTTTATAATTTTTTATAATATTTTAACCATTTTTTACCATTTTTTATCATTTTTTATAATATTTTATAATTTTTTATCATTTCTTACCGTTCTATCGTTTTTTTTATTTTTATAATATTTCATCATTTTTTATAATTTTCTACCATTTTTTATAATATTTTATAATTTTTTATCATGTTTTAACATATTTTATAATAATTTATCATTTTTTACCATTTTTTACTATTTTTCACAATTTTTTACCATATTTTACCATTTTTTATAATTTTTTATAATTATTTATCATTTTTTATTATTTTTTACCATATTTTATCATTTTTTATCATTTTTTACTATTTTTTATCACTTTTTCCTTTATCCCTCAATCCTCAATAATCAATCCTCAATCCTCAACTATAGTTCGCGAACTATGAGGAACTAAAGTTCCTCTATGCCTCAATTCTCCATCTACCATCCTTAATCCTCCATCCTCCATCCACCATCCTCCATCTACCATCCTTCATCATCCATCCTCTATCCCCGATCCTTCAACGCCCATCATCCATCCTCCATCCCCGATCCTTCATCGCCCATCATCCATCCTCCTTTCTCCATCCTCCATCGAAAAAAATTACCAATAATTAGTAAAATAAGAATACTACGTTAATACGTATATTATACTCGTATACATTAGATTATCTTATTGCAACTAGCCTTAAACTTGCGAATAATTTTGAGTATTTTGTATGTATTATTGTATTTATTTAGATGAGTGAACAATTTTTATTAGAATGAATCACATCTAAAATAATTTTATATATTTTATATTGTACAAGATTTCAAACCGCTAACACAAGGATATATCCACAGAAAGTCAAGGGCAAGTAGTAAAATTGGAGCCGTTGGTAAAATAAAAGGTCAGCTCGTTTTTGAAAAACTTGAATAGGCTTGACTTTTCCATTTTTTATAATTTTTTTATTATTTTTTACCATTTTTTATCATTTTTTATCATTTTTTACTATTTTTTATAATTCTTTATCATTTTTTACCATTTTTCATCATTTATTATAATTCTTATAATGTTTTAACCATTTTTTACCATTTTTCATAATATTTTATAATTTTTTATCATTTTTTTTACCATTTTCTATATTTTTTTATCAGTTTTTTCCATTTTTATAATTTTTTATCATTTCTTTTAATTTTTTACCATTTTTTATAATATTTTATAATTTTTTATAATTTTTTAACATTTTCTATAATTTTTTACCATTTTTTACTATTTTGCATAATTTTTTACCATTTTTTATAATTTTTTATAATAATTTATCATTTCTTACCATATTTTATCATTTTTTATCATTTTTTATCATTTTTTATCATTTTTTATCATTTTTTATCATTTTTTATCATATTTTATTTTTTAACAATTTTTATAATTTTTTTTAATTTTTAACCTTTTTTTATAATTTTTATAATCATTTATCATTTTTAATCATTTTTCCATATTTTATAATTCTCTTATCATTTTAACCATTTTTTATAATTTTTTTCCATTTGCTATAATTTTTTATCGCTTTTAACCATCTTTATAATTTTTTACCATTTTTTAACGTTTTCTACCATTTTTTATAATTTTTTATAATTTTTTACCATTTTTTATCACTTTTTAACATTATTATCTTATTTTTTTGTCTATATTTTTTTATCATTTTTTTCCATTTTTTAAAACTTTTTATTATTTCTATCATTTTTTATAATTTTTTATCATTTTACTGTATTATTTATAATACAGTATTGTTATCGATTTTTAAAAAAAAAAAATTTGCTGCCCTCAAAATTTTTTTTTCCACGTTTCATGACTAGTAGACGCGAAAAAAGCAATAAAAATGTTCACTCCGTCTGTACGCCGTACCCCGTACGCCGTACGTCGAACGACCCAAAATCTTTGAAGGCTCGTAGCTTTCAAACCAGTGGAGCTATTAAATTAAAATTTTTTATAAGAATAGACTTGGTAGACCCCTTGAATTGACATTATTTTCAGGGTAGAAGGTGTAAGGGGGAAGGCGGGGTAAGCGTTTTAGACGAAAAATTTAGGTTTCTAGATCTCAGGAACCGCTTGTGTTAGGAGGCTGAAACTTAGAATTTCTATAGAGCTTTGACAAGGGACCCATTTGCAAAAAAAAAAACAGATATTGGTGAAGGGGTGTGGGAGTGGAGGGGGAAATAATGCGTCCGAAACGCAAAAATGCCGAGATCGACAAATTCTAAAATCCATATCTCCTAAACCGTTAATAGCAAGCAATTAAAACTTAAGAAATATCTGTAGTTATACTAGGAGAGTAGATTGAAACAAAATTTTTGGATGGGGGTAGTGGCGTAAGGGGGTGAGGGGGTGATAAACTTTAGATTACGATATCTCACAAGCCAATGGTACCAGAAAAACAAAATTTGGTTTGAGTATAAAGCTTGATAAATAAAGATTGCTCAAAGTAAAATATTTGAAGGGGGTGGAGGAGCACGGAAGTGGGAGGCATTAGAATTTTTTAAAAATAACACGATTCATATCTCAATAACAGTGTAAAATAAATGTTTCAAATTTTTACCAGAAGTAGGCCTAATAAAACCCTCGTAGGGAAAAAAAGTTTGGGGGTGTGGGTGTAGAGGGTGAGGGTGGGGAAGGGTGAGAAAGAAAAAGTTCCGATGCTCATATCTTAAGAATCTATAATGATAGGAAGCTGAAACTTGGTATTGAGATAAAGCTATAGTAGTGGCATGGTGGAAAAATACATTTTTTTTTAGGGGTAGTATGGTACGGTGGTGGGGGGTGTTTGCCCTAACTTCAGAACGGCTTATGCTAGGAAGTTGAAACTTGGTCCGTATATGTAAATCAACTAGAAAAGTAATTCTGATAAAAAAAAATTCAAATTTTCATTGGCGTTCAGAAGGGGGGGGGGGCAAAAAAAAATATCGGTTAATATAAAATGCATATATTTTCACGATTTTCGTCATATCTACTAGGTCTTTCGAAATATTGAATTCATTTTTATTCTACGGATTCTTCATGTGAATACCTAGAATGTGTTTTCAAGATTTTTTGACATTCGACCCCTAAGAGGGTGTAAACTGGTTGTATACTTTTTCATGAATTCCACCATGTTTCTCAAGTCTGATCAGAAATCGAATATCTTTTCACTTCCCCAGGTTTGTTTAATAATCACCTATATTTAAGTTTTGTTTTTTTCAACCACTAGACCGCATCCCGGAATATGACCCAATTATTTAATTCATATGTTACACCCTTTTCTAACCGCTTCCCGAACTTTTTGTTAGGTTTTCAGTCACATAGTAACATACACCGCATCCCCGAATTGAACGCGTTCTGAACTTCTGCCGGAAAAATAATACAGTTGCGCCCAGACTGTTGGCAGATTTTTTTATAATGTTTTATAATATTTTAGAATATATTATAATTTCTTATAATTTTTATAATTTTTTATCCTTTTTTACCATTTTTATAATTTTTATCAATTTGTTTCTCTGTTCATTTTGTTTCTGTTTCAGATCTGTGATCTGTTTCAGATCTGTGATCTGTTTCAGATCTGTTTCAGATCTGTGATCTGTTCAGATCTGTGATCTATTCAGATCTGTGATTTGTTCAGATCTGTACAGATCTGTGATCTGTTTCAGATCTTTGATCTGTTCAGGATGGACGATGGAGAATAGAGGATGGAGGATGGGCGATGGAGGATGAACGATGGATGATGGACGATGGAGGATAGAGGATGGATGATAGAGGATGTTCGATGGAGGATGCAGAAAGTAGGATGGAGAAAGGAGGTTGGATGATTGGCGATGAAGGATCGGGGATAGAGAATGTTCGATAGAGGGTGGAAGATGGAGGATGGTGGATGGTGGATGGACAATGGAAGATGGAGGATGGACAATGGAGGATGGAAGATGGGGGACGGATGATGGACGATGGATGATGGACGATGGATGATGAACGATGGAGGGTAGAGGATGAATGATGGAGGATGTTCGATGGAGGATGGAGAAATTAGTATGGATGATGGGCGATGAAGGATCGGGGATGGAGGATGGATGAAGAAGGATGGTGGATGGAGGATGGATGATGGACAATAGAGGATGTTCGATGGAGGATGAATGATGGACGATGGGTGATGGACGATGGAGGATAGAGGATGAATGATGGAGGATGTTCGATGGAGGATGGAGAAAGGAGAATGGATGATCTGCGATGAGGAATCGGGGATGGAGGATGGATGATGGGCGATGAAGGATCGGGGATGGAGGATGGATGATGAAGGATGGTAGATGGAGGATGGTGGATGGAGGATGGAGGATTAAGGATGGTAGATGGAGAATTGAGGGATAGAAGAACTATAGTTCCTCATAGTTCGCGAACTAAAGTTGAGGATTGAGGATTGATTATTGAGGATTGAGAGATAGAGGAAAAAGTGATAAAAAATGGTAAAAAATGATAAAAAATTATAAAAAATGGTAAAAAATGATAAAAAGTTATAGAAAATGGTAAAAAATGAAAAAAAAAAATGGTAAAAAATGATAAAAAATTATAAAATATATTAAAAAATGATAAGTAATTATAAAAAATTATAAAAAATGGTAAAAATGATAAAAAATTATAAAAAATGCTAAAAATGATAAAAATTGGTAAAAAATTATAAAAAATAGTAAGAAATAATACAAAATGGTAAAAAATGATAAAAAATGGTAAAAAATGATAAAAATTGGTAAAAAATTGGTAAAGAATTATGAAAAATGTTAAAAAATGATAAACAATGATTAAACAATTATAAAAAGTGGTAAAAAATTATAAAAAATTATGAAAAATGCTAAAAAATGATAAAAAATGGTAATAAATGATAAAAAATGATTAAAAAATTATAAAAAAATTTAAAAAATTATAAAAAATGGTTAGAAATTATAAAAAATGGTAAAAAATGATAAAAAATGGTAAGAAATGATAAACAATGATTAAAAAATGCTAAAAAATTATAAAAAATTAAAAAATAATGGTAAGAAATGAAAAAAATTAAAAAAGTGATAAAATACGAAAATGAATGATAAAAAATTATAAAAAACTTTAAAAAAATGATATAAAATGATAAAAAATGGTAAAAAATTATATCAAATTATAAACAAATGATAAAAAATGATGAAGAATGGTAAAAAATAATAAGGAAACGGTAAAAATTATAAAAATGATAAAAAATGAAACAAAATTATAAAAAATAGGAAAAAGTGGTAAATAAAAGAAATGGTAAAAAATGCTAAAAAAAAAATTATAAAAAGTTATAAAAATGATAGAAAATGGTACAAAATTATAAAAAGTGGTAAAAATGATAAGAAATAGTAAAAAATGATAAGAAATAGTAAAAAATGAAAAGAATTGTAAAAATGGTAAAAGTGATAACATATGATAAAAAATTGTAAAAAATGGTAAAATGATAGCAAATGATAATAAATGGTAAAAAATGGTAACAAAATGTTAAAAAATGATAAAAAAGATATAAAATGATAAAAAATTATAACAATTGGTTAAAAATGGTAGCAAATGTTAAAAAATGATAAAAAAGATATAAAATGATAAAAAATGATAACAAATGGTAAAAAATGATATCAAATTATAAAAAATGATAAAAATAGATAAATAATGATAAAAAATGGTAATGAATGATAAAAATTGATAAATAATGATAAAAAATGGTTAAAAATGATAAAAAATGAACAAATAAAAGATTAAAGATTATTAACTCCTATTTTCAGTTTATAGATAGATTTAAGAGAGGCCCGAAATTTTGAATTTTATGTTTTGTTGATTTGTAGCCATATTTTGCATATCTCGCTAAAAATTGTAAGAACCAATTTATGGAGAATTAAATTGTCTATCTTTTTTATCTGAACAACTTTTTTGCCAAATTATTTATTGCAAATAATAAGCGTAAAGTGTAAAATATTAGGAGATATTCCCAGTTTTTTAAACTTTTGGACCATTTTTATTAAGAATAGATGACATATTTACATGGCAAACATGTAGAGGTCTAAACTCCCTACAAGTTTCGTTTAAACCAGTTTTTTGTGCGACCAATGTATAACGGCCGGGAGCACGTTAAACACAGAGGCCGAGGAACTTGCAGGTATGACTACCTGCGGTCGGGATAATAGAAAGAATTTCTCGGTTGGTCTTGTAAACAGCTATTTCCACTAACGGAATTCATTGAAATTCAGTCGTTCTACAGCCTTGCTCCATAAATTTGGTTCTCACCATTTTTAGCGAGAAATGGAAAATACGGCAACAAATTGACAAAACAGAAAATTCAAAATTTCGGCCACATGCCATATCAAATTTTGGTCTGAAACTGTGATTCCATATTCTACTCCATCATTGGAACCTAACCACTTCAAAACATTTCGCCTTCCATTTAACTCCGAAATTTACTGAAATTTTGTCTCTGGTGACCGGGCTAACCGTCCAAATCCGTGAGCCGAAAAGATCCGTGGAGAAGATCCGGCTCAGTTGGATCTTTTGCTTGAGCCGGTTCATTGAGCCGGCTCAGATCTGAGTTACCCATCTCTAATTTGTATACATACTTGGTTGTCATTATAGTTTTATACAGGGTGATCCAAGTCGATAGGATTAATAGTTTTCTCAGATCTATACCATTAAAATTTTTTCGCTGGTACTATAATCAATTAAAATATTCCTGAGGTTTCAAATTCAGGGGGGGCAAATGCCCCCCTGCCCCCCTGAAATGACGTCCCTGAATAGCAGTATATGGTATTATGTCTACACTGAGAGAAAAAAGAAGTAGAATCAATCTAAAACAACCTTAAATTTTAACTTTTTTTCAATATGATTTTGACGTTACAGTTAATATCCGGAATTGAAGAGTGGCTGTATTAAAATGACATTTCGTGAGACTTAAAATAAGTTTCGCGTGATTCTTTTAACCCCGTTTGGATTAGGAAAACCAAGAATTAAATCAACTTGTTTCATTCTTAAGTTATCATACACGTCCTTATTTTAAACCATATCTATATTAAAAAATAGCTTTTTCGTACTTAAAATAAGTACCACACGATTCTTATATTATTTATCATCCTTATTTCAAAACTTCACGTGCTTCAAAATCACTTCGTCGTAGGTACTTACCTACATAAAATAATAACAACACGCACAGTTGTATATGTATACTCAATAACAAAAACTTTTATTAAAAAATATGAGTACATGGTTAACAAAAAAATATTCAAAATAAATCATAAAAATTTCGATAAATATACAAATATTTACACTGTTTATTCCTGGTATACAATATTCCATTATTAATGGGAAATTAAGTCAGAGGAAAAGTTGTGAATTCGGTAATATGTTTAATACAAAAAATATCAAGACACTGTCCTATTTGATAAGAAAATAAATGTTCATCGAAAGAAATAACTTCCATTAGCTTACAAACAAAAAAAAAAAATCATAATTTTGTGCAATTATAACATGCATTGTTAGCTAACATTTTGTATAGTCAATAACTATTGGACGATTTTCAATTTTAGAAAAGAAATCTTTTAATGTTAAGTCCTCTTCACTGCATTTTTTATAAGAAATGTCGTATTTATAAATCCGTATTTGTACTTTTCCAATGTTTTTGAAAATTGCAATCCACATTTCATGGCTACTGAAAAAGGTGGATTTATCCTGGATGTAGTATTTTTGAGATATGCTTTAGAGATTTATGTGCTGCTTCAAATCTCACAGACAATAAATGTTTCAATGTTGTCCCACGTTTCTAATAGCCACTTTATTTGTCAATTGCGCTGTATTGCGCTTTTAAATATATCCGAACATTAAAATAATTTGCAAATCACAGTTGTATATATTGTTGGAAAATCGTCAAGTATTTATAAAAATTAAAATAAAATTATAAATCTTTAATAATAATATATCAATAATTTAAAATAAATTTTACTCGTTACTAAGCAAGAAAACATCATTATGTTTGTGCATACGCCACATGTCCATAATATCAATGGATTTAGTTTTCATTTGAAAAACCTTATATCGCCGAAAATTTTTTCATACATCAAGATTAGATGTGAGTGAAAAAGAAGGATTGAAGTGGGATAGACTTTTGAATAGAAGAACTTTTCTGAGAATCATAGCATGTTTTAAATGTCTGTCTAATGGAAAGAAACTTACCATTAAACTTAAGACATTTGAAATCTTTCCTATGCAACTCAATATGATATTTTTGAATGTGGGTTAAATATTTTTTAATGTCAGTTAAAGGAATTTTATTTTGTTCATTTTTTCACTACTCCAAAAAAGCGAGAAATCATCGTACCTTACCTTATGCGCGATGTTAGAACGGAAATTTAATTAAATATTTAAATGGAAAATAAAGGATACATAACTATACACTTCTTTAATAATTTACTCAACTGAGTGGCAAACCAAAATCGAAAATTTTACCTAGTTTGCTTTGATTTTTCTTCGAGAGCGTAAGAAATTATTCGCGAGCATCGGAAGTTTAAATCTGAACGATTTCGCACGATGTAAAACGATTCAACCGTCTCACGGTCCAAGGGAAATGAGTGTGTACGGAGCTATTTATGTATGTGAGATGAATATTGTTGAGAAAAGGAATGTAGAAAAATAGCAAATTTGATCGAAATTTCGTAAGAAAATTCATTCACCGGACGTCTCGGGTTTTTTTAATTTTCTGTAGACGATGGATTTTTGGAGTTTCACCTTACATAGTACTATGTAATTTCATGAGACATGTCTCCATTCATGTTTTCATAGGTAATTGTGAACCAAAAGAAAATTAATTTAGAGTTATTGAGTCATATATTGTCAAGAATTGACAAAAATTACGGAATTTGTGGCCTGTGCCTGGCCTGTGTTTTGAAAAATTTTGTAGGTACATGAAGAATTAATTAAAAAAATTAAATTCAAATTCAATTTTTTGTTTCTACCTCACTTTTTTCTGTTAATTATAGTATGTTAAAAATTTCGCACAAGTAGTGTCTGAGTCCTCTTTGAATATTCATATCTCTTGTAATTTTTATCCTAGAATAATAAAATAGGGCTTATTTTAAAAGGTGAAGTTATCGTAATACCCATAAAAAAATACGAATAAAAATTATCCTTGAATTTTATTTCAAGGATAAAGATTTTGTCTATTACCCTAGAATAAATAATAGAGTAAAATCAACTTGGGACTGGGCTAGATACATATATGGACAACTCTTGAAATCATATACGTATTTATTTATCCATATCGAGTTTAGAACAGTTTTCTCCATAGGCAAAAAAAAAATTTGTTAGAATATCAGCAAATTTCACATAGTTTTTTCCACTGTGTCGTCAAGTAGGCAAAAAATTGGGAATAGTGAAGTCAGAAATTTCATAATTTTTAGCGGTTTTTGGTGACCCAAGCTGAGATACATACATATGTTTGTACATAGGTACTTACAAAATACATATATAATAAAATTATCAAGAATTGTTTTGAAAAAATTTATCAATACATTATTTCGTTCTAATGACATAGACTTTCTTTCTTCGATTTTTCTATTCTTGTTCCTATGTAAATTAAATTATGATGTGGCAATTATAATAATAATCAATGGCGCAACAGTCCAAATCGGACCTACGCCTTGTAGTAGTAATAAAGTTACTTCATTACGAGGCCAACGGAACACTAGGGGATGAAGTGGTCAGCTACACGCTCGTCCGTGATTATTACCCCGATTTCTTAACTCAGGTACTCATTTACAGCTGAGTGGTAACTGAGTGCCGGTAGTCCGGGACCCAATCCCATACTCGAAAATCACTTGCCGACAAGCAGATTCGAACCTGTTACCAGGTTCACCGAAGGCAAGTGCTCTAGCCACTAAGCCAACCAGACTACATATAGCAATTATACCTTCTTACAATTTAAAATTATGAACATTTACCTTCCCAAAAAATTGTTATCATATTTTTCTTTTCGATTTATTTGTTGTCCTTTTTGTCATTGCGGAAGATAAATCTATCAAATACCTCAAAAAGCACACAAAACACGATATGACAGGGCTCGATCGCAATTCAAAAAATCTATTAACAGTCTGGGCGCAACTTTATTATTTTTCAGGCAGAAGTTCAGAACGCGCTCTATTCTGAGAAAAGAAAAAAAACTCGTAAATAGGTGATTATTAAACAAGCCCGTGGAAGTTAAAAGATATTTGATATCTGATGAGACCTGAGAGATATGAAAGAATTCATGGAAAAGTATATAATAACTTTACACCCCCTTAGGGGTTGAATTTCAAAAAATCTTTAAAACACTTTCTAGGTAGTCATATATAGAGTTCGTAGAATAAAAATGAATTCGATATTTTGGAAGACCTAGTAGATATGAAGAAAATCCTGGAAAAAATGCTTTCTATTTTCTCTGATCATAATTTTTGCCCTCCTTCTGAACGCCAATAGATTTTCGAATTTTTTTTTCATCAAAGCTGCTTTTCTAGTTGATTTACATATACACACAAAGTTTCCACTTTCTAGCATAAGCCGTTCAATAGTTAGGAAAAACACCCTCCACCCTCTTACCTTACTACCCTTAAAAAAAAATTATATTTTTCCAACATGCCGCTACTATAGCTCTATCTAAATACCAAGTTTAAGGTTTATATCATTACAGGTTCTTAAGATATAAGCATCGGAACTTTTTCCTTCATACCCTCCCCCACCCTCACCCCCTACACACACATCTCGAATTTTTCTTATCAGAGTTCAATTAGCGCTACTCCTGGTAAAAATTCATAGGCATCTATCTTACACTGTTCTGCAGCTATGAAATGTGTGTTTTTTTTTTTAAAAAAAATCTTATGCCCTCCACTTCTATGCTCCACCGCCCATATACCTAAAATATGTTACTTGATATAAATTCATTTGTCTACCTTTACACCCAAACCGAATATCGTTTTTCTAGAGCAATTGGTTCATGAGATATCGTAATCTAAAGTTTTTCATTACCCACCCCCGTACGCCACTCCACCCACTCAAAAATTTGTTTTCAATCATTTCTTCTAGTATAACTGCAAATATTTCTTGAGTTTGAATAGTGTGCCATTAACGGTTTTGGAGATATGGATTTTAGAATGTGTCTAACTCGGCTTTTTTGCGTTTCGAACGAATTATTTCCACCCCCCCACTCCACACCCCATGATCAATATTGACACTTTTTATGCAAATGGGTCTACTATCAGAGCTTTTTTCGTGTCTACTAGTTATGAGTTGGTCTAAGGATTGAAAAAGGAAAAAACTTGAAAATAGGTGACTGTTAAACAAGCCCGTCTAAGTGAAAAGATATTCGATATCTGATCAGACCTGAGAGATATGGTAGAATTTATGAAAAAGAATAGAATCAGTTTACACCCCCTTAGAGGTCGAATTTCAAAAAATCTCGAAAAAACTTTCTAGGTATTGGAAAATCCGTAGAATCGAGATGAATTCAATATTTTGTAGTTGACCTAGTAGATATCACGAAAATCGTGAAAATATATGCATTCAATTTTCACTGATCATTTTTCGGAAGGGGTCAACTTCCGAACGCCAATGGATAGTCGAATCAGAATTCTCTAGTTAATTTGCATATACACAACGAGTTTCAACTTTCTATCATAAGCCATTCTATACTCAGGAAAAACAATCCCGTATAATACCTACTCCTGTACAAAATTATATTTTTCCAACATGCCACTACTATAGCTCTATCCAAATACCAAGTCTCAGCTTTATGTCGTTGTAATAGACGTGAATTTTTAGAAAAATTCTTATCCCCTCCAGTTTCAAGCTTCACCGCCCCCTTAAAAAAATTTTCCTTTCAGCAGACTCCATTTATCAACCTTTATTAGAAACCAAATTTTATTTTTCTATTGCAATTGGTTCGTGAGATATCGTAACGAAAAAGTTTTCACCCCCACCCCCGTACGTTACTGCCCCACACAAAAATTTCATTCCGATCTATTCTTCTAGTGTACCTACACATACTTAGTAACTTTCAATTTTGTGGCATTAACTGTTTAGGAGATATGGATTTTAGAATGCATCGATCTCGGCTTTTTTGCGTTTCGGAAGCATTATTTTTCTCTCCACTCTCTTCATAAAAAAATGCAATTTAATAGCTTAAAGGGTTTGGGAGCTAGGAGCCCTTAAACCTTTTTGCGTACACTGGCAGACGTATGGCGTACGTAATGTTTCGTATCTACTAGTCATGAAACGTGTTTAAAAAATTTTTAGGGTTTTTTTTTAAATCGATATCACTACTGTGTGTTTATGCAAATCAACTAGAGAAGAAATTCTGATGAGAAAAAAAATTCGAATATCCATTGGTATTCGGAAGGGGCGGCATTAAAAATGGTCAGAAAAATGGAACGAATATATTTTCACGATTTCCTTCTTATCTACTAGGTAATCCCAAATATTGAATTCGTTCTTATTCTACGGATTCTTCATATAAATACCTAGAAAATGTTTCCAAGATTTTTAAAAAATTCAACCCCTAAGATGGTGTAAAGTGATCAGATATCTGATCAGATATCTTTTCACTTCCACACTTAATAATCACCTATTTTCAAATTTTATCCTTTTTCAACCCCTAGACCGCATCCCGGAATATGACCCAATTATGTAATCCATTTTTTATTTGTGGCAGCGTCGTAAGTATTCTTGCGGGACCTTATTCTAACCACTTGCCAAACTTTTTGTGCGGTTTTCAGAAACATAGTCACCTACACCGTATCTCAGAATTGAACGCATTCCGAACTTCTACCGAAAAATAACAAAGTTGCGCCCAGACTGTTGGCAGATTTTTCGTATCAATTAGTCATGAAACATGTAAAAAAAATTTTCAGGGTAGCAAGTTTTTAAAAAAAAAAATTAAAACAATATATGTTTTATTAAAATAATAAAATGAAAATCACACGCACACACACATTGCCATACTTGCCTTCGAATCGTGTCTAGTCCTCGTGTGCTGTAGGATTTGAAATAGAGTGGGGAACGCCGTAATCTCTTTTCTCTCAGCGAATGTAACATGAAAACAAACATGCCAAAAAAAAATTCGACACAACCACACGTCCGCACAGCTCGACCTCTGCGAGTGATCTGAACGGAAAATTTTACTGAAAAATGTAGTTTGATAAATCGTTGCAAAAATATTGTTATACTAACTTTTTTAATTTAAGTTGCTTTAGAACGCTTTGATAAAGTAACACAAGGAAAAACTAAATAAGATATAAATTTTTTTAAAAAAAACAGTGTTTTCAAATGGCATTATGTCCTAACTTATGTTAATGTTTGACCAAGTGGTCAAGTGCAGTAATATGCAATGCGAAGTAAGCGAATACAAATAAATCTCACAGTATTCATTCGGTTAAATTCACTAATTTGCATTGCTTACTACTGCAATTTGACAGCGTGGTCATACAGTACAGTGTAATACTAGCTTAAGACTAATCATTCGTTATACGAACACCTTATCTGTAAACACAAAAAGGACGGACTTGTACGAAAATTATGTTTGCCTTTCAAAAGAAGTCTTATGTTCTGAGTCATTTGGCCCTGGTCCCTGTCAGATTTCAGGCCACGGCGCGCCTATGGTGGCGACTTATATTCCGATTATAAATGATTATATATAGTAACGAATTACATCAATTCTATACAGGTACTTACTATGCATCGATCATAAATTTGCACTAAGCCAGAGGTCTGCAGTAGGTCATGCAATTTTCGATTATCCTCGGCACTTTTACTATCACAACTCACTCCTTCTTTGGCTGGGGGAAGGTTTCCTTCAATATTTTCTTGAATTTTTAGATTTTGTAATTTTCTGGGACAAAATATTATAGTTGTTAGAACCCATGCATATTAATAATCAAATGCTTTCTAAATTAAACTCACTTTCGCAGACACTATGCTACGCGGTTGAAGAAAAACATAAAACTAAAGCAACAGTGTCGTGACCAATTATTTTAAAGAATAATGCGAATTTCATTAAAGTACTTCGAAAACTGTTCAAAACTGTAATTTGAAATGTCATTTTGACACTGTTCGTACTTAAAGTAATTCCAATGCTGCTAAAATATAATAATACTAGAGATCAATTTGAGAACGAACAGATTAGATATAAGAATTTGTGAATATTTTTTACAAAGAATTCGAATTGCATTGCGATCACGAACAAACCTGTTCAAAGCTATGACAGGAAATATTATTTTAACACTGTTCGTACTTAAATCAAGAAATTATCGTTCTTGTTTACCCCAATGTTGTGAAAATAACCATCCTCGCGGTGAATTTAAGTATGATCAGAGTAAATAGAAGAGTATGTTAGGTTATTCCGTCAATTTTTAACTCAATCTTAAAAATATTTAATTTGAGAATGCAATTTTTCTCTCAGTATATGTACATATTACTCTCAATTCTACATAATGTTAATAATTCGCATTGCTGAAATATTTCCCATCTACCAGCGATACGATTTAAGGTTTTCATTTTGTTTTCGTATCACACAATGCACCTTCAGAACTTTCTAACTTTATTTGAGAGTTGGAAAAAAAGTTATGGGAAAAGTCACATCCAGTTAATTTCAAGTCTCAACACCTCAACCACAGTTGCTTCATTGTCGCTATTCCCTGTATCTGTACTTCGGTATACTGATGAAAAGTACGTATAAGAAAACTAGGAAAAGTCGAAGCAAACAGCGGGAATGACGTTACAGGTTCATTTATTGTTCCTCGGTTGTTCCTGCTTCCTATGAGCAACATTGCTTTATCAACCTTGCCGCTACATATTCGCTAAATTTAGTATTCACCTCACGGAAATATCCATGATCCCTCCTTGCATACAAAAAAATGTTTTTTCTCCACGTCCAAGTTCTATCGGTATGATATGGAAAAGAAGGAAAGGTTGTCTAGCACCCGCAACAATTACACATAGCAGGAATGACAACACTATAAGTAGAGGACCTACCGGTCTCAGTAACATCAGCATCGAAATTGTGGTCACCGGACTTTGGATGACTGCAAGGCTACGGTACGTGGACAAAGCGTATTGCAGATGCTGCTGCAGGATAAATCAAATTAAGGACCGTAATGGTCAAGAGTCACATTTCTATGAGAGAGTTGAATGCATCCTCCTAGCCATAGTTGTCACTTTTGTGCTTAGTGTCGATTTTTATTAAGGGTATACTTCGAGCCGTTAGTAGAAATAACATGATATCCCTGAATATTAGATTTACTATAGAGATCAGTAAGAAGTAAAGTAAACATGATTGCCGTAATTTTATTTCAGGACTTGATAAGATTAGTACTTATTCTGCCGATATTTGAGCAAAAACAACCCGGTGACGCTTTCAACAAATTCGACTTACTAAATGTACCACATCGTGATACGACTGGATAATTTTTAGTCCTAAATGTCCATAGGATTTGTGATTTTCTGGGAGTAAAAGGTCTTGCGTAATATATTACAGTTAAATAATTTTACGACAGCAAAGTAGTATTTTGTATCCTTCTAGCAGAATATAATGGTAAGTACTCTTGTAAATATGCTCGTAAACTTCGCAGTAGAAAACTCAGAAATGAAAAGAAAAGTCTAGTTCTTCAAATTTCTTTAAGAAACGTTTAAGTCTCGACTTTTTCTAATTTGTTGCACTACGTTTTTGTAAATGAAGTACTGTTCATCCTACAGGAATTTAGTTTTCCAGTAGCTACTCTCTTAATGTTTAGCTATCGTTTAATATCGCGAGCATTGCGAATCGGCAACGAGGTTGAGGAGCGTTTTAACCCAGGAAACGACTATCAGAATGTGCATCGATAGATCAAAAAAACTCGGTGTATGACGATGTCCATACTCCATGGATGTTATTATGATCGCGCAACTAGTTGGAAGGGTCGGCGAAGAAATGGTACTATCGGTTGGTGCTTGATGGTGCGTTTACACTCAAGCTTGAGGCTCACCACAAGGCGAGCCGGGAAAAGGAAAAAACTTAAAAATAGGTGATTATAAAAAAATACCGTGGCAGTGGAAAGTTATTCGATATCTGATCAGACCTGGGAGATATGGCAGAATTCATTAAAAAGTATTCAATCACTTTACATCCCCTTAGGGGTAGAATTTAAAAAAAAAACTTGAAAAAGACTTTATATGAAGACTCCGTAGAATAAAAGCGAATTCAATATTTAAGAAGACTGATAGATATGATGGAAATCGTGAAAATATATACATGCCATTTTCGCACTGATAATTCGTTTATACCCCTTCCGAACTAATGGGTATTTGATTTTTTTTACATCACGATTACTTCTTTAGTTCATTTGCATGTATACACCGAGTTTCAACTTTCTAGCGTAAGCCGTTCTATATTTAGAAAAAACATCCTGCACCTCCGTACCATACTACCAATATACAAAAATATATTTTTCCAACATGGCACTACTATAGCTCTGTCTAGGTTCTTGAGATATAAAAGCAAGACCTTTTCCTTTTCACCCTGCCCCATCCTCAAAACCCACACCATCAAAATTTTTGTTTCTGCTAATGGTCTATTAGCCCATACAAAAATACTTCCATAATATAATTCGTGATAGTAAATGTTTATCACTAAATATAATATAGTGAACGAACTGCCCAGAAAAGCAGATAGGTGGACAGGTACCAAGTATTCGAAGAAGGTTAGCGGGGCTACACTTCCTCCTTCAGCAACATTGGAAACTGACCGGACAATCGTCCTAAGCGATTCTCAGACCATATAAGGCTAGTGAGGTTACACTCCCTCTTAGAAAGTCTATATGAGATGAACTAGGTCTAGTCCAAGCCGAAACTTAAGACAGCAAAGGTCAAAATAACAGCAGCGACGCAGAAGACGCAAGCAACTAAAGCCAAAACGGCAGCAGTGACGCACAAGACGCAAGCAGTGAAGCTAAGGCAACGGCAGCAGCGTACAAGCAGCGAGGCAATGCGAAAGCAGCGATGCAAGCAGAAAAGGTCGAGACGACAGCAATACACGCATAAGACGCAAGCAACGAGGCAAGGCGACAGCAAGGACGCTTGCGTGAGAACTTTTCGAGTGATGATTTTTGGTAGATATACTGAAGTATGCACATTACGTTCTACGTCAAGACCTTGAGTTGTAACTAACTATCCTTTCTCATCGCCACTATTATAGATTCAAAATGCAACCAACATTTATCTCAAATAACGGCGGTCATATTCGTTTGAGTGAGAGAATGTCGCATATCATTATTACGCCCGCATCATAAATCCATTTAAAAAATGAACAATTAGCAAAATCAACAAAAATTCTTAATAAAGTGAAAGAAAATCAAGAAAAAAGTGTAAGTGTATTCGGTTCCGAAACCAATTAAATGAAACTTGAGCTGGACTATTGCCAACAAGATTTCACTAAAACCGCAGAAACTTTCAGACCAATAGAACTGTAAACAAAGGGATAATAGGAGATTAAAGACACAGTGCAATTTAAGGAACCACATCCAGGAGTAATCCCGGGATTGCACTCTAAGATACAATAAAATAGCAACGTCGGAGAACGAAACAGAAAATACCATTGGCATGAAATTCACTTAGTACCATAACATCAGAATGTATAAGTGTAATGCTGGTACATAAAAGTATTGTGCTACATAATCGATTTATTTCAGGCAGTTGTCGCAATCGTAAAAGTGTAAGGAAGCAGCTTTCTACGAGCATTGAGCATTGCATTATGCACGGCTTCTTATTGCTTCGACAGAGCCATAACGTTGTTATATCGTCTTATTGTCCAGATAAGTTGTTGTTTTCCGCGATGTTGCTGCATGTTGTTGCCAGCGCAAGAAAAATAAAAGCTTTCAAGACATCCTCAACTACAAACTAGCCAGACGAATTAGTGCAGTCCTTTTCATTGTGTCGCACTCTAAACTATACGAGAACGGAGAACGGCTATTATGTCCTTTTCTGTGAAGATCCTGTCAGTAGCTTCAGTATTACTTTAACTTTAACCATTTCAGCTGCAAAACACAAACAAGAAGACTAGATACAAGATACTTCTCGACGATTGAGGACAATTTATTATTTACGAAATGATTCTAAATTTAAGGTTACGATCGAGTTGTAGTCTCTGTAAATCGACGAATTATATCCAAGTAAAATGCTAAACTAAAATAGTAATGTCTGACCTTTAATGCCCTAAATGAATTCCAAATTCACAAGAGAGCACTCGAGCTGGAGGATAAATGAATTATCCAGGAAGAAAGTGTAGTAGACGTCGATGTCATGATATTGAATGACTTCAGTTGGAACCATTGCATTTGTATTGATCACATTCTGTGCCTTTCTTGAAAACTAAAATGAATCAGTTACGATTCTTTTCAGTGAATTCATCCGTAACTGAATCATTTAGCTGAATCGTACATGAACCATCTTAAGGATACTGAACTGGACTTAGGTGATTAGCCTTTAATACACTGGTTGTGTACAATCCAGTCAATTCGTATAAGCTTCGCCTATTCTTCACTTAAAATTCAATTGTTCTTTTCCTACAATGAGCATTTATGGGTATAGTTTTATTAGTTTTCGTGTATAAAATTTAGCGTTGTGCTTAAATAAAATTATTTAAAATCTGATAGTTTGCAACTTAATTTAGGTATAATACAATAAAAACTGTTGGATAATTTAGTAAAATCGTAACATGAGGTTAGGCCGGAGTGCAATCGTTTGATAATCTAGATTAATTGAAATGTAGTCAAAAATACATACATAGTTTGCCTTTTTTAAGGACTATAGTTTGCTAACCGAAGGGAAAGAACGATATCTATCTGTTGTCGTATCTGGAATTTAAAGCAAATAAACCGCTTTCATCCGGTTTAAATTTTTCGTGGATATAAAAATGGAGTATGCCGGACAGCCTCGATTGATTTGGAGTTGTCTCCTATTATCCTATTATCTCCGCCTTTAGCACGTGCGCATGTGAACACATTGTGAAAAAAAATTTTCCAGTACCATTTTTAGGACAAATTTCCATTACTTTGTAGATTCTTATATGTATTATATGATATATTATTATTGTGTTGTTTTACTATCTGTACTATATCTTTTATCACTTTATCAATTTCCATATGCATTTCTGGATAATTGTAATCGTATGTAGGTATAATCGTATAATGGAACTTAATAATGTGTAATAATTTTACAATAGAAAGTAATTTCAAAAACTGTTGGTTTTTAACTAAAGAAAAAACAATTGTTAGATTTAAAAAAAACCCCTTGTTGTAGTAAACGATATTATTCATATTTGCGGATATGAGCTTGAAAAAAGAAAGGAAGATTTTTTTGACACTCCAATATCTTCCAGTCAATTAGATATATACAGATGTCCTACAATTGAAAGTGGGAAAAAATATATGAAGTAACAGAGGTAGACAAAAAACTATTTGGAATGAAAGAAAATGATATTCATCTAATATTTCTCCCTTTAATTCTTTGTTAATAATAATATTTTTTATGTTTTGATAATTTTTATATGATACATTGAAGATGTTTTTACTTGTAGAGACTGTTGAAAACGGATTCAAAACAGTTTCAACCCTTCGAATTGGTATTTGGACCAAAAATTATATTGGCCGGACGAAAAGGGTGTAAGACTCTTAAAATTTATAAAAGGGAGAATAGAGCCACAAAAGGATTGGATAATATTTAAAAATGCAAATATCCTCAAAAAGAATATAGGTAATATAGGATTGCCCAAATAAAGAAACTTTTTTAACGCTCACTACTTTATTCCACTTAGCGGATTATGCAGAAGCTCGCAAAAAAGAAGAACTGTATAGTAAATACAGACAAATACCGACAGCGAAATTGAGAGCCATCGAATCAAAAATAAACAAATTGATTCTGTGAATTAAGATGCAGATAGTACCGGAAATGTAGATACTCGTAGTTCTGACATCACAATATCTAACGTGGAAGGTATATCTCCAACTTCAACTCTTCTGACTTCTACGTCTTCAATTGAGGATAACATCCCTGTAGTGTATAGGACAAAATCACAATACATATTTGATTTCAGAGAGCAGTTTTAAAAGAAAAAATTTAGAAATAATATCAGAAATCGATGAACCTGCAACAAAATGTAAAAAAATGGATGCAATTCCAAAAAAGGAAACTTTACAAAGAAAATGTGTATTCTAGCTGAAAACGTTGAAAAAATTAAAATTGAAATTGATTGCATAAAAAAAATGTTTACGTAAAAAGGGGGGAAACAAAATTTTCAGAGATTTAAAAGTCAGTAAAAAGGGTAATTAAAATATAAAATTAACTTTAAAACACATTTTTATTTTTATATCTATTTTTTTTTTAAATTTTGTTTTGTATTTTGTAAGAAAGGAATATCATTTTGATTTTGTGCTTTAGATAAAACTTTAAAAAAAAAATTTTTTTATATGTATGTTTTATAATTTTTCATTTTTACTAGCTACCTGTAGTTGAAAAAGTCAAGAAGATGAATTTCCATTAAATGGCCTTGTTAAATGCACAGTAAAAAATTTCAGAAAAAGTACTATTTTTTGTATAGTAATTTTTACTGTTGGGTCAATGTAATTTTACAATTAGAACGTTAATGTAACGAACTAATATGCTTATTTGCTATAAAATGTGGAAACTGTGTAATTTCTGTAAAAATTATATAAAAGTACGTACGTTGTGCAGAATTCAATAGCGTTGTGTACACAGTAAGCGAATTTATGTAAAAGTACTATTTCTTATATAGTAGTATTACGTCATTCTTGGCTATTCTTGATGATTTAAGCATGTTTCAGAAATGCTCAGGTGGCCGAGTGGTAGCGTATCAGACTTATGTGCGACGGGTCCATGGTTCGAATCCGAGTGTGTGCATTCTAATTTTTCAAACAAAAAAAAAATTATTTAAAGGAAAATAAATTCGTAGCAAGCTAGCAGGAAAAAAAAACAATTTTTTTAATTTTTTTTTTTACACACTAGTGTGTAAAGTATACAGAATCAGCATGTAATTAAAGTTTACACACTATTGTGTAGCGTACACAATGCAGTGTAATCTTACTATAATTAAAGTTGGCGTCCCATTGCCTACTTTTAAAGTAGTAAACATTTTTTACTGTGTGTGTACAGTAAATGCTGCACTCATTCGGCATACTCATTCAATAGTTTTGCGTTTTACTTCTTACTGGCACATGGCGTTTACTCGTTCTGTGCACATTACTGATCAAAGAGTCAAACACAAATAAGGCGAATGTGCACACACACTTCTTGTCGAATATTAACGGTAAGCGTCGCACCATTTCGCCGCACTCAACCCTTCCTTTCGCGTCTAACACATTACAAGTGGACACATCGTGGACTTTTTATGTGCACAAAACTCTAAATGGTTGTTCGAGTATATAACCATGAATGTTTGTTTGTCTGTCCCGTATACGCTCCTAAAATACTCATCCGATTGCGATGTAACATTTGGTGATTTGTTGAGGGCACGCCTGCGAAGTTTTTTGCGTAAACAAAACTATTTTACAATTACGAAAGTTATTTCAACATTTGACTTCGGCTTCGGTGTATTAAGCCTCGAACACAATACAATGCTGCCGTTTCTTTCAGCTGTGAAAGTAGAGTTTATGGGCTCGTCTTGTAAATGTGTGTTATACAACGGTCGTAACGGAACGAACGAGTTTACTAAATTTCAACTTTTACGGACCACATAACCTCACTTGTTGGTAAGTGGTATTTGAAAAGCGTAGTCTGTTAGTTAATTTGTGAATTATGAACAGTTTATCGAAGCCGTTAGAGCTCATGAAAAACTCTATAACAAAATGAGTCGCGGCTAATGCTAATGCCGAAGAGAGAGTTTGGAAGGAATGGAACGGAACGGAATAGTGTGGCCATCACAGATATTTGACCTAACGGAATGAATTGGACCGGGACGGAACGGAAAAGAAGCATTGTATCCGGGACTTTAGTTATGCGTTCCTAAATCAACGCGGACCTAAACCTTTTTAAGAACTGGCTCCTGGGCAATATGTTAGCACCAAATACTTCGAAAACGAACTACATGCTCTTCAAACAAACTACATTAACATTGATGCTGGAAATTGATGGAATACAGCTTGAGAGAGCTCACGAAACAAAATATTTAGGGATGACAATCGATGACAAACTGACTTGGACTCCTCACATAACTAAATTGAGAAATAAAATTGCCCCAATTATTGGAGTATTAAAAAGAAACGAATACCTACAGGCCTCAATAAAAAATTTGTTATATAATGCTTTCATCCTGTCCAACATAAGCTATGGTCTTCTTATATGGAGCCAAACATCAAAAAGAAACTTGAAAATTGCGAAAGTTATGAACAAGGGTATTAAGGCCATACATAATTTACCACATTTAACACCATCGGAGGAACTTTTTTCTACCTACGGTAAACTAACTAAGCATAAGCCTGGAATGAACGAAATTAATTTATAACATCAAGAACAAGAAGATTAAATCCTCAATCAAATTGGTCCACAATCAAGAAATACACAACTATAGCACAGGAAGTGTGGGAGCTATTAGACAGCAACATCGGCCTAGGACAGACCGACTCAGAAAGGATCCGGTCTCCGAAGCAATACGAGAATTCAACGCCTTACCGAAAAATATTCAAATGGCAAAGACTGTGTTTCAATTTAAACATCTTGCAAAAATTCATATTCCACTTCGAGACTAGCGATCGGTGTTATAGTATAGTATTATTACAATTGCGAGGACCTGGAGGAAGAAAAAACAAGAAGAAATAAGAAGAATGAAGAATGGAAGAATGGTGGTGACTTGTGTTGTTGTTGCATACATTGCGTATTTTTAGATTTTAACTAGTAAATTTACTGTTTTTTTTTCTATTTTTACTCACCCATCACTTCTATTTGTTGGTATTCTTGGGTAATTCTATTTTCATTTATTAACTTTTGATGCATGAGTGCGTCGTCCCGGTGAAAAAAAAAAAAAAAAAATTACTAAATGGCAAATGTGGTCCATGGATGTTGGATAAGGGATAGAGGATAGTGAATGGATGGTTGATGGTGGAATGGTGGATGGGAGATGGAGGATGGTTGATCGTGAATGGGAGCATAGTTTGGAGGATGAAGGATGCTGGATAGAGACTGGAGTAACGGGCTCAACGGGAGTATCGAAGAAACAGAAGCAATGGAGCAACGAGATCGACGGGAGAAACGGGAGTATCGAAGAAACAGAAGCAATGGAGCAACGTGATCGACGGGAGAAACGGGAGTAACAGGAGTGACGGAGCAACGGGAAGCAAGACTAGGAACCGCTGGCTTTACAGTTTCGATAGTAATATACCATGCAAACGTGAGCGTAGCCGCGGCAGAGCAGTTTTACGAAAGAATATTTCTTAATGATTCTGTTCAAATGGTTCATAGACAAGGAACAGTTTAGGTGAGATCAATGATCTCGTAAGTAACGATACATTAGTATTTCTGAATCATTTGGTTTGGTGGACCATGTGAATTTGTGGCTTTCCAGTTAAAGTTAAATATGTAAAATTGTTCTTAATATTTAACACCTAAACACCACAAATAAAGAGCTATTGTTATAATTAAAAGTTCAACTGGAAATTAAGTTCTACCAATCTATTAATTAGTATCAAAAATGTGCTCCGTCTATGACGAATTCTTATTTGCAGCTCATACACGAGATAATTTTTATTCAAATTCCATTTGCAAAATATGCATGTCTTCATCACTGTCAAATTTATTTAACAAATTTCATGTTTTCCGTGCACAAAACCAGCAGGAGCGCTTTCAAAAACAACGTACATACGATGCCATTCGAATTGGACTTGTTTGTTTCGGAAATGGATTCCTAACCGAAATATACATAAAATGTGCTCCCGAAAATTCCTCTGTATCTGAATATGCATATTTGGGACGTTCATATATGTGCGCACGTCATGTCCTTCTCGTAGATACCCTTCGACATTTCAGCAGAATCTGATGCGTGTGTCAATCACGAAGTATGAATTTGTGTTTATGAACAGATTTATGGGACCTCGCTGACCCGATTTCTGCCAGTGGTATATTTTGCGAGACCTCCGATGTGTTGTTCCACATGCAGTGGCTTATCACACAAAATGCCTCCAAGGTGGATAAAGTTTCGTCCATATGTGGTTGTCACTTGTCAAGATTCTAGATTGTACTCATAGGGATACCTTGAGCTGGAAGTTTTATGATTACGTTAAGGTTTTTTCTTCCAAAAGTGCCAAAAAGTTTTCAACTATATTTGAAATTTGAACTAAAGAGGTAAAGGGTGAGCAATTAACTGCAGTCATAAATCAATTATTAGCTCAACAGAGCGTTACACTACCGTGGCGAAATACGAGGCGAATCTCAATTAAACATCAGTTAAGCTGCCCGTGTGCTTCCGTACAACAATAAAGTCTCCTGCTAAGAAGGTTGTTCGATGTGGGATAACATTTAGCACAAATTGCACTTCATTTTCAGTCACCAATTTAATTCGAAGTCATTTGAACTTCGTCAAGAAGTTGTTTCAAGTTTTTGATTACACCCGCTTCGATACTGAGTGGAGTTGGATCGGTCTATCCAAACGGCACGAGAAGGAACTATTGAGACGAAATTAAGTTAGTATGAGACTTGCAGCTGGAACTTTGTCACAAGCTATTTTGGGTCCATTAATTCACTTAAGATACCCAAGTGGTCGATAATTGAATGGATTCGAATAGATAGGTACATCTACAGATGTTCACTGCGATCGTTGAAACTGAACAAGATATTTGAACATTTTCATGGAAATAATTTCTGTTAGTTATTTACCATTCTGTTTTCTGTAAGTCCACATCTACAAGGGGGCTACCTATTCAAGAAATTTTAATTTGTACACATGTGGGTGGTAGAGGGCTTCACGAAAGGATAAGGATGTACAGTACCTATATAGGTTTAAGCGACGAAGGTATACTGCATACATTAAATGTTCTTAGACAGCTTGATGAAGTGGAAAGTCGAGTTAATTAAGATTGCGGGCTGTATATTCCGTAGGGCAAGAAGCATAAAAAGTTAGAGAATTTTGTGTTGGGCTTCTTTTGCCTAATTAAGTTAGCCGGCTTTCAAACTGAAAGGTATTTCTTTTTCCTTCTTAACTTTTTCCTAAATGTATTCACTAAAATCTTATTATTTACTACCTTTTATTATGCGTGGTATTTAAATATTCGGTCAGTTATTGTAAATATCGTAGGCACAGTCTTAACTTTGTTTTTTTTTTTTGGAAATTGGATGTGTAAGCAAGAGAACAGTTAGCTGAAGTTAAGCTCGTAGTGGTCTAATAGATCTAGTGGTAAATAATTTGTTTCAGTGATTCACTACCATTAACACGCTGAGTGAGATATTGCAGAATTCTCCCTCTATTCTCTCCAAATGGGTATCTGAATGCGGGCTGGGCGTAAACCCACGCAAGAGAGAATTAGTCCTCTTCACCAGGAAAACCAAAATCCCTGACATAGACCCTCCTTCTCTGAACCAGTCTAGCTTTCACCGATAGTGTAAAATATTTGGGTCTTATTTTGGATAGAAAACTTGACTGGAAACTTTACATTCAGGATCGGGTAAGGAAAGCAACAGTTGCGCTTTACTCATGCAAAAAGGTCATTGGCAATAAACGGGGTATACAACCCCGAATAGTTCACTGGCTCTACGTGTTCGTCATCGGACCGATTGTTATGTACAGTGTTATTGTCTAGTGGACGGCCTTAGACAAATCGGTTGACTGTACCACCCTGAGAAAGGTACAAAGAACAGCAAGGATATGCATCAGCGGAGCTCTGTGGACAACACCCTCTGCAGAACTAGACATGCTATTCAGTCTGCCACCTTTAGACATTTTTGGCAAGCTAATGGCAGCCAGTGCAGTGCAGTGCAGCCATTCGACTTGGGGACTCTACACAGTGGAATGGCATATTTGCAGGACACTCAACCATCTTGAATCACTTCAATAACATTCCTGAAAACACCGACTACAACCATCCCAACACATCTAGAATGGGAAAGGGATTCGGTACGGCCATTTCATGGCTAGTACTCGTATCTCCCAAAAAGAGTTACAAAACTGCGTTTGAAAGTTCGCAGAAAAGGAATGCGTCAGAAGCGTTTGAAAATTGAAGATGAGACATTCCAAACTCCATATTTCCTTAATAGTTCATGTCACATGATTGAAACTTGGTGGTGATTTGTGATGTGAAAGTTTTTATTAAAGTTAGAGCCATGCGCTTGTGAGAGGTTAAGAGGTGGTTACAAAAAACTTGAGCGTGAAAAACAAAATTCGGTTCATTTAAAGCTATAAAATACTTAATAAATATTTTTCATCAAGGTAGTAGAACACGGCTTTACTTTATTATAGCTATGTATATTACATATTTATATTTTCGCATATTTCGTCGATGGCGCTACAGTCCAAATCGGACTTTGGCCTCCTGCTTTTCGCATATTGGAACTTGCAATACTCAAAAAAGTGGCATTCCATCTATCCGAAATTTCTCGTATCTCTTATCTCGTATCATACTCTTTCAGCTATTTTAATGGAATTTTGTTGAGCGTTTAAATTAAGTTTTTTGGTTTTTAATTGGTAATTATTTGACTATTATCTTGCTAATTTAATACAGTTCTAAAGTCTGTATTAAATTTCGGAACGATATTACTAAAAGCTTGACGCAATGCGATGAACCGAAAAGCTTCTGTTTTTCGCCAGTAATGCCCTAGACACACGGCAATATTTAATATAGATTAAATGAAAAGCTTTCTTTGAAACTTGAAGAGTGACACACGTACGTTTATTTTAATCTATATTAAATCAAGAAAAAAGCTCAAAAAGTTTGACAATTAAATTAGCGCGAAAAAATGCTAGTTCTGTTTCGCTTGCCTGAAGTCTGCCAAAATGTCCCTTCAAGCGTCTTTCAGCTTCTGCTCGTCAGACATGGCCCACAAAACTCTTTTTTTACGCGTTTTATCCGTTTGCAGAAATTTATATTTTATAAATTATTCAATTTCGTTCAACAAATTTCAAAAACATATGTTCCTGGGGAAAAAACATGAGCTCTTCGTTGCATCGCATTGCTTTAAGCTTTTAATAATATCGTCGCACAATTTAATACAGACTTTCGAACTGTACTAAATTAGTGAGATAATAGTCAAAAAATTGCGTATTAAGTCGATTTAATAGCGAAACGGCGGATAATACGATATTAACGCTGCCGTGTGTCTAGGGCATAACATGTGTTTTTGACATGAGTGGAATAAGTTAATTTTTTCATACATTGAAATATTTAAGGTTTTACATTTCAAATAATTAAAAAATATTAGTATAAGTTAATATAATTCGAGTGTTGTCTTAACACTATAAGCATGTTAAATTTTATTATGCAATAATAGTTACTAAAATTGTTAAAGAAAATAAACGAATTTTTTAGCTCCTATTGGACTTATTCCACTTTCAAAAATATCTTATTTTAAGAAAAAATAACCAAAAGTGAACATAAGTCCATATTTTTATTGGTATTGACTTCATTAAAATTGACTTTTTAATGTAAAAAACAATAATTAAAAATATAACTTTTTTTCGTCCGGTGGACTTATTCCACTTTCAAAAAAGACGGCTAATTTGTTGAATGAAATTGAATAATTTATTAATAATTAATACAATACGAATTTCTGCAAACGGATAAAATGCGTAAAAAAGAGATCTGTGGTCCATGTCTGACGAATAGGAGCTGGAAGATACTTGAAGGGACAGTTTACCAGACTTTAAGCAATAAATGTCTGAAAGCAGCTTTAGCAAGTTTTACTTTCTAATATTCACAGATCTTATGTGAGGAACTAAGTTTGTCAGCTCTAATTTTTTTTTTAAGGTTCGTCTAAATAATATTTTTATACCCATTCCGTCAAAATAGTAATATACTAGCTAGGTTAACAACTTTTCTCCGAAAAACACATTATAAAAATTTGAGTGAAGAACTCAGATCGAGAGAAGGGACTAAAACTTGGTTGGGGAACAATTAAAGAATTATATTCAGAAGCAGGAGCTTACGTCAATTTAATGGTGATTTAATGGTTAATTATAGATTGTCATTATCGAGCAATGATGAATTGTTAATGTAATTGTGTTTTTGAATTAGTTTTTTTTTTTTAAGTTTTAAAAGGTGCTTTATTTGCCGTAAGTTCTTAATGCTAACAGGTTTTCTATCTTAATCCTAAAGCTAAGATTAGTCTATATCTAAGCTGCTACCGTTCTTAATGGCCTCAATGGGCACTCTAAGATATACATTTTATCGGGGGGATGTTTTTTGGGGGGGATCAGAGTCTCTTTATTTAATTACATTCTTAATGTATACTTATCATTAGTGTTTTTGAATTAGAGAACAAAACGAATAGCCATTGATACGAGCGAATATGTCTTAGTTTTAGATTTGTGACAGCACAGAGCTATCTGATACTTTCTCAGAGTAGAACAATAGGCCTTTCTATAATAAAAACAATATGTAAATAAAGTATAATTGTAAAATTTGAAGAATCCACTTAAGGGATGCATCAGAAACCTCTTTTATTTTATTGAGAACGGAATACTTCTGCGCATACTTTTCAAGAACTATAAAAGATTTCGACATCACCCCATTAAAACAAAAATGACCGTTTCCATAAACAA
Organism: Beris chalybata; assembly: GCA_949128065.1. NCBI lineage: Eukaryota > Metazoa > Arthropoda > Insecta > Diptera > Stratiomyidae > Beris > Beris chalybata. Next base: position 96,937,198 of record OX421895.1, read on the forward strand.
ATATAAGGCATTAAGAGAAAGTGATTGCATTAAAGAATTCTAATTAAATATTCCAGGCAATTGAAATGAACATAATCGACTGTTGGAAGGAATCAAAATTTATAGTCGAGCAATAAAATGTGTTGGCAGATGTACAGTGTCGATTCAATTATACAGTCACCATAAACCATGAAGGAAATGTCCGTAAAGAGATGTTTTTTTTCTTTTTCGTCTTTATTACCTCACTAAATTTCTTCCAACTTTACTAGCCCATCCTTTTCCCTGCAGCAACGGGCTGAATATTTTTTAATAAAATAATTTACGAGATACTCATAGTATCCTTTTTCTAACCATTTCCTTTTACTCCTTGGCACGTTTTGTAGATAAAATAGTGAAACAACAATCCCATAGAAGCCAGAAATCTGTCGTTGTATGGAAAATTTCTTTATTAAGCTAAATAGGAATGAATGGCGAGATCTTCTGTTTGAATAAACTTAAAAGATTTCTTATGGGTTACTTGAGTAGGAACTGCACAAAATGGTAAAGAAATATATTCACAGGTGAGTCGTTTGATAGGAGCACGATAATACTGAAAATATTTTCAAAATAATAAAAGGAATTGCAAATCGCTGAGCGTCTTGTTGTAAGTATACGAGTACCTTAACAAAACAAGTAACATCATAGGTATCTACGTATTTCAATTATATGTCAAAGAAATTTATCCTGTGACTTGTGACTACAGGGTTCTTTTTAATGGGACATGTGGTAGTGTAATCGACGAAAGGTAACCTAATCCAAGAAAAAGCAAAGTAAGAGCAGAACATACAAGATATCGTCTTTGAAATAACGAGATGGAAACTTACTTCAAAGGCAACGCTTTCAAATTATACATTAGACATACAACTGCCTGAAGGATATTGTGTCATAAAATATTTTCGAAGAGTAGCTACCTGTCTACATCCATACATCAGTAAAATGCTATCATTTCAGAATATCATTGAGTACTGAATGCTGCATGCTAGATACTCTGGTGTAATGATTCAATAGATAGATACGAGTACATACAATGGTTGGTTCGGTCGGTAGCCGGAATGAATGAAAGTCAGTCAACTGAAGAGGTTTTACATACCCTTGTCCCATTACCTATTCTGCAATTTATTAGGTTAGGTTCTATTTATTGAACGTATAGTTCCAGCAAGATATATTACCTTACCGATATTCTGGGCTAAGGTCCCTTCTGACATCTATAGATACACGATTCCTGGAATATATCAACGAAATATATTCGAAATAATAATTGATGTACGAGTTATACGTTTGTTGATTGATTAAATCTGGGTCCTGCGAGCTTGCGAGTAGGTGGCTACTTCTCAAAAGAGCGTCATATATCAAAAAATAAATGCTTGGTTTTGAATGGGACCCCTTACATTTACCCTTTATGCAGATTCATGATGAATTCTGAATGCTACATACGTATGAAGGACTTCTGTCGAAAATAAATTCAAAGGAAAGCAGCATACAACATACAGATATAAAAGTGTAGTTGCTAAAGATGCATTGTGACATTACATCCTTTGATACCGATACTTTTGTACCTAATACAATTACAAGTATATAAATGGGTTCTTTCCAGTCCAGTCCAGCTCCATCGAACACAAATTGGATGGCCCGCACGATGCATAGTTTTAGCTTAACACAAATTAAAAGATATTAAATCACAAAAGAAAGGTTGTATTGCTGGATAGTATGTATGTAATTATGTTAAAAGTTTATAAGACAATTTTCTTAAACTCCTTTAGCGATTCTTCTCCATGAATTTCTTGGATAATTATAGATTCCATTGTCATTATTTTTCGAGTTTATAAGGATGCTAATCGATAGTAAAAGACAATAATTTACGTGTTCAATGTCATATCTTGGACTTGTTAATTCATCGAAAGTAAAATTTTACTTATTCAAGAACTTTCATATGGGAGGCTTAGACACGATTACCACATTTTATATCTAACAAATTTATCTTTTTACCCGTAAAATTTAAATTTTTAGCTTGAACACCCGATGGAGTAGAAAGAATTAGCCTGCAAAGTAAGCTCGAACTTTGCTTTCATTCAAAACTAATTTGAACTTCGTGGCTAAACGTTTTATAGAGTTGTACTAAATCAGGACTTTTGTAAGGCAGCTACACGAACGACTCATGGAATTTTTTATATGTATTCATTTCTGTAGATGCATCTTTTATTAAATAGACTTATACAAAATTCGTAAATCGTTCTTGAGGAAATTTTTATTACAGCTACTCAGTGTTTCTAATGTCTTAAAACTATTATAATTTCTGTAAAAAATTGTCATCCTGTTTTAACACATTCTTAAGTTATAGTGAATTCAGCAAATTACTTACATTTTTGAAGGGGTTTCTTAGGCCTAAACATCCGATTTGCCATTCCAATGAACCGATTTTTGAGGAATTGGTGTGGAGACTCAGTAATTCCAATTGCATTAATTGGGCCAGGCTAATGTCCACAGCTGACACTTGTTGGGTCGTCGTTGCGAATCTTAAGACTAAGTTCGGCTCACTTACCAATGATACAAACTCCAATTTTGAGTTGTTGTTTAGGTGATCAAGGAATTGATTCATCCCGTGCACGGCTAAATGATGATCGGTGAGATTGTCGGAGAGCACCTGATTTGGAACCGTACGGGTCACGGAAAGCGAAACGTCTGATGCTAGTATTGTCGGCAGGATTTAAGCTTTACTTTAATTATATCTAAGTTCACTTCCAACGTTGAAACGTAATCGGAATTCTTTTAAAAACAAAAATCCTTTGCTTGACGTTTTAGTCAGGGCTCGAGCAAACAACACACAAATTTTGACAGCCGGTTGGCATTAAAATTTTCGAACTACGTTCGGGTGCAGGGATGGGATTTCTTGGTAAATTGGCATAATTTCGTTGAGTTGACAGTGAAATTAGTGGTGAATAAACTTTTGAGTGCTCGCTCGACTCCAATTGTTGTATTCTTTAAAAACTAAATTTTTACAATAATTTTGGGCGGTAGTGAAATGTACGATTCCGGAAATTTCGTGGCACAATCGTGGCCCAGAGTGGTGTCGCGCTGTCAGAAAGTTAAAAGGTCCATGTGGAGCTGTTGCGATTACAATTCAACCCTGCGATGAGTTGTGATCGCATCAGCTCGACTGCGACCAACTTCACGGGAAAATAGATGGTTTTGAGTTGGTGTGCGTGCAGTTGAGTTTTTTTGGCGCAAAAAGCGCGTCGTTCGAGGGAGAAGAAAAAAGAGGACTTGTGAAGTACACGACAGCACTCGGATCAGTTGTTTTTTTTTGGCAATTTGCGTTCTAAGGATAAAAGACGGGTTTTTTAGTGATCGAGTGTCGGAAATTGTTCTCGAAGTTGAAGTGAAAGTAACGTGTACGGGAATTCGGAGGAATTTACGGGAAATGTAGGGTTTTTTTCGCGAGGCGGATTGAGAATTTTTTTTTCCGGGTGCAAAGGAAGAAAACGGCGTGCCGACATTGCATAGAGGGCTTGAACGAAGGAGAAAAAGATATGGTGGCGGAATTCTGCTGGCATCGAGGTTTTGTGTAGTTTCTCGGAATTTTGTCACAACTCGAAAATGAAAACGTATCGCAAATACGTTCGGTGGAGATTTAGTTTTTTTTTGCGATAGCGGCGCGAAATCCTTTTGGTGTAAAATATCGGGGATTGTTGTGGAAATGAGTTGACGTTTTGCTTCGTACTAAAATGGCAGATATCTTAACATAATTAAAAAGAAAATTTTGCGAAAAAAAAAAAAATGAAATGAAATGAAATGAAAATTAAAATGAATATACAAAACAAAAAAACAAAATAATTAAAACTTGAATTTAATTAAAATAATAATGAATTAAAGATTTATTTAATTAAAGATAAAAATTAAAACTAACTGATTATGACAAACGGACAGGACAGACGGAACAGAAAATAAAAAAAAAAAAATATATATAATTAAATCATAACAAGAAAAAAAATAACCAAGGAAAAAAAAAAAAAAAAGCACATCATGGGGTATCGACATCATTCTCAATATGGACATCGAACACGAACATTTTTACGATTCGATTCGGGCAAAAGGTCCACGGTTTCAATTGCCCCGGAATCTTCAGACAGAATTCACATCGATAGAAATTATTCATACATTTTGAAATATACTTTTCGAAGCTTGGATCGCACCGAAAACTAAAGAATTTTCATATTCCATAGTTTCATTAGATAATTTTAATATTGTTTTCTATAAATCATGGGATATGCTTCTCAAGCATAACAAGCCGCCAAGGAAAATTCGAACTTTTACAATAGCATTTGATAACGATAACTACATCACTTTGAAATATTCAATTGGTTATAACGTGGAACAATTTCTAGTATTATCGGAAAGTTTGGTAAGACTATTGGCCGAACGTTATAGTAAACAGCACCAAGAATCGAAAGTGATGAAAGGCTAGAAAAAGCCCACTGAAATGAACCCGATCGTTTAGCTCCTTTGCCCCGAACCTCAAATAGGGGCCACGACGCTAAAATGTTTTGAGGACAGTCGTAGCTGAGGTAGGGTGGGCAGAACAGGGCGCTACTTACACCTAAGAGCCCTGAAAAATCGTGAAGTCGCGCAACTCCACCGCTTCTTGGTCTTTCACGACCTATTGGGAAGATATTCCAATTTTAAATACCCTGGAGTAAGCCGACACGAAATTTTTGTTGTCTAGGTCTAGGGTTTATGGTCTGAGGTAGAACAAGAACCACCCCTCACTGCCGTAGCTAGTCGCGGCCGCCAGCAAGCGTGTCGCTTCCGTTCTACTTCAGCCACCAGTTCAGACGTAGGAGGAACTGGCCCATTCTGTCCCGAACCTTTACCCATCCTTCGACTATTTTGACTTTCTCAAGTCAAAATAGTTTTTCCAAGGCCTCAAACACAGCACACTACACCCCCTGAGTTGATTATCAAAAATACCTGAAATTTTTTTTAGGCGTTTACATAGAAAATCTATAAAAATACATAACATAAATATATTACTTTGAAAGTGAATGGTCCTAAATCGTGAAAAGCTTTAGTAAAGATTTTAGGAACTATTTTACTATTTTATTTGTGGTATTCAAACGAGCAACAATAGCCAATTCGAATTACTCAGAAAATGAAAGTGCACTTTTTGGTCAAACTTAGTATTTAAATGTTTATTTATACTGTCCGAATTCGTTAAACGCGTTGAACACGTTCTCAGGAGTATTAAAAATGTTTCTGTGTCTTTATCTGAGAAATTCAGTAGACCTAAAATATGTAACGAAATTCGTGAACATTTGTGGAAAGTAAAAATGCTGGGTTATTGTTGACACATAATTTTTGAAGTGAAACTTCTTTAGCGGGGAGTGAAATTTCAAGGACGCGTCACGTTTAAGCACATTTCGTTACACGATAGAGAAGAATGATATTATGTAGAGACAAAACGATGAAACGATGAGACGAAAAAGTGACACTGCGAGAGAGTGGTATTCCCTACAGACCACACTCATAGAATTTGAGATACTACTCCTATCACCCCTCTCTCACCCTTACTTTTCTTCTTACACCCCATTCTCCTAACTTCAACCCTTTACCCCCTCCACTGTATACCCTCTCTGTGTACCCTTAACATTCTACCCCTCACACTATATATTGTTCCCCTCATCTACTTTCTCTATCCCCTTACTTCTCACTCTCCTCTCTAGCCCCTACCCCCTACCCCCTACCCCCTCCTACATAACATTGAAACATTTATTTTGAAATGCTCTCTCTCTCTGTCTCTCACATTAAATCTCTCTTATTCTTTTTCTTTATTTTTCAAGAAGTTTCACTTCTATCATGTGCATGGTGCTGCACACGCTGTTTTTTTTCTTGAAAACCTCTACTAGTTTCAAAGATACAAAAACTACTGCTACTCCTAATCGGAAATTATATTTCTTAGACTGAACCGATACTTATCGCTGTAGAAATAACAAATTCCAATTCTAAAATCCATATTTCCTGAACGGCTTATATCACAAACTTAAAACTAGTTTCTAGGTATAAAGATGTATATTACAAATTGTAGTGTGGATAGTGCCGTGTGATGTATTACTATATCTCAAGGACAAACTACACAGGAAACTTTAGAGATGTTTGCTGCAGAATGTCAAATTTATATGGAAGAGGTATAGATCATGGAAGAGGACGGAGGATTAAGAATTTTTGGTTTTTATATCTCGAGAGCCACTTACGATAGAAAACTGAAATTCAGTATTTGTATTGATCTTAATAAAACATCGTGAGAATGTTATTTTGTAAAACTAACTATAACTTTCTTTTAGTGCAGAATCTGTCAGGTCTGAGATGAATATCGGATCTTACCACTTAGATATATATATTAAAGGAAAAATTAAAAAAAAAATAGTTCTGATTCTTTATAATAGTGCACAATGCAGATCAAAAATTTTCCAAGAGTCTGGGTGCAATTTCATTATTTTTTTTTCGGGTCAAAGATAAACCCATGATCCAATCAAATCAGTGCTGTGTGGAGTAGCATTGCCCACATACGGTTTGCATGCTCCATGATCCAATTGCATTGCAGTAAATGTTCAGGTATGCAGTAACTCAAATTTTGCTCTCTGTGCAAATTTTGTAAAGCGCTAAGCCAATCGAATTTTTCTGGAGGGAAAATTTATATTTTCACAGTTTTCGATCAGAGTAACATTGTTAATATTTGAATTTGATGTGACATGCAGCTATGAACTGATTGGATCAATGAAAAATTACACTGCTCTTCATTGAAGTAAGAATGCAGTGTTGCATTGATTGGATCATGGGCTATACTCTTGGTAATTTCAATTTCTGCGTGAGGTACTAATACACCTCATGCTTTAAGAAAAACAATGTTTTTATCTCATAAAAAACTTAGTTTATTATCAAAATTATGGTCTAAATTTTGATTATAATTTAAGATATAAAATTTGGTGTATGTAATATAGAAGGGTTCAAGCTATAAAAATATCGATTTCTAAGTATTGTTGTTATTTATTAATTTATATAAAAGTTGAAATCTTTTGCTGCTATATATTATAGTTATGGTGCTTAGGACAAAAATAATTGCAATTTTCTATGGTTCTACTTAAATTTCCCACTGTTTAAAAGCCGAACATCATTAATTTCCGAAGTCAGCTTATCTCGAAATTTTGAAAACTGTAATTAAGAAGATATTGCCTTGGCGCTCTAAGGTCCTGAACTGCCGGATTATAATTTAAAATACAATATCACAACGCTAATAAAAGGTTTACGACTCAAACTTTGGCCTACTCATTGTTATAAAGTTAGTAAATCACCAGTAAAATTGGCCTAAGTATACCGCATCAAGGATATCACATATTGTCAGAAATCAAAATCAAAGAGCGTTTCCTTCATCCATAGGGAAACGAACATAAAATTCGATATCCTTTTGCAACGAAACCGACGGCGACATCATTGCGATTTCAACTTCTACGTCGCACCAACTGGAGCAAAATGTCTGGAAAAGAAATCCTTTTATCTGGAAATTTCTGTATATGATTTAGAAAAAGGATAATGAGCAGCAAAATACATTTATCCTGACAAAAACGTTTCACTCATTAAAATTTGCAGGCTGTGGCGAATGATATTTCCAGGTTTCCATCTCAAGTGCGAATCGGCTGGAGAGATGTTGCAATTAAAACTTTCCGGGCGTGGAACAACGGCAACGGGGGCATAAGATAAGTGGGTCGACTGAGAGCGATAATTGAAAATCCCTTTCTTTCAGTACTGGTTAGGGCAATGATATTTTAATTACAGAATAAAAGGAGGACACACAAAGGACCCAATGGAATGGCTTTTTTCCTGCCCTCCAGGCCGCACTTATTCCTTTGACTTTGCCTCGAAATGTTTCGCAGTATTAACGAAAATTCCCTTTCATTTTAAATGAAGGGAGGCAGGCTCCTCTGGCCAGTGGTAACAAATGAGTTTCACGTTTCCTTGATTTAGCAAAAAAAAGTGTACGGTACACTTTCGTATTTTATAGTTCCTAGAATGCAATTTGTTGAGAGAAGGCAGAAATAGCAACAAAGTCGTCCTCGTTGAAACTCATGTGGAAAATCAAATTAAAACTGTAAGAGGTGAAAGGAAGAGTTAATGGATGAAAGCTTTGGACATTTATCGCAAAAACTCCAATGAGAGTACACACTTCACATTTTATAGTGACAAAATGGATTTTCGACAGAATTCTATTTGCCGGCATTTTAAAGGACTCACCACATTTCGACAGGTTTTTATATAATGGCTTCTGATGTGTACTCTGAAAGGATAATTGATTTTGAACTTTCTTGTTTATTTCCGAAGTCGGTATTTTTTCATTACATCCGTTGTTTGGTTTTTCTAAGCTGAAACTACCTGCAAATGACGGAAATTTAACGGTATATACAACTCATCTAATTAACGTAGTTTATTTTAGTTAAAGCAATTTTACTTTTTTATTTTTTAATAGTAAATTAGATATTGTTATCGACCTGAAATTTCAAAAAAATTTGCTATTTTGTATTTTCACGTTTTAGGACTAGTAAACCCCAAAAAAGCAAAAAAAAAGACTGTTTGTTCGCCGTGTCGCCATCCGCCGTACGCAAGAACCTTTGAATGTGCGTAGCTCTGAAACCCCTAGAGATATTTCGTAATGGTGTGTAACATGGCTGAAACCCTACACTCAAAGAAAAAATATGATTGTGGCAACCATATTTTGGGAGAACCTTACTATAATTGAGGTTATAGTTGCCACAACTACGTTACAAAATGTAACATGTTTAGCTCAAACAAAATTATGATTGTGGAAACCTTGTTGTGGGATTCATGCAACCTTCTTTAATAATATAATGGTTGGGTCAATTATAAAATTTATGTGACATGGGGTCTTGAATCATAGTTCTAATTTCGGAACCTTGGTGTATGATTCACGCAACCTTCTTTACTAATATAATGGTTGAGTCAATCATAAAATTTTTGTGACATGGTTGCTTAAATCATAGTTCTGAATTCAGAACCTTGGTGTATGATTCACACAACTTTCTTTAATAATATAATGGTTAGGCCAATCATAAGATGCATGTGACACTGAAAAATAATTCACAAAGAAAACACTTTCGATCATAAATAAATGACTTGAACAACAATTAAACACTCTCGAACAAAGCACACATGAAATTGGAAGAAGCGAACACCACGAACGACCTTTTTCGTACTGTGAGAGGTATGGTTGTGGGAATTATTTTATCAAATTATATGATTCCACTGATCATAGAATATTGTTGTCGTGATTACAATACACAATTATATCATGTAACGAGAATGATTGGTACAACCATATTAAATTTCAATAGGGATATATGTTTAATGCAACCATATTATGTTTTTACGAATTATATGCTATGGCTCGTACCATCAAAGCCATGATCACTGGAAACATGTCAGTCTTACAATAGTTAGAAGAACCATAATATAGTCAATGCAACCTTGGAATAAACATAGTTTTTCTTTCAGTGTACGGGTGATATCTTTTTCGGGCTGTGGGGATAGGGATACTTCAAGATTAGACAAAGGCTAAAATTTTTAAGGGTGTGAACAACTTGGAATTACAATATCTCTCAAACCAATTAAACCAGATAAAATTTGGTTTCTGTACATGGTATCATAAGAGAAGTCTACTGAAAGTAAGCTTTGTGAGGGGCGAGGTGAAGCACGAAAGTTTTTTGGAAAGTTGCTATTCACCCCTTAACAACTTTAAAACAAAAAATGTATATCTCGAAAACCGTATTAGATATGATGTTGAACATTTTACAGAAGTTGAGTACGAGGATTAACCAACCTCTACTAGGGAAACCAATTTTGGGCGCTAAGTGTTGGGGGTGATGGTGAAAGGGGATATAACGGAAAACATTCTGATTTTTATTCCTCGAAAACGGTAATGAATAGAAAGTTTAAAATTTACGATTATAAATAATCTCCATAGAAACAACTTAGTAAAATTAAAGTTTTGCTAGCGGTAGCAAAGTACGAGGGAGGGGTAGTTTTTTATATCTCAGAAAGGGTATATGCCAGAAAGTTGAAAATTAGTACATATATATATATGTATATGTAGATGCGCTACAAGAGTAAAAAAAAGTATAGGTTTTTATTGGCGTTCAGAGGTTGAGTAAAACAAATTTCAAGAACTTCGTTAAAACTTTAAGACATATCGAGCTATTTTACTTCTGCGTGCTCTTTATGGTATATAGGCGCCTAGAAACATTCTTATACATTTTTCGACATCAAGCTTAATTTTTTAGGTTGTCAGTTGCATAGTAACCTACATCGCTTCTAAACATTAAACATGTTTCGGACTACCACCCAAAAATAATAAAGTTGCTCCTTGGCCAAACCTTACTATTTTATGGGTTGAAATTCGAAACGTGTTTATTGCTGAGATGCAGTGTAGGGACGGATGGTTATTCCTTAGGTTGTCACTATGTCAGTTCCATAGTGACCCACGCCGCATTTCAGAATTAAACACATTTCGGATTTCAGCCCATAAACTTTTTTTTAGTTTTAAGTACTCTTGTAGCACACGTACATAAGTTTCAACATCCTAGTATAATCCGTTTCTGAGATATGAAAAACCACCCCCACCTTGATACCACTATCGCAGGGTCGCAGTACATGTTTTCGGTTAAACGCTTCGCAGCTAACTGTTTTGTTTTGTAAACGCGTTCGGGAAGTGTTTTCAGCGCATTTAACTCGATTTAAACGTGCAAGACTCAACCTTTTCTATCAAAATTGCCATCTTTTTCACTCCTCGTTAACGATACCAGACAGCTACTACTAAATTATGAGGAATGACTACTCAATTAACCTCGGTGCATACCAATTGGAAAATCTTATGACGCAAAACACCAAATAAAACTTTTCCGAAGTTGGAGAGTGTAGGATAGTGAAGCGTTTAAGACGAAAAATTTTGGTCTCTAGATCTCAACAACCGCTTATGTTAGGAGGCTGAAACTTGAAATTTCTATAGAGCTTTGATAGTGGACCCATTTGCAAAAAAATTACTGATATGGGTGAAGGGGTGTGGGAGTGGAGGGGGAAATAATGCGTCCGAAACGCAAAAATGACGAGATCGACACATTCTAAAATCCATATCTCGTAAACCGTTAAGGGCAAGCAATTAAAACTTAACAAATATCTGTAGTTATACTAAGAGAGTAGATTGAAACAAAATTTTTGGGTGAGGGTAGGGGCGTACGGGGGTGGAGGTGAAAAGCTTTAGACTACGATATCTCACAAACCAATTGGACCAGAAAAAAAAAATTCGGTTTGATTGTAAAAAATCTGCCAACAATCTGGGCGTAACTTTATTATTTTTCCGGCAGAAGTTAGGAACGCGTTCAATTCTGAAATGCGGTGTAGGCTACTATGTGACTGAAAACCTATCAAAAAGAACAAGATCATGGAAGTTAAAATCTGATTGGATCTGAGAGATATGGAATAGTTTATGAAAAAGTACACAATCACTTTACACCCCCTTAGGGGTCAATTTTCAGAAAATCTTGAAAACACTTTCTTGGTATTCATATGGAGAATACATAGAATACAATTAAATTCATTATTTGGGACGAGGTAGTAGATATGTCGAAAATCGTGGTAATATATGCATTCTATTTTCACAAAAAATTTTTTTTGGCCCCTTTCTGAACGCCAATAGATATAGGAAAAACACCTCCCACTTGTACCACACTACCCTTAAGGGTCGAATTTCAAAAAACCTTGAAAACACTTTCTAGGTATTCATACGAAGAATCCGTAGAATAAAAATGAATTCAATATTTGGAAAGACCTAGTAGATATGACGAAAATCGAGAAAATATATGCATTTTATATTTATTATATTTACAAATAATTTTTTTTGCCCCCCTTTCTGAACGCCAATGAATATTAAATTTTTTTTTTATCACAATTACTTTTCTAGTTGATTTACATATACACACCTAGTTTCAACTTTCTAGCATAAACCGTTTAATAGTTAGGAAAAACACCCCCTACTCCCGTAGCATACTACCCCTAAAAAAAAATTTATTTTTCCAACATTCCGCTACTATAGCTCTATCTAAATACCAAGTTTAAGGCTTATATCGTCACAGGTTCTCAAGATATAAGCATCGGAACTTTTTCCTTTTCACCCTCCCCCACCCTCCCCCTCTACACCCTCAACCACAAAACTTTTTTCCCTACTAGGGTTTAATTAGCGCTACTTCTGGTAAAAATTCTAAGCATCTATCTTAAACTGTTCTTGAGATATGAAATATGTTTGATTTGAAAAATTCTCATTCCCTCCACTTTTATGCTCCACCTCCCACTTAAAAAATTTTACTTCGATCAATCTTTATTTGTCAACCTTTATACCCAACCAATTGGTTCATGAGATATCGTAATCTTAAGTTTTTCACCCTCCACCCCCATACACAACTTCCCCCACCCAAAATTTTTCTTCATTCTGTTCTCCTAGTATAACTACAAATATTTTTCAAGTTTGAATAGTGTGCCATTAACGGTTTAGGAGATATGGATTTTAGAATGTGTCTATCTCGCCTTTTTTGGGTTTCGGACGCATTACATTTCCCCCCACTCCCACACCCCTTGATCAATATTGACAATTTTTCTGCAAATGGGTCTACTATCAGAGCTCTATAGAAATTCCAAGTTTCAGCTTCCTAACATTAGGGGTTACTGAGATCTGGAAACCAAAGTTTTCGGTCTAAAACACTTCCCCCTCCTTCCCCCTCACACCCACACCTCTAAAAATTTGGTCACTTCAAGGCGCCTACCCCGTCTATTCGTTAAAAAAATTTCAATTTAATATCTCAAAGCGTTTGGCAGCTACGAGCCTCCAAACGATCTTGCGTACGGCGTACGGCGTACGGCGGACAGACGGACTGAAAATTTTTATTGCTTTTTTCGCGTCTACTAGTTATGAAACGTGAAAATAAAAATTTTGAGGGTAGCAAATTTTTTTTTTTAAAAAATCAATCACAATACTTAATTATTAAAATAATAAAGTAAAATTGATAGATAAAGATTGCTTAAAGAAAAATCTTTGAAGGAGGTGGAGGAGCGCGGAAGTGGAGGGGATTAGACTTTTTCAAAAATAACACGTTTTATATCTCAATAACAGTGTAAGGTAGATGCTTCAAATTTTTACCAGAAGTAGACCTAATAGAACTCTAGTAGGGAAAAAAATGTTGGGGGTGTGGGTGTAGAGGGTGAGGGTGGGGAAGGGTAAGAAGGAAAAAGTTCCGATGCTTATATCTTAAGAACCTATAATGATAGAGAGCTGAATCTTGGAAATTAGATAAACCTATAGTAGTGGCATGTTGGACAAATAATTTTTTTTTAGGGGTAGTATGGTACGGGGGTGGGAGGTGTTTTTCTTAACTTTAGAACGGCTTATGCTAGGAAGTTGAAACTCGGTACGTATATTTATATAATTTAGAAAAATAATTCTAAAAAAAAAAATCGAATATTCATTGGCGTTCATAAGGGGGGGGGGGGCAAAAAAAATTATCAGTTAATATAAAATGCGTATATTTTCACGATTTTCATCATATCTACTACGTTTTTTTCCAATTATAGAATTTATTTTTATTCTACGTATTTTTCATATGAATACCTAGAAAATGTTTTCAAGATTTTTTGAAATTCGACCCCTAAGAGGGTATAAAGTAGTTTTGTACTTGTAATGGAAAGCCTAACAAATAACAACGATTTACCTGCTGGTAAATACTTTCTGCACAAACTGTCATTACGCCACCACCAGACTGATATCGATACTCACCACGAAATCGAAGATCAAAAGGTGGATAGGTGATAAGGAGAGTGACAAGCAGAAATCGAGGAGTCGTGTTTGAACCTTTAGACCGAGACGGTCAAAACAATCCAAAATTAAGTCTTTCTTTAAAACCGTGGCAACTGAACTGTTTTTTTTTTATTGTGTGCGCACTCGCCAGGAAGGCTGAAAAAAAAGAAGAGAGAATTAGGAGTAGAACGAAGTCCTGCTGACTCGCCGTCAAATCCCTACGCCGGATAAAAATAATTAGGAGTAGAACAACGTCTTGCGGATTTTTTTTTGTCAAATCCCTACGCCGGATCAACTAAAGGAACCTACGGTATGAGAGCTAAGCTCATAATTTTTTTATTATAATCTTATATATATAATTAATCGAAGGAGGGACATGAGTCCGAGGAAAAAGAAAAAAAACACCCATTATGGAAATTATATCGAATCATAGTAATTGAATGTAGTCTTGAGTTTTTTTTTGTGTGCCGCGTTATGTCCCTTTTAGTGAGTGCATTTGTGTTTATTGTCTGGCTAAGAGAGCCCCGGCCGTGGTGCCTTGCGGTGGTGCCCGCGCCTAGTCCCGTGGAGCCCCGAAGGACCTATTTTTGGTTCTATTGGGGATATTTGTTTTGCGCGTGTCGAGGGCAACAGATCGGTGGCGTCCGAGGGCCTCCTTTTTGGTAGCCGCATGGGAAATGCGTAGTTTGTATGGGAACGAATCTCCCGAAAAGGATTCATGCGTTCTTTATTTTCTTTCGTGAGTGATAGATTTTAATACCTTTTTTTTCTCGCGATCAATTTGGTGTGCCCCAAGTGAATTTTGGTAGGATAAAATGCGTTCCATTTTCGCATGCGAAGCATGTATGAGTTCCGTGCTTCGACCACGGAGCCCAAAGGCCTTATTTTATCCAAGAAAAAGTGAAATCTAGTGGCTAGGTAAATTATACGAAGTGTCCTTTTTCGGTGAAATTTCGAGTTTGTGCGCTAAAATGTTTCGACATTTAACGACCTTTTTGAATCGAAAATTCGAAGAACACGCGGTGTCGGAAAGTGATCGTACCGTTACATTAGCGGTATTCGGTATGAAAAGAAACGGGTTCTTACCCTCAGGTACCGTTTGATTTTCCACGCGGCGTGGGTGACGCGTTTCCGCGTGGGCACAACTTCTCCGACCATTTGCCCCCTTTTATATTTGATTCTGTCTGGTCCAATTTTCTCTTAGCGGACGTTTATCGAACACAGTAATTTTCGATTTTCAGAAAATTCGAGATCGAGAAGTTTTGCTCTGCTTCGGTTAAATTTTGCGTAGGAAAATAAAATCAGTGCTCGTTTCCTTTTTTTTATTACTAATAGGTAGTCCTATTAGAGGGGTTCCCTATTTTCCGAGTCATCTAACGCTAAACTCTCGTGTTATCGGAAATGTGTGGTCTGGTAGACCATTTAACCAAAAAACGAAAAACTGCCGGAAATTTGCCTACGCCGCAGATTGTCCCCAGTATAGACGCTTGTGCCACGAGGAGATGCCAAACATATTGCAATTTTTCGTTTACAAGAAAAATTCGAGATGGAGAAGTTTTTGCTTTTCTTCGGTTATTTCTTTTTCCTTTGTGTGGCAAATATATTCGGTGCGCGGTTCAGTCAAATGGGAAGTCCTATAGGAGGAGCGTCCTATCTCCTGCTACTTTTAACACAGAAACCATTTTTTTTGTGTAGATAATCTACCATAGCACCTAGTGAATAAATCGAGGTTGCGAAAGTATTGCATATGCGAATATATTGCGGAAATGTTTTTGGGTCGAACTTCGTCTTCGAGAAGATTTTAGTTCCATTTTATGGTACTCGCGTGGCTACGGGGTCTAGTATCATCCTTCGACGATGAAATACCACCAACCCCATTCATACATGCATATTCATCATGCATATAAGCATATTAGTGGAGAACGCACCTCGTCTGTCTTTCTATCTACCACGAAAGAATGTAAAAGCATGTACATATCTATATATATATATGTATAGTTATATATATATGTATTCATATATACAAATTTATAGAACCAATTAACACCTATATGGTTACTGCCTCGGCCTTCCCGCCGGAAGTCTTAATCTTTGTACTCTCCTCCTTCATTTCTCAGCCCATATCGTGCATAATAAAAATACGATGTCTATGGATACAGGTAGCACCCCACGCCCCTTCCGACGAGCTACGCACGTGCTATATGCTAGATGCACGCTACCTTCTGGCAATCCATAGGGCATAAGTCACCCAATTGTGACTTTGTCACTTGTCGACAATTGTCCTAGCCGGTCTATATGACTTGGACCGTCTTGAGCAAATGGCGATGGAGACGAACTCCCTCTATTTGTTTCAGGACAGAATACCAGTTCATATACACTCGTGGCGACGATAATTACTTCGATTACAGCAATGTAATTTGAAAAACGACGCGAGTACGTTACATACTTTTGTTTTTTTCAACCTTTAGACCGCATCCCGGAATATGACCCAATTATATAATTCATTTGTTACACTCCGCTTTCTGAACTTTTTGTTAGGTTTTCAGTCTCATGATAACATACACCGCATCCCCGAATTGAACGCGTTCCTAACTTCAACCGAAAAAATAATAAAATTGCGTCCAGACTGTTGGCAGATTTTTTTAACTGTGAATGGCAGCATTTACTTACTTACTTACGATGGCGCCACAGTCCAAATCGGACCTTGGCCTCTTGAAAGTGCCGCCTTCAGCCTTCTCGGTTCAGTCCTCCAGTTTCTACATCTTAGAAGTGATTTGCTGTCTGCGTCAATAGAGGCCTCCCAGCGCTTTCGATCGATACTTCTGGATTATCGACATTGGCATACAATTCTCTTCTGTATCGTATTCTCCAGATGGAGTCTTCCCTTACAGGTCCGAGGAGTCTTCTGAGGACTTTTCTTTCAAAGGCGTTAACTTATTTTTCGGACAACTGAGATAATGTTCACGTTTCGCTGCCAAAGCATAGCACAGATCCTGTTATTGTTTTTTATAGTTTAAGCTTTGTTTTTTTGTGCACATTTTTGTTTTTAACTATGGCAGCATTTATTTCCACATATTCAAACCCACCCCTTTCCTTAAAGATATCCTGCCCACACGCCTGATAGCTTATAGTATCATAAAGCAAGTGAGTATTACGTATTTTTAGTTCTATGTAGTTCAAGATTCAACTTTTGACCGTAACTATTTCGCAGGAATTTGTTATCCATACTTCAAAAACAAATGACAGAATTACCTTTCAAAATTGATATCTAGCGTTCTCCCCTATATTCACATGTAATACAACCCAAAGCCTTCCGATATTCAATTTGAATCGCGTAGCAAGCTCTGCACAGTTCCCGCATGGTCTATACACTTCCTGCACGTTCCACAGATACCACACAATATGCTTGTAATCTCAAGATTCAACACAGTAGTACCTAGGACTTGTAGAGGAGATCAGTTTTTCTTCTGCAAATCACTTTCACTGTAAAGTGGGTTGTGATTTTACTTTATTATTTTATATTTTATTAACTTAATCCAATTGTGCTTTCACTTGAAATCATGGCGAACCCATAGCTCTCAACAATACAAAATATAATAAATGTGAGCATTTATCAGAGTGCCAGAACTTTAGCTCCGTTTAAATTTGCTATAAGTGAATTAAACTCCTAGCTCCTTGGAGTTATCCGCTGAGACCTTGAAGCAGTATTAAATACTCGATGTCAACCACGTAACGAACAGCGTCTTCGTGACCTACCTTTCCATATCGCCGCAGGAATAGTCTGAACGCTTATACAAACTTTTGAAATTCGTCAGAAGAACTAGAGTTTCTGAGTTTTCAAAATTTTGTACCGGAGAACCCGATGAAGGGATACTTAAAAAAAAGTTAATTAAATTCAATGTCAAACAAAAGTAATTAAAAGTAAACAAATTACACTGTCCGACATAGTCATCCCCCGCCATTTGACATCCGTCTGCACCTTTTCAATTAGGCAATCGCCAGTTAGGAGAAGCAGCACTTAAGCGAGTAGCCTCCTTTCTGCGTCCTCCTATAGATTCGAACGTTCAGTAGATAGATACTCATGGGTTTTTTTTTTATCTAAAAGAGAAAATTTTCCAATTAGGGGCGCAAAGTTTTCCTTTTATTGACCGTTTCATTAAAAGAGACAAAGGGACAGTCGTTAAAAAAATGTTTTGTGATTAATGGTAGAATCGCCTCTAAAGATTTTTAATTGTCTTGAGAGCATTGAGCTTGATTTATTTACATGAAATTCGTTTTATTTACACCAATAGGCTTCGTTTCTTTAATGCTTTAGGAATTATCTGACTTTTATGGTTAAGTAGAAGTTGTATGTGATTTTCATATCAATTTCAATTTTTATCGATTGACCTTAAGCCTCAAAGTAATTCCGTTGTACAGCATTTTATATTTACTCATATATGTAAAATTATATTAAACACATACTTTTGTAAATGTTTTCCATTTCGACTACATTTAACTGTGATTGGCAATTTAATCACGAGAAATACTGTATCAAATTTGGTAGCATTCTTCAGTTTTATTGTAGTTTTTGACCTTTTGCCCATGAAAGGCTTACGATTGGGTGTGGGATTTCTTTCTGGACCAAAGTCCTTTAAGACATTTAGAGATCTTTTATTGTTGAGTTTAATATTGAAGAAAACATTCCGACATAAGAGGAACTAAATGGAAATTACTGACCGTATGACAGGGAAGTAAAATTGCTCGGTTAAATTGCTTTCTCTGGGACGTGTCAGAGGAGTTTTGTGTAAGTAATTTTTATGTGCACTTTAAAGCAACCATAGACTAGTGAGATAGTAGGCTGAATAGTTTAGCTGAATTGTTAATACTTCTGCAGTGATATGAAAGCGCGCACACCAATCGGTTCGAAATCGACCCGACTAAACAGTCAAAGCACTACAATTTTTAATTTTAGTTGTTCAGCTATGTTCGGCTCAAAAGTAAATTTTACCATCAGCTATAAGAAGTCTTCTTCTGATAAGTTAAATCATTAGAACAGGAAGGATCAAACTAAGAAATCCGGTGCAATAGTGAGTTGTGAAGTATTAGCCTCTATATTCAGATTCCTGATGTTTGGTCAAATTTTTAAGACCAAGTTTGTTAACGGGCTCCTACGGGTTGTTCCCGTACATAAAAGTCGTTAAAACACTTATCGACAAGACGTGGCCAATAAAGTCCTAGTGATTCAAACTGGAAATTTAAAATTTGTTATAATTTTAAAATGGTTCCAGGTAACGGATTAAATATTATGGATATGGCGTGAGTTCTTCCTGCAGGTTGCATGTTGATATCTTTAAAAACTTAAAATTTCACTTACGACGAGAGTTTCAAATACGAAAATCTAAACGTAAGATGTTATCTTTTCTTTCGAGTAGCAGTCAATCGAGAGTCCTCATAAAAGGACAAACTACATGTGTATTCTGTTTTATTCTCAACTACAATATAAACGGATTTGAGAAATTTGTGTAGAGTATCATTCGGTTGGCTTGCAACCATTGTCAATGCGATGTGTTTTATACTCGAAACTACTGTGCGTCGAAAAGACTCACACAATTACTCGAACTCAATTTAACCTAATGTAAAACAAATGTTTGCTCCTCAATTTCCATTGCTTGATTAATTATATTCGATAGATGATAAAATAAATTTCGCCACTTTATTACTTTACACTCCAACAGTTTTCACCAAAGCTACATTTAAAGAACCCGAACGACATACAAAGTGATAATAGTCCGAACCAATGCACAGGACCCAATTAGGAAAATTGAATTTGCTTCCAACAACCATAAATTTTGGTCGCCAATCCCTGGCAGATTCGAGAGACTTTTCATTAGAGCTTCACAAGTGAATTCATTATGATCACAGCCATAAATTATTGCCTATGGCATCAAAAACAGCACTCACAGTTTTAGTTTATCGTGTCACCTGGTCGCATTTATCTTACCTATAAATGTAAATATAAAAAGTTACTCATGGAAAAGTTCGGCGTTTGACATTATCCCGTAAAATGAATATTCAAAGAGGTGAACTGTGAGCCATAAATGTAACAAATAGGACCGGATTTTCTCTATATGCGGTTTTCTCTACTGGAACTTTTCAAACTTTGAGCCATTGAACACTACCAGCGCTTAGAGTAATGACTGACAGTCAGGACAAAATGTATGCCCCCAATCATAATAAATCTGTAAACTTTGTAAGATGTTGTACACATTTGAAAGACATGTTTCGATTATGAGGTGTTGAAAAGGACATTATGTAAAATTTGAGAAAATTGCGGCATGGAATTATTGATGTTAAGAAAACATTCAAATAGACTGTCAATCATATTTTGATAAATGCTTCAGATGATGTATTTGACCTGGCTCTACAATTTAAAGCTTGTATAGATTGCCGGATATAAGTACTCTCCGATGAAGGTTCTTTCATATTTTATAATTATTCTTTCATGCAATGTTGGAGAAAGCTGCTTGTGACTACAAAGAAGACTGTCAATCTTTCTTGTATCCTCAATTGTTCGAATGTGTTCGGGGATTATGAAAATGCAATATCGGGATGAACATAGCATTAGGCTATGGTCAGACTATGAGATTTAGGCGTTTCACTCGCGTTGAAAACAATTTCCGAGGATGTTTACGAAAACACGTAGCAAGGACGCGTTTTACCGAAAACATACTGTGACCCTCGCGGAAACCGAAGTAAACTTTGGAAGATACTATTTAATGCTGCAAAAACTCAATTTTATGCTTGGGTAACGACTGTACTAGCTAATAAATTCACATTTTATTACTGCTATACAAACTAATTGGTTGCAAACAATTTCAAAGGCATAAATTTGCTAATGAAACACAGGTGGATACCTACTTGTCAAAACAAATTTCATTAACCTATCACATATAAAAATACTGTATTATTAAAATAATAAAGTAATAAAAGGAGTTACCTAGTCTGTACACTACTTTTTTATATGTTTAATTTACCTACTTAAATGCGTTTAAAACGCAAAGTCTGTGTAGGGTATTAATCGAATTATGTTTTACTTGAAATACCAACGAACCTCTATCCCTCATCAATACGCTAATAGGTGTGCTCTTTTCAACTGGATCAAGATCAAGATCATTCGTTTTACATTGAAATAAACAACAAAGAGATGATCCGAAATCAAAATGGGATCAAAGTTGGATCAGATTTTCCTTCTAAAGCTTATTTAAATTGTCACTATTTCAGCATTTTCAGAGATGGCAACTCAGCACCATTTGTAGCAGGTATTTGCACCCAGCAGGCAGAACAGGTTCGTTCGATGAGGTAATAAGGTATTGGGTATGAGGTAGTTTTTCATATCCCGTAGCCAAGCTATACATGGGTGTCATAGGACCTTTATACAGTTCCGTTTCGTCGTAAAGTATACGAAACTTTTCCTTTCCTTTTCTAAGGCATTTAGTAACAGGATTGCTAACCATGCTAAGTAAACTTTTGGGATGATCCACATCGTTTTTTTCAAATGTGAGTAGGTCTCGGTAGTGTTTTGGAGTACCAGTCTATCACCCACGAGGTAGTGGGTTCGAATCACACTCATGACACGGTGTTATGCACTCAGTTTCTAACCATTTTGCCGATTGTCGTACAGTATCCACTTTTCATCACATGTCACTGTTTTGTTCGAAAACGGACCGTTTTTCTTCCAGGAAAGCAGAGAACTGAAAATTTCCAGTCGACGAAGACACTCCTACGTAATGCAGTACAATACTCACTTTTGTCTTATCACTAACTATAATTGCGAATTGCGCCTTGAATACATCACTTTTAAGTAGTTTCTAAAATACTTTAGTGTTATTATCTTTGTTTTAATCCAATTTTATCCTTTCTACACGCCACCACAAGTTCCTTGTCTATTTTTTCGTAATTGCTCTGTGAATAAGTTTAAAGTTATAATTCAATTCCCAACATAACTCACTTAAATTATTCTAAACTCCACTATTAAAAGCACCAAAGAACTTACGAACTAGCGCAAGAATTAATATTTTAGCGTACACAGCAAGAACATGTTCCGTGGAGCGTCCGCATGCTTCGTATGAATTATTAAAAAGTTTAGGAAGCGTTCCACATCCTTCCACATCTAACCAAATCTTTTAGCTAACTCATCACTACTTGACTTATACTCGTCTTTGGAGAATATCGCGTCCTTCCACAAATACACGAAAATGTTAATCCGTTCCAAGTCCAAGTCCAAGTCCTTCCGACCATAAAAAGTACGAAGTAAAAAGCTAAAAAGTTTGATAGTTTGTAAACGAGTGAATAAATTTGCAAGCGATTTCTGCGGCTATAGGACGGTGAGTGCACATGAAGAACGAAAAGTTTTTATCATATCACGGAAGAAGGCAAAAAGCGTCACCACTTCCTTCGTTAGCATTTTACTGTTTACTTGTACTTAATTCCAATCTATTCCGAACGAATGGGAGGCGAGTTGGCAGAAGGAACCGGAATACAACTGACGGAATATTTTGATAAGTTTAAATTTTGATGAAGTACATGTGGCGGTATGTTGTACCCACCCCTAAGGATATAGCAAAGGTCCTGAAAGGAGCCAGCAAGGACTTGCTTACATTGCTCTCAGGCTCTCGGGTTAAAGTCTAGGCTGGCTAGGAAGTGCACATATATCGGGGTGGAGTCCGCACAACGAGAACTCTCATTTGTTTGCAATTTATATGACTTAGTTTGTAGACATTTGTACAATTTGCGCTTCGGAAGCTGTTGCATTATTTATCAAGCCAAGCGAAAACGTATATGTACTGCTTTCGGTAGGCGAAACGTTTATATATAGTTTAATATGGCCATTTTTGAAAGTGGATTTTCATTCGACACTTTCCTAAACTGGCAGGAACTGCTATTAGTTATGTGAACAATTTTGGTATTCAATAATCAATGAAACTTTGATAGTCCAGTGGTAGGTAAGAAAGATCGGTGAAGTGTCTGGAGCACACATTATTATTTTCTGGATAAACGCCGGAAAGTGGTTAAAGTAGGGTCCATATAATGTTTTACATTTTTGGGTCATAGTCAGTCACGCGGTCAATGTCGAAATTTAACCTTGCTTGTTTTGATCCAGGAAAGTTTGTAGAAAGTTAATTTTGTTTCTTAAAAGATTCAACTTTTAAAATTCATCAGTGTTCCTTTAAACAAACATTGAAACAAATAAATTGCCAATAGAAGTAATATTTCGATAGTAACCCCTTGTGGTTTAATATCAAGAAAATCAGGAAATCAGTTTTTAGATGATTACATTAAGAGTTCATAAAAGTAAAAACCAATTTTCATTATTTCCAAGTGATTTGAGCAGGGACGTAATTTCAGGGGGGGGGGGGGGGGTGCATTTGAAAATATTTCTTAGATTTCAAATTCAGGGGGGGGGGGGGGTTTAAAATCTCAAAAATATTTTCATTATTATGACATCAACTAAAAACTTTTAAGGGTATACATTTGAGAAAACTATTAATCCTATCGACTTGGATTACCCTGTATAAAACTATGATGACAACCAAGTAAATGAATTAAACTAGAGACGAAAAATTCTCTGTAATTTCGCGGCTGTGTTGGTGGTGCTCTTCGATCGGTTGATCGTAGGTTCCGAAAAACTCGGAAAAGCAAATCAAAAAAAGCGGAATCATAAAGAATTTCGCTGGTATTTCGCTGCTGTGTTGGTGGTCTTGTTCGTTCGGTTGATTGTAGGTTCTGCAAAACTCCGAAAAGCAAAACAAAAAAAAAAGCGGAATCATAAAGCAGAACACAAACTCGTGTAAGGTGTACTTAGCTCTAACGCATGTTCTGATCAAAGATCTGAGATTTGGTTTTCATCAGTTTTAATTTAATAAAAAAGTGTTTTAATTTTTCTCGCTTCCTATATTATTATAAGCAGTAGCTGGCAATTTCGTCATACATTATACCTAAGTGCTGTTCGTTATTCTTTGCTTTAAGGTAAGAAATATTTTCACATTCTCTATCTAACCCTTCAAAGCTCGCACATATTCTGACAAATGTTCTCGTGAGTCTCAGTTAAACTTTCCCTACATCTATTACTAACAGAAATTTTAATATTCAATATTGCTTAAGGGGGTCATCCCGTGTGCAGGCTCTTGTTTACACCATTTTTTGGAATTCGTTCTCACGAACTTAATAATGATAGAACTCTGAAATTTTTACGATACATTTATGCACATGTTGAGCAAACTTAAGAATTTTTTCAATCCCAAATTGTCGGTCATTGCTGAGATACGTGGCAACTTAGCCACCCATTTTCAAAAAACCTTGTTTTCGGTAGACACGATTGCGGGCGTTCTGTTTATCTCAAATAAAAAAATCAAACAGCATTTTAATCTGTGAAGTTTGAACTAGTCTTGGAACTAGGATTATCAAAAAATATTGAACAGTGAGTTTTTGGCAGCTTATTGAACTTTTTGTCGTCAATTTTAGTGTATTTTTACGACTTCTTCAGGTCGACAAAAAAACGGCTTGATGAATCACAACTATCCTAGTTTGGAGACTATATATTAGTACTGAATAAGTTAACTAAATTTCAAAGATATTCTCACTTGCGACGTTTCTTGCCATAACGTTTACATTAGCAAATTGCATCAAAATTGCTCTAGGAATCTGCTGTAACAAGTGTTTTGCGAGTGGTTTTTGCGTTTTTCACTTCAAAAATCTTATAGTACTATTATATGTTTATGAATATAAATAAACAATTAAATTAAACAATCAAACGTTGCGATAAATGCACCTTCTACGTCAAAGTCAAATCTGACTCAAAAAAATGTCGTCAGACAATCGATCCCTACTTTCTTGCGAGATTCGATCTTCACGCAAGCTTGTTCATTTACTTACTAGTGTCCACGAGCCCTTAGTATATATTTCAATTTAATTTCTTCTTTTTATAATGTAACATTTGCAAATAGATGAAATTGACCGCTTGGCGTCAAAAATGTATTTCTTTAAGGTTATTAGACTCTAGATGAAATCTGAGGGGCCAAGTTTAATTCTACTCAAAAAATAGAAACGCATAGATCGGAGCCTCGAACAAGATAAAGTTATATATTGTTTCTCCATGCATGAGAAACTAAAAAAAAATTTAATATCAAGAAATGAGATATTTTTATGTTTATATTACGAAGAAATTAAAAATAAAATAAAAAAAGATTTCGGGTATTTACTTTTCTCTATTTCAGACCGATATAGTCAAAAATACTTAATTATTAAAATAATAAAGTAAAATCAATACAGTCGTCGATATATAACTTTTTGAAAAGAAAGAGTGTACCAAACCCATATGAAACAAATAAAAACAAATTCTTGATTCCGAGCAAACCATTGATGGTAGTGAGAAGCTAGACTCCCTCCAATCTGCGCAATCAGTTGATACAATACAATAAATCTTCAAGTAAAAATGTAAAAGATAAGGTTCATTCAGAAGCATTACCAGAAAATGATGTGTCAATTATTTATATACATATCACGTTTTTGTCACAATTACCTCGTTCAGCCAATACTGCAGAAATACCCCCAGATAGCGAAGCGCCGATTTCAATGCAGTTATTTTGAACAATTTACATGGATTGAATACTCCATTAATCAGAATGCTGTGTTTTGTTTTAGTTGTCGTAATTTTTGTTCCAAAATAGTTCATAGTGGTGAAGCACAAGGAAGCATTACGTTTGTTAACAAGCAAGGACGTCATTTGTGTGGAGGGGGCAGGGAGGGCATTTGCCCTCCCCCCCCCCTGAATTTTGTTTTTTCATATATTATATATAACATACCAAAATCGGCATCATTTTTCACGTTTTATTCCGATTTTATGCGAAAAAAACCGTTTCCTTAAGAAACATACCCCAGATTTGCACGTCTCGCATGTGACCTACTCAGCAAAATCAAAACTCCGTTAAAATTGGCTCGGTACGGCATGCAAACGTGAAAAATCCGACTAATTTTTCGACGTCTGGTCCATACAAAATATACCCGCCGTGGCACATATCAAAACAACGCGAACAAATCTAATCTAACCAATCACGTAGCGCTCATTGAAAAAAAACATCCGAATCCCGTCCCCCATCCAAGTACTGCGCTGCTTTCTTAACTGCTTGACTTAGCTCTTTGATAATCAGCCAACTGTCACATTGAGCTACGTTTTGTATGAAAACATTGCGTCGACGGATGATTTGCGCCGCAGACAGAAGTTTAAATAAAAACACACAGCCAACCAATACAATGTGAATGTAGGGTGTAGGGCGAGTGTAGAGGGCGTGTGTGGAGGGCGAGTGTGAGGGTGTGTGTGGAGGGTGTAGGGAGAGAATAGACATGAAGTGAATTAGTTCTCTGAGGTAATTGAATGTTTACAATGAGTGTGTGGAGTATTTATAGAAAGGGTAGTTGGAGGGGGTGATTATGTAGGGTGAGGGGTGGAGCGGAGAGGATGCGTAGAGACGGGGTAAGTAATGAGGTGGTGCGGGGAGAGGTTGAGGGGAAGATGTGTATGAGGGACAGGAAGGTCTGGAAGAGGGGTGGTGGAGATCTGTTGTTGAGGAGGGGATGGGAGGTGAGGGAGAGGAAAATTGGAAGTGAAAGGAGTTTCACGACCTACGTGGCTACGGGGGGGGGGGGGTTAATAATCGGGCCTATTACGGAACTCACTCGACCAAAAACTTGACATTCTGCTCTTTTCGAGCAGTTCACTCGTGAACGACCCATCTCTACCACCTACATACACATTAAATATTGCAAGTGGAAATGACCAAGGGAAGTTTGATTTAAACAACAAACTCAATTTTTATCGGAAGGGAAAGGACCGAAGGGTAAATCCGTTTATTTATTTTATCGCATACTAAGTAAGAAGTAACCAAAGAATATGTAACAATATTTGTACCTTTGCAGGTAAGGAAAAGTGTAATTTATGGAGCCGGCAGAAGCCACACATACATCCATCCCATGAGTCCATAGGAAAAGAGACGATTGGGAAATGTCTGCTTTGAAGATATGAATAACAAAATGAATTCAATTTATTGAAAGAGGAAAAAAAGTGAGAAAGGGTCGATGGGAAATGAATATCATGATATTCGAATATCTGATATCGGCATATTACTATTCGTCTCATCTCTAATCGGGATACGTTTTTAGAAGATATGTATGTACCATAAAAAGCGTATAAAAGATAAAATCAATTTAAGATCTTGCTACCCCTCAAAAAAGGGTGGCGATTCTGGCAAAGCTGTGTCGAGTGTAAGGAACAGAGAAGAAAAAACATATATCTTGCGCAGGTTGAACGTACGGCACTCCGGTTGCAAAAAACCTGGTTTAAAAAACCAAACTCAAAAAAATATGGCTGGTTTTGCCTCTAAGTGGGTTTTTCAAATCTAACTTTTAAAGGTTTAGAACTGCTTTTTAGTAAGTATATAGGTATGTAAACTCAATTTAGTTTTAAAGCTGTAGCCCGAGACGAAACGAATCCAGGGTTACCTTAAAATCCAAAAATAGTCGAAGAGCAAAAAATGCATTTTGTGTGAATTTTGAATTTCCTAAATAAATGGACACACTTTAAAATGTTATTTTTGCTTTAAACATTTAAAATTTGAAGTGGATATACAGTGTTATAACTAACAGATAAGCATGAAATGACGTAACTAGTTCCATTTAATTAAAAGTAGTTTTGCAAAATATTTTTGCTTCCCAAATATCAAAACGGCCACACTGGTACTCAGCGTTACGAAAATTATTCAAGGGGTACACAGATGTTGAAAGTTTGGGAAGTAGCATTCACCCTTCAATCACTTGTTGACGAATTTCGGCGTTGTAGCAGCATATGATCACTTGATGTAGGCAAAGTAAAAAATGGTGCAATCAAAACGGATTCACTTGGTGGATAAAAAACGATTGGATGGGATGTTTCAAAGAAGGCCGAAACCGGAGACAGTACTCACACGTTCGTGATTAAAATATCAGGCTGTGTTAACTGAAGAGAAATGCTAAGTTAAGCATTTCTTGGATTTCGCGATTCTAATTTTAATTTTGTACAAGCCTACCACAAAGTTTCTGAAAATTTTGTATGATTCTAAAAGTTTGTGTAATAGCGACGCTAAAGAAATTGTTAACGTGAATGAAAAGTACAGTTCAAATTAAGTACCTATCCAATTTCATGTGGTGAAAAGGTTTTTCGCGAGTTGTTGAGCCTTAATGGTGCGGCTGAATGAAAAGCCTTGTGTATATACATATGTATGTATACATAGGTACATACCTTACACTCCTAATTCGAATGGCTGTGTACATGTTTGATGAACATCAAGTACGCTCTCGAACATTTTGTTTTGAGGTTTTCCTCTCGAAAAATTTCTATTTTTTTTCTTCTAACGTTAATCGGCTAATTAATTAAAACATTGAAAATAACGAGATTCAACTTTTCTTCAGAATTACCTTGGGGAACAAAAAAGTTAACTTTAAAATGAACGGAATATTTATTCGTGTAGTATCTTATAAAAAAAATGAGAGATAAAAAAATGTTTGCATGAATACGTCATTAGCGCTATAAGAATTACATTAGAGTTGGAATGAACTGTAGGGGGGAGGATGGTTGAAAGAGAGTGGATGTTAAACAATCACAGGTAATTTTCCTGCAGGTAATCTGAGATACCGTCCTCGATAAAATGTTGAATTGTAATTCCAATTGCAGCTTGTTATAAAAAATCTGCCAATGGACTGGGCGAAACTTTATTATTTTTCGCATCAAAATTCGGGAGCGGTCAAAGTCGGAGTATACATCAGTTATTTCGAGATTATTAGGTTTTTGCAGAGTTAATTTTTTTCTTAAAATAAAAATATTCAAAAAAGAGATTTTTAGCAAATTAAACATTGAAAAAGTTCGCCGGGGAAAGGGTAGAACTCGTAAAAAAGTATATAATACCTTTACACCCCCTTAGAGGTCGTATTTCATAACCTCCTGAAAACACTTTCTAGGTATTTATATGAAGAAGTCGTAGAACAAAAACTCTGTTTGAATCAAACATATTAATGTTTCTTGGGATTGCAATAATAGTTCTCACAACCATTTATATGATTACCGTAATTAGATTTTTTTTACTATAACTCAAGTCATAAGATATTCCATTGTCAAAACAAAGGTTAAGTTGCAGGGACGTCATTTCAGCGGGGGCAGGGGGGGCATTTGCCCCCCACCCTGAATTTAAAACCTCAGAAATATTTTAATTGATTATGACACCAACGAAAAATTTTTAAGGGTAAAAATGTGAGAAAACTATTAATCTTATCGACTTGGATCACCCTGTATAAAACTATGATGACAACCAAGTAAGTGAATTAAACTAGAGACGAAAAATTCTCTGTAATTTCGCGGTTATGTTGGTGGTGTTCTTCGATCGGTTGATCGTAGGTTCCGGAAAACTCGGAAAAGCAAATCAAAAAAAGCGGAATCATAAAGAATTTCGCTGGTATTTCGCTGCTGTGTTGGTGGTCTTGTTCGTTCGGTTGATTGTAGGTTCTGCAAAACTCCGAAAAGCAAAACAAAAAAAAAAGCGGAATCATAAAGCAGAACACAAACTCGTGTAAGGTGTACTTAGCTCTAACGCATGTTCTGATCAAAGATCTGAGATTTGGTTTTCATCAGTTTTAATTTAATAAAAAAGTGTTTTAATTTTTCTCGCTTCCTATATTATTATAAGCAGTAGCTGGCAATTTCGTCATACATTATACCTAAGTGCTGTTCGTTATTCTTTGCTTTAAGGTAAGAAATATTTTCACATTCTCTATCTAACCCTTCAAAGCTCGCGCATATTCTGACAAATGTGTCTCAGTTAAACTGTCTCAGTTAAACTTTCCCTACATCTATTACTAAGAGAAATTTTAATATTCAATATTGCTTAAAAGGGTCATCCCGTGTGCAGGCTTTTTTACGCCATTCTTGGGAATTTGTTCTGATGAACTTAATAATGATAGAACTCTGAAATTGTTACCATATATTAATGCACATGTTGAGCAAACTTAAGAATTTTTTCAATCCCAAATTGAACTTTGTTTTCGGTAGACACGATTGCGGGCGTTCAGTTTATCTCAAATAAAAAAATCAAACAGCATTTTAATCTGTGAAGTTTGAACTAGTCTTGGAACTAGGATTATCAAAAAATATTGAACAGTGAGTTTTTGGCAGCTTATTGAACTTTTTGTCGTCAATTTTAGTGTATTTTTACGACTTCTTCAGGTCGACAAAAAAAACGGCTTGATGAATCACAATTATCCTAGTTTGGAGACTATATATTAGTAGTGAATAAGTTTACTAAATTTCAAAGATATTCGTTCGATAGATTTTGAGATATCGTGTCTACCGATTTGAAAAACATGGTTTTGAGAAAAACGCGACTAAACTTTTCATTCTATTCGTAACAACATACGAGGTTTGTGAATATAACGCCCTCTAATTTCCGAACGGCTTCGAATATCGGAATATCACTCCGCCCACATATTCAACACTATATTTGGATGTAATTTATGCAAAGAAAAAAAACCGATTTTTGGAAACCGTCACACGGGATGACTGCCTTCAGTTATCAACATTTGTTAAAAATAACATACAAAACTTTTCCACTGAAACTGATCGAAAATAAAATAAATAATTTTATCCATTCTTGAATTTCTTCGAATTCTTCGAACTTAGTAACTCTAAATCTTAAAATTTCTAAAGTCTCGTGTACACTAGAACTTGCGACGTTTCTTTCCATAACGTTTACATTAGCAAATTGCATCAAAATTGCATCAAAATTGCTCTAGGAATCTGCTGTAACAAGTGTTTTGCGAGTGGTTTTTGCGTTTTTCACTTCAAAAATCTTATAGTACTATTGCATGTTTATGAATATAAATAAACAATTAAATTAAACAATTAAACGTTGCGACAAATGCACCTTCTACGTCAAAGTCAAATCTGACTCAAAAAAATGTCGTCAGACCATCGATCCCAACTTTCTTGCGAGATTTGATCTTCACGCAAGCTTGTTCATTTACTTACTAGTGTCCACGAGCCCTTAGTATATATTTCAATTTAATTTCTTCTTTTTATAATGTAACATTTGCAAATAGATGAAATTGACCGCTTGGAGTCAAAAATGTATTTCTTTAAGGTTATTAGACTCTAGATGAAATCTGAGGGGCCAAGTTTAATTCTACTCAAAAAATAGAAACGCATAGATCGGAGCCTCGAACAAGATAAAGTTATATATTGTTTCCTCCATGCAGGGGCGGAGCATTCATAGGAGCAACTGCGCCGGGCGCCAAATTTTTAGGGTGCCACTTCTACTGTTCCACCTATGTACCTATACAATTGTTTGGTCATGTACAATCCTGCAGTTACATATTACTAAATTCACTAATTGTAAACTTTGCAATTCTAAAACACAACTACCTAAATACTATTTAACAGCATGTCGCGTCATATACCCGAGCATTTCATTCATTCTCCTAAACATACGGTTGCGGTTCGATCTTCCATACATATCTTCCAACTACTATGTAGTTCACACAATTTTGTTCCACCAACATAATTTTCCTACTTTGATCCAGCACGTCTATCGTATGGTTCGATCATACATGTCCGAATCTATTGACAATTACTCTGTAGCGCAAAAATTTCATCCGCGCCGTGGTACTGCATAGACACGCATGGTACAGTGAACATTCAACACGTTTTTATGCGCGACGGCATGCGTTGTATTCCGCTGAGTGCCTGTATCTGGCGCAAATTATAAAATTGCACCAGCATATGAATGAAATGGGACCTCAAAGGAGAGGCGCATGCGCTGTGCCAGTGCTTCGGTTCTTTATGCACACTATTTTGTACCAATTCCGACGGGCTTTTTAATTTTCTGTAGGTATTTCAGAATTTTCACGAGTTGGGAGCACTGTTTAATGGCCAAAGAAAATGTGATATTTTTCTTGCTATGTTTTATTGGATAAAAGAACAAGTGCTAATAGGTAATACCTTTCAAGTGTTTAAGTGTAAATAAACTTTTAGTGAGTTATACATAACTTCTATATTTTGTTTTTAAAATATAAAAATTTCTATAATCCGAAAAATTTTCCGAAAAAGCGTCAGATACCAGAAGCTGAAAATGCTAAGTTATCAAGCGGAATTAAGGAATCCCTGAAAGATACTGCAATTTCAACGTAAAAAAAAATTATGCATTCATGCGATATATCCTTATCTAAAGCTTCCACTTCCACCGTGGAAATGCCGAACCATGAAATTCCGTTGATAAAGAAAGTTTATCTGTGTACAATCACCCTTTGATGTCCTTAATTCTAACAATAATTTTGAAGATCTTTCAATTCCTTCGTAAATCCTTCATAAATTCAATAACAGATGTCGTCATTGGGGGGGGGGGGGAATTCTAGAATTACCCGCATGCATACACTAAATATCTTTGGCCGCGGTCCGAATTACGCTTTCTGCACTTATAGCGCTCTTACATCCGGTTCGAATTGTGCTCACAACAATTTTCATGGATGGGTAGTTTTATGGCGCACACACTGCTAACTGTTTCGAGAATAGGTATTGTGAGTAAACTGTGTGCTTACGATGGGTCCGAATTGAAAGCGCCATAAGCGTACCAGCAATTCGGACCGATCGTAAGTAATGTTAATAATGTAAGTAGCATGACCGTAATTCGGACCGCGGCCTTAATATTGACGCACATGCATTCTTTATAGCAAGTAAAAAATATCTTACCCCTGGGTAAAACTGAAATGACGCCCTTGTTCGAATTGTATTCAGAAGAAGCCTAATTTTCACTACTTTCAGTACATTATTGCATTTCGCTTTTACTCCATGGTGCCTTTATATCTGTTACGAGGTGGGCTATCTGATATGTAAACCAAACTACAAATGGTATTATTATGGAATAATAATAATTAGGGGGCCGAAATAGGAGCAGAGGACACTCTGCATCTTCTCTATTTATGTCATGCTTAATCTTGCAAACTTTCCTTCATTTTTCGAAAGCAAACTATAAAATTTGGGCACCGAAACGCAGAAACTGCGCCAGGCGCCAAAACTATTAGCAGCGCCACTGCCTGAATGCATGAGAAATTAAAAAAAAAAATTAATTTAAAGAAATGAGATATTTTTGTGTTTATATTACGAAGAAATTAAAAATAAAATAAAAAAAGATTTCGGGTATTTACTTTTCTCTATTTCAGACTGATATTGTCAAAAAAATCAATACAGTCGTCGGTGTATAACTTTTTGAAAAGAAAGAGTGTACCAAACCCAGAAGAAACAAATAAAAACAAATTCTTGATTCCGAGCAAACCATTGATGGTAGTAAGAAGCTAAACTCCCTCCAATCTGCGCAATCAGTTAATGTAAAACCATCTACAAGTAAAAATGTAAAAGATAAAGCTCATTCAGAAGCATTACCAGAAAACTATTTGTCAATTATTAATATATCACGTTTTTATCACAAAGACCTCGTTCAGCCAATACTGAAGGAATACCCCCAGATAGCGAAGCGCCGATTTCAATGCAGTTATTTTGAACAATTTACATGGATTGAATAATCAGAATGCTGTGTTTTGTTTTAGTTGTCGTCATTTTTGTTCCAAAATAGTTCATAGTGGTGAAGCACAAGGAAGCATTACGTTTGTTGACAAGCAAGGACGTCATTTGTGGGGAGGGGGCAGGGAGTGCATTCGCCCTCCCCCCCCTGAATTTTGTATTTTCACATATTATAAATAACATATGTATACTTTCATATAAAAATATATACATTCATAACATCTTGCCCCCCCCCCCCCCTGGAAAAAACTGAAATGACCTCCCTGTTAAGTTGGTAGAACCAAAAACTATGTTTGCATTAACTATGCCACAAGTTTGTTTGATTCAATCATAAAACATTTCCTACGAACATAACTACAGTTGTATTAAACATATTACATACATTTTCATGATTGTTGCTGCAGAGCAACAAAACAGTGAAGTTAGTAGAACTATAACATCAGTTATCAGAACTATCTTACATCTTTTAACGTTGTTCACGCAATTTTAAA
Source organism: Beris chalybata (assembly GCA_949128065.1). Classification (NCBI taxonomy): domain Eukaryota; kingdom Metazoa; phylum Arthropoda; class Insecta; order Diptera; family Stratiomyidae; genus Beris; species Beris chalybata. Next base: position 96,971,237 of record OX421895.1, read on the forward strand.
TTCAACCATAGTAAGATTCTCATCGAGCATATCCGATCTGCAAAAATTACTTTATTATTTTAATAACAAAAAAATGTTAAAGATTAAAAAAAAATTTTCTTCCCTGAAATTTTGTTCACACGTTGTATGGCTAATAAGCGCCAAAAAAGCAAAAACAAATTTCAGTCCGTCTGTGCGTCGTCCACCGCCCGCCATACGCAAAATTGTTTCAGGACTTCTAGTTCTCAAGCCCTATGAGCTTATTACATTGATTTTTTTTCTGAGTAGACAGAATTTACTCCTTGTAGTCACATCTTTTTGAGGGGTGGGGGTGTGAGAAGGAAGGCGGGGAAGCGTTTAAGACGGACAATTTTTGCTTCTAGATCTTAGCAACCGCTAATGCTAAAGAGCTGAAGTTTAAAATTTATATAGAGCGTGGACAGTGGACCCAATTGCAAGTAAAAGGATGTGGGAATAGGGGAGAAAATAATGCGTCCGAAACGCAAAAAAGGAGATCGACATATTCTAAAATCATTATCTTCTAAATCGTTGATGGCACGAAATTCAGACTTAAAACATATCTGTAGCTATACTAGGAAAAGAAAGTGAAAGCTAATTTTTGAATGGGGGCAGTACCTTACGAGGGTGGGGGATAAAAAACTTTAGATTACGATATTTCACGAACCAATTGCTCTAGAAAAATAAAATTTGGATTCAGTATAAAGGTTGATAAAGATTGCTCAAAGTTGGACGATGGAGCATAGAAGTAGTGGGGATAAGAATTTTTTTACAAAAATCACATTTCATATCTCAAGAACAGTGTAAGATAGATGCTTAGAATTTTTACCAGAAACAGGGCTAATTGAACCCTGGTAGGGTTCTGGGTGTGTAAGTGTAGAGGGTGAGGGTGAGGGAGGGTGAAAAGGAAAAAGTTCCTATGCTTATATCACAAGAATCTACAATGATATAAAGCTGAAGCTTGGTATTTAAATAGAAACATAGTAGTAGCATGTTTGAAAAATATAATTATAGAACGGCTTATGCTAGAAAGTTGAAACTCGGTGTGTATATGCAAATCAACTAGAAAAATAATTTTGATTAAAAAAAATAATAATATTTTTTGGCATTCGGAAGGAGGGGGTGAAAAATCAGTAAAAATAGAATGCATATAGTTTCACGATTTTGGACATATCTACGAGGTCTTCCCGAATATTGAATTGGTTTTTTTCTATAGATTCTTCATATGAAAAGAAAGTTTTTTCATGATTTTTGGAAATTCTACCCCTGGCGGGGTGTAAAGTGATTATATATTTTCTCAGGAATTCTGCCATATCTCTTAGGTCCGAACAGGTATCGAATATCTTTTCATAGTCACATATTTTCAAGTTGCTAAAAATAATTAAGTTTTGTCCAGACTGTTGGCAGTTTTTTTTTATTAAACTACATTTGTAGTATTTGAGAAGTACTGATGTTCTTAGAATTTTTCAACCCCGATCCCATTCAGATCCCAATTTAATTTTTTAGTATGTTTTGTAAAACAGTATAACCCGCAAAATATAAAAAAAAGAAAACCGCATTTTGTGTTTTCCTTGAAAAAAAGGATAATTTTTATTCTTATTTCTTTATTTCGACAACCTCCCCCTAAGCCCTATTTTATTATTCTAGCACAAAAATCACCAGAGATATGAAAATTCAAAAAGAACTCTAAAAGAAATACTTTATTGTTAAAATAATAAAGTAAAATGAGGTAGTTCTCCACGTACAAATTTTCAAAAGAATCGGAGATGTAAGGGTCAAAAATTTCGTCATTTTTAGTGCTTCTTAATGGAATGACTCTAATATCGTACATTAACTTCTAATTTTCTACATCGGAGATCAGATGTCTTCCATTGTACGAAAAGTGTGGGGCATAAAGTACCAGTGAATCTTAAAAGCTGATATCTCAAAATTCACATTTTTGAGTTATGCTAGTCTTGTTCTGAGGTATTGAAGGTGGCAGTATAGCAATTACTTCACTTACCCAACTTAATCCGCAGCTCTGAAAAATTGATCAGAAGAATTAGAAAGTTATGATTTTTTAATTAGAGCAGTCACTTAAGGAAACTATTATTTTATGCTATATTAACTTACCATATTGAAAACTTGAAATCATTTTAATTGTATGTTCTTAACTGAAACCTTTAATAAATTCTGAAGGCAGTTTCGAAATGTTCAAGTTTATGTAGTCCCATCTTATTATAGTGATAAAATAAATACACATTTTTAATCAGAGTGTACCGTTTCTTGGGAATATATCTACGCGGAAATATCATTATGGCATGTTCTCAAGGACAGTGATTAATCATTAGTCGGATTTCGTGTTGGGGTTTCACACCAGAAAGTCCACTGACGCCGGAAAACAACAAAAAACTCCTTCAAATTTGCTTCTATGGTAGCTTACCATGAAAAATTCCATTCTTAATATTATGGTAGTTACATTTCGTATCTTAGAGCATAGTGCATTCGTGTTACACGCTCGTTAAGTAAAGAGCGTTGGACTGAAACGCTTCCATATGTAAAACTTACGTTCATCTTTTCTCTTATAATTTTTCTTATCCAATTTAAATTGTTCAGAACGCGGTAATAGCTTGTAAATATTTATTGTAAAGGTACGTTAGCTTAGAATTTCGGATTAGAACTAAACATATTTCTAAAAAAAAATATTAATTTTTACTTTATTATTTTAATAATAAAGTATTGTTATCGATTTTTGAAAAAAAAAAAAAAAAAAAAAAAAACACGTACGCAAACCGTGCGCAAACTCGTTATTATATTTGCCAAACCCTATGAGCTATTAAATTTAATTTTTTTTTCTGAAAAGACATGGTGAATCCCTTGAAGGGACATTTTTTTGAGGGGTGAGGGTGTGAGGGGTGAGGGTGTGAGGGGGACAAAAAATTTTGGTTTCTGGGAAGGAATGTATGGTGGGGGGGTTTGATCAAGTTCCCCCATACTAAATGTAATGACCTAAAAAAAACAGGTCCTCTCTTCCCTATGAAAATAGGCCAATATTAGGGGGGGACCCGTGCGCACGGGCCTGGTTTCTAGATCTCAGCAAGCACTTCCGGTAGGAGGCTGAAACTTGGAATTTCAATAGAGCTTTGATAGTGGACCCATTTGCAAAAAAAATTCTGATATGGGTAAAAGGGTGTGGGAGTGGAGGGGGACATAATGCGTTCGAAACGCAAAAATGCTTCAATTTTTTACCAGAAGTAGGCCCAATAGAACCATAGTAGGGAAAACAAATTTTGCGGTGGGGTGTAGAGGCTGGGGGTGTAAGGAGTGGGGATGTAGAGGGTGGGGGTGGGAAGGGTGAGAAGGAAAATGTTCCGATGTTCATATCTTAAAAACCTGCAAAACATTTTTCTTAGGGGTAGCATGGCACGAGGGTAGGGGGTGTTTTTCCTAACTATAGATCAGCTTATACTGGAAAGTTGAAACTCGGTACGTATATGTAAATCAACTAGAAAAGTAGTTCAGATAAAAAAATTTCGAATATGCATTGGCGTTCAGAAAGGGGGGCAAAAAAAATTATCAGTTAATATAAAATGCATATATTTTCACGATTTTCGTCATATCTACTAGGTCTTTCCAAATATTGAATTCATTTTTATTCTACGGATTCTTCATATGAATACCTAGAAAGCGTTTTCAAGATTTTTTGAAATTCGTCCCCTAAGAGGGTAGTGGTTGTATACTTTTTCATGAATTTCACCATATCTCTCAGGTCTGATCAGATATCGAATGTCTTTTCACTTCCACAGGCTTGTTTAATAGTCACCTATATTTAAGTTTTTTTTTTTTTAAACCTTTAGACCGCATCCCGGAATATGACCTAATTATAAAATTCATATGTTACACCATATTCTAACAGCTTCCTGAACTTTTTATTAGGTTTTCAGTCACATAGTAACATACACCGCATCCCCGAATTGAACACGGTCCAAACTTCTGCCTGAAAAATAATAAAGTTGGTCCTTTATATATTAAAAATGCATTTCTTTTTATTTTGTGTAATCAATTTTATTCATAATTTTTTTTTTTTCCTTTAATAAAAACATTTCTATTTTGTTCGCGTCATTGAATACATAGTAAATATAATTTCACATAAAAACGGATGTACTAATAAACAAATTTATATAGTAGTATCAACATAAATAAATATTTGTATTATTAAATTTACAATTTCATACACCTGTGTTGCTTCTCTTGTAGATATATCCAAATAATCATTTTGGGTTAAAATTCTTAGCTTTATCTATATTTAAGTTGTATTTATAGGTACACACATAAATGTGTAAAAGAAAAATAACAAATTTAGGGATTTTAAACACTGTTATATACATTTCTATAAGTTTTTCGTTTGTTTCTTTTTTTTAATTTATATGCAATAATTTATTTTAATATTTATAAAATGTTCAATTCTCTTGTTTTGTTGCTTTGAGAAAAAAATTATTCAATGACATACCATTATTATATTATTTCCCTTCATTTCTTTATTTTTAGAAATTAAAAACAATTCACTATATTACAGCACAAATTAATCTCATAAAATTCCGTTTTCATCTTTTCATAAAAAAACATAATTTATTTATATTAGTGCACAAATAGAATTTAGAGACGAAAATAATATTGAAAAAAAAATTAAAAAAAAATGATTCTATATTAAAAATTAAAATGTTCTAGTTTAGTTTTGTATAACGTCATATTTTGTGAGTACTCATTTATGTATTATTCGGTTTCATATTTCTTTAATTTAACAAGCTCTCTTTTAATTTAGTGACTTAAAATCAAACCTTGTTAGATATTTTAGCATTTTGTAGTTTAGATATAATTACAACTGGTAGATGCTAGCATGAAAAACATGTTTTTATTTATATAGGTATATATTATATTATGTGAAGATATAATAAAATATTTTAAAATCAGAATAAAAATAATGTTTTTAGAAAAGTTTCGATTTTCTTAGTATGAAACTATATTATTTAAAAATAACTTGTAAATAGCAGTATAAATTAATTAACTTTATATATAAACAAACAAATGCTTCTTTTTTTAATTTATAATATTTGTTTTATTTTTTCTATGACTGGACGTTATCTATGTAATTTTATTTTAAAATATAAAATTTGAAAGTTTTTTTTTCGTATTACTGATGTGTGAATTGTGATTTGTGAATATTTTAATAAAAAATTTTGGCAGCTGTATTTATTTCGTGGTGTATTTTATACATTTTTAATATTACTTTATTATATTCACAATTTTTTTTCCTGGTTATAAATCTTATTAGTAGATTTGGTATTGAGAACTGTCCTTAAATGACACTATTTTATTTCTTTGAGTGCACCATTATTTTTATTTTTGTCCTTCTTAACTAATGCATATATCGAAGCAGCCTTGTAATTTATTGGGCCATATGAGCGGTAATCAACATCAGCATAGTCCAAATCATCGGCTAAATCTGCGGGACTTAGAGGCTACAAAAATAAGTTTATATTTAGATAGAGTTGAATTTTATAAGTTTTGTTGTTGAATTTTTGTAATTGATAAAATATTCAAAACTTCGGTAATATTTACAGTTAAAACTAAAATTTCGGTTTGGATATAATCATTATGACTATTGTTAGGTTGTGAGATATCAAATTGCCAATTCAGTCCTGCTGTAAAGGATTTGTCGATACCAGCTTTTCTTAAAATGAATTCTTAAATAATTGTTTCAGGTTAGTTTTTAGAAATGAATGGTATAGCGTTATTATAAGAACTTCAGATATTAATTGCGGTACAGAATGTATGTTGTTGTTTTTATGATAAAACTCGTTTTGTAAAGTGGTTACTAGTTCTTGCCATTATCTTGAATATACTCAAATTGTTCATTGCGTATACTATGTAATATTACAACAAAAAGCAAGAAATATTTATGAACTATGTATATAACTAAAACGATCAAAATGTTGTTTCTGTATATTAAAGGTGATTCCTTTTTGTTTTTATTTATTTTTATTTATATATGTTTCTTTCCAATATAAAATTCAATTTCAGTTTCATTTAACTTGTAAGTTATTTTTTTTAATTTGTAATTGGAATAAAATTGTTTTTTTTTGTACTATTACCGAGTTGATTAATAGGTTTGGCCTTTAAAAACATTGATTTATTTAACTGCGAAGGTTGATATATGTGAGTAAACTTAAAATACGAACGAATATTTACATTAAATTATACCTTTTATTTTTCAGTTCTCATTTAAACTCATATTATGTATAAATTATCAAAAATTTTAAAACATTAGAACTTAAAAATTTGACTAAAATTTAGTCCACTACCACTGGTTCTTTCAAGAGCCAGGCGAGTTCGCAAGTGGATAAGGCCGGAATTCCGGCTAAAACCTCTTTCTGTAAGTTTAGCACTTACACACATAAGTCAGGTCTTGTGAACGAAAGCTAAATAATAGCTAGTTTGAGTTCCTTGTATATGCTTTGGTATTGAATACCTGTAAATAGTTTTCAAAATTTCGCAAAATAAATATGCTATTTCGGCACTTATATAGCTGACTAACATTGCAAGATTCTCAAGTGTATTTCGCGAAATCTTGAGATTTTGACAAATCAATATGGAAATCTACTGCATTCCCCGTACATTTGACCAATAATAAAATCCCTGCAAATCACTACTTACAATCATTATCACTAACTCCAGCATGAAATCTACCAAAATCAATATAGTCAGACCTGAAATTTATGTTAAAACACGTTCAAATTTCACCACAATATTCAAAGTCATATCTTTAAAAAGAGATTTTAAACCTACTTGCTCGGAATGCAAGCATTAGAATTTATAAAATTTTTGTATTTCATTAGCTTTGATTACGGTCGATTTTATATATCAGAAAAACGGAAAATCTTACAAAATAAATTGAAAATTTGGACACAACAAACTGCTAAATTTAAGAACATCAAACAAAAATCTTAGAGGCGATGTAAACTACTTTTGGCATTCTTAAATCTAGTCGCAGAAATCTGGCGATGTAATTTAACAACAAGTTCGAAAAGACGATATCTTCGGTTATAAAGACTTCTTCTCCCTGTTCATATAGCCTTACGCAAATGCCATCCTCAAAATTTCTATTTTAATAGCATTTCATTCTGAAATCTATGCACAAATACCAAATTTAAAGTTGCCATCATAAGCGTGAAAAAAAACACAAATTTGTGTTTTTGGTTGGGAAATTGACTAGCAAATTGAACTTTATCTCCGAAAAAAAATCATATTGTAGTAGAGTGAGAACCCTGATTGGACGAAGGAGCAGCTATAATGTTGTACTTTTGATCGGAAGGCCCAATCAATGATTTTGATTATTTTAATTATGTAACAAAAAAACTTTATAATGATAAATTATTTAATTTTCGATGTAATGGGTTTCATACCAATCTTTCAAGAGACAACTTCTCGCACAAATTTAATTCTCAATTTCTCCAGGAATACAAAATTCATAACTGATAAAAATGGTCAGTTTTCACTTCACTGCGAATTTTTTGGAATTTTGTCTTTCTTTAATTTACATAGAAGCGCATAAACTTAAATTGATGGGAACAATTTCAAACTCTTCATATCGAGAATTTGACTAAAAAATCGGTTAGTCTCGTTCCTTGGAGGTACGCGATTAGTCAGTGTAATCTAATCATTGAATTCCTATTGAAAATGTGATGTAATCATGTTCAGTCAAAAATGTTTTGGCCTAAAACTGTTTTTGCACTTTCAGTGTGCGGCCAGCCTTAAACACAAAATTGCAAGTTTTTGTACAAATTCAAAAATTTATGCACTGTTAACAACAAGTTGCTCTCTAATTGGTGAACAATTCATTGTCCAATTGTTTCACTGTGAGACGGTAGGTAGTATATCTAGAAATAGAGCTGGCCTGCCCATAGTAGCATACGATATTAAAACCAGCAGTATTAATACATACTAAAAACCATTGAAACTACACGTTCTCCTACTCAAAATAGACCCAGTCATCTTCGAAGAGACAAAATTTTAAATACACATTTATACAAAAAATTAATTTAGTTATTATGTCAATAATTAGGTATTCTCAAGTAAAGAATATACTACACACTATTCGTTTCACCAACTTATAAAAACAAAAATTAAACATCAAATAACAACAACATACAAAATAAGTGTAATGTAATATTCGTTAGGGAAATTGGCTTGGAAACGAACAAAAAATAAAAAAAAATAATAATTAAAACGATGAAAGATACAAAACTATTTGCAGTCAGAAAAACAAACAAATACAGTTTTTGAACAATCTACTAAAATTTACCTCATCCCATTTGAAGGAGATCACCTTTGATTAACAATATATTTTGTTTAGTTCGTGATGAAACAATGATTAAAGGAAATGCTTGATGTTACAGCAGATTATTAAAAACAAATTACTGGTCAGTGCAACATAAAGATGGCACACCGAAGTCGATAAATATTTTTTGCTTTTTGTTTCAATAATTAAGTTTTGCTTTTATAATTTAAAGTTTGTTTTAATAAATATATGTATTGCTCCTTTTATTGATGTCATCGTGATTGTTTTGCTAAAATACACAAAGTAAAATAAATGAAACTTAAAACCAATACTGTTTCATTAATTTAGAAATAATGAAATTGATTCCGAACGAGGTAAATTTATATTTACATATAAATATTATTATTTAAATGATTACATCTTGGTTTGTCTTTGAATATTTGTTTGATTGTAATGTGGCTTATATATCAAAAATACAGTCTACAATTATGTAATTTAAATGATTCTGGTGCAAGTACAATTCTTAATTAAAGACGAGTTCGAGACAATCTCTTGAAGTTCATGTGATAAATTTAGAAAATAACGTTTTTATCGTGCAGATGTAGCAATTCAAATATTGCATAATCAAATTTTAATTTCTTTTAATATAATCATACAAAGAAGATCTATATATCTATCATATTCGAAAATAAGAGCGGAAGATATCAAGAGACAGTTATAAGGGATACGTTGAATTAAAATCGAGGTAGGAGGGGTAGTTGGTAAGTCGTGGGTTCTGGTCAACTGATCGCTTATGCTATATTGAGTTTGTGCTTTGTTTTGAATATCCCCAAATATCCTTATTCGTTCTTCACCCAACACCAGAGGGTTCTGACGATTTAACGTGTGACTTCACGTAATGTACCCTACAGGTGAAATAGAGTATAGACTGACCGATTTAAGTCCAGATTGAAGGATCAGAGAATTTTTTTTCCTATTTTATATTTTTATGAAATTTTTGCGAACTCAGAACAGTACATCTATTTTTGTAATGGATATGTATTGAGAGAACAATGCAAAAACATTAATAATTAAATTTTGCAGATTACAGACAGCTTGTGTCCTAGATTTTTATAATACATATAACAATATTTGATAGCCAATCATGCAAGAATAGCAGGTCGGAGCAAATTAATTTTTCAGTGTAAACTCAATTTCTTCTGTTTATTTATCGTAGGAATTCACTTTCTGAGTTATAACTTATAACTTTAATACAACTAGACACTGTTAAAGTAACAATTCAGGAGAAAGTAGTCTTGGCTAAGAGGTGTCGTACCGCCTATCACCTGGTAGATGATATCAACGGAATCCAGAATTTAAAATATGTGAAAAATATTTCCTCGATGTAGCTGCCAATAAGCTTTTTTTCAATAAATTATAGTGTACAGTAAACATTTAAAGAAAAACCAGAAATTAATAAAAGTGTAAAGGATCGTAGTAGTAGTCGGAGTGGCTAGAGCAATTGGCGTCGGTGCACATGGTACCAGGTTCGAATCTGCTTGGCGAAAAGTAATTTTCAAGAATGGGATTGGGTGCCACACTACTAGTTCACTCAGCTGTAAAATCGGGATAATAATCACGGACGAGCGTGTTGCTGACCACTTCACCTCCTAGTGTTCCGTTGGTCTAGTACCTAATAAAGTAACTCTAGCATTACTTCAAGGTATAGGCCTAATTTGGGCTGTTGCGCCATTGATTATTATAAGGGATCATAGTGGATGTTACATTTAAGGGTTAGGTTAGGTTAGGTAGTACGATCGAAGAAAGTGCAAGAGAAACGACTGTCTAAAGTGGACGCGTTCAGTTTAAGAACTCCCTGAAGTAATATTTTAAAATAAAGATCTTCTCTATTTTCGAATTTGATTTTGTACTCGTAGTACATTCTTAAACAACATGGTAAATAAAAAAATTTTTTTTAAGGTATAACCTGGACTAACTGGAATTTAATAATTTCAGCTCAGTACCTTGTTAAGTAGGTTTTTTAGTAATTCGGTATATGGCAAATGACTGGTGTTGATTAGTAGCACAATCAAAGATATGGCATAAAATGATTACAAGACGTATGTGTGGTTCTCATTTTAATTTACTAATTTATTCTGCATAAATTAATTTATAAATAAATAACCCTAAAATAAATCACATTATTTACTATAAAATTTCTTATTCACTATTTACTATACACTCTATTCAGTTAGTCTTTGTCTAAATATTAACCTCATTGAATTTCAATGTGGCATATTGTGTCGTACGTTTTGTCGGTGTTGCCAGAATTATTGATTCGTTTGCATGACTATCGTACGCATTATACGGAGCTTGACGGATCCGATTGCTGCGCCGGAACTGCTCGCTATCCGAATTAATTGTAAGATCGTCAAAATCGTCAACTATATTCCTATTGAGTTGATTCTCTGTACCTACATTTGATATTTTTTTAAGATTACGATTTGATCTTATACTAGAATTTAGCGGTGCTAAATCGGCATACACTATTCTCTTACCAACTAATGTACTAGCTGATGATGACGAAGGCAGTTCCTCCTCCTGTGTGACTATTATTTCGTCGATGTCCTCGTCATCATCATCGATATCATCACCCCCGGACGCTTCCTCATCTTCAATACTTAACCTAGGACTGCTTAAGGAATGGATCCTGTATCTATTTCGATCGTACGATTCGACGTTGGACATGTGGCGCTTGAGACTTGTGCCGCATATCCTTGGCGTGTTGCTACTACTGCGCGACGATCGATTACAAACGCCTCCATTGGCAGGAGTAATGGGTTTAAAAGCACTCTTTTCATTTAACAACGGTTTAAACACTAGCGGCCCACCATTCACTTTATAGTTACTAATACCACTGTTCTGTTTCGTTTTTGCACCAGCTACCGTTTGTGATGATTGAAAATGAAAGCTATGGTGTTTTCTTAAGGGTAATTTCATCGGCCTTATTACATAACCGTTTGCTCTATGATTACTTATGTCATGATGACTTGTTAGGCTATTATCACTATTATAATTAGTCGCGATTGATGTATTAGTACTAGTGGAATGATTCTGATTAAATATTATTGTATTAGATACACCGGATGGTGATTGCGATGATGAGGATGACGATGGAGTCAAGGGAACCGGGAACAAATCCTTTGGCACAAGCACTTGATGTTTTTGTCGACATCGATTCGTTGATGATGATGAAGATGATGATACACCACCTCCTTGACCATTTATGCTATTGAACCCCGACGATGATGAGGCTCCTGCCGCTAGAAATGGATTAGTATTCGAAACACGCTGTAATTTAGATAAAGTACACATAGTTATGCTTTTTTCATTAGTATGTTAAGGACTATTCCTAATAAATATTTAAAAATTGCATTTGTGATATGTCATACACTCCAAAATATACATATGAGTACTTATCCTTATACAGGTTATAAAGCGAGATAATCATACCATATCACACACTTTCTAAAAGTATAAAAAAAAATGGGGATTACAGCCAAGATTGGAAATATTGGATGAGCGAGAAAATCGTAAAAGGCGAGTCGAGTCGCCTTTGCACAAAATCCCACTACAGGTCTAACAACACTCTTATCACAGTATTTACTGATATTACAGAGAAGGAAGTAAACCCTCTTTTATAAGCCTAACTGATAGCTTCCGGTAGAAGAAGTTAGCTAGTTTTCACAGTAGATTGCTGTAGCAATTGCTGTTTCCAAGAAAATATCGGCTTTACTTTTATCCTTTTACAAGAATGTTCAGATTAGTACTGCAGCAGATACAAAACCCATTATGGGTTAGGTTGGGTTAGGTAAGGTTAGGTTATAGTGGCAGTCATCCAAACTATGGATCGACTCACTTAGGGCCGTTATTACGACCTTCAGTTAAAATTTAACCAGAACTTTGACTGTAAGTTTCGTATGAGCATCTGTCAGTCAAAGTTTCAGTTAGAACGTTACTGACGATCGTAGGAACTGGCCTTAGTCAGTTTGTTTGGTCCATTGTGATACCACATCCGTGACACCTTAATGAAGTCCCATATAGGGAGTTGTCGTAGCATTGCTACATGGGAAAAGCTAGTCGAACCAGCCACTGGTGCGAATGAACCACCCATTATGTGGGATGCAAAGAACATATTTTTGCATTAGCTGTGAGACAGACAATCAAACCAACGACTTTTCACAGTATTCCTCATTCTAGACTAATTTCTTCAAACTTATCGATTTGAGCTATCATTGATTGAGTTATAGGCCATAGTGTGAAAAGTTTGACCCTTTCAGTCAATCCATTCAGGTGAGAGAATAAGCGTCTTGACTCGGGACTCGGGAATGGGGATATTGAATGGGCGCTATTCGCAAGGATATACACGAGCCGGATACCGGGAAAAGTACGCCAGGATGATATCGACGAAGCAAACAAGGGCGGGTGAGTTTTTATTAAGACTCCACCTGGTGCTGAATAAAATATTTGCGATTACCACCTACGTAGTTGCGTCTCGGCTAAATGTGTTCGAAGTGGTGCAATGGTCAGATACCGATTTGGAGTCTGCCAACAGTTAGCAGTTGGGTCCGCACCACCGTGACCAAACGCCGACTGCATCACATGAAATCAGCAGAGGAACGCGTTACACGAATCGAAGGTAGAGGCAGGGGCGAAGCTTCCATAGGAGCAAGTGGAGCAACTGTGCCGGGTGCCAAATTTTTAGGGCGCCAAATTTTTAGGGCACCACACCTACTGTTCCACTTACCTTCACAATTCAGCCGTTTATTTTGAAAGTGGAATAAGTCCATTTCAATTTTAAATCGAGGTTAAGGGCTTGCATTTTAACATGTTTAAAAATAATCATGCCAACTTTCTTTACTTGTATTTATTTGTAAAAAGTGTAATGAAACAATTGCATCAACAGATTCTTAAAAAGTTGCTTCGTGTTGTATAAAACATCGTTTCAATGTCACAACAATTTTTTTGTTGAAAAAGTGACTTATTCCACTTTCAAAATCAACGGCTCATACTGCAATTATCACTAAAATTCAGTGATTGTAAATTTTGTAATACTTAAACATGGTATCCTACCTACATACATATACCTATCCATATAAATTCATAATTTAACAACATGTCGTACACCAAAACATTTGCTTCATTCTCCTAAACAAACGGTTGCGGTTTGATCGTCCAACGAGTTCGATCATACTTGTGCGAATCCACTGTTTTGCTCTTTGGCGCAAAAATTTTATCCGCACCATAGTTCGACAAACACACGCACGGTACGGTGAACGTTCTACACGTTTTTATGCGCGACGGCATGCGTTGTATTCCGCTGAGTGCATGTACCTGGCGCAGGTTATATATTTGCACCGGGCGGCGTATGAGTGAAATGGGAGCTCAGAGGCGAGGCGCATGCGCTGTGCCAGTGCTTTGGTTCTTTATGTATTTTAGAATTTTCACGAATTGGGCCAATGGCCAAAAAAATGTGATATTTTTCTTGATAGGCTTTGTTTTATTGGATGAAAGACCAATTGTCAAGTGCCAATAGGCGATATCTTTCAAGTGTAGTGTTAATAAACTTTTAGTGAGCTACCTTCTATATTTTGTTTCTTAAATCTAAAAATGACCATGAATCCAAAAAAAATGTCCGGTAGTCAATATCGAAAAAAGCGATTATTGAGGATAGAGAATTGAGGATTCGAATTGAGAATTGAGGATTGATTGATTGATTGATGAAATGATAAAAAATGGTAAAAAATGGTAAAACATGGTAAAAAAATTATAGAAAGTGATAAAAAAAGGTAAAAAATGATAAAAAATGGTAAGATATGATAAAAAATGGTGAAGAATTGTAAGAAATGGTAAAAAACTATAAAGAATGATCAAAAATGATAACAATGTTAAAAAATGATAAAAAATAATAAAAAAATGATAACAAATAACAGATTAACGATTATAAATTGAAAATTAGAGATAGATTTAAAATTGAATTTTATGTTTTGTCGATTTGTTGCCGTATTTTGCATTTCTCGCTAAAAATGGTAAGCACCAATTTATGGAGAATTAAAATGTCTATCATTTTTACCTGAACAAATTTTTGCCAAATTATTATTTATTACAAATAATAAGCGTAAAGGGTAAAAAATTAAAGTTTGTCCCAGTTTTGGACCATTTTTATCAAAAATAGGTGACAAATTTATATGGCAGTTTGGTATAAACCCGTTTTTCGTACGACGAAAGGAATTTCTCAGTCGGCCTTGTGAAGAGCTACTCACACTAACGAAGTTCTTTGAAATTCAGTCGTATGGTGAACTAAAATGCGCAAGCCTATGACGCACGCCAGTGCCACCTGGATCTTTTGAACCGGCTCAAAGAGCCGGATATTTGAAAAGAGCAAGATCCGGTGAGCCGGTACACTGAAAAGATCCGAATTTCCCATCTCCAGCTAACGGTTTCAAGAATAGGTACTGTGAGTAAACTGTGCTCATCGGTCCGAATTGAAAGCTCCATAAGCGTACCAGCAATTCGGGCCGATTGTAAGTAATGTTAATAATGTAAGTAGCATGAGTGTAATTCGGACCGCGGCCTTAATATGCACATGCATTCATTTATAGCAAGTAAAAATATCTTGCCCCTGGGTAAAACTGAAATGACGCCCTTGTTCGAATTGTATTCAGAAGAGGCCTCATTTTTACCACTTTCAGTACCTTATTGCATTTCGGTTTTACTCCATAGTGTGTTTATATCTGTTTTGAGGTGGGATATCTAATATCTAACTATACAAATGGTATCTATTATCATGGAATAATAATAATTAGGGGGCTTAATCTTGCAAACTATCCTTCATTTTTCGAAAACAAACTATAAAATTTGGGGCACCAAAAGGCGGAAACTGCGCCGGGCGCCAAAACTATTAGCACCGCCACTGGGTAGAGGCATTAGTGATTTAACCGTCCTTTAAAAGGTAGAGTGCCCTTCAAAGAACAATTCGAACTGTCTGCACACCATCCATCCTGTCCAGTCGAAATCTTGTAATATGACTTCACTGCAGATGCTGATAACATGATAAATCTTCCAACTCGAACCTTAGCAAAAAAACCGCTGTTGTACGCGCTTACTAAAACGCAATAAAATGATTCACATGCGACTCACCTAGATGATGCACATATTGTCCACCTACATACATGATTCACTTACAAATTCAAAATATACCCAATACTCAGTGATTTATTAAAGAATCATTAAAGTTAGATACCAGACGTACCCTACTAATCAAGTCCACTCAACTAGTGGTGTACGCGGATGACGTAAACATCATGGCCAGATCTGTTCCAGACGCAAAGGAAGTCTTCCACTGTCTAGACTCAGCAGCAAAGGATGTCGGGCTAAGGGTCAATAAGAATAAGACTAAATTCATGACCCAAACAAGAAGAAACGCGCCAACTAGACAAAATATGACCGTGGGGGACTACGACCTGGAGAATGTGGATCGTTTCTCATACTTGGGATCACACCTTGTAAGAGACGGCAACGAACGGGACGAAGTAAATCAACGGATCACACTAGCAAATAAGGCATATTTCTCGGTTCTCCCGATTTTAAAATCGAAAAAAAGTGCACAGGCTGAGCAAACTTTGCATATACAAGACCATAATAATACCTGTGCTACTATATGCAAGTGAAACGTGGACTCTCACCCAAGCGTCTGAAAAATCAATAGAGGCTTTTGGGACCAGTAAGAGAAGGCACTGAATGGCGTATTCGGTACAACAACGAGTTGTATAACATATATGACGACCCAGCCGCATCGACTCTTATAAAATTCCGTAAGCTGCAATGGGCAGGTCATGTGGAGCGAATGAATGACGGAAGAATTCCCAAGCGCACATTGAAAGGTAGAGCCTATGGCAAGCGACCGGTGGGAAAACCGCGAAAAAGATACGAGGATTCAGTTGACGCAGATTGCAAATCGCTTCTTAGATGCACAAACTGGAGGACGCGGGCGCTGAACCGAGATGACTTCAGACAATGTATCCTGCAGGCCCTGGCCCGATTTGGGCTGTCGCGCCATTGATGATGATGATGACCTATTTGGTACTATAGTGTGCGAATTTACATCTGAACATAACGCCAAGCTCTACAGCGTTATAAATTTGGTTGCTGCAGCTGATAAACTGATTTGAAATTAATGTGAGCGCATAATTATCAAACATTTCCTGTCAAACGATTTGAAAAATTTTGTATAATTTTTGTATGTCCAAACAAAATTTTAAAAGCATTAAATACTATGTAAATAAGGCGACAGTTCTGATAGTAACGTTTCGTGTAGTTCTCTATACTTAAAAACAGGAAAAAAAATCAGCACCGGTAGTTAAGTTTTGCTAAATTTAAACCTTATCCTCGGACGATATAAAATACATTTAAAGCTCGAAAAATATAAACAAAATCAAATTTATCGAAAAATATTGTTACGGCGTTAAAATAGTTAACGCCTTGCCTTTCAGAAAATTTTGCTTGGAAAACACAAAAATTGAAATATCATCAATTTATTTATAATACGTACCAATTTAATAAGAAGGATTATCACAAATGCCCTTTAAAAATATTCGATAAAATGAATAAATTTACGATACGATCAGTAGAAATGTTATCATTTTCCGTTTTCTGATCTTACCGTGCTAATTGCAACTGATTAACAATAAATTAATAATAAATTTGGACGTTAATAAACAAACCTCAAGATTTAAAAGCGAAGCGGAATTTTGCGAACGCTTTTTACACTTGCGATTAGATGAGCCATGTCTCGCATGTTGCATTTCTTGTTGCTGACAGTGATGTTGTTTGTCCTTTGAATTTTTATTGGTTGGGTTACATTTATTAGCACCATTACAATGACTATTACCATTGTTGTTGTTGTTATTATTAAGCGTTGAGGCATTTGGACAGGGATGATTGGATTGGACTAGTGATGACGATGGTGTAATACTCGTGCCGTTCACATTCATGTAAAGTGGACTTTTACTTTGGCATTTTGATGAATGCGACGACGACTTTTGCTGTAATAATTGACGTGGTGCAGGAACTGGTGTCACGCATTCGTACGAACTGTTTGATATACCCGAATCGCTTCTGTAGATACTGAGTCGTTCCGGTTCCATTAAATTATTAACTTCACCATTCGGCTGATGTTGGTGTTGATGATGTTGCTTGTACGGTCGGCCATTTCCGACGCTTGATTCATGAATTTGAATCGAATCGGTTAGGTTCTCGTACAGTGGCGGTTCGTAAAATTTCATTTTGGTATGATTTTGTTGTGGAATGATTGGCAGGGTTTTCGATGTTCCGCCGGTAACAATATCACCAACACTACCACCAGCGAATGAATGGTGCCGTTTACATTTGTTACTGGACAGTGATGGTTTTATGGCACAAAAGTGCAGTCCGACACTTTTGCGATTGCCCAAGGACTTCAAGGAGTAGAATTTTTTGTCGCTTTCTGGCGGTTTCTTGCGATGACCGCCTTGGCGACAACCACTATTAGTATTGAATTTACGTAAGTTTTGAACTATAAAAGGGTTATGACCACTCGAAGAGTTAGTTTCATTTTCGACCGTGTAGGGACAATTGTTAGTGAAAGAATGTTCCGGATGTGGGGCTTTAACCGGCGATTTATGTTGCTGCTGTTGGTAGTATGCAGTGTAGCTAGTTGGGAAGCAATTGCTTAAATTGTAGTTTCGCGAATGCCCTGTTGTATTCGATTTACTCAAACTGTTATTATTTACACCACCATTACCACTAGTTGAGGATAAAAGCAAGGTCTGGGATGAAGCGATGGGATAGGACTGTTTTATAGTTTGCTGCATTTGATAGTGTTGCTGTTGTTGTTGTTGTGACTGGCTGTTAGTTACTTGCTTAGGACGCGGTGCAACACGGACAACATTCGCATTATTAAAATTTATTGACGGCGTTGTAACAAACTGTAAATTAAGAAATTACGACAAACATTTCAATATGACGTTAGTGTCGAAATAGATTTGTATATATTTTGATTAATTCTCTTGGGTTATTTATTAGTTAGTTAATGATGTGAAAATTAATACAAGAAATTAGTTTAAAGCTATAAAAATATGACTACGTGCAATAAAACAAGTAACAAGTAAATATTTCTCGATATTATGTTCCCCTAAATTTGATTAAAGCCTGGGTGGTCCGAAAAGGGATAGTATTGAACAGTTTTGAAGCCGAAGGATTTCTCGCAATGGACCGGCGATATTGACTATGCTACTATCAGCTCTAATTCACATGTATGTATGTCATACTCCGGTCTTGAAAAGAAAAAAAGTCCAACCTTTGAATGCTAGGCTACTATTTGCATTACATTGCTACCTGGCATGAGAGGCTCCATAAAAAACCTCCAATTCTGCATCAAAATGCTTGAAAGTGCTTTACACAGAAACGGCGTCTTGCCGTCTCCGTTATTTATATCTCTATGGTCTCGAAACAAAAGGATCGCTTCCAATGCGCTCCTTGTTACCCATGATCTAACAAAAAGGTGTGGAAGTAACAATAGTACCTCAGCATTCGCGAAGCTACTTCCCAATGTCCAACTAGTAACCTATCAATCATCTATAAAATTCAAAGTGATTACTGCATTCAAAGCAGTGAACTATACTATACTATAGTACTATTAAACTATTTGCTATGATCCAATAACTGTAGTGGCTTAATACCTACCAAATCCAAATATTTATCAGAATAATCTTTGTACATGTAAAAAAAACAGTACCCTTGTAAATACATCGGTACTCCAGCGTGATTCGAATTAAACTATTTTCCGTTTCCAATACTGAAACAACACTTAATTTTAGTATCCAAAACTAAATTAACATAAAATTAAGGGATAGCATTTGTACTGAATGTTGTTAATCAACATAAATAAAGTAAAATAGAATCGAACCTAGGGCCATATACATCGGATGACAGTGTCTTTCACTTTAGGTAATGCAATCCATTGTGTGATTTATTATTTGTTAACGAATACTTATACATATATGGTATATCTTGTAGGTCGGATTAGATATTTAATTGACGTTTCTTCTATAGGCAACAACAATAAGCGATTGGGAAACAGCTTTGCTATGTCTGACGTCGTAAACTGTTATAACTAGACGTAGACGAAGCAAAGTATTCCAAAACGGCCTAAGTAATTTATGAATTTTTCGAACGATTTGTAAAGGTATTATTCTCGTTTCCATGAATTCCTTACAATCGATTAAGAATTTATTTCGATATTTTTCGATGGCATCTAAGGAAATGAGAATGAAACTTTTTTATATAGCAACTAAAGAAGTTGAATTTATAAATTTCCGGGATGTATTTCGAGTCAACCAGCCCTTCCCAACCGAGATCGATTGGTGGCATTGGTGGTACTGCCATTGAAGGCAAGCCTGTTGGAATTTTTTTCTGTACAGGCCAGGAGGTTTTTTAAGAAAAATCAACGACTTTTATATTTGTAAATGTAAATGATAAAATACGCCGACTGATCTCATGTAGGTATTATAGGTAAACTCTGGAATTTATTTTCCGAAAGTTTCATACCACAAAAATCGCCCCACTCATTCGAGCAGCTTCCATACAAAATATCCTTAAAATACGCATTCAAGAATATTGATCAATAACTTCGGAACGTTAAAGCTACAACTTTGAAATTTTGTATACGTTTGTTTTCCAATAGTTGGAACTAAATACATAATTATGAAAAAGATGCAATTAGTCCTTTGTGAAGGTGCCATACAAATATCCTGAAGACAGGTCTTCACTTAATTTACGAAACTCACTATAACTATACAACTTTAGATAACTATATAAGTTTTGAGTGAAAACAAAGTTCGAGTTTACTAGTCAGCGGAATCGTTTTGCTCCTTCTGGTACCTTCCATACAAAAAATTCTGAAGACACGTGTTCAACAGTATTTCCGATAACATTTGAACGCTTTAAGCTAGGAATTTCAAATTAATCACATTAATTTGTTAATGGTTCCAAGGAAAAGGATAAATATGTAAGAAATTGAGTGAGTGCTTCTTGCACCTCCATGTAAAAGTCCTTCGGAAAAACGCAATATTAGATAGATAGATTGGATTTTCTAGCTCAGGGGTTCACATTATTTCATCCTTAAGGCCCCATTAGTCCTGTACGACCATTTTTTGTCCCTGTCTGGTTTTTCTTTCTTAAGAGGATTTTAATCGATTGAAATCGTTTTTCGTTCATGTAATTTGGCGTGGACAATACGCCTGCATCGTTCGATGTCTATCAGCGAACTAATTTTGATTTTACAGAAAAAATAGTGTTTCATTTATCTTCTAGAAATACCAATTAATTATACTATCTGTAATACTTTTCAATGAAATTATGTAATTCTTGCTATGAAAATCGTGAAAAATTGCTTCAGTTTGACTTCATATATTATTAACAAAAATGAAAATTTTTTAAAATTTGATTTATAGAAGACCTTTTTTAAGATTTTTTCTAACATCATGTTATGTATTATATTATGTATTATGTTATAATTATTCAAGAAATTGTAATATGCGTCTAAAAAATTCGAATTTACGCATTTTAAAAAATGTTCAAGAGTTGTTGTTCTAAGAGTTTTTTTTCCAAATACAGTTTTGAATTTTTTCTCTATGGATAATGACCTAGTTTACAGGTAATAGCTAATAAAGTGGTGTAATTTTATTTTATTATTTTGTTGCCATTAACGTGGAATATTGGTAAGAAAACAGTCATAAATCATCAAAATCGCATTTAACTTGCACATGGAGCCTTAATGGGGACAAAAAGCGTAGTAGCATGGCTTTGTTGGTCCATGTAAGCAGAATGTGTTATGGACATTGAATTCACAAACGAATTGAATAAAGTCAACACAACTTTAATCAAAAAGTATTGCCAAATTTGTCAAAAAAAAATTAATTATGCTAGAAAAATGAATCTTGATTTTTCTATAAACGTGTAGGTACAAGTGAACTGTTGTGAACGCAAAACTTTTAAGGGATTATGGAGTACGAAAGTGCTAGCGAGGGGTAGAATTTTCCATGTGTTACAGCCATGTTTTACATCTCTTGAACTATTGTTGATAGGATTTGGACATTTATTCTGAAGACGCAATGAATCCTTAGCAGGGAAATTTTTTGGAGGTTTGAGTGCAATGAATGAGCGGTATTCACACAGCAAAAAATTTCGATTATTTTATTTTAAGAAACGCTATCGAAGCTATTCAGGATGTTATTTATTTACGTTGTCAGTCGCATAGTAGCCTACACCGCATGTCAGCATTAAACGCGCTACGAACTTCTTTCCAAAAATAAGAAAATTGCGCCTAGTATGATGGCATTTTTTTATAAATGAATACCTAAATAAAAGTATAATCAAATAAAATCTAAGCGTACTTTATGAAGTATATTATTACGCATGTCGAGCTAAGTTTTTTATGTGAAGTTATGAATTTTGAAACGTTTACTTATAGAAACAAGTACCATAGGTCTTAGATCCAATTTCTGGCAGTGGGGCCGAATTTATGTAAGAAATATTTCAATAATTTTTCGAATTTCAGAATTGTAAATTCCTCTAAAACACTTGTCCCGCTCACACCTCTACCACTCGGAATGTGTTTTGTGAAAAATTATTTTTAGTTTTTTTTTACAAACTTGATTCGATTAATACGTGAAAAATGGCTTTTAACATTTTTTAATACAACTGAATTTGTAGCTGAACAATTTCTTGAGTTATAGTTAGTTCCATAATTTGAGTGAAGACATTTTTAAAGTATTTTCGTATGACAACTACTCAAAGAACTCGTTTTAACGTTGATATTCGTTCATTTAATTGTAACGTTTGAAAAAACAACGTATACAAAATTTTACAGAAGTATTAGTTACATTTAGTTGTGATTTTTTAATTACATCATTTCGGTGGAGTTTGAACAATATAATTAAAGTGACAATATTTTTTAAAAATTCTAAGACAACTTATTTTGGAATAAAGCACAATCAAACGTAAATGTATTATTGCACGGTTCGGCCCTCTTCAGGACATGTCTATTGCTGAAGTTTTAATTTTCTTTAAGAAAGCTCTTTCTGAAGAAAAATAAATAAATTCCTTCAAGTATACCTATAAGCCCAAAAACTCCTTAGAAAACTACCTGAAACATGAGGAGCTGTACCATAGAGATATCAATACTGGAGACGACAAGACGTCTTTTGTGTATGAAGCTTTTTGAATCTCTTTGAAACGAAATTGAACGCTTTTGTATAAATGTGAAATACAAATAGTAGCCTAGTATACAAATGTTCGGCATTTTTTTGTTCTAAGCCGGAGTATTACATAAATGTGAGAAAGATACCAATATGAGCATAGTGTTTATTGCGGATCCTTTGGGAGGAATCGTCCAGCTTCAAAACAGTTGCAGCTTGTCATCTCCAGTACATATATCTCTATGAGCTGTACTAACACCAACCGAAGATTTTCTCCGAAACCCGATAAACCCTAATTGTGAAACGAATTTTTTTTACCTCTACCATAAAAAATATTACCATTCGAAGAATCAATTCGTATCTGGACTGCTCCTCCAAACAAAAATCCTGGGACTTGGCACAGATCTATTATGACAGCGTTCTAGTTTAACTTTTTGCCTTCTACAAACTGTAGCTTCAAAAACCGAAAGCAATTAAATATTTAACAATAATATTAGTTGCGTTTTTTTCAACTGGATCAAGATCAAGATCATTCGTTTTACATTGTAAACAACATAATAGAGATGATCCAAAATCAAAATGAGATCACCGATGGATCAATTTTGTGTTTTTAGAGCTTATTTAAATGTCAACTATTTTAGCATTTTCACAGATGGCGCCACGCGATTTAGCACTAAATTCAATTTGTATCAGTTATTTGCACCCAACAGGCAGAATATGCTCACCGAAAAGGCGTGGTAACTCAATACATTTTGTACGGAAATGCAGGTCCATGTGTAAGATAGAGACAGAATGTAACAAAATTGTTGACCTTAGTACAGTGCCGTTTCGTCGAATAGTATGCGAAACTTTGCCGCCAGGGCAGCTGACAGTTTATCCGCGGCATTTACAAACAGGATTGTTAATCTGCTTAATTAGCTTTTGGGATGCTTCACATCGTTTTTTTTTCAATTTGATCTGATCCAGTTGAAAAAAACGCATCTATTATGTTCCATATTCAATTACTCAGTTCCTCCAAGTAAGCAAATAAAAACACTGTGGTCTATTTAATGGAGATATGAAGATTAGTGAACTGTAACCGCTAGAATCTACGCTATTAGCACTTACATGAAGACATTACTCTAAAATTTGTAATTTCAGTTAATATTTTTTACTTTAAGCTAATTAACACACCTTTCAACGAATTGCTATAAAAAAAACAATTTATAAATACATCTACTGTATTTTATTGCACTCAGTTTATTAAATAATATAAGCCCAAACTCAAACAAAATAGTAAAAGTGTCAAAAAGATTAAGATTGATCTTATTTTAGAAAGATAGAATAGTATTAAGAAATTATTACATAATATTTAAAGTAATATAAAATACAGAAATCAATATGAACGGAATAAATCAATAGGTAAAATAATTTAAAAATCTGTTTCACAATAAATACGCTTTATGTAATATGTATTGATTTTGGCATTGCAATTAAAATCAATATCTTCGAGTGCAAAAATCTGTAAATGATGATCTTATTTCAATGCAGCGAATTAATGAAATAATAACTCAGATAATATATGTAATTCGAATGGTAAAAAAAGTTAATTCTAAATACTAAAATATTGTGACAAGTTTCTTATGAATTTTTTTTTTCCGCAAAATATCATAAAAAAAGGAAAAATTTACTGAAAAAGATCCGTTCAAATAACTAATGGGTTCGATAAAAACAGGAATGCGGACAAAGAAATAAACCCGGGAATGTCAAGGAAGTCTCTTAAAGTTTCATATGAAATTTGTCACAATCTAAACTACGTATTTATACTATCTTTTACATAGCAATCACCACATCATAATCATTTCAGTATCGATGAAACTTATAATTCTAATAACTAGTAATAAAATATAAGTTTAGTACTCTTACAATCTATTGCCGATGTGAAATCATATATAAAACTTGAAAAAATATCATTTGACATTCGGATAATAGCATAGATATGAGCCGAAAATAAAATAAAAATAATCGATTTATTTGATATACCTTATTTGGTGCCGTTTGTAGACCATGGAATGGTAGATTCTCATACTCTCCAGGTTCGGTCAAAGGATCCCCCAATGCAGATGACTTGCCGTTTACTAAAAATACAAAGTTCAAAACAAAACAATTCCTCACGACAAAAAAAATATGAAAATAAAAACTTGGTTTTATATGTTAATCAGGTTGAAATAATAGAAATAAAATAAATTAAGTGTATATATGATAATTTTTGATGGTTTTAATTGAGCTATTATTGCGATGGCTTCGGTGCCTTTTCATTTTCTAACTTTAAAAATAGTACTTAAAATAAAAAATAAAATAAGTTAAAAATTAAAAAATATATTAATTATATTTCTCCTTAAAATGATTTCAAGTAAAGTTTTTAATCAAGGAATCGCAAGGAGCGACACATTAGTAAATTTTGAAAATTTATGTAGTGAAATTATTATTACTCCATATCGCTGGTCACTGCCGAGAAACGAATTGAACACCAATTGATCTATATTGTCAATTGCTGATGATGCGCAATGTTTCTTTATATTTTCGTGACGTCAAAATTGTCTGAAATTGACGCAAATTAAGCAATTTTAATCGCTCGTGTAAGCACCTTAAGAAATATATGATTCAAGTTCAAAACTATTATAATAGGTGTGTTTTTTTTTGCGATTTATCCAGATCGAGAGTAGTGATTCAAATTTGTATAGAAGACACCAAGAATACTGTCGTTTTTTTATTTTTTTATTGCTTTTTCCTGTAGATAGTAGGCTAGAATATAGATTTTAACCGGAATAGTAGCCCCAGTAAGCTTACTGGGGTATCTTTTCGCGATAAACTCTCAAATCTAGCCTACTATCTACAGGATAAAGCAATAAAAACATGAAAATACAACAGTATTATTGGTGTTTTCTATACAAATTTGAATCACTACTCTCGATCTGGATAAATCGCAAAAAAACACACCTAATAATGAACTTATAATTCAATGTTAAGGTCTGTAAATAAATTAAATATACCAGTGATCAAGCTAATACGCTTGGGATATTTGTTTTAATTAGAAAATATTTAGAAAGAAAATTTACATTTTTGCCTAAGGAAAGGAAAAAACTCGTATTAAAAAACATATACAGTACAATCTCGATAATTCTAATCCCGTTAATTCGTAAATCCCGCTAATTTGAAATAAACTTCTGGTCCCTTGGAAGAATCGCGGTTATTCGTAAAAATACAATACATTTTGGTCCCCTCGGTAATTCGTAATTATTTTCCTACTCGAGCTTCAATTAAACGTCAACGTAAGTCGGTTGTAATAATCCCGTTTATTCGGAAAAATCATGTTTGCTTGCGTCATTTTATGACGACAATGGTGTAAGTGACGATGTTTTCTTTGTAATTGGCACCCTGGACAATGAGATCGATCGTGTCAAAAATCCCTCCATCAGCAAAAAATAACTGATTTTTTTTCCATGTTAACGTTTTTTTTTAACAAGGATAACAAAGTACATACATACGTATATATACATAATTTACTTTATGTTTTTCATTAAACGTGTGTATTTTGTTTTGTACATATGTATGTTTCGTTAATCTGAATTTTTCCATTTTTTAATAACCAATAATTTGCAATCCCGCTATTTCGAAAATCTCGATAATTCGTAATAAACCTTAGGTCCCTTGACACTACGAATTATCGGGATTGTACTGTATTACATATAAAAATTATGAACAATAACGATGTCTATTAAAATTATTGTCTGAGCTGTAAGCCTTACAGGAGAAAAGATTCAGCTGCATTGAAAGTGAATATGTGAAAAAAAATATTTTAGTTTTTCAGATATTGCTGCCATTTTCGTAGAGATGAGTGGCATTTAAGTAAAAAGGCAAATTTAGGATGATTTAAAAAAAAATGATTGCCTAACTTGTAGTTTTAAAATTATTTGAGTTAGTACATAAACCCATGGATGTAGTAGTATAACTGGATCGGCAGTAAGCGAGATTTTGCCTAATAGGTTCTGGTTGTGTGAGTTGTCTATTTGCGTTAGTGTAAGTGTATTGGGGGGGGGGGGGCTACAAAATAGAAAATACGTACTGTACCCGGGAAATTTTTTTGGTCCGACGCTGTGGTGAAAACAATTGTCAGAAATGATTGTCATAACCCGTACAATTTTTTTTTGACAGATGGGAACAACTGTCAGAAAACGAATTAGTCTCACATATAGGAATTTTATGCAATACAGCCGATCCAGTTATACTAATACATCCATGACATAAACCCTACGTAGTGGCCATGAGTTGAGCGAAAACTTTGATGTGTGTCAAGTAAAACCTGAAATACAAAATTTAAAAAGGGACATTTTCAAAATCAAAGTAGGAAATTTATTTATTCTTTATCATTAATAATAACTAAGTACCTTATGTCAGAGTAGCCAAATTGGATATTATTAAGAAAAATGCACCAGCTCTATTCAGTTCTAAATTTAAAAATGTACTCAAACGTTTTTTTCGGGATCTAACAAAAACATAAATTACAAAAAACTGTATGCTCAACAAATTCTGATTTTACACAAAGTTTGTCGATATGCCCTACGGTTTTATTGTGATTCTATTTATTATAAACTTTGTTAAAGTAAACTACTCAACTTATTTATGACAATTAGAGAAACGCTGTCGACTGTTATTCTGAAATATATTTTAATTGGGTTATAATGAGATAAGGAAGATTGTTCGAGATTCAACTGTATACGATTCTTTTAAGTCAGTTATTGGTTTTTTGACATACATATGTATGTGCAGCCTTATTTATCTCTTTTCACACCGACAATAAGTTGGCAGTCGACATTAAAATGAAACATCTCTTGACTTCCTAAATGATATCATACATTCAATATTCATTCCATTATGAATTCATCATGGAATAAATATTGAATGTACTTGTTAAAATATATATTCATAGAATTTTTATCTCGAAACGAACCCAATAAAGCTATCTGCTGTCTCGGAAATAATAAAACCTAATAATAAAATTATTAATGATAAAAAGATTAATTGTAATTAAAGTTGTACCATTTTTTAAATAATAGCTCAATTAAAATATAAAGGAAAAATTCGAAAAGAATATTAAAAAATAAAGAGCAAATAATTGAAGCAAAAATTAAAATTTACAAAAATAAGACAATTCAAAGTGTGGAAGCCAACGTCAAAATACAACAAGTGTTTGGAAGCACGCGCATAACGACAATTATGTTGAGAAGCTAATCTATATATGCACAGCCTTGTAAAAATTCGTTAAAAATATAAAAATAAAAAATATTTGAAAAATATAGAGCTAATACATATCTTACGTTGCTTTGCGGCGTTTTGCTCACAACGAGAAGCGATCACAGGCGATTGTGCAGTGGTGGTGCTATCCAATGCTGGACGCTTTAAAACTGGTGTCTTTTTGTAGGTTACGACTATTTTGTTTTGTTTCAATTTATTTGTTTATTTTCCATACATTTGTATAACAAACGGCAACATTTAGTGTACAAACGCAATCAAAAACACAATTAAAATAATACACGCCAATAACATTTGTTTATTTGAATAATTGCGATTTTTAAAATCATAAGCGCAGCATGCAAAAAATACGAGGGGTGGGCAAACAGGTAGAGGTGGACACATCATACGCAGGTAAACGAATTAGAAAATATATAGAACAAAAAAAGATTCATGTAAATTTGTGTTGTGAGAAGTGTTGAGTGTTTTATAAATTACCACCTCCAGAACGACGGATTCCTTTCAGCCGATGCTCGCCCGCAAAAGGGTTTGATACTCCCGAATCGCTGCGTTCCAGGCGATGTCGTCCGAAAATCCTGGACATGCCGAACAGATTTCGAACCCGGTTCCCGAAATTTGTCGGGCTATCGTCGTGTCGAGGCTGCCGATTCCAAATCTCCCCGAAAATCTTCTCGAAAAGGCCACTGTTTTCCGCTCCTGCACCGCCTACTCCTTCCAAATCCTGCGTATCGTTCGATCCTTGTAGAGGACGACCTCCAATTGTACTGTCATCGTCATCATCATTATCGTCGCTCGGCAAATTTTTGTTGTTCTTGCGTTTCTTCCTTTTTCGCGGCAGAAGCTCGTTAGCGCTGCATTCCGAAATGTTATTTGCATTTGTCGAGTTCCGGCTGGCCAGGATGTTTCGTTTCGGTAGCGGGGGAGGGTGGTCCTCATTATCCTCACCTGTTAAAATATTATTATTTGGACCAACATGAACGCTACACAATTTCCGTTTGGAATGATGAATTGCTTTTCGTATATCAGCAGGAACGGCGTTGTTAATTGATTCTTCAGGACTAACGTTTGCAGTAGCGTCCACTTGTAATCCATTACCCGCTCTTCGCGTTGGTACTATTAGAGTAGACAATGGTTGCGATAGTGTTGATAATTGTGCTTCACTTTGTGCTACTTCTAATGAAACATTTGCAGATGATGCGGGCAAAACATTTGTCCGATTTGCACATAAATTTTGTTTTGTATTCCCCTTTATATGGACCATTACACCAGGGCGAAGCGGCCATTTTGGTGGACTTTTTGGTATTTCGGGTGTATTGCGATGCGGTGCTGGGGAAGCATTTGGTGGCGGTTGTGACGGTGGAGAAGCTTGATATGATAACACACTGGACAAAGATCGATTTGAACCATAAAAAGCAAAATTAAGTTAAATTAAAAACATAAAGTGGTCAATACTACAACAATGAATCTTGTAATGTGCGAATTTATGAAATAGTGTGTTGGAAAGTTTTGGAGAAAGCAGGAAGTAGAATGCTTTATAGTTCACCATATATCACAATTTTAGTACATAATAAGGTTTAAAACTACATTTTTGTTTTAACTAATCTATTTTATTATTTGGAATGCCAAAATACAGATTTAAAAAAGCCACAAGAAGAAAATCCATGATGGTAAAATTTAAAAGTGTAGCATGTAACCAATTAGTGTGTAATTACTTTTTATTTGAAAATTAAACTTAAATCTTTCATGTTCAACAGTAACAGAAGAAATAACTAACGCAAGACTAAAATATGAGAGCCACGCGAAATGTGTACAACAATTTAAAATTTTTGATCTGGATAGCAAATAAAAAAGTTTTTCAGAATTATGAAATTTTTTCCTTACTGCTCAAAAACCCGATTCTTCAAATTCCAATGAAATCAAAATAGAAGTTAAAACAGCATTTTATAAAATAATTTTTATTAGTTACAGCAAAATTTTTGATGATTTATCGTTATCCAACGTAAAAATAAATGGAATACTTCTCGAAGCCTATTCCCATTCCTAACTATCTAAAGCTAGTATTACACTGTACATATGTCAAGCAGTGATGTTTCTCTTTTTTTTTCTCACGTAATCCTGTAATCGTCAAATTTGTATTTGCTACATTAATTTATTAGCTTTACAAATAAAATTTACTCCGACGAAAAATAATTTTAAGTTTTCGTTAATTTTTTAGTCAAATATTTGACAGAATTTGTTCAAGATACTACAGTGAAATATTAACTTAACTCTTAAGAGTAAAAATTGTGGTCGATTAGAAAACAAAGGCTGAAGCTCGTTGATTGTATATTGACGTTGATTGTACCAGTATTGTAACCTTGAAATGGGCAGTGGCGGGTGGGTGTGAGTAGTTAGTCAAAAAGTTTGGAACACGATATCTCGTAAATATGTATAAAAAATCACGTTTCATATTTTAACAACTGTTTGAAACTGTATCTTGAAATTAATACAAGAGGAGAGCCCAATGGGTACAATTAGGGATAGAGTGTGAGGTCGGTATAGGAACGAGAAAGGCAAAATAATCACATTATTCTGTATCCAGAATCGCTAAGACCAGACAGCTGAAAAATGGCATTTGGATAAAATTCATTCCAGTGGAAAATTTGAAAAATATAATTTTCCTTAGCGGTGGTAGAACAGCTTCTGTTGCCTATCTCTTGGCATAGGAGGGTATAAGTAGAACAGTAGAACAGTACAACTAAAAATTCATTTACCCATTATTGTACGATGGTGGATCAAAAGCTGTGGTCGGTGAAAACAGGGTCTCTATGTAGGTATATTTTCAAATTTAGGTCTTCAAAAATATCGAATTAATTTTTCTTTCGTGAGTTCTTCCACAAAAAAGTATAGACATTTCATTTGGAACTTTTTTTTATTCCAACGGAATGTTATGGTTGAAGACGTTTTTACGAATTCTGACATTTCCTTCTTTATATCATTATATTGAATTAGTTGATAATTCTCCACTGTGTAGTCACATAAAAATTTCAATGTTTTCTACGTAGATTTGCATGAAGCTAGAGTTTTCTCAGTTTAATTTGTGGTCAAAACACTCAACCGTATTCGGAGAGGTATGCCCTCGATCCTAATGTGTTCAGTCTGATTGTTTTTTCTGTATGCATGCGATATTAAAGCAATTCATCGTCCAGTTATATGCTCACCTTCGACCACTTTCTAGCTAGGAAATATTCTTTGATTGTCAATAATGCCACATTGACCAGGAATCGTATATTCTTCCAAGGGAATTCTTCATACCTATGTGTACTACTAGCTCAAAAATTATTTTGAAAATCAGAATTTTCCACATAATGGTAGATGATACATTAATAATGAAATGACTGTATTTTACACCATTTCTGCACCATAACCGTAAGCTTCTTATTCAATCTAAGATGCAGATATTTTCCTAAGTACGTAACTAAGAATGCTGTTACAGAAAATTCCGTTCCATTTTTTTTTTTTTGAATTTGGTCGTCATGCAGGCAAACATATACTTCTGCGCTGAATAGCATCCAATTTCTTGATGTCTAATAGTTGTATTATAGACTTCATATTGAATTTAGACAAGATGTTGAGTGCGTAAATTAGCATAACTTTTGATAGTGTGGCTAGGTTTCAGAAATTTAAAAATAAGTTTGTAGCTGTGTTCACACTTCCTTTAATAATAAATCTGATTGATGCACATAATATTTAAATACATTCCGTAAGAGTATAAGGTGATTATTGGAAGTAATCGCGAACACGGCAGATCTAAATGGAACAGAAATAAGATGAATCAAATGTTGATACTTTAACATCGTGTCTAATGGTGAAACTTGTGAGTTGATCATATATTACTCTGTTTCTCCTAGATTTGTATGACTTTTTCATTACTTAAATTCCGAACGTCGTAAGTTCGGGGCTTATGATGAGAAAAATCGAAGCATTCAAATCGTATGACCTGAATTAGATTAACACTCCAATCTTTATTTTATATTTCGTCACCGTCCACTAACTAACCATTCAATTCCAGCAATTATTTTTTAAGTGGGATATGATAAATTATAAAACACTCTACATAAATACATTATACACTGAGTTAATACTACTTTCTAAAAATAATGTATACAATACAATAATGTATATAATACAATAAGTTGTACAACTCAAATGAATTTAATCACTATTTGTCGTATAAACAGAAAAATTACAACACCAAAATGAACTACGTAACATCGACATTAAACGGACGAGGAGCAACAAAAAAGTGAATTGATAAAAATAGTGAATAATAATAAAGTTATACCAGTTAGCTCGATTTAAATTTGTTTGGAAGGAGAAATAAATATTTGGAACATAATAGAAAAACTATGAGAAAAACACTGCTCCTGTAGTATAGACGTTAGGATTTTAATGAGAAAAGGAACAAAATAATATTAGAAATAAAGATACTGTTGTTATACTAAGAAAAAAGTAAAATGAACGGAAACAATACAATTTAATGAAATAAAAGAAAAATAACATGAAACAAATAATAAGTATCTTACCTTTGAGTAGCGCTGATCGAAACATCCGTGTGGTCTTATGTTATTTATGAAAATTGGGTTTTGTATGTTTTTCGATGAATCATAATTTCATTTTTAAATTTGTAGAGTTTCAGTGAAATATTATTGTAATTTTGTTTAGTTTGTTTAGGTTTTGTAACATATTTGTGTTGTAATATTATTGTATTGTTTTTTAGGTGGAAATTTGTTTGATTTTGATGAAAAAGCGCACGAAAAAATGGAAGCAAAAACATAATGCGTTAGTCAAAAATTAAAAAAAATTTCATATAAAAAATGTTGTTTTTTGTTTTCACAAAACTACAAAAATTGATTTTTAATTTAGCGCAAAACCGAGTACAGTAAAATACAATTAACAGAGCCCCGAACAATCAACGAATTGATAGCATGAATAGAAGGTTTTATTTACCAATATTAGTTTTACTTGAAAAGTTTATTAGCTACGATCAATACAACATCGCCATTATCAGATTTTACCATATCTCCAATTTACATTTGTTGCTAGCATGTGGATCATATCGCCATGAAGTATATAATGCGTTCTTGGTTTCAATTTAGCAACACTTATTAACCATAGCCCAAAATTCATACATATATGTATGTCATATTAAAAGAATGATTGTTAACAAAACATAAAACGAAATTAGGAAAACACTTCTCCCAATCATTGCAAAGCATTCCGAATTTCAATTTTTAAAATTCCATAAAATAGAAACTAACTCGTTATTTCAAATCTCAGGACAAGTGCATGCGTCAAATTTAGCAAAAATATAATCCAATAAAAGAAAAATAATAATAAATTGTAAAAAAATTTAATATTGAATGAAAAAAAAATTCGGATTTAATCGGGTATAAATCAAAACTGTCTAAACTTACGATAAGGAAGCTTCTGAGTAGAAGCTTTAATTATTATATTATAAAATATGATAAGAAATAGAAATAATTAAATAAATAAAGTAAAAATTAAGGCTGAGTTAAGAAATAAACAGTCGATACAAAATATGAATCAAGAAAATATACATGACTATATTGTATCTATTGCTTAAAAAATAATAACTAATTATGATGTGTACTTACATTTGTCTCGTCTTCGCCGACGTCTACAGATGCAAACAATAATGCAACAGAGAACAATAACGGCCAACAATACTCCAAGTACTGAAGCCACCAGGATTATTAGTGTGATCTTATCCCATCTTTGCCACCAAGCTAAATGCCCTGTTGAATTTTTGATAAATTTGATTTTAAAATATGTTCTTATTATTTTATAATTTATAGGTACAAGTCAAGTAAAAACAATTATGTGTTAATTACAATATTTATACTTTTCTATACATAGTTTTGCTCTATTCAATTTACGAATATATACTCGAATTCAATGAAAAGTTTTCGAACTCTAGTTACGAATTTTAGTGTTTTATATTTGGGTGCCATTTGTTTTTTTTTTTTTGTTTTAATTGGTAGGGTGAAATTAGTATTGTGTTCCATATAATTTAGAAGCCTATTTCTTTATTTCAAAAATAAACATGAGTAACGCATTACTGAGGCGAGAAGGGAATAAGTTTGGGAAGAGGGGGTATTTACTTGCAGTCCAACATATTTCAAGCTATGATTTCAAGTTAAATATTGATGCGATCACAATAATAATAAAATTTGCGTGAGACAAAATTAAAAGGGTAGTACTGTGAATTTAATACAGTTCGGTAATAAGGACTTCAAAAATAATTAGTTCTCCGTCTGTTCATGGCATACGCCGTCATACCTCTGATGAAGTTTTTGGTATAAAAGGAGATAGGTGAACAATTTTGGTTTCTATGACTTGAGCTTGTATCACACTGTATGCCACTATGTCAAATATTCGACTATTCTGGCAGAGAAATACAATCATATAGTGTATTCGCCAGTTTCTTAACCAAATTATGTGGTTTGTGCTCTATTTTGACAGAAAAAATTTTGATGGAACTTTTCATCAAACCTTTTTTACGCAAAATTTGACCGAATAGCATACAGTAATACTAGCTTTAGAAACTGATTATTACTTCAAACCGATTTTTATTATAAAGTATTGTCATCAATTTCTATTTTTCCGAAGTTTGTACGTAATAATGACAAACATATTATTGCGCTGAATAGTATCCAATTTCTTGATGTCAAATGGTTGTATTGTACATTTCGAAAAGAAAACGTGTTGTCCTGAGACTTGTTTTACGTTTTCAAACAAAAAAACTCCAAACAATTGAAAAGAAAATTATAGTCTTTCTGAACGCCGCGCCGTCTGAAATGGTCGGAAGCTGGTTTTGATACATTCATTCCAAAAAATATATGAACGTGATAATTATTTTTAGGCACAAACACTATCAGGTATAACATTTTTACAATTTCTAGTGGCGACAAGATAGATGGCCAACAATTGTATATTACAATATCTCAAGAACTACAGTAGTGGAACATTCTAGACAACATTTTGATAGATAAAGTAAAGTTATAGTCTGGGTGGCTTAGTGGCTAGAGCACTTGCCTTCGGTGCATCTGGTACCAGGTTCGAATCTGCTTGGCGACAAGTAGTTTTCGAGAATGGGATTGGATGTCGGACTACCAGTTCACTCAGCTGTAAATGAGTACCTGTGTTAAAATCGGGGACGGATCACGGACGAGGGTGTCGCTGCCTACCTCATCTCCTAGTATTCCGTTGGTCACGCAATGAAGTAACTCTAGCATTACATCAAGGCCTACATCCGATTTGGGCTGTTGCACCATTGATTATTATTATAGTACAGTACAATTTATTCTAGGAAGATGAAACTTAGTACGTGTATGTAGATTAACGTAAAAGTAACTTAAACGAAAAAGATTTTCACTAATTTCATAATTGCTGTTAGGTCTTTTTCGACATCTAATTTATTTTACTTCAAAGAGCTCCTCAAATAAATACCTAGAAATTTCTTTTGTTTTCTTTTCATATTCAACCCTTAAGGAAGTGTAAAATGGTTGTATACGTTCTCACGTTTTTTTTTTTTTTAAGGATACTGAACTGGACTTAGGTGATTAGCCTTTAATACACTGGTAGTGTACAATCCAGTCAGCTTATGGATGGGAGGTCAGAAATCGGGCCGGGTATGGCAGTGTACTAGTTCGTGTTAATAATTTTGAGTGCTGTTTGGTTTTTTGATGTGATCTACCAGAACAGCGATGTTGCCTATAACAAATCAACTACTGTCTGCTATCACTGGTGGTGCTAGTGAATCTGATAAGAATGTCAACAGAACTCATCTGCTCAGTGTTAAATCCTTTAGTAGTGATCCCTATTAAACATTCCGCAAACATTGTTCACTATTTATATTAATAATTTTAAAGCCAATAGCAACTGAAAAAATTCTTATAAATAATTTATGCGTAGAGTGGGAATTGAACCCACGACATCGCGTTTACAAGCCTAGTACGCTACCACTGGACTACACCCGGTGTTCTAACATATCTACGGTGTAATGAGATATCGAATTTACTTTTACGTACATAAACACATAAAAACAAATTTCAAAGTTTTCTTAGCCTAAAAGGGAGTAGGCTGTTGGTTCTGTTAACATAACGAACTCCTTTTGACTTCTGTGGTCTTTTGAAAAAAACACTAAAAAAATTCAGTTTAGAACTGTTTCAACCCCAAGGGATTTTAGTAGAATTTAACACATTTTCACGAGTTCCGCCACATCTCCTAGGTCTTATTAGATATCAAATTGGCTTCAACTTTCATGGAATTTCTTACAAAAAATAGTTCAGATTTTTTTTTGGGTTCAAGTCCTAAGTGAGGGTTAGGCTTACGTTTAAACGAATTTCGACGAATCTCTTAGCTTTTATGAGATTTTGAATTGGTTTTGACTTCCGCAGGATTTTAGTAATATCATTTAAAAATTTGATATTCAGCTCTTACACCTGTGGAAACATCAAACTGATTTTATTTCTAGCCTTTTATATATTTCTACTTTTTTTAATTTTTTATTTATTTTTTTTCTCGAGAAGGTAGATACAGTACTACCTCGATAATTCAAGCCCCCCCCCCCCCCCGCAAATGTGAATTCTTCGATAATGTGAACAACCAAAAATTTATAGTATGTCCCTTGTAATGTAAATTTCTTGGCATTAATCTATAATGTGAACTCATAAATTCCAATGATTTGATGCTCATTTGTTTGAAATTTTAACGTCAAAACAAATGAAATCTCATTCCTGGGGGAAAGAGATCTTTATATGTATAACCATTGCCCTCTGGATAAAAGCCGCGCAACTGAATTTTCGAAGAGCGAAAATGCCTCGATTTCCCCTCGATGAGTGAAGATTTTGTATGGAGATCGAGCCATGACGTCACCAATCGAAGCAAAATCGAGGCATTTCTCATGACGAACTGTCATATGTGCGCGGCCTGAGTTTAAGTTGGCGGTGGTATAACACATCTAGGAATGCAAACTTTAACCCTTTGTCCTCCAGCCTATATCTCATGTAGAGATACCTGCAACTCCACGATTTAATTAGTTATAAATGAATATGTAATAAAATATACGTAAACGAGTAATATAAACACAGGCTGTGTTTTTTACAAAATCCAGAAGAGGAAGTTTGGGATGTTGAAGATGAACCTACTGCTAGCTTGCAGTTAGTCGTCAAAGTGGATCGCTTGCTGCAATTTCAGATGCAAATGCAATTCAGGAAGTGCAAAAGCTTCTTTGCACTCTTTTGGGAAATGCAGAAATTTCGCATGGTGAGATCCAATTATGGCTGCTTGAGGAGAAAAATAGCTTATGCGATAGTTCTTCTGAAGATGAAAGTCTAGAAAATCAGGATGAAGTAAGATCTATCGTATCGCATACTTCCGCTATACAAAGCGCGAATATATTGATGGATTGGTAGTACTGCTATTCTATTTTAAAAATTATTTCTAAAATATTTTAAAACGGGGTTAATTATATTTCGTATTTACCCGCATCCCAGACTATAACTTAAAATCGTATTTGATGTTTTAAAGACATTAGTAAATTTGTCTCGTAAACGCCAATGTTAAAAATGTAATAGTAAAATGACAGAATTGTGCAATTTTTTTTTACAAAGTTTGGAATGTGGTTGAAACTTTTCTGATAGAATTTAATCAACATTTATCGTTTTAAAAACTTATGTGTTATGGATTCTAAAGTACTCATTTAATATTAAAACCTAAAAAAATAATAATCTTCATACCCATATCTGGAACGTTTCATTTTATACTTCAAAATTTGGTTGACAAATAGTATTTTATAGAAGGAAAATAAAAGCATAAATACCTAGGTACACCAGAATAACTCGCGACTTGATATCCATACAGTACGCCTTTCAACTTTCTAGCTTATAATAATCAAGAGATGGGAAAGATAAATTGTTGGCTATGATGAAAACTGAGAACAACCTCATTACAACAAAATGGAAAGTTTGGAAATCCAGTATTAAAAAATGATAACACAACAATATAGGTATATGCTCGAAATATAGCAAAACTTCTGTAAACATGCTTTTTTCAATTGATAAAATTTTTACCATAAAAATTACAAAAACTCTGTAGGAACTTGTAAATTGAAAAAAAGTAATATTCATATTAATTTCCTTTTTCAAGTTTGAATTAGATGAGTATTAGATGCGAACCTAAAAATATGTTCCGTGATTCTTTCCAAATTAAACCCTCAAAGCGAATTGGTTTTTACTTTTACGAGCTCGCAATACATTCAACTTGAATTTATAAAAAAATTCTTGCCTTTGTCATTTTTAAATGAAATAAGAGCACAACCACCGCAGAGAAATGGTTGTAATTAATCG
This sequence comes from Beris chalybata, assembly GCA_949128065.1. NCBI lineage: Eukaryota > Metazoa > Arthropoda > Insecta > Diptera > Stratiomyidae > Beris > Beris chalybata. The sequence goes on from OX421895.1 coordinate 97,009,531, forward strand.
CACTTTATTTATTTTTCAAGACCAATTATATCTTATTTTTCAAGAACAATTATATCTACAAGAAAAAGTACCGAATTATAGAAAATGAATGCAATATTTAGAAAAGTTATAACTCCACTTCCTCTTCACAACTCCACTCTTAAAAAAATGACATAATAAAACAAATTCCTTTCGAGCTATCGCAAATATATTTTAATTTGTTACACGAACCAAAAGCAATAATTGGTATTTTCCATATTATTGATCCTTATGATCAAAATTAAAGTCATTAAAATCCTGTTTTTTTTTTGTTACGTCATAATCATTCTATTGTTATGGCAACTCGAGTGATCATAGACTCATTTCTGTACAGAAAATCTGCAGCTTTGAATTTTCTTAAACTGCCACTTTCAGAGTGAGTTACAAACATCATTACTCAATTTGTTTTAATTTTTTTTTCCAAATTCAAATTCTTTATTTAATTCCATAGTAATAACAACATGGTTGTAGTTACTATAAATTATTTGGTGATCAGGATAAATCGTTTGCATCCTTGGAGTTTGTATAAATTGATATTGTAGTGTGAGTTAGAATAAAGTTAACACAAGGAAAAAGAATAGGAACTAGCAAAAACCTTGTATGAAAAAAATAAAATAAAAGCATAAATTAATCCAGGTTCTCAAGTAAGAACTAGAGCAAGGTGCAAAAATTGCAATCAATTTGTATTCTTCGTTTGTCTTATTTTCTGAGGGACCTCTACAATAATATTTCTCTTCTCCTTCAGCCGATCTGAGTCTTATTTTGAACCTCCTCAACGTAATTCCATTTCCAGGGATTTATTATTAGTCTATCGCACAATTCTATGTATAGCGGATACAAGTATAATAATAATTGCAAATAAAATTGTTGAACGGATATTAGTAAAAAGCAAGAAAACACGATAATTAGGTAGAGATTTTGAATCCACCGACCTCCAGCAAACACCCTACATGTACACTATTGTCAGATACACGCGAGAACAGCTCTAGTTTCAACTTTGTTTTTGGCATACTATTTGGTTGCTGTTAAGCCCTTAAAATATCGAAAACCGGGATATTCAACAAACACCCCATCGAAATATTGAAATGATTTTTAGCTTCTATTTCGTTTCAATTCTTTTCCTACTTACTTTATGTTCTGCGTCCAAATAATACAAATATCAAAACAAAGTGATAATAAAGATATCTCTGTTTAGAAATGCCGAAGGAAACAATTTAGAATTAGATTACAACTGCCCTTATTGTGAGGATGGTATCCATGAATGAATTTCAGATCTATTCCTATGTATGGTAGCCCCATTTTACATTCCATTTTCGCAATTTGAAACGACCAGACCGGCACCATACTTTTCTTTAATACTTTACAGAGTAAGGACGAATACATCCTGTATGTGGGAGAAAATGTTATGTTGTCGAAAAAAAAGAAAATACAGAGACTATCTTGGGACGAAAAACAAAAAAAGAAATGGAAATAAAAACTAAATATACCATGTCCAGTTTTGTTTCCCCGAACATATCTTCATGAAGTATAAGAAAACAAGGACACCGAGACGACTATTTTCCTCTATTTGTTTGGTATAATTACACGTCCAGGAAGATGTACGGGGTCAACGATTTATAGTCGGAAGTTTGGGAAATACTTTTTTTCGGTTCTCCTTTGGGCGTACGACAAGAGCAATGGAACACTCAGACGTAGTGAATTCCATTTTGAGAACTCGACAATGGCCCTTAAATGCAAATTAACACAGTAAAATTCGGGTATTTACGTAGAAAATTAGAAACGTCGTCAGCCCAATCTACTAATAAATTTTAGATATTATTTCAAGCCTTCCATAGATACTTCAGAACATGTGAAAAAATCGACAAGCAATAAATTTCAGGCCATGAGTTGCATGAGTCAGGACCATACAAACTAAAGACCAAACTGGATAATTTTGAGCCGACAGAGGCCTAAAATCTGTCTGGCTCGTATCACGACTATTACTAAATATCTGCATTAGTATCTTATATCAGAACGCATTCCCCACATGCCTTGACAAATTATTGTATCTTGTGCATATTACTAATCTGTTATATCAAAATGCAATAAAAAAAACCTTTACGGCGAATCACGCCTTTACACCTACAAACCAAACATAAGCCGCAGGTCACCAAGAAAGTATTTATAGCAGGCGTCCTTAATAATTTAGGTCTGTCCGAACGTACGTTAATCCGAGAACGCCTTGACATAGAAAATTTAAATTTGGTAAACAGTTAAGCGATTATAGAAAGTATTAAAATTGGAATTTAAAATTTTGTACACATTAGTTTTCAATGATACAGATAAAAAAAACTGAATATGTTGACAAATATGAAAATACCGTTTGCAACCCCACGTAAAAGACTTCAAAAGCTGAACAAGTTTACATTTGCTGAGTTTCCTACAGTTCCAGACACGGAATTGAGAGACACAATTAGGTGTTTTTTTTCACCTGGATCAGATAACAATTGAAAAAACGATGTGGATCATCTCAAAAGCTAATTTAACAGGGTTAACAATCCTGTTGGTATATGTCTGAGATAAATTGTCAGCTCGAATTGTTTCGTATACTATACAACGAAACTGAACTGTATAAAGGTCTTATAACACCCCTGTATAGTTTTTGGATACGAGATATGAAAAATTACCCCACCCCTGTACGTTGCTGCCCCATCGATCGAACCTGTTCTGCCTGCTGGGTGCAAATATCTGCTACAAATTGTGATGAGTTGCAGAGCGCCATCTCTGAAAGTGCTGAAATAGTGAAAATTTAAATAACCTTTAGAGTGGAAATACGATCCAACTTTGATCCCATTTTAATTTTGGATCATCTCTTTGTTGTTATGTTCAATGTAAAACGAATAATTTTGATCTTGATCCAGTTGAAAAAAAAATACCTACTGTCATTTTCTTTTTAATAACATTAACAAAGGTCAAGAAAAAAGGGTTTATTAATTCGCACTTTTTATGTTACCGTATACCCAACTACCATATATTTCGTAGGTACCCAACTTCCTTGCTTATAAACCATATCAAGTACATGTCATCATCATCATCAATGGCGCTACCCGATTTGGGGGTCAGGACCTACAGGCCTGCAGTGCATGTAAACGATGTGAAATCGCCTGACGAATAACTCCCAAAGATTTTGTCCATCTTGAGTTTGACATGAATTTTTGTCAAGTAATGCCTCCAATTCGTCATCTTCAAAATTTTTCGGTGGGCCTGAACGCTCCTTGTCTATCGTATCAAAGTCGCCACTTTTAAATTATCTACACTAAAATTCACACGTTTTAATCGATTGAGTATAGTCACCATAAGTTTCCAATAGCGTACGGTGACTTTCAGCTTCACTATTCTTCGAATTAAATAGGAAAAAAAACACTTCCCGCAAATGCTCTTTAATTGGAACGAAATTTTTACATAATCAACTTTCACAAAATCTAAAGAACGATATCGCATAGGCCTGTGCAGATTAACAAAATGAAACTAAACATTTTGTTTTTTCGCAAAAATGTTTAGATTGTTTGAATAGAAATTAAATTAAATGTCTCTCTTCTACTTTTGATTTTAACAATTGTTTTTATATCTACTGAACAAAAACAGAATTTGAGCAAGTATTACACTGTATACCATGCTGTCAAATATTTGACGAAAAGTTCAGTTGAATTTCTAATTTTCTATTGCGGAAAACAAACATTTGACTATTACATCCTGACTGCATTTGCTAGCCAGAAAAGTCAAATATTTGACATTAGTGGCAGACAGTGCAATTGTAGCTTTAGAATGAAACTGGAAGAAAGGTACGTCAACATGAGTTGCTAAGAAGCTGTGAATAATGCAATGTGATGGTTCCAAGAGTTAACATTGGACCTTTCCAAAATACTTTATCCCCGATATACACATTGATTTTATTGCCAATCCACACCACTCAGGTTTGTCAGAAATGAAAAGGAAACTCCGCTATCATTTATATACACGCATTACATGTATACGTTACCGTTTCTTGGTTGGTTGGTTTAAGTGATAGCCAAGTCTTCTAGACAACAGTCTCTTATTAGTTATCTATTTTTTTCATGCAACAAGAAAAGCTGTTGTCATTATCAGTTAACAGTCAAATGATGTAAAAGCTGTCAATTTATTTACTTTATTCAAAATATTTACGTTGTCTACGTTTCTCTACATTTTTTCGCGTAATTTGGTGAACGCCTGTTTTAAGGCGCAAATTTCCAACACTGGCTACATACATATGTATATACTATCATATCATCCTACCAGTGTTCAGGATAGTACAGACCATAATACAAAAGCATTAAGTATTTTAGATTCAAACTACGCTGTTCACAATTTTAATTAAAACACGGAAGTTGTCCTTTTGTGATTGATTTTTTAAAAAAAAAAATTTGCTACCCTCAAAATTTTTATTTTCACGTTTCATAACTAGTAGACGCGAAAAAAGCAATAAAAATTTTCAGTCCGTCTGTCCGCCGTACGCAAGATCGCTTGGAGGCTTGTAGCTGCCAAACGCTTTGAGATATTAAATTGAAATTTTTTTAACGAATAGACGGAGTAAGCGCCTTGAAGTGACCAAATTTTTAGGGGTGGGGGTGTGAGGGGGAAGGAGGGGGAAGTGTTTTAGACCGAAAATTTTGGTTTCCAGATCTCAGTAACCCCTAATGTTAGGAAGCTGAAACTTGGAATTTCTATAGAGCTCTGATAGTAGACCCATTTGCAGAAAAATTGTCAATATTGATCAAGGGGTGTGGGAGTGGGGGGAAATGTAATGCGTCCGAAACCCAAAAAAGGCGAGATAGACACATTCTAAAATCCATATCTTCTAAACCGTTAATGGCACACTATTCAAACTTAACACTTATTTGTAGTTATACTAGGAGAACAGAATCAAGATAAATTTTGGGTGGGGGAAGTTGTGTATGGGGGTGGGGGGTGAAAAACTTAAGATAACGATATCTCATAAACCAATTGCTCTAGAAAAATAAAATTTGGTTTGGGTATAAAGGTTGACAAATAAGGATTGATCAAAGTTAAATTTTTTAAGTGGGAGGTGGAGCATAGAAGTGGAGGGGATGAGAATTTTTCAAATCAAACACTTTTCATATCTCAAGAACAGTTTAAGATAGATGCTTAGAATTTTTACCAGAAGTAGCGCTAATTAAACCCTAATAGGGAAAAAAGTTTTGTGGTTGTGGGTGTAGGGGGGGGGGGGGAGGGTGGGGGAGGGTGGGGGAGGGTGAAAAGGAAAAAGTTCTGATGCTTATATCTTGAGAACCTGTAATGATATAACCCTTAAGCTTTGTATTTAGATAGAGCTATAGTAGCGGAATGTTGGAAAAATAAAATTTTTTTTAGGGGTAGTATGATACGGGGGTAGGGGGTGTTTTTCCTAACTATCAAACGGTTCATGCTAGAAAGTTGAAACTTGGTGTGTATATGTAAATCAACTACAAAAGGAATTGTGATAAAAAAAAATTTGAATATTCATTGGCGCTTAGAAAGGGGGGCAGAAAAAATTATTTGTAAATGTAATATATATAAAATGCATATATTTTCACGATTTTCTTCATATCTACTAGGTCTTTCCAAATATTGAATTCATTTTTATTCTACGGATTCTTCGTATAAATACCTAGAATGTGTTTTCAAGGTTTTTTGAAATTCGACCCCTAAGGGTAGTGTGGTACAAGTGGGGGTGTTTTTCCTATATATGGAACGGCTTAAGCTACATTGTTGAAACTCGGTGTGTATATGTAAATCAACTAGAAAAGTAATTGTGATACAAAAAAAATTTGAATATTCATTGGCGTTCAGAAGGGGGGGGGGGCCAAAAAAAAATATTTGTAAATATAATAAATATGGAATGCATATATTTTCACGATTTTCGTCATATCTACTAGGTCTTTCCAAATATTGAATTAATTTTTATTCTACGGATTCTTCGTATAAGTACCTAGAAAGTGTTTTCAAGGTTTTTTCAAATTCGACCCCTAAGGGTAGTGTGGTACAAGTGGGGGTGTTTTTCCTATATATAGAACGGCTTAAGCTACAATGTTGAAACTCGGTGTGTATATATAATCAACTAGAAAAATCATTTTGAATAAAAAAAAACGAATATCTATTGGCGTTCAGAAGGGGGGCAACAAAATTTATCTGTGAAAATAGAATGCATATTTTTCCACGATTTTCGACATATCTACTACCTCGTCCCAAATAATGAATTTAATTTTATTCTATGTATTCTCCATATGAATACCAAGAAAGTGTTTTCAAGATTTTCTGAAAATTCACCCCTAAGGGGGTGTAAAGTGATTGTGTACTTTTTCATAAACTATTCCATATCTCTCAGATCCAATCAGATTTTCACTTCCATGATCGTGTTCTTTTTGATAGGCTTTCAGTCACATAGTAGCCTACACCGCATTTCAGAATTGAACGCGTTCCTATCTTCTGCCGGAAAAATAATAAAGTTACGCCCAGAGTGTTGGCAGATTTTTTTACCTAGCATACGACATTTACAACAAAAATTCATGACTTATCAGATTCAATCAAATAGACATAAATCTTTCCAGTAAATGAAGGCGTATTTCAACTATGTAACTTTAACAGGCGACTAGATCAAATCTCTTAAAGATAACGACATGTGTAATAAATAACGTTTCCAGGACATTCAGGCGATTTATTTGTTTTTTTTTTGTTTATTGTGTGATCAAAAACTTGTATTAATAGCGACATTTAATAATGTTGATGCTCTTGACCAATAGAGAGACCGAGTTTTGCGATTGGCATTTTATTAGTTTATAGGGCGTCTCATCACATGCTACTTAGCTCTTGAATTAAGATATTATGTTAGTATTGGTGCTACTTACGTTTAGGCCTTACTATGTCAGCGTTTAGAATATTTTAAAAAGGTTAAAAGTAAAGCAATATATCGATAAACTTTTAATTTAATCAAAGGATAATACAAACAAAGCACACAGCAAATCTAAAACCACTCACCGGCAACTTCGATTTGACAAAACGGTCCAGCACCGACTGAATTATTAGCCACACATCTATAAACTCTGGTTATTGAAAATTCGTCGGTCAGAGCTAAGAAGCTAGTGTCGCCTTCAATCCTTCCACTTCCGAGTTCAATTGAATCATTTTCCGATTTAATGGACCATTGAAATTCAGCCTATATACAATTAACAATAGTTCGAAAATGCTTATAAACTTTACTAAAATTTTGATGCTTACCTCTGGCGGATTTCCAACTGCAGAACATATCAACGTATCATCATCGTCAATATCCTTCCTCACAATTTCACATGTTGGTTTATCTACATTCATATTTCAAGGATTTAAAATTTTCAAAGTTTTGAACACAATTTATGGCTTACATGTCACTGTAATATTTGTAACTGCCGAATGTTTGCCATGCTTGTTATACGACACACATTCGTACGCTCCGGCATCAGATTTTGCCATTCTATGATTTATTATCAAGGCACTGCCGCGTGTTATTACCACTCCGTTAAAGCGCCATTCGTACAGTGGTTCTGAAAAGAAAGAATCAATAATTAACATAATTAAATTTCCATAGTTGGCAAAATGAAAATTAAATTGCATTTCGGTGTTTCGTCACCAATCAAAATGTTTTGGATCTATGGCATAAAACTTATTCAAATTAACCGTCCCTCGTCAAAAAAAGTAAACACGTGAATTCACTTTTAAATATTTCAGAAAATTTGAATATATTATATTAGCAAGTGGTAGAATATGAATTTATAATTTTACGAACTACTGTCAGCATGGCGACATTATTTTCAATTTTAATTATTTATATATACTCCGTTTAATTATGCAATCTTTTCTTCTGTAGGTTAAAAAAACTGCCAACAGTCTGGGCTCAGCTTTGTTATTTTTTCGGTAAAAGTTCGGAACGAGTTCAACTCTAAGAAATAGTGTCTTATGTGACTGAAAAATTAACAAAAAGTTCTGGAAGTGGTTAGAATAACATATATAACATAATTGGGTAATTTTCCGGGATGCATTCTAGTGGTTGAAAAATACTTTTAAGTACTAATAAAAATTTAGAATATAGGAAAGTGCACTCCATTACAAAGTTAAAGCATTAAATGTGAACAGACATCGGTTTGAAGCAGATTCCTGGCTAATTGCCACGCCACTCTTAACAGCAACAATTAAATTTTTGTTCACCACATAACCCCAATAATAATTGTTCAAATTTACTCGTTTTTCAGCGCCCCCGCAGGGATATATGAGCCCTTAAACAAAGTCGTGGAAGTGAAACAATATTCGATATCTCATCAGATCCGAGAGATATGGCAGAATTCATGAAAAAAATTTAGCATCTATTTTACAGGATTTAGGAGATATGGATCTTAGAATTTGTCGATCTCGGCTTTCTTTAGTTTCGGAAGCATTATTCCCCCCCCCCTCCACTCCCACACCTCTTAACCAATATCAGCATTTTTTGCAAATAGATCAACTATCGAAGCTCTATAGAAGTTCCAAGTTTCAGCCTCATAACATAAGCGGTTGCTGTAATCTAGAAACCAAATTTCTTCGTCTAAAACGCTTCCCTCTTCTCCCCTCTAAAAGATACCAGTCATAGAGGATCATCCAATCTACCCAGCATAAAAATGTCATGATAATACCTCAACGTGTTTGGGAGCTACGCACCTTCAAACTATTGTGCGTACGGCATACGGTATTTAAGGGGGGATTCCTATTTACAAGGGTCAAAAAATCGGATTTTTTTTTTATTGCTTAAATCGATTCCCAATGTATGTATAATATGTGTGCAAAGTTTTAACGGCTGATTCGCAATATTTTCAAAGATACAGCACTAAACGCAGTGGGGTGTCGGGCAGCAGCAGTTAACTTTAAAGCGAGTTTTCTCGAGTTTTCATTTTTCGAGTTTTCCAAATCGGTGGGCAGGATTGCAAGAAAACGAGACCAACCAATCAACACGATCCAAAGCTTGTTAGCTTTCAGTTTTGTATCCTCTAGTAGATGAACCTAAAAAGTTAATGAAAAAAAAATTGTTAACAACTTTTTTAGCGAGTTGAAGTGATTTTTTTAGCGAGTTACAGTGATTATTGTGTTAAAACCTGCGAAAAATTTCATATTTCACAATTTTTTGGGTTTTTCTTGGTTCATCTATTAGAAAAATATATACTAATTAAAATACTGTTTGATTTTTTTTCAGACGAAAATTACGAGCTCCATCGTGTCCACCGACTGGAAACTGCAATTGCACAAATGTACATACAAAACTACTGTTTGTCAATATTTGTAGCTCAAAAATTTTTTTTTCCCAAGTTTAAATATGTAATAAAACAGTGTAAAAAGGTTGCTAAACTTGCATTTTTTCGGTTCTAAAAAAATTTCCCCAAAAACGCTCTTTTTAGGCTTCCTAAATAATTGTAACGGCAAATGGTGTACAGACAGACATTTTTTTTTGCTCTTTTGGGGTTTACTAGTCCTAAAATGTGAATATGCGAAATTTCAGGGTACAATTTTTTTTTAAATTCCAGGTCATCAAAATACTTTATTATTAAAAAATAATAAAGTATAAATCGAGAAGTTTACAAGTTGGAGTATTCTACATCATTTCTAGTGTAAAAAATCTGCCAACAATCTGGGCGTAACTTTATTATTTTTCCGGTAGAAGTTAGAAACGCGTTCAATTCTGAAATTCGGTGGAGGCTACTATGTGACTGAAAACCTATCAAAAGGAACAAGATCGTGGAAGTGAAAATCTGATTGGATCTGAGAGATATGGAATAATTTATGAAAAAGTACACAATCACTTTACACCCCCTTAGGGGTCAATTATGGAGAATACATAGAATACAATTAAATTCAATATTTGGGACGAGGTAGTAGATATGTCGAAAATCGTGGGAAAATATGCATACTATTTTCACAGATATTTTTTTGCCCCCCTTCTGAACGCCAATAGATATTCGTTTTTTTTTATTCAAAATTATTTTTCTAGTTGATTTAGATATACACACCGAGTTTCAACATTGTAGCTTAAGCCGTTCCATATATAGGAAAAACACCCCCATTTGTACCACACTACCTTTAGGGGTCGAATTTCAAAAAACCTTGAAAACACTTTCTAGGTATTCATACGAAGAATCCGTAGAATAAAAATGAATTCAATATTTGGAAAGACCTAGTAGATATGACGAAAATCGTGAAAATATATGCATTTTATATTGATTATATACAATAAATTTTTTTGCCCCCTTTTCTGAACGCCAATGAATATTCAAATTACACAATTACTTTTCTAGTTGATTTACATATACACACCGAGTTTCAACTTTCTAGCATAAACCGTTTAATAGTTAGGAAAAACACTCCCTACCCCCGTAGCATACTATCCCTAAAAAAAAATTTATTTTTCCGACATTCAGCTACTATAGCTCTATCTAAATACCAAGTTTAAGGCTTATATCATTACAGGTTCTCAAGATATAAGCTTCGGAACTTTTTCATTTTCACCCTTCCAACCCTCCCCCTCCACACCCTTAACCCAAAAACTTTTTTCCCTACTAGAGTTTAATTAGCGCTACTTCTGGTAAAAATTCTAAGCATCTATCTTACACTGTTCTTGAGATATGAAATGTGTTTGATTTGAAAAATTCTCATCCCCTCCACTTTTATCCACCTACCACTTAAAAAATTTTACTTTGATCAATCTTTATTTGTCGACCCAAACCAAATTTTATTTTTCTAGAGCAATTGGTTCATGAGATATCGTAATCTAAAGTTTTTCACCCCCCACCCCCATACACAACTTCCCCCACCCAAAATTTTTCTTCATTCTGTTCTCCTAGTATAACTACAAATATTTCTCAAGTTTGAATAGTGTGCCATTAACGGGTTAGGAGATATGGATTTTAGAATGTGTCTATCTCGCCTTTTTTGGGTTTCGGACGCATTACATTTCCCCCCACTCCCACACCCCTTGATCAATATTGACAATTTTTCTGCAAATGGGTCTACTATCAGAGCTCTATAGAAATTCCAAGTTTCAGCTTCCTAACATTAGGGGTTACTGAGATCTAGAAACCAAAATTTTCGGTCTAAAATTAATTTTTATTGCTTTTTTCGCGTCTACTAGTTATGAAACGTGAAAATAAAAATTTTGGGGGTAGCAAATTTTTTTTTTTTTAAAAATCAATCACAATACTTAATTATTAAAATAATAAAGTAAAATGAGTGAAAACAACTTTAAGACTAGTTTTACTCTAAAATTATTTCAATAGAGTATTTCATTACACAAAAACTGAGTATTTTTACTATTATGTAAAATTTACTATAATTGTTGATGGTATTTAGTTGTCTTCAATAATTATAGCTAAATTCAACAAATTTTTCTTAGAGTGTGGTTCGTTATGAGTGATATGATCAAATATTTTCCTGGATAACTCAACCTATGAATAAACACTACGAAACAAGTGAACATTTTTTTAGATTACTAGCCGCGTACCGTGGTCACGCTCGCTACGCTCTCGTTGTTCTATCGCCCCTGTTACTTCCGTCTTTCCCGTTGATCTCGTTTCTCCGGTTGATCCATTGGTCCTGTTCCTCCCGTTTCTATCGTTGATCCATTGGTCCTTATTCTCCCGTTGCTTCTGTTTCTCCCGATTCTCTGATTTCTCCCGTTGCTTACGTTATTCCATCCTCTATCCACAATCTTCCATCCACCACCCTCCATTCTTCATCCTCCATCTCCCACCCTCTACCTGTCATCCACCATCCTCTATTTACCATCCTCCACCATCCCTCATCCTTCATCTTTAATCCACCATCGACCATCTACCATCTACCATCCACCAACCTTCATCCCCTATCGAGCATCCTTCATCTTCCAGCCACTATCCCCTATCCACCATCGATATCCAACTTTAGTAATAGGAATGGAACTTATGCACCGAAAACGAACGAACTGCCGCTAAATCATTTGAAATACTCTTAAATGTTGAAATAACTCTCGTACTACCAATTGTAAAATGATTTTGTTAACGCAGAAACCTTCGCGGGCGTGTGCTCAATATATCAGCGAAGTTTCATGGTAATCGGATGAATAGTATAGAAAAGCGCAAGCAAACCATTAGAGCACCAGGGTACTGAAATCGTGAAAAAACTTTAAAAATGTTAAAAAAAAACTTTTGTTTTTCATTCGATCTGGACAACTTCACAGAAACCATCCCGGGACTACTCTACACATTCCCTGAAAATTTCATCAAAATCGGTTCAGCGGATTAGGAGTCTATAGGGAATATACATACAGACATTCACTTTTATATATATTGATGTATAGATGTAGTTATTATATTATTGCTACGACAATAAATTCAACTGTATTAGTTTATTACCAACCGTGAACCGATGGTACGAATCCGATTTCATTTAAATCCCGTTGGTAATATTTTCCACGAGCTATAGATTCGAAGTATTTGTTGTCATTCCCATGACATATAAATCATTCGTATGGCAATCTGGTACTTATACAAGCGTAATACTACTGAGTACGCTTCGAATATAGTCTCCGTAAATTTCGGGACTGATACGAAACTCTTTAAAGATAAGTAGGTACATACCAGGATTCGCCTTTGCAGTGCACAGTATCCGTTCCGGGATATTATCTTCTTCAACCGTTACAATATCCTTCGACACTGTGGTATTTTCGGGAGGATCTGTAATGAAAATTATTAACAAATATTTCACATTCTGGTAGCTGTGCGAAATATGTTCGCATACATTCTATGCCGAAATAAGTTGCACTACGAACGCCAGGGCCTGCACTGTTATTGGTTGATGCACAAGAGTAGTTTGCATTATCTCCATAAATATCGAATTTTCCCTGCGGCCATGCGGACATATTAAAATTCTGAGAAAAGAAATTCAATCAATAAAACCACGTATCAACAGAAGCCGCAAACCAAAAGAATCTTACCAAGACAGAAAGAATGCTCTCGAAATCTCCAGTAGCTGGGTCAGCTTCCAGATAGTTCTCCACAGTATAGTAGTTATCAGTGTTCTCAATACCCACCCCATCCTTAAACCAGGCGATAGAACACTTTGGAACACATTCGACCCGACAGGTTAACGAAGCATTACCGGTGGAGTATAGGACACCCGTATAAGGCATAAGTGGATTAATGAAGGTCGGTGCAGCATGCACGTCCAGCAATACCGTGGCTGAATTACCACTTCCACCTGCATTGTAAGCATAACAGGTGAAATTTGTACGGCAATCCAAGCCCACCGGATCAACTGTGTACTGATTTGATGTAACTTCATGTACAACGCGGCCGCCTCGTAACCAATGAAAACTAAAGGATGACAAATAAATCATAAGAAAAGCTCACAACGCTAATTAACAATCCACTTACGTCGTTGCCTTTGGATATCCGGGATCGTCCACCGAACAGGTAAAGCTAACACTTTTCTTTTTGATAGCAATCTGCGGATCATGGCGAATAGTGGCGTTTCCGGGCTCGTAGTACACCTTTTAAAAGAACATAGTTATATAAAGATACTCTCCAGGACTATAGACAATAAAATTGTATTCGATCGAACATTAAACTTACAATCAACTCGTTCTCTTTGCTTCGTGAACCCCAGCCAGCAGAATTTAATCCTTCACATGAGTAGTTGCCAAGAAATTGCCGTCCAATGTTTTGCAGGAGCAATTTGCTCGGGTCAATATTGCACAGGTCATCACTACCCTGTAATTTATTTTATTGTAAAACGTATTATAGGGATATAGCTAATGAAATTGTCTAACATCGTTGCCGGAACCGGAATTACATTCCGGTAATTCCTTAAGAAGGTCACCTTCCAGGAACCATCGAACTTTCAGTAAGCTGGATGGATTTCCTTCGAGAACGTTGCAATAAAGCGTTACGTTTGCTTCCTCATTTTCAATAATTGGCGTATCCGGATCCATCGTCAAATTGACCACAGGTGCAACTAAAACGAAAATTATTTTTGAATGTTTCTTAAAGGAAGATTTTTTTTTTAATTTTGGATATTAAATTCTACAGTATGTAGGCTAAGGGCCGTATTATTCACTTCGGATTATGTATAACTGCTGGTTAATTTCGGTTTTTCCGAGGAAAAACCGGTTTTTAATCAGAAGTTATAAATAACCCAGAAAGAAAAATTGTTTGTCAGTGTATTTTGTAGTTTCCCTCCCGAATATTCGAAAGTACATAATTCCAGTTTTGACATTTTTTCTAAATTCAAGTCGATTAATCACAATGCAATAAGAAAATTAAATTTCGGTGCTTGAAACCGATTCGTATTTGTATGAATCCGAAACGTAAAATCTATAATTTATTTACATGTATCAATTTCATTGATTCGTAAGTGTATTGAAATAAAGCTTTAATTTCAAATGAGCATATTTAATTGTCAATTACATTGTAAGAGCTTATCCGTTTTTAAATCAATCAATCGATTACACAAATCTTATATGTATGAATATCATATAAGCATACATAGGCCTACATCACTGGAAATGAATAAGTCAATTACGTTAATAACCGACAGTTCCCGGTAGATTGTTCTTTTTACTCATACGGAGGTTTTTTTTGTATACTCACATTGAACTTCAACATTGATTTCACTCTCAGACATCTCTGATCCGATAGTGTTCCCCAGCTCACAGGTGTAGACACCGTCATCATTTCGCGTTGAATCCTTAATTAGTAGGGCTGTATGTTCTGCATTACCTCCTTCGTATCGCTTGGATTCTGACAGATTGAGTAGTTTACCATTCTGATACCTGAAATTGATTCGAAAAGGATAATTTAAATCTTCTCACCGAAAAAGAGGACCATTAGCAATGCTCAAAAGGAAAATGCTGTATGATAAGGGTGGCTGGTAGGGGAACGAGTAAAAAGGTCAAATTAACCCAGTTTCCAGGAATATTTGTTTTTAATTAGTTGCGGCTTATTCCATTAGAATTGGTTTTGCTCCCAAAATTTCCAGCTGTCTGGCAAATCGTCTGTTTGTGCTCAGATGGATATTGCTATAAGCAAAGTCAAATGAAAAATTCAATTAAACTTCTGTCAGCCGTTCCCTATTTTCCAATTATTCGTTATATAGTGGATCAAAAACTACAAACAATTCTATACCTATAAAAGGATTCGCCAGGTTAGAACTTAATTAGGTTAGAGCATAGAGACAGAAGTATATCGTCTAGAACCGGGTTGATTTAAATAAATATTAGTGTTCATATGCGTACCATTTTACGGAGACAAGTGATGCTGGATTTGCCTCATAATCACATAAAAGGAGAATTTGTTTCGTTTCGGTAACTGTCACGTTGTCAGGTTTCACAGCAACGACAGGTGGATCTGAAAAAAAGTGAACATAAGAATTAAATTGCTAAAACATCTAGCAAAAGTTGGTTATTTCGTAAAAAGTATCAATACACTATAATTTTTAGAAAAAATCTTTTTATTCAAATTCCACGTTTTAAAAAATTTCCAAAAAAATTAGATAAAAATCTTTATATGGGTCAGAGTTGATAGGACTGATTGCCCGCCGACTATTGCCAAAACTAGTGCAGCGATTAATGGAGCTTGACAATGACATTGTAAAGTTGCGGCAATATTTCGGCAATGTAGCAATGTTAAAAATTACTATGGCCAAATTAGTAAAGCTTATAATTTGCAGAGATGAATCTGGCTTCTATATCGCAAATAGAAAAAAAATGCTAAGCAATACCACCAGCAGCAGTAAGGGTGTTTCAGATAGATGGCATGATACACCATCTGATGGGTCCAGGACTCCTTCGGAACTAGTTCAACACAACATTAAAAAAAAAACTGGGGTCTCCGTTTTAACATTGACCAGCAAAAAACTTTTGCTTTTGTATTAATATATGGTACAAAATGGTTATGTACATACATACATATGTATGTATATAGATATTTATTAAATTATCCATTACCACATGTTTATTAGTCTCAATAAATTATCTGAATCTATAAAAATGGTATGTAATTTTTTAGTTTTCTATATTACACGCGGCTGACTATAGGAAAAAACATAACGCAGTCACGATCGGCTGCAAGCCAATCGTATGATACTCTAGATGAAATACTGAACTCCGATTTATATTTTAGTTGGAAATATATCAAAAGAATGAGGAGAGCACAAGCAATTATTACATGACCTTTTACTTACAGGTAGAAATTATTGTATAGTGGCTACTCGATTTTTTTGTAAGTAAGTTAGGACATCGTACAGAATTTTTGTATGGCAACTACATGAAAGACTTATGGGATATTTTTCATATTAATAGTTTCAGCTGCGACTACTATAAAATTAATGTGTATAAAATTTCAAAGTCGTAACTTAAAGTGTTCTAAAGTTATCGTTCAATATTGGTGAACATGTTTATTAAGGACTTTTGTATGACAGCTACCCGAAGGAGTCAACAGATGGCGCTAATAAATGAACTCCGTTTTGGTTTTGATATAAAACTAATTCCTGTAAAATTTTAAATTCCTGCTTTAATTCGTTCTGGAGTTAAAGTAGATTCAGTAACATGCATACATTTTTAAAGGACTTTTCTAGGCTGTTACACGAAGGACTCATTCGATTTGCATCATATTCGAAACTTTCGATTTAAACATTGTAAACCTTACGTATGCAAAATTTCAAGTGCCTAACTTGAAGCATTCGAGCAATAATTGTGAAAAAGTGTTTTAAGGACTCTTGTATGGGAGGTACCCGAAGGAGTGGAAGGATATCGCCCATTAACGAACTTAGCCTTACTTTTTCCATTTTACAAGTTGTGACAAAATTTCAACTTCCTAGGTCAACGCGTTCTCGTTATCGTGCTAACGGACGGACGGTCGGACGGACGAACGGACGGACGGACGGACGAACGGACGGACGGACGGACGGTCGGACGGACGAACGGACGGACGGACGGACGGACGGACGGACGGACAGCAAACGGATTTAGGGGTTTTGGCCAAAAATAATTACAAAATACTATATAACTTTTTTTCGTCCGAGGCTCGGTTCTATGCGTTACAAACTTTTCGGGCTGGATTAAACTTATAATACTCTACATGTTCATCTAAAGTATAAAAATTAAATTTTATTCTGCCAATTCCCAAAATAAAATTTCATTTGACAGATATGTATGAAAAGTTTAGCAGTGAGAAGTTGAAGTAATTTTATGAATGTACATAATATGAACTAATACCATGGATCGTCAATATCACCAGTGTATCACCCAATAACGTACTTGCATCGCCTATCATGATTTCAATAAAGTAATTTGTATACAAGCAGTGTTTCCAAGGTATTATACCATTCTCTACACTTTTAAAACTAACTAAAACTGGAAATTATAATGTCAGATATGTGCTGAATACAGCTGACAATCTTTCGCTGACATAAGCACAATACTATGCGACTTGGTTCATATGTACCTAATTGAAATGAAATCGACTTTACATACATATAAGCATGGGAAATTGCATAGTTTCGACGGTAATTAAACTTCAAATCACTCAGTAATATTATGGTGATTTCCATTAACTTAGGCATCAAGACGGGTGTACACAATGTAAAACTTTCGGCATTATTTATTCGTCAAAAACGGGCCAAATTACACCGGGAATATTCAACAGATTGGCAAAACTTACATAAAACTTCCAAGACAAGACTTTCGTGAAGCGGTTTCTCTTTGTTATCTTTCATTACAATGTTTTGTGCTTCACAGCGAAACTTTGCATCGTTTTCAAATCGCGTTGCTGTAAACTTTAGGTCGCTTATCGTTTCGTACGTTCCATCGCGCTGTTCGATCTAAGAAAAGAAAAATTCGTTTTATTTACTACTAAGTTGAAGTTGATTTTCTTACCGATTTCGTTTCAATTTGCGTCAAGTCGGTGTTCCGAATATCGAGTACGTGAGATGAATTGAACCATGCAATGTTAACCGCTGGTCTGGCTCCCGAAACCTGTAATAAAAAGTGGTTCTTTTAATTTATTTTTCCCAAAATCGAAATCCGAAAAAAATTGTCTCTATTAAATGCTACTATGTGATGTCGAAGGTCCTACGGAAGCTTCATCGAAGTTACAAGTCCATAACCTGCGCTCAAAAGTCTTACCGAAGTCTTATCGAAGTTATAGCATCCAGAAAATTAAAATGCGAAGTTTGTTTGCTAGTTTGAGACCCATACTCCATATATAGTACATACATAAGTCTGTAGTACGGGTTATTTTATAGCGACTACATAAAACTGAATTGAAATTTATGATATGTAATTTTTTTACTCTTACTCTTACTTCTTTATTTAATTATTACAGTTATTCTATAAAATCTGAGTTATACAATTTTTGTACAGATTAGACGGGGGAAAAAGGATTGTCTTTACAACTAGAGATGGGTCGTTCCGGAGTGAATTGTTCCAAAAGAGCAGTTCTTAGAAGTGAGTGAGTGAACTTACTCACTCCTTTTGGTGAACTTCAGTTCCATTCGCTACGTGATACCGTCGCCGGACGACCTTATTTTGGTCGCCATAATCACGGAGCAACGAAGTGAACTGGAACGAGTTCACTGAACTAGTTCCTTTCAGTGAGTGAGTTAAATCCGACAATCCAATCTAACAGGCCTATTCAGAATCAGAGTCACAAGTCACAAAGTAGGTTGAAAGTCGCAATTAGTTCAAAATTCGTACAAAATTGTGACTCTCGACCTACTTCGTGACTTGGGAATCGGTCCTGAATAGGCCTGATAATGTCAAGATCTGTATTGAGATCATACGGCTTTTAGCTAACAGCTTTCTTTCCAACACATTTTCGAAACGAAATACCGATTGTAAACGTTTTAATGATAACAAGGTTATATGTATGTAAATACTTTCCAGAGCAGGTTCTAGTGATCTTCAAATAAAAATTTTTAATTAACAAATCTCCCCCACTTCCCAGTTCTACCCACAGTCAACGCACAAAAATATTACCACTTAAAAAAGTTCACCCAATCTTCCCGATATAAACATTTTTGAGTTTAGTAGCAAAGACTAACCATAACAAGACTGGACACTTACTACATATGCATTTTTTGTGTAAAAAAACAATCATTGCATAAGCGAAAGAAAGAAATCCGATGGAACAGTTTCAATTCCATGCTCCTATTCAAATTCCCGTGCGAAGAAAAGAGTACGCAAAGATGCAAAAATGAATTTGCATCTGTGTGCATTGTTTTGCAAAATGAACGTAACAGAACGCTGTTCCAGTAACCAGGGTTCCAGCATAGGAATCTATAGGAACAATATGAGAAATGAAATCAAACAAGCACAGCTGAGCTGTGACTGTACTTGAATTGTTGTAATTTTTTCACAGCCGTTCTGTAAGGATGTCATTGTATTGGTGAATGCGACTCGTAATCACTTTTTGTCTCTTTTTTATCCATGCATCATGCTATTTCTATCTACTTCCCACACCTAATTAAATAAAGAAACCAAGGTCAAATTTTTATAAGAAAGATTCTGCGTAGTGTCCAGTCTTCTTATGGATAGTCCTTGTTAGTAGTTTAGGAGCAAAGACTATCTATAACAAAACTGAACACTACGCAGTATTTTCGTTATAAAAAATTGACCTTGGTTTTTTTATTTAATTATGTGAGTAGATAGCAATAACATGATTACAAAAGTATTCACCAATTCAATGACATCCTTACAGTATATAAAAAAATAAAAAAACTCCATCAAATCATGTGCAGACACTGCTCAGCTGTGCTTGTGTGATTTCATTCCTCATATTGTTCCTATAAATTTTGACGCTAAAACACTTGAGAATAAAACCCCCGGGAAAATGCGTTCTGATACGTGCATTGTGAAGAACGATGCACGCAGATGCGAATGCGTAACCATTTATTCATTTCATTTTTGCATTTTAGCGTACTCTCTCATTCTCATGTGAATTTACATAGGAATATGGAATACAATGTTTTTTTTTGTTGGTTTTTTTTACAAAAAAGAGTATGTGTATTAAGTGTCCAGTCTTCTTATGGTCTTTGATTGGGAACTTCGATTTCGCGCAATGCGGACGGTGGGTTGACAGACATTTTTTAGGGGTCTACTAGTTTTAAAAGCAAAAAAATGTTTAAGGTAGTTTTTTTTTAAAACTCCAGGTAGATTATAAGCGCTAAAAAATAAAAAGTAGAGTGTTGAAGTATTTACAGTAATGGGGGCATACTCATTACTGAAAATTATGACAATTTTTTAATGTTTATTCATCGTCATTGCGGTTTTTGTGAAACCACCACATATTTCGGAATTAGCTATTGCCGTTAAGGTCCCATGAGACCGGTACGACAATTTTTTATTCCTGTTTGATTTTTATTTCTTGAGAGGACTTTAATCGATTGAAATCGTTTTTCGTTCAAGTAATTTGACGCGGACAATACGTCTGCATCGTTCGCTGTCTCCCAGCGAACTAATATTGAATTTACAGAATAAATAGTATTATAGGCTTTCAAATTATTTGAAACGCATAACTATTAAAAATTAATAATTTTTTCACTGATTTATCTTCTATATACAGTCAAAACCGGATATAACGACATTGAAGGGACCCTCTAAACTCGTCGCTATATCCAATAGTCGTTACAAGCAATATGCAATTTAGATACATTCCTTTGTATAGAGATTCGACCAGGACCATGCCATTTAGTCGTAATAACCGATCCGTCGTTAAAAGCGATGTCGTTAAATCCGTTTTTGACTGTATACCAATAAGTTACAATATTTATGATACTTTTCAGTGAAATGCGGTCTTCTTATGTAATTCTTGCCATGAAAATCGTGAAAAATTGCTTCAGTTTGACTTCATATATTATTAACAAATAACATTAATAAAAACCTTCATCAGAGAGGCCGGCTCAAAAACTGTACTGAACTGAAGCTGCATGGGGTGGCGGGGGGCGGAAGTGAGGGGAGATACATTTATAAAAAAAAAAAATTTATATCCCGAGAATAGAGTAATAGAGGACCTCTACTGGGCGAATAGGCTGTGGTTGTAGGGAGCGATTGTAGAAGGAAGTAGAAATGAAAAAACTATGACTGCAGTTCTCTAAAGCAGCCAAGTATAGAAAAATTGACAACTGTATATATGGTAGAGCAACTATAGAGACATCTCAACAAAATCAAATTTTTAATAGGGGTAGCAAGGTACGGGGTGGTTTTTCATATCTCAGAAACGGTTAAAATGATATGCTAGAAAGTTGAAACATAATAGATGTGCTACTAGATTACTTAATCATAAGATTTGCCGAACCTCCAAGAGTTCAAAACTAATTATATCGGAATTTCGATAAAAGTTGGTCTGAGGCACTTTTAGCGTGGACCCATTCACATGGAATCTGTTCGACCAGAGATGATCAATATTGTATACTTTCAAAATATATTAAATATAATTATATTGAAACTTTCAAAACGGAGTTCCAGGGTTTTCGAGATGACTATCACTGAAATCTGTTTTGCTTATTTTATTCCATCTTTCTGTAGATCATCCATTAATGGCGGAACCTTATAATGACGACAAGCTTCACCACGAATGAATATTCTCATTACCCGTTCTTCCATTTTATTTTAATAGTAGGAGGTCTTTCATGGGCAATGGTTGTAAATTGAATTGTTCTATTTTTATCGCATTCAAGAAAATTTACTTGCATGCACTTACCTTACACTGCAATAATACGTTCGTGCCTTGGACTGTATGGTGTTCCACACCGGTTAAATTAATCTTGGTCGGTCGCACTGTGGATGAATGAAAAGGAAATGATCAATTATCGGAATAGAAAGTATTCAGAACCAATCAAAATGGATAGACAATGGAATATGTGTACCGTAGAGTGAACGAAATGCCCTCGTCAGTTCTATACAATTCATTGAATAGATTGTTAAGTCTATGCCAATGCCATCTATACGTCAAGTACATACCTTCGAGATCCAGGACGAGATGGTTGCTGACGATTTCGCCATACAAAGATGGTGATTCAACGCGACATTCGATGTTGTTACCCAACTCGAGCCGTGACAATACGAGCAATAGCTCCGATTTGACAGAAAAAAGTCCATTCGATTCGTCGACATGAAGGGAATCTGGAAAATAAAGAGGATTAATTCTAGCCGTCTCCGGACAATGGAAACACAAAAGCGTACTACACAAAACCGAAAGAAGGATATAAAAGGATACCACGAGGAAGCGAAACTGGCAAAGTGAGATTGTACTCAATGCCTGGAATGCGATTATATGGTAACAAGGTGATAACCTTATTCAGAAGATGTCCCTATTGAACAGTTTCACTGTGATTAACTATTTGAATGGTAGATATCGCAGCCTCCGGGCCATTATTACCTCAATTTAGTACTCCTTTTAGGAATTCGATTGAATAGCATTAGCAATGACTTGAACTTTTCGAATGATGAACCAATTAGGGCCTTATCACGACCGGGAATGCGAGCCAGGAATGGATGCCCGTCAGGACTCCGACGATAAAAACTTACGATAGAATTAATCACAGTCATTTTCTCCGTCCATACATCTGGTAAATTAATGAGTTTCTTCTGATCACTGTTTTCCCGTCAGTTTACCTAGAATTATCTTAGAAAAAGCGTTGGCGTTTTTCCTTCGAGCATTTAAATACATTTCTCAACTGTGGAAAGAACATGGCGCGTTCTACGGAAGGGTAATTACGTGAGGCGACAATGCACGGTTCTTTGAGCAGATATACTCGTATGAGCCAGAAAACCGAAACATATTATAATAACAAGCAGGTGTTTTATTTAATGCTGATACATTTCACCTACTATACGAAAGTGATGAATATTTCCAGTGGATAACTAATTTCAGAAATTTATTTAATTCGTAGGTATTACCGGAACGACGTTCTTGAAGTATTTTCCCAAAAAGAATCTGGATTTTCTGGGACTTCGACGCTACACTTAATGGACGATAATAAAACTAAACACATACCGGTTAAACGTTTTCCTCCGCGATACCAAGCAACACTCGGAACTGGACGAGTGCCCTTAACTTCACAGATCGACTTGAGTGTATCGCCTTCACGTAATGGTCCATACTTCGTGCCATTTTTCACGAATTTTCCATTTTCATCGAGAATGTGTATCGCAGATGGCGGCACTTTAACGTTGATATGAAAAAGAAAAGAAATTTTTATGATGTCAATTCGATCATATAAAAAAAGTTTCTCACCTTCTATCTTGAGCTCGATACGATATGCACCTGAGGTATCGCACGACTCTCGAGGCTCCAGAAAAGTGCTTTCACATGTGTAAACGTCCTCGTCTGCTATCTGCAGTGATTTTATAACAAGCCGAGTTGCAGGACCTTTTGGCGAATGGTCTATTGACATCCTGTAGATAAAAAATTGTTTATTAAAATTAAACATGAGTGAATTTGATTTTATGTATTTCGGTTCGATTGTAGAGGAACTAAATGGGAGTTCTAATCCCATTTGAGTGGGATGTTTTCATTTTTCTACAAGAACCATTAGATAACAATTCCCTCATAAAAATGCAGCATTTCATTCGGTATTCATTGTTAGACTAATTTAATTTTAAATTTTTTTTCTATGAATATTTTAATATATGTATGTATATAATATTTATGATACATTTAGATTCTTATACTTCTTTTTACTTTTGAGTACCTGGTTTAATTTTAAGTAACACACTTTTGAGTTCAATCTTTAGTATGTAGTTAGAAAAGTGTCGCGTGTTTTCGCAAATCATGTATATTATAAATTTATTTTTTTAGGCAGTGACAAATACAAACAAATTTTGCAATAATTGTAGTTATATCTCATTTATAACTGGTCTACATGTAAATTTTAGAAATTTTTTCTTTTTAAAATTATAAATTATATAGTAGATTGTCCGTGTCTTTATGAGTCTGTTAATTTTCGTGTTTCCAATGTTGGTACTAGGCATAGAGCTATATGTATAATGGAGATGGCGTGCAGCGACTGTCTTGAAGCCGGAGGTTTTCTCGCAAAGGACCGGCGATATTCACTATGCTACTATCAGCATCTTACTCACATACATATACATATGTTAAACCCCGGTATTGAAAAGCAAAAAAGCCCTACTTTTAAATACTAGGCTAATATTTGCATTTCACTGCCACCGGGCATGAAACGCTCCATACAAAAACAGTCGCTTAAACTTCAAAATGCTTAACAGTGCTTTATACAGAAACGGAGTGCTGCCATTTCCGTTATATGTTATGTTCATTTTTCCCAGCCAATACACTAAACCCTGTATGTCAAAATATTCCACTGTCAAGACTAACGAGAACCGGCAATAAGTACCTGTGGTCATTGTATTGATTTATGTAATATTAATCTCGTGACATTAAAGTTACTCTTCCAAGTCACATAGCTTTATTAGTTGTTCAAATTTGTATTCTTTGTTTTTGTTTTTGTAATGACATTATTTTATATCGTTATCTAATACATTAAAATAAAATAGTTTTTTGCTTGGGTCGAATGGAAATTTACACTTGTGAACCGTTCCTACCAAAATTTTGCATGTACATTCTCGAAGCTATCGGACAGGTCGAAAACACAATTAGGTATATTCCAAGAATTTGGTTCGTATATTTGTTATAGAGTTTAATTTTCCATAAGATTAGCATTGGCGTGAGTAGCACCTCCACTCAACGGGAGAGCCGGGAATAATAGGGGCGATAGAACAACGCGAGCGTAGCCGCGGTATGCGGCTAGTTTATTATAAATTATTATTGTAAGGATTCATTCCACGGACTAAATAACAAAAAAAAAAAAAAAATTGATCAGGGCTTATGGCAATTGCTGTACTCCCTCTGTCCGGAAATACAGTAACTATTACATTTAAATAATTGATAATGATGATAATGAATTTGAAAAGAAACATTTGCTTCTGAAATGCAAACACGTCCGTTGGCTTCGGTGGTTTCAACACGAGAAAGAAACAAATAAGTCGTACATATTTATTTGATTGACGGTAACAATATTCAATACTGTTACCAGATGGGCATACATAATGTGGGTACAATTTATATCCACATTTTACCCGAAAATAAATTATATATTTGAAAAAAAAAGTTAAATATATTTGAAAACAACTATGCAAATATTTTTATTGTAATCCAAAATTATTTGTATTGAGATTTACAGTCAGACGGGATACGTGGAATGAAGCTACAACTTCATTAATAACACCGTGTTCTAATTTTTCTTTGTTCTTCATATACTAACCACCTCTTGCAAGATTCCATAATGTTGTTTATTAATCAATTGCTTCGATTTGAAAATTTAAAACTTTCCATTTTGAAATTACAACTGTAACTTTACTTTTGTGAAAAAAAAATTATTTTGGTCTTCAAATTCCAAAAGCAACGCACTGTCAAATTTGTTACGTTATCGATGTCGATGTAAAAAATACCAATGTAATGAGGGCTGCCAGTTGCTTTCGAAACTCTGGATGAACTATTTTTTTCTTTTAAATGTAGGTATACCATATTTTCGGACAAAGGGTGTATTCGTTTATTGTGTCAAAATGAAAATTTTTCAAAAATTTACTTAAACCTAAACTTTTAGGAAAACTCCTGAGCTATTTCTTAAATATTCTAACATTAATGCATTATCGTACCGTAAGCAATATTTCACATACCTACTCATGAACTCGTCTTTTACCGTGGCTACTTCGCCATCTCCAGATACGACCGCAATACGGCTACTTCCCTTAAACCATTTCACCGAATGCAATTCTCCACAAGCTTTAAAATCAATCGGACACGTTAATACAACTTTGTGGTCGCGCTGTTCCGAAACTACATCATCTGAAAAGGAAAAAGAATTACAAAATGAAAATCCATCGTTACTCGGACCAACATCTCTAAATGTATTGGTATTGGTAAAAAGACTGAATAGGAAATCCCTGAAGAAATACATATAAGATAAGGGGATCAAATCCGAGGACAATAGATTCCGACAAAAAAAATATCCCTTTAGCTGGAGATGGATTTAGGGATGTTATTTGCCCAACTATCTCCGTGCTGTTTTCAGTATCAAGAGGACGATATTATGGTGTTTCTGAATTTCCAAAGGAATGATAAATCTGTTGGACTGAGACTAGTATCTACAACTATTCTACTGAGACTTAAATGCAGAATGTACGATCGTAAGGGTTTCTCAAATACCAGCCAAAGCTCGTTCAATTTTACACTAACTGACTTTATTCTATAGCTACAATAGAGTTCATGTGTTTTGGTCGAACATAAAAGAAAGGTATATTTTATTCGTCATAAAGTTAAAAATAAAATGTTTAACAAGAAATAATGAGGTAAAAATCAAAAACTACAAAACTCCAGAAAAGAAGCACTTCCTATGTTCATATTTAAATTCACTTACCATTTTAAGAGAAATCGTTAGGTTTTCTGTTTCGTTATTCGTAACTGAATCAAGTAGGTGAACTGTAACTGAATCATCTCAGTATTAAAGTCTTTTAAAAAAATTGTTCCCTGAATCGGTGACATAGGCGCGCCGTGGCCTAAAATCTGGCAGGGGCCAGGGCCCGAATGGCTCAGAACATACGAGTTTTTCCGAAAGGCTCACATGCTTTTCATACAAGTTCGTCCTTTTTATGTTTACAGATTGGGTAATCGTACAAATGATTAGTCTTACACAACGTTTCCACTACACCTTAATCTCGTGATTAAGAGAACTAGATTAAGCACGCAAGGACGTTATTTGTGAGGTGAGGGGGCACTTGCCACATTTGTTATATATAATATAGGAAAATACCAAATTCCCCCCTCCCCCCACAAATGACGAGGCAGTGGAAACATGACTACGTATCGACTACGACTACGACTTTGAAATGTTAATACGCTGTTTTTTCAATGATGATTTGATTTGATCAATTTCTTAACAGGCATAAGGATAAATTGTCTTTAAGAAAACCGATGGGAACATCATACTCGTATGCTTGTGACCATGGATTTAATAGCGAAGTAGTTTAAAAAATGTTTGACATCTTACTTTTATTATGGCTCCCAGGGGACCATATTACCAACACATTAGGTTTGTTTCTTTTCCCGGTGTAAGTTACAGTTTAGTGTACCTTGCACCTTAATTGCACGTCAAAATACACTCAAAGTGTAGAGTGCAGGTCGCGGTAATAGAACGGCTTAGTGTATGAACGTGACAGATAAAATTCAGAACTTTTTTATTTGCTTAATTTTTTCACTTCTATCAAAGAAACTTTATTGCCATTCAATATTCTTGCATGTTTTCAGTCAAAACAGTGATTTCTTAAATTTAAAAAGTCAATGTTATCTGCATACAGTTTTCAAATTTGACAGATTGTAAAGAAGAAGAACTTGCACCAGCTTCCGACCGAGTGCAGCAAAGTGTACACCTTTGCACTACACTCTGCAAAAAGAACAGCCACGGGTGACGCTACACCGATAAAAAGAACGGAAAAGGTGCAAAAGGTGTAAAAGGTGTAGATAGTGCAGGCAAATAGAACACACCTATTATCTGAAATTGTTATATTGGAGGCGCTTATGTGCACGAAAATTTTCATATATCTTAGTTTCAAGTGCAACGCGGTTAAGTACACTAGTACGTGTAAGCGCATACAATTTCACACGGCCAAGTGCACATGTAAAACCTATTTTTACTTTCTTTTATAGCAAGCACAATTCGACCCATTATCCATTTCAGTAAATAGGGATTCCCCGAAAATCAGACGTTTTAGGCGTTGGTCGTCATGTTTAAATCGAATCACTCGTTGTCATTTCTAACACATGTGAGTTTATGTCATGTCCGTTTGCGAAATGAGAAAATTGTATTTTTTCCGGCTAATACGATAGCCTTTATACAACCATTGGACGATGGTATTACAATATTTGCACTTTTAAAGCACAGATATTAGGCGTGTTTTAATGCTCTCCAGAGTAGGATAGTACAGCATAAGTATACGTGAAACAACAACAACATCCAGGATAGTAAACCCACTAATTTTACTAGGTTACATATCCTACCCCGAAAAGAATAAAATGGTGTGAGCCTAGGATGACTACGCTTTAATTCGCTTTACTTTCCTTTCGATTTTAATGGTTGGCAGCACAACAGAAATGCAACCGAACTGCAATTAAGTAAAATCCGATGACAGTTATATTACCGTAAGTTTTGCAGCAAAGAAAGGACAAATATTTTTTTTAGATTTTTGGTAGAAATTAAAGTGAAATTAATAAGCAAGAAAAGAAAAGGTGAGTGATTGCAATGTTTGAATAAAATTTCAAACTTGACAGCGCAGGGCTGCTAAATCTTCCAATAAAATGTACTCCACATAATACCCTGGATCGTTTTTTTTCGCCTGCCGATTTGGTGCTCTACTCTGGAGAGCATTGAAACACACCTATTATCGACAACAAATATCAGACAATTCTGGCACTGGAATAAGGATTTCTCCAATGCTTTGGAAAATCTTTAGACGTCTAACGCCCGTTCCTACGATCGTCAGTTGCGTTTTAACTGGAACTTTAACTGACAGATTTTCATACAAAACTTCCAGTTAAAGTTCCGGTTAGAATTTAACTGACGAGAGAGATCTTGGTAGTTAGTTTCACCAACAATAATTAAAAATTGTTTTCGCAAAGCTGGATTTACTTACAAACCTTTGCAGGAATTCCATGATAACGAAGAGGAAATCATTGAATTTCCTGTACCTGAGGAACAAAAGAAATAGATAATATGTGTTTTATAAGGCTTGAAACCATAAAGGCCTAGCTCACATAGGGCACATTTACAACACACTTGAATTAATAAACTGAGAGTTGTCAGCACTTTACTTAGCACTTTGTATCAAGAATGAAAAACCAAAAATGATCGTATTTCGTTTCGTTTCTGGTGGACTTTAGACACACACCAGGACATGCACGACGAAAATCTGCACTGATCAAAAAGTTCCCGGAATAACCACTGTGTGGCGCTTTTATTGTTTCGATTTCAGTTCTGTTTTTTTTATTAAGTTGGTACATCTGTCGTTGACATTCCTCCTAAATCTTAGCGTCATAGCTAGACATTTGCAAAAGTTACGTAGCCAATAGTACATCTATCTCTGTATGTCCCTGCGATTTTTCCATTACTTCCTCTCAGCTGCTGAAACGCATTCCTCGTAGTGGTTTTTGAACTCGATTGAACAGAAAGAAGTCACAGGGAGCCAAATCATGTGAATTCGGTGGCTATTGGATGATATTTGTTGTTTTTTTCGTTAAAAAATTACGAATAACGATGGCACTGTGCGACGGTGCGTTATCATGGTGCAAAATCCACGAGTTTTCTGCCTACAATTCTGGTCTCTTTAGGCGAATTGCTTCACGCAAACGTCTCATAACTCCCAAATAATACTCTTTGTTTACTGTCTGGCCTTCTGGCAAAAATTCATGATACACTACACCATTGTAATCCATGAAAACCGTGAGCATTGCCTTCTATGACTCACGACCACTTTTGAACCGCTCGTGCCACTGGTAAACGACCGTTTTCTTTAGAGAATCGTTGCCGAAACACTTTTCCAACATTTCCAACGTTCGCGCACCATTAAATCCGTTTTTTACGCAAAATTTAATACAAGTTCGCGTTGTTGCAAATTTAAATCCATTTCTAAAATTGTAAAAAATTGCCAACACACACAGAGATTGATGTACGCTTTTGCCTAACTTTTGTAAATGTCAAGCTATGACGCTAAGATTTAGAGGGAATGTCAACAGCAGATGTACCAACTTACCAAAAAAAACAGAACTCAAATCGGAAAAATAAAAACGCCACACGGTAGTTATTCCGGGAACTTTTTGATCAAGGATGTATATCGGCCGTATCTTTTCAACAATGAGGAAAGAGATGCGAAACAGTCACGCACACAATAGATAACCTTATGGATTTTTTGCCTTTTGATATCTGTTGTCGACAAATTAAATGAAGAGATCGCCAAGCTTTCCATGGTTTCCGCTCATAATTGTTTCGATTCGACATCTACCTTTATTTCCGATATCTAGCATTTATTTGAATGAAAGTATCGAACGAAAACTAAGTCGATCTCTGTAAAAATTTGCAAGGAAAGTGCTTGCAGTAGTATTGGAAAGAATTATTTGTCTGGAAGGGGCCAGAACTATTTTTCTGGGGGGGGGGGGGTCCAAGCTGGAGCCTGGGGGGTCCTGGCCCCTCCTTGCTCCCCTTCCTGGCCCCCCTACGGCGCGCCTATGATCGGTGAGTGTTTTAGAAAATATATTTTGGTTCTTATATTTCAGGAACTGCTAACATCACCTTCTAACTCGGTGAAACTTATTTAATAGTGAAGGCATTTGAAAAAAGTTTGTCGTGGGAGTAGGTACGGGAGTGGGGTAAAATAATGAGTCAGTAGAGCTCGAAAACTGGAAAATATTTAAAAATCCATACGTCCTGAACGGGTTAAACCATGTAATCTTCCTTTAGTAATTTTTTGTAGATATACTAGGAAAATGTGTCGAAATTATAATTGCCTTAAAACGCATATGGGTAGACCGGCCTGATAGACTCCGAGAAGAGAAACAAATTTTGAGTGTAAAAGGTGAGGATGAAAAGGAAAAACAACCAATTCGAATCTATAATAATCTATAATATTCGTTGGCATACAAAGGTGTGGGAACGAAATTGGCATTTAGTTTTTCTGAAAAAAAACTAATTAATTTTATTTCTACGGGTTCTTCAAATAAATGCCTAAACATTTTTTTTAACATTTATTTAAATTGAGCATCTGACGATATTTTTTACGAATTTAGTCATATCCCTTGCATCTGATAAAAAATCGAAGAAACTTTAACTTGCAAAGAATTTTTACACAAATGCCGAAAAGTCGTTTTCAGCTGTTATTTACTTTTCAACCCCAAAGTGGTTGTATAGAACTCCGTCAGATTTATGATATTTAAGATATATTACGCCCCATATAGTATGAAATAAGTTACTAGTCTCTCAGCTATTTGGCATATTAGCCTTGAAAGACTTTTAGGATTATTCTACTTATATTCAAACCTAAAACGGTTATTGTTATAAGCGGGATTACAAAATTTTTACATTAATTTTTGAATGGTTCCAAGGAAAAGGATAAATATATAAGAAATCGAGTGAGTCCTTCCTGCACCGTCCATGTGAAAGTCCTTCAAAAAAGAAATTTTTTCTCACTGACTCACTCAGTTTAATTAAACATTAAACACTGAATATTGTCTTTTAGGTTTGAATAGCAATCAAGTAGGAGTCCTTAATAAAGGACATACAACACGCATACACGTATTTCTACTTTATTCCCAACTATTTACAATATAAACCGGATTTAAGTACTCATCTAGAGTATTATACGATTGGCTTGTCAAGCTCGCTTCCATTCTTTGAGTTGTACTCCTTAATGATCTAGAGATGAATTTAATTTAATTGAATTCGAAACCTAAATCGAAAAAGTATCGTTTGCAAGAAATAAAGTCAACTAGCAGCATGACCCAATTATAATCAAATTAGCGCTGCATGCATAGAATACATCACACCAAAAAACAAACCATTTTCTACTCAAGTCCAGTGAATACGCTAAAAAAATTATTAGATAGAACATAGAACCCCCTGCATTCAAGTGTGTGAGCACAGTTTTCCCGAAAAGCTTATAACCTGGACCTGCGCCAAGGTTTCCAATTCAGCAAGCCGCAATGAAAAAATAAATATATCACCGCCAGAAGTTATACATCAGAACAAATTCGTCTCGAAGGCGGAGAAAATAAACGAAAGTTTTTGATTATTATCGTCTTGGGATATAATAAGAAGCCGACTTACGAGTATTTCTCCCATAAATTTTATATTATTTATTAACGCCTTGACATAATTCATCTCAGTTTCAGTCCAATTAACTTTCGTAGCGTAGTTTTTAGATAAAAATAAGTTTTTTCTTAGCGGATAAAATCGTGAGAACCGTTTCGGTTGGATTGCCATGCAGCAAAAACGGTGAGAACGATTAAGAATTGAAGTAAGAAAAAAGGTGCAACCCACAACATGTTAATGTCCGAAAAGAGGATTATACCTATGTTGCCTATATCGCTATTATACTCAAGTGTACACATAACTTATGAAGGACAAAAAAAAAAGAGTTTCTGTTTGCATTTGATGCCATTGTCTTACTCACTAGAAATGTAGGCATTTTTCTTAGTAGGCGACCATGCAAATCACTAGACCGAAACGATATAAATTTTTCACACGAGTAAGAACTATAGGAAGAAAT
Source organism: Beris chalybata (assembly GCA_949128065.1). Taxonomy (NCBI): domain Eukaryota; kingdom Metazoa; phylum Arthropoda; class Insecta; order Diptera; family Stratiomyidae; genus Beris; species Beris chalybata. Next base: position 97,041,956 of record OX421895.1, read on the forward strand.
GGTTGCCAAATCGTTTTCCCCTATGTTCGTATCTTTTCTGGACAGATTGCCGACCGAAAAGGTCATTGCTGTATTAAAGTCGTTGGGTAAGGTCATCCCGAAGCGCTTGCGTTTGAAAAAATTCGACAACATACAACACACAAAGCTATTAAACTCAACGAGCCAATTATCATGGGAAATGAATTTCAGTGATGTGATAATTATCTTTCGCTATGCAAACTAAATTGATGTGACGCTCGCTCTCAAACGCCGTCACTCTTGAATTTATTGACGGAATAAATGACGGCACAAATGACGGATTAACTTGAGCGGAATTAAATTACCATAGTCTCTGCTTTGGCAACCGTTAAATATTTTTTGGCAAGTCGACGAATTATTTTTGGATTAGTTGCCATGCAAGTGAATAAGGCTTCAGTGATATCGGAAATAGGATTCAAAAACAAACCGGCTTTAGGAAATACATACGACTATAGACTGGTCGTGACCTCAACGAATAGGGTCGATCAATAGGCTGTTTCCTTCGTATTTTATAAGCGTGTGGGCTTGAGCGTTTGATATATTTTCTATATCAACTCATTAGACCAGCCCCAAATTAAATTAATCCCCCATATCCATAGTGGCAAGTATTCCGTATTCTAGTAAATTGTTGCGAAGGAGATATACATGACGTATATTTATGCAACTGGTTTGAACGTTAAACGAAGTCTTGTACGGAGAAGAATAAGGAATTCAACCTCCAAGTCAACCTGTAGACTCAGAAATAGTAGTATGTTTATGTACCGTGAGCACTCCCGCCCAACTTCCAACACTTAAGCGAATGATTATCTTTAATACACAAACTTCCCGATGAAAATGGAGCACACCAGATAAGAGGAAGTGTTTAAGCGGAGTAATTTCAATCTTATAGTCATTTCCGGACATACATGTCTTTAGACAGAATTTCACAAAACGAAATTTAAAAATGAAGATTGTAAAAAAAATATTTTTACTGACTTTATTTTAACTATAATGGATAAAATTCACTTGTCATAATGAAATGATGCCACAATTTACTTTGGAGTAACTGCATAAACCAGATACTGGTGATTGAGCCATTCTTGTGATAAATAAATTCTTGGAGAACAATTTATTGTCAATTTTTAGAAAGAAGTTGAATAATTTTTGATCCGTCGGTCCGTGTTTGAACAGCGACCAATGGAAGCAAAAGAAATTGGATAATAAATTTATAGTGAACCTGAACCGAAAAGAATAAAACAAATCTTTGTTATTTAATGGGTAGGAGTCCGGAACGCGTTTAATGCTGAGAAGAAAGCACGTTTACAATCCGATTGAAAAATAAAAACTATTACAGGAATTTTCGAAAAATATTATTTTTATGACGAATTTAATTTATTTTCAAGCGTTTTGATTACTTTTGCAGTTGATTTATTATGAAACACATCCATACATACTATACATGTATTTAAGTACTGAAATAAGAATGGCGTAAATTATTCTTCAGATAAAAAGTACATAGTCCATCCTTTCAACAGAAAGTAGTCGTAGAAAGTTTTATTAACATTTTTTGAGTGGTTTGAAAATTGTGGCGCAATAGACAGGATAAAAAAACACAGTTCAGCTTACCTTTTCAAAAAATCCATTAAATATTTCAAGAATGATAAAAAGTACATTTAGACACATGACTTATGGATAAATATTATAGTAGTATTTCTAAGGTGGTCCAGCCCAAATAAGAAACAATGTGTTGTTCTCAAATTCGTAATTAGGTGACTTACTGCCATTTAGCTTAGTAGGGCAGTAATAGTCGTTATACTAATACCTGTACAGACTATGCGTTTTAAACGAATTAAATACTAATACCTGTACAGACCATGCGTTTTAAACGCATTTAACACTTTGCGTGCCACACTTTTTGTCAAAAATTTTGACAATGCAATTTAAAGGGTCAAAATTTCTGTGCCGGTCACCCCCATGGCATTCAACGTGTTAAGTAGGAAAAACAGGCGTGTCAAAAAAGTAGTGCTTACACTAGGCAACTCGTTTTATTTTGATACATGGTAACTTGATTTGATTTGTTTCGACAAGTAGATATTCAGCTGTGGTTATTTAGCAAATTTATGGTTTCTAAATTATTTGGGACTAATATGTTTCTATAGCAGTAAGGAAAAGTGATTTAGCAAACGCAGTCGTTGCCCAAGCACACAATTCAGTTCTGTGAAGTAAATCGTTCACGTGTTTTTAATAATTTAAAATTGTGTAATGCTGTTATGACACTGGTTGTTTTTGACGCTTTATAGCAACTAGAAAAACCAAATGAAGAGAGATAGAAACTTTAACATACAATTTAGACATTGGTGTGAGAGAGACAGTCCGAACAACTATAAAGTGAGTAACTGTCAAAAAAAGCAACATAGCGCATTGCTGCAGTGTTACGCAACATTCGTGTAGTTCAAACCAACAAATAATCACGCTAGATTTTCCAGCCGCTGTGAACCGACATTTCTCATAACAAATCAGTTTTTAATTTCGTTTACTAGATGCCGCTAGCGCCGAAAAGCGCGGTATCTCTTTCTTTCAATGTTGTACGCCTTGTCGCACGGTTGGTTACTCCTGACCTTTTTTAAGCTCGAAAAATAGCCAGTCATAACAACATAAATCGCAGTTAACTTTCCCGCCGGCTGGTTTAAAATAAGGGTTTTTGCAAGCCCCTGAAAACAATTACTATCCTAGCAACAATTTCATTTAACTCAAATTCAGATTCCAATTGTAAGATTTTTTTTCTTTTTAACATTCGACTATACTTTCTCCTCCATCCGATCCTGCCGTTTAAATACTTAAAGCACAAAATTTCAGGATCTTTCAGCATTAACTCTGCTTAATAAAACTAACAGTAGGAATAAAAATTAAATTCATGTCGCACATGGTGTGGTTTCGTGATGCTCCTGAGCCCGTACACATTTCACCCTCATTCATTCTGTAGTAAATTTTTTATTATCCACAACCTGCCGTATCTTACTGCCGAAGAGATGAAGCAGAACGTGTAAGAAAGGTATAAGAAGAACCAGTTTAGTTAAAAGGAGCCGGAAACTAAGTTCACACATCGTTGAACATCTCCTTGAACGGGGGAATACTCGTACCACGATTGAACTAACACTCAGGTGTATGGTGTATCGGTTCGTCTTTCTTTGAAGAATTTCGTCTTTGGTTTTGTACCTTTGCCATCCCTTCCGGTGTAACTCTCATTGCCATTAACCCTTCGTTTACAATTTGCACCCCCTTCGCCATAACACAGTACCTATCTGCAGAACCGTCATTGAGAGACATATATTGCGATTCGGTGTATTTGTGGTTAATGTTTCTTCCTGAAGGATATATCGATCTGAATGGTCATATCTTGTGGTTTTCAAGTGTCTCCTATTCGATGTCACGTTCCAGGATGTGGTCGTCTTTAAGAAATGACAATTTTGAAAAACATGCGATCGTAAGTTACATATCCGATGTCAGGGCCCAGTTATTAATTATCCACATGACTTGTAATGCTGGAAACAGGAGGAATTCAGACGTGGCGGGTAACAAAATGACGAAAAGAAATTCGATGTAAATAAGATCTTCGACAAGTGATGCAATGTAAAAGCATCACGTATAACAATACACATATTACACACAAACTTTGCATAAAGCATTCCCAATTCGGGCTTTTATCTGAAATATTTGTGACACAGAATACAAATGAGCTTGCTAAATTTGATTTAAACAAAAGGGGTAAATTCTGAAATATTTACTCTGACGATGTGTTTACCTCAGTAGAGATTATAATTTAAATCTTTTGTTAAAGTGATCTAAGATGTAATGTTAACATTTAAGTAACTTGCTTGCCATTGAGCTTCATATAAATGAAATAATACACACTTTCCTAGAATTGTGATGTTCGGCTTTAGAGTAATTGCATTAGTCAATCTTAAACCAGTTACATTGAATCTAAAACGATGCCAGTACTAGACTAAGCATTCCAAGAAAAATCATAATGTTGCGGAAGTTGAACTTGCAATGTTGAATGTTCCTACTATCGTGATAATGTCCAAAGGAAACACTGACATTCTACAGAGGTGGTAATCAATGAGAACCAGAATCAAAATTCCAAAATTTTTATAAAGATTGGTATGGTATGGTATTACATATGGGGTGGGGTGGTGATGCCATCATCCACCTTCACTTAGACTTCACTTGCTCGTCCATTTATAAAAGTAATATCATGATATTTTAATCTATCAACATGTAAAGAGGTTTCTATAAAAAAATAAAAGTTATAATTTATAAGGTTATAAGTAAGATTTTTACATTGGGTCCAGGAGAAATCTAATAGAAAAAAAATTTAAGGGATGCTTTCCATCCTTTGGAAAGCATAAAAATTTGATTTTTATTTCTCGAGAACTTCTAAGGAGAGGAAAACTTGATGCAATAAATATAATTATGCAAAAACAAAAATACGTTGATGACGGGAAAAAGTGAAGAAACACTAATATATATAATATTTTATTTTTCCTGTCCGGATAGTATTTTTTAATAAAAGACTATTATAAGCTACCTAAATCTTAAGGCTCTTATATTTTTTCAGGTAAAAAAGTACTAGTAGTTTCCGCTTTAGAAATGTATTAGTGGTAATGTGGGAGTGCACTCTTATAAACTTCAGAAATCGAATTGCTTTACACTTATACTGTTCAATCCAAAATAAAATTCCGTACAAATGATTTAGGATTTGATAAAAGAAAGCCAAGGAAGAGTTATTTTGTTCGATGAGATAATCTTGCAACAAAATTTCGATAGGGAAAGTACTAATTAAAAAAAATTAAATTTTTATTGACGTAAAAATGGGTTGTACTATATTTTCACCAATTTTCGCATATCCCTTAGGTTTGTCGAGGTATCGAATTAGTGTCACTTCTAAGGAGGTATATAATATAGTTATGTAAGTTTTCATGAATTCCGATACATTTATTTGGTCTATATAAGACGTCCCTGAAGTTAGCGGACACTTTTTGGCGGAATCGGTTGAATTCTTCGAAATCATTTATAGCTAATTTATTGCTAATTAATTACCAAAAGCTCAAATTTATTGCTCCAAAATTGTAGGTTTTACGGGGTTTTCCGCTAAATGCAGATGAAGTTAGCGGACTTTTTTTTGAAAAATGACTTAATCGCAAGTTCACTTGCATTACGAGTTAGCCCTAATTTATTGCTAATTAATTACCAAAAGCTCAAATTTATTGCTCCTGAATTGTGGTTTTTACGACCTTTTCCGCTAAATGCAGATGAAGTCAGCGGGATTTTTTTTGAAAATTGACTTAATCGCAAGTTGACTTGCATTACGGGTTAGCCCTAATTTATTGCTAATTAATTACCAAAAGCTCAAATTTATTGCTCCAAAATTGTAGGTTTTACGGGGTTTTCCGCTAAATGCAGATGAAGTTAGCGGACTTTTTTTTGAAAAATGACTTAATCGCAAGTTCACTTGCATTACGAGTTAGCCCTAATTTATTGCTAATTAATTACCAAAAGCTCAAATTTATTGCTCCTGAATTGTGGTTTTTACGAGCTTTTCCGCTAAATGCAGATGAAGTCAGCGGGATTTTTTTTTGAAAATTGACTTAATCGCAAGTTGACTTGCATTACGGGTTAGCCCTAATTTATTGCTAATTAATTACCAAAAGCTCAAATTTATTGCTCCAAAATTGTAGGTTTTACGGGGTTTTCCGCTAAATGCAGATGAAGTTAGCGGACTTTTTTTTGAAAAATGACTTAATCGCAAGTTCACTTGCATTACGAGTTAGCCCTAATTTATTGCTAATTAATTACCAAAAGCTCAAATTTATTGCTACTGAATTGTGGTTTTTACGAGCTTTTCCGCTAAATGCAGATGAAGTTAGCGGACTTTTTTTTGAAAAATGACTTAATCGCAAGTTGACTTGCATTACGGGTTAGCCCTAATGTATTGCTAATTAATTACCAAAAGCTCAAATTTATTGCTCCAAAATTGTAGGTTTTCCGCTAAATGCAGATGAAGTTAGCGGACTTTTTTTTGAAAATTGACTTAATCGCAAGTTGATTTGCATTACGGGTTAGCCCTAATTTATTGCTAATTAATTACCAAAAGCTCAAATTTATTGCTCCAAAATTGTAGGTTTTACGGGGTTTTCCGCTAAATGCAGATGAAGTTAGCGGACTTTTTTTTGAAAAATGACTTAATCGCAAGTTCACTTGCATTACGAGTTAGCCCTAATTTATTGCTAATTAATTACCAAAAGCTCAAATTTATTGCTCCAAAATTGTAGGTTTTACGGGGTTTTCCGCTAAATGCAGATGAAGATTTAGTTGGCCGAATTTTTCAATTTCACTCTCATACATACCTACAAGTAAAATTTACAGCTAAAGCATATTATTTATTTCATTTTAGTTCGCAGGAAACATAAATAAGCATTTGAGGATTCACTTTGGTGGTGCTGTTCTTGCTTTTTATTCTGTCGCTTAAGTCATCATATGATATCCATGTTTTTCTGTTCCTAAGACAGAAAGTAAAAAAGTGCCCCATTTGTTCGTCTGACCTTTTATGGATATCTCCTTCGTAATGAATCACAGACTGCAATTCAAAATGTTTCGTCTGTCCGCCAACTTGAATATTGAAATCTGTTGGTATCGATTCCAACATAAACATTTCTGTGGTCTGTGCGTTCTTACTGAATATTTCTACATATATTAAGGGTCCTGCAAACAGAAACCCAACGGGCAAAAGTAATTGTTAGAAATTGTAAAAGCTTAGAATAGCCGGAATGAAAATATTCATTCCGGATATTCTAATTCTATTCACCCAAATATTCCATTTCAATTTATTATAATTACCGGCTGAAACGATTTTGGCTGCACATTTCGATGAGCATTTTCCACAAGATTGCAAAAATCTAGGCTTCAAGTTTATGTAGTTCTGGATCACATCATTAAAAATGCCCTTTTTTACTGATTCGTTTTCAATCAGGAGAATGTTCATATCCCTGCTAATTGTTGAACAGCTGTTGGGACACTCGATTACATGTCTAATACTAGGACAAGCCACGAGAGTCTTGCTGGCTATATGTCCAACAGTTGTGTGACAATTCAAAAGGCCCTAGCCACCATTGGCGAACTTGTTTTATGTCGCCGAGTTGAAGATGCTACTAAAATTTTTAAAGCTTTGCTGATTGTATCGCAATGCGACAGTTTTGGCTATATAAAGGGCACTTTGTATTTAACGGAGTGTGAAAGGCAGCAACATTTTTTGGAACAACTCATCACTGGGAAGGAAAATTCATACGATGAGGAAAATATATTGGATGATGCTGATGGAACTCATGCTGAAGATGAGAACAATAATGATAGGGAAACGCATTCAAATTGGTGGTCTAAATGGGCCAATGCTTTACAAACTGAAGTTGAAAGGTACAAACTTGAACAAGGATCTCGAGCTAATGGACAATATGCGCCAATGTTAGCAAAGCGTTTATTACGTGATGCAGGTACCTACCAATATTTTATTCCCTAATTGATAATTAAATGTCTCTGTTTATTACACCTTAGGCACTATTCCTTTGTGGAGTAACATATATACCGATAAATTCGGTTACGGTAGGGTGCCAGCGTCTAGTGCTCCAGTCGAGGGCGAGTTCAATAAATTAAAAAATTTTATTATACCAGAATCTCGACGAGTTGATAAATTTGTGGAAGCCCACATTGATTATTTGATCGGTCGAAATTTAATAGCAGACGCCAATCTTCCTCAGGATAACACAGAATCTGCAATGATTGAAGCTGTATCTACCGAACCTCAACGGAATTCTACAAGTGAAGTACATGACTTCAACCTGTTGGCCGCTGAAACAATTACGTTGAACGACGACACTTATGGAAATAATTCGAAAGAACCATTTAAGGATTCGCCACCTGAAATGACAGAAATTCTAGACAATACTATTTCAGACGAAGATACAGATTTAAGTTTTTCTAATTTTGCTACTTCAAGAAACAACCACTACGGCAGACACATATATTCCGATTCTGAGAACAGTGAACAGGAACCCGAAATAGTAGCTTGTTGTGAGGTGGAAAATTGGAGAGGAAAAGCAAATGTGGTAACAAAGATAAGAAAACCTTTAAAATATTTGGGTCAGCGAAAAGACGAAATATCAGACGCATTAAACGCAAGACCGAACCGAAAGGTACCTATATTAAAAAACGGAAATTCGCTAAGTCTGCGAGCAACAGCTTCCGGTCGCATGTCCCTTTCTGTCATAAATACATGTGCATTCGATAGCTTAAGCCAAAGCATATTAATAGCCGCGACAGATTTTATTCCAATTAAAAGTTTTATTCAAAATAAAGTGGCTGACATTCCTTTGTTCAACATGGTTAACGACATTCTACAAAAAGGTATATATTGGTTTATTATATTTATAAATGATAACGTTATTGGTCAATGAAGAGGCTTTGCCAAAACAGTGATTGTTGAACTATAACTTGTGGAGATTCTGAAGTTGAAAATTTTTTCGAATCTTGTGTGTAATATTTATATTACTATGTAGGTACAATAACAGCAAAGACATATCGACAGCGTGCAGACATTCTATCGACAATTTTCACGGTAAGGTTAGATAAAAGTGGTATTGGCCTTTTGAATTGTCACACAACTGTTGGACATATAGCCAGCAAGGCTCTCGTGGCTTGTCCTAGTATTAGGCATGTAATCGAGTGTCCCAACAGCTGTTCAACAATTAGCAGGGATATGAACATTCTCCTGATTGAAAACGAATCAGTAAAAAAGAGCATTTTTAATGATGTAATCCAGAACTACATAAACTTGAAGCCTAGATTTTTGCAATCTTGTGGAAAATGCTCATCGAAATGTGCAGCCAAAATCGTTTCAGCCGGTAATTATAATAAATTGAAATGGAATATTTGGGTGAATAGAATTAGAATATCCGGAATGAATATTTTCATTCCGGCTATTCTAAGCTTTTACAATTTCTAACAATTACTTTTGCCCGTTGGGTTTCTGTTTGCAGGACCCTTAATATATGTAGAAATATTCAGTAAGAACGCACAGACCACAGAAATGTTTATGTTGGAATCGATACCAACAGATTTCAATATTCAAGTTGGCGGACAGACGAAACATTTTGAATTGCAGTCTGTGATTCATTACGAAGGAGATATCCATAAAAGGTCAGACGAACAAATGGGGCACTTTTTTACTTTCTGTCTTAGGAACAGAAAAACATGGATATCATATGATGACTTAAGCGACAGAATAAAAAGCAAGAACAGCACCACCAAAGTGAATCCTCAAATGCTTATTTATGTTTCCTGCGAACTAAAATGAAATAAATAATATGCTTTAGCTGTAAATTTTACTTGTAGGTATGTATGAGAGTGAAATTGAAAAATTCGGCCAACTAAATCTTCATCTGCATTTAGCGGAAAACCCCGTAAAACCTACAATTTTGGAGCAATAAATTTGAGCTTTTGGTAATTAATTAGCAATAAATTAGGGCTAACTCGTAATGCAAGTGAACTTGCGATTAAGTCATTTTTCAAAAAAAAGTCCGCTAACTTCATCTGCATTTAGCGGAAAACCCCGTAAAACCTACAATTTTGGAGCAATAAATTTGAGCTTTTGGTAATTAATTAGCAATAAATTAGAGCTAACCCGTAATGCAAGTCAACTTGCGATTAAGTCAATTTTCAAAAAAAAATCCCGCTGACTTCATCTGCATTTAGCGTAAAAGCTCGTAAAAACCACAATTCAGTAGCAATAAATTTGAGCTTTTGGTAATTAATTAGCAATAAATTAGGGCTAACTCGTAATGCAAGTGAACTTGCGATTAAGTCATTTTTCAAAAAAAAGTCCGCTAACTTCATCTGCATTTAGCGGAAAACCCCGTAAAACCTACAATTTTGGAGCAATAAATTTGAGCTTTTGGTAATTAATTAGCAATAAATTAGGGCTAACCCGTAATGCAAGTCAACTTGCGATTAAGTCAATTTTCAAAAAAAAATCCCGCTGACTTCATCTGCATTTAGCGGAAAAGCTCGTAAAAACCACAATTCAGGAGCAATAAATTTGAGCTTTTGGTAATTAATTAGCAATAAATTAGGGCTAACTCGTAATGCAAGTGAACTTGCGATTAAGTCATTTTTCAAAAAAAAGTCCGCTAACTTCATCTGCATTTAGCGGAAAACCCCGTAAAACCTACAATTTTGGAGCAATAAATTTGAGCTTTTGGTAATTAATTGGCAATAAATTAGGGCTAACCCGTAATGCAAGTCAACTTGCGATTAAGTCAATTTTCAAAAAAAAATCCCGCTGACTTTATCTGCATTTAGCGGAAAAGCTCGTAAAAACCACAATTCAGGAGCAATAAATTTGAGCTTTTGGTAATTAATTAGCAATAAATTAGGGCTAACTCGTAATGCAAGTGAACTTGCGATTAAGTCATTTTTCAAAAAAAAGTCCGCTAACTTCATCTGCATTTAGCGGAAAACCCCGTAAAACCTACAATTTTGGAGCAATAAATTTGAGCTTTTGGTAATTAATTAGCAATAAATTAGCTATAAATGATTTCGAAGAATTCAACCGATTCCGCCAAAAAGTGTCCGCTAACTTCAGGGACGTCTATATAAGATATCGAATTCATTTTGTCTTCTAAGGCCTTTAAATATTGTCGCCAAAACCCCGACTCAAGCATTTTTCGATATTCAACAACTAGCAAGGTGTGTGGAGGCCGTGTAATTTTACACGAATTTCGTCTTATATTTTAGTACTTATGAAATAGCGAATTTACTTTTAGTAATAATAATACTCAATGGCGCACATCCCGAATCGGGCCTAGGCCTTGAAGTAATGCTAGAGCTACTTAATTACGAGACCAACGGAACACCAGGAGGTGGAGTGGTCAGCTACACGCTTGTCCGTAATTACTACCCCGTTTTAACTCAGGTACCCATTTACAGCTAAGTGAACTGATAGTCCGGCACCCAACCCCATTCTCGAAAATTACTTGTTGCAAACAGATTGGAACCTCCTACCAGGGTGCACCGAAGGCAAGTGCTCTAGCTCTATCCACTAAGCCACCCACACTAATTTCTTTTTACTTCCTTAAACTTCACTTTTTTATATAGTCGCAAGTATTAATTTAATTTAATTTCTCGCGTCTCGAAATTTTATTACTTCTGAGAGGTTTGTGTACACGCTTGAAAGCTAATTTTATTGAAGTAAAGTCTTTTTCAGCACCAAATCGAATCGTTATATTAGTAAACATTAAGGCTTAGTTCTTGAAAGCAAATTCAATTATTATTAACTACGAATGCTTCCCATTGAATTCTGTGCTAACAATTTAACCACATTTAGTTGGAAGACAGTAAAGAAAATTTCTGAGCATTACATTTTGATATGCCGTTCTATCCAACTCCAAATAATAATAAAATCATTGTACTACAACTGGAAATTTTATTGTTTCATTTATTATTATTGCCTTTAATATTGAATTATTCACTAGGACTTAACGATCCAGACTAATTCCAATATAACAGAATACATTCGTTAGAGTCTATTCGGATACGACTATAGTATCATCTACTTCGTCTAAACTTCGTACATAACTGAAAGCTAGATATAGAGATATTCCGGATTGTTTACTATACGATAAACGTATGCCAAACAAACACAATCCCAATGCAAACGAAAATTAATACTTTCTACCTAACGAGCTTTATGTTTGCCAATACTCGAACATAAAAACATTGCACAAGCAGATAAACATAATGTAAACATACATTTTTTTTTATCAAATTATCGTATTAAAATACTGCTCTAACAAATTGAGTGCGTTAAGCTAGTATTACACCTCTCAGCCCTATTTTGAAATTGTGACCTATCAAAGCCTAGACTACAATGCGCTTGTGATGCTTGTGGCTCGTTTTAACACCATTAAATTACACAAAATGTAAATGTTCAGCTTCTTCCAGTAATTACAGCAGTAAATATGACAAACGTTCTATTTTTTCCAATATTAAGTGTTGAAACTTCACGAAATGTTAAGTTTGTTTCAAAATTTTGTCCTAAGATGTAGTATGAAAAGTCACAGATTTTCTAAAATTGTGATTCTCCGTTATAATTGTGACTTCTGACTGTACACAGAATAGACCAATGAGTATGACAAACTGTCAAATATTTGACCATTTTCACTAGTAAATGCTGTCGTATAGTGGAACCGACGAATTTTTGTTTGTTACTCAAAGTTTATTTTGAAGTAAAAAACTTGACAGGACATTTTTAACATTTTTTTGAGACTAATACTTGACATGACATAAACAAAGGCTTTACGTAGGGATGAGTTAAATATGCAACGTAATTTTTTCCTCTTCACTGCCATCTATTCTCACTCCTTACACCGCCATACCTAAAAGTTATTTCTCTTACCAAAATTCTCCACTTCTACGCTCCAGTACCATCCAGTCAAATTTGGTGTGCAGCGAACTCTCCTTTTCCGCCTGTTTTGTTTGTAAGATATCGTAATCGAAATTTTTCAACCGGATGCGTATATAGCGGTCGAAGTATATGGTGGATAAACATACTAACTGTTTTTTTTTTTTGCAGTTTTATGGTTCATAGTTAAGTCACATTGGCAGATTTCGCTAAAAACAAATTCAAAATCTCAAAAAGCGTTTACATCGTCTTGCACAGCTTCGTTTGACATTTAATAATTTATAAGCTGCCCATTGTGTCCAAATTTTGAACTTATTTGGAAAATTTATCCTGCATGAATGAATATATGTTTGTTTCTCCCGTTTGCGTTCCTAAATCATCCATATAATTGCAATGAAACTTTGGTGATTTGTTGAGAGCACGCCTGCGAAGGTTTGTGCAGTAGTAAAATCATTTTACAATAGGTGGCTCGCGAGTCATTTCAAAAAAGGAGTGTATTTCATATAGTTTATTTGCCGGTCGAGATAAGATACTATACCAAATAGGTAACTAGTCTTAGTTTTAGGAATAGGCGCCCCTCTGAGTCGCAGCGCACACTATGCACCAAAGGGGGCCCATAGCGATCCCTTCGGAAATAACGTGGAACTAATTAATCACCGCCAAAACATCCTAAATCCCTAATAAATTTGACCACCTTGTCATGCCCTGTTCCCTCAGATCTTCCAAATTGTCGAAGAAAAGACTGCTAGGCACTTTAAGCGCCTCCTTGTAACCGCCTGACATTCACACAAAATGTGGGTAATCCTCTTCAGCATATATGTATGTAGGTCCAGACAGGACCCTACACACGTGAGAGTCGGCTATTTCCATCCGCGTAGCATGCTTCCCTAGGAAGCAGTGCCCCGGCAGTATTCCGATGAGTAACCGCAATCTTTCCCTATTCCATATAGCTACCTATATCACACGCATTTTTATTCTATTATAAGTCACATAGCATTACTTTCGTTGTCAAATCAATTAGTCCACTCAAATTTTGGTCGATCTACACCTCAAGCGCGAAGAAAAAAACTATCACGAGCTTGAGAACCAGAAGAACAACAGAAAGAAAGACTGGAAATCGTTCGAATTGACAGAATTGAACAAAGGGAAGCAACGGGAGCAACGGAAGCAACGGGAACAATGAGAGCAACGGGAAATAAAACTGGGAACCTCTCGCATTTGTAAAATTGAACAACGGGAGTAACAGATAAAACGGTAGCAATAGAAAGCAAGCCGCTTGCATTGCAACGCATGCCGGAGTATTATTCTGTTGTGCTCCAAAACAGAACACCCATAATGTTGTATGGTGAAAAATACTACAATAATGCAGATCTTAGTAGAAGGGGTTTTTAGTTTAATTTCGGAGGTATACATAGCAGCATCAATGTGACCGTAGCTTCGGGATGAGGCTAGTCAATAAATAAAGTTACTCAATTCCATACCTTGTATTTCGAGTAAGTAATTTGGAAAATGTATTTGAAATCCGTTACAGTAAATATTGTGGTTTCAGGACTGTCCTCTCTAAGAGAGGAAAATCAAAATAGGCTTACTGAAACCGCAGTTAGTCGGGATTTTGAACCATCCTCCACCATCTAAAATCTACACATCTATTCACTACTACTGAATCTAAATCAACAAAACTGCACAATACCAAAATTTAACTCAACTATTTTTTATTCCCATGGCCGTTAACAGCTCAGTTATTTACAATTCGATGAAGCCTCTCTGTTGTGAACTACCAGGTGAAGTATGTCGAGGATGCTATCAATTACAAATGAAATCGTATACATATCGAGCGTTTCACATTTCAAATCCAGAGCAACATTACGTTCAAGGGTTAGAGGTGGGTGCAAAATAAGACCAGGTAAAGCAGAAATAGGAGATAATAAAAACAACAGAAAAAAATCGCTATAAGTTTTTTATTTCACCATGCTATTCGCTTTTTTTAATCCAATGAAACGAAGTCGACATTTAGACCTCCAGTCTGAAGTCCTTCATGCGGAAAAAAGTGATTCTCCACGTCTTTTTGTGTTTCTTATGAGGAAGTTCAAAAGTGTTGTCAGTTGTTGTACAGATTAGCCGAGAACTACTATTCTTGATAATGTGTCTTTGCTCTGCACCTTTTGGAATGACGAGAAAAAAATAGTCGAGCTTTACAGGTAAATTTGAACTGACGAAAAAACGCAGTTAAGCAAGTCCTGCCAGCTATTTCGTCCGCGAACCAGAGGGGTTGTCACCGAACCGTGACATTTTGAATAGCGATGAAACACCCATCAGCAGTTAGCAGAAGTGTGGAGTTGTTTTATTTTAATTATTCAAAACGAGGTGCAAGACTTATGGCGCGAGAATGAACGAAAATCAATACATCATTATAATTTATAAAGTCAATGTCTAGCAGGTTCTAGGGGATAAAAGCTATGAAAACGTTTGCTTCTATTGAAACTTTTCAATGGAAAAGTATTTTATTCAAAATAACCATTGAGCAAAGTGGTTGGTGTACTCGTATTCATGCGTCTGGCAGGTTATTGAGGAATATTCAATTTAAAAATAATTCGAAGGAAAGCATTCCACCTGTTAATGTTTCGGGTGGTACACAGTAAGCAGTAAAATACGCTATCATAGAGAACAGGTACTTAAATTTAACGTATTCGTATTAATAATAGCGTAGTAGTCAATTCATAGCAGAGGAGCGTTACCTCGAGTTGAATTGGAGTGAAGTGATTTAAAAAAAAAAACATTTTAAAAAATGTAAAAAAAGGTGTCGGGTCCAACAAAAAGTGATGATATTCACAGAGTCGGCTTTCTTTCTATTAAATATTTCCACTTACGTATGTAAACAAATTTGTGATATTAATTTTCTCAAGAAACTCGACAATCGCTCGTCGTATGGCAAAAAGATGATGTTCAAAGTTTACTTTTTGGTTGCTTTTAATCTGGAAAATTCGGAGGGTGATATTTTTATCGCGAATTAAAACAAATTGATATCCTTCGAGATTTCGAATGACACTTAACAATAATATTGTTACTCTAAAAATTGTGGACATTTTTATATATTTTATGAATAGCTCTTCAATTGACGTATGTTCTGCATAAGTCTCGACTACTGTGATTTTGAGGCGAGCTTAGTCGGAAGAACTAAATTTTCATAAAAATCATAGAGTTTTTTCCTAGTTTTTAAATGTATTTTCGTGAAAATGTATGGCGAGCTTTAAGAAAACTCTCATGTACACAGCATACAGATAAGGCCCCCGTGTCCATGTGAGATCCGTACAGTCGGTGCTGGGGGTTTTGAACCCGACATGTACTTTCGACCGAACGTCCTGAAAACTACGAGTATTATCTAATATATAAAAATGAAACAGTTTTTTGGTGGGGCGGGAATAAGATCTACACCTGTGAACTGTTCCCTCCCAAATTTTGCTTGGACATTCTCGAGACTACCGGACAGGTCGAGAACAGAATTATATTTCCCGAAATTGATGGTTCGCGAGTTTTTTCTGTTTTTTTAAAGATACTGAACAGAACTTAGGTGGTTAGCCTTTAATACACTGTAGTGTACAATCCAGTCAGCTTAGGGATGGGAGTGTATTAGTTGATGTTAATAATTTTGAGTGCTGTTAGGCTATGATGTAATCTACCAGAACAACAATGTTGCCTATAACAAATCAACTACTCTCTGGTATCTCTGATGGTGTTAGTAAATCTGATAAGAATGTAAACAGAACTCATCTGTTCAGTGTTTAATCCTTTAGTAGTGATCCTATTAAACATGCCGCACTGTTCACTATTTATATTAATAGTTTCAAAGCCAATAGCAACTGAAAAATTCTTATAAATAATTTATGCGTAGAGTGGGAATTGATCCCTCGACATTGCGTTTACAAGCATAGTGCGCTACCACTGGACTACACCCGGCCTTAAATTATTTCAAAATTTCATTTTTTTAATAAATTGAATCAAATGAACCTGACTAAGAATTAAAAATTTACAACAGGCAGTCGTAGCCGAGCACGTAAGGCGTCTGACTAGAAATCAGATGGTTTCCTCTGGGAGCGTAGGTTCGAATCCTGCCGACCGCGAACATGTGTGCTCTTCTTTTTTTTAATTTAATTGTTTCGATTTTACTGGGGCGATGAAACATAATTATATATTCCCGAAATTGGTTGTTCGCGAGTTATTTCAACATTTGAGTGGATGAAGTATGGAGGATGGCGGATAGAGAATGGAGGATGAGAAATTTCGTTACGTTGAAGCGTCCTGTTTTGGTATGTACCTATATGACCTTAACGTTAAACCCTGCACAGAATATGTATTTTAAACGTATTTAAGTAGGCAAAATAGACGTGTTAAATAAGTGTTGTTCACACTAGGCAACTCGTTTTATTTTGATACATGGCAAGTTGTTGTGATTCGTTTTGACAAGTAAATATGCAGCTGTTTTAATTTAGTAATTTATGGTTTCTAAATTATTTGGGACTAAAATATTTGTATAGCAGTAATGAAATATGAATTTATTAGCTAATGCAGTCGTAGCACAAGCACATAATTCAGTATCTGCAGAATTAAATAATTTCTTTTGAAGTTTGCTTCGATTTCCCGAGTACATTTTCGGTTAAACGCGTCGTAGTTACATGTTTTTGTAAACACCTTCGGGAAGTAAACGTGTTAATCTCGTAGTCTGAACATAGTATTCCCACAGAATATGAGTATGTAACCTCATCCATGACATACTCTGAGTATGGATAACAGTATTGGCAGAAGCTGGTCCATTCCTCTCCCCACTAATGGGGAAAATATCCTGTCTTAGGGATTTAAATGGATCCGTAAAGACCATTTAATGTTGTTGGCAGTGAAGAACTTGGCAGTGAAAATCTTGGCTGAATTTTGTCGTCAAATATATTGGGTCTATTTTTTCGAGACAGTATACAGCTAGCTGTTCATTGCCTGGATCTGTGATTGAGGATCCTAAGAAGTTGCGGAGTATGATTGCCAGTAATCGTTTCACCATTCTTCATCCAAAAAAGCTTGCAAATCTGCATCTTCAAACTTTTTTGGGCGACCTGAACGCTTCTTGTCTTTTATATCGAAGTCACTACTTTTAAACCGTTGAAACTACCGTTCACAAGTTTTTTGGGTTATAACATGTTCACCATAAGCTTCAACCAACAATTGATAGGTATATTTCAGCAGCCGTTTTTTTCAAATAAAGGAAAGTTATTAAATTTCCCCGCAAAAATCTTTGTACCAATAACCGTATTAGCTACGCCATCTTTTAGCAAAATCGACATTATTAACCGGAACACCTATAAACATTTGAAGGAAATGGAAATTATAACTTTGCCGATTTCATAAACGTTGAAACACAAGTTGTAGCAGACGAGTTGGAACCATTAGGATAAACAATAGCCACCTTTCCACAGCCACCAACTAGTTTTGAAATGCGTATCCGTGTATTTAATAAAATTTATTTTTAATAATTTCATTGAATCGCAGAGCACCTACTACAGGGAATAATGCGAACAATGTGTATCGTAAATTTGTGTATTTAGCATACAGCTCCAGAAAATTGGGGTCGTTTTCAGCCAGCGGACGGCCTACAGATTAAAACACATTCTTTATGCTGCTTTAATCGTGTTACATTTGATTCAAAGTATTTATATTAACAGGTAAACGATAAAATTCTTCGAATAAAATTTCAAGCAACATTTATTCAACTACCCCCATTCAAAGCAAACTGCTGGAAGATAAATAAGCAACGCATTCATACAATTCAAAAAATTCATCTCAAGATGAAATTCCCACATTATTTTGTTAGTTCAAAGCTGTTTTGGGTCTTCTGGAAGCGATCGTACCAACCAAACCAGAAAACTCGTCAATCTTGAACATTCTTCATGGTGAAATATTTCGAATACCAAAGGAAAATAAATAAATTTTCTCCTACCAAAACTCATCCACAGATCAAAACCAAATTCCATTTTCGGGTGTAATCAAAGTGAAAACAACAAGGGTATTGATTATTTTTATACGTATATATAGGTGAATAGAATTCAGAACTTAAGACGAAAGGAACCTACAAAGTGTGGGAACTTATTTTGACTACCGAGAAATTCATCTTAGAACAATCCGTTGTGCATGTTTGTTATTCATTTCACTTGCTCCTAACAACAACAGTGCGAATTCCTAGAATTTCAGGTTTCCAAATAACCTAATGCCAATTTACAGCTGAACTGGTGCTTCCCTTTAGTTATAACACTCAGCAATATCAAGGAATTAGTGTCACGTTCCCTAGTTGGGGCTGCTAAAAATGTCGCGTAAACTTATTAGGCTCGTTTCTATAGGATTCTACGTGAGTCCTTTTATGAGGCTTCTGGCGTTATATAGGCGCTACGAATGAGCTGTAAAGCAAGCGTTTGCCATCGTACTCAGCCAGTTAGTTTCTTTAGTGGGCAGAGGATGCCTTCAAGCTGTATAATTTTCTACAAATAAATTTAGCTCTGTCTCTTAGCTTCACGCTATGAAAGTTTTTACCTTTATGTCCTCTATCTCCTGTATTATGCACATGCTGTGTGTAGGCTTAAAAGGTGGAAATAATATTAAGAGCTCCTTTGGCAAACAGGTGGTTTTGCTAATACTCGTGCAGCTTTGGCTTTTCCGGAGACCTTTTGCACACAAGCACTACACCCATATCTAATTCCCACAATTGAAGGATGATGAGCTTTTTAGGAGCACTTCACATCCCACTTTAAAGGAATTACAGCGACTAAGGGTACGAAAAGTCGCCCTAGAAGTAATGAGGACATTTTCCAAGTGGAAAAAGCAGTCGAGCGATCAAGGTCGATTTCAAGTCAGTCGGTCATAAAAATTGTATAAGACTTCACAGGTTTTAGTATAATGAGCGTGAAAGTAATTTTTCTTTTTTCTTCTGCCTTGTGAACACTTTGGCTATTTTCAGAAAATCGTTGACTATCAAGCCATTTGCCGATGGCGACATAATCTCTGCCACAAGTTGGATAACGTCTACTTCAGTTAGTACAAAGGAAAATCAATGGGATAAAATTCTGTTGTGTTGTAGGTTTTCTTATGGGACGAAGATTATTGCTTTGTTTGGCTAGACTAACATGGTTCTATCTTGAGAATACGACAATTGTGACAGAGTATCAAAATATCATGTCTCGGCAGTTTGTAGTCTATAGTTTTCGTATCTGTTCTGATTTGATTATATGTATGTATTTGAATATGGGTGAGGATTTCAGTGGAGCGAGGGTCATCCTTTCCTTTAGTTAAAGAGAAATTCAAATCATTCTGCTATATTTTAGGCTCGTTTCTGTTAAAAGCATCGGATTTAAATATTTGAAAATACGAATGGAATTTTAGGTTAGATTGCTGCCCCTGGCATAAAGACCTACATAAATTTAACTAAGCCCACTCAATAAAGACCCGGAACAAAATTTGAGAGCATAATGTCGAGACATAATGTACTATGGCAAAAATGGACAACAAGGACTCGGCGTGATTCATCCATCACACTATGGGGAAAATGCTATGGTCGGTACTTAGTGATACGAAAGCTTCTTTTTATTCTAAAAAAAACATAATAACCATTCAATTCCTCAAGACCCTTTTAAATTTTAGCCTATCTATTTTGTACACATACACCATAACTACTTATCTTCAAAAGGAACAACAAATAGCAGGCATAAGATTGGACTTTAGGCCTCATTTATTTAATGTGTGCGTGCTGGTCAACATCCCAGAGGTAATGGGATAGAATCGTTCTTATGTTCTGCACTTTTTACCTTTGGTTACTTTTGAACAATATTCTTTACCAAAATCCATAATTCCAATTACTCTTTTATGTCCGAAGAAACAACTATGATGAGTAACTTCGAAGATGTGCCTGTAAAACGAGATATCAAAGAAATGATGACGATTTCATAAATCGTAAGGGACTTAAGGCCCAAACAGAACACGGACTTCGACTTCAACCGCGCAGTCCCTGCATTTTAGAATACACAGGACTATATGGTGATGCCCACAACGTCGGTATTGTGCGACTGCGGCATGGTAGGCAAATAGACTCCGACTGCCGCAAGACAAATCGAAGTCGAAGTCCGCGTTCTGTTTAGTACTTTAGTTTAGTGCCGATTGAAAAAGCCTTCAATAATGTAGATCTGCTGATCTGAAGGGCATTGGATATAGTAGGTGTTGACGCATAGAATCGTTTCGGTGCCAGGTATAAGAAGAACTGACTCCTCATTGGAATGGTATGAGCAGAATGAAAGCAACTCCTTCGTAGAAGACCATATCCATGCCATAGAGGTGAATGCAATTTTGCGGACACTACCTAGTCCAGCACAGCTTAGCTTGTTTGTTTATTGTAGTCAAATTCAATGCTAAACAGGTAACTTAGCTATTTTATTTCAATAATAAATTTTGAAAATATGGCAAATAAACAAAAAATTGGAACCAGGATTTGTTTCACTATTTATTCAAAAGATTTGGTAATAGTAGGATCATAAATTCCGTAATTTTTGACAAATTGATGAAATGAAATAACCCAAGTGCATTATAAACATAACAGTCATCCTCTGACTAGTAGTTCTGTAGTATGTATACCCAAGAGCCAAAACAATATCCGGACGAACAGATTAGAAACTGCTTTTATTATTCCGGCAATTTGCGTTAAAAGTTAGCTAAGAACTATTCGTGATTGACGGAACAGCATGCTTATTTTGCTTTTTTATTATTCTTATTAACAGAAGACCAAAACAAAAGGATCACATGAATCTCATATTGTGATTACTTCAATTCTCATGATGTTAAAAAAAATACATATCTGTATATGATTTAAAAGAACTGATCTATTACTACGATCGCATCATGTCATTAAAGTGCTTGGATAAATGTAGTTAAATGTGTCGAATTCGGAAAAGATTACTGAGGTAACTACGTTCTTGGTAAATATACCGAAGCAATGCCGTTAAAAATATGCTCACTAAGGAACGTTCCTACGATCGTTGGTAACGTTCTAACTGGAACTTTAACTGACAGATTTTCATTCAAAACTTACAGTTAAATTGCTGGTTAAAATTTAACTGAAGATCGTAGAAACGGGCCTATACCTATGCTCTGAATATACTTCCGTCTAATACAGTTACAACGCGTTCATTAGTGTCATTAAATTCATTCGATTGTTCGTTAAATTTTAATGCATTACGAGAGGGGTCTGATTAACTCGGTGAAAAAATACATTTTTTCAAGAATTTTTTTGAATATAAACGTACTGCTGGATTATTTAATTTAATTTTTATATTTTAATAAAAAAAAAATAATTTCAATATGCAATATGACCACACCTCTTTATAATTGTCGAACACTTTTTCCCCTTATCGCATGTTCTTCACACTTTCGAGACATTCCGCACACATCCCAAAGATTCTGAAAAAAACTCGGATGAACACATGTAGTATCTAAGCGTCGCAGAGCTTGCATTTATATACAATAACTTGTGCTACTGTCAAAGCGAGAAGACGGTTAGTTTGTTTCAAAGGTGATTTGTAACTGCAGTTGTTTTCTTTTGAATTTTACCAAAAACTGAAGAACACATTAAACTGTTCTAGCTCATATTGTTAACGTGTTTTTCCTAAAGTTGTTTGCCTTCAAAACCACATTCGTTTTCCTTCTATCTCAAATGCATTCTGCTACTGTGTAGTTATTATTTTAAATCGCACCGTATGCAAATCATTGCATAATCAAAACGTTATCAAAATCCCCATTCGTTAAGCTTTTTTCGCTAATCTATCATTACAAATTTGTTCAAAGTTCGAGCTAAGTTAATTAATTCTTTAAAAACTTTTTAATCTGTGTCCGTTTTAAGGCGTTTAACGAAAAACCCCTCTAGTTTCGATGAAAATTAAATTTTAAAGATGAACAAGAAGTCGTCAATTTTAATAGAATCCTGGAATTTTGTACTACTAATCTTTCTGGCTCCTTTTCTGTCGGTGATGCTCTTAGGCACAAAGAGGTAATCCCACCAGATGCGGTAATAAAAACTGAATTTGCTTTTCCTGTCAATAAAAGGATATACCTAAAAAAACCAATGGACACCACCATATTGCAGACTATACAAAAGAAGTTTTAACACTTGCATTCGAAGAAAGGCGATTGAAAACTTAAGTACAATACACTTCACATTCAAAGCTCGCTCCTTACGACAAGTGGTACAGTATCCAAACTCACGGTTTCTTTACATTGCTCTCAACGGTCTCTGGATCGTCGGGATTTTATTGAAAATTGTGAAGAACTTTTTCCTCCTCAATGGTTTCAACACGCTGGCGAAATGGAAACTATAAAATACTTTTGTGCAAATGGAAGAAGAGTCCGCCTGCATTACCGAAAAAGTTGAGCTATGTTGCAATTCGGCAGCCGCTTTTTATTTTATAACGTGAAAAATCGATAAAATCAACAGTGAAATTATTGCACACCGTGGAGTTATTAGTTCAACGAAAACTTATGAAAATATTCTTTAGAAATTATTAACTTAGTAAGTATCAATATCGATCTGATATGTCGATGTGCAAGATGTTATTTCCATACGAAAATCCAGCTTTTTCGTAAACTACTTTTCAGCGCATTTTAAAAATCAATAACTTACTCACTTAAGTTTTATTGAAGTATAGTATGTACCTTCGCTTTCTAGATGGTATTTTAAATTCAATTCTACAACACATAAGCTGGTTAAACACTGATTTCAACAAGGCCATCGATAGTTCGAATAATTCCTGTTTTATAATTTACAGTATTTTGGTTTTCCAGTCATGTTTATTAATTGAATAAATTCGTTTTTAAGCAATCGAACTGATAAGATGTTATTTTGGTGGCTGCCTTTCATCTGAACCTTTAATACCTCTGGAGTGCCTCAAGGCAGCCATCTGGGTGGAATACTGTTAAATAACGTGAGTTTCGTTCCTTCTTACTCTAAAATTATTACGTATGCTAACTATGCAATGCTATTGGAAATATTTTAATGTAGCTGATTCTGCTCATTCTCTACACTAAATTGTAAATTCTCTTGGAAGACAGTTTAATTTAAGTAATATGTAAGTATGGTTAAGAAGGAAATCCTTTACAAAATACTGGAAAAATTCAAGATTTAGTTGTATAGGCATTGCGATTCCAAAGTTACTTTTAGTGACCTTTTTGACTATATTGTCGGTAAGTCTAACTCTGTCAAGGGGTCTGTGCCAAAATTGTGTAAGGGTTTCCATAATCTGCAGAGTACATCGATATCCTACCGCACTTCGTTCTTTTGAAATTTGCCTGGCTACATAGGTTACCAGGTACAGTTCACATAAAAATAGCAACAAGCCGATTTTTTGCAATTTGGACTTTAAGGTCTTCTCTGGCAAGGCAAAATGAATCTGCTTCCTTATCATGAGCGTTAAGAGCGTTAAGCTCTTAAGCTCCTATCTATTGAGTTGCTTCAATATAGACGATTTGTCCTTAGGTCTTTTTCATTTCAATTTCGAGCTTAATCGTAATCTAAATGTTTACTATTTTAGCATTTTCACAGATTCAGCGATTCTGCCAAATTTGCAGCAGGAATTTGCACGCAATAGTCTAGAATAGACGTGGGAAATCAATACATTTTGTATGGACATTTAAGCTTATGTGTAATATAGAGTCAGCATGTTCAAAATTATTAAAAAGCCTTTGCATTTCTGTGCATTTTCTACTGTGCATTCTTTGCATCTAGAGTTTCATCGCTACATGCAATAAAGGCAAACTACACGTAGCCTTGCCCATACAGTTTATCCAAGAATTGTTAACCCTGCTAAACTAACTTTTGGGTTGATTTACATCGTTTTTTTTCAATAGTGATCAGATCCAGTTGAAAAAACACAACTATTGGCGGGATGCAATTAAAGTCAAAAAGTTATACTGGTTGATTGGAGCAAGAAACTATGGTGAAGGCTATTTGAATAGTTAATTTTCAGGGTAGGGGAGACCGGGGACAATAGAAACAAGGGACAATTGAAACAATCCTTAATTAACACAATCCTTGGTTTAAATTAAACTTCAAAGTATCAAACGAAGCGTCTCTAAGGGCCGGTTTTACAGTCGAAGTTTAAACCAAAAATTTGGTTTAAACTTAGGATCTTACGAACAAATTCTTAAGTTTAAACCAATTTTTTGGTTTAAACTTCGACTGTGAAACCGGCCCTTAATGCTCATGGTAGCCATTATTAAACCGTTGATTAGAGTCAAAAGTGAAAGTATATATACATATCAAAAAAATATGTTTCCACCATCAGCGTAACCATTTTCCATCGTCGAAAAAGAGTGTTAAAAGGAATAAAAATGCGACTATCAGGCTTCAACTATTATTATTTGTTTAGTTTAGTATATTTCCTTTAGTTGTAATGGTTTAAATTCATACGTTAAGTTAAGAAAACAATCGGGTGTTAAGATCGAAATCTGCTATGGGGACAATTAAAACAATAAAAGTGGGAGTAGTCGATACCCTTTCAATTCACAAATTAGCCTTCCAATTGTCCTTTAAATACTCCTTAAACATGCAACATACATGACGATGAACTTTTATGGTTGAAGGACATTGGTTTTCTGTATTCATGAAGGTTAAATCCATAAATCATGAAGCATATATCTAGATCTTTCAATTCGCTGCCCTCAAACCACAAGTCTTTCACGAGGAATCAGATCTAACAGTTTTGAATTACAATAAATACATATTGCATTTAATCCAAATAATGTTTCATCCGTCCCATGTCGACGACTTCAATATTTTTTAAAATATCTCTTTTTTTTATCATTGTAGTCTATGTACTCTCTATAACACTTTTAAAATATTAGAAAATTGCGATTGCCACTTGGGAAAAAAATCATGAATCGAAAATGTTTCAATTGTCCCCGGTCTCCCCTACTCACCACAACCAGTGTTTTTGTAATTCCGGAATTTTTTTTTTTTTTATTTTAAGGATACTGATCTAGATTTAGGTGGTTATTTTTTAATACACTGTAGTGCACAATCCAGTCAGCTTAGGGATGGGAGGTCAGAAATCAGAAATCAGTTTTTGCGGTATTAAATCAATAAAAAAATGCTTTTGCACGGAAACAACTAAAATCTTTTTTCCCCATTTCATGACCAGCCGCTGTTTCGTCAATAAGAAAAGTTAGTAAGTCTTAAGAAAATTCAGTTCCATTTTTATAAACAAAACGTCGTTCAGACGACATTCCGACTTAGCTTTTAAGAAACTATATAATAACTAACAAAAGTTGAAAAGTATATGAATAATTTAGTTCTACTAGAAATTTTGTCTAAGAGTGATTGGGATGTGTACGTTTACTTGAAAAAATGATATATACTTCAGGGAATTTCAACTTAAAATTGATTGATTGATTGATTAATTCAAAGCAGTGTAGTAGCGGTAATTAAAAGTTGTTTAACCTTTTAATGGAGATAGAATTAGTTTATTAAAGTTATCTGCTAGAGTTAAAACAACTTTAGTAAAATAGTCAATCACAATTAGCCAATTAGAGCTTGGCAAAATATAGCATCATCAAATCACTATACACTCAGTGCCGAACCATTCACCCAGCTATTTTTAAGAACAAAAATATTTACAGAGTTAAATTGATTCTACGTGGAAACCTCAACCGGGTCTAATCTATTGTATTGTGAAACTACACTTTGCCATATTGCACTTATCTTCTCTTCGAAATCCAATCTAATCAAATAAGCGTCGCTTCGCTTCACGTCACTTAGACCTCGTTCGAAAAGAATTCAGCTGAATTTTCAATATCGTTGCAGTCATGAAATCGATATCTTTCCTTGAATAAATCTGTTTGATACGTTTCATTGAAACTGCTCCCCAGCTATCTGTACACATCTCTCAAAGCTACAGTTATATCCTTACGTGCAAATATCGTTTCATTCTCAATAGTAATATATTTCGTGCGAAGTATAAAAAAAGGAAAATCCATTCGCTTCATCACTTTTCTTTCTTTTACTTCTTTTTTTCTTTCATTTTTAACCAATTTTTTCTACAACTGTTCCGCCTTCCATCAAGGTGAGCATTCAGTCAGATCGTTCAAATGTACCATGAAAAGATGAAATCAATCATGAACCCTTTTTTCGTCAGGTTTATAATCTAATTCCCTTATGCAGAAGGAGTGGAGCTTCGTCCCCATGCGCAACTACACTTCTCATTTCAGGTTTCATCCATTTAAAAAAGGAAATAGACGCGAATGTAATAAATCTCAAAATGATATTGCTATCCATTTTTCGCATTCTTTTTTATTTCATTGATATAAAAATAAACCCGGTACCTATAATATTACAAAAAAAAAACCCCCAGTTCAAGAAGGTGAAATGAATTTTCACGGTGAACTACATTAGGGATCGTATTGGACTCGAGGAATTCAAGGCATCTTCACGAACATATCAAAGAATCCCTTCTCGAGGTGTTCGATTAGTCCTGATTGACTGTTTACACCTGAGTAACCCTAAAGGGGTTTACCTAATGAGCCTATCATTTGAATTCACAAGCTCGTTTCGATGCTGTCACTATTTGAATATATAACCCACACTTCCTGTTATCCTTACAACGCTATGAGAGATATCCAAGTTAAGTTATGTACACAGCTTGTAAGATTAATCCTACTTGAAGGAGGTGACTTTAATAGAGTTTACCGAGGAAATAAGCTTCGTAATGCTATTAGAAGAGCAGACTTAAGAGTGATGTATGAAATGAAGGAAGATTGATGAAAGGTTATTAGATCCAGGAGGGGATGATTAGAACTGATAAAATTTACACATGCATAGCACAAAATATGCTTGGTGTTTTTCTAACTATAAATGAATCATCCATTGCTCTTTCGAGATAAACGGAAAAAAAACGGTGCGCAACTATGTTAGAGTTTAATGTTTCATAGTCTGGATAGGGTCCTATGCTTTAAACGCCTAAAAACTGAGTAAAATAAACATGAAAACATACCGGTATGTCCTGTAACATAGTGATTTTAGACATGTCTGTTATATTTAAGCTGTTTCGTCATCGAATGGAATAGACTCTTCAGAGGGTGTATCATGCCTACTATCCGAAACACCCCGACAGCTGAATTGCTGAAGAGTTTATTCTATCCGATGACGAAGCAGCTCCTTCGGACTTAGTCCAACACAGTGCTATAGAAAACTGGCCTCCAGTTTATTCTATAATAATCAATGGCGCAACAGCCCAAATCGGGCCTAGGCCTTGAAGTAATGCTAGAGTTACTTCATTGCGAGACCAACGGAACACTAGGAGGTGAAGTGGTCAACTACACGCTCGTCCGTGATTATTACCCCGATTTTAACTCAGGTACTCATTTACAGCAGAGTGAACTGGTAGTCCGGCACCCAATCCTATTTTCGAAAATTACTTGTCGCCAAGCAAATTCGAACCTGGTACTAGGTGCACCGAAGGCAAGTGCTCTAGTCACTAAGCCACCCAGACTGCCAGTTTATTCTATCCAATGACGAAATTGTCATGTCCTCAAGGACAGCGAATTATCAATCGGGGATTTTGTATTGGGGTTTCACTCCACTGACACCGGAAAGCAACAAGCAATTAATCATAATGGTAGCTTACCATGAAAACATCAATTAATAATCTTTCAGCTAGTTATATAAAATTAATTTTTAAACAGTTTCAGTTAAGACGACAGATATAGCAGATATGAATTGAGTCCTTCCTACACCTACCTCCATGTAAAAGTTTTTATAAAAGAAAGTATTAGTTTTGGTGAGTTACTTGTGGTGACTTACTTTTGGTGACTTGGTGACCTAGTTTCAGATATGAAATTGAATAGCAACCAAATAATAGTCCGAAACTGGTCTTTACTTAATTTATACCCAACTACAATATAAATGAGAGTTTATTCTTTCATCTAGATTACATACAATTGTCTTGCAGCCGATCGTGAATGCATTATTGATAATTTCCCATTTCGATTGTCCAAAAATATAGATTAATGCAATTTAAAATTAACAGGACAACTTTAATGTTGCATAGTTTTAATCGATAAGCAACCCGGTCTCGACTATTACGCAAAATTAAGCTCGCTACATATCGCGATTATGCTCCACTCTGGCAGCAAAATAATCGTCACATTTACTAACTTTCCATGGCTTTTCACTTGCTTAATTAAGTTTGTAGCCATCGGGTAAACTCATACGGTACGTATGTAAACTTTGCATAATAAAACCCCATCATATGATGCCGAGCATAATAGTTGCCGGCATATTTAGGAAATTTTCAAAACTTCAATATTCAAAATTATCCTTGTACGCTCATTATCCTGTCAGACGGAGACGAATACATTGAGTACCAAGTGTTCACTAACAATTTAGCGGCTTGTGTAATTATGTTTATCAATTTGAGTTTTGGGTAGGACAATCTGCATCATCTGCTATTACTACCCGAAAAGTCATGTGACGATCCGGCTATAAAGTAGGTGGAGCAAAATAAAGTACGTACCCCCACCCAAAACGAAAGGACCAGTTGGTCCTTGTGTGGACAGTTTTCCCCGAAAATTATGAAATTTTCTATGCTGCCCGGATGGCAAATTATTGTCAATGATGGAAAAGCCGAAGATAGAAAATTACTGGACCAAAAACGCATGTTTTTAAGCCTGGTGGTTGCTATTAAGTGGACCTTGTCCGGTGGTAGTGATGTAATATGATGGTAATTTTTTGTATGGTAATTCGATAGTCCCCCCAAAGTATGCCGGTCAATAGCTACAATGATACGAGTGATAAATGGTATCAGATATTTTAGGGTGTAACGAAAATAATATCATATTGCGGATGGAATTTGATACATGCCGATCGTGGTGTTAACTTTTTATTGCAAAGTGGTGAATCAATAGAGAGAACACGTTATGAATTTGAACGTTGTTTATTTGCTCGTACTCGTAAAACTACACGTTGATTGAATGTTTTCAAGAATTATTTTTATAAATCGTGGCAACCGATTTGATAATAAGCACAATGTCCAGATCAGCTACGGATTAAGGTGGTTCATATGAGTAGAAAGCTGAAAAATTAGGTCAATTTCAGAAATTATTATCTCAAAAACTATTTGCTCGATTTTATTCAGATTGGTTTTATTCGAAAGTACAGTACAATCTCGATAATTCGTATCCCGTTAATTCGTAAATCCCGCTAATTCGAAATAAACTGCTGGTCCCTTGGAAAAATCCCGATTATTCGTAAAAACACAATGCATTTTGGTCCCCTCGGTAATTCGTAATTATTTTCTACTCTAGGTCCAATTAACGTCTTATAATTCGTAAGTCGCTTGTAATAATCCCGTTTATTCGGAAAAAAATTTTCCTTGCACACTCTTCAATTCTCTAAATCGTATTTTATTGCGTCAGGTTTTGATGATAAATAGTGTAAGTGGCGATGTTTTTTTTTGTTGTGACAATGCAATTGATCGAGCGTATCAATAATCCCTCCATCAGAAAAAACTAACTGATTTCTTTTCCATGCCAGGGTTTTTTGTTTAACAATGATAACAGAGTACGTACATATTTTACTTTATTTTTTTATTAAACGTGTGTATTTCGAATTTTAATAAAAACCAATAAGTTCCGTTAATCTAAATTTTGCCTGTCTTTAATAATGAATAATTCGCAAACCCGCTAATTCGAAAATCTCGTTAATTCGTAATAAACCTTAGGTCCCTTGACACTACGAATTATCGGGATTATACTGTATATATGTTGAGGTACGCTAATCATTTTTTTTACAAATATACATCAACCAGGGGCGCTGCTGTCAGGGTCGGCACAAACAATGTCCGTCGCTCGCAAGCTCTGCGGTTCCCACGATTACATGCAGGCGGTTTATCCAAAATAAAAAAAATCTGCCAACAGTCTGGGCGCAACTTTATTATTTTTCCGGCAGAAGTTCAGAACGCGTTCAATTCGGGGATGCGGTGTATGTTACTATGTGACTGAAAACCTAACAAAAAGTTCGGGAAGCGGTTAGAAAAGGGTGTAACATATGAATTAAATAATTGGGTCATATTCCGGATGCGGTCTAGCGGTTGAAAAAAACAAAACTTAAAAATAGGTGATTATTAAACAAGCCTGGGGAAGTGAAAAGATATTCGATATCTCATCAGACATGAGAAACATGGTGGAATTCATAAAAAAGTATACAACCATTTTACACCCTCTCTTAGGGGTCGAATTTTAAAAAATCTTGAAAACACATTCTTGGTATTCATATGAAGAATCCGTAGAATAAAAATGAATTCAATATTTCGAAAGACCTAGTAGATATGACGAAAATTGTGAAAATATATGCATTTTATATTAACTGATATTTTTTTTTGCCCCCCCCCCCCCCCTTTCTGAACGCCAATGAATATTCAATTTTTTTTTATCAGAATTACTTTTCTAGTTAATTTACATATACGTACCGAGTTTCAACTTCCTAGCATAAGCCGTTCTAAAGTTAGGAAAAACACCCCCCACCACCGTACCATACTACCCTTAAAAAAAAATTATTTTTCAGCTTTCTACCATTACAGATTCTTCGAAGAACAAGTCTCGTAAAAATCTAGTTCAGAACCTCAGCAATACTAAATACTACTACCTACTAAGTAAATTCAGTTTCACAGAATTCATTTCGTTAATTTTCAGAACTAAAGCCTGACTTACTACGGATTCTCTGTACTAAACTTCTGTATTGAAAAATTGTTATAGGAGCATAATCAAGCCAAGAGAAATGACCAATGCAATAGATCCTTGACCAGGTTTGTAGAAAAGAAAAGTCTCTTAAAATTTCGGGCACGAATAAGTAAATAAACAAAATTTATGATAATTTACTTACCATATGCATGTGCAGTATTTCCAAATCCGCTAACTAAGAACAAAAATGAAAAAATTATCCAATTCTTAAGCATAGTGACGACCAGGTTATTCAAATCCTCTCAATGCGTTGACTTTTCCAGTAGAATTATTTCCCCGGATATTATCTGCTTAAGACAATCATCACATACGCACGGAATACCGCGACGGCCAGTTAAAATGCTCCTGTATATCGCTTCCAACGCTTTTCGCGGATACAACCGGTATCCGTCTTATGTCGACTTATTCTATTCGAAATTCGCGTATCCTTTATTGTTGCTTTCTACCTACAACAAAACTAACACTATCTCGCGCTCACAAAGTTTAATTTGTGATCCAAATATTATGGAGATTTTACCAAAAATTAGGTTACTCGTTGCGTTTAATTTGGGACAAAAATTTGTGACAATTAAGTTTTAAAATTTTATTGTTCTTTCTGAGAGTTTGTTTTTATTTTAATTGAATTTGCGCACGGAATAGGTAAGTTGTGTTTACTTTCGGTTGGTTTTCGGTCGTTCGGCGGCGGTTATCTGCAATTAGAAAGGAAAACTGACTTAATTTGAGTTTGAATCTTATGATGAATATTTTAGAATAAATATTTTAGAAGTTTAAATCAATAACATAGATATATAGGTATTTGGTTCTGCCGAAAGGAAATAGCTGTGAATCGTAGGTAAGTAATAATGGAGACAGGTGAATACTTTATGCTAATTTCAGGCGAATTAATTACATTCGAAATTATAATTCGAATAGATATTTATGCAAAGGAAATAGAAGAAATTACTAAGTAATATTGAAATCTTAAGAATAAATTTTTCAGTTCTTTGAATATCGATCGGATGTTATCGTTAGTTGTCTGTTGTGAGAAGGACTTATTCAAATTTATCTACTTCATAATGAATACAAATCAAAGAAATGATATTATGGCGTTGCGTTCTTAAGACCAATAGTATTTACGTGGAGTTCGAAACCATTAGCTGGGCACATAAATTTTTTAATATGTTGTAGTATTGAAGCTACAGTTTATTTGAAACGAATAAAAAGCTGTTTTCTGTAAGACGACATTAAGTTACAGAACAGGAATAGAGCTATGAGCTTTACTTTTCAAAGAAAATGATAAGGAAACGGTAAGATTAAATCACTTTCACACTAATTCACCCATTTCAATACAATATCGATTTGTCGAGAGTTTGGGCGAATGCAAATCGCCATTTCTACTTTTTTATTTTAAATACAGTACAATCTTGATAGTCCGGTAGTTGGTTAGTCAGGCACGTTCGGTAATCCGGCGTGTTCGGGAAAATGATTACGTGTTCACCGCGAGATGTAAACAATAAAAATTCTCGGTACTACAATGTTCACCCGAACTTTCCTTTCCCTATCTATTAAGCTATTCAAATGTGAGACACGTGAAAAACAAAAATATCACAGATTGGCTTCAAGGAACAAGCGAGGAAAATTGTCAATCACTGTCTGACGCAAGACAACAACAAATGACATAACGAGCCTGTTTTGTCTCATTCACTCACACGCTAACAATGGCCGTGTTTTGTCTCACTTTTCAGCTCACCGCGTTCTCGGCTTCAAAGCGCTTTATACAAAACCGGTGGCTCGTCGTCTCCTGTAGCTCTATGGTATACATAAATTCATAGTAAAATTGGTATTTCTTTTATCGATAATCTTTCTACTGCTCATAAGCGTCTAATTCAAAATTACATTTTTCAAGCTGGCCGGAAGCATAACTCAGACAATTTTACTTAAAATTTTTAAAATATTTTTAAAACTACATACAGTGGTGGTCATTAAAAAAGAGCCACGACTTTACATATGGTTCTTATATTAACTTTAAAACAAATTTATGCACTTACTCTTCTGCCATCTATGATATGAACTGAACACTAAGTTTAGTATAGCATACGATGAAAATTTCACTAAAAGTGGATCTGCATTAGTTCGTTGAAACGCACTTTCCAGAAACCTGTCAATTTTGCCTGGTCAGATAAATAGAGCCAACGTGTTTATTTCGAGTGTCCTTGTTTAAAAGAAATTCTTGTCAGCATTTATTCAATTGTTTTATCAGGTAATAGTGAATATTATTAAAAAAAATCAAATTTAGGATATATCCAAATCGAATTTTAGTGAAAACGGGACGCGGAATACATTGTTCTTTGGAAGAAAGGACAAAAATATTAACACTGCAGGACGAAGGGAAAACTTAACGTGAAATAGCTAGAATTGCCGGCTGTTCGAAGAAAATAGTTGAAAATGCATTAAAACCAAAACCAACTGTAAAAAATCGTGGAGCAACAAAAAAACGACTGTCCAAACTGATCGACTCATTGCTCACACCTCACAAAGAGATCCCTTAAAGTCTTCTTAAAACATTAAGACTGAATTAAATCTTGACGTGAGTGCACGTACTCTTCGTAGAAGACTTCAAGAGCGTAGTTTAAATGGAAGAGTCGCCAGAAAGGTTCCTCTCTTATCTAAAAAAAAATATTAAAAACCGGCTTAAGTTTGCATCTGACCATATCAACTGGGATGGTCCTGATGGCCTGAAACGGATGAAACGAAAATAAATTTGTTTGGTTCGGAGGTCTTCTAACGTAATTCCGACCATCGGAACCAAATAAATTTATTTTCGTTTCATCCGTTTCAGGCCATCAGGACCATCCCAGTTGATATGGTCAGATGCAAACTTAAGCCGGTTTTTAAAATTTTTTTTTAGATAAGAGAGGAACCTTTCTGGCGACTCTTCCATTTAAACTACGCTCTTGAAGTCTTCTACGAAGAGTACGTGCACTCACGTCAAGATTTAATTCAGTCTTAATGTTTTAAGAAGACTTTAAGGGATCTCTTTGTGAGGTGTGAGCAATGAGTCGATCAGTTTGGACAGTCGTTTTTTTGTTGCTCCACGATTTTTTACAGTTGGTTTTGGTTTTAATGCATTTTCAACTATTTTCTTCGAACAGCCGGCAATTCTAGCTATTTCACGTTAAGTTTTCCCTTCGTCCTGCAGTGTTAATATTTTTGTCCTTTCTTCCAAAGAACAATGTATTCCGCGTCCCGTTTTCACTAAAATTCGATTTGGATATATCCTAAATTTGATATTTTTTAATAATATTCACTATTACCTGATAAAACAATTGAAAAAATGCTGACAAGAATTTCTTTTAAACAAGGACACTCGAAATAAACACGTTGGCTCTATTTATCTGACCAGGCAAAATTGACAGGTTTCTGGAAAGTGCGTTTCAATGAACTAATGCAGATCCACTTTTAGTGAAATTTTCATCGTATGCTATACTAAACTTAGTGTTCAGTTCGTATCATAGATGGCAGAAGAGTAAGTGCATAAATTTGTTTTAAAGTTAATATAAGAACCATATGTAAAGTCGTGGCTCTATTTTAATGACCACCACTGTATATTGTCCATCAAAGTACGTAGGATTTTTTTTATATTGCATAGTTCATTTATTATTAACAATTTTTTGACGATTTCTTAGACAAATTTCACACTTTTCGCTTTAGAAGTGAGACATTTGGCTAAAAATCAAAATATCGGAAAAATCTTACGTACTCTTGTGGCTGTTGTTATATGTATGTAATCAAAATAAATTTATTAGCTTATCATAAATAAAAATTACAGGTACTAGGTGTCCGGCCATGAACCCTTAAAAACGGAGACGTCATCGCAAAAACGCAATACAGCCGCCATTTTGAATTTAATTGCTTAAAAAAATTGCTGTACATAGTCAATAACATGTATTATATATATCCATTTTTGCAATATCGATTTATTTTGTAGTTATTCTGAAAAAACATCCCGAAAAAGGTCTATTTTTCAGCCTCTAGAGTGGCTAAGGGGTTATGCCAACACTACTCTATTGACTTATTTAAATAATATTAGCACTATTAAAGCATTATTTTTGCCAAAAATTATCACAAGCCACTACACTTTATTTTGCATGTTGTTTTCAACATTCAATTAAAGTGTTTCATTATTAGAGGGGATTTCTTAGCTTCTTTGGCAGCAATCATGTAGGGTAAGTGTTTTGTATTTCACTCGCACTGAGGATGTTAAAGCATTTGACAGAATAAATATGTCATAGCTTTAAACATGATTGAATAAACTTCACTACAAAGGAAAAAGCGATCAACCTATTCTGGAGCTTCCGAGAGTAAAGCCAGTATTACACTGTTTGACTAAGCGGTCAAATTTCAGTAATAAGAAAAGCGAAAAAGTGAATTCGAATTAATTTCAAAGTATCCGCTCCGTCAAATTCGCTATTTCATATTGCTTATTACTCACCGCCGACTTAATTTCAGCCGCGCACATATGACAGTTCGTCGTGAGAAATGCCTCGATTTCGCCCCGATTAGTGACGTCATAGATCGGACCCCATACAAAATCGTTGCGAATCGTACGGAGCCGTCATTTTGTTATGACTCTGTTTTGTGACGTTCAATTCAGTTGCGCGGCTATGGTTCAGATGGCTCTGTTATTACTGCAATTTGACTGCTTCGTCAAACAGTGTAATACTAGCTTTATGCTGCTATGACATTAGTTATCTTTCAAACTTAAAACAAGCATTGGAAAACCTAATCTTCCGACAAGGCGAACAACATTAAAAGAAAGAGATTCTGCTCTTTACGGCGTTAAGCATAGTACTGTGTTCAGCGAAATGAACACGAACGAAAAAGTCCCTTTCGAAGTGGAGTGAAATATTCTACACAGTTCGCTACTAGATGTCATTGATAAAAAAGCGCGCGAAATTTGAAAATATTAAAATATTGTCAAGTAATTACTATTCCGGCACATAACACAACAAAATATAACTCACACAAAATTTCCCGAGCACAAACTAACTGAATTGACAGCGAACTATTGAAAATTTTGAGTTGTCAAATATTTCGCTTGTCAAAAAGCCTTCCGTACCATTAAAAACGAATCGAAATTGCCACGAGCGCCATCTATTAGTGACTACGGCAAATGTCCATTCTGTCCACGAACACAGTACTGCAAAACGAACGAAATATTTCGTCGGTGAAATGTCAACGAAAATTTCAATTTTTTTATATGAACTTTGACAGTTCATTTCGTTTCGCTCGGAGCACAGTACTAGGCTTTAGTGGTGTCTAGTAAACGAAATTAGGAACTGGTTTGTTATGAAAAATACCGATTAAAGCGCGTGTTATAAAATAACATGACACTTTCAATAATTTATACATAACGAACTGTCAAAAAAAGGCTGGAAAATATAGCCTCCAGTGGATTTTTCTTAACTTGAACTACGCGAATGCTGCGAACACTGCTCGAATGCACTGTGCTGTGTTTTTTTTTACCGTTCCACATACTATTTTAGCTGTTGAAGTTTCTATCTCTCTTCATTTGGATTTTTTGGCAGCTTTATGGGGTTAGGTGGGTTTGAAAATTTCTAAAAATGGATTTTTTGTTTTTTGTCTTATTAAATAATACAACATGTCTAGAATATTCTCCCAAAATTTTAAATCGATCCGATTAAAATTCTAAGAGATGGAGCTTTCGGAAGCTCCGCCCATTGGGCCACGTCAGCCTAAACTTAAAACTTTAATCGCGTTTTTTTTCAAAACTTTATTTTTGAAGTCGGTGGACTCGATTTCTCGAAAAGTTATGAACCGACCTTGTTCAAATTTTGCACACTTCTTCAAAATAACATTATCTAGTGCTTGAACGAAGAATTTTTTAAAATTTTTATTACAACTTATTTTACGAGGCAATACGTGGTGAAAATTTTACCAATAAATGGGATTTTTAGTTCACAGCTCCGCCAAAAATTCAAATTTCAAAATTATTATTTTTCCTTCGTTCAAGCACGAGCTTAATGCATACACTAACGGAAAATTTGGGTTTTTTAATTTTGGATAAACCAGTAATAAGTTATCCTGTCCACGCCGAAAGTACTTTTTTTTGAGAGGTCAAGGGAAATGAGGTCCCAACGGGTGAATTTCCAAAATTTTTAAACAAAATTTTAAGAAATACTTACGAAATATGTATCTTTGATGTAGTAAATTTTTTAAATAAAATATTTTATTGCATATATTAAAAAAAATTGTGAAAATACAATTTTTTAGGCCTTTAAAACCCACCTATTAGCAGCGTGTGCAGCGCTTTAATCTTATTCAAATTTGAACTTAAGCACCTTCTATTGCGTCCATAAAAATTATATCTGTGCTACACAAAATTTTTCTCATATAGGCCAGGCTTGGAAAATAAAATCTTAATTTCGACTTACTGGAAAAGAAATTATAATACGAATTTCATTCAGTTGATATTTAGTAGGGTAGGTTACCAACGTGCAAATATAAATTTATATCACACAAACATTTTCATTCAAGTGGGGAGGGGGTTTCTCGCCACATGCACTAGTTACTAGTGCTAGTTACAGTCCAAGCCCGTATTTACTAGTGACTAGTAAATACGGGCTTGGACTGCACTAAGAGCATTTATTACTCTACACATGGACCCCTGCTGGCTGCCTTCTACACATGTTTTTGACCATATTAAAAATCCTTCATCCCTTCTCCCCATCAAACGCGATCCGAGTACGACACTGAATAAATCTGAAAAACAAATTTACATAATCTGAAATTCAAATTTACTTGTTACTAAAAATAACATTTTAAATAATCTGAAGGTACATAAAGTGTGGAAAAAGTGTAGAAGCAGCAACGGAGAGTACCTTCAAAAGGGATCGTAAAAGAACGGATATTCATAACACAACGTAACGCCCAAGGATATATTCCACATTGTAAGGCTTCTTAGTTTCTTTTTGGTCCTTTTTAGCTCCTAGGACATCACTGACTTTTGTCTACACCCTATAACTGATTCTAGTTTAATTGGGTCGCAGACGACAGGTCATATGACCATGAGTTGATTGGGATTGGAACTCACATCCTATGACCGCTATTTTTGAAGCCACCAAGGACCTGCTTTCAAGTAAGATTATTTTAGCTCTCTCATTAGGCGTCTTAATATGTGAACACACACGTTATATGAAAAGTGGAATATTGCAAATGAGTCCCACACTATAGTGAGAACGTTGTCAATAAAAAACTTTCACACGGATTGTGAATATTATACGTATACACTATTCTACACCCAATGAAAAAAATTATAAAAAAAAATCATTTCTCTTCACTTCATGCAAAAAAAATATTTTTCTTATTAGCAAACAGAAACTTGGAAAAACAATAGGACTAATTTTCCCATGAGATGAACAAGCAAGAGAAAAATGTAACATCGAACGTTAGTCGCTTTGCAGGCAACTAAAGATTTCTCCTCTGCTCTTAAAAAGGTTTGACGAACTCAACAGATGCAATTATTAATTTTCAGAAATTGATCTAAGAGAATTACATAATTCCAGCCATCAATTTTAATGACCTATTCGAAAAGTATGCACTTGAGTTATTTCGAATTGTACTTATAATAATCGGATTTCTAACTACCTGCTTTGTTATGGATTGCTCCGGAAATCTCGTTCCGGTAAGACACAATCAGAACAGTCGGCACATGCACAAGGACTCTTAGCATAAGTCTTGCTTTTCTATCATATTCAAAAAGAGAAATTATTTTTCGATGAATAAATAATGGTTATCTGAAGATACCAGTGGATACGCAATGAATATCTATTTCAACGGCGCTCCTTTACTTCACAGGACGATATTATAGATATCGACTCAAGAAGCGCATAAGTAATGTACAGAAAAAAAACGTATTCGAAACCAAATAAAAAGATGATAATAGTGTATTATAAGGACTAACCCATAAAACTGCCACATCCATCACGAAAAATATTCCGCCCATTGCTCCTTTGTGGCGCATATTATCCAGCCAACAGTATAATTCACGTCTAGATGACGCCACCGGAGAGCTTTTAATTCTATTGTTCCGAAGTCGACGCTTTTAGAAGATCCGTAGCCGTATGTTCAGAAAAGTACTGTGCACATTTGCCGGGTTTTCTAAATTTTCAAATTTTTCCACTAAATAAAAACAAACCACCACCACAACCGTCAACGCCATCTGCACCAACTACGAGTACATAGACGATACTGCAACTCGATTGCGAAAAGCTCGTTAAGCTAATTACACTATGGCTAAAATAATTTCAATTGGAGCGCGGCACAACAACCACCCACACCGTCGCTACGTTTCGATTATTTTCCCCGGCTAATGATCATTTAATTAAGAACTGAAAAGTATAAACTACAGCGGAAAATGCAAAAAAAAAAGAAACGGGCGAAATCTGGTACCGACGAAACCAGCAACAACCCCTTTCGCGTCGTGCGAATATACAAGGGAATTTTATCGCGTGTAATTAGTGGATACAACAACTCCCGCCGTAGACCGGGCTGGTGAAAAGCGCAATTGAAACTGACAAGAGCCACCATACCTTTCAGGTACGCAACGGCATCCATCCAGGCCAGCTATGCATGGGAATTTTGATCGTAAGCGAAGCGTGGAGTAAGTCGTTCTACGCGACAGGTGTCGTTCTCTCATACGACGAATACCTTTCGGTGGGATGACACATGTGTGCAACTAGCTCCCTTTGCCAATCGACCCTTCATTACTGAGTAATTGTAATTCGGTGAAAACTGAACAAACCTGCAAACTGCAAGAGTGGAATCGTGGGGATGCAGTCAAGCGTTTATTCGAGGATTCGGTTCGGAGCTCGGGGTGCTCTGTTCACCACCCTCATGCCATGTGGAATGGTCGTACCTGTACAGGTATTCCTCTTTTGTGCTCCGGCAAAGATAATAATTCCAAGGGGCTCGAATTACCAGAACCATTCAAACAATCAACGGGCAAAGTGCATGCCGAATACACTAGTCTTGTTGATATTGTTTTTGTCGCTTTCATATGAATTCCATTATGCCATAGGGGAGTCGATAAGAGATAATATACGAGTAAGCTGTCATGCATGTAACAAAATTTGCTTTGTTAGTTTGAAGATGTTTTGAGGACATTCTGTGCATTTACTTAAATATCTCGTTCTGTAATGGAGAAACTGGTGTTGATCATTTGAAATTGAGAAGTAGTAATTCCAGCAGTCGTAGGTACTTCGGTAAATTAATGCTTTAAATCAACAAAACTTTGTATAACATATTGCAGGAACGACCCTTGCTTTAAGTTCATATAGATTTAATCAAATGATACCAATTATAGTATATCAATATTTATTACACAGGGCCGTCATTTCAGCATTTTCTAGGGATGGGGGGGGGGAAGATGTTATGAATGTATGAAATGACGTCCCTGACATTATATTAGTCAGAAAATTTCTTTTATGTTTACGGTACAGACTTGGTGGCTATATTTTCCACCATTTTAATTCTTCAGTCCCATATTGACTGGACGCGGCTAATGCTGAAATGCGGTGTAGATATACGACTGGCACCCCAAAAAAAAACCGTTGGTAAATTTTGCTTGCATTTATTTACAACATTTTTTCACTATAGGATTTAATAGAACTCAAAGCGAATTCAAGCTCATTAAACCTAAAAGATTATCGGAATTCGTGAAACTTGGATAATAGCTTAC
Source organism: Beris chalybata (assembly GCA_949128065.1). Taxonomy (NCBI): domain Eukaryota; kingdom Metazoa; phylum Arthropoda; class Insecta; order Diptera; family Stratiomyidae; genus Beris; species Beris chalybata. The sequence goes on from OX421895.1 coordinate 97,083,004, forward strand.
ATTCCACGAGGTTGAATATCGGAAAATGCGTAAAACGGGTTTTCCTCGTTTATATTTAGAGCCGTTACAAGCAAAAATCGATATCTCATTAGACCTATGCATCGGAATTCGTGGAAATGTCATAATCACTTTACACTCCCTTAGAGGTTGATTATCGCTAGAATTTATAGAAGTAGAATTAGTGTGATAACTCGACATGCGTTGGTATGACAAAATTGACAAATGACTAAATTCGTGAAAAAGTAAAAGAAAACCTTTTCGAGTAAATTATCTCTTGACAAATTATATCTAGAAGATAAATCAATGAAAAAATTATTGATTTTTAATATTTATGCGTTTCAAATAATTTGAAAACTATTTATTTTGTAAATTCAAAATAAGTTCGCTGATAGACAGCGAACGATGCAGACGTATTGTCCACGCCAAACATAGAGCTAGTGGAGATGACAAGCCACCGGTTGTGTATAAAGCGCTTTGAAGCCAAATACACGATGAAAAGTGAGACATAACAGGTTCGTTATATCAGATTATTGTTCTTTTAGCATGTGAGTGAGTGAGACAAAACAGGAGCCTTATGTCAATTTGTTCTTGTTTTGCATGCAAGTAAATGCGGCGACGTCCGCCTTCAACTAAATCGCTGCTTGTCATCTCCAGTATATATATCTCTATGACGCCAAACTACACGAACGAAAAACGATTTAAATTGACTTTTCCCTTCTAAAAAAAGATACCAAATTGTCGCACCGTGGCCCCATGAGTCCATGAGTTAACACTAAAGAGCCGTACAAAATGAACGCAATCGCAGTCGGATCGAAATGTCAAAATGTTGCAACGATATGCAATGGATGTCTGTAAGCCGCAAGTAAACGCTACATGAACACAATTACCGGATTGAGTCGCAGTTCTACATATTAGTGCCAATAATCAAAGCGAAATTGATGTGGACTTGTAAATCAGTGAATTATTTTTAATTCTCATCGAAATCTTTTGTATTTTCCATTTTATTACTTTCTTTTTTAAATAATACAGTGCGTTCTAGATTATGATAATGACATATTTGACATTTCGATCGGATCACTTGCGATCAATTTAAAACATTGCGAACTTACTTGCGACTCTCTCTGATCCATAGCGTTCATTCTGTTTAGCAACATGCAACCACATGCATTTGAGACTGTTTCGTTATTTTGACACTCCAATTTTTATGACCAGGATTAGAATAGACCCAAATACTAAAGTCAAGTAAAGTAGGTATAACAATTTATTATGTCAATACTTTTGAATAATGACATTAGCTAATGTATGCGCCCTTAGATGTGGGCAAGAAGAGGCAGTTGAACCCACCTGTAATAAACCAATTCGAAAAATTCTTCATGTAATAAAATGAGAAAAAGTTTAAGCTTTCAACCCAATATCGCTCGACTATATTGCAATTCAGTGTTCAATTCAAGTGTTAACTATAAAATGTTCCTAGTGTATTCTGGCTGATATAGAACGATAGACGACGGGTCGTCAATTGTGCACGTCTTTCCGACAATTTACTATTAATTTTTTTAGAGTCTTTAATTACTATAAGGGTGGCATAAGTCCATGTGAAATATTCATACAATACTCAATTCCAAAGTGAAACTTACTATAATTAGGTACAATTTGCAGGCAGCTTAATAATATGAAGAGTAAACTTTAATTACGTTGTAGACAGTAGCTGTATAATGTCAGAAAAAACGTTTTCTATACAAACATTTTTCAAAAGAAGTGAAAGAAATTTTATGAAGTAACACAATACCCATTTTATGTTTGTAATGCTTTTAAAAAAGTATTGAAAATTGAGATTTGCTATCTTGCACACACTTTTCAAAAATACCATATGTTATGATATCACTGTTTTCAAGTGTAATAAGTTAGTAGAGATTCATACGCCTACTACTACTTCTGAGCCTTTAGGTAGACCAATCTCTTTTCTCGTTCTATAGATATTAACCACATGATTTAACCTTCTGAGCCTGAGCTTCGTACCTCTCTATACAATGTTGTATCTATGGGCCCCCAGGAATATGAGGCATTACGGCAAAGGAGACCAGATACCTACACTAAAGAACGCCAAAAATCGAAAGAGTTGACTACAATATTTCAAAACGAAATCCTGCCTGCAAATGTAATAATGAAAGGGAACAAGATACCTAGTTACTTTCTACAGTGGTATATTATGGGTTATATCTTTGTATATGCCATCATGCATTTAAAGTTTTCAGAATAAACCAATCTTTTAGAAATGTTTGCCGGCAAGGAAAAAGCCTACATATGAATGCTGTAATTAAACAGTGAAAACAGTTTCGGTATGGCCAACATTAAGTACATACAATTGAAATAGCTGTTAGTTTTACTGTATTATTTATAATACAGTATTGTTATCGATTTTTAAAAAAAAAAAATTTGCTGCCCTCAAATTTTTTTTTCCACGTTTCATGACTAGTAGACGCGAAAAAAGCAATAAAAATTTTCACTCCGTCTGTACGCCGTACCCCGTACGCCGTACGTCGACCGCCCCAAAATCTTTGAAGGCTCGTAGCTCTCAAACCAGTGGAGCTATTAAATTAAATTTTTTTCTAAGAATAGACTTGGTGGACCCCTTGAGTTGACATTATTTTCAGGGGAGGAGGTGTAAGGGGGAAGGCGGGGTAAGCGTTTTAGACGAAAAATTTAGGTCTCTAGATCTCAGGAACCGCTTGTGTTAGGAGGCTGAAACTTAGAATTTCTATAGAGCTTTGATAATGGACCCATTTGCAAAAAAAAAAACAGATATGGGTGAAGGGGTGTGGGAGTGGAGGGGAAAATAATGCGTCCGAAACGCAAAAATGCCGAGATCGACAAATTCTAAAATCCATATCTCCTAAACCATTAATAGCAAGCAATTAAAACTTAACAAATATCTGTAGTTGAAACAAATATTGAAACAATATTCATTGGCGTTCAGAAGGGGGGGGCAAAAAAAAATAGCGGTTAATATAAAATGCATATATTTTCACGATTTTCGTCATGTCTACTAGGTCTTTCGAAATATTGAATTCATTTTTATTCTACGGATTCTTCATGTGAATACCTAGAATGTGTTTTTAAGATTTTTTGAAATTCGACCCCTAAGAGGGTGTAAACTGGTTGTATACTTTTTCATGAATTCCACCATGTTTCTCAGGTCTGATCAGATATCGAATATCTTTTCACTTCCCCAGGCTTGTTTAATAATCACCTATTTTTAAGTTTTGTTTTTTTTTAACCTCTAGACCGCATCCCGGAATATGACCCAATTATTTAATTCATATGTTACACCCTTTTCCGCTTCCTGAACTTTTTGTTAGGTTTTCAGTCACATAGTAACATACACCGCATCCCCGAATTGAACGCGTTCTGAACTTCTGCCGAGAAAATAATAAAGTTGCGCCCAGACTGTTGGCAGATTTTTTTTTCTATTGTCGAAACGTCTCATTTTGTTTTTTTTTTGTGTTTTGAATTATGATGTGCTCTCAATTGAAGTATGTTTGTTTCTAACAATAACCTCTATAATACTATGCCGTTATGTAGGTGTATTTCTGGAAAGGAAATAGAAGGATCCGTATAAAAAGCTCAAGGAAAACACCACAAATACAGCAGCTTAGGTTATGCCGCACTTGTAACACATGTGAATATCGGAACCCCAGCGTAAAGATATACATATTTATGTAAAAAGTCTTGTATGCACAAAAGCTTAGATATAAACAGCCCAAAGAGCTTCTCTACAGTTTGATATTATGATAGGAAATGCTGTAATGGAAATTTGTAGCCCAAGGAGTTTGGATGAGAAAATAAGGGCCGTATCCCCGTAATAGTAGTAACAACATATGCACCTGTACGTGTACGTACATAAATCCGAGAACATACAGTAATACACATACTTATAGTTTTAGTGAATTTTTCTCACTGTATTTCGATTCAAGAGCATTGTACTTAAATTTTTACGGCATGTTCGTGAAGTGAAATGAAATTCCTTTTAAATTTTCACTTAAATCGCAATGTTCTGAGTGTGCATTTATGGATTTCAATAGTTCCATTCACGTTGTTGTTCATATTCACAGCTACAAACTATACCTGGGATAGTTATCGAAAGAACGTATTATTGGTGATACTACCTTATTGACAGTAAGCAAAATTTACTTTTTTTCTTACTCTACATGAAATTTGGGACTATTCTAAGTTTAATCCCGTCCAAAAGTTTTTAAGGCTTTAAACGGAGTGTCGAACGAAAAAAAGTTAGATATTATTTTGTGTTTATTTGTGGCCAAAAACTCCAAATCTGCTTGACGTCCGTCCGTCCGTCCGACTGTCTGTGCGTAAGCGATAGCAATAACTCAAGAACGCCTTGACCTAGGATCTTTAAATTTTAAATATAAATGTTTGGCTGAATTTGTAAGGGTAAGTTCGTTAACGGGCAAAATTGTCCTACTCCTTCGTCGTGTAGCCGTCATACAAAAAGTCATTAAAACACGTGTTTATAAGAATATTGGCCAACAACTTCAGAACACCTTAAGCTCCGACTTTGAAATTTTCCACACATTAGGTTTCCAATAGTTATAGTTCAAGGAATGATTATAAAAAAATAGTCGAGTATCTTCCATACAGAAATCCTATAGAAATATCCGCACTCAATTTACGAAACTCAGTACAACTCAAGAAATTAATAAGCCACGAAGCCTTATACCCACATCCAAGCTGCAATACGGGCTAGAAATGAGCAAAAACTTTACACTGAACCTGAATACCGAAAATTTGGTTACACAATTTTACTTTTTCTTCGTGTACAGTTTTTCGTGTTGGTCTAATTTAAGATCGCCCTTGAATAGGGAGCGTAAAAGGAGTGAAGTAGCACTTTTGCGCTTTACTTTTAGATTCTTTAAAAATTACAAATTTAAAAATTTCATTAATGAGAGTTCTGCCTCAACACTTTAAATTTCATATCTACGAATTTTAACGAAGGAAACTTTGACATACTGCGTTGTTGTTTACCATGGATGCATTAGTATAACTGGATCGGCTGTATTGCATAAAATTCCTATACGTGAGACTAATTCGTTTTCTGACAGTTGTTCCCATCTGTCAAAAAAAATTTGTACGGGTTATGACAATCATTTCTGACAATTGTTTTCACCACAGCGTCGGACCAAAAAAATTTCCCGGGTACAGTACGTATTTTCTATTTTGTAGCCCCCCCCCAATACACTTACACTAACGCAAATAGACAACTCACACAACCAGAACCGATTAGGTAAAGTTTCGCTTACTGCCGATCCAGTTATACTACTACATCCATGTTGTTTACCTTATGATTGTGTGTTTTTAAATTACCGTTATTTTTTGCACCTGGCAACACTAATGTCATTCTAACTTTGACAGAAATTCAGTATCATATCTCCGCTGAACGAAATGAGTCAATTTACATATGAACAACGCTGGAAAATATTAAAAATTTATTTCTAAAACGAAGACAATTGGACCGAAATTGCAAGAAAATGTCGTACGAAATTCGGTCGAGAAAGTGCACCTTCAGTCAAATTTCAAATTTGACACCTTTGGATTTTTATTTGTGGGGAGCCGTGAAGAAAAAGTGTTATGCGGACAATCCACAAACAATTAACCATTTGAAGGCCAATATTGAAGCAGCCATTACCGATAGAGCCGCAAACAATCCAAAATGTGCTTAGAAATTGGACAGACAGAATGGCCTACTGTAAGGCCAGCCGCGGCAGCCATTTGAATGAAATAATTTTCCATAATTAACTGGAAGGATTGTTCTTTCAAATAAAAAAAAAATTGGAAAAATATTAAACGGTTTTTTTTTTATTTAATTTTTAAATCGACACTTTTAGTTGGGTCACGCTATATACTGCAGTTCATCTCACCTTTAATTCACTTTGGATGTTCACAACTATTATACATTAACTTTAACAATTGTGTGCACCTACTGATCAGTGAAACATTTTTGACTTTAATAAAAAATGTCTAAAAATCAGGTCAGCAAAAAAATTTTAATATTGATCAATTTGAACTTTAAATTTACCAGTAAGGTTCGATATTATCTACAAGTAGTTATTAGTAGTAGTAGTAGTAGATATTATATACTACAATAAAAGAAAGAGAAATTTGTAAGTAATGGAGCTCTAATGAAGCGATTCTCGAGATATGAAACTCGGAAGCCCTTTATATTTTTCCCGTATAAATTCTATCTATCTATTAGTATATCTCGAGCAATTCGGAGCTATTGTTTTTTCTCACTCCCACACTCTTCACCAATATCGAAAACTTTTTGCGTACTATTCAAGTTTTATATTGTATTAAATTCAAGTTTCACCATTCTAGTATAAACGATTGAGAATATCTAAAATCTCCGCTTACAATTGACAACAGTCACTTAAAGAAAATCCACCTGGTTTACACACTGAAAAACTTTCAGCTTACAAGGAATACAAAACGATTCCACAACCAGTTTTCGAACTGAGTGTGACTTAAGGGGATCATCTGAGTAGAAAGCAGAAAAAATAGGTGCATTTTAGAAATTATTATCTGTAAAACTATAAAACCTATCCAAAAATAATGTGTGAAATTTTTGAAGAAATCGGTTCAGCCGTTTTCCGAAGATTTTGGGACCGGTCTTTGAAAAGTATGTTTCGAGATAATCGCGTTTGAATGACGAAGAATTCACGAAGGGCCCATCCCGGTTAATTACCCATAGCTTCCACAATTATTGAAATTTTAACATGAAATTTACAGACAACAAAAAAAAAAATTCTACTCAGATAATCCCCCTTAAAGTAGGGAGATGGTCTAGCACCCATGCTTTTCAACTTGGTACTAGAGAATGTTATCCGAAAAACCCTGGTCGACACTAATGGGACACTACTATTCAAGTCCACCCAATAGCTAGAACACCTCCTGTGCAAGTGCCCAGCTCTCGCTAGAAGACGGCTGAAAGCTCTGGGTGCTTCGACCTTCGCAAACCTTAAACAAACTTTGCTATGGTTACAGGGTCCTTTGAATTAAACGAGGAACTCTCAACACAGATCGAAACGCAAGCGCACCTACCATAAGTACATTGGGTCTCCTATTCTTTATGTGGTATCACTATGGATCCTCGTGGGTTTATGTATGGCCTTTGGCCGCCACTGAAACCTAAACCTAAACCTAACCATCCAATAGCATAGCTAACGATATATGTATGTAAACATCCTCGCAAGATCCTTTCCTAGTGCTGAGGAGGTATTTGCCAATATTGACTCTGCCATATACCATTTTTGGAGTATAATTTGAAGAGTACCTATATATAATTTCATATATCGTGAGACTAATCTTAAAAAAAATGGCTACGAAACGGACAAAATCAATCGACGATGATTCATCGATAGCAAATAAAACGTATTATACTCGGTTGAGGAAGATAGCAAAGCTATCTTTAAACTTAGCTACTGGAGGACGAGGTCTTTAAATCGAGACGGTTTGAGGTGAAGAATTTAGAGGACCAGGATTTAGGATCTCAAAGGGATCGGGGTCAAAAAAATTTAATATTTTCATTAAGAACTACACTAACCTTAATTGAGAATCACAGATTTTCTTAAATTTTTTTTACCACGATCCTCTAGCTAAGATTGATATATTCAAGGGAAAGACAAAGTCGTTATCCTTAAAAAAAACTTGCAAGGATAAGTTTTATTCGTATTATTTTTATATTGCGACAACCTTGAACATTAAAATAAGTCCTAATTCATTATTCTACGATAAGGAGTAAGTACCAGAGATATGCATTTTCGAAGAGGACTTGGACACCATTTTTGTGAAATCTTTAACATACTATAACTAACAACAAAATGAGATAGAAAAAAAATTTAAATTATATTTTTTTCTTCACTTATTCTTCGAGTACATAAATTTTCAAAAGAATCGGCGATGGTAAGTCACAAATTTTGTCATTTTTGGCGATTCTTGATGGAATAACCCAAACATTTGAATTCATAAACTTTAATAGTTAGAACCATAGAGATATAGGTACATATGTACATATGTAGTGGAGAGCCGAACCTTTGAATATGTACTAGGCTACTATTTGCGTTTCTATTCACTGCCACCTGGCATTAAACGCTTCATACAAAAACGTACAATTTTGATTCTATTCATTTGTTCGAATTGAAGCATCATTATTGTTCGTAGAGAGATTCAACGTTTTTTATCGATCACCGGTCCATAATTGATGGTGATCAGTAGATAATATCTGTTATTTTGAAGTCATATTCACAAAATCACTATACATCACAAATACACTGTAGTACATATATTGGAGACTAACAATAATCAAGCAGTATTAAAATGGCTTCACAAACATTCGCTCTACGCTACTACATTTTAGCTTTTTTGTGCTGATGATTAAAAAAAATATAACTTACTAGGTGAGCTAATCATTTCGGGGTGGGGGGGGATGTCCCCAAAACCCCTCCGTTCCTACGCCAGTGGATGCAGTATACAATTAGACAAGCAAGGGAGCGCTATACTCCGCAAGAGCGTGGAATAATTGTGGAGGACGATTTTGAATCGAAAATCATCATGAGCAGCGAGGCGCATTTCCACTTATATAAGCGTTTCTGGGGCACTGAAAATCCATGTGTGATGCACGAACAGTCATTACATCCCACTCAATGCCACTGTGTAGTGCGGCGTTCACGCGGAAGGAGTGATTGGGTCGTATTTTTTTGACAACGCCAGCGGCAATACGGTCACTGTTACTGGCGAGCACTAGAGTCACTTCATACCATGGAAGTGTATGGAATGGCTGATAACTTGACCTTTCGTAATGAAATCTGGTTGTGCTAGTAACGTTTCTAACCACTTGTTTTTGTATTAGTGGCAGCAGTGCAGGCCCATATAAAAGTTGTATTTTCAGAGTTTATCGCATGAATCACAAACAAATTTTACACGATCTAAGTTATATATTAGTTAATTTATTTTATTAAAGTCTTCATGGACACTGACTAAAACAAAATTTTGCCTTAAACACTGCATGAAACACTGTAACACGGTTGTAAACAAACTTGACACTTCAGGCCCGAACACCGAAATTGCGTCCCTTGCGTCCCTTGCAGCATGCTTGCATCTCAGTTCCCCTACAAACTGTTATTCTTCAGTCTCTTTCGTCTGACACTTGAATCCCGTGCATCTCACTTCCCCTACAAACCAATTTTCAACCTTTCTCCTTCTCATGAAAAATTACGCTCATGAAACAAATTTTACGGGTATCACCACCGCTTGCTTCATACGAAGTAACACAAACATCCATTATCTTGAGTACGGACAATGTGTGTTTCATTTGAAACCAGTGCATTTGAAATTTTTTTGCAGTTGTTTCGATTTTTCATTTCAAGGATCTCCGCTAAAGTGGATAAACGCTGTATTTAGTTGACATTTCATGAGACATATCTCGATTCCGTGAAACGTCAATCAAAATCCATCTGCTACACGTATACACACTAAAACTATGCCATTTAAGAAACCCGCGATTTTTTAAATTCGCGGGTTTTTAGTACTAAATATGTACCAAAAGTGGTCATTGTCCGTACTCATGATAATGGATGTTTGTGTTAGTTCTTATACAGTGACTCTAGCGAGCACTACAGGGCCATGATAAACAACATCGAGTTTTGCGTCCGATGATCGTAACATTGAAAATGAGTTTCACCATACATTCAAAATATTTTACATAGAACTGACGCAATAAATATACTCAGAAACAAAACACTAATCTGAAATTTCTATGCGGGGTCCTATTACTTTAATCACTTTTGGAGTAAATTTCAAATTGTATCCCTATTTTTTTATAACTTTAATAAGATAAATGTATTAGACAGTTTTATCTATTCAAATATTATAGAATTTATACTAAAAATTATGTAATTTGTATTCGGAATCCTATTACTTTGAACGTGTTTGGTGTAAGTCTCTAGTTTTATTCGTATTTTTTATGAATTTAATAAGTGAATAGAATTAGACAGTTCTATCTATGGAAATTTTTTTAGAGTTTGTACCTAAAATGGCATAAATAGCTTTATAAATGGAAAAGTATAACTTTTTCTATCTTTTACTCCAAATTTTTTACCGTGTGTATAAACACTGGCGGGAGCTAATTGATGGATATCATCTTCTACACTTAACAGAAAAAATTGTAAAGGTCTATATAAAGATTTCTATCACTCAAAATCATTTTTTTTTTGTTAGTAAAGAAGTTATTTAAAAACAAAATTAGATGATTAATTTTGCGCCATCCTGTATAAGGTTTTTCACTTTGCTGTATTTCCTTAATCTAATATACTAATTACACTAACTCCAACGTCTTACGACCAAATACGAAAAATATTAGTTGAAATTGGTAGAGATTCTCAATAGCTCTAAAGTAATTTTATATAAGAAACACTGCATTTTTATACATATATATTAGGAAAAATAAAAAACAAAAAGAACTTAAATCAAAGGGAATTAATGAAAAATGAAATTAATTAATTAATAATGTAACTTCAATTTCAAATACATCTAAAGAAGCACAGCGCAATTCAAAAAAAAGAAAAGTATGTGTGTCTAAATGCAATGGGCAATAATCAGCCGGAATAATAAGTATCCAAGGACCGCTCTTACGACGTTCAGTTACGTTCTAATTGGAACTTTAACTAATAGATTTTTATGCAAAACTACCGGGTAAAGTTCCAGTTAGAGTTTAACTGAAGGTCGTAATAGTGGCCCTAAATTGCACTTCGAGGAGCACATTGTCTCTATAGATCCGAACAGAATCTATAACAATACGTACTCAATCAACATTTTGTAGGACATAACATCTGGTACCGAGTTACACGTCAGTTCAAAGGGGATGAGTGTCAGGGCCGGCTCAAAGCTGATTACTGCTGCTACGTTTAAAATAGCTTCCTGATTATTCTTTATTAGGTTTTCGGTTGTAGTAACCTGCATTGTATCTTAACATAAAACGAGTTCCGGCCTTTTACCAACAAAATAATAAAATTGCACAAAATTACAAATTTAAATTAATGTTAGTTGTTTTCCGGCGTCAGTGGAGTGACACCCCATCACGAAATCCGCGACTGTTGATTAATCGCTGTCCTTGAAGAAATTCGTGAAAATTAATAAAACCAAAGGCAACTATATTTCTCTCACCACAGCACTTTAATGTTAATTTATGTTTCGCTTGCACTGAAATGGCCGCGTTCAATTTTCTAGCACAAGCCGTTCCTAAGATAAAAAAGAGCCGCAACCCTTCCCACTTCTTTAAACTTTTTATTTTGCTATTGTTCCGCTATAGTATAGCTCTAAACAGACGTCAACTCTACGCTTTCTAGCCTTATGCAGTTATGACACTGGCTATTTTTGCGGCTTTAAAGCGGCTAGTAGATCCAAATGGAGAGGGATAGAATTATGTAACATACAATTTTGGCTTTGGTGTGAGAGAGACAGTCCGAGTAGTATAAAGTGAGTACTGTCAAAAACTAGCCGCAAAATAGCCGCAACATAGTTGCAAAATAGCTGCAACATAGCGCATTCGAGCAGTGTTTCGCAACGTTCTAGCACTTTATCCTTGGAAAATCTTTCTACCAAGGGATTTTTGAACTGCTATAGACTTGTTTTTAATAGTTCGGTACGTATAAATTGTGGAAAGTGCCAAGTTATGTTATAAAATGCGCTAAAACCGGTATTTTTCTTAACAGTTCAGTTGTCAATTTCGTTTACTAGATGCCGCTAGCGTCGGAAAGAGTGATATCTCATTCTTTAAATGTTGTTCGCCTTGTCGCACGATGCGGCAGTTATTGTACTTTTATTGCACTTAAGAAATAGCCGCTAAAAAGCCAGTGTCATAACAGCATTAGTAGTAAGAAGATCAGATTTGGTTCTATGTCCACCCTCTCCAAACTACACCTCACCAGAATAAATTGTCAGCTAGAGAACGCCGTTGCCAATTGAAACATGTCAACATGTCCAAATATAACAATGGTTTAGGCACTAGAACTCCAAACAATCTTTTTCCCATAAAACTTATTAGTTTTTCTTTCGACCCTAGAAAGAGGATCATCTCAGCGGCCTTGTAAGCAACGCCACTTCATAAGCTTTTACGTACGGTGTGCGACGTTTACGGCGGACAAACGGTCATTTTTTTTGTATTAGCCTTTTGGAGTTCTTTGCAGCGACCTTCGTGATAGCCCAAGTTGTGTCGTCTTGTTGATGTTTGTGCATTTTCGTGAATATTCTCCCGTACATGTTCAATATTGTGATCCGTATGCGCCGTACGTCATCTTCCGGCACCAGGGGGTCAATTCTGGTTCCGTGAAGTGATAAAATGATAATATGAAAAAATGTTTGTTATTAATGTTTGCATTAAAAAATTTGCTGAATCAAATGCTGAATAACAAATTTACATTTGCCAGTGCTAACCTTTTTATGAAATGAAAACAGTTTGACAGTTTTTTTCGTTTTTTCATGCAAACGTTAATGACAAAATTTTTTTCATTTTATCACTTCACGGAACCAGAATTGACCCCCTGTAGTGGGATTTTGTACAAGGCGAGTCGCCCAAAATATCGTCCAAAAACCGAAATTGACAACTTTGGGATTTTGAGCAGCTTACGCGACAAATTAATAGGCGAGAGACCAGTGCTCAAAATCCCAAAGTTGTCAATTTCGGTTTTTGGACGATATTTTGGGCGACTCGCCTTGTACAAAATCCCACTACTGGACTCCAAAAGCCCTGAAATGTGAAAAATTCAAATTCGAGTGTAGCGGATAAGTTTGAAATTTCAGATCGATTCTGATGTACTTATAACGTTTTAACATTGTACATACATATGTATGTTTATGATTATCACATTTACTCATAAAGATTTTGATTGTTTCTAAAGTGTACAATTTGTTTTAGTTTGGACAAGAGTACACTACTAAAAAAATTACAAATAAATGCTAGTGAACACTTTATTGAATCCAACCACGTTGATTAGATCACATTATATATAGTAGTGCTTAGTAGTAGTGATTTTTTTCTGTGAAAAAAACCAACAATCACGCCACACTACTCCTCTGCCAAAATAATAACTAACACATCTCACCTGTACTAGTTATACAAATTCACCTGTACTAGAAGTATGTACAAATCCTAAACTTTCCAACATAAGATCGACAATATGAAATTCCCGGTTGGATAAACTAGTTTAAAACTAAAAAAATTTCAACGATAAGTTAACGCTCATCAATTTGTCCATAAACATTTAAATATAAAATTTTAAATATTGTGTTTTCTTAGAAACAAGTTGAATTCCGTCATCATAAACAGCCCATTGCAAGATTTAACTATATTTTCACGAAAAAAGAAAAAAGATATCCCTCATCAGATATTATTCATGAAATACATCCCATGACATTTCCTCTTCTATTCTCATTTTCATTTATTTCTCGTGGAAAGGTTGTCGCTGTACTTTAGAAGCAAAAAAGAAGCGATTCCCTTTAGCCCTTTTGATGATGTTATCCCTGGAGATGTATCCTATTTCCAGTACGACATCAAATATCTTTCCTCTCGTTCAAATTGAAGTTGAAAATGTAGAAAAAAGAATTTATTTTTTTTTTTTCGTTTTCGTCATTCTTAATTCTCTTTATATTGGACGAGCGGAAAATGTCGCAAGAAGATAAAGTTACAAAAGTCTATAAATAATAAAGTCAAATATGCTTCACTGCTATTGCTCCTATGCTCATATGTACATATTGTGCCTTGGACAGCATCTTCCAAATGTTTTACAGCTACAGACATATACCACCTGTTGAAATGAAACACAGTTTCAACATAAAGTATGATGACAACAATGAAATAACTTTTTTATGATACACATCTCAGACACATCAGTTTCCAAATAACCCTTTTAGAGGAACATCCTCCGTCTTAACCATTTTCTTGACAAGTTAGTTTGGAATTCGGTTTAGAATCTCTCTACATAACCATTTCCTTCCTGGCCATTCCATGATTTCTTTATTCTTCCTTTCTTTTTTTTCCTTGGTGGCATCTCTTAAATTTTCTTACACAATCATCTCGACATTTTGGGAATATTTGAGGGATGTTTACCGGGATACGTTTTTCTTGTACATGTTTGACCTTTTGCTGGATGTACATATCCGACCCATTTCCGTATTCAAAGTTTTTACTTGACATGGGCTCCTTTCGTACCGGGTAAAAGACATGGAGAAATGCCGAAACTAGAGCCTCTGGCAATTTGACAAAGAATTTCATTGGTCTTCATCATGTTAAAGAACTTTGCATTCCTCAGAATCTTCAAGTCGTAGGCCTACGGCATATTCGAAATCACTAAGGGATCTCCGTGAGCGAGTACTAAAAGCTCCTCGTAGGCATTGATTTTCAAATAATTCGTTTTTATTTAAATCCTTCCGAATAAACATCTTGTTAATGTAAACGAATTTTTGATGACCTTTTCTTTTTTGTTATGTACGACCCTTTTACACTACGATATAAAGAAAATAAAGCCAAAGTATGTGCAGCAAAAAAGGCTTTTAAGAATATTTGGTGAATATTCGCCAAGTGAATCCGTTTTTATAGCATCAATATTTACGTCGCCAACAAAAATTGATAACGTGGTAATGACATACATATGTATGGCATTTCTTCATTAAAAGACGAATGCATGCACTGAGTTGACAAAAATTTAACTTCAGTTTTGAATTTTCTATGGGATGCATTACGGAAGTGCTTGATGATGAAAACTTTAATATTCATTCCACTCAATATTGAATAAATTTAATAGTGAGTTTAATAATTTATAATAATAATCAATGGCGCAAAAGCCCAAATCGGGCCTAGGCCTTGAAGTAATGCTAGAGTTACTTCATTACAAGATCAACGGAACACTAGGGGGTGAAGAGGTCACCCACATGCTGGTCTGTGATTATTACTCCGATGTTAACTCAGGAAATCATTTACAGCTGAGTGAACTGGTAGTCCGGAACCCAATCTCATTCTCGAAAATTACTTGTCGCCAAGCAGATTCGAGCCTGGTACCAGGTGCACCGAAATCAAGTGCTCTAGCCACTAAGCCTCCCAGAGTACTAGTGAATTTGTTGGTTACTAATTAGTTCAGTAATGCATCAATTATATGAGGACTGTCCCAGAAGTACCCAACCAAGCCAAGAAAATACAAAAATCTAAGAAAAAAATTGCTATTTCTCAACATAGCCTCCTTTGAGAAAGAAACACTTTTCCCAGCAATGTTGGAAAGGTTCTGTACCCACTTTATAGTGAGATTTGTCGAGCTCCTCAAAATAACCACCAGTCTACTCTGTAGGTAAATCGTTTACCAACGACGCATTTTCTCAAGTTTGGAAAGAAAAATTAATCCGAAAAGGCTACATCTGGGGAATATGGTGCGTGAGGAAGCAATTCGAACTTTAACTCATTGAGGCCACCTTGATAATGGAACCGGTGCATTGTCTTGATGAAACAACACTTTTCTTAGTCAAATGCGGCTTTTTTTCCTTGATCATCAAACATTGCAATAAGTTCGAATGAGTGTCATGTATATCTTAAAGTTGTGGATATCTAAAAAGATACAGAAATCATTTTTTTCCTTGTATATCTCGAAGAAACTGATTTCGATGTTAAATTAATAAGACTTGTAAGTTATTAAACATAATTATCTATGTATTTTAGTAGATCTTGATACATCCCATTCAGACCCCAAGCTAATTTTTTAGTTTGTTTCGAAAAACAGTAGCTATAACCTAAAAAAATAAAAATAAAATAAACCGTTTTGAGATATTTGAGGATAAGGGCCAACGTATTAATTCTTAAAAAAAAAAATCGTGGATAATTTTTATTGCGACAACCTTCCCCTTTAAAATAAGCCATATCTTATTATTCTAGGATAAAAATTACCAGAAATATGCATTTCTAAAGAGGACTCGGACACCATTTTTACTGAAACTATATCATACTATGTTATATCTAACAAAAAACATACTGCAGTCACAATCAGCTGCAAGCCAATCCTATGATACTCTAGATAAATACTTAGCTCAGATTTATATTGTAGTTGTGGATAACGTAGAATTACGTGTGTGTTGTATGATTGCTACTCAAAACTAAAAGACAATAATCAGTCTTTAATTTCATATCCTAAACTGGGTAATTAAAAAAAAAAACTTTTATTTTGAAAGACTTTCACATGGAAGGTGTAGGAAGGACTCACTCGATTTTTTCTGAATCTATCCTTTTCTTTGGAACCATTCAAAAATTTATGTGTACAAAATTTCAAGCTTGACACGTTCAAAATTTATCGGAAAATATTGTTGAACACGTGTCTTAAGGATTTTTGTATGAAACGTGCCAGAAGTGGTAAAAGGATTTTGCTGACTAGTTCACTGCTCGATCTTTGTTTTCGCTCAAAACTAATTTGTGGAAAACTTCGAATTCGTAGATATAGGACTACTTGATATATTTGTATAGCAGTTACATGAAGGACTAATAGGATTTTTTTTATAGTCATACATTTATTTAGCTCCAGCTAATAAATAGCCAACGTACACAAAATTTCAAAGTCGTAGCTTTAAGCGTTCCAAAGTTATTGATAAATATTCTTGAACTTGTTATTTAAGGACATTTTGTATGGCAGCTACCCGAACAAACTTAGCCTTACAAATTTAACCAAACATCCAGATTCAAAATTTGAAAATCATTGGTCAACGCGTTCTTGAGTTATCATGCTAACCGACAGACTGACAGGCGGAATTGGAGTTTTCGGCCACAAATAAACAAAACATAAATTCGTTCGACGCTCGTTTATATGCGTTACAAACTTTTAGGCTGTATTAAACTTATAAAACCCTATTCGATTTCATCTAGATTCTGGAGTATCTATACAAATGAGATATAACTAAACAATTTAATTTCAATTATTTTTTTCACTAGTTCTTAAAGTATTGGATATGGCAAGGTTACAAATTGCG
Source organism: Beris chalybata (assembly GCA_949128065.1). Classification (NCBI taxonomy): domain Eukaryota; kingdom Metazoa; phylum Arthropoda; class Insecta; order Diptera; family Stratiomyidae; genus Beris; species Beris chalybata. The sequence goes on from OX421895.1 coordinate 97,100,065, forward strand.
TCATTTTTGGCGATTTTTGAAGAAATTACCCTATAACCTACGCAACCTGTTGTCTTGTATAAATTTTATCACAGTTCTATTTAGTACAGTAAATGCTAATTACAGTCCACATTGTAGTATAGAAAAAAAAATCGGAGAACGGTTCAAGTAACATATGTATGTATGAATGTTTCAAACATTCGGAATCGCTCTAGGGGGAAGGGGCGGTCACCCCTTACGCCCCCTCTTGTATCCGCCAATGAGCCTTGCCAAGTGATTCGTCGATTTCTATCAAATGTTTCAGAGAGTGTAATATCGCAATCGTGCTGCGTGTTAAATGAATATTTGACATCAAATTCAGTCAAACTTGTATGGTCAAATATTTGACAGCGTCGTACTCGGTGTAAATGATAGTAGCCGAATAGACGATATTGTATAATAGCTCTTCTTACTATTTAAAAAAATCAATTTCTTGATCCAAAAAATTCATTGCTCAATGAAATTTTTCTCAGAAAACCCTGTTGATTAAAGTGTATCCAAATATCTGCTTCTAGAACATATTCGCTTAAAAGTTCAAGTAAAATCCATGACATTCAATCTAGGATTAGGCGTGTTAGCGTATATATCACGCAACAAGGATGAAATCTTGGAATACAACAAAAGAAATCTAATCGAATCTAATAAGCACTCACATCATCGTAGAACGGAAAGAACAACGCAAAGAAAAGACTCATAACGAAATTTTCATGCAGACAGAATTGGGAAGATCCCGAAAATTTCAACGAACATTAAAGCTGCATTGAAAATACAAAGCAAATATTAAACCCAATATACAGCAACATTGTAGCGGTGTGGAGGACTTTTGCTTTCTAAAATTCATTGTGACAATTTAATAGTAGAATATCGAAGTATCAATGGATGCTATAGGTATCAATTAAACAAGTTTGAATGTTCCATAGTCTAGTCTAGACTAAGCTGAGCTTTCACATTAAAAACCGAAAAGTGAACCTATAGGAATGTACTATAATCTGTTTTGAATATTCCTATCCTATCTACAACCTATTGCTTTAGTGTACAATATTGGTAGCATACTATTCGGGATTCCTCTGTACTGTTTTGTCGTGAATCTTGTATTTAAAAGCCTTCCAAACCATTAGAGAGAAATTGCTCCACGTGTTCAGTAGTCTGAAAATTTAAGTATCTGCTAATTATTAGGAGTACAATTTTCTCTATAACTACCCTTTCTATTTGAACATAACTCTAGGTCTTTACCGCGAATATGAACAAGTTGTTAAAATCTAAACTATAAGCGCAAATCTCAAACAACACATCAGACGTTGATAACTGCTGTCAGCTTTTCTTCTCCAATTTAATCACTTCTAAAAAGCTATTTAGATGTTTACCTCCCCTCCCATTCCTCTCATCCATCCACCCTCGAGTATCCTTTTGCGTAGATTTATCCGCGCAAACCGAAGTGAAAACACACTTTCTTTAGGGGATTACCGAGGGAAATACGCTCATGAATCAACTGAAGCACAATCTTTAAGTGGTAGCAAAGACTTTAGACATAATTAACTCGGGTAAATTTAAAAGATACCGTGAAATTATTGAGGGGCAATATTAATCATAGAACTAATCCCCAATATTCAATTCAGAGCAGAGCAAGAACTGACTGTAATTGTACCAGAACGAGGGCACATGGATTTGCCGTCAGTACGCTGACGAGGTTTCTGATGCTAAAGTCCTTTAGTCCTTTGTAGCGCTTTGATATCAAAATGATACTTTCCAGGGGAACATTGAGGTTGTCAACATTGACAAGGGAACAAAATCGATTTAGTGGGTGGTTGTTTCCTGTAATCGGTTTCGTTCGGAAGACAAATGAACCAAACTTAAATGGAACGAGAAATCGATAGATATAATTAATTATTGCTTTTGTTCGAAATTTATTTCCATGACCATTATTGGCATTATTCGTCTTAGTTTGGAAGCCGCTTAAGATTTCCTTTTTTTAAAGTATAAGAAGGTAATTTTGTTCACTGTATTTATTATGATCTTGCTGTGTAGAAAAATGAAAACGCTGCTGCAAAACGAGTGGCGCCATTTGTAAGGAAAGATATTTTAAAATATGCTCTTTCGCCTGGTACAAATGCGAGGAATAGGTACGAACAATACGTAGTTAACAAAAAGCAAAATAATATATCCTTTGTTACGGACTTGAACAATACCGACATATGAAACTACCGAATTTTATCGTAGTTATTTGAATAATAAATGATTCTTCAATTCTCAATGAGACATGGGCCAGTAACAATCTTACTCTGTATAATACGATTCTGGGGTCTTACCTATCTTCTAGCCCATTGCAGAAGTTTAACTCACAATTAATAAACTAAGCTGTGTAATACATATAAAGGAGGAACTAGATACAGGAGTGCCGGTTGCACCTAATAAAAGTATAAATCTAAATAGACTCCTGGTTGCTCATCACTCTTCATGTTATCAGCTGAATTGTAACTTACTCTTCATAACAGCATTAAACTCATTTTGGAATTATACCAAAAAATAAAGTGGCAGATTTTTTATTTATTTATTAATATTTTTTACATTTTTAATAAAACTATAGGAGCTGAAATGGCGACATAAGTGACGTAAGTGGCATTTGCGAAAAGATCCTGTAACTGAAAAAATTATAGACGTATTCACGTTCTTAGGGGCTGAACATCAAAACATTATACTAAAACTCTAAAATCAAAAACCCGTCGAAACTTCAAATAGATATGTATAAGTTTAAAGAATTTCTTTGCAACTACTTTAAGGGTGGTTATAAAAAAACCGAAAATAATTTCTAGATTTATATTTCAAAAGATCATACTTGTAAAAACTAATATACGAGTACACCTAAGAGGTATGGAGAATTCGTAAGTGCAATATAACAAAACTCTGCTTAAAAAATAAATAAAGACCATAGATTTAAAAATCTGAAGTTCTGAACGTGATTTTCCGACATTACATATATAGCTCGAGAAAGTAAAAGCTGATATCTCGTATCCAGCCCGTTTACGCACTTTTGGGTGTTGTATGGTATATCAAAAACTCGTGAATTTTTTTTTCGGTAATTATATAAAATGGTTGTGAGACCACTTTGATATCTTATCAGTCCTAAAAAATATGGCGGAACTCCTAACACATGTCCAACTCCTTTATATTGCGAGCTTCAAAACAAAAAAGACGTTCTTTTCACCCTTACCCCTTAAACTACGTTCCCAACAACATAGTTTTGAAGATCCTATCTTGTTGTTTTCACCCTCTCTACCCAGCAAACATTTTTGACTATAATCTTCAAGACAATATCGTAATGATATCGTCGGTTATCGCCTTCTATCTCTAATAAGAGATTATAACGAAAGTCTTTCACAAGATTATTAAAAGGTATCATAGCGATATCTGGATGGAGATAATTATTGATGCTTAGTCGAGTTATTCTAAAATTGTCATCTTTGCGATATTTTAAAGAGAAACCTATGTATTTTAGCTTCCGAAAAATAAATATTATATGAAAACTACTTTGCCGGATGTACATAATCAAATATTTCCCCTTCACCCATTTTTATCTCTAGAAAGATATCACACCGAATGGACATTTTGCACTTTATCGTATCGCAATCGATAAGACAAAGATATCTCACACGATAGATGATATCTTCTATAGATATCTTTTTAATATCATTCCGAACCTTTTTGTTTGCTGGGTAATGCCAGATGGCTGTATATAAATTTGAGTTTAATCTTTCCAGCATAAGCGGCTCAATATCGAAATTCCCGAAACTAAATTTTAAGAAATTTCATAAAAAATCACGCACAAGTTAAGAATTCTACATCTAGGCGTCCGTACTTTCTCAAATTTCGTCATAACTCCAAATTATTTGATATCGCATTAATTTTAATTTTACCTAAAGATTTTTTCCAGATTCAAGCTCTGCCTCTGTAGTGCGAAGAATTTGGACATTTCTGTTAACTGCAAGTTAAGTTGTAAGATTATATAGAATCCGCTTTAATTTATTATTTCAGTTTATTAAAAAAGTGTGATCGATCTTAAATAACCCTGAAAATGTTTTTTTTTTCCATATTTTTGGGCTAGTGGACCTCAAAAAAGAAAATACGAACGTAGTCCGTCTGTACGACCAACGCCAATGCTTTGAGCTATTAAGTTCAAATCTTTTTAATAGGATACAGCACTCTAAAACCAGAATGTAACAGTACTTAAAAGCGAAAATAATTGCAAAAAAAACTTAATGTAGGTATGTATTTGTACGTTTTATTGGAGTATAATCATTTTTAGCGCACAAATAGATAATATTACACAATAAGGTGGACAATAACATCTCTTTTGCTCTACAAAAAGAGTAAATTTAGGCGCCATAATTATTTTAGGCCGTTAATAATGTGAATTAACGCTTAGTGTAATTTTACTTTAAATACAGCAGGAGTTGTGATGGAGTTATTGCATAAACAATTTGGTGAATCGATTATTTCACAAAATGGTTCTCACAACTGGCCACCAAGATCTTGTGATATAACACCACTAGACTATTTTCTGTGTGACTATGTTAAATCACAGGATTACACCAAGAATCTTGATGAGCTCGATGCCAACATTCACATAGCATATCATCCGAAATCCTGCACAGAGTCATCGAAAATAGGCGTCACTGGATCGATACAACGCGGTTCAGGTAATGCGCAAATTTTTCTACAACGCGGTACTTCTATAGAGCGGTTTCAATACAACGCGGTTCAGATAATTTGCAAGTTTCCTTCAAAGCACGGCAAGTATGACGAACAACGTCTGGACGACGGGGAACAATCGCAGGACGAAGGCAACCGCCGCAATGCACCAGGAGCAACGAAGCAAAGGGTACCAAGACGACATAGAACACAGGAGACGCCAGGCAACACAAAGGAGATGCCGAGGCAACACAGAGAGACGGAGGCGGAGAAAAGCAAAGCGGAGGGTGTCGAGTCAAGCGAGCAGCATCGGACTTGTAAAATAATAGACGAAACGGAACGACGCCAGTCAGCGCACCGCGGAGGAGCAGCGTAGCAAATCACCGAGTAGAGACAAACAGAAAGCGAACGACAGTAGCCCTGACCAGAATAGACTTAAGGAATCTTAACAACTTTTCGTCAAACGCATTAAGGCACGTAAAGTTTGTGGCAAAACTTAATGAATCTTATACCCAACCACAATAGCCTTAAGGTAAGAGAAATTTGACAGCTAAAAAAGTCAAATATCGGCCGTCAAATACTCATCAAGAGAGTGTAAATTAAAATAAATTTTTCTTTTTTAAAGTGGAGTTAACTATAAATCACAAGTCTGAAGTCCCAAAGTACAAAAATTTCGGAAAATCTGTGAATAAATGTCAAACGCATAAGTTTGCTTAAGTTTCTACGCTCAGAACCGTACACTTAAGTTTTAACGAAAGTTTGGAGAAGTCAACGAAAGATGCCTTAAGTCCATTCTGGCTGTCTACCTGCATTTCTATACAGTCGTAGAAAAACTTAAGCTGCCTTAAGGTGCCTTAAGTCTATTCTGGTCAGGGCTAGTAGTCGGCGAAGTAACACGAGCAGAGAGCAAACACGATCACCAAGCCTAGTGAACAAACGAACAAAGTGATTGAATTTAAATTGAAGTAGTGTATAAGTTTTAACGAATTAATAAATGAATTGAAGTCCTGACACAAATAAATATTTTGTATACGGTTCTGGCACCCGATGAGTCGTTACAACCTGAGCAATGACCGACAATTTGGGCCTGAAAAAAGTGTGCTCAACATGTTCATAAATATGTGGTAAACCAGAGTTGTATCATTATTAAGTTCACCAAAAAAAAAACCAAAAATGGTGTAAAAAAAGATCCTGCGCAAGGGATGACCCCCTTAAGCTAGCTTAAGACTACATTACACGTTTCGTTGTATCCGCAGCGACTGTACTTGCCAAAATTACTGTTAGTCCAAAACCTAACACAATGGAAAAATGGAAGAAGCGCTTGCAGTTACAGTGTGCTATATGACCACAAAACGGTTACCTTTAGGCACTTAAAATATCTAATTGGGTCAGTGTCCAACTGATGATAGTCATCAATTCCTTCACAGCAATGGTTGTTACAAGGATGCTGCAGCAGCGAATGAATTTCCATCAAAGCTTGCGAAAATAATCTATGAAGGCATATAAGCACAACAAAAGTTTCACCCTAAAAGGTATTGAAAGAGGCTTAGATGTAGCGAAGTAGTTGAGAACCCTTTTAAGAAGAGAGTCAACATTTTTAAAAGAAATCTTCAACACTTGTTTTTATTAAAAAATTTAATAAACAAAATAAGGAAATTCATCTTCTTATATTCTCGGTTCTTATATTTTCATATCTCCTACAACGCGATTTCCTACAACGCGGCATTTTCTTGGAGCGTATCTACCGCGTTGTAGGAGGCCTACCTGTATTTCAATTTGAAATCCTATCGTTCTTATTGGTAGCCCTATAATGTGTTAATTTTTCGTAGTATTAAAGGGACAGTAGTTTTATTTGTAACAATCTTTTGGAGGAATATAGTTCATCTAGAAGAAATCTTGTTTCCTTCCTTCTGGTGAATTTAGGAAGTCGAAAAGAGTCGCCCGGGGAAGAAAAAGCTCGAGTTCTGATCTGTACATGTTAAATTTGTTTAAAGCGCATAAAGAAAAGTGTTGGGTTCTAAATGTAAGTAGAAGTGCAGAGCCTCGGTGTTTCTTTAAAGAATCTTTAACGTAAAGATTGTTTCAATAAATTGAAAGTCTTACGATATTTATATCTACGAGTATAAACCCTTTGATCTATTGATATTGAATTTCTAAAAATCTTAAGCCTCAGTTACAATGGTTCCGATCCGACCCGATCCGGAAAACGGAGAGTGTTGAGTTTTTCCATCCGATACACATCTAAAGGGAATTTCGGAAAGCCCAGTCACAATCATTCCGGTAATTAGCCGAGACACAAAACGGATGGGTAAAGTTGACCAACTTTCAACTTCTATTTCGTCCCGACGCTAAGAGGTTAATTATTGAATTTCACCACCTGCTTCGCCACACTAAAAATCAAAATTACACCTCGATAGTGTCATTCTGATGCAAGTCGGAACGGAATCATTGGTCGCGTTTATGTGCAGACCAGAGCAGTCTAAAAAGACAAAAAAAAAAAACAGTTCGGTCGCACGCATAAATGTAAACCGGACCAGTTCATTTGGACTTATTTTGGTTCTGATGTTGGTACGAACCAAACGAAACCGAACCAGTCTTGTTCTGGCACATAAACTGTCTTAGACCAAAACATAACCTACAATAGTGCTGGCCAAACAAAATTAAAACGTCAAAGCATACATCTGTGAAAATAAAAATGACTGAACGGTGGACATTTGACGAAGTGTCCACTTTGCGCAAACTTAGCGATGTGCAGTTACAAATTTGCAGCCATGATTGAAAATGATATTTAAAATGACAGCTTCAAATTGGTTATGTTGAAAAGCACACATAAATGCAAGACCGAAAAAGACCAAACCGGTCTTTTTAGACTGGTCCGGTCTGCACGTAAACACGACCATAGTGACTAGAAATTTTTCCCTTCCGACGTTGCCGGATCGGATCGGAACCATTGTAACTGAGGCTTTAGTCTAATTTAGCGCCAAGCACTAATAATAATCGAATCAGCTTATACATGACTAAGTCTTCGATTATCAATTTTGGATATGCAACATGACTGTCATTGACATTACTTTTGCTTGTATCCAAGTGTAACATTGTGACACTTTTGAAAAATATTGTGTTTAATAAAAGCTGAATAAATAATGGAATGAATTTAAATGCATATGTTTCGATTGTAAAATTGTAAAACTCCAATTGCTATAATTGGATTCGATGAATTCTGGTAAAGAAATAAAAAATAAAAATTTAAATTTAAATTATGACATGGTATCTGCATATTCCACTTTACTGATTAATAAAAGTATCCTCATAAAGGCCGACGGCGTTAATATCCACTGATCAAGATTTTCCACATTGATTAATGAAATTCAGATTGATCGGATATTCGTTTTTTTGTTTGTTTTTTTTTTTTTTGTTAACAGGAATACAATTATTAGCATAATTTTAATGAAAGAGACTGTAAATGTGCTCTGTATGTTACGAGCATCATAATCTATATAATAAAAATATATTGACAAAATTGGACTTTTTAATCCCCAAGTATTAATCTGAACTAAAGTGACTGCTGATTGATTATTGAATACGGTTAAATAATTTGCATGTTCTTTGGCTTGTTTAGTAATTTAAGGCTTAAGAGTTTGAAGAACCATAAAACTTTTCGAGTACCCAATATAAAAGATATTTTTTTAGTTCTGGTAGGTATAGATAGGTACCAATTTTACTTTATTACTTTTTACAAACATAAATTTACACCTAAAAAAAAAATATTTTTTACGATTCACGACAGGCAGAACCCAAAAATTTAGAAAAAAATCAATTCGTCTAAACGCCACGTGTACACATCGTCTGGCGTTTAAATTATCTACTCTAAAGGCTCGTGTACACTGACAAGTAACTTGTGACATTTCTTGCTAGAGTAATTTGGTGCGATGTTTACACTATCTGTCAAATTGCATAAATTTTACTCTATCAAAAAGCTCTACAATAATCGTGCAAAGAAAACTTGCCCATCCGTGTACACTTCATCATTAAAGTTTCGTTGAACTGTCAAAACGAACAACAAAAATACTACAACTCTGGATAAAGTTCCACATTGGTAATGAACAAAAACGTGTCCTCGGAACTCCACTCGGATTTTCTGTTCATATTTCGCACATAAACTATAGAACTATAACACCTAAAACTGAACTTAACCTCACTTTCAATGCAACTGTACTGACTTGCTGAAGAATTTCGGAACCGATCGGAACTTTCTTGCGAGATTTCAACTCTCGCAAGTTAGCGTGTACATAGGCAACTTGCTTGAAAAGGAAAGCATTTGCTGGCTAGATCAAAAACTTGGGCAAAAGCGCTCTGGGAACCATGTACACATGCAGCAATAAATGTCTTAGAGCAACTCTAGCAAGTTTTGCTTGCTAGTGTACACTAGAGTCACTGTAAAAAGAACTAACACAAACATCCACTATCTTGAGCACGGACAATGACCGCTTTTGGTACCTTTTTAGTACTCTTAAACCCTGCGAACTCCAAAGTTCGCAGGTTTCTTAAATGGCATAGTTTTAGTGTGTATACGTGTAGCAGATGGATTTTGATTAACGTTTCACGGAATCGAGATACATATGTCTCATGAAATATCAACTAAATACAGCGTTTATCCACTTTAGTGGAGATAAAAATGAAAAATCGGACAACTGCCAAAAAAATTTCAAATTTACTGGTTTCAAATGAAACACACATTGTCCGTACTCAAGATAATGGATGTTTATGTTAGTTCTTATACAGTGACTCTAGTGTACACGAGCCTTAATGCCCGCTCTTACGATCGTCAGTAACGTTCTAGCTGGAACTTTAACTGACAGATTTTCAAACAAAACTTGCATGGAACCGAGCCTCGAACAAAAAAAAATTATATATTATTTCTTGTTTATTTGTGGCCAAACACTCTAAATCCTCCTGATCAACGTTCGTCCATCCGTCTGTCTGTACGTTAGCACGATAACTTACGAAAGCCTTGACCTGCGATAAAACTTTGAAGTGGAGGGGATAAGAATTTTTCAATAATAACACGTTTCATATCTCAGTAACAGTGTAAGATGGATGCTTCAAATTTTTACCAGAAGTAGGCCTAATAGAACCCTAGAAGGGAAAAAAAGTTTGGGGGTGTGGGTGTAGAGGGTGAGGGTGGGAAGGGTAAGAAAGAAAAAGTTCCGATGCTTATATCTTAAGAATCTATAATGATAGGAAGCTGAAACTTGGTATTTAGATAGAGCTATAGTATTGGCATGGTGGAAAAATAATTTTTTTTTAGGGGTAGTATGGTACGGTGGTGGGGGGTGTTTTTCCTAACTTTAGAACGGCTTATGCTAGGAAGTTGAAACTCGGTACGTATATGTAAATTAACAAGAAAAGTAATTCCGATAAAAAAAAATTCGAATATTCATTGGCGTTCAGAAGGGGGGGGGGGGGGGCAAAAAAAATATCAGTTTATACAAAATGCATATATTTTCACGATTTTCGTCATATCTATTAGATCTTTCGAAATAAAGAATTCATTTTTATTCTACGTATTCTTCGTATGAATACCTAGCATGTGTTTTCAAGATTTTTTTAAATTCGACCCCTAAGAGGGTGTAAAGTGGTTGTGTACTTTTTCATGAATTCCACCATGTTTCTCAGGTCTGATCAGATATCGAATATCTTTTCACTTCCCCAGGCTTGTTTAATAATCACCTATTCTTAAGTTTTGTTTTTTTCAACAACTAGACCGCATCCCGGAATATGACCCAATTATTTAGTTCATATGTTACACCCTTTTCTAACCGCTTCCCGAACTTTTTGTTAGGTTTTCAGTCACATAGTAACATACACCGCATCCCCGAATTGAACGCGTTCTGAACTTCTGCCTGAAAAATAATAAAGTTGCCCCCAGACTGTTGGCAAATTTTTTACAATTATTATTGCATAATTAAATTTAATAGGCTTATAGTGTTTTAAATTATTTCAAACGTAAAACCTTAAATATTCCAAAGTATGAAAAAATGGACTAATTCCACTTTCGAATACAACGGCTCATATATGAAATTGAGTTGAATTAGTAGAATTGAGAAGTTCTTCCGGCAGCTCCCATTTTAAAGTCTTTGAAAAAGTATAATTTTTCTTGAGACTCACCCAGTGAAGGTATGCAATTAAAGACTGAGGATTTTGTCTTTTATTTTCGAGTAGCAACTAAATGGTAGTCCATAATAAAGGACAAACAAACTACATGCACCCACCCTTTTCTACTTTACTACATAATATTAAGCTGATGGTCTGTGTACTGTGTATATTTATATGCCTTTTATTAAAATACAATAATATCTAATAATACTTTACTACTTTATCCCCAACTTCAATATGTATCGGAGTTCAATACTTCATCAAGAGCAGTATTTTCAACCTACTAGCATAAGCGGTTGTTGAGATTTAGAAACCAAAATTTTTCGTCTAAAACGCTTCCCCCTTCTTCCCCTTATAGGGGCTCCTTAGAATTTGATCACTTCAAGGAGCCTACCCAGTCTATTCGTAAAAAAAAATCAATTTAATATCTTAAAGCGTTCGGGTGCTACGAGCCTTCAAATGATACGTACGACGAACAGACAGACTGAACATTTTTATTGCTTTTTCCGTGTCTACTAGTTATGAAACGTGAAAAAAAAAATTAAAGTAAAATCAAATACAACGCAAATACAGTACATAATTATGAACGAAAGGTTGTAAATACTCGTACTTCCATACGAGTAAAAAATTATATTAAAAAAATGGAAGGAAATCATATCTGTGTTCACCTACATATAGGAGGTACTTCAATGTTTAATTCTCTAGCAACTAGTTCATTATCACTGAAATGCAGAGAAAAGTGCAACAAAAAAAATCTAATGAAAAGCTACAAGTATGGTAAGGTGGAAAATATTTTCCCATGACTGCTGGATCACACCATATGAAACGTTCGTTCATACGTGTCTCTTTTATCACTGGCAGAATAATGCAATTTATGTTTTCCGACCAAGTAATTGTAAGTATTCATGGTGGGAAAGTTATATCATATATTTATGTTAGCTATATTCTTTAACACCATTGCTTTAAAACCAGTTAACTTTTCGTATTCAATAGGTGGAGTTTATGGAGAACAATAAGTTTAATCTACTCCAAGAGTTTGAACTGCACAGAACATAAGGTCCCGGATGAAAAAGGGTACATTCTATTTTGTTCAGTGATGGTCAAAAATGCCCCAAAATTTCGTTTGTGGGTCCGTTTGTCTGAACGTTTATCCGTCTGAACTGGCAATAATTTACAAACGTCAGTGGCATTGCGTTTATGGAAGTAAGGGAACATTGCTTCTCTTACATTTTGCTGAAAAATATCTAAAATTTGTTTTTTCTTAGTCGCGCAGAAAAATCGTGAAAAGTTTATGTTTCAAGCAATTTCTTTGGCACCGTCTAAAAACATGTTCGCATTAAACTCCTCACGAATATCTCACACAGCCGAGATAGTAACAGTACAAAAAAGGCAAGCGAAAAGAAATCAAGAAGAAGCCACACGGAAGCAATTTAAAGTTACATCTATAAGCGTTCATTTCAGACCTCTTTGGCGTCATGAAAACAAATTTTCGAACACGTGAGGTTCAAAGCAATGCAGAATTTGCTTCCACGGGTAGTAGACAAAATCTTTAGCAGCGGCAGAAGAGAACTTTTCCGTAAAGGAAAAGAGATCTGATAAGAGTTACCAGAGTAGGATTGAAATTGGACTCTGAACAGAGTTTAGAATTGATTAAAGGAGATTAGACAAAGGATAACATTTTCGAATTTCGAATCGGTGGCTGTAGGGGTAGGGGAGGAACCTTATACCTTGAATCACCTGCAAAAAATACGCTTTAAATATCCTAGATATTCCTTAGGTTGGAAGCCGTGCAATAACCTGTACTGCATCTAACCATTCAACAAGGTTCAGACATTTACCCAAAAATTAATACCTATTAATGTTAACAACTTTATTTTAATTTTAATCGAATAAATTAAATATCGACATAACCCTTTAAAACCACATGAAATAAATTTTAAGGCGATTTTTAGAAAACTTATTAGAGTGAAAAAAAAAAAAACAATTATATATATTATCGCTTAAGGTGCGTTTCCATCTCCGCCGTTTTGCGGCGCCGACAAGATTCTCCATACATAAAAAACTAGGTCTGTGACGCGCCGAGGCAATCGTCGAGAGTTGACCCAACTTCAACTTTATCGGCGAGAGCCGATACTAATGTGCCTTCGATAAAGGTTGGTTTGTATCTAAACTGCGTTCCTATGGTGACGGCCAAAATAATTAATATTAAAAAATAATAAAGTCAAATAAAAGTCAAAACTGCACGACGAGCGGCAATCACCTAGGAAACTGACTGAAAACTTTTCAGCGTCGCGTCGACCGTTTCCTCGCAAATGGAAACGACAGTATCAAAACTGTGACGGGACATCCAAGTCGGCGCCGCAAAACGGCGGAGATGGAAACGCACCTTTAAGAGATACATACATATGTCAGAATTCGTAAAACGCGCAAAACTTACATCACACTTCCTATTGGGTTGACTATCGAAAATTCCGGAAATGCTAGTCTATGCAGAGCGTAAACAAGAAAATTAGTTCGATACCTTGATAGACCTAAAGGTGTGTTTCCATCTCCGCCGTTTAGCGGCACCGACTTGGGTGTCCCGTCACAGTTTTGATACTGTCGTTTCCATCAGCGACGAAACGGTCGACGCGTCGCTGAAAAGTTTTCAGTCAGTTTCCTAGATTTACCGCTCGTCGAGCAGTTTTGACTTTTAATTGACTTTATTATTTTTTTATATTAATTATTTTGGACGTCACCATAGGAACGTAGTTTGGATACAAACCAACCTTTATCGAAGGCACATTAGTATCGGCTCTCGCCGATAAAGTTGAAGTTGGGTCAACTCTCGACGATTGCCTCGGAGCGTCACTGACCTAGTTTTTTATGTATGGAGAATCTAGTCGGCGCCGCAAAACGGCGGAGATGGAAACGCACCTTAAGTCAACTCTCGACGGTTGCCTCGACGCGTCACACAGCTAGTTTTTCATGTATGGAGAATGTAGTCGTCGACACAAAATGGCGGAGATGGAAACGCATTTTACGAGCTGTGAAGAAATTTGTGAAAATAAATACACGATTTTTCATTGACAAATTTTTTTGTGCAAATATTTCCGTTTCATACTATTTTTCTCCTTCATCCACACTTATCCAGTTTCAACTTTCTGGCATAATCCGAAGCAACGAAAGAATAAACGCACCTACGCGTGTATTTTGCTACAGCTATCAAACATTTATTTTTCTAGGATGTGACTACCGCGGCCCTTTACTAAAAATTAAAAGATGTTATGTTATGTGATGTTATATTTCACTCGGAACTGAAGAAGTTTAACCTTTTCCTGTTCCCTTAAATTGGATTACACGCACTGTTTATTTTTAATCTTGTACAAGCTAGTTAGCAGCTTTTCATATCAAAGTCTAATTAATAGAACCTTAATGAGATCTAATTAATTGAGGTCACTTTGTAAGGCAGCGTAATTTTTACCGGCTAACAAAGTCTGCTTTATCAATTAGCTTCTTACATTTTTCAACCTTTGTGTCCAGGTGCAAATTCCTTTGCTTCTAATGGATTTTACTTCCGCTCTATACTCCGAGTACAATTACACGATTGTAGGTAAGTTAAAAGCATTTCTCCTTTGTGTCGGTTGCTTAGAGCTATTTAATGCAAAATACTAAATCGGATTTCGCACATGGTAAGCTCCCTGCCATATCCAAAGCGATTGACGGGGGTTGGAGATTGCTACGGAATCGCAAAAGATTCGCTCGAAAATCCAATAATGGTTCTTTGTATCATGTACACAAAAACTTGGACATGCAAAAAATGACCTAAATCCAGACTGGGTAAGCCATGGACCAGTGGAGCTCCATCAAATAGAGAAGCTGTTTGATAAAAATGTGCCAAACATATTGGACTTTTTCCGGCAAATAAAAAGGAACAAAATAAACGCTGGAATAAATTAAAAGGCAGAAAAAGTCTAAAACTATTGAGGAATTTTGTAGCAAAAGTGCCCATCAACTCGTTTGAATCCGAATAGTTAAAGCAAAATTTGTGGGTTCGATGCAGTTCGGAAACCATCGAAAATACCAGAGTCCGAATTATTAAATGGATGACGTGTACAAATTCACATGTGTTACGATTAGGTATGTACGAATTTCGGCAGCTAAGCTTAAATGTCCCTTTTGCGATTTCATTGGGAGTCCATCCGAGTTTTTTTCAAATGTGTCGAAGTAAAGCGTGCAGTGGCATTGCTCCAGTTCCGAGCCACCATTGCTAATTCCACAAATAGCTAAGGATTCATGACATTTTTTCCTTCACTATAATTTCAATATAATTTCAACTGTTTTTAGTGGTTCAGTTTTTAGTGGTTCGTGTAAAATATTTTCAATTGTTGTCAGAATTCGTAAAAAGCAAACATGTTCCACAAAACGGCAAGTTCCTTATAGATTTCGTTAAGAAAGTTCAGTCACAACATAGTGTTTAAAACATTAGTTTTATATAATTGATGTTAGTGTTGTGACAATATGGAAAGCGTATTTCACATATATTATTATGTGAATTTATTAAACACTGAAAATTTTATATTTAATTATAATAATAAGGAGGCTCGGGACTGGCGCTGTATTTTTGATAATTTTCATTTCCGAGCCAGGGGGGTCGCAACTGGCATTTATGTATGTTTTTCATCGACCCAATTGCGAGCCCCAAGTTCTGAGTCTCCTTTGAATTTTAAGACAATTTACTTAAAAATGCAATTTTAATTATAAATATGATTGTACCGAAAATCTTTTAATATAATATTGTTACGATGCATTATTCTATATATTTTTGTATACGAAGTGTGTTTACTATACTAAAGTGAAAAAATACCCACTTGTTTTAGAAATAATGTAAATTAGTATGCCAAAACCGAATTATACACAGGAGCAATTGCAGGTTGCTTTAGAGGAAATAAGAAGAGGTTCAACAATTCGTTCTGTAGCTCAGAAATATGGGATTCCACGTGGTAAAATACAAAACCGTTTGCATAATCGAACGAATAAACCAATCAGTGGCCCTCCACCTATTTTAACTGATGACGAAGAAGAGAAAATTATCGACTGCATATTACAGTGTCATCTCAAAGGCTTTCGTAGAAGAAAAGAGGATGTCCTATTGATTGAAAGGAATTTTTGGATGCCCTGCCGAGTACAAGTTAACCAAGACTGAGATCATTAATTGGCGCCATCTGTCGACTCCTTTGGATAGCTGTCATACAAAAGTCCTTAAGACACGTGTTCATCAATATTGAACGATAACTTTAAGTTAAGAATTTGAAATTTTGTATGCGTTGATTGTCGCAGCTGAAACTATATTAATATCTACGAAAAATATCCCATAAGTACTTCATGTAGTAGCTATAGGGTCATTCCATCAAAAATCGCTAGAGGTGTGACCTTACCATCGCCGATTCTTTTGAAAAAATTTTTGCTTGAAGAACTACACCTTTTCAACATGTATTTCAGATTATATAATATTAATCTCAGATTAGGTAAATTGTATTTCAGAATAGTGAGTTGTATTTCAGAAGAGGTAAATTGTATTTCAGAATAGTGAGTTGTATTTCAGATTATATAAATTGTATTTCAGAATAGTGAGTTGTATTTCAGATTAGATAAATTGTATTTCAGAATAGTGAGTTGTATTTCAGATTAGGTAAATTGTATTTCAGAATAGTGAGTTGTATTTCAGATTATGTAAATTGTATTTCAAAATAGTGAGTTGTATTTCAGATTATGTAAATTGTATTTCAGAATAGTGAGTTGTATTTCAGATTAGGTAAATTGTATTTCAGAATAGCGAGTTATATTTCAGACTAGGTAAATTGTATTTCAGAATAGTGAGTTGTATTTCAGATTAGGTAAATTGTATTTCAGAATAGTGAGTTGTATTTCAGATAAGGTAAATTGTATTTCAGAATAGTGATTTGTATTTCAGAGTACGTAAGTTTGAATTCAGAAAACGTAAATTGTATTTCAGAATACGTAAGTTTAAATTCAGAAAACGTAAATTGTATATCAGATAGGTACCCTTGCATTCTTTATCAGAATGTTGACATTTAACGTAATTATTGTATTGAGATCGCATTAAGTATACATAATAGAACCTCTGTGAACTTAGCACCCCACTTTAACCAAATTGAATAAAAAAATTGTTTTCGGGTGGAGTTTTGTTTGCACTTGATTGTACCGAAAAAAATTTTGTTTGTACCCCCAAGGGAACGGAGAAAAAATTGGTCCGTGTGAACTTAGCACCCGACTTGCACCAAATTAACTGAAATTTTTTATTCAGATAGTACAACGTCTGTAAATGATTGTACCGAAAATGATTTTCTTTTTCAATAATAAAAAAAAAAAATTAAATTAAAAAATTTGTGACTGTGCTCGGGCGGCGCAGCATACTACCACTTTCCATGCCAAAGCTTTGGCATTGGATGATATGCAAGTGTGAAATTAAGTCTTATTATTTCGATGTGTTCTGAATTTCAATTGATATACTCTGAAATACAATTTACGTTTTCTGAATTCAAACTTACGTATTCTGAAATACAATTTACATTTTCTGAATTCAAACTTACGTACTCTGAAATACAACTCACTATTCTGAAATACAATTTACCTAATCTGAAATACAACTCACTATTCTGAAATACAATTTACATAATCTGAAATACATGTTGAAAAGGTGTAGTGAAAAAAATATAATTTCAATTTTTTTTCAGTTTCATTATTACTTTATTATTTTAATAATAATATATTGTTATCGACTTTTAAAAAAAAAAAATTTGCTACCCTGAAAATTTTTTTTATACGTTTTATGACTAATAAACGCCAAAAAAGCAATACAAATTTTCAGTCCGTCTGTGCGCCGTACGCCGTACGCAAACTCGTTTGAGGAATTATAGTTTCCAAACCCTATAAGCTATTAAATTGATTTTTTTTTTTGAATAGACATGGTAGACCTCTTTTAAGTGAGAATTTTTTTAGGGTGCGAGGGGGAAGGTGGGGGAAGCGTTTTAGACGAAAAATTTTGGTTTCTAGATCTCAGCAACCGCTTATGGTAGGAGGCTAAAACTTAGAATTTCTATAGAGCTTTGATAGTGGACCCATTTGCAAAAAAATTGCTGATATGGATGAAGGGGTGTGGGAGTGGAGGGGGAAATAATGCGTCTGAAACGCAAAAATACCGATATCGACACATTCTAAAATCCATATCTCTTAAACCGTTAACGGCAAGCAATCAAAACTTAACAAATATCTGTAGTTATACTAGGAGAGTAGATTGAAACAAAATTTTTTGGTGGGGGTGGTGGCGTGCGGGGGTGGGGGTTGAAATAGTAAAGATTACGATATCTCAGAAACCAATTGCACCAGAAAAACAAAATTTGGTTTGGGTATAAAGCTTGATAAATAAAGATTGCTCAAAGTAAAATCTTTGAAGGGAGCGGGGAAGCATAAAAGTGGGGGGGGATAAGAATTTTTCAAAAATATCACTTTTCATATCTCAATAACAGTGTAAGATAGATGCTTCAAATTTGAACTAGAACTAGGCCCAATAGAACCCTAGTAAGGAAAAATTTAAAGGTGTGGGTGTAGAAGGTGAGGGTGGGGAAGGGTGAGAAGTAAGAAGTTCCGATGCTTATATCTTAAGAACTTGTAATGATATAAGCCTTAAACTTCGTATTTAGATAGAACTATATTAGTGGCATAGTGGAAAAATAAAATTTTTTTAGGGGCAGCATGGTGCGAGGGTGGGGGGTATTTTTCCTAATGCTAGAAAGTTGAAACTCGGTATATATATGTAAATACTACTAGAAAAGATACTGGAAAGGTAATTCTGATAAAAAAAAATTTCAATATTCATTTCATTGGGGTTCAGAAGGGAAGGGGGGGGGGCAGAAAAAAATTTCAGTAAATATAAAATGCATATATTTTCACGATTTTCGTCATATCTACCAGGTCTTTCGAAATATTGAATTCATTTTTATTCTACGGATTCTTCATTTGATTACCTAGAAAGTGTTTTCAAAATTTTTTGAAATTCGACCTCTAAGGGGGTGTAAGGTGGTTGTATACTTTTTCATAAATTCCACCATATCTCTCAGGTCTGGTCAGATATCGAATATCTTTTCACTTCCACGGGCTTGTTTAATAATCACATATTTTTAAGTTTTTTTCTTTTCCAACCTCTAGACTGCATCCCGGAATATGACCCAATTATATAATTCATTTATTACACTCTATTCTAACCGTTTCCCGAACTTTTTGTTAGGTTTTCTGTCACATAGTAACATAGACCGCATCCCCGAATTGAACGCGTTCTGAACTCCTGCCGGAAAAATAATAAAGTTGCGCCCAGACTGTTGGCAGATTTTTGAATGTATGATTGTTAAATTTAAGGCTGATGTACCG
The DNA here is from genome assembly GCA_949128065.1 of Beris chalybata. Lineage (NCBI taxonomy): Eukaryota > Metazoa > Arthropoda > Insecta > Diptera > Stratiomyidae > Beris > Beris chalybata. Next base: position 97,119,352 of record OX421895.1, read on the forward strand.
AAAATTAGCATAGAACAACAATTTTTCAGGCCATGGTTCCCATTGGAGTACGTAGTCGACATGTGTCTTGTTGTCGACAACAAAGTTTGAGGGCTCTCGGTAGTCTCTTATACTTTTTCTGTTTTTTTGCTGATTTTCCACACTTTTGGATGGCGTACAGCGTGATCTTTGGTCGGATTTTCACTCTGCTAATTTTCCTAAATAGGTGGTAAGGTCACTGAACAGGGGTACGCAACTCGTGCTTATTGGTGGACTAGAACAAAAAACTCCGTGATTTTTCTGCTTGTTTTTCTGTTTTTTGCTGATTTTTCGCACTTTTGGATGGCGTACAGCGTCATTTTTGGTCGGATTTGCACTCTGCTAATTTTTCTGAGTAGGTGGTAGTCTCACTGAACAGGGGTATGAGACACTTGATGAATATATAATTAATAACATCGCAGCTTCATTTCTGTTTAAAAGAAAACAATTTCTTAAACCGAAAAGTATCGCTACAGAACTAATTGCTATGAAATATTTCGCACTGTTCAGTATTTATATTAGTATTTCGAATATTTCGAATCCAATTGCAACTGAAATTTTAAAAAAAAGAATGTATGCGTCGAGTGGTGATTGAACCCACGACATCGCGAAAGCAATGTAATTGTTGACAGCTGTCGCTACAGAGAAAAGGTTGTAAATACAGCCGATTGGTTGTAACAACTATTCTTCTGTTAAAATGCGCATTCCTTCCATTTAGATCAAAATAACCGCAACTAAAACTCTGTAAAAATGGAAAATTAAGTCATACAGATATTTGGTTGTTTTGCCTTCTGTGCAACTCTTAGTTCTAACCTTTTGGTTATCGTGACTTTTTTATCCATTGTGATGGTTGGCACAACGTTATGACAACAATTAAAGTTCTGCGATGAAAGAACAAGTTGTCTTGTGTTACTTGGATCCCTAAAAGGATTTTTCAAAATTCGAATCATTTTTAAAGTTATAGTCATTTTAGTGACGTAGCACCCATTATATTCTATATGCGTTTAGTTTGAGTTTTCAGTTCTTCAAATGCTTCAAAAGAAGCAAGAATTGCTCGTCTTGCGGAAAGAAATGCTGAGAATCAGCAATAGGAAGTAGAAGAAGGTCCGATGTATGGAGCTGGGATGGCTGATTAAGAAAATGTAAGTTATATGTACGCATCTATCAGTTACACTGCCTGAAACTAACTTAAAACTTTAAACGCGTTTTTCTCGAAACTACTTTTTTCGATGCGGTTGACATAATATCTCAAGTTCTAATCGACCGATTTACTTGAAATTTGGCATGAATATTCTTAATATATGCCTCTATCGTATGAATCAATAAAAACTGGAAACTTCATTTTCAATATTTTTAAAAAATTTGGGAAAGTTAAGAAATTAGTGGGAAAATCGAACTCAATATTTTAATAAGCCACCATTTTGCGAAAAAAAATTTTTTTTCAATTTTTCTGGTTCATACGACACGGGCATTTATACTGATCCAAAATTATTCATAATTTTATTTTTCAGGTAACCAGGAGGGTAGATATCATGACGACCGGGACACGACTTTTTTTCCCCCTCTACTTCAACGAGTCATAACTTACTGAAATTTTAATATTTTATTTTTTTTTTATTTTTTTATGTACTCTTGAGATATGAATATATAAGCCATAAAAAAGGATAGTAAAAATATCAATTGCCTTTTTTTATAAGCCCTCAAAAAACGCTCGCATTTCGGGCTTCAAGACTAGAATACCGCCTTAAGTAGGCAAAAAGAATGATGATGATGATGTAAAAAAAACCTGAGAAGTAAATGTAAAATTAGTTCTATAACTCGATAAACGCGAAAATGTAGAAAAACCCTTTGCATAGGCAATTTTTTTGTCCACCTCCGTCAGTGGTGGTCATAGAGGGGAGCCATACGGGTCATGGCTTCCCCCTAAAATTTTGTTTAATCAAGGTTGATTTATATTAACTCATCTTCTTACGAGTAAAAAAAAATTATATTATATTAGACTATATTAGACACACTTATTAAAGTATACTCGTATTGTGTCCACTATGTATTATAAGTAAATCTGATTTCCCCTAATGTCTTTCTTTAATCCTTCTTTTGTCTCCTAATCGAAAATAAGACTACTAATTTAAAATCTTTCAATGGAAAAGTATTATAATTAAATTTTGAATATAAATATACTTTAATCAATTTGCTTGAACAAAACAAACACTTTTGATAAGTAGGTTTGTAAGTGCCTAATATTGAAATCATTAGATTTCGCCTTATCCAGTTTGAAATCTTGAGTTGTATTTTAACATAGGTATGTACCTATCTGAGATAATTAGGAGTATTTTCAGTAGCTAAGTACTAAACTACTCCACATATTAATTTTTTGAATAGTGATTAACATCCAAAGATTTAAAGCTCCATACGGCGTAGTATCAAGATTTCGATAAGATTTTATTAATTTACCATATTTGAATGAATTTGAGATCTAATCGTTTAAAAACGTAATTCAAAAGCTAAACAAATTTTTAAAAATCTTACAAAGTAAATTTAAAAGTTTTACATCACAGTCATGATCGAACAAATGTTCCAGTGCGCTATACACGCTTTTCGAGTTTTCAAAACCTACTTACCAAAACCTTGTGATGTAATTCAGCTATAATAGACTGCTGGTGAAGTTATTATAATTTAAAACAGCATTAAAGGATTTTCGAGCTTTTTTAAATTTTAAATATGGAGACTAGTCTAGGTAGTCTAGGGCCAGTTATATAATTTCAATAAGGGGACTAATAGATATGTATATGTACTTAATAAATTACATTGATGAAAAAATATTCTTTTCGTAGATTCTAAGGTCGTTTTCGAATACCTTGCTTCGTCTACGCCTACGTCTAGCTATAATAGTTAATGACGTCAGACGTAGCAAAGCTGTGTCTCAATTCTTTTTCGGTTCGTGTTTTGACTATTTTTACGACAGCAGTCAATTTTAGCAAAAAAATCAAATTTTTCTATAGAATTTAATTTAATTTTTGATTTATGAAGTGTCAAATAAGCTTCAGCAGAGCCATTTAGACCGTTTAGCCAAGCTTTTTCTAAACTGTTATAATAACAAAGCCATGCTGTGACATTCACATAGACGTAGACGTAGAGGAAGCAACCCAGCAAACAAAAAGTATCGTAATTAATTCATAAAAGAGTCATAATTTACGAGCCTTTCACTCGTTTACGAGTTCGCAAATGAATTAAGAACGACTCATTGGGCATACCAAAATAACCATCCGAGAAGAGTAATTTTTTACGACTCATTAATAAATTAGAAAAAATGTGGTTTAGCGATTACAAATACATACACACAATATACCTACTCGTTAAAAATGATTCTCTTATGAAAAGAAGACTGAGAGTCTCGATAAAGAGCCGACTGAAGCTGGGTTTCCATATGTGACAATTTTCTGTGACAATAGCTGTGTTTTTTATTCCCGGTTAACCATAAAGCTCGACAAAATTGCACGGCAAAACAACAACAGTGCGGTTACCGTAGCCGCATTGTTGTTGTTTTGCCGTGCAATTTTGTCGAGCTTTATGGTTAACCGGGAATAAAAAACACAGCTAATATGTGCGACAGATCAGTTATCCAATCAGATTACAAATCTGTGACAAATTTTGTCACAAGTTTGTATTATTACTAATAAAGTAATTAAATTCAAGGGAATTTTGGTGTTTACGATACCGCACATTCCTTGCACGGGCCATTGTGCGCGCTCATCGCTGTATGCTGATCGTTCGATTATCATTTTATGCGCAGCTCATGTCCTACATGTGCGGTATAACTATCGCGAAACGATCGTTTTTAGTAAACGCTCGTGAAATTGTTTGCTGGGAAGGTATTCGGAAACAACTTAAGTATTGCAGTCATAACTTCTACGTAGTCAGCCTGAAGTCTTTGGAGTTTATGATACAGGCTTCGGATTGCAATGCCCAATTTTCGGTTTTCTAATTTTCCATTGCTTAATGACTTAGAATAATACAACACAGGTTAAAATGTTAATGTTTGCCGATATTTCGAAATCTATTATAAATAGTTACCTAAATTTGGAGAAGTAAATTGGTTATTAGATGCGGAAATGAAAAGGTTGATATTTTTAACCAGTAATAACCACAGCGACCATGAAATTAGTACAATTTCCATCCTCACTGTACTAGCGGGTAAACACCACATCTCATTTTTCTACAGTACCTAGTAAAAGTCAGTGGTCCCCCTCTTGGAAAATCAATATGACCGACACTGACCTCCGTACACCAATTTATTTTGCTTAAATTGTAATACATAAAAGTAATTGTAATACATAAAAGTACCTAGTTTTAATTATCTAGCATAATTCGTTCCTGAGTTTCGAAACCACCACCATTTCTGTGCACTTTGAATTCACTAAGAAACATTTTTTTTGTTTAAGATGCTCTAGTTACGTCTCTATATAGTTATAAATTTTTAGCTTTTTGGACATAGCGATTTTTGACAAATCAAAATAACTTTATCCCTTTCAATGCTCACCCACTGCACCCGCAATTTTAATTTTTTTCTCCTCTTATACAGCTCTACTGCGATAACCTTCTGCAAAAGTTTAACGACCATACCAAAAATCTATATTGAAAAGGTAAACATTTGCCAAATTGAGATTTGTAAAGTTTTAAATCTGTTATTCATTTCAATTCAATTGGTGATCAATAGATGTCTCTACAATATCAAGACAGTAATTGTATAATTTCATTTTGCAGATGAATTTCGATAATAATTTCTATAATCATAGGGCATTGGCGAAACTTTATTCAATCCCAAAATTTGTCCAAAAAATAATACAGGCGCCCCGTACTTTTTTGTTTAGACCGACTACAATAAATCAGAAATATAATATCGCCTAGTTTGCGTACACAAATCTCTTGTACGTTAAGTGCTAATCGCAGGAAAAAATGGCTTTTAAACAAAATCATGTTTTCTCGGGATAATAATACTACAAAATGGATTAAATAACACACCAATTGCCATAATTCTATTACTAATGATATTTCCAATCAAAAATTCCATTCAATCAACTTTTGCTCTGCCCTAATAAATCTTAAACGGGAACGAACACGAGCACAAAAGTCCATTAGGTCTCCCTTCTGATCTAGGTCGTAATTCAATTGGGCTACGCCCCGATATCTTCTATGAGGTACCTAAATATCTATCCACTTTTTTCTAAAGAAATTAAAAGACGCTAGTTTTTTTCCATCATCTTTCTCATGGCGAATAAATCATATCCGCCTCATGCTTTCCTTCAATAAACAGAAGAGAAAAAAACTTTCTTCTCGTACCTGTTTTCTGTTAATCGTCCTTTTTTCTTCCTAGATCTCAATCGAAAGCTCTAGGCAAGGGCGTTTTTTCAGCACACCTTTACGTCCTTTCATATTGAACAGAGCTCGATATAAATGGTTCCGGTGCCCGAGCCAACTGAGATTTATCCTCGAGTAACGAGAAAAACCCTCAAGATTTATGAATTTTATTTAATTTTTTTTTTACCTGGCCAGCAGCATTCCTTTAACCGAATTTTCAATTCGTCTATAAGGGAAATGAAGAGGCGCAAGGGCATTCGAGTAGTCCGCGGAATTCCTTTCTAGCCCCCGGCAATAGTCGCGCAGTAAACTGGAATTTAAGCATTTCATAGGCACGATTACATCCAGGATAAGAATTCGCTACACGCTTGCGATTTCTTTGAATTTAAATGAAAAGCGAGTAACACACACCCATTCAGTGCCTAGGTGAGATTGAAGTTGATTACGATAAAAAGCAGGAAATCTTGTTGAGTAGATGATATTGAGTTCATCTGTGCCACTTGATGATAAATTTATTCGGTCCAGAAGGCTCTAGAATTTTTAAAGGTTGGGGTAGAATACGGGCACGATGAGGAAGAAAACGAAAAGAAGGCGATCTTATAGGGTTCTTCTCTTCATCGAGGTGAAATCTAATTTGTTTCTCTGGAAAAGTTATAATAAATTCGTGTCACTTGTTAAAATCAAATTTTACGGTTTTCAAAAACTTGATATACGACAGGGTAATTGAGTGTAATGGAGAATTGCTCAAGCGATACACAGCCGAAATTTTGGAGAAAGGAAAAAAATCGGTTCTCGTGTAGGTATACGTAAAAGACAACCTTTAGAAGTGACGGTACACTTAAGTTAAGTTGGCAGTAAGAATAGAAATTTGGACAATTTGGAAAATAAACGGAATGGAAATATCTTGCTTCTGTCACTAAGGTTTCACGAAACTGACATCAGTGAGTACCTATACATTATATTTGCAACGCTAAGTATTATACCTATATTAAAGCGTATACTATATCACTTTATTAAGAAAATCAATTAGAAGTAGTACTTTTTCATCTACTATCCGTAGAAATGTATTCGACCATCCTATTAATTTAAAACAATAATTTGTTAAATTCAACCCTTAACGAACACTTAAGCTTTTGTGGGTTCAGAAAGTTAAATAAGTTCTCTGTAAAATTTCTTTCAATAAGTTCTATTTTTATTTAAAAATTATTTAATAATTTGTTTCTCTTTCAATTTGAGCTTTACGAACTACAATCGGAATTGAAAATTTTTGGGCAAGACAGACGATAAAGGAGTTATTTATTGAAAATTTGACATTTCTATTTTGGAAACACAAAATAAAATATTAAATTATTAACAGCCACCTGTCCAAAGAAAAACAAACAACAACATTTAAAAAAAAATCCCCAAACAAACAGTTGCTTATTTTTTATTTATAGACATACATATTTTCCAATACGAATAAAAACATTGTAGTTGGAATATTGACAATTGACATATCCCCTAAGAAGACAAATGTTTACCAATTCTGAAACTGGTTTGTAAGCGACTATAAACTAAGTCTAAGGGATATGACGGAAACCATACGCAATCACTTTAAAGAACCTTAGGGATTGACTATGGGAAAATCCTGGAATCAATTTTAGACGGTTATATAAAAAATAGGCAAACAGTCTGGGCGTAATTTTATTATTTTACGGATAGCAGTCCGAAACGTGTTTATTGATGACATGCGGTGTAGGTTACTATGCGGCTGACAACATAGAAAAAAACTTTCTAAATAAGTTATTCCTTAGGTTGACAGTCCCATAGCTACGCACACCGCATCTCAGCATTAAACACATTTCGGACAACCCATAAAATATAATAATGTTTTGCCCAGACTTTTGGCAATTTTTTTTTTAGTTGTAATTTCTCTAGTAGCATATCTACATAGAGGTAATAATTTTCAACTTTCTGGCATAAGACGTTTCTGAGATATCAAAAATCACCGCACCCCTGTATCTCGCTATCAAAAATGTATTTTTCTGTTTTACAGTTTTAAATTTTTAGCTTTCTATACTTTGCGACTTTCAAGAAATTAAAATCGTATTTTTTCATTTCCATCCCCTCCCACCATCACATCCAGCAACCATATATACCCTCAACATTTTTTTTCTCCGCTAGAGGCCGACCGGTCCTAACTGCTGTAAAATTTTCAAGATCAAATATGATTCACTTCTTGAAATATAAAAAATCAAATTTTTAGAAAATGATTGTACCCCCACTTCCGCCTCAAAAATCTTACATTCAGTAGATTCCCATAATATAATAATTCTATGTACAAAAAACTAATTTTATCTTCCTGATATAATTAAGTCGAAAGAAATTGTAATTCACAGTTTTTGACCAGCCATCTCTCTACTTCACCACCTCCCTTAAGATTTTTAACTTTTTTTAATCGCTGGTATCTGTTAAGATAACCGCAAAGTTTCAGCTAACTGACATCAATCGTTCAGGAGATATGGGTTATAGAATGTTTGAATCCCAGATTTCAAGTGTATTGGATGTATTGTTTTCCCCCCATTTACACAATCTTCAACCACTATCAAAAACTTGTTTGCGAGTGAGTCTACGATTATAGCAATACATCAGTTCGAACTTTCAGCCTTTCTGAGATCAACAAGCCAAAACTTTTCGTCTAAAACGCTCCTCTTTCCTTTTTCCTCTCTCCGCCCTCCTCACACCTTCTCCACCACTCAACCATTCTACCTACCATAAAAATTTCAGCTTAATATCTCAAGAGGTTTTGAGAGCTATGTGTCTTCAAACAGTTTTGCGTACGGCTGACAACGTAGGGCGGACAGACGGACATTTTTTTTGCTTTTTTAAGTTTTACTAGTCCTAAAACGTGGAAATACAAAATTTCAGAGTAGTAATTTTTTTTTTAAATTTCTGGTCGGTCACAATACCTTATTACTATATAATAATAAACTAAAATCGCGTTAAAGCGAATTTGATATCTTATAAGACCATACCATTTTATTGGAATTCATGAAAACCTACACATCCACCTTACATTTTCTTGCGTGCTGAACAGCAAAAATCCGGATCTTATACTACGTCCATACTACGAGATTAAATCGAGTTAAACGCGTTTAAAACACTTCCCGAAGACGTTTACGAAAACACGTAACTGCAACACGTTTAACGAAAATACGTACTGCGACCCTCCCAGGAAACAAAGTTAACTTCGGAAGAAACTATTTAATGCGGTAGAAACTTAATTTTGTGATTGTGCAACGACGGCTAATAAATTCACTTTTCATTACTACTATATAAACACATTTGTTTCAAACAATTTCTAAACTCCAAAGCATAAATTTTCTAATAAACCAGCCGAATATTTACATACATACTTATCAAAACAAATCACGCCAAGCACTCATATATGAAAATAAAACGAGTTGCGAAGTCTGAACACAACTTTATTAATACATTTATTTTGCCTTTAAACGCGTTTAAAACGCATGGTCTGTCTAGACTATTATGATTAAAGCATTTAGAATAAATAGCGATATTTATAATATCATATCTCATTAGACCTAAGAAATAGGCTGGAATTCGTGAAAAAGTAGACAACTACTGTACACCCTGTTAGGGGATAAATTTCAAAAAATACAATGAACGCATTGTTGTTACTTATATAAAATACTTGCAGGAGTAAAATTCATTGGAAATTTCGGCAGACTTAAAAATAGGTATGACAAAATTCATGAAAATACAACTTACGCGGTGCGCCGCAAAACTCACTCCTTCCATTTTCCAAAAAAAAAAAAAAACTATTATTTTCTCTCAACAGTATTTTTCCTACTCTATTCAGACACGATCTCAGTTTTTATAAAAACGCGTTGGGTAAGGAGCTCATTTTGATAAAATTTGAGATCATTTCTTAATACAGCAGGCAAAATACTATCGAGAGAAAATCATAACTCAGGTTTTTTGTAAAATGAGAGGAGTGAGTTTTGCTGTTCACTGCCTCAACTCTTTTTACGTACTTTCTCGTACTTTCTGTTTAACCTCCGTATGCTAATGGCCACCATACACTATCATTCTTGCATGTCATGCATGCATGAATATTTGAATTTTTCTCGAAAATCTGTCGTGTATGGGGCTGCATGATGGCATAATGGCATGACAAATTCAAATATTCATGCATGCATGACATGCAAGAATGATCGTGTATTTTGGCCTTAAGGTTAAATAAAACCAGCTTTGTATTCTTAGCGGTTTCCCCTCTCTACGTTCCTTAGATCCGTACTCCTCGTCTTGGCACCCACTCGCAAGGGTCTATTGGACAGTATTAAAGAGTTCCGAAATCCTATCTGATAAGAAGATAAGAATCACAATTTTCTTGAGGAATTGTTATCTATCTTACTTTTATGCAACACTGTACCCTCACACCCCCGACTCAAAAAATATCTTTACTACAATTTGTAAAGGTTAGTTCCGACAATTTTCCTTCAAATTAGTTTAACTATAATACATATATTGGGCTACATATTTGATTGCATACAAGAGAGTGCTTCTATTTTCCAGTAAAATTAAGAAAAAAGATGTTAAATAAAGTATCTTAATTAGTCCCAAAGTCACACTATAAATTTCCAATCACAAAATCACACGAAACCACAAATTCTCACAATATGGAGTAAAACAGGGGCTTACTACGCTTCTTCGATACGATAGCCATCACGTTATCGAAGAAGCAATTACCTTTAGTCAATTCCATTATGTCAAGTTCATCCAAGTATGGCATCTCTCTAGTATAGGCTACACATTATATAGACAGGGGGCCAAGAAATAAATCTTCTCCAGAGTGAGGTTTAACCATCAATTCAATTCGGTTCATGCTCTATCCTATTTGCCGATGCCCTCAATTTTGTCCCTGAAGACATCAGTCTTACGAGAGTCTAATTAAGGTGTGAAAATAAACATGTCATGTGCCATGCATAGAATCACGTTAGTGTGTAATTAACATCATTTATTCAGAATTTGATTGAAGTTTTCTTTTGGATGTCGGTTGCGTTGTTTGGATAAGCCTACGGCAATGAGATGTGTTTTGCATCAAGCACTACATATAGGTACCAAAACTATAATAAGTCGTGGTTCAACATATTTGGGTATTTGGGAAGGCGGTTCACGTTGATAACAGGGACGAAGAAAGTTATCGCATCCCCTTGCAGATATATCGAAATTCTGGACTATAATTGGTTGTTATTTACCCAAGCTAACGACAATATTTAAATATTCCTTGAATGTTGTTTACCTGAAAATAACTCGTGTATGTTAATTTGGACATATTAAATTCGCCACGTCAAACGAAGTTACCGTACTTCGTCAGAATTTAGGTATTAATCGGCGCATATTTCTCAAGTCAAAGAAAATGCTAAATAAACATTAAATTTCATATGTAAATAGAATTTTAAATGGGCTGCTGTATTCTCCAGATTGTATAGGCTTGCAAGAAGTAGACCGGCTCCCTAAGGAATAGTTATAAAGTAGAATTTCTCAATAAGAAACTCGTACCGTGATTTTGAATGGATCTCTTGTTCTCCGCATTCAAGCACATTAAAATGAAAACTACTTTCAAGCTATTATATAGAACCTCATTTCAAGTACATACAAGAAATAAGGACTTTCGTCGACGACTTAGACACACTACCTCGTTCTGTGTACTTTGGAGCATAGCAAATTTAAATTCGTTATGCATGTAAGCAGTTGCCATGAAATTAATTCGATAAATGTGTACCATATATGTAGAACAAGTTATATTATTTGAGCTAACGTCAGTTATAAGGTTACTGTTCCGAACTACATTATTATTATTTTTAAATGATTGCTCAAACAAACAACTCCAACAACTCAACATAAAATTTGATAAGAACGCGAAAATTTTAAAAATCTAAAGAACAAGTTCGCTTTAAAACAGTGTGGCATGCTGTAAAACTTTTGAGCAAAAAATTTGACAAACAAATTTATCAAATTTGACGAGCTACTAATGATGTTAGTTGATATTAAAAAAAAAAAAACAGCAAATTTTGCAAATGAAAACTGTAAATTAAGTTATGGAATAGATTAGACTGCAGAAAACCAAATTACAAATTAATTCTTGATAAACATGCCAACCAACGAAGTAAAAACTAATCAAACACCTAACATTTTTATTTGCTGTCTGTTTTTGAAATTATTATTTTAGTATACTTTGTGAAATGGCTAGCTACTATGCCAGGGTTGCTACTTAAGTTTTGAGATATGGCAGCACGGATATGAATCATGGATGTAGTAGTATAACTGGATCGGCAGTAAGCGAAATTTTGCCTAATAGGTTCTGGTTGTGTGAGTTGTCTATTTGCGTTAGTGGTAGTGTATTGGGGGGGGCTACCAAATAGAAAACACGTACTGTACCCGGGAAATTTTTTTGGTCCGACGCAGTGGTGAAAACAATTGTCAGAAATGATTGTCATAACCCGTACAAAATTTTTTTGAAAGATGGAAACAACTGTCAGAAACGAATTAGTCTCACATATAGGAATTTTATGCAATACAGCCGATCCATTTATACTAATACATCCATGATATAAATACGTCAAATCTGACATTGTCGTCGTAAAGTTTGACATTTTTAGTGGTGGACGTACTCAGAACGTGTTGTCATACGAGTGCTATTTGTGTTGTTTACAGATACTTGAAATATTCGTCTTTTCGAAAATGGAATTAAATCGTGAACATTTTCGTGCGATGATTTTCTATAACTTTCGACGTGGATTAAACCAATAGCAGTGTGCCCACTTTTGGTGACCATCTTGAGCCACCGTGCTTCGCTGGTTTTCTGAATTCAGTCGTTGTATCACTTAACTACAGGACGAATTTCGTGAAGGTCATCCAAAATCGGCAGTTGTGCCAGAAAACATCGATGCTGTGCGTGAACGGATATTGTAAGATCGTCATATGATACCGTAGTCCGTGAGTATTAGTTCCACTCGCATACATGCAATAGTGCATGAGCATTTGGCTGTCAAAAACACTTGTTCGCGTTGGATATCCCCATAGAGCTACAACTAACGGAGATCGCAAGACGCCGTTTCTGTATAAAGCACTTTGAAGCATTTTGATGCCAAATTTAACATTTTTGTATGGAGCGTTTCATGCCCGGTGGCAGTGAAATGCAAATAGTAGCGAAGTAGGTATTTAAGGGTTGGGCTTTTTTTCTTTTCAATACCGGAGTAAAACATACATGTGAGTAAGATGCTGATAGTAGCATAGTGAATATCGCCGGTCCTTTGCGAGAAAACCTCCGGCTTCAAAGCAGTCGCTGCACGCTGTCTCCACTACATATAGCTCTATGGATATCGCATAGTTTGACAATCGGTCAATAAAAAGCTGGTATCAATTGGTGCAAAGAAATATTGAAAGAATTCAATGGCTTTGCTTCAAAAGACGTCTAAAAGATCGTGAAAAACGAGAAATCATGGATCTGTGCTTATGAAACCGAAACTAAACAACAATCGACTGTATGGGTCTTTCAATGCGAGTCAAATCTAACAAAAGCCATTCGAGCACGAAGCACTTTGAAACAAATGGTCTCTGAATGTTACACCTGCATTTGATTGACAGAAGTTTTCGGAATCAAGGAAACCAATCGCAGAAGATGAATTATTCTCACCAACCTCTCGCACATCAGCTCAAACAAAAACGTTTTTGAGCATTCGAAACATCGATTTGATGGGTCATCCGCCGTACAACCCTTATTTGGCACCAAATGATTTCTCCTTTTGCCCGCAGATCGAAAATAAATTGCGAGGTCATCGTTTTTCGACGCCTGAAGAAGCGGTTGATGCGTTTAAATCACGTGTTTTGGGTTTTTTTTTTAAACTTTATAATTTTTATGATTTTATTGCGATAGACGTGAAATCTCAAAAAATATTTGTTACCCTGATACACATTTCTGGAATTATAAACCCCAAGGAAGGAAAAATATACGGATATCATTTTCATAGGAGCCTACACCGCATCTCAGCATTAAACGCGGTCCGGACTTCTACGAATGAAATAATAAAGTTACGTTCAAACTGTTAGCAGATTTTTTAAATTGTTGTTTTAATAATAATCAATGGCAACAGCCTAAATCGGGCCTAGAAGTACTGCTAGAGTTACTTCATTACGACACCAACGGAACACTAGGTGGTGAAGTAGTCAGCTACACGCTCGTCCGTCATAATTACTCCGATTTTAACTCAGGTACTCATTTACAGCTGGTTGAACTGGTAGTCCGGCACCCGATCTCATTCTCGAAAATTACATGTCGCCAAGCAGAATCGAACCTGGTACCAGGTGCACCGAAAGCAAGTGCTCTAGCCACTAAGCCACTAAGCCACTAAGCCACCCAGACTACAAATTGTTGTTTTACCTGCACTAATTCGGAAATGCCGTGATAAAATTGTTGCCATTCACATCTGAATGGCGGATCGAAAGATCGAAACATGAGTTGGCATTAAAACGAACGACCTAACCGGTTTCGATTCGATCCACGTCGAGAAGTTGGTTTGAATCGAGTCGATCCCGTTTCGATCCGATCTGCGTTTACGTGCGATTTTAAAGGATTGATTCCGGATTCAATCTGGACTCAAACCTCCATGTAAACGTAGTACATAAGTGGCACCATAGTTGTAGTGGCGGCTCGCCAGTTGAGTCTAGTGGGGCTGAGCCTCACCATTTTACAGAGGAAAAAGTCATCAAGTTACTAGTGATTTTATGTTTTGAAAATGTTATTTAACGATTTGCCGTAGTAAACCGACGTCTTTACTCATATAGTTATATATAGTCCGACAAAGTCTTGTTTATTATTCCAGTTCAGCCTCAGCTCCTAAGAAAGGCACGAGCTGCATACTTGTTAATGTTCTTTCAACTGGTTCACAAAATTACTTACTAAATACAGCAGTGTCTTCAAATCTCACCTGAAAACAACAATAAATTTTTGTTATTTACGAATATTTCCTCATAAAATAAAATAAATTGTAAAAAACCTAACAATAAAGTTCTATCCGCGCAGTTATGGCTTCGAGTTGTAATTAGTTTAAACAAAGTTAAGCAGCAAAAGTTTTTAAGAAATTTGGTATGGTAACTATATTCGAACATAAATTTTTATTCTACCTGTTTCCGTACTTCCAAATGGTTAAGAATTGTGATGAACCAACGTTAACTACTTTTGTATAAAACTAAAAAAAAATATGACATTCCCAAGGTTGTCAATTACGTAATTCAGTAAGGTACCTACCTGATGAATGTGGATAGCAATAAGAAGAATACCGTGTGAACCTTGTCTATTTGAATATTATAATTTTCTAATTTCAAAAATCCTTCAGAATTGCTGCGAATATTGTTTTTCAATAGCCTCGCCTCAAATTTTAAACTTTCGAAAATCTAATTACGTAGTTAATGAGGTAAATTAGTGCCTGCACAAAAGGATTATTGAGTACAAGTATAATTCTATTTGGGCATTTCGTGATAAAATCCATCATAGACAGGACGTTGAAATTGTACAACCATTAAACATCTAGTTATGCCCTTTCTCGGCTTAATGAGGCTTTTCCCTGGCAATTTATACATGAGTTTTCTCCTGCTGTTTTCAGGCCTTGTTTATAGCATCCTGGCACGCAAGTACCTAAAAGCGTGATTGTACTTTAAAGTTTGCGCTTTATTCGTACCAGTGCTAGACATTAAGTGATATTCATCGGAACGCCATTCCATGTGTACGTAAATGATTGTAATAAATTAAAAAAAATAAACCTGTAATTTCATAATATAAAATTTCAATAATATGAGAGAGTCGAAAATTACAACGGTGCTAATTAAATGTTTAATGACGTTTGTAGAATAATCATTTATTTTTTTCGGTATAACAGAGCACATAAATCGATCAAAGTATGATAGGGTGATTCAAATATTTACTAAATCATATAAAAATAAATACTAAAGTAAATTCATAAATTAATTGAAAATATGAAATTATAAACAGCATGTTCTTAATTTGTACATATCAATGCGAGGGTTGTCCCAGAAGTATAGTACCTAGCCTAACCAAGATACATAAAAAGTTTGAGGAAAGAAATTGTCATTTCTCGACATAGTCTTCCTTTTAGGAAGATGCCATTTTCCCAGCGATACCCTCTTTGTAATGAGAACTGTCGTCCTTCTCAGCATTTGGCCCCAATTGTACCAAACAACAGCACCGACAGCCATTGTGTGTCAAGCCTAAGTACATGTTTTATGCCGCGTTTTCACTATTGCCTTCATGTGCGATGAGCGCAAATCTCTAGGCGTAAGTGGAAACGGCACATACGCGCTATAAACACGTTCCTATGATGTGAGTCAAAAACTGCCATCGAAACGAATGTCCAAAGCGAATGTTCTTGGCACTGGTGGGGCTAGCAAGTGTTCAGTTCAATCCCAGCGGGAATACGAATAATGTATTATATTATGTACTGTATGTAATATTATAGTTTATGCAAGATTATTAAAATCTTCGCATTTTAAAAAATGTAAAGAGAATCATTCCTTCAACGTATCAGAAAAAATTTAGTAAGAAAAGTATGGTATTCTTCCATCCATTGAATAGGAATGTTTACGAAATGCATTGTTCAGAACTCTTTCTTCTCTGGAGTAGTGTCTTAGCATAGGCGATAGTGGAAACGCCACATCGTGCTCAAAGCACATCCCTTGGATATGGGGCCAAGCACCGCCATCATTGACGCAAATGTAAGCGATTCTCTATTTGAGTTGCAAGCTAACGCGAATGTGCCGATTCCACTTACTCATACGCGCTAGTTCGCATCATCCAATGCACATGAAGGCATAAATATAAATGCGGCAATATAACTGTGCGCAGGTAAAAATATATTTTAAACCAATGGTCACCACATTAATTATTTTATCTGACACCTAAGAGCCACTGCTAGATCTGAAATCAGCTCTAGGCTTGTGTAGGACTGACATTCCTTTCGAAAAGAGCTGACTGGTTAGGTAAGGTAGGGGACCTCTGAAGCGGCCAAGCACGCTAACCGTCAATGGGTCCGTCTTGAACTTGTACGAGAAAGAGAAATACCCATGTGCTCTGTTTGAGGATGAGCTGATTTGTTTTATCCTGAAATGTGTGCACCGATCTTGGATCGATGCAACACTCGTTATGTTCGAAGATGAATAAACTGGACGTGAGCTTGACTGATGCAGACAAGCTCCGAGCCGCAAGTACGAAAAACGATGAATTATTTTCGCACGCACAGAGGACACCAACTGCTTTAGGATGAGCCGCTATGCACTCTCCTAGAATATATGCAGCGATCTTGGATCGTTGCAATACTCGTGATAATCGAACAAGGGTAAAACTGGAACCAATATTTTGCACGCACAATGAAACCGTTAACACCTCGAAACACTCGAAAAGTAGACAACTCGAAAAGCAACGACTCGAAAGGGCTAAACACAAAGCAATCAAACTGTCCCAGCCGGTAATAACAACCGTAACCTTTTTAAATAAAACACCGTTCAATTCGACTTCTAATGTTCAACTGATTTTATTTATTATCTTACTTAACTTAAAGCTAGATAGTTACAAAAATGATATTCAGCGAGAATTTGAGTATTATGAATTTATCGTATCTGTGGTCATCAGTTCCCATGCCACGTAGCCGTTAAAAGGAGTCTGGTTTCGTCTAGGCGACGAAAAATGGGACATGATGACACCTAGCGTCTGGTTACAGTTAACGTGATGGGCATTAGGACGTTATACAACAACAAACAAATTTTAAAAGTGGCAAAATATGATGATGGTTCAAATACTACGTTAATAAAACAAAAGAATGACTTGATATATGTTACTTAGGTAAAAATATATGCCGATTCGTTCATGCTCAATACCATCTCAGGTAAACCACCCTGATAGTCTGACAAGTCGCAGCATCTTGCCTAGCTTTATGTTTATGAATTTCCCCAAATCCATGGCGAAGGGCGTACCAAAAGTGCGTTCTCGCCTCACAACCACACCAGGTCAATCTCGCAATGCATATGGAAAATACTGTTATGCAGCTGCGGCACAGGTCTAGAGATGGCAACGATTAATCAAATGATTCAAATAATCGATTATTATCTTTCGATTGTTCGATTAATCATTTGATACTCTTGGTTCGATTAATCATTTGATTTATCGATTAATTTGTTTTGATTGTTGCCAATTTGTTAAGCAGAAACATGAAGGTATGTACCTTGTTTTGCTCATACATTAAATCTTGTGTGTTAAAAATCTTTGGAAATTCCCGAGGTGAAGGAGCTCATCGAAAAATGCAGAAATATTGTTATTGGGATAAAATGTTATAATGACGAGCTTAGTAAAAAGCAATCGAACGGAGGAGTACCGGCGGAAAAATTATTGAAGCTTCTTTTGAACGTGAAGACTAGAACTCCTGTTTTTATATGTTGGAGCGTTTGATAAAACTGATACCATATGCAGATCATATTAATCCATGTAGATGTGCCTTCTATGATAACTCCAAGAGAAAAAGAAGACACAACGGAAATACTTTCCATTTTGCGACCAGTGGAAGACATGGCGAACCAAATCAGTGGTGAGACGTATGGTACGTTGAGCCAGATAATAATAATAATCAATGGCGCAACAGCTCAAATCGGGCCTAGGCCTTGAAGTATTGCTAGAGTTACTTCATTACTAGGCCTACGGGACACTACGACACTAGGAGGTGAAGTGGCTCGTTCGTGATTATTACCCCGATTCCCCGTTGATCCAAATAATTCCGTTTATTTACTACGGGCGCTAACAGTTGGGAAAAATAATTTATCACTACGAAAGAAGGGAAATTTAAAGATAAGGTTATATCAGAGTATGAACGACGATTCGGTCAGGCAGGGAAAATATTTCTTCTACCAGCATATACCTACTTTATTGGATCCAAGGTTTAAGAAAATTTATTTTAATAACCCTGTTGCTGTTCACAAGCCTTAAGTAACCTTCGGCCTAAAATCGACAATGTCAATATGGCAGAAAGTATCGACGCTTCAAGCGAAACATCTACCTCGGCTTCAGGTGACGAATTTGACCTGTGGGAGGATCAACATCCAACCTGCCTGAAGATGAATTTTACTTAAATGCTCCAGTAATAGTCCTACAACAAAATCCATTTGATGCCTGGGAAGAAATGATATCAGTTTACCCGAAACTCTACAACGTGACAAGGAAATACTCCCCTTTACTTGGAACATCTTTTCTACCAAAAGATTGTCTAAGAAGCTATTTTTGAGCTCATGGCTTAAGAGTACTAACAAGAAAATATGAATCTCCACTTTTCTGTGCAATTACCATATAACTTATTTGAATTACTATTATATTTCTGTGAAATCAATCCTATATATTATTATATTATTATCTTTATTACCGTTTTCAAAATATATATTATATGTACATCTTTATAGATCAAGATTTAGTTTTCTTCAATTTCTTCAAGTATTACATGGTACCTTCGTAACGAAATATAATGTGGTAATATATTGTTAGCTATTAAGTCGAAATTAACCGATTAAACGATTATTTTCTACAGATTTAATCGTAAATCGATTATCACATTCCGATTAATTAAATGATTAATTAATCGATTAATTTATTTTAATTGCCATCTCTACACAGGCCTAGGACATAGTATAAATACTTACATAGTAGCCAAACTCAGATCGAATTCTCGATGTAAACACACTACCATGCGTACAATCTACGTATTCAGAAGCTGCTTCTCTTTCAGTCATGGGCGATTACTCTGACACACATTTCTGTTTCTTTTGCACAATTTGGTATGAATGGAATAGTAATTAGGGAAAATGACGTGAGGGTGAGGGATATGGCAATACACGAAATAAGCATAAAAACAACCAAAACAGACAAAAAAGCGGTAAAGCTACATTGCACGTACGTAATTGAAAGAGACGAAAGACTTGTCTTAGTCATCAGCTCTTTAAAATTTTGAGAGGTACAACCAATGAAAATCGTCCATTTGAGAGGTACAATTTTTTTATGCGAAAAATTTTGTGGACTATGGTGAACAGGAGTTTGCTTACTATGTAAGTATTTATACTATGGTCTAGGACGTCCGCAACGCCTCATCATCTGGCGTGCCGGACGATCAGGCAATGGCCCGACAGTACACCAATGATGGTACGTAGAGGTGCTAGAATATGGGATTATTCCGGGAAACGAAGCAGCTGGCTAAGCGGGAGCAAACTCACAAATATTAGGCAGTGACTTTGGCAGTCAAAGAAATGCCAGACTTTCTCCAGAAATAGAGCTTCAAAATTTTTTTCTTACAGATACATGGTAACTCGAGGATTATAATGAGATATTTATCAGGACATTATACCTCGTAAACTCATCGGTAAAGTGTCATAAGATGCATGTCGATTCTGTGAAACTACGTCTGAAACCAGCACACATTACACATATGTAGGGGAGATTGTGATGCAGTGGATAGATCCAGAAGACAGCTTTTCGGTGGATTTACTAACATCTATGACTATAACTGTCAAAGACTCTCCTGTGTGAAATCATCTCCTGTCTTATAAACATGGCCTAGGGAGTGGAAGAGCCAGGAATAAAAGATCACTTACTTATGCAGCACTGTATAGTCTAAGTTGTTCCTGAGATACAACAAATACCCCTCATCCCACATCCACATCATGTCACAAATATTATATTCTAAGGTGCCCTTCCCGTACAACCAAGCTATATAGATCTCTGTAAAGATTCATAAAGTTCACGTGAGATCTATATAGAAAATAATGTAGGTGGTGTTAAAGAACGATGTCGTTTCCAGACTTTCGTAATCAAACTGCAGTTAGAAGAATCTTTAACGACACTTGATGGTGCGTTTCAAGAGAGCCTTACCGATACAGCTATATGTAGGTCTTAATAGATAAAACTAGCCGAGTATTTAAAAAAAATATCTATTACTCTGTTGTTTATCTTGTTTGACTTCTTTGTAAACATTACATATTTTTTATATAATAGTTTACATTGTTACATGTTAACAAATTTTTATTTAGGGAAATAAATGTCTTCTTTCTTTGGGCTCGAACTCCGGTCATCGTGATTTGAAGTCCAACGTCTTAGTCTCTACTCCACGTATGCTTCTGGATAAAGAGTTCTTTATGCTCTTTATCTTTACGTTGCGAGATCTTAACGGTCCTTAAAATGTCTTCAACTATCTTTAAAGATCTCTTTTGGTCACATTTCTTTATCACATAATATCTTCACAAATCTATAAATGTCGTTAACTGACTTCAGATATCTTCACGATTCTTATCTATCTGCCGTGAAGTTTTGACAGATGCTGGAGGAAGTACATTTTTACAGAAATATGTAAAAATATACATAGTATTATTTTTGTATTATATTTTGATTACAATACAAGTTTTTCTGAACGCATAGCCGTACAACAGGCAACTGGCGTAACAGGCGCAACCTTTTGAAAACGTTTCGCCGCTTTGGGGTCAATAATTGTGCGTTGCTGATTCGTGTCGGTCTCCATCGTCGCTTGGCGCTAGGTAGCGACGGTTCACGTTTCGCGCCTTTCTTGTGGGTACAGTTGAATTTCACTATTATTATTTCTTAATATGTAGTATATCTGTGATTACCTGTATGCGGTAGCTTTTATTCTCAAAACCTACTTGACAGTAAATGTATTGTTGAGAAGTGGTAGTAATGAAATCCATCTTCTTTTCGCAAGAATCTATTAAGTTCTGTATCGTAACCGTCCTTTATGCAATTGTATGAAACTGTGCAGGAAGGGCGCGATGCGTGAATTGTCATTGTTTGACGTTGGGTGGTGGTGGATACTGGTGTGAGTCGGTAGCGCATGGTTCTTGAACTTGGAGTGGCGAGACGTTTCTTTATAAAGGTTTTTCGCAGCATTCGATAATTATCTTTACCGAAAATTGCGCTAGAATACTTGTTATGATTCATTGCCCGCCGATACTATTCAATACAGATTCATAAAGCTATGCAACGAAATTTCTTTATCAAAATAATGATATCGACGAATTACTAAATCGTTGACTAACTACTGTAACGACTCGAATTGCTGGGGTAGGCTCATCGGGTGCCAGGGGTTCGTTACAAACATTTCTCGTTTTGACTTCAACTATTTTATTATATTAAAGGTTATAATTCATTATGTAATTCGGTAAATTCAAATAAGTATTGTGTATGATTTGTCTAATACGCTTCGGTTTCCTCGGTCCTATAACGTCTCTGACTTCGTTATCCTCTCGTTGCTGCTCGGCTCGGTACTTCTCGGGTGCTTTGCGTTGTTTCGTGCGTTTCTTGTGGCATCTGCTACGCCGCATTGCGCTGACTGGCGTCGTTCCGTTTTGTCTATGGTTCTCACAAGTTCGATGTTGCTCGCTTGACTCGGCATCCTCCCGCTTTGCTTCTTGTTCCTCTGTGTTGCCTCGACCCCTCCTGTCTACGTCCCTTGGTGTCGCCTGGCGCTTCTTGTGCTCAATGTCTTCGTGGTACCCTTTGCTCCGTTGCTCCTGGTGCATTGCGGTGCTTGCCTTCTTCTTGCGATTGTTTCCCGTAGTTCTGGCGTTGTTCGTCGTACTGTCCGTGGCTGATTGTAGCTCGGCTCTTGGCACGCCTCTGCTTACCTTCCTTCGGTCTCTGTGCGTCATCTCATGCTTGTGTCCCTTTACGTTACGTCCTTTCCGGTCCAACTTGTGTTGTGTTGCGTTGTTCTGCGTGTCGTTGTTCTGCGCGTTGCGTTGCTCTGTTGCCCTACGTGTTATGTTACCCTATACGTGCGTAGCTTCCTTCGTTGTCTTGATCTGTGCGTACCGTCACTCTGTGCGTTGCTGCGTTGCGTTGCTCCGCGTGCTATGTTACTCTGTACGTGCGTAGCTTCGCTCGTTGCCCTGCTCTGTGCGTACCATTGCTCTGGATGTTGCGCGGCTCTGTGCGCACTTTGCTCTGTGTGTTGCTTCTGTGGTGTCGTTCTGCGTTGTTCTGCGTGTCGTCGCTCCGTGCGTGTCGTTGCTCTCTGTGTCGTTGCTCGGTGTGTCGCGTTGTGTTGCGTTGCTCTGTGCGTTGCTTTGTTCTGTGCGTTGCCGCGTTGCTCTGTGTGTCGAAGTTCTGCGCGTTGCATTACTCTGTGCGTCGTCGTTGCTCTGTGCGTTATTTGCTCTGAGTGTCGTTGCTGCGTTGCTTTGCGCGTTTCGTGTGCCGTCGTTGCGTTGCTCTGTGCGTGGCGTTGCGTTGTTTTGTGCGCGGCGCTACTCATGGTGTAGCGTTACTCTGCTGCCCTGCGCTTCGTTGTGCGTCGTCGTGGCGTTGCGCTGCTCTTTGCCCTGAGCGCTGTGCTGCGTTGTGCGTCGTCGTGTCGTTGCGTTGCTCCATGCGTTGCGTAGCGGTGCTTCCTCCGGACCTCGGTTACGCGGGCCTTCTTCGTCGCTGCCTCGTTGTTGCGTCGTCAGGGTTCCGCTGCGTCGTCTGCGTTGTCCTCGGTGCCGCTCGTCTGGTGCCCACTGTATCGCTGCTTTGCCTGGACCTCCGTCGCTTGCGCTGGCTGAGTTTGGCTCCGTGTGTGAATATTCACGGTAACCGGTTGGCCGTTCTATATTTTAGGCGAACTCACAAGAGCCACAGACCCTAAATAGATTGGCATGGCCGGGGCAAGCCGTACTCTGCCGTCGAGACTTTCGAGGCTATGCTTGGCGAACTCACAAGAGCCGCAGACCCAAGGAATAGGTCGATTTCTCGGGCATGGCGTCAGTTTTCACTTTGGGAGGAGTTTTTAGGCTCGACCCGCGGCTACTAACTACGCCGCCAACTCGACAACTTGTGTTCGATCGTTTTGGACTATATACTGTCCAGAACATGCACTGGTTGCGAATTATACCAAAAAGTAAAAAGTGTATGGTATTTATTTTTTATTTCTTTATTCCGGTTTTCCAGCATTGCGCTTGAGTGTAACGTAAATTTGACATCAAATTTCCGTCATTACACTACAAAGGTCTGGATTTGTCTATATCGATGGATTAAGCTACTTTACGCCTGGTTGTACGGGTTATAGTGGCTCTATACAGTCATCAACTCCTAGCTTTCTATTTTCAGCAGTTCTCGAGAAATAAAAGCGAACTTTATTACTTTCCATCCCCTCACACATCACTCTCATGACCATAATTGGAACTGTTTTCGTAATGTAAATATTTTTAGAAAAATTGGTTCACTCACATTCCATGCTTCACCCTCCTTAAAAATTTAACATTTAGCACACTCCACTTTTAAACTTATATGTATATTGTAACGACTTGTTTTAAGGGGTAAACTCAGCGGGTGCCAGTTTCGTTACAAAACATATCTTTATAATAGACTTCACTTTTATTGTTCCAATTCTTAATCTCTATATTATCACATTTCCGATATTAGTATAGATTAAAGGTTATACTATTCTATGGCTTGGCTTAGTTCTCGTTTAATTCACTTTGATTCACTTAAATTAGATGCTGTACTATTATTAACTTATTATTATTGTATTATACTTTTATGTTACTAGTTTTTCATGGTCATGCTACCATTGAAGCTATTAAATGTTAAGAGTTTGTTGTTCTTTTCCAGTGTCAGTGGAGTGAAGCTCCAATACGAAATCCCCGACTGTTGATTGACCGTAGTACTTGACGAATTTTTGGAAAGAACTTTCACTGGAGAGGCCAGTTTATCATAAGATTTTGTGTTGGACTAGGTCCGAAGGAGCTGTTTCGTCATCGGAATGCAGAAGACTCTTCAGAGGGTGTATTCTAGCCAACTTCCGAAACACCCTGACAGCTGGTGGAATTGCTGAGGCAAATTCTATATAGCCACATCGTAATCCAAGTTCATTTCCACGAATAATGTAATCGGGAACTCGCCGGACATCTACCTTATACTAAAGGCGGGACGTATATGGCTATGAAATGGTTGTAACCTTGGATAACCATATGGCTATGAATCTTGAAAATCTGTTGTTAAGTCCGGGGCCCAGTGGGTCCAACGCACAACAAACTCTTAACATTTAATAGCTTCAATGGTAGCATGACCATGAAAAACTAGTAACATAAAAGTATTGGTAAAAATAAGTTTTGCGTCCCGTCCCGTTGTGTCGCCTGGCGTCTCCTGTGTTCGTCTCGGTGTGTAACCTGGTACCCTCCTCTCTGCGTGTATGGCATTGCGGTGATCTTCTCAGCTCAGCGGTTGGTTGTCAGGTTCCAGGCGTCGCCGTTGTGCTTATCGTCGCTGTTTGTAGCTTGATCTATGGCGCAATCGTCTCTGCCTCCTTGGTCCTGTCCTGGTGCAACATCTTCTGGATGCTTCCGGCGTGCCTGTGCTCGTTGCTGTTTGGCTAAGCGTCGCTCGTCTTCGGCTCCGTATAATCGCTCTTCTTCCTCCGTTGCTACCGTGTCGTCTGCGTTGCTTCGTCGTCTGCATCGTTGAAGTACTGCTGCGGCTTCGTCTGTGTTGCTTGACTGCGCTGCATGACATCCTGCTGCGGTTCTGCTGTACTTTGTTGACTGCATGGTTTCGTCTTCGTCGTCGGGGCATCTGCTGCTTGCTGGGCGTCTTGGTGTAGTCTCGCCTTTGCTGCGTAGCCTGTGATGCTTCGTCTTCGTTGCTCATCTGGGCTCAGTTCTTCGTTCCGTGATTATTGGTGGAAGTACAACCCCACAAGACCAATAACACGAACCGCTCTCGTCCTCCGCACAGTACTTCGTTCGCTTCAGACTTGCGTATTTGGTGGAAGTACAACCCCACAAGACCAACATCGCAAGTTGAATTGAGCTAGCTCAGTTTCCAAGACTGTTAGAAGAAAGGAAGTAAAACCCCACCATCTTCGTTCCAGTATGGAACCGCCGACTGGCTCCCTCCTCCTCGTCCTCGATTCCCCGATTCGTTTTGTCTTATATACACAGGCAAACATTTCACAGGCATGAATTATTTTCGTCTGCATGTGATTTTTGGGTTTTATATAATTCATGGACGGTGTATGTTCTCTCCTGTATATAGGGCAAACTGAGACCTCATATACTTGTCGGCGGGTTATTCTGCCACATACGTCACCTGGGGCGTTGTTGTGGTCCCGTCGACCATTTTCCAGGGTGTTCTGAATTCTTGTGCCGTATTTCAGCTTCTGTGTTCTGTGTTTTGTGTTTGATGCTTTATGTTTTATGTTTCATGTCATGGTATTAATCCTCGTTTTCTGTTTTTTTTTACCTGTGTTGTATTCAATTAAGACTAGAGTTCCTTCGTGTTTGTGCCTAGTATAGTTTTTATTGTTTGCTAAATTTTACAAAAAAATTGGCATTTGGTGTGGCGGGAAATTTCCGTCCTCACAGTACAATAAAGAAACTTAATCCTTCTGATATAATTGGTTTGCAAGATATTGTAGTCCAAGATTACCCGCACACTAGAGATTTAAAATGGCCCAATAGTTTAGTTGGGTGACTAATGGCTATGAAGCTATTTGGAAGGGCGCACACTGAGACTAAACAATCGTTCAAACTAAACAGTTTTATAGCTAGGCCTAAAGATTCACCCCATCAGCCACCACACATTCCCGTCATAGCCGGTCCCAAACCCGGATGAGAAAGAAGGAGGGACCATGGAGTTGACATGAATGGCCAGTAACACCAGTGGGTATTAGGAAGCATGCAAAAAGTATGACAGTAGTTTGACTCGCAGCATGGCTGGAAGAATTCTAAAATGTCGAATTTTAACTGAATGCAACCACCCTTTCCAGCCGGGGTATAATAAATAAGTAGGACTGGCCTCTAAGTCGAACGTTGGGCGGGCCGACAACGCAACATCGGAAAAAAGATCACTGTCCAGAAACCTGAATTCAGAAGGCCAGCACCCAATTTAGGCTGTCGCGCCGTTACACCTACCTTAAAAAAATGTTCTCTTCAATATATTGAAACCCTCCTATTGTGGAACGCAGCAAAGCTTTAATCTTATGGCATAAACCATTCAAGAGATGCATATGTATGTCTTGTGGAATGTTCAAATCCCAGTTTTCTATTGTTTTGAACTCATTACCCCTATCATATATCAACCATTTTGTAAATGATTGCACAATCATAGCTCTACTCCCATCACCCGAAACATCACACATTTAAACGCGTTCACCCAATATACAAGTTTGAACTTATCATTTCAATGGGTTTGGCAGCTGATAGCTTCAAACGTTTTTGCGTACGGCTCACGAGGTTGACGGCGGATAGACTGAGATTATTTTATTCTTCAGATAAGTAATTTTTTTTTTAAATTTCAGGTCGATCACAATCGTTTATTATTAAAAACTAATAGAGTGAAAATTGTTTAAAATATCTGTAGTACCTGTTTATTGGCTGCGGTGATTCCTCCATTAATTTTAACTGATTTATTTACTACGATAAATCCCCAGAGCCAAAAGCTTCCTCTTTGGGTTTTGATTGGTTGGAAGTTAATATTAAATATATTGTTACACATTTCATGTATGCACAGATTTCAATTCAAATAAGCGAACAGTGGATTGGTTCAGAGGAAAATTGCACGCTTTTCCAACGAAAGGCCAAACAATATTTAAACTCAACAAATATTGGCCAGTGAAGCCAATCAAACAGAAAATGTGCCTCTCTCGTATTTGTCTTAAATTCTGCACGATTCGCAAATCTCTCAGTGTCGGAGTTATGCCGAAAAATTTCGTAAATGCTGAAAGTGCAAACGACCAGAATTCATTTAGTTCTAAAAGCACTGAAACTTTTAATTGAATTTCCGGCTACATAAATTTATTTTTCAAATTTCTCCGTATTTTTAGCGAAGTTTATCAACTTCAATAAATTTTTTTTTCACCGTGGCTCTTCACCTCTGCACCGAAGTGGGCCATCGAAATCCTTGCAATTTTTTCAGGTTGAATTGTCCAGATAACAAGGAAGAATTGTACAGTATACAGTTGGGTATTGCTTAAGCCAAGTATTTTTTTTTCGTCTTCTACATCATTTTCTTTATGGTGGAGTATTGTCCATACCAGCGCCAACCATTGATAATAAAAGAGAAAAAAGCTAAGAAAAGAAAAATTAAAGAAGGAAAGCGGAATGGTGGAACGTTCTACGATTTCAATTGCCTTTTAATAGTCTCCGATGGAAAGAACTTATGAAATTTTTATGGAAAAAGTTTCCGGTATTGCCTGATAGTGAAGTGAAGAAAAAAATGTATTTTCCTTCAATTGTAGATAGAACGCTAAGGAATTATTGATTGTTAAGGCGTTTTGGAATAATTCCTTGCAGTGTCCTTTATTCAACTGAAGCTTATCGTATTTGCACGACATGAATTTTGGATTCCAATTTGTAAATTCTCCAAAAAATTTAAAGAGATTTAAGACTCGCCTTTAACAAAACAGTAGAGTTCTACAAATTAGAGGATACATAATTAATTTCGCAATCAATCAAAATATCTCTTTTAAAGTAATTATTCACCGTTTTTCGCTATGCTGACTCTTGAATATTTTAGATATTAGAGAAAATTTGGGGTGAACTTTTAATTATTTAATCCCCACTAATTATAATGGTAGTATAAATGTTTAGTGAAAATTGTTGAAGGGAGGTGCAATATTATATAACGTATCCACACTAATACAAACTTAAACAAATATAGTTAATAAGGAGAGCTAAGTGGATTTAAAGGAACCACAGTCGACATGCCGATAGCCACTCTTGGTGTAATTCGGAACTTACTTTTAAATTCTACCTTGAACAAAACTGAAGGGAATTCTAAAATGTACCTATACTAGAGAAGTAGTTTAATTTAGACTTGCGCCATACCATATATGTATTCTCTACACAATAGTTAATAGGGCACTGAATTACTTTTAACTCCCCAATGCATTTTTACAGTTATGTTACTTAGTTCACGAGTACTGCTCCTTAAAGGTGTTACAATAACTCGTTCCGAAGTTTATTATGAACAACGCTTATGCATCAAATAATTTTTGAGATCTGTTTTAACGTTTTGGTAGAAAAGTCTTTGGCAAATTGTCATTGCCTATGGACTTATTGAAGCGTCCTTTCCTTACGTTCACCAATTGGATATATGAATATGAGCAAAATTAAATTGGCAATAGATTTGCGACCAAAAATTTCTTTTCTGATGCGGCTCATTTCCATCTCAGTGATTAAGTCAACAAAAAGTCACTGTGTGGTGTATGCTTTGAGCTGGTGGAGTGAATGGGCAATTTTTCTTGGTAAATGCACCTGGTAACTCTGTCTCAGTGCACGTGGACGGTACCGTACCATGATCACCGACTATTGTGTGATTATGACATCGACGAAGTATGGTTTCAGCAAGATGGTGCGACGTGCCACACAAACAAACACAACAATGGCATTATTGCAGCAGAAGTTCCCCGGGTAAATAATCTCAGCGAACAGGAAATCAACCGAGATCGTTCGATTTGACTCCGTTGGACTCCTTTTTTGTTGTTATCTCAAAAGCAAGATTTACGTCAATAAACTCACCAACATTCAACAACTCAAGGACAAGACAACAACCTACATTGGACTAGAGTCACTGTATAAGAACTAACACAAACATCCATTATCATGAGTACGGACAATGACCAATTTAAAAAATCGCAGGTTTCTTAAATGGCATAGTTTTAGTGTGTGTGTAGCAGATGGATTTTGATTGACGTTTCACGGAATCGAGATATGTCTCATGATATGTCAACTAAATACAGCGTTTATCCATTTTAGTGGAGATCCTTTAAAATGAAAAATCGAGACAACAGCAAAAAAAATTTCAAATGTACTGGTTTCAAATGAAACACACATATTCCGTACTCAAGATAATGGATGTTTGTGTTAGTTCGTATGAAGTGACTCTACATTGGACTAAATAACATTTTTTAATAAAAATTTCGTTAACTTTATCATCCACTTGTATTTAATTTTGATTTAACTTCGGAATGAGTTATTGTAACACCCTATACAAGTATATAGTTGAGAAGGGTACACTAACTCATAAAATCTTTTCTAGCAAAATAAAATAGCGCCCAAGTAATACAGAACAAATTTTCAATTAATTACAACAAATTTCAGAAAGGAATTTTTCATGGGAAGTTATTTTAAAGCTTATTTTAAATCTCACAGTGAGATTTAATTGTATTTGCCTACTTCGCATTGCATATTACTGCAATTTGACACGGTGGTCATACAGTGTAATACAAGCCTGAATAATTTTTTGGTTGTTTTTCGGCGTCAGAGGAGTTTCTAGTGCGAAACACCAACATGATTCCCGACTGGGATTAATCGCTCTTCTGGGTACTGCTATTAAGGACATGACAGTTAAAAAACCTTCACTCAGTAGCAGGTCAAAAACTTTGTTAGATTAGGACCGAAGGAGCTGTTTTGTCATAGGATGGGATAGATTCATCAGAGGATGTAGCACGCCTAATATCGGAAACACCCTTAAGGGCAGCCGCACACAACCGACTTCCATTATGTTCTTACCGACTACAAATAAGAATGAAAGTGAGCTTTCTCCTTCACTTCCAAGCGCTTGTCACAGTTTTCCTTCTACCGGACGCATAAAAAAAAATTTTGATTCTTACCGGTTCGTAGTACCACACAATCGGGGTATGTCACAACAACATAGCAGTAAAATGCATGTATACCAGGTTAAATTTTTGAATTTACCATATATACCATGAAACAAATTCAATACTAGGTATACATATACCAGTTCATTTATCTCGTATATGCTTAGTATTGAGTGATACACTGCTGGTATTGACGATATTATAATATCAATACCAGCAGTGTATCTATAGTATTATGTTAATATCTACTTCAATCCTGAGTATATGCTGAAGTGAAATCTGCAAATACATAGTCAGGATAGATACTCGTAACCCGCAGACTGCATTGGACTTTTACTGTATTATTTATAATACAGTATTGTTATCGATTGTTAAAAAAAAAAATTTGCTGCCCTCAAAATTTTTTTTTCTACGTTTCATGACTAGTAGACGCGAAAAAAGCATTAAAAATTTTCACTCCGTCTGTACGCCGTACCCCGTACGCCGTACGCCGTACGTCGACCGCCCCAAAATCTTTGAAGGCTCGTAGCTCTCAAACCAGTGGAGCTATTAAATTAAAATTTTTTCTAAGAATAGACTTGGTGGACCCCTTGAATTGACAATATTTTCAGGGGAGGAGGTGTAAGGGGGAAGGCGGGGTAAGCGTTTTAGACGAAAAATTTAGGTTTCTAGATCTCAGGAACCGCTTGTGTTAGGAGGCTGAAACTTAGAATTTCTATAGAGCTTTGATAATGGATCCATTTGCAAAAAAAAGAACAGATATGGGTGAAGGGGTGTGGGAGTGGAGGGGGAAATAATGCGTCCGAAACGCAAAAATGCCGAGATCGACAAATTCTAAAATCCATATCTCCTAAACCGTTAATAGCAAGCAATTAAAACTTAACAAATATCTGTAGTTATACTAGGAGAGTAGATTGAAACAAAATTTTTGGGTGAGGGTAGTGGCGTACGGGGGTGGGGGATGAAAAACTTTAGATTACGATATCTCACAAACTAATTAGACCAGAAAAACAAAATTCGGTTTTATTATAAAGATTGATAAATAAAGATTGTTAAAAGTAAAATATTTGAAGGGGGTGGAGGAGCACGGAAGTGGGAGGGATTAGAATTTTTCAAAAATAACACGATTCATATCTCAATAACAGTGTAAGATGGATGTTTCAAATTTTTACCAGAAGTAGGACTAATAGAACCCTAGTAGGGAAAAAAAGTTTGGGGGTATGGGTGTAGAGGGTGAGGGTGGGGAAGGGTGAGAAAGAAAAAGTTCCGATGCTTATATCTTAAGAATCTATAATGATAGGAAGCTGAAACTTGATATTTAGATAAAGCTATATTAGTGGCATGGTGAAAAAATAAATTTTTTTTTAGGGGTAGTATGGTACGGTGGTGGGGGGTGTTTTCCCTAACTTCAGAACGGCTTATGCTAGGAAGTTGAAACTCGGTACGTATATGTAAATTAACTACAAAAGTAATTCTGATAAAAAAAAATTCGAATATTCATTGGCGTTCAGAAGGGGGGGCAAAAAAAAATATCGGTTAATATAAAATGCATATATTTTCACGATTTTCGTCATATCTACCAGGTCTTTCGAAATATTGAATTCATTTTTATTCTACGGATTCTTCATATGAATACCTAGAATGCGTTTTCAAAATTTTTTGAAATTCGACCCCTAAGAGGGTGTAAACTGGTTATATACTTTTTCATGAATTCCACCATGTTTCTCAGGTCTGATCAGATATCGAATATCTTTTCACTTCCCCAGGCTTGTTTAATAATCACCTATTTTTAAGTTTTGTTTTTTTCAACCTCTAGACCGCATCCCGGAATATGACCCAATTATTTAATTCATATGTTACACCCTTTTCTAAACGCTTCCCGAACTTTTTGTTAGGTTTTTAGTCACATAGTACATAACATACACCGCATCCCCGAATTGAACGCGTTCTGAACTTCTGCCGGAAAAATAATAAAGTTGCGCCCAGACTGTTGGCAGATTTTTTTTTATGGTAAGTAAATTGTCAAAGAGATTAAATGGTATCTTTCAAACTCTGAAGCTGGGCCAATTTTGTTAAACTTTTCATTTGGTAACATTATTCGAACGGACAACAACGTGGGGTTCTTGCACTGAACGCATTGAAAGAATTGCATAATTTATACTCGAGACAGCTACGTCGCGTGAGAAAGAAACCTCGATTTTGGATTAGCTCATTTTTGGAGAAAAGGGAGCTACATAGCCTTGAGTCACATTTGTTGGAAGATTTATTGAGTGACTCATTTTCAATTCCGCCATCTTTGTTGTGCAATGTCAAATTTATGTCTGGAATTTGTGCCAAGACTAAGGCCGCGGTCCGAATTACGCTTTCTGCGCTTTTAGTGCGCTTACACACGGTCCGAATTGCGTTCACAACGCATACAATTTGCATGGAGGGGAAATTTTCTGGCGTTTACACTACTCACGGTTTCGAGCATATGCACTGTGTGTACGCCTTTGCAATCTGTCACATTGACGGTTAAAAATTTGAAAATTATCAAATTCACATTGACGGTTAAAAAATTTGTCGACGCGTTTCGGCACCGACTGGAAGCGGCAAGACCAGGGTTACCACTTGGACTCTTTAAATTCGAAGTAGATTGGGCGGAAAAATCGAAGTAGATATGAATTTTTCGAAGTAGAATTTTAGAATTTTGGTGACCGGGATTTAAATTTGTTGCTGGTCTTTAGACAAATTAAAAAAATTGATAAAAATAATATTAAGATATTTTTAATACAAAAAAAGTCATATTTAGAAATCAATTATCTGTTTTTCTAATGAACACAGATTCAACGTCAATAACATATACAGTGGCGGACAAAAGCGGATACATAAATCAAAATTCTTAGTAAAATTGATATAACTTTTTTTTTATTACAGATAATTAGATAATTTTTTTTGCATCAATTACTTCAAATAGTTATCTTTAATTAATAAAAAACAAAAAAAAATCCATGTAAAAAACTTCAAAAAAATACATAATTCGTCGTTATATCATTTATCCAGTTTTGTCCATTTTAACTGTTTGACAAATTAGTACTTCGTCCAAAGTCCTTTGTTGGCTAGGACACTTTTAATTCGTTTTGGCATACTTTCTACCAAATTTTGAATTGTTTGGTGTGGTATATTGGTCCATTCACTCTGTACTCTTTGCCAGACTTCTGCCATATTAGTTGAAGCACGTTCGTGACGCGAAAGCATCCTTTTTACAATCGCCCATAAATTTTCGAGAGGATTTAAATCCGGACTTTGTGCAGGCCACTGCATAGTTTGAAATTGTTGCTCAGCAAGCCATTTTTTCACGATAATCGCAGTATGTTTGGGATCTCCATCCTGTCGAAACACTATCTCGTCTACTGGATAAGCGCACTCATCAACGACGTCGGGTAAATTACTACTCAAAATGCTAAGGTAGTCTTCTTTTTTCATTATAGGGTCGATCTTGACCAAAGGACCATTTGAAGTAATTGATGCAAAAAAAATTATCTAATTATCTGTAATAAAAAAAAAGTTATATCAATTTTACTAAGAATTTTGATTTATGTATCCGCTTTTGTCCGCCACTGTACATATTCGATATAATACGGTTTGACTTAAAAAAAAAAGAAGTTTGATAATTTTGTAGTAAAAAACAAAACAATAACAGCTTAGATGTACCATGTACATATCTAGATAAGAATTCAATTGATTTTTATACTCTAGATGAACATATAGAGTATTATAAGTTTAATCCAGCCCGAAAAGTTTGTAACGCATAGAACCGAGCCTCGGACGAAAAAAAGTTATACAGTATTTTATTCTTATTTGTGGCCAAAACCCCCAAATCCGCTTGCTGTCCGTCCGTCCGTTCACACGATAACTCAAGAACGCGTTGACCTAGGAAGTTGAAATTTTGTCACAGCTTGTAAAATGGAAAAAGTAAAGCTAAGATCGTTAATGGGCGATATCCTTCCACTCCTTCGGGTACCTCCCATACAAGAGTCCTTAAAACACGTTTTCACAATTATTGCTCGAATGCTTCAAGTTAGGAACTTGAAATTTTGCACACTTAAAGTTTACAATGTTTGAATCGAAAGTTCCGAATATGATGCAAACCGAATGAGTCCTTCGTGTAGCAGCCTCGAAAAGTCCTTCAAAAATGTATGCTTGTTACTGAATCCACTATAACTCCAGAACGAGTTAAAGCAGGGATTTAAAATTTTACAGGAATTAGTTTTATACCAAAACCAAGACGGAGTTCATTAATTAGTGCCATCCGTCGACTCCTTCGGGTAGCTGTCATACAAAGTCCTTAAAGCACGGGTTCACCAATATTGAACGATAACTTTAGAACGCTTTAAGTTACGACTTTGAAATCTTATACACTTCAATTTTATAATAGTCGCAGCTGAAACTATTAATATGAAAAATATCCCATAAGTCCTTCATGTAGTCGCCATACAAAAATTCTGTAAAATGTCCTAACTTACTTTATGGAACTCACTATAAATCAAAATATCGAGTAGCCACTATACAATAGTTTGTACTTGTAAGTAAAAGGTCATGTAATAATTCTTTTGATATATTTCCAACTAAAATATAAATCGGAGTTCAGTATTTCATCTAGAGTATCATACGATTGCCTTGCAGCCGATCGTGACTGCGTTATGTTTTTTAAAAAAATTGCCATTCCTTGATACATTTTTAAATTCAATAAAATGAAATCTTACAATCACACAATTCCAATATCACAATTTTAATATCAATAACAAACCAATTCTATAATAAAAATTACCAGAGATATGTATTTTCAAAGAGGACTCGGACACCATTTTTGCTAACATTGCCAGAATAGGTATGTTAGTTATATACCTATTCTGGAGTCAAGATCGGCTACAGCTAATCGTAGAAAGGACTCACTCGATTTCTTACATATTTGTGCCCATAATTATGAAAGTGGTCTAAGTCATATATTTCTGGTTTCGAAATATTTAAAGGTTTGCATTTGAATAAATTAAAAAATATTTCCATGTTATGCATTATTTTAATTTAGTATTTTATTAGACTAATGAAAATTTATTATGGATATGAAATTTTGTATGAATCTCATACCAATATGTTGTTTTTAAGGGTGACTTAGACCATTTTCAAAATTACCTGAACGAACTATAAATGGCTTAAGGCCATTATTACGATCTTCAGCTAAACTACGGAACTTTAACTGGAAGTTTTGCATGAAAATCGGTCAGTTAATGTTCCAGTAATAACGTAACTGAACGCCGTAGGAATTGACCTTAAAAAAATAAAAAACTACGAGTTTTATTGGAAACAAAAATTTTAATGAAAGAAATCATTAACATTTATTTTTAAAAAGTAATCCATTTTTATTATTTTACGCTTTAATCATTATGAGTTATAATATTTTTAAAATGCTCATGAAAAACTGAAGGGATGTATGTATCACATCATATCTTTATGTTTTTCTTCCGTTACTGGTCTTTTATAGTGGTGTATAATGAACGTAAGTTAATATTTTCATATATCTTTGGTCTTCCCCTTTTAGGTGAAACATTCAAAACGAGGAATTGAGAATCATCTAAAGATGTTTTATAGACCATCTTATAAGGTGCATTTTTCAAGAATGGCATCCACTGAATTTTCATCCAAGTAACAGATTCTTTTTTTTTTTACTTGTTGAAATAAAATTCGACTGCTACATTGCCAACCTCCCACTTTAAAATAAGCCATATTTAATTAACCTAGGATAAAAATTACCAGAGATATGAATTTTCAAAGAGGACTCGGAAACCATTTTCGCGAAAACTTTAACATACTATAACTAACAAAAAAAAATGAGATAGAAACAAAAAATTGAATTTCTATTATTTTTTCACTAGTTCTTCAAGTATAAAAATTTTCAAAAGAATCGGAGATGGTAAGGTCACAACTTTGGTGACTCTGGTAGGAACAAACTGCTAATTTTTGACGTAGACCACTTTCATAATTAACAATAAATGAATTTCACATAATGTTCAAATAACAAGTATTGCCTAACGGATCATTTTAGACAATATCGTCAAAATTGCTTTGGATTTATTTAGTTTAAGATAATGCAATGCGAATAGCTTTATAATTATGGGCACATTTATCCTATTCCTTGGAACAAGTGGGCATATATGTTTTTAATGTTTTTTTCGATACCTTCCGGTAAAACTTTTGCTGCGGCTGATGCACACAAATGCAATGAATGACAAGTGCATCCCAGGAAAAATATATTTGCATTGACGGTTTCAAATCTAGTTTTAACGCCAGTCAACGACCCTACCATTACGGATGCGTTGTCGGATGCTAAGCCAATCATATTATTAAGCGGAATATTTAATATACTCAAATGGTTCTGGATTGTATTAAATATTTCCGACGCATCTGAGTTTTTTAACTCTACCATTCCGAAAAAACTGTCTAAAACTTTATTTCGTTCGCCATTAAAGTTACGGGCGACCATAACTAGACACTTCGCGGTAGAGACGTCTGTTGTCTCATCAATAATCAAAAAAAAATAGGACTTTCTAAGTCTTTCAGCTATTTTTTCCAATGAAAATGGACGTAAAACACTTGTTACCATTGCAGTAGCTTTTGTGCGTCCGCATTTAATTTCTTTCGCGATGTCTGATGTGCAAATAGTTGATATCAAATTCGGTAATGAGTCCATTAATGAAAATGGAAGATGATGTTGAAGACAATAAATCACACAAATAATTTCAGATCGTGGTTGGACGTTGATAGTTTAATAATAATAAAAATGAAGTAGAAAAAATAAAAGTGAAGTAGAAATCGTTTACTTCGCACTAGAAATCAATTTCCGAAAAATCGAAGTAGATCTACTTCGATCGAAGTAGAGTGGCAACGCTGGGCAAGACTTTGGCTTTCGCTGTCCCAATTGTTCAGCTACTCTCGAAACGAGTTGAGAGGAAAATCCGAGCACTGGTAGTTTTACCCGTGACGGAATTAGCTCTGCAAGTCTACAAGGTTTTTAAGCAGTTGGTGCAAAATTCGAGCCTAACAGTTTGTCTGTTCTCAATATCGTTATCACAACACCCGGCCGACTCGTTGAACATTTGCACGCGACCAAGGGTTTCTGTTTGAAATCTTTGCGATTCCTCGGTATCGATGAGGCCGATCGAATCATGGAAAAACTCCACCACAACTGGTTGTGTCATTTGGACGCACACGTTAAAGCAACGTCGGACATGTTCATGTCGGGCCGATCGCCACCGCTTTGTCTAAACGACCTCAAAAACGAATCGCTACTCCAGCCGCATAAAATGCTTTTTTCGGCCACGCTATCACAAGATCCCGAAAAGCTGCAAAACTTGAGACTTCCAACCGAAGCAGTTCACGTCGGTAGTCATTTATAGTATCATTTTCAAATAACTGACACAACTGACATTTCAAATAATCAACTGACATTTGTGTGCATACGATCGGTCCGAATTATGTGCGTTGTAAGCGCGCATACAATTCGGACCGACTGTAAACACTGTTGGTAATGTAAGCACCGTAAGCGTAATTCGGACCGCGGCCTAAATATCCGACTTTTCAGTCTGGCCCGAATAAAAGTCTTACCATACGTAGGCTGCATGGGACATTTTCATGTCATAACTGAAGCTTTAACTTAAAATGAGTCCAATGCAGTCTGCGGGTAACATTGAGAACTGTCAAGCATACCTTCTTTTTTTCTACCATGATGAAATGTATCATTGCGGTTATGAATTGAAGATAATTAATAACGTCAAGGCAATTTGTCCTAAAATATTTTTTTTTAAATAAATTAATGAAATAAAATTGTAGCAAAAATATTTACGAGACGAAAAAAAAGGACAAGTACGTTGTAGTATCAGCAAGAAGGAGATTCTCGATGGTGTGACTTCACTTCAATTACGTACCGTGCAGAGGACAAGTGCGCAATACAGAAAGTGATTTAATCATATATGCAATTCGCATTTAAACGAGAATACGAGTATAAACCGAAAATCTTATTACACTTTCTAATCTTCTAATATATAAAATAAAGTCAGTTTTTATGGAAATTACGATGGAAATCTACACCTGTGAACCGTTCCTTCCCAAATTTTACATGGACATTCTCGAGACTACCGGACAAGTAGTGGACATATTCATATATTCCTGAAATTGGTGGTTCGCGAGTTATTTCAACATTTGAGCTTTTTAGTAAGTTAAATCAGATTAAGTTGACATAAAAATAAGAGTTTACAACTGCAGTCGTAACCGAGCGGGTAAGGCGTCTGACTAGAAATCTGGGAGCGTTTGTTCGAATCTTGCCGACCCCGAACATGTCTGATTTTTTTTTGTTTTTAATTATGTGTTTTGATTTTACTACCGGCTGCGAACACGTGACGTGAGTAACAGGGGCGATGAAACATACATAATTATATATTACAGAAATTGGTGGTTCGCGAGCTATTTCAACATTTAAGTGGATGAAGTATGAAGGATGGTGGATAGAGATTGGAGGATGATGGATGGGGGATGGAGAAAAATTAAAAGTGAAAAATGAAAAATGAAAAGTGAAAAATGAAAAATGAAAACTGAAAAATGAAAAATAAAAAAATTAAAACTTAAAAATTAAAAATGAATAGTAAAAAGTGAAAAATTAAAAATGGCTTTAATGTCTCCAGTTTTTTGAGCTGAAAAAGTGTATTCGAAACGGGAGTAATGTATCAACGGGAGAAACAGGACCAATGGATAAACGGGAGTAACAGGGGTGATGGAACAACGTGAGCATAGCGAGCGTAGCCGCGGTACGCGGCTAGTTATAAATATTCTAGGCTAAATATGAAGAGAGTTATAAGTTTAATCCAAACCAAAAAATGTTAGCGTATAGAACCCATCGTCGGTTGAAATAAAGTAGAACAATATTTATAGTTGTGGTCAAAAATTCCAAATCCACTTGTTTTTCGTCCGTCCGTTCGGCTGACTGCCTGAACGAGCGATAGCTCAACACCACCCTATTCTTGATGATTAAAATTCGTTACCGGGCAAAATAATCCTAGTCCTTCTGGTAGCTGCCATACAAAATCCTTGAAATAGGTGTTTATGTCATAATACAAATATCTACAAATTTTTAAAAATTTGATGATAATTTATGCCAGCAAGTAGGTCTTGTAGCGATGGTTTGAAACTACAACAAAGCATTCACGCCATAAAACGATAGGAAAACGATTCATTTGCGAATCGTACCGGAATACCTATGTATCATTATTTCTTTTCTACCTAAGTAGGTATCTTCTAGTACTTTTCATGTATGTACATACTCGTACATATGGTAATATTCTACTACATATAAATCTTGTCAGTTGTGAGAGTAACATTCCCAGTATCATCTATTAACGATATGTAACTTGTAGTAAATACGAAATTCGTGATAAATCTATTTTGCTCTTCGTACAGGTCTTCTTACTTTTGTCCATAGAGAAGATTCTCGGAATTTCAACAAAAGACTGATGGCATTGCCACAAATTAAGCAAATTAGTGGAAATATTTATCAAATTTCATAAAATATCACACATTTGCCTACACATTGCCTACTCGAGCACAAGCGTAACACAAATATTTTCTTAGGGAACAAGAAATCATTTCCGTGTGAATTTCTGAACTTTACATAAGAAAAATATCGTCTTAGGAGACTTCCAAGATTTCCAAGGATCAAAGGTAATTTGGCATGAAAAGCAATTATATGTATATATTTGATGGTGAATTTTGGGAAATTTCATTAAGGGAGTTACTCCCATCCATAAATTCAGCCTCTCGTTGTACAGGCGGAACGAACTGCTAGACGTTGAATGGATTTTACAAACTTTTCTGAAAAACAACCAAAAATTCTTAAAATTAGCTTCCACGGTAACGTTACCATTAAAAAAATTCCATTCACCATAATAGGTGTGTTTAATTATAACAGTATCTACTAAGTATAGTTAACACTTTTTAATCTAGTCCAAGGAGATGCCTTTTCAAGTTTTAAAGGCTGACAATTTGAGTAACAATGTAGCGACACATTATTTCATGTTCTTTATGAAAATATAAATAGGTATAGTGTACTTTACGAATTTGTATAAGGATTTCTTTTTTGTGTTGTAGAATGTCATTATTACGATTTGCACCTAGACGCAAACAGAAAGGATGATCTTTAGTGCAACATCAACTTTTTCTGTTATGATAATGCCACTTTAATGTATCATGACGTCACAACTACGAGGGTTAGTGCTCATCCTTTTTTTTGCTCATTAAAAATAATAATACGAAACATTCTAACGGAAGAGCTAAATAAACATATCCTGACAAATATGTATTAGCATAGTGATGAAAGGTTTTCATCGTTTCCGTTAAGATGAGTTGAGACAGGAAACTAAGAATAATGTGACTGAAAATATATCTGTGATATGTTTGTTAGAACTTGCTTTTAGTAAAGTACAATGGGAAATTTTAAATCCATGACTAAACTTACATGAAAGTCTCAAGGAACGTGAATACCGTACATTATTAAAGCAATACGATATAAACAGTAGTGGTGTGCAAAAAGTAATTATTCGATACTAAGGTCGTTTCTCAATTCCTTGCTAAGTCTACGTCTACGTCTATGTTGACGTCACAGCATAGCATTGCTATTATAACAGTTTGGAAAAGGCTCGGATAAATCGTCAAAATGGATCAGCTGATACTTATTTGACACTTCAAAAATCAAAAATTTATTAAATTCCATAGAAAATTTTTTTTTTTTTACGTTTGCTTAGATTGATTGATAGCCAAGACACAAACCAACAAGGAATCAAGACACTACTTTGCTAGGTCTGATGTGATA
The DNA here is from genome assembly GCA_949128065.1 of Beris chalybata. Classification (NCBI taxonomy): domain Eukaryota; kingdom Metazoa; phylum Arthropoda; class Insecta; order Diptera; family Stratiomyidae; genus Beris; species Beris chalybata. The sequence goes on from OX421895.1 coordinate 97,160,314, forward strand.
ACTGTTATAACTAGACGTAGACGTAGACTTAAGCAAGGAATTGAGAAACGACCTAAGTATTCGTTACTTGAAACGAGTACCGAGTACTGAATACTACTTTTCAAAAGTATTCGATACTGACCCCAATCGAAAAATTCCCGCGTCTATGCCTGCTTTTCATTTTTTTAGCTTTTCACATTCTATCCGATGACTGAATTCAATTCTCCACAAATTTGGTTCTTACCATTTTTTGCGAGAAATGCAAAGTACGGATACAAATCGACAAAACAGAAGTCTCCAAAATTTTTAATTTTCTGTATTGTCGATTTGTAGCAGTATTAATTTGGTTCTCTCCATTTTTGCCAGAAATGCAATGCATTTTTTTTTTTTGTTTTTTTTTTTAGTACTCGATAAAGTAACGAATACCAAGTAACGAATACTAAATTGAAGTATTCTGTAATTATTCGTTACCCAAAAGTAATTGGATTGCACATCACTAATAAACAGATACAGAGCAAAAGATTTGCACTCAATTTGCCCGGTAGACGGGGCCTGATAACACGTCTCAAAACTTCTGGCATACAATTACCGATAGATATCAGTTTGACCATCATAAAAACTACACTGGTGATCTCATAATGACTGTCTTCGCGATTAGTGCCATTTTGAAAGGTGACATTTTTTGTAGGGACCACATAGTGAACACTAACTCATTAACATTTATGTACTAGAAAAACCGCACTCGTCACCGTGACTCCAGTGAGCACCCTTCACTGGAAATGTTAATACTCTGAATTCAGACCCTGTTCATAGGGGATAGGGATAGGGGCACCCATCACTGGAACTCTATTGGCAGATATTTTCATCTTGGAGATCCAATAAGAGAACTTCTGAGGGTGGAACAGTAACACTGCCAAGCGACCGAAGATGTGGGGCGATACTACGTCACATTCCATTCATATCAAAGGCTTTGAAGTCCGTTTTGGATCCAATTAGTTGAAGTTTTGAACAAAAGACATACTATTTAATGGAGAGATTTGGAGAGAATTGATAGACTAATTGTAAATAAAATGAGTTGGTTATGATCGTATGAATGATGGAGAAATTTAGAGTTCGTATATAATAATGAAACATGTTTGTCGCTTATTAATTTCTTTACAATGTTTAAGTACATGTACTGTTCACATGAATGAGTTGCCCCTGATGCTGTTATTCTCAGACGACAGGTTATTAGCACATGGCTAGTAAGAGATCGTACCTGGATCCAGGTGTTTGCAATGGTAAATGAGCATTTTTAGTATGTCATCGTAATCTGCAACAACTCCTAAATCCCATAGATAATAATCACTTTCCTTAAAAATATCAACGCAGTAAAAATACTGTTTCTTAATAGTATCTAGTTGAAACAAACTACACTAAGATTTTATTTCATGATCTCTTGTATTTATTCGAGTACTCTAGATGAAATTAAAGCGCATTAAGTTTAATCCAGCGCAAAAAGCTTGTAACGCACAGAACCAAGCCTTGGACGAAAATAGCTTAATATTATGATATTTTATGTTCAGTTGAGGCCAAAAACTTCAAATTCGTTTGGTGTCCATCAGTCCGTCTATCCCTCCATCTTTCTATCCATCGGTCCATTTATCAGTCTGTCCGACTATCCGTCTGTTCGTTTAGACGATAACCAAAAAACGCATTCACCTAGGAAGTTGTAATTATACTCTAGATGAACATATAGAGTATTATAAGTTTAATCCAGCCCGAAAAGTTTGTAACGCATAGAACCGAGCCTCGGACGAATAAAAGTTATAGTATTTTGTGTTTATTTTTGGCCAAAACCCCCAAATCCGTTTGCTGTCCGTCCGTCCGTCCGTCCGTCCGTCCGTTAGCACGATAACTCAAGAACGCGTTGACCTAGGAAGTTGAAATTTTGTCACAACTTGTAAAATGGAAAAAGTAAGTCTAAGTTCGTTAATGAACGATATCCTTTCACTTCTTTGGGTACCTCCCATACAAGAGTCCTTAAAACACGTTTTCACAATTATTGCTCGAATGCTTCAAGTTAGGAACTTGAAATTTTGCATACTTAAGGTTTACAATGTTTGAATCAAAAGTTCCGAATATGATGCAAATCGAATAAGTCCTTCGTGTATCAGCCTAGAAAAGTCCTTCAAAAATGTATGCTTGTTACTGACTCCACTGTAACTCCAGAACGGGTTACAGCAGGAATTTAAAATTTTACACGAATTAGTTTTATACCAAAACCAAGACGGAGTTCATTAATTAGCGCCATCCGTTGATTCCTTCGGGTAGCTGTCATACAAAAGTCCTTAATAAATATGTTCACCAATATTGAACGATAACTTTAGAGCGCTTTAAGTTACGACTTTGAAATTTTATACACATTCATTTTAAAATAGTTGCAGCTGAAACTATTAATATGAAAAATATCCCATAAGTCCTTCATGTTGTTGCCATACAAAAATTCTGTAAAATGTCCTAACTTACTTTATGGAAATCACTTTAAATCAAGAAATCGAGTAGCCACTATACAATAGTTTCTACCTGTAAGTAAAAGGTCATGTAATAATTGCTTGTGCTCTCCTCATTCTTTTGATATATTTCCAACTAAAATATAAACCGGAGTTCAGTATTGCATCTAGAGTATCATACGATTGGCTTGGAGCCGATCGTGACTGCGTTATGTTTTTTTCACTACATATAAAATGAAAAAGTAAGACTAAGATATCCTTCTATTATACTTAAGGCACTTCCCATACAAGAGTTCATAAAACTCGTATTCACGATTATTGCTCGAATGCTTCAAGTCAAGAACTTGAAATTTCTCACACAGAATCTTTCCAATGTTTGAAGCTTAAGTTTCCGAATATAATGGAAATCTTTTGAATCCCTTGTGTAATAGCCAACAAAAGTACTTCCAAGTATGCAAGTTACAGAATCCAATATAACTCAAGAACGCGTTAATTCAGAAGTTTTAAGTCACAAGATCATTAACTAGTAACATCCGTCAAATGCTTCGGGTAGCTGTCATATAAAAGTCCTTATAACACTTGTTATCAAATCTTGAACTTAAGCTACGACTTTTTATGCGTTATGCGTTATGCGTTGATATCGAGTTAATTAGTTAATGAAATCTCTTTACTCTATCCGGTAGCTCACATAGAAAAACATTATTTTTCGATGGCCTAAAAGGGGTTAGGTGGGTTTCAAAGGCTCAAAATAATGTATTTTGTAAAATTTTTGTTTAAAAATTTTTAAAATTCACCAGTTGGGACCTCATTTCCCTTAACCTCTCAAAAAAAGTGCTCTCGGCGACAGGATAACTCAAATTTCCCGTTCGTTCATGCATAGAGTTCGTGCTTCAACGAAGGAATAAAAATAAACTTAAAATTTGAATTTTTGGCAGAGCTGTGAATAAAAAATCCCATTTATTGGTAAAATTGTCACCATGTATTGCCTCGTAAAATAAGTTGTAATAAGAATTAAAAAAAATCCTGCGTTCAAGCACTAGAAAAATAGTTTGAATAAGTGTCCAAAATTTGAACAATGTTGGTTCTTAACTTTTCGAGAAATCGTGTCCACCGACTTCAAAATAAAGTTTCGAGAAAAACCCAATTAAAGTTTTAAGTTGAGGCTGAAGTGACCCGATGGGTGGAACTTCCCAAGGCTCTATCTCGTAGAATTTTACTCGGATCGATTTAAAATTTTTTGAGAATATACTAGACATATTGTATTATTTAATAATGAAAAAAAAAACAAAAACAATTTTTTAAAATTTTCAAACCCACCTAACTCCTTAAACACTTAACTTTTTTAAATTGTTACAGGTAAAAGAATAAATAAGCAAGAAACCAAGTGAGTTCTTCCTCCATCCTCCATGTGTCCAAGTTCCTGGAATAGGAAAATTATACCTTCGGTCAATTTCCTAGCTCGCGATATGAAATTAACCACTGGTCTTGTCTTTTACTTTCGAGTAGCAGCCGCTAGTCCTTAATAAAGGTCAATTTTCTACTGTTACCCCAACTTAAATATAAATCGGATTTTATTACTTCATCTAGACTAGAGTATCATATCTTGCAGCCGATTATACGTTTTTTAACGATAGAACTACAATGTACAGCAGTTGGGAATAGTAACTAACTTCATAGGATTTTGAAACGCAATATTCTTAAATCACCATAAATACGGTGAAAACTCAATATGATAAAAAATAAGATCTTAGAGCAAGGGCACTTGCGCCAATCTCAAGATGATAAACAAATATTTCAAAAAGAAACTTTTTGTGTACTGTTCTACTCTGCTCTAGTTATTGTCAAACACAAACACATCTATTATACTACACTTCTACTCTAACCAATATCCGAAATTATTACAACCTACCTAAGTTATATAGTAGACTTTAGCAATCTAAACCGTTGTCATCAGCGTTCTAATTAATCCGATCCGGAAAAACTTGTGCAAAATTGTGATTGCGTACAGTCCCCCAATATCTAACTAAAATAGCAGCTCCATTGGCACGTTCTACATAAACCTCCGAATATTCTGGAAAGCTCTCAAAGCAATATTTGGAATTTATGGACAATTGTCGTACATAAGTACAGCAGGACTTGTACACGGAGCCAGATTTTTTACTACGAAAGCAAGACGTCAATCAGTTTCACTTGAAATTGCTGAAATGATTTTCACTGATAACAGTGTCTAGTAAGTGGGAATAATTAGCAGGGGTAACAATAAACTGATTGCGACTATAATCGAGCTATAACTGTTTAATTAATTATTTCCTTTTTGTATTATTTTGTTTTAAATTTTCGGCATCTTTTTAATGTCTATTATTTTCTTTCTTTATCTCAGTTTTCAATCAATAAGGATGAATAAATAAAAAAAAAATTGCGAATCTAATCCAGGCCATCATTAGGAACATAACCTTTCATAATTTTAAGCGACATCAATTTTACATTTCACAGAGTTTTTTTTACGAACCGCACATCATGAAAGCGATAGATACTTAAATGTCTCTTCGAAATTAAGGTCCCTTGATATTTCTTACGACTAGAGATGAGCAACAAATTATATGATGATTACATTTTTAGGGCTCTTTGAAAGTTGGCGCTAAAATAGACTCCTATCGTATTTAAATTCGTGAATAAATAAATTTTTGATATAAAATTCATTGTAAGGGCTTATTTCGAATCGCCGTTAAGTGAACTATGTAATTTAAAAAGCTTTTAACTTGACAGCTTCAAAAGTGTCCAAATTGGGACGTTTTATTGCTTAATTCGTTTTTTTACATTTCATTTATTAAGCATTTTAATTATGAAATGAAAAAGTTGGCCGGTATTCCAAAGGTAATGAAAATAATCTTTTTTAATTAAGTGCACTAAATGCAAATTAGTCAGGAATCGATATCCCTGAGTATGAAAAAAAAACTTTAAAAGCTTTACTACCTCTCCAATATTGTGCTTTTAAAAAAGTTACATATTGCAATTTTATTTTAATAGCTCTCAATGGTAAATTCACACTGAGTCGAAATCTAGTGATTGTGTAAAGTGATTTCGACATTACGTTGAAGTGTTCAAACTTTTTTTTGCTTAGATTCATTTGACATCCATATACAATTCTGTGAGCTTCAGTTGGCATACAGATGAAATATCACATATGTATTAAAGAGATATGTACTTTAAAGTGAGATTTAAAAAAATTGTAGGTTAGGTTAAGTTGAGAACGGTGGACTGCAGTACTGTGCCACAGTCCATCACGAGAGATCACTACGGATCCATTGTGGTCCCCTCGCATTAAAACCGGGCTCAAGACTATACTGATTCCAAACATTGCGCCTCCCAATGAAGAGAGTAGTTCTTCGTAAAGAGATCATGGCAAGATCTAAAAGGTTGGTCAAGGAGAATTTCCCCAAGTACCGATACCAGGTGCGTGCCAGACTCTCGCATTCGCTCACCAGATACTACAATGTCGGCTTAGCATTCCCATCACTACAGCGACACAGGTCCGCCATTGGTATTCCTAGTTTTTCCCCATGTCTCCCAAAGAGACATTGTCCCGTTAGGACTCCTATGAGTTGTCTGCAAATGTTCCTGCTCAGAGAAAGGAGAAAGCTAGAGCTCCTCCTATCGAGTTTCGGAAAGGAGATTCTTGCTTGCCGGCAACCCGAGAAATTCACCCAGAAGTCCTCCGTCTGTCTGAATGCTTCAATATCAATCATTCTCTTTACGCGCTCAATGGAACATAGAACCGATTCCTTGGCCAGCTCTATGCACGTATCCGACCCCCTTCTGGCGAACTCGTCTGCCTTTTCATTTCCAGGGAAGTCACTGTTACAACAATTCCAAGTAATCTTCAGTTTGTTATTCCTACCCATCATCTGCAATGTTGTTTAAAGGTTCCCACACACTGACGCGATTTATTCGCTGACGCTACGACTATTTTGCAGCGGTACATTCGCCTTCATTTATTTACATGGTAACTAATGAGAATGACAGCACCGCTGCAAAATAATCGCAAATAATCGCAGCGTCAGCGAATAAATCGCGTCAGTGTGTGGGAACCTTTACATTCTTCAACAAGCCTGGATTTGGTAATGTGCGCCTCAACAGCCTTGATGGCATAGTTATTGTACCATTCACGAACTGTTTTCGCAAAATAATTTCCGCTGCTTTTGTCAGCGCATAGATCTCGGCCTGAAACACGCTCGAGCTATCCGGTAGCCTAAACGATTCCATATTGTCGAGGTCACAGGAGTATACCCCTGCACCCGTTCCGTTTTCCGTCTTTGAGCCATCAGTACAGATAGCCAACGTGTCTGAGGCATCATTTTATTCTCCATTACTTTACGAGTATATCTCCCAGCATAAAGTAGTTTCTGTTCTCGGTTAAATTTAGTCCAATCCTGATCCATGTACCGAACAGACTAAGTTAGTCGCCAGTATTTATAGTGCTTGTTAATTCAAACTAAACCTTGATACGGACTAGGTATGTTTTATCGGTATATACGAGACCGCTTAAATAATTTTGTCTTATCTAAATGCCATAACGTTATATGGTAAATACCCTTTTGGTTATTCCTTAGGTTGTCAGTCCCATTGTATGTAACCTACACCGCATATCAGCATTAAATACGTTTCGGACCTCTACCCGTAAAATAATAAAGTTGTGCCTAGACTGTTGGCCGATTTATTTAGTTTTAATTACTCTAGCAGAACATCTACATTTAAGTACTAGGTTTCTAGCATAAGCCGTTTCTGAGGTATGATAAAACACCACCCATCCTTGTTTAACAAAAATTTATTTTTCTGGGATGTCTCTGTAGTAGCACTATACAGTTTCACATTTTGAGCTTTCTATCCTTTACGTCTTCCGGGAAGTTAAAGTCAGAGTTTTTTCATTTCTACATCCTCCCACCATCACCTACAACCTCAAAATTTTCTTCTCCGCTCCAGCTCTACTATTCTCAGCTCTTGTGAAATTTTTGAGATCATACATAAACACGGTTCTTAGGAAATAAAAATTTAATTATTTGAAAAATGAATGTCCACCCACTTCTAGCTCCATGTTAAAAAAAAGAATTTTATATTCTGTAGAAACCAAATTTTATCTTTCTAGCACAATAGAGTCGGAAGATATTGTTATTCAAAGTTTTTCACATGTTTCATCTAAACGATCCCCCTGCTCCTCCATCACACCCCCACCACGCCAAATGATATTGTAGCGGTTCATCCATTCTACCTGCCATACAAATTTCGACAGGGGTTTGAGAGGAACAACCCTTCGGTGTGTACGGTTTTATGTACGGCGTCGATCACAATACTTTATTATTTATATAATAAAGTAAAATCTATCTTTGAATATTTCAAAGAACGACATACATATGTATAAGAAAGAAACATATGTATAGAAAGAAACACCATAAACTAAAATTTAAATGAACTGCTCCAATATTCCATTAATCGTTTTCTCCCCGTTCTGCAATTCCATCTCTTAATAAAATTCTGTTTTTCCACTGAAAGCAGAGCTATTCACCATAATGCATAAAGAAAATTGTAGAACCTCCTTCAAATGTAATTATGGTTGAGAGTTTAAAGTCGTAAAATTATCATTGATCGTTTTTTTTCCTCTGCGAAATGGGTAGCACAAGGTCTTCAGGTTTTTCATTTTTTTCTTAACTTTTCACGTCGTCTGAACATCAAGTGAAATTGAAGAAACATTTAACATAATTTTCTTAAGCTGAAATTCGGATTTTATACTCTCAAAGTTATCTGAACAATTTGAATATGATATTGATTGAATTTCTTATGAATCTTTTTTAATATAATTTTGTAATAAGGGATGTTACTCTTTCTGAGTTTCCATTTAATTAAATCAATCGAAACCGAGGAACCCTTATCAGGGCTTCAGTTTGATCATAGCACTGAGTGAAAACAACCATTACAGCAATATTGAGAGCAATAATTAGAATAATATTTTTTAAATAACTAATACTGATTTAATGAATATTATTTGTGACGATAATCCACACTGTTAAAAAAATGTTTTTAATTCAATTTTCATTTAAAGCTACGCTTACGTCGTCGTTCTATCACTCCTGCTACTCCCGTTTTTCTCGTTGATCCATTGCCCCTGTTTCTTCCATTGCTCCCGTTGCTTTTATTTCAAGCAAATCATATGATAGGTACTCTAGATGAAATACTGAGCTCTGACTTTAACTGTAGTTGGGGATAAAGTACAATAAGGAGAGGCATATCGTTTGGCCTTCAATAAAGACTCTCAATTGGGTGCTACTCGCAAGTAAAAGACTGTAGGTCTGTTCTATTTGACGGGTGTAGTGTACACCTTCTACACTTTTTGCACTGGCACTCGAGCTAGTGCAGGAAAGTGTAAAAGGGAGTGGCGGGAAAGGAACAAGAACACTATTTGAGGTTGAGTTTGTGTCATTTGGTCTGTTCTATTTGACGGGTGTAGTGTACACCTTCTACACTTTTTGCACTGGCTCTCGAGCTAGTGCAGGAAAGTGTAAAAGAGAGTGGCGGGGAAGGAACAAGAACATTATTTGAGGTTGAGTTTGTGTCATTGATTTGACGTCAAAGGCTGTTTAGAAAATCGAGTGCAAGAAAGTGCAACTTACACCGGGCAAAAGGAACAAACCTATTGATTTGACGTCAAAGGCTGTTTAGAAAATCGGGTGCAAGAAAGTGCAACTTACACCGGGCAAAAGGAACAAACCTAATACCTTCATTGTACTATTTCAAATCTGAAACTTGGAGAATCACCGAACCATTTAAAACTTATTGTGTACTCAATTTAAATAACCTACACTGAAACATTCAAAAGATATCGGAAAATATTCTTGAATACTTGCCTTAAGGAGTTTTTGTATGCGAGTAACCCGAAGGAATAGAATCATTTCACCGACAAGTAGGTACGCTGAAACTTTATTTTCACTCAAAACTAATTGTACTAAATTTTGACTGCGTGGCTAAACGGTTACTTGAGAAATGGTGAGATCCGTAAATAAAGTTAGGAAATTTTAAAAAATTTTTTTGTATGATAGCTACACGAAGGACTCATGAGATTTTTTCGTATTCACGCATTTAACAGCAATTATTATAGAATTGCCGTATTCAAAATTTCAAAATCGTTCGCTTAAAGTGTTCTGAAGCTGCCGTTCAATATTGGTAAACACGTGTTTTAAGGACTTTTGTGATACACCAACTAGAATGAGTTAACGGATGTTATAATTAATGAGCTGAGTCGTGTTTATGACTTAAAACTAATTGCTGTGAAATTTGTATTTCCTGCTTTAACGCGTTCTTCAGTTACAGTGGATTCTGTAACTTGCAATAGTTGGAGCTAGCTGATTTGGGGTATCCCAAATAACTCAAATAAGCGAAAAGTAATCAAAAAGGAAGAAAAAAAGTCTTTTCGGAGATTGGAACCAGCGACACACTCATATAAATCCACCGCTCATGCCACACGACCGCCGCTTCTCGTTTTCTTGATGTTCTTACAGCCTACTCCACTTGTGACAGTCGCGCTCAGTCGAAGATGGGGAAATGGACATTAGAGTCACTGTATAAGAACTAACACAAACATCCATTATCTTGAGTACGGACAATGTGTGTTTCATTTGAAACCAGTACATTTAAAATTTTTGGCAGTTGTCCGATTTTTCATTTTTATCTCCACTAAAGTGGATAAACGCTGTATTTAGTTGACATTTCATGAGACATATGTATCTCGATTCCGTGAAACGTTAATCAAAATCCATCTGCTACACGTATACACACTAAAACTATGCCATTTAAGAAACCTGCGAACTTTGGAGTTCGCAGGGTTTAAGAGTACTAAAAAGGTACCAAAAGCGGTCATTGTCCGTACTCAAGATAGTGGATGTTTGTGTTAGTTCTTATACAGTGACTCTAATGGACATTAGGTCAATTTGACTCGTCACTTACTTTTGTCCCATTGCACAAAATCGCTAAAACCGACAAGGGACAAAACGATATGGGCGAGAAAATCGTAAAAGGCGAGTCGAGCCGCCTTACTACAAAATCCCAGTACAGGTGTATGTTGTTACGGTTCAATATGCGTTTTCCTGCGGTAAAATTAGTAATAATCAGTCTACCAATCGGTTTTCCCCATTCATCACAGTATTCATTCAGTACTGATTTAACTAGTTAAACTACCGAACCAAACCAACCGACCAACTGTCCTGCAAACAAAAATACGAGCTAAAATACCTGTAGTAAAAACTAGTCGTACGTGTGTACAGGCCCGGCCCTAGACTTTTCGGCGCCCGGTGCAGTATACACTTCGTCGCCCTAATCAATTTACAAATTTTTCACTAAAAAAAAACAAAAATATTTTACTTATTCACTTGTCGATTTTTCATACAAATTCATGTAACTTTTTCTCAGGACCCGCTCAACAGCTTTGAATCAAACTTTGTACACTTATTATTTTAGTAAATCCAATGCTAATGAATGAATTAATTTCAAAAATATTACAAACTTGACATATAATGTTTGAAAATTTAAACATTTTTGATGTTTTTCAAACCTAAAACAAGTATTTGGAATCAACTTTTTAAAAATTGCTTCATTCAGTATAAATACCAATACTATTCTATCTTTAACCAAAAAAAGTCATCTTGATGCCTCTTATCAGTTTCGAGAAAAGGAGCCAACTAAAATCTCTCCAAATTGAATTTTTTTATATATACATATTGTTAATACAAATCTCACAGATGGCATTGGTTCTGTTTTCAAAACTTTCCTCTATTTTTTATCAGATTATGCCATTTGCTCGTTTGATTTAAACCAATTAATGGTATAAATAAAATTCAGACGAAGTTCGGTAGCGGCGGAAGGTCGGTGTCAAAATTTTAAAATTGTACCAAAACACACCGAAAAGTTTGCCCAACCGCTCACCGTCGTAATTCTGTGTCCATCGGTGTGTTGCGGTACAATTTTAAAATTTTTACAGGGAACTTCACCGCCGCTAGCGAAGTTCGTCTCAATTGTGTTTATACCATTACTTCTCTTTATCATTCATCCAAAACATTCATTCCCCTCTAGCAAAAATGACGTGTTTCCTATTTCCCCACATAATTCACCGAGGCGCATTCGCTCCATATCTATCTTTTTCTATTGTATAGAAATCATGTTCTGAGCTCTTTCAGCACACAATCAAATCAGCACCAGCGCTGCGGCGCTATGGAGCGGTGGCTCCAAATGAATCCGTACGAACGCAAAATCGTACTAGCTGATGAACGTATGAATGCAAAATTTGAATAGCAGATGATCGCACAAACGAAAAGCTGTACTAGTCGGTATCGTAGAGTGAGAATATCTTTAAGAGAAAAGATTCAATGTTTTGGTTTTTGAACGAGAATTGAAAGAGTGTTTTTAGAAAATGGAAAAAAAGGAAAAACCCTGCAAAATCTAGAACATGCATCGGTAAAAGTGTGGCAAATGTATTCAAGAAATCCTTTCTATTAATTTCTAAGTATGTTTTAAATTTATAGCAAAATATTTGGAGAGATAATATGAACTAGCGCCTTCCTTAATTTGGCGCCCGGATTCAATGCACCATTTGCACATATGGTAGGGCCGGCCCTGCGTGTGTACTGCAAGAAGTTGTGATAGTGTGAAAATTGTCAAATTTGTGATCAGGAAACTATTACTATTATTATTATATTACAACAATAGGCATATAAAAACCTACAGGAAACTACATATAAAGGTTTTTAGCTAATCCTTCCAGCAACTCCCATTCTAATGTCCTAAACATTATTCAATTTAAAATTAAGCTTGTATGTATGTTATATCCCTTATACCATGCACCAAAATAATTAAACCGGAAAGTAGTGAATCAGGCATGAATAATCTCCTTTCTCCAGGCTGTCCGGTAATCCGATATCTCCACACATTTGATTTTAAATTCAATACAGTGTTTGTACTCGTAAGTATGTAACTCAGGATGTAAAAGGATTTGAACTGGGTATAACCAAATCTCCCGACTACAGATAAACAACTTTAAATTTGCAATAATCCAGGATTTTGGCAGAACTTCACAATATCCGAAACATTTTGCATTCGTTTGTAAGTATAAATCATTGCATTGATTTACTTCTGTAGTCTCGGAATTACACACATTTAATTTTAACAATGCATGACTTCACTGACATCAAAATAAACCAATGGACCAAGTAGCTCGCATGAAAAATTTATCCCTAAATAGAATACGCGATCGAACAGATTTATCTCATAAATTTTCTCAAGATTCTTTGGAACGTCTATTGAGATTAGAACCAATCGCTCAGCATTACCACAAACTTAAGATCGAAATACCATCGCTATTCCAGGACTGATCGCATTAAAAAACCGTTTAAGATATTTTGTCGTCGATAAAGTCTGTGTCGGTTTATATTTTTAGATATCTCAGCGATGTTCTTAAATTTTCAGCAAACATCTGAATGTATTCTGAAGTTTACATTTGAACATTTGAATGTTCATGTTAAGAATAATGGTGTAGTGACACCAGTGCGTCAATGGATCAACCCTCCTCTACAAAATTGCTGATCGTACTTTCAGCATGTAGAACATATCAAAATGTCCAAGACTTATAACCGAGTTACAAAGTCCATTAAAATCTCGTTAAGAGATTTAGTCCGTGTACTAAGTTCTTGAATCTTGTACCTTTCGGGTTTTTATACATACATATGTATGAAATTCTTTCGAGCAAGTCTATTTATTTTGAACAAAAAAAACAAGAGAAAGTTTACAACAGTATCTATTTTGGTATATTACGAAGAAACACTGACATAAAGTTTGCCGCAAAATTAAATATCAAATGGCATAATCAAATTTATTAATAGCAGAGAAACTCATTACAGGCTAAAAGCAAAAATCACTGAAAACTTATAGATTTGCTGATGCCACACTTTGAGTAATGCAGATCTATTTGTAACATGTATGAAAACAAACATAAATTTTTACTACGTGTTAAATATGAAATTCAGTTCAAATATTTGGCTTAAATTATTTAATTTTCCAGTAAAGTTTTGTTGTCGACCAAAAAAAGATTAGGCGACTAAAATATAAAATCTAAATGGAAGTAAATTAAAAACGGGACACCCTTAGTGGATTCTGTATGCCATTGACCAGAATATGAAATCAGCATTCTTTCAGAGTACATGAGGAACCAACGTAGGTCAACGCAAAGTCGGTCAAGTGGAGATCAGCAACGCATGTCCAAAAACTTAGGATGACCAAATTGGTAATTTGACATATGTACATAAATATGCCATAATTAAAGGGTTATTAGTTATTACAGATTATTTTAGTGCCCCCAATGATAAAACCGTTCTGACTGACGATGATGCTAGGATAACTACAGCCAAAACGATGTTAAAGGTAAGTGGAACATAGTTACATACATATATATGAAACACTGGCTATTTAACACGTTGAATGCCATGGGGGTCACCGGTGACCGACACAGAAATTTTGACCCTTTAAATAGCATTGACCCTTTAAATAGCATTGTCAAAATTTTTTACTAAAAGTGTGGCACGCAAAGTGTTAAGGGCCCACTTAACCCTGGGCGCACAGAAATACCGAGAAAATTTAAAAAAAATTTATAATATAAAGGTTATATGGTTAAATCATATCTTATACCTAAATTATGAATTAATCAACAGTCGGGGATTTCGTGTTGCGGTTTCACTCCACTGACTGACTAACATTTAATCATAATTGCTTCTATGGTATATGGATTTTTCTTATTAACTATTCAACTTTAAAAAAAAAAAGATTTTTTTTTAGTAACTGCATATTAACATTATTTTTTACGGACATAATGGAATAATGTAGTAAGGGTAACGGAAGAAAGTTTTTTATTTAAAAAAAAGAAGAAGTTACAGTATTTCAAAATTTGGTATTAAGCATTTTATAAAAAAAAATTGTTCAACCAAAAAATTAAAAAAACTCTAGTCACACTATAGAGAAACTTATTACAAAAAAAAACTGTTAGAAATGCGAGAATGGGTTACCAAATCGCTAGCGAAAACTTTAATGAACATGGCAGATAAAAAATAATGTCAGAATACAACAATCAGAACACAATAACAGCAACAGGAAAATCCAGTATTACACTGTTTGACCATGCGGTCATGTTGCAGTAATAAACAATGCGAAAAAGTATTTTTGACCGAACGGATACTTTGGTCGCGTTTACGTGCAGACCAGACCAGTCTAAAAAGACCAAAAAAACCAGTTCGGTCGTACGCATAAATGTAAACCGGACCAGTTCATTTGGACTTATTTTGGTTCTGATTTTGGTACGAACTAAAAGAAACCGAACCAGTCTAGTACTGGCACATAATCGGTCTTAGACCAAAACATAACCTACAATAGTGCTGGCCAAACAAAATTAAAACGTCAAAGCATACATCTGTGCAAATAAAAATGAATGAACGGTGGACATTTGACGAAATGTCCACTTTGCGCAAACTTAGCGATGTGCAGTTCCAAATTTGCATCCATGATTGAAAATGATATTTAAAATGACGGCTTCAAATTGGTTATGTTGAAAAGCACACATAAATGCAAGACCGAAAAATGCCAAACCGGTCTTTTTAGACTGGTCCGGTCTGCACGTAAACGCGACCATTGTGTATTACTGCAATTTGACCAATTGGTCAAACAGTGTAATAGTAGCTTAGGCAACACTGTCCAAATATATGACAGCAATCGTCAAATATCGTTTTCGACGTTGTCACTCATTTACAAATCATTTTGGCTGATGTCATGAGACGTAAGTAGATTCAGCACAGAAATAAGAGTGTAATATTTGGCAACAAGAACCGTACACTATACCCAACTAACATACTCGGTTACTACTAGTAACAGTTTTCTATTATTTTGTTATGTAAAATGTTTGTAAGGGTTATCAGCTTGTATAAGTAAACAAATTATTTTTATAAGGTTACTGTTTAGTTACGAAGTTTTATTAAAGTTACTTAAGGTTACCAACACTTACAGTTTTATAAAACGGTGATAGAAACATTTTCATTACCTGTCTATAAAACTGTGATTAATGATAACCTGTTGGTATATAACAAAGTTATATAGGGGTTTCCGTTACGGAGTGAGAGAACTGATTAGTTCTGGCATTTTATAGTGGTATCAATAGATATCATTATATAAATCTAGTAATAACGAAAGCCTTTTATACAATTTCAAAACATTTAGTATAGTTATTACTGCTATAGAACTTAAGTGATTTAGTGTTAACAATAACTCTACCATAAAACTATTTAGATCATTTTACTACTTTTACATAACGTTTATACAGAATTAGTAACAAATCTACACCTGCTCAAAAATAAAGATTGGGCTTTAAGAGCCATAACGTTGATCAATGAAACTTTAGCCTCGTGGTGAAGACGGTTAGTCGAGTAAAAGAATGGCTTATCCATTATAATTTTAAGGCGTTTTGGATTATCTGCAACTTTAAAGGGGCTTAGATATAGCGAAGAAGTTGAGAATCTTTTTACGGACAGAGTCAACATTTTTAAAAGAACAACAACGCTTGTTTTTATTAAAAAATTTAATACACAAAAAAAGGAAATTCATCTTTTAGAACCGAACTCCGGTTCTTATATTTTCATATCTCCTACAACGCGATTTCTTGCAACGCTGCATTTTCTTGGAACGTATCTACCGCGTTGTAGGAGGCCTACCTGTATTGTAATTGGGTAACTCGTCCAATTTTTTGGCAAACCAATCAATTCAAATGGTCTCAGATTATCAAAGAATGTATCGAGTGCATTATATTGTTGCGAGCTAGTAGTTCACCGGGATTTTAATAAAAAATACATTTCCATTAAAATTAATGCCTCACTAAGTTGATTATCACACTATTCGCAAATCTTTCCCATTCCATTAACTACTCCAACGCTGTTATCAATGGACAATTTGTTGTCATCTCGCTCTCACAGTTGAAAACCTTATTCCGTGTTTAAGCCGTGCAGCGTTTATATACCTCAGATGATAATTTGAGAGATTGCCAGCATATTCGGTGCTGTGTGTGGAACATACGAGAAGTGCGAAGTACTTTTTGCGTTTTTCCAATTGGATATTGGAATTTTATAGTTTTCTCTTAAAAGTTCGATTTCACTGATTAATGTACCAGGTTACCAGGGTATGCATATGACAATGATACGACATTCGCCAGCAAACAATCAAATATTTGACATCGTGTCAAAGAACGTATTGATAGTTTTAGGGCCGTATTATTCACGTCGGGTTATTTATAAAGTCTGGGTAATTCCAGTTTTCCCCGAGATTTGGTATTATTCACGTCGGGTTATAGTTTTTCGCTGAGTTTATAATCAAGTGATCACAGTTACCCAGGGAAAAATTTAACTTGTCAACAACTTCCAGTTTTCTACGATATCCAGGGATTTAAACGACGATTTGACAAATTTTGTATTATTCAAGATTGAAGTTATGGCAAAAACTCATTTGTGTGAAAATTGGATTGATTCTGAGGAAGATTACGACAAAATAGAAAATGGAACAACGAATCGACATCGACATATGGGACGACAAATACAGTTGGTGTTGTTTCCAATGTACAAAGCCAATTGAATTGTTTCCTTTACACCATTTTACACCCTCACCCCTTACACACGCTCCCTACAATTTTCAGCTAGGTATTTCACAGGTCAAACTCTCGTATTAATTGTAAGACCCTATCTTCTTGAGATATGAGATATGATTTTTAGGAGAAAAATGGTTATCCATTGTCTTGCTGAAAAATACTTTCAGTCAAGTCCTATTGTCCATCTTTAAACATAAAACACATTTCCTGTTTCTGGTTCAATTAGTTTGTGAGACATTGCAATGCAAAGTTTTTTACGCATAGTTCCTAGTCTAGCATGCTTCAAGTTACAACTTTGTAATATTACCCGCTCAGGAGATATGATTCTAGAATTTTCCGACCTAAGCTTTCAAGCGTTTCGAACACATTGTTTTTCTCAGAACTTCCAAATCATTTAATTTGTAAAAATATTAAGCGAGCAAGTGGATACATTATCATAGATCTATGTAAGTTCCGAATTTCAGGTATCCAGCATAAGTGGTTCCTGAAATATTAAAACCAAAGTTCTTATTCTAACATTCATTTCACCCAGCCCCTTCACCACTCCATTAGAAACTTATCAGTTGACGGGGTCCACTCAATCTACCATACCAATAAACTTAAATGCAATAGCTCTAAGGATTTGGGAGATGCAAGCCTTCAATCGACTGTTCGCACTGCCGAAATCCAATTACTCGGTAGCGCACACTCAGAAAACTATCGGGATCAAATGGGATGGTTCTCGTTGAACGTGTAAACCGTACACCACATATAGTGTTTGTACTGCTCCCAGGTCCGCAACCATGAAAAAATTGCAGCCAATAACTGATATATTTCCTGAAATACACAAATTTTTTATATTCAAAAAAAGAAATTTGTCACATTCTGTTAATAATTAATAAAATTTTTGACGTTTGATTGGAAAAATAATGGAAAAATGGAAAACCAGCCGTTAAGATTATCCAACCTATTAAATTGCTAACCAGAGGTGAATAATACAATTTTTCACCCAGAGAAATTAATCAGTGATTTAATTTAATACGCCAGATAAGTTATCAGCTAGATAAGGCGAAAATAACCCGAGATGAATAATACGGCCCTTAGTGTTTTAGTTAGTTTTACGATAGGTTGGGTTAGGTTAATTATATAAATACATACGGTTTTTTACATTCAATTTTCCTTAATTCCTTAAGGGCGGGGTAAGGTTAATTCGGTGAAAATAAGGCATATTTTCAAGAATTTTTTTAGGATATACTGGCAACGCTGGATTGTTTCATTTCATTTTTATATTTTAATACAACAACTGAACTACATTTTCAAAAATTTTCATTTCAAAATATTTATAAATAAGGCGTTAGCAGCAAATCTCCGCAGGCGTATCGAAAAAAAGTTGTTTTGCGGTGTACGCTATAACTCGTGACTAGATTATGCGCAACAAAAAAATCTAATTGCGTTTATTAGGTGAGATGTTTCTCGAGGTAATGACGTCGAGTTTTTTTTTAACCGATTTTTCCATTTTTGGTAGCACTTAAAAGTCAAAAACGCGATTTTTGCTAAAAAAAATTGTTAAGTTTTTAATTGCAAAATAAAAAATAATTGTAAATTTAAAAAAAACTCGACGTCACTACCTGGTAATTTATGTTTAGAAATAATGAAAAAAATTTCAAAAGAATCGGTGCAATACGTTTTGAGTTACAACGTACACCAACTTCAAAAATGACAAGTTTCAGAAAAACGCTTTAAAGTTTTGCACACTAGGCACGAGATATACGAGCGCGTACACCTCTAAACTGCTCATAACTCCGTTAATTTTGCTCCGATCGACTAGAAATTTTGACACAACATTCTTGCAATGTTATACATTCATTAAAAAAAAAATAGCAAAAAAAGTTTTTAAAAACCTTACCCCGCCCTTAATGCAGCAAAATAAACCATAGTTGTAAAGGCTTTAGATCAGTCTAATCTCTGAGCTTTGTATTTTTATATCAGCAATATATCTATAATAATAAAAAAAAATCTGCCAACAGTCTAAGCGCAACTGTATTATTTTTCAGGCAGAAGTTCAGAACGCGTTCAATTCGGGGATGCGGTGTATGTTACTATGTGACTGAAAACCTAACAAAAACTTCGGGAAGCGGTTAGAAAAGGGTGTAACATATGAATTAAATAATTGGGTCATATTCCGAGATGCGGTCTAGAGGTTGAAAAAACAAAACTTAAAAAAAGGTGATTATTAAACAAACCTGGGGAAGTGAAAAGATATTCGATATCTGATCAGACCTGAGAAACATGGTGGAATTCATGAAAAAGTATACAACCAGTTTACACCCTCTTAGGGGTCGAATTTCAAAAAATCTTGAAAAAGCATTCTAGGTATTCATATGAGGAATCCGTAGAATAAAAATGAATTCAATATTTGGAAAGACCTAGTAGATATGACGAAAATCGTGAAAATATATGCATTTTATATTAACCGATATTTTTTTTTGCCCCCCCCCCTTCTGAACGCCAATGAGTATTTGAATTTTTTTTTATCAGAATTACTTTTCTAGTTAATTTACATATACGTACCGAGTTTCAATTTCCTAGCATAAGCCGTTCTGAAGTTAGGGAAAACACCCCCCACCACCGTACCATACTACCCCTAAAAAAAATGTATTTTTCCACCATGCCACTACTATAGCTTTATCTAAATACCAAGTTTCAGCTTCCTATCATTATAGATTCTTAAGATATAAGCATCGGAACTTTTTCTTTCTCACCCTTCCCCACCCTCACCCTCTACACCCACAACCCCTACTAGGGTTTTATTAGGCCTACTTCTGGTAAAAATTTGAAACATCCATCTTACACTGTTATTGAGATATGAATCGTGTTATTTTTGAAAAATTCTAATCCCTCCCACTTTCGTGCTCCTCCACCCCCTTCAAAGATTTTACTTTGAGCAATCTTTATTTATCAAGCTTTATACTCAAACCAAATTTTGTTTTTTTGGTACCATTGGTTTGTGAGATATCGTAATCTAAAGTTTTTCACCCCCCACCCCCGTACGCCCCTACCCCCACCCAAAAATTTTGTTTCAATCTACTCTCCTAGTATAACTACAGATATTTGTTAAGTTTTAATTGCTTGCTATTAATGTTTTAGGAGATATGGATTTTAGAATTTGTCGATCTCGCATTTTTGCGTTTCGGACGCATTATTTCCCCCTCCACTCCCACACCCCTTCACCCATATCTGTTTTTTTTTTGCAAATGGGTCCATTATCAAAGCTCTATAGAAATTCTAAGTTTCAGCCTCCTAACACAAGCGGTTCCTTAGATCTAGAAACCTAAATTTTTCGTCTAAAACGCTTACCCGCTTTCCCCCTTACACCTCCTCCCCTGAAAATAATGTCAATTCAAGGGGTCCACCAAGTCTAGTCTTAGAAAAAATTTTAATTTAATAGCTCCACTGGTTTGAGAGCTACGAGCCTTCAAAGATTTTGGGGCGGTCGACGTACGGCGTACGGCGTACGGCGTACAGACGGAGTGAAAATTTTTATTGCTTTTTTCGCGTCTACTAGTCATGAAACGTGGAAAAAAAAATTTTGAGGGCAGCAAATTTTTTTTTTTTAAAAATCGATAACAATACTGTATTATAAATAATACAGTAAAAGAGCGGATGTAAAGTGCTTTGTAGAATGGAATACCTGCCATAAAAAACCTACAAACTTTTATATGTACATATAGGTATATAAATTAGAACAAATGCAAACTTCAGCAGCAGAAGCCTTAATAATTATTACAAATCTCGGTTTTCCCAATTAGTCGCACTCCTAAAGACTTTCGCCATACTTTGTGCAAATAATAGTTATTAACTTTGTAACTATAGGACAACATTTTTTTTTTACTTTGCTATGCAATGTGTCCAGAGTTAAAACTTAATAACAATATGTGCGGAAAGGTTGTTAGTGGGCTATTCCTTCAGGACAATTTCATTGACAGAGGACGGTTTATATTTCCCGAGACGGGATGAGTTTTCGAGTAATGAGCTTAATTTCGCAGTTGATATTCTTAACTTTGTGAACAATTCGAAATGAAATTAACCTACAAAGTTCATCTTGTGGACAATGTCATGATAATTACATTTGCTACTATGCAATATTACAATATTATCTATATTTTTTTCAGTTATATGGATTTATCTAACGCAATAAAACTAGTAAACTCATAAACTCAAACTAAAACTATTTTTGTAAATAGAATTTCAATGAATGTTCCATTGAATCTATTATTGAGTTTAATAAGAGACTTCAATTTCATCAGAAATATATACATATATTGCATCAAGTTTAACCTCAAACAAATTCCACGGGTTTTTCTAATGAATATCATTGTGAATCTCACTACGAAATTAACCAAAAAACATAACGCAGTCACGATCGGCTGCAAGCCAATCGTATGATACTCTAGATGAAATACTGAACTCCGATTTATATTTTAGTTGGAAATCTATCAAAAGAATGAGGAGAGCATAAGCAATTATTACATGACCTTTTACTTACAGGTAGAAACTATTGTATAGTGGCTACTCGATTTTTTGATTTATAGTGAGTTCCATAAAGTAAGTTAGGACATTTTACAGAATTATTGTATGGCAACTACATGAAAGACTTTTAGGATATTTTTCATATTAATAGTTTCAGCTGCGACTATTATAAAATTAATGTGTATAAAATTTCAAAGTAGTAACTTAAAGTGTTCTAAAGTTATTGTTCAATATTGGTGAAAATGTTTATTAAGGACTTTTGTATGACAGCTACCCGAAGGAATCAACGGATGGCGCTAATTAATGAACTCCGTCTTGGTTTTGGTATAAAAATAATTCCTGTAAAATTTTAAATTCCTGCTTTAACCCGTTCTGAAGTTGCAGTGGATTCAGTATCAGACAGTATTCAGTATTTAGACTTATTCGATTTGCATCATATTCGGAACTTTTGATTCAAACATTGTAGACCTTAAGTATGCAAAATTTCAAGTTCCTAACTTGAAGCATTCGAGCAATAATTGTGAAAACGTGTTTTAAGGACTCTTGTATGGGAGGTACCCGAAGGAGTGGAAGGATATCGCCCATTAACGAAATTAGCCTTTTTTCCATTTTACAAGTTCTGACAAAATTTCAACTTCCTAGGTCAACGTGTTCTTGAGTTATCGTGCTAACGGACGGACGGACGGACGGACAGCAAACGGATTTGGGGGTTTTGGCCAAAAATAAACACAAAATAATATATAACTTTTTTCATCCGAGGCTCGGTTCTATGCGTTACAAACTTTTCGGGCTGGATTAAACTTATAATACTCTGTTCATCAAAATATAAAAAAATTAAAAAATAGAAAAAACGGCATTTTGAGATATTTAAGAATAAAGGACAAAATCGTTATCCTTGAAAAAATTTTAAGGAATAATTTGATTTGTATTTTTCTTATTTTGCGACAACCTTTTCCTTTAAAATAAGTCCTATTTTATTATTCTATGATAAAAACTAACAGAGATATGAATTTTCAAAGGGGACTTGGACACTACTTCTTCAAGCAAAAAAATTTTCAAAAGAATCGACGATGATAAGGTCACAACTTTTGCGATTTTTGATGGAATGACCCAATAGCGATATAAAGCACAGACGTGGTATTTATAGATAGAGCTATAGCAGTGGCATTTTGGAAAAAAAAATTTAGGGTTAGTATGGTACGGGAGTGGGGGTGTTTTTCTTAACTATAGAACGGCTTAGGCTACAAAGTTGAAACTTGGTATGTAGGTATGTATACATGTAACTAGAAAAGTAATTTTTATTAAAAAAGTTTTGAATATCCATTCGTGTTCGGAAGGGGTAAAAAAAATGATTGGTGAAAATAGAATACATATATTTTCACGATTTTCGTCGCATTTACTAGGTCTTCCAAAATATTGAATTCGTTTTTATTCTACGAATTCTTAGTATGAATTTTTTCGAAAGCGTTTTTAACATTTTTTGAAATTCAACCCCTAAGGGGGTGTAAAGTGGTTGAACACTTTTTCATGAATTCTGCCATATCTCTCAGGTTTGATCATGATATCGTATTTCATTTCACTTCCACGGGCTTGATTAATAATAACCTATTTTCGGGTTGTTTTTTTCTTAATAAAAAAGTATTTTTTACTGTGTAGCCCCTTCTTGCAATCTAAAGATCAATATTCAGTATCAGTAATGACACTATGAGCTGAACTATGAACTACGAGCTGACGTAGGTACTCTTTTGTTTCACATTTAATGCAGGGTGTAGTCCAGTGGTATGACCTCCAATAAAACCTGCTTTGTTCCGTATAGTCAACGGAAAAGTGGCCACTTTTCGTAACTATTTTAGCTTACCGACATACAGAGCCAACATATCATATCACAGAAATATATTATAACATACGGTAAATATTTTAAATAAGAACTCAAAAGTCGCAAAACGATGTGTAAGTACAATTAAAGAAAGGAAAGTAATTAATGTCGTAATTAAAAAAAACTAGCGCAGTGGCAGAAGAAAAATGGTAAGCTATAAAACACGGCTTCAAAAATGTTAGCTCGTAACGACTTAATTTGCTCGCAGCCGGCAAATTAAATCCGCTGAACCCACTATTCTCTCATAACCGCACAGTTTCCTGTCTTACGACCATCAGTGTTGATATCTCGCCCAACATACTACCATAAAGCAGTGCTCCTCATATGTTTCTTATCTTAATTAACTATGGGTATCCCGCTTTCATTTTTATTAGTAAACAAGTCACCCTTAAACATTCGCTACAACTTCTGTATTTCGTGCTGAAATGGAGTTTTAAAGTGTCCTTTTAGCAGTGATTTCCACCATCCTTAAAGTTGGCATGTGTTAGAGACAATCAATTTTTTTTATTGTCTCAGTTATTATCTACAAAATGAAAAATCATGTCAATTATATCCGTCCAACCTCATTTCATCTATTTCGCTAATTGTATAAGTCTGTTTTGTGGTATTCTGGAATCTGCCAGGATCGAATTTAGGAGTACCGAGCTCAAAAATTGGTTTCGTCCCTTTTTCTAAATTGTTATCTTGTGGAATAATACACAGAGCTGTCGACGCGAAAAAGTCCTTTTTGAGGCGTACGTTTTTCACACGTCGAGGTTTTGACCGCGAAATGTACAAGAGAAGGTGGACTACAACGTAAAGTGAGAGCCCACTTTTGATTTAAGGTTTAGGTCAAACAGCAGGTGGCATTATGTTCGTATCGAATACACCCGCTACGAAAACAGGGTCATCGTAAAAGGTATGTCCTCGATAAGTAAACCTTTCACAAATTTATGAGCTCTTACCGAAGGGTTCTTTAGAGGACAAATTACGTAGAAACTGAAGTACATGTCAAACTATAACCACATACCGATTTGAAAAGTGTTTCCACCTGTGCCGTGTTGCAAGCCGGGAACCCGAGAGACCCTTATCAAGATCACCTGACAAATTAAGTTTTTGTTGAGCTTTTACGGCCTGTCAGATTCAACGAAGAAATTGACACACAATAGTTAAGTTCTATTTATTTCCGTTTTTCGATATCCACGGAAAGGTGTGCAATACCGGGAAGGTTTTATGTCAACAGTTTCATTGAACTGAAATGGACGATAATCGATGAAAGGACCATGGGCTACATCGTGGTAAAAACAAGATGAAAATCAGGGAAAGTCAAAATCCTTTTAATGATACGAACATTTTTGAAAAGGGTTCTACTAACTGAGGGATATTTTCACAAGAACATTTTCACATTAACTTCATAGCTTTACAAAAATGCCATTGTATATTTTTATTGTGAACAAATTGAGAGGAAATTTTCGAAACCTGATTTTGTATCTTTTTGAAAACGATTACCAATTGTTTTATACCAAGAGCGACGGTACTTCTGAGAAAGGAAGCGAATTGATCCGGTACAAAGCGTCCTGTAAATTGGACACCACCATCCGCCTAGAATGATTGTCGAAACATAGCACAGGCATATTGAATTCAAGCAATTGGAGAAAAGTGATAAGGTTTGAAATGCTAAAGGAGCCAAATAACCAGATACTTCAATTGCTGTTTTGCCCAGGTGTAGTAGTCCATTAAACTGGTGACTTATATAATCTTTTTATTGACGAAAATTGCAGTGAAGAACGCTTTGAATGTAGTCACAATTCTCGAAACTTTTGCTGTAGGCCTTCTCGTAATTGAGAAGATCCTTTATGAAAGGGACATACACGTGTTCGGTTATATCATTGAAGTTGTTACAGAAGACTGTTCGATTTATTGGTCCTTTTGTGGTGAGGGTCTTTGTGAAATTTTAGTCAGGCATAGTATATAATACTGATATAATGCAAGCAAAGTATTTATTCCAAGAACACATTGTATTTTTATTTTTATTTTTTTTTAATGCAAGCAAAGTATTTATTTCAAGAACATATTGTATTTTTATATTTATTTTTGAAGTGAAACTTCTTTAGTGGCGAGTGAAATTTCAAGGTCGCGTCACGTTTAAGCACATTTCGTTACACGATAGAGAAGAAAGATATTATGTAGAGACAAAGCGATGAAACGAAACTCGATGAAACGATGAGACGAAAAAGCGACACTGCGAGAGAGTGGTATTCCCTTCTGACTACACCCATAGAATTTGAAATACTACTCCAGTCTCTTCCCCCTCTTCACCTATCCCTTTTTAAACAACTGATTTCCTTCACCCCTTTCTCACCCCTTACTTGTCTTCTTACACCCCTTTCTCCTAACTTTAACCCTTCACCCTCACCCTCACTGTATACCCTCTCACTGTATACCCTCCTCTGTGTACCCTTATCATTCTACCCCTCACCCTACATATTGTTCCCCCTCATCTACTTTCTCTATCCCTCCACCCCCACCCTCCTCTCTACCCCCTACCTCCTCCTAACATTGAAAAACTCAGAATATGCTAATTTTGTGTTATTGTATTTATTTTAAAATGCTCCCTCTTTCTGTCTCTCACATTAAATCTCTCTTATTCTTTTTCTTTATTTTTCAAGAAGTTTCACTTCTATCATGTGCACGGTGCTGCACAAGCTGTTTTTTTTTAAATAATGAAATGTATATAAAAATACAAAAATTATTTAGTGACTAGGACCTTCGGCTTACATATTATTAAGGATGTTAAATGTGCTTAAAGATCTAAACCCGCAAACAATGAGTTACTTAAAAATTCATCGTAGGATCTTTTTCCATAGTGTTCATTTTAAAGGTAAAGTTCGTGCTGCAGTAAAAATATACTATAGGAAATATTTTTTCAAGAATGAGAAAAAGGATATTAAAATGTACTGTTTCCTTGAAGTTATAAACAGAGATTTTCAATTGTTTCTAATTTTTCTTATTGTGTTGTCTGTAAACTTAAATGCAACCTATTAAAATCTGAAATTAGAATCCGAAAGGATTCAGGTATGACAATTTTTATGTAAGTAAGTATGTATGTATGTACTTGTGAAATTGCAATTGCTTGTGAATTGAAATAGAGGATGTTCCTTGACAAGGTTACTTAAAAAATCAAAAAAGTTTATACGAGTACATATTCATCGTCTGTGATGAGAATTTTTTTAACGCTAGTGATCAGCCGGACGCTGTCATCGCTAGTGTATTTGGTAGAATTTTAAAATTGTTGGCAGTAATGACTCGGCCATTGACGGATGTTTTTCTTTTTATAAATCGCTCCGATTTAATAATTTTAAAATCTCAATATGTTGTTAAGGGGTTACATCTAGTTGGCGGCCGAAAAAAATTGGTGTTTTTGTGAATTTTTTGTTGGAAAACGATTGCAGTTTGCGAACTGTTTTTTTTTCATAGTGAAGGGTACATCTTTGACTATGTTTCATAATTTTTTTATTGAAAAAAATTCACAAATGTAGCAGATATAATACATTTCCCGGACCGCTGTTCAAAAAAAGTCTTCCGCGGTGACCACGGTAACTTCCACACCAATGATGTGAAATAAAAAAACCAAATAAATTAAGTTTTTTTATCGTATTATCTAGTCTTTAATCGAAGGATTTGATAAAATATTCATTTTTAAAAAAATGCTCGGCGATCGAAAGTGAAAGTCTAATTTTCGGTGAAAAATTTATTTCATTTTCCGTGATATAAAAAAAAATCTGCCAACAGTCTGGGCGCAACTTTATTATTTTTCCGGCAGAAGTTTGGAACGTGTTCAATTCGGGGATGCGGTGTATGTTACTATGTGACTGAAAACCTAACAAAAAGTTCGGAAAGCGGTTAGAATATGGTGTAACATATAAATTACATAATTGGGTCATATTCCAGGATGTGGTCTAGAGGAAGAAAAAGACAAAACTTAAAAATAGGTGATTATTAAACAAACCTGGGGAAGTGAAAAGATATTCGATATCTGATCAGACCTGAGAGATATGGTGAAATTCATGAAAAAGTATACATCCACTTTACACCCCCTTACGGGTCGAATTTCAAAAAATCTTGAAAACACTTTCTAGGTATTCTTATGAAGAATCCGTAGAATAAAAATGAATTCAATATTTGGAAAGATCTAGTAGATGTGACGAAAATCGTGAAAATACAGTCGAACTTCGATAAGTCGAACTTCGATAACTCGAATTTTTAATAAGTCGAACCATGTTGGTTGGCAATAGCGTTAAAAGTAGGAAATGTGTGTTAATTTGTCTTGATTACTCGAACTTCGATTACTCGAATATCTTGATAACTCGAATGAAATATTTGGCCCCAACTTCGATAAGTTGAATTTTTTCGGGGAATCCCCTAATTACGGTTGATTTTAACCTGTCTTTTTTGACATACAATGTTTAAAATGCCATTATCGCCGAAGAATTTTGAAAAGAACTATCAAACGTTTTCAAGCAAACGAAAACAATAACATTACATTAATGGACTGTGGTGACAATATAACTAACGCATGGAATATCTACGTCAAACCTAAAACAATTTCAAACTGTTTTAAAAAAGCCGGTTTTAGTCAGTATTCCGAATGGGAAGAAGAGGATGAAATTCCTTTGATTTTCATAAGTGATCGCCTGAAAGAAAAGAGCGAAGACGAAATCCAACTGCAAACCGAGTACGAAGCTTGGACAAATATTAAAAGTATAGAAGAAGGTAGCACCATTAACGATTTTATACATGTGGATGACGATATTGTTACTTCGGAGTTTCCCACCGATGAAGATATTATCGAGTTCTGCAGATCCGTACCGGTACAGTTGAACAACGGAGATGACTGCCAAAGTGACACAACAGAGGAGGAATTGGAAGACGATTTTCAGCAACCACCTTCAAACGAATTAATTAAAAATTCGTTGAGTGTCTTGCGTTCCTATTTAAAATCCAGTGCATATACAACGGATTCCCTGTATAGTGGGTTAAATAAAATTGAAGCTTTTTTTGAAAACCAAAATGAGAAATCCTGTCGTCATTCACAAATAACTAACTTTTTTACAGTAAAATAGTAAATACATAAATACATATGCATATAGGTACATTATGTACACATGTACTTATATGTACATACATATACGTAGAATGTACTGTTCCATATTTTCGTTATTTTTTTTTTTTAAACTTATTTACTGAAATAAATAAATAAATGTTCGTTCACAAAAAAAGTACACGCATATGTGCAGTTATTTTTGATAAGTCGAAGTCTTGATAACTCGAAATTTTTATGCGTCACATAGCAGTTCGAGTTATCGAAGTTCGACTGTATATGCATTTTATATTTACTGATAATGTTTTTTTGCCCCCCTTTCTGAACGCCAATGAATATTCAAATTTTTTTTATCAGAATTACTTTTCTAGTTGATTTATATATACGTACTGAGTTTCAACTTTTTAGCATAAGCCGTTCTAAAGTTAGGAAAAACACTTACCACCCTCGCTACCATGCTACCCCAAAAAAAAAATATTTCCTCACTATGCCACTATTTTAGTTCTATCTAAATACGAAGTTTAAGGTTTATATCATTACAGGTTTTTAAGTTATAAGCATATGAACTTTTTCCTTCTCACCCCTCCCCACCCTCACCCTCTACACCCCCCCCCCCACTTCAATTTTTTTTTCTCTACTTGAGCTATATCGGGCCTACTTCTGATAAAAATTTGAAGCATCTATCATACACTGTTATTGAGATATGAAAAGTGATATTTTTGAAAAATTCTTATCCCCTCCACTTCTATGCTCCCCTGCCCCCTTCAAAGATTTTACTTTGAGCAATCTTTATTTATCAAGCTTTATATCTAAACCGAATTTTGTTTTTTTGGTGCAATTGGTTTTTGAGATATCGTAATGTTAAGTATTTCAACCTCCACCCCCGTACGCCACCACCCCTACCAAAAAATTTTGTTTTAATCTACTCTCCTAGTATAACTACAGATATTTGTTAAGTTTTAATTGCTCGCCATTAACGGTTTAAGAGATATGGATTTTAGAATGTGTCGATCTCGGCATTTTTGCGTTTCGGACGCATTGCTTCCCCCTCCACTCCCACACCCCTTCACCCATATCATCAATTTTTTTGCAAATGGGTCCACTATCAAAGCTTTATAGAAATTTCAAGTTTCAGCCTCCTACCATAAGTGGTTGCTGAGATCTAGAAACCAAAATTTTTCGTCTAAAACGCTTCCCCCACCTTCCCCCTCACACCCTCACCCCTCAAAAAAATATCACTTCTAGGGCTCCACCATGTCTATTCAGAAAAAAAAATTCAATTTAATAGCGCATAGGGTTTGGCAACTATGCGGCGGAAGGCGGACGGGGGACGGCGCACAGACGGAGTGAAATTTTTTTTTTGCTTTTTTGGCGTTTATTAGTCATAAGACGTATAAAAAAAAAATTTCAGGGTAGCAAATTTTTTTTAAGAAAAAGTCGATAACAATACTTTATTATTAAAATAATAAAGGAAAAGTATGCATCGAAAAAAAAAATCCTTCGATTAAGGACGGCCTTTTGATGTAAAAAAAAAAGTGTGCAAAATTTCAAGTTAATCGGTCCACTAGTTTTTGAGATATCGTGGTCACCGATTTTGAAAAAGCCGTTCTGAGAAAAACGCGTTTAAAGTTTCTCGGCCGCGACTTCCGAACATTCGCTGATTCTCGTAATTCTCTCGAGTCTTTCGCACGATTCATTTTTAAACTTCAAATATTATAAGAACACGTATGTATAACTGAATGTGGTTTTCGATTTCGGATATACAGTTAAACCTTGATGAGTGAGAACGTAACTGTAAAAACGGCCGTAACTCGCTCAATTTTGAACAGCTCGACTTGAAATTTTCAGAGAATATTTTTGAAAGGTTATACTTTAAGAATCCGTCGAAAACGAAAAATCGAATTTTCGAAAATCCTGACAAGATGTAATCCCTTAAGGCGTCACATACACCTCGGACGGCAAAAACTATGACTATCTATAAGAAGGTTTTTCATGCATAAAACTGAATATAATTGAACAACCATTACATATCTTTATTATTTTGTCTACATTATGTGAAAATATCGTTGGAAAATTTCAAACGATGAAAAAGTTACAGTCGTTTTTCTGGGACGTGTTTTTTAGAACGATTTCGGTATCAGACTTTCTTCCGCCATTTTGTATCGAAAAGTAAATATAATTTTTTTCTGAAAAGAAATACATAGTCGCAAAGTCCCTGTAGGAAAAATAGGCATGATTCAGATCTGATTCAGGTATTATTTGTAATACCATCACAGCTATGATTTCTACCTGACCGTTCCATGATTTTATTCACGATATACACCCCCAACCAGTATGAAAAATCAGGCCTCACATTTAGGTCTGACTCATACCATATTAATCATGCCTACGTCATAGCTTGCAAGTCCTTCATGAGTCACACCTTATTGATACTGTCAAATTTCAGGTCTGACACATAAAATCACAATCAGGTATTAGAAGTAATACCTGTGTCATATCTTACGATTACTGTATAAATCACAGCTGATTTGTACCTGACCGTTCCATGATTTTATTCACGATATGCACCCCCAACCAGTATGAAAAATCAGGCCTCACATTTAGGTCTGACTCATACCATACTAGTAACATCCAAAATATTGAGTTATTTTTGTTAGTTAAATCCTACCATGAATTCTTTTTTGTTACCTAGGAGGAGGTAGAAGACTCTTCTAAGACAATATTTTTCTAGTTCAAATATTATTTCTCACTTACTGACTTAATAAAACCCATGGCTGTTTGTAGAAATCGAACCCGGTGTTGAACGTTTTTGGATTGACGCGCGTAACCACTGCGCCACAGAACCCCTTTCATTTTCATTTCGCTATAGGCAACTTGTACAAAAAATCAGATCTTAAAACATTTCCTACATAATGATATGATTCATATCATATTCATATGGTGAATAATCATACCTTGCGTTTTCGCCTATCGGTGGGCCAAAATCAGGCCTGATTTTGCTATTATTTAATCAGGCCTTACGACTTTTCATACAGGGGTGCTAAGATTCATATCATATACTTCGAGCGAACGTCATACCTTGCGTTTTCGCCTATTGGTGGGCCGAAATCAGGCCTGATTTTGCTATTATTTAATCAGGCCTTACGACTTTTCATACAGAGGTGCTATGATTCATATCATATATTTACTTCGAGCGAACGTCATACCTTGCGTTTTCGCCTATTGGTGGGCCGAAATCAGGCCTGATTTTGCTATTATTTAAATCAGTCCTTACAACTTTTCCTACAGGGGTTTACCGAAACGTGAAAATTTTGTATCCCATTTTGATTTTTTTTT
Source organism: Beris chalybata (assembly GCA_949128065.1). NCBI lineage: Eukaryota > Metazoa > Arthropoda > Insecta > Diptera > Stratiomyidae > Beris > Beris chalybata. The sequence continues at coordinate 97,192,293 of OX421895.1, forward strand.
TCTTGATGGGGAAAAAGTCAACTTAAATCGTTTTTCGCTCGTGTAATTTGGCGTTGACCGTACGTCTGCATCGTTCGCTGTCTATCACCGAACTAATTTTGAGTTTAGAGAAAAAATAGTGTTATAGGTTTTTAAATTATTTGAAACGCATAACTATTAAAAATCAATGGCCGCTATTCACAGTCGTCATAAAGTTGGCTTTAAGTTAAAGCTGACTTTGGTGTCGTATTATTAATATGACACTAAAGTCAGCTCTAACTTAAAGCCAACTTTATGACGACTATGAATAGCGGCCAATAATTTTTTCATTGATTTATCTTCTAGATAAGAGTATATCAATTAATTATACTATCTATGATACTTTTCAATGAAATGCGGTTTTCTTATATAATTTCTCCCATGAATAACGTGAATAATTACTTCAGTTTGACTTCATATATTATTAACAAAAATTAAAATTTTTTTAATTTGATTCATTCAAGATATTCTTTAAGATTTTTTTTACCATTATATTGAAGAAAATGACATGTTAACCATTCAAGAAATTGGTAATAAATGCACACAAACTCGAGTTTACACATTTTAAAAAAATGTGGGTTGTTCCACTAATTAACCAAATCGCATTAAACGCACACATAGGGCCTTAAAACATGTGACCAAGTATATTTGCCAATGACTTCGGAACGACTTAATTTACCACTTTCAAATTTTATATACGAGTATGTCGGTTATCCAATAGTTATAGGAAAAGGTATAGATTTGAGAAAAATTCCATGAGTCACTCGAGTTGTTTTCATACAAAAACCCTGTGCGTTTACATTAAAAGGCCGACAATATTTTTGATCTTTGTTAGTTTTTATCGCTTTTGCCCGTAGATGGTAAGCTGGAATATCGATTTTAAACGGACTATCCATACCTTAAAGTAATCACTCCCTGATTTTACTAATTGACCATTTATCATGGAATTAACTAAAATATAGGTCTGCTTATTATCCTATTATCAGTTAAATCTAATTAACAGACTCTTTATCAATTACTCATGCCATTGAATGGCCCTTTGAATAGAACGAACATTAACCTTACTATTAACGTATTCACGTTCTCTTTTGGGGTGCACGTTTGATACATATTAGTCTATTGATTTCTAGAGTTGAAATCAATTTGTAGTTACCTTTTAGCTGTCAGATTGGTAGTAAATTAATCCGTACTCTACTCAGTCCATCATAACGCAACGTTGAATTGCGTGACAAAGTGCACTTTAGTATTTACTTCCATTCCAGAACAAATGACAAAATGTACTTGTACCTTTCGTAAATATTTGTATACTTTTTTGTGTTGTTATTACCTGGATATTTATGTACAATAGATCTTCTCGAGTTATATAAAGTGTACGTAGTGCATATTTGATATATTTCAATCGTCATTTGTAGACAACTGTAATTACAACGAAAAGTTTCAAAAAATATTCATGGAGAGAAGTGTGAAAAGTCCGAAGGACGAAAACTTTATACAAAGCGATTCGAAATCAACAATCAATATTTCCTTACTTGTACTGCACTTGAAATCTCTAAAAGACAAAATCCAACTGGCTAGAGTCCTATCAGTAGAAAATGCCATCAAACTAAGATGACACTTTAAAATGTTGAAAAGTGAAAAGTTTGAAGAATTTTCGAAAAAGTTTTCGCCAGACAAAATCAGACGAAAATTCGTCCGGCAAGCAGACAATCAGTAAAATGTTCAGGGCTCTTTAGGAAAGTTGTCTTTTGTCAACTGCTTCTAGAGTCAATCATACGGCGGAGCAATTTCTGGTGAAAAATATGTCAACAACGGAAAAGTTAATATTTTCCAGTAAATATTCTAAGAACTATAGTTTCCATGAGTAAATTATTTCAATGCAGAAGTTTAGTTTTGAAGTTATTAATTTGAATGTTTCTGTTTCATTTATATTTCCAACAATTTGTAATTGAATTACTCGCATTGAAAATTTCAATGAACGTATGAAGTTGTGAAGCGGTTGTGAAGCGGTTGTGAAGATCAGAGATGTACGATTTTGATTCAACTTTATTATTTCTTGCATCAAAGTCCGGTACCGACTACCAACCTATAATAATAATAACCATTGTATATAGGTGGTTAATTTTCTAATCTCAGGTACAAAAACAGAGTCGCATTTCAATTTTAGTCACCAATTTGACTTAATCAAAAATCAAATTGAAACTATTGTAAATGTTTGTTTTGCATAAAGTACTTACTGATATTAATAGACAACTGAGACTTTACTTATAGTTATTATTATTCTTTTATCCCTCACCCTCTTACCCAGCAGAACATTTATTTTAAGAATACACATTACGATAGTGTAGACAGATAGATAGACTCCTGATAGTGTTCTACAAACTGTGTATAGTGAAGCCAATTCGCAAGAGTTTCATAAGTTTGAAGACAGCCCAGCTTGAAGCGTTCAAAAATTATCGGAAAATATTGTTGAAGGAGTAAAGTAATTTGGGTGACTAATCAACTCGAACTTCATTTTCCCTCAAAACTACGAGTAATACCTATGTATGTACCAAATTTCAAATTCGTGCATAAAAGTGGATTTCCATTGCAGTCGCAATTCTGCGTCGGAGCATCGGACGCAACAATCAACCAAACAGATTTTAGTTCAAGCGACAGCATGCGTCTGCGTCACACATCGAAAAATTTTCAGCCTAAAATTCAATTGAATTGACTTTTCTGTCATTTCGAGTTTCGAAACTACTAATTGTGGAAATACTGACAAAATTAGTATCCCTGAAATTACTGTTTGATTTGTTTATTGACCGTGCCTAATCCATTCAAAAATGTTAAACTTTTTTATCAGTTTATATATGACAGCACTGTGCGTTAGAGAAATTGCGTTGCAAATGTAAATTTGAAACTGAGGAGCGTAGCAGAAAGGTGTGCGTCCGACGCTCAGACGCATAAATGCGACGACAATGGAAATCCAAATTAAACGATTAGTTGAGTTACATTTAGTTCCTTAAATTGAGTGAGTACATTTTTAACGGATTTTTGTATGGCAGCTACTCGATGAACTCATGGAAACTAGTTCACATCATCATCCTTAACTAAAACTATTGGAAAACCACCGTATACAAAATTTAAAAGCTGTAGCTGATGGCGTTCGAAGTTCTTGACCAATATTCTTTTTGTACTACTTTTTGTAACTTTTGTATGGCAGCTACCCGAAGGAGTAAAACGGTTTCGCCCGTTAATGAACTTAGCCCTACACATTTAATCAAACGTCCAGATTCAAAATTTCAAGATCCTAGTGGATTTGGATTTTGGCTTAGTGGTACCAGGTTCGAATCCGCTTGGAGACAAGTAATTTTCGAGAGCGGTAAAGGGTGCCAGACTACCAATTGACTCAGCTGTAAATGAGTATCATAGTTAAAATCGAGGTAATAATCACGGGCGAGCGTGTGGCGGACCTCTTGGTCTCGTAATGAAGTAATTCTAGCATTACTTCAATGCCTAGGCTCGATTTGGGCTGTTGAGCCATTGATTATTATACTCTCAGATTTCATCTAGAGTATAAAAAAAATGGGTGTACAATTTTATGAATTACGTGTTTTTATAAAAGTTCTCCACTAAGAAATAAACATTTTTTATACCGCAAAAGAGCCTGGCTATAACTTGCAACATGTACAATAATTAGTTAATTTACCTTTCACGTCCTTTGGATAATCTTGTGGTCAATACTGAAAAGAAAAATAAATTAATACTGAAGTCAGTTTTTTTGTTAAGAAAAGCTAGATACATTAATAACTTAATGATTAATAAATATTTAATTTGTTATGTTTATGTATATAAGGTTATTCGCTAGGTGCATAACAATTTTTTGTTTTAATAAAAACGCACCCTGAAACTTTTTGGCTAGTCTGTCAATGTCCAAACGTCAGTTAAAGTTTACATTTTTAACGTGATGAAATTGCCGGACGTAGCCCAATGTATTTTAATAGGGTAAGCACGAAATTCTTTAAAATCTGGCCCCGATATTAAAAGAAAACCACTATCATAATTGAATACTTTTATCTAACTAGTCTTTTACACTGCTGATTAAAGTGTTATTGTACAAATGTCCAAAAGTATCATACCTTAAAAAAAAATATTGAAATAAAGTCTTCATTAATTCAAATTAGATGAGCAGAAAAAACGGACAATAATAGGATCTTTACACAGTGAAGTCTGACTTTTATTAAGATCACTTTCAGCAATTTCGAAGCTCCTTTTCTTTTTTGTCGCTGACTCCAAAACAAAGCCAAGTTAAACTCATTACAAGTTCTTATTGAAGTAATTCCTTCTTCATTTTTACAAAGAACCGAATTTCCTTTTTACAAGAAACGAATCTCCTTGGAGCCAGCAATTACATTAAACGCCATCTCGAAGAGATAAGTTTACTGGGTAGCGCTACAGTAGGTATGTATGTATATCCTTCGTGAAATCTGGAAAGGCTTAATTTTAATCCTTACAAGAAAAACTCAAAGGGCAAAGAACAATACACAAGTTGAAACATGAAAAAAAGGATATGACAAACACGCTAGAAGACTTTTGTGCCCCGGTCTATTTCCGTCTTTCATTTTTTTTCTTGTAAGAACTACCGCGAGACCTTTTCAGCGAAGAAATGCCCTCGGTGAATACTCCGCTAAATGGTGGCGTCTATAAAAATAACTTAAATACCATGTAAATCATGAGTTTCCGTCAGGACGAAGGTAGCGCCTTCCTACTTTCACGACTTCGACGGAAAAGTCTTCGCACTTTGCAACTAACACGTCGGTAATTTAAGAAATTTACGAATGAGAAGATTTGTGTAATGGCGTGATGTGATGGGGAGCTAGGCTATCGAGTTATTTTTTTCTCGGCCGTATAACTTTTAGGGCCTTTTAAGAAAGTTATTCAGTTCGTTTAGACCTTTTGAAGATAAATTTCTAGTTTTATATCTTCATTTCCTCGCTTTTCCTGTGGGAAAATAACGCCGGCTTTTCGCTATGAAGTGTGGTATTCGATTGCTACTTTTAACGATACTTTTCGAATTTACTGTGGCCCTGGGAAACTCTTATTTAGCAAGAAATGTGGAAAACTTTTCACGAAAGTAGTACATTCTTATTTTGTAGTATTAAATTGGGGTCCGGGCGCCAATGAGATGGTTATCACAGTTTAAGTTTGGTCGAAATTGCAATATTTCTTGTACGGATTTTATGGTTATTAAATTGGTACATTTCTTGTTGTGATAAATTCATGCCCTGGACTACCGAACAAAAACGTTGAAGTCTCTAAAGAAAACTATAACCTTTCATATACATAGCGGAGAAAACTTTACATACTTTTCAAACACTATTTCCTTCTCGGATGTTCATGTTGCTCACATTTCTAGAACACTTCATACTGAAAGTCTCTCGACTCAACACATGAAGTTTATAAGTATCACAGAATTTATACAAGAGATCAGTTTTTCTACTGTTGAAGCGATACAATGGTCTGTTCGAAATTCGACCGTACACAAAATTATTTCACTTTGCTATGACAAATATAAGTGTGGTACAATACTGCATATGTGTTATAGATGTAAAGTGAAATTCGCATCCACTAGCTTTGAGCTATTATGCTTTCCGTACTCTCAACGTTATCACTTAAAATTTTTTTGACAAATGCGAAGAACTCGTGGAGAAAAGAAATAGTAAGGTAATATGAAGTTAGATATTTGTTAGAAATAAGGGAGGAAAATATACTCGGGTCAAAGTACGAGAGGTAGTCTGAGTGGCTTAGTGGCTAGAGCACTTGCCTTCGGTGCACCTGGTTCCAGGTTCGAATCTGCTTGGCGACAAGTAATTTTCGAAAATGGGATTGGGTGCCGGACTACCAGTTCACTCAGCTGTAAATGAGTACCTGAGTTAAAATCGGGGTAATAATCACAGACGAGCGTGTAGTTGACCACTTCACCTCCTAGTGTTCCGTTGGTCTCGCAATGAAGTATAGCATTAGCATTACCTCAAGGCCTAGGCCCGATTTGGGCTGTTGCGCCATTGATTATTATTAAAGTACGAGATAAGGTTGAAGTGGAATGCGAAGAAATTCTGACGCAACAATTTCATCAAAATCTTCGTGAAAATGTATTCGACCCCTTTATACTCCACAAACAAATTCAACTTCATAAAATCCTGAATTTGGTTTGAAGGTCATCATATAAACAGTTCGTGGAACTAAAAATCAATTCAATATCTAATCAAACAGGGATGAACTGGGGAGGGGGTGACGAGTCAGCAGTCATGCTACAACAACCAAAGAGTAAGGCATAATTAAGGAAAGCCACAGACATAAAGAATATCCAAAGCAAACTGAATGGAGTAAAGCCGAGGTCTTGTGAAATGATCCCCGGGCCCTGTGCACAACGCCAACAGCACCGAAATAACTTTTCAGTCGAAGAATGAAGAAAACCAAACTTTATTTCTTGTCAAAACTAACAGATATGACAAAATTCGTGAAAATCCTCGAAGTAATGCTAGAGATACTTTATTACGAGACTAACGGAATGCTAGGAGGTGAAGTGGTCAGCCACACGCTCGTCCGTGATTAGTACCCCGATTTTACTTCAGATACTCATTTACAGCTGAGTGAACTAGTAGTCCAGCACAGCACCCAATCCCATTCTCGAAAATTACTTGTCGCCAAGCAAATTCGAACCTGGTACCAGATGCACCGAAGGCAAGTGCTCTAGCTACTAAGCCACCCAGACTACACTATAGTTCTAAGTAAATCCCAAGGAGATTAGTTCTTTTCATTTCCTCAACACGTTTTATACCCGTATCAGAAAACTCGTTTTGCCACTTCATTTCACGCGCTAAACACTTTTTATGACTGTAACTTCTACTAGCTTATAGTACTATATGATTTCTCTTAAACTTGGAGCTTAAGTACCCAACTAGCAAACAAGTTTCGTATTTTGATTTTCCGGAGGCTATAACTTCGACAAGACTTCGGTAAGACTGTTGAGCGCATGTTGCGAACGGAGGGTGAACTTTCAGAAGCAATAGCTTCAGTAATAACCTTTATAAAACCTTATGAAAGTACATACCAACAGTCTTATGGAGGTTTGTAGACTTAAAACTTCGATAAAGCATAAGAATTGCGAGCGGAGGTTCGCAAGCGAGCTTCGCTCGACAGGTCTAATACCAAGTAATTCGGTATCAGCCCTGTTACAACAATGTTTCAGATTGGCCTAGTGTGTAGCGTAGCGAGTCCGAAAGTGTTGAAAGTCAGTTCGCATTTAATTAACGAAAAATTATAATTTACAGGAAAATAATATATTCGTAGTTGGAAGAAATCAAAATTAAAAAAATCGTTAATAATTATTTTTCGTGCAAGCAATATGAACTTGTACGGAAGGAAATACAGCTCCGATAAGGGCTCCCGCACACAGAAAACGGAGCTGAGCTGAGCTTATCAGCGCGTTGAAAACAAACACATGCATTGGTATGGAAGTAAACACACCACAAGCGGAGCGGAGCTGAGCGTATTAGAGCTTATATGCTTATCGACTGAAGTAAAATTTTGAAATTTTCGTCAGCTTACCTCCGCCTTCTGTGTCCTCGTATTTCAAATTTTTTAAACGTCGATAATATCAGCTCGGCTCCGCTCAGCTCCCCTTTCTGTGGAAGGGAGTCCTAAGGCCTTATACCAACTGCTGGCGGTTGGCTGAGACATGGGGAAATATTCGCCAGATTAATTCGGTAAGACCTTACCGAAGCTTTATCGAGGTACGAAAATAGCTTCGATAAGGCCTTATGGAAGCTAGTTTGCTAGTTGGGTAGTTTATCCTTCCAGATCAATTTGAACAAAGTCTGAAAAAAAACTAAATGAATTGCGGCCCTAACAATTCTGTTTCCTTTCAGAATTCGCAACAAGTGACTTCAAATAAAACATCAATCGAAAGTATCGAGCACAATTTAAATTCTGATAGATGTATTTTATTACGAATCTAATGTCAATTTAGTAGACTGTTCCCGATATTTTATGTCTCAAGATAAAAATTTGATTTTCTAAAAGAGACATCTTCAGCGACTTTATAGCAGTCCAAATATGTACATGTATTAGCAATTTACTGGTAGATTTCAAGGGAAAAATTTATACAGTATGTGAATTTATTTATAGAGAAAAATTATGCGAGCCGAATGATTCATACGGCAATAAATTCGCTACACTTTGTCAGCCTAGAATCCAAATTTCATACCTTAATCATCTTTTAACACATTTCAAAGTATCCCCCTGAAGCCCTTGAAGTTTTCTCTATTTTCCAGACTCACGTTTTCCACGTGAGAGATTTATCACCGTCACAAGTTTTTGTCTTTCATTTTTTCGTCCTTAGAAAGGAGCCATCGTACACACCGAATACAGTGTCTTATGTGTGAAAGAGCCCGAGGTGAAATTGGATTCTGTCGAGTTCGGGTAGCAGCACTTTAATCAACGCCACGTTGATAGTGAGCAAAAACACTTGACCACTAGGATATACAACTTTAAGGACGTGTGAGCCTGCACATACGTAAGCTAACGTGCGACGTCCACTGTACATTCAACACTACACGAAAACAAACAACGAACGGACTAATTTAAGCCGAATATACTTTTAAGCTCAAATTAGATCTGATTTCAGTCGGCTTGGAGGGAAAAGTTGTGGGAGTTGTATCGCATTAGTCCATTTGCAATTTCGCGCCAGATAAACATTTCCATTTGTCCGAATCCCAGCTGTAGTCAAGAATAATCCCACTCCTCCTCCTCAATATGACCGTGATTCCATTTAACTACAAACAATAGGAAAAGCGAATCGGGTTGACTTCGTTATAACCGAGAACTTTGCATATATTGTATAAACACCTACGATCTAGTCCAGAAATTTGCATAAAAAATCAAGAAATATCACTAACAAATCGCAAAACGCAAACATCTAGCAGATGTGGTCCTTCAGAGCTTCAGATGCATGCAAATTATTCGGTGAGGTGGAGACTGGCAAATGGCAGCAGCTAGATTCTATTTTGAGATTTAAGTCGTACCGAAGACTGGGTCAGAGCAAGCACCGAGCACTACCTGATCCGACAGTCACCATGGGAAATTTAATGAAAATTTCCACGTTGTTATCGTGCGACAATCGGTCGGACTACAATAACTTTGTCGGCGGCAGGATTAACCGAATCGATGTTAAGCACGTGCAAAAACAATACACTGGTGTCAACACTGATTATATTTACATCGATGATTCCGAACTCTACCCTGTGGTCTAGACTCGAAAGAAGTCAAAAATAAATAATTGTCACAGTTGAAACATTGCCAACAGAAGATAATATTTCGGAGACGTCATGTCGAGTTAAAGAAATATCCTTCCATATATTGTACAAATAGTTCTAGAGGGAAAGCAATGGTTCCAGTATAAAGCAATGGCTTCATAGATTTAACTAGTATTAAGGTTTATTAATTTTCGGAGCTATGCTATGTTTTCACTACCCCTAAATCTCGCGACTAATGTAACTCTATTTCCATTACATCAATAGATTTATTTTATAAAATTTGTTCCGCATCAGTAAAAATCAAGTAATTAATTCCAAACCTTGCATTTTAGCAAGTAATTTCAAACATTTATTTGAAATATGTACTAAATATTGTGGTGAAATGTGAACGTGGTGAAACCTTAATTCGAAATCTCACGATTTGGGAATCTTAATCTCGTAGATTTACTCGACAGTTCAGGGCAGTGGAAACATGATACATACATATTACATTAAATTAGATTATATTCAAAATAGGGGCTGGTATGTTTAACTTCTGTCACTGAAGCCACAGTTGGACCTATTGTGACGTCTCTCCGGATTTACTATGAATACTCTTCAATCCCGGCGCTTTGAATGAAGCCTAGTAGTTTGCGAAGAGGAATGGTCAGAAATTCCGATGACGAAGTCTTTTGTGAGCTAAACCCTCGCATTCACAGAGGATATGCTCTGGTGTTTCGTCCTTGTCATTGCATATTCTGCATACTTTAGTCTCAGAGAGACCAATCCTATTGAGATGCTCCCTCATGTGACAATGTTCAGTCAGAGCTAGCACTAGGGTTTGTGTCTGATATCGGCTAAATTTTATTAGGCTGGGTGGCTTAGTGGCTAGCACTTGCTTTCGGTGCACCAGGTACCAGACCCGAATCTGCTTGGCGACAAGTTATCTTCAAGAATGTGATTGGGTGTCGGATTACCAGTTCACTCAGCTGTAAATGAGTACCTGAGCTAAAATCGGGGTAATAATCACGGACGAGAGTGTGGCTGACTACTTCACCTCCTTATGTTCCGTTGGTCTGCATGCCCAGTTTGGGCTGTTACGCCATTGATTATTATTATTTGCTTAATTTTAGATATTCAGATATTTTTTTCGAATGTTTAGGCATTAAAAGTTTTGAGAGCCTGTTGCCAAGTCCCAGTGAATGGCACTTTGCGATTTTGTCACGTTTGGATGTTTATTCTGACTGTGCTTACATTAGTTATGTATCAGTAGCCAGTGCGGTCTTGGCGAATTATTGTTATTTTCGATAATAGTTAGGGCAGTATTAGGTTAGAAATTCACCACAAGTGGTTTACCAACGGTTTCAGCGAGACTTAATTTAAGATACAAGCTATAGATTCGCGTGGTGTAGATAGCTGTTTGACATAGAGGCCACAATTTCTTTACTTACAGATGGTTTTTATCGCAAGATTTCGGACTGGATTTTGGGAAATCTTGAGATTTCGACAAATCTCCATCAAAATTTACATTTGAGCGGCTTTAAAGTCTAGTTCGTGTTTGAGCGACTTGATTTTGGGGAAATCTAGCACGAAATCTACAAAAATCGGCTTTTACACCCCTGAAATTTATGTTTCACCATGATCCCATTCACCACAATATTCACTGTCATATATTTAAAATGAAGTTTTAAGATTACTTGCTCAACATGTAAGGTTTACGTTAGCTTAGGTTTAAGGGAGTGAACTTTAGCACTGTATCATAGCCTATCACGAGAGTTCACTAAGGTTGTATTCGAATACTTTAATTCGTCAACGTCTATGTTGACATCACAGTATAGCATTGGTATTATACCAGTTTAGAAAAAGCTGATACTCGCCCTTTTGAGCAAAGTTAGCCTTTTAAAGTGTTTTACATTCAGAGATGTATCGTCTACCCATCTTGAGTTGGTTTTCTCAATCGAGTCCAATCCCAGTAGCAGTTTACATGTAAGTGAGCCACACCCAGATTCCGATGTTCTGGCATAATCTCAAGGGTGGTAACGCACCGAGCGAGTTCGTCAGCCATGCATTTCCCTGGAATATCCCAGTGTCCTAAATCCGACCACAGAGGAATATTGAACTGTTCAATCATCTCTTTAAGAGATGATCTACATTCTGCGGTGACCTTTGATGTTGTTGAAGCCGATTTCAAGGATTTTATTTCCACTTGGCTATCTGATAATATCCCTAGTAGATATAACATTACACCTCAGCCAGGACAAGGTTTTCTTGATCACCATAAGTTCCGCCTGATAGACACTACAGTGGACTTGAAGGCGAAATGAGCTCGTAGAGTTAAGCATGTCAGAGAACACACCCCCACCTACCCCGCCTTCAGTTTTGGTTCCGTTCCTATATTTGTGGGTGGACTCTTCCGTCCGTACCGAATCCCTTTCCCATTCTGGACGGGTTGGGATGGTTGTTAGGAAATTTTTGTCATAACTTTGGTTCAAGGTTTTGCTTCGAGTTCGAAAAAATAGTTGGCATTCTGTACTTTGTTTCGACCTGTCTTATGAGGTTGATACGAGCGAATTTTGGTCGGTAACTACTAGGCTGTCGAGTACAAGCTTAAAATATCTTCAACGATGTAAGTTTTCGTATATTTCTTTGTATTATTTGTTCTAATACTTGAAATATTGAAATCGTAGGGATGCAGGAGACAATAAAATTGTTCAGGCAATAAACAAGCAGCAATATGAAGTAATGGTGTGCTTCATGAAAAATCACGAAGACCTAGCCAAAAGAATTTTGAAATATGTGCACGGTAGGTAAACTTCAAAGGAGTTATGGGAGACGTTGAAAACTTCCCTTAAAGATTGCCTGTGAAAAAAGTGCATGAAAGGAATACAAAACTTGCTCAAAAGTTGAAATCATAAAGTTGAAACTTAGGCAGTTTTATGAACTATTCATCATATTTCAAGATTTTCAAATTAACAAGTTATTCGAAAGCTACAGTCGAATATATCAACAAAAAAATTAAAAACTCTTAAAATTGGGTGTTTTAAAATGAAACCGTCTGAAATACTAAATTTTGAAATGAAATGTTAGTGGTTCGAATGTTAGGCAATAAGAAGTAAATTTTTTGTTACACAGTAAATATGAAGCGTGAGAGGATACGTACAAAGTGTTTAATTTGTATGCTGTACATTTGCCGCAGGTCGGAGGACTTAAAAACGTTCCCAACATCAAATTTTAAGTTAAGCCTAGTACTAGCTAGAAGCGAAACAAAATTTTCCATACAAGTCTTTCGTCCGAGCGAAAATTGTTAGTGGATTCTTCTAGTTTGTACTAGGCTTTAAGGTAGATTTTGGAACTGGATTTATTTAACGCTTCGGAGAAAGTTGATACAAAAATTGCATTTATTATCCAAAATGTTCAAGTTACAAATAAATAAAACACTACAATTTCCCACCCACTAACTTTTTTTTAATAAAAATCTTAAATTTGAAACAATTTTCAATGAAGTAATTCTCATTCATCTGCGTAAAGACCGAGGCGGGACTTGTTTTCACTTAAAAACAAACATTTTCACTATTTTTAATAAAATATTAACATTTGACATATCAAATTATTACCGAATTGGCGGATTCTTGTGTATGCATAATGAGGTATCACCATTTTTCGAAGTCGTTTGAAATAAGTAATGCCTAAACGAAGGCGTATTGAGTTCAAGAGAGGTCGAAATAAACAACTCGAATCAAGTTACGTAATCTCACCCCAGGATTCCCTGGTTTCACTGGTAGCTCTGCCGACAGAGAGATGGTAGGAAATATTATATTATATCGGGCTTGTACTATTTATAAAGAATAACAACCCACCAATTTTTTTACCCAAAACTTCCCACAGGTCGTCGTAGAAGGATTTGCCTAGTGCTCGTTTTCAGGTTCTATAGCTAATGCGTAAAGGCGGTGCACGACCCATTCTCGCTAGTTCGTGTCCCGACGACTATGAAAGTATGCACTGAACGGAAAGCCCAATTTAGGTGAATGGTCTTCAATTGGCCAACCTGTAGTGATAGCCGTGATCCTGGAGACATCTGCCAAGTCTTGCATAGAAGTTCCTAGATATGGTGTAGGTGGTTAGACTCTTCCCTTCCATTAGCCACTGATTGAAAGTACGAGATTATATCCCTCTTGACAACTTCTAGCGGAACGTGAACACTTTTTTAAAGATAGATAAAGCTACCTCATCAGCCGTACTCATTTCGCACGCTCCCAGATCACAGTGCCTTTTATTGAGCCGATCACGTCCAGCTAAACCGGCAAGTTCGATACGTTCATGAAATAAATGAGTGTTTAAATTTGTAATTAACTTTATTGGGCTATACTTTTGTGATCTTGGTCCCAAGTTTTGCACACAGTACAGTAAGTACATATACCGGTCAGCTTGTTTAGATTAATGCAAAATTATTCTCGAAACTACTAAATCAGTCCTAAGTGACTTGTTGCCATATTTTGCCTTCTTCGTACCGCGCTTCTCTCTAACAAATAACAATTTTAAACTAACGAAACCCAACCGAACAATTAGCTCTTAAGTAGCGAGCAAGGAACACTACAGCTGCAAGGAAGATTCACTTCCTCATAAAAATCTGGTAGTTGAACTTTCTGACTTTGTTCCTAGTTCTAAGCGTAAAACTTACTTCATATAAACTTAGAGGCATAAAATATGGTATAATGGGATATTGTGAAGCGCATTTTTTTGAATTCAACTGAATGTAAAACTATGCCATACACAAATACTTCCTTTAGTTTTTCGCGAGGCTCGGATTTTATCCTTCTCCATACTTTTAAACCAGTCGACTGTGACATTACAAGTTCCGACGTCAAAGCAGGTGAGGAAGTACATACTTGTGTGCGCATTCTATAGTGAAATGTTCATCCCGTCGTATTTCCAGGAAACTTTTAAAGCATACGAAAGTGTGGAAGCATATCAGCAACACGAAGTTAATTTTATTCAAAGTCATGTACCTACTCACCTCTACGCCGGGTAGGTACATATATCAAATCCTTGTGCGTGTATATAATAAAAAAAAATTAATAATTAAAAGTTTTTAGCGTAATTACAAGAGTTCATCATTATAAATTTTAATGCGTGCTATGATGGGTAAATTGGACGCTACAGCATTTTGTAAATGGCTTGCGCTCGGTATTGTAATTTTGCACTGACAACCTAAAAAATAATGTTCCAAATAGCTTTCTGGTTATTTCTTTCGTTGTGAGTTCCATTGCCACCCACACCGCATCTCAGCATTAAACACATTTCGGACTTCAACCCATAGAATAATAGAGTTGGGTAAAGACTTTTTCTTCAGTTTTAATTATTCTAGTAGCACATCTACATATAATGATTCTAAGTTTCAACTTTCTAGAAAAAACCGTTTCTGAGATATGGAAACCACGTCCACCACCTTACCTTGCTACCTCTATCAAAAATTTATTTTTCTGGGATCTCACTATTGTACCTCTATACAGTTTTCAATTTTAAGCTTTCTATCCTTTGCGAAAAGTGTGTGAAACATCCTATGTTTTAAATAAGCCATAAAATGTTTGTCCTCATCGAATACTCTAACAGGGTTATAGTATTCAGCACCAGAGTCACAAATCACAATTAATTCAAAATTGTGACTCTCCACCTACTTTGTGACTTGTGAATTTGGTGCTGAATAGGCCTGGCTATGTCCTCAAATATTTACGAATTTCAAATTTTGGAAAAATTTCATTTACAATACCTAGTCGGAAAAAATTGAAAGTTGTCTCGAAAAAATATTTAGTTCATACTCTTTCCAGTTATTTGACTCACTCAAACATACATATGCCACTGTTTGTTGTTATCTTTGTTGTACAAAGATAACAACAAACAGTTGCATATGTATGTATTCTACATAGTATCTACTGATAGCAAAGTAATATATTGATTTAGCTTACGAGTCGGTCTCCTATTTTATAGTCATATTAGCCGCGTACCGCGACTACGCTCACGGTGTTTTTATCGCCCCTGTTACTCCCGTCTCTACTGTTGATCCATTAGTCCTGTTTCTCCATCCTCTATCTCCCATCCTCCATCTTCCATTCACCATCCCCTATCCTCTGTCTACCATTTTCCATCCTCTGTCTACCATTTTCCATCCTCTATCCACCACCCCCATCCTCCATCTTCCATTTTCCACGCTCTATCCACCATTCCCAATCCTCTATCCATCATCTAACATCCTCCATCTACAATCCTCCATCCTCAATCATACATCCATAATTCTCTATTCTCTATCCACCATCCTCCATCTTATATCCACCAACCTCTATCCACCATCCACCATCTTCCATCCTCCATCCTAACAGCTTCCATATACAATCCCCATTCCCCATTCTCCATCCTACATCCACCATCCTCCATTCTTTATCTACCATCCCCTATTCACCAACCTCTATCTACCATCCACCATCTTCCATCCCCCCTCATTTAAAATCCTCCATCTACAATCTCCATCCCCCATCCACCATCCTCCATTCTCTATCCCCATCCAGCATCGAACCACCAACTGCTATATGAGTTTGCTAACGCAGATACCATCGCTGGCGTACCCTTAACAAATTACCAAAATTTCATCCGAATCGTATGAGTGGTGTAGATTTCCATCGAACACGACCCTTAACTGCTTGTATTTTTCATTTTTCAATTTTAATTTTTTGTTTTTCATTTTTCCGTTTTTTCATTTTTCATTTTTCATTTTCCATTTTTCATTTTCCATTTTTCATTTTTAATTTTTAATTTTTCATTTTTAACTTTTCACTTTTCATTTTTCATTTTTCATTTTCCATTTTTTAATTTTTAATTTTTCACTTTTCCATTTTTCATTATTAATTTTTAATTTTTCACTTTTCATTTTCCATTTTTCATTTTTCATTTTCCATTTTTCATTTTTCATTTTTCATTTTTCACTTTTCATTTTTAATTTTTAATTTTTCCCTTTTCACTTTTCATTTTTCATTTTCATTTTTCACTTTTCATTTTTCACTTTTCATTTTTCGTTTTTCATTTTTGTTCATCCCCCATCCTCCATCCACTATCCTCCATTCTCTATCCACCATCCTCCATACTTCATCCACTATCCCCTATCTACCCTCAACAAATTCCATCCTCAATCCAGCATCCTCTATCCATCTTCTACCATTCCCCATCCCCTATCCAACATCCACCATCCCCTATCAACCATCCACCATAATCCATTTTCCATCCTATATCCTTTATCCACCATCCTCCATCCATCCATCCTCCATCCATCATACTCTATCCATCATCTACCATCCTATATCTACCATCCCAAGCTCTATACACCATCCTCTATCCACGATACACCATCCACCATTCTCAATCTTCTATCCTTCATCCTCTATCTATCATCCTCTATCTACCATCCTCCACTCACCATCTCCCATCCTTCATCCACCGTCCACCATCCTCTATCTGTCATCCTTCATCCACCGTCCGTCCACCATTCTCTATCTAACATCCACAATCCTCCATCTACTATCCTGCATCCTCTATCTACCATCCTCCACCCACCATCCACCATCGTTCATCCACCATTCACCATACTTCATCCACTACTCTCTATCCACCATCCATAGTCCCGCTTTACCATTCAGTATTAGGAACGCGTAACTAATACATCGAAAACGAACAAACTGCCGCTAAATCATATGAAAAAGACTTAAATATTGAAATAACCTGCGAACCACCAAGTGTTAAATGATTTTTCTAACGCACGAACCATCGCGGGCGTACCCTAAACCAACCACCAAAATTTCATCGCAATAGTATGAGTGGTTTAGGAGGCTATACCGGACAAACAGACAAACAAACAGACAGACAGACAAACATTTTTCCATTTTTATATATATAGATTAAAAGCAATTTATAATTGTGCAGCTTTATATCCGATGAACCCTCCATCTTCATTTTTAATAATAATCAATGGCGCAACAGCCCAAATCGGGCCTAGGCCTTGAAGTAATGCTAGAGTTACTTCATTGCGAGACCAACGGAACACTAGGAGGTGAAGTGGTCAACTACACGCTCGTCTGTGATTATTACCCCGATTTTAATTCAAGTACTCATTTACAGCTGAGTGAACTGGTAGTCCATCTTCATTTTTGCCTTCATTTTTGCCTGCGCATATTGTTATTATTATTATTATTAAGAAATAATTAGGTATGCAGCACGCTGATATGCCTAATATCCAGTATGGCATTTTACTAAATTGAAGAGCACACCTACTTACTACTGTCCAAAAATGACGGCTACTTCGAACTCACATTATGCTGCGAAAAGTATATTTAAAAGATTTCATTAAAAGATAGTAGCAGAAATTATTTGCATTGTGCATATATGACATCTACTTTCGATTAGATGTATTTTTGGGCCGGAAACTGTTTTGCGAATTCCATTACATCCGGATGCTGATGGCGTTTGACAAACATGATTTTCAGCTTTATAACTGTATAATAATAATAATCAATGGCGCAACAGCCCAAATCGGGCCTAGGCCTTGAAGTAATGCTAGAGTTACTTCCTTGCGAGACCAACGGAACACTAGGAGGTGAAGTGGTCAGCTACACGCTCGTCCGTGATTATTACCCCGATTTCAGCTCAGGTACTCATTTACAGCTGAGTGAACTGGTAGTCCGGCACCCAATCCCATTTTCCAAAATTACTTGTCGCCAAGCAGATTCGAACCCGGTACCAGGTGCACCGAAGGCAAGTGCTCTAGCCACTAAGCCACCCAGACTATAACTGTATACAATATTATAATACTTCAATACAATGCAGTATGTATTTAATTCCCTTTGCATAATAAATTCTATATCTATTCCTCGTTTAAAATACTTATCACTCGTGATAAACACACTTTTCACGGATGTATCAGAACTGTTAAACTAACTTAGGGTACTTAAGTCTTATATCTCTGACAGAATGCCACCAAAATTTTCCTCCAGGACTTTGTTGCACAGCAAATGTGCAATGAAGAAAATTTAATTCGCTGAGTACGAGGCACGAGTATGTTTAAATTATAGGGCGGCGAAGGAAGCTAGCTACAAGTAACTTCCTTGCCGTAGCTCTAGATCTAGCCTGTAATATTGCGTATGTGCTTATCACAACTACTGGCACTGAAACTTGAATTGCCATTTAACTTTGTAATTACTTCTGACAGTACGTACACAACCCCCATCACCAAATTGTATTATGGTAAAGTTTTCCTTCATGCTGATATTATTTAGAAGACTGAAGACTGAAGATAGCGAAAGGATCACAAAGTGCCGGCGAATGTAACTAAAATTACACTATTTTTGTCTTCTTGTACAGAACGTTCCTGTATCATTATTTTAGGAAAATAGTATTTTGATCGAATTGAAAAAAAAAAATGCTAGCCTGAAATTAGTTTTCGCGATTTTGGACAAAATGCGAAGTACACAAAAGCGTTGAAGGCTCGTATTTCATTGATTTGACTCTTAAAAATGATGAAAATTAAGATTTTGGAAGGTTGGGATCATAGAGATATATGTATTGGAACACTATGCTAATACTAGCATCTTTTACTCACATGAGAATGATTTAGTGAAAATGACTGCACGTATATTCACGAATTTAGTCATATTTAGGACTTCTGAAATATTGAAAAAAAAAATTAGCTCTACGGCTGAATGATCCGAAAAAGTTTAGAAACCGTTTTCAGATTTTTTTTTTAAATTGAACCTCTAAGGCAAACTGAATTTTCCCGAATTCCGCCATATTCCATAGGATTAAAATGGGTATTAGTTATAAAATCCTTAGTCATATACCTATATGTAAAATTAAATGATTGCTGCTGATAAAAAAGATAACTACAATGAAAAGGAGTAATTATCTTTTTTATCACTTCAAACTACCCACTACTGGGGTAAGAAATTATCATCACCTTAAGGCCCCATGAGTCCGGTACGACAATTTTTTTCCCTGTTTGATTTTTCTTTCTTGAGAGAATTTTAATCGATTGAAATCGTTTTTCGTTCATGTAATTTGGTGTGAACAATACGTCTGCATCGTTTTTGATTTTGATTTTACAGACAAATATAATATGTTATTGGTTTTCAAATTATTTGAAACACATAACTATTAAAAATCAATAATTTTTTCATTGATTTATATTCTAGAAATACCAATTAATGTTACATTCTATGATACTTTTCAATGAAATGTGGTATTCTTATGTAATTCTTGCCATGAAAATCGTGAAAAATTACTTCAGTTTGACTTCATATATTATTAACAAAATGAAAATTTTTAAAATGTTATCTATGGAGCACCTTCTTCGAGATTATTTCTAGCATTATATTAATGAAAATGACATGTTAATTATTAAAGAAATAGGTAATATGCGTTTAAAAAACTCGAATTTACCCATTTTAAAAAATTTTCAAAGGTTGTTGTTCTAATTTTCAAATACAGTTTTGAATTTTTTCTCTATGGACGACCCAGTTTACAAACCACCTAATAAAGTGGTGTAATTTTATTTTATTGTTGTTGCCATTTACGTGCAATATTGGTAAGAAAACAGTCATAAATCATCAAAATTGCATTTAACGTGCACATGGTTCCTTAAGCCTTATATCAACTCAATCTAAATATTGTTTTGTTTCGTCAATTTGATTAAGTCCACGATCGTTACATTGATTTTTGTTGCATGTTTTAACAATGCTAAGAGTTTTGTTTTTATTTATGAAAAATCAAAATTAATTAATTAAACAGGAAGCATCTGCTAAAATGTATGTATCTATATATTTTTTAAATAATATTCAAAGCTTACTTTTCAAGTTTCACAATTCGTACGCTGATCTCAAGGATACTGTTCCAAACCATTCTCACTGGCTACCAACTTTTTTTTTAATGCAATTATTAAACAGTGATATTTACATCAGACTGTGCCAAAGTCGTAATATGAGAAAAATTCATAGAACAGTAATTAAAGTTGATTTTGTTTATAGTGCATTGTGGTCGATTTATGAAGCTTTATAGTATAAGATATTTTGTTAAGAGATGGCTCTAATGTAAACTAGAAATTTTACCTTGCTATCCCACTTTGCCCCACTCTCCCCTACCTGTTATTGGTTTTTTGTTCACGAAAGAAATGCACAACCATCTAAGCCTAAAACAAATAATCAACCAAAACTATTCTGAAAATTGTTTTTAGGTTATGGATCCTGTCAAGTAGATTTGCGATCATAAAATTTAGATCGCAAAATCGCAACTAAAAGTTAATAAACTGCAAGCAACAACAACCTGCATCGAGTATGCCGCTTTTGACAATTTAGCACTAATAGACCTGCTTAACTAACAAAATAGGATCGAGTGTGTGCTACTTTATTGAATTTTATCTAACACACACACCCAAAATAAGGTTGCAATTCAATCACAAACTAAAATAGCTTACTGATTTAATGCCGACAAATTTTGTGCAATCCTCACTACAAATGTTTTTGATACAAAATGTGAATTTACACTTTATATAATATTCACAATGAAAATGAGTGATTCCGTTAATGTAATTACTAAAAGCACAACTTACTGTATTTTCTAATGACCCTTTCGAATTCACCTGTAAAAATGGAAAAAATAATTCAATAATTTACGAAATTCAATTGAAAGTTATAATATAATATTTAATTATAACCCCCGAATTTATTTACCGCCGTCTCCATTCATTATACATTTGTGAAATCCTATAATAGGACGATTCCTTGGAGTGAGTGAGCAGTAAAATGCTGTTCAATTCGAAAAGGAGTATGAAAATCAAGAAAGAACAGAGTAAATTAATTGAACACGGTCAAATTTACAGTTTCTTCCGACACCATCAGGAACACATATGTACATACAGTAGAGTCTCACTAATCCGGATACGGCCTAATCCGGTTCCTTCGGTAGACCGGATGGGATGAAAAATTTAAAAATTTCCATTATGTTCTTTGTAAACCGGATCGACCACAGTTTCGCTAATCCGGATTCCATGTTAAATAAAGCAATGATCAAAAATACAGTGAAATCAAACAAGCGTAGAACGGGAAATTCCCGAATATTCTCATAGACACTTCATATGCATCGTTTTGTATGTATTATGTACATATTTCATATGGCAATAAGTATTGGTACTCTATGCAACCAAGCCAACTTTGGCTTGAGAGCGTTTTTCCGTTCACTAAATTTTGAGTTTATGTACATTCATTACTTTTTACTTATTTCTAACGTTTATCTTGAAAGTATTGTTTTTGTTTTTTGGAGATACTATATGTTTTATTTGTTGTAATAAATGAATAAGCGTTTGTAAATGTTTATCTTTAATAATTTGCATATACCTTTGGTAATCCGAATTCCCGCATAATCCGGATTGGGGGTGGTTTTAATTGATCCGGATTAGCGAGACTCTACTGTATGTACAAACTTAATTCTTCTCAAAGCAATAAAATTATTCAATAATAGGTGTGTTTTTTTGCCGATTTATCCAGATCGAGAGTAGTGATTCAAATTTGTATAGAAAACACCAATACTGTCGTTTTTTTTATTTTTTTATTGCTTTTTCCTGTAGATAGTAAACTAGAATATAGATTTTAACCGGAATAGTAGCCCCAGTAAGCTTACTGGGGTAGCTTTCCGCGATAAACTCTTAAATCTAGCCTACTATCTACAGGATAAAGCAGTAAAAACATGAAAAAACAACAGTATTATTGGTGTTTTCTATACGAATTTGAATCACTACTCTCGATCTGGATAAATCGCAAAAAAACACAACTATAATACTGGTTTTGGCACGTTTAAACTGTTAAGTGATACTTGTATAAATTAAACATCTTTGGATAACGAACAGTCAAAAATAAGTCTGTAGTGTTCAAAATATAGAGTTGTCAGGTTTGAGCTCTTTGGACTGCCACTCTCACACCAAAGTCAAAACTGTATGTTAAACTCTCTGTCTCTTTTCATTCGTATTTTTAGTACTTTTCAGCGCCAAACGAAACCAGTGACATAACAGCTTTAAGGCAGTCATCCCGTGTGACGGTTTCCAAAAATTAATTATATTTTTTTGCATAAATTACATCCAAATATAGTGTAGAATATGTGGGCGGAGTGATATTCCGATATTCGAAGCCGTTTGGTAGTTATAGACCGTTATAATCACTAACCTCCTATGTTGTTTCGAATGTAATGAAAAGTTTAATCGCGTTTTTCTCAAAACTATGTTTTTAAAATCGGTAGACACGATATCTCAAAATCTATCGAACGAATTTCTTTGAAATTTAGTAAACTTGTCCAGTACTAATATGTACAGTCTACAAACTAGGGTAATTGTGATTCATCAAGCCGTTTTTTTTTGTCGACCTGAAGGAGTCGTAAAAATACACCAACATTGACGACAAAAAGTTCAATAAGCTGCCAAAAATTAACTGTTCAATATTTTTTGATAATCCTACTTTCAATACTAGTTTAAACTTCACAGATTAAAATGCCGTTTGATTTTTTTATTTCAGATAAGCAGAACGCCCGCAATCGTGTCTACCGAAAACAAGGTTTTTTGAAAATGGGTGGCTAAGTTGCCGTATACCTCAACAACACTAGCTGGAACTACGAAGAAGAATATAAGGAACCGAACTTACTCGAGAGAAATGAAGTGGAAATGGAAATACCACATGCATACTATTGTAACGTATAATAGTGTTTGTTTTTGTGCAGTGGCGTAGTCAAAAATAAATTGTTTTGCGGCCACGGGGGTTGGGAATCTGGTCTTCATGGATAGTACAATGAAAAAAGAGCAGTATCTCGCCATTTTACAACAAAATTTGGCTTCCAGTGTTACCAAATTGCAGCTACATAGAACGTGGGTCTCTCAACAGGACAACGAATCCAGACATACATCTCGCTTGGTGAAAGAATGGCTTTTGTGCCGGACACCAAAGTATCTTGAGCACCCCCCTCAGTCTCCACACCTCAATTCCATAGAGAATTTTTGGGATATTTTGGACAACGGAGTACGGGAAAGGCCAATTTCGAACAAATAAGATTTAAAAAAGGCCTTGTTGGAAGAATGGGCAGCTATACTGCCAGATGTAACAAGGAAGCTTGTAGAATCTATGCCGAGACGTCTGCAAACCTGTGACAAAAGCTAAAGGGTCTCAAACCAAATATTAATTTGAGGCAAAGTTGTTTTTTTAGCTGTTAAGTACAAGTGTGCCATTACTTTTGATTCATAAAAATAGCACCGTGAGCATGTTTTTACTTATAAAATGGTAACTATTGTGTATACTTCTATGAATTTACTATACTTTATTTGTGATGAATAAAACTTTAATTTGAGATAAAAATCTTTTTTCTATAACTTAGCGTTGTACAAATATGTACGATCAAAAGTAAAATTTTGAAGTGTGCCATGACTTTTGACTCTCATAGTAGGTAGAAGAATATTAAAATGTGAATTGTCATGGTGTGCATGGTGTGAGAATACTATTCCATTCAATGAGAGACTTGCTATACATCATTCTTCTCCATATTTCCCAAACCACAAATACCTACAAATAAGAATATTAGGAAATGAAATGGGTGGAGAGAAATGAAGCAAAAATGAAAATAAAACGACGATGAGGCTTCACTCTCGTCCAACTCGCTGGTCCACAGGATCGGGAACTTGTCAACGAAGGACTAGCATGTGGCGCCGGTCAAAGACGCTGATGTTATTGAAACCTTGAGCGTATTGGGACGCGTTCGGAAATTAACTCGAGTTAGAGTAGAGTAAAACAAATCGTTTGAAAATGTGGAGTGGAGTCAATTTTACTTTAATGACGTAATCCAGTTGCGTTCAAAAATGCCAGAGTAGAGTAAAAATCTGCCAACAGTCTGGGCGTAACTTTATTATTTTTCCGGCAGAAGTTTGGAACGTGTTCAATTCGGGGATGCGGTGTATGTTACTATGTGACTGAAAACCTAACGGGAAGCTGTTAGAATATGGTGTAACATGAATTATATAATTGGGTCGTATTCCGGGATGCGGTCTAGAGGTTGAAAAAGACAAAACTTAAAAATAGGTGATTATTAAACAAGCCTGTTGTAGTGAAAAGATATTCGATATCTGATCAGACTTGCGAGATATGGTGAGTAGTGTGGATATGCCACTTCAGAATCAAGGGAGGAAGGGGGAAGCTTTTGTATGGATGACGTCATTGATTTCTACGGAATTTACTCCTTGGGTGGAACTTGGAGGAGTTTTTTTATGATTACGTCATAGTCTTGTATGAGACTGATAAGAAATTCACTGCCCCAGAGCTTTGCTTTTTTTCGTTTTCCGTTGCATAAAATTGGGCGTTTTTCGTTTTCCGTTGCATAAAATTAGGCGTTTTTTCGTTTTCCGTTGCATAAAATTGGGCGTTTTTTCGGGGCTTTGGGCTTTTTTCCTTGGGCTTAGACTATCTGGGGCTAGCGGGGAGCGAGGGCTTAGGCTATTCAAAACTTAGGCTAGAGGGGGGCTTAGGCTAGCAGGGGGCTTAGGCTAATGTTTATGAAAAAACATAATGAGTAGTCAGCATATTTCTTGCAGGTGGTCGTGAAATCGAGAACACATTCTTTTTTAAACTTCAAATCTTTTATTAAAAATTCTCTCTCTATGCTCACTACATAATATTTAATCTAATATTTGCGATAAATCTAAAATTCTTTTTTGAAATCTGGCTCTGTCTCGAGCATACATTTCCCATATTCCTTTTCGACTACTGCGATATGCGAAACTCCATACAACAAGGTGTTTGATGACAGGCGTATCGTTGAACCTTACTCGCTTTTTCATGATGTTTTCCGCTATTTATCAAAGCTTTTGAGCTCTTCTTCTATTCGTTGGATTTTAGCATCTATTTCTCCAATACCTTTAAAATATTCTTCTTCCTTCGTTAGTATTCTTTTCTGCTTAGACAAAGATTTAGTTATTTTTCTTTTTTCTTTTAAATCTGCAAGCTCTCGCTCCACTCGTTTGATTTCGTTGTCTATTTTTATATAAGGATGAAGAGCTCCATTCTTACGAAAAACTTCCTTCAACTGTTCCTCCTCATCTGCCGACGTTTTCCAATCACTATCATCACCAAACGGGCAACCTCTCGGAAAAATTTTGTTTGCTCTGTAACCACTAAAGCCAGGTAAAACATTTCCTGCTATAGTAATTTCACCACCAAAAGTAAAAAAACTATTAGCAACAATTAATTTTAATAAAAAAAATTTTACATACCGAATACTTCGATTTTAACATGCTGCCAAGCTTGGAAAGAAAATGCAAAGTCTAAATTTCTGCAATCTTCCCCATTTCTCAATCGTAGTACAAGACATCTCGTTCCATCTTCCGGGGTTAAAAACACTTCCAGTAGATTTGCGTAAATTATCGCATTCACTATCTTGAAATTTCGCCAAATTGCTTCACAAATACAATATTTGCACTTGTGGGATATCTGCTCGATCCAAAACATTTTGACTGTTCTACTTGAAATCTACGAAACAACTAACACACAATTCAACTGAACAAACTTAAAACACTAGATCTCCCCTCCCCTCCCCTCCCCTCCCCCCTCCCTTCCCATCCCTCCCCCTCCTATCCCTTTCCCCTCCCCAACAACAACGTTAGACAAAACTGAAACAACGTGGGTATTGTTTGAACCGCACACCAGTAAACATGGAATACAAACGCTTCGTTGACGAGCACAAGGATTTTATTTTGGAGGAGCACTTAGAGAGATTAACAAAATGTTTTAAATTTGTGGAAAAGTACACTCAAATGGAGCAGAAAATAGCCCGATTTGGAAAGCACTACATTAACTGTCCTTGGGCTTATGATGATGCAACATGTGGACCAGATACTTGTGAATGCTGTGATGAGCAGTAAATATTATGTGAAATAAAAAAACTTGTAACTTTTTACATGAGATTATTAAATAATTAAATTAATTTTCAAAGTATTTCATTTACATTTATCCAGGAATTGTGTTTTGAAGACAATCCTAACCACTTAACAAACACCTTGTCTCCATTCTTTCTAACAATTTTTCCACTAGATACAACGATGGGTTTTTAGCTTCCAGTAATTCAGCTTCATAGAATCCACCTTCAATTGGATTTCCTTCATAGTCTTCTAGCAAATATGTTACAGGATTGGTGTTTTGAACTTTTCGAATCTTAAAGATTTCTGTTGTCCAGTTTGGTGTGTAACCTTTTTCAAATATATGTTTATATTTACTAATTCGAACATGATCACCGACTTCATATGTTGCCGCACCAAGCACTTAAATATTGTTGTATACGGTAGAACGAAAAGACGAAGACGAAGTCTTTTTTCATTTAAGCTATTCACTGCTGAAGGTTTCATTTTTATTGTTCGATGCTTTGTGTTATTATATGCATTGATGAGTACATTAACTAAGTCAATCCATTGGTAATTTCCATTCATATTAAACTCTTTCCACATCACATTTTTCAGTGTACGATTAAATCGCTCTACAATTGATGCTTTAAGAGTGCTGTAAGTAGAATAATGATTAATTAGATGTTTTTCCATTACGTTTTTAAAGTTTTTATTGAAAAACTCCTTTCCA
This sequence comes from Beris chalybata, assembly GCA_949128065.1. Taxonomy (NCBI): domain Eukaryota; kingdom Metazoa; phylum Arthropoda; class Insecta; order Diptera; family Stratiomyidae; genus Beris; species Beris chalybata. The sequence continues at coordinate 97,219,264 of OX421895.1, forward strand.
TCATCCGTTTGCAAGTTCTTGGGAATCCGACCCTGCTTGAAAATGGGCTCAATTGCTTTAGTGACTTCTATGCCTGTCTTCGATTTAATAGGGACAACCCAAGCATATTTTGAAAACGTGTCAATTATTGTGAGTAGAAATCGAAATCCTGTATTTTCGGAAGCGTATGCGCCCATCTCAACTAAATCAGCTTGCCATAAGTCATTCAAACCTTTTATAATAACCCGTCGTTGCTTAAAGTTTCTTCGCGCAGATGTATGTAATTCATTCACAACTCCTCGCTTACTCATGATTAAAAAGACTAATTTTAGTTTATAACAACTTTATAACTATTTATTGAATTTTTTATAATAAAGTTTTTTAATAGATATGCATTTTGTAGAGAAGAATATCCAGTATGAAAAGAACATCTTTGTGTATCAGGATTTTCCTTTTTCAGTGTCTTGAGATTGGGTGAACCAAAACTATCCAAGTCGAATACCTGGACAACAATACTGTTCAATAAGTTTTCAAACCAGATTTTCTTTTCCAATCCTTTAACGTATATTATAGTATTTTCCATGTCGAGTAGTAAATATTGTTTCAGGTCATAAAATGAAGTTTTACCACCATCCCATTTGAATCCGTGATGATTTTCATATAACCATTGTGCTTAATGTTTCAGATTATCTGGAAGCGTTTCAAATTTGTATGGTGGTTTCATTATAAAATGTTGATGAATGTTTTCATCGAGGTGTACGATAGTCAATTCTTTAACAATAAATTTCTTTGTGGTCCTCTAAAGCCTTGCATATCGATAACAACATCCATCGTGGTTGACAATCTATCTCAAACTGAGTAGTGTTCCTTTTTTACACAAGTTTTTGAACTGCGCTAGTTAGAGGATTATACTCGATTATGCGATCGTGAAGCAATAGGCAATAGGCAATAGGCTGTTGTTAATGTTGGTATATCTGCTGATGTTTTAATTTCTACTCGAATATCCACTGAGCCCGCTTTTATAGTTTCATTTTGACGTGAACAGTCAATTACTATAATTGGTGCATCTTCCTTGTATTCCGTTCGCGAAAGTAATGGCTGTGCTTGGACATCATAATAAGATTGTTGAAAATTGCTATACATATCATATAATATAGCATATCGATCACGTTGAAATTTAATATTTAAATCATCATATGGATACGATTCCGTGTTTAAGTGTACTTTAATATTTGTGAGTTCGCAATGATCAAATTTGCTTGCATCCTTATCCTTTTCATTTTTCCGATTTGTCTGCAAAGCTATAATAATATATCGAGGTTTTTCCAGTTGACTTGTGGTTTTAACGCTCCATACGTACATGATCGGTTGTTATTGGTAAAACTGGATATTGATATAAATCCCAATTTCGAAAACACATTTGAACTGCTTGGCCAGACTCAATATTTTTCAGCATTTTTAATTTTTCAGAACCATCTAAGGTTACGTGAGGCACTTTCCATTGTAGTTTAAAATTTTTGAATTGTACATCATCAGTGGGTGATAGAAATGCGTTTTCGTCGGTTCTTGTGCGAACTAAAATTAGCTCATGTTTGGCGTTTACAATAATCTTTTTATAATCCTCGGCAAATCCCAAGAGTTTTCGCAATGGTAAACTAAAGTTGAAGTAGCCATTAGAGGGTGTTATTAGCTCGTTCGGTGACCAGCCTCCATTATACAACATTTTACTCTCGTTCTCATTCAACGATATGTAGATCTTCATTGTTGCAGTTATTCCTACATTTTTATTTCGGTCGATTTCTACTCCATTTAGTTCATATCTAATCTCGTCGAATAGAAAGGCTATGGTATTATTGGATAGCTTTGCAGTTGTTGATGTAGTTCCATCTGCTTTAGCATTAAATGAAGCCTAATGGTTATGATTTCTCTAATGGTTATGATTTCTCCTTTAAAGTTTTTAGATCTCCGTCTTGATCAACAAGTTTCAGAGTTAACGTGCTTATTCGCTTGACGTTTATCGGCAAATAGATCACATTCTTAGGAACCTCGACTATTTTATAGCCTGGCCCCACTTCAGGTGAGAATTCATGAATTGTATGTGATGATATATTATTGATGTACGAGTTTCCAACTATACTGCTCCCAATTCAAATTACATTAACTTTAGTTATGTTTACATGTAAATTTGAGTAATTTTTCACATTGATGGCTAATTCTCGTTTATCGAATCCTAGCAATTGTCAAATAGTTCTCTCTCTCTATTAAAGAAAATGGGGACACTTGTCTTAATTTCGCTCTTTAGAGTATTATTATTTGCCAGTATTATGAGATTTATTCCGCTATTAATCTTTGCTATTTCCTTATACAAGTAGTTGGCAATATCATCGATTTCATACGATCCGATAGGAAACTCTATAACATGTTTTCCTATATGAAATAAATTATTTCTTTTATCAACATTCGGTATAGAATTATAGGTTTGGAAATCAACTAGTCCACAAACATAGTCACCGTGCAAGTCTATTGGTGGAAAATACTCTGTTGTAAGTATGGATGTGTTACAGCTCAACGTTAATGTGTAAGCCATGATAGCAAATAATACAATAAAAGAACTTTTAAAAAATATTTATTTATATACTAAATTTACAAAAGTTTATATAAAAATTTTAAACATAAATGTCCACAGTTATACGATTCGTAGTTTTGATATGTATTATAGTTGTATTTTATATTATCTCCTAAATAGTTTATTAATTCGACAGGAGGTGGTAGATTTCCAAAACTATCAAAGTACTCGATATGATTTTTTTTTCTTATCATACGCTACCCAATGTGTGCCGGGTCCTTCCATTGAATCTAAATTAACAATACCACTTTCATTTTTCTTAGGTTTCCTCGGTAGGGTATTCCGCATAAAAACACCTCTGAAATCAGGCAGAAACTTTCCAAATTCACGTAAATCATTTTCATTCAATGGTCTCTTGGGTAGCGTTCTTAAAAGTTTTTTGGCTGAGGATTTAAGTATAGTCCTAATTCCTTTCCTATACGGTTTCAAGTATAGTCCACGACCTACAGCTATCTGCTCCATTTTCTGATTGTGTCGTTTCTGCTCCTCTAACGTTTTCTTTGCATCTTTAGCATCGTTAACAGCTTTAGCTATTCCTGAAGCTCCACCCGCTAATGCTCCTATAGCTGACAAGCCCGCAAAAAGTAGCACCAAGAATGGTAGGACTCCACCATAATGGTAGGACTCCACCATAATAATTCTAGGAGTTTTAACGTCTTTATTGTTTTTAATTATACTCTTTGCAGTACTCAATGCTAATTTAATAGCAGCTTTCATGCTTTCAGGTTTCTTTTTTTTGAAAACACTTCGAGCTGAACGAACAGCCGTTCTAAATCTTGGCTTACCCATTCCGAATTTAACTTTAACTTTCATTATATTTGTTACAAGTAATGCGTGCGTGCGCTCTGCTAAGTTTGTGTCTTTAGATTTAACTCGCTGCCAGGCCTTTTCAGATAATATCTTATCAAGTATGTGACGATCACTACTTTCTTTATATTTAGAATATCCAATACCGTGCTCTTTACACGCTTGATCCAATGGATTTATTCCAGGATCACATCTAGCAAGTCGTTCACTTAATTTCGTACCAGGTATACAATACTGATAGCCCGGTAAATGTAGTTCAATAGGCAATTTATTGATGAGCGAATTAACTAAACCTGTTCCACCAACCACTTTCAGTAGACTGTGGCTTCTGAGTTTGTGATCAATCATTTTATCTCTTTTACTGCCTTTATTAGACTATTCGATTTTAAACGATGTACAACCATTTTATATGATTTTGCTATAAAACATTGATATTTCACGTCTTCCTCTTAGTCAGTCTAATGCGGTTTATTAAACAACGTCGAACGCTGTCAGTACAAAATGCTGATATTACAAATTGTGCTGAGAAAATAAAACATAGTCATTTACTACCTAATAATATTCGAAGCCTAATTGTTGGTCCGTCAAATTGTGTTAAACTAATGTTATGGTTTGCTTATTAGAGCATCCGAATGGCGTTAAGTTCAAAAATATTTACATCTATTCGAAATCGTTACATCAACCGCAATATCAATATTTAAAGCGAGCTGTAAGTCCTATTTCTGGACTAGGTTTTCATACATTTTCAAATAATAGTGAAGTGATTGCACCTGAAGAAGCTAAATCTAATTCTGTTTTTATTTTCGATGATATTGCAAGTGAAAAGCAAGATAATGTTCGATCAGGTCAATATTACAATAGGTCAGAACAAAAAGCAGTTTATATAAGAACAGGTCAGGTCAAAATTACAACAGGTCAGGTCAAAACCAGTTAATATCAGAACAGGTCTAGCAATTAATATAAGAACAGGTCTAGCAGTTAGTATAAGAACAGATCAGGTCAAAAAGCGGTTAATAGCTGTTTAGAGCTGTACTTGATCAGACCATCAATTTGATAACAACTCAATTCAGTTTGAGAGCAGTTCAAAACAGTATAAAAGGAGTTCAGCGCAGTATAAAAAATCATTTAGAAGATTTCAACATAGTAAACAACACTTTAAAATTAATATTGGAAGAATACTTGAAGCTTTAATTTACTGTTGTTGTTGTAAACGAGATGAGAGGAACGATAAACAATAAACAATTACTCAGTCAAAGACAACTAATTCGATAAGAAAAAAATATAATCAATTAAAATTAGCTAAAGCTAATGCGGGCATTCAATAAGAACAAACTTTTAAACCAATCACAAGTCCTCTCAATGAACTAGTTAAAAGAACTAAGCTTGCTCCGAATATTAAAGAAGAATTTCCAGTTAAAGATGACGAAGAAGAAGTTGATAGTGATGAGAACTTTGCTTCAGTTAAAGCTTATGATGAAGAAGAAGCAGTTGATAGTGATGAGAACTTTGAAACACCTAAACGAAAACTCAACCTGTCATCTACGACAAAAGTTGTACGTAAATATGATATAACTCCACAGGGACGAGAAGAACTGGATGAATACATGAAAGAAAACAAATTTACAGAGATTCCAACAGAATATTTAAATACATTTGTTAATAACCCATCTGTAATTGACAGTTTGTATGGAGTCTATAAAGATGCTGACAATTGGAAAAACGGTAATTCAAGTTTTATAATCGATGATAATTAATTAATTATAAAGGATAAATCCTACGAGGGGACTCGTGGCTTATATGAACTTTTGTTTATGAAATATCCTAAAAAAGTACTATATACCAAAGAAGACTTGGAAAACTATAAAAATATTCTTCTTGATACTAATGCCCACAAACGTTCTCACAAAAGTGAAAGTCAAATAAAAGGAAATCGTAGTTATAAATCTACGAATATAATTTGTAAACTTTTCACTCGCAAAGGTAGTGGTTTAATGCAAACATCAAACAAAGAGAAAGATTATATTTATCGGGATGATCCGAACGAATTAGTAGATCGGTTACGCTTACTTATTGCATCGCAAGAAGCTGGTCATAATAATCACACCAATGAAATTGTTTCAATCATTGAAGAATTAAAAGAAGCACAAATAATACAATAACAAGTGTTGGAAACATAATACATTAATTATTCATAAAATGGGTGTTGACAAGTTTGGTCGATTTTTGAAGGGAGTAAGCCGTGGACCACAAGGACCACCTGGAATCGGATTTAAATTAACATCTGGAGGAGACTATGATTTATATATGAAATGTATTAAAAATCTGAGTAACCCGCTAAATAATGAGGATGCAGCAACAAAAGCTTACGTGGATACAGAAATTGATAAAATGCTGAAGCTAATGAATATCGAAGTTGACAATAGAATAAGGGAAATAGAAAAAAACATCCAGTTTGCAATGAAAACATTTGAAAAAGATATTATAATACTTTAAAGTAAACGAATAGATGATAAGATTGTTTCTAAAAAATAAATATTATATAAAAAGAACTTATGTAACAATATTACTTTTTTTTTATTTAGTTCAACATATGTAACATTATTACTTTTTTATTAGTTCAACATATTAGAAAATTGAATATTAAAAGACGGTCCAATTCTCCCTTTATACAAAAAAGCTAATTTCCCCTCGTTGAATTCGGCGATTATTGTGTCTGACAGGTGTTTGTATCGGCTGGGGAGGAACACTTGCTTCGTATGGTCAAGCACAACAACGATCGATTGTCCATAAATGGTCTCAACCCTTCTTCCTCCAGTGATTTGATATAGCTTATCGACCTCCAAGTCGGAAACCTTAAAAAAAATTTTAATTAAATATACTAGATATATTTATAAAATAAAAAAAAATTCTTACCTTAATATACTCGGCGAGCGCTAAAGTTTCTAATTCTTGAATTGAACTCTTTTCGGTTTAAGTTTTACTCGTCAACGAATAATTTTTAGAAAAATGTTTGCGTATTTATAGTTCATCCAGAGAGAGAGAGAGACATACACAGATAGAAACAAACATACACAGATAGCGACATACATATACAGATAGGTAGAGGGAGAGACATACACACATAAAAACATACATATCCAGATAGAGACATACACAGATAGAAACATGCATATACAGATAGATAGGTATATACATGCATAGATAGAGAGAGAGACATACATCCATACATACATACATACACGGATAGAGAGAGAGACATACATACATACACAGAGAGAGGAAGAGAGAGACATACATACATACACAGAGAGAGGAAGAGAGAGGTAGAGAGAGACAGAGATAGATACATCCATACATACACAGATAGAGAGAGAGAGACAAGCATATACAGATAGAGGGAGATATACCTGTTGAATTTCACAACATTATGTAATAACGCTACTGAAACATGTCGAACGAAGTTTTTTTTTTCAGATCAGATGATATTTGATATGCCTTTTCCGGTGACCAGAAAACCAGAAATATGGTGACTCATCGTTTAATTTCACAACTTCGGGCCGCCTGCAAGAAATATGCTGACTCATCAATAAAACAATAGCCTACTACTCAATTTCACAACATTGGGCCACCTGCAAGAAATATGCTGACCACTCACTATGCTTTTTCATAAACATTGTTAGCCTACTGCTCAACTTTGGACCACCTGCAAGAAATATGCTGACTCATCCATAAACATGTTTCAACTTGTCGGATCATGAAATTTGATATGCTTTTTCCGGTGACCAGAAATATGCTGACTCATCAATAGACCACCCATTATGCTTTTTCATAAACTTGGACCACCTGCAAGAAATATGCTGACCACTCACTATGCTTTTTCATAAACATTAGCCTAAGCCCCCCTCTGGACTAAGTTTTGAATAGCCTAAGCCCTCGCTCCCCGCTAGCCCCCAGATAGTCTAAGACCAAAGCCCCGAAAAAAAACGCCCAACTTTATGCAACGGAAAACGAAATAACGCCCAATTTTATGCAACGGAAAACGAAAAAAAAGCAAAGCTCTGGGGGAGTGAATTCCTTAACAGCTTCATACAAGTCTATGACGTCATCATACAAAAGCTCCACCCAGGGAGTAAATTCCGTAGAAATTAATGACGTCATCCATACAAAAGCTTCCTCCCTGCCTCACTTGATTCTGAAATCGCATATCCACACTACTATGGTGGAATTTATGAAAAAGTATACAACCACTTTACACTGTCTTAGGGGTCGAATTTCAAAAAGTCTTGAAAACACTTTCTAGGTATTTATATGAAGAATCCGTAAAATTAAAATGAATTCAATATTTCGAAAGACCTAATAGATATGACGAAAATCGTGAAAATATATGCATTTCATATTAACTGACAATTTTGTTTGCCCGCCTTTCTGAACGCCAATGAATAATCGATTTTTTTTTCAAAATTACTTCTCTAGTTGATTTACATATACGTACCGAGTTTTAACTTTCTAGCATAAGCCGTTCTAAAGCTAGGAAAAACACCCCCAACCCTCGTACCATGCTACCCCTAAAAAAAAAATATTTTTCCACCATGCCACCACTATAGCTCTATCTAAATACCAAGTTTCATCTTTATATCATTACAGGTTCATAAGATATAGACATCGGAACTTTTTCCTTCTCACCCTTCTCCACCCTCACCCTCTACACCCCACCTCCAATTATTTTTTTTGCCATTAACGGTTTAAGAGATATGGATTTTAGAATGTGTCGATCTCGGCATTTTTGCGTTTCGGACACAATATTTCCCCCTCCACTCCCACACCCCTTCACCCATTTCATCAATTTTTTTGCATATGGGTCCACTATCAAAGCTCTATAGATATTTCAAGTTTCAGCCTCCTACCATAAGTGGTTGCTGAGCTCTAGGAACCAAAATTTTTCGTCTAAAACGCTTCCCCCACCTTCCCCCTCACACCCTCGCCCTTCAAAAAAATTTTACTTCAAGGGGTCTACCATGTCTATTAAGAAAACAAATTCAATTTTATAGCTCATAGGGTTTGCCAACTATAATTCCTTAAACGAGTTTGCGTACGGCGGACGGCGCACAGACGAAGTGAAAATTGTTTATGCTTTTTTGGTGTTTATTAGTCATATGTAAAACGTGTAAAATAATAAAGTAAAAGGGGTTACTCTACTAACTCTTGTTGTGAGCAGGGTTACGAGGAGTTAGAAACGTCACATGTCACCCGGATCATCAAGTGGCAAGTATTTTTGAATATATTGCGTGTCAGTTAAAAGTTTTAACGAAAATCTCTGAAGGCAACTTCAGAGAGCTAGTTGCATGAATGGTTGCCGAACTGGCGAGTTATGGGAGGGTGCCAGGCTTAAGGTGGTCTCTCCGTTAAAATTGGCGAACTTCATCTTCCAAGGCATAGGTGTAAATGCAAAGGCTATTTCCGGAATTGTAAAAAAAAATTATAAATTGAGAAAGTTTTTACAATCGTCATATTCGCAATAACTTAAGCTGTCAGAGTAGCACCTCCTTAAGTCGGATATTACACAGCCTTCTTTAAAAAAAAAAAAAAAAAAATAAAAAAAGGATACTATGGATTTAGTATTGCATCTAGACACATTTAACCCCATCATTCTTGCAAAAGAATAATAAAGTTGTTCGCAAAGTGCTAACAAATTTTTATAATTGCGTTTGAATATTCAAGAACAATTTAATATTTTCGTATTTGCTCAGTTATGCAATGTGTTCAACTATTCTGTTTCTATGCACTGTATTGCTGTCTACTGCTGAGAGACTAATTGCATTTTCGCAAATAAAATTAAAAACTGGAACGGCAATTATATTCGGAGCTATCCGTTTCAGATTCAAAACTGTGCATTTCAATTTAATTCTCAGTTGTAGATTCGTTTTATTCTACAGCTATGACATTTGTTTATCGTATTTCTCATTAATCAAATCGAAATTTTATAATTTAATTAAAAGCAGACTTAAAAACGAAACTAACAAACAAGTGAACAAGCCAAGTTAAACTTCCAACTCAAAACTTTCTATTAGTTATGTCCTCCGCATAATGAAAAATCGAAAGAAAAGTCCGTTTATCTTTAAAACGCCAAGAATATACTCGTATAAAGCATTACTTCTAATGAATGATATGTATACCTGTACGCGCATAGATAAAATCATGTACAATAAAAGTTTCAACTCAAAGGCTTGTCATGCTGGCTGCCACACTACGATTCTAGGTAGAAGGTACAACAAATTTTAATTATAATTAAGAGAAGAATATCTATGAACAACCTTGCAGTAGTTATAGCTTCTGGCAGCCGCTGTGCAGACATAGAGAACCAGCCGCCACTACAAAACTGCTCGCAACTGTATCAAAGGAAGTGTTTGCACCTTTCGTTCCACTACTGTCGAAAGTTTTCGCCGAAACTTAATGAAACTTCGTTACAAGACTTTTCGTGGAAAACTTTCATCGGTGAGGGCAAAGCATTTAATTTCCTGTTAGCAGTCTTCACACAAAACACTTAAGATCGAAGAATAGAATGTTCTCAGGTGAGTCTAATACAAATTGTCAATTAGATTACAAGAGAAACAGAAAATTGGTTCGTATCGTGAATAAACATCAAGTCAAATCGAATTGAGTTGTTTATCTTTGACTTTAGATGCTGAATTATGATATATAATATAATCATAATAATAATCAATGACGCAACAACCCAAATCGGGACTAGGCCTTAAAGTAATGCTAGAGTTACTTCATTACGAGACCAACGGAATATTAGGAGGTGAAGTGGTCAGCTACACGCTCGTCGTCGTGATTATTACGCCGATCTTAACTCAGGTACGCATTTACAGCTGAGTGAACTGGCAGTCCGGCACCCAATACCATTTTGGAAAACTATTTGTCTCCAAGCAGATTCGAACCTGGTACCACGTGCGCCGAAGGCAAGTGTTCTAACCACTAAGCCACCCAGACTACTGGGTTATAATATAGTTATTCTAATAAAAGAATAAGTAGGGCCTAAGTGATACTTGAAACTAACTCCGAAACAAAACTTTATTGAAGTAATCTAGGCGCAGACTTAGTCCAATGCTATGTTTCCATTGCATCAACTTTCCAAAGCACGTAAATCCTCTTGATTCTCTAAACGAGACTGAGACTTCCAAATCGCCTTGTACAGCCCTGAAACTTATGTTTCACCACGTTTACATTTTACCATAATATTCACTGTCACATAATTTGAATACATTTTTCAAAATGCAAGGTTTGGAATTAAATAATTATATGCCATTTATTAAAATATAATATAATAATAATTTAATTTTATGTTTCCTACTGATGCAGGACATATTTCTATTACTGAAAATGGTAAAATCTTACAAAAAATATAACGCAGTCACGATCGGCTGCAAGCCGTATCGTATGATACTGTAGAAGAAATATTGAACTCCGATTTATATTTTTGTTGGAAATATAATACATCAAAAGTATGAGCAGTGCACAAGCAATTGGAAACTATTGTAGAGTGGCTACTCGATTCCTTGAGTTATAGTGAGTTCCATAGGATATTATATTTTTTGTGGCAACTACATGAAGGACTTATGGGATATTTTTCATATTAATTGTTTCAGCTGCGACTTTTATAAAATCTAGGTACCTATGTATACAAAATTTCAAAAGTTGTAACTTAAAGCATTTCAAAGTTATTGTTCAATATTGGTGAACACGAGTATGACAGCTAGGAGTTATAGTGGATTCTGTAACTGGCATACATTTATACATCTAGGCTGCTGCACGAGGGACTCGTTCCACTGGCATCATATTCGGAACTTTCACTTCAAACATTGTAAACTTTAAGTATGCAAGACATCAAGTTCCTAACTTGAAGCATTCCAGTAATTGTCGAAGACGAACTTTGCCTTCCATTTTCTATTTTACAGGTGGTGACAAAATTTCAACATCCTGGGTCAACGCATTCTTGAGTTTTCATGCAAACGGACGAACGGACGGACGGACGGACAGCAAACGGGTTTGAGGTTTTTAGCTTCAAATAAACATGAAATAATATTATATAGGGAAAATCGTGGTGAGATGCAGCACCGCGAGAAAAGCCGCGAGAAAAGCCGCGATGGCAATTTTAATAATTTCCTCTCACATAACCGTTGGCGCTGCGTTCATTCTGTTCTTCATTCGCCAACTGCCGTATCGAGTTGACATGTATTTGAGGTTAGATTGGATTTATAAATAAAATTTACACACAAAGTCTTTGTTGCATTGTACAAAATGCGTAATTGTTTGGAAAGTAACGTAAAATAACAAGACTGTTATTATTCAGAATGCAACTACCAGGGGTGTGTTCAAGATTTCTGCTTTAGCTGCTATTAGCTGCTTTTTTATGCTTTTGTGTGTTCAATGCAACCAAAAAGCTGCTTTTTCGTGCTTGCTATTTGACACTAGATCTGTTCAAGATTTTTAAAAAGCTGCTTTTTCTTGCTCGTACTCCGGACTGTAGCTAGAAAGCGGCTATTGCAATATGCATATGTGTGTGCCGCTGTCAGTTTCGTCTCAACGACATTTTGAATGTTTAAAATAGAAAATAATGTTTTATTAACAATAGAAAAAGTGAAAAATTTAAGGACACTACTGGTAGTGCTCATTTTCACTTTTTTTTATTAATATATATGTCATATGGAACGCTACTTGGGTATGTATGTGTCGAACAGCTGTTGTAAGCTATACAAGCTGCTTTTGGCTGTTCAAAAACCGAAGAAGCTATTTCATGCTATGGCTGAATTTGACAGCTGCTACAGTCTTGCTATGCTATGCTTTCGAAGCAGCTATAGCAGAAATCTTGAACAGAGCCCAGATGATGATGAAATTCAGCATCTCACCGCTGAGTTTTGGTATAGCCTTTGTGATTTTATTCGTAGATAAATAAAATAGTTAATAAAATTAAGACTAATGTTTATATATAAAACAAAACGAAATGAATAGAAATGTCGATATTACGTATAATTTTTTGATGTAACTGCTTATATCAAAGGCAGACGACGCATTTGAATGATCATTCCTAGCCGTATCATAATTCCGCATCCGGTCTGTCTGTCTGTCCCATCTAGCGGCAAGCACTATGAAACTACCATGAAACTAGTGGAACAAGTGAAAATCAGGTGCACCAAATTTTACTTTATTATTTTTTAATAATAAGCACTTTTCTATCACTCTAATTTTAAAAGATAATACGTCGCCGTGCAAAAATTACCAGTTTTATTCAGCATTCGCACAACAATAATATTTTGATATATTAAATGTAATTCCAATAGACGTGAGTCTTTGTTAAATTTCATTCATCATTCAATGCGAATGATCATTCCCCAATGTACAAATGCGTCGTCTACATAGGGTATTATTCTTCTTTCTGAAATTTTTCTTGTCATATCATAATTCAAATTTGTGTTAGTTCATTGTCCCTAGTCTTCCGAATAATGCGGGGAAATTATTGTCCAAAAAGCATGATGTTAATAAATACTAATAAATACTAATATTAATAATATTAAATAATCGCAAGTAAAGAAACTCTTTTTTTATTTTGTGATGCCCAAATCTATTTGCTGTCCGTCTGTCCGTATACGTAGGTTGCCTTTTATATTTCGGGATTAGAGAAGAAAAACAAATATTAATTATCGAAAACCACTTTATTGTTTTTCAAAATATTCCCCATGAAAATCTATACACTTTTGCATGCGTTTGAACCAATTGTCGAAGCACTTTTGCCACTCTGATTGAGGTATCTCCAAAACATGCATTCTGAATGCGGCAACCGCTTCTTCAGGTGTCGAAAAACGTTGACCTCTCAGTTTGTTTTTTACGTACGGGAATAAAAAGAAGTCATTCGGTGCCAAGTCAGGACTATACGGTGGATGACTCATCAAATCGATGTTTTTGAGCATTTCTTTGGACCAATTGACACGAGCATCTTTTTGAGCTTTTGTCAAATTATGCGGGATCCAACGCGAACAAATTTTTTTGACAATCAAATGATCATGCAATATTGAATGTATGCTGGTCCCACTAATGCCTAAGGTTGTCTCAACTCACGATAGGTCACATGACGATCTTCCAATATCAGTTTGCGCACAGCATCAATGGTTTCCGGAACAACAACTGATTTTGGACGACCTTCACGAAATTCGTCTTGAAGTGAACTACGACCACGATTGAATTCACCATACCATCGATAAACACTGGTCCTTGATGGAGCTTCATCGCCCAAAATTGAATTAAGTTCATCTATACACTGTTGCTGAGTTAATCCACGTCGAAAGTTGTAAAAAATAATCGCACGAAAATGTTCACGATTTAATTCCATTTTTGAGATGAGATAAATCTTTTAACTTACTGCAAACAACACAAATAGCGCTCGTATGTCAAAACGTTCTGAGTACGTATAACCTCAAAAATGTCCAACTTTACGATAGAGCTGTCAGTTACCAGATTGCACCACCAGGGTTGCCAAGTCCCGAAACATAAACACAATAACTCAAAAACACCTTGACCTAGGGTCTTGAAATTTAAGATCTCGGTGTTTGCTCAAATTCGTACCGCTGAGCTATCAAACAAAAAGTTCTTTAGATACGTTTTCACAAATATTGGCCGAGAACTTCAGATCACCTTAAGTTACGAGTTTTATATATAGGTACATACGTCTGTTTTACAATAGTTGCAGTTAAAGGTAAGAATATGAAATAGTACCCAAGTCCCTCAAGTAGCTACCATACAAATATCCTGTAAAAATGTCTCACTCTCACTCAGAACACGCAGTTGTTTAATTTCGAGTAGCAACAAAATGAAATGAAATGATGTCCTTAATAAACAACAAGCTCCTTATTCGACTTTATCCCCAATTACAATATAAATCGAAGTTCAGTATTTCATCTAGAGTATGATATCATTCGCATGATATCTCAAAGAATAAAAAAGTGATATGTTCGGGAGAGATACGTTTCCAAGATTACATATGTATATTATTAACATCACATCACCCTTTTCGATATATGTATAAACAAGTAATTTTATTTTATCAGTAAAATTGAAACTAGAAGTATAGGCAATAGTTTCAGCTCCCAGCTTCCATAAATTGGTGGCTTTTGTACGAAGGATTCAATTGGCAAATAGAAAAATACAAAAACTTAAACCTTAAGCTAGAACCTATTCACTCGTTAACAACCATAAAATCATACTGTTAGATTGTATTATAGAGTAGATCCTTCTGAGCTTTCCCCATCTATGACCTAAAAATTTATATCCAAAAACATACTGTGTAAGATGTTTTTGGATATAAATTAAAGCAATAAAACGTATACTTTTTATGTTACATAAAAACTTCTCCTTGAAAAGCTAATTGATTTCTGATTAGAGACAGAAAGACTTTCCAAACGTAGCAATCTTTGGCAACGAAGGCACTCGTCTTCATCTTTTTATTTAGGAAGCGCTACATACCACTACACAATTTTTCTCAGTTTTTATTTCAGGGAGAAAGTGGATTTGGTCTACATTTTCCTCGAGAATTGTCCCAATTTGATTCCCACTCATAATTGCATGCATAATTATTCTGCATTGCAGTCATTTGCTTGAGATACACACAGAAGAAACAATCGAAAGGAGCTGGTAAGATACAGAGGCAAAAGGAATGAAACGAGCAGTCACTTATTATAGATTAGGTAAGGTTAGATGGGTGACTGCTCCATTGAAGTTGCTTGATACTCTTGGCAAACTATACACCGCTTAGTCAATCACATAATAAGCACAACTAAAAAGATTCCGACATTTGTGAATGACTCGGTGTTGGGTGCGTTTTCTCGCGCCCTTATCAAGAGCAGAGCTTGTTAATAATATGTTACATCGCGTCAATGCCATCTACATGTGAAAAGTTGCGTCATATTTGAACTCTCGCTGCTCCACTCTGCACTGGAACACGAGAAAAAGTATCTAATATAAGACAATTCTGACCAAATCCTATCTGCAACGAGAATTATTGAAGGACGAATGAACAGTCCTCGGACTTAGCAGTGAGATTTAGGTACGAAAGAAGCAACGAGTTGAAGTTGATAATTCTTGTAAATCGAAAAACAACCAGGCTCTGAAGTGTAATTTGCATTGATGAAAGATAGAAAGGATTGAAACCAGGGACGAACTCCAAGGGGTGAATAAGTTCTGGTAGGTAAGAGATGCTATAAGCATCCATGTTGACAGGACTGAGAGGTGAACTATAGTCTTTTTTTTAGATTAACAGTAAAGAGTTTTAGTCTAAGTTAAATATTGTGTACTTATGACCTATGAGCGTATCTCATGTTTCAGGACACCATATAAAGTCTACAAATACCCCTAAAGAAGTACTACCAGGTAAAAATCACATTCAAGTTTCTAAATACTTTAATGTCTTCATTTAGAGCTCATTTCCAACTAGTCTTAGGTTCTAATGGCTTTATCACAAGTTTTTCAAGTTCCCTTCTACCAGGAAAAAAAACCTTAAATAATGACAGGACTTCTTGGGAATACCGTCTAGGTCAGTACAATAGTTTGCCTAGATTTTAGTGTCAAAAGCGAACAAAGACTTCACTATAAGACCTACTTTAAACCAACCCTTTCTGTAGTTATGTGAAAACAGAACAAAGCTGTACAAACCTATTTCGAGCAACTTTAGCATAGAAAAACAGCATGAAAACGGAAGAAACTCCTACAGCAAAACTGCACAAACGGAGCAGACTCTACTTTTCCGTAATTAAAGCATAGTCATAAACATAAGGATGAAGCCAACCTGAAATGTTTTTCACTATGTTTTCAATGTTTCCGCAAATCTGAAAACAAAACCAAATAACTGGTTTAGAAATAACACCGAAAAGTCCGGTAACCAGGAAGTTACAATGCAATTTACATCCTTTTTAAGTGCATTATTCAAGCAATGGCAGTCATCCGTTCACCAAAACTTCAGAAGCAGCCAAATTAGCATAGGGAGCAAGAAAAGATCATTTCCATCCACTTCAAACGCTTTGAAAGTAGTCGAAAATCTGTCGTTCCCAGACGACATAGCCACCACAGATTTTCTCTGAAAATTTTAAGCATGATAAAGTTGAAGCGTTTAAAGAAAATTTATCATTTCTCCTTTCCCGATTTCCTGTGATCTCATCTTCTAAAATGGAAGGATTCTTCTCCGGCCATGCAAAACTTTCCCAGACTCGCTTGTATTCCACGATGTATGTCCTTCTTTTTAAATATATTCGAGTTACTACCAGACGCTATTACAATTTGTGGGCGAACCGACCATAAAAGTCTTTCACGATTCAGATTCGGAAAAAGGATAGAACATGGTAGGGAAACGACAAGGAAAATCTTCTATCTTAGATCCGAGGAGAGGGAACGGATTGAAATTATGAATAATGTATGGAAATTGGAGGATTCAAAAATATTCCAGAGATTCTATTGACATAGGGAAGGACATGGCTCAAACGAGGAAATAACCTTCAGAATTTAGTGCTTCCATCGAGTTATGTGATGTGATAAATTGGCAATTATTCGTATTTACTATTCCCATTATCTGTTTGGAAGCAGTTGGTTATATGTATCGCACTATTTCATGTCAATTTTCGAAAAATTTTGGCACCAATTTTGAAATTTTAAAATAGCAATTAATAATGTTTATTCAAGAGGAGTCTTATTTTGTAGTTGGGGATAAAGTAAAATAAGGAGTAGGCACACACGAATTCTTCTGTCTCTAGCAATTAGTACATTAACATATGCAATATTTTCTATTACTATCTTGAAAGGTACTGAAGTTAATGGTAATGGTAATACTTGATTTCCCGTGTTTTAAGAGCATTACCATGGAAGCTACTTGAAAAGGTTGGGAACTTAGCTTACTATTGAATTTAGTTGTCCGCTCGGCACTGCCCAGAGGCATGCTACGGACTCTCACAGGCCTATTCTGTGCACAGTCACAAGTCTCAATTTGATCAGAGAGTCCCAATTTCAGAAAATTTGTGTCTCTTCATATTCTTGCAGTAGTCACATTTTTGACGTTTTAAAATAAAATCACAAAATTGTGACTATCGAAATAGGTGATCACAACGACCAGCCAGGCCTACAAATTTATCGTTTCGTGAAGTTTCAATACTTAATATTAAAAAAAATGGAAAGTTTGTTATACCTATTTGCTACTGGAATTACTGGAAGAAGCTGAACAGAAGTAATTTAACGGAAATTTAGGTAGCTTTTTTACATTTTGTGTGATTTAAGGGCGTTATAAAGAGTGACAGTGCGAAAGTTAAGGAACGCAAGTGAACCGTTTTTTATTAGTCTACAATTTATTTGGGAGTTTCTTCGGTTTTAGACGTCTCCTGAGGCATACAACATTCCATTACACACTTGCAAAGGCCGAATGAACCCTGATACTGACACAGCGTCATCAATTTTACACGTCTCCAACTCTGTGGAAAAATTTTAGTGACCTTTCTTGTGACTACAGTGCCAGAATTCCAAAACACTTTCCGATCACAAGTGCAGTCACAAAATTTAAGTCACAGCAGGTTGTGACCTGTGATAGGTCACAATTTCAGAATAGGGCCGTCAGTGTGCTCCATTAAGAGAGGAATAAGATTATGTAAGATGCACAAGAAGACTCAGTTCTGGGCCACACAGGAACAAGGCACGGAAGTACTAACGCCTGAAAGGTCTACTTTAAAAAGTTGTAATCTACTCATAGAAAACTTTCTGTGTGAAATGAAATTCAATGAATTCAATGAATTCAATGGCCTAAACAGAACACGGAAATCGACTTCGACTTCGATTTTGCCTACCTTGCGGCGGTCGCAGGCCATTCGCCTTTACCGAAGTCGCAGGCGAAGTCGGTGTTGTGGGTTTATTAATGAAACTTACTCCACATAATACCTTGGATCGCTTGTTTCGTCTGCCGATTACGTGCTCTATTCTGGAGCGCATTATAAAACACCTAATGTAGTTTTATAATAGTCTGGGTGGCTTAGTAACTTGAGCACTTACCTTCGGTGCACCTGGTACCAGGTTCGAATCTGCTTGGCGACAAGTAATTTCCGAAAATGGGATTGGGGGCCGGACTACCAGTTCACTCAGCTATAAATGAGTACCTGAGTTAAAATCGGGGTAATAATCACGGACGAGCGTGTAGTTGACCACTTCACCTCCTAGTGTCCCGTTGGCCTCGCAATGAAGTAACTCTGGCATTACTTCAAGGCCTAGGCCCGATTTGGACTGTTGCGCCATTGAGTATTATTAATTATTATAGTTTATGCTAGAATACTAGAATTTGTTTTTTTCGCATTCTGACAAATGTTTAGAGAATCATTCCTTCAATACCGTTCATTAAATAGGAATGTTAAAGAAATGCATTGTTCAGACATCTTTCTCCCGCTGGGGTAGTGTCTTCGTAAGCTATAATGGACACGCATATGGAGCGAAGGACGACGGAAGAATTCCCAAACGCACACTGAAAGGTAGAGCTCAGGGCAAACGACCAGTATGAAAACAACGGAAAAGATACGAGGACTCAGTTCACGGAGATTGCAAATCGCTTCTCAGATGACCAAATTTTAGAACCGGTGCCGAAATTAATTGAGACAATTATTCCTACAAGCCTGCCCCGATTTGGGCTAACACGCCATTGGTAACGGTGATGATGACCTATTCAATAGCAATATCAAATAATCTGCCAACAGTCTGGGCGCAACTTTATTATATTTCCGGCAGAAGTTTGGAACGTGTTCAATTCGGGGATGCGGTGTATGTTACTATGTGATTAAAAACCTAACAAAAAGTTTGGGAAGCGGTTAGAATATGGTGTAACATATGAATTATATAATTGGGTCGTATTCCGGGATGCGGTCTAGAGGTTGAAAAAAACAAAGGTTAAACATAGGTGATTATTAAACAAGCCTGGGGAAGTGAAAAGATATTCGATATCTGATTAGACCTGAGAGATATGGTGGAATTCATGTAAAGGTATACAACCACTTTACACCCTCTTAGGGGTCGAATTTCAAAAAATCTTTAAAACACTTTCAAGGTATTCATATGAAGAATCCGTAGAATAAATATGAATTCAATATTTGGAAAGACCTAGTAGATATGACGAAAATCGTGAAAATATATGCATTTCATATTAACTGACAATTTTGTTTGCCCCCCTTTCTGAACGCCAATGAATAATCGGATTTTTTTTATCAGAATTACTTTTCTGGTTGATTTACATATACGTACCGAGTTTTAACTTTCTAGCATAAGCCATTCTAAAGTTAGGGAAAACACCCCCCACCCTCCTACCATGCTACTCTAAAAAACATTTTTTCACCATGCCACTATTATAGCTCTATCTAAATACGAAGTTTGAAGTTTATATCATTACAGGTTCTTAAGATATAAGCATCGGAACTTTTTCCATCTCACCCTTCCCCACCCTAACCCTCTACACCTCCACCTTCAAGTTTTTTTTCTCTTCTAGGGTTCTATTGGGCCTACTTTTGGTAAAAATTTGAAGCATCTATCTTACACTGTTATTGAGATATGAAAAGAGATATTTTTGAAAAATTCTTATCCCCCCACTTCTATGCTTCCCTGCCCCCTTCAAAGATTTTACTTTGAGCAATCTTTATTTATCAAGCTTTTTATCTAAATCGAATTTTCTTTTTCTGGTGCAATTGGTTTCAGAGATATCGTAATGTTAAGTATTTCAACCCCCACCCCCGTACGCCACTACCCCAACCCAAAAATTTTGTTTCAATCTACTCTCCTAGTATAACTACAGATATTTGTAAAGTTTTAATTGCTTGCCACTAACGGTTTAGGAGATATAGATTTTAGAATGTGTCGATCTCCACTTTTTTGCGTTTCGGACGCATTGCTTCCCCCTCCACTCCCACACCCCTTCACCCATATCAGTAATTTTTTTGCAAATGGGTCCACTATCAAAGCTCTATAGAAATTCTAAGTCTTAGCCTCCTAACATAAGCGGTTGCTAAGATCTAGAAACCAAAACTTTTCGTCTAAAACGCTTCCCCACCTTCCCCCTCACACCCCCACCCCTGAAAATAATGTCAATTCAAGGAGTCTACCCAGTCTATTCTTAGAAAAAAGTTTAATTTAATAGCTCCACTGGTTTGAGAGCTACGAGTTTTCAAAGGATTTTGGGGCGGTCGACGTGCGGCGTACGGCGTCCGGCGTATGTCGTCCGGCGTATGGCGTCCGGCGTCCGGCGTATGTCGTCCGGCGTATGGCGTCCGGCGTATGGCGTCCGGCGTACGGCGAACAGACAGAGTGAAAATTTGTATTGCTTTTTTCGTGTCTACTAGTCATGAAACGTGGAAAAAAAAATCTGCCAACAGTCTAGGCGCAACTTTATTATTTTTCCGGCAGAAGTTCAGAACGCGTTCAATCCGGGGATGCGGCGTAGGCTACTATGTGACTGAAAACCTAAAAAAAAGTTCGGGAAGCGGTTAGAATAGGGTGTAATATATGAATTATATAATTGGGTCATATTCCGGGATGCGGTCTAGAGGTTGAAAAAGAAAAAAAAGCTTAACTTAGGTGATTATTAAACAACCCTGTGGAAGTGAAAAGAAATTCGATATCTGATCAGACCTGAGAAATATTCCGGAATTAATAAAAAAGTGTACCACCACTTAACACCCCCTTAGGGATCGAATTTCAAAACATCTTGAAAACACATACTAAGCATTCATATGAAGAATCCGTAAAATAAAAATGAATTCATTATTTGGAAAGACCTAGTAGATATGACGAAAACCGTGAAAATATAGGCATTTTATTTTCACATACCATTTTTTTTTAACCCGCCACCAACAACTTCACACCCTCTAAGGGGTCGAATTTCAAAAATTCTTGAAAACACATTTTAGGTATTCATATGAAGAATCCATAAACAAAAATAATTGGTGATTGTTCAACAAGCCAGTGGATGTGATATCTGATCAGACCTGAGAGATATTCCAGAATTCATAAAAAAGTATACAACCACATAACACCCCCTTAGAGATCGAATTTCAAGAAATCTTGAAAACACGTTCTAGGTATTCATATGAAGAATCCATAATCAAATATAATTGGTGATTGTTAAACAAGCCCGTGGATGTGATATCTGATCAGACCTGAGAGATGTTCCGGAATTCATAAAAAAGTATACAACCAGTTAACACCCCCTTAGAGATCGAATTTAAAAAAATCTTGAAAAAACATTCTAGGTATTCATATGAAGAATCCGTAAAATAAAAATGGATTCCATATTTGGAAAGACCTAGTAGAAATGACGAAAATCGTGAAAATGTAGGCATTTTATTTTCACATACCATTTTTTTAACCCCCCATTCCGAACGCCCATGGATATTTGCATTTTTTTTTATCGGAGTTACATTTCTAGTTGATAAATATACGTACCGAGTTTCAACTTTCTAGCATAAGCCGTTCTAAAGTTAGGAAAAACACCTCCCACCCCCGTACCATACTATCCCTTAAAAAAAAAATATTTTTCCACCATGCCAATACTATAGCTCTATCTAATTGTCAAGTTTCAGCTTTCTATCATTATAGGTTCTTTAGATATAAGCATCGGAACTTTTTCTTTCACACCCTTCCTCACCCTCACACCATCTACACCACCCACAACCCCAAATTTTCTTCCCCTACTAGGATTCTATTACGCCCACTTCTGGTAAAAACTTGAAGCATCTACCTTACACCGTTATTGAGATATGAAACGTGTTATTACTGAAAAATTCTTATCCCCTCCACTTCCGTGCTCCCCCGCCCCCTTCAAATATTTTACTTTGAGCAATCTTTATTTATCAATATTTATACTCAAACCGAATTTTGTTTTTCTGGTGCCATTAGTTTGTAAGATATCATAATCTAAAGATTTTCGCCCCCCCACCCCCGTACGCTACTACCCCCACCCAAAAATTTTGTTTCAATCTACTCTCCTAGTATAACTACAGATATTTGTTAAGTTTTAATTGATTGCCATTAACGGCTTAGGAGATATAGATTTTAGAATGTGTCGATCTCGGCATTTTTGCGTTTTGGACGCATTATTTCCCCCTCCACCCCCACACCCCTTCATCCATATCAGTAATTTTTTTGCAAATGGGTCCATTATCAAAGCTCTATAGAAATTCCAAGTTTCAGCCTCCTAACACAAGCGGTTCCTGAGATCTAGAAACCAAAATTTTTCGTCTAAAACGCTTCCCCCACCTTCCCCCTCACACCCCCTCCCCTGAAAATAATGTCTATTCATGGGGTCTACCCAGTCTACTCTTAGAAAAAATTTTAATTTAATAGCTCCACTGGTTTGAGAGCTACGAGCCTTCAAAGATTTTGGGGCAGTATACTTTCTATGCATAAGGTAAGGAAAAATAGAGCAAAAAAAAGAAGAAAAAAATGTAGCGTGAAACGGCAAGCGTTCCTATAGGACCGCATCACAATTACTCACCTACACAGCGTTGTAATCTACCACAACACTAGATAATAACACTTTTTACTTCAAAAAGGTTTAAGTAACGCTGAAAAAAATTCCGAATGAATATAAACTGCTATAATCCTGTTTTTTTTTAATTGAAAAATTGTGTACCGGAAAAAAATTTTTTGCGTGCTCTTACCACGAAATCTAACACAAAGCTACTCATAAATGCCTAACGAAACATCAGATCGAGTTCGTACTTTGACAATGTGCTCATTACAATACTACCATATGACTTTAATTCAGGTTCGTAGGCAAATGTTTGTAGGCAGCAAGAAAATTTGACTTTTGTGATGCGTTCCTATAGGAACGCTTGCCGGTTAGAGGGTTAAATCCACTTGCGTGGGCCAAGTAAATATGTTAATTAAAAATCTTATTATATAAGTAAAGCAGCATTGAATTTAATTTTTTTTACAGTAAATTGCAGATACAACAATAAACATTAATGGGAATGATGGAACTGTGTTTTTTCCTGGACAGTTTCATCAAAGTTGGGATTAATATCTGAAACACCAATTATTAGCAATGATTGCAAATGATCATCCGATAAATTTGCCCTGTGTTTAGCAGTGGCGGCTCGTGCCATTCAAAACCAGTGAGGCTAGGGAATGAAGACAAATAATTATAACTGTCGTCACGTTAACGTCTACAGGTATTATAACTGTCGTCACGTAAACGTCAAATTCCGCAGCTGTGGAGATGCAAATATAAGGGAAACTGTTATCCACCTTCTTTGCGAGTGTTCGGCCCTAGCTAGAGCCTGACTTCGCGCACTATGCAAACCTTTATTTAATTAGATTGGAGAACTTTTTTACCTCCTTTAACAGCTCTGGATGATAATCCATTCAACCACCAGGTCTCTTTTAACTATATATGTATCTACTTTATTAGCCCTAAACGACCAGGTTTAACTAGTTGTGGTACCAAAACCAATAGCATTTTTCTTCCTAACATTTTCATTGTAAACAATTTTATTAAAGCATCAGTTAAAAGGCCCGGAAAACGCCTGAATTTCAGTTCCACAAATCGATCTGTAATTCGTGAAATACATTCGATATCGAAATATCCTTTTGTCCACGATAGGGATGAAAATTAAAAAAAATATATTATTTTTTTGTCGCTTTAAGGCTCATTTTCTTTTAAAGCATCAACAATCGTCGATAAATGAGCCGTTGATTTTGAAAGTGGAATAAGTCCATTTCGTTTTTAAATCGACATGCTTAACGGTGTGCGTTTTAACATGTTCAAAAATATTTATGCCATCTTTCAAAAAAATTTACTTGTATTTGTTAAAAGTCTGATGAAACAATTGCATCAATAGATTTTCAGAAAGTTGCTTCGTGTTGTATAGAATAATGTTACAATGTCACAAAAAATATTTTTTTCAAAATGAACTTATTCCACTTTCAAATACAACGGCTCAAATAACGCTTCAAACCAATATACATAATTTTTATATGCTCCTTGGAGCTCTCATGTAATTTTGTGCTTCGTGTAAAATTTTTCAAGTCCCTGTAACCATTACCGGTTGACCAACTATTTCTTGCTGTACTAAGAAGCACACACAGTACATCCACAAAGCCACTAACACGACTCGTACCAGGTCAATTAAAATGTCCTGCATGTTTTTTTCTTTCACCTGTAATTTTGATCACCGGTACGGGATGAAGTTCTAAAATCTGGCACTGCTCCGTTTGTTTTTCGTCTTGAAAAAGGCGTTCCAGAAAATGACATGACTATATCATGAACAGGATTCATTTTATGAAACGAAATGTCTTACCAAAATCCGGAACTAATAAAGTCACACCTAAAACACAACTTGTACTTTCCCACACACAGAAAAAAAATCACCTGAATGAAGAGAAAACGGTGCAAACGGCCATATAATTGTGAACATCACCTAGAAGCAGCGTTACAGTTATACTAGATATGTAGCAGATTTACTATTTTTTTTTTTTAATTTTAAAATTTATTGCACTACTATTTCAAGTCATGAAACAATACGTTTTTGCGATAATTCTCGAAAGTCAAATTGAAAACAGCACAAGAATGTAATCCATTATTATTTTACATTACTATATGTTTAATGTTAAGCTTATTTATTGTATTATTCTTAAAATACGGTTTCTACTACCTCTTTTTTGAAAATGGTAGTAGATTGTGCTACCCCAAAAAATCACCTCACGGTAGCACTGTATAATTGATAATTTTCATTCGCACACTAAAGCTAATTTCCCCAGATCGAAATTCGAAATAGCTTTGCTGCAACACGCAGCAGAGGCTGGAAAAGCTTAGTCTCAATGCTAACCATGTCCAAACGTATGCTGCTATCAGCATTTGATTCGGAATTGAAAAGGTTTGTGTACTGCAGATGAGGCTGTAGAAAGCGCCCTTCAGTTTGTCGATCGTGTGTATATCGTATCAAGATTCGAGTAGCTTAAATGTATCTTTTTAGGAAATCGCCTATCAATATACTATTGCTTGTAATTTTTTTTTTTGTCTTATCAATACCAATTGGTATGATCGTAATGATTACAGAACAAATTTATAAGTTTAACCTTTGTAAAACAAAGTATTTAGTTAGGTTTGAAATTCCTATTTCATCTCATCTATGGTGAGGCTCAGCCTCACTTGCTTCATGTGGCGAGCCGCCACTGGTGTTAAGATTTCAGATACTTCATCCTGGAAAAAGTTTGTTCACATATATAGGTAGTGCCAAACATAGAAACAATTTACAAGCAAGTTGCTTTAAATTTGGAAACTCTTTTGCGTCCAAAAATTTGTAAAAATCAATCAAGTTTACTTCCTTGTATTTATCCTTGCTTTGATCGTTAGCTTGAAGATCAATTATTTCCATTTGAAACTGATTTGAAACGTCGGCAACATTGCAGTCAAATGGATTCTGAAACAGTCGAATTTCCTTTGAATTTATGTCAAGATCAGAAAATCGCTTTTGAAATTGTTGTTTTACTGCAAATCTGGTGGAAAATTGTTCCTCAGTTTTTGTATTGAATTCTTCACAGCACGTGAAATGGGTAAAATTACTTTCATTTATCTGACTTTCGAGCAATATCAGCTTTGCTTTGAATGCTTTGATTTGCGCGAATAAATCACAAATTAAGTTATTTTTACCTTGGAGCTTTAAATTCAAGTTATTCACGTGTGTCACGATATCTGCAAAAAAAACTAACTTCCAGAGCCGCTCAGCATCTGATAAAAGCGTGTCAGGGTGATTTTTCTCTACAAGAAAAAATCAATTTCATATCTGAGCTTGAAGAACTGCAATAACACTTTTTCACAGCTAAGCCATCGAACTGCAGTATAATATGACAAGTCAAAAGACTCGCATTCAATTTGTTCGAGAAAAGATCGGAATTGGCGATTGTTGAGTGCATGTGATCGAATAAAATGTATGACAGAAACAACTGGTTTCAAAACGCATCTCATGTCGACATGTTTTACACATAGAGCTTGTTGGCGGATGATACAGTGCTGAAAAATTGGTGCTAATGCTCCTGCAAATTCACAAGCTTTTCTTATTTGCCCAACCACCCCGATATTTGCACCAGACATGTTTCTTCCTCCGTCAATTGTCACACCTTGAAGTCGATTCCAGTCCAAGTTAAATTTTGCCGACGTGTTTTGTACTTCCTTGAAAATGTCTTCTTTTCACTTCTTGTTGGGGAATTTTTTTCCCAAGTTTGTATGAGGTATCTTCGCGTTTATTCTCACAATTTTCAAAACCTTGGCGGGCCGGGTTTGGCCCGCGGGCCGTAGTTTGGACACCTCTGCTCTAGATGATACAGAACTCCGATGTATATTGAAGTTGGGGATGAAGAAGTATTACGTGTGTGCATGTTGTATGTCCTTCATTAAGGAGTCCCATTAAATTGCTACTCAAAACTAAAAGACAATATTCACTGTTTAATTTCATATCTTGAACTGGAAAAAAAAATCCTTTTTGAAGGACTTTCATATGGGAGGCGGAGCAAGGACTCACTCGATTTCTTACATATTTATCCTTTTCCTTGGAACCATTTAAAAATTAATGTGTATAAAATTTCAAATTTATAGTTTGAAGCGTTCAAAAGTTATCGAAAAATATTGTTGAACACGTGTCTTAAGGATTTTTTGTATTGAAGGTACCAGGAGGAGTAAAAGGATTTCGCTGACTTGTAAACTCGAACTTTGTTTTCACTCAAAACTAATTTGTACAAAATTCTGAATTCATAGCTAAACGATTACTTGAGTTATAGTGAGTTTCGTAAATTAAGTGAAGTCATTTTTACAGGATATTTGTATGGCAGCCACTCGAAGGACTATTAGGATTTTCTTCATAATCATTTTAATCATTTTCTTCATAATAAACTCTGAAAAAATAACACATGCAGAGTTTCAAAGACCTAGCTTAAGCCCGTCTAAACTTTTCGACCAATATTCTTGAACACGTGTTTTAAGAACACTTTGTATGGCAGCTACCCGAAGGAGTAGAACGATTTTGCCCGTTAACGAACTTAGCCTTACAAATTCAACCAAACACCTTTATTCAAAATTTCAAGAGCCTAGGTGAAGGCGTTCTTGAGTTATTGTGTTCACGGACAGACAGACGGACGGACTGACGGACGGACTGACGGACGGACGGACGGACGGACGTCAAGCGGATTTGAGGTTTTTGGCCACAAGTAAACAAAAAATATTATATAACTTTTTTTCGTCCGAGGCTTGGTTCTATGCGTTACATAATTTTCGGCATGATCAAACTTATAATACTCTATATGATTTCATCTAGAGTATAAACATAACGCAGTCGCGATAGGCTGCAAGCAATGATACTCTAGATGAAATACTGAACTCCGATTTATATTTAGTTGGAAATATATCAAAAGAATAAGGAGTGCACAAGCAATTATTATATGACCTTTTACTTACAGGTAGAAACTATTGTATAGTGGCTACCCGATTTTTACTTTATTATTTATAATACAGTATTGTTATCGATTTTTAAAAAAAAAAAAATTTGCTGCCCTCAAAATTTTTTTGTGTACATTTCATGACTAGTAGACACGAAAAAAGCAATAAAAATTTTCACTCCGTCTGTCCGCCGTACGTCGACCGCCAAAATCCTTTGAAGGCTTGTAGCTCTCAAACCAGTGGAGCTATTAAATTAAATTTTTTTCTAGGAATAGACTGGGTAGACTCCTTGAATTGACATTATTTTCAGGGGTGGGGGTGTGAGGGGGAAGGTGGGGGAAGCGTTTTAGACGAAAAATTTTGGTTTCTAGATCTCAGCAACCGCTTATGTTAGGAGACTGAAACTTAAAATTTCTATAGAGCTTTGATAGTGGACCCATTTGCAAAAAAAATGATGATATGGGTGAAGGGTTGTGGGAGTGGAGGGGAAAGCAATGCGTCCGAAACGCAAAAAAATCGAGATTGACACATTCTAAAATCTATATCTCCTAAACCGTTAATGGCAAGCAATTAAAACTTAATAAATATCTGTAGTTATACTAGGAGAGTAGATTGAAACAAAATTTTTGGGTTGGGGTAGTGGCGTACGGGGGTGGGGGTTGAAATACTTAACATTACAAACTCTCTCAAACCAGTGGCACCGGAAAAACAAAATTCGGTTTGGATATAAAGCTTGATAAATAAAGATTGCTCAAAGTAAAATTTTTGAAGGGGGCGGGGGAGTACGTAAGTGGAGAAGATAAGAATTTTTCAGTAATAACACGTTTCATATCTCAATAACAGTGTAAGATGGATGCTTCAAATTTTTACCAGAAGTAGGCCTAATAGAACCCTAGTAGGGTTGGGGGGTGTGGGTGTAGAGGGTGAGGGTGGGGAAGGGTGAGAAAGAAAAAGTTCTGATGCTTATATCTTAAGAATCTATAATGATAGGAAGCTGAAACTTGGTGTTTTGATAGAGCTATAGTAGTGGCATGGTGGAAACATACTTTTTTTTTTTAGGGGTAGTATGGTACGGTGGTGGGGGGTGTTTTCCCTAACTTTAGAACGGCTTATGCTAGGAAGTTGAAACTCGGTACGTATATGTAAATTAACTAGAAAAGTAATTCTGATAAAAAAAATTCGAATATTCATTGGGGGGGGGCAAAAAAATATCAGTTAATATAAAATGCATATATTTTCACGATTTTCGTCATATCTATTAGGTCTTTCGAAATATTAAATTCATTTTTATTCTACGGATTCTTCATATGAATACCTAGAATGCGTTTTCAAGATTTTGTAAAATTCGACCCCTAAGAGGGTGTAAAGTGGTTGTATACTTTTTCATGAGTTCCACCATGTTTCTCAGGTCTGATTAGATATTGAATATCTTTTCACTTCCCCAGGCTTGTTTAATAATCACCTATTTTTAAGTTTTGTTTTTTTCAACCTCTAGACCGCATCCCGGAATATGACCCAATTATTTAATTCATATGTTACACCCTTTTCGAACCGCTTCCTGAACTTTTTGTTAGGTTTTCAGTCACATAGTACATAACATATACCGCATCCCCGAATTGAACGCGTTCTGAACTTCTGCCTGAAAAATAATAAAGTTGCGCCCAGACTGTTGGCAGATTTTTGATTTATAGTGACTTCCATAAATTAAGTTATGACATTTTACAGAATTTTTGTATGGCAACTACAGTTTCAGCTGCTACTATTATAAAATTTAAGTGTACAAAATTTCAAAGTCGTAACTTAAAGCGTTCTAAAGTTATCGTTCAATATTGGTGAACACGTGTTTTAAGAACTTTTCTATGGCAGCTACCCGAAGTAGTCGACGGATGGCACTAATTAATGAACTTCGTCTTGGTTTTGGTATAAAACTAACTCCTGTAAAGTTTTAAATCCCTGCTTTAACTCGTTCTGGAGTTATAGTGGATTCAGTAACAAGCATACATTTTTGAATGACTTTCCGAGGCTGCTACACGAAGGGTTCATTCGGTTTGCATCATATTCGTAACATTCGCTTCAAACATTGTAAACCTTAAGTATGCAAAATTTCATTTTCCTAACTTGAAGCATTCGAGCAATAATTGTGAAAACGTGTTTTAAAGACTCTTGTATGGGAGGTACCCGAAGGAGTGGAAGGATATCGCCCATTAACGAACTTAGCCTTACTTTTTCCATTGTACAATTTGTGACAAAATTTCAACTTCCTAGGTCAACGCGTTCTTGAGTTATCGTGCTAACGGACGGACGGACAGACGGGCGGACTTCAAACAGATTTGGGGTTTTTGGCCCCAAATAAACACAAAATAATAACGTATAACTTTTATTCGCCCGAGGCTCGGTTCTATACGTTACAAACTTTTCGTGCTGGATTAAACTTATAATACTCTATATGTTCATCTAGAGTATAAAAATGCAGCTACTTACTTGACAAATGAGGTTCTGACGACTCAACCTCAAACCACCCACCCCCATACCATACCATATTTAATAGGTATGTATTATACTTTAAACTAAGTATATATCTGCGACAAAGTATCATATTAAGATAACCTGATCCATTCCTACTTGAGACTGCCTCTAACGTTGCCAGGAATCTGTCTCGAAGAACCCCAAATTGTTACAATTTACATAACCTAAGACCAACTTAGACATGCAATTTATTACACAATGCGAGTTTGTCCAAATCTAGGACAAGGATATGTCCTCAACTCTGGACGGATAGCGTTCGTTTCATTAGCTCTTTAACTTTAAAAGGCTCCTTTACTGGTGAAATAATTTTATGAATTATTATCTTTTATACTCCGAGTCACTTGTTGTACTGCGATGATTTGTGGAAAACAAAGGCATTTTATTAAAATAACGCTGATTTTAAACACAAATTTTATGATTGAATTTAGCTTCGAATCACAACTTATGCCTTTGGTCAGACCACAATGTGATCCGCAGTATAAATTTTATTATGCGATATAAAATTCGGTATCTGGTAAATTTATATTTTATGTTTTCGGAGAGACTTAAAAAACCTACAAAATTATTCAAATGTTTATGTTCAGGCTCATAAATTTGTCTGTTTGTACGAGTTTATATTTCATATTGTGAACTTCTGGAAAAAAAATCTGATCCATTATCTTCTCTAAGCATAAAAACAAAAGGGTATAATATATTTTATTATTTTTCAATTCATTTCGAAAACGGCTATAAAAATGTGAAAAGAAAATGTTCAACAACACTTGAAAGATGTTTTGTAAACACTACGAAAAGTTTATACGTAGCCGAGTAGAATATGAAAGCG
Source organism: Beris chalybata (assembly GCA_949128065.1). Classification (NCBI taxonomy): domain Eukaryota; kingdom Metazoa; phylum Arthropoda; class Insecta; order Diptera; family Stratiomyidae; genus Beris; species Beris chalybata. The sequence goes on from OX421895.1 coordinate 97,250,509, forward strand.
TGTAAAGATTTCGAGTACATACGCACACCCAAAATAAACACTTACATCGTCTGAAGCTAAACTGTATAAAGTTACAATTGAATTATTACGAACTTTGTTTTCGTACTGTAACATCCATATACACAACACATGAGGAACACAATTTTGTTAAAATGTATTGCATCCATCCCTTGATAATCAAATGAAAGTAATTTAAACTCTAAAAATAAATTCAAATAATGTCTTGGCATATCGTATGGTGTTGAACTTCAATAAAATTCATCCTGCTCACTGGATGCCAAATCATAAGAAGACGAAATTGTAAAGAAAATAAATTCGGGAGGAAGCAGTCTGTTTCAGTGGATTCTGTTTATTTATTTCGCTCAATGACGTCTGGAGTTCGAATTTTAGACTGTTCCTAAATAGAATTTACGATAAATGATTTTTTTATGAAACTAATGATCGAGTCGTACCGAGAATGTTTTTGGTTTCTGGTGTTTTGTCATAATTATTTAAATATCATAACAAAAAGAATAGATGAGACTAAAATTATTAGTGGTTTAACTTTAAATTGAAAGAAAATGCCTTTTTTATAAACATGTTATATTTTCATTCCCAAATAAAGAAGAATCTGGAAATTTTAAAACACAATAATACCCAACTAAATTTCCGTCTTATAAGAAACTATCAGAGTGTTATGAGAGCATTAGCATGCCGTTTTGAGTTACTTTATATCTTTACTTTGATAGAATATATCGTACAGCAATCTAATAAATAAATAAATATAATATTCCGAACAAAAAATTCTAAAGCCTGATCATGATCAAATAGTCAGCTTCATCTGCCTAGTGCCTATCGCTATAAAAGATCAATTTTACTCAATTTCTTTTTCGTCAGAGTCAGATATCAGACCCGACCAGTAGGGTTCGGGTCTGATATCTGCTCTGACTGGATATTGTCACATGAGGAAGCATCTCAACAATAGTATTGATCTCTCTGAGACTAGAATTTCCAGAATATGCAATGATGAAGAGGGAACAACAGAACCTATCTTCTGTGAATGTGCGGGCTTAACTGAAAAAAGACTTCGTCACTTCCGGCAGGGTTTCATGAACCCATTGGAATTTCTAGCCATTCCTTTTTCCCAAAATATTATGCTTCGTTGAAAGCGCAGGGATTGAAGAGGAATCATAGTTAATCCGGGGACGTTATTGCGGCTGAAGTAACAGAGGTTAACAATACGAACCCCTATTTCCAATCTATCTATCTATCTATCTATACTCTAGCAGGAATCATAGAGTATGATAAGTTTAATCTAGCCAAGAAAGAGTGTAACGCATAGAACCGAACATGGAACAAAAGAAGGTATAGAGTATAATATTTTATGTTCAGTTGTTCTTACCTCATAGTCATGTAAATTACTATCTAATCCTCCAGTTTTAAGTTAGTTTTAAGTAGCTTAAGTTTAAACAGGCAAGGTTTTTCATTGTACTTTTCATTGCCTAGTGCTTCAATTATTCCAACTTAGCTGTTAAGATGATATGTAAGTCTAATCTCTAAAATATGTTGCTCTGTTAACGCATATTGAGTTATTATAAATAAATATTGTTTGAGTTTGAGAGAGAGTTATGTTCAGTTGTGGCCAAACACCTCAAATTCGTTTGCTCTACATCCGTTTTCATGGTACCTTAGGAAGTTAAAAATTGTGTTAACGTACTATGCACCTGTAAAATGGAAAAACTTATTTTGGTCAAGCTGAAAAAGCCTAAGCATCAAAAAATTCAATGTGGCTTAGGCAACTCTTCCACTCAGCCACTCAATTAGTTATATCCGCCAACTCCTTCTGCTAGCTATCTACGTGCTTACTAATATTGGAAAATAACTTCAGAACGCTTCAAATTACGACTTTTAAATTGTGTATATACATTGATTTTATAATATAATAGTTACAGCTAAAGGAGGGAATATGAAAAAACCCTTCAGTCCTTCGAAAAGCTGCCATACAAAAATATTTTTCAAAATATCCTTACTTAATTTACGGAACTCAATACAACTCAAGAAATCGTTTAGTCACGAAGTCCTTATTTATTATAAATGGTTTTTGAGTGAAAACAAAGTTCGAGCTTATTTGTCAGCGAAATCCTTTTACTTTTTAGCGTAGTTTCCATACAAAAGTCTTAAAGACAAGTATTTAAGAATATTTTCTGAAAATAACACCGCAGAGTTTCGAGTAACAACCAAATAAGAGTGGTTAATAAAGAACCAACTATAATCGCATTTCTTTTTCGGTTCGATTGGCTTGTAGTCGATCGTGACTGCGGTATGTTTTATATCTTAGAATCGGCTTATGCTAGAAAGTTGAACCGTATTACTCATTTGAAAATATAGTATGTAACGGGAAAAAAAATGTCGATTGCAGTAAAATTTAAAGATAATGGAATACCTACATAATACCTAAGATATCAACAAAATTATCATACAGAAAAAGTTGAGGTGCCACTACTTACTATGTAACAATAACGTTAATATTTATATAAGTTTGCACCGTAAGTAAAGAACCGAATTACACTTTTGGTGAACGAATGCACTATGCTTTAAAAGTTGGTGGAAATTAACCGATTTCAAGTACCACCTCATATATATTTTTTGCAAGATGTCGAAACTTTAAGTTCCTAGTGAAAAGAATGATCTATGAAGTAGAGACGGTGGCAAACAAAGGAACTGGAAGCACGGAGTGGAACATTCTCTACATACTCGCAGAATGATCTATACACCGACCTATTACTGGGAGTGATTAAGCATTCAAGTGAGTCCACTTGAACTGGCATTAGTCGTCCTTAAAACCTGATTTCAATGTGATATAAGACTTCCTATTGCTCCTTGCTTCTTTTTACTACCTACTTTACTCTTTCTTGCTCGTATAATATGTCGGTCGTATATAATCCTCGAATGCCCAACCTAATTACCATACACATCCTGTGACCACTTAAAGCTGCTCGTTGCCAGAAACCTGAGAAAAGGCTACATAAACTTGGTAAGTACATAGAAAGATGTAAAGCCCTCAAGTTTCTACCGCCAACCCGCTGGCAAGCAAGGAGCAAGGTAGTCGATTAATTAATGCGCTCGAGTTATCCCGACAGTATCACACCCTGCAAGTACCACAAAATGTAACACCACCAGGACGAGAAGAGTTGTACCGCATCGCCGCCACTATAGCGCATATTTATCATCATCGGGTGCCACGTTCCGTGCAGTGGAACAGGACTAAGCTATCCTCTAGCAAGTGCTCCTTATGTTGACAATTTTTTTTTCATCTCGTTAGTCCTTTTTTTTCCTAGTTTTCACTTTGGGGATGCACTACATATGTCGTCTGATATATGCAATGAGTTGAGTGTGCATAGTATAAAAAGCGGACATTTTTTGTTCCCGGATAGCCCAGGCTCGAAGTAGAGATATCTTTATCCTGTGTGCCGTATGGATTTGTTACAGGGACAATATTTATGTAGGGAAGTGATTCTGATTCAGGTGGAGCATTTTTTGTTTTTTCTACGTACATATGTAGTTTACCTGTACAGGGCTGCTTTCCACTCAACTATCGTCGGGAAAATAAAGCTGAAAGCAACAAAGGATAGAGTGAAATTTTTATAGTTGCATCTCTGCATTAATTACCATTGTATGGCAAAAATGGGATTTTTTTTTAAAAGAAATGCTTTCGGGACACTATTCTGGTATTGACTTAAAAACTAACTTAACACCACGAAATAGAAATTAAGTTAAAATAAGATCACTTTGACCAATTTGCGATGTATGTACTAGTTATAAATAGAACTCAGGTTGCTTGGAATTAAACGAAACTAATAGTCATTAATAAATTGGTGTTTACAACGTTTGCCATAAGAATTTGCAGTAATTGTTTGTCTTTAGTTCGATGGCTTAAAATAGCTCGGGCGTGTTTGCACCGATAACTTTGAAATATAATATGTGCTCTTTTGTTGTGGGTGGGATACCACGGTTTTTGTGCAATTTTCGATCGAATAATCCACAAACAGACAACTTCCTGAATACTTTATTTGGTCGGACTTCCGATTTCTGGCTCGATATCGATATTTGGCTTTGTGAAATGTGGTCATACAAATACTGGTTTTATGTCTATTATTTGACCAATATAATTTTCAAGTTACAATAATATTAATTACGGTGAAAATAAGCGTTTAATTCAATAGAACAGCAACACGTGGCGATAATGCAATGCGGAAATGAATCACACAAGTGGTCACAGCTCGGTTGTCCAAAATCCAGTAAGCGCTTTTTAGAACTACATACAAAAATGGGTGACCAAAAACTTCCTATTTAGTCGGTACAGCACTCATACATAAATCTTGTCATCACGATACATATCTTGGGAGTTATTTGGATAAACGCTTAAATAGTGAATTATAAATATCAATTTTACTGTATTATTTATAATACGGTATTGTTATCGATTTTTAAAAAAAAAAAAATTTGCTGCCCTCAAAATTTTTTTTTTCACGTTTCATGACTAGTAGACACGAAAAAAGCAATAAAAATGTTCACTCCGTCTGTACGCCGTACCCCGTACGTCGACCGCCCCAAAATCTTTGAAGGCTCGTAGCTCTCAAACCAGTGGAGCTATTAAATTAAAATTTTTTCTAAGAATGGACTTGGTAGACCCCTTGAATTGACATTATTTTCAGGGGAGGAGGTGTAAGGGGGAAGGCGGGGTAAGCGTTTTAGACGAAAAATTTAGGTTTCTAGATCTCAGCAACCGCTTGTGTTAGGAGGCTGAAACTTAGAATTTCTATAGAGCTTTGATAATGGACCCATTTGCAAAAAAAAAACAGATATGGGTGAAGGGGTGTGGGAGTGGAGGGGTAAATAATGCGTACGAAACGCAAAAATGCCGAGATCGACAAATTCTAAAATCCATATCTCCTAAACCATTAATAGCAAGCAATTAAAACTTAACAAATATCTGTAGTTATACTAGGAGAGTAGATTGAAACAAAATTTTTGGGTGGGGGTAGTAGCGTACGGGGGTGGGGGGCAAAAATCTTTAGATTATGATATCTTTCAAACTAATGGCACCAGAAAAACAAAATTCGGTTTTATTATAAAGATTGATAAATAAAGATTGCTCAAAGTAAAATATTTGAAGGGGGTGGAGGAGCACGGAAGTGGGAGGGATTAGAATTTTTCAAAAATAACACGATTCATATCTCAATAACAGTTTAAGATGGATGTTTCAAATTTTTACCAGAAGTAGGCCTAATAGAACCCTAGTAGGGAAAAAAAGTTTGGGGGTGTGGGTGTAGAGGGTGAGGGTGGGGAAGGGTGAGAAAGAAAAAGTTCCGATGCTTATATCTTAAGAATCTATAATGATAGGAAGCTGAAACTTGGTATTTAGATAAAGCTATAGTAGTGGCATGGTGGAAACATACATTTTTTTTAGGGGTAGTATGGTACGGTGGTGGGGGGTGTTTTCCCTAACTTCAGAACGGCTTATGCTAGGAAGTTGAAACTCGGTACGTATATGGAAATCAACTAAAAAAGTAATTCCGATGAAAAAAAATTTAAATATTAATTGGCGTTCAGAAGGGGGGGCAAAAAAAAATATCGGTTAATATGAAATGCATATATTTTCACGATTTTCGTCATATCTACTAGGTCTTTCCAAATATTGAATTCATTTTTATTCTACGGATTCTTCATGTGAATACCTAGAATGTGTTTTCAAGATTTTTTTAAAATCCACCCTTAAGAGGGTGTAAACTGGTTGTATACTTTTTCATGAATTCCACCATGTTTCTCAGGTCTGATCAGATATCGAATATCTTTTCACTTCCCCAGGCTTGTTTAAAATGTTTTTTTCAACCTCTAGACCGCATCCCGGAATATGACCCAATTATTTAATTCATATGTTACACCCTTTTCTAACCGCTTCCCGAACTTTTTGTTAGGTTTTCAGTCACATAGTACATAACATACACCGCATCCCCGAATTGAACGCGTTCTGAACTTCTGCCGGAAAAATAATACAGTTGCGCCCAGACTGTTGGCAGATTTTTTTAGATCTGATTAAAAATAGGTCTTCAGAATCTTCTCTGATATTTTCTAAAAAGCACTTACTAAGTTGTATAACGGCGCTGAGGAGTTGGGTGGCTGGATAGTCTTTTAGTTGCTACTGTTGAATTGCTATTAAGGACTGTCTATCCAATGTGTATGGTCGGAATCTTTTTTTTTGTTCCAAAAATAGGGTTTTTTCTACATTAATTTTTTTTTAATACTTAGGTATCCTGCATTTTTATTACAAACGATGGAAAACAAAGCATACCATTTGCCGAGAGAGATGTCAAAATTTCTTAGAAATGAATTTTTGAATTGCTAATTTACTGGATACTTTTACTTTTAATCAGGTTTTTTTGTAGAAGGATATACTCAAAGAAAAAATGTGGTTATGGTAATTATATTTAAAAGACTCTTACTCAACTTATAATTGATACTTCAACGATGTTGTAATACGTAAAATGATTCTACAGTGGTTTACAGTACAAAAAACATCATTTTACCTCTTTAGGATAGTAGGCAAATACGCCATACATTTTCAAGTAAATTTACTTTTGAATGTAATTTTTAATTTTCTGTCAATAACTTTCCATTTACAATCAGTAAATTCCAACTTCGAACGCAGGTAATTCAATGGATATTCTGTTGAACTTACACTCTAAAAAAGTGTATAAACAGAACTCTTTAATATACACTTATTGCTACTTCTTACATTATTTTTTACTTACTTACTTTTTCGGGAACTTTTGGCTGTAGGTAGGAATCTAACCCGCGAACAATTCTGGTACTGCTGCGTAATCTTGGCGCGCATAGCATCTGCGCTTACCGAAGTCGTTTGATTTTCATTTCAGTAGAAAACGAAATGAACGGAAAATTCAACTTCGTGGTTTCATACATTATATTGTTTTTCGTCGTAAAATTCAAATAGATAATTAGAATTACACGAAAAAGAACGTAATTTTCAATTCATATATGTAGGTACGTATGTGGAAGTGAAAGCTACGATCAGAACAAATTAAAATACAAATCTTCTAAACGATTCATGTCTGAAGATTATGAATTCTTGATTTTTCCTGTTCATAACAGTAGTGCTGCGACATCGACCTCAAAACATCGATGTTTTATAACATCGATGTTTGAAATAAACGACATCGATGTCGATAAAACATCGGTGATAAACATCGATGTTTCTAAACATCGATGTTTTAAGAATTTTAGGTGAGACATTAGAGAAGAAGCAAAAAAAATGTTTTTAGCTAAGAGATTGGTGTGAGGAAAAATAACCTTGATGTTCCTCAAACATTGATGTTTTATCACAGTAGGTAAAAAACACGATTGTTAAAACAAAATAATCTTATTAATTAAAAACAATCTTATTACATATTTCATTATTATTTTATATTTCATTTCATTATTATATTTCTAAAAATAGGAACAGGATTCTTAAAAGAAAATAATTTCATTTCTGCTACTAACAACAAATTCTGCTTTTCAAATTTAATTTAGGTTATATTAACAAAACAAAAAAATCTGCCAATAATCTGAGCGTAACTTTATTAATTTTCCGGCAGAAGTTCGGAACGCGTTTAATTCTGAGATGCGGTGTAGGTTACTATGTGACTGAAAACCTAACAAAAAGTTCGGGAGCGGGTTAGAATAACATATGCATTACATAATTGGGTAATTTGCGGCCTAGGGGCTGCAGAAGGAAAACACTTACAAATAGGTGATTATTAAACAAGCCCGTGGAAGTGAAAATCCGATAAGATCTGAGAGATATGGTAAAGTTCATGAAAAAGTATACAACCTCTTTACACCTCCTTAGTGGTCGAATTTCAAAAAATCTTGAAAATACATTCTAGATATTCATATGAAGAATCCGTAGAATGAAAATGAGTTCGATATTTGGGAAGACCTAGTAGATATGACGAAAATCGTGAAAATATATGCATTCTATTTCCACTGATAATTTTTCTTACCCTCCTTCAAAATACCCTTTCTAGTTGATTTAGATATACACACCGAGTTTCAAATTTCTTGCATCAGCCGTTCTATAGTTAGGAAAGTCACCCCCAGCCCCGTACCGTACTACCCCTAGAAAAAAGGTATATTTTTTCAACATGCTACAACTATAGCTCTATCTAAAAACCAAGTTTCAACTTTATATCATTATAGGTTATTAAGATATAAGCATCGCAACCTTTTCCTTTTCACCCTTCTCCACCCTCGCTCTCACCCTCTACAGCCACATACCCAATTTTTTTCTCTGCTAGGTTTCTATTGGGCCTACTTCTGGTAAAAATTTAAGCATCTATCTTATACGGCGGACGGCGCGGCGGACGGCGCGGCGTACAGACGGACATTATTTTTTTGCATTTTTGGGGTCTACGAGTCCTAAAACGTGAAAAAACAGAATTTCAGGGTTGCAATTTTTTTTTTAAATTTCGAGTCGATCACAATACATTATTAGTATTATTATTATTATTAGAAAAAAGGAATACAACTCTAATAATCCAAACTCCAAAATGTTGAGTTTACTGTCTGTAAAAACAGTAATTTTTGAAACTTCTCCCCTGAGAGAGAGCTTCTTGTGCTGGAAGCAATGTTCGATGGAGCAGGGAACACTCTCTCAGAGGGTACTGAAGTAGCCATAATAGACAAGTATTTCATGGCAGCCTTCATGAGTGCCGAATTTTGAGGAACGCGTCCCTGTTGCCATCCCTCCAGCGAGTAGTTTCGTTTCCTTTGGTCCCATCGATGTTTTACCTCCTTTTTTTACCTTTTCGTAACAAAGTTCGATGCTTTTATAAAAGGAGGAGCAAAAAAAAACCTCGATGAGCCTGAAACATCGATGTCGATGTTTTTATAAAACATCGATGTTTGAAAAACATCAAAGTAAAAACATCGATCTTAAAAGTACCCGATGTTTTTGCAAGATATCGATGTTTAAGAAACATCGATGTTGATGTCGCAGCACTACATAACAGGGCCGTCAAAATCACAATAATTTAGAAAGAGGACTTGATGCATAGAGCTAGTGGAGACGACAAGCCACCGGTTTTGTATAAAACTCTTTGAAGTCAAAAACGCAATGAAAATCGAGACAAAACTGGGTCGTTACTTCAAATTGTTGTTGTCTTACCGTGTGAGTGAGTGAGCCAAAACATGTGCATTATGTCAATTTGTTGTTGTTTTGCGTGCAAGTAAATGCGACGACGTCCGCCTACAACTCAACCGCGGCTTGTTATCTCCAGTATATACATATATACATATATCTATGACTTGATGTGACGGATGGCGGGTAAACACTTAAGCTCAGTACGGACCTCGATGAAAATTTTCATTCGCAAATTTACTATATATCTCTCCCATCTCCACAATGACAAAATAGTTGTGTAGAATAATGTGGAGAAGTAAACAGCTGATCTTCTGTTTGACTTTTACAATTGTCAAAGTGACGGTTTTTTGAAAATGTAGTATCATGGACATTAATATATGGGCTCTTTTTTAACATAAAAATTAAATTGAAATCACAAGACAAATTTTAAAATAAAAGCACAACTCAAAATATCCACTTCCGACTTCAAAAATATCCACTTCCGAAAAAACACACTTTTTATTCGGTTTGAAAAAAGAAACTGACAAATAAATTCAAACGAATGACAAAGATGTCAAAATTTTCATCCCGGCAATGAAAAATTAAATAGCTGCACATTTATTTGGACGGAAAAATATGGTCTCCATGATTTCAGTGCCATCTGGTGGTGAACACTCGAACTGTCAAAACGAATGAAAATTTTCATTTGAACTCCGTACCGCAAACAGAAACCCAACGCAAAAATTCGCGATGAAAATTTTCATCCGTTTTTTTACACGCATTTGGTATTTGAATGAAAATTTTTATCGAGGTCCGTACTAGGCTTTATGTATTACAATAAAATTTGAACGAATCATACCAGGAAGATGGAAAGTGAAGTCTTAAATGTGAATGTTTAAGTAGGCGATGAAGCACGGAAGTAGGTAGAGATCATGAATCAAAAAAAAAAGAGATTGCGACAGTTAGGAAAAAAAATGGTTCAAGTTCTGCGCAACTCTCTTGATGACGTTCATTTTCATATAAATTGAAAAATAACAAACGGTTGCTAAGGCGATACATCTAGTAAAGGCATATAGTCGATAATGCAGTATAGTCGAACGCTCTTAGATACGTCACAAAAGGTGCGTGTGTCGCAATCTATTATTCTTTGATTCATGGGTTGAAATAATTTTTTCAAAAAAAGCAATATAAACATCTTAAGAACTGTTTTTAATAACGTTTTCACAGGACTTAGCTCCATCCGGTAGTGCTTTAGTGTGGAAAAAATGTTAGTGCCAATGATGGTGGCAGTGAATGATGGTGGGTAAAGAGTGAAACATTTTGATTTCTTTGAAACCGCTGAGGACTGAAAGCTAAAAGTTGATGTCAATATTGAGCTACCATAGTGGCATTCTAGTAAAATAAATTAAAATATAAATAGTAGGTATAATAAGTAAAATTAATTAAATTGTTAAAATATTTGTGGAGAAATCATATATGTATGTACATAAATTGATTAAATTTAAACTATTATTGGGTACCAATAATTTAAAATTAAAATTTGATTTATTTTATTATTATTGTATACATATATGTATATTATATTATATCAGTGTATTCGAGTGTATTATATTATATCCACATAAAATATTTTATATAGTTATATATAGTTAATAAATAATAGGTGTGTTTTTTTGCGATTTATCCAGATTGAAAATAGTGATTCAAATTCATATTGAAAACACCAAGAATACCGTTGGAATTTTTGTTGTCTCGACAGTGTGTTTTTGTCGAAGAATATATGAAATTTGTCAATACGACAAAGTATTTTGTTGGACGTATATTGACAAAATTTTTGTCGAATTGACCTGCATTTTTGTCAATGCTACCAAGGTTTTTCTCTGAGTACAAATATTTAATTATGAAAAAGATATTTTATATGGAATTGTACTGTCATAATTTCAAATTAGCAGTATACCTAAGTACATAATTTTCATAAAATGAGATATGTAATGTCAAAAATAGTGTTATATTTTTTAAATGTTCTAACTGTATAACAATAAAAAAAATCTGCCAGTTTGGAACGTGTTCAATTCGGGGATGCGGTGTATGTTACTATGTGACTGAAAACCTAACGGAAAGCTGTTAGAATATGGAGTAACATATGAATTATATAATTGGGTCGTATTTCGGGATGCGGTCTAGAGGTTGAAAAGGACAAAACTTAAAAATAGGTGATTATTAAACAAGCCTGTGGTAGTGAAAAGATATTTGATATCTGATTAGACCTGAGAGATATCGTGGAATTTATGAAAAAGTATACAACCACTTTACACCCTCTTATGGGTCGAATTTAAAAAAATCATAAAAACACTTTCTAGGTATTTATATGAAGAATCCGTAGAATAAAAATGAATTCAATATTTGGAAAGACCTAGTAGATATGACGAAAATCGTGAAAATATATGCATTTCTTATTTACTGAAATTTTTTTTTGCCCCCGTTTCCGAACGCCAATGAATATTACATTTTTTTTTATCAGAATTACTTTTCTAGTTGATTTTCATATATGTACCGAGTTTCAACTTTTTAGCATAAGCCGTTCTAGAGTTAGGAAAAACACCCCCAACCCTCGTACCATGCTACCCCTAAAAAAAAAATTATTTTTCCACCATGCTACCACCATAGCTCTATCTAAATATCAAGTTCCAGCTTTGTATCATTACAGGTACTTAAGATATAAACATCGGAACTTTTTCCTTCTTACCCGCCAAAATTTTGTTTCAATCTACTCTCCTAGTATAACTACAGATATTTGGTAAGTTTTAATTGCTTGCCATTAACGGTTTATGAGATATGGATTTTAAAATTTGTTGATCTCGGCATTTTTGCAATTCGGACGCATTATTTCCCCCTCCACGCCCACACCCCTTCACCTATTTCATCAATTTTTTGCAGATGTGTCCACTATCAAAGCTCTATAGATATTCTAAGTTTCAGTCTCCTACCATAAGTGGATGCTGAGATCTAGAAACCAAAATTTTTCGTCTAAGACGCTTCCCCCTCACACCCTCACCCCTCAAAAAAATCTCACTTGAAGGGATCCACCATGTCTATTCAGAAAAAAAAAATCTATTTATTAGCTCATAGGGTTTGGCAACTATTGGTGATTTCTTTTCTCAAAAAAAATGTGACCTGTAAAGATGCAAAATTATTGCAGTTCTGCCCTCTTTTTTGACAGTTCCGTCCGACAGGTCAATTTACAATAGAACGCTTTCAGGTCAAAAAGCTATTATGAAAATTTAAATATATTTACACTACACTCCGTATGATTTCTAATTACCGTATGACCCGTTGGACAGTTTAATTTATGCTTTTAAATCGTTTGTCGCTGTTGTCGTAGGATATTTTTTTCTTATTTTCATCGTTTCTTACGCAAATTTGAGGTTAAAGGAGTTGCACCGCCGAAATTTTCGGGGCAAGAAATGCGAGTTTTCAGGTCAATTTTAGCCACGGACTCAAACCCCTTTTTCTAGCAGGTCAAAAAAAATTTGAGAATAGAACAGCGGAACTGCTAGAACAAAAATTGAGCGCAGAAACGGGTCACATTTTTTTGCAGAAAAGAAATCACCATTAAATTCTTCAAACGAGTTTGCGTACGGCGAACGGCGCGCAGTGGGGCGTTTGCCCGATCTAGCTGGCCAAAATTATTTTCATTGTCGATTCAACTGAAAATAAGGTATTATAAACTTATTATGAAGTAATAACATTATTGAAACCTATTTATTGAAAAAAAATTGTTTTGAATACTAAATAGATGTATAATTTATTTTGGTGTATCTTTTCAGAGCATATTTTTAACTGAAATTACTAGTTTTCCCAGCAAAATACTAAAATTAGGTTTTTCAAACATGCAAATGTTAACCAGCATTTTATGTCCTAATTGTCTTAACCAATTAGTGAGTTTCAAGAAGGGTTTTTTTTTACCTGTATCTACTATAAAAGCCGTGAGCTCAGTTGAAAGTTGCCATTTGTAACGGAAAAATCTATCATAAAAACTAACTGTGTTCAAATAACTTTTTCGTGATATTGAAGTAGCAGGTATGTACTTGATTTTTACCATTTATGATTTTTCAAGGATTGATGGTTTTTGAACTGGATAGTTTTTAATTTTGGTATTATTTAAGATCTATTTTTTGGGAAAGTTACATTTTCAAAATTGAAAAAGTTATATAACTCCGCACGACTCCGTCAAAACTTATATGGCAATATGAAGGTCAAATATTCATTCTTAAGTATACACAAAAATTTTCTGCCAATATCTGCCCAGCGAGATTTTATAACAGTTTATGTTGATAACGGAAATTCGAAATATTTGTATTTTGAATATTCCTTTAGCAAGGATAAAGGACTCAATCCTTGGTAGAGGCCTTGAACAAATGTCACTTGAGTCCGAAACATTACAAAAAAAATAAATTAAATGGTATCTTACCCGCAAAACTATTATATAATAGTATTTTCAGTTAAAAATGTCATGTGAAATCATTCACCAAAAAAATTTTATATTCATTTTTCATAAAAAACAATTTTTCCAGTAAATATGTTCCAATATTACAAAATAATAACTAAATAAAACCTTATTTTAAGATGAATTGATAATATAAATAATTTTGGCCAGCTAGATCGTGCAAACGCCGCCCACTGTGCGGCGGACGGCGCACAGACGGAGTGAACATTTTTTTTGCTTTTTTGGTGTTTATTAGTCATAAAACGTGTAAAAAAAATTTTTCAGGGTAGCAAATTTTTATACTCTAGATGAACATATGGAGCATTATAAGTTTAATCCAGCCCGAAAAGTTTGTAACGCATAGAACCGAGCCTCGGACGAAAAAAAGTTATATATTATTTTGTGTTTATTTTTGGCCAAAACCCCCAAATCCGTTTGCTGTCTGTCCGTCCGTCCGTCCGTTAGCACGATAACTCAAGAACGCGTTTACCTAGGAAATTGAAATTTTGTCACAACTTCTAAAATGGAAAAAGTAAGGCTAAGTTCGTTAATGGGCGATATCCTTCCACTCCTTCGGGTACCTCCCATGCAAGAGTCCTTAAGACACGTTTCCACAATTATTGCTCGAATGATTCAAGTTAGGAACTTGAAATTTTGCATACTTAAAGTCTATAATGTTTGAATCGAAAGTCCCAAATATGATGCAAATGAGTCCTTTGTGTTATATATTCCCGAATTTGGTGGTTCGCGAGTTATTTCAACATTTGAGTTTTTTAGTAAGTTGAATTAGATGAACTTGACATAAAAATAAAAGTTTACAACTGCAGTCGTAGCCGTCTGACTAGAAATCTGGGAGCGTAGGTTCGAAACCTGCTGACCGCGATCATGTGTGATTTTTTTTTTAACTCATGTGTTTTGATTTTACTACCGGCTGCGAACACGTGACGTGAGTAACAGGGGCGATGAAACATAATTATATATTACAGAAATTGGTGGCTCGCGAGTTGTTTCAAAATTTGAAAGGATGGAGTATGGAGGATGGTGGATAGAGAATGGAGGATGAATGTAGGATGGTGGATGGAGGATGGTGGACATAATTATGTATTCCCGAAATTGGTGGTTTGTGAGCTATTTCAACATTTGAGTGGATGAAGTATGGAGGATGGTGGATAGAGATTGGAGGATGAATGGAGGATGGTGGATGGGGGATGGAAATTAAAAATTAGAAATTAGAAATTAAAAATTAAAAATTAAAAGTAAAAAGTGAAAAGTGAAAAATTAAAAATGGCTTTAATGTCTCCAGTTTCTTGAGCTGAAAGAGTGTATTCGAAACGAGAGTATTGTATCAACGGGAGAAACAGGACCAATGGATAAACGGGAGTAACAAGGGCGATGGAACAACGTGGGCGTAGCGAGCGTAGCTGCGGTACGCGGCACATTACTTGGGGCGATGGAATAACGTGAGCATAGCGAGCGAAGCCGCGGTACGCGGCTAGTATTATTATAAATTAAAGTCGACGTTTATGTTATACTACCACTATATTGAATGGGCAAATTCAGAATCAGCTGTTAACGAAGATACTGACTCTGACAAGTGCTTCGCATTGCATATTACTGCAATTTGACAGTGCGGTCATACAGTATACAGTGTAATACAAGCTTTAAGCTTTAAGCTTTAAGCTTGTATTACACTGTTTGACCAAATAGTCAAATTGCAGTAATATGCAATGCGAAGTAGGCGAATACAAATAAATCTAACTGTGAGATTTATTTGTATTCGCCTCCTTCGCATTGCATATTATTGCAATTTGACAGCGTGGTCATACAGTGTAATACAAGCTTTAGAAAGAAAATTTTATTGGAATAAGTCTATCCTTCAATATATGGCAATGCCTATTTAAGGGTTTTTTTTCCGTCTTATCCAGAAATAGGACAATACTAGCATTAAAAACATAACGCATTCACGATCGGCTGCAAGCCAATCGTTTGAAGGACTTTTCTAGGCTGCTACACGAAGGACTCATTCGATTTGCATCATATCCGAAACTTTCGATTTAAACATTGTAAACCTTAAGTATGCAAAATTTCAAGTTCCTAACTTGAAGCATTCGGGCAATAATTGTGAAAACATGTTTTAAGGACTCTTGTATGAAAGGTACCCGAAGGAGTGGAAGGATATCGCCCATTAGCGAACTTAGCTACTTTAGAAGTTGTGACAAAATTTCAATTTCCTAGGTAAACGCGTTCTTGAGTTATCGTGCTAACGGACGGACGGACGGACAGACAGCAAACGGATTTGGGGGATTTGGCCAAAAATAAACACAAAATAATATATAACTTTTTTTCGTCCGAGGCTCGGTTCTATGCGTTACAAACTTTTCGGGCTGGATTAAACTTATAATACTCTAGGTATATGTTCATCTAGAGTAAAAAAATATGTATATTGTAGATCCTACAAATTTTTTTTAAAAGCGACTATCATGCCGATACGCTATTGTGTCCAGGACATAAGAACAAACAAACCATTTACCTAGGCCTTATTTGGGCTGTGATTAGTATTATTATAAATATTTAATCATAAGCTTTTTCACCGATCTAATTTTAGATACATTTCACAGTAAGATGAACATCATTCCCACTATATTTTATTCACTCGAAAATATTTGGAAAGATTGCGAACAATGTAAAAACACATCTTGAAAGAATTGCTTTTTCTTGCGATTTATAGATATTGTAAGGTAAAGATTGTACATAGGTGGGGCAAAGTGGGCCAGCAAGGTAAAGTGGGCCCCTTGAAATTTCTAGTTTGCAATAGTGCAATCTCTTAGCAAAAAAAATTATTTGATAAAGCTTCAAGCATTGACCACAATGTACTATAAAAGAAATCCACCTTAATTACAGTTCCTCGAATTTTCTCATATTACGATTTTGGCACTATTTGAAGTAAATATCAGTGTTTAATAGTTTGATTAAAAAAACTTGTTAGCGACTGAGAATTGTTTGGAACAGTATCCTTGAGATCGGGGTACGGATTGTGAAACTTGCAAAGTAAGATTTGTTGATTATTTAAAAAGTATATAAATTTTAGCAGATGCTTATTATTCAGTGTTGATTCGGGGTACAGTGAGCCCCGGGCGAATTTTGCCCCGAACCAGTATCATT
Organism: Beris chalybata; assembly: GCA_949128065.1. NCBI lineage: Eukaryota > Metazoa > Arthropoda > Insecta > Diptera > Stratiomyidae > Beris > Beris chalybata. Next base: position 97,267,317 of record OX421895.1, read on the forward strand.
TTATTTGATAATTAAAAATAACAATTTTAACATGGCTAGATCATACAACAAATGCAAATGCAACAACAGTGGACTCAAATTACGATGAAAAAAGCAATAGCTCCAGTAAATATTTTGGTGTTCTCAGGGCTACTCTTCGAAGCAGAGCACGCTCTCAACACACTTAATTTCATTTCAATTTATTAAAATCATATTGTTTGTCTTAATTGATCCATTGCCATATTCCTTTGCTTTAGTTTTGGATGAAATTATACTATACCCCTTGGAATTGCCCACTCCAGTAGTGGGGCAAAGTGGGCCCTTTGAAGTTTGTATAGCAAGAAGTAAATAACTTTCTTATCAGCATCAATAATTTAATTTCACGAATACATGACTAAGCTAACATCCTAAGCTATCGAATTTGCATGAAAAGGATTTTATAACTATTACCCATTTCACAGAATCTCGGTACAAATCTTAAGGGGCTCACTTTGCCCCACCTTCCCCTCCTATTCAACTTTTAAATTTTTTTTCAATGCCTCTGATTTACTTTGGGGATGTTCATGGCAGATATTTTCATCCGAGACCATCTTTGGAGAACTACTGGACAGTCGTAGAAAGGCAAAAGAATTGAAAATGAACTAGAAAAATAGCAATGCTGTGCCTTGAGGACGATAGGCTGTAACTAACAATCAAAATTGGAAAAACCGGGAAGTACTGAAATTCAGAAGGAACTGCCCTACCGAGGTGGGATCTGTATAAAATAAACTGAAAGAGCTAAGAATCATCCTATTCACTGAAACAGAATTGGCGTCATGACACTAAGCTTAGGATGTTGTACCAGAAGAACTGCATCTAGAGTACCTTTGATAACAATCAATAAGAACAATAAGGTTTCACTAAAACCTGATGATTATGAAGCCAGTCTGAAAAGTAAAAATTGCTGATTACTGATTGACACCGCTCTTTCGAAATCAGCTAAATACCTGTTATTTTCATGTATTTCTAACACTCCTAATTCGTGGGATCATCATAGTCTTCCAACTATTCGATTTCAAAAGGCATATCTCAATGTATTTTTGAGGATATAAATGTATCAATACTCGGTATCATACCGATCATACCTATTTTTATTTCAAATATTATTTTTCTATTAAAATATTGAAAAATGCGGAGCATATCTTCAAAGTAAAGACATCTAGCACATCTTGCATATGCAATTTGTTGAATATCAATAGCGCCATGTACGTTCGTTCTGGTACGCTATTTCACCAGATAATCCCATACGATGTATCTTATCCCCTGTAAAATTCATGAATACGTTTTTTTTTGTATAGGATAAATGGATGGCTTTGGAAGATAAAGAACCAACGTGCAATTGAATGCTTAAATACGAGAAAACAAAAAAACCTCATAGCAAACGCCCAAACCCTCGGCCCTTTGATTATTATTACGTTGAGATCCTTCGACAGTACAGATGTGTATCTAAGGTACATACGTTCGTATCACATTCATATATCAAAAATAATTCCATATACCCTCTAGACTATTTTAATAAGTTGTGAATGGCAAATGGATACGTCTTCTTCCCATTGTTGGATAAGCCCGAAGCTGGGAGTTGTTCCCGTCTGTTAAATTCAATGAAATATAGTGAACCTTTTTTTTTGAAGAAAAAAAATTTTGTATATAGGAAGAGGGAGTACTGGACAAAAAATATGGCTGCTTGATGGAATATATTTTCCGAGCCAAAATAGTTTGTCAAAAGCGACTTTCCTAAAAAAATTGATTTTTTTTTTGCAGGGTAGGAGACTTTAATTAATTTTTGAGTAGGAAAGCGCTAGCTTCGTTGATACGACTACTATACAGTGTACGGGAGTATTATAACCTTTTTCGCTCAGTGAATATGGTTATGGGGTTGCTGGTCATACATACATTTTTTTCGGGTCAGATTTTATATTTCTTGTAGAAGAACTTTGATATAAAAAACTCATAAGCTTTGAAATATTAGAAATAGCAGAGAGCAGACAGATATGGGTACTACCTGACCTGGAGGTTAATAAATCTAACTAAAGCTCAGGATGCTATGCTCGCAACATGGCAACTAGTTCTTTATACCTACAGATGTTTTTTTTAGACTTATGATTAAAAATTTGGTTATATCGGACAAATAGAAAAGCAAGATTGAAACATTATGAGGTCCTAATTACAGCTAGTTACATATATGTACTATAGACTGAGATATAGACTGAGATATAGTACTGAGAGTATTATAAGTTTGTAACGCGTAGAATGAAACCTCGGACGAAAAATCAAGTACACTATTATAACGTATCTTTTTTCAATCCCCATTAACAAATGTGAAAGGTTCATTATGTTGATTATAACGTTATGGTTGCACTATATATTATTTTGTGTTCATTTAAAATCAAAAATTTCCAAATCCGCTTGATGTCCGTCTGCCTGTCTGTCCGTAAACACAATAACTCGAGAACGCCTTGACCTTGGATTGTGAAATTTCGAATCTGTTCAAGCTAAATGTATGATTATGAGGAAACTCGCTTCAGTAGCTGCCATTCAAATAACCTGTAAAAATGTATCGACTCAATTTTGGAAACTCAGTATAGCTCACATAATTGGTCAGCCATGAATTCGAAATTAAATGCCTCGATTTTGCTCCGATTAGTGACGTCATGGATCGGTCCCCATACAAAATCGTCACTCATCGAGGCAAAATCGAGGGATTTTCGCACGACGAAATATCAGTTGCGCGGCTATTATCCAGAGGGTATTGGTTGAACACATTTTGACAAGATATGGAATTTATTTATATTGTACTTCCGTAGGCTTTCAATATATAATTGATGGAAAAACTATTTATGATATTCAACTCCTTAGAGGGTACTAGGAGGTTCTATGTAATTAGCTGTTGAATAGGTTTTTCTCCAGGCTTAATATTTAACCGCTTAACCATCAATGTCAGAGTTCTTCGTAATTTATCCACTAAGTCGGAGTAAAGCAAGGCTGCTTAGGTTTTCCCAACTTTTTCCATATCATTTAGATCTGATGAGAGGACGAATTAGTTGGCTTTCCCTAGTTCCGATTAAAAATTAATTTCTAAATTTTTGAAAAAACCTTTGTTTCTAGTTTCTATAAGGTGCAATTTTGACGTCACGGAAATATGAAGTTACACATAGCAAATATGGAGTTACACATAGCAATAATAATTGATCAACTTCTCTCATCTACTCGTTGTTGAATTATGGTGGACGATAATGACCAAAACTTGACTAAAACTTGGAAATAATTTAAATCCTGCCATTAAAGCAGAACTCAAAACAAAATTTGACAATAGACTAACCAAACGATTTAAATTTCTTGGAACTTTCCAAGTTAGTGGAAATACAGCAACTATAGGACGAACAGTACTGGCTATGTGCGAAACTTTCACCAAATATTGCCGCAACTAGCATAATATGCCCCTGTATTGCTCCATTAATCGCTCCACTAGTTTTGGAAATAGTAGTCGGGTAATCAATTGCTTGATAAAACTTTTCTGCTAGGAAGTTGAAATTTAGAAATTGAAAAAAGCTACAATAAAGGGGCCATTTGAAGAGTGGAGTGATAAACAAGAAACAATTTGAGGCTTTCAATGAAGTGTTGGATTCTCATAACTTCCAGATTGGCCTGATCAAATACCACTTAGTATGGTTTTCTACTAGTGAACAGAATTCAACAGGTGGAGAAAGAATGGAGAACTGTCTCTCCTTTCTCCTCTTCATCTTTGAAAATTCGATAGCAAAATTTTAATGAGAAACTAAAAATTCTTTATGAACTTTAATGTGACTGGAATTAATGATCTACAACTTCAAACTAACTAAACAGACCTTATTTCAGCATGTGTCCAGCCAGTCTTCCAAGTCCTTTATAAAATTGGCAAGCAAATCCTGGACTGTTTTGTCAGCTACAGCATTCCAACTCTTGGATAAATGTGCAAAAATCTTGTACCCCTCAAGGCACTAGCATAGCAATGTTGTGCGAAGATTCGACCCAATGACCGAACCTACCGTAATTTTTCTTATTTGTTCTCAATCGCTGTTAGTAATTCGTAACATAAAAGAGATGATATAATATGATGACTCCTCTCAAGTCATTAATTGGTTATTGTAGTTAGGTACTCAATGCTCACAGGATTCTTTTCTAGTTTTAAGTGGCCAACCCGTGCTTCAATCGTTTCCATTATTTCTATATTTATACAATTCAACAGTAGATATCATTTTTAATACATATACTCGTATCTACGCCTTAAACTGTGAAGAAGGTACATTACAAAGTAGGGGGTGGATGAGTGACTTAAAATCTGAACCCGGTAACTCACAGCCTGCTCGATCACGATATAGTCCTTGACGCCGAAGTAAGATGGACTTCAGGTCCATAGAAAAAGAGAAGAAAAAACCATGGAACACGGATGAAACAAATTTCGAAAATTTCCCAAATCTAATAAAGACTTGTCCTGGTCTCTGCATACATTATATTCATGACTCCTCTTCTGACTATGAAAACTAAAACTAATTAGGTCAGCCATAAACATTAGAAAGTAATGTCAACCATCGAATATACCCATAAACTGGATACGGTCTACATCAAATTTCTACCACGGATGAAGTTGTCCTGCTAAGCTCGGGTGAGATCTATGTAAATATTTCAATTTTACTCTCGTTTGCGTTCTCTTAACCTTACTGGTCATGAAAACTATAAGAACACTCTAATTCCATTTTCATGACAACCATAAATGTTGGTAATGAAATCTGTAGATACTTGCCCCTTTTCTCTACCTCGAGAAATCATCGCAAAAGTGCTGACGTCATAAAATAATTAAATTTTTTCACCAACGTCTTCCGCTCGGTAATGAGTAATCCTAAAACATAGAAAAGCTACGAAAAGCCAAAAAGAAAAGTCTACGACAATATGAGCCAAGACTTTCGGAAGGGTTTAGCAATCGTCTTCCTATTCACAATTACTTTTCGACATTTATAGTTATACAATTTTACATGGGCCGTACAAAATATTCGTAGGAAACATCATTTCCACAAGGAAAAACGGAAAATGTGAGTTCTTTACGAGTTTCTTGTGTAATTTCGAAGGACGAAATCTGAGGTCTGGTGCCCATATGTGAGCTGAGATTAGACAATTCCGTCTCGAAGAATACACCCTCCAGTTCCTCAGATTATATTTTCGCAAGAATTTTCCGAACGCTTGACGGTCGTTGATTATACTCTCATACAAAGTAAGTGACGACACAAAATGTTAGGGTTGAAAGCATTTTGACTTTATGACTTTCTCTTTGGAAGATTATTTCGACTGTTTGCTGTGAATTAAAGATCGTTTAGAATTTCTTGAAATGTTCTTTGGTGTATACTTCCGAAGAAATAAACATTAGCGTAGATGAAAAGATATTTCTACATTCATACAATTACATATCCACATGATTAATGTTTGTTTCACTCACATTTTCATTTCATTCGCAATAACCACTTTGCCCTAATCAGAATGAATATGCGAGTGCTGTATTGCAGAGACCTTAATATTTTCGGTGAATTGTTGAAATATAATAATTTCTAGATATTGTTTTCAATGTTGAAGCATCAAGCATCAAGTTTATTGAAGAGATTCATAAACCTACATACATAAGTATCCCGTTACTTCAATTATGTATTATTCAATTGAGCAAAGTAAGGGATTTCGATAAAAGCTTATATTTCAACCCATCTAAGTCAACACGAAAATAAAAAGTTCATTTACTTCCAAGATTATAAAAATATCGTACCAGAATCGTCGGAATTGATTAGACGGCAAATCATTGGGGCTATTTGGATACGCCGAACCCCGTACGCTGTACGTCTTCCGTAGCACCCAAAGACTTGAGCTATTTAGATGAATTTTTTTTCGTGGGTAGACTGTGTATACCCTTTTAAGTGGTCACCATTTTAGGGGTGGGAGTGTGAAGGGGGAAGTTGGAGAAGCATTTTAGACGAAAAATTTTGGTTACTAGATCTCAGCAACCGCTTATGCTAGGAACCTGAAACTTGGACTTTTCATAGAGAAATTTTTTTGATATTGTGTGAAGGGGTGTGAAGGGGTGTGGGAGTAGGGCGGAAAATAATGCGTCTGAAACGCAAGGAAGCCGAAATTAACACATTCCAAAATCCAAATCTCCTAACCCCTCAATGCCACGAAATTAAAACTTGACAAATAGTTATATGAGGAAAAAGATTGAAAACAAATTTTTGAGTGGAAACAGTGGCGTACGGGAGTGGGAGGTGAAGAACTTTAGATAACGATATCTTACGAACCACTTGCATTAGACAAATAAAATTCGGTTTGTATATAAAGGTTGACAAATAAAGTCTGCTGAAAGTAACATTTTTTAATGGGAAGCTGGAGCATGGAAGTGCAGGATAGAAGAATTTTTCTAAAAACTCACGTCTCATATCTCAAGATCAGTGTAAGATAAATGCTTAAAACTTTTACCAGAAGTATGCAGAAATAAGGTTCTGATTTTATATTTCTAGAATCTATAATGATAAAAAGATGAAATATTATCTCATCCAAAATATTGCAACAGTAGTGGCAAATTGAAATTTTGAATAGGGTAGTACGGTACGAGAGTGGGTTTTTTTTCCTAACTATAGAGCGGCTTATGCTACAAAGTTGAAACTCGGCATGGATATGTAAATCATCTAGAAAAGTAATTTAGAGAAACAAAATTTACTATGTCCATTTGTGTTTGGAAGGGGGTCGAACAAAATTATCAGTGAACATACTGCAGTCACGATCGGCTGCAAGCCAATCGTATAATACTCTAGATGATAAAGAACTCCGATGTACCTATATTGAAGTTGGGGATGAAGAAGTATTACGTGTGTGCATGTTGTATGTCCTTCATTGAGGAGTCCCATTGAATTGCTACTCAAAACTAAAAGACAATATTCACTGTTTAATTTCATATCTTGAACTGGAAAAAAAAATCCTTTTTGAAGGACTTTCATATGGGAGGCGGAGCAAGGACTCACTCGATTTCTTACATATTTATCCTTTTCCTTGGAACCATTCAAAAATTAATTTGTACAAAATTTTATATTTGTAGTTTGAAGCGTTCAAAAGTTATCGAAAAATATTGTTGAACACGTGTCTTAAGGATTTTTTGTATGGAAGGTACCAGAAGGAGTAAAAGGATTTCGCTGACTACTAAACTCGAACTTTGTTTTCACTCAAAACTAATTTTTACAAAATTCTGAATTCATAGCTAAACGATTACTAGAGCTATAGTGACTTTCGTAAATTAAGTAAAGTCATTTTTACAGGATATTTGTATAGCAGCCCCTCGAAGGACTATTAGGATTTTCTTCATAATCATACAGTTAGCTCCAGCTCTTGGTAAAATAACATATACACAATTTCAAAGTCGTAGCGTCAATACTTATGAAGGTATCGGCCAATATTCTTGAACTAGTGTTTTAAGGATTTTTTGTATGGAAGGTACTAGAAGGAAATAAAGGATTTCGCTGACTAGTAAACTTGAACTTTTTTTTCACTCAAAACTAATTTGTACAAAATTTGAAATTCATAGCTAAACGAGTACTAGAGTTATAGTGATTTTCGTAAAATAAGGGAAATAATTTTTACAGGATATTTGTATGGCAGCCCCTCGAAGGACTATTAGGATTTTCTTCATAATCATATAATTAGCTCCAACTTCTGGACAAATAACACATGCGAAATTTCAAAGACATAGGCTTAGCCCTTCTGAAGTTATCGACCAATATTTTTGAACACGTGTTTTGAGGACACTTTGTATGGCAGCTACCCGAAGGAGTAGGACGATTTTGCCCGTTAACGAACTTAGCCTTACAAACTCAACCAAACACCCAGATTCAAAATTTCAAGAGCCTAGGTGAAGGCGTTCTTGAGTTATCGTGCTAACGGACAGACAGACGGACGGACGGACGGACGAACGGACGGACGTCAAGCGGATTTGAGGTTTTTAGCCACAAATAAACAAAAAATATTATCTAACATTTTTTCGTCCGAGGCTTGGTTCTATGCGTTACATATTTTTCGGCTGGATCAAACTTATAATACTCTATATGATTTCATCTAGAGAGTATAAAAATGGAATACACATTCACGTTTTTCGTCATATTTCTTAGGTCTTCCCAAATATTGAATTCATTTCTATTTCACGGGTTGGTTTATCATATAAATACCTAGAAAGCGTTCCCCGGTTTTTTTAAATTCTTCCCTAAGGTGATGCAACGGGGTTGTATGCTTTTTCCACGAATTCGAATTCGGGCTTGCGTCATAATACCCTAAAATTTTATTTTTAGTTTTTTCTCTTTTCGGACCCTTTTAGGGTTGAACACGCTTTCACGTATTCCGTAATTTCTTTCAGGAGTGATAAGAAATTGAATTCGTTTTTTCTTTCACGTGCTGTCTTCATATTTGTCTATTAACTCCTTTTAGGAGTTTTGAATATTCAACCCTCAAGTGGGCTTAAGAAGGTTGCATATGTTTTCACAGATTCCTACATATTGTTTCGAACTGATGATATATCGAATTCATTTTTACTTCCTAAGGTTTCCTATATAAGCGCCAAAAATTTAATTTCAGTATTTTTAGATATTCAATCTTAAGGGGTGTAAGTGAGTTATATGCATTTCAAAGTACGATCTGCCTACACTCAGCTATTCAGAGAAGACACAATAGCCCTGACCAGAATAGACTTAAGGAATCTTAACAACTTTTCGTCAAACGCCTTAAGGCACGTAAAGTTTGTAGCAAAACTTAATGAATCTTATACCCAACCACAAGCCTTAAGGTAAGAGAAGTTTGACAGCTAAAAAAGTCAAATATCGGCCGTCAAATACTCATCAAGAGAGTGTAAATTAAAATAAATTTTTCTTTTTTAAAGTGGAGTTAACTATAAATCACAAGTCTGAAGTCACAAAGTACAAAAATTTCGGAAAATCTGTGAATAAATGTCAAAAGCCCTGACCAGAATAGACTTAAGGCACCTTAAGGCAGCTTAAGTTTTTCTACGACTGTATAGAAATGCACGTAGACAGCCAGAATGGACTTAAGGCATCTTTCGTTGACTTTTCCAAACTTTCGTTAAAACTTAAGTGTACGGTTCTGAGCGTAGAAACTTAAGCAAACTTATGCGTTTGACATTTATTCACAGATTTTCCGAAATTTTTGTACTTTGTGACTTCAGACTTGTGATTTATAGTTAACTCCACTTTAAAAAAGAAAAATTTATTTTAATTTACACTCTCTTGATGAGTATTTGACGGCCGATATTTGACTTTTTTAGCTGTCAAACTTCTCTTACCTTAAGGCTATTGTGGTTGGGTATAAGATTCATTAAGTTTTGCCACAAACTTTACGTGCCTTAAGGCGTTTGACGAAAAGTTGTTAAGATTCCTTAAGTCTATTCTGGTCAGGGCTAAACGCATAAGTTTGCTTAAGTTTCTACGCTCAGAACCGTACACTTAAGTTTTAACGAAAGTTTGGAAAAGTCAACGAAAGATGCCTTAAGTCCATTCTGGCTGTCTACGTGCATTTCTATACAGTCGTAGAAAAACTTAAGCTGCCTTAAGGTGCCTTAAGTCTATTCTGGTCAGGGCTAATGGTAAGTTTGGGAAAACCCTCGGCAACCTTATGCAGCAAGCATTCAACAAAACACGAACGAGAGTCCACGAGAAAGTTGGCATGTATCCGAAAACCTGCTTCATGGCAGCTATGGAGGTTTTTCTTACTTCTCTGCATATCTACCATATACAGGCTTTTTCATAGGTGCGCTCTAACTTTTTTCCAATAGGGACGGGGATTTATCAAGTACAGAGCAGGCTAGCGAAATGCTAAAACAACAACAAAGCGTAAAGCAAGGAGAGCAACTATACCACCTCAAACAGTGGTGCAACTATTCTGGCTTATGAACAGCTCAAAGTTCCTACTCTGCTCTAGAAGTCGCAAAAGAACACGCTTACTATAGATATGCCTGTGGACCGGACGAGTAGCATTAAACTTCGTAGGGGTAGCGCAATAAGTAGATCATGAAATTCTATAACCAAAAACTCTTAGATTTCATTCAGAAATACAAAGTAATCTAATAATTTTGCGCAATATAGCGATCGTATCGTATATCAATGTGCTAGTACTACGAAGATTCGCACTAAGCGCATGATGTTGGCCATTATGATAGAGATGCTTCGAAATCTGTCTCAACACTCTCAACTCCTCAATCTGCGATAAAGAAAGTTGCAACTTGCAAGGAACTCACCACAGCGGATAGTATTTCATGGTTTACCGTAGGATTTAAGAGGGTTGAAGGCACCGGAGCAGGCATATGGAGACATCACACCAGGATTACGTCATCCCTGGACGACTAGACTGGACTGATTGGATATTATATTATATAATTTTGGCTAGAACTTGAGTTTAACAAGTAACAACCTCTGTGAAACACATTATTTGTTCGACCCTAAGTTTGTGGTTTAAACTTCGACTGTAAGACCGGCCCTTAGTTCGGCAAAGTCGTGTTTTAATATTCCAATTCAGCCTCACCTGCTATGAAATACACGAGCAGCCACTGGAAGGAAGATTAAAGGCCTCACCTTTAGAAAACACATCGCATGAGGAAAGATTCGTCTGCGGAATATTTATTTTCATTTATTCTGAAACGTGTGAGCATTGTTTACTTTTAAAGTAGACCGAGCATTGGTTTAGAGGGTGTTTAAACCCCTCTGTTATGCCGCGGGCACCCTCTCTTACTGAAATATATTAAATCAAAGGGAAATCTATCAGAAAGGCTAAGGGCGTTCGGCGTAAAAGATTAAAGAAGGCGCTGTTCATCCCTTAGGCTAAACGATTCGCACTAGGTAAAACTCCATAGTCTCAAAAAGTCCTTTCATTATCTTTGAATGTGCCATGAACAGAACGAAGCCTATAAACCTAAATAAACATCCGACTTAATTTCTTTGATGTTCGATCTACGAACTTCAATATCCAACAAGTAGACCTCAAAGTAAAAGTTCATACTAAATTTAATAATATCAATTTTTTCTTCAACCGCTGAGCCCACAAATTGAAGACACTTTGTTGTAAAAAGGAAGGAAATAAAAAAAAGTTATTACAACACCTGTGACTTGAATGTGCACTTGACGGCTTGACAAGTTGAGGCCACCCTCTAATTACGTTGAGATGCTCACAGCGAGGCCTATTAAATCTTATTCGACAAGGAGATGACATTTTCCTGTGAACTCCTAATTCCTTTTTAAGGCTTTTTCTTTCTTTGTTGCCGTTGTTGTTTTTATTTTTCAAGATGCCATGCCACTAAGAAGTTCTTCTTGGAACAATAAAAACTTGTTCAGCATTGAATTTCCACAGAGGGCTGCAACATTTATTCACAACGAATTGTGTTATTGTGTTTTTCCTGTTTCGCTATTTCAGTCTTGAGGGGGAGGCATCATAACAGAAAATGGAACTTAAATCATTTGTGCTCTTCACAGGTTTTTCTTTGCTTTCACATTTTCCGTCAAAACTTTTAAATGTTTTTCCAGCGGGCAAATGAGCGCGAAGAAGTATTTTCGCTACTCAGTTGTTATTCATATCACCCATAGGATTTCGAAAAAAAGAAAATAAGGAAAACGAAAATAATAGAAATAGAAAATTCGCCATGAAATTGGGAACGTAAAGATAAATGTGAAATTTTCGGTGAATTCAATTTTTTTTCCTACTAGTTCATTTAAACACTCCGGGGACAATGCGGTTTTTGAGGCTAGCACTCTGGAATATTTTAAGAAGAAATACGACGTATCAAACTTTGGACATTACGCCCCTGTCATTTATTTTGACACAGTGGAAAGGTTTCTTTCGTATTGTTTGTTTGTTTTTTTGTCACGAAACTTTTACAATGTTTCTAATAAAATGTTGCCTAAAATTTCAAAGTTTACTGAAGAAATGTTTGACAATGATTTATACCTAAAATTGGGAATCTTAAGAGCGGCAATCGAAAACCCGCATTTAGATGTAAGACTTAGGCTATAAATAATTTTTTACGCTCTAAATTTGACGTGGAGATAATTGAATCGCTTTAATTAAAATTGTCCAGCTGTTCCCACAGAAAAAAAGAGAAGTGTGCTAAGCAACACGGCAAAAATTAATCAGGAGACATTGAAATTAGGAGTCATGAATATCGAATGGTCTGCTAACATCGAACATCCAACTTGAGAATATTCGTAAAAATAAAATAAATAATTGATTGATTGTAAGCCAAATTTTTTTAGTTTCTAGTTAACAAAAGCCGAAGGTAAAAAACACTAATTTTTTATTCTTGAAAATTTGCTTAAGCTACAAAGTTTCCTATACATATACAGTGGAATCTGTCTAAGAGGGAACCTCAAGGGACCAAAAAATATTTCCATCTTAAACAGGTTTCCGTCTTATAAAGAGTAAGTAAAAAAATTTATATTCTTTATTTTTCCCTTTGAGTTCAGCAATCTCATATTTTTGCTTCAAAGATAATCGGGCCCATTACGAAACCCGAGTCGAGTGAGTAGCTCGACTCAAGCTAAAGTTGGTATTATGAAACTGGACAGTTGGAAAGTCACTTCATTTCCAGCAGTGAGTGACTTTGACATTTTTACACTCGATCGGCTCTCATAACACACAGTTCTCTTTGGTTGGTTGGTTGGTTTACGTGGTGACTCGTTAGCCCGTCGCAATTAGCACAGGAAGCGCCGTTTTGATATCACATCTCTTTTAACCTGGTCGTTGAGGATTGATGAAGTGTACAAGGTTTAACAGAGACCTAGTACCATTGATACACTGGTGGTATACTTTCCAGTGTGGTATGATCATAATATAGAAAACTAGATATGGTGATACATCAACAGTAGGTAGTATGCATTGACATCAGCTGTTTATCTGTCATTCTGGTGGTTATGTTCATCAAATGTCATTTCATTTGTTGGAAGTTTTATTTAGCAGAACATCCACAGGCTGGAAAGTGGCGCTGCTTACGTGGTATACCAGATAAAATTATCGCATCTGTATACTACGAAGTGACGTCAAAACCACGATTAAACTAGGTTATTTATCTAGTAAAAGCGTGATATTGTGCGATACATTTATAGTATTCACGATACCATGGTACGTATACCAGCAATGTATCCATGGTATAGGACTGCAATGAATTATCATATCCATCCGTAGCTATTCAGGAAGGTGATCAGTTCACCGATCTTGTTTTTCGAGATCTCACCAAGGTTATTAAAGAAGGGTCGCCTAGTACGCGAAGTTTGGCCCTAGCTAGGGCTGGACACTCGCAAAGAAGGTAGATGACAGTTTCCCTCTTCTTTGGCTCTCCACAACTTCGGCAATTGACGTTAAAGGGAATACTCAGTTTGGCCACGTGGTCGCTAATCGGCCAGTGATCCATGCTGACTGCCGTTACTCGTCCACGTCCACGCGGCTCCTGCTCAGGAGTTCATCTGTTCTTCTCCGGCAGTAGGATGGCCATATTTTCCTATATATGACGCAGTTGGTCAGCCCTTTCCATCTGGAGTTCGTTTTTGCGAGAAAGTGGGTAGATATTTGGCGGTTAAAAGTCCCTAGTGGGACCTGAACGAATTCTACGAGAGAGCCCTGAAGAGCAGAGCCTTGCCTAGCTAATTCATCTGACCGCTCGTTCTCTTTACTCTCCCTTTTATCGCTACGCTCTCGTCGAATTTCATAGTCGCAGAATGTGAGTTTTTTGTTCGAGTCGATTTTCGTAATAGGCCCGAACGTCTTCTTTGTTTTACCTATATTGCTGCATATTGATTGTGTTTGTTGTTTGTTTGGTAAATCTCAAAACAATGTCGCATGCAATGACATTTTAATTTTCCCAGCAAAAAATTCATCATATTCAAAATGATAAAAATAAACCCGGCGAAAAATGCGACGTTCAATATGATTAAAACTATCCAGCAAACAAATCGCATATAAAATAATTAAAAAAAAAACAAAAACCATATGAGTTTTTGCCGTTTTATGTAGGTTTACTACCATTAAAGTATTTTCCGTTTTCAACGGGTTGGTTTGAATGGGAAAATTAACAATAAAAAAAAAATTCCGTTTAATGCAGTTTTCCGTCTTTTACTGTTTCCGTCTTAGGCAGTTTTTACTGTACCATGTTTCAACTTTCTAGTGTAAGCCAGTGACTATGACTATGATGGTGACTGACAACCTAAAGAATAACCTGAAGCCTAATTAGAACGTTATTATTTAGGTTGTCAGTCCCATAGTCACCTATAACGCATATCAGAATTAAACACGTTTCGGAATTCATCGAATAAAATAATAAAGCTGTGCCCAGACTGTTGGCCGTTTTCTTTTTAGATTTATTAACTCTAGTATCACATCTACATATAGATACTAAGTTCCAACTTTCTAACATAAACCGTTTCGGAGATATGAAAAACCGCAACGCACCCCCATACATTGCTACCCTATCAAAAATTTTATTTTTCTAGGATGTCTCTATAGTAGCTCTATAATAATCAATGGCGCAACAGCCCAAATCGGGCCTAGGCCTTGAAGTAATGCTAGAGTTACTTCATTGCGAGACCACTAGGAGGTGAAGTGGTCAGCTACACGCTCGTCCGTGATTATTACCCCGTTTTTTTTAACTCAGGTACTCATTTACAGCTGAGTGAACTGGTAGTCCGGCACCCAGTCCCATTTTCGAAAATTACTTGTCGCCAAGCAGATTCGAACCTGGTACCAGGTGCACCGAAGGTAAGTGCTCTAGCCACTAAGCCACCCAGACTACATAGGCTACATAGTAGCTCTATACAGTTATCAATTTTTATCTTTCTATTCTTTGCGGCTTTCAAGATATTAAATCAGAATTTTTTCATTTCCACCCCCTCCCACCATCACATACAATACAAATTTTCTTTTTTAAATGGCTTCCCCCACCTTTTACATTCATAAACTCCACTGGTAGGTCCATATTCAGAAACCAAATTTTGTTATCTTTTTGGCACAATTCAGTCGGAAGATATTGTAGTTCAAAGTTTTTCACCCCCCACTCTCATACCTCACCACCCCCCCCTACTCTCATACCTCGCCACCCCCCCCCCCCTCCTTAAAAATGTTAACCCTATTCTAATTCTAATCTCTTAGTATGTCTTAAGACAACTGCAGAGTTTCAGCCATCTGGCATTGTTCAGGAGATATAGATTTTAGAATGTATCAATTCCTGCTTTCAAGCGTTTCTGTTTTGCCTCCACTCCTATCCCACTCAATTAATTTAAAAAAAAAAATTGTAAATGGGTTTATTATGATAACACTACATAAATTCCAACTTTCAGCCTCACCTTACCAGATTCATTTATAAGAAGACTTATTATAGGTAATAGACAGAAGAAAAAGATTTCCTATTTAATTTTGTCGTTCCATAGGATCCAAAAATGGAGCAGATTGACATTTTAAACGAACTGAGACTGGTGAAATTCTCAATTTTAAACATAACGTCCGATTTTCAGGTCCTGTCCAATTAATCGCTGATTTATTTCGAACGATCCGTTCATCATATTGCTGGAAAAGCACATAAATCCAGTTTTTTCTTCAAATATTTCCTCTTTGAAGGACTCTTTTCGTTAGGTTCTTATTCTTGATATCATTTGCCAGAACAGCGCAATTGAGTTCATCCAATCATCAAGGTTCGTGATATAAATTGAAAATGTTTCCGAGCCCGTGCTGCGGTATCCGAATCGAAGCTATTACTCTTCAATTACCGACGGTATTTGCTCTGCTAACCATTTTTAAGTTTTTATGTTGTACTGCTGTGCACCTACGTATAAAGGCGATTCTGGCACACCCTCGAATGTTTTTTTTATATTTCTGGTCTTTGACGAAACAAACACCAGACAAATTCTATTGATTTTTTATGATCAAAGTAAAGCAAACGTCAACGAAATGGGCAAGCTGGAAATCAGACATGTAGTGAAAGTCCCTACATGCTGATGAACCTATTTTTCATTCGTTCGCCTTAAAATCTTAGTCCCAATTTTTTATATTTTTTCTGTGTGTTAATGTTCCATTTCATCCCCAATTTCAGCATGTGTTTAAGCTTACGATTAAGTACAAATTGAAATGCAAATTTGACACAAAGTTACCATGAAATTAATGTAACGAGATTTCGACGGTGTAAATTAGCTATTTACGAGTTCGAACATTTATTCAATCAATTTCAGTTTATTAGGCTCGAATAATTATAATAAAGTTGACAGCATCGTTTAATTAATCTTTAATGTGAAAATTGTACCACCATGTACGTATAATATACCGAATTTTATAAGTCAGTTACATTTTATGAGTTGAGAGATAGCCCAAATGTTCCTTAAATTCATGATGTTAAACGAATACTAACGATACTGATATTGGATCAATATATTCATTTTTATACCCTACATGAAATCTGTAGAATATTAAAAGTTTAATCAAATCCTAGCAGTTGGTAACGCATGGAACGAAAGAAAGACAGAAAGACTGTGATGAATAAAGTTAGTCGTGTGTATTTTCGTCCCAATTTTAGCGTTCATTCAGAAGATCTTTTTTATATGGCAAAAATTCCATAAAGATATGCAAGCCATTTTAATATCCAAAAATTAATGGAATTGATTTCTATGACTATGTAGAACTGAGCAGGTTAAAAACCAGTCGAAACAGTATGTTAGAATTTGTGAAAATCTGTGCAACCCCTTTCCACAACTTGATCATATCCCAACTAACCATTTACGTTGTATAAGAGTAAGCGTATGGTTCCAGGTGCTAATTTATAAAACATTAGGTTATATAATGTAGAAACGGAGACGGTACAGCCACTCTTAAATAACCCTTAAAGAGCTTAAATGGAGAATCGTTTAAGGGTTACCGTGACTATTTTATAGTAGCGTTAAAAAACTTCAGGTTTTATAGAGATGGTAACCGAAATGTTATGAACACCCTTATATAAGTTTTTATATAACCTTATAAGTCCTTTCTGTGTTCTTTACTTCTAATTTTGCCTATATCTTTCTGTCTCATATGCTATTCAAACTCAATTATAATGCTTTCTCTATCTTCATTTGTGTCGGAAAATCCAATTCGTTTTGGGTACGAAGTCATATTATGAATTAATATGACTCGAAGAATTTAGTATATACGAGTATGTATTACCTAAATTTTTATTGCGATTTCTTTTATATGGTAAATATAGCTAATGTAGCTTCAAAAAATAAGCGGGCTTCAAAAATTCGCTGCATCTGCAATAATAAAATTAAATAAAAAAAACTTTTTCATACAGCACAATTTTTTTTTTAAAAAATAGATCATAAGAAAACGTTCTCATTTTAGTAGTGCATGGAACTGAAATAAATTAAAAAAAAAAAATTCTACAGTTCAGTTGAATCTCTAATCTTAAATCGTGTTATTAATGTACATATATATTCGTATATAATAAAAATATGGCTGATTCATGATGACGAAAGCCAAAACACCATAAGTTATATAATACACCTTTTAGCTCTTTATAACTACATGAGAGATTCTATATAACGAATACTAACGCTATATAAACTAAAGTAGTCTTATATAACTAAAAGTAGTCCTCTGAAAGACGGTTGGTAATTTCGTGTTCCTTTGTGACCACAGATTTCTATCAGTCATATTGTAAAACTTAAAGTAACGCTCATTTCTTAATTGCAACACGTCAGTTACACTATAAAACTTGAAGTGACGTTCAGCACCAAACGACAACATAAACATAATCTACATTTGGTAAGGTAAGGTAATTTCAAACAAATTTTGTGAAAATTTTTGGGGATAGAACTACTATACCTTATTACCTTCCACTTTTTCTTGGACAAACACATTTTATTAGCTCGATCGAAAAAACGCGGGAGGACATTTATAAACGAATCTGACATTTAGAAAATAGTTATATAAACGGAGTAGTAAAATGATCTAAATAGTTTTATGAAAGTGTTATTGTTAACATTAAATCACTAAAATTTTATAACTGTTTTGAAATTATAAAAGAGGCTTTCGTTCTTACTAGATTTATATAGTGGTCTCTGTCGACACCACAATAAAATCCAAGAACTAATCAGTTCCCTTACTTCGTAACGGAAACCCCTATACAACTTTGCTATATATCAACAGGTAATCACTACTCACAGTTTTATAGACAAGTAATGAAAATGTTTCTATCACCGTTTTATAAAACTAGAAGTGTTGGTAACCTTAAATAACTTTAATAAAATTTCGTAACTAAACAGTAACCCTATAAAACTAAATTTTTTACTTACACAACTTGATAACCCTTACAAACATTTTATATAACAAATTAATAGAAAACTGTTACTAGTAGTAACCGAGTGTGTTAGTTGGGATATAAAGTCTGTAGTCCGTTGTATAACTAATATGATATCCAATCTCACCCAAGGGATATGACGGAATTCGTCAATGCGTGTGCAGCAAAAGTCTTTAAAAAGTATGGATTTCTCGATTGCTCAACATTATTTATTTTAGAACAAATATGCCCGATTTTACAGTGGTAGCTTAAGTTAAGGTTTAGTTAGAATAAGAATAGGTAGCTAAGAATAAGTAGCTTAAGCTATGGATTTACTTCGACTGATTTCACGGTTTTTTGTATCGTGCGGCTTAGCTAAACTAAGTATAGTGCATAATAGCGTTTCATTTTGCATCCTACTGTAAGTTGTTGTAATGGATTTGCTTACATTCGATATTTCTTATGTAGTGGAGTAGCTACGTGGCTATATTTTCTTATGCCCGATTTCACAGTGGTAGCTTAAGCTCTGAGTTACAGAAAATACAAAAAAAATCACAAGTTTGACAGTTCTTAGGCTTATTCTATGAACGGAGCTTAAGCTCGCAAAATTTATGGGTTCCTTAAGCTAAGCTAGCTCTTGGCTTAGCTTAAGACTTAAGTCATTACTGTGAAATGGAAGATGTTCCTAAACCCAAGCTTAAGCTCCACGCAAAGCTTAAGCTCCACGCAAAGCTTAAGCTACCATGTGAAATCGGGCAACAGTCAGGTAGGCTGCATTAATGAGTAAAGAAACAACATTGCCGTTTTTATGACTATTATAACCATTTCTCACTCACATTTATATTATGTCCCGCTTTTGAAACACGCTTAACAACAACAATTCGATAAAATGACCCTCTTTTGTCTCACTTCTCTGGTTTCAACCGGTGGCTTGTCGTCTCCAGAAGCTCAATAATAATAATAATCAATGGCGCAACAGCCCAAAACCCTAGGCCCAGGCCTTGAAGTAATGCTAGAGTTACTTCATTACTAGACCAACGGAACACTAGGAGGTGAAGCGGTCCGCCACACGCTCGTCCGTGATTACTACCTCTAGATACTCATTTACAGCTGAATGAACTGGCAGTCCGGCACCCAATGCCATTTTCGAAAACTACTTGTCGCCAAACAGAATCGAACCTGGTACCAGGTGCACCGAAGGCAAGTACTCTAGACACTAAGCCACCAAAACTACATCAAAATAATAAGGTAAATAACTTTTTTTTGGTTGAGCTACAAAACCATAAGTGCTAATATTTAAATTAAAAGAACAAACGAACGCATTGAGGAAAAAATGTACTACATATTAAATTACATATCTCAATTGTCTTCCCGTCCCATTGTTTACTCTACCGCAACACCAGTAAGAACTGGACCCATTAATAAATAATACGTTAAACGTAAACCGTCCAATGCGATGGCAAAAGAATACAACAATAGTTGAATGCGTAATACAGTTTAGAACAAACCGCTGGTTACGGGAATGCCACGGCAATTAACCCTAACCGCAAATTACCTTCAACTCAACATACTAATCCTGCAAAGCTGCAGAGTCCATAAATTATTTGGTCTAGTTGAACGGCTAGGCGGGCAACAATTTCAAAATCGTTCGATTACATGCCACATGCCACATGCCATACAGTATAATGTGAATACGGGGGGCGCCATAGTTTCCCGACTACTCCACCATTGTGATTAGAAACCAAATTTCAGATAATAATCGGCCGACGAGCAAATGAAATCCTTTCAAACGTTCCCGCCTACTAGCAGATTCACGCATCAGAGGGAAAAATAGTTTAATTAGCAGTGAAAGACCCATGATTAGTTTCCATTGAGGTTAAATTAAACTTGCTCTTCTTGTTTCGAACAACTCTCAATCTACAATCTAATAATCAAATCGATTAGCAGTGTGTACCTCTATACTTGAATAATATATCATTAGAGCTGCTCTTCACAACCCCGAACATACACACGGATTAGATTACGTCCCGAAAGCATGCACGACTTGTGTGTTAACAAACATTTGCACCCTGGCAGTTACCAGCTCCTCAGTACTGAAACTCGAAATTCTGCCAACCGTCCTGAGGCTCATGAGGATCACTACGTAGACCTAGTTTAGACTTTTATCTGCGGCTCTTGTGGCATTGCTCCAATTTGTTGTCAGTTTTTCTCTCCTTATCCTTTTATTATAATACAGCAGGCCTGTCCAGAACACTCTCCGATATGACTGACGTCTTACACCATCTTCAAAATACCCGAGAATAACAAATGGAACTTCTGTGCCTTCTACTCAAGGAAATGAAAACGTGAAGAAAAAATACTTCCATTTAGATATGTGCTCATACGGATGTATTCGTATCTATAAAGGGCCAGAACTCTAGAAGCATCTATAGACAGAAAATCATATATGCACAATGTATCCTGCGTGTAACCACTCAAGAGATAACTTGTCGTGAAAACTTGGAGAAAGACAGGAAGTACAAATGTTTGCCAACTTACTGTCGGTTGACCCTGTGCGACAGCAGTAAGGATGAATGTCGATAACACTATGGGAAATGGCAAAAGGAAGATGTTCCTTCTGGTTATCAGGAAAATGGAATGACCATTGCTTGAAGATTCTAACAAATTGGTCGAAAATCAATTTAACTCTTTTGCCTTTGCTCCTTTGTTTCTATACCATTTCTCAAATAACGTGTCTATCGAATTCTCGGAATCCATTACATGGTTCATAGTTAAATCCTTGCTTTAATGCTCGAAGTACGAGAACAAGGAGAAGTAGACCCACACGAAAGATAATTATATTGGAAAATTACAGAAGTTAACTCAACCGATGAAAACTCATGCCAAAGGGTGAAGATGGGCTTCCACGTGCTTATAGTTTCAGTCGCATTCATCACGCTGACTTCCTCGCTTCAATGATTCCCTTCTAAATCACGGTCGCTTTGTCCACCAATGGACGAAAAACTTTGGGTGTTAGTGGTATTCAGAACGAATTCATGGTATTCAGAATGATTCCATGACGTCTATAGATTGCTAGTGGATTTCTTCGCAATTTACTGGGAAATCATGTAAAACCTGTGCGAACGCAAGT
This sequence comes from Beris chalybata, assembly GCA_949128065.1. Lineage (NCBI taxonomy): Eukaryota > Metazoa > Arthropoda > Insecta > Diptera > Stratiomyidae > Beris > Beris chalybata. Next base: position 97,288,805 of record OX421895.1, read on the forward strand.
GGTACGTTAATTCGTGCTATCAAGATACTCTGGGTAACCCTGTCAACTAAGGTAATGAGTAAACTAGTATTTTAGCTAGACCAGAAAACTGAAAATCAAAATGTATTTCGGAAAGACTGTTGCTCTAGAAACAGTGAGATCGATTTCAAATAAATGGAGAAACCGGGAACACTATGTTTGAATTTGTCTTTTACTTACTAGAGAACTAGAATTCGTCCATTCAAACTATAATATCTTTATGTTGCAGGAGAAGTGCAATTTGCGCATTGAACAGTTTGATTATATTCATTGGTTCGATTGGTTGGTAGTCCCGTCCACCCAGATAGCCGTAATTAGCGCAAGTGTGCTGTTTATACTCCGTCACAGTTGTTAGACTACTACATATTACGAAAGTAGTTAGGTGTATCTTGAAAATATGGGATAGATGTACTATGTACTATTTAGGAAGATTATTCACTACCCAATTATCTTATTCGAGATGTCCTTTAGGTCGCCAAGGAAGAGTCTGCCCATGGACAGACTCTCCAGAGCGTTCTTGATTTTGCCGAACATCCGGAAAGTGAGTGAAAGAGTGACTTCCGCTCGTCCGCGTCCAGTCAACTTGTGGTGAGCAATTGACCGGTAGCCTGTTCCAGTCGCCGTAATCCTGGAGATGTCTTCCCGGTTTTAGTTTAGAATTTCTTAGAAACAGGATGGTCATATCTTCCAGGATATAGCACAGGTAGGAAATTTATTCTATCTAGAATTAGCAGCAGTGATTGCAAGACTATGACTCCCTGGATGATTCCTAGTGGAATGTGAACTGATTCCACAAGAGAGATGAAAAGAGTGGATCCCGGCCTTGTCAGTTTTTCAGCCCCGTCCGTCTGTCTGTCCGTTAGCACGATAACTGAAGAACGCCGCGACCTACGATCTTAAAATTTTGAATCTGGATGTTTGGTTGAATTTGTAAGGCTAAGTTCCTTAACGGGCAAAAAGGTCCTACTCCTTCGGGTAGCTGCATACAAAATGTCCTTAAAACACGTGTTCATGAATATTGATTTGAAATTTTGTATACGTCTGTTTTTTCAAAAGTTGAAATTAAATATAGTTTCACAGTGCGAGCTTAAGTTTCAATTTCAACTTAAGCCTTTGCTCAAATGGAATCACTGTTTCACACTAATGTTTTAAGGCTTGAGCAGAGTTCAACTCGAAACTCAACTTAAGCCAATGGATACGAGAGCTTAAGTTTGAGTTTGGATTTTAAGCAGGCGAAATGTCGAATGGCAAGTATAATTTTCCTGTTGGAATTTTTATTCAATTTTAAATATATATTTCAATACAAGACTGATGAGACTGTTCACCTCAAAAACCATAAATTGTTGAATAAATTTTAAATGTAATCGTTTTCTAGTTTTTAACGGTATTTTTAAAAATTTTAATAGCATTTTGACATAACTCTTTAAAACAGTGGCCTACACAATTCATTAAGCAGTGTGAAAGTATTGTCTTGAGCTAAAGCTTAAGTTACTGGCTCAGGTTCAACTGAGCCAAAGCTTAAGTACGTACTGTGAAACCGGCCTTAAGTCATACAAATAACCTGTTAAAATTAGAACGCGTCAAGCTAGGAATTTGAAGCTTTGTACACGTTAATTTTAAAGTGGTACCAACGAAAAGGATAAATGTGTAAGAAATTGAGTAAGTCCTTCGCGCACCTCCCACGTTAAGGCCCTTGAAAAAGGATTTATTTTTATTCGAGACTCACCCACTTGATGGTATGAAATTAAACACTGACGATATTGTCTTTTAGTTTCACCTTATTCTATACTTTATCCTCAACAGCAATATAAATCGGAGTTCAGTAGTATCAAGGATAACATGTAGATACTTTGCACTGTATGAAAGCTGTAGTGGTTGGCAAGTCAGTTTTACCCAAATTTGCAATCTAGTGTTACCGTGACCTATAACTGATCACTAAGATTTTTTTGGCGGTTTTAAGGACTACTAGACTTAAAACATGAAAATTTAAGGTATTGTTGCCATTAAAGAATGATTCGATTAAAAGTAATATAATAACAACGGTTTATTAATTCACATTCATTAACAACACTATTGGCAGCGCTTTCCGATTCAATTTACTACTATCGATAAATAACGCTATATAACCACTTCCGAATAGAATTACTTTCATCTTGAAAAATAACTTATCCGGTGTATAAGCTCTGCGGCATATCCTGCACGTGTTAACGAGAGACTTCCAGCATACTCGGTTGTGTGTGAATGAGCGGAAAGTGTGAAACACTTGTGAGAAGAGGAAGAGAGTTCGTGAAGTGCTTAGAAATTGTCCGCATTCCTATTGGTTATTATTATATTATATTTTCTCACTAGAAACTGATGCATTAATGAGCTGTACGGGTTGCCAAGATATGACTATATAACAATGTTATTGGTTTTTTTAAGTAGGTATATCGCAAAATATTATTATTGAAAAACGTTTAGAAGTTTTTGATCGAATTCATTCTAACCGAAAATGCTGTTGGTACAAGGACTGCCTGCATTAAACCATTTTAGATTTATTTTAACTTATACCTAAACGAGATTCAGTTGACTGATATATTCTACAAAATTAAGTCAACTCGTTAATGTTTCAATCGGCTTTCGTAAGTAAATAATTGTGTACTAAGTGACGCAAAAGAAAAGCGGGATTATTCAAAAGGCTATAAACGAAAGTAAATTAAGAACTTTTCCCATTTTTCTCGACTATTTAACCATTACTAGAAAATCTGGAAAATTGGTCTTAGCCAGCAATAAACATAAGATTCGCCACAGTTAGTACGTCTATAGGTTGACTCCATGCAATTGTATTTATATATTTGATGTGAAACTTGAGATTGAGATTATATTGCTGGAAAGTGCTCAATATTTATGTATGCTACGACAAAACTTTTTACGTTATATTCAACTGTCTTTTCGGAACTACAGTATCTACAGTATTTAATTGTAGATTAAGTATTTGGTTGTTTGTCTTAGATCGCTCCCTAATGCTAATGGTTGGCGCGTAACATTGTTTTCGAATTATAATCGTAGTAGGTATAGACTTTCTTATTTCATTACGGTAATGTAATAATAGCACAGTTGGAGGGAGTCATACTCATTGTTTCATTATTGGAATTCAATTAAAAGATAATATGAACTAGGAAATCGCGTTCTGATCGCATAATTACAGCAAAAGTGCTTTTAAGGAACACAGATAGTGTGATTCGATTAATTACAGTACCAAGTTTTACAACATGTTAAATTTTACGGAATTAGTTTCTGTAAACCAAGTACTTGCAAATACGTATTATAGACACTTCGAGAAACATTCTATAAAAAGAAGACTTCAGTTGCGTGTATAATATCCAATAGCGGCTAGGAACTCCTTCAGACGATATTGTTAAATGGAAAGAACTTATTAAGGCTTTTAGACTAACCGTTCAGTTACGTTCAAACTGGTAGTTTCACTGACAAATTTTAATACAAAACTTTCGATTAAAGTTTCAGTTAGAGGTTAACTGAAAATCATAATAATGGCCCTAAAATCTACTACTACCATCAGCTGTAAGGGTGTTTCGGATAGTAGGCATGATACACCCCTCTGACGAGTCTATGCCATCCGATGACAAAACAGCTCCTTCGAATGTAGTCCAACACAGTCTTATAAACTGGCCCATCCAGTGCAGGTTCTCTAACTGTCATGTCCTCAAGGACGGTGATTAATCAACAGTCGGGGATTTCGTGATGGGGTTTCACAACAGGAAACTTCTCTGACACTCGAAAACAACTAAAACTTCTCCAAATTTGCTTTTATGGTAACTTCTCAACATGAAAAATTTCATTCTCATTAAACTCAAACAATATTTATTTATAATAATTCAAAATGCATTAACAAAACAAAAATGTTTTAGAGATTAGACTTATCATCTTAACAGCTCATAAAGTTGTAAAATTTATAGCAATTAGGGAATGAGGAAAAGAAATGATTGAATTATGTATTATAATTTGCCAAGGAAAAGTAAAGAGAAAAAACCTTGCCTGTTTAAACTTAAGCTACTTAAAACTAACTTTGAACTAAAGGATTACCAAGTAAGATATGTTTAATTTAAATAATAAAGTAATACTGTACTGAAAAAGACACAAATTCGGGTTTTTTAACCGTGTTCAGTACTGCAGTTGGAGATCAAAATCCGAGTTCAATTGCCGTTCTTATTATTGGAACAAAATACTATTTGTAGGCTGTCTCAATATTCTGAATACATAAAAAACGTATTATGATAATCCCGCTGAGAAACCATCACATTAGAGTAAATACATCTCAAAACATTTCGTACAAAGTATTACGTGGATTCTGTCGGAAAAAATATGACAGCCATAAGAGTATTAAACCACTTGTTGATATATTCCATAATAATCCGCACCTGTACGCCACTGTCAATCAACGCCATATATATCTAGGAGCATTTTTCTGGCTTTTATCCATTAAAAGTACTCTGTGCTTAGACTTAGGCTATTATCTGTAAACTGTTTGTTTTTGTATTTACCAAAATTATTCGCTCACAAGTCATGCCTAAGTAAACAAATGTTTTTACTACATGAGAAACCCAAGAGGATTTTTCCTCTAATATTAGACGACGGGAGATCTATTAGCTCCGGTGAATGAAAAAATTAACCAGAACATTTAAAATAGAACTTCCATGGGTTGGCTAATTTTAAAGATTTATTAAAGTCATCTTAGATTTTTGGGCTCCGATCGGATTTAATAATAAAAAAAGAACCATTAACCCCATTAATTATAATTATAATAAAGTGAAAGTGTATGGTATACCTGGGTGCAATGTAAATCCAATCGTATGTATCCTTCGAACCGCTTCCTGATGAACTCGAATTGTTTTAATAATTCACTAAAAATATAATTCGCGACAAATGTAAACTTTTTTCAAAGTAACTTCACCTAATTCAAAAAAAAGAATAAATTAATATTGGATATTTTTTTCGCTATTCTTCGCTGACGAAAAGGCCGCGAAACCACTTTAAAAACGACGAAAAGTGATAATATTTAAATTTAGAAATTCGTGACTAAATACCAAAAGAACGAAAAAATAAACAGAAAAATTTTGTTTAAGAAAGAAAAGCCGACAATTTGCAGACACACACAAATAGAACTCGCATAGACTAGTGAAATCACCGAAATAAAACTGAACGCGCTGATGAAAATCAATTTTAGAATTTTTAAACTCCCGGAAAATATTCATGAAACCGCAGCACTAACGTCTTAAATCTTTTTCGACTATTTTATTTTCCTTTTTCAAATGGCACACATAACCGCGTCCTCACATGTACCGCAACAAATCTTTTCCATACCAACGACCAAAAATTTTCTTGGAACGTTTTCACACAAAATTTCAACTTTTATTTTCCGGAATGAAACGTCCTTCGATTAATTTCTCAAGTATTTCCGAACCGATTTTGATCTTTCCTTTTTCGGTTTCACTCAACACAACCATACAACAGAAAACGAAAAAATTAAAAAAAATTTATTTAGAACACATTTTTCGAATTTTCCTGCTTCTAATTCGATATGAAAATTTTCTTCCGACTGGGAAAATCTACCTTGGAAACGAAAGCCGCGCGATTGAACTGACCTAAACATTTGGTCGTTCGTTGAAAACTGACTCAATACTTAGGCCGTACTGAATGTTCCGTTCGAATTTTCCTCGTGTGTCGCTACTACTACTCCTCCTCACTTTAGATACAAATATCTTGAGATGCGAATTTCCCAATTGTTGGCTCTACAAATCTCCGGTTATGTCAGGCTTTTCGAGAGGAAAAGTCGGGGAAATGTTTTCGGGAATGAGAGGAAAGTCAACTAAGGAGAACATCTGGCGAAGTAAGCCATGCGCTTTTAACACATAATTCTGGGTAGCGATAGCATTTTCATTGAGGAAAATTCACAACTGGAAAGTATTTTACTATATTGGAAATGGGGAAACGACTAGAAACGAAATAGCAACAACCTGATCACCCTGTAAATAAGGAAATTCGAATATGGGTCAAAGGTGGAAAGCCTACTTGCAAGTAGACAATTTACAATTTACAATTTACAACATTTATGTAATGAAAACCATACAGGGGAAATTGGATCCTATGAGCAGAATAAAGTTTACGCCGAGGAAAAGCTGTTAGTTCGTATCGGCAAGGACATCATGCACAAGAATTTTCAACCGAAGCAAATTGCATCTCCAAGTTCACCCCGAATTTAGGTAGATTGGCAGGTAGGTACGCGTGGCTGCCTGTGAGAACACGGACATACATACTTATTCCTAAGAAGGTCTGTTGTGTTACCATAGGATCATGAAATCTGGTCCCATACTCGTCAAACCATTTATACCTTGCACTGAAGCGTTAGATTTTCGCGAACTCCGTTGCGACAAGGTCACAAAAACTGTTGAAAAAGTAGCTCCGAGATGAACTTTCCTTCTAGCGGATAGATCTGGATGGGTAAGTAGTATGGATATGGGGTTTCTAAGCCAGGGAGGTTGGGGAGGAAGCTTTTGTATGGATGACGTCATAGTCTTGTATGAAGCTGATAAGAAATTCACTCCCCGAGCTTTTTTTGACGGTGGAGCTTTTTTTCGTTTTCGGTTGCATAAAATTGGGCGTTTTTTTGGGGGGGCTTTTTTTTCTGTCGGTTGTTGAGAGCTTTGCTTTTTTTCGTTTTCCGTTGCATAAAGTTGGGCGTTTTTTTTTTCGGGGCTTTGAGCTTTTTTACATTTATCGGTTGGAGTGATCTGATTAGTCGGATAGATCCTGGAGTGGGGATAAAGCTTATTTGATTGGTAGGATAAATCCTAGAGTGGGGATGGACTTGGTTGGATAAGTCGTGGAGGGGGTAGACTTGATTTGACTGTTAGAGTGGGGATGAGTCATGCTCTTAGCGGTTGGAGTGGGGATAAATCTTAGGCTAGCGGGGAGCGGGGGGGAGGCTTAGATCGACAAGTTGAAACATGTTTTAGCATATTTCTTACATAATGTTGTGAAATTAAGCTAAGTCGAGGAGTGGGGATGAGTCATGCTCTGATCTGATTGGTTGGATAAATTCTGGAGTGGGGATAGACTTGGTTGGATAAGTCGTGGAGTGGGGGGTTCGCAATCGTCTATAAATATTCAAACATTTCTCAAAAAATTATTAGTTGCCGAGTAAAATTTAAACGAAAAACAAGTTAAGAAAGTGAAGTGAAAAAAAGTGAAAGTGAAAGTGTAGTGAAAGTGAAAATAATTAAAAAAAAAATAGTGAAAGTGAAAATAATTAAAAAAAAAAAAATATATTGAAAGTAAAGTGAACTTAAAAGATAGTGAAAGTAAAATAATAAGTGGTAAATAATTAAGTGAATTGAAAAATAGTAAAGTGAACTTATAAAAAATAGTGAAAGTGAAAATAATTAAAAAAAAAAAATATTGAAAGTAAAGTGAACTTAAAAAACATTGAAAGTAAAATAATAATAAAGTGAACTGAAAAATAGTGAAGTAAAGTGAACTTGTACAAAAATAGTGAAAGGGAAATAATTAAAAAAAAAATAGTGAACTTAAAAAATAGTGAAAGTAAAAGAATAAGTGATAAATAATTAAACGAAGTGAGCTTATAAGAAAATAAATATTGAAAATAATTAAAAAAATTGTGAAAGTAAAAATAATCAAGTAAACTTTAAAAAAAAGTGAAGTGACAATGAAATCCTTTATATGCGAATACTGCGGCCTAAGCTGTTCACGCGGCGATAATTTGAATAGGCACATCAGAAGTATGCATCTAGGGGATGATAGTAATAAATGCCAATTTTGTTCGAAAATATACACACGGAAAGATAAACTATTAGAACATCTTAAAAAGTGTAGTAATAATAATCAAGTACAACTATCAACATCATCAACTATAGCGCAACCAGCAATACCAACTACATCACCATCAAAGAAATGTAACTCATGTAAGTTAGAAGTGATGAATAAAGACTGGAACTATCACGTTCGAACAAATTTACATAAAAGAAACACTGCCGTCCCGATTAATGAAAATTTTAAAGTTTTAAAGAGTTCTTTTGAAGAAAGAATCGAAACATTAATTTTGGAAAATAAGAATCTCGAAATAATAGTGCCGAAACAGTTTTTAGTCACATGTGAAAATCTAGTAATTGAAATCTTGAAAGAACATTTAGTGAAGCATACAGCCTTCAAGTTCAATCTAGAATTATTTGCTGTATATATAAAATATACTAAAAACAATAATGGCGATAATATTGACGTAGTGTACGATATAAAATCTTTTCAAACAAGAATGCGTAATGTGCAGAGTGAAGAAGAAATAGTTTCTATCTATAGATCAATGATGGACGAAATTTCTGTTAAAAGTGAAGAGTTTCAAGAGCGTGATAGTGGCTGGACAATAGTGGAAATAACCCACCTTGAAATTAACATTAATCAGTATAAGCCGTTAAGAGGTTCGCAGTACATAGAACTTCCGAAATTTTTAAAAGATAAACATGCTTGTGTCAATGTGAAGAACTATGACGAGTATTGCTTTAAATGGTGCATAATATCAGCCTTGAGCCCGGTAGATTATAGAGAACATAATTATAGAACCGCAAGCTATCAAATTGACAATATTGAAAAAAGTGATATAATTTTGAAAAACGGAAAAACTGTTAAATTCGGCCAATTACAATTTCCACTAAAAATTGATGCAGTTAAAATATTCGAAGAAATCAATCCAGATATAAGTGTTAACGTGTTCGGATTTGAGAAGGAGGGAAATGCTATAGTTGGACCATACTATACAAGGAAAGAGGAAAGACTTACACATATAAACATTTTACTACTGCAAGACGAAGAAAAGACACATTACGTCTGGATCAAAAACATTTCAAGGTAACTTATTATATAGATATATTCCTGTGAAAAAAAATTATATTTAAATTTTATGTTTCTTCTATAGATTGATCAAAAGTCAACTAACTCTAAATCGTAATCAAATTTATATGTGTAACACATGCCTGCAGCATTTCTATCAACAAGAAACTCTCGATCTACATAAGCCGGAATGTAGCAGACTTGTAACGAAAATGCCCACAGCGGAAAAGTCGTTATTATCATTCACCGAGCATCAACGGAAATTAGATGTCCCATTCGTTATATATGCTGATTTCGAGTGTATCCTGAAAAGTATAGATACGTGTTCACCAGATCCTTCGACTTCATCAACGACTTCAATTCAGGAACATGTACCGTGCGCATTTAGCTATTATATAAAGTGTTCCTACAACAATGCACTTAACCAACACCGCATATATAAAGGAATTGATTCAGCTTGTAAGTTTGTAGAATATTTAGTTAAGGATATCAAAAATATTTACTATAATTATGTATCAAAAGTTGTCCCTATGGGTTCTCTCACATTAGCCGAACGAAAATTTCAAAACGAGAGTAGTATTTGCCATATTTGCAGTTAATACCTGTTCAGAGCTATTCAAAAAGCTGTTAATACCTAATCAGAGCTGTTCAAAAAGCTGTTAATACCTGTTCAGAGCTGTTCAAAAAGCTGTTAATACCTGATCAGAGCTGTTCAAAAAGCTGTTAATACCTGTTCAGAGCTGTTCAAAAAGCTGTTAATACCTGTTCAGAGCTGTTCAAAAAGCTGTTAATACCTGATCAGAGCTGTTCAAAAAGCTGTTAATACCTGTTCAGAGCTGTTCAAAAAGCTGTTAATACCTGTTCAGAGCTGTTCAAAAAGCTGTTAATACCTGATCAGAGCTGTTCAAAAAGCTGTTAATACCTGTTCAGAGCTGTTCAAAAAGCTGTTAATACCTGTTCAGAGCTGTTCAAAAAGCTGTTAATACCTGATCAGAGCTGTTCAAAAAGCTGTTAATACCTGTTCAGAGCTGTTCAAAAAGCTGTTAATACCTGTTCAGAGCTGTTCAAAAAGCTGTTAATACCTGATTAGAGCTGTTCAAAAAGCTGTTAATATCAGAACAGGTCAGGTCAAAAAGCTGTTAATATCAGAAAAGATTAGTTCAAAAGCTGTTAATATCAGAAAAGGTCAGGACAATAAGCATTTAATATCAGAAAAGGTTAGGACAATAAGCATTTAATATCAGAACAGGTCAGGTCAAAAAGCTGTTAATATCAGAACAGGTCAGGTCAAAAAGCTGTTAATATCAGAAAAGATCAGGTCAAAAAGCTGTTAATGCTAGAACAGGATAGGTATAAGGCGCTAATATCGGTGTGCAGTTCTAACAACTATGATGTAGTGGGGAGCTATATAAGGCAGAAAGTTTTTCGTTGCACTCTCAGTTCGTTTAAAAGTTTTGTGGAGTAAGTGTCAAAGATGAAATCAATTATTTGTGAATATTGCGGTCTAAGCTGTTCACGCAACGATAGTTTAAATAGACATAAAAGAAATATGCATCCAAAGGAGTGTTCTAAATGTGAATTTTGTGCAAAAATATATCCACGAAAAGATAAACATCATGAAAAGTGTAGTAATCAAGTGCAACCGTCAACTGTGCAACCGACTACGCAACCGTCAACCGTGCTACCGACTACGCAACCTTCAACCGTGCCACCAACTACGCAACCGTCGAAGGAATGTAAATTAGAAATTATTTTTATTATTAATAAATGTTAAACAAAAATTCTGTGCTTGAGATTAATAAAAAACGAATAAATGTTAAAATTGATTTAGCGAAACTGATGTTTTACTTTGGTATATCCTTTCAATCCACTTCAGAAGAATTTCCTAACTAAGAATATCACTTTCTTAGACCTGCTTTGAATCTCATTACTTAACGTTACAATTTTTTTTATGAAGCTGAAGCTAAAAACCCATCGTTGTATCTAGTGGAAAAAATGGAGACAAGGTTTGTTAAGTGGTTAGGATTTTCATCAAAACACAATTCTTGGATAAATATAAATGAAATACAAATTTAATTATTTAATAATCTTATGTAAAAAGTTACAAGTTTTTTTATTTCACATAATATCCACTGCTCATCACAGCATTCACAAGTATCTGGTCCACATGTTGCATCATCATAAGCCCAAGGACAGTTAATGTAGTGCTTTCCGAATCGGGTTATTTTCTGCTCCATTTGATTGTACTTTTCCACAAATTTAAAATATTTTGTTAATATCTCTAAGTGCTCCTCCAAAATAAAATCTTTGTGCTCGTCAACGAAGCGCTTGTATTCCATGTTTACTGGTGTACGGTTCAAAGAATACTCACGTTCTTTCAGTTTTGTTGGGAAGGGGAAAGGTTTGGTGAAAAAGGAAAGGGGAGGGGAGAAGAGAGGAGAGGAAATTCTAGTGATTTTAGTTTGTTCAGCTGAATTGTATGTTAGTTATTTCGTGAATTTCAAGTAGAACAGTCAGAATGTTTTGGATTGAGCAGATATCACACAAGTGTAAATATTGTATTTGTGAAGCAATTTGGTTAAATTTCAAGATAGTGAATGCGAGAATTTACGCAAATCTACTGGAAGTGTTTTTAACCCCGGAAGATGGAACGAGATGTCTTGTACTACGATTAAGAAATGGCGAAGATTGCAGAAATTTGGACTTTGCATTTTCATTCCAAACTTGGCAGCATGTTAAAATCGAAGTATTCGGTATGTAAACATTTTTTTAGTAAAATTAATTGTTGCTAATAGTTTCTTTAACTTTAGGTGGTGAAATTACTATAGCTGGAAATGTTTTACCTGGCTTTAGTGGTTACAGAGCAAACAAAATTTTTCCGAGAGGTTGCCCGTTTGGTGATGATAGTGATTGGAAAACGTCGGCAGATGAGGAGGAACACTTGAAGGAAGTTTTTCGTAGGAATGGAGCTCTTCATCCTTATATAAAAATAGACAACGAAATCAAACGAGTGGAACGAGAGCTTGCAGATTTAAAAGAAAAAAGAAAAATAACTAAATCTTTGTCTAAGCAGAAAAGAAAAATAACGAAGGAAGAAGAAAATTTTAAAGGTATTGGAGAAATAAAAATCCAACGAATAGAAGAAGAGCTTAAAAGCTTTGATAAGTCATGCAAAAACGAGTAAGGTTTAACGATACGCCTGTCATCAAACACCTTGTTGTATGGAGTTTCGCATATCGCAGTAGTCGAACAGGAATATGGGAAATGTATGCCCGAGACAGAGCCAGATTTCAAAAAAGAATTTCAGGTTTATCGAAAATATTAGATTTAATATTATGTAATGAGCATAGAGAAAGAATTTTTAATAAAAGATTTGAAGTTTAAGAAAGAATGTGTTCTCAATTTCACAACCACCTGTAAGAAATATGCTGACTCATCAATAAAACAATAGCCTACTACTCAATTTCACAACATTGGGCCACCTGTAAGAAATATGCTGACTCATCACTATGCTTTTTCATAAACATTGTTAGCCTACTGCTCAACTTTGGACCACCTGCAAGAAATACTCATCCATAAACATGTTTCAACCTGATGAAATTTGATATGCTTTTTCCGGTGATTGAAAATATGCTGGCTCATACATAAACAAAGAAATATGACGACCACCCACTATGCTTTTTCATAAACAAAAGAAATATGCTGACTCATCACTATGCTTTTTCATAAACATTGTTAGCCTACTGCTCAACTTTGGACCACCTGCAAGAAATAGGCTGACTCATCCATAAACATGTTTCAACCTGATGAAATTTGATATGCTTTTTCCGGTGAATGAAAATATGCTGACTCATACATAAACAAAGAAATATGACGACCACCCACTATGCTTTTTCATAAACAAAAGAAATATGCTGACTCACCACCCACTATGCTTTTTCATAAATATTAGCCTAAGCCCCCCGCTAGCCTAAGCCCCCCGCTAGCATAAGTTTCGGATAGCCTAAGTCCCTAGCTCCCCGCTAGCCTAAGGTTTCGTTCAGCCTAAGGCCCCGCTAGCTTTTTTTTTTTTTTTTTTTCAAATAACAACAATCATTAGTTTTTTTAAAATATATTTGATAAGTTTTTATTCTTAATCTATCAACATTTTTTTTTTTTTTTTTTACAATTTTACAAAAGATTTTTTATAATTTCACAAAAGATAGGAATTTCATAAAAAAGTCTTAAGTAATTTATTATATTATAAGAATTATCGGTTGGTTTGAAAAAGTCGTCGGTTGATAGTTTGAATACATCCTTCTCCTTACATATATCAACATATTGTTTATAGTATGTCTTTACACTTTTCGAAGCGTTGTTATTATGGAACATAACTATATTGAAGAATTCCATCATATCGAACAAACGGTATAGATCGAGATGTAACAATGTAATACTATCTTTTCCTACAGGTATTCTGTATTCCTCTAACATTCCGAGCTGATTCTCTGGAAATTCAGGACCTACTTCACTCTTCATCTGTGTGAGATGATTGTATAGTAAAACCCAACCGGTGTAGTTTGTTGATATAGGGGGTCCTCCATGATTGTCAAATATTATTATCGATTCAAACGTTAACGAATCAAATCCAATTACAACGTTTCGGTTTTGTTGACAGGTGTAGCTCCGTATTAGAGAGTCATCCAGATGGTAGGTATAGTTAAGAAGAACGTTTTCACAACACATTTTTAATATTTAGCACTTATTATTTTACTTTCACAATTTTTTACAAGTTCACTTCACTTTGCAATTCACTTTATTTTACTTTCACTATTTTAAGTTCGCATTAATTTTACTATTTATTTTTAATTATTTTCACTTTCCCTATTTTTTTTGTAAGTTCACTTCACTATTTTTCAATTCACTTAATTATTTAGCACTTATTATTTGACTTTCACTATTTTTTAAGTTCACTTTACTTTCATTATTTTTTTTTAATTATTTTCACTTTCACTACACTTTCACTTTCACTTTTTTTCACTTCACTTTCTTAACTTGTTTTTCGTTTAAATTTTACTCGGCAACTAATAATTTTTTGAGAAATGTTTGAATATTTATAGACGATTGCGAACCCCCCACTCCACGACTTATCCAACCAAGTCTATCCCCACTCCAGAATTTATCCAACCAATCAGATCAGAGCATGACTCATCCCCACTCCTCGACTTAGCTTAATTTCACAACATTATGTAAGAAATATGCTAAAACATGTTTCAACTTGTCGATCTAAGCCTCCCCCCCGCTCCCCGCTAGCCTAAGATTTATCCCCACTCCAACCGCTAAGAGCATGACTCATCCCCACTCTAACAGTCAAATCAAGTCTACCCCCTCCACGACTTATCCAACCAAGTCCATCCCCACTCTAGGATTTATCCTACCAATCAAATAAGCTTTATCTCCACTCCAGGATCTATCCGACTAATCAGATCACTCCAACCGATAAATGTAAAAAAGCTCAAAGCCCCGAAAAAAAAACGCCCAACTTTATGCAACGGAAAACGAAAAAAAGCAAAGCTCTCAACAACCGACATAAAAAAAAGCCCCCCAAAAAAAACGCCCAATTTTATGCAACCGAAAACGAAAAAAAGCTCCACCGTCAAAAAAAGCTCGGGGAGTGAATTTCTTATCAGCTTCATACAAGACTATGACGTCATCCATACAAAAGCTTCCTCCCCAACCTCCCTGGCTTAGAAACCCCATATCCATACTACTTGGGTACAGAGAAGATAAAGCACTGTCTTCTCCGCCTCCTCATCCACTTCTTCAGAAGTCGTTTAAGAAGAGACCAATTCTTCCTTCTTCGCCCTTTAGAGCAAAGTCAGCCTTTTCGACCGTTTCGGATCCAGCTTCAGTCAGATCTGTCACGCAGTGTGGCATGTAATTACATCCGGCTGTGAAAATGCTAATATTCCTAGTATATATTACATTACACCTCAGCCAGGACAGGGCCTCCTTGATCGCCACTACAGTGTTCCGGAAGGCGGAAGAAGTTACTAATGTTAAGCATATCCGAGAAAACAGCTCCATCTACCACGCCGTGGATGCCATACGCAAAAGTGTTGGAATTTAGATCCTCGAACGACTTATACTAGGAGGTTTAAACGTGTAACTTATGTAGAACTACTCGACAGGGCTGAGGGGTGTGGGAATGGGGTGAACAATTGTAGACTACAATATGGCCGAACCAATTGTACCAGAAAGATAAAATTTGTTTTGTATGTATATAAAGGATTATTAGTTGAATATACTAAGTAGTGCTGCGACATCGACATCGATGTTTCTAAAACATCGATGTTTTGCAAAAACATCGGGTACTTTTAAGATCGATGTTTTTACTTCGATGTTTTTCAAACATCGATGTTTTATAAAAACATCGACATCGATGTTTTAGGCACAACGAGGTTTTTTTATTTGCTCCTCACACCAATCTCTTAGCAAAAATTGTACCGAGGTTTTATAAAAGCATCGAATTTTGTTAGGAAAAGGTAAAAAAAAGGATGTAAAACATCGATGGGACCAAAGGAAACGAAACTACTCGCTGGAGGGATGGGAACAGGGATACGTTCCTCGAAATTCGGCACTCATGAAAACTGCCATGAAGTACTGGTCTATTATGGCTACTTCAGTACCCTTCGAGAGAGTGTTCTCTGCTACAGCGAACATTATCATTATCCACCAGAAGAAGCTCTCTCTCAGGGGAGAAGCTTAAAAAATTACTGTTTTTACAGACAGTAAACTCAGCAATTTGGAGTTTGGATTATTAGAGTTTTATTCCTTTTTACTTTATTATTTTATAATAATTAAAGTATTGTGATCGACTTGAAATTTAAAAAAATTTGCTTACCCTGAAATTTTGTATTTTCACGTTTTAGGACTAGTAGACCCCAAAAAATAAAAAAAATAAAATATATCCGTCTGGTGTACGCCGTACGCAAAATAGTTTGAAGGCACGTAGATGGTGGGTAGATTAGACGAACCTCTACGACTGGTATCTTTTAGAGGGGTGTGGGTATGAGGGGGGAGGAGAGGGGATGAAAAATTTTGGTTTCTAGATTTCAGCAACCGCTTACGCTAGGAGGCTAAAACTTGGAATTTCTATAAAACTTCGATAGTGGACCCATTCGCAAAAAAATTAAGTGTTGGTATGGGTGAAGGGATGTGGGAGGGGGGGGGGAATGCATCCGAAACGCAACAATGCCGAGAACGACGCATTCTAAAATCCATATCTCCGAAAGCCTTGATGGCACGAAATTCAAACTTATCAAATATCTGTACCTATACTAGTAGAAAAGATTGAAAAGAAATTTTTAAGTGGGGGTAGTGGCGTACAGAGGTGGAGGGTGAAAAACTTTAGATGACGATTTCTCAAGAACCAATTGCTTTAGAAAAATGAAATTCGGTTTGAGCATTAAGGTTGACAAATAAAGATTGCTGAAAGTAAACTTTTTTAAGAGAATGAAACATGGAAGTGGGGGGGATAAGAAATTTTCAAAAAAATTACGTTTCATATGTCAAGAACAGTATAAGATAGATGCTCAAATTGTTTACCAGAAGTAGGCCCAATAGAAACCTAGCAGAGAAAAAAAAATGGTCATGTGGCTGTAGAGGGTGAGAGGGGGGGGGGGGGGTGAAAAGGAAAAGGTTTTGATACTTATATCTTAAGAACCTATAATGATATAAAGCTGAAACTTGGTATTTAGATAGAGCTATAGTAGTGGCATGTTGGAAAAATATACTTCTTTATGGGTAGTACGTTACGGAGCTGGGCGGTGACTTTCCTAACTATATCAATTAGAAAATATCGGAAGAGGGGCAAAAAAAATTATCAGTGGAAATAGAATGCATATATTTTCACGATTTTCATCATATCTACTAGGTCTTCCCAAAAATCGAACTCATTTTTATTCTAAGGATACTTCAAATGAATAACTAGAATAAATTTTTTGAAATTCAACCTCTAAGGGGGTGTAAAGTGGTTGTATAGTATAGTATAGAGTATATTGTTTTTCATGAATTTTGCCATATCTCTCAGATCTGATCAGATTTTCACTTCCACGGGCTTGTTTAATAATCACCTATTTGTAAGTGTTTTCCTTCTGCAACCCCTAAACTGCAAATTATGTAATGGAATATGACCCAACTATGTAGGTTTTCAGTCACATAGTAACCTACACCGCATCTCAGAATTGAACGCGTTCTGAACTTCTGCCGGAAAAATAATAAAG
The DNA here is from genome assembly GCA_949128065.1 of Beris chalybata. Taxonomy (NCBI): domain Eukaryota; kingdom Metazoa; phylum Arthropoda; class Insecta; order Diptera; family Stratiomyidae; genus Beris; species Beris chalybata. The sequence goes on from OX421895.1 coordinate 97,305,985, forward strand.
TTACGCCCAGATTGTTGGCAAATTTTTTTATTTTGTTAACACAACCTATAAAATTTGAAAAGTAGAATTTGTTGTGAGTAGCAGAAATGAAATTATTTTCTTTTAAGGATCCTGTTCCTATTTTTAGAAATATAATAATGAAATGAAATATAATATAATAATGAAATATGCATTTTCTTTTAACAACCGTGTTTTTAATCTACCGTCATAAAACGTCAAGATTTGAGGAACATCGAGGTTCTTTTTTCTCACACCAATCTCTTAGCTAAAAACATTTTTCTTGCTTCTTCCACTAATGTCTCACCTAAAATTCTAAAAATATCGATGTTTAGAAACATCGATCTTTTTCACCGATGTTTTATCGACATCGATGTCGTTTATTTCAAACATCGATGTTATAAAACATCGATGTTTTGAGGAGGATGTCGCAGCACTAATACTAAGGTCGTTTCGCAATACTTTGCTTCGTCTACGTCTACGTCTATGTTAGCGTCACATCATAGCATTGCTTTTATAACAGTTTAGAAAAAGCTTAGCTAAACCGTCAAAATTGCTCAGGTGATGCTTATTTGACACTTCAAAAGTCCAAAATTAAATTAAATTCTAATGAAAAATTTTAGTTTTTTACGTTTGAAGTAAAACTTTGCTGATTATACAGCAAACTATTCGAATGCGAAGTAGTTAATGCACAAGCCAACAAGAAATCAAGACACTACTTTGCTAGACAAAGCAAGGTATTGCGAAACGACCTAAATATTAAATTTTTAAGTGCGGGATAGCCATTTTGCTAGACTTTAATTTTTGTATCTCAAGGACCGTTCCAGATATGACTTGGGAGTTTTACAGGAGTTAGTTAGTTAGGGAGTGCCGGTGGTTTTCGTAACTCAGAAAAGACTTATGCCAGAAAGTTGAAACTTAATACGTATATGTATATGCTGCTACAGCCATTAAAGTCAAAAAAATCTCGAATTTTTATTAGCGTATATTCGTGGAGTAAAAACATAAGCGTGTAAATTGGTTTAAAAATATTCATGTAAGGGTATTTTTAGGTTTAATGAGATGAAGTTCACTTTCACTGCTGTTGATTCTTTTATTCAAAACAATTACGTATATAAATTAAAAAAATCTTCCAACAGTCTGGGAGTAACTTTATTATTTTTCCGGTAGAAGTTCGGATCGCGCTTAATTCTGAAATTCGGTGTAGGTTACTATGTGACTGAAAACATAACAAAAAGTTCGGGAAGCGGTTAGAATAGAACGTAACATAAGAATTACATAATTGTGTCATATTCCCGGATACGGTCTACGGGTTGAAAAAGGAAACCTTCAAAACAGGCAATTATTAAGCAAGCCCGTGGAAATGAAAAGATATTCGATATCTGATTAGATCTGTGAGATATGACAGAATTCATGAAAAAGTTTACAACTACTTCACACCCTCTTAGGGGTCGTATTTCAAAAAATATTGAAAACACTTTCTAGGTATTCATATGAAGAATCCGTGGAATAAAACGAATTCAATATTTGGGAGGACCTAGTAGATATGACAAAATCGTGAAAATGTATGCCTTCTATTTTCACAGATAATTTTTCTTGCCCTCCTTCCGAACGCCAAGAGATATTCGAAATATTTTCTTAACAAAACTACTTTTCTAGTTGATTTACATACACACAGCTAGTTTCAACTATCTAGCATAAGCCGTTCTATAGTTATGCAAAACAACCCCAACCCCATACCATACTACCCCTATACAAATTTATATTTTTCCAAAATTCCACTAATATACAGTGCGACCCGGTTATGACGTACCTCGTGAGGGCCACGACAAGTAGAACGTTATAACCGATAGTACGTTATAAACTATATGTATATGAAAAAAAGTTTCCATTTATAAGAATAATTTCTTTCTTAAAGAATAGAGTCCATAAATTCATAATACAAAATGGTAGACTTTTAACTCAGATAGGATAAAGACATTCGGCAAAATTGAAAAGGGGTCTGCCGTTCATTTACCCACTACATATTGGGTCATTCCATCAAAAATCACCAAACTATTTCCGCCAAATTTTGTATCATACCATCTATTCTTTTGAAAAATTTTGTATACTTGTATACTATAAATATAATTAAATTTTTTTGTTTCTATCTAAATTTTTATGTTAGTTATAGTATGTTAGTAAGTTTTCGTCCGTGTCCTCTTTGAAAATTCATATCTCTTGTAATTTTTATCCTAGAATAATGAAATAGTTCTTATTTAAAAGAAGGAGGCTGTCGCAATATAAAAAAATAAGAATAAAATTATCCTTGAAATTTTTTTTAATTCGACAATAAACAGATCGGATTAATATGTTGTACGTTATAAGGAACTCAAGTGCTACGAGAAAGAGTACGTTATAACCAATATATACGTTATAAAAGAGTACTTTATATCCGTACATAAATACAAGAACTTTTCACATTCGTGCCTGGGGATTGAAAAAAGTACCTTATAACCACTTTATAAGCGGGTTGCACTGTAGCTCTATCTAAATACTAAGTTTTAGCTTTATATCATTATATGTAGGTTTTTAACATATGTATAAACATCGGAACTTTTTCCTTTTCACCCTCCCCCACCCTCACCCACTACACTCATCCTCTACACTCACCCTCCCAAAAAATTTTCCCCTACTAGGGTTTTATTGGGCCAACTCCTGGTAAAAATTTTAAGCATTTATCATACACTGTTTTTGAGATATGAAACATGATTTTTTAGAAAAATGCTTATCCCCTCTAATTCTATGCTCCCCGGCATTCCCTCATTCAGAATGGTGGTTTTGAATACCGCAGATAGTCACTGGAAGCCTTAGTCCAAAATAATTTTTTGGAAACTATTATTTTCTTAGATCAAAACAAAGTTCATTCAAATTTACATAAAAATTATATCTATGCTTATCTTTCTTTAATTTTTCGAAAAATTGCTGTTTCGTCTTGTTCTTCTTCTTAAAACTATTCTTTTGGACACTGGCGGGTACTTCAAGACTGATTGTTCTAAAAATATTTTTTTTAACAGAATACTGATTACCAAATTTAACACGAATCACTTCTTACTTTCGAAAATATAATAGCTCGTTACTGATTACATAAAATAGCAAGAAAATAAATTTCCCTGATCACATACATATGTAGGTCTCTATTCGTTCTTATAGAGCTTTAAATATTTTTAGAGTATAAAGCTAGTATTACACTGTATGACCACGCTGTCAAATTGCAGTAGTAAGCAATGCAAAATAGTGAATTTGACCGAATGAATACTGTGATATTTATTTGTATTCGCCTACTTCGCATTGCTTCGCTGCAATTTGACCACTTAGTCAAACAGTGTAAGGTGCTGTACGAATTGCACACTACCGAACGAATTTTCCGATACGAATTTTCGTTTTTCTGCTTATTATCAAATCTTCAGTTATTAGAAAATTGGTTGAAATCGTTAATTATAATATTTACAAGAATAACTATTATAAGAGAAATTTTTTAGAAATTTGTATTTTGGTTGATAATTACGAAAAAATTCCGTTACGAAAATTTTTAGTTGTACGACGGATTCATTTTTCTTTTTATTATCAATTAAAATAACAAATTCCTCGAGATTTTCTTTCATGATATTCTTGAAAATTATATAATTTACGATTATAACCAATTTTTTAATAGCTAAAGATTTCACAATAGGTTAACGAAAAATCTTTTCGGAAAATTCGTTACGTCGTATGCAATGTGTGCAACGCCTTATACAAGCATCTAATTACGTACCATACATAAAATAGACTAGTTTTACATACAGAGATTTTGGTTCGTGTCTAATTCTTTGTACAGACTACGAGATTGACGCGTTTAAATCGAGTTAAATGCGTTGAAAACACTTCCCGAAGGCGATTACGAAAATACTTAGCTACGACGTGTTTAGCCGAAAACATGCACTGCGACTCTGGCGGAAATCGAAGTAAACTTTGGAAGAAACTTTGCAATGCGATAGAAATTAAATTTTGTGCTTGTGCAACGACTGCATTAGCTAATAAATTCACTTTTTATTACTGCTATGCAAACACATTTGTATTAAACAATTTACCATGGATGTATTAGTATAACTGGATCGGCTGTATTGCATAAAATCCCTATATGTGAGACTAATTCGTTTCTGACAGTTGTTCCCATCTTTCAAAAAAAATTTGTACGGGTTATGACAATCATTTCTGACAGTTGTTTTCACCACAGCGTCGGACCAAAAAAATTTCCTGGGTACAATACGTGTTTTCTATTTTGTAGCCCCCCCCCCCCAATACACTTACACTAACGCAAATAGACAACTAACACAACCAGAACCTATTAGGCAAAATTTCGCTTACTGCCGATCTAGTTATACTACTACATCCATGCAATTTACACACCATAAATTTGGTAATAAAACACAGCCGAATATCTACTTGTCAGAAAAACTTACGTCAAGCTGTCAGGTATCAAAATAAAACCAGTTGCCTAGTTGGAACCATGGATGTAGTAGTATAACTGGATCGGCAGTAAGCGAAACTTTGCCTAATCGGTTCTGGTTGTGTGAGTTGTCTACTTGCGTTAGTGTAAGTGTATTGGGGGGGGGGGGGGGGGGCTACAAAATAGAAAATACGTACTGTACCCGGAAAATTTTTTTGGTCCGACGCTGTGGTGAAAACAATTGTCAGAAATGATTGTCATAACCCGTACAAATTTTTTTTGACAGATGGGAACAACTGTCAGAAAACGAATTAGTCTCACGTATAGGAATTTTATGCAATACAGCCGATCCAGTTATACTAATACATCCATGGTTTGAACACACTTTTTTGAGACGTCAATTTTGCCTACTTAAATGTGTTTAAAATGCATAGTCTGAACATAGCATTAGTTTATTTTGGCTTATTTTAGAACAGTTGGCGAAATCCAATAAAAAGTAGACATAAGCATTTTTACTTGATAGAAAATGACATGACGAAATACTTTTTTATGTGATTTTCATTCATGCAAACTTCAAACCTGCCGAAACCTCGCGAATATTAACAGTATTGGTTTTCCTTCGGAATGCTGAACGTGGTAATTTAGCTTTTTGCAAACTAACAAAAGGATAATAGTTCTACGTGAAGTCAATATAGACGAGGGAAAATAATACGAGGGGCGTTCGAAAAGTCGGTAAGAAAACACTTGATTTTTGGAAAAGTTTTTATTTATTTTTCAACCTAGTCTCATTGTAACTCAATACACTTTTCCCAACGATGCTCCAGCTTCTTTAACCCTTCCGTATAATACGTTTTTCATAACTCCTCAAAATGGGCCTCTGTGGCAGCGATGAACGTAACTTTTTCCTGCCAATGATTTTTTCAAATTCGGAAATTAGAGAAAGTCGCAACTTAACAGCCATCATGCACTTTTTGATGTACGCGTGCTCTGTGTGTGTGAATGAAGTTACTTTTCGAACGGCCCTCGTAAAACACGTCCATAGTAGACTAAGTAAAAACAAATTGTTATGCCGCATTGACCGATGCGAGTTAGCGCGAATGTCTAGGCGCGTGTGGAAAGGGTACGCGCGAGTACTACAAGCGAGTCCCATCGAAGCGAATGTTCAATGCGAGTGTTTTTGCAAGTGGTGGGGGCCGCCAAGTGTTCAGTTCGGTCCCAGCGGGAATATGAGCAATGCATTATGTACTGTATGTAATATTGTATTTCTATGCAAGATTATTGCAATATGTCTTCGCATTCTGAAAAATGTATAGAGAATCATTCCATCAACTTTACAGAAAAAAATTAGTATGAAAAGTATGGTAATTCTTCCATCCATTGAATAGGAATGTTTACGAAATGCATACTTCAGAGGCCTTTTTTCACGCTGGGTAGTGTCTTCATCACTATCAGAATTCTTAATGCAAGAATTGCCATAAAATTGGTACCAAAAAAATAAAAAATAGAATTCTATTTTATCCTCTGGCTCATCATTTATTGAAGGGACGAAAAAAACATCAACTTCCCAACACCCAGAAAAACATGTAAAAATTAGTAAAACAAAACAATTGAATTAATTACAGTTAACAGATAGCAAGGAATTAGTGTCAACCAGCATTAAGTCTGCGTTTCAGACTAAACTTATCAATAGAGAAGTCGAATACATCGGCATTCTTATTAACATCCCTCGCGAGACGCGCGATCGGTTCATTCATACCATAATTCGTCCGGTGAAAACTAACCTGCAGAAGTCTAGGATGCCTCGGTTAAAATTTACCGATGGATAACTGGATCAGGCCCAAAAGTGAAGAAAAATCAACAAATCCTGTTAGAAGTTGATGAGCAAAAACCATATCAGCTATCTCACGTCGCTTCGAGAGAGAAGACATGTTTAAAAGTTGGAGCCGATCAGCATAAGGTGGAAGACGAACTCTATTATTCCAGTTAAGGCGACATAAAGCAATTCTCACAAATTTACGCTAAATCGACTCAATTCTACCAATGTGCTCATCATAATATGGCGACCAAACTTGGGAAGCATATTCAAGGTGGGATCTAACGAAAGTGTTATAAAGACTTAGTTTAATAAAGGGGTTATTAAATTCATTAGACAAGCGTGTAATAAATCCCAACATAGAATTACCCTTTTGCACAATTTTATTAATATGCAAAGTAAAATCAATTTTATGGTCAAATGTAACACCCAAATCAATAATGGAACTAACACGATCAAGACTACAGTCATTAAGATTATAAGTAATAACGAATGGGGATACCCTCCTAGTGAATGACATCACATGACATTTGTTCAAATTCAATCGAAGACTATTATGGCGACACCATTCGCTAAAAAGAATCAAATCCTCCTGAAGGAGATTGTCAGAACTGGAAGTAACAGACCTAAAAATTTTAATGTCATCAGCGTAAATAAGTACTTCCGAATGCATAAGAATTGTGGCAACATCATTGATAGCTAGGATAAACAAAAGTGGCCCCAAATGACTTCCTTGAGGAACACCAGAATGCGAAATAAAGGGCTCCGAAATACAATCACGAAAAAGATATTGATAAGTTCTATTCGATAAGTATGAGCTAATCCAGTTAATGAACCAACTAGGAAAACCCAACAAGTCCAATTTTAATAAAATAATAGAGTGCGGTAAACTATCAAAAGCCTTACTGAAATCAGTATAAATACAATCAACCTGCTTTTCCTCCTCAATATCCACAATGGATTTATTCGTAAACTCCATCAGATTAGTGACCGTAGACCTATTTTTCACAAAACCATGTTGTCTACTAGAAATTACGGATTTACAGTAAAAGGACATACATTCATACACAATAGACTCAAAAAGTTTAGGAATAGCAGAAAGTTTAGCGATAGGCCTGTAATTTACAATATCAGATTTTGCTCCATTCTTATGAGTCGGGATGATAAAAGAGGATTTCCACATATTGGGGAAGATCCCAGTTTTTAAAGATCTTTGAAAAAGGCGAGAGAGTGGTTCAGCAATAGAGAGAAAGCAGCGTTTAAGAACAACAGCTGGAACACCATCCGGTTCAGGAGAAGAAAGATCCTTAAGACGGGAGATTTATTTATTTATTTATTTAAGGACTCGATGAACAGAAAATGTAAATATTCCAATTATACAGAGAGTCAATGATAAAAAACAAAAAATAAAATGAATTACAATATTAACATAGAAAAATATAAATAAAGAAAAAATGAAAATTAAAGAGAATTCAATATAATGTAGAAAGTTATTTAATTGAAAACATGAATCTTAAATACAACTTAAAAGATTGTAGACTGAAGTCATGAAAACTAAGGCAAGATTAATTGAATATTCGAGGCAGCCTAAGTAAGGGAGAGTGAAAATATACGTTCAGCCGCGCATATGGTACAACGAATAGAGTTTGTGATCTAGTATTACTTATATTAGTACGCAATTGAAGTTCATCTTGAAGATTAGTGTTAAAAACGAAATTTACTTTAAATAAAAATACCATGTCCAAATAAAGTCTTCTGTCCTTTAAACTTGTAAGGCCATGTACCTCTAATCGACTCTCGTAGCAAGTGTCAGATAAATTCAGCTTTCGGAAAACAGATTTGGTAAAACGTCGCTGTACTGATTCCAATGCAGACACAAGATATTGGTAGTGAGGGTTCCACAGAACAGAACAATACTCTAGCCTAGACCGAACCAGACTATTAAACAAATTCATATAAACATTTATATTATGGAATGGATGAGCTGTCCTTAATATAAAACCACATAATCTAAATGCGTGTTTGCAGACTTCGACTATGTGCTGATCAAATTTTAATCTGTTGTCAAACATTACTCCTAAATCCTTTATGCGTGAGACTTCAACGAGGAGAGCATTATCAACATGGTAGTCAAAGTTAAGGCTACAATCCTTGTTTGAATATATCATTTTAAAGCATTTCTGAGTGTTCAAACGGAGGTTATTCAGCTTACACCAATCGTTTTGTTAATGTCATCTTGTAGGATTTTACAGTCAGAAATAGACTTTACGACTCTGAATAGTTTGAGATCATCGGCATACATTAAATGATCAGATTGAAAACCCGTAAGAAGGTCATTCACAAACAAAACGAAAAGTAGGGGACCCAAGGTGGAACCTTGGGGAACACCAGACGATGCAAAAAAAGGACGGGATTGAGCTCCACCAAATACGACGTAATGCCTACGATCACCTAGGTACGAAGAGAACCATTCCAACAAAGCAGAATCTATTCCAAACGAGTGCAGTTTATTAAGCAGTATAGAGTGGTCAACACTGTCAAAGGCTTTGGAAAAGTCAGTATAAATCGTATGGACAGAGAAACGATTCTCAAGCGCACAAGATACTGAGTTTGAGAAGGAAACCAAATTCGTCTCCGTAGTGCGTCCTCTAAGAGCAGACTCGTGAAAAAATAAATGCATGTAGTAACCTTTCAAATATTTTTGAAAAGCAAGAAAGTAGACAGATTGGACGGTAATTTTCAACCTTATGCTTGTCACCCTTCTTAAAGATAGGTATAACGTAAGATTCCTTCCATTGAGTGGGGAAAATTCCTTCAGTGAGGGACAGGGTGAAAATTTTTGCCAAAGGTTCAGCTAGGATGTGTCCAAGATTTATTACGAAAATGTTTGGAATTTCGTCTGGTCCAGCTGTGCCATTACCATCTAAAGAGTTGATGACAGCAAGAACGTCGTGACTATCGAACTCAGGCAAGAGATTGACGTTATTTTCGATGAAAGAAGGCTTAGATGAAGAAGAACTGGCGGAGTACACAGACTGGAAATATTGCGAGAAAAGTTCAGCAATATCGCATGGAGTAGAAGCAGTAACATCCAAGTGTGTAATAGTGGAAGGGTTGGAAGAAGTAGTTCGAGATGAATTAGCATAATTCCAAAACGGCTTAACATTCCCAGTGGAAAGACAGAAATTTAGGTTGTTCACATATGAACGAAAACCTTTCTTTATTTCACTCTTTAGCTGCCATCTTAGATCAGCAAAACGGGATGAGTTTGCAGCATTACGGTTCTTGAGAAAAATTCTCCGTGCCTGGTTTTTTAAGGTTACTAGTTTAATAATGGTATGGTTGAACCATTGTGGAAAGGAACTGCGTTTCAAGGAGTAGAGCGGAACACGCTCAGAAATGATTGAATTTAAAGAACTGTAAAAATTGTCAACAGTAGAGACAACGGACTCAGATTCCAGGGTTGCTAGCAAATTACGCTCATGTAAGTCAGACTAACCACATCACTGCATGAAATTGGAATGCTAAATAATGTAGTTGAATTAAAATCCCCAAGGTTAAAAAAGTAAGACTTATCAGGAATAAAACTACTACAACTAAAAGATCTACTGAAGAAGGTCGCAAAAAAATTGCAAATAGTGGATTGATCATTACTATTACTACCCAGAAATTGAAAAGAAGCCGGATATCCATCGGACTTACGTTTCTCGACTTAACGAATTTCCAAAATTTCTTTGGGTCCTTAATAATATCCGTCTGCATTTTTAACAAATATTCAGAATACAAGCGCGTTGATAAGTCTTTGAACAAATTATAATATTCATTATAAAAACACAAATCAGAGTCAATCTTCGTTTTGATATACCTCTTCCAGGCAGCATTACGAGAATTACGAATTGAACGCAATTCACTAGTGTACCAAGGATAGGAAGATGCGATATTTTTACGATAAGTAAAGGGGACTGACGCAACAAAAAATTGAAACAAAATATAATAAAAATCAACAACAGTGCTCTCAAAATCAGTGTTATCAAAAATTTCATTAAAGTTAAAATTAGAGATAAGGAAGTTCAACTGCAAAAAATCTGCCTTATTAAAATCGAAAGAAAGCTCTTTCTCACCAGGACTAAACATATTGTCGTCATCAATTATAACACATATGCTAATTGGGGGATGTAAAACATCTATGACGGAGATTGAAGTTACACTCTCTTCCACTGAACAGGCAGAATAATCCGTATAAAATACCAAATCAAGTTGCCTTTCATAAGAAATTACGAACAAGGCTAAGTTGCTGGAGACCAAGTGCAAAAATGCTATCGACGAAAAAACATTCAAGCAAAGAGGAAGCATCAGAAACTAAGAGAGTAGAATCATCGTCAGAAAAAGACCAAGAAAGACCAGGAATATTAAAATCACCCATTAAAATAAGTTCATCCGAGATATTCATTGTATTATGTACATAAGTTAAACAATCAACTGTTTTCTCATATAAGGTACAAGGACTAGACGGAGGAATATATGTCAGAAAGACAAAAATTTCCTTATTACTAAACACGAGTTTAACGCAAAGGATCTCCAAGCAATGTGGGTTTGGCACAGGAATAGCTACACAATTAATGCAATTACGAACTGCCAATAAAAGTCCACCCCCTTTTAGCCTAAAGGCTCGTGTTCACTGGCAAGTAATTTGCGACATTTCTTGCTAGAGTAATTTGGTGCGATGTGTACACTATCTGTCAAATTGCAGCAATCTTACTCTAGCAAGTAGCTCTACAAAAATCTTGCAAGTAAAACTTGCTCTTCCGTATACACTTCATCATCAAAGTTTCGTTGAACTGTCAAAGCGAAAAAGAAAAATACAACAACTCTGGATAAAGTTCCACATTGGAAATGAGCAAAAACGTGTACTCGAAACTCCACTTGGATTTTCCGTTCATATTTCGCACGTAAACTGTGGAACTACGACTCCTAGAACTGAACTTAACCTCACATCCAATGCAATTGTACTGACTTGCTGAAAAATTTCGGAGCCGATCGGAACTTTCTTGCGAGATCTCAACTTTCGCAAGTTAGCGTGTACATTCACAACTTGCTTGAAAAGGCAAGCGTTTGCTGGCTAGAGCAAAAACTTGGGCAAATGGGCTCTCGGAACCGTGTACACATGCAGCAATAAATGTCATAGAGCAACTCTAACAAGTTTTGCTTGCTAGTGGACACGAGCCTTTAGATCTGAATTATATCGATCTCTACGAGAGACTTGAAAGTCAGAACCAATGAGTTCATCGTCAGAAAAGCTACAGTTTAGACCTGTTTCAGTCAAAGCAATAACATCATAAGAACAATTTTGAGTAGAAGCAAATACCATATGAGTTTTAGTGCGCAGTCCATTTACATTTTGGTAGTAAATGGACAATTGTCTGAGTTTTTTGGAACAGAAGTAGAAAATTTATTGCGCTGAAAAATAAATTCTTTAACACACTCCAGAAGGCCAAGAAGCTTCATGCAATGCGAGTGAAGGCGCGTGTGGAAATGGCACACGATTGCTGTAAGCGAATCCATTTGAAACGCGTCCAAACAGTGCCAGTGAGACCAATGTACGCGCATCTCAATTTCATGCGCGAGCTAACGCGAATGGGCCCTTTCCACACGCGCCTCGCGCTAACTCGCATCGGTTAATGCGAGTGAAGGCGCGTGTGGACTTGGGGCATTACAATTTTCGACATAAGTTTTCTATACACATTGCTTTTCTCTCCCTAAAGCTGTCCTCCGCGGTCCGATTAAAAAAAAATTGCAGATATGAAGTTCTTATATCATATGTGTATATACATACATATATATATATGTGTATATAGTACCAAATTTAAACTTGACTGCATAAACTCATTATGAGATATAGAACACAAGAATTTTTTAAGTGAATTTTTTAAGTGCGCAGGCAAGGGCAAAGGTATTCATCAACTCTTCCCTTTTCTCTGGCGAGTTAACTTTATTTTTGAAGTGTTACAAGGTATTTCAGAACATTATTTCAAATAGAAAAATGTTCATATTTATTTGATGCGCACCTATCTACGAGTATACCTACCCGAATGTTTGTAATTTCTTCAGGAGAAAAATTTGGTATAAGTTTACCATTGAACGCTAAAGCAAATGATAGTTTAAATGATAATGATAGGTGATAGTTTAAACTTTATGCAAAACAAATTACTTACAAAGTTTCAGATTTATAGTACAGCGTCAATAAAATATGATTTAAAACTGCACTTAACATAGAAAATAAAACTTTAAATAAAAAATCACAGAAAAAAATGGTTTAAAGTCTTTAACCAATTTTATGACAGTACATCAAATTAATTGACAAGAAGCCAGGGCTTACTTTATGCATGTTACTAAAAATTAAACATGACATAAACCTACGAACTGTCAATTATATGCTCACTTTTGTGACAAAGTCGTTACTTTTTGTGTCTATGTGGCAGTGGCTGTCCTCTTGTCAGGCACGTCATTTGTGTTGGGGCAGGGGCATATATGGATTAGTATCTATATTGCTAGCAGTCATATTTTCTCATACAAAATCAATAAGCACGGGTTGAAATGGAAATTCAACAGGTGATTCTGATTTTTGTCTCAAAAATGTAAAAAACCAAGAGAGGGCAGTATAAAATTTTTATCACAAATCAAATTTTTATAAAATTTGAACATCGTAAATAAAAGTATTTAATTATAAAAGATATGTTTTATAAGAAAGTGTACTGTTCATGATTTCTAAAACATTATAATATTAAATTAAAATCCAGTAACGTTTAAACTACCACTATATTGAATTGGAAAATTCAGAATCAGCTGATAACGACGAGACTTACTCTGACAAGTGCCGCTGGCAATATAGATACTAATACATATATGGGCAGGGGGCATTCCCCCTCCCCTTGGATTTGATGGAAACCTCAAGAAAGTTATAATTGACTATGCCTCCAGCAATATATTAAACCTATCGAAACAATTTAGGAATTTTTGACTTAATAATTTGTATCTTACAAACTACTGAAGTCTCGTGCATGCTAGCAAGCACTCTCGACATTTCTTTCTACAACGTATACATTAGCAAATTGCAGCAAAATTGCTCTAGGAACCTGCTATAACAAGCATCTTGAAAGTGGTTTTTGCGCCTGAATGAATGCTTCACTTCCATATATGTATTAGTATCTATATTGCCAGCCGCACTTGTCAGAGTAAGTCTCGTCGGTAACAGCTGATTCTGAATTTTCCAATTCAATATAGTGGTAGTTTAAACGTTACTGGATTTTAATTTAATATTATAATGTTTTTGAAATCATGAACTGTACAATTTCTTATAAAACATAATTTTCCTAATTAAATACTTATATTTACGATGTTCAAATTTCATAAAAATTGATTTGTGATAAAAATTTTGTACTGCCCTCTTTTGGCACTTTACATTTTTGAGATAAAAATCAGACTCAGCTGTTGAATTTCCATTTCAACCCGTGCTTATTGATTTTGTACGATAAAATATGACTGCTAGCAATATAGATACTAAACATATATGATTTTTCGTAATTAAATTTTTGCATTCAAATTTTGGCGCCACCGATTCTTCACATTTTTCAGACAGAACAAGAACAAGACGAACAGCTGATTCTGAATTTCCAAATCAACTCGTGCTTATTCATTTTCTATGAGAAAATATGACTGCTAGCAATATAGATACTAATACATATATGTTCACTTCAACGTTGCGACAAATGCACCTCGTACGTAAAAGCCTGCTCTGATTCAAATAGATCGATTGCAACTTTCTTGGAGGGTTCGAGCTACGCCCAAAGCATACATGTTCATTTACTTACTAGTGTCCACGAGGATAAGTTATTTTTATACTGTAAAATATGGGAACGGATGAAATCGCTCAATAAATGGAGTTAAACATTTATTTCTGTGAGATGCCATTTTCTAAATGTTTTTATACTCTAGATAGATGAAATCTAGAGCATTTTAAGTTAAATTAACCCAAAAATTTTAAACGCATGGAAAAAGATTATTTTTTGTTTGGTGTTTATTTGTAGCCAAAAACTCCAAATCCGCTTGACGTCCGTCTTTCTGTTCGTTTATCTGTTATACTGTCTATCGTTACTCCCGTTCCTCCCGTTGATACCGTTGCTCCCATTACTCACGTTGCTCCATTTCTCCCGTTACTTCCGTTGCTCCCGTTGGTCCCATTTCTCCCGTTGCTTCCATTTCTCCCGTTGCTTCCATCTTTCCCGTTGCTCCCATTTCTCCCGTTGCTCCTATTTCTCCCATTGCTCCCGGTGCTTCCGTTTCTCCCATTACTTCCGTTACTCCCGTTACTCCATCCTCTATTCACCATTCTCCATGCTCCATCTTCTATCCATCATCTATTATAGTTACTCCCGTTGCTCCCATTCCTCCCGTTACTCCCGTTGCTTCCATTTCTCCAGTTGATCCCGTTGCTCCCATTTCTCCCGTTGCTCCCATTTCTCCCGTTGCTGCCCATTGCTTCCATTTCTCCCGTTACTCCCGTTGCTCCCGTTACAACATCCTCTATCCACAATGCTCCATCTTCTATCCCTCATCCACCATCCCCATCATCCATCCTCCATCTCCCATCCTCCATCCATTATCCATCATCCATCGTCCAATTTTACCATTTAGTAATCGGAATGAATAAATACTACACCAAAAATGAAGGAACTACCGCTAAATCATATAAAATACACTTAAATGTTGAAATAACTCTAGTACCACCAATTGTAGAATGATTTTGTTAGCGCAGAAACCTTGGCGGGCCTGTGCTCAATATATCAGCGAAGTTTTATTGTAATCGGATGAATGGTATAGGAAAGCGCAGACGAACCTGTAGAGCACCAGGGTACTAAAATCGTAAAAAAATTTGAAAAATGTTAAAAAAAAAATTGTTTTTCAATCGATCTGGACAAGAACCATCCCGGGACTACCTTGGTACCAGAAGTACCCTACTAATCAAGTCCACTCAACTAGTGGTGTACGCGGATGACATAAACATCATGGCCAGATCCATCCCAGACGCAAAGGAAGTCTTCCACTGTCTAGACTCAGCAGCAAAGGATGTCGGGCTAAGGGTCAATGAGAGTAAGACCAAGTGCATGACCCAAACAAGAATAAACGCGCCAACTAGACAAAATATGACCTTGGGGGACTACAACCTGGAGAATGTGGATCATTTCTCATACTTGGGATTGTAATAGACGGCAACGAACGGGACGAAGTAAATCAACGGATCACACTAGCAAATAAGACATATTTCACAGTCCTTCCGATCTTAAAATCGAAAAAAGTGCACAAGCTGAGCAAACTTCGCATATACAAAACCATATAATAAGACCTGTGCTACTATATGCAAGTGAAACGTGGACTCTCACCCAAGCTTCTGAAAAATCAATAGACGCTTTTGAACGATAAATTCTTCGAAGAATTTTGGGACCAGTAAGAGAAGGCACTGAATGGCGTATTCGGTACAACAACGAGTTGTATAACATCTATGACGTCCCAGCCGCATCGACTCTTATAAAATTCCGTAAGCTGCAATGGGCAGGTCATGTGGAGCGAATGGATGACGGAAGAATTCCCAAGCGCACATTCAAAGGTAGAGCTCATGGCAGGCGACCGGTGGGAAAACCGCGAAAGAGATACGAGAACTCAGTTAACGCAGATTGCAAATCACTTCATATACCTCGTTCACGTGGTCAACGACGTATCGCTACGGAGCACTTCGTTGTAGTAGGTGAACACACGAAATTTTGCTACGGAGTGGTTTTTCTACAACGTTGCAAAACCGCGTAGTGTAGTGTAGTGGATTAGATAATCCTCCCACGAGAACACTTGTCGTTCCGCTCCGTAGCACTTTTCTTGTCTAATATCAAAAAACTGGATTAGATTTTCTCTGCGATTTTGCTTGTAGCGACTTTAATGATTCCATTTCGCTGAATAATAAAGGAAAAAAATATATTTAAGAAATAAAACGACGAATGTAACAGTTTTTTCTAATAAAATAAATACCTCACGTGCCGGTTGTCAAAAAAAAATAAGAGTGCGAAACGTCAATTCACTTCACGTGAACACTCATATATCAACCGGATTTCATAATACGCTACACTACACTACGCTACCACGTGAACGAGGTATTAAATGCACAAATTGAAGGACGCGGGCGCTGAACCGTGATGACTTCAGACAATGTATCCTGCAGGCCCTGGCCCGATTTGGGCTGTCGCGCCATTGATGATGATGATTCCGGGACTACTCTACACGTTCCCTGAAAATTTCATCAAAATCGTTTCAGTCTATAGGGTTCATACATAGTACATACATACATAATCGTCGTTAGCGTTTTTCGAAAATTGAAACCGGATTTTTTTTCTTTTCACCATCTCCCACTCTCACCCTCAACTTTGTGATACAGGATTACATTTCAGTATTTTAAAATGTCTGAATATTAGCTTTCCATCGTTTCGAACGTACTGTTTTACATCAATTTCATGGTCCTATATATTTCATGGTCCTATAGGAAAAAAAACAAATAGACATGTTTCGAATTTCTTACAAAAATGTATTTTATTTTTAATTTATAAGAAATCAAAAAATAAAGGAAAAAATCATAATTCTCAATAATAATTGAAAATATTTACTATGTACATAAAATCATCATATATCACATTACTTGGTACAATTCTTGTTTGTTATAAAAAAATAAAGAGTCCAACAGAATAAAATATAACTATACAAAAATACTGTAAATATCTTTAAAAATAAAATAAAACAAATCAAAAAGGTCTTCATGGTTATTAAAATATGACGACTTAAATAGTTAAAAAATCATAAAAAAATAATAATTAAAAAAAATTATATTACGAATTTAGATTATAGCTATATTTGGGTGGCTTTTCATCGGATAACTGTTTCATAGTGGCATTAATTTCTATAGCGTTCGGTGACTGAGGATTTGCAGCTTCATGCGCTTGCAATGCACCTTCAGTAGACTTCCGAATTCCATATGTAAAATAAATGATATAGCCAATCACAAGCCAGACAAGGAACCGGATCCATGTGAAAACGTCCAATTGGAACATTAAGTACAAATTTATAAACACACTAAGACATGGTATGTACGGAACTAATGGTACTTTAAATGTAAGCTCTACATCAGCAACAGGTTGTCTGGCAATTATCAATAATGTTAGTAATAATCCTGCAGCAAGAACGACTATGACGGCTATGCTCCAGGCATTCTCCACCGAAACATCTGTGATTTTCATTACGCCACATATCAAACCAGCCAATACGGCGAACACCACAATTCCGATTTTAGTTATTTTCGATGTAAGTGCACTCGGATGTTTATTGAAATTCATATTGAATAGTTGCTTAATTAGTGCGGGAACTTCTAGATGCACTTCTTGGCTTTTAATTCCATCGTCTTGGTATCGCAGTACCAACACGCAAATTGCAACAATGGTGTAGGCCAATAGCGTTCCAATTGACATCATATCGATTAATTGATGTAAATTAAAGATGAGAGCCATAATTGCTAAATTTAAACAGGGAATACTCGTTAATAATATGAAATTCATCAGATCCGTAATCAAATTACCTGCTAGTAGTCCCGATAATATTGTCGCCTTTAGTGGTGTTTTTGTCCAGGGATGAACTCTTTTCAGGAATTTGTAAATAATACCATCATTTGACATTGCATATAACACACGTGGTAGAGGGAACATGGCACCCAAAAGACTCGTACAAAGCGCAAATATTGCACCAATTGATACAATCCATTTGATCTCTGTCCAGCCAATCTCATTAAACACATGAGGAAATGGTGCATCAGGATTCTGAAATAAAAATCATCAACTTGCTTTAAGAATTCGTTCACAAATTATATCAATTTCATTCAGTCAGTATCATTAAAATAGTCATACCGTTGAATAAGGAAACACGGGTACTAACAATAATAAAAGAAATATCATTTTTAGCAGCAACTTTATTATTTCTTTGAGTACCTACAGTTCGGAATTCTTTTAGACTTTAGTTCAAAGATGTACTCGTATGTACCTATGAGCCTCTAGTAAAAAAAATTGAACTCCATAAAGCTTCCTGGTTTTTATACAATTTCCCCACGAAAGTAGTTTCACTATAGTTCACCATTCATTCATATGCAGGATCACTCAAGGATTTAGTAAGAGGCTAGTGGATATCAGTTTATCATCACTAGCTTGAACGGTACATGGATTTAAACAAGGTTGAAACTTTACAAACAGAAGGAACCAGTATGCCTTTAGTAGCCACTGACCTGGGGAAAGTAATGAGCGTGTACTGAAATTTAAATTGCATGCATTCGGAATTTATTATGTTTGTCAACTATTAATTGACTATTACGAGTAGAATAGGAAAACTCTATGATTGAAATGATCACAGAAATTGCATAGCTAAATTCTTCTCTTTTGTTAATATGTAATAGGTATGTACAATAAAAGAAAATTACCTGCGCATAGTACGGCCACATCATTGTCAGAACTGTTGATACACCGAAGTATGCCAAAAATATAATAATCAATGATAAGACGATTGATAAGGGAATATTTCTTTTTGGATTTATTGCTTCCTCTCCAGTAGTAGCGACGCAATCGAAACCAACGAACCCATAAAAACATTTTGCGGCTCCTGCCATAACACCTGCGATTCCATAAGGCATAAATCCACCTTCACCACCATTAACACCTTCTGGAATAGACTCCTTGGGAATTTGCCAGTTTTTCGGGTCAGCTTCAAGTAGAACGGTAATTGTTATTACTTATATATCAAGAATTGAAGCTCTTACCATTCATTCCTCCAGCTACGAGCACTATACCCACAGTAACCAAATTCACTCCTGTGAAAATGTTATTAAGAAAACTAGACTCCTTGACTCCAAACGCTAAAACACAGCACAACAACATTATCATCACAAACGCGAAGAAGTCAGGATACTCGGCTAGAAAATCAACATTCATTGGGAGAGCTTCTCGTAAGGCTAAGCTCATTTTATTGTCTAGTAGCGAATCTAAGTAGCCACTTAATCCTCGCGCTACACTGGATGTCCCTGAAAACGTATCAAGATATAGTCAAACCTGATTTCGCAGAGCAAAAAAAAATCATACCTATAACGTACTCCAATATCAGATTCCATCCAATCGTAAAGGCTACAAATTCACCAACAGTAACGTAGCTGTACACATAAGCGCTACCAGCTTTTGGGACTCGTGCAGCAAATTCGGCATAGCAAAGACCTGCAAAGGCCGACGCGATTGCAGCTATTAAAAAAGATAAAACGACGGCTGGACCAGCTTGATCGTGAGCAACTGCTCCGGCCAAAACGTACACGCCCAGACCAAGTGTACTACCTACTCCTAAAGCTGTCAGATCTAGTAACGATAAAACTCGGGCTAGCTTTGATTCCGTGTCGTCCGCATTCCTTTTACGTCTTGTTAATGCCTGCCAAAAACGCATTATATCTGAAAAGATAGAATCAAGATTGGAACATTATACGTTATATAAAAATTATACATCATAACATTAATGACTTTCTTTCATTAAACTACTCGTAAATTCGTTGAAATAATGAAAAAATCGTTAGAATAATGAACAAAATCATCCATTACTTTTTTTCATCAATTAATTAATACTTTGAACCTCTTTTCATTAAAATTATTATCAAATCATTTATTGAAGCCCTTAGTACAACTCATTTTTCCAAAAACATGAGAAAATTTTGCTTTTTTGGTCACTTAGTTATAGTTTTAGTTTTAGGAAGGGGCGAAGCGCATACTAGGCACCAAAAAGGACCGACAGCGATCCCTTCAGAGCCTCGTAGGTCATGAGACATCCCGTAAACAACCCAGATCCCTAAAGAACTTTACTAGCTTATCCTGCCCATTCGACTCCAGGTCCTATACATTGTCAAAGAAAAGACTGCCCAATCGAACGCTACACATCCCCCAAACAACCAAGATCCCTAATGAACTTGATTAGCTTATAATGTCCTATCAACCTTTATCATCATCAATGGCGCGACAGCTCAAATCGAGCCAGGGCCTGCAGGATACATTGTCTGAAGTCATCTCTGTTTAGCGCCCACGTCCTCTAATTTGTGCATCTAAAGCAAAGAATACACGATACAACGGTTGTGCCGACGTGTGTTGTTGCGATATCTGTCCAACGGTTGTATGCACGGAACACACCATGCGATTAGCTTACAATTTTCTTCCAACAAGATTTCATTGTTATTCCCAATACAGCATTTGATAGCACAGAAGCACTAAAAGTTTACGAATGAAATCGCTACAACAGTTGTATTCATGATAATACACTATACAATTTACGACCAATCGCATGCGACTGCCGGTTTTCGGTCCAGAGCATACAACCGTGCGATATTGGCCCAACCGTTGTTCATAAACGCATACACGATGCAATCGTCGTATACAATGGCAAATTGGGCCAACAGTTGGTACAACTGTTGTGTAGTGTATTCCCTGCTTAAGAATCGATTTGCAATCTGCGTCAACTGAGTCCTCGTATCTTTTTCGCGGTTTTCCCACTGGTCGCTTGCCATGAGCTCTACCTTTCATTGTGCGCTTGGGAATTCTTCCGTCATCCATTCGCTCCACATGACCTGCCCATTGTAGCTTACGGAATTTTATAAGAGTCGATGAGGCTGGGTTGTCATAGATGTTATACAACTCGTTGTTGTACCGAATACGCCATTCAGTGCCTTCTCTTACTGATCCCAAAATTCTTCGAAGAATTCGTCGTTCAAACACCTCTATTGATTTTTCAGACACTTGGGTGAGAGTCCACGTTTCACTTGCATATAGTAGCACAGGTCTTATTATATGGTTTTGTGTATGCAAAGTTTGTTTAGCCTGTGCACTTTTTTTGATTTTAAGATCGGGAGAACCGTGAAATATGTCTTATTTGCTAGTGTGATCCGTTGATTTACTTCGTCCCGTTAATTGCCGTCTATATTACAAGGTGTGATCCCAAGTATGAGAAATGATCCACATTCTCCAGGTTGTAGTCGCCCACGGTCATATTTTGTCTAGTCGGCGCGTTTTTTCTTGTTTGGGTCATGAACTTGGTCTTACTCTCATTGACCCTTAGCCCGACATTCTTTAGTGCTGAGTCTAAACAGTGGAAGACTTCTTTCGTAGAATATAACTATTTTGCAGTAGTTTTTACTAAAATTTGTTTAACATGAAATTTACTATTAAGTAGTAGATATTAACCAGAAAGTAGTCAATGTAAATTTAAATTGACTACTTTCTGGTTAATGTCTACTACTTAAAAGTAAATTTCATATTAATCAAATTTTAGTAAAATCTACTGCAAAATAGTTATATTCTACGAAAACAACATATAACTACAAAATTACATAAAATAAAATTAACAAAAATGCCTGTAAAACAAAACATGTACATAAATATAAAAAAAACCACTAAGTAGACCAATAAATTCTTTATTTTATGTAATTATGTGTTTTTTTATACAATTCATTGTAGATACACAGTTCGTTCTTAATCTTTTAAAATGTCTTAGATTTATGTAGCAATTTGTCGTTCGTATCCTTCGATCCGCTCATCTGAAGCAGCATTGTATTTGAAAGTTCGACACTAAAAAAATAGTAAAAAATTTGTGTTTTAGCGTACAATTAAAGTACTGTTTTTAAAAGACCTAACTCCTCTGCCAATTTTTCGATTATTGCGGAATAGGGATCTTCTGGGTAGGGGACCTCGAATTCGGTGTACTTCACTTCGAATTCTTCGACCATTGGTAAAAATTGCAATCTTACGTTTGTTCTGTATTACTCCCGGATAATATCTTTCTTTTCTGCTGGCAGAGGTTCCACTCTACTATTTAAAAAAGTTGTGACCAATTTAAATTCCTTTATATTTTAACTAATAACTTACTCAATGTAGGACTTGTACTTGCTTGTACGATTCGGAGATTTTGCAACTGGTTTTTGGGGCACCTTTTAATTAATTCCAAATAATTAACCGAAGATGTGATAAACATTTCTGAACTCATTGCACATATTTTAATTATTTATGTGAATTTTCAATGACATTTACGTTTCTATAATAAACGGAGCTCCAATGATAACTTTGTTTCATTTAATTGTTTTATTTAATTTTTAAAATTTTACAAGTTCAAGTTAAAACATTTTCATTTAAAAGAAATTTTACGGGACTAGAGTTTGACGTTCTGTAATTTAGGATAAAATTTTTACTATTTTCAGGTTTCTTTCAACTATAAATCGGTAGAACGTTACAACTGAATAGTTGGAAGTTACTATAAAATAGTTCGATTATGTTTTGCTCAATAAGCAAATATAGTGATACCCAACTATTTAATAGTAATAGTTATTGAAATTAACTATTTCTCAATTTGAAACAAACTAAAATATAGTACTAAACTACAGATTTTACTATTTGTGAACTATTTTTTTGATTTTTAACTATTTTTTAGGTATATTTTAGTTATTTGTACTTTTATGAAAGATAACTATGAAAAAAGTGAATTTTTACTAAAATATTTTTCTGGGTGTAGTCTTCCGCCTGTCCAACTTTGGTAAGACTGTTCTAGAAGTCGTACAGCTCCCATTTTGAGTTCGCTGCGTCCGCGGCACAGTCCCTGATACGTGCTTTAATTCCGTTCAATGGTGGACTAACCACTCAACCACTGGCGTAGGAACGGGGGGAGGGATAACCCCCCCCCCTCCGTAGTTTGGGGATATAAAGCACTTTGAAGCATTTTGATGCAAAATTGAAAACTTTTGTATGGAGCGTTTCATGCCCGGTGGCAGTGAAATGCAAATAGTAGCGAAGTATTTAAAGTTTGGGCTTTTTTTCTTTTCAATACCGGAGTATGTATAACATACATGTGAGTAAGATGCTGATAGTAGCATAGTGAATATCGCCGGTCCTTTGCGAGAAAACCTCCGGCTTCAAAAAAGTCGCTGCACGCTATCTCCATTATACATATAGCTCTATGGTAGTAGCGTTGAACGAAAGTCTGTGAAGACATTTCAATACTGCTTGATTATTGTTGGTCTCAAATCTCCAACTTCATTTGTTTTTTGGTTGTTTTGTAGTGTACACAAAATATTGTCGTATAGTGATTTTTTAAATAGGACTTTAAGAGAAAGGATATTATCGACCGATCACAAACAATTATGGGCCGGTGATCGATAAAAAAATGTTGAATCTCTCTACTAACAATGATAATTCTTTTAAGTTTATGATACAAGTAGGTTGTATCTATCAACGCTTATGAATTCAAATATTTGGATCATTCCATCAAGAATCGTCAAAAATGAGAAAATTTGTGACTTACCATCACCGATTCTTTTGAAAAATTATGTACTCGAAGAATTAGTGAGGAAACAACTACCATATAGTTGCAATTTTTCGTTTCTATCTCATTTTTTTTCTTAGTTATAGTATGTTAAAGACTTCGCATAAATGGTATCTGAGTCCTCTGCGAAAATTCATATCGCTGGTACTTAGTCTTTATCGTAGAATAAAAAAATAGGGCTTATTTTAAAATGCAAGTTTGTCGCAATATAAAAAAAATACGAATAAAAATTATCCTTGGAAGTTTTTTCTCAGGGATAACTATTTTGTCCTTTAGCCTTGAATAATTCGATCGCGATTAACTTGGAATCTCAAGAGGATCGGGGTCAAAAAATCTAAGAATATCAGTTGTTATCAATTCAGGCTAGTTTAGTTCTTAATAACAATACTACACTTTTTTGACTCCGATCCCCTTGATATAATAATAATCAATGGCGCAACAGCCCAAATCGGGCCTAGGCCTTAAAGTAATGCTAGAGTTACTTCATTGCGAGACCAACGGAACACTAGGAGGTGAAGTGGTCAACTACACGCTGGTCCGTGATTATTACCCCGATTTTAACTCAGGTACTCATTTACAGCTGAGTGAACTGGTAGTCCGGCACCCAATCTCATTTTCGAAAATTACTTGTCGCCAAGAAGATTCGAACCTGGTACTAGGTGCACCGAAGGCAAGTGCTCTAGCCACTAAGCCACCCAAACTACTATCGCCTTGATATCCCAAGTTAATTTTTTGGTGTTTTGAAAAACAAAAAACTAAAGATACACATTTCGAGATTTCAAGGATAAAGGACAAAATCGTTATCCCTGAAAAGGAAATTGTATTTCAATTATTTTTCTCACTAGTTCTTCAAGTACACAAATTTTCAAAAGAAGCCGAGGTGGTAAGATGGCAAGATGACGATTCTTGGTGGAATGATCTATTTTACTTTATTATTTGATGAAATAAAAAAAAATTACAAGCAGACACCAAAAACGCAAAAAAAACATTTTTAACCCGTCTGTATATCGTCGCCGTACGCCGTACGCAAGATCGTTTGGAGGCTCGTAGCTGCCAAACGCTTTGAGATATTAAATTTTTTTAACGAATAGACGGGGTAGGCGCCTTGAAGTAACCAAATTTTTAGGTGTGGGGGTGTGAGGGGGAAGGAGGGGGAAGTGTTGTAGACCGAAAATTTTGGTTTCCAGATCTCAGTAACCCCTAATGTTAGGAAGCTGAAACTTGGAATTTCTATAGAGCTCTGATAGTAGACCCATTTGCAGAAAAATTGTCAATATTGATAAAGGGGTGTGGGAGTGGGGGGAAATGTAATGCGCCCGAAACCCAAAAAAGGCGAGATAGACACATTCTAAAATCTATATCTCCTAAACCATTAATGGCACACTATTCAAACTTAAAAAATATTTGTAGTTATACTAGGAAAACAGAATCAAGAAAAATTTTGGGTGGGGGAAGTTGTGTATGGGGGTGGGGGGTGAAAAACTTAAGATTACGATATCTCATGAACCAATTGCTCTAGAAAAATAAAATTTGGTTTGGGTATAAAAGTTGACAAATATAGATTGATAAAAGTAAAATTTTTTAAGTGGAAGGTGGAGCATAGAAGTGGAGGGGATGAGAATTTTTCAAATCAAACACATTTCATATCTCAAGAACACTTTAAGATAGATGCTTAGAATTTTTACCAGAAGTAGCGCTAATTAAACCCTAGTAGGGAAAAAAGTTTTGGGGTTGTGGGTGTAGAGGGGGAGGGTGGGGGAGGGTGAAAAGGAAAAAGTTCCGATGCTTATATCTTGAGAACCTGTAATGATATAAGCCTTAAACTTGGTATTTAGATAGAGCTATAGTATCGGAATGTTGGAAAAATATAATTTTTTTTGTGGGGTAGTATGCTACGGGGGTAGGGGGTGTTTTTCCTAACTATTAAACGGTTCATGCTAGAAAGTTGAAACTCGGTGTGTATATGTAAATCAACTAGAAAAGTAATTGTGATAAAAAAAAATTTGAATATCCATTGGCGTTTAGAAAGGGGGGCAAAAAAAATTATTTGTTAATATAATAAATATAAAATGCATATATTTTCACGATTTACGTCATATCTACTAGGTCTTTCCAAATATTGAATTCATTTTTATTCTACGGATTCTTCGTATGAATACCTAGAATGTGTTTTCAAGGTTTTTTGAAATTCGACCCCTAAGGGTAGTGTGGTACAAGTGGGGGTGTTTTTCCTATATATGGAACGGCTTAAGCTACAATGTTGAAACTCGGTGTGTATATGTAAATCAACTAGAAAAGTAATTGTGATAAAAAAAAATTTGAATATTCATTGGCGTTCAGAAGGGGGGGGGGCCAAAAAAAAATATTTGTAAATATAATATATATAAAATGCATATATTTTCACGATTTTCGTCATATCTACTAGGTCTTTCCAAAAATTGAATTCATTTTTATTCTACGGATTCTTCGTATGAATACCTAGAAAGCGTTTTCAAGGTTTTTTGAATTCGACCCCCAAGGGTAGTGGGGTACAAGTGGGAGGTGTTTTTCCTATATATAGAACGGCTTAAGCTACAATGTTGAAACTCGGTGTGTATATCTAAATCAACTAGAAAAATAATTTTGAATAAAAAAAACGAATATCTATTGGCGTTCAGAAGGGGGGCAAAAAAAATTATCTGTGAAAATAGAATGCATATTTTCCCACGATTTTCGACATATCTACTACCTCGTCCCAAATAATGAATTTAAATTTATTCTATGTATTCTCCATATGAATACCAAGAAAGTGTTTTCAAGATTTTCTGAAAATTGACCCCTAAGGGGGTGTAAAGTGATTGTGTACTTTTTCATAAACTATTCCATATCTCTCAGATCCAATCAGATTTTCACTTCCATGATCTTGTTCTTTTTGATAAGGTTTTCAGTCTCATAGTAGCCTACACCGCATTTCAGAATTGAACGCGTTCCTAACTTCTGCCGGAAAAATAATAAAGTTACGCCCAGATTGTTGGCAGATTTTTTCATTTATAGCTGCGATAAAATTTTCTTACGTAGTAGTAAACAGTACAATCTACAATTTAGAAACGCCATTTTCTGCAATTGATACATGCTTCAAAGCGTTTTCTGCATTGCAAGCTGAATACCCGAAACGCTGCCATGTCGTTTGGTTGTTCATACAACAATTCATCTACGAAATAACCACAGATCATGACAAACAGGTGGTAATTAAATGCTCTTATGTCAGAGTTGCAACAGCAAGGTGACTAAAATATTTGTTAAGTTAATTCGATATCTTCTTCTTGTTTTCTTGCACATTAATTATGCCTATATATACTATTAATAACATATAAGTCAGTATGGAGTGTTTTTTATGTAACGAAACACAAAATAATTTTCAAATTTATAGATTCCAATAAGATTGTATCACAGAAATGTAAATTTGTTCATTTGTCGAAATTGCGAAACTGAAAGGAAATTCCTCAAATTTGACTCCTTTAAAAAGCACATGTCGAAGCATTTTGATCAATTAAATAATTTAGAAAAATATGAAAATACTTCCAAATCACATAAATTGTTGCAACAAAAAATTGAATTAACTTCAAAAACAGAGTCAAATAATATAACAGATTTTCCTACACTTTCTGATTTAGAGCAAAATATTGCAAAACAAAATGTATTGTTCATTCAAAGGCTTTATCGAAACCCCACTATTTACAGAAAAGTAATTGATGATATAATTAACGATGTTAATGATTTATATTTTAAGAATGGGGTTGTTAGGGCGGTTTCCAATGCGAACCTTGCTACGGCAAACTACATACTGTAAACGCGTCCAGGCCAATGGGCAGCTTTCTTTCTTTTACCCTGATCTTTGGCCACGCCGGTATCGTTTCGGAAAAAAACCACAAATTTAATAAAATTGTTAAGGTTTGGTCTAAATATTTATCAATTATTTTCATTGTATAAAATCACCGTATTTGTATTTATTTGTAGACACACAACAAAATAAATTGAAGTTTACCACAAAAAGAAATAAACTTTCAATTTTACTACGTGCCGTAATAATTCCTTCAATTTATTTTTGACCGTCGATCAACTACCTGGTCATGTCACGGGAATTTGGAAAGTCGAAAATGACCTCTCGAACGCCTCCGAAGAAAGCCTCTAGTCTGCCGGATGCAAGTTGCGGACTTTGCACGGAATCCGACACAAGCCAAATGGTCCAGTGCGATATTTGTGACCTCTGGTACCATTTTACCTGTGCGGGTGTCACCGACTCCATTACGGAGAAAGCATTTCATTGCGTAAAGTGCGACGGTTCAAGTGCGCTACCGAAAGCGAATTCGACGCAAAATTCGGCAGTCAATATCGGCAATCGATCTGTGACATCATCGAAAATGTCAAAAACGTCGCTGAGAAAGCGCCACCAACTCGAACTTCTCCGGTTGGAAGAAGAACGAAAAATTGACAAGCGGTATTTAGAAAACAAATTCAAAGTTCTAAGTGCAATGCAGGGATTGGAAAGTGACAGCGACGATACTGAATTTAGTGCTGGAACCCCTAATAAAACGGAGTCAGTGGCCAAGTGGGTTTCTGAGCATAAGCCTTTTGCAAAGCGAAGTGTTGTGATTGACTCACAAGTGAATATTCCTACATCGAGTGTAGTGCTTAAACCCGCCACAGTAGAATCTAACCACACTTTCTTGACGTCGCATCTTCAAAATCTTTCACAGAACGCGGCTTTAAATAAATCCGTGACCAAACAGCTAGTGCCAGTGCCTACCGGTATAGAATACCCACAAGCGCCGCCTGCTACATCGACTGTAGAACAGCCTACATCAATAATTGCTCAACCACACGAGTACAATCGAGGTACATCAACTTCCTGCGTAGTGAATTGCAATACAGTTGCTTTATTTTCGTACGCGCAACATCAAACGAGATCCATGCTCCCCCCAATTGCGGATGCTACGACTGTCGCTCAAATTTACACACCAATGTGTAGTCAACCTAACTACATTCCTAGTACCACGTCCTTGCAAGCGGCTAATCAGATGGGTTCAATTTCCTTTAACACATCAGTCGCAGGGACTGCGGCTCCACTTTATCAACCAAACTCAAGTTTCGCTAACTTTGTTTCAGTTTCCGGCTCCTCCAACGTACCTTTACGGAGCTCACACTACGTTCAACAAGCTCCAGCTGTTCCCGGTTCCTCCAACGTACCTTTGCAGAGCGCACATTACGTTCAGCAAGCACAAGCTGGTATGACTGCTGATTCTGACCGAAATAACTGTCAACATTCGGCACCATCTCCATCTCAGCTTGCTGCCAGGCACGTGACGCCGAAAGAGTTACCCATTTTCAACGGCAATCCTGAGGAGTGGCCGATATTTATCAGCTGCTTTATAGAGTCAACGCGCGTCTGTGGTTTCTCAGATGCGGAAAACCTAATTCGACTTCAGAAGTGCTTAAAAGGCAAAGCGTTCGCAGCAGTTAGACATCGCCTATTACTACCGTATAACGTCCCAGCGGTCATCGATACTCTTCGCATGTTGTATGGCAGGCCAGAACTCATCATCAATGCGTTGCTGGGAACAATTAGGAGCCAGCCTTCGCTGAAATATGACAGGCTAGCTTCTTTAATTTCATTCTCGTTAATAGTCCAAAATTTATGCGCGACAATGGAAGCTTCCGGACTTTTGTCACACATGGTTAATCCATCCCTACTGCAAGAATTTGTTCGAAAAGCTACCAGCGCAATTAAAACTAAATTGGGCAATGCACAAAAGGAGTTTCCCAGCAGTTTCCGTGTCACATTTCGCTAGTTGGCTATTCGAGATAGCGCAAGCGGCCAGCGAAGTAACGTTGTCGTCAATAGACGTCTGTTTTGAAGAGAGATCCGAAAAACGTAATTCCCGGGGCGGACATTATCTACATACACATGATGAGGTCAATTCAGTTCAAGGTCAAGACCATCCGAAAAAAAACTGAATCGTATGCGATAAGGAATGTCATAAGCTATTTGACTGCCTCTCATTTAAGGATCTTAGTAATTCGGACAAGTGGAGCGTTGTCAAGCAACATAAGCTCTGCCGAAAATGTCTTGGGCCGCACAACCAGTTCAGCTGCAAAACCAATACTCCCTGCGGGGAAAACGGGTGTTTATTTAAACATCACAAGCTACTTCACAGCGATAAAGTTCAGACTAAAGAGACGACACCTTCAAATGAAGCTCAGCTAGGAAATAAATTCCTTAATGTGCATCACCGCAATACACATCAACAATCAATCCTGTTTCGCGTTATTCCTGTACGATTGTATGGGAAAAACGCAATAATCAACACATATGCATTCCTCGATGACGGTTCTTCACTCACTCTTATCGAAAACGAATTAGCCAAAGAATTGAATTTAGAAGGTAGTCACGAAAGTCTTTGCCTTAAGTGGACTGGAGATAATATAAGAGTAGAACCAAATTCTAAAAGAGTGTCTTTGTCAATATCTGGCACTACAGAAGAAGCCTGTAAATATAAGTTGAACGATGTGCGTACAGTCGATAGGCTCAGTCTTCCAACTCAGACAATATCACCGGCTTTGTATAATCATTGTCCGCATCTTAAAGGGTTACCGTTTGAGACTTACAACGAAGCTTCTCCAAAATTACTAGTCGGAATTAACAACTGGCATGTAGGGTTGCCCCTAAAAGTGAGAGAAGGAAAACACTCACAACCTGTAGCTAAAAAAACCCGTCTCGGCTGGACAATTCACGGTCTTTGTGCAGGGTTTAAGCCAAATATGTCTGACGAAACGACGAAATACCACGGAGTTCATACTTGTGGATGCATATCTGATGAAAAATTACATCAGCAGGTCAAACACTTCTTGTCCCTCGAGAGTCTCTTGATAAGAGTGCCCAGCATACTTCCCGAATCCACCGATGACAAACGCGCACGTATCATCATGGAATCGACAACGAGTAGGAAAAACGGACGATATGAAACTGGTTTGTTGTGGAAGTACGATTCGATATCTCTTCCGGATAGCTACCCCATGGCATACAGTCGTTTGATTTGTCTCGAGAAGCAAATGCGAACAAATATAGAAATTCATAACTTTATCAAGAAAACTATAAAAGAGCATGTCCTGAAGGGGTATGTACGCAAGCTCAATGATGAAGAACTAGAAGTTCAACATCCGCGTACCTGGTATTTGCCGATATTCGCTGTATCCAACCCTAACAAACCAGGGAAGCATAGAATAGTCTGGGACGCAGCAGCTAGGGTAAATGGAGTTTCCTTGAATTCCTGCCTCCTCAAAGGTCCCGATGAATTGACTTCATTGCCGTACGTCCTATACCGTTTCCGGGAACACAGATACGCAATTTCTGGTGATATACGTGAAATGTTTCACCAGGTACTCATTCGAGAGCCCGATCAACATTCACAACGATTCCTTTGGCGTGATGAACCTCAACAACAAAGACCCGATGTCTTTGTTATGCAAGTAATGACCTTTGGAGCTTCATGCTCACCGAGTTCGGCTCAATACATAAAAAACTTGAGCGCCAAACGCTACACCGAAATGATTCCAAGAGCTGTGAATTCTATCATAGAAAACCACTACGTGGACGACATGCTGGATGGTACGAACACAACTGCAGACGTAATCAATCTAGCGAACAACGTTAAGCGCATACACTCGGAAGGAGGATTTGAAATCCGAAACTGGGCATCCAATTCACAAGAAGTCCTAATTGCACTCGGCGAGAAGACACTTCAAAAATCTAGGAATCTAAGTAAGCATCCTGAATCCAGTTCTACTAAAATCCTTGGAATGAGATGGTGCACAAAATCTGATTGTCTCACATACCAATTATCATTGAGCAAAGTGGATAAAGATGTACTTTCAGGGAAACGTAAACCTACCAAGCGCGAAGTATTACGGACTTTGATGTCTGTGTTTGACCCCTTGGGACTCTTGGCTTCCTACTTGATATATATGAAAATCTTACTTCAAGAAATCTGGCGCACCAACTTGGACTGGGACGACAACATACATGTTTCTCTGCACTCCAAATGGCTGAAATGGATAAAAATACTGCCTGATATTGGAAGCTTGAATATACCAAGGTGTTATCGTAGCGACGACTTTTCGAAGATCCGGTCAACAGAGTTACATATATTTGTAGACGCGAGTGAATTAGCGTACGCTGCAGTAGCGTACTTTAGGATAGAGTCCACAGACGGAGTCAATTGCGCACTAATAGGCGCGAAAACTAAGGTTGCGCCACAAAAACCGATTTCTATTCCACGCCTTGAACTTCAAGCTGCTCTAATAGGAGCCAGACTAGCGGCAAGCATAGTCGAGGGGCATTCGATTAATATCTCAAGACGACTATTTTGGTCAGATTCAAAAACAGTCTTAAGCTGGCTGAATTCGGACAAAGGAAGTACAAGCAGTTTGTCTCATTTCGTATCGGAGAAATATTGGAAACCACCGAAGTTGGAGAATGGCGTTGGATTTCGAGCAAACTCAACGTCGCCGATGAAGCTACGAAGTGGTCTAGTGTGCCAGAATTTCATGCTTCAACGAGATGGTTTAATGGACCTACATTTCTCGCTCAATCCGAAGAACATTGGCCAATCCATACGCCGAAGAGTAATACATCAACTGAGGAGGAGATAAGACCGCATCACTTCCACGATAATGACCAACAAACTACAATCATCGACGTTAATCGTTTCTCAAATTGGATGCGAATGCTTCGATCGATGGCATATGCATTACCATTCTGCTCGAATTTAAAGAAAAAGATTCAGCGAGAACCCCTTTCGCTGGGATCGATAACTTCGGAAGAATATGAAGCAGCAGAAAACAAACTTTATCAGGTGGCTCAGTTTGATCACTACGCACAAGAGATCTGCATTCTTAAACATGAGAAGCGACAGCCACATTCAGATAAGACTCAACTGCCGGTATCCAACCACTTATATAAACGTTCTCCGTATATTGACGACCATGGTACGTTAAGAGTACGAGGCCGCATTGATGCTGCCTCAGGAGTTTCCTTTGATGTTAAGAGGCCCATTTTATTACCAAAGCAGCACCGTGTAACTTACTTGGTCATCAACCATTATCATCGAAAATATCGTCACCATAATTCCGAAACCGTAGTGAACGAAGTGCGCCAAAAATTCGACATTCCGAAGCTCCGAGCACTTATCAAAGAAATCGCCAAGACTTGTCAGCTATGTAAAAATAACCGAGCTGCACCCACGGCGCCGGAGATGGCCGAATTACCTAAGGCACGATTAGCATCATTTACTCGACCCTTCACCTTCGTTGGTGTTGATTATTTCGGTCCATTATACGTCACTGTTGGGAGGCGAGTTGAAAAACGTTGGGGTGCACTATTTACCTGCCTTACAGTAAGGGCAATCCACATTGAAGTCGTGCACAACTTGTCAACAGATTCCTGCATAATGGCAATTCGTAATTTTGCTGCTCGAAGAGGAACACCAAGAGAACTTTATAGTGACAACGGTACGAACTTTCGGGGAGCCGACGAAGAACTTCGAAAAGAACTGCGAAACATAAACATCGACAGAATGCAAGAAGAATCGTTTCCGGATCAACTGATTAAATGGAACTTTAATCCGTCGGCCGCACCGCATATGGGGGGGAGCTGGGAGAGACTCGTGAGGTCCGTGAAGAAATCGCTGAAAAGTATAATGCCAACAAGACACCCCGCTGATGAATTACTTCGTACACTGCTCCTGGAAGTAGAAAATATTGTAAATTCACGACCATTGACATATATCCCGATAGAAGGCGCCAACGAAGAAGCATTAACACCAAATCATTTTTTACTAGAAAGCTCGAATGGCTTCAAACCACCTGGTACATTTGGTGAAGACGCCTTAATCCTGCGAAACAACTGGAAGAAATCGCAGCATCTTACAAACTCCTTTTGGAATCGATGGGTCCACGAGTATTTGCCGGACCTGACGAGGCGCACAAAGTGGTTCAAACGTACAAAACCGATCGAGAAAGGGGACGTGGTAATCATCGTGGATAACAACCAACCACGTAACACATGGAGAAAGGGAATAGTCGTCGAGGCTATACTTGGAAGAGACGGCCAAGCCCGTAAAGCAACAGTCCAAACCAGCAACGGGATTTTGACGAGGCCTGCTGTAAAACTTGCACCACTTGACATCCGATGTCCAAACGAGAAGTAGACCGTGCTAGCATCGGTATACTGGGGGGGGAGGATGTTAGGGCGGTTTCCAATGCGAACCTTGCTACGGCAAACTACATACTGTAAACGCGTCCAGGCCAATGGGCAGCTTTCTTTCTTTTACCCTGATCTTTGGCCACGCCGGTATCGTTTCGGAAAAAAACCACAAATTTAATAAAATTGTTAAGGTTTGGTCTAATTATTTATCAATTATTTTCATTGTATAAAATCACCGTATTTGTATTTATTTGTAGACACACAACAAAATAAATTGAAGTTTACCACAAAAAGAAATAAACTTTCAATTTTACTACGTGCCGTAATAGGGGTTTTACAATTTGCTGAAGAATTTCTTAACCATAATTTAAACAGTGGGGAGGATATTAACACTTTCATTATTTCGAATGTTTTTCATTTACTTAAAATGAGCTTAAAAACAATATTAACTGAATACAAAAGAAGTACTTTGCTTTTTAAAAATAACAAATTGTTAAAACCGGAAAACGTCATTATCGGGGAAAGAGTTTGCAGCTCAACTGGGATCTGAGGTCTTACTAAAAACAATTGATATTAATAGTGCTTTTATTTCTCTTGAAAGTACAATTAAATCTTTTTTTCAAAGCCCAGATGTTTATGATAAAATATCGAATTACGTAAGAGCTTTGAAAGCGGATTCTTCGTCCGTTTCAAACATCATGCAATCAAAACTATGGAAAAAAAAAAATTGCCTTATTAGATAGTCATATGCTAGTTTTACCTATAATATTATATTTTGATGAATTTAATACTAATAATGTACTTGGATCTAAATCTGGATTAGGGAATTTGGGAGCAGTGTACGTTTCTCTGCCATGCATACCCCCTGAATATCGTTCAAAATTAGAAAATATTTTCTTAGTTACGCTTTTTAACAGCCTCGATAGGAAGATATGCGGAAACCGTATTTTGCTAAAAGTTATCTCAGAATTAACGCAACTGGAGCAAAATGGTCTAGAAATCAATAATAAAAAAATATACTTCATTCTTGCGGTTTGAATTGGAGATAATAAGGGGTTGAACTCAATATTAGGTTACACAGAATGTTTTGTCGCTAATCACTTTTGTAGGTTTTGTAAAATGCACCGCAGTCAGATGAAATTTGCTTTAAAAGAAAATAGAGCTTTGTTGAGAAATAGGGATAATTATTCAACTGATATGTTGATGAATGATACATCTAAAACAGGTATTGTAGGGATATATGTTTTTAATAAGATCCCGAGTTTCCATGTAACTGAAAATTTTTCAGCAGATCTGATGCATGATCTGCTAGAAGGAGTTCTTGACTTTGACATTTCTCTAATATTAGAAAATTTTGTATATGTATGTTGAAAAATTTTTTACTTTAGAAGCATTGAATAACAGAATAAATTTTTTTGATTTCACTTTCTACGAAAATATTAACAAACCATCTCAAATAATGGAAGACTATTTGAAATCTCACAAATTAAGGTATTCGTCATCCGAAGTATTGTGGTTAACCAAGTATCTTGGAATATTAATGGGAGATTGGGTACCTGAAAAGAATAAAAAATGGGAGGTATTTATAGTTCTTAAGGCAATTTGCGAAAAATTATTTTCGCCGGCAATTAATGAAGATTCAATAGTAGAATTGGAAGAGCTAATTTCATATCATCATTCTATATTTTTAGAAAATTTCCGACTTTGTTTAAGGCCAAAGCATCATTTTATGATACATTATTGTTCCATAATGAGAGAAGTTGGACCTTTAGTGCATTTATGGTCTATGCGGTATGAGGCTAAGCATAAAACTATGAAAAACATAGCAAATTCTACAACAAGCCGAAAAAATATCTGCAGCACTATATGCAAAAGATATTTATTATGTGACAGTCATTCAATAGACAACAGGCTAACCGATTCAATTATTATATTTGGTAAAACAAAAGTAGTAGATAACAATATATGTATGTCAAAAATTTTCATTGAACGGTTTCAATTTCCTTTCCTCGATACATATTAATAATTTTAAATTAAGAACTCATTCAGTTGTAAACACAGGACATGATAAAGTCAGCACGAATTTAAAATTTGGACGAATAGAATATATTTGTGTTCGTGGTGAAACTGAAGTCAAATTTGTTTTACAAATATTAAATACATTTTATTTTGATTATCACTTACAATGTCATGTAGTAGAATTTACAGATCAATTTAAGATAATTGACATATCTGATATATCTATTCAAACGTTTTCGCTTCATAAGCATGAATTGAATTTTGTAATAATTTGAATAAGGTTTATATAATTACATATATATACCATTATTTTTTGATTTCTGTAAATTTTGAATTACTATAAATTAAAATAAAATTCTTTTTGAAACCATTTATTTGAGTTATTAATAATTGCCCAATATCCTTTTACTATAGATAAATAATCATAAAAAAGCAGTACATGCTACCTACTAGATACCATAGCTGTACCGAAAAATTTACAGAACTGGTCCTAGAAAATTTCGCAAGCATAATTAATATTTTACAGAACTTAGTGTTTTCAGTTGGGAGAAAATACGAAAAAATTAAGGAATTTTATAGAAAAATATGAAGCATACAATTGTGGTTTTTAGTGAACTGTATCAACCAGCTTATATCTGTTCCGTGTTATTTTAGGAGATATTCTGTACGCAATTCGGATGGTTGATTGAAATTTTGCACTGTACATGCTAAAACTTTTTACATTTTGCGCCGCTAAGTTCATAGCGGAAGACTTTTTTTCCACAAATATACTTAATAAGTAAGGTCGTAAGTGTTAAGATTAATGTTGTAAACTGCCTAATTTTTTTCTCGTATTTAGTGTAAAATTATAGTTATCCCAAAATCTATCAAAAAATTTACAAAGAATCCCCGAAAATTGGCAATATCTTCTACAAATTTCTTTCCGTGTACAATGTTAATTCGCATTAAAAAAAAAAAAATTATAAAAGTAAAAAAATTGTGAATATAATTTTTCGGTTTTTTTGCTTCCGTATTTCCAAAGCAAGAATAGCTTCGATAAGGCTTTATACCAACTGTTGGTGCTTGGCTGTTCTGTTACTGTTGAAAAATGGGGAAATGTGCGCCAGATTAGTTCGGTAAGACTTCGACTCCAGCGGTTCTACCTGTAAGGAAAAGCAAAGAAAATGGGGTCCAGTTTTACCTGCGACTTTAACGAGATGCCGCTGCCGTCCGTAATCTCAAGAATTCCGCGACTACGCCACCTTAGTTTTCAATTTTCCCTCCTTTCATTCACTCCGTGTTCCGACACCACTTCGTTTTCAGCTTCTCACAATATTGTAACGATCTCACTTCGTTTTCAACTTACTCGTCCAAAGGATTTACTTAAGACAGCGGACGACAGTAGTAAGCGACGGCGAGAGATACCCGATCTGAGATCAACTTTAATACCCGCTTTCGTACCCATTTAAAATTCTATCTCACACTGTTCTTGAAAAACGAGACGTGATTTTTTTAGAAAAATTCTTATCCCTCCACTTTTATGCTCCACTGCCCACATAAAAAATGTTACCTTCAGCAAACTTCATTAGTCAACCCTTATACAGAAACCGAATTTTATTTGGCTAATGCAATCACTTACGTACGCCACTGCCACATTCAAAAATTTGTTTCCTATCTATTCACCTAGTACACCTACAATAAAAGACTCACAATAAAATGTCTGTTTCATTCTCGTCGTATTCAGTCTTTTCGGCACTTTGTGTTTCTTAATTTTTTTTCAAGATCTTAGCTTTTTTGTTGAGTTTCAAAATTTTATTGTAATCCGGTATTCGGACAGCGAATATCATATCGAGTTTTTTTTCACCATTCTCCATCCCCTATCCTCCATCCATCATCCTTTATCCATCATCTTCCATCCTCTGTCTACCATCCCCCACCCTCCATTCTCCAACCTCCATCCACCATCCTCTATCCACCTTCGTCCATCCACCATCCTCCAACCACCATCATCCATTCTCTATCCACCATCTTCCATCCTCCATCTTTCATCCACTATTTTCTATCCTCCATCCACCGTCCAACACGACCACTGGTTGATTTTTATACTCTAGATGAACATATAGAGTATTATAAGTTTAATCCAGCCCGAAAAGTTTGTAACGCATAGAACCGAGCCTCGGACGAAAAAAAGTTATATATTATTTTGTGTTTATTTTTGGCCAAAACCCCCAAATCCGTTTGCTGTCCGTCCGTCCGTCCGTCCGTTAGCACGATAACTCAAGAACGCGTTGACCTAGGAAGTTGAAATTTTGTCACAACTTGTAAAATGGAAAAAGTAAGGCTAAGTTCGTTAATGGGCGATATCCTTCCACTCCTTCGGGTACCTCCCATACAAGAGTCCTTGAAACACGTTTTCCCAGTTATTGCTCGAATGCTTCAAGTTAGGAACTTGAAATTTTGCATACGGATGGTTTAAAATGTTTGAATTGAATGTTCCGAATATGATGCAAATCGAATGAGTCCTTCGTGTAGCAGCCTAGAAAAGTCCTTCAAAAACGTATGCTTTTTACTGAATTCACTATAACTCCAGAACGAGTTAGAGCAGGAATTTAAAATTTTACACGAATTAGTTTTATACCAAAACCAAGACGGAGTTCAATTATTAGCGCCATCGGTTGACTCCTTCGGGTAGCTGTCATACAAAAGTCCTTAATAAACATATTCACCAATATTGCACGATAAGTTTAGAAAGCTTTCATTTACGACTTTGAAATTTTACAAACATTAGTTTTATAATAGTCGCAGCTGAAACTATTAATATGAAAAATATCCCATAAGTCCTTCATGTAGTTGCCATACAAAAATTCTGTAAAATGTCCTAACTTACTTTATGGAACTCACTAGAAATCAAAAAATCGACCACTACACAAAAGTTACTACCTGTAAGTAAAAGGTCATGTAATAATTGCTTGTGCACTCCTCATTCTTTTGATATATTTCCAACTAAAATATAAATCGGAGTTCAGTATTTCATCTAGAGTATCATACGATTGGCTTGCAGCCGATCGTGACTGCGTTATGTTTTTTTTCTGTGTTATACTAGCGACCTCCGAGTAATTTAGTTTGCGGTACTATCGACTTGATGGACAAAATCCATTTTTTTTACATCGATTATCGGAAAACTAAAAAAAAAATCCTAAATATTTTCTTAAGTCGCAAAATATTCAATTCCAATGCAATCTAGAACAGCAAATCAAAATGAAAATATGTGGAAAAAGGCAACAATGCAAACAAACTTCCCCTTTTACGGTCTCCAAGGAAACCGCATTTGGCAGTTTTGTGAACAGGGTAGCCAGGCAGTTTGCGAAAGTTTTTTTCAATAATCGCTGATTGTGTAACTGATCTGAAAGCTCTTTTGTTCCTTTTTAATGCCTTGAGACATCTTATAGAGTCTATTGTCTTTGCTTACAGCCATCTAAACAATCTGCAAATACCCATGCCAGATCCATTCTTGAAGGGCAAAAAAAGTGCACACCTATTATAGATACATCAACAACACTTCTCGAACACGACGGTCAGTTCTACGAGAGAGTATTTGCAAAGCGATTTTATTTGGTAACTGCGATCGAATAGTGAATAATCAGGAAGCGTTGCGAGTGATGCGATAAGTAAATGCGATAAAATAAAACTTGTTTCTTCTATCGAACTGTGAATATTATAATAAATTATATCTATTATATGTAAATTTAATTATAATAAATTTATATACCCGAACGCAGCTAAAAGAGCAAGGTAGTATTTGAGCAAGGACAATATTCATGTATGGTAAAGCACGAATTTGAAATTTATTTCAGCACACTACAAGTATGAGACAAATACATGTCCAAATGGAGATACCTCTTGGAGTGTATGCCATACAAATGTCCTTAAAAATATATGAATATATGATGTAATTTTAAGCTTCGAGCCATAAAACTTAAATTTAATTAAGTTAAGGCTAAGTTT
The DNA here is from genome assembly GCA_949128065.1 of Beris chalybata. Classification (NCBI taxonomy): domain Eukaryota; kingdom Metazoa; phylum Arthropoda; class Insecta; order Diptera; family Stratiomyidae; genus Beris; species Beris chalybata. The sequence continues at coordinate 97,345,969 of OX421895.1, forward strand.
TAGTTTTAGGAAGGGGTGCCACAATGAGCTGCAAGTTAAGACTAAACAAAAAAGGCTATGAATGAGCCAAATTACTTATGTGTTCCTCATTAAAATAATCCTTAAAATACTTTAAATCAAGGAATTTTACCTTTTACACACATACGATTTAAAAGTACGGCATCGAAATCAGATGAAATCAAGTAACTGCATCGAATAAGTACCACACTAAAGTCCGTAAAAAGTTAGGGCCAGAATTCGCCAGAACTTGCGAATTAAATTGATCTATCCAATTAAAGGCGTTTAGATTTACTTTGACGAAAACACTTACAATAAAACTTTCCAGACGAAGTAAAGCCAATTAGTTCGTCGAAAATTTATTCCAAATCCGTTTTAGTAGTTATGGCGGCAGTGAGGCACGACTCTACAAAGCGTTTAGATCCCCACACTAAATTTTAATTAACTCGGTCCTGATATCTAACTAGTAAAAATTATATTATATATTATATATAACTAGTAATTAACTAATATTGTAGCTTATTAGACATACATACAAACAAACATCATGTTTAACAGCTTACTTATTACAACGTATCGAGTGCTTCTGTTAAACGTAGTTAATACCTATATATTGAAGAAATCGAATTACCATCAAGTGCAGGTGTACTACCTTGAAACCACGTTTTTGTACAAAAACATGAAACTTGAGCTTCAGGCATAGATTTTTTTATTTTTGATTTTATGTAGGTGTAGGTATCACTTTTGTAATTAAACTGGTTGGGAATTTCTTCGGTGTCTAATCCAAGCTACTGAAACTAGATCAGTTATATAAAACATTAGTAAAGTTGTGAAAATGAAACGAAGAAACGTTAGCATTTATTAAAATACAGTCTAGCCTGGGTTCTAAAAAATATTCAAAAACACCAGAATTGGTCCAGGCAGTCGTATAACAACAGCCGTAAATTTTCTAAATGTGGAAGGAATGCTTAAAAATATTTTGAAAGTATTACAAGCAAAACAATATGAAGATTTCCGCACAAAGAAGAAACATCCCATACTATTTTAGAAGTTTGGACAGAGTGCCGAATTTTTAAAAATTGCATTTGATTGTTCAAACAAACCGTATTTTGGTAAAGTTTTCTATTAAAGTACTTTTTTGGTGGGCAGAAAAGAGCAATATTCTTAAGTGAGCAGTGTGGTTGTAAAGGTGGGTGAATCGTGAAAGTCTTAGACGGTACAACATGTTTGATCATTCTATTCCACCACGAAAATATTAAATAATTTTTTATTTTAAATATTGAATAATTTTATAGTTATGGGTGGGTAATGTGAAAAGCTTAACATTCTAATTTGCATATCTCAAGAGCCAGTTAAGATGAAAAAATAAAATGTTATTCTCTTAAAACTGTAGTAGTAGAACGTTTTAAAAAAAAACAAGCACAGTCCGGGATGCTAGCAATTTTTCCATCTCAAGAACGGCTTAATACATGAATGTAGATGTACTAGAAAAGTAGTACCAGAAATCAATTTCAGATCTGCATTGAAGTTCGGAGGCGGAGTCAAAAAAAAGTGTAATAAAAGGAAATGCCTATACATATCTCTTGTCACGCACTCCGCCATGCAACTTACGTCTGAGATATCGAATTAGTTTTATTTCCATACCTTAAAATTATCAGGATGTTTTAAACCACAAAGGTGCACAACCACTGTACTGTAGGATATGTACATTTTTACGAATTCTGTCATATGTCTTAAGTTTGATTGATATATCCAATTGGTTTCACTTCTACGGGCTTCCTATGTATCATAATAATCCAAAAACAAATTTATGTTTTTTTGATGAAGCAGAAGTAAAGGAGTTCCATAATTTTGTTTACAAATTCCACCATATCTCCCAGGTCTCATTGCACATTGAGTTGGTTTTGCATCCACTAGTTATTAATACAATCGCTTAAAACCCTTAATGACATGTAAAAGGGTGAGTTTGTGTAATCGTTCAAAAATGTATTCCAAAATTAAAAGATCAATCAATCCTGAGGGTTAAGGGTTGACTCGCAAACTCTGTCATTTTAGTTTTATTTGAATGATTATGTGAAAAACAACTGAAACGTTGAAAGTTCTAAGTTAAGTATAGTAGTACTGTGTTCGGCGAAACGAAAACGAACGAAAAAGGTACCTTCGAAGTAGAGTGAAATATACTATACAGTTCGCTAATAGATGTCAGTGAAAGAAAAGGAAGAAATTTCAATTTTTTTTTATATGGACTTCGACAGTTCATTTCGTTTTGCTCGGAACACAGTACTGGGGCTAAGGAGCTATTCTAGTGACACAAAAAAATTCCAAATAACACTATCTGGAAGCAATCTATATTGCATTTCAACTATGACTCCTTCCCAGACTATGACCAAAAACGCATTAACAACAGAACAATACTCGTATTTCCTACAGAATTTAAATTGGAATTAGTTTTTTTTTGTGCCACTCAAATAATTGATTTGCAATAATTTAGAGTGAGAGGTGTCACTCTTACTTAGCTCAACTTGACTTTAGGTATCTATATCGATTTTACTTTATTATTTATAATACAGTATTGTTATTGATTTTCAAAAAAAAAAAAGTTGCTGCCCTCAAAATTTTTTTGTGTACATTTCATGACTAGTAGACACGAAAAAAGCAATAACAATTTTCACTCCGTCTGTCCGCCGTACGCCGTACGTCGACCGCCCAAAATCTTTTGAAGGCTCGTAGCTCTCAAACCAGTGGAGCTATTAAATTAAATTTTTTCTTGGAATAGACTGGGTAGAACCCAATTGACATTATTTTCGGGGGAGGGGTGTGAGGGGGAAGGTGGGGGAAGCGTTTTAGACGAACAATTTTGGTTTCTAGATCTCAGCAACCGCTTATGTTAGGAAACTAAAACTTGAAATTTCTATAAAACTTTGATAGTAGACCCATTTGCAAAAAAATTGATGATATGGGTGAAGGGGTGTGGGAGTGGAGGGGGAAGCAATGTGTCCGAAACGCAAAAAAGATCGATACATTCTAAAATCCATATCTCCTAAACCGTTAATAGCAAGCAATTAAAACTTAACAAATATCTGTAGTTATACTAGGAGAGTAGATTAAAACAAAATTTTTGAGTGGGAGTAATGGCGTACGGGGGTGGGGGTTGAAATACTTAACATTACGATATCTCCCAAACCAATGGCACCAGAAAAACAAAATTCGGTTTGGATATACAGCTTGCTCAAAGTAAAATCTTTGAAGGGGGCGGGGGAGTACGTAAGTGGAGGGGATAAGAAGTTTTCAAAAATAACACGTTTCATATCTCAACAATAGTGTAAGATGGATGCTTCAAATTTTTACCAGAAGTAGGCCTAATAGAACCCTAGTAGGAAAAAAAGTTTGGGGGTGTGAGTGTAGAGGGTGAGGGTGGGGAAGGGTGAGACAGAAAAAGTTCCGATGCTTATATCTTAAGAATCTATAATGATAGGAAGCTGAAACTTGGTATTTAGATAGAGCTATGTTATAATAGTGGCATGGTAGAAAAAAAATTTTTTTTAGGGGTAGTATGGTACGGTGGTGGGAGGTGTTTTTTTAACTTTAGAACGGCTTATGCTAGGAAGTTGAAAATCGGTACATATATGTAAATTAACTAGAAAAGTAATTCTATTAAAAAAAAAAATTCGAATATTCATTGGCGTTCAGAAGGAGGGGCAAAAAAATATCAGTTAATATAAAATGCATATATTTTCACGATTTTCGTCATATCTACTAGGTCTTTCGAAATATTGAATTCATTTTTATTCTATGGATTCTTCATATGAATACCTAGAATGCGTTTTCAAGATTTTTTAAAATTCGACCCCTAAGAGGGTGTAAACTGGTTGTATACTTTTTCATGAATTCCACCATGTTTGTCAGGTCTGATCACCTATTTTTAAGTTTTTTTTTTTTTAACCTTTAGACCGCATCGCAGAATATGACCCAATTCTATAATTCATATGTTACACCCTTTTCTAACCGCTTCCCGAACTTTTTGTTAGGTTTTCAGTCACATAGTAACATACACCGCATCCCCGAATTGAACGCGTTCTGAACTTCTGCCGGAAAAATAATAAAGTTGCGCCCAGACTGTTGGCAAATTTTTTACTTTAATGTAATCTGGCAGCTCGCCAAGAACAGTAGCTTTATCACGTCTACATTTCTACACTAAATAAAAAAATATATTTGAAAAACTTCAATATTTTCTGTTCTGACTTTATCTACCATACACTATCATCGTTGTGCGCAAATTATTATTTATGACTTACTTATTCAATTTTTATATTTTTATTAACCATAAGAACTCTAATTTGTATTGTAAAAAATTTTTAATTGACTAAACTGATTAGCGTGAAGTTAGTCTATAAACCACTAATCCCGTTGCCGTAAGTCTATTTATTACAGCCGTCTATTAAGCGCCCGACAACGCTAGAATGCGTTGATTTAGAAGTTTGTACAAAAGACCTATAATGTTACAAGAAATTAAATATTTTACTTATTTTAATCTTAGAGTGCCTACCTTAGCTATATTCCGGTAAACAATTTATATGGATAAATCTAAGTGCATATTGAGTTTAGACCTCCATCAGGCTCTATCACGACAGATGTTATGAGATAAAAAGATTACCTAAAATTTTTACATATTAGCAACGACGCACGCTAGAAAGTTGAAATGTTGTGGATATATAAAACTACGCTAGGGTCATATTACAAAAATAAGTTTTTATTGAGGCTGTGAATGGCTATTTGGAGTTTATGGACAAATAACAATATCTTTTTGGGCTCATTCACAATATAGACACAAGTTATTGAAGACGTAGTCGAATAAAACAAATTGTTCTGAGGGAAGTGAATGCATCTGAGCATGGTGTCAGTTTTAAAATGCACCTTTTTACATATACGAGTATTTTAGGAACTGGTGATAAATTTTGTAAGAATGATTAACAGAAATTTAACCGAACTTTCCCAACCGTGCAATCTAAGTACTATACAATCCTCGTTAAGCGAAATATGTGTACGTGTATGGGGCATACAGCCGTAAGATTCCCTTGTAATCTGATCCTTTCGAATATGAAGTGCTACCATTTTCCGATGTTCCGATGGAACACTTAGATTTACCATATGTTTTACCAATTCCTCATTTAAATAAAATTTCTTTTTCCCCGGTTATTCATCTTTTCTAAATTATTATGTAGTTTCCAGTACAGGTTTTTCTAATGCTATATTTTATCAGACCAATTGATAAGTCCATAAATTATTCTTTAAAAAAAAGTAGTCAAAGATGGTTAAACCAAAAGAATGTGCAGCCAAATATTTCTCACAATTATGAAATGCTAGTGCACCCCTAAATTTTTTTTAGAACTGAATGAACATCATTAGATTACCATCGTCCATTGGTGGCAGATGCCAAAGATATTTTCCTGCCATTAGCTGAACTTTTTTCAACTGCTTGTCCAAAATGCTTTTGAGTATCAAAATGCAATTCATGACCTCGTATGCCGGGAATTCATGACCATGACGTCTAAATGAATAATAAAATGTGATAAACCGAAAGTTATTCCTAGTGATATACAATGAATTTATAAAACAACATCTCTCTTAATTACTTTTGTCAATTCTAATGACAATAGTGTATTGCATTTATAATTTTAATGGAATAAGCATTTATGAATATTTTATAACACAATTTTCGAGATAACTAGACCATTGTTTTAGTTTTTGGTCGATATTTAATATGAGTTTATGGTTAAAAATTTATTCAGTTTTCATTATTTAAGATTATTAAAACATTAATCATGTGGTAGGTAATTTAGAATAAATATTTAATTCAAATTTCAATAATATCTGGAGATTATATATTATACATTGCGCCATGACTATATAGGAAAAATGTAACCAATAGAATTGGTAACAATTCTCACGATAACAACAAATCTACACCAACATTATACAGAAATTGGAAAATCATGACTTTGTGGAAATCTAGAAGATATAACTGAAAAATTATCCCACTGACTTTCTGGTCATGAATTTAACTGTGAAATTATTTAGGCAACTTTTCAGTATGAATTTTCAGTATGAATTTTCAGTATGACTAAAACTACTCCTTGATTACATATGACTCAAAAGGCATTTCAGTGACCTTCTGGGAAAATTTATGACCGTAAAGTTTTTCGTACGACTATTCGGTCATGTTCATGAATAAAAACCATTATTTGGTAAAGTTTGATAAATTTTCAGTTTTAAAAACATTATTCTGGAAACTACTTTGCTATTATTCTATTTAAATTATGCAATTGACAGATATAAATATTCTGGCTTTTAAAAACAAGTAAATGGTTAAATTAGAGTTTGACAAAATTGGATAAATAATAATAACTATGAATAATTGTAATAACTAATAATAATCGTTTTTTGCCAGACGATATCGGCCTTTTCTTAAGCATTCCGAAAACCAATCAACAGAACAATTTTAAGTAATATTATAGTTATAAGTCCACGATGTCGGTACAACATTGTGAGTCTGCCGTACAGTCCGTCGTTGGGATGACTGAATCGTATTAGTTGAGAAAGCTAGTAAAAATATTATTTTACAAAAGTTTATTGTAAATTTGAGTGTTTTGTGTCATAAATACTATTGTCAAACTCTCCCCTTGCCAGCTCGAAGATATCTGCATTCAATTGGTGGGAGATTTTAGGACGTTTGTATAGAGATCACTAGAAAAATAGACGGGTTTTTCATACTTTAATAAAATTCAATAGGTATATAATAAACATTAGAGTGGATATGAACATTTGAAAACCTTAAAAATGTCTGGTAAATCTTGAAAATCTAGATTTCATAAATCGCAGTACTAGTTTAAAGAAGTAAGATCAAAATGCAACTTTTCTGTAAGAACTAACTAACTAAAGCATGATAAATATTTATTTTATTCTTAAAATCTTAGCTAACCAAAATTGCTACTGTCTACAGAATATTTTTGCAAACACAATCGTTATAACCTCCAAGTTTCGTTTTCTTTATTTACTTTTTGTGAGAAACGCACTGTATTAGTATCTTTAATATATTTCGTTATACATATAATAGTTTGCATTTTATCTTGTCGTATAGCACAGCTGTCAAGACCATAAGTCGAAACCTGTACTACAATATATTGCGTATTGTACTTTCGACAATTGCGAAATTATACAAAAAAAATTTGTATAATTTTTCAGAACACATAGGCTGAATTTAATGATTGTTTGTCGGCAAAAATATAGAGTGAAATATTTGACCAAGTGGCTTACATACAAATACAAATTTGGTTATATGGGGCTTGAAGCAAATTTAGATCATAGAATTTTATTATAGTTATGTACAGGCCCGTGCGCAGGATGGTATCAAGGGGGGGGGGGGGGGAGGGGGGTGGTTGTAGCAAGTTCCCACCATACTAAATGTGTGATGACCTAAAAAAAAATTGGGGGGGGGGGGGTAGGGTTGGACCCCAATACATACATACTACCTATATATTAAAACAATGTGAAATTTATTCACCTGCATATTGCGTAAGAAATTAACTTTCAGTATGAAACATGTTTTCACATATGGGCAAGAATGTCGCAAAAGGAATATACCGAATTTCAACATTCACGTAAAATTCCAAAACAATCTGGAAATATCTCGTGATAAATTGCAAATTAAATAATCAAATTGCGATAAAAATATGATCAAGACTTGATATTCCAAGTTGTTGGCGACACCTTGACCAACCAACAATATTATAACATCTTGACAAATATGTGTATCAAATTCGTATTCGATTGACTGGACTGTAGAAATGTTTACCTTGACCTGAAAGTCTTCCCGTTCTAATAAAACAATACAATACAGTTTCATTCTTAAATGACATCAAAACATGCAATGTACTCGTACTTTACAAAGAACCTTGATTTATTTCAATTACAGAAATTATTATTTGGATTTATGCAGAACTTTAAATGGATGCAGTTTCGAATGGATTTGTGCAATGCGGTCTGGTTTCAATTGAAAAGTCTATCAATTTTTATACTCTAGATGGAATCTGAGAGTATTACAAGTTCGATCCAGCCAAAAAGTTTGTATCACATAGAACCAAACCTCGGACGAAAAAAAGTTGAATGGTATTTTAGTATTTTTGTTTCTTGGTGGTCAAAAATTTAAAACCCAATTGACGTTCGTCCATCTGTCTGTCTTCGCGTATGTCCATCTGTCCGTCCGCCTGTCCGTTCATCTATCCATCCGTCTGTCTGTCCGTCTGTCCCTGCATGAAACTTTATGCAGCCGTATCGTTTGGTTTCAATTATTGTTATTGATTCGTGTTCCAGATATATGTATTAAGGTTTTTGTTAATGGTGGAGTTCGTACAGGAAGCATAGGGTAGAATGGGTAGCCCTGCACCATAGGTAGAAATGCACCACTCGCCATTGGCGCTCGCCCGTAAGTAAAAAACCCTAAGGAAAGTAACTTTTCGTATATATGCAACATTTTTGTTTAAAGACAAATTATTGATCGTGAACCTTTCTAGGTAGGCATAAATATAGCTTGTAGTCTAAGGTGTGTTTTAGTAAAGTGCTAGTTTTTTATTTGCTAATATTTATTTAAAAAAAAATAAAAATGTTCATCTAGTCAGAATCGGTAGAATTGCACCACGAGCTTATAGGGAGAAATGCACCAGATTCTTATACCTAAGTAGCATGAATTTATGGTCACAAATCATAAAGAAATTCAAATTATTTTGCTGGAATCAGAACGAGCTCGTGCTGCAAGCATACAGCAAACATATCAAATTTGAAATCGATTTTTAAAATTTTAATATCCGTTAACTTATAAAAACTTATAAAACCATTAAATTACTATTATTTGGTATTTTCTATTATTTTTTATTAGTATAAAACTCGAAAAATATTTAATAGATTTACTGTTTAGTTCGTTACTTTTGTAAATATATTTAATTTTTTTGTTTCAACTAATTTGGTTGGGATTTGCTACATATTTAAAATGTGGTGCATTTATACCTTACAAGTGGTTCATTTCTCCCGTACGATGGGAGAAATGCACCATTTGGACCTGCCTGTGCTCTTCTTCATTATGCTCTCGATCTGATTATATTTTGCTCTTTATTACGAATACAATATTTGCGCAAGGTATTTGATCAAACAGAGAAAAAAAATTAATCAAGTTCCATAATTTTCTACGGAGATATGGAGTAATTATTAAAAAATGGTGCATTTCTACCTAGTCTACCCTACACACTTTTGAAAGACCATGTATAATTATTTCTATGTTGAAAATTGCGAACAAACAATTTTTACGGCTGTGCAAACTCTAAATTTCTTAATTAAAGTTGAAGAATTAATAATTATTGTTGGTGTCCTATGGATAATAACATAAAATTTTGTATTTAGAAATAGAGACGAGATGGAGGTGCGACTTAAAGAAACCAAGTTAGAAAACTATATTGCAACAGCAATTTGAATCAAAAACTTGAATCTAAGTTTCGACCTTAAAACCAAAATATTCTCTTAACATAATTTTTTTTTTATTACTTCGTTTTCATGGTAAGCTACCATTGAAGCTATCAAGATTAAATGTTAGTTGTTTTTCCGGTGTCAGTGGAAATCCCCGACTGTTGACTAATCGCTATCCGTGAGGACATGACAATTGGAAAAAGTTCATTGGAGAGGCCAGTTTTTTATAAGATTGTGTTGGACTAGGTCCGAAGGAGCTGTTTCGTCATCGGAAAGCATAGACTCTTCAGAGGGTGTACTCTAGCCTACTATTTGAAACACCCTGACAGCTGGTGGAATTGCTGAGGAAAATTCTATATGGTAACTTTTCAATGATACTATGACGTTTTTGAATAACCCTAGCGTGTTTTAATACTGTTATTCGATAGGGCCATAACAATTTAGGACCGTTTCTACGATCGTCAGTAACGCTCTAACTGGAGCTTTAACTGACAGATTTTCATACAAAATTTGCAATTAAAGTTCTGATTAAAATTTAACTGAAGATCGTAGGAACGGGCCTTAGTATTTAAATAAAACACAGGATAATTAAGTTAATTTCCAAATGTTGCTCGATCGTAAACTTAACCATGATAAAAATGTAAACCTTAACTGACGTTTTGGCATTGACCAACAAGTAAAAAAGTTAAGGGGTTGTTTGTATTGAAATGCAAAATTGCAATGTACCTACCTATTGAGTAACCCTTTACTAACAACTCATTCAGCTCCACATTTCTAAAAAAAAAACCTATAAATTCAATACAACATAACAATTTCCCACTAGAACAACGGAAATTTACACAACTATAAACCGCAGCTAAACAATAAACGTAGTTTACTTACATATCGCGTATTCAATAGCAATCAATGAAGATCGTTCGCTTTCGTTAAGATTGCATTTCATTCAAATTTTCAATTCGTCAAAAGCAAAACATATTTGACTTCAATGTCAGAGTCAGAAAAAAAAGTTTATTATTGTACACAATAACAATATCTACATATTAAATAACAATGTCTTTGAACTCTACAATATTCGATTGCATCATAGTAAATAAAACAGTGAAAACGAAAATCAAATCATATTATGTAACTAACTATGAAACTTTCAAGCATTAATTACAATACTTAAAAACAATCTATGAAAAAGTATTCGTATCTTTGTTGACAAGCATTTCTAGTGTATAGTGGAGGTACTTTGAACGTACTAAACACCTCCAAATACCTGTTATTAGTGCCGCTTATAAATCATAGACCGGCCGATTAAACTGGAAGTTGCATCATAGCAATCCAGTAAACTACGTGTACATTAACCGTCTGACGAACGATTGTAATGCTAATCACGTTAAGTTTACCTGTTTATTTGTTGTTGAAAATTAACACTAAATCAACAAGAATTTTTCCACTTTAGTTGCCCTCGTTTAGGCGGCAGTTCATAAAGCCCTTTACATTATTTACAAGCAGCAAGTTGTTTTGTAAGTGTGATTTTTTTATTATTAATGGAAAATCTGACCATATGATGATCGCAATAGTGTTATTCTTGAAGTGCTGTAAAACGTGTTTTTGGGTTCATAATTTTTACCATTACATCTCTGTGATGTATGCTGATTCATTGCAAAGGATCTAAAGTGTTTAAACTAGAAGATCTAGAAACTATTGCACTAAATTCCATTTAGGTGCATATTGAAACAGACCCCACTTACCAATAAACAGGAAAATTATCAATATCTCCAAAACAAAAGCATCAAACCAAAATTATCAAGAAACATATATATTTAATGCAATAACGAAAATTAAAATAACAGAGGAAAGTTATTAAATAATTATAAATTAATTATTTATTATTATTATTTTAAATAAAGTTTCGTAAAAAAATAGTCAAGAAATGTTTGGGAGAATTTTTATTATTATAATGACTATTACTATTTTAATAAATGGTAGATATCTAAATATACACAATTATTCTTAAGCACTAGTTACAAAAACCATCCGCTTAATTTAAATTCATCTTTATGTAATAAGTATCCACACACTTATTCCTTCAATTTTGACTATGTGTTTAGTAACACAGATCGAATGGCCTTTTGAAGTAAAATAAGTTCTAATTCGGTATATCAGACAATCCGAAAATAGCAAAAATAATCGTCAAAGAAGAAAGAAGCAAGGTCCTCAGATTTATTAAGTTGCAGTAAGTTCTAGAAAAGGAAGTTCCATCATATTTCGACGACTGTGATGTAATTTTTGAATTTTTTGGGTTTGATTCGCTGCGGATTTTACATTTGTAAGAACAACAGTTGCAGTATCAAAAAGAGACATTGCTTGTTATTGTCCAAAAATCCGAGAAAATTAGAACTATGTAGAGTGTGACTAATATATATACATATATTGGCAATAACAATGAACACAGACGAAGTTAAACGGAAATATAAGACGCAACAAAATAATCAAAAAAATTCACATACGCCTGGATTTTAGATACTATAATTTCCTCAAATTCATTAGAAAAATTTTTAATTCGAATTATAATATAGAGTAAATTTGTTTAAATTATTACATATTTAAATGAAAAATATTAATAATTTTCATGAAATATGTAATTAATTTTCAAAAAAATTCAAAATTCGAATTCATAATTTTTCTCAATCGAATATCAAATCAGCCTTCTATAACAAATTGGTCGCCAAAATTTTTTACGTTGCTGTTTCTATGACGTTTTCATAACTTTTTTTCATATGTAGATATTAGGCAAGATTAGAGAACTTAACACAAATAGCTGCCTCAGTGAGTTTCTAAGCTGCTCTGATCTGGAAAAGTTCGCAAAAAAATACAGCTAAAAAGGTATAAAACAATACTCAGGTCAAAGGCTTGTTATCCGCGATCTAAAAAATATCTTTCTTCAAGATTGTTTTATTTCGCCACTTAGGTTTCACATCAGTGCTTTCGTTTTGTTATTTTGGATAGTAGTAAATTTAAGTGAAAAACAGTAGTATTTTAAAAAAAATAGTAGTACATAATTGACCTTTAGGTTCGTAATCGCGTAATAACACCGAAAATTCACACTTTAGGGTCACTCCATTAAACCGAAATTTGTGACATTACCTTAAAATTTGTTTACTCAAAGAACTATTTAAAAAAAATTATAATTTAATTTTTACTTTAAATTTTTTTTATTAGTTTTAGTACGTTAGAAATTTTGTAAAAATGATGCCCAAATTCTGTTTGAAAATTCATATCTCTGATAGTTTTTATCAATAATGATTTGGGAATAATTTTAAAGAAGGACTTTACAAGAATTTACAAAAAAAAAATATATTTACAAATGTGTTACATTCATGAAACGCACTCCATAGTGCGTCTTAAATCGTTGTAGCCATCCTTCACTAGCGTTGGAAGAATGACTTTTTTTCTTCAGTTGTGAATGCAGCTGCATTCCCTTTTCCTTTAGCATTTCGACACAAACAGGATCATTTTTTTTCCATCTACGGAAGCTTAAAATTGGTTAAGCTTTAAATTTCGCAAATCCTATAAATCTAATCCTAATCTGTTGCAGGTTCAGTGCAGCCACCCAACTCCGCGATCAACGGAAATTTTGACATCTTTAAATAGTATTGTCAAAATTTTTGGCCAAATGTTTGGCACTTGGCTTCATTCTTTTGATTTAGGCATATATTCGACATACAGAAATAAAGTTTACATTATCGAAGCTTTCACTGTCCACTTTATGAGGTGGTCGTTATTAAGAAGCTAAAGACCATGTTATGCGGTTGTTCACGTTAGGCGTAGCTCCTATTATCGCAACTACACTGTATAATTTTTTTCACTAAATTCATCATTCATATGTTTTTAGTCAGTCGTATGAGTCAATTTTCAATATTTTTCAACATTTTTGTTTTAATTGATACTTATTTTCTAAAGGTTTTTATAATTTTTTGGTTGCACAATTTTTAGCAAATTTTTTTTAAAAAACTGATTGGAAATTTGAAATACTGTTCTTTATTTTTGAAAAAAAAAAAAAAAATCCCTTTATCACCCTTTAACTACTACATTGTTTTAAAAAATTTTTTTTTTAATTTTGGTAATTGAATTATTTTTGGTGCAGTTATGATTCCGGCAAGGCGCTATGGTTTTCATCAGTAGTACATTTCTCTTTCTCTTCTAACGTTTTTAAGAATTCAATTTTTGAGAAAAGAGTAGTACAAAATTGGAAGGAAGTACATGAAGTACAGTAGTAGTACAAATACTACTATCGTAGTACAAACGACAGCGCTGGTTCACATACGATCTGATGTACACAATTTAAGGTTATAATTAGGAAAATATATTTATCTTAGGCAATGAAGGAGGGTGTACAGTAAACATCCTTAACAGCAATCATCCGAAATCTGTTAAGCTACGTTAAAAAGTGTTCAACTACTTCCTATTCATTAAAAAGTTAAGCAACTATAGGTTAACTACTCATTAAGTATTATCTTACGTATGTATGTGCGCAAACTAAGTATAATAACAACTAAGCAACCGGTTGTAAACTGACTTCCCGTATTAATTAATAGTCTCGTGCGAAATCTGTAAATAGATCTGTCTGTCCGGCAGTATGAAAAATATTTATTTAGATTAGTTCGTAAGAATTTAATGTAGAAAATACCTATGTCCTACACAATTTTGAAAATTACTGTTTAAAAACCTATTGCAGGGGAAAGTGAGGCAAAGTGGTCTAGCAAGGTAAAGTGAGCTCTCTTAAAATTTATAGTTTGCAATAGCATAATGTCCTAGCAAAATAAATTATACGATAAAGTTTCATAAATTGACCACAATGCACTATAAACAAAATCAACTTTAATTACAGTTCCTTGAATTTTCCCATATTACGATTTTGATACTATCTGATGTAAATATCAGTGTTTAGTAATTACATTAAAAAAAATTTCGGCGAGTGAGAATTTTTTGGGACAGTATCCTTGAGATCGTCGTACGGATTGCGAAACTTGAAAAGTAAGCTTTAATGATAATATAAAAAATATATTAATTTTAGCAGGTGCTTGCTGTCTAATATCCTTTCGGGGCAAAGTGCCGTATCTTACTCCCATACCAATACAATTTTACTTGATAATTAAAAATAATGGCCGCTATTCACAGTCGTCATAAAGTTGGCTTTAAGTTAAAGCTGTCTTTAGTGTCGTATTATTAAGTATCAAAGCACATTACGCTCGCAACAGACTTAATTTCACTTGAAGTTTTTAAAATCATATTGTTTGTCTTAACTAATCCATTGCGATAATTTTTCGCTCCACTCTTGGGCGAAATTATACTATACCACTTGAAAGCGCTCACTTTACCACAGTAGTGGGCAAAGTGGGCACTTTGAAGTATATATAGAAAGGATTAGATATCCTTTTTATCAGCAGCAATAATTTAATTTCAATATATGACTAAGCTAACATTCTAAAGCTATCGATTTTGCGTGAAAAGAATTGTATAACTATGTATTACCCATTTTACAGTCTTACCTTGCCTTACAGTTGCGTACATACTTCAGTATGCTTCGGCTGACTACTTAAAATTTTTTGCAAAATGACAAAAACCAGGCACACACTCATGAGAATTTTGGGAGATGAAAGTGTAAGTAACAATTTTTCATGTTTTTGCTATCAAAAAGATTTCAAAATTTTGATAATTAGATATAAATGTTGCAAATAGTGTATTAAAGCAAGTTTTAAATTCGCAAGCTTATAGTTTGCTCCCAACCTTGCAAATTTAGTATCAAAGGGAATTGCTTGTTTTTTTGTCACCGAAACTACAAATAAATAAAAAAGATCCAAATTAGTTTTTGATGAATGATTTCACAGTACATTTCGAATTGAAAATACAAGGTTTTCTGGTGTGACGCATATATGTATTAGTATCTATATTGCCAGCCGCACTTGTCAGAGTAAGTCTCGTCGGTAACAGCTGATTCTGAATTTTCCAATTCAATATAGTGGTAGTTTAAACGTTACTGGATTTTAATTTAATATTATAATGTTTTTGAAATCATGAACTGTACAATTTCTTATAAAACATAATTTTCCTAATTAAATACTTATATTTACGATGTTCAAATTTCATAAAAATTGATTTGTGATAAAAATTTTGTACTGCCCTCTTTTGGCTCTTTACATTTTTGAGATAAAAATCAGACTCAGCTGTTGAATTTCCATTTCAACCCGTGCTTATTGATTTTGTACGATAAAATATGACTGCTAGCAATATAGATACTAAACATTAGGGTGGATCGAAAAAAAAAATAATTTTTTTTTGATGGCTTATAATTTTTCAAATAGAAAATAAAAAATTTGATAAAAAAAAATTCGCTCTAGCTCAACATCTTGAGGTCTCCCACTTAGGTTGAATATTTGAATTGTGGTTTAATTTTTGAAAAAAAAAGTTTTTCAATAAATCCTTTTCTTTTTACTAAACTTCAAGTTTTTTGAATGTTATACAAGAACCTTTTTTTATAGGAAACTAAATTATCTACAAAAAAGTGTTCTTGTAGATTTTTCGAGAACTGAGTATTTGACATTTGGATATATCGAATTTCATGAACCGTATGAAATGATTTGAATCACTTTTCAGTCTTTCTTCCAGTTGAATGTTGTCATGATTCTGTGTGAATGAAAGTCAAACACGTTGACTGATAGGTGAATTGGTTCGATGTTATATAAATTGTTACTCAAGCTCCAATTACAAGAATAATGATGATATTTATTGAACAAATATAGCAGTAATCAAATATAGGAAAATAATACATAAATTTCGTTGAAAAATAATAATTAACAATAATGTTGAATCGAAATAATGAATATCTTATTGAAAAAGATAGTTGACTTTTGGTTGATTAATTGAACTCATTGTTTTTTGAATTGTAATTTAAATTAAAAGAAAAGGTTAATTTCAATCATCGTTTCAATTTATTTTGATAGTCAGCCTTTGTTTCAAATTTTGGCAATTCATTCCGCGACTGCAATTTAGTTTTAATATAAGCGTCCCTAGTTTCTGAACCACAAACTGCTGATGATGCTTCAGTTACTAATTTCACAAATCAAACTTTGAAAAAATCAATTTTTGGAAAATAAAACAACAATTTAAATTTTCAATCGCAGTGGGAGACCTCAAGATATTGAGCTAGAACCAGTTTTTTTTTGTAAAATTTTTCATTTTTCAATAAAAATATTATAAGTCATCATGCGATTGAAAAAAATTTTTTTTTTTTTTTTTCGATCCACCCTACTAAACATATATGATTTTTCGTAATTAAATTTTTGCATTCAAATTTTGGCGCCACCGATTCTTCACATTTTTCAGACAGAACAAGAACAAGACGAACAGCTGATTCTGAATTTCCAAATCAACTCGTGCTTATTCATTTTCTATGAGAAAATATGACTGCTAGCAATATAGATACTAATACATATATGGTGTGACGTTTTCCAAATTAATCAAAACATTTCAAGCGCTTCCTAAAGATAGTATTACACTGTATGCCAAACTGTCAAATATTGAATATATTCCCTGGCAAATACTGTCAGTTAGTGTAATCGTCAAACCGTAACATTATTTTCTTTGTTCTACACAAAGTTTATTTTGGCGGAAAAAAACTGACAAAACTTTTTGTCAAATTTCTATAGTCAAATATTTGATAGCATGGCATACAGTGGAGGAATCAGGTGTACGATATTGTAATTTAATTTTTAGATTTCGGATTTTGGATGTTGTTGCTAGTGAAAGAACGTGGCATAAAAATATCAATAAGTAGCTTGCTACTTAAGTTTTGAGATAGACAAATACAAACAAAAATTTATGATCAAAAACGACTTTTTTGTTTTTCAAAACAATCTCCATGAAGAACTCACTTTCGCATGCGTTGGAACCAATTTGCGAAAAAGTTTTTCCACTCCGATTGAGGTACCTCGCCATATGGAATGTATGCGAGTTGAACTAATATACCCAAGAATGCCTCAATTTCACGTTATGTCACATGACGATCTTGCAGTATCAGTTCATGCACAGCATCGATGTTTTTCGGCACAACTGCCGATTTTGGACGACCTTCACGACATTCGTCCTGTAGTCAAGTGCGACCATGATTGAATTCAGAGAACCAGCGAAACACTGTGGCTCGAGATGGTGTTTCATCACCAAAAGTCGAAGCGAGTTGATCGGCACACTGCTATTGGGTTTATTCACGTTAAATTAAAATTAAAAAGAAAATCATCGCACGAAAATTTTCACGATTTAATTCCATTTTTCGTCCAAGATAAATTTTCAAGTATCGCATCACGTTCTGAGTACGTTCACCGCTAAAAACATCAAACTTTACGACGAGAATGTCAGATTTGACGTATTCACATCAGTGCTGCCGTATCTCAAGTTTTAAATAGCAACCTACGTAGTTCTTCTTCTAGCAATCGGACCTAAACTGTCCCACTTCTCCGCTCCTTTCTCTTCGCACAATTAGGGAAAGTCATGATGGTTGTCACAAACCATTTTAGATTTTCGAAATGTGATTGTCTTTTGCAATGATAGCTCCTTTTGATCGAGGGTCCTCTTCAGTTGATTGACGACCACTTTTGAATCGGGTAAGCCGATTGTACCACTTCGTACGAAGAAGAGCATCACTCCCAAAAGATTTCCTCTAAAGTTGAAACCTTTTCTTGTTCTAGTTTTATACAAATTTTCACGACGCAACGCTTCTCCCATAAATCGAACTTTGCTCAAATCGTCATGAACAGTGAAACACGTTACACTAGCAGTAAAAATAAATGAAACATGTAAACATTCAACCGAAGAAAAAAAACATAACGCAGTCACGATCGGCTGCAAGCCAATCGTATGATACTCTAGATGAAATACTGAACTCCGATTTATATTTTAGTTGGAAATATATCAAAAGAATGAGGAGTGCACAAGCAATTATTACATGACCTTTTACTTACAGGTAGTAACTTTTGTGTAGTGGTCGATTTTTTGATTTCTAGTGAGTTCCATAAAGTAAGTTAGGACATTTTACAGAATTTTTGTATGGCAACTACATGAAGGACTTATGGGATATTTTTCATATTAATAGTTTCAGCTGCGACTATTATAAAATTAATGTTTGTAAAATTTCAAAGTCGTAAATGAAAGCTTTCTAAACTTATCGTGCAATATTGGTGAATATGTTTATTAAGGACTTTTGTATGACAGCTACCCGAAGGAGTCAACCGATGGCGCTAATAATTGAACTCCGTCTTGGTTTTGGTATAAAACTAATTCCTGTAAAATTTTAAATTCCTGCTCTAACTCGTTCTGGAGTTATAGTGAATTCAGTAAAAAGCATACGTTTTTGAAGGACTTTTCTAGGCTGCTACACGAAGGACTCATTCGATTTGCATCATATTCGGAACATTCAATTTAAACATTTTAAACCATCCGTATGCAAAATTTCAAGTTCCTAACTTGAAGCATTCGAGCAATAACTGGGAAAACGTGTTTCAAGGACTCTTGTATGGGAGGTACCCGAAGGAGTGGAAGGATATCGCCCATTAACGAACTTAGCCTTACTTTTTCCATTTTACAAGTTGTGACAAAATTTCAACTTCCTAGGTCAACGCGTTCTTGAGTTATCGTGCTAACGGACGGACGGACGGACGGACGGACGGACGGACGGACAGCAAACGGATTTGGGGGTTTTGGCCAAAAATAAACACAAAATAATATATAACTTTTTTTCGTCCGAGGCTCGGTTCTATGCGTTACAAACTTTTCGGGCTGGATTAAACTTATAATACTCTATATGTTCATCTAGAGTATAATTACTTTGTGGATTGGTCGTAGCGATTCTAGTGCTGCAAGCCGCACGTTGCAAAAACTGTATATTGTTCCGTATTTATGAATCCCTACTGTTGTCAAATGTTTTTTTTTGCGTAACAAATATTGTTTCACACATTAAAATTGCATCTCTTACTTTATACTAGCACATAGAGCTAGTGGAGACGAAAAGCCAACGGTTTTGTATAACGCGTTTTGAAGCCAAAAACACGGTTAAAAGTGAGACAGAACAGGTTCGTTATATCAAATTGTTGTTGTTTTCGCGTGTGAGTGAGTGTGACAAAACAGAAGTGTTATATCAATTTGCGTGAAAGTGAATGCGACGACGTCCGCCTTCAACTCAATCCCTGCTTGTCATCTCTACATATCTCTATGTACTAGCACATCACAGCACAGCTTAGAATGTATTATAGATTGTATACATGTTCTGCTATTTAAATTATTAATTTTACTTTATTATTTTAATAATAAAGTATTGTTATCGACTTTTAAAAAAAAAATTTGCTACCCTGAAAATTTTTTTTTATACGTTTTATGACTAATAAACGCCAAAAAAGCAATAAAAATTTTCAGTCCGTCTGTGCTCCGTACGCCGTACGCAAACTCGTTTGTGGAATTATAGTTCCCAAACCCTATGAGCTATTAAATTGATTTTTTTTCTGAATAGACATGGTAGACCTCTTGAAGTGAGAATTTTTTCAGGGGTGAGGGTGTGAAATTTCTATAGAGCTTTGATAGTGGACCCATTTGCAAAAAAAATGCTGATAGGGGTGTGGGAGTGGGCAATAATGCGTCCGAAACGCAAAAATGACGAGATCGACACATTCTAAAATCCATATCTCTTAAACCGTTAACGGCAAGCAATTAAAACTTAACAAATATCTGTAGTTATACTAGGAGAGTAGATTGAAATAAAATTTTTTGGTGGGGTGGGGGTTGAAATAGTAAAGATTACGATATCTCACAAACCAATTGCACCAGAAAAACAAAATTCGGTTTGGATATAAAGCTTGATAAATAAAGATTGCTCAAAGTAAAATCTTTGAAGGGGCGGGGGAGTACGTAAGTGGAGGGGATAAGAATTTTTCTAAAACATCACTTTTCATATCTCAATAACAGTGTAAGATAGATGGTTCCAATTTTAACTAGAACTAGGCCCAATAAAACCCTAATAGGGAAAAATAAATTTAAAGGTGGGGGTGTAGAGGGTGAGGGTGGGGAAGGGTGGGGAAGGGTGAGAAGGAAAAAGTTACGATGCTTATATCTTAAGAACTTGTAATGATATAAACCTTAAACTTCGTATTTAGATAGAACTATATTAGTGGCATAGTAGAAAAATAAAAAAAATTTTAGGGGTAGCATGGTGCGAGGGTGCGAGGGTGGGGGGTGTTTTTCCTAACTTTTGAACGGCTTATGCTAGAAAGTTGAAACTCGGTACATATATGTAAATCAACTAGAAAAGTAATTCCGATAAAAAAAAGTTTCAATATTCATTGGGGTTCAGAAGGGGGGGGGCAGAAAAAAATTACATAAAATTATATAAAATGCATATATTTTCACGATTTTCGTCATATCTACTAGGTCTTTCGAAATATTGAATTCATTTTTATTCTACGGATTCTTCGTATGAATACCTAGAATATGTTTTCAAGATTTTTTGAAATTCGACCCCTAAGGGGGTGTAAACTGGTTGTTTACTTTTTCATAAATTCCGCCATATCTCTCAGGTCTGATCAGATATCGAATATCTTTTCACTTCCAAGCCCATGGTTTAATAATCACCTATTTTTAAGTTTTTTTCTTTTTCAACCTCTAGACCGCATCCCGGAATATGACAAAATTATATAATTCATATATTACACTCTATTCTAACCGTTTCCCGAACTTTTTGTTAGGTTTTCAGTCACATAGTAACATACACCGCATTCATGAATTAAACACGTTCCGAACTTCGGCCGGAAAAATAATAAAGTTGGGCCCAGACTGTTGGCAGATTTTTTTAATTGAAAATAATTGCTGAAAATTCAGCAAATACTCGAGGTAATCTATCTATGTACATAAGTATGTACCTACGCTCAGCATGTGAACTCTGAAAACCTCGATAGCGGATTGAAAGGTTCAACCCATGTACGTGCCCAACACACGACTTTTAATGATCGAATTACAACCGTTAACACTTTGAGTCTCAAAAATTTTGACAATACTATTCATAGGGGTCAACATATTGCTTGGACGCGAATTCGCACTGCTGGCGCTCAACGTTTTAAAGGTGCAATCTGGCTGGTACTGCTGGCCGTCGGGGACAGCAGTAACTGTCCACCTTTGCACTAACAACCGTTAACTGCCGAGCAGTCGCAAACAGACAACACAGTTTGTTTTGGCCTGAAGCAATAGTCTACTGCCGGCAGTTTCTGCTAACCGCGACGGTCGGCAGTACTAGCCAGACTGTACCTTAAAGGAGATTATCACGGAGGACACCTTAAAAAAATGCTAAAATGAACATTTAAAGTATTGCTCGGATATTGTCTGAAAGTCAAAATTCCACATAACAAATTTGTTTAAATATAATAACTAGTTAAAAAGTATAATATTTACTAAAGTTTTTATATCAAAAAATATGTAAATAATTCACCTGAAATTGAATCGACAGTATTTTAATATTTTTAAATAATGAAGAATGTATCTATTAAAAGTAAAAGTTGGCATACACGGAATATGTCAATCGAAAAACATTATTACAGGCGAATCAAATTATTGGAAAGAAAGGTAGTGTGAATTTTCAGTTATATTCAATTCAAACTTGTTTGACAGAAAACTATACCAGTTTTTTTAAGATGATCTTCTCGTTCCAAACAATAATTTGAACTTGAAAAAAGGTGGTCAGTTTTGTGCATAAATTTACATTTTTGTGAGTAATACAAATAGCAAATTTCCAAGACAGCAGTTGGTACGGCAAGTACGAATAAAAACAAAGTTGTTTAAGTAAGGTTTTAAACAATTAAATAATAATTATTATCAAGTGCTACCAAACATCACATAAAAAACCAGCAACGTCATGATTTCTAATTCGACATTTTCTTGCTCTTGTTGCTCCAATGTTGTTAACTGGTAACTTACATCAATTTTAAGATATTTTTCGTCGGAAACTCGAATCAAATCTTCTATTAAACACGCGAAGTTCTAAAATATTATTAGTCCCTATTGAACAGTATAAGATGAGTCCACGAAGAAGTTACACACAATATCGATTCTTGAAACACTGACACTAATTTTTCACCACTAATTAAACAACCATGTCAAAATTAATAAAACGACGTAGTCAAAACACTGTTTCACAGTTGACGATTGGTTCGTGACTAAGCGGACCGTTTTAACAGGTCTTTCCGATCATTTTGTACTTGTAGCTTATCGTAAAAGGTTGATTTAAATTTAAACAAGACAACGATTCCGACTTTTGAAAGCACTAAAGCAAAAAACTTTTAAAACACACCAAACGAGTTATTTTATATACTAAAAAGGCTGATAGTTTAATATAGGAACCTGCCGTGTTTATACCATGCAAAATTTTTGGCATGTTTTCACTCTGGCTATAGCAAGGCCGTTCACGTACAAGATATGTAAAGGTAATAATGACCCAAAAAAAAATAAAGAAATAAAATCATCAAGTTCAACGATCCGATCTTTTATTTAATGGAATTGTGATTAATATTTACTTACATTTTGATCTCATCCAAACACCCAATTTAAGTAGGTACTATTCTTCATTCTATTCCATAGAACTAGTTTTGTTTGTATGGTAGCGAAATTTAAACGGGAACAAGGCACATTGTCATTGAGTTTTGTGTAAAACTTTCTTTAGATTACCCACATGATAAGATATGGCAAGCAGTATTAGTATTTTCTAGGTTAAAACCTTTTTAATATTTCTGTGAGAGTGTCAGAATATTTTAAATAAATATTACTAATTATCTACTTTGTTGAATCTTACAATAAGCCATCTTTACGTCAGATGTTCCAATAAGTGTATGCATGTAGTTATTTTCGCAAAAAATAATAATAGTGAGTACCCGACTTTAAAGGGTAATAATTTCATTTTTTTTTTCAATATACATAACAAGCAATGACGTCTATTTATGTACCAGCTAGATCCAAACATTTGATAGTGACCCCGAATTCATGACTACTAGGGTAACTGTATACTCACACACCCTTCTAGTAGGAGTTCGGCCGATAGCCCAAAATTGGACTAGAAGACCACTACATAACCTGAAAAAAGGTCGTTTTCGTGCAGCCAAACTTTTAAGTTTGGCTGCACGAAATTTCGGTGCATAGGTGCATAATATGTGTGCGCATAGTATGTGTGCATAGTATGTGTGCCCGAATTAAGGTTTTCTTTTGTAAATTTACGTACATTATCTATTTCTTTTGTGGAAATTTCCTATTTTGTACCGAAAATTAGACTATTTCGAATTGATATGTGATATTCCCCCAATAAAATCAAAAAAATTTAAATTTACTGGTTTTCGACCTGAGCATGCATCGGCCAAACCTTAGGTAGGGTGAGTAGTGTGAGTGCGTATACAGGAACCTTAATGACTACTACATTTCCTATGGAATTTAAGTGCGCGTATTTTGAACTCTTTCTGATAACTATTTTGTCTATGGAGGTTATTTGAAGGAAAAAGGCAGAGAAGAAGTTTATAATTTGTTATGCAAAGGATCTAGCCAATTATTTTAAAATGACATATGTATGTAAGCCCAAACCAAACTAGAACCACATTGACAAGTGTATGCTGTCAAGATCCCAACACGCGTAATGCAGAGGCAGGTCGTTTAAAACGGCCTTACACTCGCTGATGCACACAATCGAGAAATCTCGGAATCAGTATCACACTGTATGCCATGCTGTCAAATATTTGACTAAGAAATGTTGACGGAAGATTCAGTCATATTTTTTCAGTCAAAATAAACCTTACGTAGAGCAAATAAAATAAAGGAATAAGCACAAATTTGACGATTAGACTAGCTAACTGCATTTGCCAGTAAGAATAGTCAAATCTTTTACAGAGTGGCGTAAAGTGTAATACAGGCTTATGTATCACAGAATACACCACGTCCAACTTTTTCGATATTGGAGCTGAGGTGTAATGTAATTCTTGAAATCAGACTCTACAACATCGAAAGATGAAGCAGAAAAATATTCACCAGTCAAGGTGCTGGGGCATACGGATATCTTTATAGGTAACTGTATTGTTGACGAATTCGCTCAACACGGTACAACCTCTCAAAATATGCCGGCGAATAAAATTCCGGATAAACGCCAGGCCTTACGTAAGCTGCTAGTCAAACTAGACTCAAGTGAGGAAGCCAGCATAAGATGGGCTGGGAGGAAAGATCATGCATGATTCGCTGATTTAGCTCATAACGGACGCCGGACTTGTTCTCCTGACCAAACAACCCAAAAGGGGTTCTTCAGGGGTGTGTTCAAGATTTTTGCTAGAGGCAATTAGCTACTTTTTTATGTTTTTTTGTGTTCAATGCAACCAAAAAGCTGCTTTCTCGTGCTTGCCATTTGACACTATAGATCTGTTCAAGATTTTCAAAAAGCTGCTTCTATAGCTGCTTTTGGTTGCTCATACTCCGGACTGTAGCCAGAAGCAGCTATTGCAATATGCATATGTGTGTGTAGCTGTAAGTTTAGTCTTAACGACATTTTGAATGTTTAAAATGGAAAATAATGTTTTATTAACAATAGAAAAAGTGAAAAATTTAAAGACACTACTGGTAGTGCTCATTTTCACTTTATTTTATTATAATATATGTCATATGGTGCGCTACTTGCACAAGTATGTGTTGAACAGCTGTTGTAAGCTATGCAAGCTGCTTTTGGCTGTTCAAAAACCGAAGAAACTAGTTCTTGCTAAAGCTTAATTTGACAGTTGCTACAGTCTTGCTATGCTATGCTTTCGAAGCAGCTATAGCTCACATCCTGAACACACTCCTGTACAAGTCACATGTACATAATTATGTAAAGGAGGAGACGCTCCTTCGTCTTCTCTGTACCTGTCATTAGGGCTACTATATACGCAAGACTGCCTCTAAGAGGGGTTTGGCGGATGCGTACCAAGGTGAAAAACCAGTAAATTCAAATTTTTTCATGTTTGTGGGATTTTGCTTTTCATACATTTGAAATGGTTAAAATTTCTATTTAAAATGATAATTTTCCATGAACGAAATCAAAGAAAAGCTAAAAATTTACCATTGAAAACCACAATTTCGTGCACACACACTTGCATACAAAGAAAAAAGATGTACTAGAGTAGTGGCGCAGCTCGATTCCTAAGCTTTCGTTTGACTGTCGATCCCGCTTCGGATTTTAGATGCGCCTGCGCGGAAGCCTTACTCATGTCTTAAGGTCGGCGGAGAAGTGACAGTAGGGTAGGAGCCCTACGTAGAAGAATATAAGGAAATGAACTTACTCGAGAGAAATGAAGTGGAAATGGAAATACCACACGCATACTGTTGTAACGTATAATAGTGTTTGTTTTTGTGCAGTGGCGTAGTCAAAAACAAATTCTTTTCCCAGGGGGGGGTTCTATTAGAGAATATACATTTTGTAATGCAAATCAAAACGGTTTGAATGTTAATTACAGCGTAATTATATAATTGCAATGCGTCTCGTATTAAGTACCGCACATAAGGAAAAGGGTAAATGCAGGTACAAAAGAATAGAATCATTTCAAATTAAGAAATTCTAAAAATATTCGCTCGAAAATAACACGCTTAACATGTTTAAAAATATACATACCAACTTTCGGGATAATTTACTGGTATTTTTTAAAAGTGTAATGAAACAATGGCTTCAATAGATTTTCAGAAAGTTGCTTTGTGTTGTATAAAACATCGTTACAATGTCACAACAATTTATTTTTTAAAAATCGACTTTTTCCACTTTCAAAATCAACGGCTCATATTATGAACCCTCGATCTTTGAAATTAAGTACGCCTTTCGCAAAGCACAAGTAATCATGGCCGATGTTTGAATTTGAAACTAAGGGGAAAAGACTTATTGCATTTGCCAGGATTACTGTAGGGTTGCTGCATAGACTAAGCCTCTAAGAGGGGTTTGGCAGATGCGTACCAAGATGAAAAACCAGTAAATTTAAAATTTTTGAATTTTTATGGGATTTTGCTCAATATACATTTGAAATGACTGACATTTCTCTTTAAAATAATAATTTTCCATAGAAGAAATGAGAGAAATGGTAAAATTTGCCTTTAAAAACCACAATTACGCGCACACACACTAGCATACAAAAGAAAAGGAAGTACTAGAGTAGTGGAAGGGAATCGTCAAACTGTCAGTCTGACTCAGCGTTGCCACTCTACTTCGATCGAAGTAGATCTACTTCGATTTTTCGGATATTGATTTCTAGTGCGAAGTAAACGATTTCTACTTCACTTTTATTTTTTACTTCATTTTTATTATTATTAAATTATCAACGTCCAACCACTATATATCAATGGTAGAACTGAAATCGGTACAGAACTTCACTGCACCCTGCTATTAAGCTAATTATTTACAGAATGAAAGACTTAGAAAGTCCTATTTTTCTTTGATTATTGATGAGACAACAGACGTCTCTACCGCAAAGTGTCTAGTTATGGTCGCCCGTAACTTTAATGGTGAACGAAATAAAGTTTTAAACAGTTTTTTCGGAATGGTAGAGTTAAAAAACTCAGATGCGTCGGAAATATTTAATACAATCCAGAACCATTTGAGTATATTAAATATTCCGCTTAATAATATGATTGGCTTAGCATCCGACAACGCATCCGTAATGGTAGGGTCGTTGACTGGCGTTAAAACTAGATTTGAAACCGTGAATGCAAATATATTTTTGCTGGGATGCACTTGTCATTCATTGCATTTGTGTGCATCAGCCGCATCAAAAGTTTTACCGGAAGGTATCGAAAAAAACATCAAAAACATATATGCCCACTTTTCTCATAGCCCGAAGCGACTAGGTGCTTATAAAGATTTTCAGGAAAATTTTAACGTTAAAGTCCATAGAATATTAAGTCTCAGTAGAACGCGATGGCTTTCCTACGAAAGTGTAGTAAATCGCCTTCTTGAACAGTGGTCCCCTCTGGCACATTATTTTCACTTATATAGCTTCGAAGAAGACTATAAAAATTCTAACGCATCTGAAATTTCTCAGTTTCTACTTAATCCTTCCTATAAATAAACTGTATTTATTATTTTTGTCATATGTACTGAAATTAATTAATAATGCTAACAAAATTTTCCAATCAGAAAAAAAAACAAATTCACTTGTTACAAAGTACAATCTGTACTCTTTATAATGAAATTTTAAAAAATTTTATAAATCAAAATTTTTTTCACATTGACTGTGATGTTGACATGTTATCCAATCATCTTTCTTATGATTTAATGTTCTTTGGAATCAAATTTGAAGAATTTCTTAACTTACAAACCCAGCTCAACTCTGCTGATATTATTGACTTAACAAAAATATTGGTGCAATTTTATATAAGGCTTTGTAAAGAAATCAAAAAACGTTTTAAGTTTGATGACGGCAACAAAATTAGTTTATTAAAGTATTTAAATATTAAAGAGATACTATCAGGAAATATGCCTTCGATCTTGCCGTTGATTAAAGCATTCCCATTTAGTACTGTTGATCCAGAAATTTTAAACATGCAATGGCGACTTTTGATCGGTGAAAAAAAAATATTAGAGTACTACGATGATGATGTCGTTACAACTTGGCTAAATCTTGGAAAAGTAAAAAATGCAGTAGAAGAACTTATTTTTAAAGATTTATCAGAATTAATGTTACATCTGTGTGTATTACCACACAGTAGTGACACAGCCGAACGCAAGTTCTCAGACCTAAATATGATTAAAACTAAAATAACAAATAGGTTAAATGTAATAACAATTGAAAAAATGATGTTTGCCAAAGAACTCATTGTAAATGATGGAATATTTGAGCCTTCAAATGAATTGCTGCAATTTGGCAATAAATTTAAATTTATTGACGGCAAATATATTTCATCTATATAAATCGGTGTTAAAAAACATTAACAGCTTAAGTCGGGAAAAAAATTTGGCGGTTACGTGTAAGAATGGCTATTTTTATAAACAATGCAATTGAGAACTAGAAAAATGATTTTGTCTTATCTCAACATAAGCTGTTATTGTTTTTTTACCACAGAAATATTAAACTGTGTTTTTTTTTTTTTTAAAGTCAAGCTGTATTATATAGAATAGTATTCGATGGTTTAAAACACCATATTGTATGTTTACTTTTGGAAAACTTTTTGGAAAACTCGTGTTATATAGCTTAAAATGTCCAACTTCGGATATATTATAATTTGTATTGCACAAAACTTGTATGTCCTAACTATGCATCAAACAGCATGCATGACATGCTGTTTCATAGTTAGGAAATACACGGCTTGTACAATAAAAAGAATCCGAAGTTGGACATTTTAAGCTATATAACACGAGTTTTCCAAAAAGTGAACATACAATAAGTGTGCTTTAAACCATCCATATGCACGTATTGTTTCGTTATTGATATTAAAATTGTGATATTGGAATTGTGTGATTGTAAGATCTCATTTTATTGAATTTAAAAATGTATCAAAGAATGGCAATTTTTTTTAAAAATTCAATTGAATTCTTATCTAGATACATATGTACATCTAAGCTGTTTTTGTTTTGTTTTTTTACTACAGAAGTATCAAACTTTTTTTTTAAAGTCAAACCGTATTATATAGAATATGTATACCATATGTTATTGACGTTGAAGCTGTGTTCAATAAAAAACAGATTATTGATTTCTAAATATAACTTTTTTTATATAATGTAGTATATTAAAAATATCTTAATATAATGTTTATCAACTTTTTAAATTTGTCTAAAGACCAGCAAAACATTTAAATCCCGGTCACCAAAATTATATACTTCGATTTTTCCGCCCGACCTACTTCGAATTTAAAGAGTCCAAGTGGTAGCCCTGGTCTGACTTGGGTGTTATGACGGCGACGACGCACCGTACAAGGCTTCCCAGTTTCTGCCACCGTATTAATTGCAAATTACTTAATCGTAAAGGACAACAAACAAGTGGTGCAGTCTTTGACAGACGAAGAGATCGCGACCATTCAAAAACTAAGCAAAGATCCGCGAATATTCGTTCGGATCGTTTCGAGTATGGCGCCGTCAATTTATGGTCATGAATTTATTAAGCGAGCTGTAGCTCTGGCACTGTTCGGCGGCGAGGCTAAAAACCCTGGAGAAAAACACAAGACTCGAGGCAATATAAATTTATTGATTTGTGGTGATCCGGGAACAGCGAAGTCGCAATTTTTGAAATACACCGAGATAATTGCGCCGCGTGCAGTCTTACTACGGGGCCAGTAATGTTGATGTTGGTCTTACAGCCTATGTCCGGAGGAATCCGCAAACTCGAGAGTGGACCTTGGAAGCGGGTGCTTTAGTACTTGCCGATCAGGGCGTTTGTTTGATGAGTTCGATAAGGTAATTTTATCCGTATGGATTTCCGCTTCCAATACTAACTTTATTAATTTCCGAACAGATGAATAACCAGGATCGAACGTCTATCCACGAAGCCATAGAGCAACAATCGATTTCTATCTCAAAAGCTGGTATTGTGACATCATTACAAGCCAGGTGTACGGTTACGATCCCAGTTTGACTTTCTCGGAGAATGTGAATCTGTCCCAACCGATTTTATCGCGTTTCGATGTTCTTTGTGTCGTTAAGGACGAATTTGATTCGATGTCAGATCAACTTTTGGCGAAATTCGTCGTCCAGTCACATATTTAACATCATCCGTCGAGCGAAGAAGCTATTGAAGAATCGCAGCAACATGGCGCGATGGACATACCACAGGAGCTGCTAAAGAAGTACATCTTTTCGATTTTGAATCGAAATGGAGCTGATCTTCGGAAATCACGAGTACCTAGTGACTAAACTATAATTTTCTATTTCTGAGATCTGCAATTTAGCAGCTAGATTTCGTTCGATCTTAGCGAGTATACAGCCGAAGTAGATGCAGTCGGAACTTTTCGTCTTCTCGATGCGAACCGGACTTGTGGCCTAGAGAAGCAGGTTCTGTTTTATCAGGCTGCAACTTCCGAACTATATGGAAAAGATGAAAGTTGAAACTCCACAGAATGAAACTCTTGAAACTCCACAGAATGAAGGAACGCCGTTTTATCCACGATCACCGTATGGTAAGTACTAGTCGTTTGTACATACTCGCAATTGTTTATAATTTTATCAACAGCTTGTGCAAAAATGTACGGATATTGGATCGTGATCAACTACCGTGAAGCCTACAATATGTTTGCCTGTAACGGGATCCTCTTCAATCACGAATCTCCGCGACGCGGTGAAAATTTCGCTACACGAAAAATTACACGATCGGTAGCGAAAATTGAATTGGGTCAGCTACAATCATTCGAACTTGGTAATCTGGACTCTAAACGTGATTGGTGTGATGCCAAGGAATACGTCGAAGCAATGTGGCTAATGCTACAGCAGGACAAGCCTGAAGATTTTGTAATTGCTACCGGAGAAACACATAGTGTTCGGAAATTCGTTGAGGCTGCTTTTAAGTTTATTGGTCGAACTATTGAATGGCGCGGCGAAGGAGTGAATGAAGTCGGTATCGAAATGAACGGTACGGAAAAAATTGTTCGCGTTAAGGTTAATACGAAATATTTGCGTCCAACCGAAGTTGATTTGTCGCAAGGTGATGCAACTAAAGCGAAAACCGAATTGCAATGGGTTCCGAAAATATCCTTCGAAGAACTTGTTCGAGATATGATGGAATCCGATATCGAACTGATGCGAAAGGATCCGATGGCCTGAAAATAATCTGCAGTCTATAGTTTAGTACTAAATTTAAATTTTGTATCGAGTATCATGCACAAACGAAACTGCTTAAGTTGTATTTCGTCTTCCTAATATTTTATTACAAATTTTTTTTTATTATTATTGAGTTGATATCATAGTTGTGCTTTGGCGCACAATTTTACTTCTCCGGTATTTTTGAAAGTTATATTTTATTTATGCACCAAATATCTGCAAATTATTGCTATTGCTATGTACATATTATAGTAGTGGGTTATTTTCATTTTGTAATTGTACTTTTAATGTTAGAAAGTGATAATCATCAATAATTATAACATTTTTAAGAATACCATAAGAGAAAATTTCTAAGATTTTAATTCATAATATTAAAGGGCCGTCTGTCGATACGAATATTTTTAGTCGTACTCCAATCATAAAATCATATATGTAAACTGTTTTTTATTTTATAAACATAACATAGAACATTTAATTATAACATTTTTAAGAATACCATAAGAGAAAATTTCTAAGGATTTTGATTTTGACTGATAGTTTTTAAAAAAAGGCCGTCTGTCGATACAAATATTTTTAGTCG
This sequence comes from Beris chalybata, assembly GCA_949128065.1. Lineage (NCBI taxonomy): Eukaryota > Metazoa > Arthropoda > Insecta > Diptera > Stratiomyidae > Beris > Beris chalybata. The sequence goes on from OX421895.1 coordinate 97,377,864, forward strand.
TACGACGGATTCATTTTTCTTTTTATTATCAATTCAAACTACAAAATCCTGGAGATTTTTTTTCATGATATACTTGAAAATATTATAATTTGCGATCATAACTAATTTTTCAATAACTAAAGATTTCACAATAGGTGGAAAAACGAATAATAATATCAAAAAATGCATTCGGTTGTATGCAAAGTGTGCAGCGTCTTTGACTCGAGAACTATCACAATTTTGTTATGGGATCATGTAGTCTACGCCCAGAAATTAACCGAGAATAGAACCATGTAACTTTGTCTGAAGAGGCCGTAGATGCTGTACTTGCCGCAACCTACTTTTCCCGGACAAGAAAGCAGCTCATAATTATCGAATGCGTGAATTTTTTCCGTCAGATGATTTGTGATGTTTTATTTATCGAATAGCCCCGATTTTAGGAAATTTTTGCGATTATCGGTGGCGCGTTGTGAATGAGACTAAGGCCGCTGTCCGAATTATTCTCACGGTGCTCACATTGCTGACAATGCTTTTAGCCGGTCCGAATTATCGGTACGCTTACGACGCTCATAATTCCAACCACTCGTGTGCATACAGTGTACTCACAGTACATATCCTCGAAACCGTTGAGCAGTGTAAACGCCAGAAAATTACCCTTCCATTCAAATTGTATGCATCGTGAGTGCAATTCGGCATGAATAAGCGAGACCATTTCACGATCTTAAAGCGCATATGAGTGTTAACCTAATCGTCTCGTAGATAACAAAATAAATTTATATATATATATATAAAAGATGTTGTGGATCATCACACATATGTATGTATGGTCCTATGTTCCCTATGAACTCCTAAACCGCTGAACCTATTTTGATAAAATTCTCAGGGAACGTGTAGAATAGTCCTGTGTCCTGCGTTTGGTACCAATCTAATGCCTTGTGAAAGCCAGACCAAACCACCACCAAGTAGACTTCTAAAATGTATTCACAAAGAAGACAGTCGTCATAAAGTTGGCTTTAAGTTAAAGCTGACTTTAGTGTCATATTAATAATACGACACTAAAGTCAGCTTTAACTCAAAGCCAACTTTATGACGACCGTGAATAGCGGCCATTGATTTAGTCGTCTAAGAAAAACCATGGAATAAATGTTTATGATGATTAGCCTTATCCTCTGAACTTATCGTTTATCACATATGGTATAGTTACTAGGTACTACTTTTGATTTCATGCAATAAGTTCTGTGTTTTATTCCGATAAGCTTTGAAGATATCGTTAAGTATTTTTAAGTACTGTATTGGGAGTTTCTGTATCTTTAAATTCTAGAAACTCTAAGATCTTAGGAAAATGCAGGGTTTAATAAATAAATAAAAACAATTAACATAATTTTACAACAGTTTATTCTTGTGGACTTCTTGCGATCCCGACTAGTTCAGTCTCTTAAATTAATTTCAATACGATTCCTACCTGTAATAAACTGCGTACAAATAACCTCGTCTACATCCGTTTGGACGACATGCATTATTTATTTGCAGTGGCATACTTATTGGATGCATAAATCACTTCCGATATTCCGGATTGTATGATCAATTTCGCACATTCAATGCACGGAACAAGTGAAACGAAGATTCGTGATTTCCGAAGATCAGCTCCGTTTCGATTCAAAATCGAAAAGATGTACTTCTTTAGCAGCTCCTGTGGTATGTCCATCGCGCCATGTTGCTGCGATTCTTCAATAGCTTCTTCGCTCGACGGATGATGTTTAATATGTGACTGGACGACGAATTTCGCCAAAAGTTGATCTGACATCGGATCAAATTCGTCCTTAACGACACAAAGAACATCGAAACGCGATAAAATCGGTTGGGACAGATTCACATTCTCCGAGAAAGTCAAACTGGGATCGTAACCGTACACCTGGCTTGTAATGATGTCACAATACCAGCTTTTGAGATAGAAATCGATTGTTGCTCTATGGCTTCGTGGATAGACGTTCGATCCTGGTTATTCATCTGTTCGGAAATTAATAAAGTTAGTATTGGAAGCGGAAATCCATACGGATAAAATTACCTTATCGAACTCCTCAAACAAACGCCCTGATCGGCAAGTACTAAAGCACCCGCTTCCAAGGTCCACTCTCGAGTTTGCGGATTCCTCCGGACATAGGCTGTAAGACCAACATCAACATTACTGGCCCCGTAGTGAAACTGCACGCGGCGCAATTATCTCGGTGTATTTCAAAAATTGCGACTTCGCTGTTCCCGGATCACCACAAATCAATAAATTTATATTGCCTCGAGTCTTGTGTTTTTCTCCAGGGTTTTTAGCCTCGCCGCCGAACAGTGCCAGAGCTACAGCTCGCTTAATAAATTCATGACCATAAATTGACGGCGCCATACTCGAAACGATCCGAACGAATATTCGCGGATCTTTGCTTAGTTTTTGAATGGTCGCGATCTCTTCGTCTGTCAAAGACTGCACCACTTGTTTGTTGTCCTTTACGATTAAGTAATTTGCAATTATTACGGTGGCAAAAACTAAGAAGCCTTGTACGGTGCGTCTTGGCTGTCACAACACCCAAGTCAGACTGACAGATCATATTCACACTAACACACTTGAAAAATAAAATTTTAGCTAGTACAAAAACAGGCGAACTATTACATAAACAGGCGATTTTATTGAGGTTAAATCGCAATTTCTAGTACATAAACGACCGAATTCGACACATCTGCCAAACCCAAGGTAGAGAGCTTAGTTTATCCAGGAACCCTAGATTACTGTACCTTATTATTTTCCACTTACCGGAAAAAGAAACTCCCGCAGATTTCTGTTTTTCTTGGCCGTTTAAGCAGCACAATGCACTTCACTTTCATTGTTTTTGTCCGTATTTCTGAATAACATCAAAGGAAACTTGCTGTTTTTATAAAATATGTTCACTTTTGCACCTCACACGTAACTTTCCGAAACTTTTCAAGCACATTTTCATTTACATTTTAATAAATTATTTCGCGCGGCACGTATTTTCTTTTCTTCGGCGATCATCGGTAATACCGATCTTTGACACGGAGGGGAATAAATACCGAAAAATGTCAATTTGTGCCCGTTTTTTCGGTAGTTGCAACGGCAAAGCGGGAGCTAAGAAGACAGGGGAAACCGGTTAGACGGGTTCTGCTCTCACAACACCTTCCACCAAAAAGATGTGAGTGATGAGATAGCTAGTTGTTTGGAATTGGTTTTAAGTCAGCGGGGAAGGGTCGGCAGGAACCCTAACAGCTGACTGTGATCGGCGAAATGTCAGAATGCCGACTCTACACACCCAGTAGGAAATGGGAACATCCCATGATCATAGGCGCGCCGTGGCCTAAAATATGGCAGGGGCCAGGGCCCGAATGGCTCAGAACATACGACTTTTTCCGAAAGGCTCACATGCTTTTCATACAAGTTCGTCCTTTTTGTGTTTACAGATTGGGTAATCGTACAAATGATTAGTCTTATACCACGTTTCCACTACACCTTAATCTCGCGATTAAGAGAACTATGTAGATTAAGCACGGAGGGACGTTATTTGTGGGGTGAGGGGACATTTGCCACATTTGTTATATATAATATAGGAAAATACGAAATTCCCCTCTCCCCCACAAATGACGAGGCAGTGGAAACATGGCATTAGGCTACGACTTTGAAATGTTAATACGCTGTTTTTCCAATGATGATTTGATTTGATCAATTTCTTAACAGGCATAAGGATAAATTGTCTTTAAGAAAACCGATGGGAACATCATACTCGTATGATTGTGACCATGGATTTAATAGTCTAAAAAATGTTTGACATCTTACTTTTATTATGGCTCCCAGGAGCATATTACCAACACATTATCTGAAATTGTTATATTGGAGGCGCTTATGTGCACGAAAATTTTCATATACCTTAGTTTCAAGTGCAACGCGGTTAAGTACACTAGTACGTGTAAGCGCATACAATTTGACACGGCCAAGTGCACATGTAAAACCTAGTTTTACTTTCTTTTATAGCAAGCACAATTCGACCCATTAACCATTTCAGTAAATAGGGATTCCCCGAAAATCAGACGTTTTAGGCGTTGGTCGTCATGTTTAAATCGAATCACTCGTTGTCATTTCTAACACATGTGAGTTTATGTCATGTCCGTTTGCGAAATGAGAAAATTTTATTTTTTCCGGCTAATACGATAGCCTTAATACAACCATTGGACGATGGTATTATAATATTTGCACTTTTAAAGCACAGATATTAGGCGTGTTTTAATGCTCTCCAGAGTAGGATAGTACAGCATAAGTACACGTGAAACAACAACAACATCCAGGATAGTAAACCCACTAATTTTACTAGGTTACATATCCTACCCCGGAGAGAATGAAATGGTGTGAGCCTAAGATGAATTCGCTTTAATTCGCTTTACTCGTTTCGATTTTAATGGTTGGCAGCACAACAGAAATGCAACCGAACTGCAATTGAATAAAATCCGATGACAGTTATATTACCGTAAGTCTTGCAGCAAAGAAAGGACAAATATTTTTTTTTTAAATTTTGGTAGAAATTAAAGTGAAATTAATAAGCAAGAAAAGGTGAGTGATTGCAATGTTTGAATAAAATTTCAAACTTGACAGCGCAGGGCTGCTAAATCTTCCAATAAAATGTACTCCACATAATACCCTGTATCGTTTTTTTTCGCCTGCCGATTTGGTGCTCTACTCTGGAGAGCATTGAAACACACCTATTATCGACAACAAATATCAGACAATTCTGGCACTGGAATAAGGATTTCTCCAATGCTTTGGAAAATCTTTAGACGTCTAACGCCCGTTCCTACGATCGTCAGTTGCGTTTTAACTGGAACTTTAACTGACAGATTTTCATACAAAACTTCCAGTTAAAGTTCCGGTTAGAATTTAACTGACGAGAGAGATCTTGGTAGTTAGTTTCACCAACAATAATTTAAAATTGTTTTCGCAAAGCTGGATTTACTTACAAACCTTTGCAGGAATTCCATGATAACGAAGAGGAAAACATTGAATTTCCTGTACCCGAGGATCAAAAGAAATAGATAATATGTGTTTTATAAGGCTTGAAACCATAGAAGCCTAGCTCACATAGGGCACATTTACAACACACTTGAATTAATACACTGAGAGTTGTCAGCACTTTACTTAGCACTTTGTCTCAAGAATGAAAAACCAAAAATGATCGTATTTCGTTTCGTTTCTGCTGGACTTTAGACACACACCGGGACATGCACGACGAAAATCTGCCTTGATCAAATAGTTCCCAGAATAACCACTGTGTGGCGCTTTTATTGTTTCGATTTGAGTTCTGTTATTTTTATTAAGTTGGTACATTTGTCGTTGACATTCCTTCTAAATCTTAGCGTCATTGCAAAAGTTACGTAGCCAAGAGTACATCTATCTCTGTATGTCCCTGCGATTTTTCCATTACTTCCTCTCGGCTGCTGAAACGCATTCCCCGTAGTGGTTTTTGAACTCGATTGAACAGAAAGAAGTCACAGGGAGCCAAATCATGTGAATTTGGTGGCTATTAGATGGTATTTGTTGCTTTTTTCGTCAAAAAATTACGAATAACGATGGCACTGTGCGACGGTGCGTTATCATGGTGCAAAATCCAATTCTGCCTACAATTCTGGTCTCTTTAGGCGAATCGCTTCACGCAAACGCCTCATAACGCCCAAATAATACTCTTTGTTTACTGTCTGGCCTTCTGTCAAAAATTCATGATACACTACACCGTTGTAATCCATGAAAACCGTGAGCATTGCCTTCTTTGACTCACGACCATTTTTAACCGCTCGTGCCACTGGTAAACGACCGTTTTCATTAGAGAATCGTTGCCGAAACACTTTTCCAACATTTCCAACGTTCGCGCACCATTTAATCCGTTTTTTACGCAAAATTTAATACAAGTTCGCGTTGTTGCAAATTTAAATCTATTTCTAAAATTGTAAAAAATTGCCAACACATACAGAGATAGATGTACTCTTGGCTACCTAACTTTTGTAAATGTCAAGCTATGACGCTAAGATTGGGAAATAGGGAAAAAGGGAATGTCAACAGCAGATGTACCAACTTACCAAAAAAAACAGAACTCAAATCGGAAAAATAAAAACGCCACACGGTAGTTATTCCGGGAACTTTTTAATCAAGGATGTATATCGGCCGTATCTTTTCAACATTGAGGAAAGAGATGCGAAACAGTCACGCACACAATAGATAACCTTATGGATTTTTTGCCTTTTGATATCTGTTGTCGACAAATTAAATGAAGAGATCGCCAAGCTTTCCATGGTTTCCGCTCATAATTGTTTCGATTCGACATCTACCTTTATTTCCGATTTCTAGCATTTATTTGAATGAAAGTATCGAACGAAAACTAAGTCGATCTCTGTAAAAATTTGCAAGGAAAGTGCTTGCAGTAGGATTGGAAAGAATTATTTGTCTGGAAGGGGCCAGAATTATTTTTCTGGGGGGGGGGGGGGGTCCAAGCTGGAGTCTGGGGGGGGGTCCTGGCCCCCCTACGGCGCGCCTATGCCCATGATTAATCCCGGACTACTCCTAAGGGAGGTTTGGAGACCTCATTTTCTCCTCCATTTGACCTCCTTTTTGCAAGAGCATGTCCGCTTAAGTCAGATCTCCAATATACCTCCAAGGAAAGCATTCAAAAATGCTTGTAAGGGAGCTTAAAACGAGATCTCTAATGGGACTAGTTCTGTAGTAAAACTCAAAAATGGTCTTCATATAGTCCCATTTTCATCCATTCGGAGCAAAAAGAAAGAAATGACGGTTTTCTGCATAATTTTGCTATTAATCTGCTTGTTTGCTCCATTGTGAGGGATAGTAGATAACTCGTTATTTGCTCCCCCACGGAGTTCTCCTAAAATTTCCTAGTGGGCATATTTACACTAACACACTTCAAAAACGCAATTTTATCTAGTACAAAACCAGGCGAACTAGTACATAAACAGGCCATTTTATTGAGGTAAAATCACCATTTCTGGTACATTAACGACCGAATTAGACGTACATATCTGCCAAACCCAAGGTAGAGCGCGTTATGTATCTAGTGTCATGAATCCCATCTCGAAGCCTTTTTCAATTAACTCTGTAAAATCCCCGAAAAGAAATTAAACCTCAGGATAGTTAACAGGTCTAAAGCTCCGTCCCGTTCAGCTGTCAAAGTAGCTCTTAACTTTTGCTTTAAACTAAACTATAAAAATTTCGATTTATATCTCAACACGTTCCTTTACATAATCACTATTTTTTTAAGAACCTTTGTATTGTAGGTAATTGATGGAGTACGTTGCTTATATCGGTTGTTTTATTTTCGCACTTTCAAATGGTGGAAAGTTAGAGTCTGAAAAATCTTTTAATCGTAGTAGTAGCAACAAAATTTCTTTTATATGTGAACTCCTCAATGGAGCGGAGCTGCTACTTTTCTCCACTTTTGGTGTATTTTAAACACGAAAGGCTACACGAAAGACTTGCCGAATTGAATTCTTATTGAAAATTCTTTAATTTGCTTTTATTGGTAAATTTAAGGACAAATTGCCGATCGCTACCTTTAATCATTCTGAAGTGATTTTTCGTACTGGCCATCTTTACCTCGAATGATTACATATATTTACTTTTGTATAACGGATACAGGAACGATTCGCTCGAATTCTTAATAGAAAAATTCAATCAAAAATAATAAATACGGCAATGTTCTTGGTACTTTCAATCTCAATTTTATTCAATACTCTGATATGCAGAAATACCCAAACAAAAAAATACGCGTAAGATCATACACAAATGACGCTGACAAACGTTTCTCAGCTAATGAGCCAGGTCACATACACTGTACTTGTGACCAGCAGGTGTCTCCTTTATACGTAGAGACAAATATGAATTGAACGTTTCAAGTAGGAACACATTGAGTGATCAAGTGGAAGGATCTATCAATTCTTCAAAGACAATTATTTTGGAACTCATTGGCCGCACTCAATTAAGTGGCTTTTTTTTTAAATCGTTCAAAATTTAAGATAAGGTTCCTGGCAGCATCCGTATCGAGAGTAAATGAGGACTTGATAAAAGTAATTTTCTGTTGTGAAAGGATTGGCAAATCTTTAAAATTAAAAATTTCTTTAGGAGTTCTGTATTTCATCGTGGAAGACGTGATTGTCTGTACTAGAGGTCTATGGAAGAGTGACTTAAATTAACTGGATCGTTTTAAGATCATGCAGCCTATTTTTTTTTCTACTGACACTATCGATTGTTGATTCCATTGCTTGCAATAACAAAGCGTATCAAACAAATTTTCAAGTTTTCAAGCAAAAAAACCAGGATCACTGCCATAGGCCCCGGCCAGTCTGCAACAAATTTGTAATATGCTATCGCTGCACATTTCAGACAGAGCTTACTAAACGTCTATAATCAGAAAAGTACATACGACTAGCTACAAATTACCAAAATAAATACATGCGGTCTGATATTCTATCATCGTACCATGCAGCTACTACAATGAATCCAATTTGCACATATAATTGGAGTTTTAGTGTCATTAAATCGCTTAACGTTCAGCAAATCACTCATATTTGCCAATACCTGGAACGATCCGTAAATTTATCTGTATGTATCTATGTAGCGAAAATCATTAGCGAGAACCGATTTTGTGAATAAAAGGAAAATTTATTCAGTGCAGAATTCCCAAATCAAATCCGAAAGTTATGTACATTGCATTAATAATAGGTACAATGATTTTATAGTAATCAACCATTTTGGAGAACGACTGATGACGCCAGCAAAAATATTTAACCGAAATGGATAATTACAGTAGAGCAGGAAAAATGGTCATTGCTAATTAGATAAATTATTAGTTCACAGCCTATTGCTCAATTTCGTTTTAGTACTATAAATAAATAGTGAACAATCTGACCACACATTGTTTTTTTTTCTATCTGCAAAATGGGACAATGTCTGTTTTTTTTTTAATTTATTTATTCTGTAAACCATTGAACAAAATGCCACATTTCAGTTTTAGAATACCTACAAATAGATAGTGCAAATATGGTTAAGCATTAATTAAAAATATAAACGAATTCATTTAAATCAAAAAATACTGTTATTATGCTGTTTTTGAATAGATAGAAGGAAATGATTTCGGGCTCAAATTGTAGTTTGTTGTGGTTTCTCTGTAATCCTACCACCAAAAAACCTACCAAAGATCACAACATAGCGAATGAATGAATATACGCATTGCGTGGGACGATAGACACCCACGATTGGTACATATGTACATACATAGGTTATAAACGTACCCTATGGAAGTTGCTTAGGATTGGTGCATATGACAGGTACGTTGCCTGAGGTAACGAATGTACCTTACTATCGTTATAGAGGATTGATGCACAGGACAGGTACGTATGATGAATACGGTAGACTAAGTATGTACGGTGGGTACGTTAGATAGGAACAGAACCTAACAGAAAAATTGACAGGAAAAAAATTGAATTTCATATTTTTTCCACTTATCTTTCCACTTTTAAAAGAATTGGCGATGATGAGGTTACGAATTTAGCCATTTTTGGCGGTTTTTGGTATAATGACCTATATGCACGTTAGCGATAAGTTAAGCAATTAAACGAAATTTCTACATCGAAAAGAGACGTACCTATGTATATTTTTTTTTTTTTTTTTTAAATGATATTTTTCCACTATGATTCAGTTTTAAGAGATATAGGTAGGTATGTGATATTTTTTAATCGAAACAATTTTTTATGAAATTAATATTTATTTTGTATTTAGCAAGTACATTTTTTTCAAAAATCAAAATATTTCTTGCGCTTGTATTTTCAAAATCAACAATTTCAAAATTTGAAAATTGTAATTCGATTGGTTGCAATTTACGTAATACAGTCAAGTCAAGTAATCATAGATTATTTTTAAATTGTAAAAAATAAATTTAGAAGCATTTGAATTTGTGAAATTTAAACGCTTTTCTGAAATAATAACGAAAAGGATTTTAAAATTGGAATTGAGGATTCCGAAAAGCTGATGATGCCAAAACCGCAAATGTGCTAAAATACGTTTTAAAAAAACATTAATATAGCTAATGCAGGAAATAGGAAAAACAAATTGAATCAAAGGGCGAATACTTTAGATAAAATTTTTGTTTTTTGGAAAATATTTGCTTACACATTCGCTTTTTACATGCATACAAAGAACTACATTTTCGAACTTCAAAGTCTTTGTATCTATAACGTATATTATTGTATATAGCTATTCATATAATAATAATAGGTTAATTTCCAATTAGTAGCAACTGTACTTATACAAAGTATCAAAATACGATATTATAAGACTATCAGTTAACAATATGAACCGATAACAAGTTAACACTATCTGTACACGGGCACCTATCTCTAACATAATCCATTGAGTGATTGTTTTCGACTTCTAAGGCGTTAATAAACAATATACCATAAATAATCAACATAATTAATTTTTGCAATAAAACAAGTTTATTGGAAACTATTGCAAAAGTTGCAAACACCTCTTTCGTGAGCGAGTATGACTAGTATTATAGATTTTTAACAGAATATTGTATTATATTGCTTATAGCTTTAAGTAAGTTGTAATGTAAGTTATATGTTTTACGTAGTCAAGACTCAAGGACTTGAAATGAGAAACTGCCAGTGATTTAAATTCGAGCTTATTTCTATTCTGGAATCAAGCGAAAACAAGAGTGTAACCGAAGTAAACGCTGGAGAGTGTAAGTTACTCGTTGAGAAACTAAACATTTTCATGAACTTTATTCTGAAAATAGTATTACTGTATTATTTCTACACTTCATTTCCTCAGAAGCAACTCTAACCATTCACGTGTTTTTTTAATTATTACATTAAGTCGGTATTGAGCACTCGACCTTCCGCTCGGAAAAGCTATGATTGCTTTGGAGAACGATGAACAAGTTCTAGTACGGCATACGTTAAAAAATACCGAGACAGTCACGTGAACTTTTGCCAATGAATCTGTACAATGGAATTGCAAGTGGTTAATGGGGATTTTCAGCGGAACGATGAACACAATAATTATAGAAGAACTTTAACTAGAATTACACTACATATACATATGCCACGTAGCCAAATATTTGACTATTTTTCGTAGCAAATGCCGTCAGATGGTGCAATCGTCCAATTTTTTAAAGGGACCTTGTTCGATTTGCTCTGTTCCTTGTATATTTTTGATAGAAACATTTGGGTGATTCTTTCGTCAAATTTGTTTTGTGAATATTTGACACCATGACATACAGTATAATACAAGCTATAGTATTAATTCATTTGAACAAATCAAAGGGATTTGGTTGTATCTCAAATTTTATGATATGGTATTGAATTGTCTTTTGTCAACCAATTGTCCGTTATTATTTGCTAAAATAATATATCAGTTTTCACCTTATGCGCATGAAATTATGTACAAAGGAATATTAAGTGTATTATGTAATACAAAAAGTTGTTTGTAAGATTTTTAATATTTTTTTTTTTTTTTTCAAATAATATTTTATATCTAATTAAGGTGAATGAAATCTATAAAAAAAACTATATAAATTATTATAAAAAATTTTAAAATGCTTTTATATTTTACTAAGAACGTTTGTAATAGATATAAAACTTGAAACCCAGCTAATAAATCAGTAAATTTCTTAAGTTTAGAAATTACAATTACGTATCTTGTTAAAAAAAATATTTAATGTATTCTAATTATAAATATTAATGTCCAGTTCTAAAGTTTTCAGACAATGGGAATAAATAGGTAACACAGTTTGCGCTTTAATTTACGTAATTTTCATAGAAAAAATTTACAAATCAATAAAATTATCTGTTTAGAAATAGAAATATAGAAAATAGTGACGTGAATATTTGGATGAGGAGTTCATCAAAGCCTAAGTCGGTGAGTTAAATTGATGCAATACCCAGACTAGCAGAACTGGCATTCCTTTTCTCTTCTTTGCAGGATACAACTATAGCGGACCGTAACAACCTACTGCAAGAAGAGGATTTTTATAGATTCTGATATAATCCGGATGAGAAAATTTATTTTATATTTTTATTCCACAATACCATAATATAGTACCAGACATTATTGGGTCCTGCAATTTTTATGCTGAGGACATGGAAACTTCGTGAAGAAATTGGGGAATTTTCATTACCAAATCGCAAAATTTTTTACTGGTTGTCTAACGCCTTCTTGAGTTATTCTTACTCTATCTGATGGATAAGAAACAATGCATGGTATTTTTTTTAGTTTATACGAGTATACTTTAGATCATTTTGTGTCTGCTCCGAATTTCAATGACTTTAAAGTACAGCTTCTCATCAAAATTATTAGAGAAGGATTGTTAAATTAAATTTTTCATAGAAAAAAAAAAAAAATAGAATTAAATAGAGAAGGCATTTTCTGAGAAACTAACTCTGTCGTTTTTTTAGAAATTAATACTGAATAAAAATGTAGCTTTGTAGTTATTAATGGTGAGATTGCTGACTGTCCTGATCTGTATTCGTGCAACGGTACCTCCAGAGGAGCCAACAAGAGGCACACGCCGTAACATTTGACAACCAAGTCGGACTAAACTATTTTACAGTTTAACTTTATTGTACGATGATTTCCCATTTTTTCTGCTTTACACAGATCACTGATTCATATCAGGTTCGACGGATCAATAAATGTGCGATATCCTTACAGGTTTCGTTGAATTTTCTTCGAGAATTTAATTATCGCGATCGTAAGTAAACATTTTTGTGCAATCATTCAAAAATTAGGCTTTAGTAGTGAAAGTGTTGCTAGCTTTACGTTATGAGAAGAGAAATGTTATTTAGTTTTAAACTGTAGTTGTATAATATCCGTACAATTTTTATTATATATTACATACTACATAAATGCTTTCTGTAATACGAATATTCTCCGACTGAAAAGTACATCCTGTTTCAACTGATACTTTACGTTTTGAGTTTTTTTGAGATTTTGACGAAATAAAATTAACAATTGTATTGAAAGATATACGGGCCTATTACGAAACTCGAGTCGAGTGAGTGTCTCACTCACATTTGAACTCGACTCGAGCAAAAGTTGGTATGATGAAACTCGACAATTGGGAAGTCACTTCATTTCCAGTAGTCGAGTGAATTTGACATTTCTTACAAGTAAATACTCACTCGATCGGCTCTCATAATGCGCAGTTTTCTTTACTCACGCTTTTTTCTCGACTAAAAGTCGAGTGAAACTCGACAAGTAGGCCGTCGGTGAGTTTCATAGTCGCAGAATGTGCGTTTTTTGGTCGAGTGAGTTCCGTTATAGACCCGAAATACTACAAAATTTAAGGACGTAAGTTGAGCCAGCTGAGATTACACAAGTAAGTTAGACTGAATTCTTATAGTTTATCTTTACCTACGACCATAGATACCAATTTTACTCTTATGCTATGCAGTTATTCGTCACCCGACTTCACGACTTAAGTCATCGTCCCGAAAAATTTTGTATGGTTGCCCTTGACTGATCTAATAGAAGAATTAGCTCATTATTTCGTGCGACTAGCAGTACTTATAGACGGAAGCAAAATTATTATCCATCTTTTATAAGAAATAAAAAAGACAATACCTACATTTTTTTAGTTCAATGCCTTCTTTAAGACGTAACAAACTTTTATATTATAGACTTAATCTAGAGTACAAAAAGCACTTAAACAATATAAGAAAATGGGACTGTAACAACAGGAAATTTCATTCAATTTTATATTAGGTAAAATTTATTACGCAAGCTACTATTTTTTCTTAGATATTTTTTATCTTGTATTTATGACCGTTAATAAAATTATATTTGAAATGAATGATGAATAACAACATCCCCTCCTCTTCCACAATTTCTTAAAAACAACAGTTTAAGACGAAATTATAATTACTTGTATTGTGATCGTAACAGCTAATTGTTATCTGTATCTAACAAATTAATTTCTTACCTTAAGTTGTCACCTTGCGGTTGAAAATACGACGGTAACAAGATCGAACAATAAATAAAACGTATTCGATAGAAGGCTGATTCGTAGATAATTTTTTTATTTCATTAACAATGCCATAAATCACTAAATACACTGATCTTTAACAAAATCTGGAAATCGTTAATAAGACTATCGAATTAATCACAATCAAATTAGCCGATCGTGCATAGCTTCACTGGAATTAACTAAACACTTTGAATTAAAACAAAAAAATACATTTGTCCTTTTCGAATTTTTACTAAGATCCCGATCACAAAGTAGTACTGCGATCGATTGAAAAGAATTGCATAAAATCTTTTAGCTTTTATTTGAATTAAGTAGCTAAAACAATTTTCACGATGTCGCGAATCTGTTCAGATTTAACTGAACCGCAACTGGACTGAATTGGCTGTGGCTGAGGCTGAACTGAAATCGTCGCCAAGATTAGTCGAAGCGTAGCTCACAGCTTACACACCTGTACGCTATATGCTGTACCTGATGGTCTATCAAAACGAAGTTGAGTTGACTGATAAATTACTCGCAAGTTTGGCGAATCTCCCACGATATCGCAGAGCGTGTGATTAATAAAAACTTTAAGTGGCTTGATGAAAAGTTTACCCAGCATCGACGGATTACTATTTGACGAGTTTACCGATTACATTATTTGCGACATTTGCACAATAATTTTATCAATTTATTACATTACTTAAATAGTTGTACGCTATCTAATTGCAATGCAATTTTAAATCAAATTCACCTGACATTTCATACATTGTGGAATTTAATAAATAACTGAATCGTATTGATTAGATAGCGAAGAAAGCATTGTAAGCGTGTCTAGAAAATAAATTTTTAAATGTCGACTATGGAAATATTATCAAGTACTCAATTTAACGCAAGGTAAATGAAAATAAATCAGTTGAATTATATAACTATTTATATAATTTCAATTATTTTAAGATGAGGTTACAAAGTTTATAATGGGTGATTTTTCAATAGGGGTTTTTTGACATATCACGCTTGACTGATGTCGTGCTATTACGGTACGTTTATTCAGTATTGTTTGACAAATCATCATGTAAAGATTGACACCGCAACAACGCCTCCAATCTATTCAGCTGTATTACGATAATCAGCGTTCTGTAAAAAATGTTTTACGTGAACTTCGACCAACATATCGACCTTCCGGGACCATTATTGCCAATACCATTCGCAAATTTGAGTACGTTATTGGATGATACGCGACCAATAGACCACATCCAGCCCGTAGTGAGGAAAACATTGGGGTTGTAGCGAAGAGTATAGCTGAAGACCGTGAGCGATTCAACGCCGATCTTAACATTTGGGCTTATTGTAACATGGCGAATTTTAATTTTACACCAGAATCTTGGTTTAAAGGCTTACAAAATTCAACTCATTCAAGAATTAAAGCTACGACTATGTGAAGTCGAAAATCTTAGCAGATAAGCTAGCTACGATTCAGGCCTTGGCAGGCAATATTACTCGCGGAATTGGGCAGATACCGGCCGAAATGCTGGAAAAAGTGATCCAAAATTGGACCTTCCGAATGGACTCCCTCGCGGCCAACATTTTAATGAAATTATGTACATATATCCAAAAAATAAATGTCAGAGTCTGTTCTTTTGGGTCATAATAAACATTCCACCATCCAATTCAATTTTTTGTGTTTTATTTAAAAATTGAAAAAAATTTTAAATGAATATCCCCATTACAATATGTTACAATATTTATGAGAAATAATAAACACTTAACGTTTTAAGTTCAAATACCAGAAAAATGCAAATTTAAATTTTCCTCCATACCTAACTGAAATCATTTTAAGTTTTCTTTCTGAACGATCATTTAAAGTCACACTTAATCAAACGCTTTCGACAATAAAGACGAGTGAGGTACGTAGTACCTCAGGGATCTGTACTGTACTCGGACCAATTCTCTATACCATATATACTTCTGATACTCCCATACCAGCCAATTGTGAAGTCACGATGTACGCGGACGATACCGGTGTTCTCACTACTGGTGATAATGCGATAGATATCAGTTGCAACCTACAATTTGCTCTCACAGAACTATCTGAATATTTTCATAAATGGAAACTAAAAATCAATCCTGAAAATTTCCAAGATACCTTTTCACCAGAAAGACAAAAGGTTGTTTACTACCTCAGACTATTCTAGAAAAAGACATTCCTTGGACAGTCAAAACCACATATCTTGGGGTCACTCTCGATAAGACACTGACCTTTGAAAAACACACTGCCTTAAATAGAGACAAGATCAATGGAACGATTAATGTTTTATATTCCCTAATAAATCGCCGATCTGTGCTAAGCACTGAAAATAAAATTATTATCTACAAGGTAATTTTTCAAAATATATTTTTGTATGCGGCAAATTGCCCAAAAAAAAGTCCTCAAATTATTGCTAAACCGACCCTGGTATTCCACGCGGAAACTTCATGAAATTGCAAATGTTTCAAAAAAAAGGACAAGATGACAAGACATCATTCATGAAAAATTTGTTGAACGAAGTTCGATATCGGAAAATCCACTAATCTCAGTATTATTTAGCTAATAAGTTCAGGTCTTAGGTTAGTTCTAGTTTTAAGAATAGTTTTAAATTATATATTATTTTATATAAGGTTGCTGTATTTCCTTAATCTTATATCCTAATTACACAAACTCCAACGTCTTACGACAAAATACGAAAATTTTTAGTTGAAATGGGTACAGATACTCAATAGCTCTAAAGTACCTTCATAAGAAACACTGAATTTTATACATACCTACATATTAGGCAAAATAAAATTTGAAAAAAATTCATTGGTAAAACAATTTTTATTAAAAGAAAAGGAATAGCGCAGCTATGATAGACTGCAGCCAATGGTTTTGATACTTTAGAGTCCAGATGAAATACTTAATTCCTATTTATACTATAGTTGGGTATGTGGCCAATGAAAAAGGGGTACACATACTCGTGCAGTGTGCACGGTTTTGCTAATATAAAAAAACATACCGCACTCACGATCGGCTACAAGCCAATCGTATGATACTCTAGATGAATACTGAACTCTAATTTATATTGAAGTTGGATAAAGTAGAATTACGTGTAAGTGTATGTGGTATGTCCTTTATTCGGTTGCTACTTTAAACTAAAAGACAATAATAATAATAATAATTCGATTATTTCCCAAAATTTTTCTATAAGCAAAGCAAGATGTGTAAGAATTGAGTGTTCTGACAGAGTTTGTCTTTACAACTACGGTATAGTAACATTTAAATGGTAAGAACAAAAGGATGGATTTTACTATTAAAAGGATGGATTTTACTATATAAGTTTTATTGATTTCTTGAATGTGTTATTTCTCAATTGCTCCATTTTTGAGCTATGTAACTTTCCTTGCCGGGGTGCGATGTGTCTTAGAGATTTGTTGTATGGGTATGGGTAGTAGTAAGGTCGAACTTCGTTTTCACTCAAAACTAATTTGTACAAAATTCCGAATTCGTAGCTAAACGATTACTTGACTTATTGTGAGTTAGGTAAGTTAATTGAAGATATTTTGACAGGATATTTGTATAACAGCTACACGAAGCACTAATAGGATTTTTTTAATAGTTATGTATTTTACTATTGGAAAATTAACACATACAAAATTTTAAAGTCGTAGCTTACATACTTCTGATGTTACCGGCCAATATTGTTGAACACGTATTTTAATGAAATTTTGTATGGCAGCTACCAGAAGGAGTATGAAGATTTTGCCCGTTAATTTAACCAAACAATCAGATTCAAAATTTCAAGTTCCTAGGTGAGATGCTATGTAGGTTACTAGTGGTTGCTATGTAGGTTACTAGTGGACTGACAACCTAGAAAAAACCGTTCCAAATTGCCTCCTAATTACTTTTTAGGTAATTTAATTAAATTTTTTAAAAATTGATTGTCCTCCCCCCCCCCCCCCTTCTTAGTAGACTTCACTAGTAATTCTATATTTATCATCCTGAAGCAATTGAGTCGAAAGATATTGTAATTCAAAGTTTTTCTCGTACCCCCTCTCCCACCCCTCTTTTTTAATCTCCTGGTATTTGTTAAGTCAACCACAAAGTTTCAGCCGTCTGCCAACAATCTGATATACGGTGCATGTTACCTACAGAATGGGCTTAAATTATAGCTGCATTATTAAGATCTACTGGATGTTGTTTTAGAATACATAATATCAGGATAGAACTTTTTTTAAAAGACGATCACATGATTACATTATCGAAATATTCGCTTATAATTTTTTTTTAGATTTTTACACATCTATGTATGTATATGAGTTTAAATAATTAAAAACCCAATAAAGCAGTCATAATGAAATGCTAATTATTTCTCCACTACATTTAATACATATACTTAACCTTAATAATTGAAATTAATATATATATAACTAGAGTAGGTATACAAAGATGACCGTGAAGCTCATATATCGTAAAGCTCATAGGTATATCGTATAACTGTTTTTAATCAATGAAATAACGTTGAATGTCGTTGAAACGTGATTTCATTTGTGTCTAATGCTGATAGAAATATATTGGATATATATAAGCTGCAAATTTTTTTTTTTTTTTGATGTATAATAAATCAGAGAATTCGATGAAGTGTAATAAATAAACGTTATTTGTTTTTATCGTAAACTTGTATGTATAATACAATATGTCTCAAAATTATTACAAAATTAAGTTGAGTTTTTAGTTGCAAGTAAATTTTTTTGATTTTGATGCCAAAGACTTAATTTTGGGGAGTCTGCGCAGCCTGAGAACAGTCTGAACCCATATTTTTGCTCAGCCCTGAAAAATAAATAATAATCGCCGATAACCTAGGAGAACTTCCAAAATATCGGTATAGCACCACTTCTTTATACAATAACTAATAGGACATTTTTGAACACAATAATTTAAACCATCTTCTTACCAGGTCTTGATTTTCCTTGGGAGCTCTCATGTTTAACACAGAAAACTCCTCTGACGCCGAAGGAAAAAAAATTCTTAATTTCCAAGTGTTCATATAATTTCTTATTCATTGATATATCCTTTCTGGTAGGAATGACCAGCACACTTTTTACATTTTGAAAAGATGTCTAAGTGAACAAAATCCAATTCTATATTGTAAGGTACAATATCATCATCATCAATGGCGCGACAGCCCAAGTCGGGCCGTGGCCTCCTGAAGGAAGAATTTGCCACATGTTATTTTCGAAAAGTGCAATCTCTCTATGTTACGTTTATTGCCACCCATGGTTTTACCGCAAACTTAAATGACTTTTGTAACGCAGCTACCCGAAGAAGTACGGATATTCACTATTTGCTTTACTGCCTTTGATCAATCCTTGCAATGGATGGGGAGGGCTATAAAGCTTCTTTGCGGGAAAGATTAGATTAGATTCTACAAGAATATCGTGGAGGACGGTTGAAACTTCCGACTCACTGTCTTTCACTGTTGTGATTGTCCTCCCTTAATATAAATCACTTAGGACGGTTTTATCGATAAATGTTAATATGCTCTTGAGTGTGTAATGCCATGTTTCCACTGCCTCGTAATCTCGCGATTAAGAGAACGAGATTAAGCACTCAGGGACGTCATTTGTGGGGGGAGAGGGGATTTTGGTATTTTCATATATTATATATAGCAAATGTGGCAAATGCCCTGCCTGTCGCCCCCCTCACACCACAAATAACGTCCCTGCGTGCTTAATCTAATTCTCTTAATCGCGAGATTAAGGTGTAGTGGAAACATGGTATTAGATACGAGTGCCAATGGTGATTGAAAGTATTGCCCAAGAAGACTTCATACAATCTTCAGATATCGTCTGAAATCAGTAGAATCGTATGTAGATGCTTTTTTAAGCATTTAGTGTCCTGTAGTTAGTGCAATCAAGCGCCGAACCTAATTCCGTTTGCAGAAAAGGTCAAGGATACCGTATTTCAAAGGCTTATGAAAATATGAGAGAACCATGTCCGTAATTGTAAACTGCTCAAAAACGTTTTCGGGAAACCCCAATATCCGAATAATCAATTTATATTTTCAAATGCTTCACTTTTATCGAGACACAATGATTTACTATGTACATTAACTGTATTATGAGTTCGCATCATGGTTCAAAGTAATCAACTATAATTAATCAAATTATTGTGTAATAAGCTTGCGTACGCAATGTCGTCTGTACATTTATTTATTTTTTCAGATATGTATCACCAACTGAGTTTGTCAAAGCGTAGATAAGCAAATTATGTATAAATAATACACCATTTGTTAAAAGTGCTATTGAATATGTGTTTAAATGCTGTTAATCACTTGGTGGATTAGTGTCATTTTACGGTTAGTTAACACCAAGGTGCTGATAAAAACAAATATATTATTATTCATAAAATGTTCATTGATGAATTAATCACGCGAAAGAATTATGTAAAGTGTCGATAACAGACGGCGAAATATTGATTCTTATTCACTTGAGTTTTAAGGCCGTGAGCCCAGTAAGGATATTTAAGAATTTCGTAGGATTTTTATATTTTTGCATAAAGAATAGTGGCTTCAAAAAGTAATCTGTACCCCAGCAATGAGTGTGCCTTAAACGTCATAGAGCGCACTCAATGGAAAAAAGAAGACCGGTTTCGTCTTTTTCGTTCTTGCATTTACACTCCGCATAAAAATGATAGGACACCCCTAAAATTTTCTCATTTCTCAAAACCGAAAAGAGGTAGAAAAACTTTTATTGTGGGTCATAAAGGACATGAAAGGAATGCTCAGAATGTTATCTTTACGGATGAGAAAAGGTTCACCTCGGTTGGACCTGACATTTTGCCATCTTTTCTTCCACCTTACGTGCTCCCGAGCGAATTTCAACCGATCCTCAATATGCTTTTTCATTAGTGGTGGTTTTCAATGAAGTTTTCTTCGTTGAATAGTGGGTGTTTGTTTTAAAAGACGTTGAAAAATGAAAAGCCAGGATTACGTAAAACTAATTGATGAACAAATCAGGACACACACAACAAGGATTTCTGAAGAGGACTTCATCTTTCAACAGGATAATGCGTATTTATGCGTGCGACCGAACTGGTTTTTTTGGTCTTTTTAGACTGGTCTGGTCTGCACGTAAACGCGACCAATGATTGATTATTGGTTTTAGCAAATAATCCTATTGTAAAATCGAACGATTTCTACAACTTGCTGTACAGAAGCGGAGTCATAGTTGAAATTTTCCGACTGATCTACTCACAGGAATGCCCAAATTTATCTCTTAAGAGCCGTACAGAATGAACGAAATCGGAGTCGGAACGAAAAGTCAAAATTACGGAGGAAAAAAAACAGTTTCAAATGCATGTGGTTGCATGTAGCTAAACAGAATGAACGCTAAGCGTCGGAGAGAGTCGCAAGTAAGTTTGCAATGTTTTAAAATGACCGCAAGTGATCTGGGGTGTGTTCAAGATTTCTGCTATAGCTGCTTTTAGCTGCTATTAGCTGCTTTTTTGTGTTCAATGCAACCAAAAAGTTGCTTTCTCGTGCTTGCTATTTGACACTAGATCTGTTCAAGATTTTTAAAAAGCTGCTTCCATAGCTGCTTTTTCTTGCTCGCACTCCCGAGTGTAGCTAGAAAGCGGCTATTGCAATATTTATATGTGTGTGTAGCTGTCACTTTCGTCGAAACGTTATTTTCAGTCTTTAAAAATGGAAGAAACTCTATCATTAGCATTAGAAATTAACGAAAAATTTAAGGAAACATTAGAAGCAGTTAATGCGGTAAGTATTCAAAGTCATTCAAACAATTGTCTTATATGCCACGCCAACTTGCGTATGTGCTTGTCGAACAGCTGTTATTAGCTATACAAGCTGCTTTTGGCTGTTCAAGACCCGAAGAAGCTATTTCATGCTATGGCTGAAATTGACAGCTGCTACAGTCTTGCTATGCTATGCTTTCGAAGCAGCTATAGCAGAAATCTTGAACAGAGCCCTGATCGAAATGTCAAATACGACATTATCACAATCTAAAACGAACTGTATTATTTGAAAAAGAAAGCAATACAATGGAAAATGCAAGAGATTTCGTTGAGAATTAAGAATAATTCACTGATTTTCGCGTTCATATCAATTTCACTTTGATTATTGACACTAATAAATAGAACTGCGACTCAATCCGGCCATTGTGTTCATGTAGCGTTTACTTGCTGCTTACAGCGAATCATTGCATCTCGTGGCAAGATTTTGACATTTCGATCCGACTCCGATTGCGTTCATTCTGTACGGTTCTTAAGAAAGCAGCCCACCAGGGGTGGAAACCCGCGCACTGAGTATCGCACTGAATTCAGGGCTCTGTTCAAGATTTCTGCTATAGCTGCTTCGAAAGCATAGCATAGCAAGACTGTAGCAGCTGTCAATTTCAGCCATAGCATGAAATAGCTTCTTCGGGTCTTGAACAGCCAAAAGCAGCTTGTATAGCTAATAACAGCTGTTCGACAAGCGCATACGCAAGTTGGCGTGGCATATAAGACAATTGTTTGAATGACTTTGAATATTTACCGCATTAACTGCTTCTAATGTTTCCTTAAATTTTTCGTTAATTTCTAATGCTAATGATAGAGTTTCTTCCATTTTTAAAGACTGAAAATAACGTTTCGACGAAAGTAACAGCTACACACACATATAAATATTGCAATAGCCGCTTTCTAGCTACACTCGAGAGTGCGAGCAAGAAAAAGCAGCTATGGAAGCAGCTTTTTAAAAATCTTGAACAGATCTAGTGTCAAATAGCAAGCACGAGAAAGCAACTTTTTGGTTGCATTGAACACAAAAAAGCAGCTAATAGCAGCTAAAAGCAGCTATAGCAGAAATCTTGAACACACCCGAGTATGTGCAAAATAATATGTACTCTAGAATCGCTTAGATTTCCCAATATTTGCGCTCACAACTCGAGCACATCAGATCAGGGATGCGTTCGGAAATTAACTCGGGTTGAGTTAGAGTTACCTTCAGAGTTAACTAACACATGCAAGTGAGAGTAAACTCCAATATTTCCGAACGGATAGAGTTATTCGAGTGTCATAATCTGAGTTAACATAATAATGGAGAATTAAAATTTAATTTGATGTATGATTTTCATAGCGCAACTAAAGATTTTCTTCAAAACTTTGTTATGTCACTGCAGGCGCATATGAATATGAATTAAACACAAATGCGGTAGTTCTTTGAATTCAAATTAACAACAATATAGTCTAAGCAATTCTGATCGGTATTAGCTGTGTTTTTTATTCCCGGTTAACCATAAAGCTCGACAAAATTGCACTACAAAACAACAACAGTGCGGTTACCGTAACCGCACTGTTGTTGTTTTGCCGTGCAATTTTGTCGAGCTTTATGGTTAACCGGGAATAAAAAACACAGCTAATATATCCATATGTTACGGTCATAATAGCTGTGTTTTTTATTCCCGGTTAACCATAAAGCTCGACAAAATTTCACGGCAAAACAACAACAGTGCGGTTACCGTAGCCGCATTGTTGTTGTTTTGCCGTGAAATTTTGTCGAGCTTTATGGTTAACCGGGAATAAAAAACACAGCTATTGTGCAGTTAAGGATAGAGCGTTTTAGAATACTGTGTTGATGGCAATAAATTACCGTTTTTGTAAAATATTTTACTATTGCGGTAAAAGCAATTTCCAATGTCTGTGACTGCGTATTTTTCTGGGTGTACAAAACATTGGTGACTCGCATCTGAAGAAATCATGAGCGGACTCGAAACCTTTTAGTGAAAATAGAGAGCTGTTACTACACTATCTATCACAATGTCCAGTGAAACAGAAGTAGACGTCCCTAAAGTTAGCGGACACTTTCGCTTTATACAAAACCGGTGGCTTGTCGTCTCCACTAGCTCTATGATACATACATATGTACATACAAATTACAAACATAATTTTTAATAAAATGTTTATTAAATATGTTAAGCATTATTAGTGAGTTACAATATAAATGTGCTTTATTTACGCCAATATCTTAAATCTAACAGTTTTTTTCTTAATTTCTAAAGCTAAAATTAATTAATATCCATTCTGCTATATTTTCTTAATAGCCACAAGTGGGCACTCTAGGTTATAAATTATATCGGGGAATATTTTGTGGAGATCAAAGTATCTTTATTTAAATAATAATGTATACTTATTACTAAAATACCCACGAGATCTGTACGGAGTCCATTCAACTATGTTGGATGTCCGCGCAAAAATCGTGAGTATTTGCACTAATTGGAACAAATCTAGCGAGAAAAAAGCCAATGAGCAGTTTAGAGGTGTACGCAGTCGTATGCGACGCTTAGTGTGCAAAACATTAAAGTGTTTTCCTGAAACTTGTCATTTAAAAAAAAAAAATGTTTTTGTTACAAAACAAAATGGCGGCTTTAGGGGATATTCCTTTCTTTTGCGTGACATTGAAAACTGCTCCATTTGTTATATTTTTTCTATTGATCTTAAACTGAATACTAAAATATTTTTGGAATACTAAACGATGAATGGGATATAAAACAAGAAAGATATGAGGCTTTTCAATCGAATGTTCATTTTTCGACTATTTTTTTGATAGTTTTTACCCCAAAATAGTGGTTTATTTACGCGATATCCTCAAAATGTTAGGTATATCCTTCCGACGTATATAGACAGAAAGCTCCAAAACAATCAGCCAAATCGATCCATAACTTTTTGAGCTACAATAGGAGCAGTTTTTGAGATGCAGTTTCGAGACAATCGCGTTTAAAGTTTCAATACGAGAAAACTATTAGCTTTAGTGACTTATCGAATCAGCGGTTCCAGGCGCATATAAGAAACTTTCAACTTCTAATCACTCACACCGTCACTTGTAGTCCCCTAGTAGTCCAGTAATCAGAGACAAAATTTCAGTAAATAACGGAAAAAAATTTAAAGTCGAAATGTTTTGATGTAGTTAGGTTCCAATGATGGAGTAGAATAGGGAATCACAGTCTTACACCAAAATTTGATATGGCGTGTGCCCGAAATTTTGAGTTTTCTGTTTTGTCGATTTGTAGACGTATTTTGCATTTCTCGCTAAAAATTGTGGAAACCAGGTTTATAGAGAATTAAATCCTCTATCTTTTTTCTCCAAACAACTTTTTTGTAAAATCAATATTTATTGCGTTATTAAGCGTAAAGTGCAAAAAATTAGGAGACTGTCCCAGTTTTTTAAACTTTTGGACCATTTTTATTAAATATAGGTGACATGTTTACATGGCATCACGCATCACGAGCGGGAGCACGGTACAAATATGTAGCGTAAATACGTGCACAAATGCCCCGAACAATCAACTCGACAATCTGACCCAGTCAGATGAAATGTGCACCGAAAGCCACCATTTTTAGCGAGAAATGCAAAATACGGCTACAAATCGACAAAACAGAAAACTCAAAATTTCGGGCACGCGCCATATCAAATTTTGGTGTAAGACTGTGATTCCCTATTATACTCCATCATTGGAACCTAACTACGTCAAAACATTTAGACTTTTATTTTTTTCTTTAAGAATTCCTAGATTTACTGGACTATAGCATATATCTGTGAATTCATTCCCGTGATATACCTATATCCTTTTTTAGAACTTTTTCGAACTACATATATTAAATCGCTTTCCTTTATGATAGTTTGATATTTTCGTTTCGAAATTCAACCGCACAAGACATACCATGCTTTCGAGCCAAACTGACTCTATTTCATACACAACGTTCGTTACGCTTTATTCTTTCGAAACATGTGGAAAAAAAAATTCTTAAAATTTTAAACCTGTAGGGATTGCTCTCCTTAAACCAACAGGAGTGTGCCGATGAACTCTCTTCGACTTTCGGAAATTAAGCACCATATCGAGCCACGTGTTTCGCTGGATTTCTGAATTCAATCGTGATAGCACTTCGCTATACGACGAATTTCGTGAAGTCGCCCGAAATCGGTAGTTGTGCCAGAAAACAACGATGCTGTGTACTGATATTGCAAGGTCGTCATGTGACATGACGTGAGATTGCGGCATTCAGGGTTAGTTCCACTCGCATACATTTAATATGTATTGCATAAACATTTGGCTGTCAAAAAGATTTGTTCGCGTTGGATTCCTCATAATTTGGCAATCGCTCAAAATAAAGGTCGTGTCGATTGTTGCAAAGGAATGTTAAACAAATTCAATCGCGGTGCTTCAAAAAAGATGTCCATAAGAACGTGACAGGCGACGAATCATGGATCTATGCATATGAACCCAAAACTAAAAAATAATCGACTGTATATGTAGGTATTTCAAGACGAGCCAAATCCAACGGTTGATGCGTTCAAATCACGTGTTTTGGAGGTAACTAAATCGAAGTGGAAAAACTGTTTCCAAAATTGGTTCAAACGCATGCAAAATTGTGTTGATCTGCATGGAGAATATTTTGACAAACAATGAAGCCGTTTTTTGATTATAAATATTTGTTTTTATTTGTCTATCTCAAAACTTAGTAGCGAGGTAGCCTCCACAGCCTACCTGATGGGACAATTATTTCGATCGAAATTGGAGTAAATGGTCTTAAAGTTGCGACCACCAATTCCGAATTTCCGTAGTAATTTTTAATAATTTCCAAAAGTTGCGTGTTCGTGAACTTCACCATAATAAAAATGTAAGCCTTGACTGATGGTTTGACATTGACATAAATCAAAAATCATTTCCGCAAGTCATTGAAAAGTGGAGTGTTCGCCTAATCTTCATCAACTGATAAAAATCAAACTTTACCAAAAAATTTTATATTTGAACTTTATCGCTATAACTTCGATATTGTATTCATGGGTGTGTTCAAGATTTCTGCTATAGCTGCTTTTAGCTGCTATTAGCTGCTTTTTTGTGTTCAATGCAACCAAAAAGTTGCTTTCTCGTGCTTGCTATTTGACACTAGATCTGTTCAAGATTTTTAAAAAGCTGCTTCCATAGCTGCTTTTTCTTGCTCGCACTCCCGAGTGTAGCTAGAAAGCGGCTATTGCAATATTTATATGTGTGTGTAGCTGTCACTTTCGTCGAAACGTTATTTTCAGTCTTTAAAAATGGAAGAAACTCTATCATTAGCATTAGAAATTAACGAAAAATTTAAGGAAACATTAGGAGTAGTTAATGCGGTAAGTATTCAAAGTCATTCAAACAAATGTCTTATATGCCACGCCAACTTGCGTATGTGCTTGTCGAACAGCTGTTATTAGCTATACAAGCTGCTTTTGGCTGTTCAAGACCCGAAGAAGCTATTTCATGCTATGGCTGAAATTGACAGCTGCTACAGTCTTGCTATGCTATGTTTTCGAAGCAGCTATAGCAGAAATCTTGAACAGAGCCCATGATAAAAAAAAACTGACGCGGTTACCTTAATGGTAGTGGCCAGTAGCTCCGAGCTTAAAAAGTCAAGCATTGATGAATTTTCTGAAGAAATTTTTCCGAAATTTTAATAACAATTTAAAAAAAAAACTTAAAAGTTTATTGTTTAACTTAAAAATGCTTCAACTGGAAACTCATCTTATTGCGGTTGAAAGAGTCACAATCAAAATTTATTTCTCTGGTCTGATTCATACAGTATTGATTAATAAAGTATGACGACATACATACATTTCTACGTAATACTAGAGTCAAACATGAATTTGATTTCATGAATTTCA
The DNA here is from genome assembly GCA_949128065.1 of Beris chalybata. NCBI lineage: Eukaryota > Metazoa > Arthropoda > Insecta > Diptera > Stratiomyidae > Beris > Beris chalybata. The sequence goes on from OX421895.1 coordinate 97,405,603, forward strand.
AATAACAAATCATTTTTAAGTCCAACCTTATCTGACTGTTACTTAGATAAAAATCAATATGCGCGTAATAATCGTTGAAATGCTAGAAATATGAATAATAGATTCGTGCCTACCACAGTTGGTCCAATGTATTTCGAATACTGAGAAACTTTTATTGTCTCAAGAATCGACAAGAACTGCTGGTTCCTAAAACAAGAATGAATCATAATTTTCACTTATAGTTTACAGCAAAAGCATTTCCTTGAACTGTCTTTAAAACCCTACAAGAATCGAGAACGTAAAGACAACCGAATAAACTATTTTTGGAACGACGTGATCTTGCTTTTTTTAGGTCCAATACTCAATATTCGAGAATAAAGTGCAAACAAACACAATACAATCCCTTTGTAATGCAAGCATCGTTGAAATTATTGCATGATCTTACAAAACCAACGGATTTACGTCCTAGATGACTTTCAATCCTCGATAGAGGCAAGATTGAAGAAACTTTCAAGAAACTAGTTCAAAGTGCCCGAAACTGGGTAGCAGCCTGGTTTCGTAGCACTAAAACGTCCCATCACTGGAATGAGAAATGATAGGTACTAGAGGCGAACAATTTTACTTTATTATTGTCTAATAATAAATTATTATCAAATAATACATTTTTATATCTGATGCTGCTTAGTACAAATCCTTCATGTTTACGAAGGTGACTAAAGAGTCAACAATGGTCCTTACTGTTTGCTGTTCCAGTGGTATAGCGAGAGCTGTGAAACTACTTCACCGATTGCTATTTTTGTATAGTGCATTCCGTAGAGCCAGGACCTATAAAGTCATCTCAGGATATACCTAGTTCCCGTAGGTCTAGGAAATCTCTTGCCAGCTATTCGTATGCACCTTATCCTATTCCTTAAAGAGACAAACTTCCGATTTCAAGGCTCTAAAGACATTTACCTCCACAGCAGATAAGGAGAGTACAGATGATGAAGAGCCTATACCATCGACATCAACAGATACTTCTTACCCTATGATCCACAACATCAACAACGTATAATAAGCCAAGGAGAATTGAACGATCTGGTGAGAAACTGAGGGCTACCCAAGAGTAAAGCAAAACTTAATGGAAAGAGGTTCAGGCAGTGGAAGCATTTGAATGAGGATGTGGCCATTAATACGTTTCGTACACGCTACAAAGATTTTCTACCATTCTATGAAATGGACAGCAGCTTAGTATTCTTCAACGATGTCAATGGCTTCATGGTTTCTCTCAATATTTAGCACAAACCAAATATAAAGATTGTTCATGGACGACTCATGGACATGAAGTCTAAAAGCAGTTCTATTGAACATTGATAACACTTTACATTCAATCACTAGTATTCATGTAGTGAATGGACCGAAGGATCCGTATGAAAACTGAAAGCAACTTCTGCTATGCAGAACATCAATGGCATTTTTGTGAAGATTTTAAAGCGTCTTGCCGTCTTGCTTGAGTTGCACAAATGTGACCGCTTATTGTTAGAATGGGATAGACGTGTCAAAATAAACCACTACAAGACAAGGAGTGGCCCATTCCACAATGTCTGTAAACAGGATAACAAATTAGCTACCAGAACTCCACATAAGACTTGGCATAATGAAAAACTTTGTGAAGCCACAAACAATAATTGAATTTACCTTTGCTTTAATGCTGTAAATCGAACAATTTCTTTTTGAAATAAAATTCGAATTTGTAGAATTGTATAAAATTGTTATATTAATCTTTCTTAAAACTATTGCTATTACTATTTACAAACTAACTAAAATATTTAAATAAAATAATGTGAAGTAATTTAAAGGCAGTCGGCATGCCTAGGAATTTACCGGATAATTAAATGTTCTCGATGGAACAACTCAAGCAGCGCAAATTTGGCCTACTTGAAAGGTTACAACGGAATTGATGTACGCGTTAAATGCTACTTTGATTTTAGTTGAGCTTCCTTCACGCAGCGCAATTTTGGCCTACGGTCGTGAACCTCAACAGAAATATTTGTCAAATATTGTCAATAATTTATTCTCATTCGGCACAAAATCCACGCAATACTGCTGCATTATTCATATTTCAATCCGTTCTACAAAAGCAATCGAAGACATTTGAAAAGTTATTGACATTCGTAGTATTTCAATTAGTTACTCACACTGAAGGTACACCTCAGTTTACCTACTAAAGTACACGACACGAAGTTAATTAACTTAAATTAAATTCAGGTTACTTACAGAGCCATCATCAGTTTAACTCAATAAATAATGAATTATTACGTGAAATTTTTCACTCATACCTACTAAATTACTTGATTTTGTTTGGGAACTAGTCGATCAGCGTTTTCTCTAATAAAAAAAATTAAATGGTGTTCAGAAAGTTCATAGTCTACTAAATATATTGATGTGGTTTTTTCATACTTGAAGTAATATATAAAAAATTTTATTTTTACTATTAAAAAATACTGCCTCTAGGTATCTCTTCATTTCAATATATTTTTAAGTTCTCTTTTATGTGATGATTTCTCTGTTTCCATTCTGTAAAACGCATGATTATTCATTGCAGTAGCGGCTCGTCACATGAGGCTAGTAAGGCTGAACCTCACCATTTTACAAAAAAAAAAAAATAATCGAGTTGCTAGTGATTTTTTGTTTTGAAAATGTTACTTAATGACTTTCCGCAGTAATCCAACGTCCTTCTTTCATATTGTTTTAGTACCACAAAGTCTTGTTAAATATTCTAATTCAGCCTCACCTGCTACGAAACGCACGAGCCGCCACTGATTAATTCCCCACTTCAAATCTCCCGCGTTTTATCATCTTAGATAATTATGTCGAATAAACTGTGCGTTGCTAAACTATTCTACCGGCCGTTAAATAATAAGCACGAGGATATTAAGAAAAAGTGCAATAACGTATTATAACCTTATCAATCCAATGAAAGTGTTAAAAAGAACCTACATAAGCAACATGACTCCATTTACAATTTAATAGCCCCCAGATCGATAATAAAGATAACAGGTATATAGATCTACTCTAATGTAACTTTAATTAATAATTATTTTATTTATCAATTTCTATTTAAAAAGGAAGCCTGTGAACAATAAAAAGACTTGAATTGTGTACACATGTTATAAATAACTTAAATAGCTTTTTTTTGCAATATGGGATGTAGGTTTATCTGACAAGTGCAAGATTATCTCTGATGATAATACCCGAACGAGATTACTCACGGCCTTATGTACAACAATGTAGAAGATAACATTGACGGTACGTCCATTTCGTGACATTTACCTAATAAACATGTCTTTGTTACGCTACTATACAATAATACAAAAAGCAATTAAATTTCCCATCTTCTTTTATTGAGCTTACACGTAACAGAATCAACTAGTACAGTGCCATAGGAGCGATTGGTCTCTTTAAATTCATAATTTGTGCAGTGCCAGGAATAGTTGTACATCCGACACAAGTATGTAAGGTATCATGAATGAAAATATCACAATCACAACAATAATACTGAACGCAGGCTTGACATTGATAAATTTTTTTATCAGTATTATTGAATAGCTTCTGACATGCATAGCACTGTTCAGCTTGCTCTAAAAAATCAAGTTCGGTAAAATGTTGAACCGGGAACAGGTGATGATACGAGCGCGCTAAATGCGGAGCCGAAACTAAAGTAAGGCCACACGAAATACATTCGACTGGTAGTTCGCAGTATTTGCTACAACACTGCGGACAATGATATCCGGTCGAACTCAATTTACTTGGATCGTCGGTATTGTCAATGTGGCACATGCACATAGTGTGCGGCGGATCTTTACCATCTTCAGATTGTCCATGTGGGAATCCCATTTTAATGAGAGAGTTTTCTTGGGTTTGTGCCGCCGGTGGAGGATCGACATGTTGTAAAAGCTGATCTTTGTAATGTGCATCGTCTAAAACTGCACCATAATTTCCGCCTGTTTCCTGAGTGAGAAAACGGCATACACGAATTTCTGCAGATAAACTAACCACCGAACAGCGTATTCCTTCTGTTTTTAGACCCTGAAAAAACCATGTCAATTCTTAATAATCGAATTTAAGGTAAAGTATATTTACATCAATCGTAATATTCAAGTCGACAGGATCGCAAGTCGTAAGACTTCCCATTATAATTAAAATCTCTCGGCTCGCGTGAGACGGAACAATTTTTAAGCTTTTCATCGCAAGATCTAATCCGTTTTGTAGTGATGGCTCGCCACTTAACGTAACTTTAGTCAAACTGAAAAACGAGTAATTAATAAATTAATAAAAACTCGCAATAGCATGGAAGCCAATTTGTTCTCTTACCCCTGAATAGCTTTTATATGTTTTCTAGAATTTCCAGCCAGATCGGTAATTACTTCAGCTCTCTTACTTTTCAGTGCAATTAAACCCAACTGACTGATCGGGTTCTGATCAAAAAATTCTTCTATGAATCGCTCCATGAGCTTAAACATGCACAACAGTTACGCACTTTACAATTATGAGAATGGAGTTAGTCCAGTTACCTTAATTGTGCAAAGCAGACGCGTTGGTTTCAAATCAGGCACACTCATGGATTCGGAGCAGTCAATGATTATTTGAAGATGTCGCATCATCCCCAGCCGACTGTGACCAGTTTTTTGGGCTTGACGCTTCCTTTTTGCTTTCTGTATAATATCGGCAATTGCATTGTCCAGTAATCCATCATCATCTTCCTTGATAGCTTCCCTAAATAACAAAAAGCAGTTTTTGTTTAATAATACTGTTCGACCAAAATACAGCAGATGCTAGAAATGAAATAAAATGAATATGACTATTTCCGCACGCCACGTCCTTCTCCTATTGGCTTAAGTGGGTAGATTTTCGCCTGATAAAAAAAGATTTAAGTATAGTCGTTGTACTCTATACATAAATTACTATCCGTACTTTAAAGAAAAGGTCTCTTACAAAAGCCATCAATCAATCAAACAACACAAAATTTCACACTCCAACTGATGAAGTGAATATCATCATCAAGGCAGATGATAAGCCTAGCCAATGAAGTACCTATTATCCTTTAGATAAGTACCCAAATATTCAAGAAACTTTGTATGGCAGCTACACGTTGGACTCGCTGATTGTATTCATAAAAATTATTTTATCTGCAACTATTGAAATTGATAAAAACTTCAAATTGTTAGCTTGAACCGTTCTTAAGATGTCGCATAATAGTTCTGAAAACATGTTTTAAGGACTTTTGTATGAGAGGTACCCGAAGGAATAGACGATGTTTATTTTAATTCTAAACAAATTTGTTATGTCAGCCACACAAAGCACTGATAGTTTTTTATTCATATACATGTAACATGTAACTTTATCGGATTAAAGCGTTCAGAGTTATCGGTCAAAATTTATAATACGTGTTTTAAGTACTTTTGTATGATAGCCACCTGAAGGAGTACGTCATTAACAAACGTAATCAGATACGGCGAGCTGAGGCGATTATCAAACAAAATCTGCAGACGAAAGAAACGAAAGCACAACAATGACATAATTATAAGCCTAAATACTGACATGAACTCACATAATCTACAATCCGCATATACTGCCGTCAAACAAATAAGACAAGGCTATAAGCCACAAACAAACCTCAGTAAAGACAAGGAAGGAAGTATCCTTAGTGACGCAGAACAAGTTAAACAAAGATGGGTTGAGTACTTTAAAAAGCTGCTGAACCCGAACAGAGTGATGGCTACCGACCCAATTATAACACCAAGTGCACCATCGGATGAGCACGGTACCCACTGTCGAAGTGGAAGCAGCTCTGCGCGACCAAGAAATACATAAATCACCTAGAGTTGCTGCCATCTCATGGAGCTCCTAAAGGGAGGCGGTCCATACTTCGCCAATCTCCTACACAAATTCGTGACAAAAATTTGGATTGAAGAAAAAATACCCGACGACTGGCGCCAGAGCATTATTTGCCCAATCTACAAGAAAGGAGATAAACTGCGATGGGAAAATTACAGAGGCATATCATTGTTGTGTACGTCCTACAAAATACTGACGAAAGTAATTCATAATCGATTAAAGCCTTATACATACATACATACATACTATATAAAATATTGCTCGACTTTGGAATCCCATCAAAACTCTCCCGATTGACAAAAATTACCATGACTGACACTGAATCCCAAGTAAGGATACAAAACGAGCTTACCCAAAGCTTCCGAACAGAATCTGGACTGATGCAGAGAGATGGGCTCGCTCCCATGCTCTTCAACCTCGCCCTGGAATATGTCATCAGAATAATAATCAAGTTCACTCAACTAGTGGTGTACGCGGATGACACAAACATCATGGCCAGATCTATCCCAGACGCAAAGGAAGTCTTCCACTGTCTACTAGACTCAACGGCAAAGGATGTCGGGTTAAGGGTCAATGAGAGTAAGACCAAATTCATGACCCAAACAAGAAACGCGCCAACTAGACAAAAAATGACCGTGGGGTACTACAACCTGGAGAATGTGGATCATTTCTCATACTTGGGATCACACCTTGTAAGAGACGGCAACGAACGGGACGAAGTAAATCAACGGATCACACTAGTAAATAAGACATATTTCACGGTTCTTTCGATCTTAAAATCGAAAAAAGTGCACAAGCTGAGCAAACTTCGCATATACAAAACCATAATAAGACCTGTGCTACTATATGCAAGTGAAACGTGGACTCTCACCCAAGCGTCTGAAAAATCAATAGACGCCTTTGAACGACGAATTCTTCGAAGAATTTTGGGATCAGTAAGAGAAGGCACTGAATGGCGTATTCGGTACAACAACGAGTTGTATAACATCTATGACAACCCAGCCGCATCGACTCTTATAAAATTCCGTAAGCTGCAATGGGCAGGTCATGTTGAGCGAATAGATGACGGAAGAATTCCCAAGCGCACATTGAAAGGTAGAGCTCATGGCAAGCGACCGGTGGGAAAACCGCGAAAAAGATACGACGATTCAGTTGACGCAGATTGCAAATCGCTTCTTAGATGCACAAACTGGAGGACGCGGGCGCTGAACCGAGATGACTTCAGAAATGTATCCTGCAGACCCTGGCCCGATTTAGGCTGTCGCGCCATTGATGATACAACTTCATACGGCCACGAAAGAGATGAAATCAAACGGCGGATCACGCTAGCAAATAAAACGTATTATTCGGTTCTTCCAATAATGAAATCCCAGAAAGTGCACGGGAACAATAAGCTACGAAGATATAAAACTATTATACAACCTGTGCTCTGTTATGGCAGCGAGCATCCGAAAAAGCAGTCAACACATTCGAAAGAAAGGTCCTCCGAAAAATGTTTGGACCCGTAAAGGAAGGAACGGACTGACGAATGTTTTTGTTGTTGTGCATAATTGTTTTTTTTTTTTGTTTAATTAAAACTTTTATTATTTCCTTTTTTCTTAACCTCTAATGTCCCAATGTTGGATTAAGTTCTACAAATCTTATTTCTTTTTTTTTTAATTTTTATGCTGGATCATTCTGTTAATTCTCATTTTTTTAAACTTGTTTTTATTATTATTATTTTTTTCTCTTAAAAGTTATTTTTAAAATTTTTTAATTCTTTAATTTAGGTGGGTGTGTCATTTTGTGTTACCTCTAATACCAGTTCACTGTACTGACTGAGGAGCACTTTATGAAACATCAAGTTGAGCCCAAAATCAGCATACAGCAATAGTGTGTTGATATGGTAAAATTTGTTCAGTTCGATGAGCTGTGAAGCTGTACTATCTCCAGCTCTTCGAACTGAGAAAGTTGAGAAAGTGTGCCCTTGACATGGGACTAATTCAGCCATAAAAAAAAAAATAAACCATGACCATATCAACTCTTCAAAGAGCCAGAAGCTTCAACGTTCATTAAACTACGTAAACTGCAGTCGGCTGGCCATGTAGAACGGATGGAAGACAAAAGAATCCCCAACCGTGCTCTTAAAGGCAAAGCGAGTGGGAACAGGCCAGTATGCGAACCACGCAAGCGATGGGAAGACTCGGTTGATGAAGACAACAAATCCATCTTAAAAATCTGCCAACAATCTGGGCGTAACTTTATTATTTTCCCGGCAGAAGTTCGGAACGCGTTCAATTCTGAGATGCGGTGTAGGTTACTATGTGACTGAAAACCTAACAAAAAGTTCAGGAAGCGGTTAGAATAACATATGCATTTCATAATTGGGTCATACTCCATTATATAATTGGGTCATATTCCATTATATAATTCGGTTATTTGCGGTCTAGGGGTTGCAGAAGGAAAATAATTACAAATAGGTGATTATTAAACAAGCCCGTGGAAGTGAAAATCTGATCTGTAGCTCAGTTCTGTAACTTATGAGTGAGAAATTTCTCACCAAAAAGTCAAAATGAGGACGAATTAATGCAGTTTTCTCTCTGTATTCTCACCAAATGAGAAATGAAAGATTGCCAAATGCGTAGTCAAGTACGGTGCTTTCTCATTTGGTGAGAATACAGAGAGAAAACTGCATTAATTCGTCTTCATTTTGACTTTTTGGTGAGAAATTTCTCACTCATAAGTTACAGAACTGACCTACAGATCTGAGAGATATCGTAAAGTTCATGAAAAAGTATACAATCACTTTACACCCCCTTAGCGGTCAATTTTCAAAAAATCTTGAAAACACTTTCTAGGTATTCATATGAAGAATCCGTAGAATAGTAGTGAATTCAATATTATGGAAGATCTAGTAGATATGACGAAAATCGTGAAAATATATGCATTCTATGTTGACTGAACATTTTTTTTGGCCCCACTTCCGAACGCCAATGGATATTCGAATTTTTTTTAATCCAAAATACTTTTATAGTTAATTTACATATACACACCGAGTTTCAACTTTCTAGCATAAGCAACACCCCCACCTCCGTAGCATACTACCACAATAAAAAATTATATTTTTCTAACATGCCACTACTTTATCTCTATCTAAATATCTAAAATAGCTTTTTATCATTACAGGTTCTTAAGATATACCATAAACATCGGAACCTTTTTCTTTTCACCCTCCCCACCTTCACCCTCTACACCCACATCACCGAAAATTTTATTCTCTGCTAGGGTTCTATTGGGCCTACGTCTGGTAAAAAATTTGAGTATCTATCTTATACTGTTCTTGAGATATGAAACGTGATTTTTTTGAAAATTTCTTATCCCCCCCCCCACTTCCATGTTCCACCACCCCCTTGAAAAATTTTACTTTGATCAATCTTTATTTGTCGACCTTTCTACTCAAACCGAATTTCATTTTTCTAGAGCAATTGGTTCGTGAGATATCGTAATCTAAAGTTTTTCAACACCCACCCCCGTACGCCACTACACCCACTCAAAAATTTCTTTTCAATCTTTTCTCTTAGTATAGTTACAGATATTTGTTAAGTCTGAATTTCGTGCCATCAACGGTTTAGGAGATATGGATTTTAGAATGTGTCGATCTCGGCATTTTTGCGTTTCGGACGAATTATTTTCCCCCCACTCGCACACCCCTTCACCCATATCAAAAATTTTTTTGCCAATCGGTTCACTATCGAAGTTCTATATAAATTCCAAGTTTCAGCCTCCTAGCGTAACCGGTTGCTGAGATCTAGAAACCAAAATTTTTTGTCTAAAACCCTCCCCCCTCATGCCAACACCCCTCTAAAAGATACCAGTCGTAGAGGTTCATCCAGCCTACCACCATTTCTTGATATTACCTCAACGGGTTTGGGAGCTACGCGCCTTCAAACTACTTTGCGTACAGACGGACAATTTTTCTTATTGCTTTTTTGGGGTCTACTAGTCCCAAAACGTGAAAATACAAAATTTCAGGGTAGCAAATTTTTTTGAAATTTCAGGTCGATCACAATACTTTATTATTAAAAAATAATAAAGCAAAATTTGCAGCTGGAGGACGCGCTCTTTAGATCGAGATGATTGCAGGCGACGACTTCAGGAAGCCAGGGCCCGACTTGGGCTGTCGCACCATTGATGATGATAACGTAATACGATGGCTCCCGCCACACAATCGAAACAGCGAACAGCAAAGTCCCTTTTTGACTCTTTAGGCATCTTCGTAGACCCTTAGTATACGCAAGTGCGGAACTGTCCTCCGACTTTTTGAGTGGAAAGGAATTGCCCAATTTGTATGAAGGTTTTTATGGACTCCTCTTATACTAAAAAGCAACTTAAAATTTCTTAAAATCATATTCCTATTATCAGAAGAGTAGTTTTGGTGGCTTAGTGGCTAGAGCACTTGCTTTCGGTGCACCTGGTAACAGGTTCGGATCTGCTTGGCGACAAGTAGTTTTCGAGAATGGGATTGGATGCCGGACTACCAGTTCACTCAATTGTAAATGAGTTCCTGAGTTAAAATCGGGGTAATAATCACGGACGAGCGTGTGGCTGACCACTACAACTCCTAGTGTTCCGTTGGTAATGAAGTAACTCTAGCACTAGCCTAGGCCCGATTTGGGCTGTTGCGCCATTGATTATTATTATTATATTCAGAAGAGCCTTTAATCGAGTTAAAATGGTTTGTACGATAATTGGCCAAGAAAAATAAACAACTACACGGTCGTCAGTTGAAATGCGATTCCAACAAGACACCGCAATCGAATCTAACCAAAAAATTCCACTAAGAAAATAAGACGCACAAAAATGTTACAACTGTAATTACCATGTTTTCTCATAGCCAGTTTCCCAGCGATATTCTTTGGGATCTTCCTCGTCAACCATTCTGCTGAGATCGTGTCGATTTTCAAAAATACCGTTCACAAATAAATCCAAAGAGCTAGGACACCGCAAAACTGTAAACAAATTGATCAAACGTCACTTGTCATAAACAATGCCCAAAAAATTGGATATTAATTGAACTGGAAGTTAAAGTGAAGCGTGCCGTTCGTTTATCGAATTTTCCAGTATAAAATGACGCGTTTTGAAATAAAAAATGTGTTTATATATTTTTTTAATGAAAAAGAGTAGTTATAGTGATTTCTTTTCTGGAAAAAAATGTAACCCGTTTCTGCCCTTAATTTTTTTCTAGCAGTTCCCATGTTCTATTGTGGAAAAAATTTTGACCTGCTAGAAAAAGGGGTTTGATTCCGAGGCTAAAATTGCCCTGAAAACTCGAATTTCCCGAAAATTTCGGCGGTGCAACTCCTTTAACCTCAAATGTGCGACAACATAAGAAAAAAATATCCTATGACAACAGCGGCAACCGATTTAAAAGCATAAATTAAACTGTCAAACGGGTCATACAGTTACTAGAAATCATACGGAGTATAGTGTAAATATATTTAAATTTTCATAATAGCTTTTTGACCTGAAAGCGTTCTATTGTCAATTGACCTGTCGGACGGAACTGTCAAAAAATAGGGCAGAACTGCAATAAATTTGCATCTAAACGGGTCACATTTTTTCAGAAAAGAAATCACCATTAGTTTGAACATACATAAGTCAAATATTAAAAAAAAAAAAAAAAAGATAAGGCAATTGCACGTTCTGTAATGAAAATTAAATTGTTAAAGTACAGGACATTATTTTACGGTTGCGATCAAAATGCTGAATGAATACTTCTAAGAAAACTAAAGATACAAGAAGCGAGTTATTTGGTCTGTTCTTCTTGCATTAAATTTCTGCACTTTTTTGCACTAGATTTTCTAAACAGCATTTGACGTCAAATCAATGACACAAACTCAAACTCAAATAGTGTTCTTATTCCTTCCCCGCCACTCCCTTTTACACTTTTCTGCACTGGCTCGAGAGCTAGTGCAAAAAGTGTATTCAGTGTACACTAAACCCGACAAAAAGAACAGATCAGATGTTAAGTTAAATGCCATAAGATTCTGATCGAAAATAAATGATAAATGTTTCAGTTTTACTCTTTGACCGAACAAAGCTAGTGGCAACGTTTAACCTAAATTTTGTGCAGCCACCCCTTTCAGGAAAGAGTTCTTTCAAGTGTCCTCCACACTCGAAGAGTAAATAACCTTTTTTATCCAATAACCGCACGTTTCGCGTGAATTTACTTCACGGCCTCCCTGCAAAATTCTCTAATTAAAAAGAAATACAATTCAAAAGTGGTTTCAAACGGCTTCACTTCCAACGAATCGTTCCAATGTCGAAGCAAAAAAAACATCTCGTCACAAATGTCAGGAAGCCAGACGATCGCCATTTGATTGGCCCATTTGGTGCTGCTGCCGCTCATCGCGACATAAACGAACGGATTTTCATCTGCACACAAATCCAGCAGCGTGGTGAAAATTCTGGGTGACAAAAAATTTTGTGTTTGCGTCTCCGCCGCGGTTTCGAGTTTCGACTTTGGTGTTTACCAAAAAAAAATTTTTTTTTAAAGTTAAACATTTTTGAAGAAATTGTTTGATATCTGCTATACAAGTTTTTGGATGAGTGAAAAGTAGTCGCGTTGAAAATATTATCACAGTGAAGTGTTCGGAAGTCGTGAAAATTTGTTGAAAAGTAAGTGAGCGGGAAGGGCATCGCACCTAGCCGAACGCCGACTTTAGCGTAAATTTCATCGGCGTTCGGCATCCGTAGGAAGTTGGCGGGCAGGAAAAGGCAAAAGAGAGGCCAGAAAAGGAAATGCAGGCGTTGTTTGGCCGGGAAATTTTGCGCTAGATGTCAAATCGGAGATTTGAAAGGTTGCGCCCCGTCGGTGTTCGTTTCTTCCCGATTTTTCATCAGGATTCTGGGTTAAGTGCGACAGGGATGTGTTGTACGGTCCAGTTGTCGATATTTCGGCTTTGTTTGATCGAAACCGAGGGTTTTTTTATTCAAATAACTTTCAAAACCCAGATTTTCGGTTTGTGTCAAGAGCAGAATTGCCCGAGGTTTTGGCATTTGCAAACTGAACACAGAGAAAGCATTCAATGCCCCCGCCAATTTGCCAGTGCAGTGCGCTCGCAGCGACGCTCATACAAATTTGACATTCGACTGGAAGTGAACGTTGCGAGGTTGCGTCATGTTTGGCGTCCCGTCGGGGATTGCGGTGGAAGTTTCTTTAATTTTCACCCTTTGTGAATAAATTTTGACACTACAAACCACAAGAACTTAAAAGCTGGAATCATCGAGACCTTCTGCCATGCTTTAACCGCCACTAAATCTTGCAATTCAGGAAACTCGATTTCGAAATGCTTCCGTCGCGTTGCATTTACTTTGTCATTTGAAGCATTGCTGCATTTCCGTAAACTTTTCCACCTCTCCTTGTAGATGGCGACCAGATCCAACAAAAACCAGTCAGTTAAAGCTGTAAGGAAGGGAAAAGGGAATACGTATACAAGTCATCACAATCGATGGCGCGACAACGCCAATCGCTTCCTGGCCTCCTGAAGTCTTCACGACACAAAGATCGCGTCCTCTGCTGCAAATTTTTAAGATGGCTTTGCTATCTTCATTAACCGAGTATTCCCATCACTTGCATGGTTTGCCTATTGGCCTGTTACCACTCCTCGTACGGTTGACACAACTCAGGACTGTAGCTTGCCTCCAATGCCAGATTGAACTCGGTAATAAGAACGTAGCTAACCTCACTTGGATTTCGGGACACAGTGGCTATGAAGGTAATGAAATGGCCGACTTAATGGCTTGGAAATCAGAAGTTGGCTTCATGTGACCATATCTATTTTGTGGAATAATATTAAGCGCAGCAAGAATGAAAGTCCGTATGTGGCAAAAATCGCAAAGTGTCATTCACTTTATTCCAAAGCATTCGTAAAAAAGAACATCTGATTATCTAAAATTATGCAGCTATCAGACCCGAACCATAGTGGGAGCTCTGACTAGGCATTGTCACATGAGGAAGTATCTCTGAGGCTAAAATTTGCAGAATTTTAAATCCCGAAACGAACAGTTCACTGGAACTAGTTCACTGAACTCGTTCCTTCAAGTGAGTGACTCGGAGTTAGCTCACTCACTAAAATGTACTGCTCTGCCCATCTATAGTTGACACTTAAAAATTACGAGAAACTACGACAATATCCAGCTGCGATTTTGTGGTAATATCGCTATTTGATAATATTTATTAATCTCGTATGGAGAATCAAGTAAATTTGCGTGTACATCGCGAGACGTCGGGGCGGTAGAAACGTGGCATAAGATTTTTATCTCTTGGAACAGTTAATGCCACAAGGTTGAAACGTTATGATTATCCCATTACTCTATTGCTCCTGTTTCTCCCGTTCCCATTTTTCCCTCTATCCACCATCCACATCCACTATCCTCCCATTTATTTTTTTTTGTTTAATTATACTGAACTGGACTTAGGTGGTTATCCTTTAATACACTGTACTGTATTGTACAGTCCAGTGAATTGAGGGATGGGTGGTCAGACATCGGGTATGACAGTGTACTACAATAGAATCCGCTTATTACGACTTCGTTTATAACGGCTAACCGTTTTTAGCGACGTAAATGCAAGTTGAAGTTTGGTTTCATACAGACGTACTATGAAAGCATATCCGTATAGTACGACACCGGTTTAAGCAACCAACTGCTTTTAGCGACCTAATTTTATGATAAACCGTCCGGTTAGAACAACGCGCATTGTTTTGTTTACAGCAAGGTCTATTGATAATCAGCTACCTATAACAAACGAATACATTGAACAATATGCGTCTGTTGATGATGCTGTCGCCACGTGTGAAGAGCCGTCCGACGAAAACATTGCGGAAATCATCGCCAACATGCAAGATAGCGACGAAGATGATGAAGAACCGGAGGAGACAGGTTTGACTCCCAGTGTGTTGGATGCTCTAAAGGCTGCAGAAACGCTTAATGTGTTTGTTCAAACTAACTTTGATGATGTTATGAAAAGTATGATGTCTCGTATTCACAATGCTATACGAAGTTCTTACTATAGAACAAAAATCGGTGGCAAACAAACAAAAATTATAAACTTTTTTCGTCATGCATACATACATAGAATTTATGTACATATGTACAAAAATTAACATTATTGTTTCTCTGATCTGTAATACATATACCTATCTACATATGTGAAATGTTTAATTATCATTTTGCTAATTGTAATGTGTATTTGTTTTATTTTCAAAGAAATTAATCTACACTATATACAGTTGCTCACATAATTATTTGGTCGAGACCAAAAACAATGTTTCGGGCAAAATTATGAATGAAACGAGGAGAAAATAAAAAAAAAATTAAATTTCATTTGTTATTGTCTTTACTATATACATACTCATGGAAATACACTACCGTGCAAAAGTTTAAGGACATCATCCAAAAAACAGATTTTTTGAGTTTGTAATTGTGTTTTATTGTGTTCAACAGCATTTTATGATTAAATCTTGTACATAAACTAGAAAATAGACTATTTTGTTAATAATTTACATACATTTGCATTAAATTAACTAATTATTATGAGTCAAAATGATGGAATTATGAAGGAACCAAGAATTCTTATTTTTAAGTAGCATCATTTTTCAGCTGTAATTTCAAATATAATTACTATTATTTTATTTTAAACTGTTCATTCATATGGGCACTAATGTCTTAAACAGTCATGCAGGATCATTTGAGTGCGTGTCAAAAAAATAACGGTCGTTTGCGCCCTCTGATGTGTTATGTGTGCACTAGAACTGTTAAATTCATTCCCGTCATTGTTTACACGTGCAAAACCGATTGTGATCGCTGAAAATGGCTCGAAAAAAGAAAATTTTATTTGAAAAACGTTCACAAATACTTATTCTGACAAAAGTGGGTAAAACAATTCATGAAATCGCTAATATTGGTGGTGTTTCAAAGTGTGGAGTTGAAGCCACGTTGAAGCGGTTCGCCGAAACCAAAGAGGTATATAACTAATGGAGATCGCAAAGCGCCGTTTCTGTATAAAGCACTATGAAGCATTTTGCAGTTTAAGCGATTGTTTTTGTATGGAGCGTTTCATGCCCGGTGGCAGTGAAATGCAAATATTAGCCTAGTATTTAAAGGTTCGGCTTTTTTTCTTTTCAATACCGGAGTATAACATCCATATGAGTAAGATGCTGATAGTAGCATAGTGAATATCGCCGGTCCTTTGCGAGAAAACCTCCGGCTTCAAAGAAGTCGCTGCACGTTATCTCCATTATACATATACCTCTATGGCCGAAACCAACTCAAATGTTAATCGAAAACGCTCTGGCCGACCAAAAAAAATAACTCAAGCTGATGATCGACACATTTTATTGATGAACAAGCAAAATCGGTTCAAAACAGCACCAGACATTTGCACCGAAATCGACGAAACGCTGACGAACCCCATTTCGATTGATACTTTCAAACGTCGTTTGCGAGAGAAGGGATATTTTGGTCGTGTTGCTGTGATAAAACCACTTCCACGACCACAAAACAAATGGAAAGGATTATTGTTTGTCCGAAAACATAAAGATTGGTCATTAGATCAGTGGAAATCTGTGTTATGGACCGATGAATCAAAGTTCGAAATTTTGGGATCCAGGCGGCGCCAGTATATTCGTCGAAATAAAGATGAGCGGTATAATCCCCAATGTATTGCGCCAACAATTAAACATGGCGGAGGATCCGTGATGGCCTGGGAGTGTTTCAGCTACGATGGTGTTGGAAAACTGGTCAAAATCGACGGAATAATGCGGAAGGAACACTATCACAATATTCTTCAACGAAGTGCCATTCCATCTGGCATTGGTTTGATCGGCAACGGACTTATCTTTCAACAAGATAATGATCCCAAGCACATCTCCTATCTGTGCATGAACTATCTACGGTCCAAGGAAGAGAAAGGTGTGCTCAAAATCATGGATTGGCCGCCGAAATTCCCTGACGTCAGCCCGATCGAATTATTATGGGATGAGCTCGACTGGCAGGTGAAGAAATGCACGTGACCAGTGAAAAACATTTGTTCGACAGTCTAAAAGTGGCTTGGGCAACTGAAACACTTGAAAAATTGGTCAAAAGGCTTCCCAGAATTTGCGCTGCAATCATCAAAACACGAGGTTGAAAAATACCTGATTTGACTTGTGATATTTTCGGTATTTTTAAATATTTTTGTACAAAATTTGCGTGTAATGAACATAAATCATAACAAAAAAGCTTATTTTCTAGTTTATAAACAAGATTTAATCATAAAATTCTGTTGAACACAATAAAAAATAATCACGAACTCAAAAAATCAGTTTTTTGAATGATGTCCTTATACTTTTGCACGGTAGTGTAAGTGTTTTTTCAAAATATATATTACGCAAATATATGAAATAAATAAGAACAATTCAAATAAATGAAATCTAACATCACATAATTATTGGGGCAAACGAATTTTTTGTATTCTTTTAAATTTAAACTGCTAAATTAATATTTAGTGGGATCTCCTTTTTTATTCAGGATCCACTTGCATCTATTTCGCATTGATTCTACAATTTTCCGGTTAGCTGATTCGAAGATTGCTGTCCATTCATCTTATAGGATCCTTTTCAACTCCGTTCTACTGCTAATTGGGTGCATCCTGCTTCTTCCATCAAGCTGCTCCCAAAGATGGTCATCTGGGAGCAGATTGATGGAAGGTGGAACAGTGGTGGCCGGTTTTTCAACTTTAGGACACTTGTAGGGTAGGAATTCTCGAATGATATGTGCCATATGTTCAGAATGTTATCCCGATAGAATTGAAATGTTTCTAGAATTCACATTTCCTCTCAAGAAGTTTTCAATTCATTTCTGGAATCAAAAAAAACCATGTTTTCAACTGCAACGATATACAGCCCAAACCATTACCTACTAATCCCACGAAAGAAAAAAAATTTAAGCAGCGTCAATAAAAAGATCATAATGGAGTTTGGTTAGCTCTATGTAATACAGGATCAAAACTTTTGGAATCGGGAGATTTTACAGACGAGAGTAGTTTTAATGTTTTTGGGTCAGATGGAGGCACCATGGTGTTGCGCAAGACTAATGTTGAACTAAATACAGAAAATCCACTCATATGACTGTATAGCACGGCGTGGGATCAGTAATGGTGTGGGCTGTATATCGTTCTCAGTAGTTGAAAACATGGTTATTATTGATGGCATTATGAACAAAAAAGTATTGCTACACATTTTCAAGGAATAATTTGAAAACTTCTTCAGACAAAATGGGAGTTCCAGAAACATTACAATTCTATCAAGATAAGATTCTAAACATACGGCACATATCATTCGAGAATTCCTACACTAAAAGTGGCCCAAAGTGGAAAAAACCGACCACCACTATTCCACCTTCCACCAATCTGCTCCCAGATGGCCATCTTTAGGAGTAGCTTGATGAAAGAAGCAGGATGCACCCAATTAGCAGTACACCGGAGTTGAAAACGGATCTATAAGATCAATGGGCCGAAATCTTCGATTCAGCTTGTAGAATCAATGCGAAATAAATACACGGGATCCTGAATAAAAAAAGAAATCCCACCAAACATTAATTTAGCAGTTTAAATTAAAAAGAATTAAAAAAAAATTCCTTTGACCCAATAATTAAGTGATGTTAGATTTCATTTATTTTAAGTGGATTAACTTAGTACGCTCAGGCGGTATAAACGGCAATCGTACTAACTAAATACTGAGAACAGTTTAAACCGTATTAACCATTGCGGTATATACGAAGCCTATGATATACATATGTAGGAGTGATCTTTCTTGTTCTACCAATCTACTTTCCTATTACTTGCTCTGCGCTTTAGTTCAATTCAAGAGATCTTGTATCGGGCCGGATTGGGGTGTATAGTACTGCCGTCCTAAGCAGTAAGTCTCTTCTACGATTTTAAAAAAAAATTATCTTTGGGCTGGGCCACCATTCATTTTAGACAAAACGTGATAGTGTTATTTTATGATAGTTATAGTGAATAATGCTGTTACTGCATTTTAGCGTTGTAGAGTACCAGAAAGCTGTAAATTCCATCAACTCCAAATGGCCAAAAAATGGAGTTACTGTCTTTTAGCTTAGAACGGCAGAGGAGTGGTCCTGAACATTTGGCTTCGATTCAGTTTTAGATTCTACATCCAAAATATAGGATCTTATGCTTTTGCAGGTTGTGGGTTGCCCACTGTGGCCTGGACATCTGCTTAGCCTGCTTTTGATCTCCACGTGATTGTCTAAAGAGTTCGGGAATATGCGACACTCTTGATTTTACCCCTACTATTGAAGCGTCGTCAACAGAGAAGGATTTCTTCACGCCAAGAATCGGTCCTTAAGCCTGGATTTTGTTTGCACTTTCTAAAAATTATATCTTCTCAATTGGTCGTACTAGAATACTGAAATTTTGTGGAATTTTGGGGAAAGGAGGCAAAAAATATTTACGTTGGATAAGATCATGAATTGCTTCTCTTCAAACGATAAACATCTATTCCCACCGTCGGCTCTGAAACTCAATGACTCTTCTATCTTGGACTGCACAGCCTTATTTTAAAGACCGTTATGGGGGACAACGTATAGACACTATTCACTGCACTCTCATGTAATTTGAATACACTTGATATTCATTTTAAAATAAGCATGGAATAGTTAGGGAGTTTCGAAATTAGTTTTCTGTTATAACCCTATATTAGATTTGAGTGTGGTAAATGCAAACGGTAGTGCTGTTAAGGTTTTGCAGCATGCTGTGAATTTATGCCAGACTTATTTTCTAAAATATAATTGATTAAGAATTTATGAAATATTTAATTACTTTCAATTTATCTTTAGATTTAAAATAAAAAGATGATGGGGAAGGAAATAGATCCCTCGGATATAGGAAAACATCCCAAAGTTATCCGAAGTAAGTACTTAATAAGAGTTAGGAGTTCGATAGCAACGATTATTCTAATTGAATTGTTTTCATTTTAGTTGCTCAAAACGACATGACGTTAACTGATGTCTTAGTTTGCGGAACGTGCCACAGTGTCTTTCATTTTATTGAATTGTTTCAGGAGCACAAAGACATGGGCTGCGATAAGGATTCAAATTTGACAGATTGTCGCGAAACAAAAGCAAAAGTCTGGGCTTTTTTACTTTGGAAAGCATCACAGCTAAGTTCCAATGAAAATTCCGGAACCATTAACTCATGGAAATTATATCAGACATGGGTTAAGATGGACGAGTCGATTCGCGAGACCTGGGTCGTTGCTGGAAAAACAATTCAATCGTTTGCCAGGGTAATAGAAAGCAATTTTCTTCATTCTTTTATTGAATTTAATTTATTGTTTTTCCTTCGTATCAGATGGGGCAAGGAAATTTACAAGAAATGCCAGTGAAAATAACAAAAACAGTTGTAGATAATATTCCAAGTAAACACGATTCATTTAAGTGAACATTCGATGAAATTATATTTTACCCAATTTACAGAAGCAGTTAGTACACCAAAAATGACTCAAAAAACTGTGGACAATAAGCAAATATTTAAAAAGGTAATGAACAAAACAAAAATAAGAGAAAAAAATTCACAGCCTTTATTTTCAGGAAGTGCATACCGACAACGAAGAAGAATTCTCACCAACTCGGCCCGAGTCGAATAGAATCGGTCGGAAGCCAGTTGGACAATTTAGTCAAATAAAAACACCGCCTAATAATGTACTTCCGATTAAAAGTATCAAGTAAGTTATTTCTCGCGTATGATAAAAGCAATCGAGTTCAATAAAGTGAATATTATTTCCGTTAAGCCGTCGAGCGAATCGCACCACTCCCAATACTAACGGTCAAGAGTTCGAAGAAGAGACCGTCGAGAAAATTATAGCCAAACGTTTTAATCCTCGTCGAAAAATGCATGAGTATCTTGTCAAATGGGAAGGATTTCAGCATGATCAAAACACTTGGGAGCCGCACACACATCTTGAAAGTTGTCCGCAACTGCTCGATACATTTGAAAAACAGTTGGCACGTCAAAAGGAACAACGTGCCGCGCAGGCACTAAAGCAGGCCGCGGCTGCCAGTCAACAACCGAATCCAACGCAAATTGTAACAAAATCTGCATCACCTATCAGTCCGTCGATAACACGCCCGGCAAGAAATTCCAAAGCGAAGGCAATGGATCAAGTGAAACAATGGTGCGCCGACGAAGATTCAAATTCAGTAAATGCAAGTAAGAGAAAACACGACGATAGCGACTTCGATGAGTCGGGAGCAGGTGCTGAAGATGACGATGACAATTTCGATGACGACGAGGTTCATTCGCCGTCAATCAAAAAATTAAAGAATGGAAATTCAGTAGCCGTTAGAATGGATTCAAAAATGGATATGAGAATTTCACAGGTAAATAGAACACTGTTTTTGTTTGTTTATAATTAACAGATTTGGTAATTTTGCGCTCTCCTAGGTACCGACAACAACAACAATAAAAGCTGTCAACGGTAACGTAAAGAGCACAACTAATGAACCTTCAGCGGAAGTAATAATTACGAAAGACACTCAAAGTTCGGGAATCGTTAAAAAAGCGGGAGTTGTTTCAACGGTAAGTCCATAAGAGTTAACATCATCATCTTCGCCCATAGTATGCTTCTTTTTAACGATCATTGAACCTATCATATTTAATCGTGTTTAAAGTAGTCAAGTAAGAATAAAACGAATTGCAAAATAATATTTTTGTAGAGTTCACATAAAACAGAAGCTCAAATTCGCGTTCTTTCCAAGGGTGAAAATACAGCAAGTGGCATAGTTCGTATAACAGCGACAAACAAGGTACCTCTAAGTGGGATTACAGCTGGCCAAACCCGTATAACACATATAACTCAAAAAAGTAACAATACATTAGTTAGTAATGCTTTCCGAATTGAATCTAAAAATATTTTTCTTCAAGAAGATACTGTACCGCCTGTAAAATCCGTGACACAACATTACCGAACATTATCGAATACATCTACACCGTCACCACGTCCAGTTGCGTCGCATTCGAGATTAGTGCAGCGTACGACAGTATCGGCGAATACACATCAACAAACTAACAAAGCGGTAATGAATCGAACTGCTAAGGCACAGCAGTCGCAGCAGCAGCAAGTTTCCAAGGCAGTAACACCCGAACAGAAAATAATACAGCTATCGAAATCTGGCGATCTTAAAGTGACGCGTAAAGTAATTCATTCCACACCACCGCAAGCGACTCAACATCAAGCCGTAGCAAATAAAATTGTAGTATCTAACGATCTACCCGAAGATCCTTTCCCGGAACCTCAAAGTCCGCCGCGTCCGTTGACATTATGTCCAATTACAGGTTTGTTCCATCAAAATACTTTGAAGTCGTAACGTAATCAATAAATTTTACTGCCTCTCAGGAAAAGTATTAGGACAAGCAGAAGGCGAACCATCTCCTGTAGCAAGTCCAGAAGCACCGAAAAAAGAAGAACTTAATAATCACCAGCAAAACTTAACTCTCGGCGTTCTGCATACGAATGAAGTACACGATTCGCAATCTAATGAAACAGGCGAGGAGTTGTCGCACGGTATCACAATAACTTCCGGTGAAGATGGTCAAACGCAACAAGTACTTGCAAACGAAGACGGTACTCCACTGTTAGTAACGGGCGATGATGGTGAGTAATTCATTTTAGATTCTATACATCAATCTCATAATTTACATTTGTTCTGTACAGGAACGATCTATCAAGTGGCAGGTAAAAATGCTGAAGGACAAACCATTCTGATAGCGCAAGGTGCCGATGGCGAACAGCAATATGCTTACGTAGCTGCCGAAGATGGGGAGGAAGGTGATATGCTAACTCTAGATAATGCTGTTGCCGAGGCTGTAGCACAGATGCTACCCGAACAGCAGGCTGAAGCATTGGCTGCTGCTGCCGCGGCAGCCGGAGCCGGTGAAACACAATACATATTGAAGCAAGACGATGGTACAACGGACGGAACAACGGATGCATCACAGGCTCTATCAATACAAACTGGTGATGCCGGCGATTCACAAGATGGAAATATACCAGCTGAGGTCGTGCAAGCGGATCTACCGTCACCTGGTAAGGTTTTGTTTAGGGCTTCTCTTAGACTAAGGAAACGCGAAATCATCAACCGGGCTTGCAACTTCTTTTCTTTTTAAAGAAGTAATGCTGTGTTTGAAACATCAACTGTTATGTCGGCTATTTGAATCCATATTTTTGCGTAGGATAATGCGAGGATGCGAGGGAAAGACCTCTTTTAAATATCGCATATCGGATTATGACTCAAATTTTTTAACAAACTAAAACGTTCACGAGTTTTTAGCAATTCCAAATTTGCTGCCAGTGGTTATGTAGCCAAGCACGACAGTCTACAAATATTAAGATTGTTCAAAAAATAAAATATGTCTCATCTAGCCGTAGTCTGAGAACAAAATGATACTTAAAGATCTAATGATGTCCAGGGAGCTTGTTGCGCTGCAAAGTGAAACTTCGCAGCACAGTTCTTACTTCGCAACTATTATCTCTTTGTCCTATGCTTTAAAAACTATGTCGCTGACACGTAGATCCATTACATGCGATGGTGATTCGCTCTTATCAAGCTATAATTTTGGCACACAGAAATCTTTGTGAACGAGTTTTTTAAAAAAGTTTTAAATCTTATGAATACAATTGTTTATCTAAAATACCGTTTTCCTTCTAGGCGGAACGAGACGTGTAGTGCTACTTTTACAAGATGGAACATTTATGATGACTGAAATGCACGACGACGAGTACCAAGCTCTAAATATTGTTACGTAATAAAAATCGTAAGCTTTATAAATTGGATAAGTTTTTAATAAATAAGTACTTTAATTTCACGTGTGAAATGTGCATAGTTAAAACAGCTTAGAAGAACGAACGAGAAACATTATTTTATGTAATAATATTGGAAAATCGGAACTTGTAAAATTATTTGTCGTCGTGTTTTTAAAATAATATCTTTGTTGTTTTTACAATTACTATACATAAGTTATCATTAATTAAATTAATTAATGAAACAAATACCGCGTAGATATATGCAATTTATGATGTATCTGTGTATTTGATTTAAAATAAAGAGACAAGCTAAAGCTAGTGAAAATCTAGGCAATGTCATAAATATATCAAATTCAATTTTATTGGTTTTTTTTAATAATGTTGTCTATTACATTGGTTGGTTGTCTGCCTTTTACCGATGTGGCAAATAACAAAAATTGCCTCCAGCTGCAACTTCAGCAGCCAGGTCATTTTCGCTTCTGGCATTTATTTTCCAATAGATTGCCCAACGAAAATTTACAGAATGCTATTGAAATGGCTGGTCTCTTTTTAGTTATTTTTCAATTAGTCTAGAAAAGAACTACCGACAAAATAAGTAAAATTTTTACTTTTTAGCTGTTCGGACTGTCTCTCTCACACCAATTGATTATTCTAGCCACTTTAAAGCGTGACAAATAACCAGTGTCATAACAGCATTAGGTCGCAGAAATAAGGTAACCCTGGAAAAGATGAACTGAGTAGAGTATGTCATAAGTATTGAATTGTACAGCGTGTAAAATAATAACTGTCGCACCTACAAAAATATCCATTACATTCAATGAAATGTGTAAACTAACGCCATTTTTGCAATTATTGCATCATCCATAAATGCATATTACATTAATTAAAAAAATATTGTCGTTTAGTAATTATTCAGTCATCAGTCAGATGGATATTAAACGTGAACTTATTTTAAAATTACATTTAAGTGGAAAAAAAAATGTGAAATCTTATCTTCACTTCAAAGTGAAAATTTGAATAGAAGATTTGTTCAAAGAACAATAAAAAGATGCTATCGGGCCTATTACGCAACTCGAGTCGAGTGAGTATCTCACTCACATTTGAACTCGACTCGAGCAAAAGTTGGTATGATGAAACTCGACAATTGGGAAGTCACTTCATTTCCAGTAGTCGAGTGAATTTGACATTTCCTACAAGTAAATACTCACTCGATAGCCTCTCATAATGCGCAGTTCTCTTTACTCACGCTTTTTTCTCGACTAAAAGTCGAGTGAAACTCGACAAGTAGGCCGTCGGTGAGTTTCATGGTCGCAGAATGTGCATTTTTGGTCGAGCGAGTTCCGTAATAGACCCGTATGATACGGGAACTGTAAAAATAAAAAGAAAGTGGTCAAAAGTGTACGGGGCAGTTCGCAGAAAAAAAGTGCTCAAGGTAGTTCGTGAACGTGTTCGTCGTAATTTTGCTGTTTCAACCAGAAAACTTGGTAAAGCTCTTAAAATCAGCCATCAAACGGCTCACTTGATTTTAAAAAAGGACCTAAAACTAACAGCGTACAAAAAAAAGAATGCACGGTCTGACAACAAAACAACAAGTAGCCAGGATACAAAAATGTAAAGCGTTGCTTACGCGGGGGCACGCACAGGGCGATATAATTTTTTTGGATGAAAAACTGTTTATACTACAACCATCTCACAACCCGTAAAATGATAGATTGTATGCAGCTATCTCTGATATTCCGTCAACCAAAAAAATCATTCAAAGGTATCAGAGTGCGTCTTCTATGATGGTTTGGGGCGCTATTTCAAAAAAAGGTAAACTTCCCCTCCTTTTTATAGAAAAGAGGGAGAAAATTAATCAGGACTATTATTTAAATAGTGTCCTGATTGATCATTTGTTGCGTCACGCCAATGAGTGATATGGGGAACAAAGATTTAGCTTTCCGCAAGATTCTACGCCTGCCAATAAGTTTGGAAAAATTCAAAAATCTTTTGACTAAGATATGGGACGATATTCCTGATGAAGTCGTGCGTGCCGCTTGCGAGAGTTTTACTTATAGATTAAAGGATGTAATTAAGGGGGGAAATACCTTTAGAAATTTCAAAAAATCGATTTTTTTTTTTTTTTGCATATTTCGAAACAATGATATCTTAAGAAAATACTGTCGAAAGGATAACTCGAAATATTGAATATTTTCGAAATTATAGCATATAGTTTAGAGCGCGGCGACAGCATGTGGTACTAGAAACGATAAAATGTTGAAACTTTAAACGCGATTATCTCGAAACTATTTTTTCAAAAACTGCTCGTGTTGTAGCTCAAAAAGTTATCGACCGATTTGGATGAAATTTGGAGAGGTTTCTCTCAGTAGTATTACCGAAAGGATATACCTAAAATTTGGAAGGTAGCGTGTAAATAAATAATTTTTTGGGAGTCAAATATGTTGAAAAAATGGTCGAAAATTTGACCTTCCAAGTAAAATGGCTTCCAAATTTTCAATTTTGCACTTTTTCATCATTTTTTAGGTATATCCTTCCCCTTAATATGTCAGTAAACGAAAGAAACTTATTTCATCCTTTTTAGATCAAAAGAAAAAAAATGGCAGCTGCAGCACTTTTTGATGTCGCGAGAAACAGGCGTCCGAAGAATCTCCATAACGCGGCCATTTTATTGGACATCCGAAATTTTTTTTTTTTTTTAGTGTTAAGTTCAAAGTTATAATAAACTCATATCCAAATTTCACAATGATCCGATTATTTAATCCACTCTAAAAAAAAATTCCGAAAAATGCCTATTTTTTACGATCCTAAAGGTATTTCCCCCCTTAAGGAAAAGGGAGGAAGGATAGAAAAAAATGATAAGAACGAAATAAATAAAGTATAAATGAAAGTTTAAAAAGGTTTTTTAATTAAAATTATAAGATTTGTTTAAGATTTTTATAAATAAAAGGGTGCGACAGTTATTATTTTACACGCTGTACTTTCACTTTTATCCAAATCGAAACTAGGTAGTTTTTCCGGTTTTTTTTCCAGAGCAGCATTTCATTGATGACAACATATATTCCTACCCTGTTGTACAGGGTGGGCCAAAAGTCACCAAGGGTTTTAAAAATTTAATAACTTTTTCGTTTATATTTTTTTTAAATTTTTTTTTAGATTATAAAATATACAAAATCGAATTTTTTTCACACTAAGTATGAAAAATAATGTCACTTAAATGACCCCCATTTTCAGCTTCGCAATGATGAGCTCGTTTTAGAGCATTTTCCATAACATCTTTCAAGCTCATTTTCATTTGGCATTTTTAATTCAAATTTTTAGCGAGCGAATAATTTCGGAAATTAATTGGCCAGCGCGTTCGCCAGATTTGTCAGCACCCGACTATTTTCTTTGGGGTTATTTGAAGGAGCGAGTATATGTGAACAAGCCTGAGACAATCCTTGAACTCAAGGCCAACATTGTTGCAGAAATTCGAGCGCTACAGCCACAAATTTTGAAAGAAGTTATGGAAAATGCTCTAAAACGAGCCCATCATTGCGAAGCTGAAAACTGGGGTCATTTAAGTGACATTATTTTCCATACTTAGTGAAAAAAAATTCCATTTTGTATATTTTATAATATGAAAAAAAAAATTACAAAAATATATAAACGGAAAAGTTATTAAATTTTTAAACCCCTTGGTGACTTTTGGCCCACCCTGTAGATGTAGTCGAACAAGTCGATAGGGATTCTATTTTTAATAGTTGACATCAGTAAATATTTTTATAATTTTGCTTACCAGATACTACCTCGAAAACAGACCAAACTATAGATGTCCCAATGAAAATTTCACCATGTGAAATGTTATAAAACAAACAGTTTTAAAGTAATTTGAACATTTGGGTGATATTTTGTTTCACACATAATTGTAAGAGATCAGACTATATACCTATTTAAACAAAAAATTCAAATGTGTGAGTATTCAGTGACTCTAGTCTACATTAATGGTTTCACCACGCATCAAAAAGGCATAGTGAAAAACTCCAGCTGAAGACCACCAAACAGACACCATTACCTTCTTGGAATGGAGGCCTAAGTAGTTTCGCCATATGTTTTTGGGTTTCATCAGCATCCACTGTACTCATCGGCGGTGATTGTCATATCATATCCACTTTTCATCACATGTCACTATTCTGTTCAAAAACGGATCGTTTCTCTTCCGGGATACTGCAGGATTTGCAGCCGATGCTCAGTAAGCTCATGCCGAACGCTCGTATCAAACTTTTTGATTTTTCCAAGCTGTTGCAAGTGCCGCCAAACTTGCGAATGGTGTTTGTCCAATTTCTTGCAATGGACATTGCAAGAAATTGTCCATTACGTTTGGCGTGAGTATGATTCCACTAATAAATTCAGCTCATCCTTGTCAATCTATGGTCCTGGCTACCATGTGGCTCACTTTGAAGGGTTGTATTCTCATTCTCTTTGGATTGATTGGAAGTTTTCGAACCATCGATGTGTGGTTCGTTTGTTTACCTATAAGTTCCAAAAGCCCTGTTAATGTTTTCGGTTGCCTCGGTTTCGATGTGACAAAGTAATGTAAAAATACCAGTTTTTGACTCGAATCCATTTTTTTTCTGTCCGATCACAATGAAGTCCAAAACTGATTCCATGAATAAATCTAGGGGTATAACCCAATACCGCTAGTGTCACCTTCCGGCAGTTTAAGACATGAAAATCGCAAGTAACTTGACTTCATAGCGAAAAAGGACATTTTATCTGCAACAACCTAATACTTCCAATGTAACTGGCTTTTAGTGTGTCCTCCCCACACCAAACAACAACTGGCTTGCAGAAAAATGTCGGAACCAATCGGTACTTTTTTCGCGATTTCAACTCTCGTAAGTACACAGGGCGACAAATAAGCTCCGAGATTCGAACCATATCCAAGCAACGGGTAGGACCCTCTATGTATACAAACCGGCGTTTGGAAGCTGTGAAACTCCTTTTCCGGTTACACCAATTTTATTTAAATCGGCTGATAGATAGCTAAGTTATGACAGTCCTCCCAAAACAATCTTTTCGTCGATGTTGAAATTTCCATAAAAAATCAAAACAATGCCCATTACATTCTTCGATAGCAAAGGAATTGTTTACAGGGAATTCATTCCAACTGGTGCATTTTATTTCGATGTTTTGAAGCGTGTGATGGCCAGAACCCGTCGTATTCGACCTAAATATCGTGATCCAGTGAACACGATAATGCATCGAGTTACAGCTCATTCATTATTCGTCAATTTTTCGCTCGGATTCAAGTCTCTGTGTTGAATCATTCGCCGTATTCACCTGATTTGGCTCCATAAAATTTCTCTCCATTCCCAAAATTGAAATTGAAAGGATGTTTTTAATGATATTTCTACCATCAAAACAGCTTCAACACGAACACTAGACGTAATTCCACAAAATGAGCTAGGGCACGCATTTGAATCGCTGTAACAAGTGTATTGAAACTGAAGGAGAATATTTTGAATAAGAAAAATGAAAAATATCCAGATTTTCTCTTTTAACACGTTGACTGCCAAGCGTATTTTCAAGAATATCGCCGTCAGGCCACCGTTGTAGGAAGCGTGCGCTGTAGGCTTATATCCGTTCGTATGTTTCTTTGTATCAAAAGATCGATCCCCACTTATCACCTCGCTATTCTGCATGAACATTTGGAATCTTTGCTGAGTATCAAGTCGAGGTGCTATAACTTACAATCTTTGCCTCAATTTTGTTTAATATTGAATAGAAAAATGAGAAAGTTTGTGGGATGAAATCATAATCTTTGAAAATAAATTCAAAGGATAATTTTTATTTGTATTTTTTTTTTTTTGCGACAACCACCCCCTTTAAAATAAGCCCTCATTCATTATTGTAGGATAAAAATTACCAGAGATGTGAATTTTCAAAGAGGACTCTGACACCATTTTTGCGACAACTTTAACATACTATAACTAACAAAAACTCACTAACTTCACTAATTCTTTCAGTACATAAATTTTCAAAAGAATCAGCGATGGTAATTTTCCAAAATTTCGTCATTTTTGGCGATTCTAAGTGGAATAACCCTAGCCAAATAAGCGTCACCCGAATATGGGTGACACGGCCCGGCCCGATGAGAACTTTTGCTGTCACCCGAAAATGGTTGACATGGCAGTCAACGTGCTAATGATGTTTTCCATGGCCAGTCTCGAAGCTTATTTGTTACACCGTATGTATTCCCAGCTAACTTGAAAAGGCAATCATTTGCCAACACTTCGTCAAACGTGGGAGTAATAAATGTCTGAGAGCGGTATTTGCTAGTGTCCACGGACCTTTGGAAAACGCTTGGTAACCAAAAAAAACAAGGCGACGCGATCCTTACAAAATCTACATGTATTGATTGCAAAGTACAAGGAAAGAAAAAATACATATTTGCTTACCGGTTTTGGTTTCGTGGCTATACCAATCACAAAAACTACTCAATTAAAATTGTGTTCGCTTTATACCTTAAAACTGAAATAACAAAACATTATTTTATTTCCATTTTTTTGTTTGTTTTATTTATATCTTTAAATAATTACTTTCTCATTTCTTACACAGCAGAGAAAATAGTAAAGAGAACATAAAATGATTTATTTTAAATTGTTTTTTGTTTTTCTCATTTATAAATTTATACATATACATATTGTGTGGTGTGTTTTGTTTTTATTTTCAAATTTCTCTTTTAATTTTATTCAAATATAATTATTTATTTATAATACGATCCCCCTTCTTTTATTGTGTATATGAAATACCGTATTTGTATTAGTTTGCAAAAGCAAAAAAAAAATGTTGATTCGTTTTCATTACTAAAGAATTTTCCAGTAGTTAACAGTAATTATGAAAAAAGAACGACACAATAGATCAACAAATTAATGACATACACAAGATCTATCATTCTTTTTTTCTTTTTTTGTTATAATGCAAACAGAAATTCCGACGTACGCGCGCACACATACATAAAAAATATACTCTTAAATGTATGGATGGGAGAGTTCCTTTTTTTCATTTTCATATAATTAAACAATGAAAGAAATGTAAAATAATTACAGGTTGCCTGAAATTAAGTGGTCTTACTAAACATAAATATTTTAATTAATAAGTAGCGGAATAGTTATGTAAAATTTTTCATTCAGTATCAAAAGAAGCATGTTTTTTTTGTATATTTTAAGAAAAAAAGAAATTTAAAAGACAACAGAGAACATCATCACTCGGAATATTTTATACTTTTCACGTTTATTTAAACCCAACAGGAAAAAAAAAACTTTACACAAGTTACATAGAGCGCCAAAAATGAATACAGCACACTGATATATAATATTAAATCTGCTTTGTTTTTATTATCAAATAATAAATCTGAAGGATCGTTTTGTTTAAATATGATAACTTAAAATAAAAACTGTCCACTTATGACTTTCATTATGATGTTGATATTTTTTGTTTTATGTTTTCTTGCATTCATTCAAAACTTAAAAATTATATAGAACGGAAACAATGAAGACTTGTGAATGTAAAAATTTTAATCTACCTAATTTACAAAAATAAGAAAAGGAAAAAAAACCCATTAAATAATGAAAATAAAAGGCAAACAGGCACATCCTTCGCAATGTTATTTTAGCTTTCCAGATTTGACAAAGTACGCTATTATAATTTTAATAATAGTTGATATTAATATAATAATAAAAATAAACGGAGGACTAATTAAGACAGGGCAAATGAACGATAAGTTAGGAGTGGAGTGGGTAGATATATTTTTTTTTTTGCGTTTGTTAATTAAGTTTATTTGTTTTCTTCATTTTTCATCGTTCCATTTGAATTCGTTCTTTTTTTCTTCTTCTTTGTATAATTATTATCAGTAGAGTGTAGTAGTAGTGATTTTATTTCTATTCTCAATAATCTGTTGATGCTATTGTTGGTTTTAGTGCTGCTGAATGTTTTGTATGTTAAGATGTTTCCTTGATTTTCAGTTTTAACTTAATTGTTGCCTTATATATCTTTTCAGTGTTGTTGTTTTTTTTTATGAAATTTCTTTTAATTTTTTTTTGTTTATATTAAATTTTATTTTAAATTTTAGCGATTGGCATTCTTTAATTGATTGGACAACCAATCAAGACCTTCGTACAAACCATCGCCGCTTGTTGCACACGTCGCTTGAATGTACCAGTTGCGATTTCTCAGTGAGTGCAAACCTAACTTGTCGGTTATTTCAGCTGCGTTCATTGCATTTGGCAGATCCTAGAGTTAGATGGAGAGAAACATATATGTAGTAACTAACTATAATATTTAATCGAAGTGGATGAAAGAAAGTTTTTTTTTTGGTAACGGGAATACGACATTGTTAATCGGATACGTGGTAACTAATATTTAATTCTAAGATGCAGAAACTGGAGGACGCTCTCACTGAACCGAGAAGGCTGGAGGCGGGACATTCAGGATGCCAAGGTCCGATTTGGACTGTAGTGACATCGTAAGTAAGTTATACTTAATTAAGTATCCAAGGAGAAAACTAACTCAAGATGGACGGACAGTGAGCATTACATGTCATAATATGAGATACATTTGGCCCAAACAGTCAGGCCTATTCAGGACCGAGTCACAAGTCACAAAGTTGGTGGGAAGTCACAATTAATTCAAAATTCATACAAAATTGTGACTCTCGACCTACTTGCCAAAACGTACTCGTTACCACACGTCAGTCCAAGCTACAGAGGAAGAATCATTATTAAGCCGGATCAAGTAAGCAACCTGATTCGGATCATTTCCGCTGTGCCACAAGTGCCATTACAAATCGCCTCATGGGCTCTAGCATAAGATTATTTGGGTGCGGCATTTGTCTTCGCAAAAGCTCTATCATAAAATTGTCATTTCGGAGATGTTCGAAAAGTTTTTCAGTTACGTGGCATTATTAAATTCTTAAGTAATTAGTATCACTCCCCAAACGTAGTAGGCAAAGCGAGTGATAACATGCCAGTAGTCACTCTGCGCAATCGCTGGGAAGACTCGGTTGAGGAAGATAGCAAAGCCATCTTACAAATTAGCAGCTGGAGGAAGCGTCGCACCAACGATGATGATTACTATTTACATTCATTTATTAATACCGCACAGGACGCACGTACTTTCTAAAAACAAAACTGGCTCCCGATTCCAACATTCACCCTCGGGATCAATAGAGCCGCAAGTACCTAGAAATGTGATGTTTCACCAGGGAACCCAACAGGGTCTTGCGGGTCTTATCGACAGCCAGCGTTTTCATAAGTGAAATGAACGAACTAGTTCGTAGTGAGTCCGCTCGTAGTTCGTTTGTATTCATGGGTTGCAGATATACTTGCACACTGAGGACCTTTTGTTTTAGGTACATTGAAACTAAAATGAAGGAATTGGCAGTGAGTGCCGCTCCTTCGTGCAATGCTGAGGACCTTATTTTGTAGGTCATTAGATTGTACCAGACGACGGTATTCCACAGAGGACATTTTTTAAGCTCACATTTGCCTACACCATCTTTTACTGCACTCTGGCGAACTAGGGAACTAAACCAATGAACAAGTTCGCGACGAATCGCGAACTGCAAATGATCGGTCACTATTGCCAACTAAAATGCGCAACCCTAATCAGGAGGAATCATTTGGTTTGTTATTTTTATAAGGATAAAATTCTTGGGCGTTGAAATCAATCTTCCCGTCCGCTCAAGACTATTCACACACAAGTAGCCGGTCGTTCAAATGGTTGACTTTCCAGTTACCATAAAAAAAAATTAAAAAAGACTTTCTGCCAAGAACGAAAGAACTTTTATGATCAGGAATGGTGCTTAAGCTCTAGATCTACTCGTCCACTATAAGAGTTGGCGTCTTTATTTATTTTCATGCAGGTATTTAACTAGTAGAAATTGGGCGAGACAACAACGTTGAATTTGGCTTTCTTCTTCCGTCATCTAGTATATATCCGTGGTGTTACAAAATATTTACCTGTTTGTTGGCGAATATAAGTAAAACTGCATCTCTGAGTTCATCTTCCGCTAACATTCGCATCAATTCTTCTCTGGCTTCACCAATACGTTCTCTGTCATTACTGTCAACGACAAATATAAGTCCCTACAAAAGTGTAAGAGAAATATTTTTAAATTTCATATCAAACAAAAAAATAATGTTTTTTTAATATAATTAATCACATTTTGATTATTTAATTTTTTCTATTATTCGCAATACCCGTAATTCTTTAAATAAATTTAACTTACTTGTGTGTTTTGGAAGTAATGCCTCCATAGCGGCCGAATCTTATCTTGACCGCCCACGTCCCACACTGTAAAGCTAATATTCTTGTATTCTACAGTCTCGACGTTGAAACCTAAAACGATTCAAGCATAATTAACAAATGAAACAAAACCGAAAGCAATCGAAACTCACCAATTGTAGGTATCGTTGTAACAATTTCACCTAATTTGAGTTTGTACAAAATTGTTGTTTTACCAGCGGCATCTAAACCAACCATAAGTATTCTCATTTCTTTTTTACCGAACAGACTTTTGAAAAGATTTGCAAATACGTTTCCCATTTTGTCGATATAATCTTGTCCTTTTTATGTCTTTAATCAATTTATATTACTACTTTTAAACTTTTAATATCCGTTTTGATATAATTCTATGGTATTTTTACGGATGGGAGTGGAAAATGCTCCGAGAGTTTACAAAAAAAAATCTGAAAATTAAGAGAAAAAAAAATGTTAGTAACATTTATAATAATCAAAAACTTTGTCATGATCATGACGTAAAAATAATTTGCTAATTCGACGGACGTATACTTCTCGACGTCAACGAGTCAAAATACATACATTAATTTGAACATTATCTAATTATTAGGCTGTGACGAAAGAACGACTTTCCTTATCTTATGAATTTTTATTAAAATTTATTTGATTAGCTGCACAGCATTTAGCATTAATTCGGTATTTTTCGATGTTGACTTGACGATAGTAACTGAAATCCATTACTTCGAGAATCGTGTAGTTTTTTAATAGGGACTAGAGTCGTTACCATTTGTAAAATCTTAAAGACAAGACTGACCTGTTATCAGACGAGAGGGAAATGATGTTAAATTAGAGCACCTTATCAACAATTGCTATCTACAAGATTGCCAACTTCGCTTTGTAATTTGGTACTCAGAGAATAATTTTTAAAGCGAATACGTTACCAAATATATTGCAGTTTTTTCGTTACGTCAAGGGACAGCCGGGCGAAAACAGCATTTGAGGAGTGACTGGAATGTATGCTTTGTAAATCATACTTTTTGTACTACGAACCGCACTGTGTTTAATAATAAGCCTAAAATTGAATATGACAAACTTTGAAATAAATCAATTTATTGCAAAGATGAAGTTTTTTTTGCTGTAAATCCTATCGCAATATTAAATCATTATAGCCAAGTTCCGGTTCCATTTGCTGTCCATTTCTAATAATATCTAATCTATATCATTAAAGTCCTCATTTATTACTTTAAGCAGGGAATACACGATACAACTGTTAGCCCGATTTGTCGTTGTATGCGACGACTGTATCGTGTATGCGCTTATAAACCATCGAGACATTTTTGATTGGTCCATTTAATAAATTTTGGTTCATTTTTGAATGAAGGGTTCCAAAAATGTCTTCAGTGGTAACTCTGCATGCATACTCGTACCATAGAAATATTAACGGGCCTATTACGAAGCTTGAGTCGAGTGAGTAACTCGACTCACATTAGTATAAGTTGACTTGATCTAAAGTTGGTATGAGACTCGACATAATTGCGAATGTGAGTTTTTTGGTCGAGTCGTGATTCGTAATAGGCCCGTGAATAACAATGGAATCTTTAAATCTAGTGAGAACTGCAATATTTTCGGATGTTCTAATTATGTGACTTATACTTACCAGTAAATTGCAAACTTTCGTCAATGTCTCCGACGACGATCTTTGGAGGATGACTGAGCAGACCAAGACTAGGTATTGAGATTTAGAAACAAAAGTGGCAAAGTTCCGCGATGGACAATTGGCCTGTTTGGCTAAGCAGTATGTGCACATTTTTTTTATGAGTTGCAAATTAAGAGCTAATCCCATAAGAAATTGGAAGAAATTTAATTTTCCCACCTCTCTTACACGGACATCTCTTTTATGCCATGTTTCCACTGCCTCGTAATCTCGCGATTAGGAGAACGAGATTAAGCACTCAGGGACTTCATTTGTGGGGGAGGGGGGAATTTGGTATTTTCATATATTATATATAACAATTGTGGCAAATGCCCTGACTGTCGCCACCCTCACCCCACAAATAACGTCCCTGCGTGCTTAATCTAGTTCTCTTAATCGCAAGATTAAGGTGTAGTGGAAACGTGGTATCAAAGAGATCAGATATCGCCGTTTAATGAAGTTTGCGGTTACACCGCAGAGACGAAAAGTAGGTTCAACATTTATTTATTTATTTATTAATCAAATACTGATTACATTCCTAAATTGGTTAACATACTATTAGATTAGTTATTTAATACAGCCGCACTCTATACATTTTTTATAGAAGATTGTTTTGAAATTTTATTTATATAATAAAATGATATTATTAATAAAACCACACACACAATAATACGGCCAGACCAGTTATGTAATTGTTTTCAAACATTGTGGGCTTTTTCTTCGTAGATTTTGTTTTTGCGGACTTTGTTTTGTTTTTTTTTTGCTCTAAAGAATTTTCTGTTCTGATTTTTCGTTTTGTATGCCATGTTCGTGTATTCCTTTGTGTAGAATTTTTTCCAGATTTTCTTGTTACGTTCTGGTGCTCCACTTGTACAAGGGATGGATGGTTTAATGAGAGTTATCGGGTTTTGGTTATTTGGATTGTCTTCGCTTGTTGATGGTGTTTCTTCTCTTGTTGATGGTGCTTCTTCTCTTATTGATGACGTCTCTTCCATTGCTGACGATGTTTTTTCTCTTATTGATGGTGTTTCTTCTCTTATTGATGACGTCTCTTCCATTGCTGACGATGTTTCTTCTCTTGTTGATGGTGTTTCTTCGCTTGTTGATGGTGGTTCTTCTCTTGTTGATGTTGGTTCTTCTCTTATTGATGACGTCTCTTCCATTGTTGACGATGCTTCTTCTCTTATTGATGGTGTTTTTTCTTTTGTTGGTGGTGTTTGTTGTTTTAGTTTTTCATTCTTTTGGTTGTTGTTGTTTCCTGTGCTATTTATGAGTAGTAGAATTTTATTGAGGTCTAATGCGTCTTTCTTTGGCGTCCTATTCTGGTCATAATTTTTTTTGTATAGATCAATAATTGTGTGGTATTCCTTGTGGTCTATTGATTCTAAAATTTTGTTTAATGTTATGTTAATCCTTTGCCCTGTGTGTTGTTTGGGATAACTATTTTCCAGGAAGATGCTCCTGCATTTAATTAAATTTATAAATAAAAATTCTGGATTGCTTAGTAGGATTATTTCTCTAATTCTTTCTTCCACTATCGCATTTTTCAGAGAGAAGTCGTGAGCTGAAACAAAGTTTATAATTCTGTTGGATGTTGAACTCTTCTGGTACCATGTTGTTGCAAACGAGTTTTCCAGCCGGAATATTGTCATTTCTAGGTAATTAATTGACTTGTGTTTTGGTTCTTCGGTTTCTGTTGTAAGCGTGAATATTGGTTCGTTTGTTTTGTTTCCTCGATCCTCTTCTATTTTCTCCGCTGTTTTGCATATTGTGTTCTTTATGTCGTTTATTCTATCTTTATGCGCGTAAACTATGATGTCATCAACGTACTTATATATGAAACCCATTTCACTCTTGACGAAATATTCCTTGCACTGGTCGAATAGGTAGTCCATATAAATGTCCGCCATGATGGAGGATATTGGGCTACCCATTATAAGACCTTTTGTTTGTTTATATAGATTTCCATTATATGTGAAAAAGGTTGCTATTTCGGTTACAAAATTAATTATTATTTTGAAACTGTCTATGGATAGATTATTTTGCGTTATTTTTTCTTCAAACTGTTCTGTGATATATTTTATTGTAGTGTTTACTGAAATGTTTAAAAACATATCTTTCACGTCATATGATGCAAGTATGTAATCTTGTTTTATTTCTGCGCTATTGAGTTTCTGCTTTAGTTCTATTGAGTCTGTGATGTTGTATTCTGGGTTTTTCATTGGATTCAGTATTTCCGCCAGATATTTTGCTAAAAATTCTGGTGGTGAATGTCTAATATCTACAACTGGCCTTATGGGATGTCCTTCCTTGTGTAGTTTTATTACTCCGTACATTTTTGCTAGCTGAAATTCTGTTTTGCTCAGGTTTTCTCGCAGATTTTGATTGCTTATTTTCTCCAAGTCAATATGGTTTTTGATTATCTCTATGGCCATCTTAGTATTTTCTTCTAACACTATGTTAGGTTCTTCTGTGGATTGGAAGAAATTTTTATTTTTCATATCATTTTTCAAGAAGGTTTCCAATTTCTTATCGTATTCTTCGGTCTCTATTGCTACTGCTATCTTTCCTTTGTCTGCTTCCATGATAATTATGTTGGGGTTTTTATCTAGAAATTGTTTTGTTATATTTTGGGCTTGTAGTACTTTTTCGTTATATTTTGCAATGAATCTATTCTTTTTTCCTTTCCATTTTTTTTTTTGCGCGTATATTTTTTTATTTTCCCTTGATTCGATTTCCTGATTGCAATTAAAGTTCAATATTTCTTTTCTTCGTATG
The DNA here is from genome assembly GCA_949128065.1 of Beris chalybata. Lineage (NCBI taxonomy): Eukaryota > Metazoa > Arthropoda > Insecta > Diptera > Stratiomyidae > Beris > Beris chalybata. The sequence goes on from OX421895.1 coordinate 97,444,051, forward strand.
TTTTCTTCTTGTGTGGGGTAAGCAAAACTGGGACCATAGCCTAGTACAATTTCTGATTCTTTCGGGAAAGTTGTATTTGTAAGGTTATAGAAGGCACCTTTTATTGCTTTCAGTTGAAAATAATTTATTTTTCTTGGTCTTTTGGCCTTGCCTTGGTTTTCGGTCTTGTTTTGATTTTTCTTTTGTCTGTTCATTTGACGTTTTAGTTTTGATGACTTAGATCTCCCCATTGTCTTGATGTTTTTATTATTGATATGATTCTGATTCGGCGTGTTGTTGTAATCTTGTTGTTATTAATTGATGGTTGGTTTAAGGTGGCCGGGATGAATTTCGCGTTGATGCTGTAAATTGTTCAAAAATAAGGGAAGGGTGTAATGTTGTCCGTTGATGCTGCGAAAAATTAGGGGAAGAGTGTAATTTGGTGGGTGTATGCAAAGAGTACCTATATAAAGAAGCGCCCATATAAGCTCTATTCAAAAAACCGTATCGAGGATTGGGATTTGGTTCGAATACGCTCTAAATTTTATATCGGATAAAGATTGAGAAGCTATGTGGAAAAGATTTCAAATTATAAGCTTAATGTAACGAGTAGTTTTAGAACATTTTTTCATACTCGTATCTGCTTATTCCCATCGGATATTTCAGTTTTCTATTGTTCTAAACTTATTTTTATTGTCAAATAAAAACAACTAATTTAAGTTATATTCGCCTCAGTTTAATTTAATAATTAGCACAATCAATCCCATCAAGAAAAAACACAAGAATATCAACAACTCGAGAAAAAGTACATCGCCTCCTCTAACAATCTAGTCGTCTTCACCTTTTCTTCACGCCAGTGTTTCTTCTTGTTACGCCCAACGACATCTTTTGAAAAGTGTCGTAACAATTTTTTCTATGATGGTTTTAGCCGGACATTTTGAAAACTATTTCTTAAACTTTTCAAAAATTTCTATTGAAATGATTCAAAATTACGTCTTATCAAATTTGGTGCTTCACGGGCAAAAATATATTAAGCATGTTTTGAAAGGATCAAAATTAACCTTAGACCGGGTTAACATTTTTACGAACTTTTCGGATTCACATACAAAATTTACTCGTTTTTTTTTTCACCAATTAGAAAATTACTTTAGTGAATGAATGAATGTCAAAATTTGGTTTTAATTCATAAAATTATCGCTATAAAAGCACACGCCCCGAAAAAATTGGCTCGAGGTACTTGATGGGAACGTTCACCGAATGAACAATTTAACGTTTATTGCAAAGAGTATGAGATTTTATTGCATTTACAGTTTAATATTTTTAGAGTATACTATACTCTGAGAAAACTGATTACGCTGCTTTTCGAATACGGTCCGCTTCCACTCTATCTCATTTTCTTTGGGTGTATGCTTTACATTTAAAAAAGACAATGGAGGAAATTTAATATACAGACTTAAGGTAGGTACGATTATGTTTCCTCATATCACTTTCTAAGAATTTAATGTCACTCAATATTATGAAAAGAAACAGACAAACTTTCTGTGATCTTATAAACTACGATTTAATAATCATTTGTTTACTAAAAAAAAAACCATTGTAATACCAAGTAACGATTTAACATGTAAACTGTTCATTCAGTGTTCAGTTGCTTTATTGGCAAACATTTTTCGATTTTTTTTAAGGAGCCTTTGGATATCCTTTAGCACACCGCAGTGTACAGTCCAGTCAGCATAGGGATGGGAGAACGGAAATCGAGCCGGGTATGACAGTGCGCTGCAGGTGTTAATAATTCGTTAGTGTAGTTAAGATATTATCTAACAGAACAGCAATGTTGCCTATTGTCTGGTATCTCTGATGGTGTTCGTGAATCTTATAAGAATGTAAACAAGACTCATCTGCTCAGTGTTAGACCTTGTTTCCATCTACCCTTAATGACGTACTTTTGAAAACAGCCCACGATTTCTCATACAAAGTTGTAATTACAAAATGACAAGTTTTAATTTCAATTACGATACTAAACAGGAAAACTTGTCAGAGTAAGCCCTGAAAATTTCAGTGAAGCTGATCAAACTGTCACATTCAAAACACGAAATGATACTCGAATGTAGATGGAAACAGATCGGGCTTTTGAAAACAAAACATGTAGATGGAAACAAGGCTTTAGCCACTGTCTTGATTTTTTTAGCAGCTGACTCTGCTCCCGCTAGTTCATCTATCTTGTGGCACACCCCATTAAATCCTTAAGTAGTGACCCTATTAAAAATTCCGCACTGTTTATATTAATATTTTCAAGCCAATAGCAGGTGAAAAATTCCTATAAATTATTTATGCATAGAGTGGGAATTGAACCCACGGCATTGCCGAAGCAATGTTTACAGCTAACTGTTATTCACAAGAAGCAAGCGCATTTGTAGTACATTTGTTGTCATTTAATCATAAACCTATTGATGTATGTGAGTTTAATATTTGGGATTGTGGACTGTGTGAACTTATTGAGGACTGTCCTTGCAAGAAAGCGCTACTCGAAAGTCCGTATACATTTAGAAGATTAAGGGGGGGTTTAGGTTAATTCGGTGAAAAGGCATATTTTCAAGAATTTTTTTAGACGATACTGGTAATACTGGATTGCTTTATTTAATTTTTATATAATAATACAACATCTGAACTACATTTTCCAAAATTTTCATTTCAAAATATTTATAAATAAGGAGTTCGCAGCAAATCTCCGCAGGCGTATCGAAAAAAAGTTGTTTTGCGGTGTACGCTACAACTCGTGACTAGATCATGCGAAACAAAAAAATCTAATTGCGTTTATTAGGTGAAGCTCAGTACGGACCTCGATGAAAATTTTCATTCTCCACAATGAAAAAATCGTTGTGTAGAATAATGTGGAGAAGTAAACAGCTGATCTTCTGTTTGACTGTTTTGAAAAATATGGTTTCCATGCTTTCAGCGCCATCATACGTGAACTGTCAGAACGAATGAAAATTTTCATTCGAACTCCGTACCGCAAACAGAAACTTAACGCAAAAGTTTGCGATGAAAATTTTCATCCGTTTTTTTTACTTGCATTTGGCATGGGAATGAAAATTTTCATCGAGGTCCGTACTGGGCTTAAGATGTTTCTTGAGGTAATAGCGTCGAGTTTTTTTTTAAACCGATTTTTCCATTCTTGGTGGCACTTGGAAGTCAAAAACGCGATTTTTGCTAAAAAAAAATCCTTATAGTTTTTTATTGTAAAATAAAAAAAAACTCTTCGTCACTACCTGGTTAGTTATGTGTAGAAATAGTAAAAAAAATCTCAAAAGAATCGGTGCAATACATTTTGAGTTACAACGAACACCGACTTCAAAAATGATAAGTTTCAGAAAAACGCTTTAATGTTTTGCACACTAAGGGCCGGTTTCACAGTCGAAGTTTAAACCAAAAATTTGGTTTAAGCTTAGGATCTCACGAACAAACTCCTAAGTTTAAATCTAATTTTTGGTTTAAACCTAGACTGTGAAACCGGCCCTAAGCGTCACATACGACTGCGTACACCTCTAAACTGCTCATAACTCCGTTAATTTTGCTTTTATCGACTTAAAACTTTGACACAAAAATAAATACAAAAAAAAAACAGTCTAAAAACCTTACCCCGCCCTTAATAGAGTGATACCAGAATTTTTCTGGTATTAAAAATTTCTTCCAGTGGATATAACTCTCCTCGTGCACTGGCAAAGCACGTTTGAAATGATCAGCGACTGCGACCTGCAACGTTGAAATTTGAACCTTCAACCTGGGATATTCTTTTTTTTTAATTATGCGATTATTACATGAGGCCATCCTGCAACTCTGGTAGCGCTTTCTTGCATAAATGGCGCGTGCTGATAGTTTTAATCTTCTTTAAAAAGACACGATTATAGATGAGTCACGATAAATTTATGTGTACAGCATTCCTCCGTGGATATTGCCGTTCAATGAAGTTTGCGGTAACACCGCGTTAGACCCGGGTGAGGTTAGAAACCAGAAGTAGGTTCAACATTTATTTATTAATCAAATACTGATTGCTTACATTTTAAATGGATTAACATATTATTACATTATTTATTTAATACAACCGCACTCTGCAGTTATTATTAAAAAAGATTATTTATTTATATAAAAAAAAAATGATATTATTAATAAAACCACATACTCAATAATACGGCCCAACCGGTTAGGTAATTGTTTTCAAACTTTCTGTGGGCTTTTTCTTCGTAGATTTTGTTTTTACGGACTTTGTTTTGTTTCTTTTTGCTCTAAAGAATTTTCTGTTTTGATTTTTCGTTTTGTATGCCATGTTCGTGTATTCCTTTGTGTAGAATTTTTTCCAGATTTTCTTGTTACGTTCTGGTGTTCCACTTGTACAAGGGATGGATGCTTTTATAAGAGTTATTGATTTTTGGATATGTGGATTGTGTTCGCTTGTTGATGGAGTTTCTTCCCTTGTTGATGGTGCTTCTTTTCTTATTGATGACGTCTCTTCTATTGCTGACGATGTTTCTTCTCTTATTGATGGTGTTTCTTCCATTGTTGATGTTTCTTCCTTGATAGTTGATGGTGTTTTTTCACATGTTGATGGTGTTTCTTTCATTATTGATGATGTTTCTTCCCTCGTTGATGGTGTTTTTTCTCTTGTTGATGAAGTTTTTTCTCTTAGTTGTTTATTCTTTTGGTTCTTCTTGCTGTTTCCTGTGTTATTTATGAGTTGTAGAATTTTATCGAGGTCTAACGCATCTTTCTTTGATGTAATGTTCTGGTCATTTTTTTTGTATAGGTCAATAATTGTGTGGTATTCCTTGTGGTCGATTGATTCTAAAATTTTGTTTAATATTATGTTAATCCTATCCTCAACATATTTTTTGGGATAGTTGTTTTCTAGAAAGATGCTCCGGCATTTAATTAAATTTATAAATAAAAATTCTGGATTGCTTAGTAGGATTATTTCTCTAATTCTTTCTTCCACTATCGCAATTTTCAGAGAGAGATCGTGAGCTGAAACAAAGTTTATAATTCTGTTGGATGTTGAACTCTTCTGGTACCATGTTGTTGCAAACGAGTTTTCCAGCCGGAATATTGTCATTTCTAGGTAATTAATTGACTTGTGTTTTGGTTCTTCGATTTCAGTTGTAAGCGTGAATATTGGTTCGTTTGTTTTGTTTCCTCGATCCTTTTCTATTTTCTCCGCTGTTTTGCATATTGTGTTCTTTATGTCGTTTATTCTATCTTTATGCGCGTAAACTATGATGTCATCAACGTACTTATATATGAAACCCATTTCACTCTTGACGAAATATTCCTTGCACTGGTCGAATAGGTAGTCCATATAAATGTCCGCCATGATGGAGGATATTGGGCTACCCATTATAAGACCTTTTGTTTGTTTATATAGATTTCCATTATATGTGAAGAAGGTTGCTATTTCGGTTACAAAGTTAACTATTATTTTGAAACTGTCTATGGATAGATTATTTTGCGTTATTTTTTCTTCAAACTGTTCTGTGATATATTTTATTGTAGTGTTTACTGAAATGTTTAAAAACATATCTTTCACGTCATATGATGCAAGTATGTAATCTTGTTTTATTTCTGCGCTATTGAGTTTCTGCTTTAGTTCTATTGAGTCTGTGATGTTGTATTCTGGGTTTTTCATTGGATTCAGTATTTCCGCCAGATATTTTGCTAAAAATTCTGGTGGTGAATGTCTAATATCTACAACTGGCCTTATGGGATGTCCTTCCTTGTGTAGTTTTATTACTCCGTACATTTTTGCTAGCTGAAATTCTGTTTTGCTCAGGTTTTCTCGCATATTTTGGTTGTTTATTTTCTCCAAGTCAATATGGTTTTTGATTATCTCTATGGCCATCTTAGTAGTTTCTCCTAACACTATTTTAGGTTCTTCTGTGGATTGGAAGAAATTATTATTTTCCATATCATTTTTCAGGAAGGTTTCCAATTTCTTATCGTATTCTTCGGTCTCTATTGCTACTGCTATCTTTCCTTTGTCTGCTTCCATGATAATTATGTTGGAGTTTTTCTCTAGAAATCTTTTTGTTATTTTTTGGGCATTTAGTAGTGTATCGGTATATTTTGCATTCTTTGATCTTTTCAGTTTTTTCTTCTGCTCGTATATTTTCTGTTTTTTCTTTGATTCGATTTCCAGATTGCAGTTGAAGTTCAATTTTTTCTTTCTTCGTATGTCTTCTTCTTGTGTGGGGTAAGCAAAACTGGGACCATAGCCTAGTACGATTTCTGATAGTTTCGGGAAAGTTGTATTAGTAAGGTTATAGAATGCGCCCGTTATTTCTTTCAGTGTATAAGGAATTTTTCTGGGTTTATTAGTTAGTATGTTCATTAGACGTCGTAGTTTTAGACGTCGTAGTTTTGATGACTTCGATTTCCCCATTGTCTCTGTTGTATTGATTTGTTGATGTTTTTATTATTGATATGATTCTGATTCGGTGTGTGTTGTTGTAATTTTGTTGTTATTAATTGATGGTTGGTTTAAGGTGGCCCTGGATGAATTTCGCGTTGATGCTGTAAATTGTTCAAAAATAAGGGAAGGGTGTAATGTTGTCCGTTGATGCTGTGAATTGTTTACAATTAACGGAAGAGTGTATTTGGTGGATGCTTTAAATTGCAATGCAAAAGTTGGAGAAGAGGAGACACATAGAGGAACCACAGAAGGCGCAGTCTCTATAACCTCACCAATGACAATGGACAACGTCTTATCGACTTCGATACCAGCAAGAACTTAGTTGTAAGCACCACATGCTTCCCTCATCGCAACATTCATAAAAAGAACAAGGTCATCTACGGATGGATGGCCGCACTTTCAACCAAACTGAGCACGTTCTGATCGAGAGAAGGGCAGCATTCTACACGTAAGATCTTTTCATTTCTTTCTTTTCCAGTGGAGCTCCTAAGGGAAGGCGGTCCATACCTCGCCAATCTTCTACATAAAATCTAAAATAGAAGTAAAAAAAAACTTGACGACTGGGCCAGAGCATTATCTGCCCAATCTATAAGAAAGGAGATAAACTGCAATGTGAAAATTATTCTCAGTCAACAAGTGCTACAAAAATGCTGGGAGAATAACATTGACGTGCACCAGATCTTCGTGGACTTCCAACAGGCATACGATAGTGTAGAGCGTAATGCACTATATAAAATATTGCTCGACTTTGGAATTCCATCAAAACTCGTTCGATTGACAAAAATGACCATGACTGGCACTGAATCCCAAGTAAGGATACAAAACGAGCTCACCCAAAGCTTCCGAACAGAAACCAACCTGAAGCAGGGAGATGGACTAGCTCCCATGCCCTTCAATCTCGCCCTGGAACATGTCATCAGAAAGGTACCCGTTGATACCAGAAGTAGCCTACTAATCAAGTCCACTCAACTAGTGGTGTACGCGGATGACATAAACATCATGGCCAGATCTGCTCCAGACGCGAAGGAACGCTTCTACTGTCTAGACTCAGTGGCAAAGGATGTCGGGTTAAGGGCCAATGAGAGTAAGACCAAGTTCATGACCCAAACGAGGAGAAACGCGCCAACTAGACAAAATATGACCGTAGGGGACTACAACCTGGAGGATGTGGATCATTTCTCATACTTGAGATCACACCTTGTAATAGACGGCAACTAACGGGACGAAGTAAAACAACGGATCACACTAGCAAATAAGGCCACGGTTCTCCCGATCTTAAAATCGAAAAAAGTGCAGTCAGAGCAAACTTCGCGTATACAAGACCATAATAAGACCTGTGCTAAGTTTTGACCGCATATAGAAGTGGGCGTGTCCGAGAATTTTAGAAAAATGGAAAAAGAGCAATATCTGGTCGGTGATTTGAATCTTGTTTTTGGAAGAGAAATCGCGCAGCGAAATCAAAGAGCGCTTGGATGCTGTGTACGGTGACCCTTCTCCTTCGATGGCGACCGTCAAAAATTGGTTTAACGAGTTTCAACGTGGTCGCACGTCGGTTTTTGATGAGCCACGCCCAGGTGCCTCGAAAACGGCTACCACGGAGGATAACGTGACAAAAATTCACGATCTCGTTTTGGTAGACCGCCGATTGAAGGTGCGCGAGATAGCTGAGACAGTAGGCATATCAAAAGACCGCGTGGGTCATATCTGCATGAAATTTTGAGCATGAAAAAGCTGTCGACGCGATGGGTACCGCGTTTGCTCACTTCGAACAAGCGCAACCGAGAAACTACTTCAGAGCAGTGTTTGACGCTGTTTAAGCGCAATCCGAAGGAGTTTCTGCGTCGTTTCGTGACCGTCGGCGAAACATGGATCCACTGGTACACACCAGAGACCAAGGAACAGTCTAAACAGTGGACTTTACGCGAAGACTGTCCTATCGGCCGGAAAGGTGATGGCCACCGTTTTCTGGGATTCACAAGGTGTGATCTACATCGACTACCTGGAGAAGGTCACAGGGCTGTACAATGCCGAATTATTGGGTTAAAGAAGTTGGAGCATCGCTGGGTCAAGTGTATCAAGCTAAAATGAGCCTACGTTGAGAATAAATCGCAACTTTTCAAAAATTTTCGTTTTTCTTTTGTAGGCTAAGTACTTATCGAACCGCCTCGTATTTTACTTTCCGCAAAATTAACTCAGCTAGAAGCTTCTGATAGTGGCAATGTTTTCTTCATAGTTTTGTTGTAAAATGATTCACCCTCATTTACAGAAGGGGAATTATGATCAGCACTTAACAGAAATTATTCGTAAAGTTCTTCGTCATAGCTCGGGATTTTTTTCAAAATTTACTCATTGCGCGGCAAATTTGAACTGATTTGAATTAACAAAGTCAAACGCAGACGCACAAAACCACTAGACTTTTCAACGATTACTAGTTCAGTGAAAGATTTATTGTCGTTGTAAATATATAGAAAAGATACCCGTTATCGATTCGGTAAATAGTTGATAGTAAATCCGATTCGGATTGAGCAACAATTGCGAATTTCGATGCAAATGTAAATTTAAGTTTAGAAAGTTTCGCGTATTGACTTTCACAATGCTTCTCAAATTTGGTCTTGAATGACTCAACGACAAAGATTCGCATTAATGCGATTCGGAAATAAATTGAGACCCCCAACAACGAAGAATTCGCCGTAATTAGAACGTCTCAAAGTTGCAGTTTACGATTGCTTCACTGTGCTAGCTGGGGAACCCCATAACCTAAAAATGAACTCCGAATGACGATATCTCCGGCTACGTAAGCTTTTAATTGGGTTGCGCATCTTCTGGTCAACTGCGACGCTCTTTTCATGTTATTTATTCCCACACAAAGAAATTGGTTTTAAGCTAAAGAATTCACTGAATTCGTCGAAACACATCCTCGTCCTCAGCCACGAAATATCGTGACAGTGAAAACGATGGTCGATGGACTTCAACGGGGCCGCCGACCGACTCCGCCACAACATTTTCAAGCTCGGGGCATGTCTGACTCAGCGCGTGAGTACGTCTTCGGCTTGTTTGCCCCGTCGACGACTGGTGACAGTTTTCGCGATTATTGCCCCGTCCCAGAGATAAAAGTGAAGGCGTTGCACAACGCGAAATAGCACACAAAGCATAAACGTGCCGCAATAAAGAAACAAAAAAAAAAGTATATCGTAAACAGATTTGCTTTATTTCCTCCGCCCTTTTCTTTCGGGACATTTTGGGCTAACGCGAACTGTGCAAGGTGCCCATGACCGTCGTTGGTACTTTGCTTTTTTTTGTTGCTTGGTGGAGCCGACGCGCGACCAGAATCGCCGTGTACATTTCTTCGCCCCGAGCATATCGGAAAAAACACTCACTAAATTCGACAAAAGGAAAGAACTGTTTCGATTAATTAAATCCACTCAGGTGTAATGAAAAATTCAGAAGAAAAAGAACTACGCACAGAAAAAACTTACTCAAGTTTTTTTTCTTCGTCCCCCCGTCGTATTTGATGATCACTTCTTTCTTTTTTTTTTGGCTTCCACACGAACGGAACACAAAATGCACCCACCACACACGGGAAAAAAAATTATCGTCGCAAGTACACCGAACCGAACAAATGTTAAAACTTAAAATTAATTCGAAATTCGTTTACTTCACTAAACGGGAAACTTTGCTACCTTTTAATCGGGATTTTTCTCAACAATTTTCCTCTTTTCGCAACTGAGAAACAGAAGAAATTTCCACCTTCTTCTTCTGTTCCTTTTCTTCTTCGACTTTGACAACGCACACTTGTCCCGGATTCGTGAAATTGTAAATTTCCTCCGGATTTATTCACCACTCCGTGCTACACACTTTCGCTACGCCGACACAACTCTACTTCGTTTTTAGTGTTGCGTGTACGTCAAACTGACGTTGATTGGCACGCATACCCGCGCAAATAACCATTTTAAAATGGCCGACTCTATCGGCGGGCTTGGAAAAGCCGAAAATTCTATTGTGGTGTTGGTGTGGTGAAATTAACAACGGATTTCTGCCACGTCGTGCCGGAAAAAATTCGATAAAACGCGACCAAGTGTGGTGGGAAAAGATTAACTTGACGTTCAGATGGCACTAGTAGATATGTTCTTTTTACAAAAATTAACTTGTGAAGAAAATTAAAAATAACAAGCTTAAAGAAACCAGAAAGAAATGCCTTTTACAAGACGTAATTCAACGGAATGAAATTAATTTCCACTCTTCAGTTCAATTTCAGATTCCTTCGACGCTAAAGCCTAGTTAGTATATTCTGCGGACGGCTTGAAGTGAAATTTTAAATGTAAAGGCCGTTTGGCGACCTGTCAGCGAAAATTCCAGTTAAAAGTTTTGCCAGATCATAAGATAGCACACATTTCGCATCGATTTCAACAGTCTAAACCGTTTTATTCATGCGAAAAGAGTGAATAAGGGTTACTACATCTACGACATAAATATACTTACCAGATCTCTTGAGAGTACCAAAGAAATATATGAACGCTGTTATACTCAACAAAACAATTAAGATCTGTGCTATGGAAGTGAAAAGTGGCGTCCGAGAAATTACTTAACGCCTTTGAAAGAAAAGTCCTCAGAAGAATCATCGGGCCTGTGAGGGAAGACTCGATCTGGAGAATACGATACAATAGAGAATAGTATGCCATCTTTGATAATCCAGAAGTATCGATATTCATAAAATCCAAAAGGCTACAATGGGCTGCTTATGTGGAGCGGATGGATAACGGAAGAATCCCCAAACGCACACTAAAGGGAAAAGTTAATGGAAAAAGACCAGTTGGCAAATCACGAAAGCGCTAGGAGGAGTCTATTAACGCAGACAGCAAATCACTGCTATGATTCAGAAACTGGAGGACGCGGTCACTGAACCGAGAATGCAAGAGGCGGTACATACAGGGTGCCAAGGTCCGATTTGGACTGTAGAACCATCGTAAGGAAGTAAATCTATGGTTGTAACTCTGTACATTTAAGTTATACTAAAACATTAGCCAATTTCGCTAAACGGTCTCGATTGTTTTCTAGGCGATAAAAATGCGATTCAACGGAAGTAAGCCAAAAAGAGGGGTTCAAACGTGAACATTCGAGTTCACGGAAATTCAATTCAATCATTGCGTTACATCAGAAACACAGTGAAGACACAAACTCAAAGCGAAACTGTTTAGCGGTCCATCAAGAGAAAGTAGCTTAACATCGCTCTTTTTCCTATTTCCCCAACCCACAAGCACAACTGAATGAAAGAATTACTATTAAGTGACTCCTGCGCGGTTGGTTCGAGAAACCAACCACAAGCTCAACCGAACTACTAGCTAACAGAAGCACAATTTGAGTCTAAAGTACTTTCGGAACTAAGTTCATTTTTGGGTTTTAAACGCAATAGAACAGCGACATACAATCTAAAAACCTATGGCCTATTAGAGCGTTGTCATCGCATCAAGAGGCTTTGTTATACGAAACTATTTCAAATTGAACTGAGCAATTGTCATTTATTTTATTTGGCCTTCGGACTATTTTGAGCGAGGACACGGAAGCAATCCCTGCAGAGTTAATACGGTCAAAATATTTGCTTATCATTTGAACTAATGCAAGATAATATGGACTTCAAATAAGAGCACATTTATGATTTTATCTAAAATCTTACGGGCCTATTACGAAAGCCGAGTAAGTAACTCGACTCACATTTGAACTCGACTCGAGCTTATGTTGGTATTATGAAACTGGACAACAGAAAAGTAATTTAATTTCTAGCAGTCGAGTGAGTTTGACATTTCTTACAAGTATATACTCACTCGATCGGCTCTCGTAATTCGCAGTTCTCGTTACTCACGCTTTTTTCTCGACGCGAAGTCGAGTTTGCACTCAACGTTTGAGGCGAGCCTCCATAAAATCAACCATTAGACTCTTACGACTGCACGAGCCATCTGATTGGTTGATTTTATGGTGAACAGAGAACTGATTTGATAGGTGCCAGGGCATAGTAGTGTACTAGGGAACGAAAGAGCGGACGAGCTTCCAAGAGCAGGATCGGCATCGAGTAGAGGAGGATGGTAGAATAGAGGAGGATGTGGTAGAGTAGAGGAGGATGTTAGAGGAGGATGCAAGATTTCTAGATCTCTGTGGCCCGAGTTGGATAGTTAAAAGACTAAGAATATTTTAAATTGGGATAGAGGGAGACTGCGCCTGCTCGTTGGAGCACTGACGGGGCACTGCATGCTGAGGAAACACGCTATGCGGCTAGGGATAGCGGAGTCAGACATGTGCAGGTTCTGCCACGATCTGTATGCTGGGGAGGACATCACTCACATTATGTGTGAATGCCCGGGGACCGCTAGAAGGCGCTTTAGATTAATGGGTAGTCTCTTCTTTAGAGCATCGAGGATTTGAGGGCAGTAGGGTTTGGCAATTGGAATGTTTTTGAGATGGTAAAATAGCCCACGAGGACCTGAAGGGATCGCAATGGGCCCATGTGGCGCCTAGTGAGCGCGGCGGTCCTAGCGCTGCGCCCCTTCTTAAACCTTAACCTATGGTGGAGATAGAGGCTCGCCTCAAACGTTATAGGCCCGGTAGACTAAGTATGTCTCTCGTTGAACCCATACCACCTTTAAGGCATTCACAACAAAATATTGTTATTTTATAAGATCTTAAGGACTTCTCTTCCGTTTTTGCTAGCTGTGCCAAATAATTTCTCACTTAAAACGTCGTTCAAAGGTCCATATTTAGTACTTCAGCGTAACCCAAAATTGTTTACCCCAGCTATTAATAAAAAATAAACGTAATGTATCAATTGATAGACTGAAACCATGTTTTTCACAGTCGGGTACGCCTGCAGTCAAACCTTTAAAACCAGTAAATTTTAAACTATCATCAGAAAATATCTAATAATTTAAACGTAATAACTTTAGCTTTTATCAAGAAAACTTGTAGCGATCAAATATCAAATCGCACAAAACTTTCACAAAAAAAGAAAGAAGAAATATGGTTCACCCTGTAAGCCTCTACTAGCACTTGCAATCACCGACAATTGCGTTGCTAGATTGTACAATGCAATAGCGCATCACGTTAGGGTCTAAACCCAAAATGTTATGATACTTAGGAAACAACAACAAAATGAAACAGCATCCGACGTATATTTTATGGATAAGGTACAAATTGAATTATGGTATATACCTAAAAACACAACTCTGTGGAGTTTAAAAGCAATCAACTTAAAACTTTTAAGGGGCTCGTTGCAAAAAATATGAAAAAAAATCGATTTTTTTTAATTCATATTATTTTTCTACACTCATTTCTGCACATCACACAAAAGACCGCACCTTTGTCGGATAACGGGAAGTGCTTCACATTTTGCTCAAGTGGGGGAAGTCGAAGTCTGCCAGATAATTTTTATTTTTTGGCTCTCCTGAAAAGTAACCATACACCGTAGCGTCTTAATTTTTTATTCGTTTTTTCGTGGTAATATTGACTTGCTACGTACGTAAGCAAATTAAAATAACTCATCAAAAACTATCATTTTTTCAAATATGAATGAAGAAATACAGTAAAAAATTTTATTAAATTAATTTACTCATGTACTAGGCTTTTAAATACACTAAACAATAAGTGTAAAAAATTTGACTGTTGTGAGTTAAGTGGGAGCTTAGATTCAGGTACCGAAAGATAGCGTGTTTCGCCATACAAAATGTATGGGAGCTCGAAATTTGCAAAGAGCCCCTTAAACCAAACATAGTAACTAATCGTTTCAATAAAATATTTTCACATTTTTACGTCCAAATTAATATTACAAAATATTTAAAACAATGTTATATTTGGGACCACCAAAAAGTGTTACAAAGGTGAACATTTCGAACATGCAACTGTACTTAGAAAATACATATTTATTAAAATAGCCATTTCTGGACATCGAAAGAAATCTTTTCGATGACTAGTCTTCCTTGAGTTCACAACAATTAAATTTGTTATAGAAAAATGATTGCATTATTGTTAAAAATAAGTCTGACGAAAAATCGAAATTTGGTGTTTATCAAAAAAGTACGAATTTGAAAAAGCTACTCGTTTAGAGATTTCAGTTACAGAATCTTACCAGATTATAAGTAAATATGTACATATATGTATAATAAAATAACAACATCTGAGAAGAATACATAAATATGGTATAAGGGGTGGAAATGCTGTTATCCTCCTTCACTTAGACGTTATTGTTCGTCCATTGTGCTCCCCGTTTCAGTGTGAAGAACTCCTGGAACCTAAAACCATTTGCTGGATTTTATAAAGTTTCCTATGTTACATAGCTTTCCCTTATCAATATCACCGAAGTCATCGAGCAAATAAGCGCCGAGGTTCCGTCTTCTCGTTCTCGATAGGGCCGGAAACTCGCTGGAAGATTGACTCCTCCACTTCTGGGTCACTGCAGCTACGACAGAGATCATTTGCGTCGGCTCCTAGTCGTCTAGCATGACTACCGATCAGGCCGTGCCCTGTGAGCACTCCGATTAGTGTGCTAGTACCCTTCCTGCCCAGGCTCAGGATATACTTGTTTTTCCCGTGCCCATATTCAGGCCAAAGAGTTCTTGATATTGAGCATGTAGTTAGGTTTGACCATATATTGCCTGCCCGCTGCAAGCGTAATAGTGAATAGCAATGTGCTGGTTCATCACTAGTAGTTTAAGCTGGGCCCAGCTCGAGCGAGTTCATCACACTGGCACCCAGCAGAGGGTAATATTGTGCCGATAGTTTTAAGAAAACCACGACATTGTATAACTACTTTTGATCGTGTTGTGCTCGAGCTAAGGGCTTAATGGCTGCTTGGCTTTCAATGCAAATAGTGATGTCTTCTGTTGCATTCTCGTTTGCTTCAATCATAGAGATATATATATACTGGAGATGACCAGCAGCGTTAAGCGTTAAGTTGAAGGCGGATGTCGTCGCATTCACTTGCACGCAAAACAATAACAAATTGTCATAAGGCTCCTGTTTTGTCTCACTCACTCACACGCTAAGTTAACAACAATTTGATATAACGACCATGTTTTGTCTCAACTCTCATCGTGATTTTGGCTTCAAAGCGCTTTATACAGAATCGGTGGCTTATCGTCTCCACTAGCTCTATGGCTTCAATGATTTTGCATTGCAAAGATTTCCGCTTGAAATGCACTGGCATGGTCCGGTAGCATGAAGGACTCATTAATATTGAGTTCCTGTGAGAATACCCCGCGCCTGTACGAGAAATCATTTTCGAACAGTTGTTAAATACAATGGTGGTCCAGTTGTCTATGTTGCGTTCTACATTATAGTCGACCCTGTGTGGGATTTTAACAGAAAATTCCCTACTGAAATCTAATTATGGTATAATGTAGTCCGTTACCCTGTTCATACCACACTCCAAGAAGTCATTGAGTATGGTACTGTGACCAGCAGGTCTAGTTCTCCAGTAACCTAACTCTAAGAGCGAGCGCCTTTTGCAGCTATGCTTTTGATGTGTATGTCCATTGGCAGCAGATGGAGGATAGTTTCCAGTGCTGCCGTGAATGTGGTTCTGAGGGCGCTAGTGCCCCAATACATGCCAAGCGCTGTACTTGTCAGCTTGCTTAGATTCGTGGACTTTCTAGTCATATTATAAGTTTGATGAAGCCCAAAAGTTTGTAACGTTTAGACTAAAAAAACTTAAATAAAGCTTATGAAGTGCACTTTTATAACATAGTTTCGGTTATGACGTACCTTTTTTCAATCCCATTCACAAATGTGAAAGGTTCTTATGTTGGTTATAACGTACTATTCGGTTACAACGTTCTACTTTTGTGGTCCCCTCAAGGTACGTTACAACTGGGCTGCACAAAAGCCCAAAATATTTGGGGACAAAACATCTAACTCGGCTGGAAGTCCGTTCGCCCGCCCGTCAGTCCGTTAACATGATAATTCAAGAACGCCTTGACTAATGATCATGAAATTTTGAATCTGGATGTTTCGTCGAATTTATAAGGCTAAGTTCGTTAATGCCCCATGTGAACGTTAAGTGCGATTTTGCTAATTTATGGCTGTTTTCATGTGAATTTTCCACTTTAATAGCAATAATAAAACAAAATAAAATAACATTACCTTATTAGCTGGAATGTAAGCTAGGTCGCCCATTAAGAAAAATTCAAAATTGTATTTGAAAAAATTGCTATTAGAGAAACAGTACTTAAATATTCTTTAAAGTGTGTAAATCCGAGTGCTTTGTGTGCATTTATTGCCCATTTCTTGAATGCTAAACATGTCATAAATGGTTAACAAGTCATTTTTGCCTTAACGGGCAAAATCGTCCTCATCTAGAGTATCATACGATTGGCTTACAGTTCATTATGACTGCAGTATGTTTATGCAATATATTGAATATACGCAAAAAAAACTTGTAAAATGCTGAGTGTTGTACGCCCTGCAGCTTTTACTTTGACATGCGCATAAAACAATTTAGCTCTTTTTATATCGACTTTTACAACTTATCAGAATTCGTGCAATTTCTACAAACGAATATTCCAAATCGTTTGAAACAGTAAACCCTGGTACCCCCACCATAGTCCTCAAGAAATGCTTTTCCTCTCTGGCTAAACCGCTTCGCAATCTCTTTTATCTTTCATACTCTTCAGGGTGCTTTCCTCAGATGTGGAAAGTGGCGAATGTTCAACCAATTCCCAAGAAAGGAAGCAAAGCGGATCCCGCTAATTACCGCCCAATAGCCACTACTTCCGTGCTCGCAAAAGTAATGGAAACTGCTGTCAATCGCAAAATAATCAAATACCTGATGGACAGAGATCTGACCTACGATCGCCAATATGGGTTCCGTTCCGGTCGATCTACAGGTGACCTTTTAGTTTACCTAACGGAACGCTGGAACTCGTGCATTCACAAATTTGGTGAAGGTCAAGTGCTTGCCCTTGACATTGCTAAAGCGTTTGACAGAGTTTGGCACCAATGTCTCTTAGTAAAACATAAGGCCTTCGGCTTTTGTTCAACCTTTCTTAAATGGATTGAGAGTTTTCTCTGCAAACGTTCAATACGAGTCGTATCAGACGGAATAACTTCGTCCTCCTTTCCAATTGATTCCGGTGTACCCCAGGGCTCAGTTCTAAGTCCCACATTATTTCTCATCTTTATAAACGACCTTCTGTCGTCAACTCTCAATCTAATCCATAGTTTTGCAGATGATAGTACATTAGACAATGCCTTTTCAACTCGGCTGCAGAGGCACGTCCGACTTCGGTGGCCTTGCTCATTGAACTCAGACCTCAATCTCATTTTGGACTTGGGCAAGAAAAATAGAGTAGAGTTCAATGCCTCCAAAACACAGTCCTGTCATCTATCCCTTAAACGTGATGTTCCGACGTCGGTCTCAAGTATATCCTTTGGTGGCGTACAAATTTCTTCTGATAATGACTTGAAATTACTAGGTGTAAAAATCAACAACCACCTTAACTGGACCCAGCACATCTTTCATGTCGCAATTGACGCTTCTAAACACCTTGGAATTCGACGGAAGTGAAAGAAATACTTTTCAGCGCTCGATTTAGCTACAATCTACAAGGCATACCTATATCAGACCACGTCTTGAGTACAATTCGCATATCTGGGCTGGGGCCCCTAAATCCCATTTAGCCTTGCTCAATCGTGTTCAAAAACATGCGTTTCGACCAATTGGAGACGAAACCATTTCAGCTTCTATAGACTCCCTTGAGCATCGCCGTAATGTCGGAGTACTCAGTATTTACTACCGATATTTTCATGGTAAATGTAGTAAGGAACTAAAAGAACCCCACCCACCGTAACACTCACCAAGCTTCACGCGCCCACGAGTATACCGTTCAGCCCCATTCGTGGAGAACAGTAAAATTTAGGCAGTCCTTTATCCCCCCGAACATCAGTAATGTGGAACGCATTGCCGGCCAATCTATTCCCTGATAAGTATAACCATAGAGCTATATGTATAATGGAAATGGCGTGCAGCGACTGTTTTGAAGCCGGAGGTTTTCTCGTAAAGGACCGGCGATATTCACTATGCTACTATCATATCAGCATCTTACTCACATATATGTTAAACCCCGGTATTGAAAAGAAAAAAGCCCAACCTTTAAATACTAGGCTAATATTTGCATTTCACTGCCACCGGGCATGAAACGCTCCATACAAAAACAGTCGCTTAAACTTTAAAAATGCTTCACACAGAAACGGAGTGTTGCCATCTCAGTTATATATAGCTCCATGAGTATAACCTTCAGCAGTTCAAAAACAACGTCCACCGCCCTAAATCCCCCACCCCACCATTTTGTATTTTTTATGACCTCCTAAGTTATAACGACGGCCGTATAAAAAAAAACCCTCTAATATATTTTTTTGATTACGGATAAGCCCGTGCCTGAGTGGAATTCAAGGATACGACTTCTAGATTAGGGAACTAGTCCACATCACTAGGCAACCACGAGTAGGCCCAGTCTATCGACTTAGTAAAGAAATCTACGTGGTTCGAGTGTCAAACATATACATAGTATATGTATTAGGTGCCAAAGCGTGAAAGTGAACAATAACAACTTTACCCACCAGAACCTACGGAACACTGTGCAGTCAACAACTAACAAAAAGAATCAATCGTGTCTGTGCAAAAATTGGACAGACCATTGTCACACCTTGGGGATAATCCTCATACGTGTAACCATCTCACGGGGCAGTTCGAGATGATTCACTTTTTTACCTTCCGAGAAATGTCTTTTGTTAGATGTAATTTCGCCACCAGCCGGGAAAATTAAAAAAAATCACTGAAATGGCCGGAGCGGAGTGAAGCTATCGATCGGAACTTTCAATACCAAGGATATGAACCCCGTGAATGTCAGTCGCCGGCATACATGAAAAAAATACCCAATCAAAACAAAAAACTTAAAATAAAACTATAACCGCGAGTACTTGAGCGGTTAGAACAATTATCATCAAACTATTTTCCATCGCCGAATGGAGAAGAATTTCTTCATGTCAGTGAAAATTTTCGATTCGTAATCTAAATTCATGTTGTTGGCAAAAAGTATGCGATGACAGCAGCTCCGATAGCGGGGCTCTGTCGCTTATGTGATCCGATTTTCTTACAGAAAAGGGTAAAATTCAAGCGGTTTCAACTAACTAGACTCGATTTTCTCGCAAAGTTCACTTACATCTAGAACTAATCGGCAAATTCCAAACGAAATACAAAATATTTTATCGGAAAAATTAAGCACAAAATCGTTACTCACCACATTTATTTCGTCCGTCAGTTTCTGGCTGAACACGCACACACACTGAAATGACGTTGTGGTGTGTATCTCTTTCTTCCTATTTCCAGTCGAGCGGAAAACTTAACCTGGTTTTTTTAATGAATGCGTGGTCACTCTTTCACCAATAAAAGTTTCGTACTACTGTTCGGAGGTTGTCGGTTTTCTTGTTGTTTTTTTCCGGTTATTCCCTGAAAAGGAACAAATTTTCAATTGAAAAGTTTTCGACACAAGTTCTGGCCGATCTGACGATGTTTTACCCGCGAACGCCTTTTTTAAAATATCCGGACGTCGAATCACAAATCTTTAAACGGAATGTAAGTTTATTTCACAGCATTCGCGCTTTTAATTGACGGAAAACAGAACGAGAGAGGGAAATGTGGCGAATTCAAGCGGTTCTGGTTTTGACGATGACGACGTGTTGAATATGTCAAAGTGACAGATTGTACACGTCTCCGAGTACAACAAAATTTTTTGTTTCAGTTCAATGGAGTGCAACTTTAGTATGGTGAAATAATTTTAGTTTTAAATTTCGTAAAAATTCTTTTGTTCTAGAATATAATATTATTAAATTAAAAATATGTATGTATATGAATACTCCTGGGTATGAAATTTCCCATGCACACATTAAATTCTCACCCAACACGCATGAGTATTTAAAAAGATTACGTGTGACTGTAACTTAATAATATTTAATTTCTTTGAAAAAGGAATACGTAGCCGAGCTTAATATAGGATCCATCCGTACGATTGAGGAGATTTTTAGCGGAAAGAGATCGAATAGAAACCGGTAATGTCGTACATTTCATGATTCGATCTTTCGATCTTTGGATTCTCCATGTAAACGCGGTAAGACAGAACATTGTCGTGACAAAATTCGTCGCACCAAATATTACCCCGTTACTTCATAAAAAAATTACATTGGTGGCCCGACAGTAATGGCACGCAAGTTTATCATCATCAGTACTTGCATGGCTAAACCATCATACCACAGTTACAACTCCTGTTGCAATATCCGATTCAACTTCGAATAATTTCAGACTAAGTTCCAATAAGCAAACCATCAGAACTTGTCCTGCTTCTAGTATCATGGCGTAAGTCGCTAGTGCCAGTCCCTTAGCCCTTTTTAAGGCAAGCAGGACAACCTGTGGGTGTAGTCTTCAGCTCCTAATCCACTCGAACACAAAAATATCAAGGAGTAAGTGAGTCCTGGCGACAGTTATAATAATAATAATAATAGATTTAGTCCCTTCATGCAAAATGGGTGGTTCCTTCCCAACTCGAGAGTTGTAGAAGAAATCCCCATTTGGGCGCACTTTCTCAGCTTAGAGAACTGGTGAAAATGCTGTCACTCAGCTCAATGAACTGGAAAAATTTTCACCTAGTCAACATACTCATGCATGTATGCTGACATTAGGCTCAGAGTCCAATCAAATTACCGTAACCCAAAGGTACTCCCCAGTCAGTGCAACTCACTGGTATAAGGGGCCGTACCGAGAAACATCGTTTTCAAATATTTTAATAACGAGAAAAATAAAATAAAATTATAATAAAAATAAATAAAAGTTATTAATAAATGTAAATGTAAATGGAGAGGGGAGGGGATTGTGAACAGTTTTTAAAAAGGAAAATAATACAAAAAAAAAAGAAAAAATTAAATAAACACGTAAACATGTAACAACACAATCTACAACCATTCCTTAGAATCTTCGAGAATCTCGAGAATCCGCCTGAATAATTCTCTGTTTCCAGGTCGTTTGTGATTGTAATAATTCTTAATGCCTTTTTTAGTTTTGACATAAAAGGTGCTTTTTTGCAATTCGTTTCAACTGAAACACATTCTTTGCCATTTGTATATTTGTCGGTAAAGCATTATATTCTCGTATTGCCTCAAAGACAGGATCCTTTCTAAGTCGATCTGTCCTTGGAACATGTTGCTGTTTAATAGATTTCGCACTTCTTGTGTTAAAGCTGTGTGTTTCTTGGTTGTGAATCAATTTGATGGAGAATTTAAGTTTTTTGTTTTTTATGTTGTAAATTAGCTTTATTCGTTCTAGGCTTATGTGCTGGTGTATGGTTAGTTTCCCATAGGTAGGGTAAAGTTCCATGGATGGTGTCAGATGTGGTAAATTGTAGACGGCCTTAATGCCTCTATTCATCAGTCTAGCGATTTTATCCAAATTATTTTTCGAGGTCTGGCTCCATACAAGAAGGCCGTAGCTTATGTTGGATAGAATGAAAGCATTATATATCATGTTCTTTATTGGGACTTTAAGGTATTCGTTCCGTCTTATTACTCCAATAATCGGGGCAATTTTATTTCTCAGTTTAGATATGTGAGGATTCCAAGTAAGTTTGTCGTCAATTGTCAGCCCTAAGTATTTTGTTTCCTGTACTCTTGTTAGTTGCATTCCTTCTATTTCTAGTTTTAAATGTATGTCTAATTTGTTAGTTTGTCTAAAGAGCATATAGTTTGTTTTTGCAGTATTTAATGTAAGCCTATTGCCTAATAGCCAGTTTTTAAAAATTTTCAGGTCGGAATTTATTAATAATTCTAGTTGGTCTGGATTTTTACCTTTGTAAAGAAGTAATGTGTCATCGGCATAAGTTATATATTTGGCTTTAAGTCCAATGAACTGTAGATTGTGTATATACAGAAGATACAATGTAGGTCCAAGAATTGAACCTTGTGGAACTCCTATATTGACTGTCCGAGTTGAGCTTAGTGTGTCGAGATTTTTGGTAATGTTCTGTCGGTTAACTAAAAAGTTTTTTAATATGTCGTTGACCTTTCCTCTAATCCCAATTTCCTTTAGAACTTCGAGCAATATTTTATGGTTTACAGTGTCGAAGGCTTTTTTTAAATCTACAAATATCGCAGTAACGTAGGAACCTTCATCGAGACCTTCGTTTATAAACTGAATAGCGTCAACCAAGGCTGACGTTGTATTGCTGCCTTCTTGAAACCCGTATTGGTTATTATCAAAACCAGAGTATTTTTTTATAAATTGCAAGAGCCTCCTGTTGATAACTTTTTCGAAAATTTTGCTTAACGCATTGATTAAGGCTATTGGTCGATAGTTGTTTGGATCTTTGGTTGAACCACCTTTATAGATGGGAGAGATCATTGCTGTTTTCAAGCAGGTTGGAAATGTTCCTTCGTTTAAATGATTATTTATGTCTATGCTAAGGGGGGTTGATATGATTGACCTTACTATTTTTAGATCATTTGTTGTAATACCATCGATACCAGGGGCTATGTTAGATTTAAGTTCAGCAATGATGTTTTCCACTTCATTAGCATCCGTAGGAAAAAGAAACATTGCATTTGATGCCATAGGACAGCAGGTTCTTTGAAAATTCTCCGCATTACTTCGAGTCTTAAGTTCTTCTGAGAGAGTTGTACCAATCGTGCTGAAGTGTTCATTTAGGGTATTTCCAATTAAAGCGGGATCTTTAATTGGTCCATTTGGCGTATCTAAAGTACTTACTTCATTTTTTTTAAGTGAACTGCCGATAATTCCACTAGCTTCCCTGATTGTACTCCACAATTTTCTAGGATTTCCGTCTGTTTTTGCTAATTGATCATTATAATATTGTTCCTTAGCTGATTTTATCATTTTGGTTGTTTCATTCCTAATCGTTCTGTATTGAATGATGTAATTTTGGTTTGTCGGATCATGAATCAGTTTTCTGTACACTTTCTTTTTCCTTCTCAGTTGTACCAAAATGTCATGAGTTATCCAAGTAGAATTTCTAGTTCTCCTTACCTTTGTTGAGGTCGCAGTTGTTTTTGCCGATATTATTGCCTGAATTATCGACTCGGTTGTGATGTTATTCATCTTCCTTACATTCAATTCGGTCTCTCTTTTGAAAATATCCCTATTTATGAATGTTAAATTAGTCTTCCTCATCTTAACTTTCTCAAACTTCGTACTGTTGACAGTTAACGTAATAACTTTGTGGTCTAAATCTGGCCATTCTTCCAATTTGATAGAATGCGAATGTATAAATTTGTGAATATTAGTCGAGACGTGATCTATTAAGGAAGAGGAGTGAACATTGCTCCTAGTTGGTAAGCTCTTGTTTAATATGGTGAAATTATTTATTGCAAGAGTTTCGATGTAGTTTTGCGTTATTCGATTATCGGTTAGTATGTCAATATTAGTATCCGCAAAAGTTATAAGTCGCATGTATTTTTGCAATAATGTGTCTAAGTATATATTAAACAGATCAGCAGGTTCATTTGGTGGTCTATAAAATGTAGCTATTTTCGTCGGGACATTATCAATTAAGACTTCAATTACAATTGTATTGTAAGACTTGTCGCTAAGGAAGACCGTGAATTCGATGTCTTTCTGTATAAAAATTGCAGTGCCACCTCCACGACTATGTTCACGGCAATTGTGAATAGCATTGAATCCTTTCAAGTTGAAGTATTGTACTTCAGATTCATATAGCCATGTTTCCCCAAATATTAGAATCTGAATGTCTTGATTTTCTACTAAATGAGCTTCTATAGCAGCCATTTTGTTCCGTATGCTACGTAAATTTGCAAATAAAAATTTAATTTGGTTATCCATTATTAGATAGCAAGATAATCAGTTCTTCTCTGCGCAATTCGAACCGATTTTAAGAACTCCGGACACTCAGTACTATCTGCTCTATGCTGGCAATTCCGTGGGTAATTCCTTTTGCAGTGCGTACATACAATAGAGTTTTCAGAGCAGTCAGCTGTGCGATGACATCCCGCGCACTTAGCGCAAACTTCACTCTTACTATTGCATGTTTTTGAGGAATGTCCATATTTCTGACATTTAAAACAACGGAGAACATTAAAGTCCTCCTTAATATTATAGCTAGCAAAACCAATATTAATAAATGTGTTTACTAACCTTGTAAATAAATTACCAGATACTTCCAAGTATACTGACCATTTATTATTGTTTTTGTTCTGTTTACTGTGTACCACTTCCAATGAAAAATTGTCCGGTATCGAATGATTCAAATTAATTATTTCCTGGCGTAGATCATTCGTTTCGTAATTTTGGTTTAACCCATATATTACGAGTCTCGGTTTTCGTTGTTTTGTTTCCTCAATCGTGTACTTGTCTCCAAGTTTTTTCCTAATGTCCGCCATTAATTTTTTTGTGTTTTCCTCCGTGTCTGTTTTTAATAATATTCCGCCTTTAGGAATCGGTTTTTTAAAAGTGACAGGTGTCTTTAACTTGTGCGGCTCGATTTTTTTTTCAATGTCACTCATTGTCTCCTCGGACCTCTGGGTATCTTTTGGTTTTACCAAAATCCCTTTATTGAACTTGGCCACCTCTGACTGTGGCGGTTTGTTCGATTGTTGGCTACCTCTGGTAACGATCTCCGCAAATGTCAGATTTCGTGGATTGTTGGCGGAAACTTGTTTCGGGATTGTTTCAATCCTTTCACTCAACTCACTAAGTTTTATTGAGTTTTGTTCAACGCTTTTTAGCAGTTGGGCAAAACTTTTATTATTATTGTCCACTAACTTCGCCAACGATCCGAGGTTACTAGTGACAATTTTTTCAAAAAAGTGCCGATCATCGTCGCACATCCACAACACTTTTTCACTAAGTTGCTGAATTTTTGCATAATCTGCATCAGTCAACTTTGCGCATTTAATATGCATCCACTGTTTACAAAGCCCATCACACTGCACAGCACTTTCACAATTCTTAACAACTTTTTTGCATTTTTTGCACTTAGCTGTCACAGACACGTCCTCTCCATCCGACGCCATCTTAATTCCATCTTGTCCACGATCGCGTCTAGATAGAAACACTGTTGCTGGCTTATCTTGCCATCGTGGATTACACAAAAACTGAAGATCCCACCTAACTGCTGTCCCAAAAGTACTCATTAATTTTGAAAATTTTACATTACATTCTCAGTGATAATAACCTTCAGATACGCAATCTTCATTTGTTTCATTAATAGGGGACATGCTGTATAGATTTTTATGAGTGGCTCTGCAAAGCTCCAGCCTGCACAACTTATCGAGTGAATTTACTGCAGTCGAATGTTCAAACAGTAAAAACTCAAATCGAGTACGAAATATTGAAAAGATATAAATGCCTGCCGCCTATTTACACAATTCCTGAAATCCCAGAATTAATTTGCGTATCGAGCTTACGCAGTGTAGAAAATCGAATTGTTGTACCACGAGAAGAATTAAACGAAATTATTGTAGATACAAGTTGCGGCGCAGCGTTACTTCGGGGTGCACATTTATACGCTCCCGGAGTAATAGCTATGAAAAGTGGTAAGTCTCTTAAATGTCGTTTTGAAATATTCGACTAATAATGTATTTTTTTATATAAGGGTCAAAATTGGATGAGGAAGTAAATGTGTATGCCGATATTGAAGGAAAGTGCAAGAAGGGAACCAATGCAGTGTACAATTCCGAACTAAAAGCATTTCTGGGTATTGGGATCGTTAAAATGCAAAGATATCAACTGTTTGGAGAGAATATTGACCCAAAGTAAGATAATTCATTTTTTTTTCATATATTTTCTTACAGGTTTTTTTTTAAATTTGCTTTATCCAGGGGCATAGCAGTAGAAATGCAACACACTCTTTCAGGTGTGCCCTCAATAGGTGACTTAACTTCAACGAATGCATTGCTCCAAAATTTTCCATCGATAGTTTGCTGTCGGGTTCTGGACCCTCAACCAGGCGATACGGTTTTGGACATGTGCTCTGCCCCCGGAAACAAAACTACTCATTTGGCAGAACTAATGAAAGACCAAGGCATTATTATAGCAATCGACAAAACAGAATCAAAAATTAAATTTGTCAAAGATAAAGTAGCCGAGCGTAAGATGAAATCGATAAAATGTTTTGCATTCGATTCAACAAGGGCCTTATCCGCGGACACAGCCAGTACCGAAATAACAGAAGGACCACCATTCTGCCGTGAATCTTTCGATAGAATACTTCTGGACGCACCATGCAGCGCTTTGGGCAATCGACCACTTTTAAATTGTAATTTAAGCCAAAAAATGCTACAATCATATCCTGCTGTTCAGAAAAAGCTCTTCAATGCTGCCGTTGGTCTACTGAAGCCGAAGGGGACTCTAGTTTACAGTACCTGTACAGTTACGGAAAGTGAAAATGAGGGCATTGTGAAATGGGCACTGGACAAATATCCCGAATTGAGATTGATGAATGCCGATCCGACATTTGGTAGTCCGGGAATGGAGCAGTCCGGACTAAGTGATAAACAAAGGTAATACTTGAGACTATTTTTGACTTTGGTAGAGTATTTACATCTAGCGTTTTTTTTTTTGTTTATAGAAAACAAGTACAACGGTTCGGACCAGAATCAAGTCAAACTAATTTCGATAGTGTTGGGTTTTTCATAGCAAAGTTTTGTAAAGTTTGAATCTAATGGAGAACAATATATTTACTGTAAGGACTTGTAAAGATAAAGTGAGCATTAGATCTTTTTTACATCAACGCAAGGATCTCAATACGTCCTAATGTGCTATTAGTTTAAAAATAACGCACTTCCTATAAGGTTCAATTCTGATCACCGAACTCAGCTTATGCCTCTTGCGTTTGGTGAACAATTGCTGGTTGTATCATGCTCTACAAAGTGACTTAATTAAAATTATCGACTGGATTACACAGTGGCAAATTAACATTAATTATTCAAAGTGCACAGTTCTCCACATTGATAATAGCATGCCGAATATCGCGTATCACATGAATGTGCTACTAGAATCGGTACTGCAACAATATGATCTTGGTGTGGTAGCTAGGTACGCATGGCTGTCCGTTAGAGTACGGACACACTTAGACCTAAGAGGTCCGTTGTGATACCACAAGATCAACGAATTCGGCCCTACTCGTGGTGTGTTCATAACTAACAACTTGAAATGGAATACGCACATCTTTGTCTTAAAAAGAAAAGTCACCAATCTACCAAATACGAAAAGCTTTTAATTATATTACACCTGGCTTATTCCTAAAGATTTACAAAACATAGGTACATTTCACCTATTTTAGAGTAGTGCGTTCAAATCTGGAATCCTACTTTCAAAAGGATATTAAACACATTGATAAAGTTCAAAGACGTACCATTATACTTCCTCATTGCCTACGAAGTTTAACATATTCAGAGAGAGTACATGCTCTTCGTTTAACCACTTTGAAACAGCGGCGCACTCAAGGTGACATAATCAAGACTTTGAAGATTTTAAACGGATTCTGCAGTTGTCCAGTAGCATCTCAAATGTTTTTAAGGAGCAGAAATACTACTCTTCCTGGATATAAGGATAAACTTGCGAAATCAACTCTAGGTTTTAGTACCACCAATCCACAGAGAAACTTTCTGCCCTGCAGGATAGTGGACATTTGAAACAGCTTACCAAGTAAAATCATAAATGCTACGTCCGTAATTGGATTTAAGAATAGACTGAACATCTACATGAATAATGCATAAATTACTAGTTACTTATTGCATATTAAAAATATCTTTTAGAACTCTTTCTTGGGGCTGTAAGCCCTAGAAGAGACTTAATCATATCGCATATGAACTGAACTGAATTGATATACTGAACACAACTGACATCTTTTGAACATTATTCGGAATGCCGTTCTGCAAGAATTTAGGCTGATCTTAAAAATAAACTCAATTTCGGTTTTTTTCTGTCTTTTCCGCTTGAACAGCAACAGTGTTCCACATAACAAGAGCGATAACTAACCTTACCTGTCGTAAGAAAACACTGGTTTTGGCACAAAAAAATACTAGAATCAGAAACCAGTGTATGTTCTTTAATAGCCCCAACAAGATTTAGTCGTCGTGCATTGAAGTATATATCCATGTCTACCAAAAGGAAAGTGTGTTCATGTTACTCTGTCTACAGAAAAGATGAATCACATTTTGCCGTGACGGCGACCAAGTTCACTTAGTCTGTGTGCTTCTGTTTTGATGAAATCTTGCACACTTTCGATAGGGTATAACCTACCTCTATACTCATCTCCGCCACCCTTCTTCGAGTTTGTCTGTCCCTGCATTTTCCGAGACACAGTCATCAAATATCCAACAGATTTTTAGGGTACCTTTGCCACCTTCTATTGGTAAAATTCGTTTACATTCCCTTACAAGTTTGCATTTAGCTATATGCGGTGAACATATCCATCCAATCGCTGCTTCTTCTGTTTATTATTGTTGCTGCTTTGATCGATGCAAATATGTCATCCTAAAACACAGTTGAGCTAAAGAATGCCTGAAAGGTTGCATGATGTGGAGTTTAAAGTATACTCCTATGTTTTATCCATCAAAATAGATGGCGGTACTGTTTCAGTGATGATGCCAGACTCCCACTTTGGTGGGAATATCGACGAAAAATGAGTGTGCGTTCTGGAGTGCTGGATTATATGTGGTTTGAAGAGTACTCGTAGTCACAATACATGAAACTCTTTGTACTTTCTGCTGGTGTCCCTATTGATTCCAATTTGCAAATCATACAACCGGAACAGTAACTCGTACGTAATAAGGCTGGCCGCACACTGAAAGAGCAAAAAGAGTATTAGTCAAAAACATTTTTGACTAAACAAGAATATGTCGCTGTTTCAATAGCAATTAAATTATCAAAGCACACAGATCAGTCGCGTGCCTCCAAGGCACGATACTCATCAGTTTTTGACTAAAACTGTTGGTTGGACGCACACTGAATGAGCAAAAACAAAAATGTTTTTGACTAAAACTGTTTATGCTCTTTCAGTGGGCATCCAGCCAATAGATTTAGTCAAAAACTGATTAGTCTCGGTCCTTAGGCGCACGCGACTAATCAGTGTGCTCTGCTAATTTAATTGCTATTGAAACAGCGACATATTCTTGATTTGTCAAAAATGTTTTTGACTAATAGTGTTTTTGCTCTTTCAGTGTGCGGCCAGCCTAACAGGTCTTACTACCGTGATGTATTACCAATGGACCACATTCGGGCGAAGATCCTAGGAGTTTCTATCATGTACTTACAAGTAGAGTCACTTCATACGAACTAACACAAACATCCATTATCTTGAGTACGGACAATGTGTGTTTCATTTGAAACCAGTACATTTGAAATTTTTTTGCAGTTATCTCGATTTTTCATTTTAAGGATCTCCACTAAAGTGGATAAACGCTGTATTTAGTTGACATTTCATGAGACATATCTCGATTCGGTGAAACGTCAATCAAAATCCATCTGCTACACGTATACACACTAAAAATATGCCATTTAAGAAACCCGCGATTTTTTAAATTCGCGGGTTTTTAGACTACTAAATATGTACTAAAGTGGTGATTGTCCGTACTCATGATAATGGATGTTTGTGTTAGTTCTTATACAGTGACTCTACTTACAAGTAGTAAGCATTCGAATGCTGTCAATTGTAAGCTTCCACTTTATTGAGATTACTAGCTGAGCTCACGTTTGTTTGGTGCTATACAATCGTTACTCCCGTTGCTTTCATTTCTCCCGTTGCTCCCATTTCTCCCGTTACCACCGTTAAACCCGTTGATTTTATTTCTGCCGTTACTTCCGTTGCTCCCGTTACTTTTTCCTCTATTCTCCATCCTCTATCCATTATCCTTCAAACCGGTATAACTCCTCATCTAGCATTTTTACGACTATTGTTTGGTCAATTTTTTGATTGGAGTTATTCGTCCCATTAAAAGAGGGTGGAAAAGGATACCAACAAGGACAACAGCAAGATTAATAGAATGGAAGCCTTGAAGATTTGCGGAAGTTACTAAAAATAAGATGTACAATACGAAGTACTAACCAAAACTCAACCAAACGAACCATAAAATCAATGTAATCTTGTATGGAGTTGCAAATGTTTTGTTATCACAGAATTAGAGTATCATCATGAATTTCTTTCAGTTTTTTGTTTGTATTTGAGCGAATGAATTTTTTTGTTTATCTTTTTACTAAATACACTCAAGATATAATATAAATTAAAATCAAGACTTTTGAATTATTATTCCCAAAGAAAATTGAACATTAAATAATTACTAGTATCAGTTGCAAATGTTTTGTTCGCAACTGTAGATATATGAGCCGTTGATTTTGAAAGTGGAATAAGTCCATTTCGTTTTTAAATCGACATGCTTAACGGTTTACGTTTTAACATGCTTAAAAATATTTATGCCATCTTTCAGAAAAATTTACTTGTATTTGTTAAAAGTGTGATGAAATAATTGCATCAATAGATTCTCAAAAAGTTGCTTCGTGTTGTATAGAATAATGTTACACTGTCACAAAAAATATTTTTTTCAAAATGGACTTATTCCACTTTCAAATACAACGGCTCATATATTAGTTGTCCAGTGCAGGAAGTGAACCCCCTGATTCGCAATTTCCGGATTATTGTACAGAGTTACTACCACAATTGCCTAAACTTGCATTTTATTTCCAACATATCACTCTCCCTGTCAAAACGATATTATTGATGAAGACATCATATTAATGAAATTTTAGATCCTTTTATCCTGCATGGTATGAACAGGTGGTACCGGTCGCGGAACTCACAAGTCATACCAACTTAACTGTGGTGTAATAGTTAAAAAGTTTCACCACGATTCTAGAAGTCTGTCAGGTGACTGACAGCTTTGTCATAATAAAATTTTCTCGTCCCCAAATTTCCGACACAATTCAGTCCGTTCTAACATAAACAAAATGTCAACAAAGTCCTCAACAAAAAAAAGCAAATGGTCACTCGACTTTAACAGGTAATTTGGAAGCTCTCTGAGTAATGTACAATTGTGACACGCCTCTTAATTCCAGTAAAAACACCGATTTAACTGCACCGCCTGGCTTCAATCCGTCGGTTGCTCAAAGCCACAATGAAGTTGTCAAGGATCACCATCTAATGATTAAGAAATCCTGGGATCTTGCGTTAGGACCAATTAAACAAGTACAGTAGCAACATTTTTCGTTCGAGTGAAGCTCAGTTAACATTTTTTTGATATCCCGCACAGCTTCCGATGAACCTTCTAATCATGTACATGTCAGGAAATTCGATTTCCATTTTCCCCATCATGATGGTCGGAATGATGTTGATCCGTCCGATTAAAGCCATGTTTTCGACACAAACCACATCGAAGTTGGGCGAAGGATCGCAAGGTAGCGGTCAGAAGTTGACATTCATTTTAGGAAATTTGGCCAATGTTGCTTTAGCGCTGTACAAGTGCCAAAGTATGGGCCTGTTGCCAACGCATGCGTCCGATTGGCTAGCGTTCGTCGAACCACAAACGCGATTAGAGTACTACGGCGGCGGCATTTCATTCATTTAATTTAGGCTCGTTTTAATGTGAAGTAATTGATTAAAGATTGGTTACCATAATTTGGGTATTTAACATTTGTGGGTTAATTTTCAATTGTGAAGGTCCTGCTCGCATTTAAGTTTGTACTTTTGAATTTCTGTATGGACATTACATGCTTAACTACTGCACTTGTCATTCAATTGTTTTTTTTTTATATATATAATTTGTTTTTATCACTAACTTACGATGGCGCTACAACCCAAATCAAACCTTGGCCTCCTGAATGTGCCGCCTCCGGCCTTATCGATTCAATGACCGTGTCCTCCAGTTTCTGAATCGTAGCAGTGATTTGCTGTCTGCGTCATTATAATCCTCTCAGTGCTTTTGTGATTTTCCAACTGGTCTTTGTCTATAAACTTTTCTCTTTAGTGTGCGTTTGGGAATCCTTCCGTCATCCATCCGCTCCGCATGACCAGTCCATCAAGGTTTACAAATATTTCTTTTCCGCTCTCCAGGGATCTTGCAAGTATATTTATGTCGGCACATGCTACTAGTTGTGTGGATTTGAAGCATAGTGTTCTGTAAGTGTCAACGGCAGTTTCCGAACAACATATTCGAGTGTCAAATTGAAAAGCATTTGTGGTTACCTTTTTTACCAGTTACATAAATCCTCTTTGTTTAGGACATGCAATCCTTGGGGGTATGATGCTCTTAATTCCTTTCAATTTTAAAATGAACGGTTGATTCTGTACCTCGAGCAATAAAATTAAGGACTTTTGATGAAAACAAGACCGCTTTAAAGATATCAGAGAATACCATACAGATACTGGAGATGACAAGCAGCGATTGAGTTGAAGGCAGACGTCGTCGTATTCACTTGCACGCAAAACAACAGCAAATTGACATAAGGCTCCTGTTTTGTCTCACTCACACGCTAAAACAAAAACAATTTAATATAACGAACCTGTTTTCTATCACTTTTCACCGTGTTTTTGGCTTCGAAGCGCTTATACAAAACCGGTGTCTTGTCGTCTCCACTGGCTCTATGGAGAATGCCTACAAATCTATTTGGAAGCGTGCTAAATTTGCATATGATCAAAATTTTCTTAAGCGCTTGGCTAAGTTAGGAGTGGCGATATATTTTCAAAATAGAAGAAACAAAATACATAAAACTAAAAAGTAAAAACGGAAGCCTTGAATTGACGTGGACAATCCTGCTGAACATTTTTATCTTCTAAGAATGAAAATCGAAGGAAACAATTTCCTTTCTGTCTGGTCACCGGTGATAAGTGTGTCTAAAAAATAGAAGCAGTAATAGTTTTTCAGAAGAGCACTATGTTTTGGCCCGATGGTATACCGAAAAGCCTTTTAATGTCTTTTAGTGCCTAGGGTACCTTCGAAGTTGTTAAATATGTAAGTTCATTGCCTATACTAGGATACAATTCATTGCCTTAAGCTTACTCCTGTTTCAGGAGAACAATACTAACTTCCATTCTTCTAAAAATCATTCCGCGGGTCCGAAATTTGAATTTAATGCCTACATCCATGCTCAGACACTAAGAAAAAACTAGACTTCAATATCGATTTGGTAATAGAGTAAAGTTCCGTACTTCAGAACGTTGTCAAATCAAAGGATAACTAACTAGCAAAATTATAGGGCTAACACAAAAAGTTCGTGCAGCGGTGACGCCACTGATTCCACTCAAAAGAAGATAAAGCAAGCTGAACTCTTACTGTAAATACTAACGCAAATTGTTTCCTTTTGGGCTTAACATTCATCATACATCGTCAATCTTCATTAGATAATGCGATAATATTTCTACATTGTATGTCTAAATAAAATGCTTTTGCTAAAATATTTATCAATTAAAATTCAAAGCAGAAGAGTTGTTTCGACATTGTCTGCGCAATGCACACAATCGAATTACGAAATAACACGAAAGCTTACTCTTTTTGATAATGAATCATTATTAAATGAACGTTGAACGGTGTTAGTTCTATCAACTCATCATGAACAGGAGATAAGAAAGCCGATAACAGTGTGCTATTTGTTGAACTTTGTAATACTAAAAAAATTTTCATAAGAACTACTTCGTCCGCCTTAAGGGAAAGTGTAAAAAAATAATGGATCTCCCTGGTTATTCTGAACAATTCAAGAATCTTCTGGACATAGCACGCCGATGAAATATTTTTTACGAAAGGGAAAACATTTTAGAGGGGAAATTTCCTTTGTTGATGACAAAACTGTATAGCAGTTTATTTATTAGATAGATAGAAAAATTTATTCACTAGTTTCGTTTCCAATTGTGTTACAATTCATGATTTATTTCAGAGACCAAGATAAACTTTTACAACTATGTATGTATATACTTAAATTAATCAGCTAAGTGCAGTAGTAAGTGTAGTAATTAATTATTGAAATTATGAGGAAAAATTGTGACTAAAAAATTCTTTATAAATTCCTACTAATCCTAAAGCTAACTTATCCTAGAGCTAACTAATTCTAAAGCTAAGCACCCAAATTTTCCATATTATTTTAATGACATAGCGACATAATTAGCGGGTTATCTGAGCGAAGGCAATTATTTGTGAAAGAATCCGTTAGTTGGTTTGCCATAACAATTAATGTTTTGCAGTTTTCTATTTGGTGCAATTCTTGTGTAGAAAAATGCCAAGGTTTATTGATGTGATTTGATTTGCATTTTTCTTTTGTGGATCGAAGCACAATTGTTCCAAATAGGTGCCCCATAGTCAAGTGCAGGCTGCATCACGGTTTTAAATATTAACAACTTATTTTCCTCTGAAAGTTTTGATTTTCTGTTTATTAAGGGATATAACATCCGAATGTATTTTGATAGCTTCGAAATAGACTCTGTACCATGTTCATTAAATGTTAGTTTGGCATCTAAAATTAGACCTAGGTATTTAATATTTTTCGCCCACGAAATGGGACTGCCTAGAACATTTATTATCGGGTTTGGAAGAAAACGGGAGGACCTTTTCCTAGTGAAAAATAGAACTTGTGTCTTGCTAGCATTTATTTTGATTTTCCACTTATTATAATATTGCGAAATCAACTGGAGTTGTGATTGCAGATTATTTATAATTTCATTTGGGTCCTCTGAGCTGGAATATAACGCTGTGTCGTCTGCAAACAGCTTTTTCACAGTTAGTTGATCGGGGGAAGTACGACGTATAAATATTATAAAGAGTTTTAAAAGTATGCTGGCAATAAACAAGTTATGGAGAAAGACATGAGGCGAAAATAAAATTGTTTTAAAATTAGAGGCATAAATCGCCAAGGTTTTAGTAACGTGAACATTAAAATGATTATTAAATAACCTCTGGGAGCTGTGTAGCACTCACTTGTTAATAGAACTCGTCCTTGTCCATGGTTGTTGTGAGGTTTTTACAAGGACGCCTTTAGCAAAAGGTTGAGGACCCGTATTCCTCGGATAGTATAAAGTAGGGATGGGCAAAGCTTCCGGAACTATTAACTCCCTCGTTCCGAACTAGAACATGAGAACCTAAAAAAAAGGACTGCTCAGTTCCGTGAAGTAGTTCTGGAACTGATCGCCCCTTCGTTTTGCCAGTACGTTTTTTGTCACGTGTCTAATGAAACTGCAGTTCACCAAAAGGAGCGAGTTACTTCACTCACTCACTTCAGAAGTGTTCTTTTGGAACAGTTCACTCCTAAACCACCCATCTCTAGTATAAAGTGAAAAATCAAATAATTTTGCTACCAAAAATTCTTCAAATATTTTGTAATTCTAGTTCACTATACAATTTTTGCTCAATTCTTCTGGCTGCATTTTATTAATTTTCATGAGAGGCAAGGTTTCTTTTCACCTGTGTTTATAAATATTGGTCCTTTTCTCAGTAATAGCTTTGCATCTCCCTAAATGAATCTTTTTGCTTAAAACAAATGAACAATCTGTTGATATTTGCGAATTCGATGAAAATGTAAACAGACGTCTGCTCACTAAGCGCCATTTTTACAATCGTCAGTTAAACTCTAACTGAAACTCAACTGGAAGTTTTGTATGAAAATCTGTCAGTTAAAGGTCCAGCTAGTACGTAACTGAACATCGTAGGAACAGCACTCAAAATTGCAACAATTCACTCGGCCATAATCAATTTTAAATCGCATAAGCGAATCAAATACGTTATGCAGTTTTACTTTATTATTTTAATAATACAGTATTTAAGAACGTGTCAGGCTCCATAAAAACAGAACATCAACAATGCAATTATATTCGATTCAAAGAATATGTTTTAAAAAAGAAGAGTTTCCATTAGAAATGAATGTAGTCGAATCCTATAAATCGAATAATTCCTGTCGAAATAATTTATTATGAAAAACAATAAAGTAAAATTGATGATGTATATGATAAATGGTTTTCTTTAGTATAATATGAAACAGGATAGAAACGTTCCCGGAATTTTATTCAAAGCTAGATTGCGCAATCTTTTATTCCGTTTTTATTAGAATATTTTTTTCCAATACCTCATGTAATTTTGATTTAGAAAACATGATATGTATGTATTTTGTTTCCGCTAACTGCGAGTTATGGGGAACGAAAAAGAGCGTGTCATCGTCGTCGAATTGCACAAGGCCGGAATGAAGACTGCCGACATTATTCGAACGACCGGATTCAAGCAGTCAACTATCTACGATATTGTTAAACGTTTCAAGTATACTGGAGGGATCTCAGACCGTCCTCGGAGTGGTCGACCGACACCAGCAACGACTCCAGAAAACATCAACGCAGTCAGATGCCGAGTTCGCCGAAATACCGAGGTATCGATGCGGAAGATGGCCAAAGACAACGGAATAGGCAGAGAGCATCAGGAGGATTGTCGAGAAACTGAGACTCGCCCCATGCAAGATTGCTCGAGCCCACTTCCTTACCGATGCTATGAAAGCACTAAGATTGACAAAAGCACGAAGAATGCTTCGACTGGTCGGCGGTGGTCGCTTGAACAGAGTTCCCTTCACGGACGAGAAGCTTTTCACCGTCGAGCCGTGCCACAATCTTCAAAATCACGCCAATTACTCAAGAAAGGGCAACAGAAGAGTCTCGGATCAAAATTGATGCATCGCACCCATTTTCCAAAGGCTGTGATGGTCTGGGGTGGGATCTGCGCCACCGGTAAGACGCCACTCGTTTTCATTCCGAGAAATGTAAAAATTAATGCGGGCGAATATCAACAACGAGTTCTTCGCAACGTTTTAGAGCCTTGGGCGATACAGCATTTCGGACAAAGCGGATTCACGCTTCAGCAAGACTGGGCACCGGCGCATTCGACCCGTTCAACGATCGCTCTCTGTGAACAATTGTTTCCGAGATTTTGGAGCAAGGACGTTTGGCCATCAAACTCACTGTCACCGGATTTAAATCCTCTCCATTTCTCCGTTTGGTCTTTTTTGCAGCAGAGGCTCTCAGGAAAACGATACACCACAGTGGATGGTCTTAAAAGGGCTCTGGAACGTGCTTGAGCAACAATTACAGTAGCTGAGTGTGCGACCATCGTCGGTAACTTTTCGAAACGACTGCGCGCATGTGTTGGAGCCAATGGAGGAAATTTTGAACATTTGCTGTAACTTTTTGTATTTTTTTTTGTTGGTTCCGTTCAAAATAAATTTTTTTGTTTACTCCGTTTCTGTACTTGTTTAATTTTTCGGAATTTATGGACCGTTAAGAGGTCTCAAAAAATTCCGAGAACTTTTGGGTCACCCGGTATTAGGCTAAAAAAACATATCTTCATCAATGGCGGGATTCATTCGTTGCCTCCTGTCTTGTCTCGATCAAGAGACCGCTTCCTCCAGATATGAAAATCTTAGTAGCGATCTGCTATAAGCATCTATCGCATCCTCTCAGTTTCCACCATTTATGTCCTTTTTTTATGGACGATTGTCATGCGGTTCGCCATTTAAAATTAATCTATGAATTCTTATGCTCGATAATCTTTAGTTTATTATGTTATTCTATTGAACTGGACAATCAGAGCATTCTACTATGTAGTGGTCCCTGGATAATTCAATCAAATGTGTCTATTGATTTATCAGACGCTTGAGTAGTTGTCCATATTTGTGAAGCATATAGTAGCAAGGCCTAATTATTGTCTTGTAGGTGCAGAATTTATTCTTTTTGGGCACTTTCTCTGGGAAAATCGTATAACAGATTTATTGGACAGAGTAGTCGGGTCTTTTTATTATTGATCCATAAGTTAATAAGTGATCATGGACGTCTTCTTAGATCGCTGATATTTGACCGCAGATTGTGTTAAATAGTCATCAACGGCGTATACCATTCTTTCATCAATGGCGCAACAGCCCAAATCGGGCCCTATCGTCCTGAGGTCGTAACTTTCGATCGTCTCGATTTAAAGACTGCGTCCTCCAGCTTCTAATTTTTAAGATGGCTTTGCTATCTTCTATAATCGAGCCTTTTCATTCATTGCCTACAGGACCGTTATCACTCGCCTTTAAGAGCACGTTTGGGAATTCTTCTATTCGCTCTGCATAGTTAGCCCACTGCAGTTTACGTAGCCACTATTTGAGTGGACTTAATAGCATTTTTTCCCATTATGTCTATTAATATTTTTGACGCCAGGTTGAAGAGGATGAGGGTTAGACCAAATCTCAGTTTTAAACCAGTCCGTTTGAAGGCTCAGTCTGTTCACCCTGTGTTTTGGCTTGTGATTCTGTCATAGTCTTATAATCCGGATTTGTTTTGCGCCAACTCTGAAGATATTAGGTCTGTTCTTTTTGCATGCACTTTTACACTTTTTCACACTAGCTCTCGAACGAGTGCAGAAAAGTGTAAAAGGTGAATGGGGGGGGGGGGTGACAAGCGTACTATTTTAGTATGAATTTGTGCCATTGCTGTGACGTCAAATGTTGTTAAGAATAGTTAGTGTAGAAAGTGCATGCAAGAAGAATAGACCTAATATCATCTAAGCCGCCAGTATTAAAATAAACCATGAATTTGGCAGTCACGTGATACACTTTTTCTATTTGCATCACGTTGTAGAAAGGTGGCTATCTCCTGTTGTGGTTACGGAGAGACAAAGATTCCCAACTTGAAAAAAGAAAACTTACTTAAAGAAAAATTTATTTATTGCATTAATTTCGCGCCAAATAAATTACTACGTCCCTAATATTAATTTAATTGCGTAAAACTGCATTTTCAAGACTGCGTATAATTCTTTTCTTCTGTTAAAAAAAAGGTTTCATGAAAATCTTTTACAG